>CM030366.1:62336499-64832013 GCA_017893485.1 Hemerocallis citrina
TCATGCTACTGTTTATCCCCCCCCCCCCCCCCCCCCCCCCCCCCCCCCCCCCCCCCCCCCCCCCCCCCCCCCCCCCCCCCCCCCCCCCCCCCCCCCCCCCCCCCCCCCCCCCCCCCCCCCCCCCCCCCCCCCCCCCCCCCCCCCCCCACACACACACACACACACACACACAAAAAAAAAAAAAAACTATGCTCATGCTACTGTTACTTGCAAATTGATAATTTAGTACTTGATATAGAGGCTTGTAGTTTTTGTATCATTAGAGTTTTGGAGAAACATTATTTATTTTAACCGTGTAATCCTCTGGAATGTTGACATATGATCACTGTAGGTTCTGTAAGTGGCGCAAACTGCAAGGAACTGGCAGGCCAGGCTGATGTTGATGGATTTCTAGTTGGCGGAGCTTCCTTGAAGGTTTATGCTATTACTATTAATTCCCTGAATACTAAATTAACTTATGTTTTCTTAATCACTATTTTGTTAGTGTTGGTTATTCTTCTGCTGCCACAGTTCCTTATTCTTATTATTCTTTTTACCCCTTGGAAAATGATTACTGAAGATACACAAATGTCTATTAGAGAAAGTGAGAATTCCTGTGCGTCCTTGTGCTGAATACAAATTATTTTTATTCGTATGCATGTGGTTGTTTACTAAATATGGTTGTAACTGCATGCTTAATGTTTTTGAGATCTCTAACCCTTTTTGTTTGTTTGTTTGTTTCTTTCAGCCGGAGTTTGTCGACATCATCAATTCTGCTACCGTGAAATCATCTGCGTAAGCAAGGGCTGGTTTGGAACCTTTTTGGGTGGATACTACAGTCTGTTATGAAGTTCTGTATCTTGTGTCCTCTCTGAACATGCTTGTTTTAATTTTGACCCTTTTTTAGTATCGTCCTGAAACTATGAGGGAAGCATGCATTTACAAGCAGGCTGCAGAGTATTAACAAAGAACTTCGTTGTACTCAACTAATTAAGTCCCCAAGTTCCTGTTTCCTTTTGTGAAACGTTAGTTTGATGCATCATGAAAGTTTCTTTCTTTCGACTCCTATCTTAAATAAGCAGTTAAGAAAGATTGACATGATCTCTACTGTGATAATGGTTTTGAAATACTTGAACAGTTTGACTGATGCTTGTTATACAACTTATTTCACTTGAGATGTGTTGTATGCCTTTTTTTGGGGGAGGCCTCAGGGATGGACTATTGTGTGATTGAGCTTGATGATCTGAAACTTGGTGTTTTCAGGATGTCCAGAGATTAAAGTATAATTGATGACTATGTATGCTGTTTAGAGGACAATAATATGTCTCGTCATGTATCTTTTTCAGCAAGTGTAATGGAAATACAGTACACTTCTTGAAAGTGTATTTTCTTTCTGTTATGTGCAATGCATGGAAATATATATTATTTTATTTTATTAAAATTCTCTACCTGTCTTGGTTATTAAATCAAACGTAGTTAGTTTTTTGACTGGAAGAAAATAAACAAAATTGTTAAGCAACATTATAAGAAAACATTTCAAATAAAAAAAAAGGCAAAAACTCAATATTTCTTCCAATCAAGGAACAAAACAAAACTGAAACTGATGGATATATTTTGTAATAGAAAAAACCGAAAAGACAATTAGCTTGTTTTAAGTATCTGAAAAACAATCCATCCATTCCTCTTGTCGTATAGTGTCAACATATTTTGTTAGTACCTCTCACATATATAGACAGATGTATAAGGGTGTATTTAAAAAATATTATAATTAACTATTATGTATCTTATATTATTAATGTTAACATATTTTAAGATTTTAGAAATTTATCACTTAATTTTAACATCAAATCATCAAATCTTAGTAGAATTCCAGATCATTAAATCCTCACCACTGCCTCTATATTAGTCATGTCTTGTTGATCCAATACTAAAACTAATATATGGAAGGAAAAAAAAAAAAACAAGATTAGTTATAAAAAAAATTGTTTATTAGAGAGAATAGCAAGTAGGTAGTTCATGCATACTTTAGAGAATATGCATTTAGAATATACACATCATCTTTTATATCCTTAAAATTTTCGGCTTAGGTTTTTAAATTAGCTATAGAAGATGTAAAATATATGAGCATTATTTTTACAGCATATGATAAGAAGAGGCATCCTGAGTTTTTCAAAAAATTTAATAAATATTTAATTAATTCAATTTTGTTAGTAGTTATGTTCATATAAAAATAATTAAGATAGATGATAGAATTAGGTTATAGCACTCGAGTCGTATATCGTTTCATTTATCATGCGTTTAAAACTCAATTGAAGTACTTCAAGTTTAGAAACCTTAATATATATCATTAATTTTTTTATGCATCATATCAACAAAACAAAAGAAGATGTGAAAATTCAAATGTCACAAATACAGTTGCCTAACTCTCACCATCATAATTTTTATGTGTTTGGCATGTATGTATCGTATTAGGTTGCGTTTGGCCTAGCTTTTTTTGGGCTTTAAAGCTACTTCAGAAGGAAAAGCCAGAAAGTAGAGCTTTGAAATTAAAAGCTGAAGCTGTTTGGATAGTCAGCTTTTTTTAACTTTAAAGTTACTTTTAAGCTAGAAGTTGTTTGGCATAAGATATCAATTGTAAGCTACTTTTATACTCAATTTAAGGTTTTGATTTTATTTAAGAATAAAATATAAGTTATCAAATTACAAAAAAAAATCTTTATATTACTAATAAATGAAATATTTAAAATAACCTAGAAAACTTGTAAAAAGGAAAAAAAAAAATTTGAACTGTACGTAAATAAAAAAATTAAAGGGCTACGATACTTTATGAAATGCATCATTCCATTCAAAATGGGTTATTCAATGACAATGAATGTGACAAAGTGTTTACAATATCATAAAATGGGATATTAATGATTTCTATTTTCCATCAATGCAGCTGTTATTTGAGTGCGAACTGTATCCATATAACCACCATCTACTACTTTTCTAGTATTATATGAAATCATTTTCACGTCATTGTATCTTTCCCCTTCGTAGTCATCCATATATCCGGGAAGATGATCGCACCTGTTGAATTCCTCATCTTCAATACCACATAATCTAATGAAGTTATGAAGTGCTATTATTGCAACTATAATTTTTTGTTGTTTTATTAAATTTTCAAATTTTCTAATGAAGTTACGAAGTTATGAAGTGCTGTTGAATTCCTCATTTTCAAATTTGTTGTCCCCTTTTTTTAAAATTTGAATTAAACAAATATAGAATACCAGATTGAGTAACGAACAAGTGCTCTCTTGGTTGAGTACTTTAATAATACAACTAAGCTTCTTTTAGAGCCCTAACTATCCACCACGACACGTTGATGGTGGAAACCAAATCCATCACAGAAATCAACTTCCTCTGGAAACCCTAGATTCTCCTCTTCTGAGAATCGCTATCGCTATGCAATCGTGGAGGATGAAGAGGATGAACAACATGGCCAGTTAAGAGTAAAAAAGGGCAATTGAGCAGTTGTTAAAAAGGGAGAAAATTTTTGTTGTTAGGGTTTGATATGTGGGAAGGGCCAAAAAATGAGAAAAGGTAAAAAAAAAGAGAAAAGAAAAAGCCAGAAGTTGCTCTTGAGGGTTTTTTTTGAAGCTCATTTTTTCTTCATTAAAAATAAACTACTTTTCTTTCTGTAGAGCTTTTTAAAATATACGTTTGGCCTAACTTCTCCTTTTAAAAAAGAAAAGAAGCTAATTTTAAGTTGGGCCTTAGTATTACATCAAATGAAAATTTGAAATTTTGAAAGTAACTCACGTCCATTGCATGTGCTCTATAGTTAGTCATTATAATTCAAATTATTCCTCTCCTATTAAGTTCACATTTTCTTTCTCTGTCAAACAGATTATGAAAAGATCTTATTGGTTTGTCTGTTTGTTTTTTTCTCTTCTTTTTCTGCTTTTTATGATCCAAGGCTTCATCCGATCTTTAGGGATCTTTTGTGAACATCCAAATCCTCACGCTCTCAAACTCCCAAAAAAAAAAAAAAAAAAAAAAAAAAAAAAAAAAAAACAAAACAACCACGAGACGAGGTTTTTAAAATACTCTGGAATATTGAGATTTTGTTATAAATAAATTACTAAGTGTGAATTGTCTATTGAACTCCTCCACTCATTCCACATTCTCCACCACCACCACTACATTCATTCATATTTATGCATATGTAATTGTCTCTTTGTATTCTTTGTAGCCTATAAACACGCTATTGGGTGAATCATTTGTATATACATGAAAAACTTATGAATGAGAATAATCTTCTTTCATCTCGTCTCTATTTTCTTTGTTTATTGTTTCTATTATTTTACAAGACGTTATCAGCACGAGTCTCTACCTTTCGAGTCTCAAGTTCATCCGAAGAAAAAGAAAAATGTTTGGTCTTATATATCACGAGTCTCTACCTTTCGAGTCTCAAGTTCATCCGAAGAAAAAGAAAAAATGTTTGGTCTTATATATGTAAGTATGTTAATCTCGAGTTCATCTTATTATTTTTTTTACTTTTGATCATTTCCTTAAGATCAATATAACTTAGTATGCTCTACACTCACCATTTTTTATGGATCTTGTGTATATATCAGAAAAGTTATATTTTGATATCGCCTTTTTATTTCTAATTATGCATATAATTTCATTATGTTCTTATTTTTCAAAGTTCTTGATAATAACCGACAAGAATTATTTGTCATGAGTTTTGGATGTTAAAATTCATTTGAATACCGAAAGTCTCAAAGAGACAATTGATGGATTCAAAGAATCATCGAAATGAGATCATATGAAAGATATAACGAAAGCTATAATTTTCTTTTGTCACAATCTCCCTGAAGAAGTGAAAGATGATTGTATCAAAATCAATGATCCTGAAGATCTCTTGAAATTTAAATAAAATTGTAACCCCTGTTTCCATTAATACGTATTTTAAAAGTATTTTTCCGTATTTAAATCCTCAGTATCTTATAACTATTTTTCCCTAATAGATTTTACTGTTTAAACTATTTTATGGAACTCAATATACAAATTATTTAATTATCTTATATTTATTTCAAGCCCAACTGTATAAATTCTGATTTTATTTTATTTTATATTTAGTCCGAACCCAAAAATTCAGCCCGACAACCTAATTGTTTTATTTAAATACTTTTAAGCCCAAGCCCATATCCACCCCTATTGGATCTCTCACCCAGACCCACTAACCCAAATCAAACCCCCCAGATTCTTCCTAACGTATTAATCCCTATCATTTCTCCTAATCATTCCCCCACAACCCCATGATCTGTAACTCCCAAAAATTGAGTAACTAAATCCCTACTATTAAGCCCTCTAATCTCTCGCATCGCTAATTCACCCTAATAACCCCATTACTGTGCTATCTCTCTCTCTCTCTCCCGTACTCTCTCTCCTCCTCTGTTTTAACACAAAACAAAACCAAAACAAAACAAAACCCAAAACAGCCCATCTTCCCCTTGCCTTCCGCTCACTCCCTCTCTTCGTTCATCTTCAATCCAAGACCGAACCACGTAGAACCCATTCGCATCGTCTTCACCTCCTCCATCCACCGCGACCTTCACCGCCGCCGCTCTTTGCCAACACCTACCATCTCCCATCGTCATCGTCTCCCTCACTCCCGCCAAGCCATCAAAACCCAAACTCCGTAACCCATTTCACCACCATTAACCAAGCTCTCCCCCCCATTACCGCTGCACCAACCTCGCAACCCATCGCAGTGCACCACCACTACCTGCCCCCACTACCCCGCCGTCGCCATACGAGATCGAAGGTCCACCATTCTCGCCCTCTGTTTTCGACACGAAGCAGAGCACCATTGGCGCTCGCGACCAGTGCTACCTTCCGCCGTCGCAGCGACCTCCAGTCGCGCCACCTCGTCATCATCGTCCAAGTCCCATCCCTTCTCCTCTGTTTTCGAGCGTAAAAAGGGCCAGTCGCGCTCGCCGTCGAAGCTCTCGCTTGTGCCGTCGCTCTTGTGGCTGCGTCGCTTCCCGACCGCCGCCAGTGCCGCACTCCTGCAGTCGCTCTCCAGCCACCATAGCGTCACATCGCCGAAGCTTTGCGTCGCCGCTCTCTCTCTCTCCGTCGACAGGAAGAAGAAGGAAGGAGACGAGATCCGATTGGTCGGATCTCGCTGTCCTGTGTTCAGCTGCATCGGATTTCTTTTAGTCGTTCCCTGTTTTGAGTTGGATCTGGTGTGAGGCTGAGAATCGATTGGCTGGTTTTGCCGTTTCGTGTTCTGGGCACCTCTAATCCAATTTTGCTGTTCGCCGTTTTGGGTCAGATTGGGTGTGGAGGATTGCTGTTGTTTGCTAGTTTTCTTCGCACGTGTCTCGGTATCTATTATTTATCAGATCTAATCGTCAAAAAGGCAAGTCATTTCTTATCGAATATTTATTGTATCATATTCGATATTTTTATTGAATTTCGCAAGTGGATCCGTATTAAATATCGTAAAATGTCTTTGTATCTATCGTTGGGATACCACGGATTTACACGAGCGAATCCAAGTGGTAATCTCGACTTCGTGCCTTCTTTTTGCCTCTAATGTATAGGGATTTTACATACACCTATGTAGCTATAGTTATTGAATATAAGAATAGGAAATCGTTATCACATTTCATCTCATGACATTAAAAACAACTATTGTAGATTGTATATTAGGGATGATTGTTAATGTGATTGCTATTGATAAATTGTAATTAATAGAATTATGAACATCATCGACTTTAATACCATGATTCACCTATGAATGACTCGCTATGATTATGATTATTAAACCCCAATTTATCATTCCTAACTTTTAATCGTTTTATTCAAAATGGACATGTTGACTATTCTGGAATTTACACCAACCTGAATCTTATTGTGCTGTTTCGACCTAAATAACTTCATTAAAATCAGAATCTCCCTGAAAGTGAATCGTAGCCCTATCTGTCTAGATGTCAATAGACACCAGAACTTTCGAATTCCGACTTATACTGCCCCAGTTATGACCCTTTTACTACAGCTGCGTTGAAATTTCAGATTCATGTACATAACGAGTTAGGCTGATGAATTAAGTGAACTATTATTCACATATGGCCAAGATAAATTCCAGATTTGTAGATAACATGCTTAGGGTGTTAAAACTATTTTTACTGATTTTTGTAATGTTTATTTACTGCCTTTATAACTGAAATTAGACAACATTGACACCCAGCCAGAAACTAAAATTTGTAAAGAACACTGAATTTCGCCTAGCTATCTTTGTCGGAATATAAACTTTAAGTGTGCGTTGGAACCGGGAAGGAGTCTAGTTTCTAGACCAGTTGACGATCCACATTTGCTGTCCTGTAGCAACGGAAATTCTGATTTTGGTACAGCAACCTACTGCTGTCCAGAATGGGGTTCCTATGTCTAATAATATATAATTATATCTATAATGTTATATTTAGTGCATTTATTTGTATAGAGTATATTGCATGATCCTAGGATTGTTTTGTCACCTTCTCTAGTGTCCCTTATTAATTCTATTATCGTGTGTTAATTGAATAACGGAAATAAATCAAAGCCGGGGTTAAGGGTCAATTAGGGTAGTTGATGATATAGTAAGTGTACTCGGATGATGGCCAGTATTTTATTGTTATCAGCATCGTGTAAGAAATTACACATGTCCTAGTGTTTTTATCGTTATCGGCATCGTGTGAGAAATTACACATGTCCAGTGTTATTATCGTTATCGTTATCGTCTTCATACCCTGTACATGAACTATAGAATCTACCACCTTAATCTAAACGAAATTGATTGTATGCACCGAACCTGTGGTACGGCACACATGGGACACAGTAGTACGTGCATTAGCTAGGATTAAAAATGAATAATAGACCTAAGGCCCTCATCACATTATCATTGCATATTGTTTTCTTATTGAACAGTGTTACCTCTATTATTACCATTATTGATATTGTTAATTGTTATCGCGATAAATCAAAGTATTGCATATTATGCCATTATCGGTTTGTCACTGTTCAACACTATTGATTTCATCGTTTATTGAATTCATTGTTATACCATTATTATCATTGTTTCTCTGTTTCTCCACTTGCATGTCCACGACTTGCTCTAAGGACAAATTATTCTTTCTTTTTAGATGAACAAGTACAGGTGAACAAGGAGAATTTTCAGAAGGCAGTGGTGAACAGTTCTTCTACGATTGGAGCAGGAGTTCCTCGAGCTATTTGGTATGTTCTTATATTCCAGATTTGGTTATTGAATTTCATTCTCGTTTATGTAATCATGTTTCCTGCGTGGTTGTGATTAATTTTTCTTATATTGTTGAGTTAAGACTGGTACAGCTTATGGATGATATGAGTTTGCGTACTTATATCATTCGCTGGGCCTCAGTTACGTGCCCGTGTTCCCGTATTCCGGGAAGCGGGGCGTGACAAGGTTTTTAATGGTATCAGAACCAGGTTTGACTCTAACTAGTTTGGGATTGGACCCTAATTAGTTTGAGTTTAACTGGTCTGACTCAACAATATGTACAACCCGTGAATCACATGAATAATGAATAGCCAACATAATCTGGATACTCCTCTGATTTGATTCCTCTTTGAATCCTTCACATTCCGTCCTTTCATTTCTCAGTTGTTTTGTCCCTTCCATTCATTCACATTTATTAAATTCTTATTGGGTATAGAATCTTTCTTTTGTACCCATATTATTTTGATTCCGGTGCAAGCAATCTCTGATTTTCTGCTTGTCTCGTTGACCCCTTCTTATTTCAGCTTGTGTGTCGTCCATTGTTTTTCCTGCCTTGCATTCATCTCCATAGGTTGATTCATATTGAATATCATGTTGGTTATTTCTTCCTTGCTATATTCTCTTCAATTCCAATTTTGCCCATCGTCCTTCTTCCTTCGTATTCAATTCCTTAATTTCCTTTTTGTCCCTTCTAGTCATCCTCCTCTTAAACTCTTCATTGGGTATAGCTTCATTTTTCTCCTACCTATTTTTCTCCTTATAATTAATTTTCCCGAATACTTTCTATATTTCGATTATTATTTGTTATATTTATTTTTGATCTTCTATAAAAATGTTTCTCAACAAGGATTCTTGTTATTCCGAATAATGGTGTATTTTAACTTCACTTTTCATTTTTGATCGACTATATATTTCTACTGGATTATTTCGATAAGACAAATTCTTATTTGTTGTATAATGCTATTATTATTATTGATATTATTTTCATTATCATTACTAGTATCATTATTATTTTTACTACTATTGATATTCTTATTGTTGTTTTCATTATTTTATTATTGTTGATTAATGATGAATTACTTCCACAAATGTTGGACCCAAACTATATCTCGTCTTGCATTACTACTTTTTCTAGTGTTGTTAATATTTCAATATTATTATTATTATTATTATTATTATTATTATTATTATTATTATCATTCTTTTGCGATTACTATTATCATTATTGTTATGATCACTGTTCTTATCATTGTTATTCTTATTGTTAACAGTATCAATATTTTGTTATTATTACTGCTATTCGTGTTATTATTTTTATCGTTACTATTATTATTATTATTAATTTGTTTTGAGCCTGAGCATGCTTAATTTTATATACATTTCACCACTTCGGTGCAACCTAACGTCGAGATGGCAAATATGTAACTCGATGTCAATGGAGGCAAATTGCAACTGGATATCGGCGAGGCAAAATGTGCAACCGAATATCCAGACGATAATCTGCAACCTGATGTCGTGAAGGCAAACATGCAACTTGATATTAGGGAGGCAAGATTTTCTACCTATTACTAATTGATATTGCAAGACTCGTTACTTATATAATGAAACTGATGGTAAAGGAATATTTTCGTTATTATTGGTATTATTATTATTATTGTCATTTCAATTGATGTTATTATTATTCTTTTCGTTACCTTTAGTACTCTTATTATTATTATTATTATTATTATTATTATTATTATTATTATTATTATTATTATTATTATTATTATTATTATTACTACTGTTATTTTGTTGATATTATTGTTATTAATGCTATTATCATTATTATTATTATTATCATTATTGATATTATTTTTAATGTTATCATTATTATTATAATTGCATTATTTTCATAAATGTGTTGAATTCTATTCTGTCATGAATGTATTATCATTATTAGCAGTATTATTGATATTTTTATTGCCTGTATGATTATGACGATTTTCATTACTATTACTATTATTGTTGTTGTTATTATTATTATTATTATTATTATTATTATTATTATTATTTTTGTTATGGTCATTATTACTTGTATCATTGTTGTTATTAATATTTTAATATTATTTTGTTATTATTATTACTATTTTTATCATTATCATTGTTATATTTATTATTATTATTATTATTATTATTATTATTCTATTACTATTGATATTACTATCATTGATATTTGTTGTTGTTATTATTTCTGATAAGCCCATTAGTTTTGGCCTGTATCATATCTTTTGATTATTTAGATTGAAGCTCAAGCTCTATATCCACGTTGCATCATTACTTTCTCTATTAATTTGGAACCCATATTCTCTTTGAATTTTTGGTGTCTCATTCTTTCCTTCCTGCTCGAATCGTCGTTTGGTGTCACGTGGTCTACAACAACATGTCTGGAGCTTAGAACGTCACCATCAGGGTATCGCAGCGAAAGCATGGTGGGCCCATAACCCACAGGTCTCGGGATTCCCTTGTTGCATCTAGTTTCTTGTATTGTTGCATTCCTCTATTCCTTGTATTCGTCTTCATCCGTTGATTCCTTGAATGACTTGATTCTTCCCTGTCCTTTCCTCTTTTGATTCCAGTTCTGCCTACTCCATATTTTGCTTTGTTACCGTGTGTTGTTTCCTTCCTCTTGATACTACTTATTTTCTTTCATGCCTTCCATTTGACCTCATCGTTATCCACTTTCTTATTTTTCTGGTGTTGCCACTGCTTATTCCTTCCCCATTAATTCTCTGCCTTGTTACCCCCCAGTTTACTTAGCCCTATCCTATGTACCGCCTAAGCAAATTTCGAGGACGAAATTTTGTTGTAAGGTGAGTAGGATTTGTAATCCCCGTTTCCATTAATACGTATTTTAAAAGTATTTTTCCGTATTTAAATCCTCAGTATCTTACTATTTTTTCCTAATAGATTTTACTGTTTAAACTATTTTATGGAACTCAATATACAAATTATTTAATTATCTTATATTTATTTCAAGCCCAATTGTATAAATTCTGATTTTATTTTATTTTATATTTAGTCCGAACCCAAAAATTCAGCCCGACAACCTAATTGTTTTATTTAAATACTTTTAAGCCCAAGCCCATATCCACCCCTATTGGATCTCTCACCCAGACCCACTAACCCAAATCAAACCCCCCAGATTCTTCCTAACGTATTAAACCCTATCATTTCTCCTAATCACTCCCCCACAACCCCATGATCTGTAACTCCCAAAAATTGAGTAACTAAATCCCTACTATTAAGCCCTCTAATCTTTCCCATCGCTAATTCACCCTAATAACCCCATTACTGTGCTATCTCTCTCTTTCTCTCCCGTACTCTCTCTCCTCCTCTGTTTTAACACAAAACAAAACCAAAACAAAACAAAACCCAAAACAGCCCATCTTCCCCTTGCCTTCCGCTCACTCCCTCTCTTCGTTCATCTTCAATCCAAGACCGAACCCCGTAGAACCCATTCGCATCACCTTCGCCTCCTCCATCCACCGCGACCTTCACCGCCACCGCTCTTCGCCAACACCTACCATCTCCCATCGTCATCGTCTCCCTCACTGCCACCAAGCCATCAAAACCCAAACTCCGTAACCCATTTCACCGCCATTAACCAAGCTCTCCCGCCCATTGTCGCTGCACCAACCTCACAACCCATCGCAGTGCACCACCACTACCTGCCCCCACTGCCCCGCCGTCGCCATACGAGATCGAAGGTCCACCACTCTCGCCCTCTATTTTCGACACGAAGCAGTGCACCATTGGCGCTCGCGACCAGTGCTACCTTCCACCGTCGCAGCGACCTCCAGTCGCGCCGCCTCATCATCATCGTCCAAGTCCCATCCCTTCTCCTCTATTTTCAAGCGTAAAAAGGGCCAGTCGCGCTTGCCGTCGAAGCTCTCGCTCGTGCCGTCACTCTTGTGGCTGCGTCGCTTCCCGACCGCCGCCAGCGCCGCACTCCTGCAGTCGCTCTCCAGCCGCCATAGCGTCACATCGCCGAAGCTTCGCATCGCCCCTCTCTCTCTCTCCGTCGACAGGAAGAAGAAGGAAGGAGACGAGATCCGATTGGTTGGATCTCGCTGTCCTGTGTTCAGCTGCATCGGATTTCTTTTAGATGTTCCCTGTTTTGAGTTGGATCTGGTGTGAGGCTGAGAATCGATTGGCTGGTTTTGCCGTTTCGTTTTTTGGGCACCTCTAATCCAATTTTGCTGTTCGCCGTTTTGGGTCAGATCGGGTGTGGAGGATTGCTGCTGTTTGCTAGTTTTCTTCGCACGTGTCTCGGTATCTATTATTTATCGGATCTAATTGTCAAAAAGGCAAGTCATTTCTTATCGAATATTTATTGTATCATATTCGATATTTTTATTGAATTCCGCAAGTGGATCCGTATTGAATATCGTAAAATGTCTTTGTATCTATCGTTGGGATACCACGGATTTACACGAGCGAATCCAAGTGGTAATCTCGACTTCGTGCCTTCTTTTTGACTCTAATGTATAGGGATTTTACATACACCTATGTAGCTATAGTTATTGAATATAAGAATAGGAAATCGTTATCACATTTTATCTCATGACATTAAGAACAACTATTGTAGATTGTATATTAGGGATGATTGTTAATGTGATTGCTATTGATAAATTGTAATTAATAGAATTATGGACATCATCGACTTTAATACCATGATTCACCTATGAATGACTCGTTATGATTATGATTATTAAACCCCAATTTATCATTCCTAACTTTTAATCGTTTTATTCAAAATAGACATGTTGACTATTTTGGAATTTACACCAACCTGAATCTTATTGTGCTGTTTCGACCTAAATAACTTCATTAAAATCAGAAACTCCCTGAAAGTGAATCGTAGCCCTATCTGTCTAGATTTCAATAGACACCAGAAATTTTGAATTTCGACTTATACTGCCCCAGTTATGACCCTTTTGCTACAGCTGCGCTGAAATTTCAGATTCATGTACATAACGAGTTAGGCTGATGAATTAAGTGAACTATTATTCACATATGGCCAGATTTGTAGATAACATGCTTAGGGTGTTAAAAACTATTTTTACTGATTTTTGTAATGTTTATTTACTGCCTTTATAACTGAAATTAGACAACATTGACACCCAGCCAGAAACTAAAATTTGTAAAGAACACTGAATTTCGCCTAGCTATCGTTGTCGGAATATAAACTTTAAGTATGCGTTGGAACCGGGCAGGAGTCTAGTTTCTAGACCACCTGACGGATCCACATTTGCTGTCCTGTAGCAACAAAAATTCTGATTTTGGTACGGCAAACTACTGCTGTCCAGAATGGGGTTCCTATGTCTAATAATATATAATTATATCTATAATGTTATATTTAGTGCATTTAATTGTATAGAGTATATTGCATGATCCTTGGATTGTTTTGTCACCTTCTCTAGCGTCCCTTATTAATTACATTATCGTGTGTTAATTGAATAAAGGAAATAAATCAAAGCCGGGATTAAGGGTCGATTAGGGTAGTTGACAATATAGTAAGTGTAGATGGCCAGTGTTTTATCGTTATCGGCATCGTGTAAGAAATTACACATGTCTAGTGTTTTTATCGTTATCGGCATCATGTGAGAAATTACACATGTCCAGTATTATTATCGTTATCGTTATCGTCATCATACCCTGTACATGAACTATAGAATCTACCACCTTAATCTAAACGAAATTGATTGTATGCACCGAACCTGTAGTACGACACACATGGGACACAGTAGTACGTGCATTAGCTAGGATTAAAAATGAATAATAGACCTAAGGCCCTCATCACATTATCATTGCATATTGTTATCTTATTGAACAGTGTTACCTCTATTATTGCCATTATTGATATTGTTAATTGTTATCGCGATAAATCAAAGTATTGCATATTATGCCATTATCGGTTTGTCACTGTTCAACACTATTGATTTCATCGTTTATTGAATTCATTGTTATACCACTATTATCATTGTTTCTCTGTTTCTCCACTTGCATGTCCACGACTTGCTCTAAGGACAAATTATTCTTTCTTTTTAGATGAACAAGTACAGGTGAACAAGGAGAATTTTTAGAAGGCAGTGGTGAACAGTTCTTCTACGATTGGAGCAGGAGTTCCTCGAGCTATTTGGTAAGTTCTTATATTCCAGATTTGGTTATTGAATTTCATTCTCTTTTATGTGATCATGTTTCCTGCATGGTTGTGATTAATTTTTCTTATATTGTTGAGTTAAGACTGGTACAGCTTATGGATGATATGAGTTGGCGTACTTATATCATTCGCTGGGCCTCGGTTACGTGCCTGTGTTCCCGTATTCCGGGAAGCGGGGCGTGACAAAAATATTGTTCATCTGGCAAAAAGAATTATGTGAGAATTTGATATATCAAAATTAAAGATCCTGAAGATCTCTCGAAATGAAGAAAATATTGTTTGTATAATAACAATACAATGAGTATGTACTGACGACGATCCTGTAGATCTAAATATGTATAACTGTGGCTAACTATAAATGCATGGAAAAATGACGATTTTGTCTTATATATTGGACATGCTCCATTCCCCGAAGTGAATGTGAAGCTATATAATTGTTCTAGCAATTTTAGCCATGAGGGTACCCATCATCGTGGCCATAGATGTGGACTTGGATAATGAAAAGAAAATACAATGTATAAACAATCCATCATTGGCGTATGATGCAAGACCATCGGTCGCGTACCTATAGTATGGTAATGTATTTTGTTGATCTATATCAAGAATCATTAATGAATAAAGGAAAGAATTAACTAATGGTCATAACCTCAATAATATGATATACTTAAAGGTGGCAGATTTCTCTGTCCATTCTGAAGATGGAAGTGATAATCACCAGAAGTGATAAATATACTATCTTGAAGATAAAAATCATGATCACCAGAAGTGATCAAAATGATTTATCATTTCAAGTTACTTTATTTATAAGTTTAGTTTTTATTTTTCATGTCTGTTATGAGTTATGATAATATCCTGTTTATTTAAGTTTAATATTATCATATATGCTTGATATATTGCTTTACAAGTTTGCTTATTTTCTTTTTTTTATATGTATAAATTCAAGATTCAAGTTGGGACAAATGTCTTGAAGACATTATTACCACACACACTCTATAATACATATTCTCTCATTTGAGATATGATGAAGCACATACCAATGTTATATAAATTTATATGGTTGTGTGAAATTAGAAATCTTGAAGAGTTAAATTTCATAAGCTCCTGAAGAGCTAATTCCATGATGCCTGAAGGCACAAAATTTAGAATTCAAAATACACCATTTTCTTTAAAGTCCCGATAAATTTGTTTAGATATAAGACTACGAATGAACAAGGTATACGCATTACCTTAAGTATGACAATCAAAATGTGTGTGTTGCAAAGTTTTCTCCACTTTGTGATCTGGATTGTATTATACATATATAAGAATGGTTGAATCATATCACAGTAAACCCGAAATTTACTGATATTGTAAACCATAAGTTTACAAAGATGGTTAAGGTTTGGCATGACCGGTTAGACCATTCCGATTCATTACTGATGCGAAAATAATTGAGAATTCATGTGGCAGTCCATTGAAAAAGCAGAAGATTTTTCAAATACGAATACATTGAATTGTGAGATCTATGATTATGAAATCTAATCTCTCTGTTTGGACCTGGGGACATGCCGTTTTGTACTCATCACAACTCACACGCATCCGGCCAAGCAATTATAATAATTATTCCATCGACAATTGGTTCATGGTCAGGAACCACATATTTCCCATTTATGAATTTATCCACCACAACGCATAATTAAAAACGGGGGGGGGGGGGGGGGGGGGCTGCTGAGAGAAGAATGGAAATATATGTTGGGAATTTCCATCTGTAATCACGTTTATGGAACTAGTGACTAGAGATGTATTTATTGCAAGGTTTGCAGATTGTCACTTTAATTTCCAACATCAGGGGGAGGAAATAAACAGTTGGAAAAAGAAATATAAATGAAAATTATCATTGAGAGTTTTAATCCTCGAGTAAATTAGTTTGAACCAAAATTTCAAAGGATAATTCAGTTGCAAGATAATGTCAATTAACTGCCAGACATTTAGTGACTAAATCTTATTTCCAACTGATAACACACTCCAATCAGAATTGGTATCCCTGAAGGATTACCTATAATTACTAGTGAGTCTAAGGCACGCCTGAAGCGTGGTAGATCACTTGGTTCCAAAGAAAATTATAAACATCCTCGGAAAAATAAGGAGCAAATAAAAATGATGGTCGAAACGAGGATGTCTCTCCAGAAGAGACCGTTGATATCGTTAATAATAAAGAGAATCATCAGGTACTTGAAATGAATAAAAATAAAGAGATCTCAATTAACTATGTCATTACGGGAAGAAGATGGAACCATTGTAAAAATAATTGTCGACAATGTTTTACATAAAATATAGCACGCGATATTATGAATAAAACGAAGATCGTGAATCTACCTCTTTGGGAGAGTGTAGAAATAAAATAAAATTGGCCAAAAATGGAAAGAGGCAATTAAGTTTAAATTAGACTCATTTGCAAAACGAGGGCATATAGTCTAAACACCAAAAGACAATAATTTGGTGGATTATAAAGTGCGTATTTTGTGCGAAAAACAAATAAATAAAATGATATTACTATATATATAACACGGCTTGTCGCAAAAGGTTTTACCCAAATGCCTGGTGTTGATTATGAAGAGAAATATTCTCTTGTGGTGGATATAATAAGTCTGGCAGTACATGAATATTTGAAAACGTGTCTCATAGATGTGATAACAAACTATCTGTATGGTTTGTATTACCATGACATAAATATGAAAACTATCTGAAGGATTTAAAGTGCCAGAAGCACATAATAACTATTCTCGGGAAGTTTAATCAATAAAGTGAAACAAAGCTTTGTATGGATTAAAACAATCAGAACAAAATGTGATATAACCATCTTAGTGAGTTTTCGATAAAGGGGACCATAATAATGGTCATATAAGCTCACATATATTTATTAAATATTCAAGGTCAAAGTCTGTTGGAACTCCTGAAGAGTTGTACAAGCCGTGCAATGTTTAAAGAAATATCTTAAGACGAAAAGACCTTGGATAAGCAAATTTTTTGTTTTGTCATCATTTTTGTTTTGAGGTTTTTCAAATTAAACATTTGAAAGGCATTGGAATTGCTTGGTCCTGGAGTACCATTTCTTAGTGCAATATCAGTTTTGAAGCACTAATATATCTTATCAATAATAAATATTATGATATACCTTATGCGGTTGGTTTACTAGTAAGATGAAGTTCCTCGCCAACTCGAAGTCATTGGACTGGTATGAAAGATAACTTCGAGGGACCATGGATATGGGATTATATTATTCTAATTTGTCCATATCAGTTTTGATTGGTTATGCAAATGCAGAGTACTTATCATATCATTATAAAGCCAGATATCAATCAAGAGATATTGGCTCCATGCGAGGCATAGATGTGTTTGTTTGATCGGTTAACTTCTTTATATATTTGGAGAACGTGTTATCCTCAATCGATCAAGAAGTACTCACAACGTTATTTGAAGATAATATAGCTTTAAAGCTCAATAAAAGGAGGGTTTCTTCCAAGGCGATCAGCCGAAATATATTTCACCAGAAATTCTTTTTCACTCATGTTTCAATTAAAAGGGTGAAATCAATTATAACCAAATAGAATCAAGCGACAACCCAGAAGATTGCTCTCTGTGACCCTATCATCTCAACTTTTGGAAAGGATGGTAAAATTGATCGAGATTCGAGATACGACTTTTGAAAGTCCTAATTGGATGATCTCGTCAGGGGGAGAGATGATATGCGTTGTACTCTTTTTCCCTTCACCAAGTTTTGTCCCACTGGGTTTTCTTGGTAAGGTTTTTAACGAGGTAGCATCTTCATTGCATATCATTGTTAAAGATTATGTACTCTTTTTCCTTCACTAGGGTTTTTTCCCATTTGGGTTTTATCTGGCAAGGTTTTAACGAGGCATATTCTTATTTACATTCAATAGACATTCAAGGGGGAGTGTTATAAATAAATTATTAAGTGTGAATTGTCTATTGAACTCCCTCCACTCATTCCACATTCTCCACCACCACCACTACATTCATTCATATTTATTCATATATTATAATTATGTAATTGTCTCTTTGTATTCTTTGTAAGCCTATAAATAGGCCATTGGGTGAATTATTTGTATATACATGAAAAACTTATAAATGAGAATAATCTTCTTTCATCTCGTCTCTATTTTCTTTGTTTATTGTTTCTATTATTTTACAAGAGACTTCACTATTAGGATAGCTGAAAATTCAATGATCTGCCAGACGATTGGTGGAGTGAACAATAAACTAGTGGGGGATAGCCAGTGTGCCTCTCTAGATATTAACAGAGGCGGATAGGAGAAAAGACAATGTTGTGTTTTGGAAGATACAAATCTTCTTGCCCTTATGAGACTAAACATTGTGTACCGTCTTCTATATTTGACAATTGCCTAATTCCTTGTGGTCTATGCAATCATCCCTTTTGCGGTATTTTCAAATGTGCATTATTTTTTAAATTAAGTACTACAAGAAAAATGTTTCTTCATATGTAGGGTAGGAGACTATTCGTTGGCACTTCCCATTGGCCGACGATTTATTTTACTTCGTACAAAGAAAAATGTCTCTTCGTATGTAGGGAAAAAGTTAATCAATGGACCCAAAATTGTTATATATCAAAATTTTTTCTTCTTATTATGGCTATATATAAATGATCTAGAAGAATAGCATAAATAAAAAATTATGTAACTTATTTCTCATCTAGTTGAAAATCTTCTGGGAGATGTTTTTGAATCATAAAACCGTGTCAACAACTGAAAAAGCTGTCCCAAAATCCCTTTTGGGATTGGAGATTGACCGATGTGTTTACTATGGTCACAAAAGCTCAATTAGTCCCAATTGTAGCATGTGTAATTAGCCATTATCATACCAGTATAAATTTTATCCATGGTATTAGTTTAAGTAATATGCTATTGTCACGTCACAACAATATTAGGAGTTGTTTGTAACACCCGATTCAAACCCCACTTGGAAACTCGACCTGAACTCCCCTCACCTTCTTTGTTGCAAACATCTGCTATAACTCCCCCAACTTTTCCCTCAATTTCAGTCCACTTCTCCCTTGATATTAGCCCTCAATTTTCAACCCTTCACCTCCACACTTTCCCTAATTTTCAGCCTACTTCAGCCCATTCTCATCCCCTCATTCAATCAGCCAACTCCCCTCTCCTCTAGCTATAAAAAGCACTCAAACTAGCCTCATTTCCACACATTTGGAGCACTATTTTCAGCAAGAGAGTTTGAGAGAGAGAATTAGATGGAGTTTGGAAAGCTGGAGCTTTTGAAATTGAATTTTCATAAAGTTAAGTTTATTGAGTTTGGTGTTGGAGCTTTTCATTGGAGCCTAAAAACAATCTAACTTGGAAGCTATTAGAGGTGGGTGATAACCTGTTCGAACTTTATTAATTTGATGTGATTGCATGCTTTGAAAATGTGATGAATTGCTTGATGTTATTAGATCTATGAGTAAATATTCTTTTTTGTATGATGATTAGGAATGTTTGTGATATGGCTAAAAATAGGATTAAATCGGGACCGTTCATATCGGACACGAATCTTAAAGCTCAGGGGTAAAACGGTAATTTCACATACAAATGGGTCCGAAACGGGTACTGGGTCTCCTTCTCACAGATCCAATAACTCGCGAACGGATCCACCTCAACTGGGTACGGGTCCCAACCCGAAACACACCCAGTCCAGAAAAGATAGAATTAGGGTTTCTGATTAATCCTAATCAACGGCTCTGATTCACATCTATCTTTTCACCGGGAATTAGGGATTACATTCCTAATCTGTTTACTAGAAGAATATTCCTTATCAGATCACAGGAATCACATTCCTTATCTGATCCCAACGGCGACTATAAATACCCCACACCCATCTCCATTAAGAGGTAATCAATCTTTCTCCAGTTTTTGCGCTCTTTCATAATCTCCCTGATTACTGACTTGAGCGTCGGAGGGTGCGTCGCCGGGAACAACCCCGGTGTCTCGCACTTTTTGCAGGTCCACGGCGGGATCGACGATCGAAGCCAACGGAACAGGTATACAGGTTTACTACTCAGTTTCCCTAAGAATCCACAAATTCTATCTGTTTGCCCCCACACCAAATTTAGCGGCAACAGATTGGCGCCGTCTGTGGGAAAACCATACGAATAGCCCCTCCTCTTCCCGTTGGTCAGATCTTCTCCAGCCATGCCTCCTAGGAAAGTAAGATCCAGAGGGTCCAACCTGTGGACCCAACCCCGCCGATCAGCAAGAGGTAGTCCCCGTCCAACCCGCTCCGCAGCAGGGACAACCCCCGCTTCAAGTAGAGGACCCTCTTCAACAAGATCAGCCTCTCCCTCAGAATCAACAACCCCCCAAGGGTCCTTCCGGTCCACAGAATGCCGGTGCGGGGGGCTCCCGCATGAAGCAACCTCTCCACCAAGACCACGTCTCCATACACAATGCCTCTTCGGATTCCATGGCCTCCCACAATCCTCAAAATCGGCAGAAGGAAGAGGACCTGCGCTACCGTCTAGACGAGAAGCGGGCTCAAGAGGGAGCCTCCCGCCAACAACGTCCGGGTGAGCGGTCCTAAATGGCTCTCTTCCAGAGCCGAGCTCTTCACTCCGCTCACCGCCGAAGCAGACCTCTTCTCAACGAGTTCGGAGCACAACTCTCTCCTAGAGTTCCTCCTCACACTCGTCCCGCAAACAACTCTTTCCCAGAGCCGGCCTCTTCCGCTCCGCTCGCCTCCGAAGCGGACCTCTTCTCAGACAGTTCGGAGCTACAGCTCTCCCCTAGAGTTGCTCCTCAAACTCATCTCACAAATGGCTCTCTTCCAGAGCCGAGCTCTTCCCTCCGCTCGCCGCCGAAGCAGATCCCTTATCAACGAGTTCGGAGCTACAGCTCTCCCCTAGAGTTGCTCCTCAAACTCATCTCACAAATGGCTCTCTTCCAGAGCCGAGCTCTTCCCTCCACTCGCCGCCGAAGCGGACCGCTTCTCAACGAGTTAGGAGCTCAAAACTCTCTCCAATAGTTGCTCCTCAAACTCATCTCACAAATGGCTCTCTTCCAGAGCCGAGCTCTTCCCTCCGCTTGCCGCCGAAGCGGACCTCTTCTCAACGAGTTCGGAACTCACAACTCTCTCCTAGAGTTCCTCCTCACACTCGTCTCACAAATAGCTTTTTCCCAGAGCCGGGCTCTTCCGCTCCGCTCACCTCCGAAGCGGACCTCTTCTCAACGAGTTCAGAGCACAACTCTCTCCTAGAGTTCCTCCTCACACTCGTCTCGCAAACGGCTCTCTTCCAGAGCCGAGCTCTTCGCTCCGCCCACCTCCAAGGCGGACCTCTTCTCAACGAGTTCGGAGCTCACAACTCTCACCAAGAGCTCCTCCTCGCACTCATCTCACAAACGGCTCTCTTCCAGAGCCGAGCTCTTCGCTCCGCCCACCTCCAAGGCGGACCTCTTCTCAACGAGTTCGGAGCTCACAACTCTCACCAAGAGCTCCTCCTCGCACTCATCTCACAAACGGCTCTCTTCCAGAGCCGAGCTCTTCACTTCGCTCACCTCCGAAGCGGACCTCTTCTCAACGAGTTCGGAGCTCACAACTCTCTCCTACAGTTGCTCCACAAACTCTTCTCCCAAATGGCTCTCTTCCAGAGTCGAACTCTTTGCTCCGCCCACCTCCAAGGCGGACCTCTTCTCAACGAGTTCGGAGCTCACAACTCTCACCAAGAGCTCCTCCTCGCACTCGTCTCACAAATGGCTCTCTTCCAGAGCCGAGCTCTTCACTTCGCTCACCTCCGAAGCGGACCTCTTCTCAACGAGGTCGGAGCTCACAACTCTCTCCTAGAGTTGCTCCCCAAACTCTTCTCCCAAATGGCTCTCTTCCGGAGCCGAGCTCTTCGCTCTGCCCACCTCCAAGGCGGACCTCTTCTCAACGAGTTCGGAGCTCATAGCTCTCTCCAAGAGTTCCTCCTCGCACTCGTCTCACAAACGGCTCTCTTCCAGAGCCGAGCTCTTTGCTCTGCCCACCTCCAAGGCGGACCTCTTCTCAACGAGTTCGGAGCTCACAACTCTCACCAAGAGCTCCTCATCGCACTCGTCTCACAAACGGCTCTCTTCCAGAGCCGAGCTCTTCACTTCGCTCACCTCCGTAGCGGACCTCTTCTCAACGAGTTCGGAGCTCACAACTCTCTCCTAGAGTTGCTCCCCAAACTCTTCTCCCAAATGGCTCTCTTCCAGAGCCGAACTCTTTGCTCCGCCCACCTCCAAGGCGGACCTCTTCTCAACGAGTTCGGAGCTCACAACTCTCACCAAGAGCTCCTCCTCGCACTCGTCTCACAAACGGCTCTCTTCCAGAGCCGAGCTCTTCACTTCGCTCACCTCCGAAGCGGACCTCTTCTCAACGAGTTCGGAGCTCACAACTCTCTCCTAGAGTTGCTCCCCAAACTCTTCTCCCAAATGGCTCTCTTCCAGAGCCGAACTCTTTGCTCCGCCCACCTCCAAGGCGGACCTCTTCTCAACTAGTTCGGAGCTCACAACTCTCACCAAGAGCTCCTCCTCGCACTCGTCTCACAAACGGCTCTCTTCCAGAGCCGAGCTCTTCACTTCGGTCACCTCCGAAGCGGACCTCTTCTCAACAAGTTCGGAGCTCACAACTCTCTCCTAGAGTTGCTCCCCAAACTCTTCTCCCAAATGGCTCTCTTTTGGAGCCGAACTCTTTGCTCCGCTCACCTCCAAGGCGGACCTCATCTCAACGAGTCCGGAGTCCAACACTTGGTTCGATTCTACTTCGCAAGCTCGCTCCTAAGCGGGCTAGAAGAGGGTCACCATTCGGAATTGCTCCCACGACCGTTGAATAATTCTAACGATGGTTCCGGAGTCCAACACTCGGCTCGACTTTACTTCCCCGGCTCGCCACTAGGCGAGCCAGAAGTAGATCGCCGTTCGGAATTGCTCCCACAGCCGTTGAATGGTTCGGAGTCCAACACTTGGCTCAATTCTACTTCGCAAGTTCGCTCCTAAGCGAGCTAGAAGTGGTTCGCCATTCGGAATTGCTCCCACAACCTTTAATCTAACAATGGTTCGGAGTCCAACACTCGGCTCGACTTTACTTCCCCGGTTCGCCCATAGGCGAGCCAGAAGTAGATCGCCGTTCGGAATTGCTCCCACAGCCGTTGAATGGTTCGGAGTCCAACACTTGGCTCGATTCTACTTCGCAAGTTCGCTCCTAAGCGAGCTAGAAGTAGTTCGCCATTCGGAATTGCTCCCACAACCCTTGAACTAACGATGGTTCGGAGTCCAACACTCGGCTCGACTCTACTTTCCCAGCTCGCCCCTAGGCGAGTCAGAAGTAGGTCGCCGTTCGGAATTGCTCCCACAGCCGTTGAATGGTTCGGAGTCCAACACTTGGCTCGATTCTACTTCGCAAGTTCGCTCCTAAGCGAGCTAGAAGTAGTTCGCCATTCGGAATTGCTCCCACAACCCTTGAACTAACGATGGTTCGGAGTCCAACACTCGGCTCGACTCTACTTTTCCGGCTCGCCCCTAGGCGAGTCAGAAGTAGGTCGCTGTTCGGAATTGCTCCCACAGCCGTTGAATGGTTCGGAGTCCAACACTTGGCTCGATTCTACTTTGCAAGTTCGCTCCTAAGCGAGCTAGAAGTGGTTCGCCATTCAGAATTGCTTCCACAACCTTTAATCTAACAATGGTTCGGAGTCCAACACTCGGCTCGACTTTACTTCCCCGGCTCGCCCATAGGCGAGCCAGAAGTAGATCGCCGTTCGGAATTGCTCCCACAGCCGTTGAATGGTTCGGAGTCCAACACTTGGCTCGATTCTACTTCGCAAGTTCACTCCTAAGCGAGCTAGAAGTAGTTCGCCATTCGGAATTGCTCCCACAACCCTTGAACTAACGATGGTTCGGAGTCCAATACTTGACTCGACTCTACTTTCCCGGCTCGCCCCTAGGCGAGTCAGAAGTAGGTCGCCGTTCGGAATTGCTCCCACAGCCGTTGAATGGTTCGGAGTCCAACACTTGGCTCGATTCTACTTCGCAAGTTCGCTCCTAAGCGAGCTAGAAGTAGTTCGCCATTCGGAATTGCTCCCACAACCCTTGAACTAACGATGGTTCGGAGTCCAACACTCGGCTCGACTCTACTTTCCCAGCCGCCCCTAGGCGAGTCAGAAGTAGGTCGCCGTTCGGAATTGCTCCCACAGCCGTTGAATGGTTCGGAATCCAACACTTGGCTCGATTCTACTTCGCAAGTTCGCTCCTAAGCGAGCTAGAAGTAGCTCGCCATTCGGAATTGCTCCCACAGCCATCAAACTAACCTAACGATGGTCGGGGTCCTATGGCTCGACTTTACTTCACCGGCTCGTCCTTAAACGGGCCGGAGGAAGATGACCATTCCGAACTGCCCCCACGACCACCAAGCCAAGCTACCCATCTACCGAGAAGCAAAGTGGCAGAAAATGTGCCTCAAAATCCGTGCTCGGATCTGCCGAACAAGATGCATCTGCTGAGCAGCAAAGCAGATGAAGAGCAAGAAGAAAAAGAGGCTAACGGGTCAGGGTCAGATCCAATACCCACGGTCCGACCCATACCCTTCTTAGCTCCTTCATTCTTCTCCTTCTTCAGTCTTCCCGCCAAAAGTACCCAACACTTCTGCTCTTCTTCACTGTGCGAAAAAACGAGGCAGAGGAGAGAACCCGAATGCCTCTCCTCCCCTTCCTCTTTCTTCTCAGGGCCGAGCTCTTCACTTCGCTTACCTCCAAGGCGGACATCTTCTCAATGAGTTCAAAGCTAAAACTCTCTCCTAGAGTTTGCTCCTCAAACTCGTCTTCCAAATGGCTCTCTCCCAGAGCCGAGCCCTTCACTCCGCTCGCCTCCAAAGCGGAGCTCTTCTCAAAGAGTTCGGAGCACAACACTCTCCTAGAGTTGCTCCTCAAACTCCTCTTCCAGATGGCTCTTCTACAAATCGAGCTCCCCACTCCGCTCTCCTCCAAAGCAGAGCTCTTCTCAAATGAGTTCGGAGCTAAAACTCTCTCCTAGAGTTACTCCTCAAACTCCCCTTCCAGATGGATCTTCTACAAGTCAAGCTCTTCGCTCCGCTTGCCTCCAAAGCGGAGCTCTTCTCAATGAGTTCGGCGCTAAAACTCTCTCATAGAGTTGCTCCTCAAACTCCTCGTCCAGATGGCTCTTCTAGAGCCGAGCTCTTCACTCCACTCACCTCCAAAGCGGAGCTCTTCTCCACAAGTTCGGAGCACAACTTTCTCCTAGAGTTCCTCCTCAAACTTGTCTCTCAAATAGCTCTTCTCGACGAGATCGGAGCGCAACTCTCTCCTAGAGTTCCTCCTCAAACTTGTCTCTCAAATAGCTCTTCTCGACGAGATCGGAGCACACCTCTCCCCTAGAGTTGCCCCTTGCACTCACTTCAAAGAATGGGTTTTCCCATGGCTCTTACGAGGATCTTCCCAGCACCACTTCTCCACTGTGCGAGAGAACAAGGCAGAGGAGAGAACCCAAATGCCTCTCCTCCCCTTCCTCTTCTCCTCTTCTCCGAGCTACCACGGGCAGAGGGTGAACTACTGAGTCACCGAGCCGAGCGGACGAGGGACCGACCCTCGTATATGGAGAAAAATTCTGCCGACCCGATCTCACCGTTAGATCATCTCCAAATTCGCACTCAAGCGTGATGGACGGATCAGATCGCGCCACGTCACCACAAAACGACAAGATAACGTTTTCTCGAAACTCGTGCCTCTTGTCTCGTGACTCGCGCCACGATCATGATCAACCGTCCAAATTGAGCCACGTAGCTTGGATCTGCCAATCTACCAAACTGCGGAGCGGCGAAAAATGTACCTCAAAATCCGTGCTCGGATTCGCCGAACAAAGCAAGCAGATGAAGAGGAAGAAAGAAAAAGAGGCTAACGGTCGGGGTCGGATCCGATACCCACGGTCCGACCCATACCCTTCTTAGCTCCTTCATTCTTCTCCTTCTTCCCCAACACTTCTCCTCTTCTCCACTGTACGGAAGAACAAGGCAGAGGAGAGAACCCAATTGTCTCTCTTCCCCTTCCTCTTCTCCCCTTCTCCACTGTGCGGAAGAACAAGGCAGAGGAGAGAACCCAAATGCCTCTCCTCCCCTTCCACTTCTCCTCTTCTCCACTGTGCGGAAGAACAAAGCAGAGGAGAGAACCCAATTGCCTCTCCTCCCCTTCCTCTTCTCCTCTTCTCCACTGTGCGGAGGAACAAGGCAGAGGAGAGAACCCAAATGCCTCTCCTCCCCTTCCTCTTCTCCTCTTCTCCTCTTCTCCACTGTGCGAAAGAACAAGGCAGAGGAGAGAACCCAAATGCCTCTCCTCCCCTTCCTCTTTCTTCTCAGAAGAGCTGCCGATCCGAGGTGCCGAGGTACCGACCCTCGTATATGGAGAAAAATTCGGCCGACCCCATCTCACCGTCAGATCGTATCAAAATTCGTGCTAAAACATGATGAATGGCTCAGATCTCGCCACGTCTCCACAAAACTGACAAGATAACGTTTTCTCGAAACTCGTGCCTCTTGTCTCGTGATTCGCGCCACGATCGTGATCAACCGTCCAGATTGAGCCACGTAGCTCGGATCTCAAATCCGAGCTACCGACCTACCGAACAGCAAAGTGGGAAAAAAATCTCCTCAAAATCCGTGCTCGGATCTGCCGAGCTAGATGCATTAGCCGAGCAACAAGGAAGGAAAGAGAGGAACCAAAAAAAAAAAAAAATTTGAAAGAAGGGTCGGGTCGGACCCATTAGGGTCCCAACCCGAACCAACCCTTCTTCTTCCCTTCCAATTTCCCGCCAAAACAAAACACAGCTCTCATCTTCCGTTCACCGAGCTCACAAAGCTCCACACCGCCAAACACCAAGCTTCGGTGCTCTTCCCTTCGACGCCGAGCTCTTCGCCTGCCGCCGATGCCAATCTCCTCGAACAAGCTCGCCGCTGCTCCGAGCAGCCGAAGCTCATCGTCGAGTCCTTCCTCGGCGAACACCGTTGCATCCAAGCTCCGCTATCGAGGCCCAATGCCGAGCTCACTGAGCTCCAAACGTCGAGCTCCAACCTTGGAGCATCGAGCTCCCCTCCATCGCCGAGCCATCGACGGAGCTCGAAGCTTCACCTCGACTTCACACGAGCTCGAGCTTCGGAATATGGCGAGGTCGAGCTTCGACGACCACCTTCGTGCTCTCACTCTCGCCGAGCTCCCTCCGTTGTCGAGCCGAACCCATCTTCTTCAAAAGCTCGCTGCCGAACTCACCTTCGTCAAAGCTCCGACCCAGCACACAGTTCACCTCCACCGCAAGCTCCAATGGGGAGCTCCGAACTCCTCTCCACATCGAAGCTCCCTCTCCATTGCCGAGCTCCCCCACATTCGAACATCGAGCTCTCTTCCTCGATGAAGCTCCGAGCTCCACTCGTCGACCACCTTGGGCGAGCTTCCCTCGCGACTGAGCTCCGAACTTGAACCCATCACCATGGCGCTAGCAAGTTTCCTACTCCACAAGCATCAGACCCCCTTCAGTCGAACTCCGAGCAATGACTTCCCTTTGGCTGCCGAACTCCATGTTCGTCTCCCCCCATGGCCAACTCACGCCATTGCCGAGCTCGAGTGGCCCTCCGAAGAGTTCGACCCCATCTCTAGTTCGAAGAGCCCCTCGCCTCGCTCGCCGAACTCGCGACTTCCTCGCCGATCGAAATCGAACCTCCGTCGAGCTCCAATGACGAACTCCTTCGTTGCCAGGGTTCCTCGACCAAACTTTCCCCCTCGCTAGCTCCGCCTCTGCCGCCTCCATCGAGCTTCACCCCCAACGAAGGTGACGTCGGAGGAGCGAGGCCGAACGAAGGAGAAGAAGCAGCGAAAAAGGCAGGAGAAAGAAAGAAAGCAAGAGCAGAAAAGAAGAGCCGAAGCAGAGCGGAGAAGAAGAAGAAGAAAAAGGAAAAAAAAAAGCCCATGTGGCATCATCTCAAGGATCCGAGGTGCCGGGGTACCGATCCTCGTATATGGAGAAAATACTCGCCGACGCACACGATCTGTCCGATCGTCTCAAAATTCGCGTCGCGACACAATCGACACTCAGGAATGCGCCACGTGTCCCGATCGTGATCAGCCTCACGATGCGCGCAGATCTGATCATGATGGACGGCCAGAAACGCGCCACGTGTCCAGATCATGATCTGCCTCACGATGCGCACTCATCTGATCATGATGGACGGTCAGAAATGCGTCACGTGTCCAGGTAATATTTAAATTATTTATTTATTTATTTAATTGTTTTTTTTTAATTCAAAAAATCCGAAAAAAATATTTAAAAATCGAAAAAAATTAATTAAAAATTCTAAAAATAATTATTAATTCAGAAAAAATCATTTTTAAATTCTGAAAAAATAATTATTAAATTAGAATAAATTAATTAATATTTTTGATAATAAATTATTTAATTCGGAAAATGAATAAAAAATTCAAAAAAATGAGAAAAAATTCAGAAAAATCTGGAAAAATCACCAAAAATCCAGAAAATTCAGAGAATATTTTTGGGCATTTTACAAGCCCATAATAACACTGGTACACCCCGAGCAAGATTCCAAACTCTCTTAAGAACACCGATAAAATCCCGTACGCCATTAGAACAGTAAAACTACTCCTCAAAGGCTGATCAAACTCAGTCTTCGGGAGTGGGGGGCTCGTGATATGGCTAAAAATAGGATTAATTCGGGACCGTTCACATCGGACACGAATCTTAAAGCTCAGGGGTAAAACGGTAATTTCACATACAAATGGGTCCGAAACGGGTACTGGGTCTCCTTCTCACAGATCCAATAACCCGCGAACGGATCCACCTCAACTGGGTACGGGTCCCAACCCGAAACACACCCAATCCAGAAAAGATAGAATTAGGGTTTCTGATTAATCCTAATCAACGGCTCTGATTCACATCTATCTTTTCACCGGGAATTAGGGATTACATTCCTAACCTGTTTACTAGGAGAATATTCCTTATCAGATCACAGGAATCACATTCCTTATCTGATCCCAACGGCGACTATAAATACCCCACACCCATCTCTATTAAGAGGTAATCAATCTTTCTCCAGTTTTTGCGCTCTTTTATAATCTCCCTGATTACTGACTTGAGCGTCGGAGGGTGCATCGCCGGGAACAACCCCGGTGTCTCGCACTTTTTGCAGGTCCACGGCGGGATCGACGATCGAAGCCAACGGAACAGGTATACAGGTTTACTATTCAGTTTCCCTAAGAATCCACAAATTCTATCTGTTTGCCCCCACACCAAATTTAGCGGCAACAGTTTGAATATAGTAAATCTCTATGTGAATGATATTTTAAAATCAATTGGTTATTTTAGACTAATCAAAATAAAAATGGGTTTATTAGAGATATCCAGTGATGTTTAGATGGAAACCATGTCCACCTGATCAGCTTCAGCAACACGTGCCGCCAAGAGCAAGCGCTCGGTCCGGATCAACCACTGTTTAGCCTCCAAAGGCGTCTCAGTGTCGGAAAAAATGGTCGGGATGCAGCCTCATAAAATCTGTAACTGTTCCTGGATGAGGCGGAAGATTTGTCTGCACAGGCACAACAGGAGGCGGAACCCGGGCAGCTTCAAGGGCAGCCATCACATGATCACTGTGGTTTTGCTGCTGATTAATCAGCCGCTCAAGCACAGTAGTGACAGCCTCAATCGGATCAACCTGCGACTGAGAAGTAGAACCTCTGCAAGTCATAGTCTGCACCAAACCAAAAACAATTAGCGTCCAGAATCAGAGTTGGTATAATTTCATTTATGTATGCATGGTTGGTGAAATGTTGAGCCGATCCCAGTTCGAGCCAAGCTTGTCTAATATATTAGGCAACTAATACATTGGCCAAACCTAGCCTCTGATACCACTAAAAATCCTGTCACACTTCGCTTCCCAAAAAGAATACGAAATACGGATACGAGACAAAAGCCTAGCGAATGATTTTCATCATCCATAAGCTGTTCAGGAATCTTTACAATATTGCACAAGATAATAAGAGTCGGAAGCAAAAGATACAACCAGACATGCATAATTGAAACAAGATACCAACATAAATTACTTGAAACCAAATATATTAATTTTAAATAATCAAATTCTGAACAAGTCAAATATCCTGGGTCACATCGCCCAAATACAAATAAATATCCAAGTCATCAAGTACATTTTATTCAAGTTCAAGCAACAAGTAATAATAATAATAAAGCAGAAAATTCAGCACTAATACATCATCTTGCCAATACCATTAGGCAGTCGACCATCTTGATCTGCAATTAGTAAATTTGCAGGAGAAGGAAAAAGAAAACAAGTACCCGTCAATTGCAAGTTACGGACCACTTATAATGTAGGATACAAGTACATAGGAAACCAAACAGATCTAAATAATAGCAGAAATAGGTATAGCATGGTATAGCAGAATCAACTAGCATGGTATACTAACAGTACAGATGTTTGAGGCAAATGCAGTGTCATATGGCAACTAATAGTATCCAGTAACAGTAATCTCAGTAAATCAATGAGTCAGGATAACATTATAACAGTATAAATCCAACAGTATCAGTCTAACAGTATCAGTATAATAGTAACAGCCTAACAGTATTAGCCTAACAATATCAGTCTTATGTTTATACAGTGTTGTGTGTATTACTAGCTAGGTAGCACTTCATGCGCCCCAAAAACATAACACATGGTTGCTACAACAAACAGTTTCGCTTTTAGATTTCATAGTGGACCATAATGGGGCAGTGTATTCAGGTATAGTAACAGTAGCAGTAGAAGTAAAAGTAACAGTAACAGTAGCAGAAAAGTAACAGTAACAGTAGCAGTACGGAACACTAGTTCCCTTCCAAGTACACGTTTCCATATTTCCCACTACTAGATCTTCCCTTAAGAAACCCCGGCTTGGTCACTTTTATTATACTTATCAAACAGACATGATGGTGCATGAAATAGTGTCAAACTAACATGGTATAATCAGTATTAGGTTCAGAAAAACAAATAAACATGCATAGATGATATACAGTCACATAAATGAGCAAAACAGTGTATCTTCATATTCAGGACAGCATGACAGTACAGTACTAAAACAGTGAATCTTGTCGCTACAGAAATGCAAATCTGAATCCGTCGAAGAATCTGAAAAATATACTCCCAACCGAATCCAGAGAATATAAATAAGCCATATAGTAATTCACAAAATCATAACTCAAAACTGATTTGAATCCAGAAAACATATTCAGTCAGAAATCAGTAAAACGAATTCTCAGTCCGAAAAACAGCATCAAAACCTTTCAAATAAATCCAGGAAAAATCTCGGGTATTCCCCTATATGTCTAGAATCAAAATATAGAGTTTCATAATATTCTAGTAAAATTAGTTCAGTCATCAAAAATAAGAAAACATCAAGAAATGATACTTTGGCAAATCTGGAATTCACAACACTGCTGTACGAAAACTATGATATCTCGCAACCAGTGAAACGAAATCCAATTCCGACAAAGGGATATGAAAATACATAAAATATAATAAATTTCATATTTTACAAACATTTTTCATACAGTAAAAAGAATCATAGTGAAAATAAGGTTCTTTACAGGACAGCGAGCAAAATTCAGCAAGTATAGATTTCATAAACGAGCATGAAATAATACATAAAACTCATCAATAAAATTCACCAAAATTCTGGGTAGTCCCTAACTAGATAAAGAAACACTGACCAAAGTTTTGGATCAAAATAATATATGTAGCATAGATCTTTAAAATGATTTGTCATCAAAATTACCAAAAAATAGAATCTGAAAAAAATCGACACCTCTGTAGTAAAACAGTCATAACTCACTCATACGAAATCAAAATCAAGCAAAGTCAGAGGGATTTGAAAACAGACGAAATTCTCTAAAACTTATGTTTTATACCGAAATTAAGATACTGACTTTAAAATAGTTCAAAACAACAAACAAAACAGATCAGCGACGAAATACAGATTTTTCCCTTTAACAACAACTCAACATAGATCATACCAAACTTGTTCAAAATACAACCAAACATGAAATCGAGTCTACCAAGTGTCTAAACATCATAATCTAGGGTATCTAGCATGTCTATACCAAATATAACACATGGGTCTTAACCAAATCACGAATTCTCACAAAAGTCTCACATACGTGTTCAAAATCAAGAACGAGTAAAACCTAAGTTAATTCATGTCAAGATTTATGTCGTGAGTCATCTATGGTCGAGTTTTCACAATAGAGAAAAAAACCATCAAGGAAAACACAAACAAGAGTCAGTCTCTAGACCCACCTACACTATAGGTGGTATTTTTGACTTGTATCAAACAAATGAATTGGAGTACAAGTTACTTGCCTTAACCGAAGATGAAGAACGATGTAATCAAGAGTAAGGAGAACAACCCACGAACAAAAATCTACGAATCAACAAATCCAAGCAACTAGAGCGAAAAAATCTCCACACGAACAACTCCAAAAGCGAAAGATGTCAGTGATGGTGGCTTGCGGCCACGGGAGAACACCAAGAAAGCGAGACGAGAGATTAAGTGGTGGTGCGAGAGGGTTGAATGATGGCCAAGGGGATGAGGGACCAGGTTTGGGGTGTTGCCGGGGTGGTATGCGGCCGAGAAGGGGAGTAGGGGTTGTCGGCCTGGGCTGTGTTGCTCGGGTATGCACAGGCCGAGAAGGGGGTGGTCGGGTGCTGGCTGGGGCTGTGTGCGGGTCGCAAGCAAGGAGAGGGAGAGAGAGAGGGAGGCCGGGATTGTGAAGGAGAGAGAAATTAGGGTTAGGATTTAGTGGAGAGGGTTTTATATATATAGGGTCTAGGTGTAGGTTAATGGGTATTGGGTTAATGGGTATATTAGGAGTAGTTGTAGGATGGTTTAATGGGTATTGATATGGATTGATTGAATAGGATCTCAAATAGGATTGGGTTTAATTTAGCTTTGGTAAATCTATTAGGGATCAAACAATAGGGTTGGAAAAATAGGACAACCAAATCACCATCACAAACACCCAAGAAAGAAATAAAATACGAATAAAGGGAACGAGACCAAAAATGAAGAAAGAACACAACTAATGAAGAACGAAATAAAAAAGACACCAATCAAACACAAAGAGCTCAAAATGAAATAAAACGAATATATATTGAAAACAAATTCCAATATACGGTTCTGAAAAAATACAAGAGAGAAAAATACACCAAAGCGAAAAATACACTCCAAAAATACACAAAATGAAAAATAGGGGTTACATTCCGTCAACGTCACAAGCTGACGATCCCATAGATTATGGTTTTGCAGATGAGTTTGCCATGTGGCAATGATGCTTAAGTGTAGCATCCTGAAGGCCTGTCAATTTGAAAATACCTGTATTATGGAAATGTGGTAATAAAATTTAAATTTGCATGTATTATATTATATTTATGTACTCAAATTAAAGTATCGGTCTTGTAAATAATTCACACTTCCTAATGTTTGCATTTTGGGGTGTTACATTTTTGTGGAAGGGGTTTTTAACAAGTGATTTCGACTGTAAGGAGTGTTAGGATTTGAAGCACTGATACCAACTGTTAGGAATTGTTGCTGAGTTTTGCAACAACCAATCCAATGAACAATTAAATAAGTAGATCAAACCAAACACACAAAGCACACAATTTTCCTGGTTTGGGTGAAAAGTAATCCGAGAAAGAAATAACCATGTTATTCAACTAGAGAAGAGATAAGAGTTACGAACACTCTCACCAAGAACATATCAATCTCTCAAGTTTCGCCCGAAGATAATATGTTGTTTACAATGGAGAACACTTTATGAAGTAATCGCTTTTTGCTCTTACCTTTCAATGGAAGCTTTACAATTATATATATAGAGAGCTAGAGAAACCCTAGGTTTAGTCTTGATACAATATTTGTTCGATATACCCTAAAGAGAATGCTACACAATAAAAATCGTACGATCTAAGCTAGAGAAGAAGTTGAGCTCAAAGCAGATCAGCAGACCTGACCTGTTTGCAGCTACAACCGTCGTTGATCGACTGCTCCCCTAAGGTGGTCGACCACAATAGGCTCAACCAAGTCAGAGAGCTTGGTCAGTCGACTACGTTTGGATGCAGTTGACCGCAACCTACTTGACTCTGAGTCCTGCTTGTTGTTGTTGCTTTTTCATCTTCTACCAGCGATGCTTCGAACATTTTCTTGCTTCATCATATTCTCTTCACAACGAACCATAGTTTGCAAGGCACAAACCTAATAATCTCCACATTGGATAGCATACTCGTGCTTCCAACATTGTTACTAATCTCTTCTACTCTTTCAATCTTCTCTTATAAATGAACCCGATTCAATGGCTTCTTCTGCTAGTAGAATCTATCTCCTCCTTTGTTTCTCCAATAGTATGCCCCTTTCAAGGGCACCTTAGTAGGCATCAACACGGAGACACCACCCTCTACACACTTCACCTCCCCCGAGGCACTCTCCACCTTTCGATGATATTCAAACATCGTGGTCTCTCATCCATGATTCTATTGGCGGTATACTATATAATGCTTTAGGAACATAGTGCTTAACAACACTTGGCAAAGATTTCATGTTCCCACAAAGCTTGTAGAGGTTGTGTTGAACACCCATCTTTCCCTTCATCACCTTACAACAATATTCCCACACTGATCGAACTCAACCTTTAGTTATGTACCTGCACCTCTGTGCTTCCAGAGTTCATTGCCAAGGATATCGGGTTCCATTTCCACAAAGGAATATGCATGATGTTTTCTAGTGAATACCCCTTCCCATATGGCGTCTCCAACTCGACTGTTCCCTAACCCATTACTTTATGAATCTCATCAGTCACCGTTCTCATATAATGCTCTCATGTACCATTGTAAGTAGAAAACATCTCCTTCTCGGAGCAAATATGAGAATAACTATCCAAATCAAGACCAACCAGAATACACATCTATAGAATTTGAGATAAGAGTACAATCCAAGTTATCACTTGATTTAGTGCACTAGCTTTGGTACTCTTCTAATTCAACCACTTGAGACAATCCCTATTGTAATGCTCAATTCCTCTTGTAATGCTCAATCGCTCTGCAATGGTGGCAATGGATCATACCCTTACATGGACTTTCTCTTCCTCTTGAAGTACCATCCACCCCGATGCAACTCATAGAAGTCGACACCGATTTATGAGTCTCCTTCCTATGTTCATCCTTGTAACCCCTGTTTTCCCAAAAATATATTTTGTGTATTTTCTGTATTTTAAAAATTTTTGCAAATTATTTTTCTGGTTTTCAAATTCTTTTGTCAAAATGTATTTTTTGGATCTTCTATTTTAAAATCTGTTCTCGATCAATAATTTTAAATTGTAACTATTTTCTATGATTTTTATATTGTAATTCTATTTTTATTTTTTTTAAAATTATTATTACGCTTATTATTATTGTTATTACTGTGATTTTTAATATCGTTAATTAGCACTATTGTTATTGTTTTTATTATTGATATTAATATTTCTACAAAATCCTAAATTGTATTTTTATAAAATTTTGTTATTCCATTTATTTATTTATTTATTTACTTTCTAAACCCAACTACCCAATATAAAAACCCATACCCATTTCCTTAAACTACCCAAACCCACTTAAACCAACCCATCGACCCGTTACATCCCATCCCCATAATCCATATATTCTAAACCTAAACCCATTCCCTGTTAACCCATATCCCGATAGCTTCATCCCCAGACCCGATACCCACTCTCACCCTAATACTACCCCTTACTAGTATAATGCACGTGTACAAAAAACATGTATACTAAATAGCCTATGATAGGCATCTTTTTTCTGACATTGTCAATAATCTTCACAACGATGGACTCCATATACTTCTTGTACTTCTTGAGACTATTTAGAAAAGTCCCCAACTGTACAATGAAAACAAAAAAAGGTTATAAAGATGATTTTAGAAACTGTAATGTGTTTTTAACTTTGTGCTTAGTTTGGATGCAATATGTAGTGTTGTTTACGTGATACTACTCGATTATGAAGAGAAGGGTTGATATGACTGTCTATATATATATGGAAAGTATGTATATAAATCATACGTCTAGGTGTTTCTACCATGATGTAATAAACTCAAAACTATCCAGTTTGCAAAACTTGATGACCAAGTTCAATAAATGAGCTTCTAAGACAACACTACAATGTTGAAGCAAACCAATTTTCAGATAATTGTTCCAAAGCATGTTAAAATGAAGTACTTGGGAAGTTAACTATAAGTTCAGTGTTGAAACTATATCAAAAGCATAAGAGAGAAATAACATTTTCTTACCTTTCAACAAAATTTAACTTCCATTTCTAACATCACAGCTTTGAAATGAAATGAAATGAAATCCATGAAATATATAACATGTAACGCACTACTAAAAGCTAAATGGCTGATTTAGTTCACTCTCTAAAACTGCTACAGGTGATAAAATTTGTTATCAACAAACATTTGACAGTCGTAAGACTCAAAACCAAAATATGAAAAAATAAAAACATGCACTTCCCATAATGTTGACTATTTATTCTCCACTTCTGTAAGATAATGCAAGAACATACTGTATGAAGCAACAAAAGGAAGGAAAATAAAAACAATTTATATTCTATGAGGAAGAGGATAATCTAGTTCAATGATCTTATTCCTTGAAGAATTTTGCAAAGAATGTAGGGAAACCTTTCCACAATAGGGTAGAGCTTACTGCTCCTATGGTAGCCCTGAATTGATAAAGTTAAGTTAATTATTTCTTAGGATAGTAATCGATATCTCATATGAGAATCACTGAACAACAAGTCATGGTATATCTCACATTGTACTTCTTCGGTTGGGAATCCATCTTTCTTAATAGGTCACTCACAGTAGAAGTTGACCATGGGTCCACTACAGAAGAATGTTCTGGCCTTTCAGTTCCAATTACAACACTCTACAAAACAAACACTTGAACAGTTAACAAATTGTCCTTCCCTGCATATCATTAAATTATCAAGGAAAGAAAAAGCAATGCACACTACTTTACAAAAATATACGTTGATAAGAATGGAAACAGAAATCTATATATTGCACCTTGCAGTCCCCTAAATTCTTTAAAACAGTTAAACAGCCATTAAAGAGAAAGAGCTAATTCCATAGAAATATTCAAATTTTGACTCATTCAGTTAAGGGTAGCCACTACCGGCACAAATATAACTGCATAAAATCAAATTATCTTCCACACAATGTAAAGATTCTGAGAAGAGAGATTCCTAAGTGCTTTCTCAAAACTAAACCAAATAACTGCAGTAAAAATATTTGCCATTCCCTTTCCTAGAAAAGAATTCTGGAAATGTAATGATTAAACATTGCATCTAAATGCATGATTTTAATTACAAATTACACAACTTACTTTTAACCAAGGGAGAATGTAGGAGGCAGCAGTTGATTGCCGTCTAGTAAATTTCTGCATTTGCTTCTCAATAATCTTTGGGATGCCATCTCTCAAAAGCAATAAGATATCACAGTATTGCTTCTCCAGAGCTTTCATTATTGCCCTTTCTATGTCAGCAACAATCTAATAACAAACACAACAGACATCAGTACAGTAATTGATGTTGTCTCAAGAAAATCTTCCACCAAACTGAAAATGTATTATTATCAAGTATGTAGAATCTTTACACTCTCTAAGCGGTGGTCGCGCGAAGTATATATTATCAACCCTAGCTATTTGCACGCGTGCGATGCACGTCCTAATATTTTTTTTTCTTTCTTATGTAAACAGAAGACTACAATGTGAACTAATTTCAAATCAAACACGTGGCTGACTGAACTTACTTATGGCTGCCTCTGGCTGACTGTTAACTTCCAAGATTTCCCAACATCTCACATGCATTCATTATTTAAAGCAGAATTATGCGGGTTATATAAACTATCACAACATTAGATAACTGTTTCGACATGAGTTTAATAAAGAGCGTACCGTGCGATTTATTGTAGGACTGAATCTAAAGCTGTAAACGGAGTCACTATGTTCGGTTGCACCTGCATCCAAACACATCAAAGAAACACTCAGTTATATGCATGACCTTAAATGAATGTGCACTGAAATTTCGAGATAAAAATTGACGGATTGTTACAAATAGGTTTCATGTTTCGGGAAAAATACACTTTTTTGCTAAGCATTTGTTTGAATATTGGTTTATGGCAGTGAATTAGCATATATCGCATAAAGAAACTCTATCTTTGTCCCTTTCCTATAACTTTTTCATTTATTTTTAAATCATAAAAGTTAGTAATATAATGAAATTCCAAATAAAAAACTCTATTATCTTTCCACTTTTCCTTAGATCATCTGACTCTAATTGCAATTATTAATAGATCAATAAATCCTAAAATTACCAAAATCACCCAAAATCACCAAAAAAATCCTGTATCTTTCGAGATTGTTTCGGCAGGGTGAAACTGGTAGCTACCCTCAAATTCCTCGCCCTAATAATAACTGCTTGAAACCAAAACAAACAAATTAAAACTGAAACGAACGAAAATTTTAAAAAATAAGGGTTCTAGGGTTAGGGTTTGGTACCCTTCTTTGAAGCCACCCTCAAATTCCTCACCTTAATAATAACTGCCTGAAAGCAAAACAGACAAAAACAAACGAATTAAAACTGAAACGAAGGAAGAATAAAAAATTAGGGTTTTAGGGTTAGGGTTTTGTACCCTTCTTTGAAGCCGCTCTCATATTCCTCGCCCTAATTACAACTGCCTGCAACCAAAACGGAAAAAAAGTAACGAATTAAGACTGAATCGAAAGAAAATCAAAAATTTAGGATGTTAGGGTTAGGGTTTATTTTCAATGCTATCAAGCGGCAATAATGGGTTTCGGGAGAGGTCGGAGAGGGGGAAGGGGAAGGGGAAGGTGAGAAGGGTTGGGGGGCGACGCCGGGGGGGGGGGGGGGGGAAGGGGAAGCTGAAGGCTTTTTTGGATTTAGGGAATAATAGTATAGATGGTTTTGGAGGAGTGCGGATTCGACGGAGGAAGAGGAAGAGACGATTTTGATTTTTTAGGGAATAGAATATTATGGAGAGATTGAAGTAAAATAGAAGTGAAAATTATGCTTGTGCCCTCTGATTGTGTAGGGATTATGGGTAAAATTTGACAGAATTAACCCTGTATTATTTTTTAGCTTTTTATGTTTATGAGGGTATGATAGTAAAAAACTGCCAAAATGGGGCTTTGCTTAATAATAGTATAGATATATATCAACCCAATCACCACCTGCCGCTTCATTTTCCCTATGCAGCGCTGCCTTCCTTCTCGTCTCTCCCGCTCTTCACCTCCCGCTGCCTCTTCGTCTCCCAACACCGCCGCTCTCCCTCCCTCTCGACACCAGGCCAGTCACGAGGCCATGTCGCGGCCGTCAACAATAACGCAGCCACCCAGCCGTCTTCGACCCATCCCCCAGTGCCGTGCGCTCATCCCGTGACTCCCTCCTCGTGACAACCCCCGCCCCCTCCTTCCTGTCCTGCCATCTTCATCGGCAGCAGCATCGGAACACCACCCTGGCGCTCCTGCGATGCTCCCCTCCTACTCGCCCCGATGTCCACTGCGCCCTGTGCCCAGTCGCGACTCCTCTAGCACCAGCAGCAAGCATCACGACTGCCCTCTCCCGGTCATCTTCCACGCACTCCCCCTGGTCGCCGCCATGTCCCCCTAGCCCCAGCCACCCTGCGGTGCCGTCAACCTCCAGCTCCACCACCGAAGCCAGTGCCCACTGCCCTTATGTTGCTGTTTATTTTGGGTTGTGCTTGGGTGAATCCTGGTCGTCGATCTTCATCACAATCATCTAGTATTGATATGGGCCATCCGATCTTATTGATCGTGATCATGGAGTATTGATCATGTGATGAGAGCCATCCATTCCCCCTTGATCATCTTGATCTTGAATGACTGCATTGTTGGCCGTCCGTTCTTGATCTCTTGATATGGTCTGTTGGATCATGATTTCATCATCTTGGAGTTTTTGATCATCTTTGATTGGTGGTCATCCGATCGTCGATCTGATCTGATCATCATCTTCATCATCAAGATGCTGATCACATCTCGATCTTGATCTTGAACTTCGATCAGAGTCGTCCGATCAGATCCGATCGCCATGATATCGTGATCCCTTGAATCTCAGCCGTCCGATCGTGTCCGTGATCGATTGTTCTATGGATTGTGATCTTGCTCGTGGTCGTTCATTTGTGGTGTCATGTTCATGTCCAGGGAATCCATTCTCGTTGTTCTCTTTCTTTCGTTGGATTCATCGTCATCTTTCAGGCAAGTAACTTGTACTCCAATTCATTTGTTTGATACAAGTCAAAAAGTTCACATATAGTGTAGTTGGGTCTAGAGACGACCTAAAGACCTTGTTTTCCTTGATGGGTTTTGTCTCTATTGTGATAATTTGGCCTATAGATGACTTATGGCACAAATCTTGATAGGAGATAACCTAGGTTGTGCCCAAAACTTGATTTTTAGTCATGTATGTGAACAATGGTGTGAAATTGTGTTTGGATGAATACCCATGTAAAATAATAGGTGTAGACATGTTAGTAACCCTAAATCATGATGTTTAGATATTTGGTAGGTTGTATTTCAAGTTTGGATGTGTTTGGATCAATATTCTTGTAGTTATGATGTTCTGGATTAGAAGTGTGAAATCTGTATTTACTGGGTGTTCTGTTTTGTTTGCTGTTTTCGTCCATGCTACAGTCAGAATTTTGATTCCAAAATAAAAGATGAATTTTAGATAATTTTGTCTATTTTCAAACCCCACTGATTTTGCTTGATTTGGATTTTATATAACTGAGTTATGAATGTTTTGGTACAGAGGTATCGATCAATTCCAGATTCTGTTTTGGGTTAATTTTGTTAGCAAAATATTTTCAAGAACTATTCTATATCTAATATCTTGATCTAATATTTTGGTCAGTGTTTCCTTATGATATTAGGGACTACCTAGATTTTTGATGAATTTTAAAGACAAGTTTTGTGTGGTGTTTCATGTTCTTTTCTAAAATCTACTTATGCTGTATTTTGCGCGCTGGTCAGTAAAGACTCCTATTTTCATTATGATTCCTTATACTGTATGAAAATTCTTTGTGAAACATGAAAGTTATTAAAATCTATCTATTTTTATATCCCTTTAGCGGAATTGGATTTCGATTCACTTGTTGCGAGATATCTTAGTTTTCGTACAGCAGTGTCGAGATTTCTAGATTCGTTAAACTATGTTTTCTCGATGTTTTCGTATTTTTGATGACTAATCTATTTTTCCTAAAAAATTTTGAAATTCTATATCTTGATTCTGGACATATAGGGGAATACCCCAGATTTTTTTGTGGATTTATTCAAAGTGTTATAATGCTGTTTTCATGCTCTTGTATTCGTTTTCTTGATTTTTGGCTAAACCTAAATTCTGTATTCAAACAAGTTTTGAGCTGAGTTGTTGCGAACTAGTATATGACTTAATTATATGCGTTGGATTTGTGTGGATGTCTAGTTTCCAGATCCTTCGACGAATCTAAGTTTGCATTTCTGTATAGACCAGAATCACTATTTTAGTACTGATCTTCCATGCTGTCCTGATTATAACCATACACTATTTTGCTCGTTTATGTGACTGTATATTATCAATGCACGCTGATTTGTTTTCCTGAACCTTATACTAATTATACCATGTTAGTTTGACACTATTTAGTACACATTGATGACCGTTTGATAACCATAATAAAAGTAACCAAGCCGGGTTTAAGGGAAGATCTAGTAGTGGATAATATGGAAACGTGTACTTAGAAGGGAACTAGTGTTCCATACTGTTACTGTTACTGTTTTCTGACCCTGTCTACATTACTTCTTCTGTAAGAAGGTGTAGAGTAGAAGAGAACCACTAGGTTCTGACTGTTACTGTTACTGCTACTGTTACTGATACCTGAGTACACTGCCCCATCACGGTCCACTATGAAATCTTACTAAGCGAAACTGTTTGTTGTAGAATCCATGTGATATAATTTTGAGGCGTATGAAGTGCTACCTAGTTAGTAATACACACAAGACTGTAAGAACATAAACTGATACTGTTAGACTGATACTGATAAACTATTACTGTTAGACTGATACTGTTAGACTGAGATTGTTGGACTGATACTGATATACTGTTATCCTGATTCACTGATATACTGAGCTTACTTTTACTAGAGACTGTTAGTTTCCTTATGACACTGCCTTTGACATAAAACAACTGTACTGTTAGGATACCATGCTAGATATTACTGTTGATGCATTATGACATGTTATTAGTTAGTTTCCCCATGTGCTTGTATCCTAAATTATTTGTGACCTGCGACTTGCAATTGACGGGTACTTGTGTTTTCTCTTTGCCTCTTTCATGCATTCGTGGAATTGCAGATTTTGGAGAACAGGTTCCAGACGGTATTGGTGACATGATGTACTAGATGCTGGAATCTTGTTATTATTATTTCTTGTATCTTGCTTGGACAATAATTGTATTTTGATACTTGAATTTATTCTTGTATTTAGGCAATGTGACCCAGGATATTTGTGTATTTCAGATCATGACTATTTGAGATTAATATATTTTATTTCAAGTATTCTTGTTGGTATGTGGTTCATATGTGCATGTGGTTGACTTTTTCTGGCTTCCGACTCTGATTATATTGTGATATGTTGTAAAGATTCTTGAACAGCTTATGGATGATGAAAATCATTCGCTGGGCTTTTGTTACGTACTCGTATTCCGTATTTTTGGGAAGTGGGGTGTGACAGGGTTTTCAGTGGTATCAGGGCCCAGGTTTGGCTAATATATTAGTTGCCTAATATATTAGACAAGCATGGCTCGAACTGGAATCTGCTCAATATTTCACCAACCATGCATGCATAAATGAATCAATATCAACTTGATCTGGATACTAGTCTTATTCCATTCATTTGATCTCTTCTTATTCGATTTCCTTGATTCCTTTTTTCTTTCGTCTCTTTTAGTCGTTCTCATTTGTTGATTCCTTATTGGGTATAGTTTCGTTCTTTCTCTACCCATATTCCTTTGATTCTTTCATTCATCTACATTTGTTGATTCATTTTGAGTATTGTTACTGCTAAATCTGGTGTGGGGGCAAACAGATAGAATTTTTGGATTCTTAGGAAAACCGAATAGCAAACCTGGAGCCTTTCCACCGGAGTTCGACCGTTGACTTCCGCCGTTCACCTGCAAAAAGTGCGAGACACCGGGGTCGATCTCGGCGACGCACCCTCCGACGCTCAAGTTAGTAATCAGAATAGATTATGAAAGAGCGTAAATTGGCAAAAGATTGATTACCTCATAATTATGGTGGGTGGGGGGTATTTATAGCCGCCGTTGGGATCAGATTAGGAATGTAATCCCTAACTCCCAGTGAAAGGATAGAGCGAATCAGGGCCGTTAATTGAATGCAATCAGAAACCCTAATTCTATCCTGATGGACTGGGTTCATTGCGGGTTGGAACCCGCACCCAGCTGAGATGGATCCATTTGCAGGTTGATAGGTCTTTAGAGGAGAAGACCCAGTACCCGCTTCAGACCCATTTGTAGGTGAAATTACCGTTTTACCCCTGAGCTTTAAGATTCGTACCCAATTTGAACGGTTCCGATTTAACCCCATTTTTAGCCATATCACGAGCCCCCCACTTCCGAAAACTGAGTTTGATCAGCCTTTGAGGAGTAGTTTCACTGTTTTAATGGCTTGCGGAGTTGTATTGGAGTCCAAATGAGAAGTGTCGAATCTTTGTACGGAGTATTGAGGTAATTTCTGAGTTAGTAACGCGCTCTAGATCGTTCTTGAGCTCTCCTAAATTTCTGGCGCTTTTCCTTTGATTGTGATTTAGCTTTGTGAGATGATTTGTTTTTAGGGGATCTTAATTAACCATTCTAGGCAATAATTATTCACCCAGGGGCTCGAACGTGTTTCCCTGGATTTATAGCTATTCTTTAGAATCTTTAATCGATGTTTAGATAGTCGACTTGATGTTGTTTCCGCTGTTCCATGGCTTAGAAGCTTCGGCTTCGTTGCCGACCCCCTCCTAACGCTCGCCATGAAGGAGACCGAGGTCCACGGGAGTTCAGCATCTCTTGTCGAAGAGCGTAGACACTTCGGCCACTCTGTAGGCGCGAAGAGGGTGTTCGGCGGATCTTTGCCGAAGTCCGGGCGCTTTTTCTTCATGCAAGACGGTCGGAGGCAAGAGTACTCGGCGATGTGTGCCGAGGTCCAACTTTTCCACGTAACATGGTCGGTGGCAAGAACGCTCGGCAGCATGTGCCGAGGGCCAATTTTTCCATGTAACATGGTCAGTGGCAAGAACGCTCGGCGGCGTGTGCTGAGGTCCAACTTTTCCATGTAACATGGTCGGTGGCAAGAACACTCAGCGGCGTGTGCCGGGGTCCAACTTTTCCCTGTAACATGGTCGGTGGCAAGAACGCTCGGCAGCATGTGCCGAGGGCCAATTTTTCCATGTAACATGGTCGGTGGCAAGAACGCTCGGCAGCATGTGCCGAGGTTCAACTTTTCCATGTAACATGGTCGGTGGCAAGAATGCTCGGCAGCATGTGCCGAGGGCAAATTTTTCCATGTAACATGGTCGGTGGCAAGAACGCTTGGCGGCGTGTGCTGAGGTCCAACTTTTCCAGGTAACATGGTCGGTGGCAAGAATGCTCGGCGGCGTGTGCCGAGGTCCGACTTTTCCATGTAACATGGTCTGTAGCAAGAACGCTCGGTAGCATGCGCCGAGGTCTGAAGTTGTGATTTCAGTGGCATAGGAAACGTTAGGTGGAGTTGGCAGCTGCTAAACTTCTGACATACGTGTCAGTCATTAATGCGATAGCGATGGCTGCTGAACTTCTGACAACTCTGACTGATGTGAAAGCCATTAATGTGGCGATACAGCTAGGCACAGTAAATAATGTGACGGTTCAGATCATTTTGCCGCCTTGCAAAAATGGGCTGGATCTTTGGGCCCATTATCCTTGTTTTGGGTGCCAAGCTCTATAAAACTTCACCACCCTCTCATTTTTCACTTCTCCAAACATTTACTCAAGTGGTGAATTTGTGCTTGTGAGATCTCACGGTGATCGCCCATCGCTTTCCGGTGAAAATTCCGACCGTTCCTATCACTTTAGAGGTAAATTATACTTAGTTTTTTTCCCCAAGTATAAATATGTCCCTTTCTCCTATCTCCGAGCCCTCCCCTCCTGCCGCCGATGCTCCCTCTCCAAGTTAGATAGGTCGCCAAGACAAGGGCAAGAGGGTTTCAGGCCGGGACACTATAGTGGAGGACCCGAAGCGTATGGGGCCGTTCGGAAGTTTGCAAGGGCCGTTGACCGGACTTCAAAGAGTTCGAGAACTTCTGGGGGAGCATGCCGAGCGCATTATTCACGGAAGGGGTAGAGCCTTCGATGAAAATGAGGCAAGGGAGACCTCCGTGGCCGATGAAACGGTATCCATCCTCAGCCTGGAGGACTTGGCGGTGATCCGAAATTGCTTCCAAATTCCGGAGGAGTACGAGCTTATGCTGCCGGGTCCCAGGGTTAGGGCAAATTCGCCGATGCCAGTAAACATGTGTTTCTGGCCGGTCGATGCCTTCATCGCCGGGGCTTGGCTACCTCTCCACCCGTTCGCGATCCAAGTGCTGAGGTGGTTTGGGGTCAGCCCCATTCAACTGATGCCAAACGCGTGGAGAGTTATCAATGGGTTCGTACTCCACTGCCAAACGGCTGGGATCAAGCCGGAGTTTAGGGTGCTTCGGACGATCTACCGGCTTCATCAGCAGAACCGGGCGGAGTTCGGGTACTACCTAGCTCTGAGGCACGGGGGTCGGTTCGTCGTCTGCCCCGACTCCATTAAGCACTGGCGAGATAAGTACCTTATAGTGCGGAGTGCAGAGGCATGGCCCATACCTACCGACTTTGTTATGGAGGTGTCGAAGCGAGTGAGGGAGTCCCTGGTGCTTCACCCTCAAGACGAAGAGGCAGTTCGGACTCTTCTTGATCGGCCCAAGTATGACTGGAGAGAACTGACCGAGGACGTCCTCTTCAGGGGAGGGCTCAGCCGCGTAGATCCCAGTACGCGGCTTTTGCTATGTTCTTCATCTTTCCTATCTTTGTTTACTTTAACTAGTCTTTTTAACCAACTCCTTGTTTGATGCAGAGGCAATGGAGTACGAGGCAATGTTGGATCAGAGGGCCGCCCTCGGGAGTAAGGCACCGAAGAAGCGCAAGAGGGTTTCCACCAAGCTGCTGCCCGCGAAGGCTCCGAGGGCCGCGGGCGTAGTCGAGGAGGTGGAGACTCCGGCTGTGGTGACCCCAATTGCAGGAGTAGCCTCGGCGTCGACTGAGGTAGGGGACTTCCCGATCTCTGCAGCTCTCGGGATGGGGACGCTCCCGCTGACGGTGACGGCCGAGGAGCTCCTGACTGAGGCGCATAAGAGGATCCACATTCCGGACTGGCAGGTTCGGAAGCATGATGGGTTCCTTGGCAACTCCTTGGCGAGTATGCAGGTAGTCAAACACCTGGCGACGCAAAAGGACTGAGCCGCCATGGAGGCCGGCCTGGCAGGCAACGATGCCATCGAGATCGCGCGTTCGGCAGTTTCGGTGAGTGTCAAATTTTTGTTTTTGTTGGTTACTTTTGCTTTTGATTTTTCTAACTCTTTGCACTTTTTGTTGTTTTGTTGTAGATCGTCGTCCACTTCGGTCATCTTACGGAAAAGATGACGGAGTTGAAGAAGGAGCTGAAGCAGGAGACCGACCGGGCTCGGGTTGAAAAGGCTCGAATGGGCACAGAGCTCGACAAGCTGAGGGTCGAGTTCGAGGGGAGGTCGACGAGGCTCGAGTACCTCGAAGGCCTGGTCGCGAAGCTCGAGGTCGACCTTCTGCGGCAGGAGGAGACGGCCAAGCAGCTGGCCGAGGCGGCGGAGGCTAAGGCTGCCGCGGTGAAGGGGGCCGAAGATGCCACCATGGCGAAGGCGCAGGGCATCCTCGCCCAAAACATGGCTAAGGCGTATGCCCAAGCCATCTCTCAGGTGTCGGAGTGATATCCTAAGGTGGACTGCTCGGGGTGGAGGCTGTTCCCGGGCCATGTTGAGGGCTTCGACCCTGAGTTGGAGGAAGAAGAAGAAGAAGGTGACGATGAGGACGACCGCGAGGTTGAGGTTGTCGGCGAGGTGCGGGTTACCGAAGTGACCCCACTGGCGATTCAGGCCCCATCGGGGGGGGGGGGGTCAGTCCCCGTCCACTCTCGACGACCCGGGAAAGAGGTCGACCCTTGATTTGTCCTCTTTTTGTTTTCTTTTTTCATATTTTGAGTTTTGTCTTGTCTTGTAATGCCTAATTACAGACTGGCCACCGCATTTTTGTAATGAATGAAAAGAACTTTCGAGCTCGATCTTGTCTTTTTCCTACTATTTGCTTGAAATTTGACTAAGTGTTCAAACAAAGAACTCTAGACTTTACTAGATGTGTATAGCTTTGTTCAGGGGTCGGATGAGGAGTAAACTAGCGACTATTTACTGAGCCATGTTGTTTGCTTTGCTCTTTTCAGCTTGCCGAGGTGACCGACTCGGCCGAACACCCCAGCTCCGGAGAGGAGTTTTATTCCGAGGTCGGCTTAGGGGCGACGAGGCTGTGCTTGGCCAGGTGTCGAGAGCGCCTTTATGAAGTCGAGCTGGGGTTGCACAGGGCTGAGAGCGAGCGGAACCACCTGCAAGTGATCCTGAGCCGACGAGACATCGAGATTCGGCGACTAAAGGGTTGGCTCGCTGAGATCCCTCCCATAGACGAGGAGGATGGCTCGTCGATGGCCTTCACTAACGGGCTAAGGCTGAAGTGTCTCCAACTCTCTCTATTGAAGATGACAGCAGAGCGGGACAATATGCTCACCGAAGTTCATCACTTGCAGATTGTGGAGGCTGAACTTCTGGCGGAGGAAGAGGAGCTGACCTCGGCAGTGGGCAAGCTGATGGCCGAACGCGACGAGTTGACAGCGGAGGTCGACGCATTGAAAAGAGCCATAGTGGACAGGGGCATCGAGGTCACCCAGCTCTGCCGAATTATCGCCAGCCGCCCCAACATTCTGAGCTCTGCCGTACCTCCTCGCTTCGGAGAGGATGTGGGAGACGAATCTCTGAAGCAAAGGATCGCCGAGATTGAGTTGGAAGTGGCTCGCCTGAAGCCACGTTCGTTGCCAATTAATGTCAGAAGCACTTCATGCACTCGCGAGGAGGGTGAGCGAGGCATTTCGTTCTATGAGCTCGCGACACGTTTGCCCGTAGGCTGACTAAGTCCGGGTGATGCCCAAAGTGGCGTGGCAATTTCATCGAGCAGAGCATCCGTTGGCACCGCTGTCAGGAGCAGCGCCGAAGACACGTTTCAATTCACCGGTTTAGGGACGAGCACCGGGGCCAAGCGTTGCCGCCCTCGAGTGTCTCTGAAGTGAAATATCCCCGCGCTAAGGAAGCATTGAAGTTTTTTTTGTTCTCCCGGTTTTGTATTTTGTCTAAGTGTAACGAGTCGGCTTTGTAGTTTTTGACTTTGAAATCTTGTAGCTTCATTGCGAAGGAGTTATCTTGTATTGTTTTCCCATACTCAATTGGAATGTAGTTTTTTTTTCTTCTGACTTGTGCATTTTTGTAAAACTTGTGTCGTTGTATTCCTTGTGGCTATCTTTAGCATGCCAAGGTCCAGAGCTAGATTTTTGCTCGTTTGGGCATCGGTGTCAAGAGCTCTCGGCAAGGAGTGCCGAGTACTGCTTCAAATCTCCTAACTCATGAATATGTGAGAGTGAGCTTCTTGCAGTGGAGAGTAGCCTCTGGGAGGATTATTTCAACTTTAAACGAACAATGAGAACCAATGGTTAGTTCCTCCAAGTGCACTTTTCCCATGCATAGCATAGTTATAGGAATCCTCGTGTGCGACGGCGGAGCCTGTTCCGACGGTCGTGGGAGCAATTCCGAATGACGAACCACTTCTAGCTCGCTTAAGAGCGAGCTTGCGAAGCGGAGTCGAGACAAGTGTTGGACTCCGAACTCGTCGTTAGAGTATGTTTCAACGGTTGTGGGAGCAATTCCGAATGGCGAACCACTTCTAGCTCACTTAAGAGCGAGCTTGCGAAGCGGAGTCGAGCCAAGTGTTGGACTCCGAACTCGTCGTTAGAGTATGTTTCAACGGTTGTGGGAGCAATTCCGAATGGCGAACCACTTCTAGCTCGCTTAAGAGCGAGCTTGCGAAGCGGAGTCGAGCCAAGTGTTGGACTCCGAACTCGTCGTTAGAGTATGTTTCAACGGTTGTGGGAGCAATTCCGAATGGCGAACCACTTCTAGCTCGCTTAAGAGCGAGCTTGCGAAGCAGAGTCGAGCCAAGTGTTGGACTCCGAACTCGTCGTTAGAGTACAAGAAATTAAAAACAGAGAGATGCAAATAATCACAAGGGAAATACGAGAAAGGAAAGTTCTTTATAGATAACTACTAGTCGACTGCTTCTAAGTGGCGAGTCGTTATTACATTGGAAAAATAAAGAAGCAAAACCAAAATACAAGTGAGAGGAATGGAACGGTTCAACATCTGAAGGTACTTAGAGAGGCGTTGATGTGCCCTCTTGGTACTTCAAAAGATGGTCGGCATTCCAAGTCCTTGGAATCTCTCTACCTTCAAGATCTTTAAGGCGGTAAGCTCCGGGCCGAACTATTTTGGTGATCTTGTAGGGTCCTTCCCAATTTGGAGCTAACTTACTCTTCTGACTGGAGAATGAGATAGCCAACTTTTTGAGAACTAAGTCTCCTTCTTTGAGATCGGTGGGACGGACTCTTTTGTTGTATGCCTGCTCGATCCTCCTTTGATAGCTTTGTTGGCGAATTGAAGCTCTTTCACGGAGCTCATCAATCAAATCCAAATTCGCCCGAAGCTCTCTGGCATTCTGCTCTTCTTCATAAGCAATAAGACGAGGAGAAGGTACATCGACTTCCAAGGGGATCACAGCCTCAGACCCATAGGTGAGATTGAATGGCGACTGTCCTGTGGGGGTCTGCTTCGTAGTGCGGTAATTCCACAATACGTTGGGGAGCTGATCGACCCATAAGCCTTTGGCGGACTTATCTAGCCTCTTCTTAATACCGGAGAGGATCTGTCGGTTGGCATTTTCAACTTGACCATTCGACTGTAGGTGGGAGAGGAAGGAGAATCGTTGTTGGATAGCGAGGTCTTCACACAGAGATCAGAATGCGGATCCTGTAAATTGTGTTCCATTGTCAGTTATGAGGACTCTAGGGACGCCGAACCTGCAGATTACGTTCTTCCAGAAGAACTGAAGTACTTTGTTCTCGGTGATTGTGGCCAAGGGTTCGGCCTCTATCCACTTTGAGAAGTAGTCGACTGCTACGACTAAGAATTTGAGTTGGATGGGGGCTGGCGAAAATGGCCCTAGTAAATCCATCCCCCACATTGCGAACGGGATCGGACTTGATAGGGAGGTGAGCTGAGCTTGGGGTAGGCGATGAATGTTGGAATATTTTTGACAAGAGCTGCATTGCCGGACGTGTTGCTCGACATCTTGTAGGAGGGTAGGCCAGAAATATCCATAATTCAATACCTTCCGGGCGAGGGATCTGGACCCCGAATGTGCTCTGCCTATACCCTCGTGAAGCTCTAGCAAAGCATATGTGGCTTGTTCCGGGGAGAGGCACCTTAGGTAGGGCTTGCCGTCTACTTGGGTGAAGGAGCGTTTGTACAAGACTCCCTCTACAAGGGTGTACTGTTCTGCTCTGGCTCTGACTCGACGAGCTTCCCTAGGGTCTTCGGGGAGGAGCACATCCCTTAGAAATTCTATCAGGGGTTTCATCCAATTGTCCTGAAGTTGAACAGGCAAGGACTCCATCGAGTCGAAAGTTTCTTCTTCTATGCTTGGTCTCAGGAGCACTTCAATCAGGACTGTCTGCTCGAGACCTTGAAGGGAGGAGGAGGCTAACTTAGAGAGGGCATCTGCTTGGAAATTTTCCTCTCTGGGGATTTGCTGAATAAGTGCCTCTTCGAATAGGGCCATGAGATTTTGGACCTTGGCTAGATACTTAGCCATTCGGTCATCTCGCACCTCGTACTCGCCCAAGACTTGATTTACGACTAGCTAAGAGTCGCTAAAGATCCGGAGGCATTGTGCCCCTGTCTTCCGAGCCATTCTGAGGCCGGCTATAAGGGCTTCATATTCCGCTTCATTGTTGGAGGCCTTGAAGTTGATGCGGAGGGAGTGTTGTAGAACGAAGTCATCTGGGCCTACCAGTATGACCCCGGCTCCGCTCCCTTCGGTGCAAGAGGACCCGTCCACATACACTGACCAGATAGGAGGTCCGTTTACTGCTCGGCTGACCTAGATATGGTGCTCTCAACAATAAATTCTGCTAAGGCCTGAGCCTTGATCGCGGTCCGAGACTGGTATGATATATCATGCTGGCTCAGCTCGATCGACCACTTCATGAGACGGCCGGAAGTCTTTGGCTTGTGAAGGACTTGATTCAGCGGCTGGTCGGTAAACGACCACCGAGTGGGACTGAAAATACGGGCGTAGCTTCCTAGCTGCCATGACCAAGGCGTAGACCATTTTTTCCAATCTTGGGTAACGGAGCTCGGCATCCCGAAGCACCTTGCTCACGTAATAGATGGGCTTCTGAGCTCTATCTTCTTCCCTTACCAGGACGGCGCTGAGGGTCTGCTCGGAAGCAGGCTAAGTAGAGGTAGAGTGTTTCCCCTTGGATAGGCTTGCTGAGGAGAGGGGGTTGACTAGATAGGCTTTAAGCTGATCGAACGGTTCTTGCTGCTGTTGCCCCAATTCGAAGCCCTTCGCCCCCCTAAGTGCTTTGAAGAAGGGAAGACACTTCTCCCCAGACTTAGAAAGGAAGCGCCCGATGGCGGCAAGACGGCCTGTCAACTTCTGAATCTCTTTCACATTTTTGGGAGGGGCCATGTCCAGTATGGCCTTGATCTTCTCGGGGTTAGCTTCGATTCTCCTTTGGCTGACCATGAAGCCTAGGAATTTTCCCGACGAGACTCCGAATGCACACTTGTTCGGGTTGAGTCCTCATATCATGCTTTCTGAGTACATCGAACGCTTCTTGCAGACCGGCCACGTGATCGACCCTATGGATGCTCTTAACAAGCATATCATCAACATATACTTCCATATTTCGGCCGATCTATTCTTGAAAGACTTTGTTGACGAGGCATTGATAGGTGGCCCCTGCATTCTTCAACCCGAAAAGCATCACCCTGGAGTAGTAGAGGCCCTGATCGGTAACAAAGGAGGTCTTCGGGACATCCGGAGGAAACATGCGGATTTGATTGTACCCGAAAAAAGCGTCCATGAAGCTGAGAAGCTCATGGCCCGAAGTGGCGTCAATCATGGTGTCGATGCTTGGGAGAGGGAACAGATCTTTTGGGCATGCTTTGTTCAGGTTGGTAAAGCCAATGCAGATTCTCCAGCTTCCGTTGGCCTTCTTTACCATCACAACATTCGAGAGCCATTTGGGATAATTGACCTTTTGTATGAATCGAGCCTTAAGGAGCTTGTCCACCTCTTCTTTTATAGCTTGTTGGCATTCGGGAGCAAATTTCCGCCTCTTCTGTTGGACCGGTTTGGACCCCGGTGCAACGCTCAAGTGGTGGACGAGGAGCGCTTCGGAGATTCTTGGCATGTCGGCGGCCGACCATGCAAAGTGGTCGCGGTTCCTTCTAATGCATTGGACTATGTCGGAGCATAGGGCAGAAGGGATGGTCTTGCTGATGAAGAACTTGCGGTTCAGATCTTGCGCAGAGAAGAGCACTTCCTCCAATTCATCCACCGGCTCGGACGTTGGTCGGACACTCTCTTGGGGGATTTCAAGAGTTTCGAGGGAGAGAAACTGGACCCCCAGTAGAGGTCATGTAGCATTTGCGGGCCATTTCTTGATTGCCTCTTACTTCCCTTACTCCTGCCCGGGTGGGGAACTTCATCTTGAGGTGATAAGCCGAAGGGACGGCTTCGAGGGCAGCTAGGCCGAGTCGGCCTAGGATGACATTGTAAGCAGTGGGGATGTCAACGACCATAAAATCCATCGGCTCCGTTCGGGTAGTAGGAGTTTTGCCAGAGGTTACGTCGAGGGTGATTACCCCTTCGATAGTCACTGGCACTCCCGTGAACCCATGGAGCGTATAGCCGGCGGGCTTTAGCCTGTCCCGGGATAGCTCGAGTCCTTTAAAGCCAGCGAGGAAGAGGATGTTAATGGAGCTACCATTATCCACCAGTATCCTATCGACTTTAAAATTCGCCATATGGAGGTTGATCACTAGGGCGTCGCAATGGGGGGTTCGGACACCCTCGAGGTCTTCATCCGAAAAAGTAACCGGTACTCCGAGGCCTTTGGGAGGGGGCATGCCATGTTCTGAGTTGACCTCCCTGTCGAAGGCTTTTCGAGAGGAGTTGGAGGTGCCCCCCATAGGGCCTCCATGAATGATGTGTAGGATGCATTCTTCTTTGAACTCGGGGGTTTCTTCGCGCCTTTCAGTACGCTTGTTAGCCCCCCGAGGGGGAAGAGAAAGATCAGTTCGGTCCTTCCTCACAAATTTAGCCAGCTGCCCCCTCTGGATGAGGGCCTCAATCTCGTTCTTCGAAGCCCGACAATCATTGGTGTCATGGCCATGGTCCCGGTGATAGCGGCACTACTTCTCTTTGTCCCTCTTCTTGCCAGGGGTATTCATCTTTGGGGCAGGAGGTATCACCCATTCCTTCTCGACTTCCATAAGGATAGTGGAAATGTTGGCGTTAAGAGGAGTGAACTTTTCAAATCTGGGGGGAGGGCGGCGCTGACCGCCATTGTCCTTCTGGAGCTTCTTGGCTCCCTCTTCTTCACCTGCCTTTCTTTTGGTTCCGGAGGAAGGCCCCTCAAAGGTGGGGCGATGCTCGGCTTCCTCAGCCCGGATGTACTTCTCGCTTCAGAGAAGGAGGTCGGAGAAGTTCTGTGGGGGCTTCTTAGCGAGGGAGGACCGAAGGCTGGAGTTAAGGACATTTGATTGGAAGGCTGCTGCAGCGACCGACTGGTCGAGGGAAGCGATAGACCTAGCTTCCGCGGTGAACCTTTTCACATAGTCTCTTAGCTTCTCACCCTTCTTCTAGTTGAGGTAGAGCAGCGAAATGCTGGTCTTCTCAGTTCGGCAGCTACTCACGAAGTGGGTGACGAAGAGGGTCTCGAACTGCTTGAAGGAGAATATTGAGGATGGGGCGAGGCGAGAGTACCATTCCCGGGCCGGCCCCTTGAGAGTAGCGGGGAAGATTTTGCACAGCAGAGCATCGGAAGCCTGGTGGATGAGCATGAGGGTCTTAAAGCTTTCGATGTGGTCTACGGGGTCGGACTCCCCGGAGTAGGTTTCGAACTGAGGGGGCTTGAAGCCTATTGGAACGGGCGCCTCCATGATCGTTCGAGAAAAAGGAGGTCGGCTTGGACGGAGTGTCCGTCCTTTAATCTCTTCTTCTCTGTCTAGCTAACCCAAATGCCTCTCCATTTCGTGGAGACAACGGTAAACAGTGTCATCCCTCTGACGGTAATCAAACGAGCCTCTGGACTCGTCTTCGTACTAGGGAGAGCGGGGACTACGACGAAGGTAGCTCCGGGAGCGATGAGGACTAAGAACGTGCTGGGGGTCACTAGGAGCTGGGGGAGGTGTAATACCCTGATTTTTCAATTAATGAAGAATTATTTATTTTGCACGTAGTGTGCACGTGCAATATTTTGGTTGAATTAAATCTTATGATTATTTTATTATGATGTGTATAAATATTTAAATATTTTCTCAAATTATTTTTGTACAAAAAGCCTTTTCTTTAAACAAATAGAAAGCCTTATTTTAATTTAATTAAAAAGGCCTTTTTCTTGAAAGCCCAAATGTATTTTATTTTATTTATTTTAATAAACTATCTTGGCCCAAAAATAAAGCCCATGAAGTAATCTATTTTTAATTAAAACTTGTCATGTAGAAGACTAATTTATCATTATTTTATTTTTGTACAAATTAAAATGTACAAATTTGGCCTAGTTGCATGCACGTGCACTACACGTACACGTGCATTGCACACTTTCTTTCTTGGCCGGTTTGCTTCTTTTTTGGAGGGAGATTTGATTTTTGTCATGGTGATCATGGAGGTGGTTGTATAGTTGTGGGTAGTTTTTATAACTCCTACTCTAATCTTGGCCCTCCATTCTACAACCAACCACTCAATCTTGGCCCTCCATTTCACTTATTCTCTAGTATAAATACCGCCCCTCTCATGGCTATTTTCATATGCAATTTCATATTTCCCAACTATAGTCTTATTTTAATATTAGTGTGAGTTAGAAAAGACTGAGAGTTGTGTGCATTTGGCTTGGAGAGGAGGCCGGCATCATTGAAGGAGAAGAAGCTTTCGGTTTTTGCTTGGTGGCTTGGAGTTTGTGCGCGCTTTTGGCTAGGAGGAGGTGCATCTTGTTGCAAGGCTTGTGTTGCTAAATTTGTTTAGTTCTCTCATACAAGGTGGGTAAACAATTCATATTTCTAATATAGGAGTATATGCTAGATCTCATTAGCAAATTGCATGAAAAATGATTAATAAGAATGCGCCTTTAATTGAATATATAATCTCTAGTTGATTGAATTAATGATATGTGAATTATATGTGATTGTATGCCATAAGAATGTGATTACAAAGTGAGTTGATTATCTTTGTTCCTACTTAGAAATAATTCATGGAAAATGTTAGTAAAATATATTTTTATGGAAAGTGAGTTTAGAACTTGATTAGCATGTTAATGAACAAATTGCATGTGCCTATTATTGTTAATTGAGTTGTAGATAAAATTTCTCCATGCTCATTAGAATAAATGGATGATGTTAGTATTGATGTTTGAGAATACTAAATGATAGTTTAATTGAAAAATTTGAAGCATGCAATGTGATTAAGAAAGAGCACGCTTTTAAAGGAGCAACTTTCTTGTACGTTTGATGTGTGAACCTAATAATTGATAAGTGACTATATATTTTTGTGATGCACATGATTGAACTAGAAGTATATGTTGATTTAAAGAAAACACATTTTGCCATCACTAATTGTATGAAAAAGAAAATCCATATCTTGTTAGTGCTAATTTGTGAAGAGACCTCCTTAATTATTGTGGGGATGGATAAATTAAAAAGAAGTAGATTTGTGTATGTTAGAGGAAAGATTAATATCAGCAAATGTGTATAATAATTTTTGATAGAAGAGACTTGGAGACTAAGTGTAACCAATGTCGAAAATAAAGAATATAATGGTTTTTGATGAACAATTCATGAATTTGTGTGAAAAAATATATTTTTATTAGTGTAAAAATTATTTTAATCTTACTGACATGAAGATCATGTAAGAGAAAGATAATCTGGAATTTTTCAGTACCTTTCATAAAAGCAATATGAGACTAAGTTTATTTGAACATCGAGTTGTTTTAACCACAGTATCAAAATAACTTATATGGGCTTTAAACTAACACTTGGACAACCTGAGCTAGTAGCTCAGGCGGTCAGCGTTGGCGATTGGCTTCTCTGGGTCGAACGGTTCGAACCCCAGTGTCTACAACATTTTCTATAAAAATTTGAGAGTCTATAGCTCTCGGCCTGAAAAGAATATGTACCATTTGACCCCTCCTTATATCGCTAGCACAGTTCGGCCGGTTGGCGGGTGCTCTTGGCTTGTTTCCCGTTGTGCCTGGGTTCGATTCCTCCCCTCGGCACTTGAAAAAAAATATTTTTTTTAGGAGTTTTTGATGTCCAAAAAATGTGGAAAAAACATGGTAATTCTCATAAAAATGCAAGGAATTTTATAAGAGTGATTTGGGTATTATTTGAATGAAATACAATATGGTTTGTGAACAAAAGGCACAATTAGAACTATGGTTCTAAGATACACACTTGTGAAAATTATAGTTATAAAGATAAAGTGAAATGGACTATTAGGAAGTAATTGGCAAAAAGAACCTTGTTGTGTGATATAATACTATTGATTCTCACTTGAGAATATTGTGCAATTATGAAGTATGAATGTTCAATAGTGATGTGAAATTTCAAATGTGAAATTAATTAAGTGCATGCAAATTCATGTACGATGATGAACTTGTGAACCAATAGAAATCATGAATTGAAAAGAGAATGTACATGTGAGTGTGAGAACTCAACATGGAAATTTGTACGAGTTGAAGATTGTGAAATGAAATTGAAATAGAGTAGCTAAGTCTCCCCGGCATCGAGAAATGAAATGAAATGAAATTAGACCAAGGTTGGTCAAGATGAAATGAATGAATAAGTCCGGTTGATGGAGAGGCTAACTCTAGAGATTAATTTTGTTCATGATTTTTAATAAAACTAAGGACTAGTGCATAGTAAAGATGTGATGAAAGTAAGAGAAAAATACTGAGTATGAGGGCCATGGGTAGCGGCGAGAGCGTATCCCAGGAATTCCCATGACGAGTCTGGGTGAGGATACTGTTCCAGAGTACCGTCCCAGTGGCGACGCTCGTGGGATGTTTGAAGACTACGGGTGGTGTCATGTTTATGGTGAGAGCGTATCCCAGGAATTCCCATGATGCGTCTGGGTGAGGATACTACTCCAGAGTGCCTAAACATGAGTTCGTAGGTCAGATAACATCTAGGATACTTACCGTAATTACAGTAGTAGATTAAGTCATAACGGGGGATTGAACCCTATAAAGATGAAGAACGAATAAGGGCTTGCCCTCGGACCTATGTAGTATGGGATGCATAGAATCCGAACAAGTGCGCATTAGTGTCATGTAACATAAATAAATGCATTAAGGATTAAGTGCACAATCACAACACGACATCAATAGGGTAGTCCCTTTAGTTTGAATATGACAAGTTTGTGTTTGTTAAATATGGAAAGTTAAGTTATACTATTTCCGGCATAGAGAGGATGGCCGTGTATAATGTTCGTCGGTTGAATAAACTGACGTACCCACAGTCTTATATGCAGGTAAATGACTTGGTAAAGATTAAAGAGGAATGGATGCTTAAAGATTATATCATGCTGTTGTACTTTTATTCAATTGTTGTAAATTTTACTTCCGCTGTGCAAAAGAAAAGTGTAACATTGATGTAATCTCTGATGTATGATGAAAAATTTTAATTCCCTGTAAAATTGTACTAAAGAAAGTGAAAAGATCCTGTAGAACATCTCGAATTCAGTGTATTTGGGATTCGGGGTGTCACAGAGTGGTATCAGAGCCACGCTTTCTACGCTTTCACACTTGTACAAATTTATAGGGAACGACACCCTAGATGTGGACATTAGAGTGTGTGTTTGAGTCTAGAGATTTAAATGTAAGTGACTTACATTTGTGTTGCTCTAAGATTTATGCTTCTTCCTCTCTATTTCTAAGATGGCTGATCACTTCGACCCTGCTGGAGGCGACGACTGGTATATCATTGAGGAAGAGTACCATCCTGGACAGGCAGATTCCGAGGACGAGTACTATCCAGGGCAAGCAGATTCTGACGGTGAAGAATGGACTGAATCCCGAGAGATCACCCCACCTCCGGATTCATCTGATGACTCTTCTTCTGACGAAGAAGAAGAACCAGTTCCAAGTGGTCTTGTGACTTCTCTTCAGAGGCAGGTGGAGACACTGCGAGAGAGAGTCGGATTATTGGAGGCTCAGCTGGCGAAACGGACGGACGACTATTCTGTTCTCAGTCATCGGGTTTGGGAACTCGAGAAGAGGAAGAACCTGACTGATGTGCTGAAGGATGAGGTTGAAGAACTACGGGAAGAACTTCGAGCAGCGAAGAGGACCCGTAGGAGTTAGATTGTTGTAGCTTCTTTTATTTTCCATTCTGATGTCAAAAATGTTTTTGATTCGAATGTATAAAGTTTGGAATTCAATGAAATGGAAATATTGACTTGAAAGTTCATGTCTTATACTTCGAATTTGATGGACCTTTTACATCAGAATATGGAATGAAAGCTGTTGTATTGTTCGATACTGGATCCTCTCATACTTTTGTGTCTCCTAAGTTTGCTAAAGTGTTGGGAGTTGAACCGAAGATTTTTCCAGGCAAGATCTTAGCAGTAGCTACTCCGTCAGGGGAAACTTTAACCACTGATCGGTATTATGCTGATTGCGAGATTGTGATTGGAGATAGAATCTTTGGCATTGATCTGATCGAGCTGACTATCTTGGGAGTCGATGTTATCATTGACATTGATTGGATGTCGGTGTACAGTGCAAGCATCGAGTGTAAGACCAAGACGGTGACAGTGAAGGCTCCAGGTGGACCTGAAGTCATGTTTCAAGAGAAGAAGAAGTGTTCTAAGCTGGTGGCAACTATCCGCAAGGAAGAGACTCCTGTGGAAGTGCAAGGGATTCCTGTGGTTCGGGACTATCCGACTGTGTTCTTGGAAGATTTCCTGGGTTACCTCCGCATCGTGATGTAGAGTTCAGCATCACTGTTCAACCGGGAAGTGCACCCATTTCTAAGGCACCGTATAGGATGGCTCTAGTGGAACAGGATGAGGTTAAACGGCAGATTGAGGAACTGTTGGAGAAAGGCTTTATTCAACCTAGTGCATCACCTTGGGGAGCACCAGTGTTTTTGGTAAAGAAGAAGGATGGATCGATGAGAATGTGTATCGATTACCGGGAGCTGAATAAGGTCACTGTTCAGAATAAGTATCCTATTCCTCGAATTGATGATTTGTTCGATCGTCTACAAGGAGCAGATGTTTTCTCCAAAATAGATCTTCGATCAGGTTACCACCAAGTTCGAGTGAAAGCTGAAGATGTGCACAAAACTGCGTTTAGAACTCGGCATGGGCATTACGAATTCTTAGTTATGCCATTTGGAGTGACGAATGCACCCGCAATCTTCATGGACTTGATGAACAGAGTTCTGAGGCCGTTTATTGATTCTTTCGTCGTGGTGTTTATCGACGATATTCTCGTGTACTCCAAGTCTGAGGAGGAGCACACTGAGCATCTGGCAGCAGTTTTGCAGAAGTTGGAAGAGCAGCAGTTGTATGCCAAGTTATCCAAGTGTGATTTCTGAAAATCTGAAGTGGCATTCCTAGGTCACATCCTTTCTAAGGAGAGAGTGGCAACTGACCCTCAGAAGATAGAGGCAGTGAGAGATTGGGCTAGGCCTACTACAGTGAAGGAAGTCAGAAGTTTCCTTGGGATGACTGGATACTACAGGAGATTCATTCAAGGTTATGCTCAGATAGCTGTACCGCTTACTGGACTGACCAAGAAGAATGTGAGCTTCAAGTGGACTGAGCAATGTGAGGCGAGCTTTCAGGAGTTGAAAGATAGGCTGACTACTGCACCTATTTTGGCTTTGCCTAGAGCAGGTGTTGAGTATGATGTTTATAGTGATGCTTCACATCGGGGGCTTGGTTGTGTCTTAATGCAAGAAGGTAGAGTAATCGCTTATGGGTCTAGGCAACTACGACCGCATGAGAAGAATTACCCGACTCATGATCTGGAGTTGGCTGCGATTATCTTTGCCCTGAAGCAATGGAGGCATTACGTGTACGGTGAGAAGTTGAACATGTACACGGACCACAAGAGCTTGAAGTATATATATCAATAGAGGGATCTCAATCTGAGGCAGCGGAGATGGTTGGAAGTGCTCAAGGACATGCGACCTGAGATCAAGTATCATCCTGGAAAGGCTAATGTTGTTGCTGATGCACTTAGTCGCAAGAGCAGTTTGGCCAGTTTGATTACAACTCAGAGGCATCTGATTGAGGAGTTGGACCGAGCAAGTATTGAGGTTGTCTTGCAAGGATTGGGAGCATCTTTGGCTCAGTTGAGGCTTCAGCCTACTCTGAATGCAAGGATCATTGCAAGTCAGGAGGTTGATGCTGATATTTTGGAGATGAAGGAGCAGGTTGGTGCTGGCAGGTTGCCCGGATTTCAAATCAGGGATGGAGTGCTGTGGTTCGGAGATAGGCTGTGTGTTCCAAATCAGGCGGACCTGAAAGAGAGTATTCTTCAGGAGGCGCATGCTACTCTTTTGTCGGTACATCCTGGGAGTACTAAGATGTACAAAGACATCAAACAGCATTTCTGGTGGTCAGGTTTGAAGCGGGATGTGGCTGAATTTGTCACGAAGTGTGAGGTTTGTCAGCAAGTCAAAGCCGAAAATCAGAGACCCGGAGGTCTATTACAACCGTTACCTATTCCGGAGTGGAAGTGAGATAACATCAATATGGATTTCATCACGGGATTGCCTAAGAGTTCTAAAGGCAATGATGCTATTTGGGTCATAGTCGATCGACTTACCAAGTCCGCTCACTTTTTGGCGATGAAACTCACTGCTTCAATGGACAAGTTAGCTGAGATGTATGTTGGTGAGATTGTCCGACTTCATGGCGTTCCGTCAACTATTGTGTCTGATCGAGATGCGCGGTTTACTTCGCATTTCTGGAGGAGTCTTCAGACAGCTTTGGGTACCAAGCCAGATTTCAGCACTGCTTTTCATCCGCAAACCGATGGGCAGACCGAGAGAGTCAACCGTATTCTTGAGGATATGCTGCGGTGTTGTATACTAGATTTTGGAGGCAGTTGGGAAAGGCATTTACCTTTGGTGGAATTTGCCTACAACAACAGTTTTCAAGCTAGCATCGGGATGGCGCTGTACGAAGCTCTGTATGGCAGGAAGTGCAGGACACCTGTTTGTTGGTTTGAAGTTGGGGAGCGTCAGTTGTTTGGTCCTGAGCTTGTACAGCAAACTTCTGAGAAGATTGATCTGATCAGGAAAAGGTTGGTGGAAGCTCAGAGCAGGCAGAAAAGCTATGCAGATAACCGGAGAAGGGACCTTGAGTTTGAGGTTGGTGACTTCGTCTTTCTGAAGGTATCGCCCAGTAAAGGTGTGGTTCGTTTCGGCAAAGGCGGGAAGTTAGCCCCGAGGTTTATAGGCCCGTATAAGATATTGAAAAGGATCGGGAAAACTGCTTACCGGCTTGAATTACCGGAAGAGTTGTCTCAGGTGCACAATGTCTTTCATGTGTCTATGCTGAGAGGTTATATTCCAGACCCGAGTCATCATTTGCCTGAAGTGCCGGAAGGTTTGCAGTTAGACCTGAATTACATCGAGTCTCCTGTTGAGATTGTTGATCGTCGAGAGAAAGTCTTGAGGAATAAGACGATACCGATGGTCAAGGTAGTCTGGAGAAACCACTTGGTTGAAGAGGCTACTTGGGAATCTGAGGAGAGGATGTTGAAGGACTATCCTGAGCTTTTTGCTTGATTGTATTTTTGTATCTTTTGTTCTTGTTGTGTGTGTTGTATTTTGTCTGTTTTTCTGGCTCTTGATTGTAGTTCCGGGGACGGAACTATTCTAAGGAGGGAGTGCTGTAATACCCTGATTTTTCAATTAATGAAAAATTATTTATTTTGCACGTAGTGTGCACGTGCAATATTTTGGTTGAATTAAATCTTATGATTATTTTATTATGATGTGTATAAATATTTAAATATTTTCTCAAATTATTTTTGTACAAAAAGCCTTTTCTTTAAACAAATAGAAAGCCTTATTTTAATTTAATTAAAAAGGCCTTTTTCTTAAAAGCCCAAATGTATTTTATTTTATTTATTTTAATAAACTATCTTGGCCCAAAAATAAAGCCCATGAAGTAATCTATTTTTAATTAAAACTTGTCATGTAGAAGACTAATTTATCATTATTTTATTTTTGTACAAATTAAAATGTACAAATTTGGCCTAGTTGCATGCACGTGCACTACACGTACACGTGCATTGCACACTTTCTTTCTTGGCCGGTTTGCTTCTTTTTTGGAGGGAGATTTGATTTTTGTCATGGTGATCATGGAGGTGGTTGTATAGTTGTGGGTAGTTTTTATAACTCCTACTCTAATCTTGGCCCTCCATTCTACAACCAACCACTCAATCTTGGCCCTCCATTTCACTTATTCTCTAGTATAAATACCGCCCCTCTCATGGCTATTTTCATATGCAATTTCATATTTCCCAACTATAGTCTTATTTTAATATTAGTGTGAGTTAGAAAAGACTGAGAGTTGTGTGCATTTGGCTTGGAGAGGAGGCCGGCATCATTGAAGGAGAAGAAGCTTTCGGTTTTTGCTTGGTGGCTTGGAGTTTGTGCGCGCTTTTGGCTAGGAGGAGGTGCATCTTGTTGCAAGGCTTGTGTTGCTAAATTTGTTTAGTTCTCTCCATACAAGGTGGGTAAACAATTCATATTTCTAATATAGGAGTATATGCTAGATCTCATTAGCAAATTGCATGAAAAATGATTAATAAGAATGCGCCTTTAATTGAATATATAATCTCTAGTTGATTGAATTAATGATATGTGAATTATATGTGATTGTATGCCATAAGAATGTGATTACAAAGTGAGTTGATTATCTTTGTTCCTACTTAGAAATAATTCATGGAAAATGTTAGTAAAATATATTTTTATGGAAAGTGAGTTTAGAACTTGATTAGCATGTTAATGAACAAATTGCATGTGCCTATTATTGTTAATTGAGTTGTAGATAAAATTTCTCCATGCTCATTAGAATAAATGGATGATGTTAGTATTGATGTTTGAGAATGCTAAATGATAGTTTAATTGAAAAATTTGAAGCATGCAATGTGATTAAGAAAGAGCACGCTTTTAAAGGAGCAACTTTCTTGTACGTTTGATGTGTGAACCTAATAATTGATAAGTGACTATATATTTTTGTGATGCACATGATTGAACTAGAAGTATATGTTGATTTAAAGAAAACACATTTTGCCATCACTAATTGTATGAAAAAGAAAATCCATATCTTGTTAGTGCTAATTTGTGAAGAGACCTCCTTAATTATTGTGGGGATGGATAAATTAAAAAGAAGTAGATTTGTGTATGTTAGAGGAAAGATTAATATCAGCAAATGTGTATAATAATTTTTGATAGAAGAGACTTGGAGACTAAGTGTAACCAATGTCGAAAATAAAGAATATAATGGTTTTTGATGAACAATTCATGAATTTGTGTGAAAAAATATATTTTTATTAGTGTAAAAATTATTTTAATCTTACTGACATGAAGATCATGTAAGAGAAAGATAATCTGGAATTTTTCAGTACCTTTCATAAAAGCAATATGAGACTAAGTTTATTTGAACATCGAGTTGTTTTAACCACAGTATCAAAATAACTTATATGGGCTTTAAACTAACACTTGGACAACCTGAGCTAGTAGCTCAGGCGGTCAGCGTTGGCGATTGGCTTCTCTGGGTCGAACGGTTCGAACCCCAGTGTCTACAACATTTTCTATAAAAATTTGAGAGTCTATAGCTCTCGGCCTGAAAAGAATATGTACCATTTGACCCCTCCTTATATCGCTAGCACAGTTCGGCCGGTTGGCGGGTGCTCTTGGCTTGTTTCCCGTTGTGCCTGGGTTCGATTCCTCCCCTCGGCACTTGAAAAAAAATATTTTTTTTAGGAGTTTTTGATGTCCAAAAAATGTGGAAAAAATATGGTAATTCTCATAAAAATGCAAGGAATTTTATAAGAGTGATTTGGGTATTATTTGAATGAAATACAATATGGTTTGTGAACAAAAGGCACAATTAGAACTATGGTTCTAAGATACACACTTGTGAAAATTATAGTTATAAAGATAAAGTGAAATGGACTATTAGGAAGTAATTGGCAAAAAGAACCTTGTTGTGTGATATAATACTATTGATTCTCACTTGAGAATATTGTGCAATTATGAAGTATGAATGTTCAATAGTGATGTGAAATTTCAAATGTGAAATTAATTAAGTGCATGCAAATTCATGTACGATGATGAACTTGTGAACTAATAGAAATCATGAATTGAAAAGAGAATGTACATGTGAGTGTGAGAACTCAACATGGAAATTTGTACGAGTTGAAGATTGTGAAATGAAATTGAAATAGAGTAGCTAAGTCTCCCCGGCATCGAGAAATGAAATGAAATGAAATTAGACCAAGGTTGGTCAAGATGAAATGAATGAATAAGTCCGGTTGATGGAGAGGCTAACTCTAGAGATTAATTTTGTTCATGATTTTTAATAAAACTAAGGACTAGTGCATAGTGAAGATGTGATGAAAGTAAGAGAAAAACACTGAGTATGAGGGCCATGGGTAGCGGCGAGAGCGTATCCCAGGAATTCCCATGACGAGTCTGGGTGAGGATACTGTTCCAGAGTACCGTCCCAGTGGCGACGCTCGTGGGATGTTTGAAGACTACGGGTGGTGTCATGTTTATGGTGAGAGCGTATCCCAGGAATTCCCATGATGCGTCTGGGTGAGGATACTACTCCAGAGTGCCTAAACATGAGTTCGTAGGTCAGATAACATCTAGGATACTTACCGTAATTACAGTAGTAGATTAAGTCATAACGGGGGATTGAACCCTATAAAGATGAAGAACGAATAAGGGCTTGCCCTCGGACCTATGTAGTATGGGATGCATAGAATCCGAACAAGTGCGCATTAGTGTCATGTAACATAAATAAATGCATTAAGGATTAAGTGCACAATCACAACACGACATCAATAGGGTAGTCCCTTTAGTTTGAATGTGACAAGTTTGTGTTTGTTAAATATGGAAAGTTAAGTTATACTATTTCCGGCATAGAGAGGATGGCCGTGTATAATGTTCGTCGGTTGAATAAACTGACGTACCCACAGTCTTATATGCAGGTAAATGACTTGGTAAAGATTAAAGAGGAATGGATGCTTAAAGATTATATCATGCTGTTGTACTTTTATTCAATTGTTGTAAATTTTACTTCCGCTGTGCAAAAGAAAAGTGTAACATTGATGTAATCTCTGATGTATGATGAAAAATTTTAATTTCCCTGTAAAATTGTACTAAAGAAAGTGAAAAGATCCTGTAGAACATCTCGAATTCAGTGTATTTGGGATTCGGGGTGTCACAGAGTGGTATCAGAGCCACGCTTTCTACGCTTTCACACTTGTACAAATTTATAGGGAACGACACCCTAGATGTGGACATTAGAGTGTGTGTTTGAGTCTAGAGATTTAAATGTAAGTGACTTACATTTGTGTTGCTCTAAGATTTATGCTTCTTCCTCTCTATTTCTAAGATGGCTGATCACTTCGACCCTGCTGGAGGCGACGACTGGCATATCATTGAGGAAGAGTACCATCCTGGACAGGCAGATTCTGAGGACGAGTACTATCCAGGGCAAGCAGATTCTGACGGTGAAGAATGGACTGAATCCCGAGAGATCACCCCACCTCCGGATTCATCTGATGACTCTTCTTCTGACGAAGAAGAAGAACCAGTTCCAAGTGGTCTTGTGACTTCTCTTCAGAGGCAGGTGGAGACACTGCGAGAGAGAGTCGGATTGTTGGAGGCTCAGCTGGCGAAACGGAAGACAACTATTCTGTTCTCAGTCATCGGGTTTGGGAACTCGAGAAGAGGAAGAACCTGACTGATGTGCTGAAGGATGAGGTTGAAGAACTACGGGAAGAACTTCGACCAGCAAAGAGGACCCGTAGGAGTTAGATTGTTGTAGCTTCTTTTATTTTCCATTCTGATGTCAAAAATGTTTTTGATTCGAATGTATAAAGTTTGGAATTCAATGGAATGGAAATATTGACTTGAAAGTTCATGTCTTATACTTCGAATTTGATGGACCTTTTACATCAGAATATGGAATGAAAGCTGTTGTATTGTTCGATACTGGATCCTCTCATACTTTTGTGTCTCCTAAGTTTGCTAAAGTGTTGGGAGTTGAACCGAAGATTTTTCCAGGCAAGATCTTAGCAGTAGCTACTCCGTCAGGGGAAACTTTAACCACTGATCGGTATTATGCTGATTGCGAGATTGTGATTGGAGATAGAATCTTTGGCATTGATCTGATCGAGCTGACTATCTTGGGAGTCGATGTTATCATTGACATTGATTGGATGTCGGTGTACAGTGCAAGCATCGAGTGTAAGACCAAGACGGTGACAGTAAAGGCTCCAGGTGGACCTGAAGTCATGTTTTAAGGGAAGAAGAAGTGTTCTAAGCTGGTGGCAACTATCCGCAAGGAAGAGACTCCTGTGGAAGTGCAAGGGATTCCTGTGGTTCGGGACTATCCGACTGTGTTCTTGGAAGATTTCCTGGGTTACCTCCGCATCGTGATGTAGAGTTCAGCATCACTGTTCAACCGGGAAGTGCACCCATTTCTAAGGCACCGTATAGGATGGCTCCAGTGGAACAGGATGAGGTTAAACGGCAGATTGAGGAACTGTTGGAGAAAGGCTTTATTCAACCTAGTGCGTCACCTTGGGGAGCACCAGTGCTTTTGGTAAAGAAGAAGGATGGATCGATGAGAATGTGTATCGATTACCGGGAGCTGAATAAGGTCACTGTTCAGAATAAGTATCCTATTCCTCGAATTGATGATTTGTTCGATCGTCTACAAGGAGCAGCTGTTTTCTCCAAAATAGATCTTCGATCAGGTTACCACCAAGTTCGAGTGAAAGCTGAAGATGTGCACAAAACTGCGTTTAGAACTCGGCATGGGCATTACGAATTCTTAGTTATGCCATTCGGAGTGACGAATGCACCCGCAATCTTCATGGACTTGATGAACAGAGTTCTGAGGCCGTTTATTGATTCTTTCGTCGTGGTGTTTATCGACGATATTCTCGTGTACTCCAAGTCTGAGGAGGAGCACACTGAGCATCTGGCAGCAGTTTTGCAGAAGTTGGAAGAGCAGCAGTTGTATGCCAAGTTATCCAAGTGTGATTTCTGAAAATCTGAAGTGGCATTCCTAGGTCACATCCTTTCTAAGGAGAGAGTGGCAACTGACCCTCAGAAGATAGAGGCAGTGAGAGATTGGGCTAGGCCTACTACAGTGAAGGAAGTCAGAAGTTTCCTTGGGATGACTGGATACTACAGGAGATTCATTCAAGGTTATGCTCAGATAGCTGTACCGCTTACTGGACTGACCAAGAAGAATGTGAGCTTCAAGTGGACTGAGCAATGTGAGGCGAGCTTTCAGGAGTTGAAAGATAGGCTGACTACTGCACCTATTTTGGCTTTGCCTAGAGCAGGTGTTGAGTATGATGTTTATAGTGATGCTTCACATCGGGGGCTTGGTTGTGTCTTAATGCAAGAAGGTAGAGTAATCGCTTATGGGTCTAGGCAACTACGACCGCATGAGAAGAATTACCCGACTCATGATCTGGAGTTGGCTGCGATTATCTTTGCCCTGAAGCAATGGAGGCATTACGTGTACGGTGAGAAGTTGAACATGTACACGGACCACAAGAGCTTGAAGTATATATATCAGCAGAGGGATCTCAATCTGAGGCAGCGAAGATGGTTGGAAGTGCTCAAGGACATGCGACCTGAGATCAAGTATCATCCTGGAAAGGCTAATGTTGTTGCTGATGCACTTAGTCGCAAGAGCAGTTTGGCCAGTTTGATTACAACTCAGAGGCATCTGATTGAGGAGTTGGACCGAGCAGGTATTGAGGTTGTCTTGCAAGGATTGGGAGCATCTTTGGCTCAGTTGAGGCTTCAGCCTACTCTGAATGCAAGGATCATTGCAAGTCAGGAGGTTGATGCTGATATTTTGGAGATGAAGGAGCAGGTTGGTGCTGGCAGGTTGCCCGGATTTCAAATCAGGGATGGAGTGCTGTGGTTCGGAGATAGGCTGTGTGTTCCAAATCAGGCGGACCTGAAAGAGAGTATTCTTCAGGAGGCGCATGCTACTCTTTTGTCGGTACATCCTGGGAGTACTAAGATGTACAAAGACATCAAACAGCATTTCTGGTGGTCAGGTTTGAAGCGGGATGTGGCTGAATTTGTCGCGAAGTGTGAGGTTTGTCAGCAAGTCAAAGCCGAAAATCAGAGACCCGGAGGTCTATTACAACCGTTACCTATTCCGGAGTGGAAGTGAGATAACATCAGTATGGATTTCATCACGGGATTGCCTAAGAGTTCTAAAGGCAATGATGCTATTTGGGTCATAGTCGATCGACTTACCAAGTCCGCTCACTTTTTGGCGATGAAACTCACTGCTTCAATGACAAGTTAGCTGAGATGTATGTTGGTGAGATTGTCCGACTTCATGGCGTTCCGTCAACTATTGTGTCTGATCGAGATGCGCGGTTTACTTCGCATTTCTAGAGGAGTCTTCAGACAGCTTTGGGTACCAAGCCAGATTTCAGCACTGCTTTTCATCCGCAAACCGATGGGCAGACCGAGAGAGTCAACCGTATTCTTGAGGGTATGCTGCAGTGTTGTATACTAGATTTTGGAGGCAGTTGGGAAAGGCATTTACCTTTGGTGGAATTTGCCTACAACAACAGTTTTCAAGCTAGCATCGGGATGGCGCTGTACGAAGCTCTGTATGGCAGGAAGTGCAGGACACCTGTTTGTTGGTTTGAAGTTGGGGAGCGTCAGTTGTTTGGTCCTGAGCTTGTACAGCAAACTTCTGAGAAGATTGATCTGATCAGGAAAAGGTTGGTGGAAGCTCAGAGCAGGCAGAAAAGCTATGCAGATAACCGGAGAAGGGACCTTGAGTTTGAGGTTGGTGACTTCGTCTTTCTGAAGGTATCGCCCAGTAAAGGTGTGGTTCGTTTCGGCAAAGGCGGGAAGTTAGCCCCGAGGTTTATAGGCCCGTATAAGATATTGAAAAGGATCGGGAAAACTGCTTACCGGCTTGAATTACCGGAAGAGTTGTCTCAGGTGCACAATGTCTTTCATGTGTCTATGCTGAGAGGTTATATTCCAGACCCGAGTCATCATTTGCCTGAAGTGCCGGAAGGTTTGCAGTTAGACCTGAATTACATCGAGTCTCCTGTTGAGATTGTTGATCGTCGAGAGAAAGTCTTGAGGAATAAGACGATACCGATGGTCAAGGTAGTCTGGAGAAACCACTTGGTTGAAGAGGCTACTTGGGAATCTGAGGAGAGGATGTTGAAGGACTATCCTGAGCTTTTTGCTTGATTGTATTTTTGTATCTTTTGTTCTTGTTGTGTGTGTTGTATTTTGTCTGTTTTTCTGGCTCTTGATTGTAGTTCCGGGGACGGAACTATTCTAAGGAGGGAGTGCTGTAATACCCTGATTTTTCAATTAATGAAAAATTATTTATTTTGCACGTAGTGTGCACGTGCAATATTTTGGTTGAATTAAATCTTATGATTATTTTATTATGATGTGTATAAATATTTAAATATTTTCTCAAATTATTTTTGTACAAAAAGCCTTTTCTTTAAACAAATAGAAAGCCTTATTTTAATTTAATTAAAAAGGCCTTTTTCTTAAAAGCCCAAATGTATTTTATTTTATTTATTTTAATAAACTATCTTGGCCCAAAAATAAAGCCCATGAAGTAATCTATTTTTAATTAAAACTTGTCATGTAGAAGACTAATTTATCATTATTTTATTTTTGTACAAATTAAAATGTACAAATTTGGCCTAGTTGCATGCACGTGCACTACACGTACACGTGCATTGCACACTTTCTTTCTTGGCCGGTTTGCTTCTTTTTTGGAGGGAGATTTGATTTTTGTCATGGTGATCATGGAGGTGGTTGTATAGTTGTGGGTAGTTTTTATAACTCCTACTCTAATCTTGGCCCTCCATTCTACAACCAACCACTCAATCTTGGCCCTCCATTTCACTTATTCTCTAGTATAAATACCGCCCCCTCTCATGGCTATTTTCATATGCAATTTCATATTTCCCAACTATAGTCTTATTTTAATATTAGTGTGAGTTAGAAAAGACTGAGAGTTGTGTGCATTTGGCTTGGAGAGGAGGCCGGCATCATTGAAGGAGAAGAAGCTTTCGGTTTTTGCTTGGTGGCTTGGAGTTTGTGCGCGCTTTTGGCTAGGAGGAGGTGCATCTTGTTGCAAGGCTTGTGTTGCTAAATTTGTTTAGTTCTCTCCATACAAGGTGGGTAAACAATTCATATTTCTAATATAGGAGTATATGCTAGATCTCATTAGCAAATTGCATGAAAAATGATTAATAAGAATGCGCCTTTAATTGAATATATAATCTCTAGTTGATTGAATTAATGATATGTGAATTATATGTGATTGTATGCCATAAGAATGTGATTACAAAGTGATTTGATTATCTTTGTTCCTACTTAGAAATAATTCATGGAAAATGTTAGTAAAATATATTTTTATGGAAAGTGAGTTTACAACTTGATTAGCATGATAATGAACAAACTGCATGTGCCTATTATTGTTAATTGAGTTGTAGATAAAATTTCTCCATGCTCAAAATTTCTCCATGATGTTAGTATTGATGTTTGAGAATGCTAAATGATAGTTTAGTTGAAAAATTTGAAGCATGCAATGTGATTAAGAAAGAGCACGCTTTTAAAGGAGCAACTTTCTTGTACGTTTGATGTGTGAACCTAATAATTGATAAGTGACTATATATTTTTGTGATGAACATGATTGAACTAGAAGTATATGTTGATTTAAAGAAAACACATTTTGCCATCACTAATTGTATGAAAAAGAAAATCCATATCTTGTTAGTGCTAATTTGTGAAGAGACCTCCTTAATTATTGTGGGGATGGATAAATTAAAAAGAAGTAGATTTGTGTATGTTAGAGGAAAGATTAATATCAGCAAATGTGTATAATAATTTTTGATAGAAGAGACTTGGAGACTAAGTGTAACCAATGTCGAAAATAAAGAATATAATGGTTTTTGATGAACAATTCATGAATTTGTGTGAAAAAATATATTTTTATTAGTGTAAAAATTATTTTAATCTTACTGACATGAAGATCATGTAAGAGAAAGATAATCTGGAATTTTTCAGTACCTTTCATAAAAGCAATATGAGACTAAGTTTATTTGAACATCGAGTTGTTTTAACCACAGTATCAAAATAACTTATATGGGCTTTAAACTAACACTTGGACAACCTGAGCTAGTAGCTCAGGCGGTCAGCGTTGGCGATTGGCTTCTCTGGGTCGAACGGTTCGAACCCCAGTGTCTACAACATTTTCTATAAAAATTTGAGAGTCTATAGCTCGGCCTGAAAAGAATATGTACCATTTGACCCCCCCTTATATCGCTAGCACAGTTCGGCCGGTTGGCGGGTGCTCTTGGCTTGTTTCCCGTTGTGCCTGGGTTCGATTCCTCCCCTCGGCACTTGAAAAAAAATATTTTTTTTAGGAGTTTTTGATGTCCAAAAAATGTGGAAAAAATATGGTAATTCTCATAAAAATGCAAGGAATTTTATAAGAGTGATTTGGGTATTATTTGAATGAAATACAATATGGTTTGTGAACAAAAGGCACAATTAGAACTATGGTTCTAAGATACACACTTGTGAAAATTATAGTTATAAAGATAAAGTGAAATGGACTATTAGGAAGTAATTGGCAAAAAGAACCTTGTTGTGTGATATAATACTATTGATTCTCACTTGAGAATATTGTGCAATTATGAAGTATGAATGTTCAATAGTGATGTGAAATTTCAAATGTGAAATTAATTAAGTGCATGCAAATTCATGTACGATGATGAACTTGTGAACCAATAGAAATCATGAATTGAAAAGAGAATGTACATGTGAGTGTGAGAACTCAACATGGAAATTTGTACGAGTTGAAGATTGTGAAATGAAATTGAAATAGAGTAGCTAAGTCTCCCCGGCATCGAGAAATGAAATGAAATGAAATTAGACTAAGGTTGGTCAAGATGAAATGAATGAATAAGTCCGGTTGATGGAGAGGCTAACTGTAGAGATTAATTTTGTTCATGATTTTTAATAAAACTAAGGACTAGTGCATAGTGAAGATGTGATGAAAGTAAGAGAAAAACACTGAGTATGAGGGCCATGGGTAGCGGCGAGAGCGTATCCCAGGAATTTCCATGACGAGTCTGGGTGAGGATACTGTTCCAGAGTACCGTCCCAGTGGCGACGCTCGTGGGATGTTTGAAGACTACGGGTGGTGTCATGTTTATGGTGAGAGCGTATCCCAGGAATTCCCATGATGCGTCTGGGTGAGGATACTACTCCAGAGTGCCTAAACATGAGTTCGTAGGTCAGATAACATCTAGGATACTTACCGTAATTACAGTAGTAGATTAAGTCATAACGGGGGATTGAACCCTATAAAGATGAAGAACGAATAAGGGCTTGCCCTCGAACCTATGTAGTATGGGATGCATAGAATCCGAACAAGTGCGCATTAGTGTCATGTAACATAAATAAATGCATTAAGGATTAAGTGCACAATCACAACACGACATCAATAGGGTAGTCCCTTTAGTTTGAATGTGACAAGTTTGTGTTTGTTAAATATGGAAAGTTAAGTTATACTATTTCCGGCATAGAGAGGATGGCCGTGTATAATGTTCGTCGGTTGAATAAACTGACGTACCCACAGTCTTATATGCAGGTAAATGACTTGGTAAAGATTAAAGAGGAATGGATGCTTAAAGATTATATCATGCTGTTGTACTTTTATTCAATTGTTGTAAATTTTACTTCCGCTGTGCAAAAGAAAAGTGTAACATTGATGTAATCTCTGATGTATGATGAAAAATTTTAATTTCCCTGTAAAATTGTACTAAAGAAAGTGAAAAGATCCTGTAGAACATCTCGAATTCAGTGTATTTGGGATTTGGGGCGTTACAGGAGGAGTTAGGGACCATCGGCGTGGACTTTGGACCAGAGGAGGAGTGGGGACTCTCTGAGCATTGTTGTTGTTGGGTCGGAGATTGAGGGCTTGTAAGATGGTTGCTTGGAATTGCTGGAACTCGGCACGGGTGATGGGTGCTTCATCATCCTCCGGGGGTTGCCGACTCAGAGGAGACTAAGGCCTTCTCCTATGGTGCCTGGGGGACTTTGTTTGCCCTCTTGTTGGAGGGGACCTTCTGTAGTTCCGGCGATGAGGAGATCGCTCATTTGGACATTGTTGGCAGGAGGCTCCCTCTCGGGCTCGCCTTTCATGCAAACGGTGGCGAAGATCCTCTTCCCTCTGCCGATTAAGGATGGTATTGCGTAGGTCATCGGAAGCTCGGAGATTATGAGATGCCATGGAGTCGGGAGAGGGGTTGTGCAAGAAGACATGTTCCCGTTGAGGGCGCTGCTTCTGTGGGTTGGGACGAGAGGTCCCTGAGCCGACATTCTGGGGGCCGACGTTCTGAAGAGGAGGTTGGTCCTGCTGCGGGGGCTGATCTTGTTGAGGCGGAAGTTGCCCCTGCGGCTGGACGGTTTGGAGAGGGATTTCCTGTGGTTGAGGAGGAGTGGGCCTACGGTTGGACCCTCTAGATCTTAGCTTTCGGGGAGGCATGGCAGGAGATGATCTTAACCAAGGGAAGAGGAAGGATAGCTATTAGTGGGTTCCCATAGACGGCGCCAATCTGTTACCGCTAAATCTGGTGTGGGGGCAAACAGATAGAATTTGTGGATTCTTAGGAAAACCAAATAGCAAACCTGGAGCCTTTCCACCGGAGTTCGACCGTTGACTTCCGCCGTTCACCTGCAAAAAGTGCGAGACGCCGGGGTCGATCCCGGTGATGCACCCTCCGACGCTCAAGTCAGTAATCAGAAAAGATTATGAAAGAGCGTAAATTGGCAAAAGATTGATTACCTCATAATGATGGTGGGTGGGGGGTATTTATAGCCGCCGTTGGGATCAGATTAGGAATGTAATCCCTAACTCCCAGTGAAAGGATAGAGCGAATCAGGGCCGTTAATTGAATGCAATCAGAAACCCTAATTCTATCCTGATGGACTGGGTTCATTGCGGGTTGAAACCCGCACCCAGCTGAGATGGATCCATTTGCGGGTTGATGGGTCTTTAGAGGAGAAGACCCAATACCCGCTTCAGACCCATTTGTAGGTGAAATTACCGTTTTATCCCTGAGCTTTAAGATTCGTACCCAATTTGAACGGTTCCGATTTAAACCCATTTTTAGCCATATCAAGTATCATGCTAGTTATTCTTTTCCTGCTATATCCTCTTCAAATTCCACTTGTGTCCCCTCGTTCCTCTTCCTTCATATTCAATTCTTTGATTTCTTATTTTCTTTCGTCCCTTGCAGTCGTCCTCCTTGTTGACTCTTTATTGAGTATAAAATTCATTCTTTTCTTGCCTATATTTTCTTAATATTATATATATATATATATATATATATATATATATTCGAATATTTTGTATATTTCGATTATTATTTGCTATATTTTGGATCTTCTATAAAATTGTTTTCTAAAAAAAAATTTGTTATTTCGAATAACTATGTATTTTAATATCACAAATTTCTACTTCGTACATAAATTGGGCAATCAATATCTAAGTACGTGTGGAAGGTTGCATCATTTCATTCATCGTTTTGTTGCAACTGGATGTTGAGATGGCAAACATGCAACTAGACGACAATGGAGGCAAATTGCAACTGGATATCGGTGAGGCAAAATGTGCAACCGAATATCCAGATGGTAACCTGCAACCTGTTGTCGTGGAGGAAAACCTGCAACTTGATGTCGAGAAGGCAAGTCTACAGATGAATATAAATGAGGCGAACCCACATCAAAGAATTTCTACTACTACTATTATTATTGTTTTCCTTATTATTATTAGTATTATTATTATTATTGTTATTACTATTACTATTATTATTATTGTATTTTTCTTACTATTTTATTTTTTATGTTGATATTGAACTACTTTCACCAAAATGATGAACCCCAAATTATTTTATGTCTTGTATTATTATCCTTACCAGTATTGTTAATATTTTATTATTATTATTATTTTTACGAGTATGTTTATGATGATTATTATTGTTATTATTATTTTTATTATTATTGTTATTATTATTTTTATTATTTTTGTCATTATTATTTTATTATTATTATGTGTTGATTTTTGTATTATTAATATTATTTTTGTTAATGCTCATTAGTTTTGACCTAATTATTTAAATTAAAGCCCTCCTCTAAATCCCAATTTTAATCTGGTGTCTCATTCTCTTCTTCCTGCTTGGATCGTCGCTTGGTGTCATGTGGTTTACAACGACTTGTCTGCAGCTTGGAACGTCACCATCAGAGTGGTGCAGCGGAAGCGTGGTGGGCCCATAACCCACAGGTCCCAGGATCATATTGTTGCTTCTCCTTCCTTGTATTGTTTTGGTTTTCCCTATCTCTTGCAATTGTTCTCATTCGTTGACTTATTGTTTGATTCAATTCTTCCCTGTCTTTTCTCTCTTTGATTTCAGTTCTGCCTACTCCCCTTTTGCTTTGTTATATTGTGTTGATTCTTTCCTTTTTGATACTATTTGTTCTCTTTCTTGTATTCCATTTGATTTCATTGTTATCCACTTCCTTCTTTTTCTGGTATTGCCCCTGATTTGATCCCTTTCCTTTAGCCCTCTGCTTTGTTGCCCTTCCCCAGTTTTCTTTTGCCTGATCCTATGACCGCCTAAGTAAATTTCGAGGACGAAATTTTGTTGTAAGGTGTGTAGGATTGTAACCCCTGTTTTCCTAAAAATATATGTTGTGTATTTTCTGTATTTAAAAAATTTTTGCAAATTATTTTTCCGGTTTTCAAATTCTTTTGTCAAAATGTAATTTTTGGATCTTCTATTTTAAAATCTGTTCTCGATCAATAATTTTAAATTGTAACTATTTTCTATGATTTTTATATTGTAATTCTATTTTTATTTTTTTTAAAATTATTATTACGCTTATTATTATTGTTATTACTGTGATTTTTAATATCGTTAATTAGCACTATTGTTATTGTTTTTATTATTGATATTAATATTTCTACAAAATCCTAAATTGTATATATTTTTTATTTTGTTATTCCATTTATTTATTTATTTATTTATTTACTTTCTAAACCCAAGTACCCAATATAAAAACCCATACCCATTTCCTTAAACTACCCAAACCCACTTAAACCAACCCATCAGACCCGTTACATCCCATCCCCATAATCCATATATTCTAAACCTAAACCCATTCCCTGTTAACCCATAACCCGATAGCTTCATCCCCAGACCTGATACCCACTCTCACCCTAATACTACCTCTTATATATATCAACCCAATCACCACCTGCCGCTTCATCTTCCCTATGCAGCGCCGCCTTCCCTCCCGTCTCTCCCGCTCTTCACCTCCCGCCGCCTCTTCGTCTCCCAACACCGCTGCTCTCCCTCCCTCTCGACACCAGGCCAGTCGCGAGGCCATGTCGCGGTCGCCAACAATAGCGCAGCCACCCAGCCGTCTTCGACCCATCCCCCAGTGCCGTGCGCTCATCCCGTGACTCCCTCCTCGCGACAACCCCGCCCCCTCCTCCCTGTCCTGCCATCTTCATCGGCAGCAGCATCGGAACACCACCCTGGCGCTCCCTGCGATGCTCCCCCTGCTCGCCCCGATGTCCACTGTGCCCTGTGCCCAGTCGCGACTCCTCTAGCGCCAGCAGCAAGCATCGTGACTGTAACGCCCCGAATCCCAAATACAACTGAATTCGAGAGTTCTACAGGATCTTTACACTTCATTTAGTACAATTTTACAAGGAATTTAAAACTTTTCACTTTACATCAGAGTTTACATGAAACTTTACACTTTACATTGCACATCGGAAGTAAATTTACAATATTTAAATAAATGTACAATAACATTGAATAATCTTTAAGCATCTGTTCCTCTTTAATCTTTATCATGTCATTACCCTGCATACAAAACTGTGGGTACGTCAGTTTATTCAACCGACGAATATTATACACGGCCATCCTCTCTATGCCGGAAATAGTATAACTCATTTTCCATATTTAACAAACACAAACTTGTCACATATCAAACTAAAGGGACTACCCTATTGATGTCGTGTTGTGATGGTGCACTTAGTCCTTAATGCAGTTATTTATATTACATGACACTAATGCACACTTGTTCGGATTCTATGCATCCCATACTATATAGGTCCGAGGGCAAGCCTCTTAATCGTTCTTCATCTTTGTAGGGTTCAATCCCTCGTCATGTCTTAATCTACTACTGTAACTACGGTGAGTATCCTAGATGATCTATGAGTACAAGCTCGTGTACAGAAAACCTGGAGGGGAATCCCATGCCATGTCTTGACTCATCATGCATGCATTCTGTGGCAATTCAGCCTCCTTCATGGCACACGATCCTCTTGCAGTCACCAAACATCCCACAAGCGTGGCTAAAGTCCGATCATTACTGAGTAGTGCCCACGCCATGTCTTGACTCATCAAGCATGCATTCTGTGGCTCACACCCGTACCGTAAACTCTAGTTCTCATACTCGTGTTTTTCTCTCACTTTCATCACGTCTCCACTATGTACTAATCCTTAGTTTTTATCAGAATCATGAACAAAATCAAAGCTCTAGAGTTAGCCTCTCTACTAAACCGGACTTATTCATTCATTCAAACATAACCAACCTTGGTCTTTCATTTCAAATTTTATTTCATTTCTTTCCAATTGCCGGGAGAGACTTAGCTACTCTTTTGTTTCAATTCCAATTCACAATTTCCAAAATTGAGCATTTCCAAATCAGAAGTTCATCTTCATAATCATAACAGATTTTCCTTTTCAATGGCATGATCTCTAAATTTATTCATGAGTCCATAATCATACATGGAATTATATATTTCATCAAATATCAATTTCACATTTAAATCACATCACTAAATGAATATTCACATTTCCAAATTTTTACACTATTCTCCAATGAGAATAATTCACATCACTACATATAATTTCTATCTTTATTACACTTCTTTTCTAACATTTTATTTCAAGTCCTTTTGCAAAGTGCAATTTTCATAACATACAAGTGTAAATCCATAGTTCTAAATTATACATTTATTCTCAAAACATACTCCATTTCATCCCAAATTAATTTTCATAAATCCCACATATTTTTAGGATAATAGTCATATTTTTCCATAATTTTTTAATCATTAAAGATCCCAAAAAAATTATTTTTTTTTCCACAACATAATCACAATCCGAGACCAAGGATCAAACCAGCGACCACAGGGAACCCAACCGAAGGCACAGACCACTAGGCCGAATGTGCTAGGCGGTATAAAGAAGGCTGAGAGCATTAATTGCTCTCGGCTGCAGTTGTTTTTTTTTAATAAAAATACCAAACAAAATATATGTTGCCCACGGGACTCGAACCGCAGACCCCTGAGACCCGAAGCCTACTGTAGCGAATAGAAACATCCCAACCACTTGAGCTATGCGCTCAGGTTGTCAATAGTTCAACCCGAAGTCTATTTAAATTAATACTCTCTGTTTAGTAAACATTTCGATGTTCAACAAGCTCTCATTTTATTTTGCTTTTATAAAATTTGCTGTAAATTTCCAGATTGGCTATTCTCAACATAAATTATACTCCAGTATAATAAAAATAATTAAACATATATCTACCATACAATTTGGTTAAATTGTAAGTTACCACTACGACGTTTTCTTTTTCAAAATTTCTCATCAAATTTAACAACACTAATCTTTTTATTAGCAATCAATCCTCTGTTTTTAATCATTTCCCAAACATACAATCTATATCTTAATTCATCCATCACAACATTATCACAGAAAGTCCATTTAAGGACATAAAGTAATATTGCCAATCTACTAACTCTTGCATATAATTTTTAATGTTAATAATGAAGTTTTCTTTACACAGTCCATAGCCATAATCATTTCGCACACAACTTGTATTTTAATAATCGAACCGCATACAATTGCATATCAACATTTCAATCAATCAATATGTCATTTTTCCAATTAAATGTGTACTCTTATTAGTCTTTTTCATGCATCATTCTTTCCATTCAAATCTAGCATGCATTCCTAATTAGAAAAATTTACCCACATTAATTGGAGAGACTACACTTAGCAACACATCCTAAACAAATGTCCTTGCAAAAGAACAATCCTCCTCCTCGATGCGCGCACACAAGCCTCCACAAAGCCAAACCCGAGCACTCCCCTTGATGAAAGCCGGCCTCCCCTTCTTTGATGCAAGCACAATTTTCCCACACAAACTCAATCTTTTAACTCACTTGTATACTACTAAATAATGTATTTTAGACTATAGGTTTGGAGGAAATAATAAGCACAAGAATAACTAGGCTAAGGGGGGGGGGGGTATTTATACTAGAAGTTTAGGAAAATGGAAGGCTAGGATTAACTTAGGAGTTAGAAGCAAATGGCTAAGATTTAAGGAGGAGTTACACTAACCACCCATGATCAAGTAACCACCACCACCATGACTCCACTCAAAATTTTGATTTTTCCTCCTAAACTCCAAAACCGGCCTAGCATGTTGCACTTTGTACGTGTACGTGCAATGCACGTGCATGCAACTTGGTCTCCAAAAATTTTTACATTATATTTTACATAAAAATAATCTTTAAAATGTATTCTACATTACAAGTTGTATTTAAAAATAAAATAGCTCATGGGCTTTAGTTTTTGGGCCAAAATAATAATTATAAAAATAATAAATTGAATTAAATTTGGGCTTTAAGAAGAAAAGCTTTTTGTCTATTTGAAAAGGGCTTTATATAAAAAAATAATTAAAGGGCACATATATAAATATCTATACACATCATAATAAAAATAATTATCAAAATATTGCACGTGCACACTACGTGCAAAATAAAATAATTTTCATTAAATGAAAATCGAGGCATTACAGCGACTGCCCTCTCCCGGTCATCTTCCGCGCACTCCCCCTGGCCGCCGCTGTGTCCCCCTGGCCGCAGCCACCCTGCGGCGCCGTCAACCTCCAGCTCCACCACCGAAGCCAGTGCCCACTGCCCTTATGTTGCTGTTTATTTTGGGTTGTGCTCGGGTGAATCCTGGCCGTCGATCTTCATCACGATCATCTAGTATTGATATAGGCCATCCGATCTTGTTGATCGTGATCATGGAGTGTTGATCATGTGATGAGAGCCATCCGTTCCCCCTTGATCATCTTGATCTTGACTGAGTGCATTGTTGGCCGTCCGTTCTTGATCTCTTGATATGGTCCGTTGGATCTTAATCTCATCATCTTGGAGTTTTTGATCATCTTTGATTGGTGGCAGTCCGATCGTCGATCTGATCCGATCATCATTTTCATCATCAAGATACTAATCACATCTCGACCTTGATCTTGATCTTCGATCAGAGTCGTCCGATCTGATCCAATCGCCTTGATATCGTGATCCCTTGAATCTCAGCCGTCCAATCGTGTCCGTGATCGATTGTTCTATGGATTATGATCTTGCTCGTGGTCGTTCGTTTGTGGTGTCATGTTCGTGCCCGGGAATCCGTTCCCGTTGTTCTCTTTCTTTCGTTGGATTCATCATCGTCTTTCAGGTAAGTAACTTGTACTCCAATTTATTTGTTTGATACAAGTCAAAAAGTTCACATATAGTGTAGTTGGGTCTAGAGACGACCGAAGACCTTGTTTTCCTTAATGGGTTTTGTCTCTATTGTGATAATTTGGCCATAGATGACTTATGACACCAATCTTGATAGGAGATAACCTAGGTTGTGCCCTGTTACCGCTAAAACTGGTGTGGGGGCAAACAGATAGAATTTGTAGATTCTTAGGGACGCTGAATAGTCAAACCTAAAACCTTTCCACCGAAGTTTGACCGTTGTCTCCCACTGTTGACCTGCAAAAAGTGCGAAACACCGGGGTTGATCCCGACGACGTACCCTCCGACGCTCAAGTCAGTAATAAGAAAAGATTATGAATGAGCTTTTACTGGCAAAAGATAGATTACCTGTTAATGGTGGGGGATGAGGGATATTTATAGCCGCCATAGGGACCTATTTCGGGATAAGATTCGAATCCCTACTTCCCAGTGGATGGATAGAGTGCATCAGGGCCGTTGATTAAGGTTAATCACAAACCCTAATTCTATCCAGTTGAACCGGGTTTCTTGCGAGTTCGAACCCGCACCCGGTTGAAACAGATTCGTTCATGGATTATCGGGCTTTTGGGAGGAAAGACCCAGTACCTATTTCAGACCCGTTTGTAGGTAAAATTACCATTTTATCCCCAAGCTTTAAGATTTATGCCCGATTTGGACAGTTCCGATTTAACCCTATTTTTAGCCATATCACGAGCCCCCCACTCCCGAAGACTGAGTTTGATCAACCTTTGAGGAGTAGTTTTACTATTTTAATTGCTTTCGGAGTTGTATCGGAGTCCAAACGAGGGGTGTTGAATCTTTGTATGAGGTATTATGGTGACTTTTAGAGCTAGTCGTGTGCTCAAGGTCATTCTTGAGCTCTCCTGGACTTTTTGGAGGTTTTTCTTAATTTTTATCTATTTTTCGAATCATTTATCTAATTTTGCGAAGCGGTGATTCGTTGTTCGGAGGCCTTAATTAATTATTCTAAGCAACAATTATCTACCCAGAGGTTCGAAAATTTTTCTCCGAATTTATAATTATTTTTTAGAATTTTTAATTAATTTTCCTGAATTTTTAATCATTTTTCGCAATTTTTAAATAAATAATTCGATTTTAATAAGTAGAAATCAATTTTTTAATTTGATTTGTGACGTGGCGCGATCTGGGCCCTTCATCAGCCAGCGGCATGAATTTCTAAAGGATCGGATGGTCGGAGTAGCTCGGCAGTGTTTTTCTCCGCTTGTGGAGGTCAGTGCCCCGGTAGCTCGGTCTATCTTCCTCGGCAGCTCGGCGTGCCACGATCTTCCGAGCTACGTGGATAAATCTGGGCCGTTCATCCTGGTACGAATCACGAGGTGGGCAGTTCAGATCATGAAAAAATACTATCTTGTCGTTTTGTGTGCGTGACATGATCTGAGCCGTCCATCATGTTCTGGCGCGATTTTTGAAATGATCCAACGGTTGAGGTAGTTCGGTAGTGATTTTTCTTCAAATGTGAGGTAGATGCATCGGTAGCTCGGCCATAGCGCTTCGGTGGCTCGGTAGCTCGACCTCTGCTCTTTAGTAGCTCGGTGGCTCGGCTAAGCTGTTCGGTAGCTTGGCGGAGCACTCCGATGGCTCGGCAGCTCGGCCTCTGCTTCTTAGTAGCTTGGTGGCTCGGCTAATTTGTTCGATAGCTCGGCTGAGCACTTCAGTGACTCGGCAGCTTGGGACGAGACGTTGAGCTACGTGGCTTGATCTGGAGCGTTCATCAAGGTGCGGATCTCAAGGCTGGAGGTTCAGATTACGAGCAGCTCGGTCATTTTGTGGGCGTGGCACGATCTGAGCCGTTCATCATATTTCGGCACAAATTTTGAGACAATATGACGGTGAAAGTGGCTCGGCGGCATTTTTCTCCAAAATGTGGAGGTCGGTGCCCCGATAACTCGGCAGAGTGCCTCGGTGGTTCGGCCCGTTACGAGCGGTCGAGCCACGTGGTTGGATCTGGAGCGTCCATCAAGGTGCAGATCTCGAGGGTAGAGGTTCAGATCACGAGAAAACGATATCTTGTCGTTTTGTAGGCGTGGCGCGATCTTAGCCGTTCATCATATTTCGGCACGAATTTTGAGACAATCTGACGGTGAAAGTGGCTCAGCGGCATTTTTCTCCAAATGTGGAGGTCGGTGCTGCGGTAGCTCGGCAGAGTGCCTCGGTGGCTCGGCCCGTTATGAGCCGTCGGGCCACGTGGTTGGATCTGGAGCGTCCATCAAGGCGCGGATCTCGAGGCTGGAGGTTCAGATCACGAGAAAACGTTATCTTGTCGTTTTGTAGGCATGGCACGATCTGAGCCGTTCATCATATTTCGGCATGAATTTTGAGACAATCTGACGGTGAAAGTGGCTCGGCGGCATTTTTCTCCATATGTGGAGGTCGATGCCCCGGTAGCTCGGCAGAGAGTCTCGGCGGCTCGGTAAGTTAGGGGTTGCCGGACTGCCATGTCAAGTAAACCGTCGCGACCTTCCTCTAAACCGTCGTAGCTTTCTCCATTCTGTCGTTCTGTCTCTCTTAATGGGCCCCCAAGCGTTGCAAAAGCCCAACCGTTGCCTCCCAGGCTATAAGTTCTCACCCCCTCACCCCTTAGCTCATTCTTTCACTTTTCACTCTCAAAATTTACTTTCGCTCTCGAGTTGCTCTGCTAGCAGAAATCTGAGCTCAAGGGCGGTTGTGCTAGCTGTCGTGAAGGCCAGACGATTTCCGGCAAACTTTTTCCGACCGTAAACGTCACATCAAGGTCAGTTCACTTAACCTTAGATATTTATTCTACGAGATGTCACGGGTTTCCTTGGTTAGTGAGGCATCCTCCTCGGGAGGTCGGAGTGCCAGGGAAGGGAGAGAACTGGTGAGCCGAAGGAAGGGGAAGGTGATAGTAGGGTCGTCTGCAGCCGAGGAAAAGGGGAAGGAAGTGGCTCGGTCTTCGGTCGTCAAGGCGGTGGTGGAGACTGAGAGACGAGTGGGCAAGATGGGTTGGATGCCGACCGTGTTATCCGGCCATGGAGGGATAAGGCAGTACAGCGGCGAGTTGCTATCCAAGGCTGTCTATGGTCGTTCGGAGACCTACAAGGAGAACGATCCGAGGGAGGTTACCGAGGTGGACGATATCCCCTCGGTTCTAACTGAGCGGGACTTATTCCGGACTCGGAAGGGTTTTGCCATCCCTCCGAAGTATACGTTGACTCTCCCCGGCCCCGGCGTGCGAGCGAACACAGTCTTCTCGCCTGACACATGCATTTTTGCCTACGATGCGTTGAACGCTGGGCTGCGCTTTCCCCTTCACCCTTTCGTAACCGAAGTCCTCCGGTGGTACAGGCTGTGCCCTATCCAGTTCATGCCGAATACGTGTCGACATGTGCTTGGATTTCTGCTCCAATGCCGGTCAGCAAAGGTGGAGCCACAGCTCGTCATCCTCCGGGGCATGTATCGGATTAACAAGATGAGTAAGAACAAGCCCCGCTACTATCTGTCGCCTCGGAAAGGTGTGAAGCTGATAGAAAACCCGGACTCGATAAAGTCGTGGAAGGGTAAGTTTTTCCTGATCAAGAGCCCTTATGCGTGGGACTTCCCGACCTGGTGGAAGGAAGAAGTGTCGAAGTACGCAAAGGCCAAGCCAGTGTTGACCCCAGCCGAGGCAGAGGTGGCGGCAAAGCTGATCGGTCTTCCGATGTTGAGTTGGAGGGAAATGACCGAGGAGGTGTTGCACGGGTCGGGCCTTAGTCCGATCGACCCGAGTACGCTCCTGACATCTCTTTTTTTCTTTCTGCTTTACTATCTTTAATGCCTTGTTTTTTTTTCTAACTTGATTTTCTTTTACTTCGACAGAGGCTCCGAACATGGATTTCAAGGGGATGATGGCCGAACGCAACAAGGCCGCGGATGCCAAGAAGAGAAAGAGGAGGAGCACGGGTCCCTTGTCTGGCCGACCCACGAAGATTCCTTCGGCCACAGCCTGGGCTGTCGTCCCTGTCTCTCCTCGGCAAACGTCTTCGGCCGTTGGTGTTGGCCAGCTGGCCCCCTCTGCTCCTTCGGGCGAGGGCTTTTCCGTCTCAGCGGCACTGGCGCTCGAGGCCCTTCCCATGACTGAGCATGCCAAGGTTATACTGACCGAGGCTCACAAGAAGCTGTTAGTCCCTGATTGGCGGGTGATGAACCACGACGGCTTCTTGGGGGACTCGGCGATGAACATGTAGGCTGTTCGCCACCTCCCGACCCCGAAGAACCGAGCCGCCCTGAGGACGGGGACGATAGGCGACCCTATCACGCCCCGCTTCCCAAAAATACGGAATACGAGTACGTAACAAAAGCCCAGCGAATGATTTTCATCACCCATAAGCTGTTTCAAGAATCTTTACATCACATCACAGAAATAATCAGAGTCGGAAGCAAAAGGCACAACCATTCATGAATACTTGCAACAAATTACCAACAGAAATTTACTTGAAACCAAATACAATATTCTCAAATAAATCAGAGTCTGGAAAGAAAACAAATATCCTGGGTCACATCGCCCAAATACAAGTAATACCCAAATACCCAAATACACTATATTCAAGTCGAAGCAACAAGAAAATAATTATAATAAAGCAGTAATTTCCAACTTAATACATCCTCTCGCCATTACCATCAAACAGCTGACCATCCTGATCTGCAATAGTAAGTTGCAGGAAAAGGAGAAAAGAAGAAAACAAGTACCCGTCAATTGCAAGTTGCGGGTCACAAATAGGGTAGAATACAAGTACATGGAATGGGAAAAACTAACTAGCACATGGTATAGGTATGATGTCAACCTAGACAAACTAGCATGGTAAAAGTGTCAAGTGTACACGACATAAACCAAGTATCAAGTAAACAAGTATCGCGCATGAAGTGCTACATAGATAGTTATTCACTACAAGACTTGATACATGCTACTTAAAACATGATACTTGAACATGATACGTGAACATGACGAACATGATACATGCTTGCTTGTTACTTGACTACATGATACCTGATACTTGATACATGAACACATGACACTTGACACTTGATGCATGTTTATAAGATACTTGTTTACTTGACACTTGATTTATGCCGTGTACACTTGACACTTTTACCATGCTAGTTTGTCTAGGTTGACATCATACCTATACCATGTGCTAGTTAGTTTTTCCCATTCCATGTGCTTGTATCCTACCTTATTTGTGATCCGCGACTTGCAATTGACGGGTACTTGTTTTCTTTTTTTCTCCTTTTCCTACAACTTACTATTGCAGATCAGGATGGTCAGCTGCTTGATGGTAATGGCGAGAGGATGTATTAAGTTGGGAATTACTGCTTTATTATTATTATTTTCTTGTTGCTTGGACTTGAATAAAGTGTATTTGGGTATTTGGATATTACTTGTATTTGGGCGATGTGACCCAGGATATTTATTTTTCTCCAGACTCTAATTTATTTGAGAATATTGTATTTGGTTTTAAGTAAATTTCTGTTGGTAATTTGTTGCAAGTATTCATGAATGGTTGTGCCTTTTGCTTCCGACTTTGATTATTTCTGTGATATGATGTAAAGATTCTTGAAACAGCTTATGGGTGATGAAAATCATTCGCTGGGCTTTTGTTACGTACTCGTATTCCGTATTTTTGGGTAGCAGAGCGTGACAGGGTTTTTAACATGCATCAAGTGTCAAGTGTCATGTGTTCATGTATCAAGTATCAGGTATCATGTAGTCAAGTAACAAGCAAGCATGTATCATGTTCACGTATCATGTTCAAGTAGCATGTATCAAGTCTTGTAGTGAATTACTATCTAGGTAGCACTTCATGCGCCCCAACTTTTATCACATGGTTGCTACAACAAACAGTTTCGCTTTAGATTTCATAGTGGACCATCAATGGCAGTATAATCGGGGACAAGCAAGTAATTGAGCTCCAAGTTCCATGTATCATGTATCATGTAATCACGTGTCAAGAGTGCAAGTGGCAAGTATCGTGTCTTGCGTGCAAGTATCAAGTATCATGTCAAGTATCACGTAGGATCAGTGGATCCCCTTCCGAGTACACATTTTTGAATTATCCACTACTAGATCTGTACCTTAAACCCCGGCTTGGTTATTTTTATTATTAATATCTAACAAGCATGAATATGTGCAAAATATATCAAGAATAGTATGGCATGATCATGTGACAAGTACAAGTAGTAAAATAAACATGTACAACTGCAAGTTATCTCATATAGGAACAAAATAACCACATCTCAAGTTCACGACAGCATGACCAATCAGTACTAAAACAGTGATTCTCGCCTCTACAGAAATGCAAACCTAGATCTGTCGAAGGATCTGGAAACTAGACATCCACACAAATCCAACGCATATAAATGTCACATACTAGTTCACAACAATATAGCTCAAAACTGATTTATAAATATAGAATTTATGTCCAGCCAGAAAACAGGGGAACAACTTCAAAAGCATGAAAACACTTCAAATAATTCCACGAAAAATCTGGAGTAATCCCCTATAGGTATAGACTCAGAATAACAAGTTTCATAATATTCCATTAAGTATAGGTAAGCCATCAAAAATAAGAAGCAACACAAAAACATAGTTTAGCGAATCTGGAAATCTCAACACTGCTGTACGAAAACTAAGATATCTCGCAATCAGCGAATTGAAATCCAATTCTGCCAAAAGGAATGAAAATAGATAGATTTTACTAACTTTCATATTTCACAAAGAATTTTCATACAGTATAAGGAATTATAGTGAAAACAGGATTCTTTACTGATCAGCGCGCAATTTACAGCATAAGTAGATTTTAGAAAAGAACATGAAATACCACATAAAACTCATCTTTAAAATTCATCAAAAATCTGGATAGTCCCTAATATCATAAGGAAACACTGAGAAAAATATTATACCAAGATATTATGTATAGAATAGTTCTTGAAAATATTTTGTTAACAAAATTTACTCGAAACAGAATCTGGAATCTATCGACACATCTGTACCAAAACATTCATAACTCAGTCATACGAAATCCAAATCAAGTAAAACCAGTGGGATTTGAAAATAGACACAATTATCTAAAATCCATCTTTTATTTTGGAATTCAAATACTGACTGTAGCATGGACGAGAACAGCAATCAAAACGGAACAAGCAGCCAATACAGATTTCACATCTTTACTCAAGAACATCATAACTTCAAGAATATTCAACCAAACACAACCAAACTTGAAATAAAACCTACCACACATCTAATCATCATGTTTTAGGGATTCTAACATGTCCAAGCCTATTATTTCACATGGGCATTCAATCAAACACAATTCATACAAATATCCACATACATGCATCAAAATCAAGTTTTGGGTAAGTCCTAGGTTATTATCCTATCAAGTTTGGTGTCATAAGTCATCTATGGCCAATTTATCATAATAGAGACAAAACCCATTAAGGAAAATACAAATTTTGGGTTGTCTTTAGACCCAACTACTCTAGATGTGAACTTTTTGACTTGTATCAACCAAATTAATTTTTGTACAGGTTACTTGCCTTATTATGGAGATGAACACGATCCTAATGCGAAGAGAAAAGAAACCCATGAACCAAATCCGCTCCAAGCGCGAATCCAAGCAACAACGAACAAGAAAACTCCCACGAACGAAACCCTCTTGATGCAATGAACAAAGTGGAGAATACCCACTTCAAGAAACACCAAGAGAAATGATTTGTGATGATGTTGATGTTGATGGTGGTGCTAGGTGGTGCCAGCTAGCAAGGAGGGGATGGAGTGGTTGGGTTATATGGTTGATGTAGTATGGCCGGAGGGGAGGTTGTGGTGTTGGCCGGATGTGGGATGGGGGGGATGCAGCCGGGATGCACACAATCAAGGGGGCCGGGATTGTATAGGAGAGGGAGAGAGATAATAGAGATTAGGGTTAGGGTTTTGGGATTAGGGGTATTTATATAGGGGGTAATTGTGGGTTAATGGGTTATGGGTATTAGTATGTAGTAATAGGTATACAAATGGGTAATGGGTATTGGGTAGATTTCAAATGAGGATACAATTTAGTGTGAAATCTACGGCTCTTGAAAAATCTAATTAGGGGTCAAAATCATAGGTTTGGAAAAACACCACCAAAATACCATTACAACACCATGGAAAAATATAATGAAGATAATGAGGCCAAAAATGAAGAAAAGAATCCAAAATGGTGAAAACGAACCAAAACGACGAACAAACAACACAAGGAGCTCAAAATGAAATAAAAAGTATATATATTGAAAACAAATCTAATATACGGTTCCGAAAAATACAAGAGAGATATAAATATACAAAATGAAAAATACACTCCATAATACATAAAACGAAAAACAGGGGTTACAGGCGACGATGCTCTTGAAGTAGCTCGGTCGCTTATGTCGATAAGTCTTCTTTGCTGTTTCAAATTTTTCTTGAAAATTTTCTAAGTCTTTTGCTCGGCTTTTGTTGTGTTCTAACTGCTTCTCCATGCAGGCCACTTGCCACTTCAGCCATCTTCTCGAGGAGTATGCCGAGCAAGAGAGGGAGCTGAAGGTCCTCAACGACAAAGACAGAGCGGAAAGGGCGAGGGCCGTGAAGCAGTTGGAGGCGGAGCAGCGCCGCTCGGACGCTTTGGCGGTCCAAGTTGCCGACCATGAAGTGGCTCTGGCGCAAGCTAGGGAGAAGCTTGCTTCGGAGGTCGCAAAGGCAGCCGAGGAGAGGGCCGCAGCAGCAAGGGCTTTGGAGGCAGTGAAGCTACAATAAGCCAAGGCCGTGGCGAAGGCGAGGGCGGAGATCGAGGCCGAGGCCAAGAAGCACATGGCGGCCAACATGGAGCAGTCTTACGCCACCGCACTCGAGCACGTCGAGGCTTGGGTTCCCGGCTTCGACAGGTCGGGGTACAAACTGTGGGGCCTAGTCGATGCGAAGGGCCCTGAAGGCGAGAAAGGAGCCGAAGGAGCGGAGGAAGAAGAGGAGGGGGACGAGCGACAAGGTGACGACGCTCCTACCGACCTCGAGGCTGTGGTGGTGGAGGAAGGGGACGACGAGGTCGCGGTCGACCCCGAGCCGGAGTAGCAGGGGACGAGGAGCTGCCTTCCGAGCTACCCCTCAAGGTGGCATCTTGATCTTCTTCGTTTTTGTAAAAAAAAATTTGTTCTTGATATACTGCCTTGTAGCAGACTGGCCACCGCTTTTTGGTATCAATAAAAATTTTTGTTTTTGGCAAACTCGCTAAGTGTTGAAGTCTGTTTCGAATCTTTCTGAAAATAGTTCTGTCTTGAGATTTGGTTAAGTGTTGAGCACCTCCTCTTGTTCTTCGTGTTGATATGCTTTCGCTTTTCAGGTTGTCGAGTCGAGTTCAGCAGCCGAAACCTCGCGTCTTCGCGCTGACTTGAAAGCAGCGAAGCTGGCCCTCTCCCGCAGCCGGGAGTGTTTCCTCAAAAGCGAGTTGGAACTAGAGGATTTCAAGGCAATGTCGAGAGAGTATTTCTCCGAGTTGAAACAACTACGGAAGCGAGCTCGCGAGGTTCGTCTTGAAGGCGATGTGTAGTTGCTTAGGAAGACGCTATTCGACGTTACACAAGAGAAAGGCGAACTACTGGTGGAGGTTCACCATTTGAAGATAGCTGAAGAAGAACTTTTGGCGGAGGAAGAGGAGTTAGCTTTGGCGGTGGGTAAGTTGATGGCCGAGCACGACGAGTTGAAGGCGAAAGTTGATGAGTTGAGGAGGGTTACAGTCGACAAAAGTATCGAAGTGACCCACCTTCGTCGAGTTATAGCTGATAGCTCTGGCGCTGAAGGCTCCGCTCGGCTTCCTCACTTTAAAATATCTGTAAAGGACGACTCCCTGAAGGATCGGATCATCGAGCTCAAGGAGGAAGTTGCTTACTCAAACCTCAGCCTGAACGGATTAACGTCAGAAGTACATCGTGTACTCGCGAAGAGAGCGAGAGAGGGATCTCATTTTACGAGCTTGCGACTCGCTCGCCTGCCGTTAGGCGTAGCCCGGCTGGTGCTCAAAGTGGGGTGGCTGCTTCGTCTAGTGGCGCTTCGGTTGGGGCCACGGCCAGAGGCAGTGCTGAAGAGGCGTCTCGGTTTGTTGGTCTGGAGACGAGCTCCGAGGTTAGGCGACGCCGTCACCGGGTGTCTCTGAACCGAAACGTTCCCGTTCCGAAGAAGCATTGAATAGGTTGTTGTAATTATGCTTTTTTGAGTTTTTGTAGTGGAATAGTTTGGCTTTGTAACTTGAGTTCCTTTGTACGTTGAACTTTTTAAAGAAACAAAAGCTTGTTTACTCTCTAGCGTTCATGTGTCGGCGTGTTTTGTTGGTACTTGTTATTTGTAACTTTTCTTAGCAGAGGAGATCCCAACGGTTGGGGGAGAAATTCCGAATGGCGAGCCACTTCTAGCTCGCTTAAGAGCGAGCTTGCGAAGCAGAATCGAGCCAAGTTTTGGACTCCGAACACGTCGTTTGAGTACGTTTCAACGGTTGCGGGAGCAATTCCGAATGGCGAACCTCTTCTAACACGCTTAAGAGCGAGCTTGCGAAGTGGAATCGAGCCAAGTTTTGGACTCCGAACACGTCATTTGAGTAAGTTTCAATGGTTATGGGAGCAATTCCGAATGGCGAATCTCTTCTAGATCGCGCTTGCGAAGCAGAATCGAGCCATGTTTTGGACTCCGAACATGTCGTTTGAGTAAGTTTCAACGGTTGTCGGAGCAATTCCGAATGGCGAACCTCTTCTAGCTCACTTAAGAGAGAGCTTGCGAAGCAGAATCGAGCCAAGTTTTGGACTCCGAACACGTCATTTTTGTAAGTTTCACCGTTTGTGGGAGCAATTCCGAATGACGAACCTCTTCTAGCTCGCTTAAAAGCGAGCTTGTGAAGCAGAATCGAGCCAAGTTTTGGACTCCGAACACGTCGTTTGAGTAAGTTTCAACGGTTGTGGGAGGAATTCCGAATGGCGAACCTCTTCTAGCTCGCTTAAGAGCAAGCTTGCCAAGCGGAATCGAGCCAAGTTTTGGACTCCGAACACGTCGTTTGAGTAAAATCAATTAAAGGCCTTAAATAGAGAGATAAAAATAATCACAAGGAAAATATGGGGAAAAAATGTTCTTTATTGATAACTGCTAATTGGCCGCTTCTAAGTTGCAAGCCATTATTACAATGTGAAAATAAAGAAGCAAGTACAAGAAGTAAAAAAGAAAGGAATGGCTCGACATTTGAAGGTACGTGGAGAGGCGTTCAGGCGCTCTCTTGGTACTTCAGTAAATGGTCGGCATTCCAAGTCCTGGGTATCTCTCTGCCTTCAAGGTCTTCAAGACGATACGCTCCGGGGCGGACTACTTTGGAAACCTTGTACGGTCCTTCCCAATTCGGAGCTAGCTTACTCTTTTGGCTGAGGAACGAGATAGCTAGTTTTCTGAGGACTAAGTCCCCTTCCTTGAGATCGCTGGGACGAACTTTTTTATTGTAGGCCAGCTCGATCCTCCTTCGATAATTTTGCTGGCGAATTGAAGCTCTTTCATGGAGCTCATCAATCAAGTTCAAATTCGCCCGAAGCTCTCTGGCATTCTGCTCTTCTTCATAGGACATAAGGCGAGGAGATGGTAGACCGACTTTCAAGGGGATCACAGCCTCGGATCCATAGGTGAGATGGAATGGCGACTCTCCTGTGGACCTTGACCCTGAATGGGCTCCGCCTATACCTTCGTGGAGTTCTTGCAAGGCATATGAGGCTTCTTCCAGGGAGAGGCATCTCAAGTAGGGTCTGCCGTCTACTTGGGAGTAGAAGCATTTGTACAAGACTCCTTCAACAAGGGTGTACCGCTCAGCTCTCGTTCGGACTCGACAAGCTTCTTTAGGGTCTTCGGGGAGGAGCCCATCCCTGAGGAATTCTATCCAAGGTTTCATCCAGTTTTCCCGAAGTTGGACGGGCAGCGACTCCATCGAGTCGGGGGCTTCTTCTTCAATGCTCGGTCTTAGAAGCACTTCAATCAGGATGGTCTGCTTGAGACCTTGAAGGGAGGAGGAGGCCAATTTGGAGAGGGCATCTGCTTGGAAATTTTCTTCTCTACGGATCTGCTGAATTTGTGCCTCTTCGAATGAAGCCATGAGACTTTGGACCTTGGCTAGGTACTTAGCCATTCGGTCGTCTCGCGCCTCGTACTCTTCTAAGATTTGATTCACGACCAGCTGCGAGTCACTGAATATTCAGAGACATTGTGCCCCTGCCTTGCAAGCCATACCGAGGTCGTCTATATGGGCTTCATACTCCGCTTCGTTGTTGGAGGCCTTGAAGTTGATGCGGAGTATTGGAGAACGAAGTCATCTGGGCCTGCCAGAATGACCCCGAATCTCCTCCCTTCTGTGCAAGAGGACCCGTCTACATATACTATCCAGATAGGAGGCCCGTTCGCTGCTTGACTGACCTCTGGGATGGTGCTCTCAACAATAAATTCAGCTAAGGCCTGAGCCTTGATTGCGGTCCGAGGCTGGTAAGATATGTCATGTTGACTCAGCTCGATCGACCACTTCATCAGGCGGCCAGAGGTTTCGGGATTGTGTAGGACTTGCTTAAGCGGCTGGTCTCCACTGAGTGGGATTGGAAATAAGGGCGGAGCTTTCTGGCTGCCATAACCAAGGCGTATGCTATATTCTCCAATCTAGGATAGCGGAGCTCGGCATCCCGAAGTACCTTGCTTACGTAATAGATAGGCTTCTGAGACTTGTCTTCTTTCCTCACTAGAACAGCGCTGAGGGTTTGCTCGGAGGCAGCTAGGTAGAAGTAGAGTGTTTCCCCGGAGATAGGCTTGCTGAGGAGAGGGGGGTTGACCAGATAGGCCTTTAACTGATCGAATGACTCTTGCTGTTGTTGGCCCCACTTGAAGCCCTTAGCCCCCCTGAGGGCTTTGAAGAAGGGAAGACACTTCTCTCCTGACTTAGACAGGAAGCGCCCTATGGCCGCGAGGCACCCTGTGAGCTTCTGAACCTCTTTCACACTTGTAGGAGGAGCCATGTCCAGTATGGCTTTGATCTTCTCGGGGTTATCTTCGATTCCTCTTTGGATGACCATGAAGCTTAGGAACTTTCCCGACAAGACTCCGAACGCACACTTGTTCTGGTTGAGCCTCATATCATGCTTCCTCAACACATTGAGCGCTTCTTGTAGATCGGCAACATGGTCAGCCCCATGGATGCTCTTAACTAGCATATCATCAACATACACTTCCATGTTTCGGCCGATCTGATTCTGGAAGACCTTGTTGACGAGGCGTTGGTAGGTCACACCGCCATTCTTTAGCCCGAAGGGTATTACCCTATAGCAATAGATCCCTTGGTCAGTGACGAAGGAGATCTTCGGGATATTCGGGGGGAACATTCTGATTTGGTTAACCCGAAGAAGGCATCCATGAAGCTGAGCAGCTCATGTCCCGAAGTAGCATCGATCAAGGTGTCGATGTTGAGGAGAGGGAATGGATCTTTAAGGCATGCTTTGTTTAGGTCCGTGAAGTCGATGCAAATTCTTCAGCTCCCGTTGGCTTTCTTAACCATAACAACATTCGAGAGCCATTCGGGATAGTTGACTTCTTGTATGAACCGGGCCTTAAGGAGCTTGTCCACTTCTTTCTTTATGGCTTGCTGGCGCTCAGGGAAAACTTTGCGCCTCTTCTGTTGGACCGATTTGGACCCCGGAGGAACGCTTAGGTGGTGGACGAGGAGCTCCTCGGAGATTCCTGGCATATCGACAGCCGACCATGCGAAGAGGTCATGGTTTTTTCTGATGCATTGGACTATTGGAACACAGGACAGATGGGAGGGTCTTGCTGATAAAGAACTTGCGGTTCGGATCTTGCTTGGAAAAGAGCACTTCCTCCAGCTCATCCATTGGTTCGGACATAGGTTGGGCATTCCCTTGGGGAATCTCAAGAGTCTCGAGGGAGAGGATAGGACCCCCGGTGGAGGTCATGTAACACTTGCGGGCCATCTCTTGATTACCTCTTACTTCCCCTACTCCTGCCCTGATAGGGAACTTCATCTTAAGATGATAAGCCGACGGGACGGACTCTAGAGCAGCTAGGCCAGGTCAGCCTAGAATCACATTGTAAGCAGCTGGGATGTCGACGACCATGAAGTCCATCGGCTCCGTCCGGGTAGTAGAAGTTTTGCCAGTGGTTATGTCGAGGGTGATTACCCATTCGATTGTCACTGGCACTCCCGTGAACCCATGGAGCGTGTAGCCAGCGGGCTTGATCCTGTCCCGCGATAACTTGAGTCCTCGAAAAGCCACCAGGAAGAGGATGTTAACGGAGCTACCATTGTCCACCAGAATCCTCTCCACTTTAAAATTCGCCATATAGAGGTTGATCACTAGTGCGTCACAATGGAGGGTTCGGACACCCTCAAGATCTTCATCTGAGAAAGTGACCGGGACTCCGAGGCCCTTCAGGGGGAGGTATGCCGTGAACCGAATTGACTTCTCGTACGAAAGCCTTCCGAGAAGAGTTGGAGGTGCCCCCCATGGGGCCTCCATGAATGAGATGCAGAATGCGTTCCTCTTCAAACTCGAGAGTCTCGACGCGCCTCTCAGGGTGCTTGTTAGCCCCCCTGGGGGGAGGAGGAAGACCGACTCGGTCCTTTCTCAAGAATTTAGGCAACTGCCCCCTTTGGATGAGGGCTTCAATTTCATTCTTCAGAGCCTGACAATCATTGGTGTCGTGGCCGTGGTCTCGGTGATACCAGCACCATTTCTCTTTGTCCCTCTTCTTGCCAAGGGTATTCATCTTCGGGGCAGGAGGTAGAATCCCTTCCTTCTCAACCTCCATGAGAATAGTGAAAATGTTGGTGTTAAGAGGGGTAAACTTCTCGAACCTAGGAGGGGGGCGGCACTGGCCCCCGTTGTTGTCCTTCTGGAGCTTCTTAGCTCCCTCTTCTTCGGCTGCCTTTCGCTTGGTCCCAGAGGAAGATCCCTCAAAAGTGGGGCGATGTTCAGCTTCCTCAGCCCGGATATACTTCTCGCTTCTGAGAAGGAGGTCGGAGAAGTTTTGCAGGGGCTTTTTGGCAAGGGAGGACCGAAGGCTTGATTTAAGGACATTTGACTGGAAGGCTGCTGCAACGACCGACTGGTCGAGGAAGGCAATGGACCTAGCTTCCGTGGTGAACCGCTTCACATAGTCTCTGAGCTTCTCACCCTTCTTCTGACTGAGGTAGAGTAGCGAAATACTGGTCTTCTCGGTGCGGCAGCTACTCACGAAGTGGGTGACGAAGAGGGTCTCAAATTGTTCAAAGGAGAATATGGAGGATGGGGCAAGGCGAGAGTACCATTCCCGGGCCGAACCTTTGAGAGTGGTTGGGAAGGTTTTGCACAGTAGAGCATCGGAAGCTTGGTGGATCAACATGAGGGTCTTGAAGCTCTCGATGTGGTCCACGGGGTCTGACTCGCCATAGTAAGTCTCCAACTTCGGGGGTTTGAACCCTATTGGAACGGGAGCCTCCATGATAGTTCGAGAGAAGGGAGGTCGGCTTGGACGGAGGGTCCTTCCTCTCAGCTCCTCTTCCCTGTCCAGTTGGCCGAGGCACCTCTCCATCTCGTGGAGACGACGATAGACAGCATCATCCCTTCGACGGTAGCTAAATGAGTCTCTGGACTCGTCTTCGTACGAAGGGAAGCGGGGGCTACGGCGACGGTAGCTCAGGGAATGGCGAGGACTAGGAATATGAGGACTAAGAGTTAGGGACCGATGGTGGGGAATTTGGACCGGAGGAGGAGTGGGGACCCTCTGAGCATTGGTTTTGTCTGGTCGGAGGTTGAGGGCTTGCAAGATGGTTGCCTGGAATTGCTGGAATTCGGCACGGGTGATAGGTGCGTTATCATCCCTCGGGGGTTGCTGACCAGCAGGGGAGTGAGGCCTTCTTCTATGGTGCTTAGGGGACTCTCTCCGCCTTCTATGAGGAGGGGACCTCCTGTAGTCGCGGCGGCGAGAAGATCGCTCATTTGGATGTTCCGGGCGGGAAGCTCCCTCACGGGCCCGCCTTTCATCAAAATGGCGGCGAAGGTCCTCTTCTTTCTGCCGGTTGATAAGGATATTGTGGAGGTCTTTGGAAGGCCGGGGGTTGTGAGATGCCATCGAATTGGTAGAGGGGTTGTGCACGGAGACGTGGTCACGGTGAAGAGGCTGTTTCTGATGGTTGGGATGGGAGACCCCTGCACCGACATTCTAGGGCCCGGTTTGGCCTCGCGGGGGCTGAAGGTTCTGAAGAGGAGGTTGGTCTTACTGTGGGCGCTGATCAGGCTGTGAAGGGAGTTGCCCCTGCGACTGCACTGTTTGGAGGGGGATCTCCTGTTATGGTTGAGGAGGAGTGGGTCCACGGTTGGACCCTCTGGATCTGAGTTTCCTTGGAGGCATGGCTGGAAATGATCTGACCGATTAGAGGAGGAAGGATTGTTATTCGTGTGTTCCCACAGACGGCACCAATCTGTTACGGCTAAATCTGGTGTGGGGGCAAACAGATAGAATTTGTGGATTCTTAGGGATGTTGAATAGTCAAACCTGAAATCTTTCCGCCGGAGTTTGACCATTGTCTCCCGCCGTTGACCTGCAAAAAGTGCGAAACACCGGGGTTGATCCTGGCGATGCACCCTCTGATGCTCAAGTTAGTAATCAGAAAAGATTATGAATAAGCTTTTACTGGCAAAAGATTGATTACCTGTTAATAGTGGGGGGTGGGGGGTATTTATAGCCGCCATAGGGACCTGTTTCGGGATAAGATTCGAATCCCTACTTTCCAGTGGATGGATAGAGTGCGTCAGGGCTGTTGATTAAGGTTAATCATAAACCCTAATTCTATCCAGCTGAACCGGTTTTCTTGCGAGTTGGAACCCGCACCCGGTTGAAACGGATCCGTTCATGGGTTATCGGGTTTTTGAGAGGAAAGACCCAGTACCCATTTCAGACCCGTTTGTAGGTGAAATTACCATTTTACCCCCGAGCTTTAAGATTCTTGCCCGATTAGGACGGTTCCGATTTAACCCTATTTTTAGCCATATCATGCCCAAAACTTGTTTTTAGTCATGTATGTGAACAATGGTGTGAAATTATGTTTGGATGAATACCCATGTAAAATAATAGGTGTAGACATGCTAGTAACCCTAAATCATGATGTTTAGATATTTGGTAGGTTGTATTTTGAGTTTGGATATGTTTGGATCAATCTTCTTGAAGTTATGATGTTCTGGATTAGAAGTGTGAAATCTGTATTTACTGGGTGTTCTGTTTAGTTTGAAGTTTTCGTCCATGCTACAGTCAGAATCTTGATTCCAAAATAAAAGATGAATTTTAGATAATTTTGTCTATTTACAAACCCCACTGGTTTTGCTTGATTTGGTTTTCGTATGACTGAGTTATGAATATTTTGGTACAGAGGTGTCGATCAATTCCAGATTCTGTTTTGGGTTAATTTTGTTAACAAAATATTTTCAAGAACTATTTTATACCTAATATCTTGATCTAATATTTTGGTCAGTGTTTCCTTATGATATTAGGGACTACCCAGATTTTTGATGAATTTTAAAGACAAGTTTTGTGTGGTGTTTCATGTTCTTTTCTAAAATCTACTTATGCTGTATTTTGCGCGCTGGTCAGTAAAGACTCCTATTTTCACTATGATTCCTTATACTGTATGAAATTTTTTTGGAAAATATGAAAGTTATTAAATCTATTTATTTTCATATCCCTTTGGCGGAATTGGATTTCGATTTAGTGGTTGCGAGATATCTTAGTTTTCGTACAGCAGTGTCGAGATTTCCAGATTCGTTAAACTATGTTTTCTCGAAGTTTTCGTATTTTTTATGACTAATCTATCTTTCCTGAAAAATTCTGAAATTTTATATCTTGATTCTGGACATATAGGGGAATACCCCATATTTTTCGTGGATTTATTCAAATTGTTTTTATGCTGTTTTCATGCTCTTGTATTCGTTTTCCTGATTTCTGGCTGAACCTAAATTCTGTATTCAAACAAGTTTTGAGCTGAGTTGTTGCGAACTAGTATATGACTTAATTATATGGGTTAGATTCGTGTGGATGTCTAGTTTCCAGATCCTTCAACGGATCTAAGTTTTCATTTCTGTACAGACCAGAATCACTGTTTTAGTACTGATTTGTCATGCTGTCCTGATTATAACCATACACTGTTTTGCTCGTTTAGGTGACTGTATATTATCTATGCATGCTGATTTGTTTCCCTGAACCTTATAATGATTATACCATATTAGTTTGACACTATTTAGTATACATTCATGACCGTTTGATAACCATAATAAAAGTAACCAAGCCGGGGTTTAAGGGAAGATCTAGTAGTCGATAATATGGAAACGTGTACTTGGAAAGAAACTAGTGTTCCACACTGTTACTGTTACTGTTATTGTTTTCTGACCCTGTCTACATTACTTCTTCTGTAAGAAGGTGTAGAGTAGAAGAGAACCACTAGGTTCTAACTGTTACTGTTACTGTTACTGCTACTGTTACTGATACCTGAGTACACTGCCCCGTCATGGTCCACTGAAATCTTACTAAGCAAATCTATTTGTTGTAGCAACCATGTGATATGATTTTGGGGCGCATGAAGTGCTACCTAGTTAGTAATATACACAAGACTGTAAGAACATAAACTAATACTGTTAGAATGATACTAATAAACTGATACTGTTAGACTGATACTGTTAGACTGAGACTGTTAGACTGATACTGATATACTGTTATCCTGATTTACTGATATACTGAGCTTACTGTTACTAGAGACTGTTAGTTTCCTTATGACACTGCCTTTGACATAAAACAACTGTACTGTTAGGATACCATGCTAGATATTACTGTTGATGCATTATGACATGTTATTAGTTAGTTTTCCCATATGCATGTATCCTACATTATTTGTGACCCGCGACTTGCAATTGACGGGTACTTGTGTTTTCTCTTTTTCTCTTTCCTGCATTTGTTGAATTGCAGATTTTGGAGAACAGGGTCCAGACGGTATTGGTGACATGATGTACTAGATGCTGGAATCTTGTTATTATTATTTCTTGTATCTTGCTTGGACAATAATTATATTTTGAGACTTGGATTTATTCTTGTATTTGGAAAATGTGATCCAGGATATTTGTGTATTTCAGATCATGACTATTTGAGATTAATATATTTTATTTCAAGTATTATTGTTGGTATGTGGTTCATATGTGCATGTGGTTGACTTTTTTTGGCTTCCGACTCTGATTATATTGTGATATGTTGTAAAGATTCTTGAACAGCTTATGGATGATGAAAATCATTCGCTGGGCTTTTGTTACGTACTCGTATTCCGTATTTTTGGGAACCGGGGCATGACAATTCTCCTCCAAGCCCTTGATCACACCTGCTACCAAAACATTCTCTTTGGCAGACTCTCCGTCCAACATGGTGGTTATCAAATGCTTGTACAAATCTGGTAGTGAATACATCAAGTTGAAAGATTTAAGATAATCTGCGTTCATCGCCCTCAATTCCGATAACTCCAAATTGGATTCCACTATATGATCTTGAAAATCAGTACTTTCCTTGATTGAGTAACTGAACAATTTTCTTTTCTTTTCCAATACATCATAACATATAATTACAATTACGAGTAGTCATTTGTGAGTCTTGCCCACAGAGTTGTCGTGCTTCTACACTTGACGTTCTCGCCAAAAACATCTGAATTAAACCCAAGGCGTCTTTACAAATCTCCTCCAATTTCTATTGCTTTATGCTGATTAGTCTTCCTTTATCTCCTTCTTGAGCTAGATCCAAACCATGTTGAACCTATGCATCGTGCATGTCCTCCTTAAGAGATTAAAGTTGATATTACCGTCGAACTATTTGATCTTCGTGAAACCCTGATCTGTCATCCTTTCCAAGGAACTCGAGCAACTCCTGAACTGCATAAATTTATGACATGAAGTTATGATACCAATAGTTAGGAATTATTGCTGAGTTTTGTGACAACTGATCCAATGATCAATCAAACGTCCCGGTTTGGGTGAACCCTAATCCAGGGAAGAGATAGCCAAGATATAATTCAACTAGAGAAGATACAAGAGTTATAAACATTCTCGTCAAGAACCTATCTATCTCTCAAGCCTCATTGGAAGATAATCTATTGTTTACAATGGAGAACTCTCAATGAAGTACTCTTTTTTTTGCTCTTACCCCTTAAAGGAGGCTTTACAATAGTATACATCGTGATATAGAGAAACCCTATATGTAGTCTTTGATACAATAATCATTCGATTTAACCTGAAAGAAAGCTACACAATGAGAACCATACGATCTAACATGGAGAAGAAGTTAGCCTTAAAATAGATCAGCCAGACCTGACCCATTTGTAGCTTTAGCCACCATCCGTACACTATCCCCTAGGGCGGTCAACTGCAATGGGCTCGACCAAGTCAGAGAGCTTGGTCGATCGAATGTGTTTGGATGCAGTCGGCCGCAATCGCTTGACTCTGATTCCAGCTTGTTGTTGCTGCTTTTTCTTCTTTTTCTACCAATAACGCTTTGAACCTCTTCTCGCTTCATCAGATTCTCTTCACATAAAACCATAGCATGCAAGACTCAAATCCAACAAGCAAAGGTTAGTAGGTAGAGCTGATTACCTATGAAAGGTTACTCAACACAAGACCATCCGTGGACAATGGGTGGGGTCCACAAACTTTCTTCCATAGAAAAACTGTGGATAATAGGTTATACCCATGGACATTCTTTTACCCTACGGAGAAAAAGACACTTTCTGTATCGATGGTTTGCAAAAAATACTACGTGCCTGAATATACCACATAAGAAATGATGACTGCATATACCATAAAAATTCAAGCCCAAAAGCTACTAAGGACAAGGGACTGGTCTTTTCCAATATGCTACATTATATTTACTCCTATTCTCCTCTATTATTGTCTCCACGGGCCGTCGATCACCTCTCACTTCTTCATTGTTTGCTCCACCAGTCACTTTGACCCATTTTTTAATTTCCATGCATTCTAATGTGCAAATCTTTATAGTGCAAAATATTCTTAAAACCTTGTCTTTCAGTTTTTTTATTTTTATTTTTGGTAGTGAAGTTTGAGACCACGAGGTTGGACGTTTACAAAAGATCCCTATAAATCGGGTGAAACCTTATATCATATAACACAGAAGGAAAAAAAACAAACGGATACGACCTTTTTGTAATTTGTATCACAAAGAGAGCAAATGTGAACACATTGGAGATGAAAAAAAAAAGAATTATAAAAACTAATTATAAGACATGCAATCACATGACTTATTTTTTTAATTTTCAAATTTTAAACTAATGTGATACTCATATAATGCTCATGTAAAATGCACGTAAAAATATTTGGAAAATAGCTGTTAGGATTTTGAGGTACTATGGTAGCGGAAGTTGGATTGGTAGGTGCAAGAACCGATAATCGATCATGAGCACCAAACAAGTAGATCTAGCCAATCACACAAAGCACACAATGATTTGTCTTAGTTTGAGTGTAAACCCTAATTTGGGAGGAAATTGTAAGGAAGATTTTATTCAACCAGAGAAGATAGGAGTTACAATCATGAAAACCAATAACTTATCTATCTCTCAAGCCTCGCCGGAGAAGAAACTATTGATTACAATGGAGAATTCTCAATAAAGGATTGCCTTTCTCAATATAGGCTTACACAATAAATAGAAGAACTAGAGAAACCCTAGATTACATGCCTTGATACATTAACCGTCTAATATATACTGAAAATAGAACCATATGTTGAGAGTCGTACTATCTAACTTTGAGTGGAAGATGGGCCAGAAACGATCACCAAGACCAAGGCTCAATTGCTGCATCCCGCCATCGACGGTCAACTACCGTATGTTGTGGTCGACCATAATGGATCAAGTCTCGTCTAGAGATCTTGGGTGGTCGACCATAACCCATGCGGTCGACCTCACCCTCATTGCTGATGCTTCTTCTTCTTTTTCTCTAGTAGAACTTTCGTTCCTTCTTATTTCTTCATCGTCTTTATATCAAACCATGTATGCAAGACATACTTTTACAACAATCTCCACCTTAGATTGCATACATATGCTACCAACACTGTGTGACCAAACTTCTTTAGATTCTTGCATTTTCCACCTGTAAACGAATTCAGTTCAATGGCTTCTTCAACTAGTTGAATACATCTACTACATTCTTTCACCAATCAGCATGCCCTTCAAAGACACACCCCTATAGGCGTTGACACGGAGTTGTCAACCTCTCCACCTACCTCGAGGCACTCTCCACCTCTTGACGATATTTGAACGTCTTAGTCTTGTGTTGATGGTTCTAATGGTGGTAGACTAGATGGCACTTCAAGAACATCGGGCATAGAAACACTTGCACATGATTTCTTGTTTCCACAAAGCTTGTAAAGATTGTGTTGATGCAAATTTTGGTGTGGGAGCAAACAGATGATATGTAGATTCTTCTAGAAACAATAAAAGCAAACTTGCTGACTTCTTGTCGGTGTTGACCGTTTTTCGATGCTGTCGCTGACCTGCAGAAAGTTTGAAACATCGGGGTTGTTCCCGGCGATGAACCCTCCGATGCTCAAGTCTGTAATCAAGAAGATTATGAAAGAGTTTTTTTTAGAGAAAATACTAATTACCTTTTTTATGGTGGGGGTAGAGGGGTATTTATAGTCGCCTTTGGAAACAGTTTCGAGAAAATCATTTAGCTCTACTTCTCGGATTTTTTGAATAAGAAATAGAGTTTAAATTCCGTCGTGATCAGAGATTTGGTTTAAACCGTCTCTTAGGGATAATCATGAATTTAAATAACTTTTTAAATGGTCTGGGTTTATTTATAATGGAATGTCACCCTAACCCAGTAAGGCAGACCCATTTTTGGGTTATTAGGTTTGGAAAAGACCCAGCTTCGATTTTCGGACCTGCTTGTATTGGAAATTACTGTTTTACCCCTGAAAGTTTTGAGTTTCGTGCCCAATTTGAACAGTCCTGATTTGGTTCTATTTTTAGCAATATCACAAGCCCCTCACTCCCGAAGACTGAGTTTCACAGCCTTTGAGGAGTAGTTCGCACGTTTTTAATGGCTTATAGAATTTATCGGCCTTCTCGGGGACGTTTAGATATCGTTTGGAGTGTAACAATGCTTCTCTGAGTTTGTAAAATACTCAGAATTATTTTTAGAATTTTCTAGATTTTTCGTAATTTTTTTTCTTCCAATTTTTAATCATTTTTAAAAATTTTTATTCAATTTCTGAATTTTAATAATTAATTTTCAAAGATTCTATTTAATTATTCTAAATTAATAATTAGTTTTATCGGAATTTTTAAAATATTTTTCCAAATTTTAACTATTATTTTTAGAATTTTTAATTAGTTTTTTCAAATTTTTAATTATTTTTCGGAATTTTTAAATAATTAATTAATTTAATAATTAAATAAAAGAATTAAATAAAAGAAATTGCCTTGATTTAATCACGATCGTTGATCACGAGATGGCTCGCGCGCTAATGAGATTGGACGGCCACGATGAGGGGATCTGATGATGAGGCGATGTAGCTCGATCTGAACCGCTAATCACCATCGAGCGCAGGCCTCTTCTCTCATTTTCGGTTCGGGAGCGAGCTTGCTCTGTTTTTGACACTGAACGACATGGAAGGCTCGGCTAAGCGACACGTGTGCTTTGACCGTTGACCATTGACTAGTCAACGTTTTCTCGTGATTTCACTATCGGGGACATGCTTGCTTGGCACCAGCCTCAGAATGTTGAAGGTGGTTCGACTGGGCGATACGTGTCCCATTGACCGTTGACCAATCAATGTCTGTTTTGTGATTTCACGATCGGGGACACATTTGTTAGGAGTCAGCCACCGAACGTTAAAGGTGGTTCGGCACGCCGACAGGTGCCCCGTTAACTGTTGATAGTTGACCGTTGACCAGTCAATGTTTTTGTGTGATTTTACGATCGGGAGCACGTCTGTCAGCCAGCAAACGTTGAAGGTTGTTCGGTAAGGCGACACGTGCCCTGTTGACCGTTGACCAGTGAACGTCTTTTGTGTAATTTCACGATCGGGGGCACGTTTGCTCGGAGTCAGCCACCGAATGTTGAAGGTGGTTCGGCGAGGCGACACGTGCCCCGTTGACCGTTAACTATTGATCAGCCAACGTCTTTTTGTGATTTCACGACCGAGGGCACGCTTGCTCAGAGTCAGCCACCGAACGTTGAAGGGGGTTTGGCGAGGCGACACGTGCCCTGTTGACCGTTGAATAGTCAGCATTTTTGTGTGATTTCACAATCGGGGGCACGTTCGCTCGGAGTCAGCCACCAAATATTGAAGGTGGTTCGGCGAGGCGACACGTGTCCCGTTGACGATTGACCGTTGACTAGTCAATGTCTTTTGTATGATTTCACGATCGGGGACACGTTTGTTCGGAGTCAGCCACCGAACATTGAAGGTGGTTCGGTGAGGCGACACGTGTCCCGTTGACCATTGACCGTTGACCGGTCATTTGGTATTCCTGCCTCTTTGAGTTTTTGTTGCTTAGTCTTCGTGGTCGTTTGGGCTTCTTGGTATTGTAGACCCCTCTAACCGCTTGGGGCCCAAGAAGTTTAAATCGAACCAAATTAGGACCGTTCAAATTGGGCACGAATCTCAAAGCTTTCAGGGGTTAAATAGTAATTTCCACTACAAGCGGGTCCGAAAATGAGAACTGGGTCTTTTCCAAGCCCAATAACCCAAAAATGGGTATGCCTTACTGGGTTAGGGTGACAACCCATTATAAATAAACCCAGACCATTTAAATAGTTATTTAAATTTACGATTATCCCTAACAGATGGTTTAAACCAAATCTCTTATCATGGAGGAATTTAGACTTTGTTTCTTACACAAAAACACCGAGAAGTAGAGATAAATAATTATCTTGAAACTGTTTCCAAAAGAGACTATAAATACCCCTCTACCCCCACCATAAAAATAAAAAAGGTTATCAGTATTTTCTCTAAAAGTGCTCTTTCATAATCTTCTTGATTACTAACTTGAGCGTCGTAGGGTTCGTTGCCGGGAACAATCCCGGTGTTTCAAATTTTTTGCAGGTCAGCGGCAGCATCAAGAAACGGTCAACACCGGCAAATATTCAGCATGTTTACTTTTATTGTTTCTAGAAGAATCTACATATCATCTGTTTGCTCCCACACCGAAATTAGCAGCAACAGATTGGAACCATCTGTGGAAAAGAGAAAAAGCAATCTGACCATATTTCACTGATGAAAGTAGTTTTCAGTCATGCCTCCGAAGGGAAAAGGAAAGGTAGCAGCATCAAGCCGAAGATCCACTCATCTTCCTCCTCCACCCCCACTTGATGATGTTCCTCTTCAAAAAGATCAACGAGTTTAGCAGCCTCAACCTGAATAGCCGCCTCCCCAACAAGCTCTCCCCATGTCCAGGGGGGCTCCCGTCGAAGCCGTAAAAAACAACTCCCTCTCCATGGCCATGTCTCGATCCACAATCCTTCCATTGACTCGGTAGCCTCGCATAGTCCTCATGATTCAAGAGACCTCCGTCAAGTCATCATCAACCGTGAACAAGGAGTCGACCTCAGAACCCGCTTGGATGAGAGGCGAGCCCGTGATGAGGTCCCTCATCCAGAGCACCAGAAAAGCCAGAGGGTTCGTTCTACCCGAAGGCCGAGACCCAGAAGATCCCCCTCCCCAAGGACTCAAAGATGGTCCTCTCCTCGTCATCGTCGAAGGAGTCTCACCCCAACGAGTTGATCAACACCAAGAGTCTGTTAGGACGGAGGAGCACCTGTCACCCATGAGGAATTCCAAAACTTCAAAGATGACATCGTACGAGCCCTTAACATCGCTCCGAGCTGCGACCTACATGCACCTAGCCCTCCCCATGCCACTCCTCATGCTAGAGATTCTAGAGGGTCGATCAGATTTGACTAAAGGGACGACTCGGTCCATCGCCCCCTCTGAGACATGGAAAGACGTTTGAACAGAGTCAACCTCGAAGAAGGACAACAGGCCAAAAATTTCTTCTCCAGGGCCATCATGGAAGCTCCGGCCCTCGAAACCTTGCCGCCCCACTTTGAATCCTATAACAGGGAGTCTAACCCGACCGATCATATCAAGCATTTTAAAACTCTTATGATGATCCATCAAACCTCGGATGCACTCCTTTGCAAGACCTTCCCGGCCACGTTGAAGGGACCAACAAGAAAATTGTACTCCCGGTTGTCCCAGTCTCTATCTTCTCATTTAACCAGTTAAAGCTCTTCCTCATCTGCTTCGTCAGCAGCCGTCGGTCTGAGAAAACAAGTGCATCTTTGCTAGCCCTCAGTCAAAGAAAAAGCGAATGCCTAAGAGAATATGTTTGACACTTTACCACCGAAGCTCGGTCTATTTCCTCTCTTAACCAATTAGTGTCTTCTGCAGCATTCCGACACAACATCAACCATGCCGATCCGAAGGCGTCCCTTACTAAGAAGCCTCCCTGGGACTTCTCGGAACTTCTGCTAAGGAGTGAGAAGTACATCCGGGCTGAAGAGGCCCTGCTCCCCCATGATCAGAAGGAGCCCCCATATGGGAACAAACAGAGGGGTGCGGATGAAGAAGGCCCCAAAAAACTACAGAAAGATAACAGTGGCCAGCACTGACCTCCTCTTCGGTTTGAAAGTTCACCCCTTTCAATTCCAGTGTCTCAGCTATCCTTATGGAAGTCGGCAAAGAAGGACTGCTCCAACCTCCTCCGAAGATGAATACCCCTGACAAGAAAAGGAATAGAGATAAGTGGTGTCGTTTCTACAGGGACCACGACCACGATACAGACGATTGTTTGGCCCTTAAGGAGGAGGTTGAAGCCCTCATTCAAAGAGGGCAACCGGCCAAGTTTGTCCAAAAGGACGGAGTTGATCCTCCTCCACCTCGGAGAGCCAACAAACGAGCTGAAAAACCTGCCGAGTTCCCGGACCCTAAACCTGAAGTAATCCTCCACCTCATCCACGAAGGCCCAATGGGGGGAGAATCGAACTCCTCCCAAAAAAGCCTTCATCCGAGAAGTCAATTCAGTTAAAACCTTCCTCCAACTAAGAGCTTTGGAGTCCCTGTGACATTCTCAGACAAAGATCTTGAGGGCGTCCGAATGCCCCACTGTGATGCCCTTGTCATTAGTCTCGGCATGGTTAACCATGAGGTGCGTTAAATACTAGTCGACAACGGCAGCTCCGTCAATATCCTCTTCCCGGAAGCCTTCCAAGGCCTTAACCTGTCTAGAGACCGTCTCAAACTTGCCGGCTACACTCTCCATGGATTCTCAGGGGTGCCAGTGACCATCGAGGGAGTCGTCACTCTTGACGTCTGGCAAAAGCCCCAAAAATCCGAACGGAGCCAATGGATTTCATGGTCATCGATGTAAAGGCTACGTACAATGCCATCCTTGGCCGACCTAGCCTTGCTGCGCTTCATGTCGTACCCTCAGCCTTCCACATGAAGATGAAATTTCTGACCCCGGCGGGGGTGGGAGAAGTCAGGGGAGGTCAGGAGACTGCTCGAAAGTTCTACATGATTTCGATGGGGGTCCGGTCCTCTCTCTAGAAACCCTAGAGCTCCCCCAAAGGGCCAACCAAGCTGTCACAGTACCAGTAGATGAATTAGAAGAAGTTCCCTTTTCGGAAGTAGACCTGTAATACCCTGATTTTTCAATTAATGAAAAATTATTTATTTTGCACGTATTGTGCACGTGCAATACTTTTTGGACTATTTTATCATGATGTGTATGTTTAAATATAATTTTCTCAAATTATTTTAGTACAAAAGCCTTCTTTAAAAGCCTTCTTTGATTTAACTAAAAAGCCTTTTCTTAAAAAAGCCCAAAAGCATTTTATTTTATTTATTTTTATAAATTATTTTGGCCCAAAAAGAAAGCCCATGAATTAATTTATTTTAATTAAACTTGTCATGTAGAAGACTTTTTTTAAACAAAATTATTTTTATACAATTTTAGAATGTACAAATTTGGCCTAGTTGCATGCACGTGCACTACACGTACACGTGCAATGCACACTCACTATGTGAGGCCGGTAGCATTCTTTTGGAGGGAAAGTTGAAATTTTTAGTGTGGAGAACATGGGGGTAGTTTCAAGGAGGTGGGTAGTTTTCCTAACTCCTACTTGAATCTAAGCCTTTCATTTTGCAACCACCAAGATGATCTTAGCCCTCCATTCCCCTCATTTTTTAGTATAAATACCCCCCTTCTCATGGCTAATTTTTCATATGCAAAGTGTAATTTCTTAAGCTAATAGTATTATAATTGTGAGTTACAAAAGATAAGAGAGTGTGTGGTTCTTTGGTTGCTTGGAGCTTTCGGCCAAGGAGGAGAAGCATTCGGCTAGGGTAGCTTTCGGCTAAGGAGGGAAGCATTCGGCTAGGGCTTGGGAGCTTGGAAGTGGTGCACTCTTTGGCTAGGAGGAGGTGTTCTCATCTACTAGGACTTATTGCTTTTGTGTTCTCTCCAATTGAGGTGGGTAAAACAATTCATGTTTCTAATATAGGGTTTATGCTAGTATATTGATAACACTATACATGGAAAATACTAATAAGAGACCACCCTAATTAAAAAGTTAGTATGTGAATGGCTTAGAATGATGTGATTAATTGTGTATGTGAATTGCTTGCATGAAATTATACCATATGAAGCACTTTCTATGATTATTTAGTTTGATTGAATAATGATGCAATGTGATTAGCATGATGTGTTAAAATCTTTATTAATTACTTGCAAATTGTGTGGTTGAAACATGACAATTGATTAACACTATGGAATTTGAATAGAAAAGTATATTGAATGCCTTGAATTCATGTGTAGAAGTGGCATAGATGAACCAAAGAATTGCTTGTTGTCATCAAATTAGAAATGTACCCAACTTAGTAATTGTTGAGTTTCACCTATTCATGTGCTATATGAATTCTTTGGCTAGTATGAGTATGGGAAAATCCAAGTTGTATTGTGTTGTGAATGTAGATTAGTGACCAGTAAATTATCATGGAAATTTTGGGATAAAAGAGAGATTAGAAGATCAATCGATTCTTTTCAATGTCGAAAATAAAAGATTTGCTAGTTTTAATTAAAATAATTAATTTGGGTGGAGAAAATGTGGTTTTAGTACAAAAATTTATTTTACACTTGCTGTTTTGAGGATTGAATAAAGAAGATTAAATCTGGAATTTTTCAGTGATTTATATAAAGGCAATATGAATCAAATTGTTTTGAACATCGAGTTGATTTCTAAAAACAGTGTGAATATGAGTCTAATGGGTTTTAACCCATACTGTGACAACCTGAGCCAGTGGCTCAGGCGGTCGGTGACTCAGTTCGGTTTCCCTGCGCGGTGTGGTTCGAAACCCGGCCTCACCATCTTTTTAATTGACTGTGTATATATATATATGACAGCGAACCGAAAGCACTTATACCTAATTCACCCTCTTCTAATCGCTAGCACCGATTGGCCTATCGGCGGGTGCTCTGGCCTTCTTCTCTACCGTGCTGGGTTCGAATCCTTCCCCTAGCACTTAGGGAAAAACAATTTTTTTGGGAGTTTTTGATGTCCAAAAAAAGTGAGAAAAATATGGTAATTTTCATAAAAATACAAGGAATTTTATGGGATTGGTTTGGGTATTATTTGAAGAAAATATAATATAGTTTGTGAACAAAAAGTATAGTAAAGCTATGGTTCTAAAATACATACTTATGAAATTTACACCTTATAAGGATATATTGAAATGAATATATTAGAAAGCAATTGACAAAGAATTTTTGTGGTGTGACATGATATTATCAATTTTCACTTGAGAATATTGTGCAAAATGTAAAGTATGGGTGTTTAATTATAAGTGCATGAGTGCATTGTATGATATTGGAAATTTAGTAATTATGTGGATGAAATTGTTGGCCTTGAATATGAATTTTGAGTTATAAGTATTCACTATGGACTTGTGAACAAAGAGCAATCATGAATAAGAAAGAATATGAAATTGTGACATGAAAGTGGTTATGACTTAAAGATTGTGAAATGAAATTTGAAATAGAGTAGCTAAGTCTCCCCGGCATTGAGAAAGATGAATTGAATTGAAATTAGACCAAGGTTGGTCATGTTGAAATGAATAAATAAGTCCGGTTGATGGAGAGGCTAACTCTAGTGATTATTTTGTTCATGATTTTTAAATAAAATTAAGGACTAGTACATAGTGGAGATGTGATGAAAGTAGAAGAAAAACACGAGTATGAGGGCCAACGGATAGCGGTGTGAGAGCGATTCACAGGTTGCCTGCTTGATGCATCAAGACAGTGCGTGGGCGCTACTCCGGAATTATCGTCCCGGTGGCGACGCTCGTGGGATGTTCGAGTGGCTATGGGTGGTGCCATTGTTCCATGGCGGAGGCTGAATTGTCCATAGGTTGCCTGCTCGATGCGTCGTGACAGTGCGTGGGATTCCCCTCCAGGCTGCCTGGACATGGGCTCATAGATCATAGGACATCTAAGACACTACCGTAGTTACAGTAGTAGTTTAAGACATAACGGGGGATTGAACCCTATCAAGATGAAGAACGAATAAGGGCTTGCCCTCGGACCTATGTAGTATGGGATGCATAGAATCCGAACAAGTGTGCATTAGTGTCATGTAACATAATAAACTGCATTAAGGACTAAGTGCACAATCACAACACGACATTAATAGGATAGTCCCTTTAGTTTGAATGTGACAAGTTTGTGTTTGCTAAATATGAAATGTTAAGTTATACTATTTTCGGCAAGCGAGGACGGCCGTGTATAATGATCGTCGGTTGAATAAACTGACGTACCCACAGTCTAACATGCAGGTAAATGTCATGCTAAAGATTAAAGAGGATTTGGATGCTTAAAGATTTTATCAAGCTGTTGTACTTGTATTTAATTGTTGTATTTTACTTCCGCTGTGCAAAAGAAAGATGTAATTATGATGTAAACTCTGATGTATGATGAAAAGTTTTAATTTCCCTGTAAAAGTGTACTAAGAAAGTGAAAAGATCCTGTAGAACATCTCGAATTCAGTGTATTTGGGATTCGGGGCGTTACAGAGTGGTATCAGAGCCACGCTTTCTACACTTTCACACTTGTACAAATTTATAGGGAACGACACCCTAGATGTGGACATTAGAGCGTGTGTTTGAATCTAGAGATTTAAATGTAAGTGACTTACATTTGTGTTGCTCTAAGATTTATGACTTCTCCTCTCTATTTCTAAGATGGCTGATCACTTCGACCCTGCTGGAGGCGACGACTGGCACATCATTGAGGAAGAGTACCATCCTGGACAGGCAGATTCCGAAGACGAGTACTACCCTGGGCAAGCTGATTCTGATGACGAGGAGTACCCTGAATCCCGAGAGATCACCCCACCTCCGGATTCATCTGATGATTCTTCTTCCGACGAAGAGGAAGTACCAGTTCCCAGTGGTCTTGTGACTTCTCTTCAGAGGCAAGTGGAAACCCTGAAGGAGAGAGTTGGATTGTTGGAGGCTCAGCTGGAGAAGCGGAAGGCCGACTATTCTGTTCTTAGCCATCGGATTTGGGAACTTGAGAAGAAAAAGAACCTAACTGATGTGCTGAAGGATGAGGTTGATGAACTGCGGGAAGAACTTCGAGCAGCGAAGAGGACCCGTAGGAGTTAGAATGTTGTAGCTTCTGTTTCTTTCCGTTCTGATGTCAAAAAATGTTTTTAAATTCGAATGTATAAAGTTTGGAATTCAATGAAATGGAAATATTGACTTGAAAGACCATGTCTTATACTTCGAATTCAATGGACCTTTTACATCGGAATATGGAATTAAAGCTGTCGTATTGTTTGATACTGGATCCTCTCATACTTTTGTGTCTCCAAAGTTTGCTAAAGTGTTGGGAGTGGAACCGAAGATTTTCCCAGGCAAGATCTTATCAGTAGCTACTCCGTCAGGAGAAACTTTAACCACTGATCGGTATTATGCTGATTGCGAGATTGTGATTGGGGATAGAATCTTTGGCATTGATCTGATCGAACTGACTATCTTGGGAGTCGATGTTATCATTGGCATTGACTGGATGTCGGTGTACAGTGCAAGCATCGAGTGTAAGGCCAAGACGGTGACAGTGAAGGCTCCAGGTGGACCTGAAGTCATGTTCCAAGGGAAGCGGAAGTGTTCTAAGCTGGTGGCAACTATCCGCAAGGAAGAGACTCCTGTGGAAGTGCAAGGGATTCCTGTGGTTCGGGACTATCCGACTGTGTTCTTGGAAGATTTTCCTGGGTTACCTCCGCATCGTGATGTAGAGTTCAGCATCACTGTTCAACCGGGAAGTGCACCCATTTCTAAGGCACCTTATAGGATGGCTCCAGTAGAACAGGATGAGGTGAAACGGCAGATTGAGGAACTATTGGGAAAAGGCTTTATTCAACCTAGTGCGTCACCTTGGGGAGCACCAGTGCTTTTGGTAAAGAAGAAGGATGGATCGATGAGGATGTGCATCGATTACCGGGAGCGGAATAAGGTCACTGTTCAGAATAAGTATCCGATTCCTCGAATTGATGACTTGTTCGATCGTCTACAAGGAGCAGCTGTATTCTCCAAAATTGATCTTCGATCAGGTTACCACCAAGTTCGAGTGAAAGCTGAAGATGTGCATAAGACTGCATTTAGAACTCGGCATGGGCATTACGAATTCTTAGTTATGCCATTCGGAGTGACGAATGCACCTGCAATCTTCATGGACTTGATGAACAGAGTTCTGAGGCCGTTTATTGATTCTTTCGTCGTGGTGTTTATCGACGATATTCTCGTGTACTCCAAGTCTGAGGAGGAGCACACTGAGCATCTGGCAGCAGTGTTGCAGAAGTTGGAAGAACAGCAGTTGTATGCCAAGTTATCCAAGTGTGATTTCTGGAAATCTGAAGTGGCATTCCTAGGTCACATCCTTTCTAAGGAGGGAGTGGCAACTGATCCTCAGAAGATAGAGGCAGTGAGAGACTGGGCGAGGCCTACTACAGTGAAGGAAGTCAGAAGTTTCCTTGGGATGACTGGGTATTATCGGAGATTCATTCAAGGTTATGCTCAGATAGCTGTACCGCTTACAGGGCTGACCAAGAAGAATGTGAGCTTCAAGTGGACCGAGCAATGTGAGGCGAGTTTTCAGGAGTTGAAAGATAGACTGACTACTGCACCTATTTTGGCTTTGCCTAGAGCTGGTGTCGAGTATGATGTTTATAGCGATGCTTCACATCGGGGGCTTGGTTGTGTCTTAATGCAAGAAGGAAGAGTAATCGCTTATGGGTCTAGGCAACTACGACCACATGAGAAAAATTACCCGACTCATGATCTAGAGTTGGCTGCGATTATTTTTGCTTTGAAGCAATGGAGGCACTACGTGTACGGTGAGAAGTTGAATATGTACACGGATCACAAGAGCTTGAAGTATATATATCAGCAGAGGGATCTCAATCTAAGGCAGCGGAGATGGTTGGAAGTGCTCGAGGATATGCGACCTGAGATCAAGTATCATCCCGGAAAGGCTAATGTTGTTGCTGATGCACTTAGCCGCAAGAGCAGTTTGGCCTGTTTGATTACGACTCAGAGGCATCTGATTGAGGAGCTGGACCGAGCTGGTATTGAGGTTGCCTTGCAAGGATTGGGAGCATCTTTGGCTCAGTTGAGGCTTCAGCCTACTTTGAATGCCAGGATCATTGCAAGTCAGGAGGTTGATGCTGATATTCTGGAGATGAAGGAGCAGGTTGGTGCTGGCAGGTTGCCCAGTTTTCAGATCAGGGATGCAGTGCTGTGGTTCGGAGATAGGCTGTGCATTCCAAATCAGGCGGACCTGAAAGAGAGTATTCTTCAGGAGGCGCATGCTACTCTTTTGTCGGTACATCCTGGGAGTACTAAGATGTACAAGGACATCAAGCAGCATTTCTGGTGGTCAGGTTTGAAGCGGGATGTGGCTGAATTTGTCGCGAAGTGTGAGGTTTGTCAGCAAGTCAAAGCCGAAAATCAGAGACCCGGAGGTCTATTACAGCCGTTACCTATTCCGGAATGGAAGTGGGATAACATCAGTATGGATTTCATCACGGGATTGCCTAAGAGCCCTAAAGGCAATGATGCAATTTGGGTTATAGTCGATCGACTTACCAAGTCCGCTCACTTTTTGGCGATGAAACTCACTGCTTCGATGGACAAGTTGGCTGAGATGTATGTTGGTGAGATTGTCCGACTTCATGGCGTTCCTTCGACCATTGTGTCTGATCGAGATGCGCGGTTTACTTCGCATTTTTGGAGGAGTCTTCAGGCAGCTTTGGGTACCAAGACGGATTTCAGCACTGCTTTTCATCCGTAAACCGATGGGCAGACCGAGAGAGTCAATCGTATTCTTGAGGATATGCTTCGGTGTTGTATACTAGACTTTGGAGGCAGTTGGGAAAGGCATTTACCTTTGGTGGAGTTTGCCTACAACAACAGTTTTCAGGCCAGTATTGGGATGGCGCCGTACGAAGCTCTGTATGGCAGGAAGTGCAGGACTCCTGTTAGTTGGTATGAAGTAGGGGAGCGTCAGTTGTTTGGTCCTGAGCTTGTGCAACTGACTTCTGAGAAGATTGATCTGATCAGGAAAAGGTTGGTGGAAGCTCAGAGCAGGCAGAAAAGCTATGCAGACAACCGGAGAAGGGACCTTGAGTTTGAGGTTGGTGACTTCGTCTTTCTGAAGGTATCACCCAGTAAAGGTGTGGTTCGTTTTGGCAAAGGCGGGAAGTTAGCCCCGAGGTTTATAGGCCCGTATAAGATATTAAAAAGGATCGGGAAAACTGCTTACCGGCTTGAATTACCGGAAGAGTTGTCTCAGGTGCACAATGTCTTTCATGTGTCTATGCTGAGAGGTTATATTCCGGACCCGAGTCATCATTTGCCTGAAGTGCCGGAAGGTTTGCAGTTAGACCTGAATTACATCGAGTCTCCTGTTGAGATTGTTGACCGTAGGGAGAAAGTCTTGAGGAATAAGACGATACCGATGGTCAAGGTAGTCTGGAGAAACCACTTGGTTGAAGAGGCTACTTGGGAATCTGAGGAGAGGATGTTGAAGGACTATCCTGAGCTTTTTGCTTGATTGTATTTTTTTTGTATCTTTATTTCTTGTTGAGTGTGTTGTATTTTGTTTGTATTCCTCGCTCTTGATTGTAGTTCCGGGGACGGAACTATTCTAAGGAGGGAGTGCTGTAATACCCTGATTTTTCAATTAATGAAAAATTATTTATTTTGCACGTATTGTGCACGTGCAATACTTTTTGGACTATTTTATCATGATGTGTATGTTTAAATATAATTTTCTCAAATTATTTTAGTACAAAAGCCTTCTTTAAAAGCCTTCTTTGATTTAACTAAAAAGCCTTTTCTTAAAAAAGCCCAAAAGCATTTTATTTTATTTATTTTTATAAATTATTTTGGCCCAAAAAGAAAGCCCATGAATTAATTTATTTTAATTAAACTTGTCATGTAGAAGACTTTTTTTAAACAAAATTATTTTTATACAATTTTAGAATGTACAAATTTGGCCTAGTTGCATGCACGTGCACTACACGTACACGTGCAATGCACACTCACTATGTGAGGCCGGTAGCATTCTTTTGGAGGGAAAGTTGAAATTTTTAGTGTGGAGAACATGGGGGTAGTTTCAAGGAGGTGGGTAGTTTTCCTAACTCCTACTTGAATCTAAGCCTTTCATTTTGCAACCACCAAGATGATCTTAGCCCTCCATTCCCCTCATTTTTTAGTATAAATACCCCCCTTCTCATGGCTAATTTTTCATATGCAAAGTGTAATTTCTTAAGCTAATAGTATTATAATTGTGAGTTACAAAAGATAAGAGAGTGTGTGGTTCTTTGGTTGCTTGGAGCTTTCGGCCAAGGAGGAGAAGCATTCGGCTAGGGTAGCTTTCGGCTAAGGAGGGAAGCATTCGGCTAGGGCTTGGGAGCTTGGAAGTGGTGCACTCTTTGGCTAGGAGGAGGTGTTCTCATCTACTAGGACTTATTGCTTTTGTGTTCTCTCCAATTGAGGTGGGTAAAACAATTCATGTTTCTAATATAGGGTTTATGCTAGTATATTGATAACACTATACATGGAAAATACTAATAAGAGACCACCCTAATTAAAAAGTTAGTATGTGAATGGCTTAGAATGATGTGATTAATTGTGTATGTGAATTGCTTGCATGAAATTATACCATATGAAGCACTTTCTATGATTATTTAGTTTGATTGAATAATGATGCAATGTGATTAGCATGATGTGTTAAAATCTTTATTAATTACTTGCAAATTGTGTGGTTGAAACATGACAATTGATTAACACTATGGAATTTGAATAGAAAAGTATATTGAATGCCTTGAATTCATGTGTAGAAGTGGCATAGATGAACCAAAGAATTGCTTGTTGTCATCAAATTAGAAATGTACCCAACTTAGTAATTGTTGAGTTTCACCTATTCATGTGCTATATGAATTCTTTGGCTAGTATGAGTATGGGAAAATCCAAGTTGTATTGTGTTGTGAATGTAGATTAGTGACCAGTAAATTATCATGGAAATTTTGGGATAAAAGAGAGATTAGAAGATCAATCGATTCTTTTCAATGTCGAAAATAAAAGATTTGCTAGTTTTAATTAAAATAATTAATTTGGGTGGAGAAAATGTGGTTTTAGTACAAAAATTTATTTTACACTTGCTGTTTTGAGGATTGAATAAAGAAGATTAAATCTGGAATTTTTCAGTGATTTATATAAAGGCAATATGAATCAAATTGTTTTGAACATCGAGTTGATTTCTAAAAACAGTGTGAATATGAGTCTAATGGGTTTTAACCCATACTGTGACAACCTGAGCCAGTGGCTCAGGCGGTCGGTGACTCAGTTCGGTTTCCCTGCGCGGTGTGGTTCGAAACCCGGCCTCACCATCTTTTTAATTGACTGTGTATATATATATATGACAGCGAACCGAAAGCACTTATACCTAATTCACCCTCTTCTAATCGCTAGCACCGATTGGCCTATCGGCGGGTGCTCTGGCCTTCTTCTCTACCGTGCTGGGTTCGAATCCTTCCCCTAGCACTTAGGGAAAAACAATTTTTTTGGGAGTTTTTGATGTCCAAAAAAAGTGAGAAAAATATGGTAATTTTCATAAAAATACAAGGAATTTTATGGGATTGGTTTGGGTATTATTTGAAGAAAATATAATATAGTTTGTGAACAAAAAGTATAGTAAAGCTATGGTTCTAAAATACATACTTATGAAATTTACACCTTATAAGGATATATTGAAATGAATATATTAGAAAGCAATTGACAAAGAATTTTTGTGGTGTGACATGATATTATCAATTTTCACTTGAGAATATTGTGCAAAATGTAAAGTATGGGTGTTTAATTATAAGTGCATGAGTGCATTGTATGATATTGGAAATTTAGTAATTATGTGGATGAAATTGTTGGCCTTGAATATGAATTTTGAGTTATAAGTATTCACTATGGACTTGTGAACAAAGAGCAATCATGAATAAGAAAGAATATGAAATTGTGACATGAAAGTGGTTATGACTTAAAGATTGTGAAATGAAATTTGAAATAGAGTAGCTAAGTCTCCCCGGCATTGAGAAAGATGAATTGAATTGAAATTAGACCAAGGTTGGTCATGTTGAAATGAATAAATAAGTCCGGTTGATGGAGAGGCTAACTCTAGTGATTATTTTGTTCATGATTTTTAAATAAAATTAAGGACTAGTACATAGTGGAGATGTGATGAAAGTAGAAGAAAAACACGAGTATGAGGGCCAACGGATAGCGGTGTGAGAGCGATTCACAGGTTGCCTGCTTGATGCATCAAGACAGTGCGTGGGCGCTACTCCGGAATTATCGTCCCGGTGGCGACGCTCGTGGGATGTTCGAGTGGCTATGGGTGGTGCCATTGTTCCATGGCGGAGGCTGAATTGTCCATAGGTTGCCTGCTCGATGCGTCGTGACAGTGCGTGGGATTCCCCTCCAGGCTGCCTGGACATGGGCTCATAGATCATAGGACATCTAAGACACTACCGTAGTTACAGTAGTAGTTTAAGACATAACGGGGGATTGAACCCTATCAAGATGAAGAACGAATAAGGGCTTGCCCTCGGACCTATGTAGTATGGGATGCATAGAATCCGAACAAGTGTGCATTAGTGTCATGTAACATAATAAACTGCATTAAGGACTAAGTGCACAATCACAACACGACATTAATAGGATAGTCCCTTTAGTTTGAATGTGACAAGTTTGTGTTTGCTAAATATGAAATGTTAAGTTATACTATTTTCGGCAAGCGAGGACGGCCGTGTATAATGATCGTCGGTTGAATAAACTGACGTACCCACAGTCTAACATGCAGGTAAATGTCATGCTAAAGATTAAAGAGGATTTGGATGCTTAAAGATTTTATCAAGCTGTTGTACTTGTATTTAATTGTTGTATTTTACTTCCGCTGTGCAAAAGAAAGATGTAATTATGATGTAAACTCTGATGTATGATGAAAAGTTTTAATTTCCCTGTAAAAGTGTACTAAGAAAGTGAAAAGATCCTGTAGAACATCTCGAATTCAGTGTATTTGGGATTCGGGGCGTTACAAGACCCGACCAGGATGTTCTGAGTAAGCAAAGTCCTCCCCCGCCGAGTCAAAGCAGATATCGTTCAATGCATGAGGGGGAACCAAGACCTGTTCGCATGGATCGCTACCGACATGCCCGGTATGAAGAAGAATTGCTCATGCATCACCTCAGCATAGCCCCTGAAGCTGAGCTCGTTCAGCAGAAGCGTCGCAAATTCGCCATGGACCAACAACAAGAGATTAAAGAGGAAGTTGATAAACTCCAGGCGGCCTGGTTCATCCAAGAGGTCAGTTACCCTGAGTGGCTCTCCAATGTTGTGATGGTAAAAAATGCCAACGGAAGCTAGCTTCCCCATTTTGTAATTATTTTATTCCAATAAGGCCAACGCTTATGACACGACCAAATCATGTAATAAAGGCTTGCCATTTAGAAACAGCCACTTAGTATCTCTTTAATAAAAAGACTTAGTTTATTTTTCTATTCGAATTGTTGTTCCAGCCTAAGGCATACATTTCCAAGTCACAACGACCACAAACATAAAACGACAAGTTAGGAGTCCAATACTTGGTTCAACGCCGCTTTATCCACTTGCAAACAAGAAATTGCAGAATAGCTCACCATTCGGAATTGCTCCCACAACCATTGAAACTCTTAAAACGAAAAGATCGGAGTTCAACACTTGGTTCGATGCCGCTTTGGCTACTTACAAACAAGCAAATGTGTAGTAGCTCACCATTCGGAATTGCTTTCACAAATGTTGAAACTCTTAAAACGATAAGTTCGGAGTCCAACACTTGGTTCGATGCTGCTTTAGCCACTCACAAACAACCAAGTGCGAAGCATCTCACCATTCGGAATTGCTCCCACAACTGTTGAAACTCTTAAAATGACAAGTTCGGAGTCCAACACTTAGTTCAATGCCGCTTTAACCACTTTCAAACAAGCAACTGCGGAGTAGCTCACCATTCGGAATTGCTCCCACAATTGTTGAAACTCTTAAAATGACAAGTTTGGAGTTCAACACTTGGTTCGACGCTGCTTTAACCACTCGCAAACAAGCAAGTGCGGAGCTTCTCACCATTTGGAATTGCTCCCACAACTGTTGATACTCTTAAAACAACAAGTTTGAATTTCAACACTTAGTTCGATGCCACTTTAGCCGCTTGCAAACAAGAAAGCGCGAAGTAGCTTGCCATTCAGAATTACTCCTACAACTGTTGAAATTTGAAAACAAAAACTCACAGTATAAAGACGGTACAAGTTTATGAAGATACGATTCACAGAAACGTTGCTTAAGAGCTTGGGAGAATCTTATTCCACAAGAAGAATCCAGTTAAGCTTTATTGAAACACCAGCCTCTACAAAAATTACAAAAATCTCCCTAACCTCTTCTAGGAAGAGGGACGCTCCTCCTAAGGGACACGCGTGGACTGCGGTTTTCAGCTGCCACACGAGCGTTATTTCACTCTCCCGATCCCCCTGAGGAGATCTCCAGACCCGCAAGCAGGGTCGTACCTTCAGGGCCTACTATTCTTGCCGCCCCTCCAACTGAAACCCCACTAGATGAACCAGCCACTCCGCTCTGAGCGTCCCTAGATTTCGTGGGACTTCAGGCAAGTGTAGGGCCAGCTCATGAAACGACCTTCCCGGGGCATGCTCCTCACTCGAACATGAAGTGCTCCTAACGTTACCACCATGTAGAACTCGTTTCAGCTGATGAATTTTCATCTCTAGTTCGACTATCCCCTCTCTGAGAGAATTGTCCCTCACTTTAAAGGTCAGACTAGGCACGCTCCCGATAGAAAACTCGTGAATTGTTCTTCTACGATGAGCCACTTCTAAGCTCCTCTCGGTGGTAGCAGAGAGTAAGGAGTGGTGAAGGAGCTTGACCCTCGAAGACTCTCTAGTAACCGCTTCTCCCAAGGGATGATCTTCTACACCAATGAAGGGCACCTCTCGGGAGACTTTGTCCTTACGCCTCGCTTCTATATCCCGCCGAGACAATACTCTTCTCAAATGGCCAAGCTCTGTCTACACTTTAAAAGACTCTCTCGCGACCGGCTGAGCCCTACTTCTATCGCTTGAAGTTTGGTTCGAAGACGTTTGATTTCAACCGTGTAATGACCACCTCCGTCATATAAGACCATCTGCGAAAGTAAATTATAGATCACTCCAACAAAAACAACCAAGTCACAAGATGCAAAAAATGCAAGAAGAATCAAACATTGCACGAGACAAAAATGAAGGAAGTTTTCATTGCAATGCAATGATACAATAAAGCGGTGGCCAGCCCGCTATTAGGCATCTATACATAAGCAAAAAACCAAAAACCAAAGAGACAACTGATTAGGAGAGGAGTTAATGGCCCACCTCGGCCGACTGATCCACGGGAGGAGTAGACTCGCGACCACTCCCCTCGACCGCCTCCAGAACGATAACTAAGTGGATTTAGGGTCCGCTACAACAACTCCTCATCCTCCTTACCCTCCTTCTCCTCGTCCTCGGGAACATTTTCATATAGGGAGTATCTCGAGCGATCTCGGGACGTGCAATTTGACGCATCGACTGCACCATGTTCGAGGCCAGATGAGCCTCGGCTTCATCCCTCACCGTCTTCACCGCATCCTCCTTCTCTTTCGTCGCTTTCTCCCTTACCTCGGCTAGAAGAGCCATCCCTCGGTCTGCCCTCTCCTTCTCTTGGGCGGCTTGGTCGTTGGCCTTCGCCAAGGCCGACTCCAGCCAGTCGATTTGTGATGCCGGGGACTCTGACAAGTGCATCGCCTCTTCCAACGCCTAAACTGTCTTCGCCCGCTCGATTCGGTCATGGTCACTCGCAGCCTTTAGTTCCTTCTCTTGCTCCACAACCTGCTTCAGCAGGTTGCTGAAGTGGCAAGTGATGTACAAGAGATGAAACGTGCGAAGTTGCAGAAGAAAAAACCGAATCTAGTAAATCATGAAAAGCTAAGTGTCAAGGCAAATTAATTGAGATATTGCCGCCATGTTGGCCCTGGCTATCTCCAGAGCATCATCCCCACCGACCCCGCAGTCATGGAAGCTCTATCCTTCGGAGTCGGGAGGTGATGAACTGCTTGCATGCAGGTGGCGGAGTCCCCAAGGAACCCATCGTGTTTCATAACATGCCAATCAGGGACAAATAGCTTCTTGTGCTCCTCCGCAAGAATCACCCTTGCTGTTGCGGTAAGAGGAGGAGCTTCCAGTGCAAGATCCGCACCGAGTGTAAATCCTCCGAAGGATGGGGCAGGAGAAGTGGAAGGGGGAGACACCAAGTTTACTCCCGGAGAAGTAAGTGTAGAACCTTTAGCATCTTTTGCAGACGAAGGCTTTGCTGCCGCCCTCTTTCTCTTCTTCTCCTTAGGGGCTTTGCCGCTCAACCCCGAACGCTTGGAGATCATTGCCCTAAAGTCCATACCAACAGCTCCTGTAAGACGAGTCACAAAAGGTTAAAATATGAAGTGAAAGAAGATAAGATATCTACAAAATAATTTTTTTAAAAATCAAAGATGCATACCAGGGTTGATCGGACTAAGACCCCCCTGAAGAGAAACTCCTTGTTTACATATTTCCAACATAGAGAAGGTTGACTCAGAAGTTTCATAACCATCACATCTTCCTCAGGACTCAAAATCGGCTCGGCCTTCGCCCTCCTCAGCACCTTGTCTCTCCACCTTGTGGGAATCGCCCACGATTCGCGACTACGGATAAGGAAGAATTTTTCTCTCCAAAATTTAATGGGGTCAGGATTATCGATCAGTTTCACACCCCTACGAGGTGAGAGATAATATATATACTCCGACTTATCCTTCTGGTGAATCCGGTAAAGCCTCCTAAGAACGCTCAGTCGAGGCTCGATCCCCGCCGCTTGGCACTGCAAAACGAAAACATTGATATGCTTCCACATGTTCGGCATATATTGAATCGGACTAAAGGAGCCACTTTAGAACCTCGGGAAAAATGACAGAAGAGGAAGACAAAGACCTGCGAGAAAGGCATCGAATGGGAACAAGCAAGTATCGAGGAGGTCTCGTCCATGGCTCGAAGGGGAGGTCTCATCCCCCAAAGAAACCCTAGACATCTTTGATAAAATATATATATATAAACAAATATATATAGATTTATACCTTGATGTGACAGCTACGGTCGGAAAAGATCGCTGGAAAGAACAACGCATGGCCGCAACCGCTAGCAGAGCCGCCCAAGAGAAGAAAAACCTTTTTGAGAGAGAAAATGAGAGAATGAAGGAAAGGGGGTGGGGGTGTAGGTGGGGGTTTTATAAAGACGAGAAGTGTCGTTTAAACTTCTTGGGCCCCAAGCGGTTGGAGAGGCCCACATTACCAAGAAGCCCAAACGAACACGAAGACTAAGCGACAAAAACTTAAACAGGTCAATGGTCAACAGTCAATGGGACATGTGTCACCTCGCCGAACCACCTTCAACGTTCGGTGGCTGACTCCGAACAAACGTGTCCTCGATCGTGAAATCACACAAAAGATGTTGACTGGTCAATGGTCAACTATCAACGGGACACATGTGGCCTTGCCGAACCACCTTCAACGTTCGGTGGATGACTCTGAGCAAACGTGCCCCCGATCGTGAAATCAAACAAAAGTTGTTGACTGTTCAACGGTCAACAGGGCACGTGTCACCTCCCCCAACCACCTTCAATGTTTGGTGGCCGACTCCGAGCAAACGTGCCCCCAGTCATGATATCACACAAAAGACGTTGACTAATCAATGGTCAACGGTCAATGGGGCACGTGTCACCTCGCCGAACCACCTTCAACGTTCGATGACTGACTCTGTGCAAACGTGCCCCCGATCATGAAATCACACAAAAGATGTTGACTGGTCAACGGACAACGGGGCACATGTCGCCTGGCCAAACCACCTTCAACATTCAGTGGCTGACACCATGCAAACTTGCCCCCGATCGTGAAATCACACAAAAAACGTTGATTAGTCAATGATCAATGGTCAACGGGGGCACGTGTTGGCTCGCCGAACCACCTTCAACATTCGGTGGCTGACTCCGAACAAACATGTCCCCGATCGTGAAATCACTCAAAAGATATTGACTGGTCAACTATCAACGGTCAATGGGACACGTGTCACCCAGCCGAACCACCTTCAACGTTCGGAGGCAGGCGCCGAGCAAGCGTGTCCCCGATCGTGAAATCACAAGAAAATGCTGACTGGTTGATGGTCAACGGTCAAAGCACACGTGTCGCTTAGCCAAGCCTTCCACGTCATTCGGTGTCAAAAATAGTTAGGGCATCAGCAGGAGTAGCAAACTCGCCCCTGAACCGAAAATGAGAGAAGAGGCCTCCGCTCGATGGTGATCAGCGGCTTAGATCGAGCCACGTCGCCTCACCATCAGATCTCCTCATCGTGGCCATCCAATCTCATTAGTGCCTGAGCCATCTCGTGATCAACGGTCGTGATTAAATCAAGGTAATTTCTTTTATTTAATTCATTTGTTTAATTATTAAACTGAATTAATTATTTAAAAATTTCGAAAAATAATTAAAATTCAAAAAATATTTTTTAAATTTCTGAAAAAATAATTATTAATTCAAAATAATTAATTATTTTTTAAAAATTAATTATTAAAATTTAGAAATTGAATTAAAAAATTCAAAAAATGATGAAAAATTGGAAAAAAAATTCAAGAAAAATCCAAAAAATTCTAAAAATAATTCTGAGTTTTTTGTAAACACAGAGAGGCATCGTTACACTCCAAACGAGATCTAAACGTCCCTAAGAACGTCGATAAATTCTATAAGCCATCAAAAACGGGCGAACTACTCCTCCAAGGCTGTGAAACTCAGTCTTCGGAAGTGGAGGGCTTGTGATATGGCTAAAAATAAAACCAAATTAGGACCGTTCAAATCGGGCACGAATCTCAAAACTTTCAGGGGTAAAACAGTAATTTCCACTACAAGTAGTCCGAAAATGGAAACTGGGTCTTTTCCAAGCCCAATAACCCAAAAACGGGTCTGCCTTACTGGGTTAGGGTGACAGCCCATTATAAATAAACTTAGACCATTTAAAGAGTTATTTAAATTCATGATTATCCCTTAGAGACGGTTTAAACTAAATATCTTATCATTGAGGAATTTAAACTCTTTTTCTTATCCAAAAACTCCGAGAAGTAGAGATAAATGATTATCTCAAAACTATTTCCAAAGGCGACTATAAATACCCCTCTACCCCAACCATAAAAAGGTAATCAATGTTTTCTCTTAAAAAGCTTTTTCATAATCTTCTTGATTACTGACTTGAGTGTTGGAGGGTTCATCACCGAAAAAAACTCCGGTGTTTCAAAATTTTTGCAGGTCAGCGGCAACATCGAGAAATGGTTAACACCGACAAGAAGTCAGCAAGTTTGCTTTTATTATTTCTAGAAGATTTTACATATCATATGTTTGCTCCCACACCAAAATTAGCAGCAACAAGTTGTGTCGGCCTGGTCCAAAACCCCTCTTACCCAACATCACCTTACGATGACCTTCCTAAACAGACAGAACTCTACCTCGTACCTGCAACTGCGTGCTTCAAGAGTTCCTATGGATAACAAATTCCGTTTCAGTAAAGGCACATGCATGATCTCCTTTAGAGTGTACATGTTTCCATCTGGCATCTCTAATTCATTTGTTGCTTCACCCACAACTTCACAAGCCTCATCAGTTCACGTTCTCACACAACGCCCTGTTGTTGACTTACAAGTAGCAACTTCTCCTTCTCGGAGCAAATATGAGTATAACTTTCCGAATCAAGAAACCAACCAGAATTCACTTCTAAAGAGCATAAAATAAGGAGACAGTTTAAGTTATTACCTGCATTGTATGCACTGACTATGTTGGCTTCAGTACTCCCTATAGTAGCACCCTTCTGATTCAGCAACTTGCGAAATTCCTTCTTGTAATGCCCAGCCTTCTTGCAGTAGTGACAATGAATCCTTCCTTTATTTGCACCTTCAATTCCAATTGATGATCCTTCCACTGCTAAGCAACTTAAGGGAGTAGACGATGGTTTCTTAGTCTCCTTCCTAAGTAAATCTTCCTTCAAGCTCTTGATCACACCTGCAACAGTATGACTCTCCTTGCAGATTTTTCATGCAACATGGTGACCATGAAATACTCGTATGAATTCGGTAGTGAATATATCAAGTCAAACGCTTTATCTTATTCTCTGAATCATCTGCGTTTATAGCTCTAAGTTCAGATAATGTCTTATTGAACTCTGTGATATGATCCTGAAGAATGATACCTTCCTTCATCGAGAAACAAAATACTTTTCTCTTCCAGTACATCTGATCTAGTAGCAATGATCTCGAATAGTCAGATATGAGTCTTTCCCACAGATTCACCGTGCTTTTCACCTCAAAGAAGTTGCACTTGACTTCGGCTTCCAGCAATAATCAGATTAAACTAAGGGCTCTCTTGCACATCTCATTCCAATCCTCCTATTTTATGGATGATGGCTTACCTTTCTCTTCTTTTAGCACCAAACCAGACGCTCATTAACTAGCACGTCATACATGTCCATCTTCTAGAGATTAAAGTTGATCTTTCTATCAAACTGCTTGATCTTCAAAAGACTGTGACCCATCATCTTCACCAAGGAACCCGTCAACCTAAGCTCTAATACAAGTTGTTTGAAATTTGAGGTATTGTGGCAACAGATAACCAATCAGTAAACACCAAGCAAGTAGATTTAGCCAATCACACAAAGCACACAATGATTTGTCCCGGTTTAGGTATAAACCCTAATCCAGATGGAAAGTAAGGGCGCTTTTATTCAAATAGAGAAGATTGAAGTTACAATCACTCAAACTAAGTACCTGTTCACCTCTCAAGCCTCACCGGAGAAGAAACTGCAAATACAATGGAGAATTCTCAATAAAGGATTACCTCTCTCAATGGAGGGTTACACAATAAATAAAAGAACTAGAGAAACCTTAGATTACATGCCTTGATACAGTAACCATCTGATATATACTGAAGAGATAATCATATGTTGAGAGTTGTATGATCTAACTTGGAGTGGAATATGGACAAAAAACGATCACCAAGACCAAGGCCCGATTGCTGCATCCCGCCGTCGACGGCTGACCTTCATATGTTGCGGTCAACCATAATGGATCAATTCTCGTCCATAGATCTTGGGTGGTCAATCGCAACCTATGCAGTCGACAGCACTCTCATTGCTGATGCTGCTTTTTCTTTTTCTCCAATTGATGTTTCGTTCCGTCTTTTTTTCTTGATCATCTTCATATCAAACCATGTATGCAAGACATACAATCACACCAATAGAGACCTAGTTTTTTTTAAACCAGGTAAAAAACAAAAATATCTATGTAATAGATGTTCATAGATGTGCAAGACAAATTCAAAACAAATTGTGAAAGAAAAATATGAAATCAATTAAAAACTTGCAATGAAAATGCCTCTTTCAAAGCACTATAGTTCCGCTTGATCAGTAGAGTTGCAGAACCGTGGATAATCAATAAAAGTTTAAACTTTATAAAATGAATTCTACTAAAACAAACTCAATAATAATTCAAATTAAAAAAACCAATAATATGACAACTAAATTCAGTAGAAATAATGCCACCTATTTTTTAAAAAACTATAATTAAAAGCTAAACCTAATTTATAGTTTAAAATGCAAATTTTATTCAAACGAACAATGCAAACATTATTAATTAAACTTTAACTATCTTTCACATGTGAAATAAAATAAATCTTAAAGTAACTAATCCCATTATTAATTAAACTTTAACTATCTTTCACATGTGAAATAAAATAAATCTTAAAGTAACTAATCCTAGTCCAATCAGCAAAATGAATTATGATCACGACCTGAGGCTTTTGGGGATAATTGACCCAGTAAATGATCAATGTCCAAGTTATTACGTCGTTATAGTTGCATACCAGCGAGTCAGCTACGAAACAAAAGGTCACACGCCCAAATAGGAGATTCATAGCACCAAACATGGCTGCACTGATTTTCAAAAAAAAGGGCTACATTGGATCTTTTAAATTTTTTTAAATTTAAGTACTATACCGGGTCTAAAAATATGACTTATTTCAAACACCAATCCAAAGAATAAAAGAAGCCGAAATAATGAAATATCGAGTTATAACTTGTCAGGTAATATTTCCTTATCTTGGCTGATATCTAGAGAAAATTGTTTTAAACGAAAATATTTTAATAAAAAATATAGGATCTAGTCTTGGCAATGGTGCCGAGATGGATCTTGGTTGAGATCAGTGATTTAAAATAGAGGGGACAACCGAATCCTTTTTTTGCTTGTTGCAATGCTGGCAGTCGTGTGCAGCAGGAGAAAGGGAACTCCCCTAGTTCTCGAAGGCGTATTAGTCCTCTTTTCTTGAATTGAAGCAGCAAGTGTTAAAAATGTAATTTGTAATTTCTTAAAATAAATGATTCTAGAATAATCTAGGAATCCACGACATTGTACAAAGATCTATATATTTCTTAGGAAGTTTTTCTAGAATATATCTAGATAGTTCCTAGATATTTCTCAAGTAAGAAATATCTAGAAGAGTAGGAAAATCCAGAGAAATAGAAATATCTAGAATGCAGAAGTGTCTATATAAGGGGACCTCTCTCTATAAATAGAGTTTAGATAAGTCATGTACCAATCATGTTTGTCAAATCAAGTTTTAAAGTAAAGAAATCCTCTCTTGTCCTACAATTTCTTCTCAAAAAACATATTCATTCTTCCAAAAGCCCTACTACCCTTCCATTGTTCCAACAAATTTTGGTATCAGAGCCATGCTTTTCTTAGCCTCTAGTGTTTATTCATCCAATCTAAATCCCTTTAACATTGATCTTCAATGGCAACAACTTCAAGCTTAAATTACACCCAAAGTATCATTCCCATCTTTGAGGGAGAAAGTTATGATTTTTGGAGGATTCAAATGAAGACTCTATTTATCTCACTAGACTTGTAGGAACTTAATGAAGAAGGCTACGAGGAACCCAAGTCTATAGAGGATCTTACAACTTGGAGTAAAGAAAGGCAAAAGGAGTACAAAGAAAACAAGAAGAAGGATGCTAGAGCATTGCTTTTTATCCAACAAGGGGTAACACAAATCAATTATTCCAAGGATTCTATCTGCTACAAGATCAAAGGAGGCATTAGAAATTCTCAAAGTAGAATTTCATGGTTCAGAAAAGGTAATATCCATTAAACTTCAATCTTTATGGAGAGACTTTGACAAAATACTAATGAAGGAGAATGAATCCATTCAAAACTTCTTTTCTTGCACTTCTGAAATTATTAATCAGATTAGAAGTTATGGAGATTCCATTGAGAATAAGAAGATGGTTGAAAAGGTTCTACGTAGCTTATCTCCTAAATTTGATCATGTTGTTGCTGCAATTGAATAATCTAAAAATTTATCTACCATTACAATACATGAACTAATAGGTTCACTTGAGGCACACGAGAAAAGATTGAACAGGTTTTCTGATCATGTCTTGGAGCAAGATTTTCAATCGAAAGTTAGCTTCAATTAAAGAAAAGACACGTAGGCTAGAAAAGAAAATTCAGGAGGGGGAGTTTCACAAAAATCTCAAAGAGGAAGTCAAGGGCATTGGGAAGGTAAAGTAAAGAGTAAAAACCAATGAGGTAATGAAAAATCAAATCTCCAATGCTATGCTTGCAAAAAATATGGACATGCAGGTAAAGGTTGCAAATTCAAATGCAAGATACCTAATTATATGGATAAAGACTACTATTATATATTTAAAAAAAGGATGAAGCTAATTTTTCTGAGAAAAACGATCAACTATTTTACTCATGCTTGAGTTCTCATGAAGATTCACAAGTTATTTGGCATCTGGATAGTGGCTGCAGTAATCATATGACATGGAACAAAAGATGCTTTATAAGCATGGACGAGAAATAGATGCCACAAGTTATGATTTGAGTTGGAAGCTGTACGACGTCGAAGGGAATGGAGTAACAAAATAAGGTACTCCTAAACTTATGCATGATGTTCTCTATGTTCCCGGTCTCACTCAAAATTTATCAAGTGTTGGGCAGCTTATGCAAAAATGTTACAAGATGATTTTTGATGAAGACCAGAGCATCATTATTGATAAGAGAAAAGATCAATTGGCGGCTAAAGTAAAAATGACACCAAACAAGTTGTTTCCTTTTATTTTGCCACCAAACTTAAATTATGCCTTAAGTGTTGAAAAGATAGATGATGCCCAGTTATGGCATTCAAGGTATGACACAACTATAGAAGTTTAAAATTCCTCAAAAAGAACTTATGGTAATTGGTCTCCCTCACATTCAAAGTGAAGAAAAGTTTGTGAATGATGCATTTATGGTAAGCTGCATAGGCTACCAATTACAAAGACATCATGGAGAGCAAAAGCTCCTCTTCTGTTGGTTCATGCTGACATATGTGGACCAACTCGAACAGAATCTCTCAAAGGCAAAAGATTATTTCTTCTATTTGTTGATGATTTCAGTAGGATGATGTGAGTGTACTTCTTGGAGAAAAAGTTAGAAGCATTCTCCATTTTTTGTCAGTTCAAAGTGTTCGCTGAAAATCAAAGTGGACACCACTTGAAGATACTAAGAACAGATCATGAAGGAGAATTCACAGCTAAGGAGTTCTTCAAATATTGTGAGGAGATTGAAGTCAAACGAGAGTTGAATGCAAGATATACTCCATAACAAAATAGAGTTTTCGAACGCAAAAAATCGCACTATAGTGGATATGGCAAGAAGCATGCTAAAAGCCAAAGGACTGTGTTGCTGCTGATTTTGGTGTGGGTGCAAACAGATGAATTTGTGAATTCTTTTTGGAAACAATAAAGCAAACCTGTTGACCTTCACCGACGTTTGACTGATTTCTTGCTGCTGTCGTTGACCTGCAAAAAAGTTCAATACATCGGGATGGATCCCGGCGATGAATCCTTCGACGCTCTTGTCAGTAATCAGGAAGATTATGAAAGAGCTTTATGTGGAAAAAGATTGATTACCTTGTTACGGTGGGAGAAGAGGGGTTATTTATAGTCGCCTTAGGAATCCGTTTCGAGAAAAGGATTTATCTCTACTTCCCGGTCTTTTAGGATAAGATATAGAGTTTAAATTGTTTCATAGAGATAACCATGAATTTGAATTACTCTTTAAATATCCCGGGCTGGTTTGTAGCGGGCTACTACCCATACCCAATAGGACAGATTCGTTTATGGGTTATTGGGCTTTGCAGAAAGACACAGTTCCCATTTCATACCCATTTGTAGGTAAAATTATTGTTTTACCCATGAGAGCTTTAAGATTCGTGTTCGATTTGAACGATCTTGATTTAATCCTATTTTTAGCCATATCATGAGCACCTCACTCCCGAAGACTGAGTTTAAAAGCCTTTGAGGAGTAGTTTTGTTGTTCTAATGGCGTACGAGATTTTATCGGAGTTCTTAAGAGAGTCTAGATCTTTCTCGAGGTGTAACAGTGTCAATTTGAGCTTGTAAAATGCCCAAAATTATTCTCATATTTTTTGTGACTTTTCCAGATTTTTTTTGAATTTTTTCGAATTTTATTCATTTTTTGGAATTTAAAAATAATATTCTGAATTTTTAGTTATTTTTTCACAATTTAAAAATATTTTCCAAATATTTTTTTCAATATAAAAAATTAAATTAATTAATCCGAATTAAATATTATTTTCTGGAATTTTAAAATATTTTTTCTAAAATAATAATTATTTTTCAGAATTTAAAAATAATATTCTGAGTTTTTTAATTATTTTTCAAAGTTTTTAAAATAATTTTCCAGAATTTAATATTATTTTTCAGATTTTTTAATTTATTTTTCTGGGATTTATTCATAAGAAAATAAATCTTAAATAACAAATAATACCTGAGTTAATCTGGATCGTTGATTGCGAGAAGCGCGCTTTTTGAAGAGATCCAACGGTCACAAATAGCCAAAGCAAGCATTATGCCCGGTTTGGAACCGGGTAGCGTGGTGGGGCCCCCTACAACGTGGCGCAGTCAGAGGAAAAGCAGCAGCTGGCAGGGGCCCACTGCCACATGGCGAGGTCAGAGGAGTAGCAAGGGGGTGCGGTCTACTGCCACGTTAGCGTTGACTGGTCAATGCGCGGATGTGGCGTTGACCAGTCAACATTTCCCTTTTTTCTTCTTCTTTGAGCAGCTATACCGCAACTGATTTTTTTGGTGCTACAAAACTCCGATTGGAGGATATAAGCACTCGTTTCGAAGAGAATTCTAGGATCTACAACTTTCGTTCAGATTTGGTTTAACGAATCGTCCATCTTTAAGGCCGAAATTGGCACACAATGTCTGCTAACAGAAAGTTTTAAGAAGAGGAGCTTTGCAGTCAAACTGACATTCCTGGTGCTACAAAACTTCGATTGGGGCATATGACCACTCGTTTCGAAGATGACTCTAAGATCTACAACTTCCGTCGAGATTTGGTTTAGCGAACATCCATCTTTAAGGCCGAAACTAGCTCACAATGTCTCTGTCTCCGGGAATCTACGAAGAAGTGCTTCGCCATCGGAAAGCTTCAAAGAGGATCTTCACTTCCATGGAGCTACGATTAGGAGCTTCGGCACCGAGGAGCTACGGAGAGGAGTTTTGTTCCCGGGAGGCTGAGAAGATAAACTTCTTCACTGTGGAGCTTCACTCCTGTACGGGAAGGTTGATAAAGGTTTTCCAAGTTTTTTCGTCTTGACTCACTCTCTTAGTGTTGCCACCTCCTAGATTGGGTCTTATGAGTTTAGAAAGTAGCTCTAGGGGAGAGTTGCACGTCGAACTTGTCGTTTGAGTCCCGACAAGTTTGTAGAAGCGACTCGAAGAGGGGGTTAGTACTGAACTTGCCGTTTGAACCCGACAGGCTTGTAAAGGCGACCTGAAGAGGGGGTAGGTGCCGACCTTGCCGTTTGAGCCCAACAAGTAGAGGCAATTCAAGGAGGAGGATGGATGTCTAACTTGTTGTTCTGGCCAAACAAGTTTGCAGAGGCGATCCGAGGATGAGGCCAGCGCCGAACTTACCGTTTGGACCTGGTAGTCTTGTAAAGGTAACCCGAGGAGGGGGTTGGTGCCGACCTCGCCGTTAGAGCCCAACAAGCTTGTAAAGACAACTTGATGAGTGAGTTGGGTATCATATCAGATTCTTGAAGGCGAAGTAGTTGCGGGAGATGCTCTAGGACGAGCTAGGCTCCAACACCGTCACATGGAGTGAAGGGGTTGCTGGTGTGGCTCGGGAGAGGAACTGAGCACAGAGCTTATTGATGAGGGTTGTCGAGCCGCACGAGCAGCTACGAAGGTGAGTCAGGCCTTGGGGATGGCCCTGGAAAAGGGCTAGTCTTCGAACTTGCTTGTTAGAATCAACCAGTTTTGGGAGTAGTTCGAATGGTCATGTCGAGCCCCAAAACCACATACTTGCAAGTTGTGAGGGCGATTTCAAGCCATGATTGTGAACTCCGAACTAGTTGTTTAAGATTCATCAACGATTTGTAGGAGCAATTCTGAATGGTGAGCCACTCCGTACTAGCTTGTTCACAATCAACTAAAGCGGCGTCGAACCAAGTGCTGGACTCCAAACTTTTTGTTGGGATTTTTCAACTAGTTGCAGGAGCAATTTCAAATGGTGAGTTGCTTTGTACCTGCTTGTTTGCAAGTGACTAAAGCAGCGTCGAACCAAGTGTTGGACTCCAAAATTGTTGTTGGAGGGGGTTAACGAGTTGTGGATGTGACTTCATGGGAATAGACATGAGGCCAATGCAATGATCTTTATAAGAAAAAACTAAGTTTTATTTTAACAAGCTAAGTGGCCGCCTTGAGGGGGCGAGCCGTTATTACATGCTTTGGCCGTATCGCAAGTGACAGCCTTATTGAAAACTAAAAACCTACTTCTACGATAGGGTGAAGACCTCTTGGAAGGAGTTCGGTTCTCCCCACATTGGATCTCCATGGATAAGGTGGAGGATGGCCCCAGGTTCGGAGTCTTGGAACTCAGCGGGCCTCTCTGTTTGATTGTAGGCTCCACGGGGTAGAAGATCGGCCCCGTCTTTTCGGACGAACATGGCCAGGTATCCCCATTGTATGAGTTCTTCGATCTCCTCTTTGAGAGCCCGAAAATTATCTGTGTGGTGGCCGTGGTCCTTGTGAAAGCGGCACCACTTATCCCTGTTCCTTTTCTTGCCAGGGGTATTCATCCTAGGGGGAGCGTAGAGTAGCCCTTCCTTGTCCACCTCCATAAGAACTGCTGGTATACTAGCATCGAGGGGGATGAACTTTTCAAAACGAAGTGCTGGGCAGTGTTGGCCATTGTCGTCCCTCTGAAATTTATGGGACCCTTCTTCGCTTGTATTCTTCCGTTTGTTCCCGAAAGATGGTTTCTCAAGACTGAGGGGTTTGAGAGCATCTTTCGCTCGGATGTATTTCTCACTCCTAAGTAGGAGTTCTGATAAGTCCCGAGGAGGCTTCTTGGCAAGGGACGTCTTGAGGTTGGCGTTAGTGACGTTGTGCCTGAATGCCACAAAGGCTACTGATTGGTTGAGGGAGGCAATAGACCGAGCTTCGGTGGTGAAACGCTTAACGTAGTCCCTTAGCCATTCGCCCTTCCATTGATTGAGTAGCAGAAAGGAGGCACTTGTTTTCTCGGTCCGGCAACTACCTACGAAGTGGGTGAGGAAGAGCTCCGCAAACTGCTCGAATAAGAAGATGGAGGCTGGGGATAGATGGGAGTACCACTCTCGCGCTGATCTCCTCAACGTTGCTGGGAAGACCTTGCAGAGGAGCACATCGAGGCTTGATGATTGATCATGAGAGTTTTAAAACTCTCGATATGATCGGTTGGGTCTGACTCTCCATTGTAGGATTCGAAGCAGGGCATCCTAAAGTTTTCCAGGATCGGGGTTTTCATGATGGCCCTAAAGAAGGGGGGTCTGCTTGGGTAGAACTTAATTGTCCATTAATCTTCTTCGGTATTTATCTTGTTGAGGTGCCTCTCCATCTCGTGGAGATGGCGAAAAATCGAGTCATCCCTTCGGTCAGATCTAGTCGATCCTTGGGACTCTCCTTCATGAGTGGCGGTATGGCGAGGGTTAGGGGCACGCTGATCCTGACTCATGGCAATATTAAGAGCCCGCATGATATCTTGTTTGAAGTTCTGGACCTCAGCTCGAGTTACTGGTGCCCCTTCTGCTCGGCGATCCCTAGGCATGGCTCGGCTTACTGGAGTATGACTTCTCCGCTGATGACGTTGAGGGGACTCTCTTCACCTCCTCACAGGAGGGGATCTTCTGGTCCTTGGTCTACACGGGGTTCGGACTCTCGAGGCCCCTGGGTGCTCGGGTTGCTGGACTCCCTCAAAGGCTCTCCATCCATTCAAGCGAGTTCAGAGGTCAACCCCTACTGGTGGTTAACAATTACTTGACAGAAATCCTGTTCAGGAGGGCTTTGGGAAGCCATAGAGTCAACTGAAGGATTGTGGACCGATACATGGTCATGAAGAGGATGTTGCTTTGGACGATTTCGACGAGATTCCCCCTGGGAAGCGCCCCGAGACCCTGGAGGGGCCTGTTGAGGAAGAACATCTTGGACTGGAGGAGAATGAAGAGGAGTGGCTCTTCGGCTGGAGGCCGCTGCCTTCCACTTCTCTTTTGGATGCATGGTTTGAAACAACTTTCTCTGATGAAGTAAGGTTGGATTGCTTTTTCATTCCCACAGACGGTGCCAATCTGTTGCTGCTGATTTTGGTGTGGAAGCAAATAGATGAATTTGAGCAAACCTGTTGACCTTCACCGATGTTTGACTGGTTTCTTTCTGCTGTCGTTGACCTGCAAAAAAGTTCGATACACCGGGATGAATCCCGGCGATGAACCCTCCGACGCTCTTGTCAGTAATCAGGAAGGTTATGAAAGAGCTTTATGTGGAAAAAGATTGATTACCTTGTTACGATGGGGGGGAGGGGTATTTATAGTTGCCTTCGGGATCCGTTTCGAGAAAAGGATTTATCTCTACTTCCCGGTGTTTTTGGATAAGATATCGAGTTTAAATTGTTTCATAGAGATAACCATGAATTTGAATTACTCTTTAAATATCCTGGGCTAGTTTGTAGCGAGCTGCTACCCATACCCAATAGGACAGATCTGTTTATGGATTATTGGGCTTTGAAGAAAGACCCAGTTCCTATTTCAGACCCATTTGTAGGTAAAATTACTGTTTTACCCCTGAGAGCTTTAAGATTTGTGCCCGATTTGAACGGCCCCGATTTAATCCTATTTTTTAGCCATATCAGACTGCCAAACAAATTCTGGGCAGAAGTAGTTAACAATGCTGTTTACATCCTAAATAGAGCACCAACAAAAGCAATGCTAAACAAGACACCATTTGAAGTATGGCACAAGAAAAAAACCATTGTGAGCTCTTTCAAAATATTTGGTTGCATTGCATATGCTTATATACCATCTCAATGCAGGGAGAAGTTTGATGAAAAAGGAGAAAAATACATATTTATTGGCTATAGTGAAGAATCCAAAGCATATCACTTAATCAATACTAAAATGGAGCTAGTAATTTCAAGAGATTTTATATTTGATAAATCAAAAGCATGGAGCTGGGAAAAAGAAAATGAGGAACCACCAAAGATGGTGGAAGCTGAAACATCAACTCCAAAAGAAGATCATACACTACAAAGTCCAAATCCACCTGATTCTCTTGGCTCACCTGACTCACCACCTAGAAGGGTACGCTTTTTAAAAGATATTTATGGGTCATGTAATGTTGGAATTTTTTTCCCCTTGAACCATCGAAGTATGAGGACGCAGCAAAGGAGGAGAAATGGATCTAAGCAATGGATGAGGATATACGAGTTATTGAAAAAAAATAACACATGGGAGCTTGTCAATCCACCAAAAGATAAGGAGATCTTTGGACTAAAATGGGTCTACAAGACCAAATACAATGAGGATGGCTCAATTCAAAAGCACAAAGCATGACTAGTTGCGAAAGAATATTCGCAACAACCAGGAATAAATTACAATGAGACATTCACTCCAGTTGCTCGGATGAAGACAATAAGAATGGTGCTAGCTATTGCAGCTCAACTGAAGATTATAGTATATTAGTTAGACATGAAGTCGACATTTCTCAATGGAGAACTTGAAGAAGAAGTATATGTTGAAAAACCTCAAGGACACATAAAAAAGGGAAAAGAAAATAAAGTTTATCGACTTCGCAAGGCGCTATATGGTCTTAAGCATGCACCACGGGCATCAAACAACAAAATTGACAAATACTTAATAAGAAAAGGATTTGACAAAAGGAAAGTGAGCCATCACTCTACATCAAAAAAGAAGGTATGCATGACTATCTCATTGTTTGTCTTTACGTTGTTGATTTAATATATACAAGTACTAAACATGAGATGGCAGAAAATTTCAAGAAGGCAATGATGAAGGAATTTGAGATGACATATTTGGGACTTAAGGGGTATTTTTTTGGGATACAAGCAAAACAATCTCAAGAAGGCATCTTTATCTCTTAAGAGAAGTATGCAGAAGATCTTTTGAAGAAATTCAATTTGATGGACTGCAGGCAGTAGTAACACCAATGGGGCCAAATGAAAAATTAATAAAGAATGATGGCGCTCAAAAGGTGGATGGGTCTTTATATTGAAGTCTTGTTGGGTCAGTAATATAATTGACAAATACAAGACCTGACATTTTTCATGCAGTTAGTGTAATTTCTCGGTTTATAAGTAATCCAAGCAAACAACACTACACTGCAACAAAGAGAATCCTAAGATATATTAAGGGGACAAAATACTTTGGCCTCAACTATAAAAAAGATGAAGATTGCAACCTAATTGGTTACATTGATAGCAACTGGGTAGTTTAGTTGACGATAGAAGAAGTACTTCAGGTTATGTTTTCTCCATTAGATCAAAGGTCATCTCATGGTCTACAAAGAAGCATAACACTGTGGCATTATCTTCGGCAGAAGCAGAGTATATATCAGCAACAAGTGCTGCATGTGAAGCTGTCTGGTTGCGAAGAATACTGTCCAATTTACAACAAGAGCATAAATCATCAACACCAATTTGTTGCGACAACATGTCTGCAAATAGCAATGACTAAGAACCCAGTTTTCCATAGCAGGACAAAGCACATTGAGCTTCGACATCACTTCATCAGAGAACTAGTTGAAGGAGAAGAAGTTAAGCTAAGATTTTGCAGAACGGGTGATCAAGTTGCAGATACTTTTACCAAGACAGTTATCTCAAAGAAGTTTTTTCTAGTTTAGAGAAGTTATGAAAATTAAAAATTAAGAGGGGGTGTTAAAAATGTAATTTGTAATTTCTTAAAGTAAATAATTCTAGAATAATCTCGGAATCCACGACATTTTACAAAGATCTAGATATTTCTTAGGATGTTTTTCTAGAATATATCTAGATAGTTCATAGATATTTCTCAAGTAAGAAATATCTAGAAGAGTAGAAAAGTCTAGAGAAGTAGAAATTTCTAGAATGTAGAAGTGTCTAGATAAGGGAACCTCTCTCTACAAATAGAGGTTATATAAGCCATGTATCAATCAAGTTTTTCAAATTATACTATATCTTAAGCTAATAGAACTACCCGCTCTCTCTTTTTTTCATTTTGAAATAGAGAAAAGAGAGAAAAAGTAGGAAATCACACCTACATTAACACTTGCACACAACACTTTTTTACTTTAAAAAAAAAATCCAAAAAAAAAAAAACCACTTCCTCTCCCAACCCCCCCCCCTCCCCCAAAATCCCGCTAACCTTCCTCCCCCAAATCTCAGCAGCCGTCGTTCGTCAGCCCGCCCAAATCCTTGTCGTCGATGCTCGCTAGCCCGCCATGGGTGGTGACACCATCAGTAAGATTCTCCTATGAGAAATTAGGGTTTTCGAACTCCTAATTTGTATTGTAATATTGTAAACCCTAATTTACCACCCACTTTTACTCTTAATTTCTAATTAGAGCATTTCAATTCTTGAAATTTCGGAATCCAAACCATAATTATGGATTCAAAATAAAGATTGGTTATTTTTAGACCAAATCCTAACTAATGTTCTTTTCTTGATTCTTTGTTTCTTCATATCCGAATAAATTATATTTTAGAGGCCATGGTAGAAATTGAGATTTTGGAAGGCGAAGAGATGAAAGGAAGAATAAACTGTGGGAAAGTAAGACGTAATGTAAGTGTTTATTATATGTTTGTTTTTGTTTATTCACTGATTTACACTACTCTCTCCAATGTGTACTCCCAGAGATTACGGAGATGGCATTTAGGCATGTATGTCATGCCGTCGTTGCAATTGGCCAAGATGTAGGTTACCTGAAGATCAACTTTTATTCTTCAATTTGATGGTAATTGTGTTCACTACTTCTCATAATTATTTCTCATAAAAAATTACTTTTGTTAAGTTCTTGAGCTTTTCATCTATTTTTAGCAATCTCTCATAATTATTTTAGCAATCTTTTTTCAATTAGAATTGTTGTTTCAATTTTTATATCCTTTTCAGGGTAGTATTTAATTAGTTTTTGTCTTGAGTATTTTTCTGCTTTTTAATGATAGTATGGTCAAGTTTTGACATTTGGGATCAGATGCAAAATGTAGGGTTTCGGATTAGAAGAAGGGGGATCGTCAAGTGTGAGATTGGAACGAATTGACTTGCATATAAGGGTTTTTTCTTCTAATTGTTATATGTTTTCATTTGGATTTTCAATTAAATTTACAATTACAAAGAATGATGGATTGTAGATGATGGTAAAAAACATGAAAGTTGAATAGTTTGGTCAATTTTATCATTATTGTATTTTACTATTTTTATTTTATTAGAGTAAAAGTGAACAAATGAGTGAATATATAAGAAAGCTAAGGACTTGCATCAAATGGTTAATGAAATGAGAAGATGAAAATTTGATGAAGCAAGAGAAGCTTCGAAATATGCTGGAATTAGAAGGAAAACGACATGCAGATAGTGGTATCTTTTCTACATCTTTTGTTTTGTTTGAAAAGTTTTGGTGGATTGCGGTAATGTATGTGTGTATTATAGTTTGATCATTTTATAGAGACACAACAAAGGAGTAATATAGAACAGCTGGAGGCAAATATTGAGGAACTTCGCAGACAATATGAGTATTTGCAAGTGTTACCGCTAAATCTGGTGTGGGGGCAAACAGATAGTATTTGTGGATTATTAGGAAAACCGAATAATCAAACCTTAACTTCGTCCGCCGGAGTTCGACCGTCGACTCCCTCCGTTCACCTGCAAAAAGTGCGAGACACCGGGGTTGATCCCGGCGACGCACCCTCCGACACTCAAGTCAGTAATCAGAAAAGATTATGAAAGAGCGCAAATTAGCAAAAGATTGATTACCTCCTAATGGTGGTGGATGGGGGGTATTTATAGCCACTATTGGGATCAGATTAGGAATGTAATCCCTAATTCCCAGTGAAAGTATAGAGCGAATTAGGGCCGTTGACTGGTTGCAATCAGAAACCCTAATTCTATCCTGCTGAGCTGGGTTTATTGCGGGTTGGGACCCGCACCCAGTTGAGATGGATCCGTTCGTGGGTTATTGGGTCTTTGGAAAAAAGATCCAGTACCCATTTCGGACCCGTTTGTAGGTAAAATTACCATTTTACTCTCAGGCTTTGAGATTCTTGTCCGATTTGGACGGTTCCGATTTAACCCTATTTTTAGCCATATCACGAGTCCCCCCACTCCCGAAGGCTAAGTGGGTTCAGCCTTTGAGGAGTAGTTTTACTTTTTTGATGGCTTTCGGAGTTGTATCGGAGTCCAATTGAGGGGCATTGAATCTTTGTATGAGGTATTATGGTGAATTTCGAAGCTGTTGGCATGCTCAAGGTTGTTCTTGAGTTCTCTTGGTCTTCTGGTGATTTTTCTTGATCTTGCAAAGTGGTGATTTGTTATTCGGGGGTCTTAATTAATAATTTTAAGCGATAATTATTTACCCAGGGGCTCAGAAACATTTCCCCGGGTTTATAATCATCTTTTTAGAATTCTTAGCTAATTTTCCTGAATTTTAAATCATTTTTTCGCAATACTTAGGTAGATGACCTGATGGTATTTCCGTCGTTTCATGGATTAGACGCTTCAGTTTCGTCGCCGACCCCCTCCGAACTCATGCTATGAAGGAGGCCGAGGTCCATGGGGGTTCGGCCCCTTCTGTCGAAGAGAATAGATACCTCGGCCAGGCTGTAAGCGTGTTCGGCTAATCTTTGCCGAGGTCCGGAGTGATTTTCTCCATGTACGAGGGTCGGTGACAAGAGCGCTCGGCAGCGTGTACCGAGGTCCAGTTTTTTCTATGTAATTGGGTCGGTGCCAAAAGCGCTCAGTGGCGTGTGCCGAGGCCCATTCTTTCCATGTAACATGGTCGGTGGCAAGAGCGCTTCGGCATCGTGTGCCGAGGTCCACTTTTTTCCATGTAACATGGTCGGTGGAAAGACCGCTCAGCAGCATGTGCCGAGGTCCACTTTTTTCCATGTAACATGGTCGGTGGCAAGAGCGCTCGGCAGCGTATGCCGAGGTCCACTTTTTTCCATGTAACATGGTCGGTGGGAAGAGCGCTTGACAGCGTGTGCCGAGGTCCACTTTTTTCCATGTAGCATGGTCGGTGACAAGAGCGCTCGACAGCGTGTGCCGAGGTCCACTTTTTTCCGTGTAACATGGTCGGTGGCAAGAGCGCTCGGTAGCATGTGCCGAGATCCACTTTTTTCCATGTAGCATGGACGGTGACAAGAGCGCTCGGCGGCGTATGCCGAGGCCCACTTTTTTCCATGTAATATGGTCGGTGGCAAGAGCGCTCGGCAGCGTGTGCCGAGGTCCACTTTTTTTCATGTAATATGGTCGGAGGCAAGAGCGCTCGGCAGCGTGTGCCGAGGTCCACTTTTTTCCATGTAACATGGTCGGTGGCAAGAGCGCTCTGCAGCGTGTGCCGAGGTCCACTTTTTTTTCCATGTAACATGGTCGGTGGCAAGAGCACTCGGCAGCGTGTGCTGAGGTCCACTTTTTTCCATGTAACATGGTCGGTGGCAAGAGCGCTCAGCAGCGTGTGCCGAGGTCCACTTTTTTCCATGTAACTTGGTCGGTGGCGAGAGCCGAGGTCCACTTTTTTCCATGTAACATGGTCGGTGGCAAGAGCGCTCGGCGACGTGTGCCGAGGTCTGAAGTTGTGATTTTGGCGGCATAGGAAACGTCAGGCCGAGTTGGCGGCTGTTAAACTTCTGACAGATGTATCAGTCATTAATGCGATAGCGATGGCTATTGATCTTCTGACAACTCTGACTGTTGTGACAACCATTAATGTGGCGATACAGCTAGGCGTGGTAAATAATGTGACGGTTCAGATCATTTTGTTGCCTTACGTAAATGGGCTGGCTCTTTGGGCCCATTATCCTTGTTTCGTGTGCCAAGCTCTATAAAACTTCACCCCCCCCCCCTCTCATTTTTCACTTCTCTAAACTTTTACTCAGGCGGTAAATTTGTGCTTGTGAGAGCTCAAGGTGATCGCCCATCGCTTTCCGGTGAAAATTCCGACCGTTCCTATCACTTTAGAGGTAAATTATACTTAGTTTTTTCCCAAGTATAAATATGTCCCTTTCTCCTATCTCCGAGCCCTCCCCTCCTGCTGCCGATGCTCCTTCTCCGAGTTAGATAGGTCGCCAAGACAAGGGCAAGAGGGTTTCAGGCCGGGACACTATAATGGAAGACCCGAAGCGTATGGGACCGTTCGGCAGTTTGCCAGGGCCGTTGACCGGACTTCAAAGAGTTCAAGAACTTCCGGGGGAGCATGCCGAGCGCATTATTCACAGAAGGAGTAGAGCCTTCGATAAAAACAAGGCAAGGGAGACCTCCGAGGCTGACAAAACGGTATCCATCCTCAGCCTGGAGGACTTGGTGGTGATCCGGAATTGCTTCCAAATTCCGGAGGAGTACGAGCTTATGCTGTCGGGTCCTGGGGTTATGGCAAATTTGCCGATGCCAGTAAACATGTGTTTATGGCCGGTCGATGCCTTCATCGCCGAGGCTCGGCTACCTCTCCACCCGTTCTCGATTCAAGTGCTGGGGTGGTTTGGGGTCAGCCCCATTCAACTAATGCCGAACGCGTGGAGAGTCATCAATGAGTTCGTGCTCCACTGCCAAACGGCTGGGATCGAGCCGGAGTTGAGGGTACTTCGGATGATCTACAGGCTTCATCAGCAGAACAGGTCGGAGTTCCGGTACTACCTGGCTCCGAGGCACGGAGGCCAGCTCGTCATCTTCCCTGACTTCATAAAGCAATGGCATGATAAGTATCTCATAGTGCGGAGTGCGGAGGCGTGGCCCATACCCTCCGGTTGGGTGGAGGAGGTGACGAAGCGAGTCAGGGAGTCACCGGTTCTCCACCCTGAAGAAGAAGAGGCAGTTCGGACTCTTCTGGATCGACCCAAGTATGATTGGAGAGAACTGACTGAGGACATTCTCTTCAGAGGAGGGCTCAGCCGCGTAGATCCCAGTATGCGGCTCTTTCTATATTTTTTTCTTTTATTTTTTTTGCTTTGCCTATCATGACTTGTGTTTTTTTTAACCAACTTCTTATTTGATGCAGAGGAGATGGACTACGACGCAGTGCTAGCGCAGAGGGCTGCCCTCGGAAGCAAGGCGCTGAAGAAGCACAAGAGGGTCGCCACCAAACTCCCAGGCGCGAAGGCCCAGAAGGTCGCGGGCCCGGCCGAGGGGGTGGAGGCACCGGCGGTGGCCCCGACAGTAGCCTCAGCGTCGACCGAGGCAAGCGACTTCCCGATCGCCGCAGCGCTCGGGATGGAGACCCCCCCCGCTGACTGTGGCGGTTGAGGAGCTCCTGGCAGAGGGGCACAAGAGGATCCATGTTCCGGATTGGCAGGTTCGGAAGTTAGATGTGTTCCTTGGAAACTCCTTAGCGAGTATGCAGGTGGTAAAGCACCTGGCGATGCCGAAGGACCGGGCCACCATGGACGCCGGCCTGGCAGGCGATGATGCCGTCGAGATCGCTCGCTCGGCGGTATCGATAAGTGTCGACTCTTCGCGTTTGAAAGTATCTTTTAGGTTTGTTTTTCTAACTCCTTGCGCTTCTTGTTGTTCTGCTGCAGATAACCGTCCACTTCGGTCATCTCATGGAGAAGATGACGGAGTTGGAGAAGGAGCTCAAGCAGGAGTCTGACCGAGCTCGGGCCGAAAAGGCTCGAATGGGGAACGAGATCGACAAGCTGAAGGTCGAGTTCGAGGGGAGGACGACGAGGCTCGAGTACCTCGAGGGCCTCGTCGCGAAGCTCGAGGCCGACCTACTCCAGCAGAAGGAGGAGTCGGAGAAGCAGCAGGCCGAGGCTGCGGAGGCCAAGGCTGCGGCAGTGAAGGAGGCGGAAGCGGCCACCCTGGCAAAGGTGCAAGGCTTCCTTGCTGCAAACATGGCCAAGGCGTATGCCCAGGCCATCGCTCAGGTGACAGAGCGGTACCCTAAGGTCGACTGTTCGGGGTGGAGGCTCTTCCCGGGCCACGTCGACAGCTTCGACCCCGAGTCGGAGGAGGAGGAAGCTGATGACGAAGATGACGCCGAGGTCGAAGTCATCGGCGAGGTGCAGGGGTCCGTGGTGACTCCGCTGGCGATGGTGCCTCCTTCAGGAAAGTCCGACCCCACCCACTCTCGACGCCCCGGGAAAGAGGTCGCTCCCTGACTTCTTCTTCTTTCTTTTGTTATTTGTTTTTTTCTTCTTTTTTGTTTTTCGAGCTGTTGCTTGTACTGTCTAATTGCGGACTGGCCACCGCATTTTTGTAATGAATGAAAAGAACTTTTGAGCTCGATCTTGTCTTTCTCCTACTGTTTGCTTGAAATTTAACTAAGTGTTCAAACAAAGAACTCTAGACTTTGCTAGATGTGCATAGCTTTGTTCAGGGGTCGGATGGGGAGTAAACTTGTGACTATTTACTGAGCCATGTTGTTTGCTTTGCTCTTTTCAGCTTGCCGAGGTGACCAACTCGGCCAAACACCCCTGCTCCGGAGAGGAGTTCTGTTCCGAGGTCGGCTTGGGAGCGACGAGGCTGTGCTTGGCCAGGTGTCGAGAGCGCCTTTACGAAGTCGAGTTGGGGCTGCGTAGGGCTGAGAGCGAGCGGAACCACCTGCAGGTGATCCTGAGCCGACGAGACATCAAGATCCAGTGACTAAAGGGTCGGCTCGCCGAGATACCCCCCGTAGGCGAGGATGATGGCTCGTAGGCAGCCTTCACCAATGGGCTGCAACTTCAGTGTCTCCAGTATTCTTTGTCGAAGATGACTGCGGAGCGGGACGATATGCTCACCGAAGTTCACCACTTGCAGATTGTGGAGGCTGAACTTCTGGCGGAGGAAGAGGAGCTGACCTCGGCAGTGGGCAAGCTGATGGCCGAACGCGACGAGTTGACGGCGGAGGTCGATGCATTGAAAAGAGCCACAGTGGACAGGGGCATCGAGGTCACCCAGCTCTGTCGAATTATCGCCAGCCGCCCAAGCATTCCAAGTTCTACCTTACCTTCTCGCTTCGAGGAGGATGTGGGACACAACTCTCTAAAGCAAAGGATCGCCGAGCTGGAGTCGGAAGTGGCTTGCCTGAAGCCACGTTCAGGGCCAATTAATGTCAGGAGCACTTCATGCACTCGCGAGGAAGGTGAGCGAAGCATTTCGTTTTATGAGCTCGCGACACGTTCGCCCGTAGGCCGACCAAGTCCGGGTGATGCCCAAAGTGGCATGGCGATTTCATCGAGCGGAGCATCCGTCGGCGCAACTGTCAGGAGCAGCGCCGAAGACACGTATCAATTTGCTGGTTTAGGGACGAGCACTGGGGTTAAGCGTCGCCGCCCTCGAGTGTCTTTGAAGCGAAACATCCCTGCGCCAAGGAAGCGTTGAAGATTTTTTGTTCTCCCAACTTTGTATTTTGTCTAAGTGTAACGAGTCGGCTTTGTAGTTTTTGCTTTTGAAGTCTTGCAGCTTCGTTGTAAAGAAACGTTGTCTTGTACTGTTTCCCCATACTTAATGGAAATGAGGCTCCTTTTTTTCTTTCTTTCTTGGACTTTGTGTGTTTTTGTGAAACCTTTCTGTTGTTGTGTTACTCATGACTATCTTTAGCGTGCCGAGGTTCGGAGCTAGATTTTTGCTTGTTTGGGCCTCAGTGCCAAGAGCGCTCGGCAATGCGTGCCAAAGTCTAGAGCAAGGTTTTTTGCTTGTTCGGGTGTCGGTGCCAAGAGTGCTCGGCAAGTGGTGCCGAGGACGCTCAGCTAGGCGTGCCGAACACCACTTCGAACCTCACAACTGGTGATTCTGTAACGGTGAGCTTCTGGTAGTGGAGAGCAGTCCCTTGGAGGACTATTTCAACTCTAGACGAACCGTAAGAACCAAAGGTTAGTTCCTCCAGGTGCTTCTCTCGTGTCTAGTATAGTTATAGGAATCCTCGTGCACGACGGCGGAGCTCGTTCCGACGGTCGTAGGAGCAATTCCGAACTCGTTGTTAGAGTATATTTCAACGGTTGTGGGAGCAATTCCGAATAGCGAACCACTTCTAGCTCGCTTAAGAGCGAGCTTACGAAGCGGAGTCGAGCCAAGTGTTGGACTCCGAACTCGTCGTTAGAGTATATTTCAACAGTTGTGGGAGCAATTCCTAATGGCGAACCACTTCTAGCTCGCTTAGGAGCTAGCTTGCGAAGCGGAGTCGAGCCAAGTGTTGGACTCCGAACTCGTCGTTAGAGTATATTTCAACGGTTGTGGGAGCAATTCTGAATGGTGAACCACTTCTAGCTCGCTTAGGAGCGAGCTTGCGAAGCGGAGTCGAGCCAAGTATTGGACTCCGAACTCGTTGTTAGAGTACAAGAAATTAAAAACATAGAGATGCAGATAATCACAAGGGAAATACGGGAAAAGAAAGTTCTTTATTGATAACTACTAGTCGGCTGCTTCTAAGTTGCGAGCCGATTATTACATTGGTGAGATAAAGAAGCAAAATACAAGTGAAAGGAAAGGAACGGTTCGACATCTGAAGGTACTTAGAGAGGCTTTCAAGCGCTCTCTTGGTACTTTAAGAGATGGTCGGCATTCCAAGTCCTGGGAACCTCTCTGCCTTCAAGGTCTTCTAGACGGTATGTCCCGGGCTGAACCACTTTGGTGATCTTGTATGGTCCTTCCCAATTTGGAGCTAGCTTACTCTTCTGACTGGGGAATGAGATTGCTAGCTTTCTGAGGACCAATTCCCCTTCTTTGAGGTCGGTGGGACGGACTCTCTTGTTGTAGGCCAGCTTTATCCTCCTTCGATAGCTTTGTTGGCGAATTGAAGCTCTTTCACGAAGCTCATCAATCAAATCTAAATTTGCTCGAAGCTTTCTAGCATTCTGCTCTTCTTCATAAGCAATAAGGCGAGGAGAGGGTACACCGACATCTAAGGGGATCACAGCTTCGGACCCATAGGTGAGATTGAACGGCGACTCTCCTGTGGGGGTCCGTTTCGTAGTGCGGTAATTCCATAGTACGTTAGGGAGCTGATCAATCCATAAGCCTTTGGCAGACTTATCCAGCCTCTTCTTAATACCGGAGAAGATTTGTCGGTTGGCATTTTCTACTTGACCATTCGACTGCGGGTGGGAGACGGAGGAGAAGCGTTGTTGGATGGCAAAGTCTTCACACAGAGCTCAGAATGCAGCTCCTGTAAATTGTGTTCCATTGTCGGTTATGAGGACCCGAGGGACGCCGAACCTGCAGATGACGCTCTTCAAGAAGAACTGAAGTACTTTGTTCTCGGTGATTGTAGCCAAGGGCTCAGCCTCTATCCACTTCGAAAAGTAGTCGATTGTCACGACTAAAAATTTGAGTTGGCCGGGAGCTGGTGGAAACAGCCCTATTAAATCCATCCCCCACATTGCGAAAGGGATCAGACTTGATAGGGAGGTGAGTTGAGCTTGGGGTAGGCGACGAATGTTGGAATACTTTTGACAAGAGCTGCATTGCCGAACGTGCCGTTCGGCATCTCGAAGAAGGGTTGGCCAGAAGTAACCATAATTCAACACCTTCCGGGCGAGGGATCTTACCCCTGAATGTGCCCCGCCTATGCCTTCGTGAAGCTCTTGCAAGGCGTATGTGGCCTGCTCTGGGGAGGGACACCGTAAGTAGGGTCTGCCGTCCACTTGAGTGAAGGAGCGTTTGTAAAGGAACCCCTCAACAAGGGTGTACCGCTCCGCTTTGGTTCTGATTCGATGAGCTTCCTTAGGGTCTTCAGGGAGGAGCCCATCCCTTAGAAATTCTATCAAGGGTTTAATCCAATTGTCCTGAAGTTGAACAGGCAAGGACTCCATCAAGTCGGAAGTTTCTTCTTCTATGCTTGGTCTCAGGACCACTTCAATCAGGACGGTCTGCTCAAGACCTTGAAGGGAGGAGGAGGCTAACTTGGATAGGGCATCTGCTTGGGAATTTTCCTCTCTGGGGATTCGCTGAATAAGTGCCTCTTCGAATAGGGCCATGAGATTTCGGACCTTGGCTAGATACTTAGCCATTCGATCATCTCGCACCTCATACTCGCCCAAAACTTGATTTACGACTAGCTGAGAGTCACTAAAGATCCGGAGGCATTATGCCCCTGCCTTCCGAGCCATTCCGAGGCCGGCTATAAGGGCTTCATATTCCGCTTCATTGTTGGAGGCCTTGAAGTTAATGCGGAGGGAGTATTAGAGAACGAAGTCATCTGGGCTTGCCAATATGACCCCGGCTCCGCTCCCTTCGGTGCAGGAGTATCCATCTACATATACTGTCCAGATAGAAGGCCCGTTTGCTGCTTGGCTGACCTCAGGGATGGTGCTCTCAACAATGAATTCTGCTAAGGCCTGAGCCTTGATCGCGGTCCGAGGCTGGTATAATATATCATGCTGGCTCAGCTCGATCAACCACTTCATGAGGCGGCTGGAGGTCTCAGGTTTGTGAAGGATTTTCTTAAGGGGTTGGTCGGTAAGGACGACCACGGAGTGGGACTGAAAATATGGGCGAAGCTTCCTAGCTGCCATGACCAAGGCGTACGCCATCTTCTCCAGTCTCGGGTAGTGGAGCTCGGCATCCCGAAGTACCTTGCTCACGTAATAGATGGGCTTCTGAGCCCTGTCTTCTTTCCTCACCAAGATAGCGCTGAGGGTTTGTTCAGAGGCAGCTAAGTAAAGGTAGAGTGTCTCTCCTGGGATAGGCTTGCTGAGGAGAGGGGGGTTGACTAGATAAGCTTTAAGCTGATCGAATGATTCTTGTTGTTGTTGCCCCCATTCGAAGCCTTTGGCCTCGTGAGTGCCTTGAAGAAGGGAAGACACTTCTCCCCTGACTTAGAGAGGAAGCGCCCTATGGCAGCAAGGCGTCCTGTCAACTTCTGAACCTCTTTCACATTTTTGGGAGGGGCCATGTCCAGTCTGCCCTTGATCTTCTCGGGGTTAGCTTCGATTCTCCTTTGGCTGACCATGAAGCCTAGGAACTTCCTCGATGAGACTCCGAACGCACACTTGTTCGGGTTGAGCCTCATATCATGCTTCCTGAGTACATCGAACGCCTCTTGCAATCGGCCACTTGATCGGCCCCATGGATGCTCTTAACCAGCATATCATCAACATATACTTCCATATTTCGGCCGATCTGTTCTTGAAAGACTTTGTTGATGAGGCGTTGATAGGTGGCACCTGCATTCTTCAACCTGAAAGGCATCACCCTGTAGCAGTAGAGGCCCTGATCGGTAACAAAGGAGGTCTTCGGGATATCCGGGGGAAACATGCGGATTTGATTGTACCCGGAAAAAGCATCCATGAAGCAGAGAAGCTCATGGCCCGAAGTGGCGTCAATCAGGGTGTCGATGCTCGGAAAAGGGAACGGATCTTTGGGGCATGCCTTGTTCAGGTCGGTAAAGTCGATGCAGATTCTCCAGCTCCCATTGGCCTTCTTTACCATCACAACATTCGAGAGCCATTCGGGGTAATTGACCTCTTGTATGAACCGAGCCTTAAGGAGCTGGTCCACCTCTTCTTTTATAGCTTGTTGGCGCTCAGGAGCAAATTTGCGCCTCTTCTATCGGACCGGTTTGGACCCCGGTGCAACGCTCAAGTGGTGGACAAGGAGCTCTTCGGAGATTCCTGGTATGTCGGCGGCCGACCATGCAAAGAGGTCGCGGTTCCTTCTAATGCATTAGACTATGTCGGAGCATAGGGTAGATGGGAGGGTCTTGCTGATGAAGAACTTGCGGTTCGGATCTTGCTCAGAGAAGAGCACTTCCTCTAATTCATCCACCGGCTCGGACGTTGGTCGGACACTCTCTTGGGGGATTTCAAGAGTTTTAGGGGAGAGAACTGGACCCCCAGTAGAGGTCATTGTAATATCCTGGACGGATATTACCTTGTATAAATTATTATTTTATTATTATTTTATTATTATTTTGTTTTAATTCCAAAATTGAAACATTTTGGTGATTTTCGCCCGGTTTGTTCACAAACGTTGTCTGTACACATCTACCGGTCTATGTACATCGGTAATATATCGAATTGGTGCCGTGATCTTCCGAATGGATGATAAATTTTATTTTATTATTATTTTCAAATTAAACTAATTTATACGGATTATATGAGGATTTCTTGGTATACACATACATATACATATACATACATTTGTATTATACTCAATTAGTACATTATACAAAATATGTAGTATGTACTCTTGGACAATGTGCTTATCCTTGTCACGACAAACCAAAATTAGATGGTTAGGGTTTTATTAAGTAGCTAAGCTAGGGTTTTTTTAAGCATAAGAGATTAGAGAACTCTTCTAGAAGCCTTATCTCTTCCACCATGCTTCAAACTCACCCTAGCACCATACTTCCACCTCACCATACACCTTACCCCTCCCTCACCTAGGCATGGCTGGATTGCTTCTTCTTGGGGGGTTTTGTGCAAAATATGAGTGCACTTTTGCACTCTCCCCCTCCTCTCCCATCCTATAAATACCCCTTCCTTCTCCACTTGTCTCACTTTTTACAAAACAAAAGAAAGGAAAGGAAAAGAAAGAGAGAACCTCATTCTAACTTGAGAGTTTTTCTTGTAGGTCTTCCTAGGAGTTCTAGGAGCTTAGGGGAAGGAGAAGTATAAGCAAGCAAGTCATTCCATCAAAGAGAAAGAAAGGTGGGGGTTCTCCACTTGTTCTTTTTGTTTGTTTGAGTTGTTGATTTTTGGCTTCTTCTTCTTCTTGTCTTCCTTATTTTGTTTTCTTTTGTTTGGGGGAGTTGTTGTGATTTTGTTGTGTGTTGTTGTTTATGTTGCAGTTGTATGGATAAAAGAAAGTAATTAGTGGTAGTACCAACTAAACACATAAAGATTACATCTTTATAGTTGTAGTTGTTGTTTTGTGTTATGAATTGGACTAAAATGAACATAATGCATATGGACTTTGTATACAACCATTTTGGGTTGTAGGACTAGACATGGACTCATACACATAAGCATATGGACCTTGTATACAACCATTTTGGGGTTGTAGGATATACACTTGAACTTTCACTACAAGGAATTTGACATATAGTGACAGCAAAAATCCGGAGGTAAAAGGCGAAAAACCGTAGGTATAGCCCATAAAACCTATACCAACGGACATATTTTTCCGTCGTTTTTAATTAGCTATACCCACGGCAAAATGCCGTCACTATAACCTATAGCGACGGTTTTTTCACCCGTTGGACAAAACCTCGGTGTTATACCCACGGTTTCGTATCCGTTGGTATAGGTTTTAAAAATGTATTTTGCTTTCCTATAGCCACGATTGAAGCTCCATTACTATAGGTTTTAGCAATGATTTTCGCATTCAATTATTTGAATATATACTCATCATTCTATACACAATTTTTTCTTATTAATTACGCTTATGATAATTTAATATTTTCTTTTATAATATTAATTTAATTATAAACCAAATACACAATGAAATAAATACATGTGTTTATGTAACAAAATTAAATTAAATTAAATTTCAATCATATTATAAATTAAATTAATGAAGTATTACAAACATATCAAATTCAAATTACAAAATAGTTAAAATGTCAACCTAAGAGTACCATACTGACATATAATAAGCATATAAAGTCTTATAACAATCTAATCCACTTAATTTCGAGGTTTGCTCCATCAACAGAAAATTAGCTTCCATTGCCAATAAATAGTGTACATCTACAACTCGCCAATAAATAACTCCGATCTACAATGCTGACTGAAAAATCATCTCAGCAAGTTCCTGTACCATCAAAAATATAAAGGAATAGTTATTAGGCACATTCAGCGAAGGATAATAAAGAAAACTTGTTCGGCACAGGGCAAATCTCAAAACTATTTTACCAATCTACAAAAAAGAAAACCATGTAACATATCAGGAAATAAATCACTAATGAAAGTAAGTATAAACTCTTAAAAATAAACTTACTTCTAATGTATTAAAGATCTGCTGCTGCTTTACGATCAACGTTTCGAACACATTCTGCTCTTGCATGTTGTTTGTACCCACGTCATTGCAGTCTATGCCACAATATGGGTTGCTCTCCTAAAACAACAAAGAAAAAGGTCTCTATGAGATTCTAAGCACAATGGTTAAACTCCGATATGATGTATATTTGTGATTACTTGTTATCGACACTTAAAATAAACATTAAAACAAAGTTTTCTGAGTGTACAACTAAACAAGTAATACATAAGAAAGTAAATTTATAAAAATGAAAATATAATAAAGAGAAAAAGTTATATAGCTTAACTATTAACTATTTAATGAAATACCCCCAACAAAGACTAGTTGGGGTTTATCCAAATCGGTAAAGCAATAGGATCATAGGCCTAAAAGTGGACCAAAACAACGCAACAGAAAGAAAGCAGACACAAAATTATCAAGAAAGATTACAGACTACTGGTGCATAGCATAATCATGTGCATAAATGTTCCACAGACATGCAGTATATAAACATCACCATATTATCATGTACGCAAAGGCATTTTGCTGTAGTACCTTGATTTGCTGAGATTTAACTGCAGTAAGAGTATCAATAGGTTGTAGACCACTGTTTTCAGCCAAGGCCATTAGAACAGAATCTAAAGCTTCAGAAAAAGACCTGATAGCATACTGCAAAAGTAAAATAAAAGGATAAGTTTTCTAAGAATTAAGTTGTATATTTTTTGACAAGGAGCAATAAGTAGTATATTTTCTAACAAGGAGCAGGTTGAAAATTTTAACCTGCTCAACACCAGGGTGCTTATTCGCAGAAGCTTCTACCGCAATTGAGCAGGAAATCTCAACTGAACCACCACCGTACACAATTGAATTGTTTCGGATCAAGTTCCTTGACACACACAATGCATCATGCACACTTCTCTTAGTTTCATCAATCATCATTTTATTACCTAAATCATCAAAGTGAACTTTTATATATCAGACTCCAATTACAAGCACAATTGAAAGTATAATATATATTATTCTTCTTCAAGAATTAGGTGATTTCCAGACATGCATTTCTTGCAGAATAACTGACTGAAAACAAATTAGATCGCAAAAAGGGTAAAAGGGTAACTGTTAGGAAATTACTTGAATATGAACACTCATGTTTTAGTATCCAGCCTAAAACATTGTCAGGTTGAAAATAATAAAAATTTCATATAATATTCACAAAAATTCACACCTACTTTCCAAGATTTTTAGGTGTCAACTCTTGCAATCTAGCAACAATCCTTCCACCTGTACAGAAAACCAGATCATAAGTAATAAGAAATATCAGCAGTCCTTATTATGAAATCAAGCTCTCGAACAAACCTGTGGCTATAGCAAATAGTTCCAATTTACAGCCTCGAAGTGTACACTAAATCAAGCTCTCGAAGAAATATATTGATTGATTTTGTGGCTAAAGTTGGAATAATATTTGTTAATTTACAGCCTGAGGAGATGAACAGCATCCAACTGACGGGAAAGATCAAAGCTGCAATTGCCGAGCATGTATGAGCTTTCCAAGTTCCATGAGTTTTTAGTGAACATTTTCGGACAGTATCTATATATGTCGAGAAAGTGATCGAACTACAGATCAGAGCAGAAGCAGTACTGCAGAACTGTTGTGCGCGGAATACAAAACTACTTAATCAATGCGGAATCAAAGAGAGAAACAGCGACAGAAAACACAGAAAAGCAAGCAACACAAGAACACAAGATTTACGTGGTTCGGCAAAACGATGCCTACATCCACAAGGGGCGGTTGGGGTTCTTCTTGCTATTCTCAACAATGGGCAAAACAAAGTTTACAAGAGATGACGGCTGCAAAATCCGAATAAGGTGTTACAATTTACAAAACCCTAACAAGTGTATTTATAGGGAGACTATTGGGCCTTCCAAAAATGGGCCTGATCTGATTCAAAACCCGCCGACAGTCGACTGGTCCAATTACCAGTCGACTGGTCTTGTTCAAGGCAGTCGACTGGGCAGTCGACTGCTGCTGCTGTATCCCAAGCCTTTGAAACTTCTCTGGACAGTCGCCTGATCCTCCAGTTCAGTCGACTGATATACTGTAACTTTCATTTGCTGCAGATACTCCAAAATAATCTGAACCAGAATCGAGCCATTATTCAACAATCTCCACCTTGGCGAGATCTTCCAAGTATCCAAGCAATCTCCACCTTGGTGAAATCTTCCAAGTAGCCCAAGCAATCTCCACAAATACTCCAAAACAACTGCTCATCACCAAATGCAACAAAACACCCAAACTCCATCTTAGTATGATATCACACACTAAACAAACCAATAGCAAAGCACTATCCCAACCGCCCATGCCAAATTATCAAACATGCAAAATATTAGCCAGGTTCATGCAATGCTTGAACTTGGCTGCCCCAACAACTTTGGTCAACATATCAGCAGGATTATCAGCTGTTCCAATCTTCACCAAATGAATATCACCATCCTTTATCAAATCACGCACAAAATGATAACGGACATCAATATGTTTGGTCCTCGAATGATGAACTTGGTTCTTCGCTAAATGAATAGCACTCTGACTGTCACAGTGTACCTCCACCTTCTCCCGATGAATTCCCAAGCTCTTCAAAAGTCCATGTATCCAAATGGCTTCCTTCATGGCCTCAGCAACCGCCATGTATTCAGCCTCAGTAGTAGACAACGCTACAGTGGACTGCAAATTTGACCTCCAACTTATAGGTGCTCTAGCCATAGTAAACAAATAGCCTGTAGTAGACCGCCTCTTATCTAGATCACCTGCATAGTCAGAATCAACATATCCAACCAATAACCTGCTAATATTGTCATCCCTTTCAAATTTCAAACCCACATCTGTGGTGCCACTTATGTACCTCAAAATCCATTTAGCTGCTTGCCAATGCTCTTTGCCTGGATCATGCATATATCGACTAACCATACTCACCGCCTGAGAGATGTCTGGTCGAGTACAAACCATAGCATACATCAAACTGCCAACCACACTAGTGTAAGGTACATTAGCCATATACTGTCTCTCTTCATCTGTACTTGGAGACTGAGAAGCACTAATTCTGAAATGAGGGGCTAATGGTGTACTGACCGGTTTAGTTTTCTCATCTATACCAAACCGTTTCAGCACCTTCAAAAGATATTGCTTCTGTGTCAAACTCACTATGCCCTTTGCTCTGTCTCTAGCTATCTCCATCCCAAGTATCTTCTTGGCTTCACCAAGATCCTTCATCTCGAACTCAGAACTCAACTGATTCTTCAAATTTTGAATCTCCTTAGCATTTTTAGAGGCAATCAACATATCATCCACATATAATAACAGATATATGAAAGAGCCATTCTGCAACTTCCTGAAGTAGACACAATGATCATACTCACTTCTGGAATATCCCTGCACTTTCATAAACTGATCAAACCTCAAATACCACTGCCTTGGAGATTGCTTCAACCCATAGAGAGACTTTTTCAATTTGCAAACACAACTTTCCTTCCCAGCTGTCTTAAACCCATCTGGCTGCAACATATAAATTTCTTCATCTAGATCCCCATGTAAGAACGCAGTCTTCACATCCATCTGTGTCAATTCAAGATCAAACTGTGCTACCAATGCCAACAAAATCCGAATAGAAGGATGCTTCACAACCGGAGAGAACACTTTATTGTAGTCAATTCCTTCCTTTTGAGCATACCCCTTTGCAACTAGTCTAGCCTTGAACCGAACACTGCCTTTTGGACCTTCTTTCTTCGTATACACCCACTTGCAACCAATTGCTTTCTTCCCCTTTGGTAGTTGCACTAGATCCCAAGTCTTATTCTTATGAAGAGAGTTCATCTCTTCATCCATAGCAACTTTCCAATCTGCATTTTCTGAACTTCTAGTGGCTTCTTTGAAGTTGGAGGGAACTTCATCATCCACAATGGGAAGAGCAAATGCAACTGTATCTGTAAAACGAGACGGTCGTTTGATATCTCTTCTTTGCCTTCTTACTGCAATTGATTCTTCCTGCTGGATAGGAACTTCTTCATCATTCTCAGTATCCACCACATCATCTTCATCTTGGACAGGAACAGGATTTTCAACTGACAACTTTTCTAACTCCACCTGTTGGAGAACTCTCCTACCAGTCGACTGGTAATTGCCAACAGTCGACTGTCCCGAGCTCCTATTCTTCTGCTGTTCTGGACCACCAGTCGACTGCTCCTGTACACCAGTCGACTGTCCCGAGATTCTGCTACTCACCTGTTGGAGAACTGTCCCACTCTTCTGCTGCTCACCAGTCAACTGTCCTATACCACCAGTCGACTGTCCCGAGCTAATCATGCTGGTCTCATCAAAAGTTACATCTCTGCTGATTACTAACTTCTTTTGTTCTGGACACCACAACCTGTAACCTTTGACACCAGTACTAAAACCAACAAATATAGCCTTCTTGGCTCTTGCATCAAGTTTAGTTTCAGTTACATGAAAATAAGCAGGACAACCAAATATATGCAAAAAACTATAATCAGATGCAGGTTTACCACTCCATACCTCAATAGGCGTTTTGCCTTCAAGTGCTGCTGATGGTAAACGGTTGACAATGTGGCTTGCATATATAACAGCTTCTGCCCAAAATGTCTTCTTCAATCCAGACTGTGCTAACATACATCTCACCTTCTCAAGTAAGGTTCTGTTCATCCTTTCTGCAACCCCATTTTGCTGTGGAGTCTTCCTAACTGTGAAGTGCCTCTGGATCCCTTCATCTTCACACAATTTCAGAAACGGATCATTCTTGTATTCCCCTCCATTATCTGACCTCAGAACCTTAATTTTCCTACCAGTCTGATTTTCAACTTTCTTCTTCCAACTTGTGAACAATGTCAAAACTTCATCTTTGTGCTTCATGGTATATACCCAAACTCGTCTGGAGTAATCATCAACAAAAGTAACAAACCAGTGTCTACCACTCATAGAAGGTGTCTGAGTAGGGCCCCAAACATCTGTGTGCACATAATCGAGGATACCCTTTGTCTGATGTACAGCTGTACCAAATTTCACCCTAGTTTGCTTACCCAAAACACAATGTTCACAAAATTCCAACTTGCACCCTTTAGCATCCTTAAGCAACCCTTGCTTCACAAGCCCCTGCAAGGCCTTTTCTCCTGCATGCCCGAGTCGCATATGCCACAACCTAGTAGAGTCGGGAACAACCTGTTTAGGCCTTTCAGTTACACTGGCAGCCTCACCCAAATATGTTTTTCCCTGCAAGAAAAACAAGTTCCTTTTTCTTTGCCCTTTCATCACCACGAGTGATCCGCTAGTCACCTTCAGAATGCCACCTTCACTAGCAAATTTCAATCCACTGGCCTCCAAAGCACCAAGTGAAATCAAATTCTTTTTCAAATCTGGAACATTCCATACATCTGAAAGCTCCCTAATAAGACCATCGTGCATTAGCAATTCAATCTTCCCGATTCCTACTTTCTTATAAGGCGCATCATTTCCCATCAAAACTACACCACCATCCATATACTCCAAAGAAGTAAACCACTCCTTTTTCCAAGACATATGATAGGAGGCTGCTGTATCAAGAAACCATACTTCTTGATAAAGTGAGGGACTAGAAGCAAGTGCAAAAGAAAAGTCCTCGCCACTTTCTAAATTATCAACAGTCACATTTGCAGTCGAATTTCCCTTATTTCGTAGCTTTGGACAATCCTTTTTCCAATGCCCCCTTTCATGACAGAAAGCACATTCATCTTTGGCCGGTATTTTCCTGTCCTTCGAAACTCCTCTCGATTTGGAACGAGATTTGTTTTCCTTTTTCCCAGATTTGGACTCAGATCTGGTCTCAGTCCTGCCCCTTACAATCAAAGCTTCAGAAGTTTCTCTATCAACCATTTTATCCCTTCTCCTAGTTTCATTATTCAACAGAGCATTTGCAACATCTTCATATTTCACAGTATCTTTTCCATATAATAAAGTAGTTGCTAAATGATCATAACTTTCAGGTAATGAATTCAACAGAATTAGGGCTTTATCTTCATCCTTAATTTGCTCATCCAAATTTAACAAATCAGCCAATAATTTATTAAATGATTCAATATGAGCATTCATAGACATACCTTCCGTATAGGTGAAGCGAAAAAGTCTCTTCTTCAAATACAGCCGATTCTCCAAACTTTTCCTCATGTATTTGTCTTCGAGCTTCTTCCACAACACCGCAGCAATGGTATCCCTCATCAAATCGTACTTCTGAGCCTTCGTAATAAAGAACCGAATAGTCCCACACGCAACTCGATTCAACTTCTTCCAATCTGCTTCGGACATATCCTTTGGTTTTTCTACTTCCAAAGCAACATCTTGTTCTTGTTGAACAAGAACATCCAACACCTCACATTGCCACATCCCAAAATTGTTTGTTCCATCAAATTTTTCAACTTCAAATTTTGCGTTGTGAATCGTTGTTCTGGACAAACTTGATCCCACAACATCCTTGGTTGCATCTGCATCACCCGCCATCTCCCTCTAGGTCGAACCAACAGCTCTGATACCACTTGTTGTGCGCGGAATACAAAACTACTTAATCAATGCGGAATCAAAGAGAGAAACAGCGACAGAAAACACAGAAAAGCAAGCAACACAAGAACACAAGATTTACGTGGTTCGGCAAAACGATGCCTACATCCACAAGGGGCGGTTGGGGTTCTTCTTGCTATTCTCAACAATGGGCAAAACAAAGTTTACAAGAGATGACGGCTGCAAAATCCGAATAAGGTGTTACAATTTACAAAATCCTAACAAGTGTATTTATAGGGAGACTATTGGGCCTTCCAAAAATGGGCCTGATCTGATTCAAAACCCGCCGACAGTCGACTGGTCCAATTACCAGTCGACTGGTCTTGTTCAAGGCAGTCGACTGGGCAGTCGACTGCTGCTACTGTATCCCAAGCCTTTGAAACTTCTCTGGACAGTCGCCTGATTCTCCAGTTCAGTCGACTGATATACTGTAATTTTCATTTGCTGCAGATACTCCAAAATAATCTGAACCAGAATCGAGCCATTATCCAACAGAATTTGATGCATTTGGGAATTCTACTTTCACACTTGTGAACTACGTCTCTCTTTTTTAATCTTTTCTCCTCCTTTTTAATCCATGTCATTCATGGCATTCCCCCCCCCGCCCGACACTTTGTTCTCTAGTATGTTACCATTCTGTACTAGAGTAAGGGGGTTTGTTAGGAGGAAATTAAGATACATTTAAAGGAGGCTCATGTCTTTTTTTTTTCCTTCTTTTTTCTGGGTATAAATTCCAGTGTGCGAGTTATATATATATATATACGAGACTGTAATGTAATCCTGATGTTCACCAGAATAAATTGTCGAATAAACCGTGTGTTGCTTTTCACTAGTGTACAGTAAATCAACTGTACGTATTTCTTGTGCATGCATCTAGCTAATTAATGTTATTTACCTTGCTCTCTTTCCTGTTTGCATGATCCATATTCACAAGTTTTCAAGTCTAATATAACTGCATCCATGCTAAAAAAATTGCAGCAACAGTAAGACCTAAATCGATTTTGCATAAGAAGCTTATAAACAAGACATATATCATATGTATTTCTTATTCAATATATATAGGTCAGGTTTTTTGTTTTTTGTTTCATCCAATTGTCAACGCTAGCTTAATTAGCTTGGAGTTATTTTTGCAGTTATAATAAGAAACAACACAACTAGCTCAAAAGTTCTATTGTTTTAATATTCTTTATTTTTATCGTCACTACAAACCGCAAGGCCTGTAGCGGCATACTTCTCCCGGCGTTTCCTGTACGTTCCGCTATAGATGTGGAAGATTTTTTTTAAAAAGAAAACGCACACTCTATACCGGCGCTTCACAGAAATGCCGCCATAGGTGCAAACAGAATTGGGTGCACCTATGTCGCAAGCACACTTTCAAAACCACTCGCACTGAGCTCCATATATTCCAACTGGTTTTTTTCTACACATCCCCGCTGATGAGGATACAATTCAACCATTGATGAGGATAAGTTCATATTTTCACCAGAGAAAATAAACAAAATTTCAACCATTTTCCTCCTCTTTGGTCTAAATGTCATAATCTTTTTGCTACATTTCAAATCAGAAGTGACCAATAACTCCATCCTATCTTTTGTCTAAATGTCATATTTTCACCAGGGGAGGGACATCCACATGATTCAAATAAGCACCTACCATATGCTTCTTAACTACCAGCCCAAGTCCCATTCGGGTCTACCCCTACTCTTCATTTCATTGACTACAATCATATCACTCTTCTAAACTAACACCAATCTCCACCGTACATCCCGAAACCATTTAATCATCTTCCCCTCATTCTACATCAATCAAACTCATCTCTACCTACTTACAAGTACACTCACTTCGCATCCTATATTTCAAATCCCCCCATTTCTTCGACAGTCTTTCTCTAGCTTTCAACTTTTCCTTCAATTTCCAATAACTGTACTCTATATACACTAAATTAACAAAATTTTCAACATTAAGCAAAGGCGAGATCTTTATTGCAACTCCAATTCCAAAATTACACAACAATTCGCATAAAAAAAATGAATTTTTGAGTTGCTAGACCTGTAAAGCTATCATGGCTCTACCTTATAGATAACTATCCCTTCAATTTCAAAAAATGTACAACATATACATTACATTAACAGAATTTCACCAGTAACTAAAGGAGAGACTTTTCAATTCCAAAACTGATTCCAAATCCCACAAAAACATGAAATTGCAAGAAATCAGACCTGCAATCCGCTCCCAATCATGCGATTGATAGCATTGTTACTACCTCCACCAACTCCGACCACCTTGATCCTCGCCGAGTCCATCGAAACAAACGGCGAGTAGCTCGAGCACCAGATCGGAACCGACCGAGATGGAGCTCTTCTCGAAGAGTTGCGAGGCGGATTGCTGCAGTGAGAGAAGAGGGGTTGGGAAGTGGGGATTCGAAGACAAAAAGATGGCAAGCTTGGGGAGAAAGGATTTAGGGAGAGAGGGATTCTGGTGTGAGAGATAGAGAAGAGAGAGAGAGAGAGATGGGTTTGAGCCTGAGACATACTCTATAAATTGGGGATATTTGAGATTTGGGGGAAAAATGAAAAAGTTGGGGGGAAAATGAATTATAGAATATACCCACCTATACCCACAGTTTACTATTCATCTGTGGGTATACAATGTCTGTACCCACGGTTTTAGTGATCCGTCACTATAGGTGTCCGTTGGTATATGGCAAATTTTTTGTAGTGTTTGGACTAAAAAGAATGCATATGCATGGTTGAACCAAAATGGAGGATTCTTTACTTTATTTTATTTTTGCTTAGTTCTTTTATTAATCTTAAGTAAAAGGAAACTATTTTAGATGCTAATTCTAGTATGGAAAAGGAGACTAATCTAAGTTAGAATGATTAAAAGAAAAAGGATCTCTTTTATGCTTGACTAGTAATAAATAAGAAATAGATGCTAATAAAGTAGTAGATGGTTATGTTTTAAATAAAGTAGTAGATGTTTATGTTTCAAATGAAGTAATAGTAGTAGATGGTTATGTTTTAAATAAAGTAGTAGATGTTTATGTTTCAAATGAAGTAGTAGTAGTAGATGGTTATGTTTTAAATAAAGTAGTAGATGTTTATGTTTAAAATGAAGTAGTAGTAGTAGAGGTTTATGTTTTAAATAAAGTAGTTGTAGTAGATGTTTGTGATTAAATAAAGTTGTAATAGATGTTTATGTTTAAATGAAGTTTTAGTAGATGTTGTGTTAAATGAAGTTGTAGTAAATGTTTATGCTTAAATGGAGTAGTAGTAGATGCTTATGTTTAAATAAAGTAGATGGTTGTAGGAAAATTGTTAAAGTAGATGGTTGTAGGAAGGTAGTAGATGCTTATGAACATTAAATGGATGTTTATGCTTATGTTGAAGTAAGTATCATGCTTAGATGGTTGTAGGAAAAATCATGTACCATGTTAGATTGTTATTCATGCTTGGTTAGTAGATATTCATGTTTAGGAATGTGTAGGATTAATGTTAAAATTACCTACCATGCTTAGCTTGTTGTAGATAAATATTGGAGTTGAATACCATGCTTAGAACGTTGTAGGAGTTTAATTCATGCTTAGAATGTGGTGGGAATTATTATACCATGTTTAATAATCGTAGTAACCCATGCTTAGATTATTGTAGAAAATCCATGTTATTAATATCTATCATGTTGTAGGAAACTCATTCTTGAAGTAGGTATCATGTTGTAGGGAAAATATATATATATGCTAGATTGTTGTAGGAATTATTATACCATGCTTAGAATTTAGTAGGAACCCTTATACATGCATAGATTGTTGTAGGAACTATTGTTCATGCTAAGTTAGTAGATGACCATGCTTAACTATTGTTCATGCTAAGTTAGTAGATGATCATGCTCAATTATTGTTCATGCTAAGTTAGTAGATGTCATACTTAACTATTGTTCATGCTAAGTTAGTAGATGACCATGCTTAATTATTGTTCATGCTAAGTTAGTAGATGATCATGCTTAATTATTATTCATACTAAGTTAGTAGATATTCATGCTTAGATGATACCCATGTTTAGATAGTGCATGTTCATGCCTAAATATTGTTCAAGATTGAGTTAGAAGATATTCATGTTTAATGACATTCATGGTTAGATTATGGTAGGAAACTCTTAAACCATGCTTATGATGTATATCATGTTGTAGGAAGTCCACTCTTGAAATAGATACCATGTTATAGGAATTATAACCCATGATTAGTGGTTGGTATCCATGCTTAGAGTATAGTAGATAATCACACTTGAGTTGTAGTAGATACCTTGCTCATGTTGTTGTAGGATTAATGTTAAATTAATCTACCATGCCTAGGATTGTTGTAGGTTAATGCTAAGTAATTATACATGCTTATATTGTTGTAGGATTAATGTTAAATTAATCTACCATGCCTAGAATTGTTGTAGGTTAATGCTAAGTAATTATACATGCTTAAATTATAGTAAAGCTTCATGTTTAGATTGTAGTAACTATCCATGCTTAAGATTGTTACAAGTGCATGCTAAATCGCATTCATAATTAAGAGTGTTGTAAGTTGATGGTTACGTTATATGTACCATGATTAGTTGTTGGAGGTTGATGCTTATTGTAATTGTACTAGTAACTGCCTTGTTGTAGCTAATGTTAGTAAGGGGCCATACATGCTTGAAGGGTATAGGGTGGCATCCTAGTTAAATAAGGAAGCGGACGTATGCTCTATGTTGTTCTAGTCAACTTCGAAAAGAACCCATGGACTCTAGTTGTGTGAAGTCCTAATTGAAATTGGACCATATCATGTGGACATTCCTCATCTGTAGGGGTAATAAGGATTAGAAAGGTCATTAGTAATAGTTAGTTCAATAAAGGTTATTATGTCGCTTCGGGCTTCTCATTGGTAGAATGCCTATCATAGACTATTAGTAGATTCTTCTGTTGCTTCTAGTAATCGAAGATCAAGTTGCTAGTAAGCATGTTTGGTTTCTTCTAGGTTTGATTACCTGTATGGTTGTTTGCATATGATTGTGCTCATACGTGGCTCGACTGTCCCGTATGTAGTTGTGGGTCTCATACGTAGTTTATTTGGCTCGTATGTAGATTGTTGTCTCGTACGCGGCTCGACCGACCCGTGCGTAGCTATTGGTCTCATACGTGACATATTTGGCCGGTATGTACGTTGTTATACGAGGCCCGCCTGGCTCGTAGGGAGTGGTTGGTTCATACGTAGCTTGTTGGCTCGTATGTGGCTAGTATACCCGTATATAGCTTATTAGCTAGTACACAGTTTGTTGTGCTCGTCTAGGGTGATATTATTACCCTAGGGGCTATCGACCATCAAGACATATGTTTTCTTACTTCTAAGGAACTGTGGAGGAGTCACTCCTTGTGTACTGTCGGATCTTAACCGGTGTAGGTTGATCGAAGACCGGAGTATAGACGGAATCCAAGTTTAGGGTAGTGGCATGCATGTATGTTCGCATGGCCAGGAGTCTTGGATCGATAGGCCAGGAACCGGATCCTGAGGGATTCTGGTAAGTCTAGGATGAGTAGCCTGTTATCTTGCGAAGTCTAGTTTTAGAGATAGCAAGTTGTGTTTATAATATTGTCATCCCTAGGAGTGTTCAGGGTTAGGGACATCATTAGGGTAGTGACTTATAAAGATCATTTACTTAGACCTTTGCCGGAAAGGGAGGAGTGGGTTGCAGGGGGCCCCTTACGACTAACTCGTCCCTCGGGGCAGACCTTAGGTGGTATTATTGGGTTGTACCTTCCTATCAAAGGGATACGTACGGTGGCATCTCACGAGTTAGGAGCACGGATTGCGTATCTCACACTGTTGATTCCTGAAGTGCCATGATAAGGCGGGCGGAGCTAGGGATGGATCCCGGAACTCCGTCGGGTCCTATGCCGGGGATACGAACAGGCCATGGACTACGGTCTGGCTAGGGGGCGGCAGGGGGCTCTCCTGTTGGCGGTAACCCCGAGGGTTCGTCTAGTTTTTGAGTGAGGTCCGTTTAGCCGGATAGGAGTGGCAAACATAAACACCACGAGCAGACTGCATTAGTGAAACATAGACACCATGAGCGTACTGCCTTGGTAGGACTTGACCATATCTGCAACCTCATCAGTCACGTTGTATCTGTCAGGAACAGGTTGTGTACAATTAGAAATTCATAACGCATGTTCAAATCCCTATATATGGAGAAACGGCTTGAGATGGGGCGCATGTAGTATGGGCTGCATGTTGCTTCGGAGACTTGCTGACATTAGAATAGGAGCATCCGGGTTTTAGTTAATATTGCGTTAGATTCTAGTCATAGCACTCACGAACACTTAAACTACACCAACACAATTTGCCATGTTTCTGTATGTTGTTTTGGGAGATTCGCTGCTATGTTATCAGTCTTTAAGAGTCAGTGAATACTGACGTCCCCACTTCCATAGGTACTGGATCGCCGAAGTACAAGGGCGAGATTCAGGAGGACTCAAGGCAAGGAAAGCGAGGAGTCAGTGTCATGTTTAGTTCCGCTGTAATATGTGTGTTGATTATCTATTAGTTGAGAAGTACTCAAGTGAGAGTTACCAAGTGTTGTTCTTCATTCTTGTACTCTGATGTAAGATGTTGAAGGTTGTAATACTTGGGAATGTAAAAGGTATTATTGTAACACTATTGTAATGTATTGCAGTTGTATGATATTCAGACTTGAAATACATTGGGTGATGAATAAAAAGTTTTTAATTCTCCTGCTTTTCTGTGTATTGTGACTAATTGAAGAAAAGGTCCTGGCTCGTGTCTCGGATTTCCAGTATATGGAAATCGGGGCGCTACAGTCATGTAGCATTTGTGGGCCATTTCTTGATTGCCTTTTACTTCCCCTACTCCTGCCTAGGTAGGGAACTTCATCTTGAGGTGATAAGGCGAAGGGACGGCTTCGAGAGCAGCTAGGCCGGGTCGTCCTAGGATGACATTATAAACAGCAGGGGACGTCAACGACCATAAAATCCATCGGCTCCGTTCGGGTAGTAGGAGTTTTGCCAGCGATTACGTCGAGGGTGATTACCCCTTCGATAGTCACTGGCACTCCCGTGAACCCATGGAGCGTATAGCCGGCCGGCTTTAGCCTGTCCCGGGATAGCTTGAGTCCTTTAAAAGCACCGAGGAAGAGGATGTTAACGGAGCTACCATTGTCCACCAGTATCCTCTCAACTTTAAAATTTGCCTTATGGAGGTTGATCACTAGGGCATCACAATGGGGGGTTCGGACACCCTCGAGGTCTTCATCTGAAAAAGTGACCGGTACTCCGAGGCCTTTGGGAGGGGGCATGCCATGTACTGAGTTGACCTCCCTGACGAAGGCCTTTCGAGAGGAGTTGGAGGTGCCCCCCTAGGGCCTCCATGAATGAGGTGTAGAATGCGCTCCTCTTCGAACTCGGAAGTTTCTGCACGCCTTTCAGTACGCTTGTTAGCCCCCCGAGGGGGAGGAGGAAGATCGGTTCGGTCATTCCTCACAAATTTGGCCAGCTGCCCCCTCTGGATGAGGGCCTCAATCTCGTTCTTCAAGGCCCGACAATCATTGGTGTCGTGACCATGGTCTCGGTGATAGCGACACCATTTCTCTTTGTCCCTCTTCTTGCCGGGGGTGTTCATCTTTGGGGCAGGAGGTATCACCCCTTCCTTCTCGACTTCCATGAGAATAGTGGTAATGTTGGCGTTAAGAGGAATGAACTTTTCAAATCTAGGGGGAAGGGCGGCGCTGACCGCCATTGTCCTTCTGGAGCTTCTTGGCTCCCTCTTCTTCACCTGCCTTTCTTTTGGTTCCAGAGGAAGGCCCCTCAAAGGTGGGGCGATGCTCAGCTTCCTCAGCCCGGATATACTTCTCGCTTCGGAGAAGGAGGTCAGAGAAGTTCCGTGGGGGCTTCTTGGCGAGGGAGGACCGAAGGCTGGAGTTAAGGACGTTTGATTGGAAGGCTGCTGCAGCGACCGATTGGTCGAGGGAAGCGATAGACCTAGCTTCCGCGGTGAACCTTTTCACATAGTCTCTTAGCTTCTCACCCTTCTTCTGGTTGAGGTAGAGCAGCGAAATGCTGGTCTTCTCAGTTCGGGCGGCTACTCACGAAGTGGGTGACGAAGAGGGTCTCGAACTGCTCGAAGGAGAATATTGATGATGGGGCGAGGCGAGAGTACCATTTCCGGGCCGGCCCCTTGAGAGTAGCGGGGAAGGTTTTGCACAGCAGAGCATCGGAAGCTTAGTGGATGAGCATGAGGGTCTTAAAGCTTTCGATGTGGTCCACGGGGTCAGACTCCCCAGAGTAGGTTTCGAACTGAGGGGGCTTGAAGCCTATTAGAACGGGCGCCTCCATGATGGTTCGAAAAAAAGGAGGTCGGCTTGGACGGAGGGTCCTTCCTCTAAGCTCTTCTTCTCTGTCTAGCTGACCCATGCGCCTCTCCATTTTGTGGAGACGACGGTAGACAGTGTCATCCCTTCGACGGTAATCAAACAAGCCTCCAGACTCGTCTTCATACGAAGGAGAGCGGGGGTTACGACGACGGTAACTCCGGGAGTGACGAGGACTAGGAATGTGCTGGGGGTTGCTAGGAGCTGGGGAAGGAGTTAGGGACCTGTCGGTGAGGACTTTGGACCGGAGGAGGAGTGGGGACTCTCTGAGCATTGTTGTTGTTGGGTCGGAGATTGAGGGCTTGTAAGATGATTGCTTGGAATTGCTGGAACTCGGCACGGGTGATGGGTGCTTCATCATTCCTCGGGGGTTGTCGACCCGGAGGAGAACGAGGTCTTCTCCTATGGTGCCCAGGGGACTCTCTTCGCCCTCTTCTAGGAGGGGACCTTCTGTAGTCTCGGTGATGAGGAGATCGCTCATTTGGACGTTGTTGGCTGGAGGCTCCCTCTAGGGCCCACCTTTCATCCAAACGGCGGCGAAGATCCTCTTCCTTCTGCCGATTGAGGATGGTATTGCGAAGGTCATCGGAAGCTCGGAGATTCTGAGATTCCATGGAGTCGGTAGAGGGGTTGAGCACGGAGACATGATCATGTTGAAGGGGTTGGTTCGGAGGATTGGGACGGGGGCCCCCCGCGCTGGCATTCTGAGGCCCAGGCTTGACCGCGAGGGGGTTGAAGATTCTGAGGAGGAAGTTGGTCCTGCTGCGGGGCTTGGTTGGGTTGAGGAGAGGGTCCCGCTGGCTGGCGGTTTGAGTAGGGATCTCCTGTTGTTGAGATGGAGTAGGTCCACGGTTGGACCCTCTAGATCTTAGCTTCCTTGGAGGCATGACTGGAGAAGATCTGACCAACGGGAAGAGGAAGGGTTGCTATTTGTGGGTTCCCACAGATGGCGCCAATCTGTTACCACTAAATCTGGTGTGGGGGCAAACAGATAGTATTTGTGGATTCTTAGGAAAACCGAATAATCAAACCTTAACTTCTTCCACCGGAGTTCGACCGTCGACTCCCGCCGTTCACCTGCAAAAAGTGCGAGACACCGGGGTTGATCTCAGCGACGCACCCTCCGACGCTCAAGTCAGTAATCAGAAAAGATTTTGAAAGAGCGCAAATTGGCAAAAGATTGATTACCTCCTAATGGTGGTGGGTGGGGGGTATTTATAGCCACCGTTGGGATCAGATTAGGAATGTAATCCCTAATTCCCAGTGAAAGGATAGAGCGAATCAGGGCCGTTGACTGGTTGCAATCAGAAACCCTAATTCTATCCTGCTGAGCTGGGTTTATTGCGGGTTGGGACCCGCACCCAGTTGAGATGGATCCGTTCGTGGGTTATTGGGTCTTTAGGAAAAAGATCCAGTACCCATTTCGGACCCGTTTGTAGGTAAAATTACCATTTTACCCTCAGGCTTCGAGATTCGTGTCCGAATTGGACAGGTTCCGATTTAACCCTATTTTTAGCCATATCAGCAAGGAAGCTTTAGAATGGAGGAATCTGACAAGATTGTAAGTCTTTTTCTTAGCATCTCTGAATTTCAGTAATTATTCAACTATTTTTTTTAATTGAATAAAAATATAGAATGATGTTGGTTGGTTTGAAAGTGTGAATTAGTTAATTTGTAGATTTGTCATCTTTTCATTATATTGTGATTGAAATAGCTCAGAGGCATTTCTAAAATTTTAAGTAATGTAAAATTTTATGAGTCCCTTAAAATTATTTTAGTCTGTGCAATTTGCACTAGGTAACACTAGTCAAGTTTTAATGTAAAGAAACCTTTCCTTCCCTCCCTTATCCTACAATTTCTACTCCAAAAACATAATCATTCTTCCAAAAGCCTACTACCCTTCCGTTGTTCCAATAGCAAGTTGAAGAGTGCACTCGTGCAAGTGGGCTTGGATTTCTTTGCATCGGAGAAAAGAGAAACAAGATGTGAGACAACGAATGAGACATCATCCAAGTCTAGGTTAGCCATGACCTGCAAGTACTCACTGAGCGAGCTGACCAAGTTTATGCCGAAGGAACGAATAGTGAAGATAGTTTCGCGAGCAATCATCATATTAAAACAAATCAATTCGAACTTTTTTCGACGATAGGCGAGAAGGTGTGGTCTCTCTCTCTCTTTGTCATAGCTATGATTCTTATCTGTTGAAATTAGGTAACTAAATTGAGTGGAAAATACTTGCTAATTAATTTCAACCAGCTTTTTTGTTGGCTGCCGCCCAGCTCCTTCACCGTCTTCTTTCCTATGTAGTTGTTTATACATATTTTCTTGAAGCTAGAGTAGGGTTTCTTCTGCTGGTTTTGAAGGAATTAGTCTTGGACATCAGTTATTTGGACTAACAGTGACCTTATTTATAGATAAAAGAAGGTTAATTGATTTAATTACCTTCCGGCTTCCATAGAGGATATGTACACTTTCATCTCTGCTACTCGACCATCCTCATGGGTTGTGCTGTGAGAGTTGGTCTTTGGAACAATTTCAATATGTTACATACTTGTTGACTCTTAGTTTTGTGTGCACAAAACGTGTCTATAAATACTATAAGTTTAAATTGAGTTGTTCAGATTTTCAGAATCAAATAATATCAATAAGAAATCTAAGAGAGATTCAAGAATATTCAAAAAAGGAAATTAATAAAAATAGATTGAGAAATCAAGCAAAAGAATAAGATATTCAAAAAAACAGTTGATTGATTAGTGCCCAAGAAAGCTACCAAAGACCAGTTGCTATCATTCCATATGTGTGAGATTTATATCTGTGTAAAATTGATTGATTGATTGATTAGTTCTTTTGGTAAGAATATAAAGTGGATTCGGTATGAACAGCACGATACCGGTCGACCGCACCTCATGACGGTCGATCGCATCGCAGTCGACTGCAACTCTCAGTTGCGTAAGTAGCAGTCGATCCTTCATCTCTCTACTTTACGTCAGAGATATGACCGGTCGACTGCACCAAGATTGCGGTCAACGGCACTTTGCACTGTTCACATTTTCAGAATGTATCATTTTTAATTTTGATCGATACACTTCCCAGTCTATTTAATTGGCCGAACCCACTGAGTATTCTTCACCTATTACTTCTGAGAAAAATCTTCTGAGCTAATCTTTCAACAATCAATCCAAGTGTGTGTGACAATCTTTTTGTATTCTTCAGTCAGGATCATTTATGATCTTGAGGTTTTCTTTTTCTTTTTCCACTTCGGTGAGATTAACGGGACTTGTGTTAGAAGTCTTGTGGGTGTAATAGGTCTCTCAGCCTGAATTCGAGAATTACTGTACAAGGGTTTTGAGTATAGTGGAACGCTTGTGGCGGAAAATTGTTACAAGTAGGAGGTGTGAACGTAAACCTGGGGGTCGAACCACGTTATATCGCTGCGTCACTTGTGCTATCTGCGTTTGCTCTTCTTAACTTTTTATTTACTCTACACTTTATTTTTTTTAAAAAATTATTCCGCACAATCACCATATTCACCCCCCCCGCCCTCCACAGTGGTAGAGTGAGGTGCTTATCAAAAGCTTAAAAGCTTAAGCAAAAGGTCCAATGGCCGAAATCCCTCCTCCCGAAAACTTGTACTCATTGGAGTCATTCGTCTCCAATGGGAAAAGCCTTACATGCTCACCATTTTTTGATGAAAATGCTATGATGTTTGGAAAGTTCGTATATCTCATTTTCTACGGATGCTTGGAAAAAAAGTATGGAAAGAGTACATCAATAAAACAGATATTCCAGTCAGCGAAGGAAAGACAGCTTTCACAAAAGCGGAGCTAGCTCTCAAGACAGAAAATTCCAAAGCCATGACGGCTCTCTATGCAGGGTTGAATAACGAAGAATTATTGCGATGCGGACAAAACTGTAAAACAACATACGGGATCTGGAACAACATGCTGAAGCGGCATGAGGGAACCGCTTTTGAGGTAAAAGCTAAAGTTAATTTATGTTTTTATAAGTTTGATGTGTTTCGCATGTTGCCAAGGGAAAATGTGGATCAAATGCTCGCACGTTTCGATATCAATGCCCACAAATTTGAGAGCTTAGGTAAGGAATTGGATGATGACCGAAAGGTCGGAAAACTCATAAGCTGTCTCACGTCAGAGTGGGATGTAAATGCTGCTGCGATGATGGAAACCCTTGAAGAGAAGTGTAGCGCCCCGATTTCCACGTAACTGGGAAATCGTGACACATGCCAAGATCTTTCCTTCAATTAGTCACGATACACAAAAATGCTGGAAATTTAAAACTTTTTATTCAACACAGAGTTACCACGCAGTAATTACAAATATCAGTTTGTAATACCACTGTAGCGCCTGCCCTTTTTCCTTTTTTGACTCCAAACTCAATTCTTCCAATTTCTATATCACTTTAAATATAAACTAAAATAGTTATGTTTCAAAGAAAAATTGGGCAGAGTCTCCCCTGTAATTTCTGCCCCAAAACAGAAAAAAGCTTACGGAATTTTGCTCTAAATTCCGTAGCTTACATCACAGGCAATAATATTACGGGCTCCACAGGCCAAAATGAGCATCATCACACAGGATATATATATATATGCTTTGGGGGCCAAACTCATAACGGTATAACAATTATCAAATAAAAACCATAAATTCCTTTGAAAACGTAGTAAGTTTTTAGAAAATAACCTGTAAAAACCTACCACGACGCCCGACACTCCACACGAAATGGTTACGGGTCAAAACCATATCCTGCCGCCTCACACTATACTCTTCATCATCATCCACATACTTATACATCAAAAATACAATTTAAAGCATAAATCTTTACTATTTACAATTAAATCATAACAACGAATTATAACTAGAGCTCCACTCCCCGGAAACCTGTACCTACACCTCACCTCTGCACTGCTGAAAACCTGTAACAGTAGGGACCTAGGGTTGTCCAGGGACTCCCTAACCCCCAAACACTAAGGGGTTAGCCATTTCTGGTGTGAGTATAATTTATTAAATAAGTAAATAAAATAACTCACAAGTAAAAACATAACGAACTCACAATTACCAAGATAAACAAATCTTACTTGACATCTGAACATGTAAACATCATAAATGGGATTTCACGTCCGATAATTTCTAAGTCATCACCTGTATGTATATCCATACCCACTCATAACATACTTATCTTTAGTAATCATTTGACTAACCCCTCTCATAATACAAATATTGATCTTATTGCAATATATCACGTATCACATCATAGACATATGCATTCATTCGCATACTACCACATTTATGCATGTCCAACCTAACATCTCATTGCGCATTACCATTTTCATGCATTTCGTCATAATATACTCCACATCGCCAACATGGTTGGCAATAACATATCCCACCTCAAGGCCGATAGCTTGGGTAATAATCACCGCACCCTAAGCCGAACTTGGGTGATATCACATCACATCCCAAGCCCATAGCTTGGTTATTGATTTACTTCAACTATCATGCTCGCAATTCAACTTGAATGGGAAGACACGTGTACATATAATTTATGTGCCCGTGTACGTTATGACTTAACCCTAATGCAAGATTACCAATACGATGACGCTATTATTCTAATGCCAGCAAGTCTCCGAAAACAACATGCAGCCCATACTACATGCGCCCCATCTCGAGCCGTTTCTTCATATATAGAGATTTGAACCCGCGTTATGAATTCTAATTGTACACAACCTGTTCCTGACAATACTCCATGACTCTGTGAGGTTGCAGAAGGGGTCAAGTCCCCCTATGCAGTCTGTTTATGGTGTCTCCGTTTTCCACTACTACCCGGCATGCCGGACCTCAATCCAAACCAGACGATCCTAGTGTATCGGGCCTCGTTCCAAAATCAAACCATAGGGTCTCGCAAGTGCAGGGTAGCGTGAAGCCTACCCTGTGGCACCCTCTGGGGTCTCGCAAGCGCAGGACTGCACAATGCATCCTGTGGCACCCCAAGCCACGGTATTTCAGGAATTAACAGAGCGAGATACGCAACCCGTGCTCCCAACTGGTGAGAAGGCACCGTACGTATCCCTTTGACGGGAAGGTACAACCCAATAACACCACCTAAGATCTGCCTCAAGGGACGAGTTAGTCGTAAGGTGCCCCCTACAACCGACTCCTCTCTTCCGGCAAAGGGTTTAAGTAATGATCTTTATAAGTCACTACCCTAATAATGTCCCTAACCCTGAACACTCCTAGGGAGGACAATATTATAACCACAACATGCTAGGCCTTAAATTAGACTTTGCAAGACAACTCTACTAGGCTGTTCAACCTAGACTTACCAGAACCCTTCAGGATCCGGTTCGTGGCTTATCGATCAAAGACCTCGACAAGGCGAATATATATGCATGCCACTACCCTGAACTTGGATTCCGTCTATACTCCGGTCCTCGATCAACCTACACAGGTTAAGATCCGATGGTACCCGAGGAGTGACTCCTCCACAGTTCCTTAGGGTAAGAAAACACATGTCTTGATGGTCGATAGCCCCTAGGGTAACAATATCACCCTAGACGAGCACAACAACTGAGTACTAGCTAATAAGCTATATACGAGTAACCAGAACCCCTACGAGCCAACAAGCTACGTATGAACTAACAACGTACATACCAGCTAAATAAGCCGCGTATGAGACCAACAGCTACGCACGGGCCTGTCGAGCCACGTACGAGCACAACCATAGGCAAACAACCATACATTAATCATACCTAGAAGCAACCAACTGTGCTTACTAGCAAACTTGACCTTCTATAATTAGAAGTAACAGAAGGATCTACTATAATCAACTTAGCATGGGTTTCTTCTAAAATCAACTCATCATGGCATACCTACTATAATCAACTCAACATGATAGATTTTACTGGAACGTCACATAGGCATGAATGGGTTCTTCACACGACTCAAGCATGATGTTCTACTACAACTGAACCATGGGTTTCTTTCTAGAACAATTCAAGCATGGATTCTTACTATATCACAAGTGTGGGTTCTTTTCCTACAACAATCCAAATCCACAGGATGGGTTCTTTTTACTCACTACTACTAACAACTAGAATGGGTTCTTTTTAGCATACACAGATAATATAGCCCTAGGAATGGGTTCTTTCTCAACCTACAACAAGTAATCAACATAAAGGTGTGATCTTTTAACATCCTACAACTGACAACATCAGAAGATTGTTTCTTTATCATACTACAACTAACATAACATCAAGTTGGGTTCCTTTAGCATCCACAATTTACTCAACCCTCAAAATGGGTTCTTTCTCAACCCACAACAACTCGCACCTAAAAGATGGGTTCTTTTCTTCACTTACACAAGTAGTAACCCTAAAGATGGTTTTTTCTACACATATATAAATAGATAAGGAGAGCAAGCAACTAACTTAGAAGTCGAGAATCCCCACATACATAACTAATCCATTATATAGGTTTTATATACTCAAGGATAGTTAATTTCCCCATATGCCTCATCCATAAATCATGTCACCTCTTCAGTTCATCCAACTTCTTTTAAATATCAATTACGTATATAGAACCATACCCACCACATTTGATGTCTTCATATGAATATAACCCATCCCCATATACACATATATGTTATTCAACATCCCTTAAACATCACTACATAAATAATCATACTCACCATATTCTACAATCACAAAATACGTAATGACTCGATATTCACTATATTTCTTAAAAACACCAAAATACGTAGATAAATTGATACTCGCTATATTTCTTAAAAACACCAAAATACGTAGATAAATTGATACTCGCTATATTTCTTAAAAACACCAAAATACGTAGATAAATTGATACTCACATATTCTTCAACCCACAACAATATATAAATAACTAACTCACATAACTTCTATAATCACAGAAATACGCAAATAAATTACACTCACATAATTCTTAAAATACAAAAATATATATAAATAAATTAAACTCACATAATTTGCGAAGATCCAAGCGCCATGCCACCTCGCGTCCAAGGTCGTAATATATCCTATCATCAATTTCAAGCAGTTAAAACTCAAATCATCCAAACCAATTATAAAAGCTAATAACACCATCCCAAATATCACACAAGCATTTATTGAACGCTTGCACGTGATAATCTAATGCCGACGAGATTCCTATTTCCAAACAATTACTAAAAAACACTCCTAATTGTTCTAATAGCCCAACTACAATTTCTATTACTATCCAAGAATTAATTGATATCCATATAATTCTCTTTTACAAATCCAAAACCCTATTTTACTAACAACTTGAAATCTCACTAAAAATCCGCTAATTTCTCACATCTACAATTTCTAATATCTCTAAATCTCTCTACCCTAACATTCCTACTCAATAAAAATTAACCCAACTAAATTTTATACAATAAAATAGTTAGGGTTTTACCTTCCCGAATCCATTCGAAGATCCGACGCTACTACGATGTAGAGAATCCCTCCATTAGTCTACCCCTCACTTTAATTTGGATTTGACGAAGGATCGGAGGGGATTCGTGGTGGGGAAGTACCGATCAATGGGTTCTCGGTTTTGAGCGTCGGGATGGAGATCGGAAGGGAAAGAAGGAGAAGAAGAAGGGAACGAAGGTGGGTTTCTTTCGATTTGGGGCTGGCGCGAACGGGGGGAGGAGATGGGAGAGGAGGTCGGGGCTTCTTTGGGTTCAGGGATGGGGAAAGAACAGATCGGGAGAAGTAAGGAGAAGGAAGGAGAAGAGAAAGGAGAAGGAAGGGGGTTTTTGTAAAAAGCGAATAAATAATAATAGATAGATAAATATCTAAGGGAATGTTTCGTATAAGCCCCTAGCCTTAATACATTTCAAATGAAGCCCAACTCTCTACATTAATAATCCAAACAATACAAAGTACCTTAAAACTACTTCGTAATAGTCCGTATAAAAATAATTTAATTTTGAAAATAATAATAAAATAAAGTGGATAATAACTGATATTTCTCAATTGAAAATAATTATTATCAGAAAAATACATAATCGCGTGCAATTCTCAATTGCGCACGGATTTCGATGCAAAATAGCCATATGCTATTTTTCGGGTCGTTACAAGAAGGGATTCGACTACTACACATTCCAAGGGAAGTTGAAGATGTACGAGATGGGAAATGACGGAAACTAAGAGATACAGACAAAACATCGGGATTTAACCAAAAACCGAAGAGAAAAGTATTGCACTAAAAGCAGAAAAATCCCGACCATCAAAAGCAAATTCAGATCGTGAGGAGTCAGACGAGGATATTGCCCTATTGACCAAGCAATTTCGTAAGTATCTCAAATATAAAAAATATGGCAGGTACCAAGGAGAAAAGGGGAAAGATAAAGATGACGTGTGCTATAAGTGCAAGAAGCCTGGACACATCCGTGCAAATTGTCCCGTCTCACAAGACAGGAATAGAGACTACTACCGCTCGAACCAAGGCCTGAAAAAGAAGGCACTGAAGGCAACATGGTTAGACTCCAATTCAAGTGAGGGAGAGCAGGGCTACGATGATGTCAGCTTCATGGCTCTTGGAAATGGTGAGGTGCAATCACCATCTTAAGAAGAGGTAATCGAAGAACCCATTTATGATGAGCTAGTAGACATGTGTAATGGTTTAAAAGACTATACTAAGAAACTAAGTCGTGAACTTAGGAAATATAAACAAATTCCAAATGAAACACATGACTCTTGTATTGCAAAAAGTCAGAAATTGATAAATAAGAATGCATTGATCTTGGAAAAGTTTGAGTCATATAGAAAAGATCATGATGTATTGCTAGAAGAAAAATGAACTTTTTAAACAACAAATTCGAGAGTCCTTAGCAACACATGTTGATCACTTAAGAGAAATTCATGAAAAATCTGTTTATATTGCCAAACTCACAGATGATTTAAAATAATGCAAAAGGAAATTTGATGAGGTAGTGGAAGGATGTAATGAATCACTTGAACAAAATAGGATTCTTGATACTACTCTAGACACTCTTCGTTGGAATACAAAAGACGATGAGATGACTAGGAAAAGACTATGTAAAAGAGTAACCGAGCTTGAAAAAATTGTGGAAAAATATAAAGGGCCTAGTTACCTTATTACAAAAAATTCAAGATCCTATCATGATAATCGAAGGCTTGGTAACGAAGAGCCAATACACCATCAAAAATTTAAATCATCATGTCATACACACTTGCACAATCACCAACATAATCACAAACCAACTCAAAACTATGCAAGTGTGCATGACTCAAGACATAGTCGTATCACATGTCATTACTGTTGTAGATTATGACATATTTCGTATAACTGTTCATTAAAAAGGAATACTAATTTTGTGTGGATAAGAAAGGATGTAAATGCAGGTTCAAAACAACTTGGGCACGCAAAATTATACCTACTAATCTTGATGTAGGTACCTCAGCGTATCAAGACTAAAGATCGGTGGTACCTTGATAGTCGATGCTCAAATCATATGATAGGTGACAACAGATACTTTTCATCACTATCAAGGGAAAGAGGGAAGGACACCATCTTTAGAGATAATAGCACTGGCCAAACCATTTGTAAAGGAAAAAATAAACTTTGGTTCCTCATGCTCCATTGAGGATGTTCTATTGGTAAGAGGTTTGAAACACAATCTAATTAGTGTCAGCCAATTATGTGATAAAGGTTACACCGTTACTTTTGACAAAAATACATGCACTGTACTAGATAGTAATAAATCTTGTTTACTTCTCGCTAACCGATGTAACAATGTTTATGTTACAAATTCTAATGAATTAGTATAGGAAAATATGAAGTGCTTTGTCGCAAGAAATGATGATGGTTGGTTATGGCATCGAAGACTTGGACACGCGGCCATGGACAATCTCAACAAACTTGTAACCAAGGAGCTTGTAAGGGGAGATCCCTAAAATCAAATTTGAGAAAAATAAATCATGTGAGTCGTGCCAGTTCGGTAAGCAAACTAAAAGTTCTCACAAACTCAAGAAAATTGTATCAACTTCTAGACCCCTTGAACTCTTGCATATGGATTTTTTTGGACCATCACGGACACGTAGTAATGGAGGTGCAAGATATGCCGTTGTAATTGTTGATGATTATAGTAGATTTACTTGGGTTGCCTTTTTGCCACAAAAGGATGACACATTGCATGTATTTTAAAAATTCTGTCGTAGAGTGGAAAATGAGAAAAGCCTCACCATTGTTACTATTCGTAGTGATCCTGGTGGAGAATTTCAAAACGAACTCTTCACCTCATTTTGTGACAAAAAGGAAATAAAACATGAGTTCGCTTATCCTCGCACTCCCCAAAAAAATGGGGCTGTTGAAAGGAAAAATCAATCTCTTCAAGAAATGTCCCGAACCATGCTTAGTGAAAAAGATTTACCTAAATCATTTTGGACAGAGGTTGTCAATACAGCATGTTATACAATTAACCAAGTAATCATTAGAAAATATCTTGAAAAAACTCCTTTTGAACTATATTATGGCAAAATTCCCAACTTAAGTTACTTTCACGTCTTTGGATATAAAGTGTTCATTTTAAGTACTCTCAATAATTTGGGAAAATTTGATCGTAAAAGTGATGAAGGTGTCTTCTTAGAATATTATCTTAGTAGCAAAGCATATCGTGTTTTTAATAAAAGAAGATGCACAGTTCAGGAATCTATTGATGTTATTTTTTATAAAACTAATTCCTATACCAAAGAAATATTGCATGTTGTTGATGATGATGAGACAAGTGTTTGGGTTAAAAAGAAACAGGTTCACATTGAAGAAGACCCAAATATGAATGCTCAAAATCAAAAATGTCATCAAGATGAAGACACATCCAAATCACAAATAGAAGAGATACCTACACAACAAATTGATGCCATGGAAGATGAACATGTACAACATCAAATTTCCACAAGTGAAAGGCGTTCCGCATGGAAAAATATATCTAGCCATCCACCAACTCTTGTACGAAGCGACATGTCAAAAGGGATAACAACTGGCACACAAGCACAAAATTTCATGTGTTTTTCTACTTTTGTTTCCCCACTTGAACCTAAGAATGTTAAGGATGCCTTGTAAGATAATGACTGCATCATTGCAATGCAAGAAGAACTTAATCAATTCGAACGGAATCAAGTATGGAGACTTGTTCCTAGACCTCACAATAGAACTATACTTGGAATCAAGTGGGTGTTTAGGAACAAGTTAGACGAATTCGGATCAATTACTAGAAATAAGACCCGTCTTGTTGCACAAGGTTATAACCAAGAAGAATGTGTAGATTTTGATGAAACTTTTGCACCTGATGTACGGCTTGAAGCCATTCGTATCTTACTTGCATTTGCTGTTTATATGGAGTTTACTCTCTTTCAAATGGATGTTAAAAGTGCATTTTTAAATGGTTTTATTTCAGAAGAAGTTTATGTTGCACAACCACTAGGATTCACTGATTCTACTGTAACCCCGATTTTTTATTTTTTGTATTCTTGGTGTATTTTTCTTCTTTCTTGAGTATTTATACTTTTCTTGTATTTTGGACCTGTATATTAGAGTTGTTTTCAATATATATTCATTTTGTTCATTTTTTATCTTCTTGTGATTGATTTTTCTGTTCCTTGAGTTGTTCTTGATCGTTATTATTATTTTCACTCTTTATTTGGTTCTTGTTCTCTTTGACTTGTTCTGGGTGCTCGTGGTATTTTGGATGCTCATCCTATTGCTAATCCTATTGCTTTTGATCCCTAATTAACTACCAAAGCCAAATTAGCCTACAATCCTATTTTAAATCCTATGCAAATCCTATTAAACCAAATCTCCTACCACTACTCCTATTATACCCAAATACACCCATTATACCCAAATACACACAACCCTAACCTAAACCCTATATAACTCCCCTACGAAAACCCTAACCCTAAATCAAGACCGACCTCTCCCTCTCTCTCTGTTGCGCCGTCAACACCCCGACCCCCTTGCTGATCCCCATCTCGACCTGCACCTCCTTCTGACATCCCCTACTCCCGCCTGCACACCACGACCCGAACACCTAGCCGCCAGCCCCTACTCCCGAGCACTACCATCTTTCTCCCTATCCGTCGTGCACCCAGAGCAACAGGAACAGCAACGTCAACACTTGGCTGCCTCCGCCGTGCCCACTCTCGACCGCTCTCTCTCTCTCTCTCTTGGGTTTACTCGTGCACGGAGTTTGCACTTGTATTTGCTTTGGTTCGTGATTGCGTTTGTGGGTTTTGATCGTTGTGTTCGTTGCCGGGATCCGTTTCCATTATTCTTGGTGTTCGTTTCGTCTTCGGTTAAGGCAAGTAACTTGTACTCAAATTTCTTTATATGATACAAGTCATAAATTCCGCTTGTAGTGTAGTTGGGCTCTAGAGACAACTCGTGTGTTATGTATGTTTGATGAGTATTTTCTCTATAGTGCTATTTGACCATAGTTGCCTCACGACTCAAATTTGACATGAACAACTTAGGTTTTGACCGTTCTTGATGTGATTATATTTGTGAGACAATTATGAGAATTCGTGGGTTTGTTTGGATCCATGTGATATACACGTTGTGGACATGCTATATACCCTATTTCATGATGTTTGGACACTTTGTAGACTCTATAACATGTTTGGTTGTGTTTGGAACAAGTTTTGTATATTGTATGTTGATTTGTTGTTAAAAGGAAAATTTGTATTTTTGTCGATGATCAGTTTTGATTGCTATTTTAGACCATATTAAGGTCAGTATCTAACTTTACTATTAAACATGATTTTTAGAGAAATATGTCTTCTTTCCAAATTTTCTGACAGACATCGATTTCGTTTTCGTATGTGTGAGATATGATTCTTTTACTACAAAGGTGTATTATGTTTCAGATTTCGTTTCTTGATGATTTTGATGACTAAACTATTTTGATACTAGTGCTAAGCATATTATTTTGATCCAAAATTTTGAATAGTATTTCTATGCCTATTTAGGGATTAACCAAAATTTTGGTAGATTTTATTGATGAGTTTTATATGCCGTTTCATGCTTGTTTATAAAACTACACTTGCTGGATTTTGCTCGCTGTTCTGTAAAGATTTATATTTTCACCCTGATTCCTTTTACTGTATGGAAAACCTTTATGAATATGACAGTTAGCTTATTTTGTCTATTTTTATCTCCTTTTAACGGATCTGGATTTCATTTCATGGTTTGCAAGATATTACAGTTTTCGTACAGCAGTGTTGGGAATTCCAGATTTGCCAAACTACCGTTTCTTGATGTTTTCTGATTTTTGTTGGCTAAACTAATCTTACTGGAAAATTATGAAACTTTATATTTTGATTCTAGACATATAGGGGAATATCCCAGATTTTTTCTGGATTTATTTGAGATGTTTTGATGCTGTTTTCCTGACTGTGAATTCGATTTACTGATTTCTGGATGAACGTATTTTCTGGATTCAAATCAATTTTGAGTTATGTTTTTCTAAAACACTATATGATTTTTATGTATTCGTTGGATTTGATTGGAAGTCTATTTTTCAGATTCTCTGACGAATCTAGGTTTTGATAATTGTGGAAACGGGAATCACTGTTTTGGTACTGTACTGTCGTGATGTCCTGAATTAGGCAGTACTCCATTTTGTTCTGTTATGTGACTATTTATCATCTGTACATGCTTATCTGTTGTTCTAAACTTGTGGGTTATTATATCATGCTAGAATTACTCTATTTCATGCACATGCACATCTGTCTGATAATAATTATAAAATGATCGAGCCAGGAGTTTATGAGAAAGATCTAGTAGTGGGAAAACATAAAAATGTGTACTTAGAAGGGGGGCCCGTATTTTCCATATGATTATCTGTTATTTGTTATTCTATATCTTGTATACATTACTTTCTATAGGAAGGTGTAGGGAAGAAGAGAACCACTAGGTTCTATCTGTCTGTCTGAACCCTGAGTACACGGCCCTATATGATCCCCTATGAAATCTTCAAACGTAACTGTTTTGAATGTAGCAACCATGTGATAAAAGGATGGCACATGAAGTGCTACCTAGTTAGTAATTAATACACGACTTATAAGAATCTGTATCTATATCTGTATCTGACATCTGTATTTGTATCTGTATTTGACATCTGTATCTGAATTTGAATCTGTTATCTGATTTTCTGTTATCCGATTATCTGATTATCTGATTATCTATTATCTGTCTGACACTATCACTTGACATCATTATTTGACACTATCTGTATATTTGTCTGCATGCTATTTGATTTTTGACACTTGACACATGTTAGTATACCATGCTAGTTGATTCTTCTATACCATGATATATCTGTTTCTGCTATTATTTAGATTTGTTAGTTTTTCTTGTACTTGTATCCTGCATTACAAGCGGCCCGTAACTTGCATTGACGGGTACTTGTTTTCTCTTTCTTTCTCCGGCAATTTATTGATTGCAGATCAGGATGATCGTTTGCCCGATGGTAAATATTAGTGTTGGACTTCTTTCGCTATTATTATTATCTGTTGCTTTTGAACAATGTATTTGAGTACTTGAATTTTATTTGTATTTGGGCAATGTGACCAAGATAATAACTTGTTCGGATCTGTTTATTTGAGACCATTATATTATTGGTTTTCAGTTAATTTCTGTTAGCACTTGTTTTGTTTTGAGATATATATGTCTGTGAGAGGATAATTCTTTTTGGCTTCCGACTCTGATTATTCTGAGATTTTTGTAAAGATTCTGAACAGCTTATGGATGATGCATATCATTCGCTGGGTTGATTTGCGTATCCGTATTCCGTATTCTTTTTGGGAAGAGGGGCGTGACAAGGCTTTTATTAGTATCAAAATCCAGGTTTGGCTAATGTATTAGTTGCCTAATATATTAGACAAGCTTGGCTCGTACTGGGATCTGCACAACATTTCATAAAACTCACACAAATATATATATATATATATATATATATATATATGCAAAATGAAATTTTTTTCCAACTCGGATCCGAATGCTGATTGTTTTGATTTTTGTGCAGACTATGGTTCGTGGAGGTTCTTCTCAGTCTCAACCTGATTCGATTAAGGCTGTTACTACTGTGCTCAAGCGGCTGATTAATCAGCAGCAGAACCATACTGATCTTGTGATGGCTGCTCTGGAAGCTTCTCGGGGTCAGATTCCTGTTGTGTCTGTGCAGGCTGCTCTTCTGCCTCGTCCAAGTACAGTCACCGATTTCATGAGGCTGCATCCCGATCGTTTTTCCGGCACTGAGACGTCTTTAGAGACTGAACAGTGGTTGATCCGGACTGAGCGCTTGCTGTCAACGGCTCGTGTTGCCGAGGCTGATAGGGTGGAAGTGGTTTCCATCCAGTTGGAGGATCTGGCTCATATTTGGTGGATGGTCGAGTCTGAGCGACTTGAGAGGTCTATTGCTTAGGTTACCTTCACTCGGGGATTCTTGGAGAAATTCTTCTCCAGTAGTACTCGAGTTGAGAAAGAGCAACAGTTCCTGGCCCTTAAACAGGTTAAGTCATTATTGTATTTTGGAATTTGTTACATAATTATTCAAACAATGTTGTAACATGAGACTTTTTGCAACAGGGTTCCAGGTCTATAGATGAGGTATGTCACTGAGTTTACTAGACTTAGTCACTTTGCTGCCGTTCTTGTGGCTACCGAAGAGGATAGGGCTTGTAGATTAACGAATGGGCTTGAGCAGGATATCAAGAGGTATCTTGTCTCTCTCCATTTGCATACTTATACTGCAGCTCTTGAGGAAACTCGAGCTCAGGAGCAGGCTCGTGGTGGTTCGACTTCTTATTCTCAGTGGACTGTTCCTGCTGCTATTGCTAGGCCTTCTGTTGGTCCTGTTCAGAGGCCTATGCATGCCCATCCTGACAGGGCAGCTCCGTATCCTTCTGCTAGTTTTCCGAGGGGTGGTTTTTGTGACTTTTACCAGATCTCTGGGCATGAGCATAAGAATTATTTCCGTGCCTCTCGCCGATGCTTTAGATGTGGTGCTACCGATCATTCTGTGTGGGATTGCCCGCAGCAGCTTGTGGCTCTTCCAGCCAGGGATCCTGTCTAGTAGGCAGCTCCAGCTCGTGGTCCAGTTAGGCCACCGCTTCCTCTTCAACGACAGATTACCGCTCAGAGGACCGTTGTTCTGAGGAGAGGTCAGGCTTTCAACTTGACTGCTGTGGATGCTGAGACAGCTGATGGAGTTGTGGCAGGTATATTTTTGCTTTTGTTGTTTTGTTGCTTTGCTTTCCCCTTTGGTTCCTTTCCTTATTTTCTTTTGGTCTTGCTTTATTTCTTTCTGTTATCTTCTGCATTGTTGTTTTCCCTCACCCATGATTGTCTGCTTTTCTTCCTCATTGTCTTTTGTTTCTTAAGGTGTCGTCCTTGCTTGCTCTTTTCCTACCCATGTTCTCTTTGATTCTGGGGAAACCCATTCTTTTGTCGCCTCTCAATTTGTGGCTTGCCATCAGTTGGATTGCAGCAACATGTCAGAGGCTTGGAACATTCTGACAGGTGGTGGTGTTGTCAGTTGTTCTCGTAAGTGCAAGCAATATCCTGTTGTTATTGGGGACGCAGATTTCAAAGCCAACCTGATTACAATTGGGAATTCAGGATTCAATGTCATTCTGGGTATGGATTGGTTGGGTGAAGCCCATGCCATCATTGATTGCCGTGCCAAGAAGGTTGTTTTCAGAATTCTAGGTCAAGCAGAATTTGAGTTCCATGCCGGGGAGTCTTCCCTTGGCCGAACAAAGACTATAGTGGTACAGGTGGATTGTGCGATGGAATTGCATTTATGCTGTGATGCTGCACCTCCAATAGCTCGGGATTTCTTGGATGTTTTTCTAGATGAGTTGCCTAGCTTACCCCCTGATAGGAATGTGGAGTTCGGTATTGATGTTCAGCCTAGTAATGTGCCGATATCGAAGAGTCCCTACAGGATGGCACTGGTTGAGCTAGCAGAGCTTAAGGTGCAGATTCAGGAGTTGCCTGATTTGGATTTCATCAGACCAAGTGTTTCGTCTTGGGGTGTTCCGGTCCTTTTTGTCAACAAAAAGGATGGTAGTCATCGTCTGTGCATTAATTATTGAGAACTAAATAGTGACACTGTGAAGAACCGGTATCCTTTGCCCAGGATCGATGATTTGTTTGACCAGTTGTGTGGGACTGCTATTTTCTCAAAGTTGGATCTTCGTTCGGGATATCACCAAGTCAAGGTGAAGGCTGAGAATATACAGAAGGCTGCATTCAGGACTAGATACGGGCACTGTGAGTATCTTGTCATGCCATTCGGGATCACTAATGCGCTTGCTGTATTCATAAGTCTTATGAACCGGATTTTCTCTCAGTTTTTGGATAGATTTATGGTGTATTCTCGGAATCGTGAAGATTATGCTGAGCATCTTAGAGTGGTTCTGCAGACTTTGAGGAAGAATCAGCTCTATGGGAAACTCAGCAAGTGCGAGTTTTGGCTCGACAGGGTTTCTTTCTTGGGGCACATCATTTCTGGCCACGGTGTTTCTGTAGATCCTTCTACTATTGTTGCTGTGAAGGATTGGCCTATTCCTAAGTAGGTTTCCAAAGTGCGGAGTTTACTTGGTCTCACTGGCTATTATTGAAAATTCATCCAAGATTTTTAGAAGATTGCAGGGATGTTAACTAAACTGACAGGAAAGGATCAGAAGTTTTGTTGGTCTGATGAGTGCAATGAGGTTTTTGTTGAGTTGAAAAACAGATTGACGTCAGTGCCTGTGTTGACTATTCCAGATGGTTCAGGCATATTTGTAATTTATTGTGATGCTTCAGGTAAGGGTCTTGGGGCAGTTCTTATACAGAAGGGCCGAGTCATTGCGTATGCATCGAGACAGTTGAGGCCGCATGAAAAGAATCATCCTACTCATGACTTGGAGTTAGTGGCAGTGATCTATGCTTTGAAGTTGTGGAGACATTATTTACTTGGGGACCGAGTGGAGATCTTTACACACCACAAAAGTCTCAAGTATGTTTTCACCCAGAAGGAATTAAACATGAGGCAAAGGCGATGGTTGGAGCTTATGGTCGATTATGACATCAGTTTGCTATACCATCCTGGTAAAGTAAACTTGGTGCCTGATGCTTTAAGCAGGAGACCCGCAGTTATGTTTCTTACTCAGCAAAGTGATCTCATTGAACAGATGCAGAGGTTGGATTTGGAGGTTTTTTGTCGAGTTTTGGTCGGAGTTGTCTTGCGCTCCAGCTTCAGTCTTCTCTTGTTGATCAGATCAAAGAGGCTCATGCTGGTGATGCGCAGTTGCAGGGTTTTCGAGCTGAGGTTGAGTCTGGGTCCAGGACGGACATGGTTATCTAAGCTGATGGTTTGTTTCGTTTTGGTTCCCGGTTGCGTGTTCCTAATGGTGAATTTCGTCAGAGGTTGCTTGAGGAAGCTCATCAGTCTTCGTATTCTATCCATCCTGGCGGTGCTAAGATGTATCGAGATTTGAAGCTTCATTTCTGGTGGCATGGTATGAAAAGGGTTGTAGCTCGGTTTGTTGCTCAGTGTTTGATCTGTCAGCAGGTTAAGGCAGAGCATCCGAGAACCGCTCGACTTCTTCAACCGCTTCCTATTCCGGAGTGGAAGTGGGAACATATCACCATGGATTTTGTGACCGCTTTGCCGAGGAGTCCTAAGGGTCACAATGTTGTTTGGGTGATTGTCGACCGTTTGACGAAGAGTGCTCACTTCATTCCCTTTCGTGTCGGTCAGTCTACTGAGAGCCTTGCTGAGCGGTACATGCAAGAGATTTTTAGGTTTCATGGGGTTCCAGTTAGTATTGTATATGGCAGGGATACGAGATTCAGATCTCAGTTCTGGGAGAGTCTTCAGGCTAGTTTGGAGAGTAAGTTGAAGTACAGTATAGCTTCTCATCCCCAGACTGATGGACAGTAAGAGCGGACTATTCAGATTTTTGAGGACATATTGCGGTCATGTACGTTGCAGTTTGAGGGATCTTGAGAGGAGCATTTGCATCTCATAAAGTTCTCGTACAATAACAACTTTCAGGCCAGTCTTAAGGCTGCTCCATTCGAGCCATTTTATGGGCGTAAATGCAGATCACCAGTGTGCTGGGATGACATTGGTGAGAGAAAGTTGTTGGGTCCTGGAGTTGATCACCAGGGCAGTTGATGCTGTGACTCAGATCAGAAAGCATCTTCAGGCAACTCAGGATAGGCATAGGCGATGGGCTGATGTCCATCGGAGGGTTTTGGAGTTTGTTGTTGGTGACCGTGATTTCCTAAAGGTATCGTTGTGGCGCGGTGTCATTCAGTTCGGTTGTGGGGGCAAGCTTAGCCCTAGGTTTATTGGAACGTTTGAGATTTTGGAGCGAGTAGGCAGGGTGGCCTATCGACTTGCTTTGCCGCCAGCATTGTTAGGAGTGCACCATGTTTTCCATGTCTCATAACTCAGGAGATATATCCGCGATGAGAATCACGAGACCGACTACTCTAAGTTGACCATGAGGCCGGATTTGACTTGTGAGATTCCGCCAATTTCTATTGTGGATCGGCGGGAGAAAGCGCTTAAGAATAATGTCATCAAGCTGGTTCGTATTGCTTGGAATCCTCACTCGCCTAGTGAGTCGACTTGGGAGCTGGAGGAGGAGAATCAGCAGAAGTTTCCTCATTTGTTTGTGTAGTGACTATTTTGTTTTGTTTTGCTTGGTTTTTCTTCTTTTCCTTTTCTCTCGGGGTTACCATATGTATCTTCTTTTTGAATTTCGATGACGAAATTCTTTTTGTTAGGTGGGTATGATTGTAACCCTTGTTTTTCATTTTTCGTATTCTTCGTGTATTTTTCTTCTTTCTTGAGTATTTACACTTTTCTTGTATTTTGGACCGTATATTGGAGTTGTTTTCAATATATATTTATTTTGTTCATTTTTGATCTTCTTGTGACTGATTTTTTTGTTCCTTGAGTTGTTCTTGATCGTTATTATTATTTTCGCTCTTTATTTGGTTCTTGTTCTCTTTGTCTTGTTCTGGGTGCTCGTGGTGTTTTGGTTGCTCATCCTATTGCTTTTGATCCCTAATTAACTACCAAAGTCAAATTAGCCTACAATCCTATTTTAAATCCTATGCAAATCCTATTAAACAAAATCTCCTACTACTACTCCTATTATATCCAAATACACCCATTATACCCAAATACCCACAACCCTAACCTAAACCCTATATAACTCCCCTACAAAAACCCTAACCATAATCACTACCGACCTCTCCCTCTCTCTCTGTTGCGCCGTCAACACCCCGACCCCCTTGCCGATCCTCATCCTGACCTGCACCTCCCTCCGACTTCCCCTACTCCAGCCTGCACACCCCAACCCGAACACCTAGCGGCCAGCCCCTACTCCCGAGCACTACCATCTCTCTCCCTCTCCATCCATCTCTCCCGCTCTCTCCGTCGCACGCCCAGAGCAGTAGCAGCAACGTCAGCACTTGGCCGCCGCCGCCGTGCCCACTCCCGATCGCTCTCTCTCTCTCTCTCTCTCAGGTTTGCTCATGCACGTGTATTTGCTTTGGTTCGTGATTGCGTTCGTGGGTTTTGATCGTTGTGTTCATTGTCGGGATCCGTTCCCGTTATTCTTGGTGTTTGTTTCGTCTTCAGTTAAGGCAAGTAACTTGTACTCAAATTCCTTTGTATGATACAAGTCATTAATTCCGCTTGTAGTGTAGTTGGGTTCTAGAGACAACTCGTGTGTGATGTATGTTTGATGAGTATTGTCTCTATAGTACTATTTGACCATAGTTTCCTCACGACACAAATTTGACATGAAGAACTTAGGTTTTGACCATTCTTGATGTGATTATATTTGTGAGACAATTATGAGAATCGTGTGTTTGTTTGGATCCATGTGATATACTCATTATGGACATGCTATATACCCTATTTCATGATGTTTGGATACTTGGTAGACTCTATAACATGTTTGGTTTTGTTTGGAATAAGTTTTGTATGTTGTATGTTGATTTTTTGTTAAAAGAAAAATCTGTATTTTTGTCGATGATCAGTTTTGATTGCTATTTTAGACCATATTAAGGTCAGTGTCTTAACTTCAGTATTAAACATGATTTTTAGAGAAATCTGTCTTCTTTCCAAATTTTCTGATAGAGATCGATTTTGTTTTCGTATGTGTGAGATATGATTGTTTTACTACAAAGGTGTATTATGTTTCCAGATTTCGTTTCTTGATGATTTTGATGATTAAACTATTTTGATACTAGTGCTAAGCATATTATTCCATATTCTTTTTAGAAAGCGGGGCGTGACACCCACACACCCAAACCATGTATTCTGTCTTGTTAAAGCATTGTATGGTTTGAAGCAAGCTCCTCGTGCTTGGTATAAATGACTAAGTTCATTTCTACTTCACATAGGTTTTTCTAAAGGAAAAGTAGACACTACACTATTTATAAAATATGTTTCTAAAGATATTTTAATTGTTCAAATTTATGTTGATGATATTATATTTGGATCCACTAATGAAAATCTTTGCAAGGAATTCTCTAAGCAAATGCAGGATGAGTTCGAAATGTGTATGATGGGAGAACTAACTTATTTTCTTAGGCTTCAAATGCACCAAAGAATGGCATCTTTATAAATCAATCCAAGTACGCAAAGGAACTAGTCAAAAAGTTCGGACTTGAAAATGCAAATGCTTATAAAACACCTATGGTCACTACTATTAAGCTTTCAAAAGATGAATCTGGTAACAATGTTGATATTTCTACTTATCGAGGTATGATTGGTAGTTTACTTTATATTACTGCATCTCGTCCAGATATTATGTTTAGTGTTTGTTTATGTGTACGTTTTCAATCGTGTCCCAAATAATCGCATTTGGTTGCCGTTGAGCGTATCATTCGCTATCTCAAAGGCACACTAAATACTGGATTTTGGTACCCGAAAAATAGAAAATTTTCTCTTGTAGTATTCTCTGATTCAGATTATGCCGGTAGCTTAACAGACAGAAAAAGCACTAGCGGCACATGTCACTTCTTGGGCAACTATCTTGTCTCTTGGGCATCCAAGAAGCAAAACTCTGTAACTCTATCAACTGCCAAAGCTGAATATATTGCTGCAGGATCTTGCTGTGCACAAGTACTATGGATGAAACACACTCTAGAGGACTATAAGGTATTTTTTGATCACATCCCAATTAAATTTGATAACACTAGTACTTTTCATATGACAAAGAACTCTGATCAACACAGTTGCACTAAACACATTGATATTCGCTATCACTTTATTAAAGACCATTTTCAAAAAGGAGATATTATTCTTGAATATGTTTCTACTGATTCGCAACTTGCTGATATTCTTACCAAACCTTTAGATGAAAAACAATTTCTTTTTTGAAAGGAGAACTAAATGGTATTGATATCTCAGCTTGAAATTTGAGTTTGGTCGACTGGACGGGCGACTGTATGCCTGTGAGGGTGTACAGTCGACTGCTCAGTCGATCGGTTTACTCTCGGGTAAAATTTGTTTTATACTCTACTTTCAAAATATTGGTTTTCATTATTTTCGGTCAACCGTGCGGTCGACCGGCTCATCCTCTGTTTTATGTTTTGCCTTTTATAAGATAAACGGTCGATCGTGCGGTCGACCGGTTTGCTCTCTGTGATTCGTTGTGTTTTTGAAATAGGAGTGCGGTTGACCGGTTTGCTCTCTGGAAACTTTTTTGACTAATTGGTTTTGCGGTCGACCGGTTCTCTTTCTGGTTACAGGTTACAATTTTTTCAACCTCAATTTCCTTAAATTCGTTCTTCGCATTTGTATCGGGAAAATCTCAAATCTATGATACCATGAAAAGCTCTCCCTGTATATCAAAGAGTCTCGCTATCAACGGTATCATGTAAGTAGTTTTTCCTCCGTTTTTTTAAAACAATTTTTTATGCTTAATGAAAGTTTCTTTCCTTTTACAACTAGTTTTCGTGAGGAGTAATTTATGTGCCTTTTGCCCCCCTTATTGGTGTGTTCCAAAAAGGAGGAGAATATTATGGATTTTATCAATGCATGAAAGTAAACATAAGTAAATAGTTTTATTTGTCATTGATATGGCTAAAAACAGGATTAAATCGGGACCGTTCAAACTGGGCACAAATCTTAAAGCTTACAGGAGCAAAACGGTAATTTCACTTACAAAATGTGTCCGAAATGGGAACCGGGTCTCCTCTCAAGGGCCCAATAAACCCATAAACGGATTTGTTCAATTGGATACGGGTCCCAACCCGTTATGGGCCAGTTTAAAAGGATATGGAGAAATCTTGATTCGTCCTTATCTCTGGGAGGTGGTTCTAACCACTTTTATCCATCCACACCGGGGAGTAGAGATTTGTTCTTATCTCGAAATAGATCCCCACGGCGACTATAAATACCCTCCTCCTCATACCGTTACAAGGTGATCACTCTTTTTCAACCTAAAGCTCTTCATATTCTTTTCTGAGTACTGACAAGAGCGTCGGAGGGTTCATCGCCGGGATCAACCCCGGTGTTTCGAAATTTGTGCAGGTCAGCGACAGCAGCGGGAATCCAGCCAAACACCAATGGAAGTGTTCAGGTTTGACTCATTCGATTTCCTATGAACCCACAAATTCATCTGATTGCCCCCACACCAAAATTAGCGGCAACAGATTGACATCGTCTGTGGGAAATCGAATAGCAATCCGACCCAACTCCATCAGCATAAGTGCTCCCTAGCAATGCCTCCAAAGAAAGGGAAGTCCACGGTCGCCTCAAGAGAATCTCCCTCCACCTGTCCAGTCGGTCCAGTCACCGACCCAGCAACCCGGGCAACCGATCCCTTAACCTGTTCAGCAGTCGGGGCAACCCCTTCCTTAGCAGCCTCACCTCCAACCGGCCCATCAAGGACCGCAGGGGGCTGTTGGAGAGCCCTTTCGCCGAAGTCGCCAAAAGCAACCCCTTCATCAGGTCCATGTCTCCATTCACAACCCTTCCTCTGACTCTATGGCCTGCCATAGCCCTCCAACACCGAAAGATCTACGTGATGTTCTCATCAACCAACAGAACGAGATAGATCTTCTGACCCGCTTGGATGAGAGGCAGACCTGGGATAGGATCCCCCGCCGGGAGCATCAAAGGGACCGATCCTCCCGTAGGCCGGATCACAGAAGGCCTAACTCCCCTAGGAGGTAGAGGGAGTCACCCCGGAACCATCAAAGAAGATACCGCTCTCCGGTTGGCCGACCCGCCCCTCAGGGCCAGAGAGAGTAGGAGGCCCCCATCACGAGGGAAGAATTCCAGCAGTTCCAGGAGGCAATCCTATGGGCACTCAATGTCGCCCCCAATAACGACCAACGGGCTCCCAGTCCTTGGCCGGCTCCGAGCCATCGCCATCGCACCCCATTCCACGACCTACTCCAAGCTATCGCCACCACAACCCCAGCCCTCTTCTACATGAAGACGAGTCTCGGTGCTCAGCGAGGTATGACCGAAGGGATGACTCGGTTTACCGCCGTCTCCACTAGATGGAGAAGTGCCTAACTCCTCTAGGAGGTAGAGGGAGTCACCCCGGAACCATCAAAGAAGAGACCGCTCTCCGGTTGGCCGACCCGCCCCTCAGGGCTAAAGAGAGTAGGAGGCCCCCCGTCACGAGGGAAGAATTCCAGCAGTTCTAGGAGGCAATCCTATGGGCACTCAATGTCGCCCCCAATAACGACCAATGGGCTCCCAGTCCTTGGCCGGCTCCGAGCCATCGCCATCGCACCCCAGTCCATGACCTACTCCAAACTATCGCCACCACAACCCCAACCCTCTTCTACATGAAGACGAGTCTCGGTGCTCAGCGAGGTATGACCGAAGGGATGACTCGGTTTACCGCCGTCTCCACTAGATGGAGAAGTGCCTCGGCCAACTCGACAGAGAAGAGGAACAGCGGGCGAGGAACCTCCGCCCGAGCTGACCCCCATTCTCCAGTGCTATCATGGAGGCCCCCGTCTAGAAAACTTCAAGCCTCCGCATTTTTAGTCGTATACCAGGGACTCGGACCCCGCTGATCACATCGAGAGTTTCAAAACTCTCATGATGATTCACCATGCCTCCGACGCCCTCCTCTGCAAGACTTTCCCGGCCACTCTGAAGGGACCCGCTCGGAAGTGGTATTCCAGACTTGCTCAAGCCTCCATCTTCTCCTTCGACTAATTCGAATGTCTCTTCCTCACCCACTTCGTGAGCATCCGCCGCTCTGAAAAGACAAGCACCTCTTTGCTCTTCTTCAGTCAAAGGAAGGGGGAGCGGCTGAGGGACTACGTCAAGCGGTTCACCGCGGTGGCTAGATCTATCGCCTCTCTGGACCAGCCCATAGCCTCGGCCGCTTTCCAGTCCAACGTCATTAACCCCGATCTCAAGGTGTCCCTTTGCCAAGAAGCCTCTTCGGGACTTCTCAGAACTCCTGCTCAGGAGTGATAAGTATATCCAAGCTGAAGAAGCTCTCAACCACCCCACTCTTGAAGGATCATCTTCCAGAAACAAACGGAAGACTGCTGAAGATGAAGGAGCTAAGAAGCTCCAGAAGGATAACGGAAGCCAGCGTCGCCCTCCTCCCCGCTTCGAGAGGTTCACTCCTCTTAATGCCAGTGTCTCATCCAATCTGATGGAGGTCAGGAAGGAGGGAATCCTTCCTCCTCCTCCAAAAATGAGTACCACAGGAAAGAAGAGAAACAGGGAGAAGTGGTGCCGCTATCACCGGGACATGGCCACGACACGGATGACTGTCGGGCCCTTAAAGACGAGATAGAAGCCCTCATCTAGAAGGGGAAACTCTCCCGATTCGTCAGGAAAGACAGGGCAGATCCACCTCCGCCCCCTAGGGGGGCTAACAGGTGAACCAAACAACGGGCGAAGACCCCGGATGTCAAAGCCGAAGCCGTCCTGCACCTCATACACGGAGTCCCAATGGGGGGAGAGTCCAACTCCTCCCGAAAAGCCTTCGCCTGAGAAGTGAATGTTGTACAGAACCATCCTTCCCCCAAGGGCCTTGGGGTTCCTGTTACATTTTCGGATAGGGACTTGGAGAGAGTCCGAACGCCCCATTGTGATGCCCTTATTATAAATCTCTGGATGGCCAATTTTGACGTACGCCGGATCCTAGTAGATAACGGCAGTTCGGTCAATATTCTTTTCTTGGAGGCATTCCAGGGCCTTCATCTGTCAAGAGATCGATTCAAACCATCTAGTTACATCCTTCACGGTTTCACTGCGGTGCCGGTGACGATCGAGGGAGTTATAACCCTCGACGTGACCATTGGCAAAACCCCGGTCACTCGGATCGAGCCAATGGACTTCATGGTGGTAGACGTAAAAGTTGCATACAACGTCATCCTGGGTTGACCAGGTCTGGTCACTCTCCAGGCCATACCATCGGCCTATCATATGAAAATGAAGTTCCCGACCTCGGCAGGAGTAGGAGAAGTAAGAGGGAGCCAGGAGGTGGCTCATAAATATTACATGACCTCGATGGGGGGGGGGGGGGGGTACTCTCCCTCGAAGCCCTCGAACTCCTACAAGGAAGCAGCCAAACCATCTCCGAGCCGGTCGACGAACTGGAGGAAGTGGTCTTCTCAGAAGAAGATGCCACCAAGACATTCCAGATCAGCAAAGCCCTTCCTCCCACCATCAAAGAAGGAATCTCCCAATGTTGTCACGCCCTGCTTCCCCAAAAATACGGAATACAAGTACGTAACAAAAGCCCAGCGAATGATTTTCATCATCCATAAGCTGTTCAAGAAATCTTAACAACATGCACGAGAAATATTCAGAGTCAGAAGCGATTTATCAACCACATGCACATAATGAGTCAAATACTAGCAAGAATACTTGAAACCAAATACATAAATCTCAAATAGTCATATCTGAATAAAACACAAGTCTTGGGTCACATCGCCCAAAATACAAGAAATATCCAAGTCTCAAAAATACAAGATTAATCTAAGTCTCACGAATACAATTATTGTTCAAGCACGATACAAGAACTAATAATAAAACAGCACTAATACTTCAAGTCTCCAGTACCATCTTGAACTTGTTCTCCATAATCTGCAATTCATCGAATGCAGTAAAGAGGAAAAGAGAAAACACAAGTACCCGTCAATTGCAAGTCACGGATCACTTATAATGTAGGATGCAAGCACATGGGGAAACTAACCAACACATGGTATAAGTATGATGTCAAGGTAAACAACTAACATGGTAAAAGTGATCAAGTGTACATGGTATAAATCAAGTGTCAAGTAATCAAGTATCGTGTAAACATGCATCAAGTGTCAAGTGTCATGCATTCATGTATCAAGTATCAAGTTTCATGTCTCATGTAAACAAGTCTCATGTATCATGTAGTCAAGTATCAAGCAAGTATGTATCATGTTCACGTGTCATGTTCAAGTATCATGTTCGAGTAGCATGTATCAAGTCTTGTAGTGAATTACTATCTAGGTAGCATTTCATGTAGCCCACCTTACATGGTTGCTACAACACAACAGTTCCGCTTTAGATTTCATAGTGGGACCGTAAAGGGCAGTATACTCGGGACAAGCAAGTAATTGAGCTCCAAGCTCCATGTATCATGTATCATGTAATCATGTGTCAAGTAGTGCATGTGACAAGTATCGTGTCTTGCGTGCAAGTATCAAGTGATCATGTCAAGTATCACGTAGGATCAGTGGATTCCCTTCTGAGTACACATTTCTGAACTATCCACTATTAGATCTGTCCCTTAAACCCCAGCATGGTTAATTTTATTATTAATGTCCAACAAGCATGTAAATGTGTAAAACATAAGAATAGCATGGCATGATCATGTGACAAGTGCAAGTAGCTAAATATACATGTACAAGTGCAAGATATCTCATAAAGGAACAAAATAAACACATCTCAAGTTCAGGACAGTAAGACCATGCTGCAGTAAAACAGTGATTCCAAGAGTTACAAATAAGAAAATCTAAATCCGTCAAAGGATCTAGAAAATAGACATCCACACGCATCCAGCGAGTATAATTAAGTCATATACTAGTTCACATCAACACAGCTCAAAACTGATTTGCATACAGAATTTAGGTTCAGCCAGAAATCAAGAAAACAACTTCAAGAACATGAAAACAGCATGAAAACACATTAAATAATTCCACGAAAAATCTGGGGTATTCCCCTAAATGTCAAGAATCAAAATATAGAGTTTCAGAATTTTCAAGGAAAGATAGATAAGTCATCAAAAATAAGGAAGCATCAAGAAAACATAGTTTAGCGAATCTGGAATTCCCAACACTGCTGTACGAAAACTAAGATATCTCGCAACCAGTGAAAGGAAATCCAATTCCGCCAAAGAGATATGAAAATAGATAGAATTTACTAACTTTCGCATTTCACAAAGAATTTTCATACAGTAAAAGGAATCATAGTGAAAATAGGGTTCTTTACTTAACAGCAAGCAAAATACAGCACAAGTAGATTTTAGAAACGTGCATGAAATATCACATAAAACTTATCAATAAAAATTCATCAAAATTCTGGGTAGTCCCTAATATCATAAAGAAACAATGACCAAAATATTGGATCAAAATAATATATAGAACATAGTTCTTGAAAATGGTTTGTTAACAAAATCAACCAAAAACAGAATCTAGAAACGATCGACACCTCTGTACTAAAATAGTCATAACTCAGCCATACAAAATCCAAATCAAGCAATACCAATGGGGTTTGAAAATAGACAAAATTATCTAAAATTGATATTTTATATTGAAATCAAGATACCGGCTGTAGCATAGACGAAAACCGCAAATAAAACAGAACATCCAGAAAATACAGATTTCACCCTTTAGAACAAAAACAACATAGATTCAAGAATATTGCTCCAAACACATCCGAACTTGAAATACAACCTACCAAGAGTCTAAACATCATGAATTAGGGTTATTAACATGTCCACGCCTATTATTTCACATAGGTATCAATCAAAACACGAATTTCACACAAAATTTCACATACAAGTCTAAAATTAAGAATTGGGCGATTCTTAGGTTATCTCATGTCAAGAATTGTGTCGTGAGTCTTCTATGGCCAAAATATCACAATAGAGATAAAACTCATCAAATAAAACACAATCTAGGGTTGTCTCTAGACCCAACTACACTATAGGTGAACTTTTTGACTTGTATCAAACAAATGAATTGGAGTAAAAATTACTTGCCTTATTTTGGGGATGAAGAACGATGCAATACTCCTAGAAGCAAAATCCACGAACAAAATCTGCTCCAAGCACGACTCCAAGCAACTACGAACAAAATCCTCTCACGAACGAATCCCTTGAAGCAACGATCAAAGTGGCAAGCACCTACTTTGAGAAACACCACGAAGAGACGAGGAGGGGATCAAAGATGCAAGTTTGATAATGGTGGTGTTGGTCTTGGTGGGCGGCAAGCAAGGAAGGAGGGAAGGGGTGATCGGGTTTAGGGTTGGCCGAAGTTTAGATGGTCGGAGTTAGGGATGGCCGGCAAGGGGCTCGGCCTGGAGGGTGGTGTGTCGGCCTGGTGGGGGAAGGGGCCTGTTGATGGGGTGCGGGTTTGATGTAGGCCGGGAGCACAAGAGAGAGGGAGAGAGTTAGGGTTTTAGGAGGGGAATTAGGGTTTGTGATTAGGAGGGTATATATATAGGTTTTAAATGTGGGTTAATGGGTTGTGGGTATTAGTATGTAGTAATAGGTATACAAATGGGTAATGGATATTGGGTCACATACAAGTAGGAATACAAAATAGAGTGAATTTTATGGCTCTTGAAAAATCTTATTAGGGTCAAAAATCATAGGTTAGGAAAAACACCACCAAACTCCACCACAACACCAAGAAAAAAAAATACAAATAAAGATATCGAGACCAAAAATGAGGAAAAGATCAAAATGATGGAAAACGATCTAAAGAGACAAACAATCAAACACAAGGTCCTCAAAATGAAATAAAACGAATATATATTGAAATCAAATTCAACATATGGTTCAGAAAAATACAAGGGAGAGAAATACACCAAAAATGAAAAATACAGTCGAAAATACACAAAATGAAAAATAGGGGTTACAAGTATAAAGAAGAACCGCGATCTTTTTGACTGGACTGCTATTGATATGCCCGGAATCTCAGAAGAACTCCTGAAGAACCACCTCAGTGTTGCTTCGATAGTTAAGCTTATCCAGTAGAAGCGGCGTAAGTTCGCTCCCGAGCGCCAACAATCCATCACGGAAGAGGACGAGAAGCTCTTGAACGCTCGGTTCATCCAGGAGGTAAATTAACCCGAGTGGCTATCCAATGTGGTAATGGTTAAAAAGGTCAACGAGAGCTGGAGAATATGTATCGACCTCACTGACCTCAATAAGGCATTTCCGAAGGACCCATTCCCCTTCCCGGGCATTGATGCTCTAATCGATGCGATCTCCGGCCACGAACTCCTCAGCTTCATGGATGCCTTCTCGGGGTACAACCAAATTCGGATGTTCCCTCTCGACATTTTGAAGACCTCGTTCGTAACCGATCAAGGCATGTACTGCTACCGGGTCATGCCCTTTGGGCTAAAGAACGCCAGAGCTATGTACCAATGACTTGTTAACAAGGTCTTCCAGGACCAGATTGACCGTAACATGGAAGTCTATGTGGACGAAATGTTGGTCAAAAGCATCAGCGGATAGGATCATTTCCTTGACCTCTAGGAGGCCTTCGGGGTATTGAGAAGGAACAACATGAGATTGAATCTGAGCAAGTGCATCTTCGGCATCTCGTCCGGTAAATTTCTCGGGTTCATGGTCAGCCAGAGGGGCATAGAGGCCAACCCTGAGAAGATCCAAGACATTCTCAACATGGCTCCCCCCTCTAATGTTAAAGAAGTGCAGAGGCTCACAGGACGCCTCGTGGCTATAGGGCACTTCCTCTCCAAGTCGGGGGAGAAATGCCTCCCATTCTTCATATCCTTAAAGGGAGCGAAGGGGTTTGAGTGGGGACAACAACAGCAAGATTCCTTCAATCAATTGAAGGCCTACCTGGTAAACCCCCCGCTCTTGAGCAAGCCAAAGCCTGGTGAATCCCTCTACATATACCTAGAAACTTCGGAGCAGATCCTCAGTGCCATCTTGGTAAGAGAGGAGGATAAGACGCAATGGCCTATCTACTACGTGAGCAAAGTCCTTAGGGACGCAGAACTCCACTACCCGAGGGTAGAGAAGATGGCCTACGCATTGGTCATGGCAAAACGGAAACTTTGCCCCTATTTCCAGTCCCATTCGGTGGTCATTCTCACTGAACAACCACTGAAACAAGTTCTCCATAATCCCGAGACATTGGGACATCTGATGAAATGGTCTATAAAGCTGAGCCAGCATGACATCAGCTACCAACCCCAACCCGCTATCAAGGCACAAGCCCTAGCAGATTCCTTTGTGGAAAGCACCATTCCCGACCCCTGTGAGTCGGCTGAGGAACCCCCGGTCTAGACCGTTTATGTTGACGGGTCCTCATGCACCAACGGAAGTGGGGTGGGTGTCATCTTGACCGGTCCAGACGGTTTCGTTCTGTAATACTCCCTCCGTATAAGCTTCTGTGCATCGAACAACGAGGCTGAATACGAGGCCATTATAGCAAGACTTTGTATGGCTCGCAAAGGTGGGGCCAAACGTATCAAGGTTTTCAGCGATTCATAGCTAGTGGTGAACCAAGTGTCTGGAGAGTATGAAGCGAGAGATGATTGCATGGCTAAGTACTTGGCGAAAGTCAAAGGGCCGTCGGCTTTATTTGAAGATGCTCAACTCTAGCGAATTCCCCGAGAGGAAAATGCACAGGCGGACGCCCTCTCAAGGCTCGCCTCCTCCTCCTTCCAGGGTTTGGAGCGAACCGTATTGATAGAGGTCCTCCTGAGACCCAGTATTGAGGAAGACAACCCAGAACCGATGGAGACTATGCCCCTAACACTTGGGGAGAATTGGATGAAACCCCTGCTCGAATATCTTAGAGACGGACTTCTTCCAGCTGACCCCAGAGAAGCTAGAAGAGTCAGAACCAGAGCCAAGTGGTACACACTCATTGAAGGAGTCATGTGCAAATACTCCTATACTCAGATAGAAGGCAGACCCTGCCTAAAATGTCTCTACTCCGAAGAAGCACACTATGCCTTGAAGGAGGCTCATGACGGAATGTATGGCGCGCACTTGGGGGCAAGATCCCTCACCCATAAAATTTTAAATTACGGCTACTTCTGGCCCACACTTCTTAGTGACTCCGAACAGTACGTCCGCCAATGCAGCTCCTACCAAAGATTTTCTCCGATCCGTCGCCTACCAGAAGCCCAGCTCTCCTCCTTAGCCAGTCCAATCCCTTTCGCAATGTGGGGGATGGACTTGCTTGGGCCGTTCCCCCCAGCACCAGGCCAACTGAAATTCCTCGTCGTAGCAATAGATTATTTCTCCAAGTGGATCGAGGCCAAGCCCCTTGCAACAATTACGGAGAACATGATTCAGAAGTTCTTATGTAAGAACATTATTTTTCGGTTCGGCGTACCCCGTTTTCTCGTAACCGACAACGGAACCCAGTTCGCGGGGGCAACTTTTGCACCGACCTTAATATCCAACATCGGTTCTCCTTAATATCGCACTCTCAATACAACGGTCAAGCAGAGAACGCTAATCGACAAATACTTTCCGGCCTAAAGAAGAGGCTCGATAAATCCACGAAGAGATTAGTTTGTCTACATTCTATAAATATGACCTACCACTTTTTTTTATTGTCTACATTCGATACTACTGCTTGCTAAAAACATTTGTTAATCGTTACTCATTAATTTTATAATTTTATGCTTCTTCGATATAATACATATACTACATGATTATTGTTTTTTTTCATTTGTGTTTTCATCTCAGATAGTTTCGTATTAATGCAATAAATCATTTTCATTTCTACAGATTTTGTATATTATATATTTAAAGTCTATCTATATTTTATCGTCATAATTTTCTACTTCATTTGCAACTTTTCTATCCACTTTTATAGCACTAATTTTAAACATAATACTATATTAAACACCCTAATATCCAAGATTACATCTTTTCATCTCCCATTTTGGTACAACCTGATGTCGAGGGAGGCAAATATGCAATCAGACGTCAATGGAGGCAAATTTCAACTGGACGTCGGGAGGTAAAGCCTGCAACCGAATGTCCAGAAGGTAAACTGGAATCGGATGTCGTAGAGGACAATTCTGCAACTTGAGATCGTAGAGGCGAGTCTGCAGTTAGATACCAACGAGATAAACCTACACTAGAAGGAGATTGTCTACTTTGATAACCTTACTGTGTTTTCTATAATACTTACATAACACTATTCTATTTTTGTACTAGCTTATGCTATTTTGCAACCTAGCATTATACTGATTTCTATATCTATCTTATTTTGCATATTTACTATTTAATCTCAACTATCCTGCCATCTTCTTCTTTATTTTAATTTTTTTTTCATGAGTAAGTATTTTCATCGTATTTTTCCATTAACTAATCTTAGATTTTGGTTTCTACTCACCAAACAAAAATAAAATTTGGTATTTATACTTCTTCTACGATTCGTAAGTTACTTCTATATGATTAGTTTTCACACTATTTCAATAATATGTTATTGCTTTCCTACAATGATGTTTTGTTTTACTCCTAGAAATCATTTATAATTTTCGTACCATGCTATTGATTGTTTCACCCAAAAAAATTGCGCCTAATTCTGTGTATTGATTTTCTTGCACTACTTGACAATTCGAAAGTATTTCAATGTATGACTTCCATATCCTTAACTTCCAAATCATATGTATAATTGTTATAGTTACCTTACAAATTATTTTATGATATTAATTGGTATACAAAATTATTTTTATGTTGTCCATATTTCATTCTTGTATATTTTTCAAACTCTTATTCAAATAGTCTTCTTTTAAATTGCTGATTCGATTTCGTTATACAATACCAATTCAGTTTGCGATTTTTACCGCTTATTACATTGATACATTTTGATTTCTAAATCTATTTATAAATTATCTATTGACTATATTTTCTTGTGTTGTTTCTGAACTATTCCAAATTAACGAATAAATTTATTTTTCTGTTTTATCTAATGCTTTACCTAATATTATTTTGAATGACACTTCTTTCAATCTATCCTATCTTTTGTGGTCATATTTATTTCCTTATGTTATTTTCCCGAGTTAATGTTTCGTTCTTATAAAATTTTGATACTCATAGTTTTCTTATATAGAGTTTGTCTTTCCTCGTTGCGTATTTTTATACTACATTTTTAAAAATTAAAAAAATTTGTAGTTTTCCAAATACAATAATGATGTTTTTTACTGGTGTGTACAAAATACAACCTTTACCCTAGTGAGTTCCAGAGACGGAACTACTCTAAGGGGGGAGAGTGTAACACCCCGCAAAATTGGAAATGATAATTTTGCCCTTGTGTGTTACATACGTGTATTTTGTAACGTGTTTTCACCACTTGTTTTGATTGCCGACTATTTATGCATTTCCTATATTGATTTTTACCATACTTTGAGTCAACAAAAATATAATATTTCAATCTCCGTATTTTTTACGTGATTTTTATGTGTTTTCAATGCACGTATCAACTACGTATTTTTTCGTCACTAAGTGTGATATTTCTATGTGTATTGATTATTTATTTTACGTGTTCGAACTCGTTTTATAAAATGAAAATTTATTTTCCCCTATTTTGATTAAAATGCATTTTTCGATTTTTGCACGTATGATGCACGTGCTAATTTTCCATCTCCATTTTCTTACTCTCATTTCTTATTTTAGCATGCATAAGTTTTTATATTAGCCTTCTTTTGATCCATGGACCTAGAGATTAAATTCTAGCCCATTAGATTAATTTAAGGGAAGATAATTAAACTAGTTAATTAAAATAAGAGCAAATGAATCAAGCCCATTAGTAAAATCACAAATTTAAGTTGAGTTTGGACAAATACATGACAAGTTACAACTTTTAGTACACATTTAGAACTATAGAAATGTATTTATTTTTGTATTGTGCATGTGTGAATACACACACATGGGTGTAACCAGATTTTTAAGCTAGGGTGGCCGGTTTTGGGCTAGTGGGGGAGAGGGAAAGGTTGGAGTTATGGGGGTTAAGGTTGTGAAGGGTTGGAAAGATGAAGAGTTAGGAGTTTAGGAGTTGAGAAAAAGAAGGGTCGAAAGAATAAAAAGAGAGAGTTATTAGGTTGAGAATTTTACACTTTAGACCCTAACAAAATCCTATAAATAGCACCTCATTTCCTACTTCTCTTTTGCACCAAAACAATATCAAAATAAGAGAAAGAGAAAGAAAGAGAGTAAGCGAGTTCTTGTGCTTGGAGGAGCCATTGCTAGGAGGAGAAGTCTTGCTAGGCGTTAGGAGTTGCTTTGGAGCTAGAAGTGGTGTTTCATCTTTCTTTTCATTGTTCAGACTTCAATTAAGGTTGGTGGTTTCATTATTTTCTAGTGTAGAATGTGCATGCTAAAATGAGTAGTATAAGAAGATATTGATATGAAAATTATAAGATAAAATTCATGCTAGTGTATCATGCTATGAATGAGGATAATTTTGTGATTGTAGATATCCTGCTAATCAAAAAGAAGAAATTCTTTATACCATGAATCATGTTAATATGCTTGCAAATTTTGTGCTTGTTGAGTATGTGGAAATTTTATTGATAAATGTCATATGCAAACAATACCTTAGGATTTATTGACTAAGAAAGAAGAAAGTGAAATTAGTTAGTGTTGACATATGTATATTTTGCATTATTGCATTTGAAAATAATAATTTTTCATAAAGGAGATTTTTTTTGTGAAATTCTCATGATTGAAACATGTTGGCATGCTATAAATTTCAAATTGTATAAGAGGAATATAAACTAATTTTTCATGAAGACTATTTTTATTAAATACAAGTCTATGTGAAAGAAATAAGAAGAGAATTGTTTAAAGAAATGGAAATAGAGTTTTAATGAAAGTAAAATTAATTGTTTTATTGTTTTTTAATTTCAATCTCAGTCAAGAAAATTTTATTTCAACTTCTTAGAAAGAATTGATCTGTGGATAAACAAGTTTCATGAAAAGGGATCACTTTCTGAACAATATGAACAAAAGTACGTTAGTATATTTTCTAAACAGAAAATATACTTAGACTTACTGGTTAGCTAATACAAAACAGAGCACTGTTGTGAGAGATCTTGGGTTCAAAGCTTCTTGGACACATTTTATTTTTTCTTTAAAATAAATCTGAAACATGAAGGAGGGTATAAGGGGATTTCACTGTAACATTTTGACACCAAGTCCATATGGACTTAGTGGCTTGCGGCTTGGGCTTTGGGGCGTTCACTGAGTGGATGGGGAGCGCGGTTCGAAACCGGATAGCTTCAAACTTTATTTTTATTTGTTTGAGTTGTTTTTAAATGGAGAAAAAAAAGAGAAAGAATATTTTTAATGTTATTAAAATTTGGAAAAAAAATTGTAGTAATCATGTAAAGTGATATGAAATTTACTAAAGATAGTTTTAGCAATTTTTAGTGTATTTGAGTTACAAAAATAAAAATTTAGATAGAAAGACGAATAATGTGAACTTAAAAAATAGATCCTTCTTTTATTAAGAAGAGTGGAATATTATTTTTTGTGAAGTGATTACTTTTGAAGAGATTGCATTTTTATTTTTATTTTTGTTTAAAGAATATCTTGAAGTGAAATTGAGACATCTTATGAGCTTGAATTTGAGAATGAGAACTTCATGTGATGAAGTTGTATTCTTGAAAGAAGTGATTTGCTTAATAAGATTATGAATGAATAGATAGATCATAAATAGTGACGGGACTATGATTATTTTGTGACTAAGTTGAAAGATAAAAATATCTAGGTTTAAGACATGTTTATGAAAGGGTATGTGTACCCATAATTCTTGTACATGAGAAATTGTGATTTGGAGTTAGCAAGACCTCGGGTACCGGCACTATTGAAATAAAAGATTTTGAGATGTGATTTTGAGATATGGCTATGGAGCTATCTCGATAAATGTTGATTAAGTCCGGTAAGAGGTAAAACTAATTCTAGGTTTGGAAATTTATTCATGTCTTGAACTAAATAATTAGGCACGTAAATGAAGATGTAGTAAACCTAGGCAAACGTAAGTGGGTTGCTTCTATACAGTCGACGGTGGATCTCCGTGGCTATAGACCCAGTTGGCGGATTGTGGTTGCTCCGTGGGAGATGGACTTTTATTTTTAAATCCGGGACTTAGCGTAGTCGAGCGGATATTTACCATACTCCAATGTATATATGTATAACGGGGCTTGGGGGCACTTGCAGGATGATTCGCATGATGAGGGATCTGTTAAAATAGCCAGCGAAGCTAAGATCCATATTCGTGGAATGGTCTAAACCTTGTTTTATTACTGGGTAGTTGTCATGGCGAGGGATCGAGCCCTTTATTGTAGAGTACGTAGGTGCTTGCCCTCAGACCTATATAGTATGTGATGCATAGAATCCGAACAAGTGTGCATTAGTGTCATCCTAGTATTAAAATGTGTGCATTAGGCATTAAGGCATGGCATACACTTACATGTTTAGCGTAGTCACAATTTAACACTTTATTGTTCATTCAACTTTTGTGATTTGTTAAAGTAATGATATCGTTATATGAGCGGCATAGAGAGCATAGCTGAGTATAACATTTTCGTCAGTTGTAAGTGACTGACGTGCCCACAGCTTAATATGCAGGTAATGGACTTTTATGGAGAAGATGTTATGATGCAGTTGATGATTTACATTGTTGTACAAGTTGTATTTTATTCATTGTTGTATTCTTCCGCTGTGTAAACAAAAATGTACAGAACTCTGATGTATGTTGAAAAGTTTTAATTTCATTGTAAAATTGTATGAAGTGAAGTAAAGATCCTGTGAAATCTCGAATTCGGTCGTATTTGAAATTCGGGGCGTTACACTCTTGGACTTCGGCAACCTGTGCCAAGCACTCTTGCCACCGACGTCCAAATACGAGAAAAATCAATTTCTTAGACTTTGGCAGCGTGTGTCGAGCACTCGTGCCACCGACGTCCAAATGCGAGAAAATGCATTGATCGGTCACCGGTCAACAGTTAATGGTTAATGGTCAACTCAACACATGTCATTCTCTCGAGGTCCCTATCGACTTCGGTAGTATTCACCGAACCTCCTGGACTTCGGCTTCCACCCTCAACACGTGTCATCCTCTCGAGGTCCCTCTAGACTTCAGCAGCATTCGCCAAACCTCCTGGACTTCGGCCTCCGCCCGAACACGTGTCATCCACTCGAGGTCCCCCTCGATGTCGGCAGCCTTCGCCGAACCCCCTCGACTTCAATCTCCACCCAGACACGTGTCAAACTACCGAAGTGCCTAAGGGGGGGGCAACTGGCGCCGAATGCTCTTGCCACCGACCCCTAAATGAGGACAAAAAATGCCTGCGCGTCAGGGGAGCCCTCCGATTGTTCAGAAATTCGCGCCGAAGGCTGATGAACGCCCCCGGTTTAGCCACGTCACCAAAGTGTCGATCCACCCTCTGATTGTTTAGAAATTCGCGACAGTGATTGATGGACGTCCCAGATCGCGCCATGTCATAATACCCTTGATTAAATCCTTTTTTTTAATTATAATTCGAATTAATTATTTAAAAATTACAAAAAATGATTAAAATTCAAGAAAATTAATTAAAAATTCTAAAAAATAATTATAAATTTAGGAAAATATTTTTTAGCCCCTGAGTAAATAATTATTAGTTTGAATGATTAATTAGTGCTCTCGGAAAACAAATCATCGCTTTGCAAAATTGAATAAATGATTCGAAAAATAGTTTAAAAATCGAGAAAAATAACCAAAAGTCTAGGAGAGTCTAAGAACGATCTTGGGCGTACTGCCAGCTCAAAAAAATATCGTTACTCCTCGAACAAGATCCGAACTCCCTTTAAAAACTCCGATAAAGTCCTGTATGCCATCAAATAGCAGAACTACTCCCCAAAGGCTGTAACACACAGTCTTTGGGAGTAGGGGGCTCGTGATAAGGCTAAAAATGGGATTAAATCGGGACCGTTCAAACTGAGCAAGGATCTTAAAGCTTACAGGGGCAAAACGGTAATTTCACCTACAAAATGGGTCCGAAATGGGAACCATGTCTCCTTTCCAGGGCCTAATAAACCCATAAACGGATCTGTTCAATTGGATATGGGTCCCAACCCATTATAAGCCAGTTCAAGAGAATATGGAGAAATTCTGATTCGTCCTCATCTCTGGGAGATGGTTCTAACCTCATGACGGTCGAATGCATCGCAGTCGACTGCAACTGTCAGTTGCGTAAGAAGCAGTTGACCCTTCATCTCTCTACTTTACGTTAGAGAGATGACTGGTGGTCGACTGCACCAAGATTGCGGTCAACCGCACTTTGCACTATTCACATTTTTGGAATGTATCGTTTCCAATTTTGATCGATACACTTTCCAATCTATTTAATTTGCCGAACCCACTGAGTGTTCTTCACCTATTACTTTTGAGAAAAATCTTCTGAACTAATCTTTCAACAATCAATCCAAGTGTGTGTGACAATCTTTTTGTATTCTTCAGTCAGGATCATTTAGGATCTTGAGGTTTTCTTTTTCCTTTTCCACTTCGGTGAGAATGACGGGATGACGGGACTTGTGTTAGAAGTCTTGTGGGTGTAATAGGTCTCTCGGCCTGAATCCGAGAATCACTGTACAAGGGTTTTGAGTATAGCGGAACGCTTGTGGCGGAGAATTGCTACAAGTAGGAGGTGTGGACGTAGATCTGGGGGTCAAACCACGTTACATCGCTGTGTCACTTGTGCTATCTGCGTTTGCTTTTCTTAACTCTTTTTATTTACTCTGTACTCTTTTTATTCCGCACAATCATCCTATTCACCCTTAGGGTGATTAACAATACTTACGGTTCATCCTATTCACCCCTAGGGCGATTAACAATACCTACAATTAATATATCATGAGTTACAAATATTTTGATATCCTTTTTTCCTTTCTACTATTCATGTTGAACATGGTAATTGTGTCTATCAGCATAATCTCTATGAAATTTTTTCGTAGCCATGCCTTAAATAGTTCTTATTTCTTAAGCAATAAAATCAATATTTTTTTATATGTTTTCTTTTTTCCTATTGGTTATGTTGAATATGATAATTAAGTCTTAGCTCTATGATTTCTATGCAAATTTTTTGTAGACATGACTAATTAAATTCCTATTTTATATCTAACACAATTTATATTTGATACATATTGTTTTTATTGTTATCTTTATTATTTATGTAGAACATGTTAATCTAATCTAAATTATAATCTCTATATGAAACTTTTTATTGCCATCCCCATTATAATTCCCATTCTATTATCTAATACAATTTATTTTTTGCCATGACATTAATACTTTGAAGTTGTAGAAAGGATTCAGTGTAATTGCACTACTATTCTAACATGCTTCTACAGTTGAGCGCCCATTTTTATGGGCCAAACAAACAAGATAGATACCCAACAAATTGTGGGTGAGACCTGCATTTGCATAGTGAAAGGTATAACAATTTTTTTTAGAATTTCGATATAACTAAAAAATACAGTGCCCTAACGATATTCAAACCTAGGGTGCGCATATACCATGTGAAACTTTCTGTGCCTAAATAGATAGCTAAGAGCAAAAATAAAACAACAACACAGTGCTACAATTCCATCTCTTCCTCTCCTACCTACTCCCGACCCAAACCCTAGATCTATCTCCCAGGGGCGGCGGCAACTTCCCTGCAGCGCCGCCGCCCCCCCCTCCCCCCCCCCCCCCCCCCCCCCCTTTACAATAACTTTTAGGTTTTCTTCTGGAACCAAGCCTTCTTCCTCTCCTACCTACTCCTGATCGACTAGATCTATCTCCCAGGGGCAGCGCCGCCGCCCCCCCTCCCCGTCGTCCCCCCTTACCACTCCTCCACCAACGGTGTGACCCTCCCTCCCCTCCAGCGCGTCGTCGGAGATCCCGGCATCCAGTCGCCAAGCTCGCACCGACTCAAAGCCCTGTCACTCGCGCGTGAAGGCGCCAGCTCGATGACAGGAAGGCACCAGCGCGGAGGATCTCCCAGGGGCGGCATCCAGTTTCTGTCTCTTTGTCCGACTCGAAGCCCTGTCGCCCCTAGGCAATGGCGAACTGTGTGGATCTCGGCCATCCTTGCGCCGACGCCGCATCCACCATCGACAACGGAGAAGAAGACCCAGATCTGATCTATCGGATCTGGGCGATGGCGACAGGATCTTCTATTTTGCGACCCAGATCTGTGTTACTTGGAGTTGGGGGTGGGTTTATGCGACCCAGATCTGTGTTACTTGGAGTTGGGGGTGGGTTTATTGGGGTTGGGGTTAGTTTAGGTTGAGATTGATTAGCTTTGCTAGGTGTTTCACCGGTTGCTCTTCGCGCTTGCCACCATGTCCACACTCTTGGGGCCAATTATAGCTATGTTTTGGTTTTTCGAGGGTTGGTAGTGCGTGTGAAGAAGTCGGGGTGTGCTTGGCTGTGCCGTGGTGTGAGACGGCAATGTATTTTGTGGTTTGGGAGGTTGGTGGAGCTGTCTGGGTTGGGTATGTCTAGTTGTGATGTTTGCGGTGTAGGTCGGTTGTGGGGCTAGGGCCCGAAGACGGGGTCCCCTCATGAGATCGCTTATTACATACTAGTATTTTACCACCACGAGACCAATTGTGGAGCTTGAGCCCAAGACGGGGTCCCTCCGGGATGGGCACTCACTTGTCGCAGCTTCCGGGGTATTGTTCTCAACTGTCGTGGAGCGTCCGGGATGCGAAGAAGGAGGTGGAGGAAAATTTGATTCAGTTTGAAGATTGAGGTGTATAGTTGTGGGGCTAGGGCCCGAAGACGGGGTCCCCCCATGATCGTTACTGCACAGAGTGGGGCTTGGGCCCGCAGAAGGGGCCCCCCATGAGGTGCACAGAGGGGAGATGTTTGTCTTCTTGGTCGGTAGTAGAGGAGTCACACACTGAACTCAACCTTCCTTAATCCACTGCCACGGACTTTGCAACAACACCACCACTACGCCCTCATCATTGACCCTGAAATTTACAACGTCCACCACCCGTAGGGGCGAGAGGTGTGAAGGTGATTCTTCAAATTGGTTGTGATTTGGTTGGGTTTTACGTGAGAGAGAGAGTAAGAGAGTGAGAGAGTGAAGACGTTGCTTCTCACTACTTTATGCAGGTGCATGTTGGTGTTTGTGAGAAATCATCTGAGAGAGTATAAGTTCTTCATTGCTCTCTTAGACTGTGTCCGTAATTAGGGTTGGTGAAAGTTTTTTGCGACGACTCTCCTTTTGGGTGCGACTCCGATTGGGCCATGTTTGAAGTAACATTGATGAGATAGAAGGAGGGAAGCGGCAAATTTTCAAACCCCACAGGATTCGCTTCAGGTGGGTGGGCGCATGCCGTGGAGGTGGGTGCTCAAAGCTTGCTTGACGGACATACAATTAGTTGGTCCTCGTAGATTAGAGTGAGAGCTGATTATATGTACTGGTCATGTCGCTTCATATTTTTTTTTTTTTCTGTCTGTAGGTTGTAACTTGCTCCAGCATGCAGGGGTTGTTTTGTTAATTTCTTATTAATGAAACAGGGTCGCCTTATTCCACCTTTTCCCTCAAGAAAAAAAAAACTCTCTGTGACTACACTAAAACTTTAAAGTTGAAGGAAAGGCTGACGGGAATTGCACTTATATTCTGACACATGAAATTTGGTAAACTGTATGCAAGTTTAATTATATTGATTGATTCTGTTCTTAAATTTACTCCATTAAAACTATGTCTCATTTTCTGTTTCTTTCAGGCGCTGAAGGGGGTTGAGGAATTGCACTTGTATTAACGTGAATATTGTATAGAGTTCCAAGTATGACCAACCTTTTAACCTGCATCATGCTTCTTCTGGTCGTAATATTATTTTCTTTTCATAGTCATATGTTGTGCATGTTGGAATACTAGATCATATTAGTTGGAAATGTTCTGCTTTTCTGAGTACAGTGCACGCGCAGGTACTAATACTAACTTGGACTTACAGTTGACTCCAATCCGAAAAGGAGCTTGCTGATGTTGCTTTTAGTTTGCTCTATCTTGATGTTGTATTCAAAGTACTAAATATGTTATTTCTTTTTAGTTATTTAGAATTTTTCAATTTCAAGTAGTCAAATTGAATTTATTTCTTACATACTTTATAATGTAGCTTCTACATTCTAAGACTAATCATAAATTTACGATCAGAAGTTATATAATCATCAATTCTACTTACAAATTCTCTGGGTATAATTCAGTAGTATTGGAAATTAAATCTCCGTATTCTATCTAGCAAGGTTGGAGCCTTTCAGGCTCTATCCTATTATTTGAAAATAAATAAAAATAAATCTAGGAATAAGACTGTCTATAACAATGAGCATAATTTTAGATTTATTTCCCTTCCATATATATTTGCATAAATTGCAGAAAGACACTGCGGTTTACTGCGAAAAATATGTAACCTTCCTGACATTTTAGTTTTGTTGTGGTTACCACAGCCCAGGATTTGCGCAAAAAATTTTGGGGGGGGGGGGGGGGGGGGGGGGGGGGGGGGTTATCAAAGTTAATCTCGAAGCTGCATCTTACGATTTTTTTCTCCAAAATAGACCACATTTTGAAACTAATTCCCAAAATAGATCACTGCGGTTTACTGCGAAAAATATGTAACCTTCCTGACATTTTAGTTTTGTTGTGGTTACCACAGCCCAGGATTTGCGCAAAAAATTATTGGGGGAGGGGGGGGGGGAGGGGGGGGGTGGTTTATCAAAGTTAATCTCGAAGCTGCATCTTACGATTTTTTTCTCCAAAATAGACCACATTTTGAAACTAATTTCCAAAATAGATCACTTTCGAAACTAATTTTCAAAATAAACCATTCGCATATTCCAACTGTGGTCTCTTCCATAACGAGGGCCTAAGTACGTACCAGAAAATATAAATTGCAAGGATTTCTCTTAAAAATTTCTCAAGGCCAAAGATATTGCGAAGAGATTTCACTGAGGTCGCAGTTATGAACTGCGGCCTCGTTAATACTTATGCCGCAGTTCACAACTGCGGCCTTGCTGGGGTCCAGATCTATTAAAACACTCTTCCCCCAATTCTCAACTTCACTTATTCTCTCCAAATAATTTTCCCAACTCCGAAACCCAAAATCCGCAGAAATCCTACAACCCGAATCTAGCTCCTCCCACTCTGTAAAATCTCTCTCTAATTAAAGAATCATCTTCACCTCATCTTACTCTCCCCATCAACATTCAATCCCCAAATTCCCAAACTTTCAATTTTCATAGTCGTTAAATTCTCCAAACCTCGCCACAGAAATTGAAGCTGACAACACCCCCGGGGATTAGCAACGTCTTCGGACTATCTGACCACATCTGTGTCATCATCTCCGCTCTCAAACGACGGTTGTATTGTTGAAGGTATTCATACAACACACGAAAGTAAATATTTTGTGTTTTATGTTTTTTATTAAATAGTTACTCGCATATTTTCCATTGACTTATAGATATGATCAGAAAATTCCTATCTGGTTATATTACGGAGGAGAAATAATTAGAGACCAAAAGTTAGAAGCTTGTTATAGTGATGTTGACCCGAAGTAGTTTGGGCTCCCCGTAATATTACACAACACGAACTAGTAGACAAGGTGTACAAAACTACTAATTGGGATAGAAGTGAATGGAAAGTTAAAATTCGTGCTCGTTATACAGCTGGAAAATTAGAGTCCCAATTTTTCATGGTGGTACCTGTAGGGGATGATAATGCTCTTGCTTCCATGATTGCAAGAACAGTTGATCCGAATTGTAATTGAAATGCATTAGAGTTATACCTTGACAAAATCAGGATTCCTAATAGCCCACCACATGTTAATCATATATTAAGCCTGGTACGTGAAGTGCCGACTAAAGAGCCGAGTCCAATATTAGACAGTGTTAGTATATAATAAACACATTATATGATATGTAATATAAACACCATCTATTATTAACAACAAATATTATTTATATTACTAACCAACTATAGGCAATGTTTCAAACAATATTAGGTTAGGCTAGCTTATTAAAAAAAATCTGAAGAGATTATACCATTGTTAGTGAACAATGCTATGTTTGACAAAATGGTTCTGCGACTCATGAAAATCCAACACTATACATGGCAACCAAAAGTTAGGTGGTATGAAAACGGAAACTTTCTAAATGTATGATTGCAAAATTCAAATAAATAACATTTGAGAATATATGACCAACTTTCACATATAATGACATAATCTATATAATAAAACACAAAGAAAGCTATCAAGTGGCTTACCTTCACTCCCCCCAAAATCAAAGGCCCAGATATATCCTCACAAAACACATTTCCGCCCAAAAAATTCAAACCCCAAAACCAATTTTTTCTCCCCAAAACTAAAAAACTCATTACTTTATTACTATCTCTCTGTTCTCTCTTCACTTTTTCATATTTCTCTTTTTCTATCTCTCTCTATCTCTCTCTCTCTCTCATTCTTTCTTTACAGGTGATTTACACGTGCGATGCACGTTTTAATAATTTCAAAAAATAAAAATAAAAACTCTGATGTAGGGAGGATTTGAACCGGAAACCTTCTTTATATTAGTTATGTACATGCATTGCACATGTTGGTAGAATGACAAAATGATAAATGACACTAAGGCCTTTTCCCATTATAATATAGAGATAAAGATTAGAGATATTAGAGATTAGTTATGCACGTGTGTTGAACGGGTTGGTAGATGGACAAATTACACTAAGGCCTTCTGCCATTATAGTAGTAGAGATTTACTTGAAAATTTAGATTTTAAGATTTAAGGTTTGTAATTTTTCAGAATTTTTATGTTTTCTTCATTGCACATGTTATATTGAAATAGCAAATATCTCTTCAACAGTTAAATTTCATCATTTTCCCCACTTACAATTCTAAAAAGTTAGATTTTACACCCCCATTTATAATTATTTTTTAACATATACTAATGGAAACATGGACTTTTATTTACAACTAATTATTGTCATACTATTCAAACTAGAGCTACATAATTGTTGTTTTACTGTTTACAGGGCTTTTCGTGTTTTGTATCGTTTCAAAGACGTGCCATAGGCACGTGCCCACGGGCAAATCTAGTTTATATAATAAAACACAAAGAAAGCTATCAAGTGGCTCTCCTTCAATCCCCCCAGAATCAAAGCCCGAGATCTAATCTCACAAAACATATTTTTCCCCTAAAAGTTTCCCCCCAAAACTAAAATTTGAATCCCTCCCCCCTCCAAAAAAAAAACTCATTTATTTATTTAATTATCTCTCTCTCTCTCTCTCTCTCTCTCTCTCTCTCTCTCTCTCTCTATATATATATATAGAAACATGAACTTTTATACCCCAATTTATAATTATTTTTATTTTTCACCATATATTAATGGAAACATGGACTTTTGTTTACATCTAATTATTGTCATACTATTCAAACTTCAGCTACATAATTGTTGATTTACTGTTTACAAGACTTTTCATATGCTGTATCGTTCTGATGACGTGCCGTAGGCACGTGGCCATGGGTAAATCTAGTATATATAATAAAACACAAAGAAAGCTATCAAGTGGCTCTCCTTCAATCCCCAAAAATCAAAGGCCCAGATCTAACTTCACAAAACACATTTTCCCTCCCCCCCGGAAGTTTCCCTGCAAAACACAAATTCAAATCCCTCCCACCCAAAACAACTCTCTCTCTCTCTCTCTCTCTCTCTCTCTCTCTCTCCCCTATTCAAAAAATTAAGAAAATAAAAAATTTAAAATTTTAAAAAATTAAAAAACTAAAAAAAAACAAAAAAAATTAAAAACTTTAAAAATAATTCAAAAAAATCAGAAACTTATAAAAAAAATTTAATTTTTAAAAATTAATTTTAAAAATATTTTTAAAATTGAATTCTTAAAATTTTAAAAATTTTAAAAATTTTAAAAATAAAAAAAAATTTAAAAAAATTTAAAACTTTAAAAACTTTAAAAATAATTCAAAAAAATCCAAAACTTATAAAAAAAATTAAAAAAATTTAAAAAAAATTAATTTTTTTTAAAATTAACAAAATTAAAAAATTAAAAATTTTAAAAAATTTTAAAAAATTTTAAAAATTCTAAAAATTTAGAAATTGTGAAATTTTGAAAATTTTGAAAATCTCAAAGCAAATCCAAATCCAATGTCGAACTCCAATCAAAAGGTTGTCGCCGATATCTGATCCGCTGCTAATTCCATATGGGTGACTCCCCTCCACCAAATCGAGCGCGAATATCAAGCGACTCCGTATCGGCGACTTCCTTCCCCCGAATCGAGAGCCTCTATATGTGATGTGACGACTCTAATTTCATCTCATTAACCGAATTCTCATTCTAATTTTTAATTTTGTGTGTGCAGGGGATTACTCAGTTTTTTGCTGACTCGAATTTTGTGTGTGCATAGGAACTAAGTTTAGAGGTGTATGATTGTTTTATTTTTGGGTTTAAAAATTTTTAATTTGGTTATTTATTTGATGAGTTTTTTATTAGTTTTTATTTAAGATGTACGTAAGTGAGAGATGGATCATTTGGTGGCCTCAATTTTGGCTTCCAAACCATAGCAGGATATATGGGATTGGGATGACTGGAGTTTACCAGTAAAGGGTGCAAACTCTCAACTCAAAAAAGATAGCTAAAGTAAATTTGTTATTTATCCATTTTGATTTTTTTTATATAAAGGTGCAATGGGGAGACAAAGCGAAGATAAAAAAAAATAATTAGTTTGGTTTAGAGTTTTGAGAACTTCATGTATTTTATTTTGGTTGAAATAATAATAAGAGGTATTTCAATTGCAAACTGAGTCTCAGACAAACAAATATTTAGATTATTGGTATTGTAGATACCTTCACACCTACACTTGAGTTACCATTGTATTTAGACATGCTCATAGTGGTTATGGGATTAGAGTAGGCTCTATAAAACCTATATGATAATGTCCTTGCATAACTATTACAAGCATCTAAAAGTGATGTTGAAGTTAAAAAAAACTTTATGCAGTTTTCTAACAAACTATATGTATTCCAGGTAAGTTCAAGCTAATGATCAAGAAGGCTATGGTTGAGCTTAAAGGTAGATATACTGCTTCCTTATATAATATGTTTGCTATTTCAATTAATTTGCTGAACCCCCAAAATTATTTTATATAATCAAATCAGGTGCACCGTTCTGAAGATGTGCCATAAGCACATGTCAACGGGCAAACCTAGTATGCATACAAATGAAAATTGTATGCTAAAACTCCTATACTGAATTAAAGATACATCAAAGAAATGGAAACCCCGACTCTTATAATAAAGCAAACAGACTAGCTATAATTAAGCATATTTAATCAAGTGTAGGTGCAATCAAACACCGACTAAACTAATATAAAGAAGATATAAAATAAGCCACAATAGCAACATACATTTCCACACAACCATTATTACCACATTAGTTTCCATCTTTATTAAAGTAGCCATAAACGATAATGAATATAACCAGTAATACCGACTACACGATTCTGACAACCTACATCAACCGACCATACTATACCAAACTAACAATTCTTATTATTCACTAACAATTCATTAATTTCCACCTTTGGAATTATCACTAACAGTTCATAGCAATTATCACTAACAATTCATAATATTCACCAAAAATTTGCTAATCAATTTCACTAACAATTCTTATTATTCACAAACAGTTCATAATAATCACTAATTGTCATTATTACTCACTAACAATTCTTAATATTCACTTACAATACATGCCATATCTAAAGAAACCACACATGTTAATCAACCAAGACATACCTTCAACAACTTCGGGTGACAGCGAAGATGATGTCCACTACTGATAAAGGAGAGGAATAGTTTCAGTAACTTGTTTGATTGATGGTGGGATGCCGCAGTTGGGCGATTTGGAAGAAAAATGAAAAATTAGGGTTTGGGGAAATCGAGAAACTGAATGGGTATGGATGGAGGAAGATGAAGTGAATTTGAGAGTTGGATTTGGGAGATGAAGTAGGGGGCAGGAGAAGAGTGATTGCGGCTACTGCGGATTTTGGGTTTTCGGAGTTGAGGAAATTTTTTGTATAGAAGTGATCTTGAGAATAGGGGGAAGAGGGATTTAAGAGATGTGGACCCCCCCCCCCCCCCCCCCCCGTAACACCCCACTATTTATTTTAAATTTAAAATGCATTTTTTAACTTTTTTGCACGTATGATGCACGTGCAAATTTTTATTCTCATTTACAAATTTTTAGCATGAATGAGTTTTGATTAGCCTCCTTTTGATCTATGGACCTATAGATTAAATTCTAGCTCATTTGGAGAAGAGCCTACTAGGATAATTAAATTAATTAATTAGAAGTGAGCCCGTGAATCAAGCCCATTAATAAAATTACATTTTTAGTTGAACTTGGACTAATACTTGACAAGTTACAACTTTTTATACACATTTAGAGTTATAAAAATGTATTCATATTTGTTTGTGCATGTGTGCATGCACACACAAATGTATTTGGACCGGTTTTGGGGCTACGGGTGGCCGGTTTTTGAGAGGGGAGAAGAAGGGTTGGGGGGTTGAGTTTGTGAAGAGTGGGGAGGTGAAGAGTTGTAGGTTTTAGGAGTTTAGAACATGAAGAATTGTAAGAATTAATATGGAGAGTTATTAGGTGTAAAATTATGCATAATAGACCCTAATCATACCCTATAAATAGAGCCTCATTCCCTACTTTTCCATTGCACCAAAAACATTATCCAAATCAAAAGAAAGAAAGAAAGAAAAGAAAGAGAGTAAGAGAGTTTCTTTTGCTTGGAGGAAATTCTTGCTAGGAGAGCTTGCTAGGAGGAGAAGCTATTGCTAGGAGGAGAAGTCTTTCTAGGAGCTAGGAGTCCTTGGAACTAGAAGTGGTGTTCATTTCTTTCATTAGTCAAGCTTCAAAAAATGTGGGTGATTTCATTATTTTCGAATGTAGGATATGCATGCTCAAATGAGTAATATAAGAAGATGTTTTATGAGAAAATTATAAAGTTCATGCTAGTACAACATGATATGTATGAAGGTAGTTTTGTTGATTAAGAAATGGATACTATGATAATTAAAGATAAGAACTCTTTTATGTTATAAACCATGTTAGTAGGTTTACAAAATTTTGTGCTTATGAAATATGTTGACCACATCATGCTTTGATAATTAAGAAAGAAGAAAGAAAGAAATCTTAGTTAGTGTTTGTAATGTATCAACATATGTATGTCCTAATTGAGAAGGATGTTAATTATTGTATGAAAGAGTTTTCTTGTGAAATTCTCTTGTTCAAGTGATACACTAGTATTGTGATGAAAGTGAAATTTGTGAAAAAGTGAGAAAACGACTATTTTGTCATGAACACTAGCAATTTTTTTTGTAAATTTGAGTTGTTAAAGAAAAACCTAAGTCTATGTAAAAGATGATAAAGAGAATTATTTAAATGGGTGGAAATAGTTTTTTTCTAAAATGAAATTGAAAATTTGTTGATTTCTATTTTTAAAATCTAATATCAAGAAAGAGTTTATTTCAAAAAATTTAGAAAGATTTTGATCCTTTGAATGAACAGGTTTCATGGAAAAAGAAACATTTCAGAATAGTTGAACAAAAGTACATTTGTACATTTTCTAAACAGAAACTACGCTTGAACTTACTGGTTAGCCACTGCAATATAGAACATTGTTGAAAGAGATCCTAGGTTCGAAACTTGATAGTTACATTTGTTTCTTTTTTTTAATTACCGAAATTGAAAAACTTGATTTAGATACAATTTGGTATACAAATATGACACAAAGTCCATAAGGACTTAGTGGCCAGTGGGTCGGGCCTAGGGTGTTGCTGTGTGTGGTCGGCAATACTGGGTTCGAACCCAGGCTCCCCCCCTCTTTTTTTGTTTTTTTTTGGTTGTTTATTTTTCATTGGAGTTATTCTAAAAAGGAATACTGGCCACTACTGGGTGGTCGGCAATACTGGGTTCGAACCCAGACTCCCCCCTATTTTATTTTTTTTTGGTTGTTTACTTTTCATTGGAGTTATTCTAAAAAGGAATTTAATTAAAATTGATGTGAAATGAAATGAATAATATTAAGGGATAATCTCTCTTGAATATTTTTTTTCTGAAGTATAAAAAGAAATGAAAAAATTTGAGAATAGAACTCTAGTATTTTGTGAAGTGATCCTTTAAAGAAAATTTCACCTGTATCTTATTTAAGAAATATTTTATTGTGAATCGAAACGTTGTGATAGGTTACATTTGTTATAACAATTCACGTAGTGAAATTTGTGTACTTGAAAGTAATGTTTGATTAAAAAGTTTTTTCTATGAATAAACAACTAGATCATGAATGATGACAAGACTATGTATTTTTGTGAATGAGTTGAAAGATAAAAATATCTAGGTTTAAGACATGTTTACCAAAGAGTATGTGTACCAATGATTCTTGTACATGAAGAATTATGATTTAAGAGTTAGTAAGATCTCAAGTACCGGCATTATTGAAAGAAAAGATTTGAGATATGATTTTGAGATTTGTCATGGAGCGATCTCGTGTTTTGTGGCCAGTGGGTCGAAACTTGATAGTTACATTTGTTTCTTTTTTTTAATTACCGAAATTGAAAAACTTGATTTAGATACAATTCGGTATACAAATATGACACAAAGTCCATAAGGACTTAGTGGCAAGTCGGTCGGGCCTAGGGTGTTACTGTGTGTGGTCGGCAATACTGGGTTCGAACCCAGGCTCCCCCCCTCTTTTATTTTTTTTTGGTTGTTTACTTTTCATTGGAGTTATTCTAAAAAGGAATACTGGCCACTACTCGGTGGTCGGCAATACTGGGTTCGAACCCAGGCTCCCTCCTATATTTTTTTTTGGTTGTTTACTTTTCATTGGAGTTATTCTAAAAAGGAATTTAATTAAAATTGATATGAAATGAAATGAATAATATTAAGGGATAATCTTTCTTGAATATTTTTTTCTGAAGTATAAAAAGAAATGAAAAAATTTGAGAATAGAACTCTAGTATTTTGTGAAGTGATCCTTTAAAGAAAATTTCACCTGTATCTTATTTAAGAAATATTTTATTGTGAATCGAAACGTTGTGATAGGTTACATTTGTTATAACAATTCATGTGGTGAAATTTGTGTACTTGAAAGTAATGTTTGATTAAAAAAAAAATTCTATGAATAAACAACTAGATCATGAATGATGACAAGACTATGTATTTTTGTGAATGAGTTGAAAGATAAAAATATCTAGGTTTAAGACATGTTTACCAAAGAGTATGTGTACCAATGATTCTTGTACATGAAGAATTATGATTTAAGAGTTAGTAAGATCTCAAGTACCGGCATTATTGAAAGAAAAGATTTGAGATATGATTTTGAGATTTGCCATGGAGCGATCTCGTGTTTTGTGAATAAGTCCGTTAGGAGGTAAAACTAATTCTAGGGGAGATAAATCATTCATGTCTTGAACTTAATAAGTAGGCACATAAGTGAAGATGTAGTGAACCTGGGCAAACGTAAGTGGGTTGCTTCTATATAGTCGGCGGTGGATCTCCATGGCTATAGACCCAGTCGGCGGTGGATCTCCGTGACTGTGGTTGCTTTGTAGGAGGTGGGACTTAATTAGTATCATCCTAGTATAAAATGTGTGCATTAGGCATTAAGACATGGTATACACTTACATGTTTAGCGTAGTCACAATTTAACATTTTATTGTTCATTCAACTCTTGTGTTTCTGTTAAAATAATGAGATCGTTATATGTACGGCATAGAGAGAATAGCCGAGTATAACATTTTCGTCAGTTGTAAGTGACTGACGTGCTCACTGCTTGATATGCAGATAATGGACTATTCATGAAGGAATAAAACTATTATGATGCAATTGATGACTTATTTGATAAAGTTGTATAAGCTATATTTTTGTTTTCAATATTGTAATCTTTTATTCTTCCGCTTTGTAAATAAGATGTAATGAACTCTAATGTATCACTGAAAAGTTTTAAATTTCTTGTAAAATTATACGAAGTAAAGTAAAGATCATGTGAAATCTCGAATTCGGTCTTATTTGGAATTCGGGGTGTTACATGACCAGCAAGGCCGCAGTTGTGAATTGCGGCCTAAGTATTAACTGCTGCAGCAGTGAAATCTCTGCATAGTATCTTTGGCCTTAAGAAATTTTTAAGAGAAATCATTGTAATCTACATTTTATGGTACGTACTTAGGCCGCAGTTGGGTACTGCGGTCTCGTTATGGAAGAGGCCGCAGTTGGAAACTGCTAGTGGTCTATTTTGGAAAATAGTTTCGAAAGTGGTCTATTTTGGAAATTAGTTTCAGAAGGTGGTCCATTTTTTGGGGGAAATTGCATCTTACTGCACTATAAGAGAGAGAGAGAGAGCCGGGGGGAGCTATGCCGCTTGAGAAAGAGAAAGAGAGAGAGAGAGAGGAGGAGGAGAAGGAGGAGGGAAAGGGTGTGTTTATGCCTCTTGAAGGTGGTGGGGGTTTCTTTTGCTAGTTACCCTATGACTTATAAATATCCACACAGAGAGAGAGAGAGAGAGAGAGAGAGAGAGAGAGAGAGAGAGAGCGCCTCTTATGGCTGATGGGGGATTTCTTTTGCTAGTTACCTTATGACTTTTATATCTTTAGAATTGAGAATTACTTTACCGAATTATAAAATCTGGTCCACTGAAATTTAATATTGTGCTCGAGAACTATATATAAATTATTTACTACTTGTAAAGCAAGTTTTTTTTTATAAACATTATCATCACATACACCTACAGAGTCCATATATGATCTCCTTATTTTCAAGGAACGACCCAAACTATGGCATATGCAAAGATAGACAAAGGACCATAAATTAGTTTTATACACTACCAGCTCTCGTCCCTCCCCCTGTTCATCCCTATCCCCGACCCTCCGCCTCCCCCTTCCTCTCTCATTCTCCTTCTCATACCCCATCCCTCATTTCCAGATCTGAATCTCATATACCTTCTCCTGTAGAGAATCTGCCACCAACTTGTAGTGCTAATTACATAACACACACTACAAGAAACAGAAACGTCCAAGAACTAGATACGTCAAGAACAAGCCATCACAATAATTGCAAGATCTCACAAGAACACAATAATAAAATAATATGTAGAGATAACCAATTTTTCTTATTCCTAAGAAACACAAAGATTATAAGGAGATCACAACTCTCAATCTCTCTCTCACCTTTGAAGCACTCGGCACTTATCCCTTTTGAAATTGAACAATGATAACGGTTCACCAATTCTCTATTTTCTTTGATAGCCCTAGAGTTCACATCTATTGCTATATATATAGCCCCTAAGCAAACTCTAAAAGATATACACAAATACAGCTTATTAGACCCAAAATCTGTCAACCAAATAACATACAGCGCCGCTCGCGGTCGACTGCACCCAGTTGCGATCGAATGCAACTAGTCTTGCTAAGACTTGAACACTGAATGGTCGACTGCACGATCGACCGTCTCTCTCTCTCTCTCTGTTGGAACCCTGCATAGTTGGTCGGGTGTGCGGTTGACAACAACTATGGACAGTCGACCGCAACTCTGCCTACAGCTGTAGGCTACTTTCTCCTCACTGCTTCGTGTCTTCTTTTCTTCTTCTCCAACATCAAGAACTTCTGTGCCTACGTGTATTTGATGCTACAATCCTAACAATTTTCCACTTGGACCAAATACACAATACTTCAAAGTAATTGTAATCTTACCTCGCATTATCTCTGCCAATCTCTCACTCTCATGAAAGGCCCAAGTACTCCTCAATCTCATGAAGAACACCTCTGCCACTCCACCACGTGGAGTGCACCGACCACCCCTTATAGGCTCATGAAGGATGTGCCCCACTAATCGCATTGGGCACGAATAAAGGATAAACAACATCCCTTGTCAGATCTCCGTGTCACAAGACTCTCCAACTCGCAGAATCATCATTAACACCTGACATGGTTCAAAGTCTCTCAATGCACCATCTATACTAGAAGTCTCCGTAGACGAAACCTCTACAAAATATGCAGACTGCTCAACCCTAACGGTCTCATTTTGGTTACCCTCATCGACATCACCCGCATATCAATAACAATGCTCTATATCTCACAAGATCAACATGAAGCTTCGTCTGCCACATCACAAAGAACTCTAAATACAGCAACGTTTTTCTCTCTAAGATCTCTCTCATGGCCAGCAACTCCCACTAAATTACTAACCTCCTCTTTTGCCCAACAACTGAAAGAACTCGGTTGCACCCTATACAACCTACTACTCGATTCCGGCTGAGAGTCAACTACAAGAGAAATACCTCTCACGTTTCTAATTAAATACAGTGTTCCCTCATGCTTCCCTCTTGCTATTACTCTTGAACATGGAGCTATATGCCACTCCCCACTACAAATTGTAGTGGACATACCCTCTTTGTCTAGCCTTCCTACCGAGATAAGATTTTTTTTCAAGTCTGGAATATGTCTTGTATCCCGTAAGACAATACTCTGATCATCATTGGCTTTCACGTGAACAGTACCAACCTCTCGTACATAATACCTCTGACCGTTCCCCACAATCACATATCCTAAAGAACCCCCTCTGTAGTCCTGAAACACCTTTCTCATCGAAGTGCAATGAAAAGAAGCTCCCGAATCAATACATCAATATTATGTGTCTAACTCCTCCCAAGCTGATAAGAAAATCTCGCCATTTTCGATTGACACCCAATTGACTTCCTTTGGTTTTGCTTCCTTCGGTTTTTCTTGCTTCTTCTTCATATAGGCCTTACAACTGTGCATCATGTAACCCCTCTTGTGATAATACCAACACTCAGGTCCATGTCCCCCGTCGCTTTCATCAGACTCACTCTCAGACAAACTACTCTGATCATTTCTTCTTCGACTACTCTTAGAACCTTCACGCCTCTTCTCAACTGACATTACGGAATCCTTAGAAGATGATGATGAAAATCGTCCATTTCTCACCATTCTCACCTCCTTCAGAAAGCTACTCACCACATCCTATAGAGTTGTCGAATTTGTCATTGTGCATGTAATATTCTGTTCCACTGTACTAGAACTATCGGAAAAAGTAGATAGACTTAACAATGACTATCCCCTTTCTGAAAACATCAATCTTGTAGCTTCTATCTGGTTGTAAACTATACAGTAATTGTTCACATGTTCTGCTATTGAACCCCTTTCCTTCAACTTCATATTAACCAATTTCTTCAGATGAAGAATTTGATTAGATGCTGACAGTTTCTCATACATATCCGTGAGAATCTCCATAGCCTCCTTTATGGTCTTTGCCTTCAAGATATGAAACAATGCCTTCCTGCTCAATCCAAACTGAATCTGCATAGCGCCTTCTAATCCAAACGATTTCAATCCGCCAAGATATTTGCATTCTTTTCTGCACCTTTCGATTTCTCATCAAATAACGGACCACCTATATTTTTCTGACGAAGATACGCTATCATTTGAACCTTCCACATCATGAAATCACTCCCATCGAACCTTTCAATTTTCAACTTGCTATCGGCCACCACGAAACCTTTGCTCTGATACCACTTGTAGAGAATCCGCCACCAACTTGTAGTGCTAATTGCGGAACACACACCACAAGAAACAGAAACATCCAAGAACAAGCCACCACAATAATCTCAAGATCTCACAAGAACACAATAATACAATAATATGCAAAGTAATCAATATTTCTTATTCCTCAAGAAATACAAAGATCACAAAGAGATCACAACTCTCAATCTCTCTCTCACCTTTGAATCACTCGGCACTTACCCCTCTTGAAGTTGAACAATGATAACAGCTCATCAATTCTCTCTTTTCTGTGATAACCCTAGAGTTCACATATATTGTCATATATATAGCCCCCAAGTAAACCGTAAAAGATATATACAAATACAGCTTATTGGACCCAAAATTCATAAGCCCAAATAACATACAGCGCCGCTCGTGGTCGACCGCATCCAGTTACGGTCGACTGCAACTCGTCTCACCAAGACCCGGACACTGGACAGTCGACTGTACGGTCTATAGTCTATCTCTTTGTTGGAACCCAGTACAGTCAGTCGGGTGTGCGATTGACCGCAACTATGGACAGTCGACCACAACTCTGCCTGCAGCTGCTAGCTGCTTTCTCCTCACTGCTTCGTGTCTTCTCTTCTTCTTCTCCAACTTCAAGAACTCTCGTGCCTACGTGTATTTAAGGTCACAATCCTAACACCTCCCTCCCTACCTCTCTACCAGTCCACCTCCTCCTTCCTCTCTCCTTCTCCTTCATTGACCAAACCCCATCCTCCTTCTTCCCTCCTTTCTCCCTCACCATCTAAAACTCCTCCCTCCCCCTCCCTCTCTCATCCTACCTCTCAGAAATAACTGCTAATTAAGGAGGGGAGGAGGTCATGGGCTCCTTCCTCCTCCCTTTCTCCACCAAAATAGCTTCCTTAATATCCAAATGCCAACCAACATCATCCAATAATCAAGAAAATCAACTCCTAATTGTTGTGAGGCGACAATGGCCAAACTAGTTCAAAGTTTGGGCTCAATTTTTACCTATTCATGTCAGATTGGGTTGGTGCCTAGAGTCTCTCTCATGTCTATGGCTTGGATGTGGCGTTTGTATTACAATTGTGGGCAATGGCAGTTATGGTTATGGTTGGAGGCGACATTGAATGATGGACATGTTTGGTGACGAGGGAAAGGGTTCTATTGTGACCTATTCAGGTCGGATTGGGTGTGTGTCTGGGGTTTCTCTCTTGCCAGTGGGCTTGGAGGTGGCGTTCATGTTACCGTTGGGGCGACGACAAGTGGCGGTTGTGATTGTGGGTAATAGTAGACGGTGGACAAACTAGATAATAAGATAAAGAGCTCAATATTGACCTATTCAGGTCATATTAGAGGGATGCATGTGGTTTCCCTTGTATCTATGGGTTTGAAGGTAGTGTTTGAGTTATCGTTGGGGGCGACGGCAGTTGTGGTTGCCGGTGGCAATAATGGTGAACGGTGGTCAAGTTACGGGATGAGAGCAAAGACCAAATTTGGACCTATTCAGGTCAGATTAGTGGATATCTATGGTGTATATCGTGTCAATGAGATTAGCATTGACATTTGTGTTATGGCAACGGCAGTTGTGGTTTGACGGCGACGATGGACGGTGTACAAGCTAGGGGATGAGAGAAACAGCTCAATTTTTTGACCTATTCAGTTCAGATTGGGTTGGCGCGGGGGGCTTGCGTTAGCTGGGTCAGTTGACAAGTAGCATTATGTTTTGTTGTATTATTTGATTGTTGACTGTTATTATTTTTTGCAGGGAACTTGATGAGGGCACGGTTCTAGACGATTTGGGCGTTTCTATCAGCGCAGGCGTCGTCTTCATCAACTGTTTTATTTAGTTTAGGATTTTTATTTCATTACCATTTTTGTTTCTGGCAATTATAGCCATATGTAATCTTTTTGTATTTTTTAGATTTTGAGAATATTTTGGAGATGTGTTTCAAGATGTATTTGAGCCTATTTAAAGGCCTTGAGATGAATGAGAAGATATGCCATTCTTGATTAAAAAAAAGTTTGTGTTGAGTTTTTGCTCTTCCTCTCTCTCCTTTGTGTGATACAATTGAGATCTAAATTAGGATTTGTGATAAATCCTAATCTAATTTTAGAGTTAGTGATTAATTCTAAAATCTATCCCCAACTTAAAAATCCCTAATACAAATCCTAATCCTTATTACAAAACCCTAATCACAAAAACTCCTACATTAGCCGCCTCTCCTCTTCTTCCCTATCCCGATCCCCACAAAGAAAATCAGCCCATCGGCTTCCTTCCCCACACCCATCTGCCTCCCCGCCATAGCCCAGCAACCCTCCCTCTTCACCGCTCAACTCCATCCCAATACACCCGACCAACAAAAACCCATCGCTCCCCTCAAATCCACCTCCCCTTCTTCCTCGTCTGTCGAACCCGAACCGCACCCCCAATCCCGCTACCTCCTTTCCACCTCGTCGACCGTCCTTTCCCTCACCCTCGTCGACCACCCCTCTCACTTCCACCACCAACCAACTCACCCCAAGTCACCCACCTCCACGCCTCCAGCCGACCTCCCTTCGTCGTCTGCCCTTTGCCTCGTCGCCATTCAGCCACTAGCGACAGCACAGCACTTCCCCGGTCCGATTGCAGCCCAACAGTCACCAGCCACTCAAACAGTAGCCGCTTCGATTTTTGCAATTGTTCTTCGCATTCGGTATACTCTTTCCTTTATTAAATATTTGTGTTTTACTGCCCTATTATCTAGTATATTATCTAATTTTCCTGTCGACCACAAAATAACTGAGATTGAGTGATCCACATGCTAGAGTGGAGTACGAATCAGTATTGAATTTCTTACTTGCTAAAACACGTAGGGATTTAATTGATTGTAAGGTTGATTTATTAATTGGGACTGTTACACTTGATTCAATTCTTGAAAATCCATTAAACCTGTTAACTGTTAAAACTTCCAACTTAGATCCGCACTTTCATGTTGGTAAAATTAACCCATTAAGATTCTTGAAAATTCTCTATTTTAGGGTTGGTTTTACATCATTTTGGTATCAGAGTGAAGGTTCTTAAAACCCTAGTTCTTGCATCGTAGGCATTATTTTTGCATTCATTTAGGATTGTTTAGTCTTTTATTTTATTTTTTTTCTTTCGTTTATTTTAGGTCATTTCAGATTCATTAAAAAAAATTTAGGACACACACGACCCCTAGTTTCCACTTTTGGTGAATGCGTCTTCGCAGCACCATCACAGATCCTGAAGAGCCTTTCCTATCCCTTCCCAATCACCCAATTAGGAACCATAGACTCCCCAGACCTGAAATGGACAACCCTGATATCTCCGCTACCCTAGCTGCCATCCAAGCAACTCTTACCAATATCAATCAGAGGCTTGAGAAAGTGGAGTTAAATCAAACCATTGTCCCTGAGCTTCATGCCCATCGTCAGATCCCTCAAGGGAATGTTCATGACGATCGACGTCAAGAACGTGACCCTGATGAACAATATAAAAAGAACGTTAAGGCTGCCATTCCCCAGTTTAAAGGCCACATGGAACCCCAAGCTTACCTCGATTGGACCCGTGCCATGGACCACTACTTTGTGTGGTTCGACATGAGCGAAGCCCTTAAAGTTAAATTTGCCTCTATGAAATTAACGGGTAAAGCTCAACAACATCTGACCAATATTGAACATGCCCGCAGAGGCCGAGGCCTGGCACCCATAGCCACTTGGGAGGCCATAAAGGAGAAGCTCACAGAGAGATATGTACCGCTATCGTTCCATACTCGATTGCTAGATTCATGGAACCAACTCTATCAAGGAAGTAAATCCACACAAGAATATGTTGATAAATTCGATGACTTCCTTATTTGGTGTAATGCTTTAGGTAAAGAGAGTGAAGAACAAACTCTCTCTAGGTTCAGAGCTGGACTACGAGCTGACCTTAGGAACGAGCTAATCTATAGAAATGTGGACTCAATAGCGGCAGCCTACGCCCTAGTCCTCGACATGGATTCCCTTAAAGCTAGTTCTCATTCTAGGTCCAGCGACTCGAGAGATCATTCCTCTAGAATGACCTCTACTGACCCACCTAGACCTAAGCCTCCCTCTCAGCACCCCAACAAATCTTACCCTAGCAAACCTAATTCAAATTTTAATTCACATAGAGATGAACATAAGGGTAAGAACACCGAAAGAGATTACAGTAAGATTGACCCTCTCACTAAGTGCTATAAATGTAAGGGATATGGTCATGTTGCTAGCAACTGTCCCAGTCCCAGTAGGATTAATATAGTAGAGGGTACCGCTGTCATTGCTGATGACTCTGATAATGAGTTTTCTTATGAGCCTATTGAAGGCGATGACTTCGGTGAAGAAGAGGATGACCAGTATCTCCACTGTATTCGGTCTATCCAATCACCTTACTTGAATGTAGTCAGATGTGCTTTGTCCCAACCAAAAGAGGAAGATGATTGGAAGTGCACTGCTATATTCCATACATTTACGACTATAGGTGGCAAAAACTGCAAGGTGATTGTTAACAGTGGGAGCTGCGTCAACGCTGTCTCTTCTGCAGTCTTAGCGAAGACCGGACTTAAGGCTGAACCTCATCCACGCCCATACAAAGTATCTTGGATTGATGCAACAGCACTCCAAGTAACACATCGATGCTTAGTCCCTGTGGACTTTAAAGCTTACAAAGAGGAAATTTGGTGTGATGTGCTCAAAATGGATGTGGGTCAAGTCATTTTAGGGAGACCTTGGTTATACAATCACGATGTGACCATATATGGTCGATCCAACCAATGTGTATTCCAGCACGATAGACTAAAAATAAAGCTCATACCCGTGAGACCACGAACTAGTCCGGCTGAAACAACACCGGCTCCCTCGAGAAAGGGCAAGAAAGTAACGTATATGGGTGAAAAGGAACTTACAAAAGAAATTGAAGAAGGGGCTACCATTCTTTTGCTCACAGCGAGAGAAGTCCCTAAAGATCCTAAGTCACTCATCCCGCCCTAAGTTACTCCTGTCCTACAGGATTTTGCAGATGTGTTTCCTGCTGACCTTCCTAACCAGTTGCCCGCAATTCCGTGACATCCAACACGCTATTGATCTGGTTCCGGGAGCGAGTCTTCCTAACTTGCCACATTATCGGATGAATCCGACAGAGCATGCTGAGTTGAAAAGGCAAGTTGATGAGTTATTGGCAAAAGGCTTCATCAGAGAAAGCTTAAGTCCTTGTGCTGTTCCTACTCTATTGACGCCAAAAAAAGATGGGACCTGGCGTATGTGTGTGGACAGCCGTGCCATAAACAAGATCACGGTGAAATACTGTTTTCCCATTCCTCGTTTGGATGACATGTTGGACATGATGTCTGGTGCCACAATCTTTTCCAAGATTGATCTTAAAAGTGGCTACCACCAAATACGTGTTCGTCCTGGTGATGAGTGGAAGACCGCCTTCAAGACGAAGGATGGCCTGTACGAATGAATGGTCATGCCATTTGGAATGACAAATGCCCCGAGCACGTTTATGAGAATCATGACGCAAGTACTCCGTCCCTTTATGGGCAAGTTCTTTGTGGTGTACGTTGATGATATTCTTATCTATAGTCGGTCCGTTGGGCAGCATCTTGACCATTTGAGATAGGTCTGCGGTGTTTTGAGGAAGGAACAGCTTTATGCTAATCCTACCAAATGTACCTTCCTCTTCGATCAGACTATCTTTCTGGGATTTATTGTGTCTGCCAGAGGAGTATCTGCTGACCCAGAAAAGATACGAGCTATAACAGAGTGGCCTGAGCCCCGCAATATTCGTGATGTGCGGAGTTTTTATGGCCTTGCCACCTTTTATCGTCGGTTTGTGCAAGGATTTAGCACGATCATGGCTCCGATAACCGACTGTTTGAAGAAATGTGAGTTTGTCTGGTCGAAAGAAGCCACGAAAGCCTTCGAAGAGATCAAGAAGAGAATGACTCAGACACCTGTCATGAGGTTGCCTGATTTCACTAAAGTCTTCAAAGTAACGTGTGATGCTTCTGGTATTGGTATAGGTGGAGTCCTTAGTCAAGAGAGTCATCCTGTTGCTTATTTCAGTGAAAAGTTGAACAAAGCAAGACAAAAATACTCCACCTATGACAAGGAGTTCTATGCGGTCATTCAGTCACTTCGCTATTGGCGACATTATCTCCTGCCGCAAGAATTCGTTATCTTCTCAGACCATGAGGCTTTAAGATTCCTTAATTCTCAACAAAAGTTAAATTCGAGACATGCTAGATGGGTAGAGTTCTTACAGGAATATTCATATACCATTAGGCACACAAAAGGGATTGATAATAAGGCCACGGATGCGCTAAGTCGTTGTCACATGATCTTATCTGCACTGCGCACCGAAATTATTGGTTTTGAGAGATTGAGAGATGAGTATGCCTCCTGCCCAGATTTTCACGAGATCTACACTTCTTCGAAGGAGGGCATAACTCGAGTGATAGATGATTATTTCTTGAAAGATGGTTATCTCTTCTATCGCTCCAAACTGTGCATTCGTAGTACATCTTTACGAGAGTATCTTGTTTGGGAATTGCACGCTGGTGGCCTTGCTGGACATTTTGGGCATAGCAAGACCATTGATGCTATGGAACATAGGTTTTACTGGCCGAAGCTAAAGAGAGACGTTGTGAGACTTGTTAACAGATGTCACACCTGTCAACTTGCCAAGCAACAAAAACAGAACACAGGCCTGTATACTCCATTACCTGTTCCCAGTCACCCTTGGGAAGACGTGAGTATGGATTTCGTGTTAGGCTTACCGAAAAAACAAAAGAAACATGACTCCATTCTCGTCGTCGTTGACCGTTTTTCTAAAATGGCCCACTTCCTCCCGTGCTCGAAAACTTTTGATGCATCCCGCGTGGCTCAGATCTTCTTTGATAATATTGTGAAGCTACATGGGTTGCCAAAAACCATTGTGTCTGATAGGGATGTGAAATTCACGAGTTATTTTTGGAAGACCCTATGGCACAAGTTGGGTACAAAATTGAAGTTTTCGTCAGCGTTCCACCCACAGACAGATGGACAGACTGAGGCTGTCAATCGGAGTCTTGGCAATCTCTTACGTACTCTTGTGGGAGAGAACTTGGGAACATGGGATTTAAAATTAACGGTTGCTAAATTTGCTTATAACACATCTAGGAATAGAACCACTGGCATGAGTCCACACGAAGTTGTACACGGTTATCGTCCTAGGCAGCCTATACATCTTGCCCCCATGTTAGAACATCACCGAGTCTCCGAGTCTGCATCTGCATTTGCATCCCGCATTCATGACTTACATAGAGAAATTTCCAAGAAAATTAATGAAAATAATTTTAACTACAAGTTAAGAGCTGATATTAGAAGGAAGTTTAAAACTTTTAATGTGGGCGATGAAGTGATGGTTCTGATTCGTCCAGAACGGTTCCCAGCGAGATCCGTTAAGAAATTGAATGCACGTGCTGCAGGTCCATTTAAAATTCTTCAAAAAATCAATGACAATGCCTATGTTGTTGACCTCCCCGAAGGCTTTGGCATCAGTAAAACCTTCAATATTGAGGATCTAGTACCCTATGAAGGCCCAGAATTTAACCCTAGAAATCCTCTTATAAATGAGCCTACCTTGCAGCCTAATGGTGAGATTCCCCCATTACCCCCACTACCAGATACTACTTACCCATCGACAGAAGAGTTGGATAATATTTTAGATGATCAGATAATCTCTACTAGAGATGGTGGTATTCATAGATATTTGGTAAGTTGGAAAAACAAGCCAGAGTCGGAGAACACTTGGATAGATCGTGGAGAGCTCCAGTGCTTGGATCCAGACCTCTTGGAGCACTATGACAAGAGGACTGGTTTTGACTCGACTGGGTCGAGCCCTCTCCCACCCGGGGAGAATGATGAGGGCATCGGTTCCAGACGATTTGGGCATTTCTATCAGCGCAGGCGTCGTCTCCATCAGCTGTTTTATTTAGTTTAGGATTTTTATTTCATTACCATTTTTGTTTCTGGCAATTATAGCCATATGTAATCTTTTTGTATTTTTTTAGATTTTGAGAATATTTTGGAGATGTGTTTCAAGATGTATTTGAGCCTATTTAAAGACCTTGAGATGAATGAGAATATATGCCATTCTTGATTAAAAAAAAGTTTGTGTTGAGTTTCTGCTCTTCCTCTCTCTCCTTTGTGTGATACAATTGAGATCCAAATTAGGGTTTGTGATAAATCCTAATCTAATTTTAGAGTTAGTGATTAATTCTAAAATCTATCCCCAACTTAAAAATTCCTAATACAAATCCTAATCCCTATTACAAAACCCTAATCACAAAAACTCCTACATCAGCCGCCTCTCCTCTTCTTCCCTATCCCGATCCCCACAAAGAAAATCAGCCCATCGTCTTCCTTCCCCACACCCATCTGCCTCCCCGCCATAGCCCAGCAACCCTCCCTCTTCACCGCTCAACTCCATCCCAATACACCCGACCAACAAAAACCCATCGCTCCCTCAAATCCACCTCCCCTTCTTCCTCGTCTGTCGAACCCGAACCCGAACCCCAATCCCGCTACCTCCTTTCCACCTCGTCGACCGTCCTTTCCCTCACCCTCGTCGACCACCCCTCTCACTTCCACCACCAACCAACTCACCCCAAGTCACCCACCTCCACGCCTCCAGCTGACCTCCCTTCGTCGTCTGCCCTTTGCCTCGTCGCCAGTCAGCCGCCAGCGGCAGCACAGCACTTACCCGGTCCGATTGCAGCCCAACAGTCACCAGCCACTCAAACTGTAGCCGCTTCGATTGTTGCAATTGTTCTTCGCATTCGGTATACTCTTTCCTTTATTAAATATTTGTGTTTTACTGCCTTATTATCTAGTATATTATCTAATTTGCCTGTCGACCACAAAATAACTGAGATTGAGTGATCCACATGCTAGAGTAGAGTACGAATCAGTATTGAATTTCTTACTTGCTAAAACACGTAGGGATTTAATTGATTGTAAGGTTGATTTATTAATTGGGATTGTTACACTTGATTCAATTCTTGAAAATCCATTAAACCTGTTAACTGTTAAAACTTCCAACTTAGACCCGCACTTTCATGTTGGTAAAATTAACTCATTAAGATTCTTGAAAATTCTCTATTTTAGGATTGGTTTTACATCAGAACTCCCTTGTTTGAGGCAAGTTCTCTTTTTTGCAGAGTATGAGTTTCTTGACCCAGTCTATTGGGGTTTCATGAACTTCATAATCTAACTTTGGTTGTATGTTTCATTAAACTCTTTTTAATGAAATGCAGAGAATTATTACTCCCCGTTAACTATAAATAAAAAAAACTATGTCAGCATATGACTAGCATAGCAATTCAAAATAGTTGAAACTAATTTTCTTTCAGTATGCCAAAACAATACTAGTTATATTTCCTCAAAACTCATTTAGAAGCAAGTAGCAATCAATTTACAAATCAATGGAAGGTCTAAATGGATGCCAGGAAAATTGAGTGCAATGATATAAAAAAAAAGGCCGAATAGCCCAACGTATAGGCCACTATATTCTACCTAATGCAATTTATATTCGCGTACCGTTCAAACTTATTTGATGCTAATAGTCGATTCCTATGTGGTTATATAATTCTTAAATTTGAGTACTGGTTGCTTTGATTCCTTGTTTGACATTTGGTCTTCATTCTCGGTCACCTTTACTGGTCGCTACCTTTTTCTTTTCTTTTCTCTATACACAGAGAAAATTAAACTTGTGTGATAAACCCCTGCCATTTAATTTGAAAAGCAATTAATGAAACATTCTCATGTACAATGAAGCAAACAGTTAGCATTGGTATCGGGTCGGATTGGGTCGGGTCGGGTCGGGTCGGGTCCTTCACTATCCGGATCCGGATCCGTGAGGACCAGGTCCGGTTCCGGGTCTATTCATACCCGTTCGGATAAGAGCGGGAGTGTGAGCGGCGAGCGGAGGCGATGAGTGGAGGATTTAGAATAGAGGAGAGTAGAAAAAGGCATGAGTTTTGAGTTTAGAAGAGGAAGATTTAGAATTGAGGAGGAAGAATGGAGGGATGGCGATAGAATATTTATTTTTATGTTGATTTTTTGGATTTTTTTTAACAGGTCTGGGTATGGGTCCGGATCCGGGTCAGGTCTCTTTTGAACAGACCCGGACCCGAACCCAGTGTCCCATTTTAGGATCCGGACCTGGACCCGGATAGGCCGGATCGGTTCTGGTCCAATGCTGGGTCCGGGCCGGGTCCGGGTCGAATCCGGGTTTCGGGTATTTATACCAATGCTACAAACAGTAGCCTAGATGATAGTAGTGTTGTCCCTGACTCAGTTAATGCTATTGCTGAGGAGAATTCTCCTGTGGAAGGAGAAGTTGTTCACTATAATTTTACTGCTGTGGATCCTATTTCTTCTACCCTGGACTCTATCTCTGCGATGACCCCGCATCAACAGAAATATATTTCGGAGATCCTTCTTATGACTTCATTGCAAGCTGCATACAAGAGAAATGAAATTACTAGGAAAGGAGATCCCTTGGTGGTGATAGAATCATAAATCCATGATTGTTGTTTCTCTGATTTATTTTGTGTTCTATGTTGCTACTCTATTTTGTCTATTTCTGTTATGGTACTTTTTATCCAACTGGATGCAATTTTGTACCTTGTGTCTCATAATGCTCCAGATTGTGATTCAGGATGATATTTTCTGTACGACTGTTTATCTTAGTTTTTATAAATATATGGCTGGAATCCCGTAGATTCTCTCCTTTAATCAAAATATATAAAAAAGAAAAGAAGCAAACAGTAGTAGTTTAACATAATTATGCCGTTAGTTCTCGTCACGTTTTCTCATTATTGAGATTAGTAATTTACACGTGCAATGCACGTTTTAATAAATATATTTTTTTTAAAGTAAAAATTGTTACATAATCTTGTCTCGAATGTGAGACCTTCCTTTGCTCATCACATACTATTTACAAATTATCTCTAGTGGCACCAACTTTTATTTTATATGAGTGGCATTTTTGTAAATAATTCTGACAATAAATAAATTTGTATTGAGGGTATGGTAACTAACTATAGTTGAGTAGTTGAATAGTTAATATAACTCTCACTTAAAATTGAATATGGTTGATATTAGAAAGTTGATTGTCTACAAATTACAGTTTATTTATAAATTACATAATTTCAACTTTCACATTATAGTATTAGAGATTGAGAGCAAGTAAGAGATTGGATTAATACATGCTGATACTCTCTTAACAACTTTTCAGATCATCACTTAAATAAATTTCTTTGTACTGGTACTTAAATGTCCTTAATCCTGAGACCCTAATTTCTTTGAGCAGTTATTCTTATCATTCTGAGATTATTTTGGAAGTAAGACTTTTTGATATTTTACTGTCTATATGAGATTTCAGCGATGGGTCACATTTTCCAAGCTCTTACCTATCTTAATAGTATAGAGTCCCAACTGTCAGAGTAGTTGATTTGGGAACTGAATTGAATCTGATATCTCAGCTAAAAACAACGATCGTAGATCGTATTTCAAGTAGGGCGCAAACAAATCGAGCTATTCGGTTCGAGCTCGGTCAAAGTTCGATTCGAAACGAGCTCGAGCCAAGCACGAGCTCGAAAATCGAGCTTGATAGTTTAACGAGCCGAACTTGAGCTTGGGTTTTTTTTAATTTTAGACTAAGCTAGCGAACTATTCGGCTCGAATTCAGTCAAAGCTCGGCTCGAACCGAGCTCGAGCCGAGCTCGAGCTCAAAACTGAACTCGATTCCTTAACGAGCCGAGCTCGAGCCTGAAGATATTCAGCTCGGCTCGGCTCGATTGCAGCCCTAATTTCAGTTACTTCATCACTCGAGGAAAGGTTCTCGAAACACAAAGTTATCTAGTATATTTTTTTTCTATATTGTTTCATTTTATCTGCTGCTTACAAATCTGGTTTGTTTGTCATTGTATTGCAAAATTTATTGGTAAATTCATCCATACATGATTTTGCTTCTTTATTCTTCTTTATTCTTCCAATATATACTTTCATTTGTTTCATATTGATATTAGGGGGCGTTTGGTACGCGGTAATGTATAAGAAAATCTAGGATTACCCTCTTGATTACCTGGTTTGGTAAGACATAGGTATAGTTTTGTAAATAATATTAAATTCCTAGGGTTATCAAAATAATTAGTTGGGAAGGATAAATATTCCCCTTGAAAAAGGTGGGATTTGTGGATTCCTCCACATAAAAAATGAGTGAGATTATTGCATACCCAAAACACCCTCCCATTTCCCTTTCGACAACAGACAAGAACCCAAAAACCCTCACCTCCTTCCTCGACCGCTTCTGGCGAGCCCCGACCTCCCGTCGAGCGCCGCCGCCTCCTCCGTCGCGCCCCCTGACGCGCACCGGCACCCCCCTATCCTCTTCCCCGCTCGTCGAAAACAATCAGAACCCAAAACCCCAAATCCCCTTTACTGTACATCTTCCTCAACCCCACCCCCCCCCCCCCTTGCTCCACCTCCGGCGACCCTCCCCTAGCGCCGCCAGCAACCCCCCTGCTCCAGCCCCCTTTCCCTTTCGACAATGGCGCCCGAAACCCCATTCTCAACATTTCTAGTCTGGTTCTTACAATACCGGTTTATATTTTATATTGCCAAGATCGATCGCTCAGTTAGAGGACTTGCAGACATCACTAAAACCAAAAGGGTTTACATCACGCCCTCTACTTCTGGAAAAATATGGCAGTCACTTAACTTCTCTTTGATGATTTGATCATTCATCTGGTCAATTTACATCACTAAAACCAAACCTTCTAAAAAGAGAGAAGACGATGAATTGTCATTACAGTTATTTCAGAGACCCATTATTATTCATCCTCACATCCCAAGCTTCTTTTGATACTACCCAGAGTGGAAGAAACAATGGCATTCACATTTTTCACAGCCCGAAACCTTTCGACAATGGTGCCCAAAACCCCAAGACCCAAGCCCTGTCACTACTCCCTGTTTCGACACCGACCACCAGCGTCGTTTCCCCCTAACCGCCGCCCGCTCCTCGTCGACGTCGCGCCTCCAGCCACCGCCGCCAGGCCGTCAACCCCAAGCCCCTTGCCACTGTTGCTGCAGTCTTCTTTGTGTGCTGTTGTTGCAGTCTCTTTGTGTGCTCTGTTGCTATTTTGTCTCTTTGCTTTTGCACGTATATTGCACGTGCTATCTTGTGATTTGTGTGTTCATGGGTTCCTTTATGAATCTATATTATTTATTTATTTGGCATGAGGGTGCAAATGTCCAACTGCCTAGCATATTTTGAGTTCAATTCTTTTATGTTATTTTTTATTTAAAACTTGTTGAAATATGTGGAGTTGAAATTTGCTTCTATAAACTTTATTGTTTCATTTGTATATATTTAAGTACATATGTCTCGTGTTAATAAATTCATTTCATTTTTCTTTTTTTTATGTTCTTTTATTTACCTATGAATCTAGTTAACTTTTATATTTATTTATTTTTAAATAAAGCCAAAAGGGTATTTTCGGTAATGTTTACTATAGAGATGGATTGATGGGAATGAATTGTTCTATACCAAACACGGTAATAAAGTATTCTCAGTCATGTAATGTCGTATACCAAACACAGTATTGCAACATTCCCGAGAATCTTCATTCCCACCCTCATATTCCTGGGAATCCACTAATTCCTGGGAATTTTCCAATCTGCGTACCAAACGCCCCCTTACTTTCCCTTAACTGCCTATCTTACTCAAATGATTTTGTTGTATACGATATATTGCTCCTTTCGAGCTCATAAATTACACTAAGCAATGTCGTCTTTAACATTTCTTTGAAATTCATAATGTGTGTTTAAATTAGTACACATTGAATATCTTGAAGTTTTTTTTAAAGGAAAATGTGGAATATAGCCACCATGTTTCATTAATAAGAGGTTAATAAAACAAACTCAGAGTACTGAGCCAGGTACAAAGCCTACAATGCATGAAAGAAAACATAAATCATCCCCTAGCATGGGGGGTGGGATAATAGGAAGGTACATATATGCTTTAACACCAGAACATCAAAGCATCTAACTCTCCCCAACAAAAGTACAGCAAAAAACAACATATTCCCCCCAACAAAGCCCTGGGGTGGTGGGGATCTACTAACAAACAACCTACTCTCCCTAACAAAGTCCTAGGGTGGTGGGGATGTAGTACTCCCTCGTCACTCAGTCGATCGTCGCGCCGATCTCGATCTCGATCTCCTCTTCGTCGTACTCCTCGATCTGAAAGACACTGGAAATTCTCCCACGAGAACCTGTTGCAGCGACAAAATTCCAAAAAGAAATAAGATGCATAATGTGAGTCAAATTACCCGAAATACTATTACTAGCCCCACGAAAGTAACAATTATTCCTATCTAGCCAAAGGACCCAGGTCGTGGTGGTGATAGTGATAAGCCAGGCCTCCCTCATAGATCATCTCTCGTTTGCGAACTTAGCACCAACCCAGAGGTTCTCGTATTTGCTTGGGTACTCCCCAGTACCCAGGGCACTAAGTACCTCAGCAACGACTGCTTTGCTCCTGGGGCACTCAAGGAATAGATGATCCCTAGTCTCAAGAGCCGCATTGCAGAGCCCACATATAGTATTCGTGCTCGTGGCATTTCGCCAGGTTCTCTCTAGTAAGGATGGTTGTAGCGCCCCAAATTTCTAACATAGGAACTCGTGATACTCTTCTAGGATCTTCCTTTAAATGAGTCACAACACAACAAAAATCACAGGAAATTAAAAACTTTTATTACATTAAGTTTGTATTACAATGTCCAGTGATTACAACATTTACAATAAATTGTTACAACAAGAATGTACAATGAAATTTGGACAGTAACTTTCACTTGAATGCTTTCCCCCGCTTCAGCTTTACCCGCGCTCCCAACTTGGCGGTCCTGCACTGATAACTGTGGGTACGTCAGTTGGTTATAACTGACGAAAATGCTATCCTCTCTATGCCAGAATATAACGATTTCAATCTCAACAACCACAAATAAAGATTTGATGTAAAGAAAAAAATGATGTCAAACAAGTGTCGGTGTATGTCATGGCCTAAACTAATGCACAAACGATGAATGCACACGATGCACCTACTTTAATGCAATTCATTTATGAACGTATGCAACCCATGCTATATACTTTCCCAAAATAAACTTCGATGAAAACGTATGCATCCCATACTACATACTTTCTAAAGAGTTTGTATCTCCTGATTGTAGGGCTCGATCCCTCGTCATGCATCCTAACCTTGTGCTCTATCCTGTTTCTGTTTCCAGTGATGGTGAAGCTGCAGGCCCCCTGGTGTGACCGCCAGATCACTACTGTCTATAGTGGTGTCCATCTTATTAGTTTTATCCACTATGCCCGGGATTTCCAGTCGCAGCTACCTGCCGTACCGACTGTTCTTAAAAAATATATTGTTTTATTACGTCTCCTCGGAACCTTACCAAAAGCTGAAGTATGGGCACAAAGGCTCACCGCGAGTAATTAGAGCAATTCCCGATAGAGCTTAGCTCACTGGGATATCGTCTAATTCCCCTGCCCACATTGATCAACAAAGGACCCGACGGATATAAGGTTTCCCCAACTCCGCATCAACTCTCCTTACACTAGAACTGAACTTGCAGTAGGGACGATGTCAACACTCCAAACCTCCCCAAAGGTTGTTACGGATCATAAAGGCATTTCTTGCCGAGACAGCGGAGCCCCCAACGGAGGGCCATAAACCTCCTTATTGGTGCATGCTCCGGGTCCCTATCCGCATTAAATGAACCTAAGGTTCGGTCGGGGGTGATGGCGCCATGCGCCCCCCTGACAAGACGAACACCCTCGCTAGTATCTGTCCTTACATTCAACCAAGACTCGATCTAGTCCTACCAAACTATCAAACTACCCTACCCCGAGACTAAGGAATAAGGTTAAGAATTCACTGTTGGTTCTACCAACTGATTACCCAAACTATCTCTCTAGCCACACTCTGATTTTTCTTCCATTTCCTCATATCATCCAGCCTCGAGCTAGGCGATAAAATCCACTATTTCCAAAACCTTAACTCAAATAAACAACTTGATTGCCATGATCGACTAATTCAAATCCGTTTGTAGACTCTCCTCAATTTGTTACCTTTATCAATAATGGACCTCAATCGTTTCACACTACGACTTACCTAGCCCTCTAGTTCGGCCCATACTTGGCACGAACCCACGGCGAATCGTCCCCACTGATTGCCACGACTACATCGACGCTTGGAGTTGATTACGACTTCGACCTGACCCACCAAAATAGCTTTCTGCTAAAACTTACCGCTCCATAATCCTTGACATGTGGTAGCTCCAAACACAGCCCATGGAATCCATCCATGTACAATAAGTCCGTTGGTGCACGAGTCAATCCCTACAGTGCGTTCGATGTGACCTCTATCCATCTGGAGTTGTTAATCAAGACTTTATTTTAGGGTTCCGACTTAACCAATGTATCCCAACAAGGTACAGTCCACTGGGAGTAAGTCCCAACCCACAAATACCCAAAACGGGGTTCTAAGGGTCCTAAAAATGACAATTCAAGTTACCAAATAGCAAGCACACACTTGGCGTTTATGCCAAAACGGAGTCACTCCCGATCCTGTTCCCTTGAGAAAACATGATCGGGCACTCCCCGTGCTTCTACTCAAGGTAGACAGCAAGAACAACCACACGATGGGCATGAACATCATCCCAAAGTGGTCTACGACTATACCCCAACATCCTATTCAATTACACTTTAAAACAATGAACAACGTTCGTCCATTTGGGGTCTTCAAGCCACTAAGAGCTACTCTCTTGCAAGAAACTTTGGATCACCTAAGTCCTAACACATCCTCATATCCATAATAAGTTTCTTGACCTCAAATACAACTCTAAGATAGCAAGATATAAGTTCAAACTTGTTTCTATGAACTTGGTGCAAACCAGTGAGCTCTATGTCTCACTGTGTTTCTGTCCTCACTTACAAAAATCATATAAAATATAAAATCAAATACTTGTCCAAATTAGAATTAATTTACCATTCCAGAAAGGTATCAGTGTCTACCAAAAGTTCCTAGTTATAAGGATCTTCAGATGAGGTCGTCTAGACACTCTTATGGGTCCATCTTTAACAAGTGTAGAGACTTCCAGAACAACAGATCAGATCAGCACAGTCATAGGGTAAAAATCTATTTAAAATATCCAGTGGTGTCAGATCATCATGAAATTTTAGAATCTAGTTCCTGGCACATGATGTTACAACATACTCAAAAATCAAGGGATTCCATCACGTAAATCTCCAAATATGCCTCTTTGATTATCATCCAAAAACAGGGCAGAAACAACAACAGTTATGTTTACTAAAATATCTAGTTCATCTTTCATGATTTAACTGTCATAACTACGGTGGTCCAAATCTTATGAAATTTGAAATGTAGATCTTAGATACATCCAACAACAACATACTAAAATTACATATCAATCCCTTATTCATGCAGTGAGTTCCAAGTCAATCTTTCCATAACAATAACTATAAAATCTGCTTCTTTCTATTCTTACCAGCATGCATGTTTGTATTTTATTTAAATAGCAAGAAAAATCCTAAAAATCATAAAAATTTCTGAAGGTGTACGACACCTATAGGATCATCCTCTAAAAATTTCAGATCAAAATACCAAGTATAGTTCATGCAGTGAGCTACGGACTAATACCCAAAATTCAGTCATTTAACAGCATTTTTCTGGTTTAGACTATTTAACACAAAAAGTGGTCTAAGTTCATTCCTATAGCATGCATGTCACTTTTTTAGTCATCAAACAACATTAAAACATCCAAGAACAACATATCAAAAGATTGGAAACACTCACCTTGTATTTGTTAGTTCTTGCTTGAGAATGTCCTCTTTCTTATTCCTTCTTGATCCTTGGTTGCTCTCCTTACTTGAGCTCCTTGTTCTTCTTCTCCTTGGATTCCTTTCCTCTTCTTCTCTTCAAATCAGTACCTAAGTTACGAGGAATGAGTTTTGAAGCTTTGGGAAGAAAGTGGAAGTAGGAAATATTGTGAAGGAGAATGGAGGATTGAAGAGGGGTTTTAATGAGATGAGAAGAGAGACCAAGGGAGAGAGAGGCCGGATTTGGCTCATGGGGAAGAGAGGGAGGGGTCTAATCAAGTAGGGTATTGGCTTATGTGGGTGGTGATCGGATGTAGTAGGTTTGTATCTTATCATGGTGTCTCCTTGCACAAACCCTAACCCTAACTCATGTTCTCTTTTTCCCTCCAAGGTGTGGCCGGATTTGGGCTTGACCCACTTGGGTTGGGTCCAAATGTTAGAGTTTTGGCTCAGTTTCGTTCGGGCTCACACAATTTCGACTCAACATGCACATACCTTCAAGTATATACGTATGTTCGCATGCAACAAGTAGACTAATTGTGAGAAACAATTGCTTCAAATCCAAAAATAGTACTATTGTAAGGACTAGTAGCGCTCGTCTGTTCACAAGACGCATTCGTCAAAAATCAGAGTTGTTACAATGGCATCATTCAGAACCAGCCAAAGGAAGATTTTTATTTTCAGCGGTGTTTTTGCCTTCTAGATGATACCCGACCAGTTCGAGCGACATCCCCTAAAATGCATACGGTTATAAAGGGAGCGAACAGTGAAGGTGCCATTCTTCTCAAGATCCCAAGATTTCCTATCCGGTCCCTGAGAGCACTCAACTTCGGATCTGGCTATGTGTGCCTGAAGCTCCAAGAGCCTGAGCTGAGAGCCCGAGTCCAGCGCTTGTTCAAAGGATGGATTCCAAGTGTTTCTTTTCCATGTTGCGGCTACCGTGCAGTATGGGTGTGATGCTTGGTCATACAAATCGAGGAACATGACTCTAAGAATGTGATCGCCACACCAGTTATCCCACCAGAATCGGGTGAGTCACAATAGAAGACGTCACATAGCTATTGAAAGGTTCATAGGCAATCGCAATTCCTCTCCAGAGCCAGGAAATGCGTGGGCCCACCCTGAAGTCCAGATTCCTCATTCCATTCCCATTCAGGTCTGTCTGAAAGAACTCCTACCACCCTTCACCATTAGGGTGGAAAATTTTCCACCACCACTTACCTAGTAGCGCGATGTTCATATCTCGAAGGTCAATAATACCGAGGCCTCCATGTCTCTTCTTCATACACACTTTTTCCCATCTGATTAAGTGATAGCCGCCTTTATCGGGATTTGCACCTTTCCATAAAAAATGTTTTCGGATGCGATTGATTCTCTGCATAACCCATCGTGGCATTTCAAAGAAGGACATGTAGTAGGTTGGTAGGTTGTATAGGACTGCATTGATAAGCGTGACCCTCCCTCCCAGGGACAACGCTTTACCTTTCCAACCAGCTTGGCGGTTCTCCACCCGAACAATGATGGGTAGCCAATTAGCCTTTTTGAGTTTCCCTGGTCTCAGCAGGAGCCCCAGGTATTTAATGGGGAAGTTGTCGATGGAATAGTTTAGTATCCTTGCATGCTCTTGTGCCTCCTCAGGGGCAAGGGCAAGGGCAATGGGAATAAGTGCACTTTTGTGAAAGTTAATCCTGAGGCCGGACCATGCTTCAAAACTATAGAGAATTTCTCTGAAAGCGATTATTTCCCCTACATTGCCGTTACAGAACAGAAGAGTGTCGTCTGCATACTGAAGGATTGAGCAGCCTTGGCGACTCCCTCCATTGGCCACCAATGAGATCCAGCCTACCCGCCTGCAATTGCCCATCATAGATCGCAAGACGTCCGCCGCAATGGTGAACAGAAAAGGGGAGAGGGGATCTCTTTGTCTAAGGTCTCGTTTGTAAGAAAAAGGTTGGCCTGAAATCCCATTCACCATGATGGACGTCCTGCTGGTGGTGAGACACTTGTGTATCCATCTGATCCACCTTTCCCCGAATTCGATACCAGCCAAGGTTTCTAGGAGACCCTCCCATTCAACTGAGTCATACACCTTCTCTAAGTCCAGCTTCAAAAGATAGCTTTTAGCATTCGACCTGTGGCAGTGATGGCTGGTTTCTTCGGCGATTGCAATACAATCCTAGATACAACGCCCTTTAATGAATCTCGTTTGCTTGCCACTAATGAGTCTGTCCATCACCTTTCCTAGTCTGTTAGCTAGTGTCTTGGTGATAATCTTGACCGAGCAGTTAAGAAGACTGATAGGCCGAAAATCTCCTACCCTCAAGGCATCTTCTTTCTTTGGGATCAACACCACTTCAGCATAAATTCTTCCTAAACTGAGCTTATGGTCAAAGAACTCGCCAAATACGACTACGAGGCTGTCTTTGATTTCTTCCCAAAAGATATGGTAGAAGAGGATTGGGAAACCATCCGGCCCTGGGGCTTTCTCCTTTCTAAGCTGCTTTACTGCCTCCCAAATTTCCTTTTCCGTAAAGGGAGCTTCCAGGGCTCGTAGATCTGGGACTAGGTCGTCTGTGGGCTCACTCCAGAAGTCTTGAGCAAGAGGGATTCTAATATATTCGCCTTTCAGCCGAATAGGTTCTTAAAGTGGGACTGGAATTCCCTACTAATATTCTCTTCTCCTTGTAACATTCCAGAGTCCGAATGGATCGAGAGAATGAGGTTAAATCTACGCCGGGCATTGGCAACCCGGTGGAAGAAGGCAGTATTCATGTCTCCCTCCTTGAGCCACGAAATTCTGGATCGCTGTTGTCATTTGATTTTCTCTAGTCTATACAGTTGAGCGATGTCCTCTCTGAGCTGAAGCAACCTATTCCGTTCCTCTTGCAGTAGGTCTCTAGTTTCTTCCAACTTTTCGAGCTCCTCGATATCCTCCAAAAGGGAGTCCTTAGCTCTCCAAATCAACGCAAATCTGGCCCGGTTCCATTTCTTGAGCTTGGATCTCAGTCTTCGTATTTTTTCACACCAGATAGCCACCGCTTCAGTCCCTCTGGTAGGGCAGGCCCAGCTATCGTTAACCATGTGGTGGAAACCTTGGACTTCCAACCATGCTTTCCCGAATCTAAATTTGGGGGATTTCCTGGGATGCGCTTCGCCGGAGGAAAGGACGAATGGAACATGATCCGATGTGGGTTTAGGAAGAGATTTAGCCCACGAGAGAGGAAACTTGGTCTCCCAATCCGAAGAAACCAGCACCCTATCAAGTTTAGCCAAAATAGGCGTCGATTTCATGTTAGACCAGGTGTATAGTCTATCCATTATGGGGATGTCGATAAGTTCAAAATCCGCAATAACCTCATTAAACGCTCCCCTCTCTGTGTCACTAGAGCCTCTTCCTCTATGCTCTGAGGCGAACCTAGTAATATTAAAGTCTCCCCTACCACCCAGGGGTGTGGCCAACGAGCATGAATTGTTCGTAGCTCCGTCCAGAAGGCCATCCTAGCGGATGCACAGTGTGGTCCATACACCACTATAATTGTGTGGGACCACAAGTCTGCTCGACGTTGAAGCAGGACTGATAGCGAAAAATGCCCCTGGGACACATCTAGGCAGTTAAAAACTTGTGGATTAAAACCAACTGCAATACCCTCTGAGGCCCCCACAGAGGGATAGATTTTTCACTCAGAGATTCGATTCCCTCCCATTCTACTAAGCCTAGAGATATGTGCCAATTTGGTCTCCTGCAGTCCCACGATGTTGACTTTAGACTTTGTGATGATATCCCTAACCATATCCAGCTTACCCTGCCTCCCTAGGCCTCTAACGTTCCAAAAAGGTGTGTCCATTAATTACAACCAAGGTCGGGTCCATGACTCGATTTGGAGACCGAGTTCGACATATGGTTAACTCTATCACACTCCCATCTCCTAATCTTATTCAAGAGAAGGGCAATCTGATCGGTATCGCTAACCGCTAAACCACAGGTCTTGGCTAGACAAAAAATCTCAGAATCCGACATGAAATTAAAAATAGATGCTAGAAATGAACGCGTACCTCCATCACCAGTCTTAGCGGACTTAGCGACTGCAGCAATTTCTAGGTAATCATCCAAGGACTCCTCAATAGTCCTCTTAGCAACTTTCTGTTCTCTAAAACTACAGCGCCCCGAATTCCTAACATAGGAACCCGTGACACTCTCCAGGATGTTTCTTCAAATGAGTCACAACACAACAAAAATCACAGGAAATTAAAACTTTTTATTACATCAAATTGTTATTATAATGTCCATGATTTACAATAATTACAAATTAATTGTTACAACAAGAATGTACAATAAATTTGGACAGTAACTTTCACTTGGATGCTTTCCCCTGCTAAAGCTTTCCCGCGATCCAAGTCGGCAATCCTGCACTGATAACTGTGGGCACGTCAGTTGATTACAACTGACGAAATACTATATTCGGCTATCCTTTCTACGCCATAATATAGCGATTCCAACCTCTCACAAATAATATTTGATGCAAAGAAAAAGGTGGTGTCAAGCAAGTGTCGGTGTATGCCATGACCTAATCTAATGCACACATGCTCCTAAAGCTAATGCACGCTTGGTTGAAAGATATGTTTCCCATACTACACACCCCCCAACCAAACGATGTTCTTCAGTTTGATGGGGCTCGATCCCCTGCTATGCATCCTACTCTTGTGCTCTCTCCTGTTTCTGATTCCAGTGATAGTGAGGCTGCTGTCGTCCGGATTACCCGTCGCTGTTGTCATTAGTGGTGTCCAATCCGCATGTTTTATCCACTATGCCCGGGATCCCAGTTGCAGGCTTACCCTGTGTGACTATAATCATGGTCAGTCGTAGGCTTACCCTGCGTGACTGTAATCATGGTATGTTGCAGACTTACCCTGCACAACTGTAATCAAATCGTCTTACCTGATATGTTGCTGTATTTACGTCTTCCAGACCCCACCAAAAGCTGATATATTGACACAAAGGCTTTCTGCGAGTGACTAGAGCAATTCCCAATAGAGTCTAGCTCACTGAGATATCATCTAATCCGTCTGCCCACATTGATTAACAAAGGACCTGATGGATATAGGGTTTCCCCAACTCCGCTACACTCGTCCTTACACTAGAATAGAACTTGTCGTCGAGACGACGTCAACACTCCAAACCTCCTCAAAGGTTTTTACGGATCATAAAGGCATTTCTGTCGAGACAGCGGAGTCCCCACAAAGTCTTCCCGACTCCCCAGAGCAGCTCGGGATCCCTGTCCGCATTAAACGAACCTAGGATTCGGTCGGGCGTGATGACACCATGCGTCCCCCTGATAGGCGAACACCCTCGCTAGTGCTCGTCCTTACATTCAACCAAGACTCGATCTAGCCCTACCCAAGTATCAAAGCAACCCCAATACAAGAATAAGGTTGAACTCAAGATTTGTTTTATCGATCAATTACTAAACACCATCACTCTAGCCAAACTCTATTTCTCATAGAACTATCTCATATCATCCATCTCCTTAGCTAGGCGATCTATCCACCATTTCCAGATCCCTAACTTGGTAATCAACTTTGCTTGCCATGATCAACTAGTTTAGTTCCATTCGTAGATTCTCCCTAGTTAGTTACCTTTAATTATAATGGATCTCAACCCATTCCACACTAGGACTCAACTAGCCCTCTAGACCGGCCCAAGGGTTGACCCGCCTCGGCCTACACTTGGCACAAACCCACGGCGAATTGACCCCGTCGATTGCCGTGACCACCATCCACGCTTGGAGTTTGATCGCATCCTCAGTCCGACCAACAAATAGCTCTCTACTAAACTTAACGTTCCACGGTCCTCGACAGGTGGTATCTCCAAACACAAACCATGGAATCCATCCATGTACGGCAAGTACGTCGGTGCACGAGTCATCTCCAACGCGTTGGATGTGATATTCTACCCATCTAGATTTGTCAACAAGACTTAGTCTTAGAGTCTCAATACTCAGCCAGCGTACCCTAACAAGGTACACCACAATAGGAGTAAGTCCTAACCCATGAATACCTAAATAGGGGTTCTAAGAGTCCTAACAGCGACAAATTAAGATTCCAAACAGCAAGAACACACTTGGCATTTATGCCAAAACGGAGTCATTCCTGGTCCCATTCCCTTGAGGAATCGCAATCGGGTGCTCCCCATGCTTCTACTCAAAGTAGACAGCAAGTACAAGCACACAATGGACATGAATTTCATCCCAAAGTGGTCTACAACAATACTCCAACATCCAATACAATTTTCACTTCGAAACATTGAACGGTGTGTTCTATAATGGGGTCTACAAGCAACTATGGACTACTCTTAGCAAGAAACTTTAGATAATTTGAGTCCTAACCCAAGTAGACATCTAGGACATGAGTCTTGACCTCAAAAAGCAAATCTAAGCCAACAAGATACAAGTTTAGAATCATCTCAATGATCATGGTGCAAAATAGTAAGCTCTAAGATTTACTGTGTTTCTGTCGTCACTTGCAAAAATCATATAAAATTGAATACTTGTCCAAATCATGATTTATTAGTCATTCCAGAAAGGTCTATGTGTCTACTAAAAGTTCCTAGTTATAAGGTTCTTAAGGCCGTTTAGATGCTCTTATGGGTCCATCTTTAACAAGTATACAGACTTCCAGAACAGCAGATCAGATCATCACAGTCATGGGATAAAATCCATTTAAAATAGCATATGGTGTCAGATCACCATGAAATTTTAGAATCTAGTTCCTGACACGTGATGTTACAATACTCCCAAAAATTAGGTGATTCTACCAAGTAGATTTCCAATTATGTCCTTTTGAATGTCATCAAAAAACAGAGCAATAACAACATCAGTTCTATTTACTAAAATATCTAGCTCAGTTTGCATGATTTTATTGACATTGCTACAGTGGTCCAAATCTCATGAAATTTAAAACGTAGGTCTTAGATACATCCAACAATGACATACTAAAATTTCTTATTATTCCTATAAGCATGCAGTGAGATACAAGTCATTCTTTCCACAACAGTAACAATAAAAAACTACTTCTTTCTATTCTGACCAGCATGCAAGTTAGTAATTTATTTTAATAAAAGGAAAAATCAAAAAAATCTGTAAAAAAATACTAAAGGTGTATGACACCTATATGATCATCCTCTAAAATTTTCAGATCAAAATACCAAGTAGTGTTCATGCAATGAGCTACGGACTGACAATAAAATTTCAACTCTGGTTTGGATTACTTAACACAAAACGAGTTGGTTAGGTTCATTCTTTGGGCATTCATGTCATTTTTCAGTCATCACAAATGCCATTTAACCATAAAAACAAATATAAGGTTAGAAACACCCACCTTTGCTTGTAGTTTGATCTCCTTCTAGCTCCTTGCTTGTTGGTATTCCTTCTTGGCTCCAACTTGAGCTCCTTACTTCTCCTCCTTGCTTTGGCCTCCTCTTTTCTTCTCCTTGGCTTTTTCTTCTTCTTCTTACTCCAAATCAGTAGCAAGAGTGTAGAGAGTGACGTTTGGAGGTTTAGAAAAGTGTAGGAGTTGTAAATGAGAAGTGGAGTTGAGAAGGGGCTTTAAAACAAAAGAGAAGATAGGGGGAAGAGTGTGGCCGTAATTGGGCATGGGAAAGAGGAGAGGCATCTCCTCTTGGATTGGGGGAAGTGGGAGGTGGAGTGTGGAGGTGGTGAAAGACTCATCATGAGTCAAGATTCCATGTTCAAACCCTAACCCTAATTCTCTTTCCCTCCTTCTTTTCCCTCTCAAAACATGGCCGACCACCACCCCTTGTGCATGTGCACAACTTTTTTTGTTACATGCCATGGTACACTACAAGTGCTGAGTTAAACTAGGGTTAACTCGGGTTCAAACAGGTCTAGTTGAAGCTTAGGAGTTAATTCCATACTAAAAGCTTCAAAAGAGAAAAATAAATAAATAACTATAGCATTTTAGTACTTATCAAAACATACATATATTCATATGAAAATCCGGGTTGTTACAAAAACCTTTCTCGCTGCGGGGATGGACAAGGGTCATCGGTTGTCAAGATGGGTAAGTAGATGGGACATAGTCTGGGGACATATCCAAGTGTTCCTCTGTAATATCATCTGAATTCATAGAGTCTTCTTCCGAGTAGACGCAATCATCATCCAGGTTTAATCTAGCTTCACAATCGTCGTCATCCAACTCCAAACAGATCCCGCTCCCAACAATACTAGACTCCCAAGTAGCAGACTTTGTTATAACTGAAATACCAGACCCCTCTTTGGGCCCATTCAGTTCCACAGAAATAGATAAATTGGGCCCCTCATTGGGCCCATTTGTATAGTTCGGCCCACCTTCAGAATCCCTCTCCACCAATGCAATTTTATTTATATTCAGGCCCAGGCCCACACTATTGAGCCAAATTTCCTCTAAGTACCTGTCACGCCCGGCTTCCCAAAAGAATATGGAATACGAATACACAACAAAAGCCCAGCGAATGATTTTCATCATCCATAAGCTGTTCAGGAATCTTTACAATATCTCACAAAATAATCAGAGTCGGAAGCAAAAGAGTCAACCACACATGCATAACGGAATTAATAAACCAACAGAATTTACTTGAAACAATATATAATATTCTCAAATAAATCAAAATCTGGACAAGTCAAATATCCTGGGTTACATCGCCCAAATACAGAATAAATATTCAAGTACTTAAAATACATTGTTCCAAAATAACAATAATAATAATACTAATAAATAAGAAATCCAGCACTAATATCTCATTTCACCAATACCGTCGAGCAGCTGACCATCCTGATCTGAAATTAATAATTGTAGGAGAAGAAAAGAGAAAACAAGTACCCGTCAATTGCAACTTACGGGCCACCTATAATGTAGGATACAAGCACATGAAAAAACTAACAAATAGCATGGAATAATGCATCAATAGTGATAAATAGCATGAATCAGTAAAACAAAGTCAACTAGCATGGTATACTAACAGTACAAATGAATGTGTTAGTAACAGTGTCATATGGCAACTAACAGTGTCCAGTAACAGTAATCTTAGTATATCAGTGTAACAGTATAATAGTATCATTCCAACAGTCTCAGTCTAACAGTATCAGTCTTATGTTCTTACAGTCTTGTGTGTATTACTAACTAGGTAGCACTTCATGCACCCTGGTTTTTACTACATGGTTGCTACAACAAACAGTTTCGCTTTTAGATTTCATAGTGGACCATAATGGGCCAGTGTACTCAGGTAGCAGTAACAGTAGCAGTAGCAGTAAAGTAACAGTAACAGTAGCAGTATCAGAAAAGTAACAGTAACAGTAGCAGTACGGAACACTAGTTCCCTTCCAAGTACACATTTCCATATTTTCCACTACTAGATCTTTCCTTAAGAAACCCCGACTTGGTTACTTTTATTTTGGTCATCAAACAGACATGATGGTGCATGAAATAGTGTCAAACTAACATGGTATAATCAGTATTAGGTTCAGGGAAACAATCAAGCATGCATAGATGATATACAGTCACATAAACGAGCAAAACAGTGTATGTTCATATTCAGGACAGCAAGATAGTACAGTACTAAAACAGTGATTCCCGTTACTACAGAAGTCCAAATCTGGATCCGTCAAAGAATCTGGAAAATAGACTCCCAACCGAATCCATTGAATATAAATAAGACATATAGTATTTCACAAAATCATAACTCAAAACTGATTTGAATCCAGAAAATACGTTCAGTCAGAAATCAGTAAAACGAATTCTCAGTCCGAAAAACAGCATCAAAACCTCTCAAATAAATCCAAAAAAAATCTGGGGTATTCCCCTATATGTCTAGAATCAAAATATAAAGTTTCATAATATTTTAGTAAAATTAGTTCAGTCATCAAAAAATACGAAAACATCAAGAAACGGTAGTTTGGCCAATCTGGAATTCCCAACACTGCTGTACGAAAACTGAAATATCTCGCAAGACGTGAAACAAAATTCAAATCTACCGAAGGGAGATGAAAATAGATAAAATATATTAACTTTCATATTTCACAAATATTTTCCATACAGTAAAAGAAATCAGGGTGAAAACACAATTCTTTACAGGACAACGAGCAAAATGCAGCAAGTATGACTTTTGTAAACATGCATGAAATGACATATAAAACTCATCAATAAAATCTACAAAAATTTTGGGTAATCCCTAGATAGGTATAGAAAAACTAACCAAAGTTTCAGATCAAAATAATAGGTTTAGCTCAAGTATCAAAATAGTTTAATCAACAAAATCGTCGAGAAACGAAATCTGGAAATATAATACACCTCTGTAGTAAAACAGTCATAAGTCACTCATACGAAAACGAAATCAAGCAAGGTCAGAGGGGTTGGAAAATAGACGAAATCCTCTAAAACTTATGTTTTATACCAAAATTAAGTTACTGACTTCAAGACAGTCCAAAATAGCAAACAAAACAGACTAGCAACAAAATACAGATTTTTCCCTTTAACAACAACTCAACATATATCATACAAAACTTGTTCAAAGCACAACCAAACATGAAATCGAGTCTACCAAGTGTCCAAAAATCATGAATTAGGGTAATTAATATATCTAAAACAAGTCTACCACATGGTTCTCCACAAATACCTAAATTCTCACGAGAAGTCTCACAATACATGATCAAATCAAGAACGGGTAAAACCTAAGTTAATTCATACCAATATTGTGTCGTGAGGCAACTATGGTCAAGTTTTCACAATAGAGACAAAACTCATCAAAGATAACACACACGAGTTGTCTCTAGAACCCAACTACACTACAAGCGGTATTTTTGACTTGTATCAAACAAAGGAATTGAATTACAAGTTACTTGCCTTAATCGGAGATGAAGAACGACGAAAATCAAGAGTGACGGGAGTGGATCCCGGCAACGAAAAAAACCCACGAACGAAAATCCACGAATCAACGAATCCAAGCAAAGTCGTGCAAAATCACCACACGAGCAAAACTCCACAAAGAGAGAGAGAGAGAGAGAGATGAAGAGAGCAAGAGATGATGGCGTCGGCCTGGTGTTGCTCTGGCTGTCACTGGCTTGGTCTACGGCGAACGGAAGCAAGGGATAGAGAAGGAGTATGGTGGTGGTCGGTGGTCGGATGGATGCGGGGAAGGAGTGCAGGCCGGAGAGTGGGTGTGCGGGTTGGAGTGCAGGCCGGAGAGAGGCTCGGCCTGGGGTATGGGCGTCGGGTGTGTGCACGGCGCAGCCAAGGAGGGGAGGCCGAGGGTAGGTTTAGGTGATTAGGGTTAAGGTTTTAGTAGGAGATGAGGGTTTTTATATATAGTGGAGTTTAGGGTTGATATGGGTATGGGTATTGGGTTGTGCGTAGTTTAGGAGTAGTAATAGGATTAATCCAATAAGACAAATAGGGATCAAATTGAATAGGATTCAAACTAGGATTAGGTAATTTGGCTTTGGTAATCAATTAGGGATTAAAATAATAGGATTAGGAATGGGGTAGACCACCAAATCACCAAGAGCACCTAAAAATAATAATAAAGAGAACGAGACAACAATAAAGAGCGAAAACAACAACCATGAACAAGAACAACCAAGAAATCGGAAATAACTCGGAAAAATCAAGAATGAGAAAAGAAATTGAAAATATATTGAAACAACTCAATATACGGTCCAAGGAAAAAAAACAAGAGAGTACAAATACACAAGAAAAGAAAAATACACCAAAAATACGAAAAATAAAAAACAGAGGTTACAGTACCTGTCTATAAAATCTCCCTAAAGCCCAAAGACCGCCCGCGCTCCTCTTACGAACTCCCCACTTCGTTCGAGGAGCTCATGTGACTTCTGCAGCACCTCTGTCCTCTCTCTGGGACGTGGCACGTGTTCATTGGGGGGCGAAGTGGTCGAGGTAAGCTGTTAAATTATCGAGGGAAGAGGTGTATGTAACGAGGTCTCAACTTCGTTTGTTTTCTTTCCCAAATTTGGAACCCTAGAATTCGTTTCGTCTTCCCCAAAAGAGCTCCTTTTCTCCTTCAAAGCCCGCTCCCTTGCTTCGAGTGGTTCCCCTATTGTCATCTTACCCAAAACAGCCCTCTTTTGCTTTAACCCTCGTCCCAAAGCTCCCACCTTTTCTATTAATGGCGGTTGGCTTTGATTGTTGGCCAACTTCGAGGCTATGCCTCTTTCAGCTAAGAATCTTTCTACCCCCTCCTCTGCTCCTTTTGTAACATCTCTTTGCCTTGAGTTATGGGTTGCCTTCTATTTTGGACTTTCTTTTTGCTCCACTATCCAAGGGAAGTAGATGGGTCAGTCACCTCTACCAAAATTGGATCTGGAAACAGATCCACTCTTTGACTTCCATCCTGGCTGTTGGTGGTTTTGATCAGATCAAGATCTTGACTGTCGGTGGTCGGTGGAGGTTTTTGAGGTTCCATAGTCGCTGTCGGTGGCTCCCGGTGCTCCTTCATCCCCTTTGCAGCCCTGATGAGTTCTCGGGGCGCACGCTCAATTTAGTGAACCCTCAATTTAGTGAGCCCCATCAATAGTGAGATCCCACTCCAATGAGACTACTTGCATGTAAGAGCGGCCGTCTCTAAGTGCAGGGGAAGGAGGTGAGCCACTCGATAGCACCGCCGCCAGTTCCTCTTTCTTGTCCAGAACGAAACGAATGAGGTATGATTCTTCGAACTTTTGCAAATCGAGGCACACGGGCGATGTCGAGGCTTCAGATCAAGATCCTAGCACTTACAAGCTCTGATCGACGGATCGTCTTTTCATCGATCTCTTCGATGGTACCGAAATCCAACGTGATCTCTTGAAGCGATTCTCTTTTCCAGAAGTGCAAGGGATCATTGTGCATCCAAACCCAGTACCTCTCGCCTTGAGGTAGTTCTACTCCAAACCTAGGGGACCAAGGAGAGAATTCTACTTTGAAGTGCCCAAAATCCACTGAGCTCAGGTTGGCGACCTCCACCATCTTCTCCGGTGATGGGAAGGACACCAGGAACTGTAAGTGGCACATCTTCTTCACTACCCAATCCCTATGAGCCCTCATTGGCCACTTAGCGATCAGAGCAAGAAGAAGCTGGTTCTCCGATGGACTCCCTGACCTGACTTTAGCGATGGCGCACCACTGTCGTAACCACTTCTTTTCTTGTTTGATGATCTCAAGACTGTTTGCAAGCTTGATGGGTGTGGGATTTTCTAGTGAATTGCCCCTTCTGATTGGTCTTTCAACATCGAAGTTAGAGGTAGTCACATTTGTACACACGTACGATATATGCCCCCATTTCATACATTTGAGGAAACGTATCTCCTTCGTGCAATCCTTTCGATAGTGGCCTAAGTTGCCACAAGCAAGGCACTGGTTTGCGTTTCCCATTTCGTTGCTTATTTTTGTTTTCAACTTGAGTAGGGGGTGAATTATTGTTTCTCTTCTTTGGTTTTCCAGTAACTTCAAACCAGGTGAAGTCCCCACTTGAAGATGAAGCAAACTCCACCGTAGTCCTGTTTTGTGGACCCCTCTTGGGCCCACTCAATGCAAGACTTAGGTGGAGCTTTTGCCTCCCTTTGAGGTGGTGGAGGAAACTGGGGTAGGTTGTGTGTTGATTGTTGTGGTTTGTGGTGGAGGTCGGAAGCTGGGGTGTTAGGTTTGGGGTGTATTTGATGGTCACCAGGGTTGATGGTAGTGTTGGGAGGTTTAGGATACCTTTGCCTAATCGGGGAGTGATGTGGCTGAAGTGTATGCACATTATGGTTAATAGACCTCTGGTCATTCCTCCCTCCATGGGTGCAATGTAGGACTGTGGGGGGTGATTCTTACGCTCGAAAGAGCTAGCAGGAGGGCCCCCGCTATGTGCCCATCCTCTCCCGGGGGGGTGAGAATTGGCGATGATGACTGAAGCTCCTTCCAAACCGCTGTTGATGCGCACTATGGTGTGCACGCACGTTGGATTGAGGGTGTCTAAGCCTCCTCGCATCGTAGTCATGCTGGTGAGGGAGGTGGGGGTGGTGGGAGTGGGTGTCAGGTTGTTTTTGTGGAGAGTAGGATGGAGCAGGTATTGCATGGGTTGAGGGTGCTAGCACATTGGAAGAGGGTGGGGGGGGGGGGGCGTGCAGTGAGAGGCGTTGGGTGGTGCCGAACCACCTCATTGGGCCCACAGCCACTCATTTCAACTTCCGAAAGTCCCATTTAAGAATGGTAGAAATTGTACAAAGCACTAGGTGATCACGTACATGGAAAATGAAAACTACAAAACTATAATGCAAAAGATTTTTTTAACTATGTGTAGTACTACATATTTACAAAGAAAGGAGAAGGAATAATATCTTGAAGTTGTTGATTTCTTTATTATGCTTGTTTACAGATGAAAGCTTAGGAAAAGGTTCATGACACTAATTGTGCAAGAGATCACACTGTGAACCTGATATGGGGTAAGTGACGTGGCCCCATATGGACCACCAGATCTCCTCAGACTTCACTCCCCTGTGATCATCAAATTCAAACAAGTCAAACGGGCTTCAGCCCATTCAGGCCCACAGGCAAACGGGTCTGATCCGGTCCGTTAGGGTTTCAGACCCATTTACCTATGCCTATAAATACCAGACCCCCTCCTCACTTCTAGAGGTAATAAACTTTTCCCACCTTAACCCTAGATACTGTTGCTTTCTCAGTGACTGACTAGATCGTCGGAGGGCCTGTCGCCGGGACTTCTCCCGGTGTTTCTAGGTAGTGTGCAGGTACAAAAGATCGAGCCGAGCCTCAAAGATCTGAGCCGAGCTACTAGATACGAGCCGAGCTACTGGATCCGAGCCGAGCACCCAGCCTCCACCTCTCTCCTGCTACTCCCGAGCCAACCCTATGGGCTAGGATTGGATTGACGCCAGTACCACACCTTCTGCTACACAAATTATAAGAACTCACACCTGTTGCCCCCATACCCCAAAAACACACAGCATCAGGTTGGCGTCGTCTGTGGAAAACCTCAGGTATTATCGCCAGACCGAGCCCAGCCAGGGACATCACCTCAAGTCCGAGCTCTTCAATGGCTTCCAAAGCCAGAAGAGCCGTCACCTCGGCACGACATCCGGACCCTCCACACCACAACCGCACAGATGCCCAGGGTTCCTACCAACCTCGGTTCAACAGCGCGGCCGGACACTCAAATGCGACTGATTTGCGCCGCGCCATCTTAGATCGGTAGGCCAGCCTGACAAGGAGAGAGGTCGCTTCCAACTCGGTCTGGAACCATCACAGACGGTCGTCCCTAGAGTGCGATCCAGGACATAGCCGCTCGCCCCGTGGACCACCGCCCCTGCATGACCTGGTGGGGTAAGCCCCAGTCACTAGGGCCGAGTTCCAAAACTTTCGGGACGAGGTCCTCCAAGCAATCCGAGGCGGCCAGGGAACCGAGGCCCGTAACAACTCTGACCCTCGGTCAGGAGCAAGGGGTGGTGAATCCTACGGATCGGCCCGCCCCCTAGAACAAGAAGGCATCGTCCTCCACCATTTACAGAAGATGGAGAACCGCTCTGCCCACCTCGGCGAGGGCGGACCATTGCCGGGTCATGGTCATCAGCCGACCCGACCCCCATTCTCCCCCCAAATCTTGGAAGCCGAGATCCCCCAAAATTTTAGTCCTCCCCAATTCGAGACATACGACGGCGAAGGTGATCCCGCTGATCACATGGAGGGGTTCAAGACCCTCATGTTGATTCACAGCGCTAAGGATCCCCTACTATGTCGCGCCTTCCCTATTACCCTTCGCGGTTCGGCTCGGGAATGGTTCTCAAAACTCACTCCCGGCTCAGTCTTCTCGTTCGACCAGCTGGAAGCAAACTTTCTAGCCCACTTCGTGACCAGTAGAAAGGTCGAGAAGACGAGCGCGTCCCTTCTAGACCTCAGGCAGAAGGAAGGGGAGTCACTCCACGACTTCGTTTGGAGGTGCACCGCCGAGGCGAGAACGGTCTCCTCTCTTGATGCGGGCGTCGCTTCAGCGGCTTTCCGACACAACATTTGGCACGGTCAGCTGAAGGCTTCATTGGCCAAAAAACTACCGTCGATTTTCCCGACCTACGTAACAGGGTCGAGAAGAACATTCGAGCAGAAGAGGCCCTAAATCTGGAGGGCACCAAAGAAGCTACTGGAAAGGGGAAGCGGAAGGCCGACGACATCAAACCCGTAAAGAAAACCACGAAAGAGGTGGCCAGTCTTAAAAGAGTTCCTCCGATCCCCCGATTTGAGAGGTATACGCCGCTGACTCAGAACGTCTCGGCAATCCTGATGGAGATCTAGGATAAAGGGCTCGTCCAACTCCCTCCCCGACCAAGCAACAACAAGAAGCGGGACCAGAGATTCTACTACCGCTTCCACCGAGACAATGGGCACGAGACGGACAACTACTTGAGGGAGTTCACCCAGGATAATCCATGAGACCAGAGGGATCCGAGGAACCCAAGGCCTTCGCCTCCTCGAACGATCAACCGGCGGCCAGAGCAGGCCCCCGAGCCCGAGGAGACCGGAGGGCAGGCCATACTACACAACGTCCATAGTGGACCCATGAGAGGGGATCTAATACCTCCCGTAAGGCCTTCGTCCGGGAGGTTAACTGTCATGCCCCGCTTCCCAAAACACGGAACACAAGTACGTAACGTAGGCCCAGGAATGATGTAAACACCATCTATAAGATGTACAAGACTAACTCAGCAATAAGAACAATAAAATACAACCACGCAAGAAATATAACCATATGAATCAAAGATAAATTCCAATAATAAATAAAATAATCCAACAGTATAGATATCCAACATCTGGGATCAAAATAAACTACGGGTCATAAAGCCCAAAAACAAAGTACAAGTCATAACAATGTTCGAGAAAATAAATCTAGCAGCAAATAAAACTATGCAGCGGAGACTGATTCCAACTCTAGAAACGTTGCTCACCAATTCCTTCGGGAACAGATCCTTCAGTACCTGTAAAATCTTGATCTAAAAAGAAAAAAAATAGTGTCCTTAGAGTAAGTCGTGGGCAGCAAGTAGAGAAAACAGAGGATAATAGGAAAGCATATATATATATATCAAAGAATAGGGACATGGTCAAAGACAAAGAACAAAAAAAAGAGCAGGCAATAATATCAAAGGTGTACAATAATCACGCATGTAATAAGTGATTTCAAGTCAAGATCAAGCATGAAATGCAGGTTATTAAGTATTTTATTAGCCTATCTAGTGCACGTACTACTGCGTCCTATTCCACAAGTTCGGCGCAAGCATAGTGATCGTTTTAGACCGATGGTGAATTCACAGATCGTGTACTCGGCATTGATAACAATAATTTACATGCAAGAATCAACAATTAATCACTGCAATCAATGCACCTCCTTCTATATCAAGTATTCGTGCGGGCGAGAAGGCCTTACCGAGTACATTTCCCGATCGTTTACTACCAAGTCTACACATAATACCCCGGCTTGTTAATAGTTTATTTTCATCCTATGTGAGAATGCAAGAGGGTGTCAGTGTTTTATATTAATATGTGTGACTAATTCAAAGCAATACAGACAAAGCATGAGGCGAACACATCATATAAACACATTTCACAAAATCAGGACAGCATGACCTTGCTGTACTAAAACATGGATCATGGTCACTAAAAAATAGCAAACCTGAATCCGTCAAAAGAACTAGGAAGTAGACTTCCACACGGTTCCAGCGAGTATAATTAAGGCATATAAAAGATACCGAAACTAGGGTGAAAACTCTATTCTAATCAAGTTTTATGTTCAGGCAGCATGCAGTAAGTTGTGTTCAACTAATTATTTGGGGTCAGAGAATTCATTAATAAAATCTAAAAAAATTCAGGGAAGTAGCTATACATGTCTAGGTCTAGCCTAATTTATTTCAGAATTTTCTCTTACTTTCAGCATGGTCAATTAAATTGAGGAACAGCAGGATACGCATGCATTTGTAAATCTGGAATTACTAATACAGTTGTATTAAAAAGATGATATCTAGCAGATGACAAATTTGAATTTAAATCTGCACCAGAGAAAAGTGATCTAGACATCCAGGGCTACAATTTATGTTCAGCAAGTTATTTCAAATTATGTCATTAGCATGGTTAAAAATCTGATTCAAAGTGAAACTTCCAGCAGACCAGAAATTAACATAACATAAAAGGGCAACAAATAAATCATACGATCACATATAGCATGCAAATTGGTAATCAAAGTGATACTAGGTGTCAACATGCAAATTTCTAAGTTTAAGGTACAATTATCACAGGCATGGTGTCGATTCATCGAGCAACATCAATCTAGCACATACAATTTAACATGTCCAATTTATCAAGCAATTCTATGCATGAATCTAGTTATTTAAATATACATATGCATGAAACAATGGGGACTGGGTTTAAGATCAAAGAGATAGCACGATGTTAAGAGTATGTCGGGTTAGCTCGTGTAAACTCTCGATAAACTTAACGGAATTGTCAAAAGCAGTTTGATAACGAAATGGATAGGATCCACTTGCAGGAGATCAAATAAACTTGAACAGAATAAAATGCTAGTTCAAGAAGAGACTTGCCTGTTATATTGCAGATACAATTAATAAGAATAACAGGATCAGAATTCTGGGAGAAAACTCCCAAAAACACGTGTAAAATACGTGCAAAGAACCAACAGCAAACAAGCACGGCAACTCAGCCAAATGAAATCCCCACACCGGATCCGATAGAACACGGGACAGCGATCGGGATCTGATGCGCCAAAACACAAGACAGCAAAACTGCCCAATGGATGATCTTCCTCACACCGGATCGGCCCAAATAGCGAACAGCGATAGGGGATCCGCTACGTGCCGAACACAGAACAACGAAGCCAACCAATGGGGCTCCATCTTCTTCTTCGGCAAGGAGAGAGAGAGAGCACGGCGGACGGTGCCTACCACTGCGATGGGGCGGCACTGCGGCGGGGCACCATGGCGAAGGCGTCGGCACCACGATCGGGAAGCGACGGCGGCGACAGCAGCCTCGACGAGCGGAGCTCTATTTTTTGGTTGAAAATAGAGAGCGACGACGGCAACGTTCGGGGACTCGAACGGTGATGCTAGGGGACCTGCGGTGGTTGCGAGGGGGATCGGTGAGGGACGGCGTCGACAATGGGGTGCACGGAGTGGAGGAACGGCGACGGCGATGGTTCGGTGATGGGTTGCGGCGAGGAGAATGGGATGACGATGGGGAAACCACGATGGCGACGAGGGTGAGGGGATGGAGACGATGACGGTGATGGTGGTGACGGAGGTCGAAGGCGATCGTAAAGCCAACGGGAAAGGGTTTTGGTTATGGGTTTGGGTGCAACGAAAAACAGAGAGGGGGAAGGGGGGTTCGGGGTGAGAGAAACGATGGAGAGAGAGAGAATAGGTTTTTAGGGTTTAATAATAGGGTATATATATAGGGATCAAGAATTTGGGTTTTGAGTTGAGATTATGTGGGTTCTGGGTATTGGTTTTGGCTCCAAAAACAGAAAAACAAATCCAATGAAATGAGATGAACACAAAGGAGAACAAATCAAACTCCAAAATAGAAAGAGCAAAATTGCGAAGAGAACAGAATCCAACCAAAAGAACACAAATCGATCAAGAGAGAACAAAAGAACCCAAGAAAAGACAAAATACACTATAACAAATGAATCCAAATACAATAATCAAAAGAAAACAAAATACGATAAAATCTGAAAATAGGGCTTACAAATCCTGCCCACCTTACAAGAAGAATTTCATCTTCGAAATTCATACAAGAGGTACATAGGACAAATCCCGAAACAACAAAGCAAACAAAGCAAAACAAAACAAACACTACTCAAACAAATGAGGGAACCTCTCCCGAATCTCTTCCGCTAACTCCCAAGTAGACTCCCTTGGCGAGCGAGGATCCCAAGAAACTCGGACCAACTTGATGACTCTATTCATTAGCACCTTCTCTCGACCGTCTAAGATAGAGACGAGTCGAATATCACAGGACAAATCTGGCCTCACAGACAAGTCTGAGTAGTCAACCACATGAGTGTCATCTTTGATGTATTTCCTGAGCTAAGAAACATGGAATACATCATGGACACCTGCTAAAGCTGGTGGTAGCGCGAGCCTGTAAGCTATCTTGCCCACACGTTCCACAATATCGAATGGACCGACGAATCGAGGACTCAACTTGCCTCCACCGCCGAAACGAATAACACCCTTCCAAGGCGATACCTTGAGGAACACATGCTCGCCTACCTCAAACTCTAGAGGTCTCCGACAACAATCAACCCACCTCTTCTGCCGATCCTGAGCAGCTTGCAAATGCTTGGGGATCTGAGCCATGACATCAACTGTCTTTGTGATCAACGCAGGACCTAAAAGCTTCCTCTCGCCGATATCATCCCAACAGACTGGCGATCTACACTTGCGACCATACAAAGCTTCGAATGGAGCGGCCTTGAGACTCGCCTGGTAACTGTTATTGTAAGAGAACTCGGCCAAGTGAAGATGATCCTCCCATAAACCTCCAAACTGAAGAACGCAAAACCTCAACATGTCTTCTAGGGTCTGAATTGTCCTTTCTGACTGCCCATCCGTCTGAGGATGGAATGTTGTACTATAGCTCAACTTGGTACCGAAGCTCTTCTGCAAACTCTCCCAGAACTGAGACCTGAATCTCATATCTCTATCCGATACGATGCTGACAGGAACTCCATGCAGACGAACAACCTCCTGAACGTACTGCTAGGCCAAACTCTCCATGGACTGACCCACACTGAAAGGAATGAAGTGAGCACACTTCGTCAGTCGATCCACTATCACCTAGATAGCATTATGACCTTTAGGACTCCTCGGCAAAGCTGTCACAAAGTCCATCGTGATATTCCCCCACTTCCATTTAGGGATAGGAAGGGGTTGAAAAAGTCTTACGGTCCTCTGATGCTTCGCCTTCACCTGCTGACAGATTAGGCACTGGGCAACGAATCGAGCCACATCCCGCTTCATACCATGCCACGAGAAATACTGTTTCAAGTCCCTGTATATCTTGGTACCACCAGGATGAATAGAATACGGGGATCGATGAGCTTTCTCGAGTAGCTTCTGCCTGACTTCTCCTCTAGGTACACACAACCTAGAGCCAAACTGAAGCGACCCATCAGCATGGACAACCAAATCAGATCTCAAACCAGCTTCAACCTCACTCTGAAACTCCTGCAATTGCTGATCACTCCCTTGAGCTGCCTTGATCTGCTATACCAAGGACCACTGCAACTGCAACAACATAAGCTGTCGATCTGATTCAGGAAGCAACACATCCAACTCTAGCCTCCTCATGTCCTCCACTAGCTCCTTCTGCTGAGTGAGGAACATAGCGGCAGGCTTCCGACTCAAAGCAGCCGACACCGAATTTACTCTGCCCGAGTGATACTACAAATTGATGTCAAAGTCTCCCATCAATTCTAGCCATCTCCTCTGCCTCATGTTCAACTCCTTCTGCATGAACACATACTTGAGACTATTGTGATCTGTGAAAATCTCAACTCTATCCCTAAGCAAATAGTGCCTCCACAACTTCAAGGCAAAGATCACAGCTGCAAGCTCCTAATCATGTGTAGGATAGTTCTTCTCATGAGATCACAACTGCCTCGAAGCATAAGCGACAACCCTGCCTCGCTGCATCAGCACTGCTCTCAGACCTCTCCCCGAAGCACCACAAAAGATCACAAAACCACCCGAACTGTCGGGTATAGTCAGCACAGGCACTGACGTCAACCGATGCTTCAACTCAGCGAAAGCTTCATCACAAGCTTCATCCCAAATGAACTTATGCTCCTTCCTGGTCAAACTGGTCAAGGGTCTAGCAATTTTGGAGAAATCTTGAACAAACTTCCGATAGTAACCAGCCAAACCAACGAAACTCCGCATCTCAGGAACAGACTTCGGAATAGGCCAATTCTTGACCGCAGAAATCTTCGATGGATCCACAAAAACACCAGCACCAGAGATAATATGGCCAAATAAAGCAACCCGATCTATCCAGAACTCGCACTTATCGAGCCTTCCCATACAGCTGGTTCTCCCTCAAAGTCTACCGAAACACCTTCAGATGCTCAACATGATCCTCCTTGTTCCGCGAGTAGACCAATATGTCGTTGATGAAGACCACGACAAATTGATCCAAGAACGGTGAAAACACATGGTTCATCAAACTCATGAACACAGCCGGTGCATTAGTCACTCCGAAAGGCATCACCAAGAACTCGTAATGCCCATACCTCGTTCAGAAAGCCGTTTTCGGAACATCCGCTGACTTCACCCTGACTTGATGGCACCCGGAACACAGATCCAATTACGAGAACACCGAAGCACCTCCCAGTTGGTCGAACAAATCGTCAATCCTCGATAATAGATACTGATTCTTGACAGTAACATTGTTCAACTCTCTGTAGTCAATGCAAAGCCTGCGGCTTCCATCCTTCTTACTGACAAATAGAACTGGGGCTCCCCATGGCGAAACACTAGGTCTGACAAAACCCTTATCAAGCAGCTCCTGAACTTGTACCTTCAGTTCCGCCAATTCAACCGGCGCCATACGATAGGGAAATAGGGGCCGTACCGGGCTGAACATCAATGCTGAACTCCACTTCTCGGATTGGCGGCAAACTGGGCAATTCCTCAGGAAACACATCAAAGAAGTCCCGCACAACCAAGGGTGAAACAACCCCATCAGAACCCAGCAACACAAGAGAAGCAACCTTGGGGTCCATCGAGTTCTTAACACACCCTGACGGTGTCTCACCCGCATGGAAAATAAATTCTGGTTGACAAGAGAGCCTGAAAGTCACCTTCTTCTCTCGGCAATCAATCACGGCAAAGGAAACACCCAACCAGTCCATGCCCAGAATGACATCGAAACTGGAGTTGGGAATCACAATCAAATCCGCCGAGAAAACCACACCACCAATCAATAACGAACTCTGCTTGCAAACCCTAGAACAAACAATGACACCTCCACCTGTGGTGATGTCCCAAGCTGTGGGCATAGCATCGCTAGCCAAACCATGCTTATCGACAAAGTGAGAAGAAATGAAACAGTGGGTAGCACCCGAATCAAACAACACATGAGCTGGAAGAGAGAAGACTAAAATCACACTTAGAAAAAGATCAAACAAAGAATAAGGTACTAGCAGTTTATATACACGAATAATTGTACAAAGGAGGGAAAAAAACAACAACATGCAGAAAACTGAAAGAAAAAAAAGAAAGTACAACTACTGTGATATACCTGCAACCACTCCAACAGCAACTTCCGTTTCCTCGGCTGTCAGGTTATAAGCCTGACCACAACCACCAACCTGACCTCCTCTAGGAGCCACACGCCTCTGATCAAAGACTTGCCTCTGCAGAGGAAGAGATGGCCTGCCCTGACCACTCGTCGGTGCTCCTAGCTGAGCAGCACCAGCAACCGGCGCAGGAGCTCTGTTCCTCGGGCAGTCACGAACCATATGCTCACTGCTCACACACACTAAACACAGTCGGTTGACCATCCTGCAGTTTCGCTGTGAATGCCCATTCTTATGGCAGTAGCCACAAGTCTCAATATTCTTCGGGACAACAGGTGCGTACAGCTGTGATCTCGCGGGATGGGGCAGAACTAGCCTCCAAATAGGTCCTCCGAAAGGCCGAGCTGCAACAAGGTGCGAAACAGTCCTCTGAGGAACATTAGACCTGCTGAGAGTCTGCTCTTGGATCCGAGCCGCATCCAGAACATCGGAATAAGCACGAAGTTGAAGAGCAGCCAAACGGTCCTGGAGGGGAAAGCTCAAGCCCGACAGAAATCGACTAGCCCGAGCCTCATCAGTGGTAACGAGGGTAGGGGCAAAGCGACTGAGCCGAGTAAACTCTGCAGCATACTCGTCCACGTAACGGTTTCCCTGATTTAGATAATGCTTAAATTAATACCGTCACAAGTGAAGTAGGAAACAACAAATGATATTTAAGAACATTATCTAGCTGACCTGAGTTAGGGAAACAAACTGTCACTCCATCTCTGCCTTGGTGACACTAGGAAAGAACTTCGCCATGAAGCTCTCAGAGAAAGTGGCACACTCAATGGGTCGCGGCATCCTTTTGGATTCAACCCGCCACCAGATATGAGTGAGATCCACCAACTGGATGCGAACCACATCCACATGATCCACCTCGGCAACACGAGCGGTGACCAGCAGTTGCTCTGTCCGGATAAGCCATTGCTCGGCCTCCAATGGCGACTCAGTACCCGAAAACTTATCCAGGTGCAGCCTCATGAAATCTGCTACCGTATCAGGCCTAGGTGGTAGAGCACCAGGTGTAGGTCCAGCGACATTCTCATTGGCTGCCAAAGTGGCTCTCATCAACTCATTATGCTCCTGCTGAAGAGCCATCATCTACTGGACCGTCTGGAGAATGGCAGCGTTGTCCGGCTGCCCATCCCCCAAGAAAGAAGAAGAATTCCCACGAGCCATAGCCTAAAACACGAGATAGTCAGTACCCAGATTATATGTTGGTTATTATACAAGTATTCATGTGATTATCGTGGTGTGCAAATCACTGAGTTAACCCGGCTAAAGCCAAACTCAACTAATATACCAATCAAAGCCAAACCTCGTAAAGATAGTCATGTTTGATTGATATATTACTCAACCCTGGGCTCTGATACCACTAAAAAACTCTGTCACGCCCCGCTTCCCAAAATACGGAACACGAGTACGTAACGTAGGCCCAGCGAATGACATAAACACCATCCATAAGTTGTACCAGACTAACTCAGCAATAAGAACAACAAAATACAACCACGCAAGAAATATAACCACATGAATCAAAGATAAATTCCAATAATAAATAAAATAATCCAACAATATAGATATCCAACATCCGGGATCAAAACAAACTACGGGTCATAAAGCCCAAAAACAAAGTACAAGTCATAACAATGTTCGAGAAAATAAATCTAGCAGCAAATAAAACTATGCAGCGGAGACTGGTTCCAACTCTAGAAACGTTGCTCACCAATTCCTTCGGAAACAGATCCTTCAGTACCTGTAAAATCTTGATCTAAAAGAAAGAAAGGAGTGGCCTTAGAGCAATTCGTGGGCGGCAAGTAGAGAAAACAGAGGATAACAGGAAAGCATATATATATATATCAAAGAATAGGGACATGGTCAAAGACAGAGAACAAAACAAAGAACAGGCAATAATATCAAAGGTGTACAATAATCAAGCATGTAATGAGTGATGTCAAGTCAAGATCAAGCATGAGATGCAGATTATTAAGTATTTAATTAACTTATCTAGTGCACGTACTACTGCATTCCATTCCACAGGTTCGGCGCAAGCACAGTGATCGTTTTAGACCGATGGTGAATTCACGGATCGTGTACTCAACATTGACAATAATAATTTACATGCAAGAATTAACAATTAATCAGCACAATCAATGCTCCTCCTTCTTTGTCAAGTATTCATGCGGGCGAGAAGGCGATCGGAGAGCCAACGGGAAAGGGTTTTGGTTATGGGTTTGGGTGCAACGAGAAACAGAGAGGAGGAAGGGGGGTTCGGGGTGAGAGAAACGGCGGAGATAGAGAATAGGTTTTTAGGGTTTAATAATAGGGTATATATATAAGGATCAAGAATTTGGGTTTTGGGCTGAGATTATGTGGGTTCTGAGTAACGGTTTTGGCTCCAAAAAGAGAAAAATAAATGCAATGAGATAAGACGAATAGAAAGGAGAACAAATCAAACTCCAAAATAGAAAGAGCAAATTTGTAAAGAGAACAGAATCCAACCAAAAGAACACAGATCCATCAAAAGAGAACAATAGAACCCAAGAAAAGACTAAATACACTATAACAAATGAATCCAAATACAATAATCAAAAGAAAACAAAATACGATAAAATCTGAAAATATGGCTTACATTAACTCCGTCCGGGACCATCCATCCCCCCAAATTCAACAACGATCGGTATCCTTTTCTGGAGATGACCTGGAGGGAGTCCGGCTCCCACACTGCGACGCCCTCGTCATCAGCCTCGTCATAGAAAATTTCCAAGTCCGCCGAATTCTCGTGGACAACGGGAGCTCAGTCAACATCCTCCTCTTGGAAGCATTTCAGAACCTCAAGCTCCCCCGAGATAAGCTAAAGCCAACCGGGTACACCCTGCATGGGTTCTCGGGCATACCAGTACAAATTGAAGGGATCGTAACTGTAACGCCCCGAATTTCAAATAAGAATAAATTCGAGATTCCACAGGATCTTTACTTCACTTCGTACAATTTTACAAGGAATTTAAAACTTTTCATTCACAATATATCAGAGTTCCTTTACACTTGGTTTTTACACAGCGGAAGACTAAAAGATTACAACAATGAAATACAACTTGTATAACTTTAACATCATTTGCAACATCTTTAACTTCTAAACAGCAATAGCATATCCACTTTATAACTCCATGAATAGTTCATTACCTGCATGGCAATCTGTGGGCACGTCAGTTACTTACAACTGACGAAATGTTATACACGGCTATCCTCTCTATGCCGGGAATAGTATAACGATCTCATACTTTAAAAAATCACAAAAAAAAGTTTGAATGAACAAGTAAAGTGTCAAAGGTGATTATTCTAAACATAAGTGTATGTCATGTCTTAATGCCTAATGCATACCATTCTACACTAGGATGACACTAATGCACACTTGTTCGGATTCTATGCATCCCATACTACATAGGTCCAAGGCAAGCGCCTACGTACTCCACCATAAAGGGCTCGATCCCTCGCCATGAAAACTACCCGGTAGCAAAACAAAGTTCAGACTATTCCACGAATGTGAATCCCAGCCTTGGAGTCCACCGCCGGCTGTTATAATAGATTCCACATTGTGCGAACCGTCCCGTATGTGACCCTCTAGCCCAGTATATATATATATACATTGGAGACGGTAAACACAAAAATCCATCCGTCCGACTACTCAAGATCTTGGGGTCCACTGCCGACCCGTCCTCATAGTCCCGGATTTAAAATATAATAATCCGTCTCCCACAGGGCAACCTCAGTCCACCAACTATGTCTATAGTCTTGGAGTCCACCGCCGACTATATAGAGCACCCCACTTACGTTTTCCTAAGTTTACTACATCTTCACTTATGTGCCTAAATTTTTCTTAAGTTCAAGACATGAATAATTTCCATTCAAAGAATTAGTTTTACCTCCTACCGGACTTAATCAACAAATACGAGATAGCTCCATGGCCATATCTCCAAAATCATATCTCAAATCTTTTCTTTCAATAACGCCGGTATCGAGGTCTTACTAACTCTAAGTCATAAACTTTCATGTACAAGAAAACATGGGTACACATACCCTTTCATAATCATGTCTCAAACCTAGATATTTTCAACTTTCAAATTATTCACAAATGTGATTCAATGTCTCATCTTAATTTGTATTCATGAAGTCTCATTTTAATACTACTCATGAGTCTTTTATTCACAATCTTTCAAAAGCCATATTCTTCTTCATGAACAATATTTTCATCCATTTTTAAGTCACTTTAGCAATACATTTCAACCACATCAACATTTCTATACAAAATAAGAGTGTAATCCTTTCAAAAGAATTTGATTCACAACACAATATTTTTCTCTTTTTTTAAAAATAAGTGTCATACTCTTTACTAAATAGATTCTAATCACAACCCAAATTTCTTTTTCAGTTTCCCTTCTATTTTCTTAATTGTACATGAAAATCTCAAAAAAACTATTTCCAATAATTTCTTCATTATGTTTTATGAACCCTAGAATTTTCCCAAAATGAAACACTTTTGAAAGTTTTTACCAAACAGACCCACTCACTATCAAAATTGCAGGTCTAGTTTCAACGGACCTCCAATCTCAAATAATGAATGTAGATCGATATATTTCAGGTGTAAATTGGTAGAAATTGTATGAATGCAGAGATAAATTTGATGCCAGCCAATCTCGATCACCATTTCTTTATTCACACATGGCAAAATAATCAATCTTTTCCTTTCTCATTTACCAATTAACAAGTTGTAATTTAATTTACATGATTCACTACTATTTTCACCTCACCCAATAGTATAAATTGTTCTACTTTATTACATCAAAATTTCCATACAAAATATACATTTAGCATACATAAAGTTTACAAGCATTCTAACATGATCATGGTATTAACTCTTTAGTCAAAAATTTCTATTATTTACTTAATCATAACAAGAATATTCTCCTTCATAGTATATTATATTAGCATGAAACTTTATCTATATATTTCATCTCAACATCCAACTTATTATACATAAAAAGAAACATGAATTTATCTTTTAATTAAGACATCAAAATTCTATTATTCATCAAGCATGCAAGTCTCTACAATTAAGAAGACATAAAATCACTTACTAACATTAAGTGGATTTATTCTTTAACTTAGCAATTTCATGACAACCAATGCATAAATCTACTCTACTTCATCATATCAACATCATATACTCATTTATTTTTACTAGAACACATAATTCTAAAATAAAAAATATGAGAACACCCACCTTATTGAAGGTTGAAAACTACAAGGGAATGGTTCCTTCTTGCTCCTAGCTTCACGAGCACCTCCTAGTCCTCTTCTCCTCCTAGCAAAAGCTCCAAGCAAGAGAACACTACTCTACTTATCTTTTCTTTTATTCTTCTCTTTTCTTTTCTCTCTTTCTCTTATTCTTATTTATTTTTCTTTTGGTGTGAAAAGAGAAGGGAAATGGTGGCTATTTATAGGTCTAGGTTAGGGACCATATTGCAAAATCTCCCACCTAATAACTTCTCATTTTAATTCTCACCTTTTCACTTTCTTAACTTCCCTAACTCCCAACTCTTCATCTCCCCACTCTCTAAAACACTAACTCTCATCTTCTCACATCCTCTAACTCCCACCTTTCATCCTTCAAAACCGGCACTGCATAATGCACAGTAGCAACAAGTGGGCCCCCATTCACCATATATCTTCATTTACCAAATTACATTATATACTTCTAACCATAACAACCCACTACTTAGTTGTTTCTCCTCAACCGTGGGCCCCCAACAATTCACAATTTTTACCATTATAAACCACCATGCACATTCATTACTTTGTGTTGTGCTATTAATCCCCCGTGGGCCCCCATCAATTCCACATCATTTCCATACACATTTACTACCAAATGCCAAAACTTTATAATACCAAATAGCCAACTCATTTTTATTCAAACAGCCATGCATTCTTTTCAAAGTATACTATTATACTATTATAACTTATAAGCCACCAAACCAATTTTAATACATATATATATATACATATACTTTTCAACATATATTATATTTTTATACTCTTTGAATAATTACGGGGTGTTACACACTCCAAAATTTATTTTGAAAATAAACACACTCAAATATGTTCGCTTAAAACACGTGCGTTGCACGTAAAATATTAAAATGCGAAAATTGACTTTATCGATGAAAAATTATTAAATATAATAGAAAATAATATAAGAAAAATATATTTACTAATTTTATGTATTTCATGATGAAATCGCAGCACGTAGAAAGCACGTGCATTATACGTGCAGAAAATCGAAAAATGCATTTTAATCAAAACAAGGGGAAAATAAATTTTCGTTTTATAAAATAGATTTAAATACATAAAAATAAATAATTTAAACCTATAGAAAATATTATATATAGTGGTGGAAACACGTGCATCAAAACACGTGAAAAGCATGTAAATCCCAGAGATTGAAATATTATATTTTAGTTGACTCAAAATTGAGAAAAATCAATACGGAAACTGTATAAATAGTTGGTAATCAAAATACGTGGTGAAAACACGTTACAGAATACACGTGCATAACACACAGGGTCAAAATTATAATTTTCAATTTTGCGGGGTGTTACACTTTCCCCCCCCCTTAGAGTAGTTCCGTCCCCGGAACTCGCTAGGGTGAAGGTTGTATTTTGTACACGCCAAAGAAAATATTATTCTTGTATTTAAGAAACCACAAACTTTAAAATATGCAACGAGGAAAATAGGATCAACTCTATATAGGAAAATTATGAATATTAAAATGTTACAAGACAGAACAAGAAAAATAGGAGAATGGCACAAGAAATGAAATGTGACAAGGGGTAGAATAGTTTGAGAGAAATTTTCGTGCAAAAATAATATTAGGTAAGCTATTGGATAAAAGGGAAAAGTCAATTAAGTCGTTACCTTCGAAATAGTTCGGAAAACAATGTGGCGAAGAAAACATGGTCAATAGGTAATTTAGAAAAAATTTATCAATGTAATAAACGGTAGAAAATTCGCAAGATTTGCAATTTAAAACATGACCATTGAATAAGATTTTGGAAAAATAAATGGGAATAAGACTTTGTTGAAAACATAAAATGACTTTGTATATCAATTAATAGAATAGTTTGTAAGGGAACTATAATAATTATACACACAATTTGAAAAAAAAATAGAAAGCATACGTTGAAATACTTTGTGAATATACAAAATTTTGTAGTGATGAAAATATTTTATAACATTAAGACAAAATAGTGTAAAGCACATACACGAGATGGAAACACAATTGAAAACAATAATTATATAGTGTAGCAAATTAGGGCAATAGACATAAACAAGTATATGCAAAAATATTAATGTAGTAATTAGATGAGGGTAAAATGATATGTATAATAAGAATATTGAAATATATGATATATATAGAGAGATCATTGGAAGAATATAAGTAATAACTAAGAGTGTAAAGACAGTTAAAATTTGAGAAAGGATATTGTATAAATAGTGAGTATGTGCAGTGTAAAATTATAAAAGTAATGAGTAGCGATTAATAGTAAAAATGTATATATATCAAAACAAATATGCAATAATAGTACCGAATGTAAACAAATAAAACAAAAATGGTAGGTCATATTTATATAGGTAGAAATTTTTAATCCTGTTGAAAACATATAGGATAGTATCATATAAATCAAATCATATAAAATGAGTGCACATAAGAAAATTTCATAAGAAAAATTCAAAATAATAAATGAAGAAAATATTGGTTGCAATATTAATTTAATAAACGGTAATTTAAAACTTGACAAAATACGTAAAGTAATAGTAGACATAGACGGGTAAACATGAAGTGACATAAATACATGAAAGACGAAATTTTAAGTTTGAAAAATAGATTTAAAATATCAAGACTAAGGAAGATGGACAAATAATAAATATTCAAATGATTTAATAACATAAGAAAATATTTATTTGAAAAAAATATGGAGAAAGTAGCATGATAAAAATCTACAAAAATAATTTGAGATGGAAGTGTGTAAGGTGTCATGAATGATGGTCCAAGCCAACCACGCTTCCACTGCGCCACTCTGATACCCAGGGGAAAATGTGCTCGCATACACTCTCATATTAATGTATACGAGGAGAACATCATGAATGAAATTGAATGCAAGTTTAATAACAACTTCATCCACGACTCCAGTCATCCAAAAGAAAGAGAAAATATCAGTGCATAGAGCAACACAAATGTAAATCATTTACATTTAAATCTCTATCAGCTGAAACTCACACTCTAGTGTCTGCAGGAATAATGTTGTAACTACTCAATAAGGTGTCACGGGTTCTAGAATATAGTTAATGATCTTACTACTCTTCCTAAACAAATCTTTAGTCTATCAAGTTCTGATTTACTTGGGTTAGCTGTAGGAGTCGGTTCCCAGCTAGCGGTGGTCCGAAGACGCTTAAATACCGTGTCGTTTAGGGTTGTTTACACCCGGTTGACAGAAGGACTCCTTTAGCTTGTTCCCAAATTTATCGTCCCTTTTTATCGTTCCTTATAAACTTGTACTACTTGTGAAGCCTGCTCTGATACCATCTGTAACGCCCCGAATTTCAAATAAGGATAAATTCGAGATTCCACAGGATCTTTACTTCACTTCGTACAATTTTACAAGGAATTTAAAACTTTTCATTCACAATACATCAGAGTTCCTTTACACATGGTTTTTACACAGCGGAAGACTAAAAGATTACAACAATGAAATACAACTTGTATAACTTTAACATCATTTGCAACATCTTTAACTTCTAAACAGCAACAGCATATCCACTTTATAACTCCATGAATAGTTCATTACCTGCATGGCAATCTGTGGGCACGTCAGTTACTTACAACTAACGAAATGTTATACACGGCTATCCTCTCTATGCCGGGAATAGTATAACGATCTCATACTTTAACAAATCACAAAAAAAGTTTGAATGAACAAGTAAAGTGTCAAAGGTGATTATTCTAAACATAAGTGTATGTCATGTCTTAATGCCTAATGCATACCATTCTACACTAGGATGACACTAATGCACACTTGTTCGGATTCTATGCATCCCATACTACATAGGTCCAAGGCAAGCGCCTACGTACTCCACCATAAAGGGCTCGATCCCTCGCCATGAAAACTACCCGGTAGCAAAACAAAGTTCAGACTATTACACGAATGTGAATCCCAGCCTTGGAGTCCACCGCCGGCTGTTATAACAGATTCCACACCGTGCGAACCGTCCCGTATGTGACCCTCTAGCCCAGTATATATATATATATATACATTGGAGACGGTAAACACAAAAATCCATCCGTCCGACTACTCAAGATCTTGGAGTCCACCGCCGACCCGTCCTCATAGTCCCGATTTAAAATATAATAATCCGTCTCCCACAGGGCAACCTCAGTCCACCAACTATGTCTATAGTCTTGGAGTCCACCGCCGACTATATAGAGCACCCCACTTACGTTTCCCTAAGTTTACTACATCTTCACTTATGTGCCTAAATTTTTCTTAAGTTCAAGACATGAATAATTTCCATTCAAAGAATTAGTTTTACCTCCTACCGGACTTAATCAACAAATATGAGATAGCTCCATGGCCATATCTCCAAAATCATATCTCAAATCTTTTCTTTCAATAACGCCGGTATCGAGGTCTTACTAACTCTAAGTCATAAACTTTCATGTACAAGAAAACATGGGTACACATACCCTTTCATAATCATGTCTCAAACCTAGATATTTTCATCTTTCAAATTATTCACAAATGTGATTCAATGTCTCATCTTAATTTGTATTCATGAAGTCTCATTTTAATACTACTCATGAGTCTTTTATTCACAATCTTTCAAATGCCATATTCTTCTTCATGAACAATATTTTCATCCATTTTTAAGTCACTTTAGCAATACATTTCAACCACATCAACATTTCTACACAAAATAAGAGTGTAATCCTTTCAAAAGAATTTGATTCACAACACAATATTTTTCTCTTTTTTTAAAAATAAGTGTCATACTCTTTACTAAATAGATTCTAATTACAACCCAAATTTCTTTTTCAGTTTCCCTTCTATTTTCTTAATTGTACATGAAAATCTCAAAAAAACTATTTGTAATAATTTCTTCATTATGTTTTATGAACCCTAGAATTTTCCCAAAATGAAACACTTTTGAAAGTTTTTACCAAACAGACCCACTCACTATCAAAATTGCAGGTCTAGTTTCAACGGACCTCCAATCTCAAATAATGAATGTAGATCGATATATTTCAGGTGTAAATTGATAGAAATTGTATGAATGCAGAGATAAATTTGATGCCAGCCAATCTCGATCACCATTTCTTTATTCACACATGGCAAAATAATCAATCTTTTCCTTTCTCATTTACCAATTAACAAGTTGTAATTTAATTTACATGATTCACTACTATTTTCACCTCACCCAATAGTATAAATTGTTCTACTTTATTACATCAAAATTTTCATACAAAATATACATTTAGCATACATAAAGTTTACAAGCATTCTAACATGATCATGGTATTAACTCTTTAGTTAAAAATTTCTATTATTTACTTAATCATAACAAGAATATTCTCCTTCATAGTATATTATATTAGCATGAAACTTTATCTATATATTTCATCTCAACATCCAACTTATTATACATAAAAAGAAACATGAATTTATCTTTTAATTAAGACATCAAAATTCTATTATTCATCAAGCATGCAAGTCTCTACAATTAAGAAGACATAAAATCACTTACTAACATTAAGTGGATTTATTCCTTAACTTAGCAATTTCATGACAACCAATGCATAAATCTACTCTACTTCATCATATCAACATCATATACTCATTTATTTTTACTAGAACACATAGTTCTAAAATAAAAAACATGAGAACACCCACCTTATTGAAGGTTGAAAACTACAAGGGAATGGTTCCTTCTTGCTCCTAGCTTCACGAGCACCTCCTAGTCCTCTTCTCCTCCTAGCAAAAGCTCCAAGCAAGAGAACACTACTCTACTTATCTTTTCTTTTATTCTTCTCTTTTCTTTTCTCTCTTTCTCTTATTCTTATTTATTTTTCTTTTGGTGTGAAAAGAGAAGGGAAATGGTGGCTATTTATAGGTCTAGGTTAGGGACCATATTGCAAAATCTCCCACCTAATAACTTCTCATTTTAATTCTCACCTTTTCACTTTCTTAACTTCCCTAACTCCCAACTCTTCATCTCCCCACTCTCTAAAACACTAACTCTCATCTTCTCACATCCTCTAACTCCCACCTTTCATCCTTCAAAACCGGCACTGCATAATGCACAGTAGCAACAAGTGGGCCCCCATTCACCATATATCTTCATTTACCAAATTACATTATATACTTCTAACCATAACAAGCCACTACTTAGTTGTTTCTCCTCAACCGTGGGCCCCCAACAATTCACAATTTTTACCATTATAAACCACCATGCACATTCATTACTTTGTGTTGTGCTATTAATCCCCCGTGGGCCCCCATCAATTCCACATCATTTCCATACACATTTACTACCAAATGCCAAAACTTTATAATACCAAATAGCCAACTCATTTTTATTCAAACAGCCATGCATTCTTTTCAAAGTATACTATTATACTATTATAACTTATAAGCCACCAAACCAATTTTAATACATATATATATATACATATACTTTTCAACATATATTATATTTTTATACTCTTTGAATAATTACGGGGTGTTACACACTCCAAAATTTATTTTGAAAATAAACACACTCAAATATGTTCGCTTAAAACACGTGCGTTGCACGTAAAATATTAAAATGCGAAAATTGACTTTATCGATGAAAAATTATTAAATATAATAGAAAATAATATAAGAAAAATATATTTACTAATTTTATGTATTTCATGATGAAATCGCAGCACGTAGAAAGCACGTGCATTATACGTGCAGAAAATCGAAAAATGCATTTTAATCAAAACAAGGGGAAAATAAACTTTCGTTTTATAAAATAGATTTAAATACATAAAAATAAATAATTTAAACCTATAGAAAATATTATACGTAGTGGTGGAAACACATGCATCAAAACACGTGAAAAGCACGTAAATCCCAGGGATTGAAATATTATATTTTAGTTGACTCAAAATTGAGAAAAATCAATACGGAAACTGTATAAATAGTTGGTAATCAAAATACGTGGTGAAAACACGTTACAGAATACACGTGCATAACACACAGGGTCAAAATTGTAATTTTCAATTTTGCGGGGTGTTACAGTAACGCTGGATGTAACAGCCGGCAAACCCCATAACACGGACCGAATCAATGGACTTTATGGTGGTCAACGTCAAGGCGACATATAATGCCATCCTTGGCCGACCCGACCTCTGCTCGTTCCAGGCTATACCCTCGGCCTACCACTTGAAGCTGAAATTCCCCACTGACCTCGGAGTCGGCGTTGTTAGAGTGAATCAGGAGTCTGCACATTCGTGTTACATGACTGCGGTCGGAGGCGGGGTGTTCCCACTCGTCGCAGTCGAGCTTCCTCCTGAAAGAAGCCAACTCGAGTCAGAACCTGCGGACGAATTGGAGGAGGTCTCATTTGAGGCGGAAGACAAATCCAAGTGGTTCCGTACACCCTTTCCCCCGACCTGAAGCCAGGACTGATTGATTGCGTTCGCCGCAATATCAACCTCTTCGCCTGGACCCCGTCCGACATGCCTGGGAATTTTGAGAACCTAATCATGCACAGGCTGAGCGTCTCCTTGGGGTCCAAGCCAATCCACCAGAAGCGGTGCAAGTTCACTCCGGAGAGGCAACAAGCAGTAAAAGCGAAGGAGGACAAACAGTTGTCCGCCCGATTCATTCAGGAGGTCAGCTACCCCGAGTGGCTGGCTAACATCGTGATGGTCAAGAAGGCCAGTGGGAGCTGGAGAATCTGCATAGACTTCATGGATCTCAACTGGGTGTGCCTCAAAGATCCTTTCCCCCTTCCGAGCATCGACGCTCTGATCGACGCAATGTCGAGTCACGAGCTCCTGACCTTCATGGATGCATTTTCAGGCTATAACCAGATCCAGATGTTCCCTCCGAACATTGCCAAAACATCCTTCATCACCGACCAGGGTCTCTACTGTTACTGGTTCATGCCTTTTGGGCTCAAGAATGCCAGGGGCCACCTACCAGAGACTTGTAAGCCGAGTCTTCAAAAATCAGATCGTCGTAACATGGAGGTATACGTCAACGACATGCTCGTCAAGAGCCGAAAGGGTAGGATCATGTCACCGACCTTGAGGAGGCCTTTGGCATCCTTCGGTCCCACAACATGAGGCTCAATCCTGCCAAGTGTGTCTTTGGCGTCTCCTCTAGAAAATTTCTTGGATTCGTCATTATCCAGCGCGACATAAAGGCAAATCTCGAGAAGATCCAGGCCATAATCGACATGGCCCCTCCCAGAAACATTAAGGAGGTACAGCGGCTCACGGGAAGACTGGCGGCCATCGGCCGCTTCCTCTCCAAGTTTTGAGAGAATTCCCTTCCCTTCTTCAAGGCTTTGCGAGAGGCGAAAGGCTTCGAATGGGGTGACCCCCAACAACAGGCGTTCGACCAATTGAAGTCCTACCTCGTCAATCCCCCGCCTCTGAGCAAACCTAAACCGGGCGAACCCCTCTTTCTAAACCTCTCAACATTGGAAAGTGAACTAAGCACAGTGCTCGTCTGGGAAGAAGAGGGTGTTCAGAAGTCTCTCTACTATGTGAACAAGGTCTTGCTCTCGGCCGAAACAAGATATGCAAAGATGGAAAGGGTGGCATACGTCCTGGTAATGGCCGCGCAAAAGCTCTGCCCTTACTTCCAAGCCCACTCTATCCAGGTCCTTATGGACCAGCCTCTCAAGGCCATCCTCCACAAGCCCAAAAGTTCCGGCCACTTAGTCAAGTGGTTGACTGAACTAAGTCAGTACGACATCAGCTACCAGCCCAGAACAGCCATAAAGGGATAGGCCCTCGCCGAATTTATCACGGAGTGCACTATCTCCGAGCCCTCCGACACTCAAGAGGCAAATCCAATTTGGGAAGTTTATGTCGATGGCTCGTCTTGCGAAGTGGGAAGCGGCGCAGGCATCATCTTCAAAGGTCCCGACAACTTCATTCTCCAATATTCCCACCGCCTGAACTTTCCAGCCTCAAACAACGAGGCAGAGTACGAGGCTATGATCGCCGGGCTCACTCTGACGCACAAGGTGGGGGCCAGAAAAATCAGGGCCTTTAGTGTCTCCCAGCTCGTGGTCAACCAGATCACCGGGGAGTACAAGGCTCGTGATGCTCGGATGGTCCGATCTTTAGCGGTAGTCCAGCAACTCCTGGGAACCTTCGACTTCTCTTCGGTGGAACGAATCCCTACGGAGCAAAACGCTCAGACTGATTTCCTATCAAAACTGGCATCATCATCTTTCGAAGGGCTAGACAGCCCCATCCTAATTGAAGTTCTCCTCAGTCCTAGCATTGACCTCCCAGAAGTCCTCTGCCTCGCCACCGAACCTCAGCCAGATAACTGGATGACTCCCATCAGGAAGTTTCTAGCCGAGGGCGAGCTTCCTCAAGATCGGGTCGAGGCTAGAAGGAACCGAGTCTGTTCAGAGAGGTTCATCATAATCAACGAGACACTCTTCAAATGCTCGTACACAACAACGGATGACATACCCTATCTTTGCTGCCTGGCCCCCAATGAGGCTAAGTATGCTCTGAAGGATTTACATGAAGGAATCGGGAGGTGTCACATGGGGAGAAGGTCACTCGCAAGGAAAGCCCTAAACCATGGGTACTACTGGTCGACCATGTTACAAGACGCCCAGGACCTCGTTAAAAGATGCGGCCCTTGCTAAAGATTCTCCTCAGTGAAAAGGCTTCCACAAGCGAACCTCCGCTCCCTGGCGAGTCCGACCCCATTTACTATGTGGGGGATGGATTTGGTCGGCCCTTTTCCAAAAGCAACGGGGCAAAGGAAGTTCCTCGTGGTGGCCATCGACTACTTTACCAAATGGATCGAGGCAGAGCCCCTGGCCACGATCACTGAGCACCAAACCCAATAATTCTTCTGGAAGAACATCATCTGCCGGTTCGAGATCCCCCAAGTACTAACCAGAGACAACGGGACCCAATTCGCAGGCCAAAACTTTCGAAAGTTCTGCGAAGACATTGGCATCTAGCAGTGTTTCTCATCGATATGTCACCCCCAGTCAAACGGCCAGGTCGAGAATGCAAACCGTCAAATCCTCGACGGCCTCAAGAAGCGGTTGGATAATTCATCAAAGGGGTTGTGGGTCGACGAGTTGCCAAGCGTACTGTGGGCGTACCAGACGACGAAGAGAATCCCCACGGGCGAGTCACCATTCAACCTAACCTACGGCACAAAGGCGGTCATCTCCCTAGATATCGTGCTCCCTTCGCCCAGGATCATGGCTTTCAACGAGGAGAACAACTCAACGGACCTCAGAGCCCACCTGGATCTAATCGACGAGGTCAGGAAAAAATCCACCATCGGAAGAAGCATATACCAACAACGGATCGAGAAGTTTTACAACTAGAAGGTCCGCCTCACCAACATCAAGCTTGGTGACCTCGTGCTCAGGAAGCTAGCGGTATCCGACCCCGGTAAAAAGAGAAAATTGGCCCATAATTGGGAGGGTCCATATAAGGTCTCCGAAGTAGTACGTCCTGGCACGTACCGAATCGCAGACCTAGGGGACAGGATTGATATGGCTAAAAATGGGGTTAAATCGGAACCGTCCAAATTGGGCGCGAATCTTGAAGCTCGGGGGTAAAACGGTAATTTCACATACAAATGGATCCAAAGCGGGTATTGGGTCTCCTTCTCGCGGATCCAACAGCCCACAAACAGATCCACTCCGACTGGGTACGGGTCCCGACCCGAGGCAAACCCAGACCTACAAAGAGACAAATCAGGGTCACTGATTTGACCATGTCAACGGCCTGATTTACTCTCACCGGGAATTAGGGGTTAGTTTCCTAAACAGACTGTGAGGATTTTTCTCCTAGCAGTTACACAGGGAATCAAGCCTCTAATCACTCCCCTGGCGACTACAAATACCTCCCCTCTGCCACTGTGACCAGGTAATCACTCTTTTTCCGCCCTAAGCTCTTTCTTGAATCACCACTGGTTACTGACAAGAGCGTCGGAGGGTGCATCGCCGGAATCAACCTCGGTGTCTCGCACTTCCTTGCAGGTTGCGGCAGGAATTGGAAGGCCCGGATCTGCTGTTCAGGTTTTCTCGAACTCATAAATCTCATCTGTTTACCCCCACACCGAAATCAGCGGTAACAGATTGGCGCCGTCTGTGGGAAATGCCACACGAACAGCCTCAGTCTCTTCCTTGTCGTCCTCTCCAACCATGCCTCCAAAGGTCAGATCCAGAGGGTCCAACCGCAGGCCCAATCTCGCCGATCCTACGGAGGAAGCCCCTCTCAATCCTATTCCACAGCCCGAACTTCCTCCACCGGCCCAACAGGGCCAACCTCCTCTTCCCAAACAGCAACCCCACAATGGCCCTTCCGGTCATAATGGTCGGAGGCAGAAGCAGCCCCTCAACTCGGACCATGTTTCGGTTCATAATGAATCCTCGGATTCAATGGCTTCTCATCACCCCGACCTCCGCAACACAGTCCTGAACCGCCAAAAAGACGAGGACCTCCGCACCCACCTTGATGAGAGGCGGGCTCGAGAGGGAGCCTCCCGCCAGCATCAGGGTGAGCGGTCCCCTCACCGCCGAGACGGTAGAAGGTCTCCGGACCGCAGGGGCCGAGCGACATCTCCCGAGCGCCGAAGGAGGAGGCCGCATTCCCCCGTGGAACGGCATCATCGGAGGAACAATGAGGCACCTATCACTCATGCCGAGTTCCTACAATTTCAGGACACCGTGCTGCAGGCCCTCAACCTTCGTCCCAACAACCAAAATGCCCAGAGGGTTCCAACACCCCTGCGGGTTATCAGTCCTCGCCGCCGATCCCGAAGTCCTCTCCCGGCTCCCAGTCGTCAGCAGCAGCACTACAGTCCCCACCGATCCCAGGACTACCGGCGCCGCAGTCCCCGCTCTCCTTCCTATGAGGAAGAGTCTGGGGGATCGTATGATTACCAGCGGAGGGACGATGCCCTCAACCGCTGTCTCCATGAGGTGGAGAGGCGCATTGGTCGCATGGACAAAGAGGAGGAGTCCAGAACAGGGACCGTCCGGCCCAGCAGACCCCCTTTCTCTCGGACGATCATGGAGGCCCCCATACCGAGGGGTTTCAAACCTCCACAGTTTGAAACGTACTCAGGGGAGTCCGACCCAGTTGATCGCGTCGAAAGCTTCAAGACATTAATGCTGATCCATCAAGCTTCCGACGCCATGCTCTGCAAGACCTTCCCCGCCACCCTCCGGGGGTCGGCTCGGGAGTGGTACTCCAGGCTCGCCCCCTCTTCCATCTTCTCGTTCGAGCAGTTCGAGACGCTGTTCATTACTCACTTTGTGAGTAGCAGGCGAGCCGAAAAGACGAGCCTCTCCCTACTCAACCTGCGGCAAGAAAGGGGAGAGAAGTTGAGGGACTACGTGAAGAGATTCACCGCAGAAGTCAGGTCTATCGCCTCCTTAGACCAGTCAGTGGCGACTGTTGCATTCCAGTCGAACATCCTCAACTCCAACCTCCGGTTGTCCCTCGCGAAGAAGCCCCCGCACAACTTCGCCGACCTTCTCCTTAGGTGCGAGAAGTATATCCGGGCGGAAGAGGCCGAGTGCCTCCCGAACTTCGGAGGATCGGCCTCTGGATCGAAGAGGAAGGCGACGGAGGATGAGGGGTCGAAGAAGATGCAGAAGGACAACGACGGCCAGCGCCGCCCTCCCCCTAGGTTCGAGAAGTTCACTTCCCTCACCACCAATGTCTCCACCATCCTGATGGAAGTGGAGAAGGAGGGGGTCATCCCTCCAGCTCCGAGGATGAATACCCTGGCTAAAAGGAGGAACAAGGAGAAATTTTGCCGTTACCACAGGGACCACGGCCATGACACCAACGACTGCCGGGCGTTGAAAAATAAAATAGAGGCCCTCATCCAGAGGGGGCAAGTGGCCAAATTCGTAAAGGCAAACGATCGGGCGGATCGCAGCACTCCTCCGCCTCGGGGGGCTAACAAGCGCTCCGAACGGCGCGAGGAGACGCCCGAGTTTGAGGAAGAACGGGTCCTGCACCTCATCCACGGATGGCCTATGGGGGGCTCCTCCAACTCCTCTCGGAAGGCCTTCGTCCGAGAGGTCAACTCAGTTCACAGCGCCCCTCCTCCCAAAGGCCTCAGAGTCCCGGTGACTTTCTCCGATGAGGACCTCGAGGGAGTCCGAACACCCCACTACGATGCCCTCGTTATCGACCTTCGTATGGCAAACTTCAAGGTGCAGAGGGTCCTGGTAGATAATGGGAGCTCAGTGAACATCCTCTTCCTCTCGGCCTTCCGAGGCCTGCAGCTGTCTCGGGACCGTCTCAAGCCGGCCGGTTACACACTCCACGGGTTCACGGGGGTCCCAGTAACTGTCGAGGGGGTGATAACCCTAGACGTAACTGCTGGAAAGACCCCTACTACCCGGACCGAGCCGATGGACTTTATGGTCGTCGACGTCCCGGCAGCGTATAATGTCATTCTTGGCCGACCCGGCCTAGCCGCCCTGGAAGCTGTCCCCTCAGCGTACCATCTTAAAATGAAGTTCCCCACTCGGTCGGGAGTAGGGGAAGTCAGGGGAAGCCAAGAGACGGCTCGGAAGTGCTACATGACTTCCACTGGGGGACCGGTGCTCTCCCTCGAGACACTAGAAATCCCCGAGCCGAAAGTCCGACCCACGTCCGAGCCGGCGGACGAGTTAGAAGAAGTGCTCTTCTCGGACGAGGACCCGAGCCGGAAGTTCCTCATCAGCAAGTCCCTACCGACTGCGTTGTGCTCAGACTTGGTTAAATGTATCCGGGATAACCGCGACCTGTTTGCTTGGTCAGCCGCGGATATGCCCGACATCTCCGAGGAGTTGCTAGTCCACCGCCTAAGTGTCGAACCGGGGTGCAAACCGGTTCAGCAGAAGAGACGAAAATTCGCTCCCGAGCGACAGCAAGCCATCAAAGAGGAGGTGGATAAACTTTTGAAGGCTAAGTTCATACAGGAGGTAAACTACCCCGAGTGGCTCTCCAATGTTGTAATGGTCAAGAAGTCCAACGGCTCCTGGAGAATATGCATTGACTTCACCGACCTGAATAAGGCGTGTCCGAAAGACCCATTCCCTCTTCCGAACATCGACACCCTCATTGATGCCACCTCGGGCCATGAGCTCCTCAGCTTCATGGATGCCTTCTCCGGCTATAATCAAATCCGAATGTTCTCTCCGGACATTCCGAAGACCTCCTTCATCACCGATCAGGGCCTCTACTGCTACCGGGTCATGCCGTTCGGGTTGAAGAACGCGGGCGCCACCTACCAGCGCCTCGTCAACAAGGTCTTCCAGAGCCAGATAGGCCGGAACATGGAGGTGTACGTTGACGACATGCTCGTCAAGAGCATCCGAGGCACTGACCACGTGGCCGACATCCAGATGGCCTTCGGCATATTGAGGAGGCACAGCATGCGGCTGAACCCGAACAAATGTGCGTTCGGGGTCTCTTCGAGAAAGTTCCTCGGCTTCATGGTGAGCCAGTGAGGGATCGAAGCCAATCCCGAGAAGATCAAGGCCATATTGGACATGGCCCCGCCCCGAAACGTCAAGGAGGTGCAGAAGCTAACGGGTCGGCTCGCTGCTATCGGACGGTTCCTCTCGAAGTCTGGGGAAAAGTGCCTCCCCTTCTTCAAAGCACTCAGGGGGGCTAAGGGTTTTGAATGGGGCCAACCACAACAGGAATCGTTCGACCAACTGAAGGCCTACTTGGTGAACCCCCCTCTGCTCAGCAAACCGGTCTCGGGGGAAACTCTCTTCATCTACTTGGCCGCTTCCGAGCAGACCCTAAGTGCTGTCTTGGTGAGAGAGGAGGACCGGGCCCAAAGGCCCATCTACTACGTGAGCAAGGTGCTTCGGGATGCTGAGCTCCGCTATCTGAAGATAGAGAAGATGGCCTATGCCCTGGTCATGGCGGCGAGGAAGCTCCGGCCGTACTTCCAATCCCATTCGGTCGTTGTCCTCACCGACCAACCCCTAAAGCAGATCCTCCACAAGCCTGAGACCTCGGGCCGGCTAATGAAGTGGTCCATAGAGCTGAGCCAGCATGACATCTCTTACCAGCCTCGGACGACAATTAAAGCACAGGCCCTCGCCGACTTCATCGTAGAGTCCACCATCCCTAAAGTCAGCCACGTCCCGAATGGACCCCCCATTTGGACAGTCTTCGTGGACGGTTCCTCCTGCAACGAAGGAAGCGGCGCCGGTATTATCCTGAACAGCCCTGACGACTTCGTCCTCCAGTACGCGATCCGTATGAACTTCAAGGCCTCGAACAATGAGGCGGAGTACGAGACCCTCATTGCTGGTCTCGGACTTGCACGAAGTGCTGGGGCACAGCGCATCAGAATCCATAGCGATTCCCAGCTTATCGTGAACCAAGTCTTCGGCGAGTACGAGGCCCGAGATGAGCGGATGGCGAAGTACCTCGCCAAGGTCCGGGCCCTCATGAGCCGGTTCGAAGAGGCGCTCATTCAACGAGTTCCTCGTGAGGAGAATTCGCAGGCCGATGCCCTCTCCAAGTTGGCCTCATCCTCCCTACAGGGTCTTGAACAGACCATTCTGATCGAGGTCCTCCCTAGGCCGAGCATAGAAGACGAGACATCCGGCTCGGTGGAGTCATTGCCGGTCATGTTGCAAGATAATTGGATGAAGTCGTTGGTGGAATTCTTGAGGGATGGGGTCCTGCCCGAGGATCCCAAAGAAGCACGCCGAGTCAGAACCCAGGCTGAGCGGTATGTCTTGATCGAGGGTATCTTATACAAACGCTCATTCTCTCAAATAGAAGGCCGACCATACCTCAGGTGCCTCTCTCCAGAGCAGGTCGACTATGCCCTACAAGAGCTCCACGAAGGCATCAGCGGGGCACATTCAGGATCCAGGTCCCTGGCCCGGAAAGCTTTGAATTATGGATACTTCTGACCGACCCTCCTTCAAGATGCTGAGCGACACGTTCGGCAATGCAGCTCTTACCAGAGACACTCCAGCATCCGTCACCTCCCTCAAGCCAACCTCGCCTCCCTATCAAGTCCTATCCCCTTCGCAATGTGGGGGATGGATTTACTAGGACCTTTCCCTCCGGCTCCGGGTCAGTTCAAGTTCTTGGTCGTAGCCATCGACTACTTCTCGAAGTGGGTCGAGGCCGAGCCCCTCGCCACTATAACCGAGAACAAGGTGGTGCAATTCTTCTGGAAGAACATCATCTGCAGATTCGGCGTCCCCCGTGTCCTCGTGACGGACAACGGGACTCAGTTCACTGGCGCAGCATTCCGAGCTCTGTGCGACGACCTTGCCATCCAGCAGCGTTTCTCGTCCGTCTCCCACCCTCAGTCGAATGGACAGGCAGAAAACGCTAATCGGCAGATCCTCGCAGGCATCAAGAAAAGGCTGGACAAAAGTTCCAAAGGCTTATGGGTTGACCAACTCCCCAACGTCCTATGGAATTACCGCACGAGCAAGCGGACCCCCACAGGTGAGTCCCCTTTCAACCTCACCTATGGGTCCGAGGCCGTGATACCCCTCGAGGTCAGAATACCTTCCCCTCGGCTCTCAGCCTACGACGAGGAACAGAACGCCAGGGACCTCGGGGCAGACTTAGATCTGATAGATGAGCTGAGGGAAAGAGCGTCGATTCGGCAGCAGAATTACCGAAGAAGGGTCGAGTTGGCATACAACAAGAAGGTCCGACCCACCAACCTTAAGCAAGGGGATTTAGTCTTGAGAAAACTGGCCATATCCTTTCCCAATCAGAAGAGCAAGCTGGCTCCGAACTGGGAAGGGCCGTACAAGATTACGAGGGTAGTTCGGCCCGGAGCATATCGTCTGGAAGATCTAGAGGGCAGAGAGATTCCGAGGACCTGGAATGCCGACCACCTCCTAAAATACCAAGAAAGCACCCCGGCGCCACTCTAAGTATCATAGGATATCGAGCCATTCCTCTCCTCTGACTTGTAACCTATTTTCATAAATTGTAATATGTAAAACGGTTCGCCGTCGATTATCAATAAAGAAAGCTCTTTCATACTTATAAATTTGCATGCCTCTCTCCGCCCTTATCATATGTTTTTTAAATTTTGATTTCAACCAATGGTTCGGAGTCCATGTCCGGCTCGACTTTACCTCCTCGGCTCGCCCCCGGACGAGCCAGAGGTAGATCGCCGTTTGGAACTGCTCCCATAACTGTTGAACTACACCGATGGTTCGGAGTCCAACACTCGGCTCGACTTTACCTCCTCGGCTCGACCCCGGACGAGCCAGAGGTAGATCGCCGTTCGGAACTGCTCCCACAACCGTTGAACTACACCGATGGTTCGGAGTCCAACACTCGGCTCGACTTTACCTCCTCGGCTCGCCCCCGGACGAGCCAGAGGTAGATCGCCGTTCGGAACTGCTCCCACAACCGTTGAACTACACCGATGGTTCGGAGTCCAACACTCGGCTTGACTTTACCTCCTCGGCTCGCCCCCGGACGAGCCAGAGGTAGATCGCCGTTCGGAACTGCTCCCACAACCGTTGAACTACACCGATGGTTCCGGAGTCCAACACTTGGTTTCATTCTACCCCCAAGCTTGCTTCGCGGCAGACTAGGAGTGGACCACCATTCGGAATTGCTCCCACAACCATCGAACGCACGCCATGACCGACGAGTCCCACAAAGGAAAAGAGCTCGGCTCACCCCTCAGCTTTGCGAGAAGAGAGAGCACATAATCCGAGCAATCTTGTCTAGAAGCCGAAACCCGAAACCCCACGCCTTCGGTCGGCTGCCGAGCAGGGGCCTTTCCGACCCTGCAAACGGGGAAAACTCACTTTCTCCTCAACTTTCATGTCGGATCTCGATCAGACGGCCCAGATCTTACCACCGACGCTAAATGACAAGATAGCGTTTTCTTGGGAACCGAGCTGCCTCGAGATTCATGCCATCATCCGGCGGTTCAGATCCTGCCAACGACGCTAAAACAACAAGATAGCACTTGCTTGGGAACTGCGCCGCATCGAGATTCGCGCCGACATCCGACGGCCCAGATCTTGTCAGAATCGCTAAACGACAAGGTAGCGCTCCGTCAGGAACTCGTTCGCATCGAGATTCTCGCCGACGGCACCATGTGCTCGACTCGAGGACCTCGGCACGGCCAACACACTCACAAGCGAAATAAGTACGCAGAGCCACAAAGGAATTTTATTAATAATCGGGACACAATACAAAGCAGTCTTTCCATAGTTACAAAGTATTAGAAAACAAAAAATACAGCACCGACCCATTACACTTGGTCCTCAAACAGAAATGTCTTCACTGATCTCTTCGGTCGCCAGCCCTTCCACTTCAGCTGTTAGCTCCTCCGCCTCCTTCCGAAGCTTCGCCTCCACAGCCTATAAGTGATGGATCTCGAAGAGCAAATCGTCCCGCTCGGCTAATATCTTCGACTGATTGTGCCGAATACACTGAACCCGAAGAGCGTTGCTAAAAGCTGTCTGCGAGTCGTCGTCCTCCCCTACGGGGGTCGCCTCGATGATCCTGCTCTCTAGATGTTGGACCTCGGCGTCTCGTTGGCCGAGGACGGACTGAATGTGGGCCCACTCGCTCTCAGCTCGTCGTAACTCCAGCTCCACTCCACGACGCCGCTCTCGGTACTTCGTCGAGCACGACTTCGTCGCCCCTGAGGTCACCTCGGCATCAGTTTCATTATCCGAGCCGTGGGGATCGGTGTATTGGTCTGACACCACGAGCTGAAAAGAAGGGAAAATGAATAGCAAGATTTCAATACTTCCGAGGCGCGACACTTGAAGAATTTTCCAATCAAACTTTCAAACTCATATTCAGATATAATAGCTCCCCATACAACAAGACCGACTCTACTACAAAGTTTTGCAACAATCAGAAAAAACATAAAACGACATGATCAGGGCCTCTTCGGAAGGGGAACGCTTCGGTTTAAGGAAACGCGAGGACGACGAGGCCTGCCCTCCGAACTCGATCCTAAACCAACGAAACGTGACCCCCCTTCGCTGCTGACCCTAATTGTGGTGCCGACCGAGGCACCGCTCGACAAGACGGCCGCACTACTCTGAGCATCAGCAGGGCTCCGCCTAGCCACAGGCAAACGTGTCGCGAGTTCGTAAAAGGAAATCCCTCTCTCGCTCTCTTCGCGAGTGCACGACGTGCTGCGGACGTTGGCCCTCTCCGGCAGAGGCTTGAGTGACGCGACCTCTTCCTCCAGTTCAATGATTCTGTCTCTCAAAGCGTCGTCCTTCGCCAACTTCTTCAAACGAGCAGGCATTGACGAGCCCGAGACGTTGGCGCTATCGGTTGCGAGCCGTCGGAAGTGGGTGACCTCGATTCCCCTATCTATCGTGATCCTCCTGAGCCTGTCGACCTCGGCCAACAGCCTCTTGCGCTCAGTCGACGCCTTCTCTAGTTCGGAAGCGAGTTTCTCTTCCGCCGACGAGCGTTCTCTATCCGCTAACTCCAAGTGTCGGATCTCGGCCAAAAGCTCGTCATTCTTCTGCTCGGCGACGGCAAGCTCTCTACGAAGCCGCTCGACCTCACCTTCGGGGCAAGGAGCTTGGGGTTGCTTCCGCAGTTGCCGCAACTCGCGACAATACTTTCGCACAGCTGCCTTCGTCTCCTCCAGCTTCAAGAGCATGAGAAACCGCCTCTGTCGGCTATTCGAGAGCTCACCCTTCATTTTGGCCAGCTCCTTACGAAGGTGTGCAACCTCCGTAATCGGACCGAACCTTACCTGAAAATCAGAGATAAATCCGAGACCCAACACTTGGAGAATTCTATGCAAAATCCGAGACTCAACACTTGGATAAATTTTGGCCAAACAAATTGTTTTCATTCAAAACCGAGAAGAAAGTATACAAGAGCGGTGGCCAGTCCGCAGTTAGGCTTACAAAAGGAAACAAAACAAAGAAAGACTAAAAGAGACAACCGAGTCAGGGGTCGACCTTTTTGTCGTTCGGGTCCGTCGACCCCCCGGCCTTGTCCTCGCCATCGCCCTCGTCTTCGTCTTCACTCCTGCTCTCCTCCTCGGAGTCGTCCTCCTCTTCACCCTCGGCCTCGGTCTCTCCTGGGCATTCGACGCCTTCCGTCTCTCCCTCGGGGTCGAGCATCCCCGGGGGAACCTCCTCCTTCCCCTCCACGGGGTCGTAAAAACGGTAGGAAGACGCGTCGAAACCCGGGTTCCTGGCGGCCACGTGGAGCAAGGCTCGACCGTAGGCGTCCTCCATGTTCTGGAGCATGTGTTGCGCGGCCTCCTCCTGCACAGCCTTCTTCACCTTCTTCACCTTAGACCGGTGTTTCGCCATGATCTTCTCGGCCCTTTTCCGAGCCCTCTCCGCTTCCGACCGAGCATTGGCCAGCTCCTCCTTCAGCTCAGCAACCTCCTTCTCCGAAGCCTTAAGTTTAGTTGCCGTGTCCTTCGACAGCTGAATGGCATCGGCCAGCTGCTTTTCCAGCCCTGCCACTTCGGCACCCCTCTTTGCCGAGAGGAGTTGCTCGGCATCAAGCAGCTTCGTGGCCTTGACACGCTCCACCCTCTCCCGCTCATGCTCCTGTTTCTTGCTCGCGAACTCCTCGAGCAAGAAATTGAAGTGGCAGAGGGTCTGAAAAGAGGACAACACATTAGAACCCGAACCCATGAACTTAGAAAAATCTCAGAAAAAGTTTAGATGAGGAAGAGCTCGGCCCACTTACCGACATGGTGTTCCGAGCAATCTGCATCGCGGCGTCCCCTGCAAGCCCGGCCTTTAGGGTCGCCCGATCCTTTGGGGTCGGCAGGTGCCTCACCGCTTCCATGCAGATATTGCCGTCGCCCAAGAAGCCATCGACATTCATCACCTGCCAGTCAGGGACGAAGATCTGCTTATGACGCTCGGTCAAGATCTTCTCCGCCTCGGCAGTGAGGGGCGGAACTTGGAGGGACAGCACCTCCTTCACGCAGAACGCACCGCTCGACGAACCGGGAGCATCCCCCTTCGAGGTCGGTGTCGGCGCGCCTGAAGCAGAAGAGTCGGGGACCATGACCTCCCCCTGCTCGGAACCAGCCTCCGACGCAACGAAGCTGAGGGGTGAGCCGAAGGTATCTTCGAGGCTCGGCCGCCCTGAGGCCCCGTCGAAGGCCTCTTCTTCTTCGTCTCCTGCTCCGCCGCCCTGGCCTTCACCATCAGAGCCTTATAGTCCATCTTCATCGTCTCTGCACAACCCGAATGAAAAAACTTAGAAAAATTTTCATAAACTTTAAGCAAAAAGTATAAATACCAGAAGCATACTAAAGTCGATCGGACTGAGACCCCCTCGGAACAGAGCCTCCTCGGTAATATCTTTCCAGCTTAGCGCTGGCAGAGCGAGGAGCTTCTTGTGGACCTCTGTTTCCTCGTCACTCAGCACCGGCTCCTTCTTGGCACGCTTGGGCAGGCCGTCCTTCGCCCAAACTATCGGTATCACCCACGGCGAGGGGGCTCGAATGATGAAATACTTCTCCTTCCAGTGTTTGATCGAGTCCGGGTTCTCGACCAACTTCACGCCCGTCCGCGGCGAAAGATAGAACCTCTGTTCGTTTCGGCTCGGCTGACAAGGTCGGTAGAGGCTCCGAAAGAGAAACATGCTAGGCACGGCGCCGACCTCTTGGCACTGGAGGACAAACACCATGACATGCCTCCAGGTGTTCGGCATCAGCTGGGCGGGGCTCAAACCGTACCAGTTCAAGACATCAACCACGAACAGATGAAGGGGAAAGCAGAGCCCGGCGATGAGAGAGTCGACAGGAAAGACGCACACGTCTGTCGAGGACTTCGTATTGGCTCGGAAGCCTGGCCTAGGGAGTAGCAGCCCGTACTCGGTGGGGATTCGGAATCCCTTTCGGATCAAATGAAGATTGGCCTCCGTAAGCGAGGAGATGGTATGGTCCACCTCGGACAACTCTCTCGGTTCATTCTCCTCCACCGACTTGGCCGTCCCTTGGGTCACCTTCTCCAAGACATCCTCGGCGTAGTCCCGAACGCCCCCCACGCTCGACAGAGCAAGGGGCTGCCGACCGAACGCCCCCACCGTTTTCGGTGTCTCGACGATTGTGACCACCGCCTTACCCTTGTGAGACGCCGCCGCGACCTCCTGAGGTGGTTCGGCTACTTCACCCTCTCTGTCCGGTCGAACGACGCTCTGATCGGTCGGCTCCACTACCTCCTTTCCTTTGCCCGCTCGGTCTACGGCTTGCTCCGAGGCGGGGGTCTCATCCGAGGAGGTAATCTTAACCATTTTCTAAAAGAGAAAGGAAGGAGACTGACCTTGAAGTGATAGCTACGGTCGGAAAAATTCACCGGAGACAGAGAACGCCTCGCCGCGACAGCTAGCACCACCACCAAGGAGCTGAAAACTTCGAAGGTGAAAGTAAAAACTGGAGACAGAGAGTAAAAGTGAATAATGAGACTTGGGTTAAGGGGGGTGAAGATTTATATTAAAAAAGGAACGTCCCTTGGACTTCCAAACAAAAGAGCGCGACTCTTGGGCCGCTCTCGAAACATCGCGAAGGCCCAACACAACTCTGTCTTCTTCGCCAAGTCAACTAGCTCGGCACAAGGATATCTGAATCCGAACCACACGCGATCCGAGTTCGCTTGCAAAGAGCCCGGTCGGCCGCCGAGCAGGTGCCATTCCGAGGCTGCAAACGGGGAAAACTCACTTTCCCCTCAACTTTCGTGTAGGATCTCGATCAGACGGCTCAGATCTCGCCAGCGACGCTAAGCGACAAGATAGCATTTTCTTGGGAACTGAGCCCGTCTCGAGATTCTCCGCGACATCTAACGACTAAGATTGCGCCACTTCGCTCGGATAATCGTACCCTCGGACGTCCCACCTCAATCCGAAGAAACCAGGAAAAATTTAGATTCTATGTTTTAAGGCACCGCCCTCGGCGAGCCCCCAGGCCCCAGGTCTCGGTCGGTATTCCGACCGACCCACGGGGCCCGGTCAAAAGCAGATCGGCACTCCCCCCATCTCTAACTCCTTCGGGCTGACATCCATCGGAAGCCATCAGCCCGGAAGGAAGACAGAGATGGGAGGAGACCCATCATTCTGAAGCTGATGCAGTCCCTCGGATCCGGACCCAGGTCATCACCTCTTCTACCGTGATCTTCCCCGACCCTGACACCCGCATTGGGACAGTCAGAATCGGGAGAAGACCACAGTGGAAGAACGACCACCCGTCCTCCTGAAGCAAAAATTGTCCCTCGGTTCCGGACTTGGGTCATCACCTCTTCTACCATGACCTTCCCGGACCCTGACACCCACGTCGGAGCACTCAGAATCCGGAGAAGATCATGGTGGAAGAACGACCACCCGTCCTACCGAGGCACATCGCCCCTCGGATCTGGACTTCGACGGTCAACCCTTCTGCCAAGATCTCCCCTGACCCTGACACCTCTACCCGGGCCGTCAGAATCGGGAGAAGATCTTGGCGGAAGAGCGACCCCCCCGTCCGTCCGAAACACATGGCCCCTCGGATCCGGACTTCGGCAGTCTACCCTTCGGCCCAAACCTCCCCTGACCCTGACACCTCCACCCGGGCTGTCAGAGTCAGGAGAAGATTTGGGCGGAAGAACGACCACCCGTCCTTCCGAAGTAGCTCATCCCTCGGGTCCGGACTACGGTCGTCACCACTAATGCCTTATTCTCCCCCGACCCTGACATCCACTTTGGGGCCGTCAGGAACAGGAGAAGAACAAGGCAAAAGAGCGACCACCCCTTCGAACCTCGAAGGAGAAGTTACCCAAGGCAAATACCTCCGAGGTCTGAAACTCTACATTGTTGCGATTGAAATGACAAAGGAAGTGGGATACTTATAAGCTCTCCTTCAAGATCTGGCCATTATGACCCTCAAAAGTTGAAACGCCGCACATTAATTGAAGGGCGTCGTCATTAATGACCCTGGGAAAATGAAACGCCGCACGAATCCGGGAATGCCATTAATACCCTTGGAAGTTGGACCGTACCGAGGTCCGAGACCCCATGCCTTCGGTCGGCGGCCGAGCAGGGGCCTTTCCGAGCCTGCAAACGGAGAAAACTCACTTTCTCCTCAACTTTCGTGTAAGATCTCGATCAGACGGCCCAGATCTCGCCGAGGACAATAAACGACAAGATAGTGTTTTCTTGAAAAATGTGCCCGTCTTGAGATGCGCGCCGTCATCCAACGGCTCAGATTGTGTCACGTCGCTCGGACTGCCGAAGCCCCATGCCTTCGGTCGGATGCCGAGCAAGTGCCTTTCCGACCCTGCAAACGAAGAAAACTCACTTTCTCCTCAACTTTCGTGTAAGATCTCGATCAGACGGCCCAGATCTCACCGAGGACACTAAACGACAAGATAGTGTTTTCTTGAGAAATGTGCCCGTCTTGAGATGCGCACCGTCATCCAACGGCTCAGATTGTGCCACGTCGCTCGGACTGCCGAAGCCCCATGCCTTCGGTCGGATGCCGAGCAAGTGCCTTTCCGACCCTGCAAACGGAGAAAACTCACTTTCTCCTCAACTTTCGTGCATGATCTCGATCAGACGGCCCAGATCTCGCCAAGGACACTAGACGACAAGATAGTGTTTTCTGGAGAAATGTGCCCGTCTTGAGATGCGCGCCGTCATTCAACGGCTCAGATTGTGCCACGTCGCTCAGACTGCCGAAGCCCCATGCCTTCGGTCGGATGCCGAGCAAGTGCCTTTCCGACCCTGCAAACGGAGAAAACTCACTTTCTCCTCAACTTTCGTGCATGATCTCGATCAGACGGCCCAGATCTCGCCGAGGACACTAGACGACGAGATAGTGTTTTCTCGAGAAATGTGCCCGTCTTGAGATGCGCGCCATCATTCAACGGCTCAGATTGCGCCACGTCGCTCGGACTGCCGAAGCCCCATGCCTTCGGTCGGCTGCCGAGCAAGTGCCTTTCCGATCCTGCAAACGGAGGAAAAAGACACCGAGCAACTACGACCGTTGGATCTCTCAGAAATTCGTGCTTCTAATGATGAACGGCCCAGATTGCGCCACGTGCGCTAAAAGACAAGATAGCGTTTTCTTGGGATTCACACCATCATCCGACGGCTCAGATTGCGCCACGTCGCTCAGCCTGCCGAGCCCCTATCCCTCCGGTCGGCGGCCGAGCAAGTGCCTTCCCGAACTCGCGAACGGAGGAAAAAAGCTTCCAAGCAATAACAACCGATGGATCTCTCAAAAACTCGTGCCCGCCTATGATCAACGGTCCAGATCGATCCACGTCATAAATCGGTATTTAAAATCATTTTTTATTTATTTAAATCGTTTTATTTATTTAAAAATTACGAAAAAATTGCTAAAAATTCGGGAAAATTAATTAATAATTCTAGAAAATAATTAAAAATCCGGGGGTATATTTTTGAGCCCCTGAAAGAACAATTATTACCTAGAATGTACTGTTAAGGCCCCCGAACGATTGGTAAACACGTCGCAAAATTAAATAAATAGTCCGAAAAAATAAATAAAGGCCGTTAAATACCCGATATGGCTAGAGAACAACACATGGCATCAAAAAATCACCTCACTACCTCCTTCGAGATTCAAATTCCTCCATTCGGACTCCGATACAACTCCACTAGCCACCAAAACAGTTAAACTACTCCTCAAAGGCTGATCACGCTCAGTTTTTAGGAGTGGGGGGCTCGTGATATGGCTAAAAATGGGATTAAATCGGAACCGTCCAGATTGGGTGCGAATCTTGAAGCTCGGGGGTAAAACGGTAATTTCACATACAAATGGATCCAGAGCGGGTATTGGGTCTCCTTCTCGCGGATCCAACAGCCCACAAACGGATCCACTCCGACTGGGTACGGGTCCCGACCCGAGGCAAACCCAGACCTACAAAGAGACAAATCAGGGTCACTGATTTGACCATGTCAACAGGCCTGATTTACTCTCACCGGGAATCAGGGGTTAGTTTCCTAAACAGACTGTGAGGATTTTTCTCCTAGCAGTTACACAGGGAATCAAGCCTCTAATCACTCCCCTGGCGACTACAAATACCTCCCCTCTGCCACTGTGACCAGGTAATCACTCTTTTTCCACCCTAAGCTCTTTCTTGAATCACCACTGGTTACTGACAAGAGCGTCGGAGGGTGCGTCGCCGGAATCAACCCCGGTGTCTTGCACTTCCTTGCAGGTTGCGGCAGGAATTGGAAGGCCCGGATCTGCTGTTCAGGTTTTCTCGAACTCATAAATCTCATCTGTTTACCCCCACACCGAAATCAGCGGTAACAAGGATCATAAAGAGGCCCTGGAACGCAGAACACCTCATCAAGTTCCTCGAAGGGGACGACTGAACTCCTTGTGTAACAGAAACTCATGTAACGGCACAACGTGCCCCACTTTTTTTGTGTAAATAAAAAGTGTAACTCTGTTTCTTTTCTTTCTTGTTCTAATTTTGTGCAAGAAAACTCGGTGCCTCCAGCACGACAATCGGCATTGACCTCGAGCCATACCCTAGCTTTCTCAAGCTTTTGGGCTAGGCGCTCGGTAATGACCCCGAACCACACCCTAACTCTTTAACAGAACACAGGAGCTCGACATTCGGCATTGACCTTGAGCCATACCCTAGCTTTCTCAAGCTTTTTTGGGCCAGGCGCTCGGCAATGACCCCGAACCACACCCTAACTCATTTACAGAGCACAGCAGCTTGATATTCGGTATTGACCTCGAGTGATACCCTAGCTTTCTCAAGAATTTTTGGGCTAGGCACTCGGGCAATGACCCCGAACCACACCCTAGCTCTTTTACAGAGCACAGGAGCTCGACATTCGGCATTGACCTCGAGCCATACCCTAGCTTTCTTAAGCTTTTTTGGGCTAGGCACTCGGCAATATCCCCGAACCACACCCTAACTCTTTTACAAAGCACAGGAGCTCGACATTCGGCATTGACCTCGAGCCATATCCTAGATTTCTCAAGCTTTTTTGGGCTAGGTGCTCAGCATTGACCACGAACCACACCCTAACTTTTTTACAAAGCACATTAGCTCGATGTTCGGCATTGACCTCAAGCCATACCCTAGCTTTCTCAAGCTTTTTTGGGCTAGGAGCTCAGCAATGACCCCGAACCACACCCTAACTCTTTAACAGAGCATAGGAGCTCGACATTCGGCATTGACCTCGAGCCATACCCTAGCTTTCTCAAGCTTTTTTGGGCTAAGCGCTCGACAATGACCCTGAACCACACCCTAAATCTTTTACAGAGCATAAGAGCTCGACATTCGGCATTGACCTCGAGCCATAACATAGTTTTCTCTAGTTTTTTAGGGCTAGGCGCTCGGCAATGACCCCGAACCACACCCTAACTCTTTTACAGAGCACAGGAGCTCGACATTCAGCATTGACCTCGAGCCATACCCTAGCTTTCTCAAGCTTTTTGGGCTAGGTGCTTGGCAATGACCCTGAACCACACCCTAACTCTTTTACAGAGCAAAGGAGTTCGACTTTCGGCATTGACCTCGAGCCATACCCTAGCTTACTCAAGCTATTTTGGGCTAGGCGCTCGGCAATGACCCCGAACCACACACTAACTCTTTTACAGAGCACAGGAGGTCGACATTCAGCATTGACCTTAAGCCATACGCTAGATTTCTCAAGGTTTTTTAGGCTAGGCGCTTGGCAATAACTCCGAACCACACCCTAACTCTTTTACAGAGCACAGGAGTTCGACATTCGGCATTAACCTCGAGCCATACCCTAGTTTTCTCAAGCTTTTTTGGGCTAGGCACCCGGTAATGACCCCAAAACACACCCTAACTCTCTTACGGAGCACAGGAGCTCGACATTCGGCATTAACCTCGAGCCATACCCTAGCTTTCTGTAGCTTTTTATGGGCTAGGCGCTCGGCAATGACCCCGAACCACACCCTAACTCTTTTACAGAGTACAGGAGCTCGACATTCGGCATTGACCTCGAGTCATACCCTAGTTTTCTCTAGCTTTTGTAGGCTAGGCGCTCGGCAATGACCCCGAACCACACCCTAACTCTTTTACAGAGCAGAGAAAATTGACTTTCGGCATTAAACTCGAGCCATACCCTAGCTTTCTTAAGCTTTTTTGGGCTAGGCGCTCGGCAATGACCCCGAACCACACCCTAACTCTTTTACAGAGCACATGAGCTCGACATTCGGCATTGACCTCGAGCCATACCTTAGCTTTCTAAAAAAATTTTGGGCTAGGCGCTCGGCAATGACCCCGAACCACACCCTAACTCTTTTACAGAGCACAGGAGATCGACATTCGGCATTGACCTCGAGCCATACCCTAGCTTTCTCAAGCTTTTTTGGGCTAGGAGCTCGGCAATGACCCTGAACAGCACCCTAGCTCTTTTACAGAGCACAGGAGCTCGATATTCGGCATTGACCTCGAGCCATACCCTAGCTTTCTCAAGCTTTTTGGGCTAGGCGCTCGGCAATGACCCCGAACCGCCAACTTTCTTACAAGACAGGGCCCTGACACTCGGCCTTCAGCGAACATTGGATGTTGTCCATCCATATATGGGGCTGTCCAGACGAAGACACCTCCATGTTGAATTGAACCAAGTCTTCTACGTCGTCAGGATACATCCTGATCGACCCTGGCTTCTTGTAGTAAGGGACGTCGAGCCCATGCTTTGGTTCGAACTCATCTGGTGTCCTCGGACTATCCGGCAGATGCCACTTTCTCTTATTCTTACGGATACGAGGCTCCTTCGGCGGAGACGATGTCGATAAAGGGGGGAGAGGGGGAAGAACCTCTCCTCCCTCGTCTCCTTCCTTATCTTCCTCTTCCTCTCCCTCAGCTCCTCCCTGCTCCACCTCCTCTTCCTCTCCCTTGGCTCCTCCCTACTCCACCTCCCCTTCCTCATCCTCCTCACCCAAAGCCTCTACCACCTCCAGCTTAAAAATTTGGAGGGGGACCACGTCCAAAACCTGTTCATCCGTATCCCATGACGTGGAGTCCGACTCACGATCCCTTTCGTCCCGACCAGAAGAACTCACTTCAAAGTCGGACTGAGAGCGTGACATTACAAAAGAAAATACTAACCTAAATATCGTAAACGGAGAGATCACCGTAAAAGTCGCCACCGGCTAGTTAGAGAAAGAAGCTTCTACTTTTTAGAGAAAGAAGGCAAAGTGAAGAAATAGAGTGGGGAGTGGGGGATTTATAGAGTAGAAACGAATCTTTGAATTCAGTGTTAAAATCCTCACCATCCAATCTTGATCATCAAGATCTAACAGGCCACTAGGATTTAAAATGCCTCGAATTCTATCCCCATGATGTCAGCATCACATACAACTTCTTATCTTTACAGCAAGCTGGGGGCTCGACGGTTGGTAGCGATCTAGAGCCATTCTGTAGCTTTTACAGCAAGCTGGGGCTCAACGTTCGGCAGTGACCTCGTGCCATCCCCTAGCTTTTATAGCAAGCTTGGGGGCTCGACGGTCGGTAGCGATCCCGAGCCATCCCCTAGGCATTTACAACAACCTGGGGGGCTCGATGCTCGGTAGCAATCCCGAGCCATCCCCTAGCTTTTATAGCATGCTTGGGGGCTTGACAGTCGGTAGCGATCCCGAGCCATCCCCTAGCTTTTACAATATGCTGGGGGGCTCGATGCTCGGCAATGACCTCGAGTCATCCCCTAGCATTTACAACAACCTAGGGGGCTCGACGCTCGGTAGCGATCCCGAGCCATCCCCTAGCTTTTACAGCAAGCTTGGGGAGCTCGACGGTCGGTAGCGATCCCGAGCCATCCACTAGCTTTTATGGCAAGCTGAGGGGCTCGACGATCGGCAATGACCTCAAGCCATCCCCTAGCTTTTACAGCAAGCTTGGAGGCTCGATGGTCGGTAGCGATCCCAAGCCATCCCCTAGCTTTTACAGCAAGCTGGGGAGCTCGACGCTCGGCAGTGACCTCGAGCCACCCCCTAGCTTTTACAACAAGCTTGGGGGCTCGACGATCGGCAGCGATTCCGAGCCATCCTCTAGCTTTTATAGCAAGCTAGGGGGCTTGACGCTCGACAGTGACCTCGATCCATCCCCTAGCTTTTATAGCAAGCTTGGGGGCTCGACGCTCGGCAGCGATTTCGGAACACCCCTAGCTTTTACAATAAGCTTGGAGCTCGACGCTCGGTAGTGATCCCGAGCCATCCCTTAGCTTTTGCAGCAAGCTTGGGGCATCGACGGTTGGTAGCGGTCCCGAGCCATCCCCTAACTTTTACAGTAAGCTGGGGGGCTCGACGCTCGGCAGTGACCTCGAGCCACCCCCTAGCTTTTACAGCAAGTTTGGGGGCTCGACGATCGGCAGTGATTCTGAGCCATCCCCTAGCTTTTACAGCAAGCTGGGGGCTCGACGCTTGGCAGTGAACTCGAGCCATCCCCTAGCTTTTATAGCAAGCTTGGGGGCTCGACGCTCGGCAGCGATTCCAAGCCACCCCTAGCTTTTACAACAAGCTTGTAGCTCAACGCTCGGCAGCAATTCCAAGCCGTCCCCAAGCTTCCTCAAACTGGGGGCTCGACACTCGGCGGTGACCTTGAGACACCCCCTAGCTTTCACTATAAGCTTCGGGGCTAACCGCTCGGCAGTAAGCCTCGACATCCGAGCGCATGGGGGCTCAACGCTCGACGTTCAGCTCCCAACCATCGGTCCTCGGCCCTCAAACGCCTCTTCCTACAGAGGATCTCCTTTGTCCTACCCCACTTACCCCTCCAAGAAGCTACGAGTCATACTCTCCAGACACACTGCTCCACTCTTCCGATGTGGACAGACTACTCCTACACGGTTGGCTTACGCCACCCTCCAGTAGTGGGGGGCTCCTGATATGGGGTAAGTGACGTGGCCCCATCTGACCACCATATCTCCTTAGACTTCACTCCCTTGTGATCATCAAAGTCAAACGAGTCAAATGGGCTTCAGCCCATTCAGGCTCACAGGAGAACGGGTCCGACCCGGTCCGTTAGGATCTCAGACCCGTTTACCCCTGCCTATAAATACCAGACCCCCTCCTCACTTCTAGAGGTAATAAACTTTTCCCCATATGAACCCTAACTACTGTTGTTTTCTCAGTGACTGACTAGATCATCGGAGGGCCTACCGCCGGGACTTCTCCCGGTGTTTCTAGACAGTGTGCATGTACAAAAGATCGAGCTGAGTCTCAAAGATCCAAGCCGAGCTATTAGATCGAGCTGGGCTACTAGATCCGAGCCGAGCACCCGGCCTCCACTTCTCTCCTGCTACTCCCAAGCCGACCCTATGAGCTAGGATCGGATCGACGCCAGTACCACATCTTTCGCTACACAAATTACAAAAACTCACACCTGTTGCCGCCGCACCCCAAAAATACACAACATCATAACTCATTATCTATTGTATCCCTATTTGTGTTTCGTTTGCTGGTAAGTAAATTAACTTCGCAAAAATTGATTTTGAGATTTTGGTTGAGGAATCTCAGCAATTCTGATGTCATTGAGTTTACAATGAATGCCTTGTCTTAGTAGATAATTATTACACGTTCTTATAAGAAAAGGAATCATTGAGTATACAAACATCAAACAGAAGTACAAATGATCGGTAGTTTAGCAGGTGCATTCTTGTTGGAATTCAAAACGCCCCCCCCCCCCCCCCCCCCCCCCCCGGCGACACACACACTTCCCTCTTATAGTTTAGGCCATTAGTTTGTGTCTGTTTGCATGCTTACTACTTGAAGGTTAATGGAGTTATATTGGTCAATGATCGGCAAAAATGATTTAATTGGAAGGACTTTTGTAGTTGGTCAAGTCTATTTGGTAACTTTTGTTTGAAATATTAATTATTTTATGTGTCTGGAACTTTCTTTATTCTGTTTAAAAGGCCGTAGGCTGTTTTAGGGTTGAAAAACTGATCTAACGGACAAGGATCGGGTCGAACCCATCCGGGTTGGAATCCAATTTGGACGGGTTCAGGTCGGGTCGATAGGTTAACTGAGCCGGGTCGATAGCCCTAATTCATGACCCGCCCAACCCGTGAACCCTTTCAGGTCCAACCCGGGTCGGGTCGGATCAGGTCGCGGGTTGGCCCGTCTATATATATATATATATATATATATATATATATATATATATATATATATATATATATATATATATATTACTTAAACAAAAAATGTAATGTAATTATAATACTAAACAAAAAATATAATAATAATAATAAGATTGAAAGAGTGAAATTGCCAAAAAAAATTATATATTATTAATATGATTTCAACTTATACAAGTTTCACAATTTGTAATAAGAAATAAAAAATTTCTACAAATTTATTTTATAAAATAACAACTTTCTTAGATACAATTTCAATTTTTTTTAATTTTTCTAATTTTAAATAACAAACAAAGATTTTATACAATTTTTTATACATTTACTATTATCTTCAATTTGTTGGTCTTCAATTTGTTTTTGTTGTTGTTGATCTTGAATTCTTTATTTTGGTTGCTATTATTGTTGTTGTTGTTGTTCCGGCGAGGTGCTCCCACTTGTGGACGTGTCGAACGCTTTTTCTTGAGTGCTATCTTCGGCCTTCAGTCAATTTTCTGTGCAGACGAGCATCTCCAACGATTGGGACTTCAAGCGATTCCTGTAATCAGTTAGAACCCTGCCACTTGTAGAAAATGTACTTTCTGAAGCAACTGTAGAGACAGGAAGAGTTAGTAGATCTTTATCCATATATTTAAGAATACTATAAGTGTGTTCATGGTCTTTCCACCATTGTAAAATATCTACTGAAGAAGTAAAAGACTCAAAATCTTGTTGATTATACCAATGTAATTCATTTGGTTGATTAGTCCGAGGTTTTTTGATTGAATTTGTGCAAGTAAATTAAATGTTCTATCATCTAATTTACTCTTACCCTTACCTTTAGAAGTAGCGAAGAAGAACTAACTAAAGAAATTGTACTAGTAAATGCAAAACTTCTATCATAATAATCATACAAGCTATTTAATGTCGATTCAAATTTGACTAAAAATGTTGCGCAATCAATATCAGATTCATCTGGCCCAAGTAAAGCAAAAAATATTTTAATCAAACTCTTCATACCTTCTAATTTGATACGAGGATCCATCATAGTAGCAACACAATACAACATAGGAGGAGGATTAAAATACTTCAAAAATTTTATATATGCAAGTTTCACAATATGACCAATAAAAGCATTATCGATTATTTCTTTGAAAGTTTGCATCATAGTAACTGTTGCCGCTTTTTTCGGTGTGGGGGCAAGCAGATGAATTTGTGAGTTCGTAGAAAACCTGAATAGCAAACACCTAACCTGTTCCGCCGGAGCTTGACCGTTGACTCCCGCCGTCCACCTGCAAGGAAGTGCGAGACACCGGGGTTGATCCCGGCGACGCACCCTCCGACGCTCAAGTCAGTAACCAGAAATGATTATGAAAGAGCGTTTAACTAGAGAAAGATTGATTACCTCTTAATGGAGATGGGTGAGGGGTATTTATAGGCGTCTTAGGGACTGGTTTTAGGAATGTAATCCCCGTGATTAGATAAGGAATATTCCCCGTAATCAGATAAGGCATGTAATCTGATAAGGTATATCCCCTATAATCAGTTAAGGAATTTAATCCCTAATCCCCAGTGAAAAGATAGCTGTGAATCATGGCCGTTGATTTAGATCTAATCAGGGACCTTGATTGTATCTTGTCGGATCGGGTTGGTAGCGGGTTGAAACCCGTACCCAGCTGATGTGGATCCGTTTGCGGGTTATTGGATCTGTGAGAAGGAGACCCAGTACCCGCTGCGGACCCATTTGCATGTGAAATTACCGTTTTACCCCTGAGCTTTAAGATTCGAGTCCGATGTGAACGGTCCCGATTTAATCCTATTTTTTAGCCATATCACGAGCCCCCCACTCCTAAAGACTGAGTGTAATCAGCCTTTGAGGAGTAGTTTAACTGTTCTAATGGCGTACGGGATTTTATCGGTGTTCTTAAGGGAGTTTGGAATCTTGCTCGGGGTGTAACAGTGTTATTATGGGCTTGTAAAATGCCCAGAAATATTCTCAGAATTTTCTGGATTTTTGGTGATTTTTCCAGATTTTTTCTGAATTTTTTTGAATTTTTTATTCATTTTCCGAATTAAATAATTAATTATCTAAAATATTAATTAATTATTCTAATTTAATAATTATTTTTTCAGAATTTAAAAATAATTTTTTCTGAATTAATAATTATTTTTAGAATTTTTAATTAATTTTTTCGATTTTAAAATATTTTTTTCGGATTTTTTAAATAAAAAAACAATTAAATAAATAAATAAATAATTTAAACATTACCTGGACACGTGGCAGATTTCTGGCCGTCCATCATGACCAGATGAGCACGCATCGTGAGGCAGATCGCGATCTGGACACGTGGCGCGTTTCTGGCCGTCCATCATGATCAGATCAGCGCGCATCGTGAGGCAGATCTCGATCGGGACACGTGGCGCGTTCCTGAGCGTCGATCGTGTCGCGACACGAATTTTGGAACGATCGGACGGATCGTGTGGCCCGGGCTCTTTTTTTCTCCAAATACGAGTTCGGCACTTCGGCGCTTCGGCGAAGTCACCCCGGCTCGGTTAGATGTCGCCACGTGGACCGCCACGTGGCATTTTTTTTTTTTTTTTTTTTTTTTTTTTTTTCTTTTTCTTCTTCTTTTTCGCGCTGCTGCTTCTCTTCTTCCCCTCCATCTTTCTTCTCTTTTTCGCGCTGCTGCTTCTCTTCTTCTTCTTCTTTGCTTTTTCTTTTCTCCTCCGTCCGCCTACATCCTCGTCTTCTTCTCTCTACTTCGACCGCGAATTCGAAGACGGAGCGGAGATTCGTGATGGAGCTCGTCTGAGGCGAGGGGCTCGAAGCTTTGGAGTTTGAAGACAGTGGAGGCGGGTGAGGGAGTTCGGCGTGGTGATGGAGCTCGGCATGAAGAGCCGACGCTTCGGCACTCGACGAAGAGGAGAGGTAAGCTCGGTTCGATGGAGAGGAGCTCGGAGCATTGTGGAGCTCGGTTTGTTGGCCTCGGCAGATAGGGGGTCGGCACGGTGATGGGATCGAGCTCGGCGAGGTGAAGTTGGGCGGCGTGGAGCTCGATGCTTCGGAGCTTCGACAGGTGGAGTGGGTTCGAGGTGAGAGCTCGGAGCGGCGGAGAGCTCGGCACTTGGAGTTGGAGCTTGGCCATGGTGAAGCGTGGATGATGGAGATTGCCGATGGTGGAGGTCGGCAAGGAGCTCGGCGGCGGAGCAGACGAGAAGAGAGGTCGGCAAAGAAGATGGAGCTCGAAGGTGACGACTGTGAGTAGGGGGGAGCTTGATGGAGGAGGCAGTCGGCGAGGTCGGGTTTGCGCGAAGATGGGTTCGGCGGAGCCCGAGGTCGAAGAGGACTATGGGGTTCGGAGCTTCGTGAAGAAGACGAAGTCGAGCTCGACGTGGGAGATGATGGAGGAGCTCGGAGGTGGGACGTCGGAGCTCGATGCTTCGGCAAGTTCAATGGAGCTCCGCCCACGGAATGGAGCCTCGGCAGTTCAATGGAGCTCGACGCTTCGGCAAGTTGAGATTGGTTGCGGCCTGAGCTCGATGAGGGGGAGGCAAGCTCGCCGTCGTCGAGGAGCTAGGCTCGTGACGAAGTGGAGTTTTGGGTTTCGAAGGTTAGCTCGGAGCGGAGGTGGTCGGCGAACGTGAGAGTTGGGTTTGGCTCGAGCTCGAGCTTGGACGTCAGTACTAGCGACGTGGTGGTCGGCGAGGTTGGGCGAGCTCGGCGTTGGAGAAGAGCTCGACGGAGCTTGGGGAGTGGCGGTGTGTTCGGCGGTTGGACGAAGGAGCTTCGTGTTCGATGGAGATGGAGCTCGCAAGGGTGGAGCTCATCGGAGGTGGAGCTCGACCATGGGGAGGAGGCTGGCTCAAGCTTCGTTGATGGAGAAGTTTTTTTTTTTTTTTTTTTTCATGGGTTTTGGCGGGAGATTGGGAGAGAAGAAGAAGGGTTGGGGTTCGGGTCGGATCCCCTTGATGGGTCCGAACCCGGCCCCTTTTGGCCTCCTTTTTTTTTTTTTTTTTTTTTTTTATTCTCTCTCTCTCTCTCTCTCTCTCTCTCCTCTTCTTCCTGTTCGGAAAATGAGTCTGGTTCGGCAGATCCGAGCACGGATTTTGAGGAGAATTTTACCCACTTAGCGGTTCGGTAGTTCGGTAGCTCGGATTTGAGATCCGAGCTGCGTGGCTCAATCTGGACCGTTGATCACGATCGTGGCGCGAATCACGAGACGAGATGCACGAGTTTCGAGAAAACGTTATCTTGTCGTTTTGTGGTGACGTGGCGAGATCTGAGCCGTTCATCACGCTTGAGTGCGAATTTGGAGATGATCTAACGGTGAGATCGCCTCGGGACGATTTTTCTCCAAAAACGAGGGTCGGTACCCCGTCACCTCGGATCGGCACCCCGGATCGGCACCTCGGATCATTGAGATGATGCCACATGGCATGCCACGTGGCCCCTTTCTTTTTTTGAAGGGTTTGTTGGGATTTGTCTTTGGCGGGAACATGGGGAAGAAGAGGAGTGGAGTTCGGGTCGTGGGTTGATGGGTTCGGATCCCTTAACGGGCCGAACCCGGCCCCACGTGCTCCCCTGCCTTGTTCTTCCGCACGGTTGGGAAGACGAGATGTGTTGGGGAAGAAGGAGAAGAATGAAGGAGCTAAGATGGGTATGGGTCGGACCGTGGGTATCGGATCCGACCACGACCGTTAGCCTCTTTTTCTTTCTTCCTCTTCATCTGCTTGCTTTGTTCGGCGAATCCGAGCACGGATTTTGAGGCACATTTTCGCCGCTCCGCAGGTTAGTGGATTGGCAGATCCAGGCTACGCAGCTTGATCTGGACGGTTGATCACGATCGTAGCGCGAATCACGAGACAAGAGGCACGAGTTTCGAGAAAACGTTATCTTGTCGTTTTGTGGTGACGAGGCGTGATCTGATCCGTCCATCACGCTTGAGTGTGAATTTGGAGATGATCTAACGGTGAGATCGCCTCGGGACGATTTTTTGCCATATACGAGGGTCGGTACCCCGGTATCTCGGCTCGGCGCATCAGGGCTGTTTGGCCGAGGTGCTGAATTGTCTGTTTTGAATTAAGTGTTCCTTGAAGATTCCGCCCCTTCGTGCTCAGTGGCTCGGCCGTTCGGCTGAGCTGTTCGGTAGCTCGGCTGTTCGGACGGCTCGAGCGTGAGGAGAAGCTCGGTGAGTTGATGAAGGGGATGAGTCGGCATATGGAAGAGGTGATGCTCTGCTTGGCTTTTGGAGATTTTTGAAGAGGAGCTCCACTCCTAGGGGTGGAGAAGAGGTGCTAGGAAGATCCTCGTAAGAGCCATGGGAAGACCCATTCTTTGAAGTGAAGAGCTTAACTTGTAGAAGAGCCATCTGGAAGAGGAGCTTGAGGAGCAACTCTAGGAGAGAGTTCTAGCTCCGAACTCGTTTGAGAAGAGCTCCGCTTCGGATGCGAGCGGAGTGGGGAGCTCGATTTGTAGAAGAGCCATCTGGGCGGTTGATCACGATCGTGGCACGAATCACGAGACAAGAGGCACGAGTTTCGAGAAAACGTTATCTTGTCGTTTTGTGGTGACGTACGCGATCTGATCCGTCCATCACGATTGGGTGCGAATTTTGAGATGATCTAACGGCGAAATCGCCTCGGGACGATTTTTTGCCATATACGCGGGTCGGTACCCCGGTACCTCGGCTCGGAGACTCAGTGCTGTTGGCCGAGGCGCTGAGGCATTTTGGAGGAAGTGTTCCTTGAAGATTCTGCCCCTCCGTGCTCAGTGGCTCGGCCGTTCGGCTGAGCTGTTCGGTAGCTCGGCTGTTCGGATGGCTCGAGCGTGAGGAGAAGTTTAGTGAGTTGATGAAGGGGATGGGTCGATGAAGCTCTGCTCCTCGGCTCGGGAGGATGGGTCGGCATACGGGAGAGGTGAGGGGCTCTGAAGTTGTCTCTATTCTGTTTGGTTTTGGAGATTATTGAAGAGGAGCTCCACTCCTAGGAGAAGAGGTGTTGGGAAGACCCATTCTTTGAAGTGAGCGCAAGGAGCAATTCTAAGAGAGTTTTAGCTCCGATCTCGTTGAGAAGAGCTATTTGAGAGACAAGTTTGAGGAGGAACTCCACGAGAAAGTTGTGCTCCGAACCTGTGGAGAAGAATGAAGGAGCTAAGAAGGGTATGGGTCGGACCGAGGGTATTGGATCCGACCCTGACCCGTTAGCCTCTTTTTCTTCTTGCTCTTCATCTTGCTTAGCTGCTCGGTAGATGCATCTTGTTCGGCAGATCCGAGCACGGATTTTGGGGCACATTTTCCGCCACTTTGCTTCTCGGTAGATGGGTAGCTCAGCTCGGATGGTCGTGGGGGCAGTTCGGAATGGCCATCTTCCTCCGGCCCGTTTAAGGACGAGCCGGTGAAGTAAAGTCGAGCCATAGGACCCCGACCATCGTGAGGTTAGTTTGAGGGATGCAGGAGCAGTTTCGAATGGCGAGCTACTTCTAGTCCGCTCAGGAGCGAACTTGCGAAGTAGAATCGAGCCAAGTGTTGGACCCCGATCCATTCAACGGCTGCAGGAGCAATTTCGAACGGCGACCTACTCCTGGCTCGTCTGAGGACGAGCCGAGGAAGAAGAGTCGAGCCGAGTGCTGGACTCCGAACCATTGTGAGGTTATTCAACGGCTGTGGGAGCAATTTCGAATGGCGAACCACTTCTAACCCGCTTAAGAGCGAGTTATCCGAAGCAGAATCGAACCAAGTGTTGGACTCCGGAACCATCGTTTAAGTTGTTCAACGGCTGTGGGAGCAATTTCGAATGGCGAACCACTTCTAACCCGCTTAAGAGCGAGTTATTCGAAGCAGAATCGAACCAAGTGTTGGACTCCGGAACCATCGTTTAAGTTGTTCAACGGCTGTGGGAGCAATTTCGAATGGCGAACCACTTCTAACCCGCTTAAGAGCGAGTTATTCGAAGCAGAATCGAACCAAGTGTTGGACTCCGGAGCCATCGTTAGAGTTTAGTGAGTTGCGGGAGGAGCCATGTAGAAGGAGCTGGACTCCGAACCCAGAGAGATAGAGGAGCAAGAGCAATAATTTTCAATGAAAAGATAAGTTTTATTGAAATAAACTAAGTGGCTGCTCCAATAGGGCGAGCCATTATTACATGCTGTGGGCCGAGTTACAAGCATCGGCCTTATTGAAAATCAAAATCCTACTTCTACAATAAGGTGAGGACCTCTTGGGAGGAGCTGAGTCTTGAAGCTCGACGGGCCTTTCTGTTCGTTCGGAAGAGGTGATGATCAGGGGAGGAGCTCGGCCCCCTCTTTTCGGATGAACTTGATCAGGTGCCCCCGCTGTATGAGTTCTTCGATCTCTTCCTTGAGAGCCCGACAATTATCCGTGTCGTGGCCGTGGTCCCTGTGAAAGCGGCACCACTTATCTTTGTCCCTCTTCTTACCAGGGGTATTCATTCTAGGGGGAGCGCGGAGTAGTCCTTCGTTGTCCACCTCCATAAGAACTTCTGATATGTTGGCAATGAGGGGGGTGAACTTCTCAAACCGAGGAGTCGGGCGACGCTGTCCATTGCCGTCCTTCTGGGATTTTTGGGAGCCCTCTTCTTCTTCAGTCAGCTTTCGTTTCGTCCCTGAGGTAGACCCTCCGAAGCTTGGAAGGTAGGCGGCCTCTTCGGCACGAATGTACTTGTCACACCTGAGAAGGAGGTCGGCAAAGTTCTGTGGAGGCTTCTTAGCAAGAGAGGAGCGAAGGCTGGAATTGAAGACATTGGATTGGAAGGCGGCCGTTGCGACAGATTGGTCGAGGGAAGCTATAGACCTGGCCTCAGCTGTGAACTTCTTCACATAGTCTCTTAACTTCTCACCTTTCTCTTGCCTGAGCTGGAGGAGTGAGATGCTGGTCTTCTCCGTGCGCCTGCTACTCACGAAGTGGGTGATGAAGAGTGTTTCGAACTGCTCGAAGGAGAATATAGAAGACGGGGCGAGGCGGGAGTACCATTCCCGAGCCGGGCCCTTGAGAGTAGCAGGGAATGTCTTGCACAGCAGGGCATCGGAAGCTTGGTGGATGAGCATGAGAGTCTTGAAGCTCTCAATGTGGTCAACGGGGTCAGTTTCCCCGGTGTAAGTCTCAAATTGGGGAGGTTTGAAGCCGAACGGCACAGGTGCATCCACAATGGTTCGGGAGAAAGGGGGTCGAGTAGGACGTAGGGTCCTCCCCCTAAGCTCTTCTTCTCGACCTATCTGACCCAGGCGCCTCTCTACCTCATGGAGACGGCGATACATGGTGTCGTCCCTCCGACGGTAATCAGCCGAGCCTCTAGACTCGTCTTCGTAGGAGGGAGAGCGAGGGCTGCGGCGATGGTAAGTTCGGGAGCGACGAGGACTTGGGGTACGCCGGGAGTTGGTAGGAGCGGGACGAGGAGATGGGGACCGTCGGCGAGGGCTTCGGACTGGAGGAGGGGACGGGGCCTTGGGTGCGTTGGTGAGAGCTTGTAGAATGGTCGCTTGGAACTGCTGGAACTCGGCACGGGTGATTGGTGCCTCCTCGTTCTTAGGCTGCTGCCGACCCACGGGGGAGCGTGGCCTTCTTCTGCGATGCTCGGGGGATTCCCTTCGCCCCCTACGGTTAGGAGACCTTCTGTAATCCCGGTGACGGGGAGATCGTTCACCCGGACGATAGTGGCGGGAGGTTCCCTCTCGGGCCCGTTTTTCGTCCAGATGGTGACGAAGATCCACGTCCTTCTTCTGCCGAAAAAAATTATATATTATTAATATGATTTCAACTTATACAAGTTTCACAATTTGTAATAAGAAATAAAAAATTTCTACAAATTTATTTTATAAAATAACAACTTTCTTAGATACAATTTCAATTTTTTTTAATTTTTCTAATTTTAAATAACAAACAAAGATTTTATACAATTTTTTATACATTTACTATTATCTTCAATTTGTTGGTCTTCAATTTGTTTTTGTTGTTGTTGATCTTGAATTCTTTATTTTGGTTGCTATTATTGTTGTTGTTGTTGTTCCGGCGAGGTGCTCCCACTTGTGGACGTGTCGAACGCTTTTTCTTGAGTGCTATCTTCGGCCTTCAGTCAATTTTTTGTGCAGACGAGCATCTCCAACGATTGGGGCTTCAAGCGATTCCTGTAATCAGTTAAAACCCTGCCACTTGTAGAAAATGTACTTTCTGGAGCAACTGTAGAGACAGGAAGAGTTAGTAGATCTTTATCCATATATTTAAGAATACTATAAGTGTGTTCATGGTCTTTCCACCATTGTAAAATATCTACTGAAGAAGTAAAAGACTCAAAATCTTGTTGATTATACCAATGTAATTCATTTGGTTGATTAGTTCGAGGTTTTTTGATTGAATTTGTGCAAGTAAATTAAATGTTCTATCATCTAATTTACTCTTACCCTTACCTTTAGAAGTAGCGAAGAAGAACTAACTAAAGAAATTGTACTAGTAAATGCAAAACTTCTATCATAATAATCATACAAGCTATTTAATGTCGATTCAAATTTGACTAAAAATGTTGCGCAATCAATATCAGATTCATCTGGCCCAAGTAAAGCAAAAAATATTTCAATCAAACTCTTCATACCTTCTAATTTGATACGAGGATCCATCACAGTAGCAACACAATACAACATAGGAGGAGGATTAAAATACTTCAAAAATTTTATATATGCAAGTTTCACAATATGACCAATAAAAGCATTATCGATTATTTCTTTGAAAGTTTGCATCATAGTAACTATTGACATAAAAATGCTAGTAGAAGTAGATTCATAAGATTTTAAAATTTTGAAAGTTGCGGTTTTAAAAGGTTCTAAAAATTTCAACAAAGTTTCGGCATAAAACCAATGTTGGGGAGTCATTTCAAAATTCGGCATATTTTTTGCAAGACAAAAATCATTTATACACGCTTTATATTCAGTAACAACTTGTAGTAAATCAAAAGTAGAGTTCCATCGGTGTTCAACATCCTTTGAAAAAAAATTTAAATGTACATTTTTAAGCCTACACCAAGTTTTCCATTCTTGAAATATGGTGCCACTTAATGCAATAAAATATACACAATTCCTAATGTTAACTATATATGGTTCGGCTATTTTTAATGTATCTTGAATGCACAAATTTAAAATATGATATGCACATTTAACATGAAAAATATTGTCAGATGGAGGGTTTAATGCTGTTTTTGAAATACTAATTGATGCATTGTTGTTAGATGCATTATCAAAATTTATACACATAATTTTATCACGAATATGAAAAACATCACAAATTTCTAAAATACGGTTTGCAATTTCATTACCACTATGGGGATAGGACAACACGGCAAGTGATATGATCCTTTTTTGAATAATCCAATCACTGTCGATCCAATAACAGGTTATTCCCATCATTGGAATATTGTTGCAACCCGTCCAACAATCGGAAGTTAAAGAAACTCTACAAGTTAAACTCCATAAAATTACAATCAAAGCTTTCCTCATTTCATTGTACAATCCGATTTGCAAGTATTCCTAGGGATTCTTTTAAAATGGGGGTTTATGGCGGTTTGATTAAAATTTTCTAAGTTTCTACTCGGGATAGGAAAATTGTAACTCTTTCTTGATTACTAATCGGGCCATTTCCCGACGAACAAGTTCGAGATTATAAGAATGACTATCAACTACATCGGTCTTAGGGTGGATTTTTTGTTGGCCGGGTAGGTCAACAAGAAGTTCTTTATGTACATTTTGGAAGTGTCGTCTAATTGTACCCATGCCCTCACCCCTCTTCCATTTGTATGGCTTCGAACATGTTTTACAAACTTTTAAACCTACACCCGGTACATTTTCGTCCGGAATATAATCATAAAATTTGTGTCAATCACTACTTTCTCCTTTAGTTTTCCTACTACTAGCCCCTTGTGTTGTTTCGGTTGCTTGTGTTTGTGGTTCTTCTTCTAATTCTATGTCTCCTACAAACTCATCATATGCATCAATATGTTGAGTCATAGGATTAGGGTACTCTTCGGCGGGCTCATTTTGTGGGACAATTGGAGGCCTACGAAAAATGCCGGTGAAATCTTGTCCACTTTGGCTACTGCCGCTACCTCGTGATCTAGACATGTTGATATATAGTAGTGTATGTGAAAAAATTAAATACAATGTAGGCGCGATAAGTTGCAAAAATGAATCTAGAAAACAAGAGGGTTGTGAGAGAGAAGATAAAAAAACCAACAAACAAATATGATCAAAAAATTATAACTACAAAATAAATAAAAATAGAAGAAGAGGTTGTGAAATTTTGATACCGTTCACCGCGGATAGTCGGATATAAAATGAGAGTGAAAATAAGAATAGAAGTAGAAGTAGAAGTCCGGAATTGAAGACTTGAAGAGAGCTTCTTTGTTTGATCACTTGGAGGAGTGTAAGACTTGAAGACGTAGTTGAATGTTGAATTCGATACGATCGGAATTTGTCGTTTGATCATTTATATTTTGCTACCTTCTTTGTTCAATTGTTCACAAAAATTGAAATGAATTGAGTAATAATAGTAGAGAGAGTAAGAGAGTAAGGTGTGAATTTTTAGTGTGGATTTTAGGGGTATTTATAGGGGAAAAATAAAAAACCAAAAAAAAACAAAATCAACGGCTAAAAGAGCCATTAACGCTCTCGGTAAGGGATTAGGCCCGTTGGACCCGCTGGTCGAACGTTGGACCCGCGCGGGTCGAACACGGGTCAAACGGTTCGCAACCCGCTAGTCGACCCGCGGGTTCGCGGGCGGGTCGAGAATTGTTCATCCAGGTTATCGGGTCGGGTTCAACGGGTTGAATTCGCTATTTTGAGGACCCGGGTCGACCCGTTTACATTAACGGGTTCGACCCGAACCCGAACCGGTCACTCATGGGCCGGGTTAGGCGGACGGGTCGCGGGCAGTTCGCAGGTCAACCCGGCCCGTTTGCCATCCCAAGGCTGTTTAGAACTTATCACAGTATATAGATACTCATTTCTATTATATGCAAAATATTAGTTGATTTTTAGTGGAAAATTTTGGGGTTGGTAATTTCAGAACATGAAGTAGAGTTCAACAGTTTCAGAGCATGGAACTGAGTTCTTCGATGCCTACAATTTGTGGATCCAAAGCTTCTTTAGTTTGTGCCCAAATCCGTGCCCTCAATCATTTGCCTTTTCCCTCGTACTTGACTCTTCGATCATAATTATTTCCCATATATATATTTTCTAAGTTAAGATTATTTATTTGGTTTGAAAATGATGTTAACAGGTATTCTATTTCCTTAATCAATTAGAAGTTGGAAAAGAGCAAGGCCAAGATGTATAGAAGGTAACATTCAACTATTTTCTTTTAACTTAAGTTGAACCAGTAATTTACATGTACAATGCACATCTTAATAAATTTGTATTTTTTAAAGTAAGAACTTCTGCATATGCTGACCTTGAACCTGAGGGCTCATTTATATTAGGTATGCACGGGTTTGTTTTTATATAAATGTATGTATTTGTGAAATTTAGTTTGGACGTATATTACGTGCGTTTGTTTGGTTACAAAGTTAGGATTTGTTGAGTTACAAACCCCAACTCTCCCTTTAAAATAATAGAGATTTCTAAGATTGTGCAAATAAGAAAGATCATTTTATTTGATAGAATAGAGTTATGTTCTTCTAGCTTGATCATTTGTATATGAATGTTTTACAACATTTATTTGTTTTTTCTTCTTCAAACATGTAAAAGAGAGATGGTTAAGGGCACCATTATAGGCTAAAGTCCTGAGACGAGACTTACTAACATGATATAAACGTTTGTGCCACAGACCAGCATCAGAGGATACAACACCAGCAAAATTCGGATGAGATTTATGTGCATGTAGAAAATCTAGATGATATAGACGACTCTGTCGACTAACCCGCCCAAACTCCTATCCAGTGTGTGAATTTGTAATAGAACAAGCTAAAAAATCGAATGTAATGACAAGACCACTATCGCATAGAGCACAAATGGAAATAAGGTTCATGGATAAAAGAGGAGCATAAAGAACATAAGGCAATGTGAAAGTGGGATAGCTAATGGATATGGAGTGTGTAGTGAGAAATTGTACAACGGATGTGTGAAGGGATGGAGAGTGAGAGGGAAGTGCAGTGCTGGTGGTGAGCAGTGTACAATTACTAGTAAGATGATGTGATACACCAGAATCTCAAATTCAGGAAGAATTTATACCATGAGTAATAGAGAATGCATAGGCAGAGGGGCCAACTAGTCGGGTCGAGTATGGTCCTTCACTACTCAGACCCGGACCCGTGAGGACCGGGTCTAGTTCCGGGTCCGGGTCCTATTAAAATATTCCTACCCGTTTGGGTAGGAGCAAGAGTGTGAGCGGCGAGCGAAGGCGGCGAGTAGATGATTTAGAATAGAGGAGAGAAGAAAAATACATGAGTTTTGAGTTTGGAAGAGGAAGATTTAGAATTGAGGAGGAAGGAGGGGAGGGATAAGGATATAATATTTATTTTTATGTTGATTTTTTTGGTTTTTTTAACGGGTCCGGGTCCGGGCCTGGTCTCTTTTGAGCGGACCCGTACCCGAAAGTACAACGGTTCTCATTTTAGGACCCGGACCCGGATAGGCCGGATCGGTTCTGATCCAATGCCGAGTCGGGGTCAGATCCGGGTTTCAGGTATTTATACCAATGCTAGGGCCAGCATTGGCAGACTATCCCAAGAGCTTGAGTTCCACCTGAGCGAAGCCATGCTGAAGATTTACCCAATCAACAGGAGATAGTAAAGTTGGAGTGACGGTCATGGCAGAAGATGTAAGGGAAGAGGTATGGTGAGGAGGAATGAGACTAGCGATGCTGTTGCCAGGACCGGGATGTTGCTACTGTTGCTGGTATTGGAAGAATGGTTGGTCGAATAGAGTTGCCGGGTTGCGTTGATGCTTCGTCCGTCACTGAACAGTTGCTGCTGTTGCCGGAGATACTGTTGTTGATTCGTTGTTGCTGTTGATTGTTGTTGGTGGCTCTTGCTGTTGTTGAAGGCAGCAAGAAAATAAAAGGAAAAAAAAGAGAAATTTGTATAATTAGGGCTAGAGATTAGTGAAGGGAAAAGAAATTAGGGATCAAAGCTCTGATACCAAGTTAAGGTTAAGAGTGATATTGAAATAGGTTATTGAATTAATTATAATTGAGTACAATATCTCCTCTATATCGGAGATAAGCAAGAACTAAATTAATACATATTCTAATATGAGACTAAACTAAACTAAACTAAGTAATGTAGCATCAAATATAATATCTAACATACTGAAATCAGAATTGGGTATAAAAAAATAATCCAATAATGGACTACAGTGTCAGTGTTGGTATCTTGGAACACATTAGGCTTAAAAGTAAATCAAGTTTAAGTTTTGGATTTGAAAATTATTTTCACAATAATTTTATATATATATATATATAATGTTATTTATAAAATGATAATTGTTCCAGAAAAGTAACAATTTCAAAAAGCAGGTAAGAATGGGGAGGCGGTAATGGTCGAGCAAGAGTAGGGATGGCATTCGGGCCGTTCGGGCCGGGCCGGGGCGGGTTTGACCGGGTTTTGACCGGTCCCGGGCTAACCCGGGCCGGGCTCCTCGAAACGCGGGCCGGGCTGGGCCGGGCTGATGGTAAGGAACCCTGGCCCGGACCTGGCCCCTAGCCCCTAGTGTGGGGGCCGGGCCGGGCCGGGCCCTTGTATGAAATTTTTTTTTTTCATTGTTAATTGAAGTGTACTCGTTGGTTGACATTTATTTAAGTGACGTTGAAGTGTACCCGTGCCCGATCCTACTTTAAACTTATATGGGGTTTGGCACTTCTTACATATTTTAAGTCCTACACTCTTATCATTTTGTGAATGGACAAAATTGAAAAAATTGTGTACTTCCGAAGTAGTCCCTCTAGTTTTCTTTGAGGTTAGAGAAGGACCTTGTTCCGATGGTTGTGGTTCTACATGATCTTCTATTTCTATAGGATTTGAGTGTGTTTCATTCAAATCGGGAAAACGATCATAATTAATAAATGTGTCTTCACTATCTATATATTGGTTAGGAATGGAAGGAATGTGATGACTAGTAGATTCTTGACTACTATGCCTACCACCACCGCGTGATCGGTTAGAGGCCATTTAACTATGAAAAAATAAAAATGAAGTAGTGAGTGAGTAGTGTATGTTTCTTTTACCACTTTACCAAAATTTAAAATAAAATCTAAAAAAAATGAGAGAAAGAAGATCAAGAAAACACAAATTATATGACAATAAAGAAGTAGTATGCTATGTTAATTCTACAAATTAAAATTATACTAAAATGAGTAGTGTATGTTTCTTTTACCACTTTACCAAAATTAAAAAGAAAATCTAAAAAAATGAGAGAAAGAAGATCAAGAAAACACAAATTATATGACAATAAAGAAGTAGTATGATATGTTAATTTTACAAATTAAAATTATACTAAAATACCGTAAGAAAGTTGAGACTTAAGTTGTTGTTGTTGAGAAAGTTGAGACTTGAGTTGTTGTTGTTGAGAAAGATGAGACTTGAGTTGTTGTTGTTGAATGAGTTGATCACTTTGATTGTTGTTGATTTCCTTCCTTCAAATTAGATCTTGATCCCTTGAAAGATTGTTGAAAGAATAGTAGAGAGAAAGATAGTTGAGTGAATTGGTGAAGAGAAATGAAAGGAATGATGTTGTATTTATAGAAAATGTAATTTTTTTGATTTCCTAAAGTACCCCCCAAAACTAGCCGTTATAAATCCGTTGGGGGGTATTTTGGTAATTTAAATTTTTTTTTTAAAATTTTCTAGACAAAAAAAACAGAGCAACGGTCGGCCCGGCCCAGCCCGAGCCCGCACGGGCCGGTTCAACCGGTCCCGGGCCTCTAGCGGGCCGGGCTAGACCGGGCTGGTTTGGGAAAAGTAGGGACCGGCCCTGAACCGGTTCAATGGGGGCCGGTTCAAGGGCTGGACCGGTTATGAGGGGGGCCGGGCCGGTCCCGGGCCAGCCCGGCCCCGATGCCATCCCTAAGCAAGAGGTTTGGAAGGGAGAAAGTAGTGATGATGGTGAGGTTGTCAGTAGTTGCTATAAGAGAGCTAAAGAGAAGCTAGATTCAGCAGTAAGATTTTACGTAGGAAGAGAATAAAATATTTTAAGTTGGAAGCGAATAAAGGTAAATTTACAACTACGTACAGTTAACACTGTAGGGTGGAGTTTGTATAAATTCTTTTATAAAAAATATAAAAAAAACTTAGGGGCGTTTGGTTCACGGATTGAAAATTTTCTATGAATGAATGGATTCTCGGAATGTTGCACTATCACGTTTGGTATACTACATTGCATTTCCGGGAATCCTTTATTATTGTAATTTTTTATTCTAGGTTTTTGGGTTTTTTTTATGTTTGTTATGAAAATCACATGAGAATACTCAAATTCCATGATTTTAGGAAGGAATATATTTTTTTATTCTAGTTTTTTTTTTGTTGTTTTATTGTTTGTTATGGAAATCCCATGAGAATCCTCAAATCCCATGGTTTTTGGGGAGAATGGAAATCCCTCCGAACAAAGGATTTTGATTCCTTTGGGAATCTATCATTCCTTCCAAAACTATGTTTGCCACATACCAAACAAGGTAATCTAAGAGAGAATATGAGATTCTCTTGCACATTCCCACGTACCAAACGCCCTTTAAGGGTATATAGTTGTCATTTTGACCAACGATGTATTCAGTTTTAAAATAAGGTAAGATGAAGGTATATTACAGGTAGTTTAATCCAAAAAATTCAGAATACTAATAACAATAGTAGAGTAAAGGTGGTAATTTTATTCGATAACCTGATACCCCGATTCGAATCTGACCCAAATTGTAGAGAATGGATCGTTCATAATATACCCTTTTTTTATTGGATTCATATCTTTGTAGATTCGAGTACAATAACCTAATGGATAATCCGAACTATATATATATATATATATATATATATATATATATATATATATATATATATGTTAATTAAAACATATACCCAAAATTCAAATAGATTTTAATGCTTAGTGATGCTGCTGTTTTGGAATGAGAGAAACATATGTCAGTTCTTGTTATTTGGAGAGGGAAAAATAGATCTAGGGCATAGATCTGGTCCAGATTCTTGGTTGAGTGAATGGCTGGTGAGATGGATTTGGTGGTGTTTGACGGCCGCCAGATACCTGCAAGACGCCTATAAACACAAGGAGAGATCTTGCAACAGGCCCTCCAACGATCTAGTCAGTCACTGATAAAAGTGGATTAGGGTTTGGATGGTAAAAAATGCATTACCTTCTAACAGTGGTACATACCTGGCATTTATAGGCAGAGAGAGGGAACCCTAGTGGGCCAGGTTGACCCTCTCTGTGGGCCTGATTGGTGTGTTGTATCAGCAGGTGGCCCATAGAGCATATGAGCCTGATTTAAGGGGGTTTACGGATCCTGAGGGGGTCTGACGACTCAGGTAGAGCTGGATTATTTACCTACATCATATTCCCCCCACTCTTGGAGGGTTGGGTGTACCAGTCGTCAAGGATTAGTCCAATCTCGTGGGTGAGAAGATCGGTCGATAGTGTGCATAAGGGTAGGACTGAAGATCCCCACAAAGAGTGACATGGGGTCAAGACTGAGCTCTGCAATGCCAAGCTCCGACCTTTGAGCTCCGTGATGCCGAGCTCCGACCTTCAAGCTCCGTGACGTCAAGCTCCAACCTTCGAGCTTCATACCGCGATGGTGGATAGCAGAAGCCAGTGGGTTGGTCAAAGTAAGTGTCGAGCGTTGAGCGAAGTGTGCATGGTCAGAAAGCTTACAATTAGCACGAGGAGCATGCCGAGCATCGAGCGAGGCATACTTGATGAATAAGCTTGTAGCTAGCTCGAGGATTATGTCGAGCATCGAGCGAAGCGTACTTGGTAAGAAAGCTTGCAGCTAGCTCGATGAGCATGTCGAGCATTGAATGAGACATACTTGGTGAGAAAGCTTGCAGCTAGCTTGAGGGGCATATCGAGCATCGAGCAACGTGCTTGGTGAGAAATCTTGCAGCTAGCTTGAGGAGCATGCCGAGCGTCGAGCAACGTGCTTAGTAAGAAATCTTGCAGCTAGCTCGAGGAGCATGCCGAGCATCGAGCATGGCATACTTGGTGAATAAGCTTATAGCTAGCTCGAGGAGCATGTCGAGCATTGAGCGAAGCGTACTTAGTGAGAAAGCTTGCAGCTAGCTTGAGGAGCATGCTGGGCGTCGAGCGAGGCGCACTTGGTGAGAAAGCTTGTAGCTAGCTCGAGGGGCATGCCGAGACTCGAGCAAATCGAACTTTGTGAAAAATCTTGTTGCTAGCTCGAGAAGTATGCTGAGTGTTAAGCGAAACGTACTTGGTGAGAAAACTTTCATCTAGCTCGAGAAGCATGTCGAACGTCGAGCGAAGCATACTTGGTGAGAAAGCTTGCAGCTAGGTCGAGGAGCATGTCGTGCGTCGAGTGAAGCAAACTTGGTGAGAAAGCTTGTAGCTAACTCGAGGAGCATGCCGAGCGTCGAGCGAAGTGTACTTGGTGAGAAAGCTTATAGCTAGCTTGCGGAGCATACCGAGCATCGAGCGAAGCATACTTGGTGAGAAAGCTTGTAGCTAGCTTGCGGAGCATGCCGAGCATCGAGCGAAGCATACTATAATACCCCAGATATTTTAAATAATTTTTTTTAAGATTAATAAATGAATTAAAATGATTTTTGATGATTTAATAAATATTTTTCTGAAACTTATCTTTTACACGTGCAAAACACATGCAAATATTCTTTTGGGAAGTTCAAAGTCAAAAATTATTTTGGGAAAACTCATTATTTATTATTAGATATTATTTGTGAATTTTTTGGATTTTTCTGATAATTATTGGACCTATTTGCAAATATTAAAAAAAGATGGATTTTTGTGCAAAATTACCACTTGAAGTGAAAACTCCAAATTTTTTTATTTTTGGGTTGGGCATAATGCCTGGTCAACTCAGAGGTAAAGAGTTTACTGTTTGTTTTAATAAATTTGGTTTATTTTGTAAGTTTTAATAAAGAAAGGTCTTTTTGCAAAATTGCCACTTAGAAGGGCAAAAGTGCAATTTCGTTTTTCTGGGTTTTCAAAACAGTGCCGGCAATTATTAGGGTATTTTTTTTTTTTTAAATCTCAATTAAGTTGGTTTTATTTAATTTCCAAGTATAAGAATCTATATATGTAAAGATATATTTAAAAGAGGTATTTTGCAAATCTATATAATAAAACACAAAGAAAGCTATCAAGTGGCTCTCCTTCAATCTCCCCAAAATCAAAGGCCCAGATCTAATCTTACAAAATACATTTTCCCCCACTAAAGTTTCTCCCCAAAACTCAAATTCAAATCCCCCAAAAACAACTCATTTATTTATTTAATTATTTCTCTCTCTCTCTTATATATACTTATGGAAATATGGACTTTTATACCCCAATTTATAATTATTTTTCAACATATATCTATATAATAAATTTTAAAAAAAAAGCTATCAAGTGGCACTCATTCAATCTCCCCTAAAACCAATGGCATATTCTCCCAAAACATATTTTTCCGACCAAAATTTTAAACCCCAAAATTAAATTTTTCCCCTCAAAATTAAAAAACTCATTACTTTATTACTATCTCCATCTTCTCTCTTCTCTCTTCACTTTTTCATATTTTTCTCTTTCTTTCTCTCCCTCTCTCTCTCCCATTCTTTCTTTATTTACTTAAAAATTTAGATTTTAAGATTTCAGGTCTGTAAAATTTTCAGAATTTTTATATATTTTTTTATTGCACATGTTATATTGAAAATTTCAAATATCTCTTCAACAGTTAAATTTCATCATTTTCCATCCTTAAAGTTCTAAGAAGTTGGATTTTCAACTTATACTAATAGAAACATGAACTTTTATTTACAACTAATTATTGTCATACTATTCAAACTTGAACTACATAATTGTTGTTTTACTGTTTACAGGGCTTTTCGTGTGTTGTATCGTTTCGAAGAAGTGTCGTAGGCACGTGCCCACGGGAAAATCTAGTCTATATAATTGTGGTAGGGTAAAAATGGCTTGGGGCCCAACCAGGGCCCAATACAGCTCTCACTCAAAAAATGGTAGAAACAGCAGTCTAGTTCGGCTTCGAGCCACTGCAGGGTCGGCGCCGAACCTCAAGTTCACCCCCACAAATCTGGTCTCCTCGTATCCGATGAGCGGCGATGGCCCTCGACCTCCGATCCACGACAGCCCTCCGGGCCGTCCGCCCCTCCTGGTATAGAATGAGGATGACCTGGCACAGCCTGGGCCACCAGATCCTCCCGGAAGCACAGAAGCCCCATGATCTGCCATGTCAGCTCCAAATACCACCAAGGGCTTTGCCGCGTCAGCCCTATACCACTCCTGGTACTGCCACGTCAGCCCTAAACCCCCTGGGCCTTCTGCCACGTCAGGCCCATGGGCTTTCGGGTTCAGACCCGGCCCCCAAGCGGATCCAAACCCGATTGGAATTCTCTATAAATACTAGACCCTCACCCACCTTTAGAGGTAACCAATCTTTTGCCACTTAAATTCTCCTAGTTATTGCTACTCTCTCACAGAGACTGACTAGATCGTCGGAGGGTCCGCCACCGGGATAAACCCCGGTGTTTCAGGACCGTCTGCAGGTACACAAGACCTCGGATCCGAACCCTCTGATCCGAGCCGAGGCATCCACCTCCCTCCGAGCCCATCGCAGGTGCCGCCCGGTCAACCGAGGGTCGTCAGACGAGCAGCTTTCTCCATCAAATACAAATCGAGTCCGAACTCACACCTGGTGCATCCACACGTCTCCCAGAAATAAACCGCATCAATAATAAAATACAAAGAAAGCTATGAAGTGGCTCTCATTCAATAGGGTTGAAATCAATAGTCCAGATCTAATCTCACAAAACATATTTTCCCGCCCAAAAGTCCCCCCAAAAACTCAAATTCAAATCCCAAAAAACAACTTCTTTATTTATTTATTTATTTATTTATTTATTTATCTCTCTCTTTCTCTCTCTCTCTCTCTCATTCTCTCTCTATTTACTCAGAAATTTATATTTTCAGATTTCAGGTTTGTAAATTTTTAGATTTTTTATGCATTTTTTATTGCTCATGTAACATTGAAAATAGAAAACATCTCATCAACAGTTAAATTTCATCATTTTCCATACTCAAAGTTCTAAGAAATTGGATTTTGCACCTTCATTTATAATTATTTTTCAACATATACTAATGGAAATATGGACTTTTATTTACAACAAATTATTGTTTTACTATTCAAACTTAAGCTACATAAATGTTGTTTTACTGTTTACAAGACTTTCATATGATGTATCGTTCCGAAGACGTGCCGTAGGCACGTGCCCACGGGAAAATCTAGTCTATTTACAAAACCCTAAAACCCTATTTTTCGGCCTATTTAAGGTAGTGTGCAGACCTTTGCTGCACAACACAAAAGGATTTCTTTATTACTATTTTCTTGAAGTTTTAAAGCGGGGAATCTTGGTTTTCTTGCGAAAGGAAAGATTTTCTTATTCTCTTTATTTTTCTTCGGTTGATTCTTCAATAAGGTGAGTGACATATGTTTGTTTTCTTATTGTTCTAAGAATGTTGTATGTGATGATTTCTCCATGAGAAAGCATGTTGAATTTTGATGAGTAGATGAATTAAAAATTGAATCTTTTTTATGAAACCATATTATTGATGATTGAAACCCTAATTTGATGATTTGAGATCGTTAAAGAACCTAATAGAAATCATGAGTATGATGTTTTCAATCATGTTGTTGTTGATTTTAACCAAATGCTATGAGATTGTATGATGTTATTCCATGAAAGTGAACAAAACTTATTAAAAGATGAACTTTACTGTGTATATGCATATATTGTCTGTTCTTGATATTCTAGTGGATAAACCTTGATTGAAACTTGTGGTGATTTTCTTATATCATGGGTATGTTGTTTTGTATTATATCTTTACTGATTTGATTACACAAATTAAGGTTGCATGATGATTATTTCAAAAGTAAACAAAAACCTAATCTATACTGTGTATATAAAAACATACACTCTGTTTTGGTATTTTGATGAGTAAGAACTTGATTAATACATGTTGTATTGTATGTATTTCATGGGTAAAACTGATGTAAAGGGTTGTGTATGTGTTAACAATGTTCAAGATAGGGGTTTTGGAACAAAAGAATTAAGTTTTGAAGTTGGAGTTAAGTTTTTGCTTCGGGTCTGTGTGTGATCAGCCGAAATTGGTTTTATGAATTTTTGATGGAGTTTTGATTGGATTTCAAGTGTGTAGATTGCAACCCCCATTTCTGCAAATACGTATTTTGTGAGTATTTTCTGTATCTCGATATATATAAATTCGTTATTTGTTAAATTCGTTTTTAATTTCATGTTAAAGCATTTTTCTAAACAATAGTTATAATTATTTCGAATAAACTTTGTTTCTGTTCCTACTTGATCAACTATTTACATTTTAACTCAAATCAAAAATATTATCACTGTTTCGACTATTGCAACAAATTCCAATTGTTATATAATGATATTATTCTGATAACTGCTATTGTTGTTGTTAGTATTATTTATTGTTATTATTATTATTATTTTGTTATTATTATTGTCACTACTATTATTGATAGTATTTTTATTCTTACTGCTATTATTAATATTAATTGTCATTATTAGTATTATTATTTTTATTGTCATGGTTATTATTTCTATTCTTATGGTTATTGTGATTAGTTATTATTATTATTGATTACGGTTACAATGGCGGTCTTAGGGACGTCCAGAGGGAACATTCCGATTCGGTTATAACCTAAAAAGGCGTTCATGAAGCTTAACAGCTCGTGACCCGAGGTCGCATCTATCAGGGCGTCGATGCTCGGGAGGGAGAACGATCTTTAGGACAAGCATTGTTGAGATCTGTGAAGTCTATATAGATCCTCCACTTCTCGTTTGATTTCTTCACCATCACAATGTTGGCCAACCACTCTGGGTAGTTGACCTCATGTAGGAACCGAACAGAGAGGAGCTTGTCCACTTCTTCTTTTATCGCCTGTTGTTTGTCGGGAGCGAACTTACGATACTTCTGTTGGACTGGTTTCGAGTCCGGGTGGACGCTCAACTTGTGCATGATGAGGTCCTCTGAAATCTCTGGCATATCCGAGGGCGTCCATGAGAAGAGGTCTACATTCCGATGGATGCAGTCAATAATGGCAAGTTTTAGGTCTGGAGCGAGAAACTGGCTTACTCAGAACCATTTAATCTGTCCTATCAAGAAAAAAGGATCTCCTCTAACTGGTCGACGGACTCCAAGCCCAATGAATTCCTGTTAGATGGAAGTTCGCCTGCATCAAGGGGGGAAACTCCCCCCCCCCCCCACTGCTGCCATATATCATGAATGAGCAGATTCTTGATTGGATCTTACCATGCTGACCCTATGGTCGGTAGGAAATTTCATCTTCATGTGTTAGGCGGAGGGCACTATCTGGAGGGAACAGAGGACGGGTCAGCCGAGGATAGCATTATAGGCGGCCTTGACGTTAACCACCATGAAATCTATTGCCTCTGTTCGGATGGTTGGGGCCGTTCTGGCTGTGACATCAAGCGTGATGATTCCCTCAACATGGACAGGAAGCCCGAGAACCCGTGGAGCGTGTACCCGATCGCTTTAGCCTATCGCGAGAGAGTTTGAGTCTTTCGAATGCGGCCAGGAACATGATGTTGACCGATATTCCGTTGTCAACGTGGATGCGGCGGACCTCGTGATTAGCCATGCCGAGTTTGATTACCAGGGCATCACAATGGCATTCGGACGCCTTATAGGTGTTTGTTTGAGAATGAGACCGCCAGTTCTTGACCCTTGGGGGGCGGATAGTTATGAACTGAGTTAACCTCCTGTACCAAGGCCTTGCGGGAGGTGTTCGACTCTCCCCTCATAGGTCTACCGTGGCCATAGTGAAGAATGGCCGGCCCAGCGGCTCCTGCGGGCTCGGGTTCCGCCTCTGGATGTCTGTTGGTTGTTCGAGGAGGAGGCGAAGCCCTCGGGTTAGTTCGGGTGAACTACCTTAGGTACCCCCTTTGGATGTGTAACACCCCAGCCTGAAACAGCGATTTTTCTAACAACTGCCCATCTCAAACACTCCCGATATGGGATTAAACAACCCACATCTCCTCGATCTCACACACAACCACGTGCAGACCCCCCCACCCCCCCTTCCTTCAACCGGGCCCACAAGCCAGCTCAGCGCAACAGACAGCAGCTCTCTGCTGCTGTCTCCTCCCGTGGGCCCCATTGGTGCCACGTCACACCAAGCACAACCAAGCTTTTGTGTGCAACCTTCTCACGTGGGCCCCGCCCACCATTAGTTTCATATAATGCCCCTATAGGAAATTTTATAGGACAAGCCTCCAATTATATATATATATATATATATATATATATATATATAACGCGGGGTGTTACCCAAATTTTTTTTTTTCAAATCTATAATTCCAATTTCAATTCTTCAATTTCTATGTCACTATAAACATAAAATAAAATAGTTATATTTAAAAAAAAACAAAATTGGCAGAGTTTCACCTGAAAATTTTGCCCCGAAACACAAAAATCTTACAAAATTCTGCTCTAAATTTCGTAGCTCACAACACAAGTAATATTTTCATGGGCTCCCCAGGCCAAAATGAGCAGAAACACATAGGCAATATAAATATCATGCTCTGGGGGCCAAACTCAAAATAGAATATCAATTATCAAATAAAAAATCAAAAATTTCTTCAAAACGTAGTAAAAATTTTAGAAAAAAAAACTTTTAAAACATACCACAGGACCCGCTACTCCACAACGAGATGGGTACGGGTCAAAAAACATAACATACTACCCCACACTATACTCATCATCGTCATCTACATGTTAATACATCCAAAATACAATTTAAACCATAAATCTCGCTATTCATATCACTAACTTATACAAAAATTTCAAAGTAAAATAATCACTCAACTAAATTTATGCCACACATCTGCACTACTGAGGACCTGCAAGAGTAGGGGGTCTAGGGTAGTCCTGGGACTCCCCTAACCCCCCAAACACTAAGGGGTTAGCCATTTATGGTGTGAGTATAATTTACCAGTCTAGCAAATAAATTAAACTGTATAAAGAAAATAGATTGAACTTACAAATATCAAGAAAATATGATTCAACCTGAAATCTGAACATAAAAACATCGTAAATACGACTTTATATCAAAGTACTCTCCAAATCTGCACCCATTTATATATCTATAGCTTAACACACATCACTATATGCATCACACTAATATCACATATAGCTTCATTTTTCATTCACATAATATTATATCATACATACACACTTTATTTATTTCTTGTACTCTTTTCCATACCACAATTTGTTCAAATCACTCACATTAATTTCTCACACATAATTCCTTCATGGTTAATCTCATATACACCACATCATATCATTTCATGTAGATAATTTCTTCACTTTATATTCAAAGACATAGCACTATATTAATTCACATATATAATTCGTTTACTTTTCATATTTAATCACATACTCAACACTCCTCGTTTCATGAATAACTTCATATCACCATGTCTTTATTTTAATTTCTAATTATATTATGCAATTACCTTGTTTCACAAACTTAGTTGACCGCATACTTCACTTACCATTTATTTTCATGTACAAACTTATGACTTACATTCCTTCATACTCATTTTCCTTCATGTTCATTTTCTTTCTCCTTCTCATATTACATAACATCACACTCATCAACCTTACAACATATTGATATTTATTTGTATTGTATTTATTCTCATCACATAACTTCACATTTGTTCAATCATAAATTACCACATTCCTTTTTATCGCATTTTATCACATATATTAGTTCTACCGTATATCATCACATTCATTCGTTTTCATCGCATCTAGTTCACATGCAGTCAATCTTATAATATCACATTCATTCATATCTTATAACACATGTCATAATATTTCGTAATACGTTAACTTTCATTCCCATTATAATTTACAATTTATCTTCTCTTCATTCTGATTTCATCTTAAAAATTATTTTAATGCTCATTCTCAGTTTATCATATACCTTGCTTTATAAATCATTCTCATCCCATCATACAACTTTAGTTACTTCTCATTATTATCAATAGTATATCTTACTTTCATTTTCATTTACACCTCATTTTACAATTTTACTTTAACTTTCGTTCTTGTCTGGTAACCGACCAGTAATATCACACCATACCCCAAAGCCAATAGCCTGGGTAATAATCACCGCACCCCAAGTAGAATTTGGGTAATCTAACATCACATCTCAAGCCGATAGCTCGGTTATTATTTTACTTTAATTTTTTCTTTTCATCTTACAATTTACTTTACTTTTCATTTCCATTACACAATACCACTATCATATCAACAACCCACCAATTCACCCTGTGAGTTGTGCTAAGGCAGGTAGTTCCCACCATTTTCATGGAAATAGAAGGTGGGTAGTTCCTCGACACAATTTGTCACGCCCCGCATCCCAAAAAGAAATACGGAATATGGATACATAACTAAGTCCAGCGAATAGCTTTCACCATTCATAAGCTGTAAGGATCTTATCAACATTTCACAGGAATAATAGAGAAATAAATAATGAGAAACCAACCACGCATGCATGAATCAATTAATATAACCAACAGAATTTACTTGAAACAAAATTTAATAAATCTCAAATAAACCAGATCTGGAAACAAGTCATAAATTCTGGGTCACAATTCCCTATACAAAATTCATGTAACAATTACATTTATTCAAGAATAGCAGGAAATTAAATTATAGCAAGAACTCCAGCAACTAAAATCTTTGATCACCTACTCCATCGGGCAACTGATCACCATAATCGTCAATTTAATAAATTGCAGGAAAAGGAAAAAACAAAAAACAAAACGCCCATCAATGCAAGTTACGGGCTACTTGTAGTGCAAGCACAAGTACAGGAAAAGAATAAATAACATAGAGTAACGGTGAAAGCAAACATAGCATAGAATAGACATGATAGAATGACTAGCATAAATCAGAAAACAGAATCAAGTAGTGTGATGAGATAACAGGTACATGTGACATGTGACAGGTAACATGTATCATGCAAGCAGGTAAACATGTAACAGGTGTCAAGTAGCATGTACAGATTATTATGTAACAAGTAAGCATGTAACCGGTATTATGTCATGTCAAGTCTTGTTTTTATTTCTATCTAGGTAGCACTTCATGCATCCCAGATTTTTACCACATGGTTGCTACTTACATGCAGATTTCGTTTAGACCTAGTGGTGGGTTTCTATAGGGTAGTATACTCAGACATCATGTAACAGGTAACAGGAATAGGTTCATGAATCAGGTAGTAAACAGGTACACGAACCAACGGATTCATGCATCAACAAGTTCATGAATAAACAGGTAACAAGTACACGAACCAACAGGTTCATGCATCAAAGCATAAAGTACGACAGGTTCACGAATCCACAGATTCATGAATCAAACATAAAGTGCAACAGGTTCATGTATCAACATGAATCAAACATAAAAATGGGAAATATGAACCCCCTTCTGAGTACACATACCTATATTGTCCATTACTAAGGTCTTTTCCTTAAACCCGGCCTGATTACTTGTTATTATTATTAAACAGACAGAGCATAGGGCTTCTCGTGGATAAGCCATATACATGTCACAAAACAGGGCAAGAATAACATGGCAAGGACAGGTAACAGGTTCAGGTCAGAAGATAAACATGCACAGGTGATAGACAACACATAAAAGGGTAGGACAACGAAAATTCTAGTTCAGGACAGCAAGAAAGTACTGCACCAAATCTGGGATTCCTGTTGCCACAAACATGCAAATCTGGATCCGTCAGAAAATCTAGAAAATAAACTCTCGGCCGAATCCAGCATATATATATAAGTCATATGGTAATTCACAAAAATAAGACTCAAAACAGAATTGTATCCAGAAAACATGTTCAGCCAGATATCACAAGTTTGTATTCATAAACAGGAAAACGGCATAAAAACTTACTGATTAAATTCAAGAAAAATCTGGGATATTTTATAGTATATCTAGTATCAGAAAATATAATTTCATAATATTCCAACATAGATAGTATAGTCAAATAAAATATGAAAACAGCAAGATACAGCAAGTTTGTAAATCTGGAATCATAAACACAGCAGTACTAAATCAGCAATAGATTACAAAATATAAATCGAAATCTAGATCCGTCAAAGAGGTGATAAAATAGATACAGCAGGCTACAATTCATATTCACAAAGTTTTTATTAATATCAAGTAGAATCAGGTTGAAATTAAGGTTCTTTACTGAACAGCATGAACATTCTGCAAGTATAGTAGTTGTTTGCAAGTATAGAATAGTTTATAAAGGTCATCAATTAAATCCACAAAAATTAGGGGTTAATCCCAATCAAGTATAGTTATACCCATTAAACTATTGGATCAAAATATTTTCTTTAACATCAGTATAAAAATAAATAACCATACAGAATTTCATATAAAATAGAATCTGGTATTTTCTACACCTCTGTCGAAAAATAGTCATAACTTGCAACTCACAAATCGAAACTGAGATCTGTCAGAAATTCTAGAAAGTAGATAGAATTCTCTATGATTCATGTTCACAAATAATTTTCATTTACTGACCTTAATAGGGTCTAAAATACTGAACAAAACCGGATAACAGCAAAAACAGAAATCCTCTTATGCATTAAATCGAATAATTCATGCGCAACGAATCCAAATCAAAACAAAACACAAGCATGGTATAGTAGATGTCCAAGAAACATGGTATGGGGTATTTATCAAGTCTACAACAAGAATACTAAGACTAATACATCAAGCATGCAAGACCGTACAACACCTCATCAATCACGAACAACATGCATCTATACATCAAGAATTTATTAGATCTACGTTATTTCATGTCATGTGTGTAACGAGACAACTACGGATAGATCAACAAGTAGAGACAAGGTCTAATCAAGGGATTTCATGGGAATTAACTCTAGGAACAAAAGCTACACTACAGGCAGTATTTAATACTTGTATTTGCAACAAAAAGAATACAAGTTACTTGCCTTATAGTCGACGACGGAAACGATGCAAGAGCGAGAATAACGGGAATAGTTTCCCTAGCACGATCTCAAGCGAACGAATCACGAACCACGAACACAAACACACGATCACAATTACACGAGATCGAATGCAAGCCCAACACCCAAGACCAAAGGCAGCCGAGGTGGAGAAGGTGTACACTGCGATGAGGGAAACTATGGCGGTAGGGCGGCTAATGTCGACGCTGCTGTCTCTGCTACCGACTGTTGCAGCGTCGGGAGGAGGCAGAGGAGGAGACTGGTGCTACTGCTGTCATCGCCTAGTGTCGGGGTGAACAGTGCACGGAGGGGCAGCAGTGTGCAGCTGCTGGCGCTGCATTCGCTGCTGTCTAGAGGGGGGAGACGGGGGGCATTGCAGATCGGGTGGAGCACAAGGCGTTGCTCGGGAGGTCGCAGCACAGGGAAGGTCGCCGAGGTGGGGCGCTGGCTGCAGGCGATGCTGGCTCTGGCTAGCGTGCGGTGCTCGGGAGGAGGGCAGCACGACGCAGCGGTGAGCGCTGTGCTGCTGCTTCTTCGGGATAGGAAGGGAGATGGGTCGGGAGTTCAATGAGTGTAAACGAGGAAGAGCTTTGGGAGGGAGATGAGAGGGGGAAGACGAACATGCGGCTAGGGTTTAGAATAGGTGACAAGGTAAACAGTATATGATAATATATAGGAGAAGAAGTTAGGGTTTTAGGGGGGTAACGGGTAGGGTATATATTGGGTATTGGGTCATAGTTTAAAAAGATTCAATAAGGAAAATAGGGTAGGGTATTAATAAGATCCACTAGACAATAGGTTATAGGTTAAAGGGTTGAAGTGGATCCAATAAGAGATAGGATTGGGTCTTTGGGTTTTAAAATCCAATAAGAAAATGGGTTTGGAGTATTAGGAAAATAAATGAATATATAGATCAACAATAATATAGTAACACAATTAATCAATTTGTATGCAACAAATTAATACTCAAATACTACTAAATACAATAGAATGTAGGACCTCACAAAATGATCAAGACAGTATTTGAATCGAACCAAAATATAATAAGGAGCAAAATAATGTTACATATTATTTAATTAAGTAAAATGGTATATATAAAATCCATACTATAATAAAAATACAATATAGATTACGATTTATAGGCTTCCAAAAATTTTATAAACAATAAGTTTAATAACAATAAATATAATAATATCCTTAATAATCAAATTCATAATAATAAAAATAATAAGATTTGTATTACAATATAAAAATCATAGGAAATAGTTACAAATAAAATTATTGATTAAAAATAGAATTTAATAGGAGATCCAACAATACGTTTTGACAAAAAGAATTTGAAAGTGGAAAAAAAATTACAAAAATCGAAATATCGAAAATACACAGAAAATAAGTATTTGCGAAAACAAGGTTTACACAACTCCAAGGTGCATCAACTCATATCATACCATATTTTACATTAATAACCCTTCTCATAATACAATTTCTTCATGCTATTCATATTAACACATACCACCTTTACCTTTTCATTTGTATAATACATTCACATTTTCTTTTACTTTTCGTATTAATTTCAATTCATACACTTACTTTACTTTCTCGTTTCCACTTCACATTAAATACTTTATTTACTAACTCATTCACATTCACATCAATTACTTTCTTTTCTTTCTCATTCACACTTCACTTTCTTTACTTTCTCATTCTCATTTCACATTTATTCATTTTATTAATTTTTCGACCAGTGAGCCACAGTATCCAACTATACTGAAAGCCGACAACCTAGTAAACACGCGGACCTCTGCCCCTCGGGGGTCTTACGCGTCCGAGGCTACGTCTTTCTCCCAGCCTATGCCAGCGTGAGAAACACTAACCCCAAGAAAAATTTGGGTACTTCCTCCCAGCCGAAGCCAGGAGGGAAAAACACTAACCCCAGATAAACTGGGTACTTCCTCCCAGCCGATCAGGAAGGAAAAACGCTAACCCCAGATAAACTGGGTACTTCCTCGCGACATTTGTCATCGAGGGAATAACCGGGCCTCAAGCTGATAGCTTGGGCGATAGAAACACGTACCCTAAACATAGTTTGGGTAATAGTCACTTACCCCAAGTCGGTCCTTGGGTATTAGGAGGTCTAGACCAAATTCCCAGGATTTCTGTACGTATTGGTCAACAAAATTTATTAGTATATCATTTTCATTTCATCTATGCCTCTCAGTTTATCACCGCACAGTATCTCATCTTTTATTTCAAGAAATTGCCGCATCTCGACATTTACCATGAAAATTATTATCATCTCACATTATTATCATATATCATATCATCTTTTATCTTAACTTATTAACACATATTCGATATTCACTATATTATTTATCTTTTCATTGTATCACACATATGCGTACACCCAGTTATTTAATTATCAGATTATCACTCCATATTATTAATCATCTCATCATACGTTATATATGCATACACCACATAATTTAATTTATAAGATTGCTACATCATATGGGTTCATATTATGAATGCACCCTATTATATAGTTCTTCACAATACCTCATATCATTCCGCCATTTAATCTCCCTTATATCTCCGTGTATATATATATATATATATATATATATATATATGTATGTATATCAACTTTATACTTTCATATGTAATTATATTTCCTTTATAATTTCTCCTTACTATAAAATTTCTCATTTATAACATGAATTTCTTTTTTATAACAAAATTTCTCTCTTATAATATAATTTCTCCTTATAACATAAATATATATAACTCCAGTAATTTTATAAGCACATACACACCATCCACATCATACAGATGATTGCACAACTCCATACATATACACGCCTTTAAGTTCATGTATAAATTACACAACCTCTAGAAATATAATCTTGTCAATATATTTGTATATATATATACATCTCCCATAACACACATATATATAAATTTCAACACACCTGCACACACATATATATTAATTCCTTACATCCAATAATTCACTTTATATATATGGTACACTTAACGTATCACACAAAGCAATTCATAATATAAAATTTTACATAACACAACATGTACATAAAATATAAGAAATCATACTCACTTGGGAAGACGCGTAGACTGACTATATAAGCTCTCCGCTATTGCTCCCCGAACACGCTTCTTCTCCTATTACCATGTTATAACACTAATTAGGGCTTAAAATATTCAAAACCAATTAATGCTGATTATCTATATCTCCATATCTCCAACCATATCAAATCGCTCCTAACCCGCTGCTACAGTCACCTAAATTCCTCATAGGCATTTCATCGAATGCCTGACGTGCATACAATATGTGCACAAATCTCAAATTCTAATAACTAGATTTCTTGTCCATAAAATCACTAAAAATCACCCGATATTAATCTAAGGGTCTATTACAAAGTCTACAATTATTAGTGAGATAATTCTAATATTATTAACTTTCCTTATATAAACCCAAAACCCTAATTTATAAACAACTTGCAAAATCTCCAGTAACTTGCTAATTTCTTGACTCTAGCATCAAAATGAACCTCTAACCAACCCTATACTCCATTTCTCAGCAAAAGAAATTAAAAGCATAAGAAATTACGCAAATAATTAAAACGAAATATACCTCCACTAAATCATTTCTCCAAATTGACTCCACCACTAGCTAGAGCACCCTTCACTTAGCCTACCCTTCAAATTAATTTAAAAACAAAGAAGAAATGGGGTGGATTTTGGGCGGGGTAAGTCTTGGCCGAAATGGGTTTCAGAGGTTCTCAGGTCGGGCGAAATCAAAGAAGAGAAGAAGGAAAAATGGGGTAGGGGTTTTGTAAAATATTAATATAAATAATAAAGTGTGAAGGTAGTTTTAACATAGAAACCCCCAATCTCCAAAATATTACAAATAAACCCTAACTCTGCACTTTTAATAATACTAATAATATAAAATACATTAAATTATCTCATAATAGTCCTCCAAAATTATAAAATAAAAATAAACAATATTTCTTCACAAAAAACTCAACTCATACTCCAATATATCATTTACATCAATAAAACACAAATATCAACACTAATCTCAATATTTAAAATAAAATATACCTAAAATAATTCTGACTAATACAGAGATATAAAAACGGATATTTTCAGTATTTTACAAATTCGAGGTGTTACAACACACCCCCCTTAAGAATTCAGCGTCCTCGCTGAAGCTGAGACTTGCAACATAGCGTTAGGATCTCCTTTCTAGCCGATGTGGAGTGGTATAACCCAGATTCAGTCAAATCTTAGCATACTGCCCCTGGCTACACCGCCAGTGTACTGACCACGACTCCCTCTCAGGGATACAAGACACACACCCACTCTTACCCACATCAGTGTCAAAAGTCAGCTCTGATATCATTGTAACACCCCGACTCGAAACAACGATTTTTCTAACAACTGCCCACCACAGGCTTGCCTCATAAAATGTGCTATAGCTGATTGGTGACCTCTAATCTCAGGCAATTATATATATATATATATATATATATATATATATATATATATATATATATATAGAGAGAGAGAGAGAGAGAGAGAGAGAGAGAGAGAGAGAAATCTTCGGTTGCACACTACTTTAGTGAGCACTCCGTGAGAACTCACGAACTAGAGACCTTATGAAAAATCCGAACCGCTCATATTGTTCTATATACCTTAGATAGCCTAACAATAAAAAATCAAGTAATTTGAAGTTCATTTACCCATGATTTACATCATCACAAAATTGTGTGGCTGAAAATTCTAACAGCATGATGGATGGGCAAATGAACTTCAAATTACTTGATTTTTATTGTTAGGCTATCTAAGGCATATAGAACAATATGAGCGGTTCAGATTTTTCATAGGGTCTCTAATTCGGGAGTGCTCACGGAGTGCTCACCAAAAGTAGTGTGCAACCGAAGGGGACTATATATATATATATATATATATAGAGAGAGAGAGAGAGAGAGAGAGAGAGAGAGAAATCTTCGGTTGCACACTACTTTGGTGAGCACTCCGTGAGCACTCACGAACTAGAGGCCCTATGGAAAATCCGAACCGCTCATATTGTTCTATATGCCTTAGATAGCCTAATAATAAAAAATCAAGTAATTTGAAGTTCATTTACCCATGATTTACATCATCACAAAATTGTATGGCTGAAAATTCTAACAGCATGATGGATGGGCAAATGAACTTCAAATTACTTGATTTTTTATTGTTAGGCTATCTAAGGCATATAGAACAATATGAGCGGTTCGGATTTTTCATAGGGTCTCTAGTTCGGGAGTGCTCACGAAGTGCTCACCAAAAGTAGTGTGCAACCGAAGGGGACTCTATATATATATATATATATAATTGATCTCAAACACTCTCGATATAGGATTAAACAACCCCACATCTCCTCGATCTCACACACAGCCACGTGCAGACACCCCCCCATCCTTTAACCGAGTCCACACGCCAGCTCAGCGCAACAGACAGCAGCTCTCTGCTGCTATCTCCTCCTGTGGGCTCCACTGGCGCCACGTCACGCCAAGCACAGCCAAGCTTCTGTGTGCAACCTTCTCACGTGGGCCCCGCCCACCATTAGTTTCATATAATGCCCCTATAGGAAACTCTATAAGGGAAGCCTCCAATTAATTTTATATATACATACATACATACATACATACATACATACATACATACATACATACATACATATATATATATTCTTAACACGGGGTGTTACAGGATGAGGGCCTCAATTTTTTTCTTTGAGGGCCCTACAATTATCAGTCTCGTGCTCATGGTCCTGGTTCCTACATATTCTTAACACGGGTTGTTACAGGATGAGGGCCTTAATTTTTTCTTTGAGGGCCCGACAATTATCAGTCTCGTGCTCATGGTCCCGATGGAACCGAAAGTAGAATCCCTGGTCCCTCTTCTTGTTGTTGTTGGATCGGGGAGGATGACAGACGATCCCCTTATCCTGAATTTCTATGAGGATGGACGACACACTCTGAGTCAGAAGTGTGAACTTCTCAAAGACAGGAGGTGGTCGTCTTTGTCTGAATGCATCTTTTTTAGACTTCTTCGTAGACTCGGAATCATCGAACTTTCTTTTTTCCTTGGATGATGTCTCTTTCAGACCTTCAGAGTGTAGAGCCTCCTCGGCTCAGATGTACTTTTTGACCCTATTGAGGAGGTTGGGAAAATCAATTGGCGGCTTCTTCGCCAAGGAGGCTTTCAGCTGGCTGTAGCGAACATTGTGCCGGAAGGCCGCGGACGCGACGCCAGCATCGAAAGAAGAGACAGCCATAGCCTCGACAGTGAATTTCCGCACAAAGTCCTGAATGGACTATCTTTCCTTTTGTCTAAGGTCTAGAAGGGACACGCTCATCTTCTCAACCTTGTGACTGGTCACGAAGTGAGCAAGGAAGCTTGCCTCGAGCTGGTCGAATGAGAAAATCAAGTTAGGGGCAAGCTTTGAGAACCACTCCCATGCCGAGTCACACAGAGTGCTGGGAATGCGCGACAAAGGAGAGGATCTGAGGCACTATGAATCATCATGGGGGTTCTGAACCCTTCCATGTGATAAGCAGGATCAGACTCTCCATTGTATGTCTCAAACTGAGGCGGTCTAAAATTCCTCAAAATCGGAGCGTCGAGGATTCGAGCAGAGAAGGGGGGTCTGGTAGGCTAATACCCCCGATTGGATTGTCCTCCGCCCTCGCCAATCTGGGCAAGGCGATCCTCCATCTCTTGGAGGTGCTTGAGGACGACATCATCCTGTCTCGCCATCCGGGTCGAGCCGTGAGACTCACTACCCTGGTGTAGCGCTCGAATTTCCAATATAAAATCTCAGAAATATGTGGCACAATTTTCAGAATCAAACTTAATTGTAATCATAAACATAGCAACTAAATACAGGGAAAATTAAACTTTTTATTACATCAATTGTTTACAAAGCACAGCAGAAAATAAAACACCTTGAATTACAATTTCATTCCTTTACAACACATTCTTTACAATTTTTCTAAGCCATATTAGCATTCTACCACATGCATCTAAATCCCAAGCTATAGGCACCTACCTGTAAAACATGAGGCTAGAGATAACCCTAACCCCCAAAACTACAGGGGTCAGCCATAACGGTGTGAGTGACATAAAATATATGCAATATAAATAAAACATAAAAGATAAAGTCATAAACAACATGTAACAACAGTAGTAACGAATGGAATAAGAAATAAAAATAAATAAAATATGAAAACAGCGAGTGAAACTAGACTAAGTGTCAAGTGTAGGAAAACAGAAAATAATCATGCATAAAACCAAGTCAAGAAAAACACAATGTTATATGCTGACTCTCTAATGCACACTTGTCGGATTCTATGCATTCCACTCTACATAGGTCCGGTGCAAGCCCTTATCGTTCTCCACTTGATAGGGTTTAATCACTCGTTATGAAACTAATCCTACTACGGTAATGAAAACAAGATCCAGAATACTTCGCGAATAGGCATCACAACCCTCGACACGCAAGCATCATGTAAAATAGCTCAAAAATCGGAGAATCATCTCCCTGTCGTGTACCCCACAAATAGGCTTGCGAGGCCCTCGACGTGCAAATACACCAGGTACATCCCGTGAATAGGCCTGCCGACCCTCGACACGCGAATGCACCCTGCATGCTCCATGAATAGGCCTACAGACCTTAGACACGCGAACATACAAATATCCTCTCGAGACAGAACAACACACAAGTCCTGGAACGCATCCGTTGGATATAAACCCAAGAGCATATACTTACACTTCCCAAGTTCCATCACATATCCACTAGTGCCTGTCCTTAAGTTTGTTATTATATATTTAATAAAACACAAATCCCCCTTCTCTACAGTTAGTGTATCCAGCCGAACTTAATTCCACAACAACAATCCAAAGACCCCACTGGTCTAAATCCACAAAATCTCATCTGCCGGTTCACGGGACTCCCACTCAACTCCTAGAGATTCACAACTCAACCATCAATACCAAAACTTTCAATAAAACTCATATCATCAAAACGCTTATATACAGGAAACTTATTAAATTCAGCAAAAATTCAATTTCATTTAATGTGCTCATAAAATTCCAGAATTCAAATAAAATATTAAACCCATCAAATAACAGAAAATCACATTTTTAAGTTGTAGAATATCACCAAAACATCAATTCTTTTGAAAACACATATAACTCACTTGATAAGGTCATAAGAATACAAATTAAAATTCTATTATAAATAAAATATAACTATCTGTAAAATACTGTAATATATAGTAAAAATATCATCTAAAATAGTAGAGCAATAATCCATAATATCGAGGAAATAACTGTTTAAAAGAAACAAAGAAAACTCAACAAAACAATTCAAAAAACAGCTGACGGTCGACTGTCCAAAACAGTGCAAATAACGGCGATCGACCGACCCTTTTGAATTCTCAAAAAAATAGAATGGCAGCGGTAGCTGTTAAACACCCAGGGTTGAAAAGTTGTGCATGTTTTCAGCTGATACATCGATTAATTCCTGAGATGCTAAAGTATGACTTTTACAACATATATGAGTTTATAAAACAAATCAAAAACACCTCAATATCTCAAAAGAGTGATTTTTCACAAAAATTCTTCAAAATAGTCAATATGTATATGTAAGTGTTCATATAAGGGCTTAGCTTCAGTTATAGTATTTAAAACTCATCAAATAGCAGTAGGGTAATATATCTAAATCAATCTCAGTATGAAAACAATTAGGATCCAACTGAAACCACACAAAATCCTTCATAACAGGGGTATAGCATATTTAAATGAGTTATGTGTGTATAGTTGTACAGTTAAGCATCAAGGAACCTATTGTGTGTGTGTATATATATATATATAGTATGAAGTTCAAAACCATCTCAGTACCCAAAAGAACTCAAATCTAATCGAAAACATCAAAACATCAAAAGTCCAATTTTTGGTCTGCATATAATCAGACCCGAAAACTCAAGCTCCTCTTTTACTTCAAAATTTGATTCTTTTAATCCAATAACTATTCTTGTAATTCCTTAAATACATTTACAACTACTCACATCAGTTTACTCATGAATAAAAGCACTTTTTGACATGTATTAATCAAGTTATACTCATCAAAACTTCAAAAACAGACCATATGCATTCATACACAGTAAAACTAGGCTTTTATTCACTCTTTTGTAGTAACCAACATACAACTTATTAAACTCAAACAAATCAGCGAGCATATGATAGAAAATAACATACCCATGATTCCTATTAGGTTCTCTAACAATCTCAAGTCATCTAGGTGTAGTTTACTCATCATTGGCATAGTTTCAAGTAAAGATTCAATTTTTAACTCATCTACTCATCAAATTCATCATATCTTCCTACAATCTCTAGCATGCTTTCTAATAAACAAATCATCACATACAACATGCTTAGAACAATACAAAAACAAATATATGTCAAATGTTGATTCTTGATTTTGATGATTACAACACAATGCAAAGTTGTTGTTTTACTTCCTATATATTACAGGATATACAAAGGCAAAATATTCTAACAAGCTTCTTAAAGTAAGTTGATCAAGCACAGCTGCAAACAAAGTTCTTATTGCTAATTGATCAAGAAAGCTACAAGGTTGCCAGCTTACAAGAAAAAGACGAAGGCTAAAAGCTATCTCAAGACTCAAGATTCAAGAACAAGACATATGCTTCAATTTATTGTATTAAGTGTCTTGTAATAATTGTAAATTTCTTTTGTTTTCATTGAGTCTTAGAAACTCTGTAAAAGCCTTGTCACACACACTCACACATTATCTTTAAAATAATAGAGTGTTTTTTCAAACTTAAAAAGTTCGAAACAAAGATTGAAAAGGCTCAACTGTTAAGTACCAGTCGACTGTCTTAGTACGAAACTGACTGAACTTATTCAAACTCTGACCAGTCGACTCATAACGGCAATCCAGTCGACTGTTCTAGTTGTTTCGACAGTTTGTTGATTTCAAATTTTGATTTTTCGAATTCAAAAGGTTATTTCCATTAGTTGACAATTGGTACAACTGTCTCCCAACGTCCAGTATTTCTAACTCTATAAATAGAGAATAGAAATCACTTTGAAAAGGTTAACAACTTTCCAAGCTTTTTGTTTTTCAAAGTTCTCAAGCTTTTGGTTTTAAAACAAGAAGAAGCATTCAAAAGCATTCTCTTTCTAAGTCTTGGTTCTCTGAAATCAGTCTTGCATAACAGTGATTTCGTTTTAGACTGATTTCGGAAGTTGACCTAATAGCCACGCATAAAATCACATCCGCAACAAGGCTATAGGTTGATTGTAAACTTTTTTGTTGTTGTTCTTCACTCTCGGGCTGTGAGAGTGGTTTCCTCTCGGTTGGAGAGTATGGCTCTAGGGTGTAGAGTCAGGTTTGTCACTCTTGGTGGAAGAGTGGGTTGCTTTCTCTAGTTGTGAGAAAGGACTACGGGTTGGACAAGGTTGTTGTCTAATGCCGTAGGGTGTTCTTGTAATTATTTCAAGAATAGTGAAAAATCTCAAATGGGTTGTTTTGGGACTGGATGTAGGTCGGAAGGACCGAACCAGGATACATCGTGTGTACTCTGTGATTGTATCTCTTTGAACTTGCATTTCATTTTCTTTATAGTTTTCTGTAAAACTTGTCTGGACAGTCGACTGTGTACTTTTATAAATCGACTGTTCAGACTTGTACTACTTTCTCTCTGAAAATTTGTGTGATAAGTCGACTGATCAGACTCGCTTTAAAAATACTCTCCTTAACTGTCGCTCCAGTTGACTCGTTTATCTCTTCAAGTCGACTGATCAGAAGAAAAGTTTAATTCCGCAATTTATTTTTTTTAAAACACTATTCACCCCCTCCCCCCACTCTCTCTAGTGTTTCTTGCCTTACCTACAGGATCCAACACTTGGTATCAGAGTCTGGTTGAGTGCAATGGCAACTACTTCGAATGCAAATCAGTACCTTGAAGGCCAATCAACTCAAAGGCCACCCCTCTTCGATGGAACCAATTACAACTATTGGAAGTGTAGAATGAAGATCTACCTTCAGTCCATCAACTATAAAATATGGAACATGACGGAAACCGAGTACACCGCTCCTACCATTCCATATGCACAATGGAACGACGACATGAAAAACTAAACAATGAATAATGCAAAAGCGATGAACGCGCTATTTTGTGCCCTTACAAAGGAGGAGTTCAACCGTGTGTCCAATGCAATAACCACACATCAAATTTGGCACACACTCGAGGTAACTCATGAAGGAACAAACAAAGTGAAAGAATCTAAAATATCTGTTCTTGTTCACAGGTTTGAAATGTTCCGCATGAAGGAGAATGAGAATGTGTCCAAGATGATTACTAGGTTCACAGACATTACAAACTCACTTGTGGCACATGGAAAGACATACACTCAAGCTGAGATGGTGAGAAAGGTACTTCGTGCACTAACCCCCGAATGGGAGAAGAATACCACCGCCATAGAAGAGGCCAATGATTTAACACAACTTTCTCTTGAGAATCTTGTGGGAAATCTTATGGCTTATGAGGTACAACTTAAAGAGCGCAAGAAGGATGCCGAACCATAACAATCAAAGAAGAAGACATTAGTATTCAAAGCCATGTCGAACTCCGAGGATGAAGAAGAAGATGAGGAAGAAATTGCCATGTTCACGAGAAAATTCAAAAAGTTCCTAAGAAAAGGTATGTTTAACTCAAAAATTAAGGATTCTAATGAATCTCTAACTTTTTTCAGGTGTAACAAGACAGGCCATATAAAGAAGGACTGCCCACTAGAGAACGCAAAATCTAAGAGAAAGACATCCAACTTCAAGAAGGATAAGTACACAAAGAACAAGTTCGTGAAAAAAAAGGCATACCAAGCAACTTGGGATGACAGCGATTCTTCGTCGGAAGAAGAAATTGATGAGACAAACGAGGTTGCAAATGTGTGTTTTATGGCGTCTCAAAATCAAGTAAGTAGTGAGTATGATTCTAATGATTTACTTGATGCTTTTAATGAAATTTTTCAAGAAATTAAAAAGGAAAAGATTAGAGTTAAGAACTTAGAGAATGTTAATCAAACACTTTCTCAAGAGAATCTTAACCTTGATAAAGAAGTAAAATCTTTAAATTCTCGTATTTCTTGTTTAGATATGGATCTTGAATCTCTAAAGAAGAATTATGAAGAGATATCCAAGAATGTATCTAAATTTAATAAAGGAAAAGAGAATTTAAATGATGTACTTCAAAATCAAGTAAAATCTAGTCAGAAGTTTGGACTTGGTTTTAAAAAGTCACTTGAAAAATCTCATTCTTCTAAAAACACTAATGTAAATGAACCTATATCTATTTCTAGTATTAAGAATAAACTTTATGAGTTCTTTGAAAAGCCTAAAACTGTAAGTTTTCATGATAAAAGCAAATCTAAAATTCAGCCAAGTCGACTGCACCCATCCACCAGTTGCCTGTCCAGAGGTACTGAGTCTTATTCAACAAGACAAATACCTCAGATAAGTCGACCTATACTACCTCCCAGTCGACTGAATATTAGTAAAAGTCGACTAAAAGGTGTTGTAAAGTCGACTGGACAGAGCAAATATGTATGGGTTCCAGTCAACCTGAGGTCGAAAGATAGAATTGCTTATATTAATTCATATATGCTAAATGTATGTAATTCTGCTAATTTCATTTCTGCTTATGGTGGAAAATCAAACTCATCATGGGTTTGGTTTCCCACAAACTAATCTATTTTGGACCCAATGAAAAGGGTATCATATTCACATTGAATATTTTATAGGTACCTAAGAAAGATCGTTGGATACTTGACAGCGGATACTCAAAGCACATGACTGGTCATGCCAACCTCCTATCTTCCATACAAAACATTGATGGAGGAACAGTTACATTTGGTGACAACAATAAAGGAAAAGTCATAGACTTTGGTATGGTCGGTAAGAACACTAACTCCTCTATAGAAGATGTCTTATTAGTTAGTGGACTTAAGCATAACCTGTTAAGTATTAGTCAACTTTGTGATAAGGGTTATAAAATCATGTTTGAAAAAGATGCTTGTTTAATTTATGATTCTACCATGCAAAAAATAATTTTTCAAGGATTTAGACAAAATAATATTCATGAATTATATTTGAAAGCATATGAGTTTTCGAATGATTTTTGCTTAGTAGCTTCTAATAACGATTCTTAGCTTTGGCATAGACGTTTTGGTCATGTGAATATGAAAAATCTCTCTAAATTGTCTAAGTACTACCTAGTTAAAGGGCTGCCAAGACTATCCTTTAAAAATGATAAGTTATGTGATGCATGCCAACTAGGTAAACAAATTAAATCTACTTTTAAAACAAAAGAAGTCATTTCTACTAGTAGGCCGCTCGAATTAATTCACATGGATTTATTTGGCTCTACTAAAGTTGCTTCTTTAAATAAAAGTAGGTATGTGTTTGTTTTTAGCAGATGATTTTTCACGATTCACTTGGACTTTCTTTTTAAAACATAAAAATGATGCTTTTGAAGAATTTGCAAACTTTTGTAAACGAATTCAAAATCAAAAGTCTCTAACCATAGTCACTATTAGAAGTGATCATGGTGGAAAATTTGAAAATAAAACGTTTGCAGAATATTGCAACAAGAATGGTATAACTCATTCATTTGCATTTCCTAGAGCTTCACCTCAAAATGGAGTGGTTGAAAGGAAGAATAGGACTTTGCAAGAATGTGCACGTACCATGCTTGTTGAAAGCAATTTACCTAAGTATTTTTGGGCTGAAGCTGTTGCTACAGCTTGTTATGTTTTAAATAGAATTTTGATTAGGTCTAAGCTAGAGAAAACATGTTATGAGCTATTTTTGATAGAATTCCTAAAGTCTCTTACTTTAAAATATTTGGTTGTAAGTGTTTCATTCTGAACACTAAGGATAATTTAGATAAATTTGATTCTAGATCTAATGAGGGTATCTTTGTAGGATACTCAAATAGGAGTAAAGCATATAGAATCTTCAACAAGTCAACAATGACTATTGAAGAATCCATGCATGTTGCATTTGATGAATCTCTGTCTTCATCGACTTTAATTGAAGATGGTGAAACTAATTCATCACCCTTAAATAAAGTAATTACATCTTCAGAACAAACTAGTCTTGCAGATAAGTCGACCGATAAGGAAGTCAAGTTGACTGATGTGAAACAGTCGACTGATCCTGTTGTGATGTCTCCAACTTTACCAAAATCTTTTGTTGAAGTTAGAGATCATCCTCATGACTTAATAATTGGTGACATTTCACATGGTATTCAGACGAGATCACATGTTAATATGATATCTCACACAGCTTTCTTGTCGGATTTTGAACCGAAGAATATACAAGAAGCATGTGAGAATGAATTTTGGATGAATGTCATGCAAGATGAGTTAAACCAATTCATAAGGAATGATGTATGGGATTTAGTTCCACGACCTCCTGATCATACTATGATTGGTACTAAATGGGTATTCAAGAATAAGTTAGATGAATCAGGACAAGTTGTTAGGAACAAAGCTAGACTAGTTGCTCAAGGATATAATCAAGAAGAAGGCATAGATTTTGATGAAACATATGTTCCTGTTGCTAGATTAGAATCAATTCGTATCTTATTATCTTTTGCTTGTTTTATGAATTTTACACTCTTTCAAATGGATGTTAAAAGTGCATTTCTTAATGGGTTTATAAAGAAAGATGTTTATGTTAAACAACCTCCAGGTTTTGAACATGAACAATTCTCAAACCATGTTTTTAAATTGAAAAAGGCTTTGTACGGTCTTAAACAAGCACCTCGTGCTTGGTATGATCGATTGAAGACTTTTCTTTTAGAAACAGGTTTTGAAATAGGTAAAGTAGATACTACTCTGTTTATTAGAAGAATTAAGAATGATATTTTAATCATACAAATATATGTTGATGACATAATTTTCAGTTCTACTGATAGTAATCTATGTCAAGAGTTTGCTATCACCATGAAAAATGAGTTTGAGTTGAATCACATGGTTGAACTCAATTATTTCCTTGGACTACAAATTAAGCAGTCACAAAATGGCATATTTATTAATCAAGGAAAATATGCCAAGGAATTACTCAAACGGTTTAACATGGATAGCACGAGTAGTAAGACCACACCTATGGCTACTACCACTACCCTTGACAGAGATGAATTAGGTAAGAGTGTCGATCAGAAACTCTATCGAGGTATGATTGGCTCACTCTTATATATAACTGCTAGTAGATCGGACATTATGTTTAGTGTATGTTTGTGTGCTAGATATCAGTCAAGTCCTAAAAAATCTCACTTAAAAGCTGTGAAACGCATTTTAAGATATATTAAAGGCACGTCTGATTATGGTCTATTTTATCCACGCACCGACAATTTTCAACTTTTGTCGTATAGTGATGCGGATTTTGCTGGCAGTAAAACTGACCGCAAGAGCACTAGTGGAACATGTCATTATTTGGGGCATTCACTAGTTTCTTGGTGCAGTAAGAAGCAAAATTCGGTATCCCTATCTACTACATAAGCTGAATATATCACTGCAAGTTTGGCTTGTGCTCAAATTTTGTGGATGAAACAAACCCTATTAGACTATGGTATTTCATTTGAAAAACCTTCAATAATGTGTAATAATACCAGTTCCATTAACTTATCTAAGAATCTGGTTCAACACACACGTACGAAACATATTGATATTCGACATCATTTTCTACGTGATCATGTTTTAAAGGGAGACATTTCTTTGGACTTTATTTCTACTAATAAATAAGTAGCTGACATTTTTACCAAACCCCTTAAAGAAGACACCTTTATAACCATAAGAAGAGAACTAGGGATTTGTAATTTTCATGATGTTTCTTGAATATTTTTTCTGGTAAGTCGACTTACACGTATTGTTCGGTCGACTGCCAAGTATATTTTTTTTAAAAATTTTGTCTGAAGTTTTTATGCTCTGGACAGTCGACTGAGCTTAGCACCCAGTCGACTGACCAGCTGTATTAATATTGTGTTCAATTTTTTCTAACTCTCGACTAAGTCGACTGCATACTAATACCAGTCGACTGTCGCTAATCAGTTTTTCTTCAGATTCGTATCTTGGTACATCTTTTAAGGCGACTATTCATCTTTCTACTCTTCTTTGACCATATCTAAGCTGTTGATATCCTTTTCCTTTGATCTCAGCCATATATTTCTTGGTAAAAACCCTAAACCTACCCCCTTCCTTTCACTTTTACCCTACCTTTATTTTCCCAGATCTGAAGAAGAGAGAAGAGAAATTGACTGCAACAGTTGCTGCTGCTGTCAATTCCCAGCATTGTGAAGATCCAATCCGGCTGATTTATTGTAGATTTCAAGTCCACTTGAAGTTTTAGAGTCTCCTTGTTGGTATACTCCCTTTCCTCTATTTTCCTTCTTATTATGGCTCCTAAGATATCTAAAACATCTCATGTAGAGGAGGGTTCATCTTCTAGGGATTACATTCAATATCTTAGAAGTCCTGACCTTGTTGAAAAATGGTTCATCATATGTTCCATGATAATTTTTCTGGGTCGGTTTGTCAATTTTTCTGATCTTGATAGGTTTAATCTCATATCTTTGTTTCAACATTGTAGTCTTTATGAATTCTTGTCTTTAGAAAATCAACCCTACTACTACCCTCAACTCATTTATTTATTTTATACAAATATGAGGGTTGTTCAATCGGATGATGGTGAGATACTCATCTATACCTCTGTCAAAAATAAGAAGATGAAACTCACCTCCGAAAGAATCAACCTTATTTTGGGTATAGACGATGAAGGGCTTGACTTAGGAGAAATTGAGATGGATGATGCCACCATTTTATCTAGAATTTATTTGCCGAATCATGGACCCCCTATGACAAATAGGTCCATTACCCCTGTGGCAAAACTTGTTGCAAGGATACTATCATACAATATCATTCCCAAAATAGGGAGTTATGATCAGTATTCCATGGAATTACAACAAGCCGTTTATGCAATATTCAGCAAAATCAATCTAAATTGGGGTCGTATCCTTTTTTCTAGGCTTCATAAGTCTCATACATCCTTTCTTCCTTTTGGTGCCCTTCTTACTCGAGTCTTTTGTGCTTATGATGTCGATCTCGATTCAGAAACCAATGTAGTAAAGCACTATGAATGTTTTGATCGTGCAAGTTTAGCACGCATGAAGCTTCTTACTTCTCCACCTAGGTCTACCTCTAGGACTTCCCCTCCAGTTCCTTTAGCTACTTCAGCTCGTTCGTCTTCTGCTTCTAGTTCCTCTCGTCCTCGAGCAGATTTTGATGATCCACGCAGTATTTATAATGCCGTCAATTATATCATGGATCGTCAAGATGTTCTTGAGTCACAAATTTCCATCTTACTCACCTGTTCACTGCTCAATTTCCTCCTCCCTCTTATAATGACCAAGATGAAGAAGACGAAGATTGATGGGTTCCTATTTTTATTATTTTCTATGTTGTTTTTTTACTTATTGCATTTTCTCTCTATTTATGTAATCATTTGAACTAAGACTCAGTTTCTATGAATGCATTATTTTTGTATTATTTATTTGTGAGGAGTATATTTTTTCCCCATTTTTTGTTGATGACAAAGGGGGAGAACATATAAGCTTTTATGTTAGTTTGTATTTTTTTTTGCTTTGTATTATTGCCTTGTATTTTTTTTAAGTTTTCACCTATGCATGTTGTACATTTGATAGGGGGAGCATGTGAGCACTTGTATTATTTATTCCCTTTATTATAAGCTATTGTGTTGTCATCATCAAAAAGGGGGAGAATGTTGATTCTTGATTTTGATGATTACAACACAATGCAAAGTTGTTGTTCTGCTTCCTATATATTACAGGATATACAAAGGCAAAATGTTCTAACAAGCTTCTTAAAGCAAGTTGATCAAGCACAGCTGCAAACAAAGTTCTTATTGCTAATTGATCAAGAAAGCTACAAGGTTGCCATCTTACAAGAAAAAGACGAAGGCTAAAAGCTATCTCAAGACTCAAGATTCAAGAACAAGACATATGCTTCAATTTATTGTATTAAGTGTCTTGTAATAATTGTAAATCTCTTTTGTTTTCATTGAGTCTTAGAAACTCTGTAAAAGCCTTGACACACACACTCACACATTATCTTTAAAATAATAGAGTGTTTTTTTCAAACTTAAAAAGATCGAAACAAAGATTGAAAAAGCTCAGCTGTTAAGTACCAGTCGACTGTCTTAGTACGAAACTGACTAAACTTATTCAAACTCTAACCAGTCGACTCATAACGGCAACCCAGTCGACTGTTCAAGTCGTTTCGACAGTTTGCTGATTTCAAATTTTGATTTTTCGAATTCAAAAGGTTATTTCCGTTGGTTGACAGTTGGTACAACTGCCTCCCAACGTCCAGTGTTTCTAACTCTATAAATAGAGAATAGAAATCACTTTGAAAAGGTTAACAACTTTCCAAGCTTTTTGTTTTTCAAAGTTTTCAAGCTTTTGGTTTTAAAACAAGAAGAAGCATTCAAAAGCATTCTCTTTCTAAGCCTTGGTTCTCTGAAATCAGTCTTGCATAACAGTGATTTCGTTTTAGATTGATTTCGGAAGTTGACCTAATAGCCACACATAAAATCACATCCGCAACAAGGCTGTAGGTTGATTGTAAACTTTTTTGTTGTTGTTCTTCACTCCCGGGTTGTGAGAGTGGTTTCCTCTCGGTTGGAGAGTAGGGCTCTAGGGTGTAGAGTCAGGTTTGTCACTCTTGGTGGAAGAGTGGGTTGCTTTCTCTAGTTGTGAGAAAGGACTACGGGTTGGACAAGGTTGTTGTCTAATGCCGTATGGTGTTCTTGTAATTATTTTAAGAATAGTGGAAAATCTCAAGTGGGTTGCTTGGGGACTGGATGTAGGTCGGGAGGACCGAACCAGGATACATCGTGTGTACTCTGTGGTTGTATCTCTTTGAATTTGCATTTCATTTTCTTACTTTATAGTTTTCTGTAAAACTTGTCTAGACAGTCGACTGTGTACTTTTATAAGTCGACTGGTCAGACTTGTACTACTTTCTCTCTGAAAACTTGTGTGATAAGTCGACTGACTCTTCTATAAGTCGACTGATCAGACTCGCTTTAAAAATACTCTTCTTAACTGTCGCTCCAGTCGACTGGTTTATCTCTTCAAGTCGACTGATCAGAAGAAAAGTTTAATTCTGCAATTTATTTTTTTAAAAACACTATTCACCCCCCCCCCCCCCTAGTGTTTCTTGCCTTACCTACAGGATCCAACATGTCACTCATCTTATTGAAGAATCAATCGAATATAATAAAGAAAATAAGAAAACCCCTCCTTTCGCAAGAAAACCAAGATCCTCACTTTGAAACTCCAAGAAAATAATAATAAAGAAATATTTTGGTTTGTGCAGTAAAGAGATGGCTGCTCCTCACCTTTAATAGGCCGGAAATCAGGGTATTTAGGGATTTTGAATAGATTTTCAAAATATCTTCACATATATAAATCCTTATTCTTGGAAATTTAGATAAAACCAAATTAATTGAGATTTAAAAAACAAAACAACCACCCTAATATTGGCCGACACTGTTTTAAAACCCAGAAAAACGAAATTGTACATTTTGCCCTCTAAGTGGCAATTATGCAAAAAGACTCTTCTTTATCAAAACTTGCAAAATAAACTAAATTTATTGAAACAAAAGTAAACTCTTTACCTCGGAGTTGACTAGGCATCATGATCAGCCCAAAATCCGGAAATCTGGAGTTTTCACTCCAAGTGGTAATTTTGCACAAAAGTCCCTCTTTTTATAATATTTGCAAATAGGTCAAATAATATTCGTAAAAATCCAGAAAATTCAGAAATAATATCTACTAATATATATTAGATTTTCCAATTAAAAGTTCTGAATTTTACTTTCCAAGAAAATATTGCACAATATCCACTTAAATTCCATATTTGCAAAAACACCATATTAGTTTAAATCTTTATCAAATTAACTCTAAATAAAATTTAAATAGATTTTATTTTCAATGATGACCCTGGCAAGACCAAAAAAAAGTAAAAAAAAAATTTATTATTTGTTTGAGATCCAGATGACTTTTTACATAAAAGTCCATCTCTTTCGAAGTATTTATAAAAATAGTTTCTTTATTCAGAAAAATCCCAAAATTTAGGATATACTTAATTATAAATAGGGGAATTTATCCAGGAATCTAAAAGTGGATATTTGCACCCAAAAAATATTTTCACGTGTTTTGCACGTGTAAAATTAACAAATTTGTAAAATAGTTAAATTAATTTAAATAAATATGAAAAATTAAAATATCATAAATAAATAAGGAAAATAAATCATTAACCATAAAACTTAAAGAACTCAGAATTTTCTGACTTTGCATGTGTGTTGCACGTGCAAAAGTGCAATTTTAAGAAAATAGTCAAAATAGTCATCTTTACCAATATAATATTATTTAGTAATGAAAAATAAATTATTTTATTTTACGGGGTGTTACATCACCCCCCCCCCCTTAGAATAGTTCTGTCCTCAGAACTACTCTAAGCAAAAGAAAACAAAATACAAAACATACAAGATAGTTTCGAAAATTTACTGTATCATTATTTTATAGTTGGATTTAATTACTAAGCAAAAAAAATTACATATAATTATAGCACGAAGAGTAAAAGGTGAAAACCGACATGGCAAAAGTATAAAAAATCCAATTGAATACACCATTAATCACCAAACGTAAGAAAATAGCAAGACTATTCTCATAGAATAAGAAGTCAAAAGTGAAGAGATAAAACCCAAATATAAAAAGGTTGATAACCATTCAAACAACAAAGGAACACAAACTTAAAGGTTATATAAAAATAATAGTTTTGGGAAAATAACCAGTCAAGATACATAGAAATATGAACAAATTCTACTAAGTAAAGAAAATATTAATAACAATGAATGTAAAAGACATATAATAATGAGTATATTAGTGAATGTTGACATTATAATCAATACTCTAAAAGCACAATAAAAGGTAACGAGCAAAATAGACAAATATATATATATATTCAAGAAGACTTAAAAGAAGTTCATTGAATATTACAAAAGTAAGCATCAAATCATTAATTAGGATGTGGAAACAAAAGTAAGTGAGAAATCTAAAATGTTAAAGAATTGAAAAACGGTAGCAATAAATTGTAATTTACAAAAGAACGAAAACTTAGACCATAGTTGATGTACTCAATCTTGAAAAATTTTGTAAACACAAATAGAGTAAAATCAACTATACTAGTTCAAATTGTATGGAAACATAAAATGTAATTGTATAAACAAAATGTCATAAAGAAAATATTTCTTGGCCATTAGTTTCATTATATAAGTAAAAAGTCTTGAAATATCAATTAGCAAATAGATAGAAAATCTCCTCCCTTTTCTTTTTTTTGTTGTGGGTTTGCCTCATTGATGTTTGGCTGCAGACTTGCCTCCTTAACATCAAGTTGCAGATTTGTCTTCACGATATCAGGTTGCAGGTTGCCGTCTGGATATTCGGTTGCACATTTTGTCTCCCCGACATCCAGTTGCAATTTGCCTCTATTGACGTCTAGTTGCATATTTGCCATCTCGATATTAGGTTGCACCGAAATGGTGAAATGGAAGATGTAGCCTTCCATATGCACATGAAATATTGGACATTTAATTTAAGTATGATGTTATGTTTTGAAATTCATGATATAAAAATAGTAGCAAAAGTAAGAAATGGAGTTGATAGTCACAAGATGGAATATTAAAATAGATGCATAGATTATAAATATCAAGCACAATAGTACAAAATAGTAGTAGTGAAAATGATTTATAAAAGTAGAGAGAAAACGGAATGATACATGAATAAACACAAACGCAAACGTGGATGTTTAAATAAATATACAGTGTAGCAAATTTACACAATAAATATATCATAAAATATACAGTAATGTATGAATTAAACAAGTGTAAAATGATATTGTCACACCCCACTTCCCAAAAGGAATACGAAATACGAGTACGTGACAAAGCCCAGCGAATGATTTTCATCATTCATAAGCTGTAGAATCGACTCAGCATCATAACAAGAAATATAGCAAAATATATTCAACCACGCATGCATGAATAATTTATTAATCAACAGAAACATTTGAAACAAAATATAAATATCCCAAATAATTTCCAGATCTGGATCAAAAGTAAAAACTTTGGGACTACAAGCCCGTTACAAGTTTTAAGAATCAACAAGAATTAAATAACTCAAATACAAATAACTGAAGCAAGCTTTCCCAAGCGAAGCCTAGAAGGTTTGCTCACCAACTCCAGCAGGCAACTCGTCTCCAAGGCCTATATTATCATGCAGAAGAAAATGGAGAAACAAAGACAAACGCCCTTAGTGCAAGTTAGGACCGCAAGTAGTACAAGTAAGGGTATGAAAATAAGTGAAAGAAAATATGAAACAAGATTTGGAATCAAAAATATATAACATGATATTATAGGGATGCAACAAGTAGTGGAGTTCAAGAGACTAGCTAGCAAGTAAGACAACTCAAGTAACAGGATTGGGTAACAAATACTAGTAGCAGGAACAAGTGGCAAGTGAGCATGTAACATGTATCGAGTAACAAGTAACAAATATCAAGTAACAAGTATCAAGCAAGTCAGGTGTCAAGTGTGAATAAGTAACAAGTTATTCTTAAGTCTAATGTTTAATTCTATCTAGGCAGCACTTCATGCGTCCCAACTATTTACCACATGGTTGCTACTTACAAACAGTTACGTTTAGGCCTAGTAGTGGATTTTATAGGACCGTGTACTTAGGAATTAAGTACAAGATACAATTGTTCAAAACAAGCAACAAGAAATAATGATAGCAAAATTTCAGCAGCTAGTATCTCATCTCGCCTATTCCATCTGGCAGTTGATCTCCAAAATCTGCAATTTAACAATTGCAGGAAGAGGAAAAAGAAAACAAACTCCCGTCAATGCAAGTTACGGGCCGCTTGTAGTGCAGGATACAAGTACATGGAAAAGGGTAAACTAATAATATGAAATATGTATGATAACAAAATATAACAACCAGCATGACAAGATGAACAAGTGTAAGTGGCATGTATCAAATGACAAGTAAAACAAGTATCATGTAAACGAGTAACAAGTACCAAGTATCATGTAGCAAGTATCAAGTATCATGTATAAGTAACAAGTAACAAGTGTCGAGTATTATGCAAGCCGGCAAACAGGTAATCAAGTATACAGGTAACATATATCAGGCAAGCATGTAATGGGTATCATGTAACAGATATCATGTTATGTCAAGTCTTGCGTTATTACTATCTAGGTAGCACTTCATGCGCTCTGGATTTTTATCACATGGTTGCTACATTCAAACAAGTTTCGCTTAGATTTCGTAGGGGATTCTATAGGGTCGTGTACTCAGAGACAAGTAATCCAAATCATATACCAAATTCCAAATTAACCAAATCGTATACCAAATTCCAAATTAACCAAATTATATACCAAATTCCAAATAATCCAAATCATATACCAAATTCCAAATGTGGAAAACACGGGCCCCTTCCAAGTACACTTTTCTATATTGTCCACTACTAGATCTTTCCCTTAACCCCGACTTGTTACTTTTTATTACAAAATATACATGATCACGAGATAACAAGAACAAAATCAGGACAGGACAAGGATGTATCAAGAGCTTATATAATGCAAGGAAACATGTTCTAAATCACAAAATACAAGAAACAACATGCAAATATTTAAATATGGTAAAATATCAATTCGGGACAGCAAGACGTTGCTGCACCAAAACTGAGATTTCTGCTACCACAAATATGCAAACCTGGATCTGTCAAAAGACCTAGAAAATAGAATCTCGGCCGAATCCATCAAATATATATAAGTCATATAGTATTTCAGAACAACAAGTCTCAAAACATGTTTGAATCCAGAAAACACGTTCAGCCAAAAATTAGAAGATTGCATTTAAAATCAGGAAAACAACATGAAAACTCATTAATTAAATCCACGAAAAATCTGGGGTATTCCCCTATATGTGTAGCACCATAATATAAAGTATCATAATTTTCCAATATAAATAGTTTAGTCAACAAAAATCAGAAAACATCAAGATGTAGTAGTTTTGTAAATCTGGAATTGTAAACACTGCAGTACTAAAACAGCAATATCTCACAATCCATAAATCAAAATCTAAATCCTCTAAAACTTTAATAAAATAGATACAGTAGGCTAACTTTCATATTCAGAAATATTTTAGATACAGCAAGTAGAATTAGGACGAAAATCAGGTTCTTTACAGAACAGCGAGAAGAATCTGCTAGTATAGTAATCGTTTGGAAACATAGAACGGTTTGTAAAATTCATCAAATAAATCCATAAAAAATCTAGGTTAATACTAATCAGGTCTAGAAGTACCGAGCAAAATTTCAGATCAAAATAATAATTTTAACAAAAATATAAAAATAGATTACTCTTCAAAATTCATAGAAAACAAAATCTGAGAATCTTTCGACACGACTGTAGTAAAATCAACATAACTCATAACTCGGTAATCGAAACTGAGATCCGTAAAAAGAGTTAGAAAATAGACAGAATTCTCTACAAATTATGTTCACAAAATATTTTCAAATACTGACCTTAATAGGGTCTAAAATACTGATCAAAAACAGAAAAGCCAGCAAAACTGAAAATATCGCATATGCACAAAATCCACTTGTTCACATAGAACTCATCCAAAACACAACCAAACACAAAATAGAGTGTACTAGATGTACAGGAAACATGACATAGATTTCACAAGTCCACAACAAGTTTATCACGAATAACACGAACGAGCATAAGATAACATATGAATAACACGCATATATGCAACAAGATGTGGTCAATCCTAGGTTATATCATGTCATGTATATCGTGAGGCAACTATGATCAAATCATCACTATAGAGACAATATCAACAAGGGATTTCACACACAAATTGTCTCTAGAACCCAACTACACTACAGGCGGTATTTAGTATTTGTATTACACAAAGAAAAGAATACAAGTTACTTGTCTTAACCGACGATGAGAACGACACCAAGCAAGAATAACGGGAATGGATCCCGGCACGAACACAACGAACGAATCACGAACGAGATTGTCACAAAAAAGATGAACAACCGATCGCGAACAAGATGGAGACGATCAAGATCACGAACACAATCGGACGGCTGAGATCAAATACCAAGATCAAGATCAACAAGATCAGACGGTCAGATCTCCCCGATGATGAAGATAATGATGAAGATCAAGATCGATCGATCGAACGGCTATGATCAAAGGAAGTTGATGATCATCATGATCGTGGTGATCAAGAGGAGATCGGATGGCCCACATCAAGGTGATCATCAAGATGATGGATGATGATCAAAATCATATCAACGAACGGCCAGGATTCAAACCATCAAGATCAAGATTAAGAGATCAAGATCTGATCAAACAGACGGCCCACAATCAACAAGATCAAAACCCACTTGATGAACAGAACACCCACTGGCTTTGGCTTGGCGGCTGTATGGCGATGACAACGTTCACGGTGGCTGGCTGGCGGCAAGGCAGAGGGTGGCTGGGACGATGCTGGTGATGCTAAGGAGGTGCGTCGCGATAGGGAGAGGCTGAGCGCCGGCAGGTGGCACTGCAAACGACGAGGAGAGGAGAAGAGCGACGGCGCAGGGAAGCTATGCGCCGTGGTTGCTGCTGACTGCGAGGAGGCACAGGGGAACGAGGAGGAGCGTCGGGAGGATGCGACGCAAGGAGAGGAGCACAGAGGTGAGGGGTCTACCGCTGTCGGGGCTAGAGCAGGGCGACGCTGCGGTTGGCTGAGGGCAGCGCGACGCAAGGAGAGGAGCACAAGCGGCTGCTGGTGCTGCGCCACTTTGGAGGGAAGTCGGGGCCGCGACACAAGGACGAGGTGCAGGGAGAGATGGGTTACACAGAGGTCGAGCTGGTGTTACGGCGCGGCACAGGGAAGAGGGTCGGGGATAAGCAAGAGCAAGGGGGTAAGGTCGGGAGGATGAGGGAAGGATGGGTTTTAAGAAGGGATGAGAGGTTGAAGAAGGAGGTGAAGCGGATGGTGGATTTATATAGGTATATATTAGGTTTAGGGTTAGGGGGTGTTAACGGGTGTAAACGGGTTTGGGTAACGGGCTAACTCGAGTGTGGGTAGCTTAGGGTGTTAACAGGTCTGGGTAACAACCGGGTATGGATTATTAGGAGTAATAGGATAATGGGTTGGGCTTGGGAATAAAACAGGGTATGGGTGTAAAACGAGTAGGGTTTTAATTAGGATTAGGGTAAAATAGAATATAGGTTTTAAAATCCAATAAAATAATGGGTTTGGGTTAAAACCCATTTGGAAAAAAAATAACCAATAAAAAAATATAACCCAGACCCATTTGGAAAAAAAAACCAATAAAAAAATATACAATTAGGGTTTTATAGAAATATAAATAATAATAACAAAAACAATAACAATAACAACAATAACAGTAATAATAATAATACTGACAATAATAATAATAAAAAAAGTGATAAAAACAATGATAGTATTAATAATAACAAAAATCAAAGTAATAATAAAAAAAATAAGATTTGTATTACAATATAAAATTCATAGAAAATAGTTACAATAAAATTATTGATCGAAAATAGATTTTAAAAGAGAATGTCCAAGAATACATTTTAACACAAATAATTTGAAAACCGAAAAAACAATTTGCGAAAATTTTAAATACAAAAAATACACAAAAATATGTTTTTGGAAAAACAGGGGTTACAAGGACGACAGTTAGTGCAGTAGGGCTGCGGTGGTCGCCGACAGCGGCAACAGCGTAGGCGAGAACAACAGAACAACGACAAACTGCAGCGAAAGGGTGATGACTGTAGAGCTCAGGTGGTTTTCGGGGATGAAGGCGGTGGTGATGAGAGGTGCTGGCTGCGATGATGGTGGTGATGAGGAGCGGCCATGGTGGAGGCTGGCTGTCAACTGGCTATAGGGTGTAGTCGAGGAGGCGACTGCGGTGTTCGGTGGGGGAACTCGATGGTGACTGCGTTGCTCTGTTCTTGGGATGAAGCAGGGGAGCATTCAATGACGGTGTAATGGCGGAAAGATATGGGTTCGACGGAGCAATGGCAACGTGAGCGGTAGGCTCGAGGTGGCGAGACGATGAGCAGCAGAGTGGAGCACGGGGACTCTGTTTCGGCAGAGAACAGAGGAGAAAGACGAGCGATCGTGGCAGATGGAGGAGGAGGGCTGCAAGGTCGAGGAGGAAGAGGGTGAGGTGCTCGGGGGTCTGCCGAGGGGACGCACTGTGGGAGCTCGCAGCGTCGATGGGGATGGAGGATGGCTAGCGACGAGCTTCGGCAGTAATGGCGGGAGGCCAGGGGGTGATCAGAGGAGGATGAAGCACAGGATGAGGACGGGATGCTGATGGGTTTGCGATGAGGGTGCTCGGGGATATGCTGGCGGTGCGATGGGGACGACGAGGTTGAGGGAAGGGGACAAGGCTAGAGGTGGGAGTGAACGGGGTGAGGGAGAGAGATGAGCGGAGGTTGGGATGATGAATAGGAGAGGGTAGGGTTAGCAATGGGGTATAACAGTAGGGGGTTAGGGTTGTAGGGTTAGGGTGTGGGGTTATAGGGTAGGTTTATATAGAATAGGTTATTGGGTTTGGGTTGATGAGTAGATGATCCAATAGGAGAATGGGTAATGAGTTTTGGGTTATAAATCAATTAATAGGTTTAAATCCAATAGGGAAAAAATAATAAGTATTATTCGGGTTTATAAAACATACATATACATATACATTAAGTCAAATAATGAATACGTATAAAACAGAGTATGTTTGGCTAAAATAAAATAAAATAATAATAATAATATTAACAATAAAAATAATGATACTGCAAAATAATAACACTAACAAAATAATACTGGTAATAGTAATAATAGTAACAATAATAATAATAACAATAATAGTAATAATATGAATATCAAAATAGGATTTGAGATAAACAAGTTTATTAAAATCCAAATAGTAATAAAATAAAATATAAATAATCGATCACTTAGAAATAGAAAAATAAAGTTAGAATATACTATTATTCGAAGTAAATATAATTATCGGATCGAAAAGATTTTAATAGAAGGTCTAAATCGAGTTAAAACAAAAATAAATTTATAAATAATCAAAATACGGAAATATTCAGAAAATATGTATTTTCGAGAACATGGGTTACAGATATGCATGGTAAGTATGTAGAAATATATGGTACATATAAAGTAATTTGTAGGAAGTACATGTAGAAATCAAGAATGTAAAGATAATAAAAATTAAGTAAAATATAAGTAGTGAGTGCATATAGTACATTCGAGAAGTATAAGCAACAAAATTATTAAGTAGTTATAAATGGTGAAAAGTAAATACAACAAAAGCAGTCAACAGTAAGTAATAATAAATGTATTGAATATAAGGTGCAAAAACATAATTAATAATAAAAATTCAAATGTGCATAAACATATCATATTTATATGAGTAAAATATTACAATCAAGTTTTAAATGCTCCGAAATAAATAAGACAATACAAAATAATTGAAAATATAGTATCGAAAAATCCAAGTATATATAAAATGAAAGTAAATATGCAAAACCAGGTTTATAATATAGTAAAAACAATAATGAAGGAAAATAGGAGTTGCAATAATAACTTAACACGTAGTAATTCAAAACTTAATGTAATATGCAAAAGTAATATCATAATATACGATAACGTAAAAGCGCATGAAGTAAGAAGGGTAAAAATGTCAAGAAAGAATGAGTAAGAGTTGCAAAATAAAAATGAGTATGTGAAATGCTAAAGAATGCACTATTGAATTACAACGAAAACTGCAAAATAATAATTTGGATAAAAGAATAAAAAGTAATAACCAATAGTAAAGTCATAGAAATATTTTTTAAAAGAAAAACAAGACGATTAGTGAAAGATTAATGATTGTGCTAAAGAATAGAAATAATATAAACTCGGTTAGAGATATAGAAACTAAAAATAAAATCAATTGCTGACAATAAAAGAAACCGAATAAAAAAGTAGAAATAAGTTAATTAGACATAAGTTATCTAGTAAGCAAACAAATGTAAAACAGTAAAAGTGATAGGATACAAGAGTGAGAAATACAAAACTAAGGAACATTTTTAAAAAATATATAAGAGGATAAATAATTAAAAGAATGTAGGGGAAGATAATTAAATTTAATAACTGAAAAAAATACTGGCGAAAATCATAGAATCCAAAAATTATACACAATGAGTAAAATAGAAAAAGATATAGTGAATATTAGTAAGTAAGATAGAAAATATACAAGTTGAGGGGTAATAATAAAATATCAAATGCATAAAACAGACAAAAGAGGTCAAAAAAGCTAGTGAGAAAAGTATATGCTTTATGCAAAAATAACCAATGCACTTGCGATAAAGAAATTTTACTCAAGTCTAAGCATACAAACAGTATAAATCTCATTACAGGTCTTCATGACCAAACAATCAAGTCACACACATCAGATGTCCACCAAGGTACTCACACTTCTAATGTTCACCTAGGTTCTATTTAATGTCCACTTGTGAACTCACACATCTAAAGTCCACATAGGTTCTCACACTTCAAATGTTCATTTATGTTTGTTCCCCGTACTATGTTTAAAATTACTAATTGAAGCATGCTCTGATACCAACTTTGTAGAGCCTCTAATTTCCAATATAATATCTCAGAAATACGTGGCATAATTTCCAGAATCAAACTTCAATGTAATCATAAACATAGCAACTAAATACAGGAAAAATTAAACTTTTTATTACATCAATTGTTTACAAAGCACAGCGTAAAATAAAACACCTTGAATTACAATTTCTTTCATTTACAACACATTCTTTACAATTTGTCTAAGCCATATTATCATTCTACCACATGCATCCAAATCCCAAGCTATAGGCACCTACCTGTAAAACATGAGGCTAGAAACAATCCTAACCCCAAAAACTACAGGGGTCATCCATAACGGTGTGAGTGACATAAAATAAATGCAACATAAATAAAACATAAATGATAAAGTCATAAACAACATGTATCAACAGTAGTAACGAATGGAATAAGAAATAACAACAAATAAAACATCGAGTGAAACTAGACTAAGTGTCAAGTGTAGGAAAACAGAAAACAATCATGCATAAAACCAAGTCAAGAAAAACACAATGTTATATGCTGACTCTCTAATGCACACTTGTCGGATTCTATGCATTCCACTCTACATAGGTCCGGTGCAAGCCCTTATCGTTCTCCAATTGATAGGGTTTAATCTCCCGTTATGCAACTAATCCTACTACGGTGATGGAAATAAGATCCAGAATACTCCGCGAATATGCATCACAACCCTCGACGTGCAAGCATCATATATGAATAGCTCAAAAACTAGAGAATCACCTCCTTGTCGTGTACCCCACGAATAGGCTTATGAGGCCCTCGACTTGCAAATACAACAGGTACATCCCGTGAATAGGCCTGCCGACCCTCGACACGCGAATGCACCCTGCATGCTCCGTGAATAGGCCTGCAGACCTTCGACACGTGAACATACAAATGTCCTCTCAAGACAGAACAACACACAAGTCTTGGAACGCATCCGTTGGACATAAACCCAAGAGCATATACTTACGTTTCCCAAGTTCCATCATATCTCCACTAGTGTCGGTCCTTAAGTTGGTTATTATATATTATAAAAAATACAAATCCCCCTTCTCTAGAGTTAGTGTACCTGTCGGACTTAATTCCACAACAATAATCCCAAGACCCCACTGTTCTAAATCCACAAAATCTCATCTGTCGGTTCACAGGACTCCCACTCAACTCCTAGAGGTTCATAACCCAACCATCAATACCAAAACTTTCAATAAAACTCATAATTCCATCATCAAATTGCTTATATAAAGGAAACTTCTTAAATTAACAAAAACCTAATTTTATTTAATGTGCTCATAAAATTCCAAAATTCAAATAAAATATTAACCCCATCAAATAATAGAAAATCACATTGTTAAGTCGTAGAATATCACCAAAACATCAATTCTTTTGAAAACACATATAACTTATTTGATAAGGTCATAAGAATACAAATTAAAATTCTATTATAAATAAAATATAACTATCTGTAAAATACTGTAATATGTAGTAAAAATATCATCTAAAATAGTAGAGCAATAATCCATAATATCGAGGAAATAACTGTTTAAAAGAAACGAAGAAAACTCAATAAAACAATCCAAAAAACAGCTGACGGTCGACTGTCCAAAATAGTGCAAAATAACAGCGATCGACCGACCCTTTTGAAATTCTCAAAAAAATAGAATGGCGGTCGACCGCTAGCTGTTAAACAACCAGGGTTGAAAAGTTGTGCATGTTTTCAACTGATACAACGATTAACTTTGTGAAATCAAAAATAAACTTCCTAAGATGCTAAAATATGACTTGTACAACATATGAGTTTATAAAACAAATCAAAACACCTCAAGATCTCAAAAGAGTGATTTTTCACAAAAATTCTTCAGAACATGCAGTCAATATGTATATGTAAGTGTTCATATAAGGGCTTAGCTTCAGTTATAGCATTTAAAACTTATCAAACGAAAACATCAACACATCAAAAGTCCAATTTTCGGCCTGCATATAATCAGACCCGAAAACTCAAGCTCCTCTTTTACTTCAAAATTTGATTCTTTTGATCCAATAACTATTCTTGTAATTCCTTAAATAGATATACAACTACTCACATCAGTTTACTCATGAATAAAAGCACTTTTTGACATGTATTAATCAAGTTATACTCATCAAAACTTCAAGAACATACCATATGCATTCATACACAGTAAAACTAGGTTTTTATTCACTCTTTTGCAGTAACCAACATACAACTTATTAAAATCAATCAAATCAGCGAGCATATGATAGAAAATAACATACCCATGATTCCTGTTAGGTTCTCTAACAATCTCAAGTCATCTAGGTGTAGTTTACTCATCATTACCATAGTTTCAAGTGAAGATTCAATTTTTAACTCATCTACTCATCAAATTCATCATATCTTCATACAAACTCTAGCATGCTTTCTAATAAACAAATCATCACATACAACATGCTTAGAACAATACAAAAATAAACATATATCACTCACCTTATTGAAGAATCAACCGAAGATAATAAAGAAAATAATAAAATCTCTCCTTTCGCAAGAAAACCAAGATCCTCACTTTGAAACTCCAAGAAAATAATAATAACAAAATCTTTTGTGTTGTGAGCAAAGAGATGGCTGCACCTCACCTTTAATAGGCCGGAAATCAGGGTATCTAGGGTTTTTGAATAGATTTGTAAAATATATCTTTTAAATATATCTTTACATATATAAATCTTTATACTTGAAAATTAGATAAAACCAACTTAATTGAGATTTAAAAACAAAACAACCACCCTAATATTGGCCAGCACTATTTTAAAACCCAGAAAAACGAAATTGTACTTTTTGCCCTCTAAGTGGCAATTTTGCAAAAAGACATTTTTTATCAAATCTTGCAAAATAAACCAAATTTATTAAAACAAAAAATGAATCTTTACCTCTGAGTTGACTAGGCATCATGATCTGGAGTTTTCACTCCAAGTGGTAATTTTGCACAAAAGTCTCTCTTTTTATAATATTTGCAAATAGGTCAAATAATATTCGTGAAAATCCAGAAAATTCAGAAATAATATCTACTAATACAAATTAGATTTTAAAATTAAAATTTCTGACTTTTACTTTCCAAGAAAATATTTGCACAAGATCCACTTAAATTCCATATTTGCAAAAACACCATATTAGTTTAAATCTTTACCAAATTAACTCTAAATAAAATTTAAATAAATTTTATTTTCAATGATGACCATGGCAAGCCCAAAAACCAGTAAAAACAAATTTTCATTATTTGTTTGAGATCCAAATGGGTTTTTACATAAAATCCCCTCTTTTTCGAAGTATTTATAAAAATAGTTTCTTTATTCAGAAAAATCCCAAAATTTAGTATATACTTAATTATAAATAGGAGAATTTATCCAGAAATCTAAAAGTGGAGATTTGCACCCAAAAAATATTTACACGTGTAAAATTGACAAATTTGTAAAATAGTTAAATTAATTTAAATAAATATGAAAAATTAAAATATCATAAATAAATGAGGAAAATCAATCATTAACCATAAAATTTTAAGAACTCAAAATTTTCTGACTTTGCATGTGTGTTGCACGTGCAAAATTACAATTTCAAGAAAATAGTCAAAATAGTCAACTTTACCAATATAATATTATTTAGTAATGCAAATTAAATCATTTTATTTTGCGGGGTGTTACACCTGGTCTTCCTCCTCATGGGAGGGTTGTTGTTTTGACGCTCGGTTTTGAAACTGCCTTGGAGGGCCTGGAGGGCTTGGCGGACCTCATTCCTGAACTCGTGGAACTTGGTTCTCGTGACCAAGACCTCTTCTCTTTGACTTTTCGGGGGTGGAAGATCTCCCGAGTAGTGGCTTCGCCGCTACTCCCAACCCTGGGACGGGTGAATGCTTTGGGTCGGAGCCTGGTTGGAGGGGGTAGCTCCGCCCCTCGATCGGTTGAGCTGGTGCCAGAGGTTGTCCATAATCTGCAGATTATTGATGATGTTTGACGGTCATCGGCTGCCGGGCGCTCGAGTTGCCTCGCGACCGTGGGTGAAGCACTCGGACCCGGTCCTGATGGACCCTCGGCTCGCTGCCTTCGAGACCCTTGTGTGTTCACATGACTGCGAGACGGATGAAGACGAGGAGGGTCGGCATGAAGTCCTACCGTGGCCGCTCTCTTGGATTTGGGTGCCATGGAAGGGAACAGTAGTGGAACAGGATCAGAGTCTAGTCCTGGATCTGCCTGGTTTCTCACAGACGGTGCCAATCTGATGCTGCTATTTTTGAGTGGAAGCAATAGATGTGAGTTCTTGTTATTTTAATAGGGAAAAATAGATATAGGGCACAAATCTAGTTCAGATTCATGGTTGAGCGAATGGCTGGTGAGGTGGATCTAGTGGTGTTGGACGACCGCCAGATACCAGCAAAATGACTAGAAACACTGGGAGAGATTCCAGCGATAGGCCCTCTGATGATCTAGTCAGTCATTGGTAAACGTGGATTAGGGTTTTAGTGGCAAAATATGCATTACCTTCTAACTGTGGTGAAGACCTGGTATTTATAGGCAGAGAGAGGGAACTCTCATGGGCCGGGTTGACCCGCTTCTGTGGACCTGATTAGTGTGCTGGATCAGCCGGCGGCCCATAGAGCTTATGGACCTGATTTAAGGGGATTTGCGGATCCTGAGGGGATCTGATGACTTAGGTGGAGCTGGATTATTTACCCACATCACTTAGATATTGTATTTTATTTGTTGTCGCGCATGACAGGAATGATTTTTTTTTAAGAATTTAATAATTTAGATTTCAACTTGGAATAATGGTCGGTGCGGCGATTTCAAAAAACTCTAGGAGGCGATTTCGATATCCATTGGTGTTCTCTTTTCCCCATCCTCAATCCCCCAGATCCCGCCGCCTCTCCCCCCTTTCTCCGTTTCCCTTTCATTATTCCTATCGCTCTCGTGTTTGTCATCAGACCCTTTTCCTCCTTTCCCCCTTTCCCCATCATTTGGTGTGGTCCTCTCTGGCGGTCGCCCCTCCCCTTTTTTCGTTTGTCTGGCTGCTTGCTTGGGCTTTCTTTCCCAGCATGTTAGGGTGTGCTCCGAACGATGCTTGGTGCCTCCTCCCCTGTGCTTCAGGTAGCGCTTTTGTCGTGGTCGACATCCTCGGGATTTGGTAGTTTTTGCTTTGTGCTCATTGGCGATGACTTCCCCTCTCCTCCCTGGCCCTTTAAATGGGTGCTTCCTCCCACAGCTGAATTTGGCAGGTTCGATATCTTGGCTTTGATCAGTGCTGCTTCCCAAACCTATCTCTGTAAGTTTTTATTTATTGTTTATTTCTTGTTTGGTCAATTTTTTGTTCATTTTCGAGGTTCGATTCTTCTTTTCGCTCTCTGTGATCACTTTTGACCTCATTCTCCCTTCTCTCATGTGCTCTTTCTTCTCGTGTTCCTTATCACTCTTAACCTTTCCTGGGAATCAACTGTTTGGCAGTCATTTGTGACCCCGTGGTTGGTCATCAGTGTTTCGTGGTGAGGGGTTTTCTGATTCCCTGGTACAAGTATTCGTGATTTTCTTTTTGCTTTCTTGATTGTCCGGGATCTGTGAGCGATTCTTTATCCTCATTCATCTAGCCTTTTTGGAGCATTTTGGTCAGTGCCGCTGATCTCTATAGTATCAGTTTTTTCAGCCCTTCTTGTTTCCTTGTTCTCCCTCCCTTATCTGTTTTTGGGCCATGGCCTCTATGGGCTCTACTTGGGTTGAGACTATAAAAAAAAGGCCCAAAAAAGAAATTTCTAACTACGCTATTAATCCTCTGATCCAATATTTGGATCAGCCCAATTCCCCGAAGTTTCTAGGGCACATCCCGTCGTCAGTTTCCCGCTTTATTAATCCTCACTCATTTTCCCTCTCGAAGCGTCCCCCCACCTCTTCGTCTTCCTCCACTCTGCTTTGTTTTCGTTGCCTACAAGCCGAGCATCTGAAGGCTTTCTGTACTTCAACCATGAAGTGTCTGTTTTGTCTGAAATCTGGCCACTCCTGCAATCGTTGTTTCTCTCTTCAACATATATTGGGCCTCTCCATGGGCGTCCCAATCTCCAACCAGGTTCTGGGTGCGCATGATTTCCCATCCCTTCAATCCAAGTTAGCGGATTTGCATGCTCATAAGCCTAAGAAAGCAAAGCTAGCTTCTTCTTCCCCTATTCTCCCAACCCCACCGGTTTCACACCGTATTTCCGAAGTCTCTTTCCGTACCCCCCAGGTTCTTCCTTTCCCTTCACCTCAAGTGCTCCCTCTGGCTTCTAAGCCACAGACCACCCTGGTCTTTATCCCAGAGGCCGAACTCTCTGACAAAATGGCTATGTTTGAATGCTACGGAGCTATCGCCTTCAACGGAGGTTCGGTGTCCAACTTTAACTTAGAATATTTTCTCAATAACCATTACAATGTGAAAGATTGGGTGTGAGCTATTAATTCTTGTTCCAATGGCGAGGTGGTCATCAACTGCCCCCTCCCCTAAAGTTCTTGATGATCTTATTGCTATAAGTTCCTTGTCTATTAGGTCGATTAAGCTGTCCATTCGCAAATGGGTTTACCAAGGTCATCCTCCCCCAACCCTTCTCCCTACCCAGGTCAAAGCTACTCTGATTGGTCTTCCTCCGTTCTACGACTCTCCCCGCTTAGTTGCAGACTTGACCAAATGTATTGGTCAGTTGATTCACATATCTTCTTCACCCCTGTTGGCCTCGGGATGTCTCCAAGTGGAAGTAGGGTTTCTTTGTCCTCAGGTCTCCCAAAGGCCAGTTGCCTACTCTCTGAGAGACTGCAAAACTGTCTTTGCCACTTCGGTTAATTACCATGACAGTGCTATCGAAGCTCCATCCCTAGTGCCTTCGTTTGGTGGTGATCCTAAGGTTAATTCGTCTGCCTCATCACCTCCTAAAATCTTTTCCATGGGTGTTTCTTCCCTTGCTTCTGCTCAATCGTCTAAATTGAAGGCCGTTCCCAAAGCTACTCCTAAAAAGTATTTTTCCCTACAGCGTAGGAGTTTTAAATCACCTTCCAGCTCCAAAATTTCACCTTCAAAGCCCCCCAACCTTGTATGGATTACCCAAATATCACTCCTCAATCTTTTGTTAAACATAGTCTTCCTCCTCTTCCTAGCAATGTTCAGCTCCCTCCCAAGTTTAATCAACCATCTTCTTCGATAGTTACTCCTTCTACTATCCCTACAACTGCTGTAGGCCCGGACAGCGTCCAATCTGCTCCCAAACTTTTAGATTCTGATGTTAAGTGCCCGACTTGGGAAATTAATCCTCATTTCTCCAGTGATTGGGACAAGTTCAATTCGGCGATACACCATTCCCCCCTTCGGGAGTTTATTCCGATTCGGGCTCTCTTAAGGCTCCGGTTGTCCAGAATTCGAAATCTGATGACTGGATTGATCAAGACAATCTATTGGATGAGGAAGTTGCAGAGCTCGACCGTTCTCAATCGCAGCAGCAGGTACATTCTACCGTTTACGGGTTTGTTATTAAGTTTTGCGAGCCTAATTTTTTTTATTGTAATTGCTGCTGCGTTTTTATTTTGGGGCCCTATGCCTCTTTTCCGGCTATTTATTCGCTTTCGTATAGCCTAGCTACTTATTATCACTTTACCTATGTGGTCGCTCGCTACGTTAGAGGTGGATTCCAATCCACCGCGTAGTGGTCGCACTTTTCCCCCTACTTTCCGCACTTCTTCTCGCTTTTCTCTTGATAATTTACCTCTCCTATCCTATATTCTTATTCTTCTCAGTTGGTTCTCCCTATTTTCCCTTCCCTTAAGGCTTCAAGTTGTACCTTTAATCCTGTGGTGTTCCAGCCTTCAGCACCTGAGGTCCCCACTGGGAGTCAGCAGAAAGTTAATTTACATAATAGTCCCTTTCCCATCATTCGTTCTAGCGCCCGTATTCGGGCTAAAAAAATAGCTCTTTCTTTTAAGGAAGCTCAGCCGTCTCTCGTGGCTCAAATCCGCAATCCGAACTCCCCTTGCCCGACTGTGGGTCCCTCAGGACCTGCTCTTTTAGGCTCCATCTATCTAGTGCAGTTCGACTCCCTTTCTAACCTTGACATGATTCGTATCTCTAAGGACATGGGAATTCTGGTTAATTCTGACAATCTTAGGGACTCTGATGCTATTCGCCTTCGCGCAATTACTAGAGCTTGCGAGTCTCAAGGTCTTTATGATTAGTATCTCCTGGAACATTCAGGGTCTGCGGTGCGCGACCAAGCAACAAGCCTTATACCAACTCATTTCTTCTTCCCATTGTGACTTGATCTCCGTTCAAGATTCGAAACTAAATTCCCCTTCCCCTTCTATCTTACGCTCGATTGGTGGTTCATTAATCTCTAATTGGATTTCACTCAATGCCATCAGGTCTAGAGGTGGGATCATGTTTGGGTTGAAAGACTCCCGCTTCTCCCTCATTTCTTTTCGTCGCTTAACCTTCTTCCTCATCGTTCGCCTTCATTGGGCCGAATTCAATCGTGATCTCACGGTTGTCTCAGTTTATGGGCCGTCGTCAGCCGACCGCTGGTCCCTTTTCTGGGAAGAATTTAATTCATTCAACAATAACATTAATGGTTTCTTCTTATTCTGTGGTGACTTTAACGTCACTAGATTCACTAACGAAAGATCGGGTAACCCCTCCTTTTCCTTGGATTCATCCCGATTTAATGACTGCATTCGATCTCTTCAATTGATTGATCTTCCACTCAACGGCAGATCATTCACTTGGTTTGACATGCGTTCCTCGCCGACTATGGCTAAACTTGATCGTTTCCTGGTTTCCAATGATTGGATTAACTGTTTTCAAAACACTTTAGCTTCGGCCATGCCTAATCCATCCTCGGATCATGTGCCTACTTCCCTGTCCTCCAACTTCAACTTTGCTAGATCTTTTAAATTCCGTTTTGAAAAATTCTGGCTTCAAGACCAAATTTTTGTTAATCTCGTCTCGGAGTGCCTCTCCTCTATTACAGGCTCCTCCGGCCTCGGTCGCATTCTGCCTAAGCTTCACGCGATCAAATAAGGCTGCAAAGTTTGGCGTAAAGAGAGATTTGCCAACACCAATTTCCTTAAACACGTCTTCCTTTCTTCAATTGAATCCATAGATAGACTAGAAGAACTTGGTCCTATCTCCGATTCCCTCCGCTCCGAATGCAGTTCTTGTAACGGAGAGTTTGCGAGTATTCTCCACAATGAACACATCAAATGGGTCCAAAGGGCTAAGTTCCGTTGGCTCAAGGAGGGTGATGGTAACACCGCTTTCTTCCACAACTTTGCGTCGCATCGCCAGCGCGGTAATCATATCTCTTCCATTATTGACAATGATGTCGAATTGTCGCCTGATTCGGAAATTCACGCTTCTTTTCTTCACTTTTATAAAAACCTTATAGGTTCTCCCAAAAATTATTCCTTTCATCTGGTCCCAACTTTACGGCAGCCAGGCTCATGACCTGTCTTGTATGGAAGATCCTTTTTCTTTGGAAGAGATTAAGTCGGCTGTCTTCTCTTTAAAAAGTGATTCGGCTCCAGGGCCGGATGGCTTCCCGGCATTTTTCTTCCAAAAATTTTGGGATTGTCTTAAAGACGACTTTTTGAAGATGTTCTTTGACCTTCACCAAGGATCCTTCTCCTTTGATAGGATCAATTACGCGCATATTATTCTCATCCCTAAAATCATGGGAGCCCATTCAGTTTCTAACTTTCGGCCGATTAGCCTCCTCAATACCACGTTCAAAATCATCATGAAAGTACTTTCTAACCGCCTGAGTGCCATCATTTTGCCCCTGATTGATCCCGCTCAATCAGGGTTTATTAAAGATCGTTTTATCCTTGACAGTGTGGCGTCGGCCCAAGAAGTCATTTCGGAATGTCACATATCCAATTTCGAGGGTATCCTGTTAAAATTAGACTTCCAAAAAGCTTATGACAATATAAGTTGGGATTTTCTCTTTGAAATCCTTCTGCATCGTGGATTCGGTCCTAAGTGGATCGCTTGGATTAAATCCAGTCTTTTCGCTGGTACCTCATCCATCCTCATTAATGGGTCGGAAGGTCACAAATTCAAATGTAAGTGTGGCCTTTGACAGGGTGATACTATTTCCTCCCTCTTATTTTCACTTGTGGCTGACGTTTTCAGCAAATTACTCTGTAATGCTTGGGATGCAAATGTCATAGAAGGCCTTGGGGGTTCTCAGAGTTTCCGTGGAATTCTGAACCTACAATATGTCGACGACACTATTATCTTTGCGAAACCCAACATGAGTACTTTACGGAATTTAAAGCTTCTTATTTATATTTTTGAAAATGCCTCGGGCTTATCGATTAACTTCCAAAAATCCTCGGTTCTTTGGCTTGGAGGGTCTGCCAATCGGCCAGTTGAGATTGCTCAGTGTTTCAACTGTGCCTCTGCTTCCTTTCCCATCCAATATCTGGGTATACCCTTGAGATGGGGTAAGCTTCATAAATCTGATTGGTTGCCTATGATAGAAAAAGTTGAATACAGACTTAACCTTTGGGCTGGTAAGGACCTCTTGCGCGGGGGTAGATAAATTCTGGTTAATTCTGTCCTCTCCTCGGTTCCCTTATATATGATGTCTTATTTTTACGTCCCCTCTTGGGTTATTAATAAGATAGATCAAATCAGAAGAAACTTCTTCTAGACGGGTTCTGATACTTACAGAGCTGACACCCACCCCTGTAATTGGAAGTTGATTTGCACTTCCAAGGCAGCGGGTGGGTTAGGAGTTCTTAACCTCATAAACCAAAATTTGGCCCTTCTGGGAAAATGGTTATGGAGAATTCTGAAGGAAGACCATTTATCCTGGGCGCGTCTAATTACTCTTAAATGTTTTTCCAGGCGAAAAATTTGGAATTTTTCCCCTACTCTCTCCCGTAAGGCCTCTCCCTTTTGGAAATGTGTTTGGAAGGTTTCCAACGCTTTCATCTGCGGCATTATCTACGAGTGCGCCGATGGAACAAAAACCAAAATTTCGTCTGATTTATGGATTGGCGATATTAAGTTGGCGGCGGCATTTCCCTCTCTTTACCTTTTAGCTTCTAACCCTACTGCCACGGTGGCAGAACATATTTCGATTACCAACAACCATAAGTGTTGGTCCATTCCACTCACTTCTGACCTGCCTTCTTCTCTCGAACCTGATTTCGCTGATCTTTGTCTTAGCTTAGACCTTTACGTATGGCACCCCAAAGAAGATTTTAAGTGGAGATGGACCAACTCAGGCAATTATACTGTGAAATCTTTTTATAACTTCCTTAATTTTGGTGGTGTTTACTTTTTGCTGGCCAAACCACTTTGGGGAAGCTGTGTTCCCTTAAAATCTAAAATCCTCGGCTGGCTTGCTCTTAATGACAAACTCCTTACAGTGGAGATTCTTAATAAGACGAACCTAGCTTTAGGCCAGTTATGCGCCTTCTGTTCGTTTGAACATGAAGACGCTGAGCACCTTTTCCTTTAGTGCAATTTCATCCGTCCATTGTGGTAGATTTGTGTCATTGCTTGACAAGCCCCTTCTTTCCCCATCACCTTTTCTTCCTACTGGAAGTCTCCTCCTGTTAGAAAAGATTTGCACAAATCTTGGATCCTCTCGATCTTAGTCATTATCTGGGTCATTTGGGTTGAAAGGAACAACCGTATTTTTTCTCACACCTCTTCTACAATCGATACTATAATAGATGAGTTTTTTTTCTTTGCCAAATTTTGGCCTTCCACTTTATCGCGAGATAAAGTGAGTGCATTGCAATTGTGGCACCTCGACGAGGCGCTTGTTTTATTTCATTCTCCTAATACTAATGTTATATAGTTAGTATCACTCTAAAATTTCAGTTCTCTTTCTTCCTTTTCAGATCTGAAAGCTGTATGTTTGGCTTGATGGCTTCTCCCGGGCTTATTGTAGCCTCGCTCTCGCTTAATTGTCTGAATTCGCCTACTCTGTTTCTTTTGGTTGCCTGTCTTGGGTATGGTTGATGGATGGTGGTACAAAGTTCTTTTGGTTGGATGTTCCTTTTGTGATGGGCTGTGTGTAGCTACTGTGTTATTTTTTGAGGCAGTTATTTTCTGCTTATGCTATGGAAATGTCCACTGTTCATTCCTATTTATTTTTTTATGCTTCATCTCTCTTTACTGTGTTTTGTTTGCTCTAGCTTTATTGCTGTGGGAATTTTTGGGGCATATTACGCTTGTTTGTGTTTTTTGGTTTCTGTGGCTATGGCTTATTCTCGTATGCCGCCCATGGCCTTGCGGTATGTTGGATTGCTATCTTTGGCTCTGTGATGTTCTTCTTTTTTGGGGGTTAAGTTGTTCGCTCCTTGCTCTGTAGAGTGAGTGACCTTAACTCATTATCTGGTGTTGCATTAGTGGCCTCGCTTGGGTGCTTCGTTTGCTTCAGCCTCCCAATCCAAAGTTTGAATTTTTGTTCCCAGAGACTTATGTTTCATTTTGTAACATTATTGCTATTCTCGTTTGGTTGGCTTGCATGGTCGGTTCCTGCTCCGAGTTTATAGCCGTGCCCTCCCCCAGAGTCGTGTTTCTGGGTATTGCTGTTCTTTCTGCAGTTGAGAGCGCTGTTAGTATTTGGATGCTTGTTTCTCATCTTGATGGCAGCTTCAGTCGGCTGCTTGGTTGTTTGTCTTTGATCCTGAATCTTTAGTTTCTCTGTCTCCCTGATCCTGCTATCAGCTGCTCCCTTCTCCCGTAGATAGGTTCGCTGCGAGGCTTCGTCCTGGCATTGTTTGAGGTTTAAGTTGGGTGGCCGGTCTTGATTCTTCCCTGGCGCTTCACCTTCTATCGGATGCCGTCTTCTCACTCTCCTCGTCTTGCCAGCTATGCCGATTGCCTTGGGCTCTTTTAGGCTTTATTTTGTTGTATTTTGTTTGGGTTTTTTTTTGTTTTTGTTTTTTTTTTTGATCCAAAAGATGGTCCAAGCCATCGTTTCATTAATGAACTATTAAGGAAACAAAGTAGAGCTTACATAAGAGTTTAGTTAATAGAGGTTACATAACATAACATAATAGAGGAGATATTAAAAGCAAGAACTAATCCATCGAGGGCATCTACTACACCAAGATCCCGAAGGTAGCCAAAAGGTACTCGTGGACTGCGACCAAAACCTCCAAAATGCTATCATCGCTCCTCGTCAAGCTTGATTCAGCTTGCAGGAACACTCTAGTCCCACTGTGACTACTCTCCTTCAGCATACCTCATCCTCTTTGTTGCCTCCGTAGCACCTGCCCAATCATGAATTAACATAAATATTTTATTCATAAAATGAGGAAATCTATACGAGATATTGCGGAAAATATGATCATTTCTTTGAAGCCATAAAGACCAAATTAAAGCCGCTATAGCTAAATCCCATGCCCCTCTATTTTCTTTTTTAATATTGGCTTCTCTATATGACCCCCAGATTTCTGTTGTTGACTTAGGAACCTGATTACACCCAAACCCTCTACTGACAACCTCCCAGGACAGCCTAGCACTAGGACACTGGAATAGGATATGGTTGACGTCTTCTTCCGCTACAGAGCAGCTCCCACATCTCGTATCTATCTGCAGGCCTCTCTTTTTAAGGTTGACTTTTGAAAGAATCGCGTTTTTATTGGCCAGCCAACAAAACACTTTGACCCTGAACGGAGCTTGGGTTCCCCAAATGATCGATTGAACCTGGCATCTAGTCCCTCCGTCATTGATCCATTTATACATGGATGAGACCGAGAAAAGTTTAGAGTTGTCTCTGTCCCACCACCTCTCATCTTCTGTCGAATTCCCTCTTCCTTCAGTCTGCAAAATAAGGTCGTTTAAGGCCTCGAATTGTACCAAACTTTCCTGGGTGATATTCTGGCGCACTATAAAGTTTAGTTTACCCCTCTTCCGCACGTCAGCCACAGTAAGATCTAAGTTTGTAGTTGCATCCGCTACTAGAGGAAATTGGTTTTGAAGGGAGGTCGATCTGCACCATTTGTCTTTCCAGAACCTGGTTTGCCTTCCATTTCCTACTTTGCACCTAGTGTTGGAGGGAAACAATAATCCTTGCTTGGATATGCCTTTCCACATAAATGAAACTTTGGCCGATGGGCTTTTCCCTCCGAATCGGAATTTGCGGCACTTCGAAATCGTGCAAAAGAATAGCTCCACCACCCTCTGTGGTTATTAGTGATCTTCCACCACCACTTGCTAAGTAACGCTCTGTTCATATCCTGCAGGCACATGATCCCCAAACCCCCGAATTCCCTTCTCTTGCACACTCTTCTCCAGCTTACAAGATTGAAACCTTTGTTACCCTCGTCCGATCCTTTCCATAAGAATCTCCGCCTAAGTTTATCGATTCTATTGATGACCCACTTTGGCAGTTCAAAGATAGACATGAGGTAAAGTGGGATCGCACTAATTACCGAATTGAGCAGGATGATCCTTCCTCCGAGGGAGAGGTAACGACTCTGCCAACTCGAGAGCTTTTTATGAATCTTATCGATCAGAGGTGTCCAATCTTCTCTCAACAGAGCACCTGGTCTAATGGGGGTACCCAGGTATTTGATAGGGTACGCCCCTGACTTGCATTGGAAGATATCTGCTATATCCCTGATCAGATTGGTAGGAAGATCAGATAGTGGTATAATGCTGGTTTTTCTCAAGTTCACTTTGAGGCCAGACCACCCTTGGAAGCATGCCAACACCGCCTTCATAGCCACAGCTTCGTCTACCGTTGCTTTACCGAACAACATTGTGTCGTCTGCATATTGTAGAATCGCCATTGGGGTAGGGATGCCCTTGATCTGAATCCCTTTGATTGTACTGTTATTCATAGCCCTACTGATCATTCCTGCAAGCCCGTCCGCAACAATTGCAAACAATAGAGACGACAGAGGGTCGCCCTGTCGCAGGCCTCTCTTGCAGTTAATCACTCTCCCTTGCCATCCGTTAACCTGGATATTCGATTTGCCTCATCGAATACACTTGCTCATCCATGATCTCCATTTAGTGCCAAAGCCTTTAAGAGTGAGGGCCTCCTCCACACATTCCCACGAGACTGAATCGTAAGCCTTATGAAAATCAAGATTCAGAATGAACCATTCAGCTTTGGTACTGTTACCTCTATATACAATCTCATGGGCGGAGGCGATGCTATCCATGATATCCCTTCCCCTAATGAACCCGCTCTGTGATTGAGCAATAATCTCGTTTAAATGCGGGGCTAGTCGTTGTGCCAGTACTTTCGTGATAATTTTGAACGACCCGTTCAGAAGACTTATAGGTCTAAGATCTTCGTGTGATCTTACCTCGCTTTTCTTGGGAACCAGAATGATGGAGGCATAATTTAATCTATCCAGGTTAGCACTTCCCTCATAGACCTCGTGGAATATGTCCATCAAGTCTTTCTTGATAATACTCCAATAATAGACATAGAAGAAGATCGGCAGTCCATCCGGGCCTGGCGCCTTGTCCTGTCCCAGGCTTTTAATCACATCTAAAACTTCAGATTCATCGAACCTCCCTTCAATGTCGTTGCTCCCATCTAATCTAGATGAGCTCCACATGTCCTGGGAAAAGGAGCATCGTGCCTCCTGAGTCCGTCCTAACAGGTTGTGATAAAAGTCATCCAAGTGCTCCTTGACCTGATCTTCATCTTCGGTCCAGGTCCCATTAACCGAGATGCCTGTGATGTGGTTGTGTCTACGCCTACCACTAGCCATCTTGTGGAAATATTTCGTATTAGCGTCTCCTTCTCTCAGCCATTGAATCCTTGCTCTCTGTTGCCAATAGATTTCTTCCATCTTAACTATCTGTTGCAGCTCAAGTCTTTTATTTGCTAGCTCGTCTTTCTCTGTCTCCTGAAGATCAGTATCCTCTTGAGCTGCTTCCAGGCTAGCTATTCTACCCGCTAGCTCGTCTCTATGCTGAGAGATGTTGCGCGCTTTATCCCTAGCCCAGAATTTAAGGCACCTTCTTAGTCGTCTAGTCTTCTCAACCCACCTACCGACTGCCGACCCCTGAGTAGTGTCAGCGCCCCAAGACTCAGCAATAAGGCGTCGAGTCTCCTCGCACAAGGTCCAAGCTTTCTCGAATTTGAAGCTGAAGAACTTCTTCCTTTTGCTAACACTGCAGTCGATAACCAGGGGTAGGTGATTCGAGGTGTATCGAATAGATGTTTTAACCTTAGCTAGAGGGTGAGCATTCTCCCAGTCAATCGACACCAATACTCGATCAAGTTTGGCCAGTGTCGGATTCCTCTGCATATTCGTCCACGTGAATTTCCTGTCGGCCATCTCTAATTCCAATAAATCTAGCGCTTCTATCGTCTCGTTGAAAGAATCTTGCTCCGACTGACTGTGGCCTCTACCTCTATGCTCATCCTGGAATCTGGTAATGTTGAAGTCCCCGCCAACAATCCAGGCTCCTCCCCATTTGTTTCTGATGAAGCTTAGTTCCGACCAAAACTCTTTGCGCAGTCTGCTGTCATACGGACCATAGACACTTGAAACAGTCTGGATCCAATTATCGTGTCTACGTCTGATTCTGATCGAGGCGGAGAAGTTTCCAATGAATTCGTCAATAATCTCGTAAGTCGCGGCGCAAGCTCCAGCCGCAATCCCCCCCGAATAACCCCTCGCCGACTTAAATCTCCAGTGAAAGTCCGCCAGCCCTCTAAGAGAAATCAAGTCCTCCGCTGTTGGGGTGTCAATCCTAGTTTCTTGAATACCGCAGATGTCTGGTCTAATTTTGTTTATCGTAACGCCAATAGCTCTCTTTTTCAGCTTTTGACGCATCCCTCTAACGTTCCAGAAGATGTATACCATTAAACAATAATAACGACATCTAACGCCCGATCCCCCCCTCCCCCAAAAAAACCCTGGGTCTAGTAACTAACCATTTTTGATACCTCTCTAATGATAGCTAAATTTGAAAGTTGATCGTCCCTAGTGGACCCCATAGCTATCCCATACAGGCTTGCAAAGTAAATTAACGACTCATCTGATAAAGAATTAAGAACAGAACAATTAGGATGAGAGGTAGCTTATCCTGTCGTAGACTCCTCCTGCAGCTTGTTCCCCTTACTAGGCCAATCATCGGGATCGCTCTTCTGACTTTCCGTACTCAACATCTGCCTCTTTCCCTTCCTCTGGTATTCCATGATTTTTCTGGTAGAAGTACTACCCACACTTCCTCTGACTTCCCTCTCTTCGCCTTCAGTATCTGCCCCAGAGACAATATTGTCCTCCCGAATTCCGTCTAGAGCTCCAATAATATCATTCCCAGAGGTGGGACCCGATGTAGGAGACAAATTGGCAATTTGATCCGGCTGCAATAACAGGTCGCTTCTTGTCGGATCCTGTACTGGCGCTAAGGGGACTCCCTGCTTTGGGACTATCTCTGGATTCGATGGGTCGAGATCCAAGGGCCCTGGCCCACTTCTTGTTAAAACTTTGGAGTGAAGAAGAGCAGCTACAGCATTTTTAACAGATAACTCAATATCTTCTTTTGAAAAGCCCATCCATGGTTCGTTGACCAAGCCCAACGACTTAGCTAGCTCCTGGCCCACTGCATCTTGAGACTTCAGAATTCCCGGAACTTTGACAGCTAATGATGTTGACATTCCTTCCTCCACATTAATGAGCTCCTTTCTACCTGACACCACGTCGCGAATGGTCACTTCTTGCACAGTTGGAACATCTTTTCTCACAGCAGACTGATTAACGCTATGTAATGTAGGGGGAGCTTGTGGGACCCTACGCCAGGCTGGACCAGTACATGGGGAAGCTGGTATCGGATTAGACAATGGGTTGAAGGGTGGAGATGGCAGCATGCTTTTGAACTTGATTTGGCGGTCACTATCCATCGGTCGAAACGCTGCTTCCTGCATGGATCCAGCGCCTGTACGTACCCCAACATCCAACCGCTGTGGGTCATCGTCTTCCTCTGGCATTGAATCTCCACCTTTGAATCTTTTTTCTCTGTCGAAGCGAAATCTGTGAAGGAGACATTTTTTTGGACCTCTACAATTACTCTAACTTCATATATGCTATTGTCGAACTCAACTGGAATCTTGGACGGGATATCAGCTTTCTTCACCACCCCGATCTTGATTCTTGCAAACTTTCTCGCCGATAGTGTCAGCATTTGACGATCAATATCTATAAGCATCCCGAATGGACGAACCACGTTTTGGAAGCCCAAACGAACCCAACAGTGAAAAAGGGAGGTTGTATAAACGGATCCACACCGGAGGGTAGTTTTCTGCCTTCAGCGCTCCATAATCTCTGCTCCACCATTTGAATGTCACAAAAAATTCTAACCCCTGAGAATCTCTTCCCTCCAATCCCTTTACCCTAATAGTCTCTTTGGCGATACTCTCGTCGTTGCAATGAGCGTAGAATACGTTCACGCCTATCTCCTGAATAACCCATATAGGAGTCGGGTTCGAGACTAATGCCGCACAGAGTAGCTCCGATATATCGTTCGTCGTAGGGTTGCCCGTCTGTGCCTTGACGACGATACCTCCGTTAAACCTTCGCTCGAACTCCGCTATCAGTGGCGTCGGGATGACAGTAGCTTGGACGACTCGCCGCTCCCCTGCGGCGCTCTCTTGAGTCTTACTCTCCACCGAGACCACGGGGAGCGCCTCCGTCTTTGCCTTCGAGTTAGACGCGGATCCATTAGCGCGCTTCGGGCATGCGGTAGAGATGTGCCCCGAGCACCTACAGAAATAGCAAAACCAGTCGTTTGGACACTTGCTAATGGAGTGTCCCGGGCGCGCACATTTGTGGCCGTTTTGACGTCCGTTGATACGCGAAGCCTCGGATCCGCTGTTGCTCTTGATGGGTTTCTTGTGCTTCCTTGACTTGACAAGGATCCATTCCTCTTCTTCTTCCTCTCTGGGCAAACGGCGTGCTCTATCCGGTGTCGGCGAGCGGCGACGAACTCTATGTTCGTCGACGCCAACGGCTTTCCCTCTGGTAACGTCTGCATACATCCATGTTCTTTTATTACATTCTTCGAACCCCGGACTTGAACGGTCGTACTTGGACTTGCTCTTCGAGGGTTTCAGTCTGTCCTCGGAGTCGCGGTGAGGGTCGCGGCGCACTGGTCTCCCCCTTGGAGGCGCGCGATCCACCCTGTCCCTTGGAGGCGACGCGGCCCTGAGGGCGTCCCGGGTGGAGCTCTTCCACCTACTCCGCTCGCCCTCACGATGGTGCACGTCTCCTTCGTCCCTGCTCCGCTTATTCATCGTTGGGGATGATCTTCTGGCACGGTGGGAGGGTGGAGGAGAAGAAGAAGAAAGGTGGATGGGTTTAGGGCTTGACGCTCTCGCTCTCGCTCTCGCTCTCATGATGTTAATATGACCTGGTATGTTGGTGTCCATGTACGGCGGCTTTGTTTGGGGTTTTGGTAGGCAATGTCTTGCATTGCGAGTTTTGTATTACTTGGTTCTGTTTTTTTAGTCTTCAATTTTACTTCTTGTAAAATTATTTCTGCTTGTATACTCTCGCTTATTTATATATTGGGTTGGAATCGAACCATTCTATTCTTGTTCATATAAAAAAAAAGAATTTAATAATTTATGAAAAAATAAATTTTGAATAATCCGTAAACTCGATCCGAATCTGAAAAAACTGTAGGATATGAGCCAGATCTGATCTGGATAAGTTTGGATCCCAGATGGATTTTGTCGGATCCGACCCGAGACCGACCGGTTGCCTGAAGAGTAAAGATTTTCACAAATCCGGGAGATGGATATTAGAAAACCCCATACAAACCCGACTCGTCTCTATCCGTTACACTCGTTGAAAACAATCTTCCGCCTCTTATATCTTTCCTTCTTCCTTCTTCCTCCCAATTCCCAACTTCTAGGGTTTCAAACCAACAACCAAGAAGTGGCCCTCAAAATGGCCACACTCCAGCACGTGTACAGCGCTCCCATTGCACGTGCCGTACGCTCCCGCGTCGCCGCCACCGTCGCCTCCGTTCCGTCACGTGCTTCTCACGCGGACCCCCGCGTCCTCCTCGGCATGTCCGAGTCCGACCTACAGCAGCTTGCCATCGACCTCGGACAAGTAAATGCAAAAAAACTAATAATCTCGATTTTCAAATTTAATTTGTTATTTTTATTTACATTTTGTAGATTATTATTATTATTATTTGCTTCATTTAAAATAAAATTGAAATCAGCAAAAGTACCGAGGAAGGCAGCTGCATCATCTCCTGTACAAGAGCAAGGCGAAAGAATTCGAAAACATCAATCACTGTAAGTATTCATTCATTCCCCTCAATTTGTTGTTGTTGTTGTTGTTGTTGTTGTGAATTTTGTATTTACTTATGTATGCACATATGTTGATGCAGTGCCCCAGATATTTAGAGACAATCTTCGGGAAGCCGGGTGGAGGGTGGGGAGGTCACCGGTCCACCATGCCGTTACTGCAGCTGATGGAACTATTAAGGTACTATACAAATACGCCACAAATATTGAAATTCCACATTTAGTCCCTCACAAATAGCTAGTTCTGTTTTAGACTTTTAGAGTCTGGGGCTCATTCATAATGTAATAGGGTTTTAAGACACAAGTGCTACATCATGTTTGATTCGTATCCAATAAACCAATTTTGGAGGATTTTTTAATTTAATTTACTTTAATTTACTTTAATTTAATTTTTATTTTTTGAAATAGAAGTGTCTAGCAGAGAATACGAATGCCATGGTAGGAAGAGTATTTTGAGAGAAAATACCAATACTTAAAAGTATTTTCCTCAGAAGGTGGTATAATGGATTAGAGTTTTTATGATGTTGCACGTGAATCGCTGTTCACTGTAGAGGTTGATTAAGAACAAATATGGAAATAGCAATTTGTTGGGTACTTATATAGAATTTCAATCATGCATGGGGCTTTTGTGGAAAAAAATCTTGTTTCTTTAATTGCATTTACTTATGCAGTTTTGCACTCTTATGTTTTTTTTTTAAAAAAATGTTATCTAATTATTTTAAGTTGGCAAAACTTTTGGCGTTAATTTTGAAAAATTGTTTGAATACGAAACTTTTTATTTTTGGCGTTAATCTTTTTATTTTTTAAAAATTTTGAAAAATTGTTTGAATAGGTAAAAAAATTGTTTTACCTATTCATTTTTTTCCCTTTTCACAATATTGGCATTCGTTACTGTTCTGATTCAGTTATCTTTTTATTTTTGGCTTTTCCTTTTTGTTTTTCTCTAAAATGAAGTGAATCAATTAGAAATAGGAAGTACTCGTTGTAATAGATTTTAAAATGTGGTGCAATTAAGAAATATATGGCATATCTAGAAATATGCTGAACTGAGGATGTTAAGGAGGATAAGTGGCAATACATCAAAAGATGTAAATGAATGTATCCCTAAGAAATTACCAATAACGCTCCTATACTGTATATAATGAGTAAAACTCGTGGTTTGAAAACTTGGTATTGAGTTTCGAGTTGTCTGAGTCTTCTAAAATGTCGGAGAACAGATTGAGGTCATTTGAGACGTACAACAAGACTACTAACTGTCTCAGTTAGGCAAATTGATAAGATGGTAGTTAGGGGTGCAGGAAGGACAAGGAGTAGACCCGAAAGAACTTGGGTTGAAGCTATAGGATTTAGAAATGTGTTAATTTTACGAAGGAGGTAGCTTTCAAGAGAGTTGAGTGGAGAAAAATTCATGTAGCCGACCCTAAAATTTTAATAAAAATGCTTTGTTGCTACTTGCTGTTGTAGTAGTATTTCGGCAGTGTGAAAAATATAGGGTGTACCAACTTGTGTATTGGACCTTTTGATTCAGCTTCTTAGAGTCTTTATATCAATCTAATTTTTTATAAGTATATCTTAATGCATATATTGATGTATGAATTTGTTTTGTTGTAACTATAGAGACTGTGGTTACTTCATTTTCATGTTCAGAAGAACATAATTTACTCAAGGGCGGGCTACATCTTAATGCACTAAGAGGGAAGAGAGAGAGAGGGGGGGGGGGGGGGGGGGTGGTTGTTGTGCTTGTTGGGTTGCACAATAGGTTATTTTGAATAACCTCTCCGTATGTTCTTTTTTTTTTAGTAGTTCATCTTTAAGGTTTGTACCTCTCTCCATTGCATGTAAAAAGCTTTGATTGTAATATCTCGCAAAATGCATGCATTCTGAAAGTATATGCCATAACCATGATGCATTGTCAATAAATGTCCACATCTTATTTCCATCAACATCAAATATTGGAGTACTTGTTGGTTGTCGCTAGTTAGTCCACTTCCGCGTAATAGAGTAGCGATGAAGTTCATCAATAACTTCATTTTTATAACACAACAAAAACACATCAAGAAACAATTTGCAATTGCAAGATACTTTATTTTTTACGTATCATGAATGGCTTCTCTAGTCTAAGGTGAAAAGAAAGACCACCTTCCTCCTTGACTTCTTTTCTTACTTTCCAATTGGCAAACTCTTGAACAACTCATCTTGAAATTTAGCACGTGTATTGATCAGAACCATATATTCTTTGTTGTAATCCTTTTGTTCATCTTCAGTTTGGTATAAACTGAATCATGAATTCATGATTCAACTTGTTATGCCTTTGGCACTCCAATGCCTTTTCAAATCTCGTATGAAATTGCACCAAATTATTCCTCTGGCTAACAAAGTAATTGAAAGAATAATTAATGTTTTTGCTGTGTTGTCCTCATTCCATCTAAAATGTTGCGTTGTCCTCATTCCATTTATCGTTGAAAAATGTTGATATCCATATGTCATGGTCATACATTAATTCCAACCAATCATTCTTCTCTAACTGATAGGTTTTAGTTATCTTGTCTTACTGCATTTCATATTCCTCAGGAGTGTCAGAAGACCAAACATGTAACTCTCCGAGCCCAAATCAACTTTTAAGTATGAACAAACTGTCGATTCGAGAGCATCCGCCAGATATATCCTCAAAATTTGCATAAAAATTCATAAGAAGAGCCAAACCACCAAAAATATCATTCTTCTCTAACTTTAGGTCAAAGTATCTTCGGTAAGAGGAACCAAACATGAATATGATTCATTTGATAAAACATTTTTAGACATCTTTCTCTATAAATAATAATCATTAGACAAATAAAATTTCATCTTCATAAGCAAATTTAAAAATAAGACATTATTCCATAGCTCATATGGGATAACTATAATATACTACCTTATTGCTGTACCCGACTCTTAATCGAATGGACCAAAGTGATTTTGGATTTGAATGGGCCAAATTACTGAAAGAGTTGAGGTTTTTTTATAATTTAAAAAAAATAAAATTAAGGAGTGTTTTTTTCGGAAAACAATTGTTTAGGGCGTGTTTTTCCAGAAATGCAAATAGTTGAAGGGGGCCTTTTCAAGTATAGCCTTGACTATTCCTGGAAAGCCCGGATGGTTGAGTATTGCTGTCATGGTATTTGTAGTAGGGCATGCTATTCTCCCCATCCTTGTTAAGGCCCTCTAGATATTTATTTTCTCATGATTCACTATCTTGCAGATACTCATAAAGCTAGAGGATAACAGATTGGTTGAAACTGTGGGTATACCTGTTGAAGATGATAAAGGTTCCATTCGACTCACTGCTTGTGTATCTTCTCAGGTATGATTTTTGACTGAGATTGCCATTAGATATGCCGTCTTTCTTTTCCTTTTTTCGTAAAATTTACTTTTAATGCAGGTAGGCTGCCCCTTGCGCTGTTCATTTTGTGCTACAGGCAAGGGAGGATTTGCACGGAACCTTCAGCGACATGAAATTGTTGAACAGGTTCTTATGTTATCATCGGCCATGTCTTTAGGTCCCCCCCCCCCCCCCCCCCCCCCCCCCCCCCCCCCCCCCCCCAAACAAAAAAAACACGCGCTCATGCATTCATTTATAATTCAGAATTATTATCAGTTAATTTTGCCTTCTAATTGTTGATATTGTTTTATGTATATTACTGTATCTGTAGGTGCTTGCCATAGAGGAGCTCTTCAAACATAGGGTAGCCAACGTCGTTTTTATGGGAATGGGTGAACCAATGTTGAACTTGAAGTCAGTTCTGGAAGCGCATAGATGCTTGAATAAGGTCTTTCTGCTATACCATGATTTTCTATTTTCTCTCTTTTTATTTGTTTATAAAGATATGAATGAAACTTCAACCATCTCGAAGAAGTTCTGTGGTTGGTATCTATCAATTATATTCTTTTAAGAAATAGAATAACCTGATTAATAGGTGACATTTATTGCCTCGTAGATCTTTGATGTATTTAACCTGATTAATAGGTGACATTTATTGCCTTGTAGCTCTTTGATGTATTCCATCTACACATGTTAAAGAAAAAAGGTGTGAAAATGGTCTTACTTTGGAAGTTAAAATTTTAAAAATAAAGTCATCTGTGCTTCTATTGTATGTTTTCTTACAGCAAACAGAAGGTTTGTATTTATCATTTTTTCCAATAGAGTAACCTGATTTATAAATCACGGTCATTGTTTCTTAATTTTTTGATACATGCCCTTCAGGATCTTGCCAAGCATTAGAAGAAATAAGTGTTCTTTAATTTTTTTTTAAATTTGATTATTATATATATATATATATATATATAGAGAGAGAGAGAGAGAGAGAGAGAGAGAGAGTTGTTGTTCGGAACAACGACTTCGTTTATTTTGAACCTAAGCCGTTGTTCGGGAACAACGGCTTAGGTTATATTTGACTTCTTTTATTTTGAACCTAAGCCGTTGTTCCCGAACAACGGCTTAGATTATATTCAGAATAACGACTTAGGTTTATAACGTAAGCCGTTGTTTTGGAACAACGGCTTAGGTTTAAAATAAACGAAGCCGTTGTTTGGAAGAACGGCTTGAGTGGTTTGCAATGGAGCATTGCTCTCTATATCTATATAATAAAACACAAGACAATTTAAAAAAAGCTATCAAATGGTTCCCCTTCAATTGAAACAAAATCAACGGTTCAGATTTACTCTACCAAAACATATTTTCCCTCCAAAAAGTTTTCCCCCCAATTCCCCCCCCAAAAAAAACAAAAAAAAAACTTTTTACTTTATTACCATCTCTCTCCTCTTTTCACTTTTTCATATTTGTCTCTTTCTCTCTCTCTCATCCTCTCTTTATTTACTTAGAATTTTAGATTTTCAGATTTCAGGTTTGTAAATTTTTCAGATTTTTATGCTTTTTTATTGATCATGTTACATTGAAAATAGCAAATATCTCCTCAACAGTTAAATTTCATCCACCCTCAAAGTTCTAAGAAGTTGGATTTTACACCCCCATTTATAATTATTTTTCAACTTATACTAAAGGAAACATGGACTTTTATTTACAACTAATTATTGTCATACTATTCAAACTTGAGCTACATAATTGTTGTTTTACTGGTTACAAGGCTTTTCGTATGCTGTATCTGAAGACGTGCCGTAGGCACGTGCCCACGAGCAAATCTAGTATATATATATGCTTCGTGGAGAATGTCTCTCAAAGTAAGCTTCAGAAGAATTCCGGACTTGGAGCCATCCCATGGATATATTTGAATCCTTCATTTTGATCTATTTACGTAAACTAGATTAAGAATGTGATATGAAGTAGTTTTTCATGTCTGTTTTTTCATGCATCTACTCGTTAGAAGGAAATACGTGTTTCAGCCATACTATTTTGTAATGGTCTAATGCATGAGCAAACGGAAATGACATCACTTTATTTCATTATTAAGCTTGTTTAGGTATGTGATCAAGATGAACAATTAAGATCATTCAAGAAATGGCTTCAATAGGGAGTTTTTACAAATCTTAGTTCGAACAGTTCCCAATGGGGTGTTTCCCTATACCCACGTCACACACAGAGTGAGGGAGAGTGGAAGGGAGGGAGGGGGAGGGCGCTAAGGATTGCTATAACTGTAAAGAGCCAGCATGCAGATTGCCTACAATACGTCATGGAATAGAATTTTCACTCAATTGTTTTAACTTTAATAAATAAAAAAATATTATTAAAGTTACACGTGCGATGCACGTCTTAATAAATATATATTTTTAAAGTAAAAATTCAGAAGTAGTTTGGCCCTGAACCTGAGACCTCTTTTATATTAGTTATGTATGGGCAATGCACGTAAGTTGGTAGATTTACAAAACGACAACTCCAACTCTCCCATTATAATAGTTATAGATATATATTAAATACATAATTTATAGGCATATGAGAATACTCTTCTATAAATAAGATGAAGTACTCTTAACGTGTGACAAAAACAAAAGTAAAACATATCAGCTTATTGTTATAAATGTGTATTGTTTTTGGAACTAGCACTTAACCTGTGAGTTGCATGAGGTTATTTTTTTGAAATCATCTGAATTATCTATCTATTTATCTTTTATGTAGTGTAAATTTTAGTAGGTTTCTTTATTTTATATCTGCTATATGATAAGATTTTTTAATCTGAAAATAACTGTCATATTCTATGATATATGGCAGATGACTGAACCATATCGCATGTCATCACCTTATAGTGAAAACTTTGTGATGTGTGCTTTTGTGTGTATGTAAGATTCTCTCTCTATATTTTTTGTTTTTCCAAAAGTATATGTACCAAAGCGCTATTATAGAGTAAATGTGAATTATTGATAAAATGTATGTAAATAATAGGCATGCATTGCACACAAGGGGATGCAGTGTGGGGTCAAAATATTAATGGAAAAATTACTTTAATCGGAACTTACAAATATGACATGTATATGTTAAAAAAGTGCTTATAGTAAATTATATTAAGCCATGCTAAGTAACATAAGATTTTTTCCCAGACAAACAAATTTTGTTTCCAGATTAAGAATGATGGTTGTATAGTAAGATTATTATGTCACATTGATATCGTAACTTTGAGAATTTTGCAGTTCTTACTCCAAGATTATAATAGTCTTTTTTAATTTGTAAAAATTAATTTGAAATTTAGTTTGAGTTTGTTGGAATAGATGGATACATTTTAAGAGAGAATTTGAGATAATTTTGGAGGTGATGCTAACACCAAATCCCTAGTTTTTTTTCTTCCAAATTTTGCAAGATACTCGAGAGAGAAATAGGGTGAAATTAGTGATGAGAAAAAGAAAGAGACTGCAGAGTGGGGACATGTCAGAATAAGAAAATCATAAGCCCATATAAGTATGACCTCATATGCAATTCAAGGAGGACATGTTGGATCTCCAATGCCTCTAATGGTTTCCTCAATTTGGAAAGATCATGGTGAAACATGGAGATCCAATGCCTCCTTGGCCATGGGCATATGCTATTCTACACCTAAGTGAGCATATGAATGATTTTGCTTTTGAAAATCAGCAAATCAAAAAATTGCTAGGTTTTATCAATCCTAAAACTAAAATTATTTTTAAGCACCAATAGGCTTTCTTCAAAAGTAGTGTGGTGTTCGCTGACTGCACACCCCACATGGGCGATTCGCCATTGATTGCATGTCACTTACCACAATATATATGAGGATATGCAAGGTGAAGAGGCATAGGAAGCAATTTCCTCCTATGGACATCTACTCTCCGCAACCAAAATTCCGATCTAAGCAGTTAAAATCGGAACTAATCCGTCTAGGAGCAATTAATGATTAATTGGTTAGTCGAAAAATAATCGGGGATTAAATTGAAAAAATTGTGTGTGTTGGGGTGTGTGTGTGTGTGTGTGTATATATATATATATATATATATATATATATATATATATATATATATAGGGGCTCCTTCGGTTGCACACTACTTTCGTGAGCACTCATGGAGTAGAGCCCCCATGAAAATACAAACGACTCATCTTGTTCTACATGCCAAGGTAGCCTTACAATAAGAAATCAAGTAATTTGAAGTTCATTTGCCCATGATTTACATCGTCACAAAATTGTATGGCCAAAAATTCTAACAACACGTTGGATAGGCAAATGAACTTCAAATTACTTGATTTCTTATTGTTAGGCTTTTTCATTGGAGCTTTACTCCGTGAGTGCTCACGGAATGTAGTGTGCAACTGAAGATTTCCATATATATATATATATATATATATATATATATATATGGTATTCCATAGCAAACGCAATGGAGGTGCAAACGGTGCGTCCATCTATCCTATGGATGATCCGAACCGTTCACGTTGTTTAACATGATTAAGTCTATGAATGAGAAATTAAGTCGTTTGAGATTCGTTTGGCCATGCATTGAAGTGTTACAAATTGTATGGACAAATATATCATTATTTTTTATAATGACATGATGCATGAGCAAACGAATCTCAGACGACTTGATTTCTCAACTATAGACTAATTTGGCCATGTTAAACAATGTGAATGGTTCGGGTCATCTATAGGATAGATAGACGCACTGTTTGCACTTCCATTGCATTTGCTATGGAAGACTCCCTATATATATATATAAAAGCTATGATCCAGTGAGAGCTCCCCAGGTGAGAACCACGTGAGGACTTTGGTTTGGGGCATTAGTTGAAAAATCCGAATTGTTAATATTGATCTACATGACTAGATTAGTCTATGGATGAGAAATCAAGTTGTTTGAGATTCGTTTGCCCATGCATTGAAATGTTATAAATTGTATGGTTGAAAATCGTAATTTTTTATTATGTCATGATGCATGGATAAATGATTTTCAAATGACTTGATTTTATATTTCTAGACAATGTGAACAGTTCGGATCATCCAAATGATGGATATGCGTGGAGTTCTCACGAAGCTTATCGTGAGAACAATTTTCACCCGATCGCTTATATATATATATATATATATATATATATATATATATATATATATATATATAACTATGGCAATGCTCCATTGCAAACGGGTACGTGCAAACGGGTATGAAAATCACTAAAGCCGTTGTTCTCAACGGCTTAAGTAACCTAAGCCATTGTTGGGAACAACGACAGGTTATATTAAGCTTGAAGCCGTTGTTCCTCAACAACGGCTGAAATTCATTTGACATCCATTGAAGTGTTACAAAATCGTATGGCTGAAAATTATTGTTTTTTATAGTCACATGATGGATGGGCAAATGAATTTCAAATGATTTGATTTTACATATTTAGACTAATTTAGATGTGTAGATCAATGTGAACGGTTCGGATCGTCGATACGAAGACGGGAAGGCCGAGTACACACGGAGGGGTGGTGCACAATAGAAGATTTTCCTATATATATATATATATATATCGTGTATTGATGTTATTATTATGCCACTAATATCTTCTGAAACATATAAAGAAGGCTTTCAATAAATCTCGTCTCTCTCTCTATCTTTCTCTGTGTGTATATATATATATATATATATATATATATATATATATATATATATATATATATATCGTGTATTGATGTTATTATTATGCCACTAATATCTTCTGAAACATTTAAAAAAGGCTTTCAATAAATCTCGTCTATATTCTTCCCGTCGTCAAGCACCAGGTCACGTAGTTTTTATTCTAATAACAACTTATGTTATGAATTTTTTTTCTTTACTCATAAAGTGAAGTTTCCATTTATATATCGTGTATTGATGTTATTATTATGCCACTAATATCTTCTGAAACATTTAAAAAAGGCTTTCAATAAATCTCGTCTATATTCTTCCCGTCGTCAAGCACCAGGTCACGTAGTTAATAACAACTTATGTTATGAATTTTTTTTCTTTACTCATAAAGTGAACTTTCCATTTCTCATAGACACATGTTAGACATTAACTTATTCAATTATATGTTTTATGCAGGATATTGAGATTGGGCAAAGGATGATGACAATATCCACAGTGGGTGTGCCCAACACTATAAAGATGTTGGCAGCGCATAAGCTCCAATCGACACTGGCTGTGAGGTAATTTGCTACCCGCAAAAGTTCGTTCCAGTTGTGTCAATGGAATGGATGGAATGATGTTAAAACAGTTGATAATATATATTAAAGAGCTAATCAATACTTTGTGAATTCTAGTGGTTAGGGTTTTTATGCGTTTAGCAGCAAAACATGCCAAGATTATTTTAAAATCTTTAAAAAATGAAAAATAATATGACTATATAAATTAATACAGAATAAAGAAAATTTTAGAAAGTCCATAACTCATACAACAATTTACAAAATTAATAATGAAAAGTAAAAACTGAGATATAACTATTAAAAACAATTCAGAAGACTATATTTGTTGCAAATCTTGTTGTAGAGTTTAGTGCTAAATAAAGATTAAACCTAGGAAGCACGGACTCTTCACGAAGGCATTCGCTCTCGAGTCGGACTCGTATCGGACACTGGTGCAGTGGGTGTGGCGGGACACGTACTGGGTGTGGCGGGGTGCGTGCCCCATTAATTTAAATTAAAATCATAAAATAGGGTGCAGTATTGAGTGCGGCGCGACGCGGGTCTTGTTTTTTAGTGCGGGTTTGGGTATCTTTTGACCCAAACCCCAAAACTCGTTTTAATTAGACACCACCAAATCCCCAAATCCCCAGATCCTTTCTTTTTATTTTAGATCTCATTTTCTAATTATGTTGTGCTATGTTAGTCCTTATGACTATGTTAAACTTGTTAGTGTTTTATCACTAATTTTAGAGTTTTATAACTATCTTGTGCTATATTGTCATTTTAAATCTCTTGGTTAATGAATGATGAATGATAGTGATTTTGGTTTTTTATACAAAAATATAAATATAAATATAAATATATAATTATATAAAATAATTATTTAAATATCAGCCAAATTTCAGCTGCACTCGCATCCCACTGTTTTTGGAAATTGCCGCATCCCCGCAGCTGAATTGGTGTTTCCAAGGATAAAACTAAATCGGAGTTTAAAGTAGGGTTTGGAGGGCTTATTAGAACGCCTAATGAAACTCATTTGTTAGTTTCAATTTGTTTACCAAGGAATAGGTGCATAAGTGTACCTTGTCATAAACCTAGAAGATAAGCATATTGGATCATGTCCACCATTTAGGATAAATTACTTCCTGTAATTCCTTCTTCCTTGTGATTCTAAAACATAAGACTAGATTCTTAGGACCTTTTAGTCTATCCATTGAGCTTAAATAAACAGTCTAATTCAACTAGTAAGAAAAGATTTAGCTAATTAATATGCCTAGGTTAATGCTTAATAATTTATAAAAAGGATTTTTCACTGAATGAAATATCCTACAAGTTGACTATCATAAAAGTTACGTAACTTAAAAGTCAGAAAAGTAATGCAACTTAGGATAATAAAAAAATCATCCAAGCAACGATTAAAATATTGTTCAGATTAACAAAATGTTCTCTAACAGATATTAATACTTAAAGAGAAACTTATAGTGGTAAATTTTAAAATCCAACAACCAATTAATAAAATCCACCCCCACAAACGCAAGTTTAAAACAGTACTTGAGTTGAATGTTGTTTCATCTATACTTTCATCCAATTTTCCGTTTCCTTAGGAAAGAGTAACACAAAATGATGAACAGAAAGGTTAGTCTCTGCAGGAACATAGGATGTAAAAAGTGCAATTATAAGTGGAGCAACACAATCACCTGATTTAACAATTTCCATCCTTTAGTTGTTTGTTGTGCACAGATCATGTTAGTCTTCCCTTGGGAAAGTGGAGGATATAGAGTCAATTTTTTTTGCGTCGTCAACACTAATATATTTAAATATTGCTGTTACAAAGATCGCCAAATCGCGGTATCTGTGTCACAGTATGATGTTTGCATGCCCGTGTCCGTGGCGTATAATGTGATGTTTGCATATCCATGTTGATGCAACATAGTTTTTAACATCAAATAAATTGTTGCGTTCATTCGTAATCCAACGAGTTACTACTAACTAAAGATACCCACAATCAACCTGATACTCCCAACTATATATGCCTACTATGGTATTGATACTTGTGTTACAATTAAAGCTCAAGATTGTCTTGATAAGATAAGGTTGAGCTATTCTTATCAAGCTTAGGCTTGTTAACTATATATATAGCCACTATGATATCGATACTTGTGCTAAAATTTAAGCTCAGACTTGTCTTGATAAAACATATAAATGAAAAAATAGGTTAATCTTGAGTTGAGCCAATCTGTTCATGAGCAACTTCCTCAGATTTACAGCCTTATTTCAGATTCACCATTCCACTATCAGGAAAGAACCCGATGAGCACTGACAATGTCAATAATTTGATACACAATTGTATTATTCACTCGTTATATGAGTAAGGACTTAATGGGCCCCTGTTAAAAACAAACAATTTTTTTTTTCGTGGAGCCATATGTAGTGCCCTGAGTTCCACACTGGAAGCTCGTGACACTTATCCAGAATCTTTACTTCAATGAGTACACAACACAGAAAATTTCAGGAAATTAGAAACTTACATTGCACAAGAAAACTATATCCTATACTTGGATGCTTTCCGCAGCTCGAGTCCCGTGCTCCACGATCAGTGATCCTGCATGAGCAAACTGTGGACACGTCAGTTGAATACAACTGATGCAATGCGGCTGAAACCCGTAATCTCCAAAATCCTCAACAATCAATATTTGATGTAGAAGAAAAGAAACGTTAAAGTCATACAAATATAAATGTCGGTGTATGTCATGATCTAGATTCTAATGCACAACTCATATGCACACCATGCTCTTAATCTAATGCAAACTTAATTTGGAAACGTATGCATCATATACTACATACTCCCCAAATCGAGTTCGTATTCTTCAGATGATAGGGTTCTATCCCTCGTCATGCATCCTACTTCTGTACTCTTTCCTGTTTCTGACATTCATCTAGTGACTGGCAGAGTCTGAGCACATGCGGTCCATTTCCGCTTCTGCAGTCGGATCGTGGTCCTTCTCCACTCTGAACGGCAGTGATCATCCTGTTCGTTCAGATCATGGTCCTTCTCCACTTCGACAGGATCGTGGTCCCTCTCCCCTCTCGGTCAGGCCGGTGATCATCAGCTCTGCCGAAATCATGGTCCTTCACTCCTGTCCCTACCAAAGTTTTCATGAACATAAGGCGAATCGATAGGGCCACCCCTACTCCGTCCAGAGACTTAGAGTTACCCTTTTGCTCCTTGTTCGTATTGATAACCCAGAACATAGACGGAAACTTAAGAGTCCATCTCCTAAGTTCCGACAGGACTTGTGACTTATGTCTGCATCCCGTTCTTATCACTAAATCGCAGAAATTAACAGTCGAGACCACGCCGTACGTGTTCCAGACGAGACGGCGCCGCACGTGTCCTCCTGACAGGTGAGTAGTATACGCCCAACTAGTGTCTGTCCTTACCAATCATCCTAAATTAATTTTTTAATTCACCAACTTATCCGATTCTAATTGCTTTATTAACACAATTTCTATTTTCTAAGTTAATTAAACTGTGCTCCTAGTTTCCACTTGCACCCTTCGGCAAGTTACTTAACTAAATTAACTTAATTCACTAACTAGGTTCTAAGTGAATCCAACCTAGTCGAATCTCAACAAGTCTTATGTAGATTTAATTAGGGTTCAACCTAGCCTCCAATCATGCTAAAAGTTGACCCACACATACACCAAACTAGTGCACTCAATGTGCACCACACTTCACAATAAGTACGCATATAAGCATGCATTGATTATATACATACCCATGCATAACCGTATTTCATCTAACACCGCATTCCACGCTTATAAAAAATTATTTTCATACTAGGTTATTGCACACGTGTATGTACTACCTCACATCCACATAATGGTAAATACCTTAGTTTGCAACTTATTCATAGGTGGTTAATTTCCTAGAATTCTTATTGTATATGTGCATTTAGACATTTCATCAAACACTTTACATGACAACTTTCCATTGCAAAATTTCCATAACAAGACCCTAATTAAATTATGCATTCTCATATAATTGTCTATGCATTACAAGTTCTAGTAATGACATCGTCTCCTTTTTAACAATTTCATCTACTACAATCTTTGTTTACTTTTTATTACAATATTGCTAAACATGAATTTTTAAGCATACAACACTTCTAAGCACACATGCTTTAATCTACTAGCAATTCCCACATCAAACAACGACTAAACTACTAATGAGAATTGACATACAACAATAAATCAACTAGTTGAGGAGGACGTCTATCATGAATTTTTTCTACTACTACAAATATGATTTCTTCCACAACAAATACTATACTTAGTGTAATCAACCTATTTCACACACACATACAACAATTTCTAGCAAACCATCAATCATTAAATTCATAAATTGAACACAAAAGGAATGGAGAATACCCACTTTGATTTGTTTGCAAGCTTCAAGTTGCTATCTTCTCCCCCTTGCTCCTTGATTCTTCCTTGACTTCTTGCTCCAATATTAGTAGTTTAATAGTAGTAGCAGTAACGTAGTAGAAGTAGTGCAGTAGTAGTAGTAGTGTAGTAAACAGCAGCAGTAGTAATGAGTGGTAGTACTGCAGTAGTAGTAGTGAGTAGTAGTAATAGTAGTAAGTAGTAGTAGTAGTAGTAGTGCAGTAGCAGTAGTAGGTAGTAGTAGTTGTTGTAGCAGCAGAAGTAGTATAGGCAGTAACAATAGTAGTAGTTAGTAGAAGTAGTAGTAGAAGTAGAAGTAAATATCAGTAGTAGTAGTACTTAACTGCAGTAGAAGAAGTAATAGACAGCAGCAGCACTAGTAAAAATAGTATTAAGTAGGGGTAGTAGTAGTAATAGCAGGTTGTAGTAGAAGTGGTAGTAAGTAGCACACATATATATATAAAAGGTGCTGCAGTTGCTGCCGGCCAGTAAAGAGAGGAGAGGAGTGTGGAAAGGTGTAGAAAGGCTTAGGTGTCCTCAACTTTTACACTTAACCCCTCAAGCTTTAATGTAATTCCACTTAACACCTTAAATAGCCATATTGGGTTGGGCTTTAAGAAAAGAAAGTTGGGCTTTTTAGGAAAGGAAAAAGTTAAACATATGGATATGTTAAACTAAAAAATAAACATAGAAATAAAAATAAAAATAACAATGTCAATGCACATGTATATATATATATATAACAATGCATATATATTTTTATTGTAAGAAAAGTAGTACACACTAGGGGTATTACACCATACACATGTATTCATTGACACTCCATAAGCATGTCTGCAGCACTTCTCATGCTTCTTAAATTTTATAAACGATTTACATGTTGGCCACTTCTTAGACACTAATTTTGTTTATATGTTTTATGGGAAAAGCTTACATGCTCCTAATCAGAAACTCCGAGAGACAATTATTCCGAGTGCTAAGGCTTATCCTTTGCATGCAATTATGGACGACTGCAAGGACTATTTTCGAGAAACTGGGCGCAGAGTAACCTTTGAGTATACTCTTTTAGGTACTTTTCTTTTAATTTGATTTTCATAGGACTGAAAGCCAGATTAGTTCCATTTTCTATCGAATTGGACCACATAATTGATTCTGTTTGTGATGGACCAGCTGGGATTAATGATGGGAAGGAGCATGCTGTAGAACTTGCAGAACTACTTCATGGGTGTGGCCGTGGTTATCACGTGAATCTGATACCATATAATCCGGTAGAAGGATCTGAATACCGCAGGCCTTATAAGAGAGCAGTAAGTTTTTTCTTACCTCGTAGATCCTAGTCACTATTTGGAGAGGCTTCAATACTCACAGGGCATAACTAAGCTAGCCTGCTATAGAAGTACATGATGGGCCATAATATTTGGGATCCACTCTTTTCACTTTCATCCTTCATAGAACATGGCTGATGAAAAATCTTGCACCAGGGATAACTAGGCTAGCCTTGAATAGAAGTACATGATGGGTCATCAAATTGGGTGATCCACTCGTTTCATTTTCATCCTTCCATAAAACATGGCTGATGAAAAATCTTGTGCTTTGAGAATGTTTTACCTATGTATCTAGCGATAACAAATGAACGATTTTTCAGCAGTTATATTAAGAGACCTCATGGTCTGCAAGAGTTCTTGGAACAGTTGAATTTCGTCGGTAGATGTTTTGAGGTTTCTTGATCATGATGAATGAAATGGATGTCTGGGATAGCCTACCTGATGATCAATAAACTGCTTAAATGCATCCTTGTTCGTTAGCTTATCCTCCACAAACTGTTAATTTTTCACATAAGTGATGCATAAAATCCTCAAAGCACTTGATTTATCATGTATGGATCTTTTATAATGTGTAGGTAAAATTGAATGGTTGGTATCATTCAATTTGATTGTTTACCACTTACTTTTGTAGGATGTACTTATGGCCACCGTCATCCGTCCTGTCTACTTATTTAATTTTGTCATTGTTTTTTGGGTTCCAGGTGCTAGCTTTTGTGGAAACGCTAGAATCTCGGAAGATCACTGTTTCAGTGCGACAAACACGTGGGCTCGATGCAAATGCAGCCTGTGGGCAACTTAGGAATGACTTTCAGAAGAACCCTCTGCCTGAGTTGCCAACAGCTGGACCAGAGCCAACTCCAGTTTTGACATAATTCGTTGCTATATGGTTTATAAGCGCACTTTCTTGCATTACCTCAAGAGGGGATGAGTGAGAGAGAATGGTGTTTTGCCTGAAAGTGAAACCATATAGTAAAATGGTTGTAAAAGAAACACTAGGAAATATTGCCTTTGAGGCCCAAATTTCCCTCGACATGCCGCAATGCTCTTCAATGGGTTGCAAGGCAGATTGACAGTGAGCTTGAAATGATGTTATACCATCTCTCATATTCAAATGCGATGTAGATACTCGAGCATTTTCCCTACCTGATCATGTGGAGAGACTATGAAGCACATACACATTTCTGTAGAAGCCGTAGCTGTATCGAGCTAGATATTCATGCGTAATATCCATGATGCTTCTTTAGTTTCTATGTAGTTTATGTCAACATTTTCCATGTGTCAGTGTCCAATATCTGTAATTTGTAGCAGAGAGACAGATTCTATATTTACTATATAGTGTATCAACACCCTTATGCTCCAGTCTAGAGTTAGTTTTCTTATATTATGTTTCCTGGCATAACAGCGATATTCAGGGTGCGTTTGGCCTAGCTTTTTTTGGGCTTTAAAGCTACTTCAGAAGGAGAAGCTAGAAAGTAGAGCTTTGAAATTAAAAGCTGAAGCTGTTTGGATAGTCAGTTTTTTTTAACTTTAAAGCTACTTTTAAGCTAGAAGTTGTTTGGCATAAAATATCAATTGTAAGCTACTTTTATACTTAATTTAAGTTTTTGATTTTATTTAAGAATAAAATCAAAGTCTTCTTTTGCCTTACACCCCTCAACTAAACGGTGTTGCCGAATTCATAAGCCTTATTATTTGGAATTCATACACCTAAACCAACAAACAACTAAGTTTCATAAGTCTTCGTACACCTCAACCAACGAAACCCATTATCAATTATGAACAGATCAAAAAAGAAAAAAAAAACTTAGTTTCCTTCATAATTTCTATTACTTTGCATAGAAAGAAATCCATTATCAATTATGAACAGATCCACAAGAAGTCGATATAAAACTAAGTATGAACAGATCCACAAGAAAGAAACCCATTATCAATTATGAACAAACCCATTATACAACTAAGTTTATCAATAACTCAGATCCACAATATCACAGATCAAATCAAAAGAACTGTACCAATTCCCCCCCAAAAAAATAATAATAATAAAAAAAATCCAAATATCAGCTGAAATTCTTCAAATTTAACAAAAACGGTGAACCGTCTTTCTTATCCCATTTCAGATCCAAAACAGTGCACATATTACCCACTCAACAAGTCATAAACGAAATTCCAAATTCATTCATAAACCAAACCATTACTAGTTCTCTACATAAGCAAGCTCGCTCGCTCGCTCGATTCGAAGACACGATTTACATAACAGGATATGGATTGACTGATCAACAGAAAAGATAACAAACCCTAAGTCGAACAAGACAAATCAACCGCCGAATCCGTACAGAGTCCTGCCCTGCCTCTTGAGAGCGTAGACGATATCCATGGCCGTCACCGTCTTCCTCCTCGCGTGCTCGGTATAGGTAACGGCGTAACGGATGAGTCCGGAGATGCGCCACGTGTCTCCTCGTAGATGAGTCCGGAGATGCGCTTAACCCCACCACGGCGAGCCAGACGGCGGATGGCCGGCTTGGTGATTCCCTGGATGTTGTCTCGGAGCACTTTCCTGTGCCTCTTTGGTTTTGGGTGAAAAAAAAAGAACGTGTAGAAAAAGAAGAAAAGGAGAAGCCAGAAGTAGATCTGGAGGGCTTCTTTTGAAGCTCATTTTCTTAATAAAAAATAAGCTACTTCTACTTTTTTTGAGCTTTTCAAAATATGTGTTTGGCTCAGCTTCTCATTCTAAAGGAGAAGATAAGCTAATTTTAAGCTGGGCCAAACACTACCTCAGGCAATTTCTCATGGAATTGATTTAAGTTCGATTGTCATCAATAAAATGTGTGCCTGTGATTTCAGAAAATTGATTTCTCCTATTGATATGATATTTAATATGAATTGGTTTCTCATGAATTGTTTGTATATATGAAGAACTTCAAACTCAAAATCATCACTTAGTTTAATCTTGTATATAGGAGGAGTTTCGAACGCAAAATTAACACTCAATAGAAATATGAAAGCAAGGTTAATATTGTACAAACTGAAGCTAAGGTAGCGGATGACTTGTGTTGCTCAGACCAGCCAATGTTTCAGTGGATGCCGCAAAAGATTCCAGTTCAGATGGATGAGCTAAAAGCGAAGTTTGGATGGTGGGAATATAAATGCATAGGATAAAGTAGAGGAGACAGACTTTTCAAAAGTGTCGGCGCAAAATAAAGCAAGTGACAAAGGATTCTCACATGTGGCATGTGGATGCGCCTATCTTTTTTCTCTTCATTGGTTGAACATCCATGTCTCCTTAGAGCATCCACTATGGTTGGCTATTTATCTAAAAAATGCAAAATTTGGAAAATTTTACGTCACTACGGTCTGCTATAAACCTAGTTTATAGCAGAGTAGTGAACAGTAGTCGACCATATATAGCAGGGCAGAATAGCATTTGGAAATTATAGAAGACGGTAAACGATCTTCCGTCTATCAAAAATTTTGATTTCTTTGGAATTAAAAAATCGAATAGACGGTAGAAGATCTTCCGTCTATACAATTTGACCGGTCAAAATTGTATGGACGGAAGAAGATCCCCCGTCTTTATATTTATTTAATTATTTTTTAAAAAAATTGAAAGAGACGGAAGATTAACTTCCGTCCCTTTCATTTTTTTTTTCCTTTTTTTTTTCGTCCTTTTCTTTTTTGTGTCCTTTTCCTAAAAGACAAAAAAAAAAAAAAAATTCAAAAAATCCCAAACGGAACATGAACATCCGGCTGGCCTTTTTAAAAACATTTTTAAAAAAATTAAAAAACCCAGACGAAAGATCTTCTTCCGGCTGGGTTTTTTTTTTTTAAAGCAAAAAAATAAAATGGAGAGCAGACGGAGGATCTTCTTCCGTCTATATATTTTAATTTTTTTTTTTTTTTTGCAAATTATAGCTTTCACCATAGTGGCCGAACAACATCTATGCTAAAAGCAAATTTGCATATACTCAAAATATAGGTCGAACCATAGTGGATGCTCTTATACATGTCTCTCTCTTGTTTAAAATAAAAAAACATATATACAAATATGAGTAATGTTTTGTTGTACACTAGGCCTCCGTGTGCACTCGGCCTTCTCACATTCGTATCGGGTAGGGATACGAGTAATATTCCGTTGTGCACTAGGCTTCGGCCTTCCCACCTTTATATCGACGATCCGAACCGTTCACATTGATCTACACATATAAATTAGTCTAAATATGTAAAATTAAATCATTTGAAATTCATTTACCCATCCATTGAATTGTTACAAAAATGTGTGGCTGAAAATCGTTGTTTTTTTATAGTCAAGTGATGGATGGACAAATGAATTTCAAATGATTTGATTTTACATATTTAGACTAATTTAGATATGTAGATCAATGTGAACGGTTCGGATCGTCGATACAAAGGCGGAAAGGCCGAATGCACACGAGTACACATGGAGGCCTAGTGCACAACGGAACATTTCTCTATACATATATATGTATACAATATATTATGCTAAACCATTTGGTCTAAGAAATTTTCTATTTTTTTTTCTTTTAAAAAAAAGGAGAGCAAATGTAGAAGGCAGCTTCTCACTCTTTCTCCATCCAAATTTTGAAGTCCAATCATCTCTCTTAATCAAACTTTACCAAACGTGCATGCAATATTATATAGATGTTATTATATAATTTTTACAAAATTAATTTTGTTATTTTCTCACTTTTAAAAAATTATGTGTAATATATTGCACAGGGTTATATTTAAGAATTATGTGCAATATCTTGCACAAGGTTATTTTAGTAATATATAATGCTAAAATCACTTTTGGTTCAAGATTTTCTCCATTTTTCTTTTTAAAAAAAAAGTAAATGCAGGAAGCAACCCCCCATTCACTCTTCATCCAAATTTTAAATTGCAATCATATCCCTTAATCAAACTTAAAAAATCGTGCAATATTGTATAGAAGTTATTAGATGAGTTCTTCAAAAATAATTTTGTTATGTTCTCATTTTTTTGAAAATTATGTACAATATTGCATAGGGTTATACTAGTTGCTTGATTATGTTACTTTTAAATTTGCTACTCTACTGCTAATCGAATTTTTTGCCGTACTGACCCACTTTTTGAAAATATTTGGTGCTCTGACCTACTTTCGAAAGCAATTAGCGAACTGACCCAATTTTGGACACGTAAGCAAAAAAGGTTATTGGGAACAACGACATAGGTTATTAACAAGACATTTTCCCCAATAACGACATCTATTTTAAAAAAAACTGTCATGCCATTTTTTGGAGTAACGACATAGGTAATTTTGATTTTCGACAGCTTGTAGTCTCAATTTTAAGAAAAAAATTGCAAGTGTTAAAATCCTATAACAGATGCCGCACTTTCCAAAAACGGCATTCTCAATATTGATGCCGTGATTTTGAATAATGACATCAGTTATTTAGTTTGTTTGCATATAAACAGTGGCCCCCTCTTCTCCTTCCCATTTTTCAATTGATCTCCTTTCTCTCTCTCTTCACTCCCGTAACCCATAAACCCTAGATCCCTAAAACAAAAAATTTCAAGTATTAGAGTGCTCTCAAACTCCCCAAACAAAATAATTAAATACCCATACATAAACCCTAATTGTGATTCCCTCATTTCCTTTACAACTCTTTCGAAATCCAAAATTGTGGTAAGTATTCTAAATCCCTAAATTTATTTTAAAATGTTCATTTTGATATGAGAGCTATATATATTGGTAGCATAGTACAAAAGATGTAGATTAGATTCATCTAAGTAGTAGATATGTGAAATGTACTTAAGGATTGTTGATGATGATGTGTGAAATGTTCATTTTGATGAATGAGAGCTATATTGGTAGTATAGTATAATAGATGTAGATTAGATTCATCTAAGTATTAGATATGTGAAATGAGATTATGTGAGATGTGGATGAGCTATATTGGTATCTAAGGATTGTCGTCGATGATGTAGTCTAAAAATGATAATGTTGTATATTAAACATTGATGGATAAATGGTCATACATTAGAATTGCTATATTTCTAATCATTATATTCATAGTTCGGTATGTATGAATGGATATTGATACGAGATTTATTTATATACATAGATATGTAGTGTGTATAGATGTTGTGGTGGTGATTGTTATGAGTAGTAATTCGGTACGAGTATTGAGAAGTTGTTGTTATCTTCAAACATCGATTATTAATTCTGTTGAGTACACATGGCTTACAAATTTGATTATCTCCATACATCATCGTTATGAATATTGTTCTTGACACATTTATTTTGATGTTCACAGATAAATGGATCCTGCACAACCATCTTCTTCCTATGATGTGGGTGCTTCATCTTCATCTTCGCACGCACAACAAGGAAATCCGGGTCCTTTAGACTCGTCCATACTCTATTTGCAAGAAGATCATAGGTCGCAGGTGGTGTGAAGTGGAGATGTTGAGAAAATGAGTTTCCGAATGCACACCATATTGCCGACGCACCCTCGAATACAAAACTATTTGGTAAATTACGGGTTCTATGGAATATCCATGTTGGCCAAAGTGAAATGTGACCATTCATTACTTATCGCTCTTTTAGAGCGATGGAGGCCGGAGACACACGTTCCACCTACCGTTGGTGAGATGACGGTCACGCTACAAGATGTAGCCGTCATATCAGGTCTTCCAATCGATGGGGTGGCGGTCACCGGAAACCTGCTTTTCAATAAAGTAATGTTGATTAGAGATTATCTTGGGAAGGAGATTGAAGAGGATGATAGAGGTGTATTCGTCGGGGAATCAATCCGATGTTCATGGCTCTTTACAGAGTTTAATAATAGTTTGGTAGACGAACCGACCGACTTCGAAATTCAATGTTACACGCGGGCATATCTTTTGTCGATGATCGGATGTATTCTCTTTCCTAAATCTTTTGGTGATGTAGTCCATTTAATATACCTTCCCTTGATTGCCGACATACATAGAGCTCGGCGATATAGTTGACAAAGTACGGCTTTCACCTCTCTTTACCGTGTCCTGTGCAATTGTTCAATGGGGCCGATACAAATGACGGGGTCAATGGGATTATTGTAAATATGGTGTTGGGAACGAATACACCTCGGCCAGTCCCGAGTAACTATTCTTTCAAATAATTGGAGTGTTCATCATGAGAATCCACTGTTAAGGGCTCCTTTAGGTGTGTATTGGACGGGTAAACTCACGTTGAGAGATAACCCACGTGGTGTGTTGATGTATTATAGGGATGAACTCAACCAGCTTAGGAAAAAGTACGTCAGTTGGACACTGTACATGGACAAAAGGCTACAACGTCTACCTCCACTATGCACAGCCAATAATCAACTTGGGTTGACACGAGCTTCATTTGTAAATTTCTCAGTTGTGTTCTATTACGCCGACCGAGTTCTCCGCCAATTCAATGCACAACAGCCCATCTCAGAAAAGACAATGAATGACCGAAGAATTCACAATATTACCGGTCAAGGTCGATTTCCAAATATGGATTGGACCGATCACCACCGCTCTCATGTAGCATGTTGGAATGAGAGGAAGTACAATTTAGTGGTAGAAGGGATTGCACCATACGACGGATCGTTGCAAACAGCTTACATGGCGTGGTACCGTCGTATTACACGGTTGTATATTGCCCCAAGAACGGATATCCCCGCGGGTATCCAAATGCCGATACCTAGGCATCAAGTAGAACCACCACCGACACATTCCACATCGCATCCTATGTATCAACCCAAAGCTTCCTCGTACCGACTAATGGTAAAATTTTGTTATTGTTAACAAATATGAATTTAATTTTTTTGTACACATTTTGCTTTTATTTGTTTAAAAAAGTTTGGTTTACAACTAATTTATTTCGTTGGTATTGTAGATTGACAACACATGGGATATTGCGAGGAAATGTGCTCGTGTGTTAAAGAGCAACGCTTCGAAGGCTTGTAAGGAGTTAGCGAGAGAAATCCTCCATCCATGTCGTACCTCGCTTGAAGAGGTTGGTGACGGTCCGCGCTTCGCTGTTCTTTTACCATCATCCTAACTTCCCGCTCAACCACCCCGAGTAAGTGTTAGCCGAGCTCAACCTCCACCACCACGAACAAGACATGTTGAACCTCCCGCACCACCACAAAGACAAGCTCAATCTCCACCTAGGTCATCTACACATTTGGGAGCTTCTCCTTCACAATTGCCACGACGGAAGGGTGTCCGTTTTCCTCCTTCGGAAACTCAATTTGCATCACGAGAGATTGAACAAGTACAAGCGGGGCATGAAGAAGATGTCGGGCCTAGTGTACTTGCGACACAAAAAATTGCCGAACGTAGGAGAAAAGTTCCAACTCGGAAAAGGAGGGAGCCGCAACACTATATGCCTAGTTAGTGTTGAATGTTTAAATTTGTAATTTTCTAAGCTTTGAATAGCCCAATCACATCAGATACATTTAAAGTACTTGATGACTGTAAGTTTTTGTGCTTTTAATATTTGAAGCAAACTCAAAACAATTGATGCAATTCGGTTGTTGTATTATTTTGTTATATATATTATCTGGGGTTTGAATTGCATATGTTGTTCACTGTAAAATTGAAGTCAGAAAACAATGAAAATTAGTTTTGTCTATGTGTGTGCATGTTTTAGGTGTAATTTATAAGTAACAGATGCCGTTATTGCAAATAACGGCATATGTTACCTGTAACGTTATTAGCAACGACGACATCAGTACAAAACATGTACAATTTGGTCTGTATTATAATCTAACTTGATACCGTTTTTCGGAACAACGGCACCAATGGAAATGATGCCATTATTCTGAAAAACGACATCAGTTGAGACTTTTATTTCGAGAGAAATGAAACTCTGCCAATACCATCTGCCTTCACAGTCGTCTCTCTGAATAACGACATCTCTTAAGGATGCCATTATTCTGAAAAACGGCATCAGCTGAGTATTTTATTTCGAGAGAAATGAATCTCTGCCAAACCATCTGCCTTCACAGTCATTTCTCTGAATAATGACATCTCTTAATAATGTCGTTATTATGAAAAATGACATCAGTTGAGTCTTTTATTTCGAGGGAAATGAATCTCTGCCAAACCATCTGCCTTCACAGTCGTTTCTCTGAATAACAGCATCTCTTATGGATGTCGTTATTATGAAAAATGGCATCTCTTAAGGTAATAGTTGTGCACGTTTTGTGCACATTTTGAAGTGATGTCGTCGTTGCTAACAACGTTACAGGTAACTGATGCTGTTATTGTAAATAACGACATCTCTTACTTATCATTTGTACCTAAAACATGCATAGTTATTCAACAAATGTACAACCATTCAAAACATGCACAGTCATTCAACAAATGTTCCTCACAAACATATATCTCAGACTCAACTAATGACATTACCATATATTACATCAAATGTTCATCAAATTCAAATTCTCTAATTCGTAATAACTTACGGATAGATTTTACAAAATATGAGAATTAGGCATTTTATGATACCATACTAACACATTTATATCTTACAACATAAAGCCAAAATTAGGATACAACTTCAAATATAGGTAGATTGGGATGTGTCCACATTGGGTACATTCTTACATCTAGGCCGATTATGTCCACTTAATCCGCATTTTGAACAAATTTTGCCGGTGCTCCCACCCTCTCGAGCATCCATATCATTGCGAATACGAGTACTCCTAGGTCGACCTTTCAACTGACATAGACTCGCATCGGCTATGAGTATCGATCCACTTTGTGTCGGCTAATAAGATTCGTCTGGAATAGGATTAAAAGTTGGTGCCCACGTTAGTTCTGATGAACTTGTAGAATAAAAGGAATCAATGTAAGGTTGACAATCAATTACACGGGAGGCACAAGCTGCCAATACATAAGAACATGGAATGTGATAGAGTTGGAATTTTCCACAAGTACTAGTACGCCCCGCGAGGTTAACTGTGTGCCAATGTCCACCCTGTTGATATCCATTATCCATTCTAATGCCTGTTTTAACCCCAAAACACCAGGCTGGTTATTAAACATTATTGCCTCATGCAAATTGGATTTCTCACGGCGTAAATCAATAATCTCCTGAACACGTGGTGCCCATAATTTTCCTTCACTGATAATGGTCTGCGCCGCTTCACGACGGTCATTGAAGTACATGTTGAGACGAAAAAAAGTCATTTCAACAATTACGGTGACGGGCAAGCTACACACACATTTTAAAACCGAATTGAAAACTTCTGATAGATTTGTTGTCATTATACCATATCTACGACCTCCATCGGCAGAAAGTGCCCACTTCTCAATCGGTTTCTCCTTCAACCAATTAGCCCCATCAACATTAGCCGCTTCAAGCTGTGCCATCTTTTCCTCCAACTTCTTCAACTGATTTTGACACGTGATCACCTTCAGCTTGTTCATCATAAACTTGCAACCAAAATTTTTATGAAAATTACTAGCAAAATACCGCATACATTAACGATAATAAGCAAGTGGTTCCTTCTATGTTCCGAACTCATTTTCCATTGCTGATAAAATACCTGCATGACGATCAGAAATGACACATAATCTGCACGATCTGTGACAAAATACCGAATACAGTTCATGAACCATGTCCACGTTTCTATGCTCTCACCATCAACTATTGCAAACGCAAATGAAAACAACCTATCGTTTGCATCCGGTGAAACAGCAATCTACAAACAACCTTTGTATTTTCCTTACAAATGAGTTCCGTCTACACTTATAATGTCACGCCCCGCTTACCAAAAAGGTAATACGAAATACAGATATGTGACTAAGTCCAGCGAATGGCTTTCACCATTCATAACCTGTAAGGATCTTTTCAACAAGCACAAGTATAAACAAGAGATATACAAGAGAAATAGTCAACCAAGCATGAATAAGTGAATTAATATAGTCATCAAGATTACTTGAAACAAGAAGTAAGAATACTAAATTCCAAATAATCAAGTCTAGAACAAAACACAAGTCTGGGACAAAAAGCCCAATCCAAATATCCATGTAACAAATTACAATTATTCATGATAAGCAACAAGAATAAATAAATGTAGCAAGAACTCCACCTACTCCATCGGGCAGCTGATCACCATAATTTGCAATTTAACAAATTGCTGAAAAAAGGAAAGAGAAACAAAACGTCCGTCAATGCAAGTTACGGACCGCTTCTAGTGCAGGCAACAAGTACAGGAAAGACAAATAGACAAGTATAGAATGACAGCAAAAGCAAGTATAACATGGAAAGATGTAACAGCAAAATAGAGCAACTAACTCTAAGTGAAGAACAAAAACAACTAGCATGGCAAGATGAACAGATGCAAGTGACATGTAGCAAGTGTCAAGTAAACAAGTATCATGTAAATAAATAACGAGTAACGAGTAACAAGTATCAAGTATTATATACAAGAAACAAGTAGCAAGTGTCAAGTGATCATGTTGTTTTCAAGTCTTGTATCTAGTTCTAACTATATAGCACTTCATGCGTCCCAAAATTTTACCACATGGTTGCTATATTCATACAAATTACATTTTATATTTTATAGTGGATCATAGAGGGCAGTGTACTTAGGGATAAGCTCCAAGTATCAAGTATCAAGCTCCAAGTAACAAGTATTACGTGTTAAGTGTGCAAGTATCTAGTAATCACGTGTCAAGCTCCAAATAATCATGTATCAAGCTCCAAATAACCAAGTAGGATCTATGAATCCTCTTTCGAGTATACGTTTCTGTATTTTCCACTATTAAATCTTTCTCTTTAACCCCGGCTTAGTTTCTTATTATTATTATTCAAGCAAGTATGGACGTGCACAAACAAGTCAAGAAACATGGCAAGACAACAAGTCACACCCCGTAATTTTCAAAGAGTAATAATAATAATAATAATAATAATAATATATATATATATATATATATATATATATATATATATATAATAAAACACAAAGAAAGCTATCAAGTGGCTCTCATTCATTTGGAAGAAAATCAATGGTCTAGATTTTCGCTCCCAAAAGACATCCCCCCTCCCCCCAAACAAAACAACTCCTTCATTTATTACTCTCTCTCTATCTCTTCCCCCTCTTTTCTCCTTTTTCATAATTCTCTCTCTTTCTTCTCTTTTTTTTATACCCAGATATGCCAAAAAAAAACAGTGAATGTTTTTTTTTGTTATACAATTTCGGATTGTGTTTTTTTTAATTATTTCAATTTTTAATTATGTTTTTTTTTTCAGATTATGCTTTCATAACTCAATAACATTAACTTCCATTTAATTGCTTTTGAATTACCATATTTGATCTGATTGTAGAATACTTCACTGAGTAATTATTTTAGATTAGAATGCTTCACTGAGTTAATTTTGATTAGAATGTTTTTTTTATTATGCAATTTCGGATTATGTTTTTTTGAATATTTAGGCATTTGCTGTTTTGAAAGATCATTGCAAATTCTTTAATTGACTCGCTTGATCGTGCTTTTATGGACAAATCCATGCTTAATCCCTGTATTTCGGGATTTTGTAGCTGCAAAACTGTATCTTGATCTGCTTTGCTGTAATTTTACTTCATGTATACATCACAACAAATTTTCTCTTTTAAATTCATACATGGTTAACTACATAAAAAATAAACAAGGGGAACTAACTCATGCAGTTTGAGGCGTTAACCGTAACTCATGCAGTTAGAAAATGAATTGCTACTTATGTTATACTCCAACTCCAAATCAAAAAAGAAATCTCTCATGCTCAAGTCACACATAGCAAGGAATTTCCGATTCACTACTGTTATAGATTCACAATACTATTTTTGAATCCCGAGCTGCTGATAGACAATCCTGCAATATACAAACCAATAAACATCATGGTAACTTCATAATCCTACTTCAAAGTATATCAATACATCAACATCTACTAGCAAATAAACATCTATATAAATCATCCCTTAATGTTTACATATTTTTTCATATGTTGTATCGTTCCGAATACGTGTCGTAGGCACGTGCCCACGGGCATGCCTAGTTCTTTATAAGATTGGATGGCTGTTTGATACAAAAACATAATGCATGATGGCATTAGTGTAATAATGGTAAAATGAAAATGAATGGAGGTGGAGGGGCCCACGTTGGTTGAAACAGCAAGCTTTGCTGTTTGCAAATTTGCTGATGACGTTAGCAATGCTTGGGGACTTTTCCGCTGTACACTTCACCAGGAAAGAGAAATTGGAGTATTGGGATTAGTCCCATATCGGTAATATACTATAATATAATTAACTTGAAATAATATTGTTTATGATCAAGAGTCACCAATTCGGTTAACCACCTTTTGAGAGGCAGCCTGTGGTGGGCAGTTGTACTATACTATAAATAATTTGTCTTCTATAGAGTGGTGGTTATGCCTGAGATGGAGCTTCAGGTTATTCCCTGATATGTTTAGTAATACTGAACAAAAACGGGGTAACAGTAAAAACAGAAATCTTCTTTTATACATAAAATCAACTAGTTCATATGTAACACATCCAAATCATAACAAAAAGTAAAATATGGTATACTAGATGTCTAAGAAACATGGTATAGGGTATTTAACAAGTCTACAACAAGTTATATTACTACTAACACATCAAGCATACAAGATCACACGACACCTCATAAATCACGAACAACATGCATGTATACATCAAGAGTTTATTAGATCTAAGTTATTTCATGTCGTGTGTGTGTACGAGACAACTACGGATAGATCAACAAGCAGAGAAGATCTAACAAGGAATTTGCACAAGGACGAATTTGGAGACGAAAGCTACATTACATGCAGTATTTAGTACTTGTATTATACAACAAAAGGAATACAAGTTACTTGCCTCGAAATTGACGACGAAAATGATGCGGAGACGAGAATAATGGGAATGAATTCTCGGGCACGAACACGATATCAACGAACGAGAGAATCCCGAACAAGATCAAGAACACCAAGAACTTTATTTCCTTATTGTTAGGGTTATATACTGAAAGCATCACTTTTGTATTAACTTTATTTCCTTATTTTTTTTGAATGAGAATCATATGGGCATATGTTTGCATATTGTGTTTATTATAATATTAATGCAAGTATCTGATATTCTATAAGGTTGATAATATGGTGTGAGAAGACACACAGAAGATCATATTATCAGTTTCCTATGGAATATATAAATAGTTCACAACCTAGACGGACTTGGACAATCCATTGGAAAGGTTGTAGTGTAATCTGGTATTAGTCTATCTTGACTATAGGTTTACACTAGTACACTTTGTGTGTATTGAACAGGACCACTTGAGGTTGTTCTCTTTGTACTGACTACAAAAGAGAACAAACACCTCTGTTATTATAGATTCTTATGCTCTTAATCCAGATATAATAACAGACATGTATATGCAGTGTGCATTACTTTGACTCATAAAAGAGTGAGATTCATTATGGATCAACAACCTCTATGACTTGGGTAATAGCATTGTATGTATGATGGGCTGTTTATTGTAAAAGGAATCTATGTCCCGATACGTCAGGTTGATGATGTCCCCTTAAGGAGCTCATAAGGATTGTCATGTAAACCCTGCAGGTGGATTACATCCGACATGACAAATAAAGTTGAGTGATACTACTTAAGGATAAAAAGATGTTGATTAATATAGTTGTCAGTAACTTAATTTGATCGACGGACATTCGATATCTTAACATGAAGAGCTGAACGAGCATGTAATAAAAGGAGCCCATAAATATAATTTGGGATTAGGAAGGTAGTGCAACAATAGCTCTTTAGTGGACCGAGCTATTGTTAATGGGCCTGGGTTGTGTGTTCGGGCTGAACACGGGATACCCAGATTCGTTAAGAGACCTAACCCTAATTTCTCCTCATGGTCCCTGCCGTAGCCTTATATATATATCCTCTATTCTCTGGCCGTCATATCATTATCAGAGATAAGAAGTTTTCTCTAAATTCGTGATTCACGTAAGGAGAGAAAGAGAGGTCAGCCAAGGAGAAGAAAGGTTGGTAGACCGTCGCCCACACGACGTCCAACCCGAGGAAGGAATACGTGCAGAAGATCTTGGGGTCGCTGACGGCTCGAGGTTGCTAGAAACTATCGTCTTCTTCTCATCGCAGGTATAATTCGTGAACCCTAGATTCTGCTATAAAGGGTTAGATCACGTATTAAATCTGTTAAGCTTTTATGATCGATACGCACACCAATCCGTGGTCCTGGGAATCATCGCAGTTCCATCAATTAGTATCAGAGCCGGTATTGGATCTGCGTATTGATTGTTACATCCATGTTGTCCAATAAAACTTGCGTTGTATGATAGTCGGTAGATGTAGATCTGTTCTAACTCGGTTTTGCAGGCATCTTAGATCCAACTATTATGGTCCAATGCATGTTTTGTTTGTGTTGTTGTTGTTTTGTGGATGTAATTAATATCACGAGGGTTGATCGTGCTTATAATTTTAATTTTTCAATCTAGATTATGTGTGAACTCCTTCGGGAGGCATAGGATAGATGTAATTTTAATTTTTTTTTCGATCGATCGTGATGGCGGTGGTGGCTGTTTCTGACGCCGGAGGAGATGCTGTTTTTAGGCAGTCCGAAGATCGACAGATGGTTTTCGATGAAGAAATCGGCAGCCAAACCTTTTTTTTTTTTAAATCGGGGCGCTGCCCCGAACCCCAGATTACTCTGCGCAGGGTCAGATTTGGGATTCGCACAGTCGGGGAAGAATCAGGAAAGATGGCCATATTAGTTGGATATTTATTTTCAAATTTATTGCCATTATTGCTTATTCTGATTATGCATGTTTATTATTTTGTGATTTTTTTTTTGAAAAACTAGGATCACATTAATAATGGACAACATGGACATAAATTAACTAGTAGAAAAACCCTCATTGTTAAATAACTAAGTGGGAGAGGGAATTCATTTAACATGAATCCCACGGTCTCCATTGCTGGTTTGTAGATGATATAATTATACTTGCGTGTTGGCTTTAGTGCTTTCCTCCATATCGGATGAGTATAATTATGGATCACCAGTACAAACTTCCTTAGGGATAATTGTAGAAAGTTACCTAGTATGTGTTCACTTCTCCATCTGAAGGAACTCAATACAAGATAATGGACTTAGTATTAAGCAATGGTATACACTTAGATACAAATAATGGTATCCACCCCATCGGAGTCACTGCTATTATTTGTAGGACCAGAGCAAGACCAACAGATTAATTTTATTTGTCATAAAGTTGTGTTGACATGATAGTAAAATTAATTTGAAAAACCTACTTGAACAAATATTGAATTTGTATACGTCCACACTATCGTGGCATGCTAAATTCATGGTGTTTAAGGTGTTGGTGAATTTTTTTTATTGTTTTGAGGGAATCAATATTTAATTAATTCAAAAAGTTTTGCCCTACATATTTTTTTTATATGATTCTCAGGATTTCAAAAATGGGTTCTTTCAGTCCACTTATGGTGATTCTTAAAGAAAACAAACCTACTGGACCTAATTATATTGACGGGAAACGTAACTTGGATATTGTCTTAACTGCTGAAGAGTACAAATTTGTACTCAATGAGGAATGCCCACCTAAGCCTGATGCTAACTCTGATGAAGAGGTTAAAGAGGCTTATAAGAAGTGAAAAAGGCAGATGAGATGGCGCGGTGTTACATTTTGGCATCTATGTCAAATGTACTGCAGCATCAGCATCAGGCCATGCCCACAGCTTATGATATGATGTACAACCTTAAGGAACTCTTCGGACATCAGAGTAGAGCAGCTAGGCAATTTGCTATGAAGAGTTTGATGAGAGCATCTTTGGCTGAGGGGACACCAGTAAGGGATCATGTTCTCAAGATGATGGGTCATCTAAATGAGATGGAGATCCTTGGTGCTGAAATCGATGGGGAAACCCAGGTCGATATCATTCTCGGGACTTTGCCTAAAAGTTTTGACTCGTTTTGCCTTAATTACAACATGAACAAAAGGTTGTATAGTTTGGCAGAACTTGCAAAAGAACTACAGGATGCTGAAGCTCTCTTCAAGCAGAATGCCCATGTTTATGTGACTGAAAAGGACTCTACTTCTAAGCCGAAAGGTGGTAAGAAGAAGAAAGTTCAGAAACAAGTAAACTCAGCAAAGAAGGGCATGGGACCTCAAGGCGCTGTGAAAAAGCCGAAAGGCAAGTGTTTCAAGTGCAAATGGTCAGGACATTGGAAGACTGACTGTCCACTTCTCAAACAAGAGAACAAAGAAGGTATATCTCATTTACTAGTTGTTGAAACATGTTTAGCGGTGTTATCTACCGGCACCTGGTGTGTAGATACAGGAGCCACTAATCATGTCTGCAATACATTGCAAGGGTTCCAGGAAACCAGACGGCTCAGTGATGGAGAGATATGCTTGTTTATGGGTGACGCTACAAGAGTAGCGGCCGTTGCAATAGGAGATGTTATTTTATCTTTTGGTAGAAATAAGTCTTTGACATTGAGAGATTGTCTTTATGCACCTTCACTTAGAAGGAATTTAATTTCTGTTTCCATGCTAGTTAAGGATGAATATTCAGTTTATTTTAATGACAATATTGTTATTAGAAAAAATAAGCATTTTATCTGTTCTGGTGCATTGGTTGATAATATATATGTCATTAATCCTATTTCGCCCACGATGCAACTTATGGAAATGAATAATATGTCTTCTAACATAAATAAGAGAAAAGAACCTTCTTGTATGAACCAAACATATCTTTGGCATTTGCGATTGGGGCATGTTAACCTAAGAAGGATTCAAAAACTGGTTAAAGATGGACCTTTGAGTTCATTGGAAGTGGAGGGACTACTAGTCTGTGAATCCTACTTGGTAGGTAAAATGACCAAAAGGCCTTTCAAGGCAAAGGGGTATAGGGCCAAAGATGTGTTGGAATTGGTTCATTCTGATTTGTGTGGGCCCATGACTGTCCAGGCTAGAGGTGGCTTTGAATATTTTGTCACATTTACTAACGATTATTCAAGGTATGGATATATTTATTTGATGCGCTGTAAGTCTGAGTGCTTTGAGAAATTCAAAGAGTACAAGGCAGAAACGGAGAAACATCATGGAAAATGTATCAAGTCATTACGTTCAGATCGTGGTGGCGAGTATCTCTTTGGGGAGTTTAGGGACTATTTGTCAGAGGCTGGGATTACATTCCAATTATCAGCACCTGGAACACCCCAACAGAATGGTGTAGCAGAAAGAAGGAATAGGACTCTTATGGAGATGGTTAGATCAATGATGAGTTATTCAGATTTACCAGATTCGTTTTGGGGATATGCCTTAGAAATTGCAGCTTATATTTTGAACTTGGTTCCTTCTAAGTCAGTACCAATTACTCCCACAGAACTGTGGACTGGGCGTAAGCCTAGTCTGAAACATGTTCGGATTTGGGGTAGTCCAGCACACGTGCTGAATGGGAAAGCCGATAAGTTGGAATCTCGTACAAAAGTACGCTTGTTTGTAGGCTATCCAAGAGGAACGAAAAAAGGTTTATTTTATAGTCCTAAGGATCAGAAGGTCATTGTTAGCACCAATGCTCGATTCTTAGAGGAAGACTATGTGATGAACCATAAACCCATAAGTAGAGCTATTCTAGAAGAACTGAGAGGTGAGACGCCAAATACTTCAGTACCAATAGTACAACAGGATGTACCACCAGTAACTGCACAACGTGTCACAAATGTTACACCACAACCGAAAGTGCCTCGTCGTAGTGGGAGGGTTGTGATACAACCTGATAGATATATGTTCTTGGGAGAGTCGTCAGACTTTGTCCCTGAGGAACAAGATTATGATCCCTGTACCTACAATGAAGCACTCCAAGATAAAGATGCAGAGTCTTGGCAAAAAGCAATGATATCTGAAATAGAATCTATGGATTCTAATCAAGTCTGGGAGCTTGTAGAACCACCTATTGGTGTAAAAGCCATTGGATGCAAGTGGGTCTATAAGAGAAAAAGAGGATCAGACGGTAAGGTTGAAACCTTTAAAGCTCGGCTTGTTGCAAAAGGTTTTACTCAAAGAGAGGGTATTGATTATGAGGAAACATTTTCGCCAGTAGCCATGCTTAAGTCTATCTGGATTCTTTTATCTATTGCAACTCATCTTGATTATGAGATTTGGCAAATGGATGTCAAGACAGCTTTCCTTAATGGAAGTCTTGAGGAAGACATCTATATGAAGCAACCAGACGGGTTCATTGAAAAGGGCCAAGAGCATCTTATTTGTAAGCTCAAGAAGTCCATTTATGGACTTAAGCAAGCTTCCAGATCTTGGAACATATGGCATGGTTAGCAGATATCAGTCTAACCCGGTACAAGAGCACTGGACTGTCGTAAAGCATATTTTGAAGTACCTAAAAAGGACTAAAGATTACATGCTAGTTTACCAGGCAGATAGTTTAGTTGCCTTGGGGTATACAGACTCAGATTTTCAGTCAGATAGGGATTCCAGGAAATCAACCTCAGGTTATGTATTTACTTTGGGAGGTGGAGCCACTATATGGAGGAGTATCAAGCAAAAATGTATTGCTGATTCTACCATGGAAGCCGAGTATGTGGCAGCCTCTGAGGCAGCCAAAGAAGCGGTTTGGCTCAGAAACTTCCTATTGGACTTGGATGTGGTACCTAATTTGCCTAAGGCTATTACACTTTATTGTGATAATAGTGCTGCAGTTGCAAATTCGAAGGAACCACGAGCCCATAAGACAGGTAAACACATTGAGCGTAAGTACCACCTGATACGAGATTTCGTAAAGAAAGGAAAAGTTGCTGTGATCAAGATAGCATCAGCAGACAACCTAGCTGATCCCTTCACTAAGAGCTTACCAGCTAAGGCTTTTGATAGTCATGTTGAGGGAATGGGAGTCAGATGCGTAGCAGCATGGCTTTAAGTATAAGTGGGAGATTTGTAACAGTATACTGAAAAGCAATGCTTTGAGTATAAGTGGGAGATTGTTAGGGTTATGTACTGAAAGCATCACTTTTGTATTAACTTTATTTCCTTATTTTTTTTGAATGAGAATCATATGGGCATATGTTTGCATATTGTGTTTATTATAATATTAATGCAAGTATCTGATATTCTATAAGGTTGATAATATGGTGTGAGGAGACACACAGAAGATCATATTATCAGTTCCCTATGGAATATATAAATAGTTCACAACCTAGACGGACTTGGACAATCCATTGGAAAGGTTGTAGTGTAATCTGGTATTAGTCTATCTTGACTATAGGTTTACACTAGTACGCTTTGTGTGTATTGAACAGGGACACTTGAGGTTGTTCTCTTTGTACTGACTACAAAAGAGAACAAACACCTCTGTTATTATGGATGCTTATGCTCTTAATCCAGATATAATAACAGACATGTATATGCAGTGTGCATTACTTTGACTCATAAAAGAGTGAGATTCATTATGGATCAACAACCTCTATGAATTGGGTAATAACATTGTATGTATGATGAGCTGTTGATTGTAAAAGGAATCCATGTCCCGTTACGTCGGGTTGATGATGTCCCCTTAAGGAGCTCATAAGGATTGTAATGTAAACCCTGCAGGTGGATTACATCCGAAATGACAAATAAAGTTGAGTGGTACTACTTAAGGATAAAAGATGTTGATCAATATAGTTGTCAGTAACTTAATTTGATCGACGGACATTCGATATCTTAACATGGGGAGCTGAACGAGCATATAATAAAAGGAGCCCATAAATATAATTTGGGATTAGGAAGATAGTGCAACAATAGCTCTGTAGTGGACCGAGCTATTGTTAATGGGCCTGGGTTGTGTGTTCGGACTGAACACGGGATACCCAGATTCGTTAGGATACCTAACCCTAATTTCTCCTCATGGTCCCTGCCGTAGCCTTATATATATCCTATATTCTCTGGCCGTCATATCATTATCAGAGATAAGAAGTTTTCTCTAAATTCGTGATTCACGTAAGGAGAGAAAGAGAGGTCAGCCAAGGAGAAAAAAGGTTGGTAGACCGTCGCCCACACGACGTCCAACCCGAGGAAGGAATACGTGCAGAAGATCTTGGGGTCGCTGACGGCTCGAGGTTGCTAGAAACTATCGTCTTCTTCTTATCGCAGGTATAATTCGTGAATCCTAGATTCTGCTATAAAGGGTTAGATCACGTATTAAATCTGTTAAGCTTTTATGATCGATACGCACACCAATCTGTGGTCCTGGGAATCATCGCAGTTCCATCACATTACATGCAGTATTTAGTACTTGTATTATACAACAAAAGGAATACAAGTTACTTGCCTCGAAATTGACGACGAAAATGAAGCGGAGACGAGAATAATGGGAACGAATTCCCGGGCACAAACACGATATCAACGAACGAGAGAATCCCGAACAAGATCAAGAACACCAAGAACGAATAACCCACGATCACGATAATACGAACCCAAAGCGAGAACAACACGTGCACATGAAGAGGGAGAGATAGAGAGCCAGCACTTGGCAGAGACCATAGGGTGGCACAGCGGCAGTGGGTGGCACAGCGGTGCTGGCTGGCATCGCTGCTAGCTGGCATTGCAATGTCAGGAGGAGGCAGCACGGGGAGGGTGCTGACTGCGGCGTTGAGTTGAGGAAGGGAAGGAAGGAGGGCGCTGTGGGAGATCGTGACAGGGATGCAGTCGGGGGGGGGGGGGTTGATGGGTCGTCGAGGCAGTGCAGGGGGCTGTCAGAGGGTGATCTGAAGAGGGAAACGACCACTGTAGGGGGGTAGAGGGATGGAGAGGTCGGGAGGTGAGTGGGTTAGGAGGTCGGTAGTGTGGGTTGAACGGGGTGCTAGAGGTAGGGGATAAGGGTAGTCGCTACGGGTTTTGGGATGGAATAGGGTATAACAGGGTAGTTAGTATATATAGGGTGGGTGTATTAGGGTTAAGTGGAAACGGGTATAGGTAGAATGGGTTTCGAGTTAGGGTGTTATTGGGTTTTGGGTTTTGGGTTTTGGGTTTTGGGTATAATGGGTTATAAGGTATTAGATAATAAATGGTTTAAATCCAATAAATACTAGGATATAGGGTTTAGAAATGGATCCAATAAGAGGTAGGAACAAAAATAAAATAGGCCATGAAACAAATAACGATAAAAATAAAAAATAACCGATCAACCAGAGATGAAATAATAGGCAGACAAAATTGAATCAAGAAGATCAAATCATAGGCGACAAATTTTTTTTTTTGATGAATTAAATTGAGAATGAAGATTAAATACATGGTTCAGAAGAAGAGTACAAATGAATAGAATACTCAGATAAATACATCCAAATACAAGAAAATGGAAAACATAGGTTACATATAACTGGTCTGCATGCCTTAAACCCCTCGATGGAAGGCCCGAATGCCCAAAAAAACCCCTTAAAAGTTTTTTCGGCCGGGCCGGTCACAATCTTGGCCTAATGTACGGTCTTTCCCGAATTTGATGCTTGAATTGCATTGAGAAGAAAGGGCAATTTAGTGTAAGTTTTTTCGAAGGAACCATATAATCGCTCAATTGCTTTATGTTTTGCATTCCAAGCTTTCCAGTATGAAATTGTGTAATTGAACTGAAGCTTGACTATCTCAATCATGGCTTTTGGTGTTATTCCTAGTTGTGCCTTTACAACATTCAATATGACCGTCAATATAATCGTAGAATCAATTTTTCCGTGATCTTGATTCAATGTAGGATTCACACATGTGTGCGGACTTTCAAGCTTCTTTACCACGAAATAAGAATGACCTTTTGAAACTATTGCACTCAATCGCCAAGAACAACCCACTACATTTAGAAGTGCCAGATTTTCTGCAATGTTCTCGGCTGAATGGTTGATGGGTGCGTATTTACATTTGACATAGTATAAATCGGGGGTCAATTGTACCGTCACGAATTCTCGATGGTTCTTCAAGGAGTACATCTTCACTTGATGTTGTATAGAATCTTTAGTTGGAAATCATTGAACTATGTAGAGTTCATCCATGTTGGAAGAGTCGACGGAAGAATGTGCATGTTCATGTATAGTCGCACGAGACTTCCATTCACTCGATTAAACCTCATGTACAGTGGCACTAATGGACTGATTTGGCAACACCACATTGTTAACCGGCACATCAACGTTGACATCATTAACCGGAGCTTCATTAGCATCCTCCTCCTCATCAACTTGAAGACCGTGATCCTCATCTTCTTCCTCTTCTCCCAAATTGTTATTTACAATGGTATTGTAAAAGTCTTGCATTGCCATGTCGGTGCGGACAATATTTTGTGTCAAGGTCAACGGATGTACCTGCTCATATTCGGTGGTAATAAGTTCTGTTGGAGTTGTGGTAATGTCTTCTTCTGTATTTGGTATTCTTGCCTGTTACTTGGCAGATGGTTTCAAACTCGGGGTGCGCCTTGGACTTTCAATAACAAATTGCCTAGTATTTGGAAGCCTCATTTGGTCAATATATAACTCCAATGCATTCCAACTACAATTTGGATCAAGTGTCCTACTAATCATGGACCTCAGAGAATTATCATTATCTATGGGAACCACCATGAAATATTGTCCTTCTCCTTTACCGGCAGCATAACGGACTTTGATTTTGACACTCATTTCACCTCTATCCCAATTAGTGACTTCAAATATCTTATCTATTAGTTGTGAGTATATAAAGTTGTGGGGAGCCCAAATAATGACCGGTTCAACATCGCTATAACAATATCCAATCTTTGGATATTTAATTATTTCACCCCCAAAATATAACCAAATAGGGATATCATATTCCATACTTAAATATAAAGATTCAAACATATTCAAGTCATTAACTACTCATAAGCATAACTTGAGAATACATATCAAACATATGGTTATAATAATACCTTCAAATTAGACCGTATCTTGGATAGCTTGAAAATACGTCGTGGATAAGGAATGAAATGAGAGTGAGAGTGAGGAGGTAGGATATATAAAGTTTGAGAGCACTCCAATACTTGGAATTTTTTGTTTTAGGGATCTAGGGTTTGTGGGTTTCAGAAGTGAAGAGAGAGAGAAAAGAGATCGATTGAGAAAGGGAAAGAAGAAGAGGGGGCCACTGTTTATAGGCAAACAAACTAAATAACTGATGTCGTTATTCAAAATAACAGCATCAGTATTGAGAATGCCGTTTTTGGAAAGAACGACATATGTTATAGGATTTTAACACTTATCATTTTTTTCTCAAAATTGAGACTACAAGCTGTCAAAAATCAAAATAACTTATGCCGTTATTCCAAAAAACGGCATGACAGTTTTTTTTAATATTTTAAATAGAAGTCATTATTGGAAAAAATGGCTTGTAAATAACCTATGTCGTTTTTCCCAATAACATTTTTTGCTGACGTGTTCAAAATTGGGTCAGATCGCTAATTGTTTTTGAAAGTGGTTCACAGCGCCAAATATTTTTAAAAAGTGGGTCAGTACAGAAAAAATTTCCTGCTAAGCTACTCTTCATTAGTCTAGTCCAGTGGTACTAAAATTAGGGGTGGACAACTATTATCCGAACCGACCAACCCGACCCAATCCAACCCGAACTGACCGGTTTTTAACCGAACCAATTAGGGGTTTGGATTGGCCCGGTTCTTGATCTTCAATAACCAATTGGACTGGTTTGGTTGTTGGATGAGGCTTTCAAATAACCGATGAAACCGAACCGACCGTACCTCTATGCATAAGTCCATAAAAAATATAGTTCTCCTTTATTTTCTTGAATATACAAACAGTCACTACAAGAAATCTGCCATATACCAACGGATACCTATAGTGACGGATCACTAAAACCGTGGGTACAGACATTGTATACCCACAGACGTACAATAAACTGTGGGTATAGGTGGATATAATCTATAATTTATTTTCCCCCGAATCCTTTCATTTTTCCTCCAAATCCCAAATACCCTCAATTTATAAAGTTCTCTCACGCTCACACCCATCTCTCTCTCTCCTCTCTATCTCTCACACCCGAAACCCTCTCTCCCCAAACCCTCTCTCCCCAAACCCAACCTGTAAATCATCCGCCTCCCGAGTTGCGTCCGTCGCCGTCGCCCCTTCCTAAACCCAACCTGTACTTCCCGCTGCCGTCGCCCCTTCTCCCTCACGAAGAAGACACGATCTCTCCCGCATCCTCCTCTTCTTCCTCGGCATCGATCTCGACGAGATCTCCCCCGCATCCGCCGCCTCCTCCTCCTCCTCCACCGCTGGCGCCGGCAAGAGGTTCGCCGTTTTTGAATATATACATCTTTTATTCTGAATAATTAGGGTTTCGATTGGGGTAATTAGGGTTTCTTGGTTTTAATTTAGACTAGATAATCAAGAATTGCACAAGAAGTACCCAGAAGCTTTGTTCTTGGTCCGCTTATACTGGGGCTGAATGATGCTGTGCACCACAGATATTTTGGTTAGTTTTTGATTAGTTCTTTTATTTTCCAGTAGTGTGATTTGTTTGTGCTTCTTTTCATCTACACGAAAGGCAAAGTTATCTTCTAAACCTTCTAGTTTGCTGGGAGGGGGTGGAAGGTATGGAGTAATATTTTGGTGGGAATATCTAGCAGAATGCTTGTGTTTTCTCAGAATTGTGAATAACAGTCTTGTTCTCTATGAATGCTTTCTAATTTATCGTCATGTATTTAATGCTAAACAACCTAAATTTTTGGTCTCTTACCCAGAAAAGAGAAACAAGTGATTGCGGAAAGAAGGGAAGGGACTAAATCTGATATGTTGTGCTCGTAGGGACTGGTCTTTAGGTATGCTGTTTATTCAATTTGTATCCGTAGTCTTTGTATGATTGGCCTAGTTATAATGTGTTAATTCATAACTATCTTGCCACTGTATGTTGTGCACAGAGGTTAATGTGCCGGTTGTCGGTGGGCATGCTGGTGTGACTATCTTGCCACTGTTTTCTCAGGTGATTTTTGTTTCTGTGCATTTAGATTTAGATTTACGTCGAAGAGTTTATATTGCACAAGATGTGGGATTGGATTGTAAAGGGAATATGTCAGACCGTCGCTGGCTTATAGATGAACTACGAACGTTGAGATTTCTACTTTGAATAGAAATTTGAGTTCCTATGATCTTAAGATTATTGTTTGATCATTTTGAGATTGTATAATGCCTACCTTAGTTGTGATGTAGCTTGATTTATTTGAAGTTTCTATTTCTAATTTGGACAATTGTAGTTTCTCTCTGTTTTAGAATTTTATTCGGTTAAAACTAGAGAGTTGGTGATGTGGTAGTGTGGAGATTATTCATGTGGCCTCACCCGTATATTGCATGGGTATTCCATCTTCACTTATGTTATTAGAAATTGATGATATTTAATGTAATAATATGCCTTGGGACAATAAATTGAGCACGTATGAAGTGAAAAGAACACACAATGGACATGCTAATCATGTATCATAAGTCCAGAAATTAGGGAACATGCCGATTACATTGTTATATTTGTAAATGCATTTAGACTGTGAAGTGCGGTAGATTTAAATATTTATATTTTCGTAAAACTATGATACTTCATTTGGGAGGACTAATTACTAAAGGTTTGTTCTGGACATTGATAGTATGTATTTGGTTTACTATAAATGTATATCTAGCTGCATTGTTAACAGTGTTAAATATAAAATTTTCCAATTTTAAAATATTAACGAATTTTATAACATAACGCCCACGGGACGTGTTTTATTCACTTAAATCATCCTAGATTCAAGTCTTGATTCATTGTACTATTAACCCATTCATTTTTATATTTGTTGGATTATTTTCTTTCTGTATATATTGGATTGTTATTCTAATGCATCTGTTTCATTTCTCTCATGCATACCAGTGTCAAAGTCATACAATTTCATTTGGAATATAAGTTTGCAAGCTTCATGGCGTCATGCTTATGATGGCTTTTTCCACGGTTCTTTCCAATTTAGATTGACTGACAATGCTTCTTTTGGATATTTCTTTGATCTCTGTTGTCAGGCAACTCCCTCAACTAATGCATTGTCAGCAGAGGATATAACTGCTCTTACAAAGAGAACTCAGGATGGTGGTACTGAGGTGGTGGAAGCAAAGGCTGGCAAAGGATCAGCTACATTGTCTATGGCTTTAGTCTCAAAAAACCTGAGTTATTTGGTATTGTTGTTTGGTTATTTTTTTAGTTCAATTTAAGTTCAATTCATTCCCTTCACTTTCCTCTTTTTTCCTCATAGGTGGAGAAGATGGGAGCAACTCTAATGGAACAAGATGCAAAAGATTGGGTTTACAAGGGAGAAGGAGCTGCTAATCTTGTCTTGAGCTATCAGGGTTCTTCTCACTCTCTGGTGTGGGAAGTGTATTTTTATTATTTATTTATTTATTTATTTATTTTGGAGTTATGAGCTTGGAAAGTTTCCCCATAAAATTGGTTTTTTGCTCTTCAAGAAGTTGCCGTATTGAGTATATAATTTTATAGACAGTATGAACTAATGCCATGCTAGATTAGTTACTCATTGGAATGTCGAATACCCATGTGCATTACATGTAAGAGTAGAACTACACAGCCCTTCTTCCATTATATATTAGTTTAGAAGTATAGATTGGTATTGATAAAAGCACGAGTCAACAAAATGATAATTGATGTCTATAGAGGCGCTAACTTTGACCAAACACCATGGTACTAGCAAAATTTGTTCAAAATTTAAAATTTGCGACATGGTAAAATGATCCAAGCTCTCCATAGATTTGCTTAGTGTCAAAAGATTTATACCATTCCAATATATATATATATATTGGTTCAATATTAAAAAAAATTGAGATAAAAAAATTTCCATTTCAGAACTTGTGACATGTGGGCTCTCTTTTCCAAAATTAGCAAACTTGTGACATGTCGACGGCAACTGACAGGTATCCTTCTTCAGTATTTTGGTAGTTTAAGTATTATTCATTTATTCTCCCCTTATTCACTCTATCATAGATTTGCCATAAAAAAGTCTGCTCTTGTAATTCAATTATCGCATGTTTTGCAGCATTTCCTCAAAATGATCGTGATCTTAAAGAAGTAAATTTATTTGTTTGTCATTTGATGCATACATTAATATTTCAATATTACTTTTATCCTTTTAGGCAGTTTAAATGTATTTGATTACAACTCATAACTTAATAAAAGAGCTTCATGGAATATAGTTTATTCTCAACAATTTTAACAGTAGTGGAGCTCTCATCTCTTTTTAAGATGAGTAAAATTTGATCTCGAATCATATTAGGGTAGGGAACAATCATACCGTATATGAATATGATTTTCATATATGTTTCACCATCATTGTCATTTGTCATCATGGATCAGAAGTCATGGAAAAATTGACATTCTAATATGATAACGCTCTGAATCGGTGCAAAATTCCTAGTTACCATAATATCCTAGAAACCCAGTTGGAATGTAGGGCAAAACCCCACCTTATTAAATATGAAGGTGAAGCTTCTACAGCCAGGGATTTTGGTTTTTCAGATGAGGCTCGCAGTTGTAGTATGAGTAATTGTTTTTTATTTTATATCATTCTATTTTTAAAATTTTACATTTTATTTATAGTTTGCCTAATGTTTCGTTCAGGAATCGGATCCACCTCCTTGGCTGCACCACATGCGCGAAATGGGGTATCCACCAGGATATCTAGGTATACCAAGGCTCCTGCTTATTTTCTTTTTCCAGCGTTTTACTTGTTGTGTTCTATCCATCTAATCTTTTATGTATATGTTATGTTGTCTGAGAGTACTAATTTTAACTGCAAGATGATGTTGAACTCAGTATAGTTCAATGGAAACAGTACATTTTCATAATAGATATTAGATGATATTACCATCAAGAGAGATGATATTTGTGTCTTGTGTGTGAGAGGGAGTACTAGATTTATATCTGTTCCTTTTTGTATTTATATATTAGCTGCAAGATGATGTCAAACTCAGTATAGTTCAATGGAAACAGTACATTTTCATAATCGATATTAGATGATATTGCAGTCAAGGGAGATGATATTTATGACTTATGACTGGTTCTCCATACACCAAAAGAGTACAAAGTTGATTATCCATTGTTCTGGAGAGTATATCAAATCCCTCTGCTAAAATATATTTTTTCCCTCTAGATTTTGAAGAAGATGATGACCAACCGTCTGGACTATCCATATTTGCTGATGAGGAAACAACAGAGCAAGAGGAGTTTGAGGATGGTGAGCTTCCTGAGAAAGCCAATCCGGTCCCACCAAAGAAGAAGATGTCTGTACAAATCCCAGGAATCAATGCCCCCATCCCTGAGAATGCTGACCACCACTGGTAATAAAACTGAAAACATAGTACATGAATGCTGGAGCAAATAGAGAATTGTATTATGGAATCACATGCTCACAACAAAGATCATACAGAATTGTATTATATAACCACCAGAAGAGGGACTCGATCAGCAGCAGCATTTGGATCAGTAGAAGAATCAGCAAAGATCATGGTAGCAACATCAGAATCAAGAGCCTTGAGATCAATCTTCAGCCTCTTATCTGCAGGGAATCTGTCCAAAAATTGATCATGTTATAAGACTTTATATGCTTATTATATGTCAGTATGGTACTCTTAGGTTGACATTTTAACTATTTTGTAATTTGAATTTGACATGCTTGTAATTCTTCATTAATTTTTAATATGATTGAAGTTTAATTTTATTTAATTTTGTTTCATAAACACATGTATTTATTTCATTGTGTATTTGGTTTATAATTAAATTAATATTATAAAAGAAAATATTAAATTATCTTAAGCGTAATTAATAAGAAAAAAATTGTGTATAGAGCGATGGGTATATATTCAAATAATTAGATGCGAAAACCATCGCTAAAACCTATAGCAATGGAGCTTCAACCGTGGGTATAGGAAAGCAAAATGTGTCTTTAAAACCTATACCAACGGATACGAAACCGTGGGTATAACCCTAAGGTTTTGTTCAACGGGTGAAAAAACCGTCGCTATAGGCTATAGTGACGGCATTTTGCCGTGGGTATAGCTAATTAAAAACGACGGAAAAAAATGTCCGTTGGTATAGGTTTTACGGGCTATACCTACGGTTTTTCGCCTTTTACCCACGGATTTTTGCTGTCACTATATGTCAAATTTCTTGTAGTGAGTTCTCATTTTCTTGGAGATACAAATAGTCTTCTTTAATTTCTTTAATACAAACCGAGCAATTATTCTACCTATGTTTGGATTCTCCATAATTCTATGTGATATGTTGTTGAGAAATGCTTGATTTACAGTGTGACCCAACTTAATAGAATTATAAAGTTGATGTAACATTTAGTAGTTACTTTAAACAAGTCAAGCAGAAATTGTTTTCTAAATCTTTTTTTATTGTACCTGAAATTCAATTAGCTATAATTATTGATGTTTCTTTTATGATAATAAACTAGGATTATAGAAGTATGCAAGTGAAAAAACAGTTTATCTCACTCATTTAAACGTCACCATCTCAAATAATTAGTGCAAAATTCATTAACAACTTGTGGTTTTATGAATCTTCATTTTAAATTTATTTCTAAATAACAAATAGCAAGTTGTTTCTTAAATTTGATTGAACTTAATCTTTTAAATTTCAACAAATTTATGAATGATGTTGAAGGTGAAAAGTAGCACGCCAAACCGACCAACCAATACAATCCAAACCGAGCTTAATCGGCTTAGATAGAAACCGATCCAATTAAGGTTCGGATTGGTTGCGGATGAGAAAATAAAAAACCGATTTTTTTGGATCGGTGGTGAATGGTCCATATTAGGTCGGATACCGACTGATACCCACCCCTAACTAAAATAGTTTTAAAAATATATATTTAAAGAAAATGAATACCCATTTCTATATGCAGCTCTTTTGATAACTTTTTTACTCTATGCGCTGAACGGCCCAACCAATCAATCCCTTCTCTGAAATGATTGTGAAGAGTACCTGCTGAGTTGTTTTTTTGTACCACTTGCACATTCTAGTCTCATAAGGTTGGTAGCCACAAGTGATTAGTGCAAGGCTAAATTTAAAAAAAAATCCAGAGAAGTATTGGTCATTTTTGTCATTAGTTTTGAAATTTTTAAATAAAAAATTTAAAATTTTAAAATTAATTAATTGTTCTAAAATTTTAATTATTTTTAAGGAACGTTTTCATTTTTTTCGAATTTATAATAATTTATTTATTACATTTTTAACTAATTAACTTCAATTTTTAATTATTTATTAGAATTTTAATTAATTAATCCGATTTAAAAATTAATAAAAAGAATTATAATTAGTAAATCATACTTTGAAGAGATCCGAACCGTTGATCGATCGTGCGCGCTTTTCTTGAAGATCCAGTGAACCAGATAGGGGGACATTTTTGTAAAAAAATGTCAGTGCGACGCACGTGACAAAAAACTTAACAGAAGTTAACTCCGTCGATGCGGGTTTTTTTAAAACTGTAGTTGAGTGCGATTTTTTTTAAAAGTGGGTTTTTTTTTAAACGACCAATATTTTCAGTGAGGGTTTTTAATATTTAGCCTTAGTGCAAATATGTGCTCTACTACTATAAGTAGAGGTTGGACTTGTGTATACTACTCTATATCCCTACCCGACCCAGACCCAACCCGGATCCTACATAGAATCGGAACCGACCTGGTCTATACTAGTACGGGTCTAGGTCCAGGTCTTATAACAGGACTTGTTTTACTTTCGGATCTGGATCTAGATCCGTTCAAAATAGACCCGATCCGGACTAGTTAAAAACCCTAAAAATAAACATAAAAGTAAATATCCTACCCTCCTCCCTCACCTCTTTCCACCTCAATTCTAAATCCACATATTCCAAACACAAAACTCATTACTTCTTCTCTTTTCAATTCTAAGTCCTCTGCTTGCCGCTTCCACTCGCCGCTGACGCTCCCGCTCCTATCCGAACGGGTAGGAATCTTTTAACAGAACTCGGATCCGAAACCAGACCCGGTCCTCACGGATCCGGATCCAATTTTTGGACCCGTCGGGGGCTAGATCCGGATCCTGGTAGTGAAGTACTTGATCCGACCTGATACCATTGCTGCTTGTGTAATTCGTGAATAACTAGCCCACTTGAGCTAATCAACTAGTCACCACACATTTTAGATCAAAATTTTAACAACCATCCACTTATAATCAGTCATACATGAATCAAATCTTTATTAATCATTCATCTAAGTTTAAAGTTATGAAAAAAAAATCTTAAAAAAAACTAATAGATGTGCGGCTAGCTAGTTTATTATTTACTTGAGTTCGCTTGACAAAACTTATAACAGACTAACTAAATGAAGTTGGTCCTACATCACAGGTGGATTTTATAGTAATAGCAATTTGTTAGCGATTTATTTAAAATTTGATATCAATTTATAAGTGGTTTGTTTGAAATTGGTATATTTGTAGGCGATCTGTATGGAGAAAGCCCTGATTTTATTTTAACAGGGAACCAACAGATTCTCATAATTTTAGCAAAAAATAAAGAACCAGAGTAATAAGAGTAGAACCACTGTTCTTCCATCTGTAATTTTATAATGAGATAGTTGGAATTGTATCAATTTGTAGACAAATTATAATTTGTAGACAATCAGCCATCTAATCTCAACCACATTTTTAAGTGGAAGTTATATTAACCATTGATGCTGCTGTTTTTAGGGTGTGGGAGTAACAGATGATGAGTTCGATTTTTTAGGGGGAATGCCAGATCTCAGCCGTAGATCCGGATCTGGAGAGGGAAGTAGGAGGAGTTGATCTGTTGGTGGTTACTCTCGATCGTGGGTCGCCGGATACCTGCACAAAGTCCAGAAACACCGAGAGTTTTTCCGGCGACGGACCCTCCGACCGTCAAATCAGTGATTGGAAGAGAGAGAAAATGAAATCTAGGATTTTGGAGGCTAAATATTCATTACCTTGTTACAGTGGAGAGAATCCGCTATTCATAGGCAGAGAGGGGGTATCCCAGTGGGCCAGGTTGACTCCTCTGTGGGCCGAATAGGCGCAGAAGGCTGGTTAATGACCCATGGAGCATGCATGCCTATTCTGATGGGTGTCAGGATCTTGAGGGGATCAGACGGTTCAGATGAGGCTAGGGTTTTACCCACATCACAGGCCCCCCACTCCTAGAGGGTTGGACGTTTCAGCCGTCAAGGAGTAGTTTAGTCCCGTAGGAAAAATCAGTTGACAATGCGACCGAGGGTAGGAGGGTCGGTTTGCGCGAACACTACTAGTTTTTGGCTCAGGATTTGCACCGAGTTCCGAGCACCACCAAGCTCCGAGCATCGAGCGGTGGCAAGGGTGTGAGAAACCTTGTGGGTAGCTCAAAATCATGGCCGAGCATCGAGCGATAGTAAGGCTGCAAGAAACCTTGTGGATGGCTCGAGGTCACGAGCGAGCGTCGAGCAGTAGCAAGACTGTAAGAAACCTTGTGGGTGGCTCAAAGTCACGGCCGAGCATCTAGTGGTAGCGAGGCTGTGAGAAACCTTGTGGGTGGCTCGAGGTCACGACTGAGCATCGAGCAGTAGAAAGGCTATGAGAAACATTGTGGGTGGCTCGAGATCACTTCCGAGCGTTGAGCGGTAGCAAGGATGCATGAAACCTTATGGATGGCTCGAGGTCACAACTGAGCATCGAGCGGTTGCAAGGTATTGTGAAACCTTGTGGGTGGCTCGAAGTTAGGGCCGAGCGTCGAGCGGTAGCAAGGCTATGAGAAACCTTGTGGGTGGCTCGAAGTCATGGCCGAGGGTTGAGCGGTAGAAATGCTGTGTGAAACCTTTTGGGTGGCTCAAAGTCACAGCCGAACGTTGAGTGGTAGCAAGACTGTGTGAAACCTTGTGGGTGGCTCGAAGTCACTGTCGAGTGCCGAGCGTTTCACACTTGGAAACTTTTAGAAAACCAGTTTGTGCTCATAGTGGTTACGGTAAAGGCACATGCGTTACATGTGATTCGGCTGACGTCATGGTTTGGGGAGATTGAGGAGTCATTGAGTTATCCTTCGTTAGATCAAATCGGATGGCCAAGATTGATTGTGGAAATTGAGGCATCCCTGAGGGGTTTTATATATACACCTTTCCCCTTTCTCATTTTCTTCTTTGCTTTCTTTTACTTGCTCCAGAGCTTCTCTCTTTAGGTTCTATTCAGGGACCGGCGACTAGCTTTCCGACAATCAGGTTAGTATTTTATATTATGTCGAGGGTTCCGGTTCAGTTTTTCCGCATCTACGTCTGGTCGAGGCGACAACGGCTCTTCTTTCGAGTCTACATCCTGGGAAGAAATACAGGAGGTCCATGAGGTTCAGCCTATTCGGAGTTGAGGACCTTTTGTAGTTGAGTCGAGTGAGTCAAATGAAGAGGTCGAAAGGATGAGGTTGGTCGGCGAGGATGAACCAATGGATTTGGACAAGTGCAAAGAAGAAGAGAAGGAGGAAGTGGAGCTAAACTTGGCAACAGAGGAAGAGGATGAGGGCGGAGCCCCGGAGGTCAGCTCGCCGGAGGGGACCGCGAGTTTGAAACAATTGTCGACGGCCTTCCCTCCGAGGGCAACCTGTATTTGGGGGGAGGAGGATGAAGTGGACTTTTCCTGACAGTCCCGGATTGCCCATTGAATTTCAACTGAAGGGTGGGCTCGACGTTCCATATATCCAACATTCGGCTTCGATCAGAATGTACCGGACGACCTTGAGGATTTGGTTCGGTACGAGGTGCAACCCTCTTCGCTGAGCCGTCAGAGAATCAAGGTGGATAATACCCAAAGTGTGCTGGCAAATACCAACCTTCCGTTGATACGGGCGAGCTATTTCATCCATCTGGGACTATAAGTTGATGCTGCCGAACCCAGGACTTCGACCTACTGATAAATTGGCCCCCTGGTTCTGTATATTTCCGCTCGACGCCTTCGTATCGAGATTGAGGTTTCCCATGCACCCGTTTGTGAACGAGGTGTTCAATTGGGCAGGACTGAGTCCCATGCAGTACGGTCTGAACTCGTGGAAACAGATTGTGTGCTTCATGCTGCTTTGCAAAAAGACGGGGGGTTCCATTGAAGCTAAAATATTTCTAACCATGTCTAGGGATCCAATCGGCAGGGACGTACGAGGGGGTCTATTATATCTCCCCTCACCCCCATAGACGTGTTGTTCATGGTTACCCGGACTCAATCAAGGAATGGAAAGATAAGTACTTCGTTGTTTAGAATCAAGTACCCTGGGGGATCCCGACGACCTGGAACTTCTACAAACCTAATCACAAAGCGTCGAAGGACATGGACTTCACAAAGGAAGAGAAGGAGGATATGGAACGGATCGTCTCCAAAGGGAGCATCCCCTGGGCAAGTGTAACCGAGAGGCATTTAGCGAGGATTTGACTGAGCCTTATCGCCCTTTGAATGTTTTTCGTTTCCTTTTTCATCTATCTCTTTTCCTTTGTTCTCACAGCCAGTGTTTTATTATGCAGCTATGGATGATGCGGATATTGAATAGAGGAGGGCCTTCTTGGCCAAGAATGAAGGCAGTCGAGCAGCAGCAGAAGCAGAAGCAGAAGAAGAGGTCGACCGTTGCTACGTCCGAGGGGGCTTCCAAAGTGAAGTCCATGAGATCAAAGGCTCTGGCGATCTCGGGAGCCTCCGACTCAGCCAAGGTAGTGCCAAGCCCTGGGAACCTTAAAATTGCTGAAGGGGTGAAGGCTGGTCTCCCGCTGACCCATCCCGATGCCTGGGAGATAGTAGGGGAGGCGGGGTTGGCGTCAGGGCCCCCAACTGGTCCGTGAAGGCGGCGGACTCTCTAATGGAGGGTCTGGTGGCGATCGAGGCATTGGAGAACCTGTCCACCCCTTGAAACAGAGAGAGCCTCGCGACCGAGACCCTCGAGTCGTGCTTCATGAAGTGGGCTCAAGCCGACATAGCGGTAAGTGTTCCCTAAGACTCATTTTTAGCCTTCTCATGTCCTTGAAAATTTCTAAGTCTTTGCTTTTCGTTGACAGGAGACTTTGCAAGGGGCGGAGCTAAGGAGGCATTATGCTCACGACCTCCTTCAGTCCGAGCGGAACGTCCGGCGGTACGAGAGGGAGATGAAAGAGCATAAGCAACTGGTCCTAGCCTTAGAAGCTCGCGAGCGGGCCTTGAAGGCAGAGCTTGCCACCCTCACCGATGACTGTACTCAGCTTAAAAAGGAGAAGGCCCTCCTACAGGAGAATGAGAAGAAGCTGCAGGCCGTGAAGCTGAGCACCATCGATAAGGTCATTTATGCCCAGGACCTGGGTAGCCTTGAGCATGCACTGATAAAGTACCCCTATCTCAAGTTCGAGGGTTTCCACATCTCCATGAAGTTCTTCGAGCACCCACTCACTTCGAGAGGAGATGACGGCAAGGGGGATGATCTCTCACCTGCCCATGAGGATGAGCCGAACCCAGACACCCTCGAGGTTAATGTGGTGGGAACCGAAGATGTGCCCTTGTTAGGTTTCGAATGCAATCATAGATTAAATACACATCAAAAAAATTACAAAAATATCGAAACCTTGTCATGGAACCATGCGAAAACCATAAATCGTATTTAGCAGTTATACCTTTGAGATGGATCTGCTGTCTCCACAGTATGCCGATCACAACAATGCAATATTGCGGTGCCTCTACGGTATCCACATTAACGGAACGAAAAATGGCTCTCCCCCAGACAGTGGTGCTAGCTATGGGAAGGAGATGTTCCTCCTCACGATCTCTCTCTCACACTTTCTGTGATGACTAAGATTTTTCACGTGTGTCTTTTCCACAGATACATATCATATATATAGGTGCAGAAAACCAACCCTAAGAGAGTAATGCAGTTGTTGGGCTCATAATCTAACCTAGTTCAGATTCGTGTGTGAGCCTTTGAACTTTAGTCGGCCCATTTAATCTAATTAAATGTCCAACCGATGTCAAGAGTCCAAGTTTTACTTGGATCCCTAATTAAATTCATCTTATGGATTTAAATCCCAATTTCGATCTATTCTAAGTGTGTGACCCTATAGGTTCCCATTACGCTGACAATAATACTAAAATCATATTTGAACAATACAAATAGTGAGCAGTATCTAGCAATACATCACTGCTACTCTAGTAACGAGAATGTCAGTAATTTGACATAACCTATCCGTGACCAATGTTACCATGTAGTCTAGTCCTTTTGTCCAGATATCTTAATTAACCACAAGGCATAGAGCGTGTCACCATTGTATAGTTCAATCTTTGTTTTCTTGATGTCTGAGTAGACTTAATGTAACAAATATTATCAATATCTCATATTGACTCATTTGAGCACGGCCATGTATTTTGCAGTCTCACTCAATCAAGGAACCCGTAGATATTGCTCATGTTATGTAAGAGAGACAAATCCTATCTAAGTCACTCACATCCCTTCACATGATTTGTAGTATATCCAATAGTTGACTTTATAATCACCTTATTACAGGCAACGTCGACGACATTAAAATATATAACTTTTCATGTAGGGAACCGTAATGACTTCAAGTCAAAGGAATATGTATTCCATGGTCACTATGAGAATCTCTTATGATACTCACGTAACGATCCATACAGTGTTCTCATGGTGGGTCAGTCCAGTACATTATTACTCTAATATGTACCCATGTGAAGATTTGATATCTCATATCCATGACCCGTGAGAATGGTCATTAGTCTACGCACACACTAGTCTCTATGTATTATCGTTATCCTAATTCACAACAATACTTGACTAGGGACATTTAAGAATAGTTTTCTAATTTCAGCCAATAGGATCTCATAATCAAGTCATGCACTTGATATCCCATGACATTGAACTTACTATTCTAAGGACTTCATTACGTTCATTTAATTCACAATAAATAACACAATAAATAAAATGCCTAAATATGATATAAATGTCATGATATAATGTAAACTAGCAATGTCAATACACAACTGACCTCTAGGGCATACACTAACATGATCGGGCTTAAGCGGTGAACCTCGAACGAAATCGTGGAGGCACTCCCCGTCCTTCTTCTTCAGATCTAGCAGGGAGGTGCTGGTCTTCTCGGCCTTATGGCTGGTGACAAAATGGGCGAGGAAATTATCCTTGAGCTGGTGGAAGGAGGAAATGGAGTTGAGAGCGAGCTGGGAAAACCATTTCTAACAGGATCTCCAAGTGTTGGATTGGGTAATGTGTTTGGATTTGGGTGAGTTATGGTTTGTAATCATGGTGGGTTTTCTACCCACGCAAAAGACGTTGATTAACAGACAGTCTTGCTAGACTTTCAGGGAATAATTGGAGGTCACGAGTTCACCGAGTGTCATCGGAACGATCGGCTGGGGGATTGTCATAGAAATCATCCCACCGGAGCATGTGAACTCGAGGTGTGGGCTCAATCTTGTAAGTCTCCTGGATTCCAGTCATGTCTCTACCATTAGTTGGATTTCTCCGGCTGGCGTGATAAGGCGGGACGGATCCCAACTCGACAATGTCGGCTCGATCATGTTTATATTGGCAGGAGGAGGACAGAAAGAATACAATACATTCCTTCACTCTTAAAGTACTCAATAGATGAGTGAAGTGAAGGGACTATCCACTGATAGGCACGAGAGGAGCGGAATGCCTTAGTTTTGAAGCCGAGCCTTTCCAGTAATGGGGCCTAGGGACCGATATGATGATTGGTTTAGGTAGGGCGGTCGACCTACTATGGGCACCTGTAGGGATTAGTGCGTGAGACCGCGATCCACAAAATCATGGGACTCACCCTTGACTTGGGAATGAAGAAGGGAAACATAGCATGTCACAAGAGCGAATATGTACATGATGCACCCGAAAAAAGTGGAAGAAGATTGTTGTTACTTCGCCACTAACAGAAACGAAAGAGACGGGCTTTGATAACATTGTATCGACCGAGAGTGGGCTTAGATTTAGCCAATTCTCGGAACCTTCTTTGTCAAAGACTGGTTTGGGACAGAAATAAAAGAAAAAAAGATAAAGAATAAGGTGTTTGGACTGAGTTTGAGATAGGAGAGAGAGGAAAAGAGAAAGAGATTGATGTCAATGAATTTGTTAAAGGAGGAGGTAGAGAAATGATGGAGATAATGAATTTGCGATGGAAAGAGAGTGAGAGATGATGGTAGTTTTGGAATTGAGTTTGGGTTTGGTTTAAATTGGATTCAACTTTGGATTTGAACCAATCTAGTGACCTTACATGGTAATGGAGGTATTTTCGACATTACACACCATATTTAACATCGTTAGTTAATTTTAAGTAATGTGTCAATTATAACTATATATTAAGTTAATGGGTCTATCTCATCTCCCCTTACTCTATTTTGTAAGAGAGAAAGAAGAGCAAAAATAAGAATCTCATTGAAACTAACACGTGCGTTCGACACGTTTTCATAAAATAAATAAATAAAAAATAAAAAAACCCCACACCATCCACAATCACGATCTTATCCTCTTTACACTTTCAAATTCCTCCCCAACCCTCACTTCTCACACTGCCCCTCACATGCCATGCGCCCTCCTCGCCTCCGACCCGCCTCCCACATGCCTTCCTCGCCTCGGACTCGGCTCTGACCCACGGCCGTCCCCTTGTTCAAACCACCTCCCATGACCCCCGCCTTCCTCACCTCCAATGCTGCCACCAGCTCCCACGCGCCCTCCTCTCCTTTGTTGCTGCCCCGTTCGACTCGCCTCCCACGTGCCCTCATCGTCTCCGCCGTTGCCCCTTCCCACGCAGCCCTCCTCAAACCTCGACATCGCCTCCGACATTACCGCTTTCCACGCACCGCATCTCTGCCTTTGCTGTTTTCGAACCACCGCTTTCATCAAGGCATTATTTTCGGTAGAATTGGAAAAGAGTTTGGGTTGAAGATGGGGATGATTGTAGTGTCAGGTTTCTTCTACTTTTCTTTTTTTTCTATTGCCACATGCATATTTGAATAGGAAACACTTGGAAACCTAGAAATTCAGTACTTAATTTCTAGAACTGTGCTTTGCTCATTAAATTTTCGAAGAAATGTCTATATGGCACTCAACGTGTTTGTGAAAATACATAAACTTTGCTAAACTAAATCAATTGTATCTATGTATGGTATATGTATTTAATTTTTGAAACCATAATTTACTACCTGATTTTATTTTCAATTTCTAATTATGTTATGAAATTTTGAAATTTGAATTTGGGAAAGAGTACGAGTTGAAGTCGGGGATTACTGTGGTGCCGATTTCAAGAATGAGATTTGGTAAGGATGTGGCATACGGAGAGGGAGGGGGGATTGCGTCACGGCGGTCAAGGACGGCCGAGATGCCCGAGGAGGGAGGAGTGGAGGATGGCGTCGGAGAGTGTGTGGATTTGGAAGGGGAAGGGGTGAGAGGGAAGAGTCGAGATGAGGAAGGCCAGAACCTAGGTGTTGCCGGTTTTGATGTACACAAAAGCCGGGTTGTGTCCATTTTTTTTACGGTAAATTTTACTAAACTATATTCTTGAAGAGATAATTTTTTCAAATTCTCTCACATTTTTTAGAGTTCCGTTTTTAATATTATAATGGGAGAGTTGGGGTTGTCATTTGTGGACAACCTGTAATTTGTAGACATTCAACCATCTAATCTCAACCATTCATTTTTAAGTGGGAGTTATATTAACTATTCATTTACTCAACTGTTGTTAGTTACCATAATACCCTCAAGGTTCAAATTTATTCATGGTATAATTATTTACAAAAGTACCACTCATATAAAATAAATGTTTGTGCCACTAGGGGGTAATTTGTAAAGAGTATGTGATGAGTCAAGGGAGGTCTCAGGTTCGAGGCCTAATTACATCTTATTATTTAATATATAAATAAATTAATTATAACGTGCATCGCACGTGTAGATTACCAGTATAATTTTATGAGTCCCTCAAAATTATTTCAGTCTGTGCAATTTGCACATGGTAACACTACTAAAAACTTAATTAGTATGATAGAATGGCAAAAAAAAAAGTAGTTGGGTAGGATCTGATGCAAATAGAGGAAAACTCAGTAGGGTTAAGCGACATTTATCCTAAATATTTTAAAATGAAAGAATGGGTCTAAAAATAATAATTTAAAGTGCTGGAGGTTGTTTTTTTTTTCTTCTGTGATGAAACGGATATCGCCTTACGGTGCCAGCCAGCTAAAAATATATTTCAGAAATAAATGAAGAGTACAACAACTCGTTTTACAAGCGGTAAAACAAGGCTCAGAAACAAAACAAAACCCTAAGCTCAAGGCATACAACACCGAGCATAGACAAACTGGACAACGAATCAGAAGCAAACAAAATGCACTATACACAAACAGCCAACTGGCTGACTAGCACAGCTATGCCGCACAGTCGCCGCTAAGGAGGGCTGCGAACCAGACGCACACTCGCCATCACGCCAGAACTCATGTTCGATGGCCGAAGCCAAAGCCGGACGCAACCTAGGGAACGATGTAGAACACAATTAACTGCAAGCCACGCAAAGTAGTCCGCAGAGGAGAGTTGTGAACCAGTCACAGAGGCAAACAGCCAAACCCCTCAAGCCGCAACCAGAAGAAAACAATCCCCAACTTCGGACCGACTAGCTGTAACGCCCCGAATTTCAAAATACACTGAATTCGAGATTCCACAGGATCTTTACACTTCTTTCGTACAATTTTTACAAGGAATTTAAACTTTTCACTTTACATCAGAGTTTACATGAAAACTTTACACTTTACATTTTTACAACGGAAGCAAATTTACAACATTTAAAATGTACATCAACATTTGAATAATCTCTAAGCATCTGTGCTTCTTTAATCTTTATCATGCCTCTTATCCTGCATACAAAACTATGGGTACGTCAGTTTATTCAACCGACGAACATTATACACGGCTATCATCTCTATGCCGGAAATAGTATAACTGAATTTCTATATTTAACAAACACAAACTTGTCACTTATCAAACTAAAGGGAATACCCTATTGATGTCGTGTTGTGATTGTGCACTTAGTCCTTAATGCAGTTATTTATATTACATAACACTAATGCACACTTGTTCGGATTCTATGCATCCCATACTACATAGGTCCAAGGGCAAGCCTCTTAATCGTTCTTCATCTTGTAGGGTTCAATCTCTCGTCATGATTTAGTCTACTACTGTAACTACGGTAAGTATCCTAGATAATCTATGAGTACAAGCTCGCGTACAGAAAACCTAGAGGGGAATCCCACGCCATGTCTTGACTCATCAAGCATGCATTCTGTGGCAATTCAGCCTCCTTCATGGCACACGATCCACTTGCAGTCACCAAACATCCCACAAGCGTCGCCAAGGTCTGATCATTCTGAATAGTACCCACGCCATGTCTTGACGCATCAAGCATGCATTCTGTGGCTCACACCCGCATCGTAAACTCGAAGCTCTCATACTTGTGTTTTTCTCTCACTTTCATCACCTCTTCACTAATGTACTAATTCTTAATTTAAGGAAATCATGAACAAAATTAATCTTTTAGAGTTAGCCCTCTCACTACTACCGGTCTTATTTCTTTCATTTCACAATGATCCAAACTGGTCTTTTCAATTTCAATAATCATAATCATTCATCACTTTCACTTGTCGGTGTGAGTTTTGGCTACACTCTAATTTTCAATTTCAATTCATAATTCATATGTTTGAGTTTTCATGCTCAATAACATTCTCTTTTCCAATCACATGATTTCTAATTATTCATGAGTCCATAACCATACATGAATTCAATTATTCATCAAGTAATTCATCAAATATCATTTCCACATTAAAATCACATCACTAATTATATGGTAAAAATGAATCACAACTCATAATTGTCACACTATTCTTCAATAAGAATAATTCACACCACTTCACATCATATATATTCCTTCTTATTTATATTTCTTTTCTAGCACTTTATTTCAAGTTCTTTCACAAAGTACAACTTTCACAAAAAATCCGAGTGTAGAACCATAGTTCCAGTTACACTTTTGTTCTAAAAAATGTACTCTATTTCATTTAATAACTTCAAATTTATTTTTCATAAGTCTCACATAATTTTAGGATAATAATAATAAAAAATTTCATAATTTTTAATTATCAAAATCCACCCCAAAAAAATATATTTCCCACAAATTAAACCCAGGCCGAGACCGGGTTTCGAACCAACAACCACAGGGAACCAAGCCGCAAGCGCTGGCCACTAGGCCGATCACGCCAAGCGATATAAAAGGGGGTTAAGTTCTTTAAATGCTCTCGGCTGAAGTTAATAAATTTTTAAATGCACACAAAAATACATGGTGCTAACAGGAATCGAACCATCGACCTGTGAGAAACCCCGCACACTGTAGCGATTAGAAGCCTTCCGACCACTTGAGCTATAGGCTCAGGTTGTCTCAGTACGATTCGAAATCTAATTAAATCAATTCTCTATGTTTAATAGAACATTTCGATGTTCAAAAGCTCTCATTTGATTTTTGCCTTTACTAAACTTACTGTAAATTTCCAGATTAATCATTCCCATAATAATTTATACTCCAGTAAATTAGAAATAGTTTTTTTTTCAATAATTAAACATATATTTTTCATACCATTAGTTCGAATTATAAGCTACTACTATCACATTTCTTTTTCGACATTTCTTATCCAATTTTAACATCAATGATCTCTATATTAATTCTCTGTTTTTATTCATTTCACAAACCCACAAATTATATTTAAGTCATTCATTACAACATTGTCACAAAAAGATACATTCAAGTGCATGAAACAACATTTCGTCTACTAATATTTGTATATAGTTTTTGATGCTAACAATGAGTTTTTCTTTAAACAATCCATAACTATAATTATTTTACACACAACTTAAGTTTGATGATGGAAACACATACAAGCTATTTATTAATAATTCCAATCAACTAATAAGCCATTTTTGCAATTAAAATGTACCCTTACTAATCTTTTTCATGCATCATCATTTCAATTCAATTCTAGCATGTTTTCTAATTAGAAACATGGAAAATAATCCACCTTAGCATGATGTCTAATTAGAAATATGGAAAATAACCCACCTTAATTGGAGAGAAGTCAAATTGCAACACCTCCTAAAAGTCCTTGCCAAAAGTGCTTTCTCCTCCTCCTTGATGCGCGCACCCGAGCCTTCCAAGATGCCAACCCGAGCTCCTTGATGTCGGCCTCTCCTTCCTTGGTGCAAACACAAACTCCTCACACACAACTCTCAATCTTTTAACTCACTTGCTATACTACTAATAATGTATTTTATACTATAGGTCTTGGAGGATTAAAGAGTACGAAAAAATAACTAGGCTGGGGGGGGGGGGGGGGGGGGGGCGTATTTATACTAAAAATTTGGGTAAATGGAAGGCTAAGATCAAACTAGGAGTTAGAAACAAAAGTCTAGGAATTCAAGGAGGAGTTACAATAACCAACCATGATCAAGCAACCACCACCCATGACTCCACTTGAATTTCCTTTTCCCTCCAATCCCAAAACCGGCCTACTCATGGTGCATTTGCACGTGTACGTGCAATGCACGTGCATGCACTTGTCTCCATTTAACAAAAGTTGTACATTATATTTTCTACAAAAATAATCTTTAAAAGATGTTCTACATTACAAGTTGTAATTAAAATATAAATAATTCATGGGCTTTAATTAATGGGCCAAAATAATAGTTTTATAAAATAAATAAATAAATTAGATTTGGGCTAAGAATAAAGCTTATGTTTATTTGAAGAAAAATGGGCCTTTATAAAAATAATTAAAGAACACACATCATCCATAATGAAAAAAATAATTATAAAATTTCACACTACAAAAATTGCACGTGCACACTACGTGCAAAATAAATAATTAATAATTTTCATAAATGAAAATCGGGGGCATTACAACACTCCCTCCTTAGAATAGTTTCGTCCCCGGAACTACAGTCAAGAGCGAGAAACAAAACACTCACAACAAGCACAAGAAAAATACAAAAATACAAATCAAGCAAAAAGCTCAGGATAATCCTTCAACATCCTCTCCTCAGACTCCCAAGTAGCCTCTTCAACCAAATGATTCCTCCAGACTACCATGACCATCGGTATCGTCTTATTCCTCAAGACTTTCTCTCGACGATCAACAATCTCGACAGGAGACTCGATGTAATTGAGATCCAAATGCAAACCTTCCGGCACTTCAGGCAAATGATGACTCGGATCTGGAATATAACCTCTCAGCATAGACACATGAAAGACATTGTGCACCTGAGATAACTCTTCCTGTAACTTAAGCCGGTAAGTAGTTTTCCCGATCCTTTTCAATATCTTGTACGGGCCTATAAACCTCAGGGCTAACTTTCCGCCTTTGCCAAATCGAATCACACCTTTACTCGGCGATACTTTCAGAAAGACGAAGTCACCTTCCTCAAACTCAAGGTCCCTTCTCCGGTTGTCTGCATAGCTTTTCTGCCTGCTCTGAGCCTCTACCAACCTTTTCCTGATCAGATCAATCTTTTCAGAGGTTTGTTGCATAAGCTCAGGCCCAAACAATTGATGCTCCCCAACTTCAAACCAACAAACAGGTGTCCTGCACATCCTGCCATACAAATCTTCGTACGGCGCCATCCCGATGCTAGTCTGAAAACTGTTGTTGTAGGCAAACTCTACCAAAGGTAAATGCCTTTCCCAACTGCCTCCAAAGTCTAGTACACAACACCGAAGCATATTCTCAAGAATACGGTTGACTCTCTCGGTCTGCCCATAGGTTTGCGGATGAAAAGCAGTGCTGAAATCCGTCTTGGTACCCAAAGCTGTCTGAAGACTCCTCCAGAAATGCGAAAGTAAACCGTGCATCTCGATCAGACACAATAGTTGACGGAACACCATGAAGCCTGACGATCTCGCCAACATACAACTCAGCTAACTTGTCCATCGAAGCAGTGAGTTTCATCGCCAAAAAGTGAGCGGATTTGGTTAGTCGATCGACTATAACCCAAATCATATCATTGCCTTTAGGACTCTTGGGCAATCCCGTAATGAAATCCATACTGATGTTATCCCACTTCCATTCCGGAATAGGTAACGGTTGTAATAGACCTCTGGGTCTCTGATTCTCGGCTTTGACTTGCTGACAAACCTCACACTTCGCCACAAATTCAGCCACATCCCGCTTCAAACCTGACCACCAGAAATGCGGTTTGATGTCTCTGTACATCTTAGTACTTCCAGGATGTACCGACAAAAGAGTAGCATGCGCCTCCTGAATAATACTCTCTTTCAGGTCCGCCTGATTTGGAACACATAGTCTATCTCCGAACCACAGCACTCCATCCCTGATTTGAAATCCGGGCAACCTGCCAGCACCAACCTGCTCCTTCATCTCCAAAATATCAGCATCAACCTCCTGACTTGCAATGATCCTTCCATTTAGTGTAGACTGAAGCCTCAACTGAGCTAAAGATGCTCCCAATCCTTGCAAGACAACTTCAATACCTGCTCGATCCAATTCCTCAATCAGATGCTTCTGAGTTGTAATCAAACTAGATAAACTGCTCTTGCGACTAAGTGCATCAGCAACAACATTAGCTTTCCCAGGATGATACTTGATCTCAGGTCGCATGTCCTCAAGCACTTCCAACCATCTCCGCTGCCTCAGATTTAGATCCTTCTGCTGATATATGTACTTCAAACTCTTGTGGTCCGTGTACATGTTCAATTTCTCACCATACACGTAGTGCCTCCATTGCTTCAGGGCAAAGATAATCGCAACCAACTCCAGATCATGAGTCAGGTAATTCTTCTCATGCGGTCGTAGTTGCCTAGACCCATATGCGATTACTCTTCCTTCTTGCATTAAGACACAACCAAGCCCACGATGTGAAGCATCGCTGTAAACATCATACTCAACACCTGCTCTAGGCAAAGCCAAAATAGGTGCAGTAGTCAGTTTCTCTTTCAACTCCTGAAAGCTTGCCTCACATTGCTCAGTCCACTTGAAGTTCACATTCTTCTTGGTCAAACTAGTAAGCGGCACAGCTAACTGAGCATAACCCTGAATGAATCTCTTGTAGTATCCAGTCAATCCAAGAAAACTTCTGACTTCCTTCACTGTAGTAGGCCTTGCCCAATCTCTCACTGACTCTATCTTCTGAGGGTCAGTTGCCACTCCCTCCTTAGAAAGGATGTGACCTAGGAATGCCACTTCAGATTTCCAGAAATTACACTTGGATAGCTTGGCATACAACTCCTTCTCTTCCAGCTTCTTCAAAACTGCTGCCAGATGCTCGGTGTGCTCCTCCTCTGACTTGGAGTACATGAGGATATCGTCGATAAACACCACGACGAAAGAATCAATGAACGGCCTCAGAACTCTGTTCATCAAGTCCATGAAGATTGTGGGTGCATTCATCACTCCAAATGGCATAACTAAGAATTAGTAATGCCCATGTCGAGTTCTAAATGCAGTTTTGTGCACATCTTCAGCTTTCACTCGAACTTGGTGATATCCTGATCGTAGATCTATTTAGGAGAAAACAGCAGCTCCTTGTAGACGATCGAACAAGTCATCAATTTGGGAAATAGGATACTTATTCTGAACAGTGAATTTATTCAGCTCTCGGTAATCGATACACATTCTCATCGATCCATCCTTCTTCTTTACCAAAAGCACTGGTGCTTCCCAAGGTGACGCACTAGGTTGAATAAAACCTTTCTCCAATAGTTCCTCAATCTGCCGTTTCACCTCATCCTGCTCCACTGGAGCCATCCTATACGGTGCCTTAGAAATGGGTGCACTTCCCGGTTGAACAGTGATGCTGAACTCTACATCACGATGCGGGGGAAACCCAGGAAAATCATCCAAGAACACAGTCGGATAGTCCCGAACCACAGAAATCCTTTGCACTTCCACAGGAATCGCTTCCTTGCGGATAGCTGCCACCAGCCTAGAACATTTCTTTTTCCCTTGGAAATTGACTTCAGGTCCACCTGGAGCCTTCACTGTTACCGTCTTGGTCTTACACTCGATGCTTGCACTGTACATCGACATCCAATCAATGCCAATGATAACATCGACTCCCAAGATAGTCAGCTCGATTAGATCAATTCTGAAGATTCTGTCCCCAATCACAATCTCGCAATCCGCATAATACCGATCAGTGGTTAAAGTTTCCCCTGATGGAGTAGCTACTGCTAAGATCTTGCCTAGAAAAATCTTCGGTTCAACTCCCAACACTTTAGCAAATTTTGGAGACACAAAAGTATGAGAGGATCCAGTATAAAACAAAACAACAGCTTTCATTCCATTCAAATAAAGTTCCCCTGTTACATAATACACACTCATTACGTAACAGTTCACAAAATAAGTGGGAAAAAGAAACAACATAAACCTCTAAACATCCGCCCTCGTACCAGTGATGACATGATCCACCTCATCGGCATCGGCTTCCGTCAAGGCAAATACTCGCCCTGGTTGGTACGATCTCTTCCCAGTCTGCTGCATTGGTACATTGCGATTACCATTCCGTGGCTTGGGTCATTGAGGACCAAGACATTGTCGGCAACAGGGGAAACTGGAAAACACGATGCAAAAAATCCAACGTGACAACAACGTCGGATGAAACGGAGGTCATCCACCTCCGACACACTCCAGAAAACTCCATCTTGGAGCTCAGCCCCATCCCACTGAGCCCCACAAGGAAAAAGGGGGGTGGGGAGGATAGGGGTGGGAAAGCTAGAAACCCGCCTTCACAAACAAAGCTCAATAGCCTCAGCCCTCCCAACACAAACCGATAACAAAATCAGAAACGTACAACCACCACAATAACATGGATCAGTCACCACCACCAGACAGACCCCCAAACTGGAGGCCATGCCAAAAACAGAGTTCACGCAACAAACAAGGGTAAAAACACAATCACAGCGACCCAGCCCTAGAACAGATCCATAATAAGAAAAAACAACTAAAACCAAATAGAGTCCTGAACAATCTGGAACAACACAAAAAGAAAGCTGGCTAAAGAAACCAGATCAAAACCTTCCAGATATCGAGCCTCCCAAGGATAGCCCCCCAACGCTAAAAGAAGCCAGCAAAGAACTCCATCGTGCATACCGCGAAGACCAGAGTAACTGCAACAAAAGGGATGAAAGCCTGACAACAAAAGGAGGCTAAAGAAGTGCCTCAAAAATGCCAACAGCTGTCCCTCCCAAAAAGAGCCCTCCGGCCACGCCCGAGAATTCAGATATGTAAAAAAGATGTAATAATAACATAAGAAAGGAAAAAATAAAAAGGGGTTACGAAAAGGAAGTATTATTACGAAGAAAATTAAAAGCATTGTCTAGACGATGTAAATGCAGTGCTGCCGCTTTATCAACAGTTAAAGTGGAAGACCAGAATTTAGGAAAAAACAGGAACTCATCGATGATGCGGTCAATCGAAGCCGCTTTCTACTTGAAAATACGCTTGTACTACTCTGCCCAAATGACCCAGATAATGGCTATAATAGACAGAATCCACGATTTACGAAAACCCCTCCTGAGGGATTGAAACCTCCAGCAAGAAGAGAAAAATATCGGGGGGACCTGCGCTTGCCAGACGTTGACAGCAATCAACCAAAGTGGTTGAATAAACGCACACTTAAGGAATAAGTGCACAACGTCTTCATGATGACTCGAGCATAACACACACAGTTGGCCAATAGCAAGGTGCCTCTTATTAAGAACATCTATAGTCAAAAGCTTATTATTCAGAGCAAGCCAAGAAAGGATTTTCGATTTGAGCGGCGCACAGTTGCTCCATAAATCCTTGGCACTCGGGGAGACAGTCCCACCAAAATTCAGAAAATTATAAAAGGATTTAACCGAGAAATTACCAGCAGTGGTCCATCTCCATTTGAAATCTTCAAAAGGATACCAATGGTAAAGGTTAATACTATTAAACAACTCTTACAATTCAGTCTGAAAAGTCGGAGGGAGAACAATAGTGAACGGAATGGACCAGAATTTTTGGTTATCAATAGTGATAACGTAGTCAGCCACCCTGGCAGATGGGTTGGTCACCAGTCGGAAGAGATTAGGAAACGCATGGTAGAGTTTGGTGTTCTCAAATCAAAGATCAAGTCAAAATCTAGTCCTGGTTCCATCAGCGCAAAGATAAACTAAACCACACTGAAACGGGTTGGCAACCTTCCAAACCCCTCTCTAGAATGCAGAGGATTTACGAGAGAGAGCAGTGGAAAAATCTGTCATATATGACCGGGAAAAACAATTGGAGACGATCATGCGCACCCAAGGCAGCTCCTCCTTTTTAAGGAATCTCCATAGCCATTTACCTAAGAGAGCCAAATTCTGGTGTCTAAGATTAAGAACCCCTAGACCACCAGCTGCCTTAGAAGTGCAGATAAGCTTCCAGTTGCAAAGGTAAGAGCTGGCCTTATACGCATTCGAACCAGACCAGAAGAAATTCCTTCTGATACGATCCATTTTTTTGGTAACCCACGTAGGAAGGTAGTAGAAAGACATCATGCAGAGAGGGATAGAAGAGAGAACGGAGTTAACAAGAACGATCTGCCTCCGCGAGAAAGGTGTCTTCCCGACCATCTGTTGAGCCTCGATTCAACCTTTTCGACCATCGGCAACCAATCCGCTTTATGAAGTTTACCCCATCTCAAGGGGATACCTAGATAAGTGATAGAAAAGGTGGCAGAGATGCAATTAAAGAAATGAGCGATCTTCGTTTGCCGGTTATGAGAACCCCCAAGCCACATGACAGAAGACTTTTGAAAGTTGATGGCCAGTCCAGACGCACTTTCAAAAACGTAAAGAAGTAACTTAAGGTTACGTAAAGTGCACCCGTTAGGTTTCGCAAAAATAATAGTATCATCAGCATATTAGAGGTTCAAAACACCACGGAAACTACGAGAACTACCCAGACCTTCTAACGCCCGCATCCCACGCATTGCGTAGAAGTTTACTAAACACATCTGCAACCAGTGCGAAAAGCAGGGAGGAAATTGGGTATCCCTGGCAAAGCCCACGCTTACACTTGAATTTGTGACCTTCAGTCCCGTTGATAATAATGGATGAAGTGCCGGCAAAAAGACTAGATTTGATCCAGGCAATCCATTTCGGACCAAAACCACGATGAAGAAGAATTTCAAAGAGGAAATCCCAACTAACGTTGTCGTAGGCTTTTTGAAAGTCTAATTTTAACAGGATGCCCTCCGAATTTGATTTGTGACAATCCGAGATGATTTCTTGGGCCGACGCCACACTGTCAAGGATAAAGCGATCCTTAATGAGCCCCGTTGCATGAGTTCAATTAAAGGAGCTCAGACGGAACTAAGATGAGACGAGAGTACTTTCATGATAATTTTAAAGGTAGAGTTCAGGAGGCTAATAGGCCGAAAGTTGGAGACCGAATTAGCCCCCAAAAATTTTGGATAAGGACAATGTGTGCATAATTGATCCTATCGAAGGAAAAATCACCCAGATTATTACAGGATAAATAAAAATCTAGCTTGGGATAAGTACAATGTGTGCATAATTTTGGGATAAGGACAATGGGTTGGAGTTTTTTATATTAATGAAACTTATAGGATTTAAAATAAATAAAAATCTAGCTTGGGGTCTTGAAATAATTTTATGTTATTTTAATTTTGAAAATTAGAGTTCTTTCTTTTTCTCACCCTACTTTTCGTCCATGATTATTACAAAGACCAAGAAAATATAAAAATAGCATAAACACCTCAAATTAGATTTACGCATTTCCCTCCATTAGCATTAACTATACTAGCAATCTACATGTGCAATACATGCCCTTTGACTTTTTTTTAAAAGTAAAGACTACGACGTAGTCTGACATTGAACCTGATAACTCTTTTTACCTATCTTAAATTCTTATTATATGCTTTACAATTACCCCTAATGTCACCAACTTTTATTTTATATCAGTGACACTTTTGTAAATAATTATATCGTAAATAAATTTGAACTTTGAGGGTATTATGGTAACTGATAAGATTTGATTAAATGGATGGTTGATGTGGGTAAAAACCCGGCCTCATCTGAACTGTCTGATCCCCTAAAGATCTTGAAGCCCATCAGAATAGGCATGCATGCTCCATGGGCCATTAACCAGCCCTATTCGTCCATCTGGCCCACAGAGATGGGTCAACCTGGCCCACTAAGATACCCTCTCTCTGCCTATAAATAGCGGACTCCCTCCACTATGACAAGGTAATGAACATTTAGCCTCCAAAATTCTAGATTTCATTTTCTCTCTCTTCCAGTCACTGATTTGACTGTTGGAGGGTCCACTGCCGGAAAAACTCTCGGTGTTTCTGGACTTTGTGCTGGTGTCTGGTGGCCCATGGTCAAGAGTAACCACCAGCAAATCAACTCCTCCTATACCTCTCTTCAGATCCAGATCTCCGACTGAGATTTATCCTTCCCCCTAAAAAATCGAACTCATCTTCTGCTGCTCCCACGCCCTAAAACATTTTCATCAGATTGACGCCATCTGTGGGAACCGCACAGATCCAGCCTCTTCTCGAAACCCCATCTTCCTTAACATCTTCTCTGATGGCCCCTGAAGCCAGGAAAACCGCCATAGTAGGTCGTCACGCCGAACCTCTTCCCCCGCCTCGTCCGCTGGGCGGTCACTCAGGGTTTGCATCAGCGGCTCACTGAGTGCCCGCGCGCTCCAGCCTTACGTGCTTCCCGCTTAGTGGCTCAGAATCCTGAGCCCTCAGAGGGCCCCGACCTCTGAAATGTCATAAATAACAGACTACACAGGGAAGACCTCCGTAACCGCCTCAGCCGTTCCAGGAATGAGGCACCCTCCAACCACGGCCTGAGTCGAAGCAAACATTCCTCCCATCCGAATGACAGGAAATGTAGCTGGTCTCTAATTGGTCACTGACCTCCGAATAGCCGAGTAGAAGGAGGCCACATTACCAGGGCCGAGTTCCAGGAGTTCCGAGACAAGATCCGCCAAGCACTCTGAGTAGCAGCCAGGAGCGAGCACACCCAACACCGTTACGGTGAAGGTAGTCACCGAACAAGATGGAATGAGAACCAGGAGTCCCACGGGTCACCTCGATCTGAGGGACAGGAGGACGTCGTCCTCAAGCAGCTACAAGCTATGGAAGACCTCTTGGCTCAGATCGGTGAAGGCAGTAGGCTTTGATGCTGATATGGCTAAAAATAGGATTAAATCGGGACCGTTCAAATTGGGCATGTATCTTAAAGCTTTTAGGGGTAAAATGGTAACTTCACCTACAAGCGGATCCGAAATGGGAGCTGGGTCTTTTCTTCAAAGCCCAATAACCCGTAAACGGATCTGTCCTATTGGATACGAGTACCAATCCGTTACAAACCAATTTAGAAGGATAATGAGGAATTCAGATTCATGATTATCCATAAGAGGCGGTCTTAACCACTTCTTATCCATCCACACCGGAAAGTAGAGATTTGTCCTTATCTCGAAACGGATCTCTAAGGCGACTATAAATACCCCTCTCCCCCACCGTAACAAGGTAATGAATCTTTTCCTACCTTAAGCTCTTTCTTAATTTTCCTGATTACCGACAAGAGGGTCGGAGGTTCGTCGCCGGGATCCATCCCGGTGTATCGAACTTTGTGCAGGTTCATGGAAGCGGCAAGGAACGAGTCAACACCTAGGTAGAGTCCACAGGTTCGCTTTACTGTTTTCCTCAAAGAACTCATAAATTCATCTGTTTGCTCCCACACCTAAAATCAACAACAACAGATTGGCGCCGTCTGTGGGAAACAGAAGCAGCGATCAAGTCCTCTCTCATTAGCCAAACTAGTTTTAAGCCATGCCTCCCAAAAAGGGAAGACAACGATCTCTAACCGCAGGGCCACTTCCGCACCTTCTCCTCCTCCAGTCCATAAGGTTCCCCCTCAACCCGCTCAGCAAGTCCAGCAACCTGGATAGCCTCTCCTTCAACCTATCCAGCAACCACAACCTGGACAACCTCTTCCTCAACAACCACAGCCCCAGCAGGCTCCTCAAGGGCCACAAGAGGCTACCGCAAGACCCTCTCGCCGAAGTCGACAAGGGCAATATCCTCACCGCGACCACGTGTCAATACACAACCCTTCATCGGACTCCATGGCCTCTCACAGTCCCCCTACGCCGAAAGACCTCCGGAACATCATCGTCAACAGGCAGAATGGGGTGGATCTCTGGACCCTCTTAGATGAGAGGCGGACCCATGATGAGATACCCTGCCAAGAACATCACAGGGGTCCAATGATTCGGTCCCGTAGAGCTCGGTCCCTCCGTAGGCCGGATCGTAGAAGGTATAACTCTCCCAGGGGGCGAAGGGAGTCGCCCCCACGTTGCCAAAGGCGAAGCCACTCTCCAGTTGGCCGACCCACCCCTCGGGACCACCGAGAGCAGGAGGCCCCTATCACGAGGACAGAGTTCCAACAATTCGAAGAGGCAGTCCTGAGGGCCCTCAATGTTCTCCCCGACCACAGTCAGCGAGCGCCCGGTCCTCGACCTTCCCAAGACCATAGGCATCGTACTCCCAGTCCTCAACCGGCCCTAAGCTACCGTCGTCGCACTCCCAGTCCTCTTCTGCACAAGTACAAGTCCCGGGCCTCAGCAAGGTATGACCAGAGGGAAGATCCGGTCTATCGCCGTATCAGAGAGGAGGAGTAACGAGCGAGGAATTTTAACCCCAGAAGACCCCCATTCTCTCTGACTTTAATGGAGGCACTGGTCCTAGATAACTTCAACCCTCCTTATTTTGAATTGTACAACGGGGAGTCCGACCCTGCTGACCACATCGAGAGTTTTAAAACTCTCATGATGATACACCAGGTATCGGACGCGCTCCTCTGCAAAACTTTTCAGCCACGCTGAAGGGGCCTACAAGGGAGTGGTATTCCCGTCTAGCCCCGGCCTCCATCTTCTCCGTCGATCAGCTCGAAGGCCTCTTCCTGACTCACTTCGTGAGCAGCCGACGAACTAAAAAGACAAGCACCACTTTGTTGTTGCTTCATCAGAGGAAAGGCGAGCGGCTGAGTGACTGTCAAATGTTTCACTGCGGAGGCCAGATCCATTGCCTCCTTGTACCAGTTCATAGCCTCTGCCGCCTTCTAATCCAATGTCGCCAACGATAGCCTCCGAACATCCATTGCCAAGATGACTCCTCGGAACTTCTCAGAACTTCTGCTTAGGAGTGAGAAATACATCTGAGTGGAAGAGGCTCTCTCCCGCCCTGCTTTTGAAGGATCGTCCTTCGGGAACAAATGGAAGGGCGCTGAAGAAGAAGGAGCTAAGAAGCTCCAGAAAGACAACGGAGGCCAGCGGCGCCCTCCTCCCCACTTCGAGAAGTTCACTCCACTCAACGCGAGTGTCTCAGCCATTCTGATGGAGGTTGGGAAAGAGGGTTTTCTCCTGCCACCTCCGAAGATGAACACCCCGGGGAAGAAGAGGAAGCAGGACAAGTGGTGCTGCTTCCATAGGGACCATAGCCACGACTCGGATGACTGTCGGGCCCTAAAAGACGAGATCGAGAACCTCATTCAGAGGGGGTAGCTCTCCAGGTTCGTGAGGAAGGACAGGGCAGATCCTCCTCTGCCCCCAGGGGGCCTAATAAGTGACCCGAGCGGCACGTGGAGACCCCAAACTTTGAACCAGAGGTTGTCTTACATCTCATCCACAGAGGCCCAACGGGGTGAGATTCCAACTCCTTCTGAAAAGCCTTCGTCCGGGAAGTAAATTCTGTGCAGAACCGTCCTCCCCCCAAGGGCTTGGGGGTCCCGGTCACTTTTTCAGATAGAGATCTAGAAGGCATCCCCCCATTGCGAAGCGTTGGTGATAAACCTCCACATGACCAACTTTCACATGCGTCGGGTCCTAGTTGACAATGGCATTTCGGTCAACATTCGCTTTCTGGAGGACTTCCAAGGGCTCAAGCTATCCAGGGATCGGCTCAAGCCCGTCGGCTACATTTTGCACGGGTTCACAGGAGTGCCAGTGACGATCGAGGGTGTCATAACTCTCGATGCAACCTCTGGCAAAAATCCCACCACCCGAACCGAGCCAATGGAATTCCTGGTGGTGGATGTGAAAGTTGCCTACAACGTCATCCTGGGCCGACCAGGCCTAGCGGCTCTTCAGGCCATACCCTCGGCCTACCACATGAAGATGAAATTTCCCACCATGGCGGGCGTAAGAGAAGTTAGAGAGAGCCAGGAGGCGGCCCGCAAATGCTATATGACCTTGGTGGGAGGACCAGTCCTCTCCCTTGAAGCTCTTGAACTCCCCATGAGAGTAGCCTACCTATATCGGAGCCGATCGATGAGCTGGAAAAGGTGGCCTTCTCAGAAGGAGATTCGACCCACAAATTCCAGATTAGCAAAGTCCTCCCCCCTCTCGTTCGCTCCGACATTATCCAGTGCATAAGGGGAAATCGAGACCTCTTCGCCTGGACTGCTACTGACATGTCGGGAATCTCCGAGGAGCTCCTCATGCATCACCTTAGTGTCGCTTCGGGGTCCAGACCAATTCAGTAAAAGCAATGCAAATTCGCCCTTGAGTGCCAGCAAGCTATCAAGGAGGAGGTTGAGAAACTCCTTAGAGCTCAGTTCATACAGGAGGTAAACTATCCGGAGTGGCTGTCCAATGTCTTGATGGTCAAGAAAGCCAACAGAAGCTAGAGGATCTGCATTGACTTCACGGATCTAAACAAGGCCTGCCCCAAAGATCGATTCCCGCTTTCGAGTATCGACGCCCTGATTGATGCAACCTCGGGCCATGAACTCTTAAGCTTCATGGATGCATTCTTTGGGTACAATCAGATAAGAATGTTCCCTCCCGACATTCCAAAGTCCTCCTTCATCATCGATCAGGGCCTGTATTGCTATCGGGTCATGCCCTTCGGGCTTAAGAATGCTGGTGCCACCTACTAACGCCTTGTTAACAAGATCTTTAAGGAGCAGATTGGGCAGAACATGGAAGTCTATGTAGATGACATGTTGGTGAAGAGCGTCAGTAGATCAGATCATGTCTCTGATCTCCAAGAAGCTTTTAACGTGTTGAGGAGACATAATATGAGACTGAACCCGAACAAGTGTGCGTTCGGAGTCTCGTTCGACAAGTTCTTGGGGTTCATGGTCAGCCAAAGGAGTATAGAGGCCAACCCCGAGAAGATCCAGGCCATACTCAACATGGCTCCTCCCTCCAGTGTTAACGATGTGCAGAGACTCATCGAGCGCCTTGCGGTGATAGGGCATTTCCTCTCCAAATCCATAGAAAAATACCTCCCGTTCTTCAAGGCCCTCAGGGGGATAAAGGCTTTGAGTAAGGACAACAGCAACAAGAGTCCTTTGACCAGCTCAAGGCCTACTTAGTTAACCCCCCATTCTTGAGCAAGCTAAGGCCCGGGGAGGTCCTCTACCTATACCTCGCCGCTTCGGAGCCGACCCTCAGCACTGTTTTAGTAAGAGAAGAAGACAAGACGCAGAGGCTCATCTACTACGTGAGTAAAGTCCTTAGGGACGCCGAACTCCATTACCCGAAGCTAGAGAAGATGGCCTATGCCTTGGTCATGGCGGCCCGAAAGCTCCGCCCATACTTCCAGTATCACTTGGTGGTCATTCTTACCGACCAGCCGCTCAAACAAGTCCTCCACAAGCCCGATACCTCCGGGCACCTTATGAAGTGGTCCATCGAGCTAAGCTAGCATGATATCATCTATCAACCTCGAACCGCTATCAAGGCTCAAGCCCTAGCGGAGTTTATAGTGGAGAGTACAATTCCCGATGCCAGCAAAGCAATAGAGGAACCCCCCTTCTGACGGTGTATGTGGATGGGTCCTCGTGTGTCGATGGGAGTGGAGCAGGAGTCATCTTGGTGGGCCCAAATGATTTCATCCTCCAGTACTCACTTCGCATCAACTTCATGTAATGCCCCGAATTCCAAATAAGGCCGAATTCGAGATTTCATAGGATCTTTACTTCACTTCATACAATTTTACAAGAAAATTAAAACTTTTTCAACAACAACAGAGTTCATTACATCTTTTACACATCGGAAGATAAAATAAATTACAATAATACAATTACAAAATCTTAAAAATAAATCAACATCAGCAATCAACTTTGTATCTTCTGGACAATCCAATATCTGCATGTAAAACTGTGGGCACGTTAGTTGATTACAACCGACGAAATGTTATACACGGCTATCCTCTCTATGCCGAATATAGTATAACGATCTCCAAACTTTAACAAGCCACAAAAATTGAATGAACAATAAAGTGTCAAAAAAGATTATTCTAAACCTGTAAGTGTATGCCATGCCTTAATGTCTAATGCACACATTTTATACTAGGATGACACTAATGCACACTTGTTCGGATTATATGCATCCCATACTACATAGGTCCGAGGGCAAGCGCCAACGTACTCCACAATAAAGTGTTTGATCCCTCATCATGAGACTACCCAGTAATAAAGCAAGGTTTAGATCATTCCACGACTAAGGATCTCAGCTTCGCTAGCTAGCCTTGTTGGCTATTATAACGGATCCCTCATCATGCGAATCATCCTACAAGTGATCCTCTAGCCCCGGTATACGTATATACATTGGAGTATGACAAACTATCCGCCTGACTATGCTAAGTCTCAGATTTAAAAAATAAAAGCACATCTCCCACGGAGCAACCTCAGTCCACAAACTGGGTCTATAGCTATGAAGATCCACCACCGACTATATAGAGCACCCCACTTACGTTTGCCCAGGTTCGCTACATCTTCACTTATGTGCCTAATTATTTAGTTCAAGACATGAATAAATTTTCAAGGCTAGAATTAGTTTTACCTCCTACTGGACTTTATCAACGAACATGATATGGCTCCATGGCCATATCTCAAAATATATCTCATCTCTTTTCAAATCAAATAGTGCCGGTACCTGAGGTCTCACTAACTCTAAATCACAATTTTTTCATGTACAAGAATCTATGGGTACACATACCCTTCAATAAACATGTCTTAAACCTATATACTCATATCTTCAAATTTTGATCAATGTCTCATTTATCATCATTCATTCACAGACAATAATTCTTTTCATGAACATAAATTCATCACTTTAAGTCTCTTTAGCAACTTAAGCACATATAATATATCTCAACCGCATCAACCTTTCTTAAACAAAATTAAAAGTATAACATTTTCAAAAGAAATCATTTCACAGAGCAATAAATCCCATACTCTTTAATAATTAACATCTTAAGTCAAAAACTCATTATCAAATTTGAGCACATATAATAATCAAGTATTCAATTTAAAAGAAATAATCCCCTTAAGACAATTTATTCTCATATCAACACTTTATTTTTCTTCTAAAAATCTAAATCATGCTCTCAAATGATTTACTTTGAAGACAAATCTCATTCCATCTCAAGTCATTTTCCAAATGTACATGAAAATCTTTAAAATTATTTTTTTTATAACTCCTCCATCTTATTATATGAATACTAGGATTTTCTCCCAAATTTAGTTTGCTCTAAAACTCATTAATTCAACTAAAACATAAAAAAAATATAAAAGAAACCCACCCTGGGTTTCGAACCCGTGAGTTCACAAACAGCGCCCATGGCCACCCCCGAACGCCACTGAGTCCATAGGGACTTGGTGTTCAGATTCTGTTTTGAAGTCTCTTGTACTCACTATCAGGTCTGAGTGAATTTAAAAAAAAAACAGAAAAGTTTTGGACTTCACAAGATTCAAACCCAGGCCAACATGGAAGCCAGCGCAACATTAGACCACCAGGCCGATTGCGCCCAACAGTTTAAAGGATCCTCCCAGGCTTTTGTTCGAGTTCTCTGTTATTTCATTTTTCATAAAAATTCGATTCTTCATTGATCTAATCTCTTACTAGACTGAAATTATCTTATAAAAACTGAGTTCACTTTCCAACAGTAACTCATAGGTTTCAAATTTGTATTTTTTAAAATGGAAGTAACTTTCAAATTGTTTCTTCTTACTAATGAGCATAGATTTCAATTTCATCAAAGTAACACAATTATATGTCTTGTAAAAATAAATTCAATAATATCAATTTTACAAATATATATATATATATATATATATATATATATATATATATATATATATATATATATATATATATATATATATTTGTTTGCTGATCAAAAGAGAACTTTCCAACCGTTGTTCATGAAATTAACAATTTCTTCATTTATGGCAAAATACTTAATTACTTCTTTTCCCATTAACTACTACATGATGTAAATTTTAATTCATCGAACATAACATGATTCACTATTATTCTCACCACATCCATAATATATTTGGTTCTACTTTATCATATCAAAACTACTCATTTTATTAATATTAGCATGCAAATGTCTATATTTAGAAAGTAAGAGAACACCCACCTCATATGAAGTTTGAACAATGAAAGGAAAGATAGAACACCACTCCTAGCTCCAAAGCAAACTCCTAGTTCTTCTCTTCCTAGCAAGAGCCTCCAAGCACACGAACACTCTACTCTCTTTCTTTTTCTTTCTTCATTTTTGATTTAGTTTTTGGTGTGAAAAAAGAATGAGAAATGAGTTGTTATTTATAGGACAATGCCAGGGTTTAATTTGCAAAATTACACACCTAATAAATTACTCTATTTAATTTTTCAACCTTTCATTTTCTTAACTTCTAAAACCCCCACCCTTTCATATTTCCACCTCTTCAAAACTCAACCCCCAACTTTTCATGTACAAACCGGTTACTCCTCTTTGTTCTGCCACGTCACACGAAGACCAAGTCTTCAGCCTATTTCCGAAATCAGACTCCAGGTGGGCCCCCACAATTGCCATGTCTTCACGTGAAGACCAAGCAACCATAGCCCGTTGCTTTTTTTTTTGGGCTTTGACAAAACCATACAGAAACCATACAAGCATATTTGCTGTATACAACTCAGGGGCCCCACCACACTACCAATCAATTCCTATTAAACCATTACACTATTCATACATTTTACCATTTATACACCATAGATTATAACTATATATAATCTGATTATAACTATATACACCATCAGATTATACACCATTATATAATAAACTATATATTAAATTACGAGATATTACACACACCCCGAAATTTATTTTGAAAACAAATACGTTTAAATGCGCACATCGAAACAAACACGTGTGTCGCACGTAAAATATCAAAATTACGAAAATTAATTTTATCAAATAGAAAATTATTAAAATATAATCGAAAATAACATAAGAAAACATATTTACTAATTTCATATATTTTACGACGTAATCCCTACGTACGTAGAAAACACATGCATTATACGTAAAAAATTATCTTAATCAAAAATAGGGAAAATGAATTTCCGTTTTATAAAATAGATTTGAAAAATAAATAATTGAAACACGGAAAATATCACCCGTAGCGGTGGAAAAATATGTAATTGATACGTGCATTTGAAAACACGTAAAAAGCACGTAAAATATCAAGATTGAAATATATAGGATAAAATCAATACGGAAAATATATAAATAGTCGGAAATCAAGATACGTAGTGAAAACACGTTACAAAATACATGTGCATAACACACAAGGGCAAAATTGTTATTTTCAATTTTGCAGGGTGTTACACTTCAGGGCGTCCATCAACGAGGCCGAGTATAAAGCCCTTATAGCAGGCCTATGCATGGCTCACAAAATAGGGGCAAAGCATGCCAAGATATTTAGCGACTCGCAGCTGGTGGTGAACTAGGTATTAGGGGAGTACGAAGCATGAGACGATCGCATGGCCAAGTAGTTGCCCAAGGTCAAAGACCTGATGGCCTCTTTTGAGGATGCACAACTCCAACGGATCACCCGAGGAGAGAATGCGCAGGCGGATGCCCTCTTAGAGCTAGCTTCCTCCTCCCTCCAAGGGCTCGAACAAACTGTCTCAATAGAAATTCTACTGAAGCCCATCATCGAGGAAGAAGGCCCCGTGCCGATGGAAACGATGCCCTTACAACTCGGGGAGAATTGGATGAGGCCTCTGCTCGAGTTCCTTAGAGATGGGATCCTTCCCTTAGATCTGAAAGATCCGAACCAGAGCCGAGAGGTACACCCTCATCGAGGGAGTCTTGTACAAACGCTCCTACACCCAAGTAGACGGCAGACCCTACTTGAGGTGCCTCTCCCCCGACAAAGCCCAGTATGCTTTGAAGGTAGTACATGAAGGGATATGTTGCGCTCACTTGTGAGTAAGGTCCCTCGCCGGAAAATCTTGAACTATGGATACTTATTGTAACATATGTTTTTTTTAATTCCTCAATTATTTGATTTAAATTATTTTTAAATATGTTTTTGAGTATATTTACCCCTATTAATTGATTTTATTAGTATTAGAATGATTAAATTGATATTTTGGGGTAAACGGGAAAAATTGAAAATATAGGAGTTTTGAGATGAGTTTTCTCGGAGGAAACGAATCCGATTTGACCCGAAATTTTTCTGGGGCATTTGTACATTATAGGGGGTTAAAATTTTCGAGTTATTAAATTATAGTTTGAAGTTGAAAGTATTTTTCTAAAATATTGCGATATTTGTATGTATACATATTTATATGTATTGCTATCGTTCATAACTATTGATTTTGATTACAATTATGCATAGAAATACATTTCTAATTTTATTTTGTGTTTGGGATGAATTTAAGTATATTATGGAGTGATTTTTACAAGAAAAACCCTAGAAGAGTTAACTAGAAGGGTATATATATAAAGCTATGGTCCAATAAGGACCTATAAGCAATTTTACCTCCTTATTTACATTTTCCTACCCTCCTCTCCTCCTCCCCATTCTGATTTCGTCCAGAAAAAGAAACCCCACCACCGACAAACACCATGGCTTTCCAAACCCTAGCTTTCCAACCCATTTCTTCAAGAAAAAATGAGGGTTTAGGCTATTTTTGAGGTGCTCTATTCATTTTTGGAGTCCGTTTGTGAGGATACTACATGTAAGGTGAGAAATTGTGAAACCCTATTTTATGTGATTTTCTGATTTTGAGTTCTAGTGCTAGAAAATGATACAACAGGGTAATTAGGTGATGCTGGTAATTATAGAGAAGAAAAATTGTTAAGAAATTGATTAGTTTGTAAATTGTTAATTAATTAGTATGTTGGCTTTAGAATTTGGATAATAAATAGAATAATTGATAAGTATGAGTTATAGAAATTGTTGTGTATTGAGGGGAAACAATTTAGAACAAGTTTAGTGAAAATTTTATGGAGTTAGAAACCCGTTGGAATCTCAAAAATACGGGTATACCATGTATGCACGCCGGGTGTTCGGTGAAATGCCCGAGCGAGATTTAGGAGAGAGTTTCTTAGATTCGGAGGTGTCATTGAGTTTTATTACTATTATTTAACCCTAATTTGAGAAATTAGGAGAATTGGATGAAAGCAAGTAGATATTTGGGGATTTCCCTTAAGGGGCTCATCCGATCGATGAGTAAGTTTTTGTATGGGACCCAAATTCGAAATCTATCGATGTAGCTCACCTACTTATGTCATTTGTGACATGTGGGTGAAGACAGATTCAAATTTGGAGGTCTGTAGGTCGAGTTTTGAGTTTTAAGCTAATCGGTTCTATGTTCCAATTAGGTGGAAAAAGTTGAACTTCGACTGGCTACCGAGCGGACGTGGGATATCGTTTGCTCGATCCGTCAGGTGAGTATGTTGTATCTATAAATATTTTATATTGTGGCCAAATTTCATGGCTTTCTGATATATTTTGTAGAAGTTATGCCAAAAATTGATTTTCAATGAAAATACGGATTTTTAAGGGCCAAAATGGGTTTTTGTGTTATTCGATGAAATTAACTATTTTGGGTATATAAAACCTATATTATGGGTTAATGTGACGTGTTGAAGTATAAAAATTAAATATATTAAATGGTTTATGCATATTTTTACCTCATGCATGTTTCGTGCATGTTTTTGGGTATATAGGCCGATATAGGTAATTTGGTATATGTGGAGCCTTGTGTTTGGGCTAGCATGCTATGGATGGATGTTATAAGATGTAATTAGACGAAATTAGTGATTGTGATCATGTTTTGGAAACCCGTGTATTTATAGTGCATGTTTTGTGCATGTTTTGGGACATATAGGCCCTTATAGGTGATTTTACTTACATGGAACATAGTGTATGAACTAGTATGCTATAATTGGATATTATGGGATTTAATTAGAGAAAATAAATAATTTTGGCCCCCTTTTTCTTGGAAACCCGCATGTGGTGTATTTTTGTGCTATATATATTATGATATTGACTCGTGATGTGATAATTGATGAAATTAGTAAGTGGGTATATGTTTACTTTATAATTATGTTCGAAGTGAATTAATGAGCAATAGTATGGTATTATAATGTGATGAATTACACATTTTGATAGTACGATATGGAATAACATAATGTAGTTCTTTTATTAATGTTATAACTTGGCATATGCCTATATATGATATAATGAGGTAATGAATAACATGGTATCCTTAATGTGGGATGTTATGGCAAAACAAATATCATGGCGCATTTATATTATGCAATAATATGATATGATGGTTTTCATTGTGGAATGACAGGTTGTATGCATAATGTGGTATAATGATACGATAATTAATATTGTGAGCATCGGACATGCATCAAATGGTAATGATATGGCTAAAAATAGGATTAAATCGGGACCGTTCACATCGGATACGAATCTTAAAGCTCAGGGGTAAAACGGTAATTTCACCTACAAACGGGTCTGAAATGGGAACTGGGTCTTTATTCAAAGCCCAATAACCCATGAACGGATCCACGTCAACTGGGTACGGGTTCCAACCCGCTGCACACCCGATCCAGCAAGATACAATCAAGGTCCCTGATTAGATCTTAATCAACGGCCCTGATTCACATCTATCTTTTCATTGGGAATTAGGGATTACATTCCTTATCTGATTACTAGGAGAATATTCCTTATCTAATCACGGGGATTACATTCCTAATCCAGTCCCCAAGATGCCTATAAATACCCCCCATCCATCTCCATTGAGAGGTGATCAGTATTTTCTCAATTTACGCTCTTTCTTAATCATTTCTGATTACTGACTTGAGCGTCGGAGGGTGCGTCGCCGGGATCAACCCCGGTGTCTCGCACTTTTTGCAGGTTAACGGCGGGAGTCAACGGTCAATCTCCGGCGGAACAAGGTTAGAGGTTTGCTATTCAGGTTTTTCACGAATCCACAAATACTATCTGTTTACCCCCACACCAGATTTAGCGGTAACAGATTGGCGCCGTCTGTGGGAAACTAACGAATAGAGACCTCTCCTCTTCCTGGTGAACAGATCTTCTCCAGCCATGCCTCCTAGGAAAGTCAAATCAAGGGGGTCCAACCGAGGACCCAACCCTGATCAGCGGCAAGAAGTCCCCCCTAATCCCGCTCAGCAACAAGGGCAACTTCCCCCTACAGCGGAAGACCCGCTCCAACAGGACCTTCCTCCTCCTAATCAGCCACCCCCGAAGGGTCCTAACCCTCAAAAACAGCCTCTTCACCAAGAGCACGTCTCCATCCACAACGCCTCTACGGACTCTATGGCCTCCCATCATCCCCGAGCCTCTGGTCGCCATAATACAGTCCTTAACCGCCAGAACGATGATGACCTTCGCCGCCACCTGGATGAGAAGCGGGCCCGAGAGGGAACCTCCCGCCAACACCGTCCGGACGAGCGGTACCCCCGCCACCAGGAGTATAGAAGGTCCCCTAACCGAAGGGGTCGGAAAGAATCCCCTGAGCACTACCGAAGAAGGCCACACTCCTCTACAGGTCGGCAACAGCCCAGGAACAATGAGGCACCCATCACACGTGCCGAGTTCCAGTAGTTCCAAGCAACCGTCCTACAAGCTCTTAACCTCCGTCCCAATACCAACGCACCCAAGGCTCCATCTCCTCCCCCGGTCCGAAGCCCTCGCCGACGGTCCCCCTCTCCTCGTCCTGCTCCTAGCAACTCCCGGCGTACCCCAAGTCCTCGTCGCTCCCGAAGTTACCATCACCGTAGCCCTCGCTCTCCCTCATACGAAGACGAGTCTAGGGGCTCGGCTGATTACCGTCGGAGGGATGACACCATGTACCGCCGTCTTCATGAAGTAGAGAGGCGCCTGGGCCAGATAGACCGAGAAGAGGAGCTTAGGGGAAGGACCCTATGTCCTAGCCGACCCCCTTTCTCCCGAACCATAGTGGATGCACCTGTGCCGTTCGGCTTCAAACCTCCCCAATTTGAGACTTACACCGGGGAGACCGATCCAGTTGATCACATCGAAAGCTTTAAGACTTTGATGCTCCTCCATCAAGCTTCCGATGCCCTCCTCTGCAAAACCTTCCCCGCAACTCTCAAGGGACCAACTCGAGAATGGTACTCTCGCCTTGCCCCCTCTTCGTCACCCATTTCGTAAGCAGCCGTAGGGCTGAGAAGACCAGCATCTCCCTATTGCACCTCCACCAAAAGAAGGGAGAGAAATTGAGAGACTATGTGAAGAGGTTCACAGCTGAGGCCCGGTCAATAGCATCCCTCGACCAGTCGGTCGCTGTGGCAGCATTTCAATCTAATGTCCTCAATTCCAACCTCCGCTCCTCTCTCGCCAAGAAGCCACCACAGAACTTTTCCGACCTCCTCTTTCGCAGCGAAAAGTACATCCGGGCCGAAAAGGCCGAGCAGCGACCCAACTGGGAGGGGTCTTCCTCCGGGTTTAAGAGAAAGAGAACAGAAGAGGAAGGAGCCAAGAAGCTCCAAAAGGATAATGCCGGCCAGCGCCGACCTCCCCCCAGATTCGAGAAGTTCACTCCCCTCACCACTAATGTCTCAACCATTCTCATGGAAGTCGAAAAGGAAGGGATCATACCTCCGGCACCCAGGATGAACACCCCCGCTAAGAAAAGAGATAAAGAGAAATGGTGTCGTTATCACCGGGACCATGGGCATGACACCAACGATTGTCGCACCTTAAAGAACGAGATCGAAGCCCTTATCCAGAGAGGGCAGCTGACCAGGTTTGTAAGAAAGGACCGAGCCGAACTTCCTCCCCCGCCTCGGGGGGCTAACAAGCATCCGGAACGAGAAGAGACGCCTGACTTTGAGGAAGAACGAGTCCTCCACCTCATCCATGGGGGCCCAATGAGGGGCTCCTCCAACTCCTCTCGGAAAGCATTCATAAAGGAAGTCAATTCGGTCCGAACCACCCCTCCTCCCAAAGGCCTCGGAGTGCCCGTCACATTCTCCGACGAAGATCTTGAAGGTGTCCGCACCCCTCATTGTGACGCACTCGTCATTAGCCTTCACATGGCAAATTTCAAAGTGGAAAGGATCTTAGTAGACAACGGCAGCTCCGTAAACATCATCTTTCTCGCCGCTTTCAAAGGCCTAAAGCTCTCCCGAGACAGACTCAAGCCCGCCGGCTACACTCTCCATGGGTTCACGAGAGTTCCGATGACTATTAAAGGGGTGATCACCCTCGATGTAACCGCCGGCCAAACTCCTACCACCCGAACGGAGCCAATGGACTTCATGGTGGTGGATGTCCCTGCCGCCTACAACGTCATATTGGGTCAGCCCGGCCTTGCAGCTCTGGAAGCCGTCCCCTCAGCATACCATCTTAAGATGAAATTTCCCACCCGGTCCGGGGTCGGGGAAGTAAGGGGCAATCAGGAGACGGCCAGAAAGTGCTACATGACCTCTACCCTCGGACCCGTCCTCTCCTTAGAAACTCTGGAAATCCCTCAAGATACTGCTCGGCCGACCTCTGAGCCGGTGGACGAATTGGAGGAAGTGCTCTTCTCTGAGCAGGAGCCGGCCCGCAAGTTCTTTGTTAGCAAGACCCTCCCGTCCGCCCTATACTCAGACATTGTACAATGCATCCGAAGGAACCATGACCTCTTCGCTTGGTCAGCTGCAGATATGCCCGGCATCTCCGAAGAGCTTCTAGTCCACCGCCTAAGCGTTGATCCGGGGTCCAAACCGGTTCAGCAGAAGAAGCGCAAGTTTGCCCCCGAGCGTCAGCTCGCTATAAAAGAGGAGGTAGACAAGCTCTTGAAGGCCCGGTTCATACAGGAGGTGAACTATCCTGAGTGGCTGTCGAATGTAGTAATGGTGAAGAAGTCCAATGGGACTTGGAGGATTTGTATTGATTTCACTGACCTCAACAAGGCTTGCCCCAAAAACCCCTTCCCTCTACCGAGTATTGACACTCTGATTGACGCAACCTCGGGACATGAGCTCCTCAGCTTCATGGATGCCTTCTCAGGTTACAATCAGATAAGAATGTTCCCTCCGGATATCCCAGATGACTTTGTCCTCCAATACTCCCTCCGTATAAACTTCAAAGCCTCAAACAACGAAGCCGAATACGAGGCGCTCATAGCCGGCCTTGGAATGGCCCGAAACGCAGGGGTACAATGCCTACGGATCTTCAGTGACCCTCAGTTGGTCGTCAATCAGGTCCTCGGCGAATATGAAGCCCGCGATGACAGAATGGTTAAATACTTGGCCAAAGTCAAGAGCCTCATGGTGCTGTTTGAAGAGGCCCTCATCCAAAGGATCCCCCGAGAAGAAAATGCACAGGCCTGATGCCCTATCCAAACTAGCCTCCTCTTCCCTTCAAGGTCTCGAGCAGACCGTATTGATAGAAGTCCTCCTAAAGCCGAGCATAGAGGATGAAACGCTGGACTCCGTAGAAACATTGCCTGTCCTCCTCGAAGACAATTGGATGAAACCCCTTGTCGAATTCTTAAGGGACGGACTCCTCCCCGAGGACCCGAAGGAAGCAAAAAGAGTTAGAGCCCGAGCCGAGCATTACACGCTAATCGGAGGCATCCTGTATAAACGCTCCTTCGGCCCTACCTGAGATGCCTCTCCCCCGGGCAAGCCGACTACGCCCTGCAAGAACTTCATGAGGGCATTGGCGGGGCCCATTCTGGCTCCAGAGCCCTGGCACGCAAAGTATTGAACTACGGATATTTCTGGCTCACTCTCCTACGGGAACGCCGAACGACACGTTCGGCAATGCAGCTCCTGTCAGAAGTACTCCGACATCCGGCGTCTCCCACAAGCACCACTTGCCTCCCTATCAAGTCCGATCCCATTCGCAATGTGGGGGATGGATTTACTGGGGCCGTTTCTGCCAGCTCCCGGACAGTTAAAGTTCCTAGTCGTGGCAATCGACTATTTCTCGAAATGGATAGAGTTCGAGCCCCTGGATACGATCACCGAGCATAAGGTCGTTCAATTCTTCTGGAAAAATGTGATCTGCCGATTCGGCGTTCCCCTAGGTCATAGTTACAGATAACGGAACGCAGTTCACTGGGGCTGCCTTCCGAGCTTTATGTGAGGACCTCGCCATACAACACCATTTCTCCTCCGTCTCTCATCCCCGGTCGAATGGCCAGGACGAAAATGCCAACCGACAGATCCTCTCAGGCATTAAGAAAAGGTTAGACAAGTGTTCCAAGGGCTTATGGGTCGATCAGCTGCCGAATGTGCTGTGGAACTACCGCACCACAAAGCGGACCCCAACAGGCGAGAGCCCGTTCAATCTCACCTATGGGTTCGAGGCCATCATCCCCCTAGAAGTCGGGTTACCCTCTCCTCGTCTGATGGCTTATGAAGAAGAGCAGAACGCTAGAGAACTCAGAACAAGCCTAGATCTCATAGATGAAATCCAGGAGAGAGCTGTCATACGCCAGCAAACTTACCGAAGAAGGATTGAGCTAGCATACAACAAAAGAGTCCGCCCAACGGACCTCAAAGAAGGGGACCTGGTCCTCCGAAAGTTGGCCATCTCGTTCCCAGGTCAGAAAAACAAATTGGCCCCGAATTGGGAGGGACCTTACAAAATCTCTAAAGTAATCCGCCCCGGCGCATACCGACTAGAAGATCTCAAAGGCAGGGAGATTCCTAGGACTTGGAAAGCCGACCATCTCTTAAAATACCAAGAGAAAGCGACAACGCCTCTCTAAGTAATTCGGGATGTCGAACCATTCTTTTCTTGTTACTTGTAGTAATTTTCTTTCGTAATAATTTGCTTTCATTTTTTCCTTGTAATAACGGCTAGCAACTTTAGAAGCAGCCGATCATTGGATATTAATAAATAAAGTTTTTTCCATATTTTTGCTACTATGTACATCTCTTTGCTTTTAACTCCTTGATTTACCGATGGTTCGGAGTCCAACACTTGGTTCGATTCTACTTCGCACGTTCGCTTCTAAGCGAACTAGAGGTAGTTCGCCATTCGGAATTGCTCCCACAGCCGTTGAACTATTTTACCGATGGTTCGGAGTCCAACACTTGGTTCAATTCTACTTCACAAGTTCGCTTCTAAGCGAACTAGAGGTAGTTCGCCATTCAGAATTGCTCCCACAGCCGTTGAACTATTTTACCGATGGTTCGGAGTCCAACACTTGGTTCGATTCTACTTCGCAAGTTCGCTTCCAAGCGAACTAGAGGTAGTTCGCCATTCGGAATTGCTCCCACAGCCGTTGAACTATTTTACCGATGGTTCGGAGTCCAACACTTGGTTCGATTCTACTTCGCAAGTTTGCTTCTAAGCGAACTAGAGGTAGTTCGCCATTCGGAATTGCTCCCACAGCCGTTGAACTATTTTACCGATGGTTCGGAGTCCAACACTTGGTTCGATTCTACTTCGCAAGTTTGCTTCTAAGCGAACTAGAGGTAGTTCGCCATTCGGAATTGCTCCCACAGCCATTGTACTATTTTACCGATGGTTCGGAGTCCAACACTTGGTTCGATTCTACTTCGCAAGTTCGCTTCTAAGCGAACTAGAGGTAGTTCGCCATTCGGAATTGCTCCCACAGCCGTTGAACTATTTTACCGATGGTTCGGAGTCCAACACTTGGTTCGATTCTACTTCGCTGCGAACAGAGGTAGTTCGCCTCTAAGCGAACTAGAGGTAGTTCGCCATTCGGAATTGCTCCCACAGCCGTTGAACTATTTTACCGATGGTTCGGAGTCCAACACTTGGTTTGATTCTACTTCGCAAGTTCGCTTCCATAACTGCCGAACCACTAGCAATGATCCGCTTTGAGGGCTCGCCGCTCGACCCACCTCACAATGCTGCATGATCGGGCATTAGAGACAAAGCTCGGCACCACTGGCCGAACACTCACCTCTCCGATCGACAAACGAGCTAGCAGCCGACTTAGAAGCCTCGGCACAGCAAACGACAATTGCGAAAGTAAAGAACACACAGGGTCGGCAACAACATTTTATTAATAAACCGGATGCGGTACAAAGACGGACACAGCAGAATTACAAGTCGTTAAAAAGAAAGTTACAATGCCGACTTATTACACTTAGCTAAAAAAAATATATATATATATATACAAAGGCTCTCGGAGTCGACGTCTTCAGCGCTTTTTTGGAGCCGGAGCGTTCCGCTTCAAAGACACTCGAGAGTGACGACGCTTGTCTCCGGAGCGCGACCCCAAGCCAGCAAATTGAGACGTATCCTCGGCGCCGCTTCTAGTAGCCACTCCGACGGATGCTCCGCTCGACGAAATTGCTACCGAGCTCTGCGCGTCCCCCGGACTAGGATGGCAGATCCGCTGACGGGTTGCCATCTCGTAGAAGGTAATGCCCCGATCACTCTCCGCGCGAGTGCACGACGTGCTTCGGACGTTGATTGGTCCCGAATGCAGCTTAAGACGAGCCACTTCCGCCTCCAACTCCGAGATCCGATCACGCAACGAGTCGTCTTTGACGTTAACTTCAAAATGAGGGGGTATCGCTGAGTCCGGAACTCCTGATCGACTGGCTATGAGGCGCCGAAGGTGGGTGACCTCGATGCTTTTATCCACCGTCGCTCTCTTCAACGCTTCGACCTCGGCTGTCAACTGGACCCGTTCGGTCGTCAACTTGGCCACTTCGGCCGTTAGCCCCTCGCCCTCCATCCGAAGCTTCGTCTCTACGGAGTGCAGATGCTGTATCTTGGAAAGCAAGTCATCCCTCTCCGCTGTTATTTTGGACAAGTTATGACGGATGCATTGAATCCGAATCTCATTACTGAAAGCAGTTGACGAAAAGTCACCTTCCCCTGTGGGAGTCATGTCGGCAATTCGGCTCTCCAGACGACGAACTTTGATGTCTCGCCGGTCGAGAACGAGTTGAAGATGGTTCCGCTCACTTTCAGCTCGGCGCAACCCGAGCTCGACTTCATACAGCCGCTCTCGGCACTTGGCCAGACACAACCTCGTCGCCCCGAGGCCGGCCTCGGCTCGAGCCTCCTCGTCCGAGCGAATTGCCTCGGCATCTTGGTCAACCACCACGAGCTGAAAAAAGATCAAAGTAATCAGCAAAAAGATCGAACACTGTCGGAGCACCACACTTTGAAAAATTTCCAAAAAAACAAGAAACTTTCGAAACAAGAAGAAAAGGGGGCGAAAGACGAAGATCCGAACACCGACACTTACAAAAATTTTCTTTTCATTCATTTCAAAAAACAACGGTGGCCAGTCCGCTATTAGGCGTTACAATGAGTGAAAAGAAAAGAACAAAAAACAAAACAAGAAAATGAGGAGCAGAGTTAAGGCGCGACCTCTTTCCCCGGGCGACGAGTTCGGGTGGGGGTCGACTTCTCCGAAGGGGACGCCACCGCCAGCGGAGTGATCGCGGTACTGGGGACCTCTTTAGTGACCCCGGCCCCAGCGTCGGCTTCGTCATCCCCCTCCTCCTCCTCCTCCCCTTCGGACTCAGGGTCGAAACCCTCGACGTGGCCGGGGAATAATTCCACCCCGAGACGTCCACCTCGGGGTACTGCTTCGACACCCGGTCGATGGCTGCGGCGAAGGCCTTCGCCATGTTCTGGGCGAGGAACCCCTGCGCCTTCTCCAGGGTTGCATCCTCTGCCGCCTTCACAGCCGCCGCATTGGCTGCCTCGACCTCGGCCAGCTGCTTGGCCGACCCCTCCCTCTGACGAAGGAGCTCGCCCTCCAACCTCGTCACCTCGGCCTCGAGGTGCTGGATCCTCGCCGACCTGCCATCGTGCTCGACGCGGAGTTTGTCAAGCTCGTTCGACAGCCGAGCTTTTTCGTTCCGAGCTTGGTTGGACTCTTGCTTTAGCTCCTTCTCCAGAGCTGTCAACCTCTCGGTGAGGTGGCCGAAGCGGACGATGATCTGTAGCAAAGAAGAACGAAGAGAGTTAGAAAAACTTGGGCTATGGGAGTACAATGAATACAGGAAGCTCGAGGCTTACCGACACCGCCGAACGAGCGATCTCAATCACATCGTCGCCCTCTCTCCCGGCCTCCATGGCGGCTCGGTCTTTCGGAGTGGCGAGGTGCTTGACGGCCTGCATGCTCGCCAGTGAGTTCCCGAGGAACCCATCATGCCTCCGGACTTGCCAGTCCGGAATATGAATCCTCTTGTGCTCCTCTGTCAGGAGCTCCTCGCCTGCCACCGTCAGCAGCAGGCGTCGCCAAAGCGAGGGCGGCAGCGATGGGGAACTCGCCCACAGATGCTGGAGCTGAAGTCCCCGCCAAGGTGACAGCCGGACTGTCGAGGACCTCCACCTCCTCGATAGGGGCTGCAATCCTCGGAGCCTTCGAGGTCGAGGGCAGCTTGGACGCAACCCTCTTGCGCTTCTTAGGCGCCTTGCTTGCGAGTCCTGCCCTGAGCGCCAGTACTGCGTCGTAGTCCATGGTTTCTGCACCAAAAGCGCAAATTGGTTAACACATTGAAAACAACAAGGAAGAGAGTACGGGAAATAAAAACTTGACGAAAGCCGCGTACTGGGATTTACGCGGCAGAGCCCTCCCTTGTAGAGGATGTCCTCCGTCAGCTCCCTCCAATCATACTTCGGCCGATCAAGGAGAATCCGGACCGCCTCTTCTTCTTCTACAGTGAGCTTCGGGATCGATCTCGTCCTCTTCGGCACCCCTTCTATCCAGTTCGAAGGGATCGGCCATGCCTCTCGACTCCGCACAACCAACCACTTCTCACGCCAGTGCTTAATGGAGTCGGGGCATATGACGAGCCTGCCGCCGTGCCTCGGAGTCAAGTAATACCGGTACTCCGACTTATTCCCTTGGTGGAGCCGGTATAACGTCCAAAGCACGTTCAGCTGCGGCTCGATCCCTGCGGCCTGGCAGTGGAGAATAAAACCATTTATCACTCACCACGCGTTCGGCATGAGTTGGATGGGGCTGACCCCGAACCAACTCACCACGGTTACGGCGAACGCATGGAGAGGTAGCCGAGCCCCAGCGATGAAGGCGTCGATCGGCCAGCAACACATCGTCACTGGCAGTGGCGAGTTGGCCCTAACTCCTGGGGCCCGGCAGCATAAGCTCGTACTCCTCCGGGATGAGAAAAGAATCCCGGATCACTGCCAGATTCCTCCTCGCGCAGGATCGACGCCGCCTCGTCCGCCTCCGTCGTCTCCCTTCGTGGCGTTCTCCTCGAAGGACCTCCCCCTCCCATGGACAATCCGCTCGGCCTGATCCTCCGGGAGCTGCCTAACTCTATGGAGCCCTGTCAACGGCCCTGGCCGAAAAAAGTTGTCTGAACTCCCCCATCCTCTTCGGATCCTCGATGATCGAGTCCTTGCCGAACACCTTCTTGCCCTTGGTCGGAGTCGGAGTCGAATCCTCGACGACTTCAAGGGAGGGCTCGGACCAAGAGACTTCTTCGGAGACAGAAGCAACAAACATAATTTATAAATTACCTTAACGGAGATAGCCGCCGGAAAACTTCGCCGGGATCAAACGTCGACCACCGGAAGAATTCGCCTGAGCACAAGAAACAGTCTGAGCAAAAGAGAGGAGAAATGAGAAATGAGAGAGGGGGGTGAGGATTTATATAGAGGCGCGCTCCAAACGAGGTTAATGGGCCCGTACGACCGGCCCATTTACACAAAACGACAGAGCGACCCCAATCGTCGCCTTGCTAACCACGCCAAATCATGAGTTGCATTTAATGCGCGTCCCATCTGATGGAAGCCCAGAGGTCACCACAATTAATAAACGTCCCATCTGTCAGAGTTGTCAGAAGTTGTCAGAAGTTCAGAAGGCACACAGTAGATACAAACTCCTATGACGAAAAACGACAAGTTGAGGAGCTCGGCACTAGCTGCCGAGCGATCTTGACACCGACCTCGTTATGGGGAAAAACTCGAGTTCGTCACCCACTGCCGAGCGTTCTTGGCACCGACCTCGTTACGGGGGAAAAATTCGAGTTCGGCACCCACTGCCGAGCGTTCTTGGCACCGACCTCGTTACGGGGGAAAAATTCGAGTTCGGCACCCACTGCCGAGCGTTCTTGGCACCGACCTCGTTACGGGGGAAAATTCGAGTTCGGCACCCACTGCCGAGCGTTCTTGACACCGACCTCGTTACGGGGGAAAATTCGAGTTCGGCACCAGCTGCCGAGCGTTCGTGGAACCGACCTCGTTACGGGGGAAAATTCGAGTTCGGCACCCACTGCCGAGCGTTCTTGACACCGACCTCGTTACGGGGGAAAATTCGAGTTCGGCACCCACTGCCGAGCGTTCTTGGCACCAACCTCGTTATGGGGGAAAATTCGAGTTCGGCACCCACTGCCGAGCGTTCTTGGCACCGACCTCGTTATGGGGAAAATTCGAGTTCGGCACCCACTGCCGAGCGTTCTTGGCACCGACCTCGTTATGGGGAAAAATTCGAGTTCGGCACCCACTGCCGAGCGTTCTTGGCACCGACCTCGTTATGGGGAAAATTCGAGTTCGGCACCCACTGTCGAGCGTTCTTGGCACCGACCTCGTTACGGGGAAAGATTGGACCTCGCGCTATTCCGGACTCCCTCCCAGTACTCACGACTACGCCGAACTCGCTCTCCTCTTCGGAAAAACGCGCCGAACCGCATACGAACCTCGGCCCCCTAGATAGCGAGCTCTAGAGGGGGTCGGAAGCATGATACAAATGTATATGCCCCTCAACGAAGGATAACGGCCAAGCCATTGCGCCAAAAAACAATTAAAAAATTCGAAAAGATAAGGAAGAACTCCTGGAAAGCAATTATAAAGTTGGGGAGTGCCTTCTCACTCCCAAACAAACAATTGTTGCCCAACAATAATCTTCCAAAACCCCAGGACATCGAATCGACACTTTCTTAAGACAAGAGGACATTCCAACAAGAGGCTCTAGAGCGACCTAGAGTTCGATCTACTTGAAAAATCACCAAACCACCTCCTTCAAGATTCAAAACCTCCCATTTGGGCTCCGATACAACTCCTCTAGCCATTAGAACAATAAAACTACTCCTCAAAGGCTGATCAAGCTCAGCCTTCGGGAGTGGGGGGCTCGTGATATGGCTAAAAATGGGGTTTAATCGGGACCGTCCAAATCAGGCACGAATCTTGAAGCCTAGGGGTAAAACGGTAATTTCACTTTCTAACGGGTCTGAAGCGGGTACTGGTTATCCTCCCCAAAGAACCGTTAACCCGTGAACGGATCCATCTCAACTGGGTGCGGGTTTCAACCCGCAATAAACTCGGTCCAGCGGGATAGAATTAGGGTTTCTGATTAGTATTAATCAACGGCCCTGATTCTTGTCTATCCTTTCACTGGGAGTTAGGGATTACATTCCTAATCTATTTACAAGGAGAGTATTCCTTATCAGATCACGGGGATCACATTCCTAATCTGTTCCCTAAGACGCCTATAAATACCCCCCATCCATCTCCATTAAGAGGTAATCAATCTTTCACCAGTTTTTGCGCTCTTTCATAGTCTTCCAGATTACTGACTTGAGCGTCGGAGGGTGCGTCGCCGGGAACAACCCCGGTGTCTCGCACTTTTTGCAGGTGTTCGGCGGGATTGACTATCAAACCCCGACGGAACAGGTATACAGGTTTACTATTCAGTTTCCCTAAGAATCCACAAATACTATCTGTTTGCCCCCACACCAAATTTAGCGGCAACAGATTGGGGCGAACCACTCCACTACACCGCCACCAAGCTCGGCCACATCCACTTCCGACGCCGTCCAAAGACACAGTTCGTCACCCAATACGTCGGCGAGCTCCACTTCCGTTGAGCTCACTCCGTCCTCGAGTTCCGTCATCACAAAGCTCTTAACCCACCTTCTCGCAAGCTCAACCTCACCATTGCGGAGACCTCCTTCTCCCTCGCCGAACTCCTCCTCCAACAGCTCAGCTCCAAGACGCCGAGCCCACCTACATCGAGCTCTACCTCCGACGGGCTCCGTCACCAAGCTCCGAAGCGTCGACATTCGCAATGTCGAGCTCCAAAACCCAACACATCGACGAGCTCGAATGTTCACCACTGCGTCGAGCGGACCCCTTCGCGAGCTCACCACAGCGCCAAGCTCCGACGGCGAGCTCACCTCCGCTGCGTGCTCCAATGAAGAGCTTCGTCAGTCACCTCCAACGAAGCCACCTCCTTCAACCTCGGGCTCCGCCGAACCCATCTTCGCGCGAACTCGACCTCGGAGCCCGAGTTCGCGCGAAGATGGGTTCGGCGGAGCATCGGACATGCATCAAATGGTAATGATATGGCTAAAAATAGGATTAAATCGGGACCGTTCACATCGGACACGAATCTTAAAGCTCAGGGGTAAAACGGTAATTTCACCTACAAACGGGTCTGAAATGGGAACTGGGTCTTTATTCAAAGCCCAATAACCCATGAACGGATCCACATCAACTGGGTACGGGTTCCAACCCGCTGCACACCCGATCCAGCAAGATACAATCAAGGTCCCTGATTAGATCTTAATCAACGGCCCTGATTCACATCTATCTTTTCACTGGGAATTAGGGATTACATTCCTTATCTGATTACTAGGAGAATATTCCTTATCTAATCACGGGGATTACATTCCTAATCCAGTCCCCAAGACGCCTATAAATACCCCCCATCCATCTCCATTGAGAGGTGATCAGTATTTTCTCAATTTACGCTCTTTCTTAATCATTTCTGATTACTGACTTGAGCGTCAGAGGGTGCGTCGCCGGAATCAACCCCGGTGTCTCGCACTTTTTGCAGGTTAACGGCGGGAGTCAACGGTCAATCTTCGGCAGAACAGGTTAGAGGTTTGCTATTCAGGTTTTTCACGAATCCACAAATACTATCTGTTTACCCCCACACCTGATTTAGCGGTAACAGGTAAGATAAAAGATAAGATGGTACATGCTAATAAAATGTGTTACTAATTCACGTGGTTAAAGTCAAAGACATGACTCGTTGTAAATCAAAAGTGAAATGCCTGTGTGATAAAGTAAGCTGAAAAGATGAAATGATTAATGCTAATAACAGATGGTTTTGTTGACCAGTACCTACAGCAATCCTGGGGGTTTGGGCTAGACCTCCTAATACCCAAGGACCGGCTTGGGGTGCGGAGTTTTTCCCTCCTGGCTTCGACTAGGAGGAAGTACCCAGTTTATCTGGGGTGCAGAGTTTTATCGCCCAAGCTATCGGCTTGAGACCCGGTTTTCCCTCGATGACAGCTGTCGCGAGGAAGTAACCAGTTTACCTGGGGTGCGGAGTTTTTTCCTCCTGGCTTCGGCTGGGAGGAAGTACCCAATTTACCTGGGGTGCGGAGTTTTTCCTCCTGGCTTCGGCTGGGAGGAAGTACCCAGTTTATCTGGGGTGCGGAGTTCCCTCGCTGGCATAGGCTGGGAGGAAGACGTAGCCTCGGACGAGTAAGACTCTGTGTGAGCATCAGTCCGCGTGTTTTACTGGGCTATCGGCTTTCAGTATATTGGGATACTGTGGCTCACTGGTCGACAAACTAATAAAATAAATAAGTGTAAAAAAGAATGTGTAAGTAAAGAAAGTGAATTGTGAATATGAAAGAAAGTGGTTGTGAATGAAATGAATATGAAGAAATACGAGTTATGAGTTTGTGTATGAAAAGAAATGATAAATGCAGCATGTGGTTAACTTAAAATGAAAAGTAAAAGAGACGTGTGTTAATATGAATAGTATGAAGTAATTGTGTAATGAGAATGATTATTAAAGTGAAATACAGGATAATTTGAGTTGATACACTTTGGAATTGTGTCGAGGAACTACCTGCACGCTATTTCTGTGGAAATGGTGGGAACTACCTGCCTTGGCATAATTCGCAGGGTGAGTTGGCATGATATCGGTAATGCATAATGGAAATGAAGAATAAAGTAAAGTGAAGATGAAAAGTAATTGAAGTAAATTAATAACCAAGTTATCGGCTTGAGATATGATGTGATATTGCCCAGACTATGTGTTTGGGGTGCGGTGATTATTACCCAAGCTATCGGCTTTGGGGTGTGATATATTATTGCCCAAACTATGTTTGGGATATGGAGTATAAATTGATGAGAATGAAAGTGAAATTAATGGTAACTTGGGAAGTGAAAATGAAAGTAAGTTTAATTCTCAATAAGATTGAGTAGTAACTAAGTGATATAACGAGATGAGAATGAATTATAAAACATGCTTTTGATGCGATAAGAATGAGTATTCAGTAAGTGATATGTTAATGATGTGATGAAATGCGAGTAAATTGCAATGTGTAATGAGATTTTATATTTGTGTCACAAGACATGAATGAATGTGGTATTATGAGAATAGATGCATATGTTTATGAGGTGAAACGTGATACAATACGAGTAAATGAAGTGCATGGCTAATAAAGATGACGAAAAGATGTAGTAACATCATGTGTGTATATATATATATATAAAGAAATGCTTTTGTGATGATAATTGTGGAAGGATCAATATTTGTGTTAGGGAATTCAAATTGAAAAGTAATGGATCGTATGTGACTTTGTCTTATGCAAATGTAAAATAAAGATATAGATGCTGTTAGTGTGATGTATATAGGGAATTGTGTGAAGTTATGGATATGTATATAGTTGGATACAGATTTGAAGAGTATTTTGATATAAATCGTATTGGTGATGTTTTTATGTTCAGATTTCAGGTTGCATCATCTTAACTTGATGTTTGTAAGTTTAATTTATTTCCTTTATACAAATTAATTTATTTATTAGATTAATGGCTATACTCACACCAGAAATGGCTGACCCCTTAGTGTTTGGGGGTTAGGGAGTCCCTAGACTACCCTAGATCCCCCACTGTTACAGGTCCTTAGCAGCACAGAGGTGAGGCGTAGATTTGTAGGGTGGAGTTTTTATTTTAAAATTTTTGTATAAAATTAGTTAGGTGAATAGTGAAATTTGTGGTTTAAATTGTAATTTGAATGTAAAAGTACCTGAATGTTGATGATGAGTATAGTGTGGGGTAGTATGGTATGTTCTTGACTCGTACCCATCTCGTTGTGGTGTACCAGCCCTGTGGTAGGTTTTACAAGGGTTTTTCTAAAAGTTTTACCTCGTTTTCAAAGAAATTTATGGTTTTTATTTGGTATTTGATATTCTATTATGAGTTTGGCCCCCAGAGCATGATATTATATTGCCTGTGTGATTCTGCTCATTTTGGCCTAGGGAGCCCATGATTATATTGCCTGTGTTGTGAGCTACAGAATTTAGAGCAGAATTCCGTAAGCTTTTTGTGTTTCGGGGTAGAAATTTCAGGGGAGACTCTGCCAAAATTTTATTTGAAATATATCTATCTTAGTTTATATCTAAAGTGATATAGAAATTGAAAGAATTGAATTTAGAGGTTTAGTTTTCCCAAAAAAAAAAATGGGGTGTTACACTTATGGCCTACTATCCTTCGTGATGTCAAAAAACACATTCATCAATGCAGTCCTTGCAAAAATTCTCAACAATCCACCGCCTACCGCAAGCTCAGCTTTCCTCTCTATCCAATCCAACCCCTTTTGCAATGTGGGGAGTGGACTTGCTCGGGTCGTTCCCTCCGGTACCGGAACAGCTAAAGTTCCTTGTTGTGGCGATCGACTATTTCTCCAAGTGGATCGAAGCCAAGCCCTTAGCAACGATCACGGAGAATAGGGTGCAGCGCTTCTTTTAGGAAAACGTTGTCTGCAGATTCGGCGTGCCCCGAATCTTGGTAATGGATAATGGAAATCAGTTTACGGGGACAGCCTTCTGCGCAGACCTTGGCATTCAGCAACGATTCTCCTCGGTCTCCCACCCTCAATCTAATGGTCAGGTAGAGAACGCCAATCGGCAAATTCTCTCCGGCCTGAAAAAGAGACAGAGTAGGTCGGCTAAGGGGTTATGGGTAGAGCAGCTCCCTAATGTGCTCAGAAGCTATCACACTACGAAGAGGACCCCCACGGGAGAATCGCCCTTCAACCTCACTTACAGCTCCGAAGCTGTTATCCCCTTGGAGGTGGGTCTACCGTCCCCCCGCTTGATTGCTTACAACGAAGAGCAAAACGCGAACGAGCTTCGCAGCAATTTGGACCTCATCAATGAGATCCGTGAGAGATCCTCCATTCGGCAAGAAATTTATCGACGTAGGATCGAGCAATCCTAGAACAGGAGAGTCCGCCCTACCAATCTCAAAGAAGGAGATCTGGTGCTTAGGAAGATGTCTATTTCTTTCCCCAGCAAGAAAGGCAAATTGGTACCCAATTGGAAAGGACCATATAGGATCTCCAAAGTTGTCTGCCTGGGCGCTTATCAACTTGAAGATCCGGGGGGGCAAGAGAGTGCCGAGGACATGGAACACAGAGCACTTGTTGAAGTACCATGAGGGTGTTTAAACACCGCTCCAAGCAACTTCTCCAAGAGTGTTCTCCTTAAAGAATGTTGAAGCTTGTTTCTTCTTCTTTATTAAGTGTAATAATGACTCGCAACTTAGAAGCAGCCACTTAGTTGTTTTCAATAAAAGTGATTTACCCTTTAGAAATTCTCTATTCTAAGCATTCTGGTTGCACTACTTTTGAGCTTACAAAAAAAAACTCATTAAACAACAAGTTCCGGAGTCCAACACTTGGTCCGATGCAACTTTTGCTACTTGTGAACGAGCGAGTACAAAGTAGCTCATCATTCGTAATTGCTCTTACAACTGTTGATACTCTTTAAACGACAAGTTCGGAGTCCAACACTTGGTTCGATGCAACTCTTGCTACTTGCGAAAGAGCGAGTACAAAGTAGCTCACCATTCGGAATTACTCCTACAACTGTTGATACCCTCTAAACGACAAGTTCGGAGTCCAATATATGGTTTGATGCAACTTTTTGCTACTTGCGAATGAGCGAGTACAAAGTAGCTCACCATTCGGAATTGCTCTACAACTGTTGATACCCTTGTGAACATTAACGAAACACAAATTCTTACAGGAAGCTCGAGAAATGGGTATACTATTTCATCAAAATTTGAAGTACAAGTCTAATTCCAGACCAAAGACATAGATTATTTCATCAAGATTTGAGATGCAACTCATTTGTTCATTTGAAATGAAGACTACAAGATTACAAAATTCCACCCCAGCCCCTCCTAAGGAACGGGATGCTCCTATTAAGCGATACGCGGGGATGGCGAGCGCCGTGTTGCTGTCGCCTCATTTCCGTAGAAGTCTCCAAGCCGGCGAGCCGAGTAGCATTGTCGGCACCTGGGAGTCTAACAGTCGCCCCGACAGATGCTCCGCTCGACGAGCTGGCCACTCCGCTTTGCACGTCCCCGGGATGTCTCACGATTGGGGGTGAACGAATTGCCAACTCGTGGAACGACCTTCCTTGGGCATACTCACCCCGAGGGCGGAAGTGCTTTTGACGTTACTCTCCTCAAAAAGCCATCGCAGATGAAGGTTCTCCGCCTCTAGCTTCACGATCCACTCCTTTAGTGAGTCGTCCGTCGCTTTGACCTTTAGGCGGGGCATTCGGCTCGAGCTGCCCCCACGAGAAGCCTCGGAGATAGTCCTCCGAAGGTGTGCCGCCTCCAGACTCTTCTCAAGCACCACGTTCTTCAATTCCTCTCTCTCGGATCTCGCCTCGAACAAGGAGTGACGGAGAAATTTGAGTCTCAAGCCTTGGCTGACAGCCATTGAGGGGCAGAACTCTTTGCCTTCAGGTGCCACTTCACGAGTTCTCTCCTTAAGACGCCTCAGCTCAATGTTTCGACGAGCCAGGGTCGCTCTCAAATGACCCACCTCCCGTTCTGCTCTATAGAGTAACTCTCGAGATCGAGCTAGCCCCAACTTGACGATGCCCAGCTCAGAACGGAGACGTAGCGGTTCATCGACCTCAGAAGTCGACCAAAAGAAGACGCCTAAATTACTAAAATTAAGAGGCCACATAATGGTACTATGACTAAGCGGAACTACTACGAAGCGATTCGAAATCAAACAAACACAACTATTTCAAGACTTCACAATAGATGTTTACACGAAAACCTTCATTTAATTTAATCAAGGAGAAGAGGTTCAAGAAGCGGTGACCAGTCCGCTATTAGGCATCCAAAACGAAGAACTAAAAATGAAAAAGAAACATCGGCACAAGACATTAAGGGATCAGGGGGCCACCTTCGCAGGCGCCTCTGCAGGCGTTGTGATCCCACGTCTGTCCTCCTCGGTGGCACAGGGGTCCTCGGCGGTGTCCTCCCCCTGGTCCTCTTTTTCTTCTTCCTCTACCTGATGACCCTCTCGGTTGCCAGAGCAGTCTCGCCTTCGAGGAGATCATAGAGGCAGTACCCCGAGCTGTCGAAACCGGGGATGCACGCACCATGTGCTTCAGTGCCCGAGCATAGGACCGCTCCATGTTCATGCGCATGTGCAGCGCTTTGGCTCGAATCGCCTCCGCCGCTGCTTCAACCACAACCTCCCTCTCCTTCGCCGCGTCCTTGATGGCCTTCGCGGCTGTTTCCCTCTCTTGGACAACTTTCTCCGCCTCTCGGTCCGCCCTCTCTTTCTCCAAAGAGGTCTGCTCGTTCGCCGCTGCCAAGGTGGCCTCGAGGAGCTGGATCTGAGACATCTGAGACTCGGCTAATCGCTTCTCCGTCTCGTACATCTTCATGGCTTTGGCGCGCTCCGACTTATCTCTGATGCTTGCCACCTTGAGCTCATTTTCTTGCTCGGCGAACTACTCCATCATGTGACTGAAGTGGCAAGTGATCTGCGCCAACACGAGAAAGAATCACGTTTAGACACGTGAGAACCTAAAAAGAAGAAGAGAGGGAGACTTAACTCACCGTCATGGTCGCCTTGGCTATCTCTAGCGCATCATCGCCGACCGTCCCTGCCTTCTTTGCGGTGCGGTCCTTCGGGGTCGGCAGATGCCGAACCGCTTGCATGCAGCTCACATCGTCCCCAAGAAAACCGTCGTGCCTCATCACATGCCAATCAGGGACGAATAGCCTTTTATGCTCTTCGGTTAGGATTGCCTCCGCAGCCGCTGTTAGAGGGGGAGCTTCGAGCGCCAGCACTTGCTCGATAGAAGTTCCCTCGGCAGCCCGAGCAGGCGAGGTAGATGGGGTAGGTGGTTCGGATTCCACATTAACCACCGGGGTCACCAACACCGGGGCCTTCACGACTTTGGCAGATGGCGACCCTGAGGTGGTCCTCTTTTTCTTCTTCCCATCGGGGGCCTTGTTGGCCACTGCTGACCGACCTGAAAGCATCGCCCTGAAGTCCATGTCCGGAGTCTCTGCAAGAAAAGAAGGGAAGGGGGGAATAGGCATGAAGGAAAATTAGACAAAAGCTAAGGGGAAAAAAATGGGAGGTGTACTAGGGTCGATCGGACTGAGACCCCCACCGAAGAGGACCTCTTCGGTTAACTCCTTCCAACCCAGGGGCTCACGAGCGAGGAGTTTAGACACAACCTCATCTTCCTTCGGTGTCAACTTCGGCTTGGCCTTCGCCCACTTCGGCACCTCCTCCCTCCACCTTCTGGGAATATTCTACGGCTCGGTGCCTCGGATTAAGAAGTACTTCTCCTTCCAGAATTTGATGGAGTCGGGGTTATCTATCAGCTTCACACCGCGGCGTAGCAACAAATAGTATCAGTACTCAACCTTGCTTTTCTAATGAATACGGTAGAGCCTTCGGAGTACAGTGAGCTGAGGCGCGACCCCTATTGCCCGACACTGGACCACGAAGCCATTCACATGCCTCCACATGTTCGGAATATATTGAACGGGGCTCAGCCCATACCACTACAGCACCTCAGCTACGAACGAGGGAAGAGGCAAACGAAGGCCGGCATAGAAGGCATCGAAAGGAAAGGTGCACGTGTCAGGGGAGCTAGGTGTGCAAATTTGAACACCGGGACCCAGGAGAAGAAGGCTGAAATCCTTCGGTATCAAGAAGCTACTACGAATTTGCGCTAAATCCTTCTTCGTCAACATAGTGGGAATGCCATCGACTTCGGAGTGTTCCCTCGGCCTGCTCTCGTCGTATGAGGCCGATCTCCTGTACACTGCCTTGGCCAAGAGATCGTCAGAATACTCTCGAACCTTGCCGAGGTTTGATAGAGGGCCCGGGAGCCTACCTAACGCCCTTGCTCGTCTCTCCTTCTCCACGATTGTTACGGAGCTAACTGACAATGCCACCCCCTTTCCCTTATCCACCATCGGGGGTATTGCCAGAGCCTGATCACCTTCGTGATCCAAGGTGGAGGTCTCACTCCCTGAAGAAACCCTAGACATCTTGCGGAGTATATAAAAAAGAATATATATTTACCTTGATATGACAGCGATGGTTGAAATACTTCGCCAGAAAAACAAGCGCTTGGCCACGACCGCTAGTTGAGCCACCCAAGAGTGAAAACAAATTCTCAAAGAGTGAAAGTGAAGAATGAGAAAGTGGGGTGGGGGGTGAAGACTTATAGTAATTGAGGGGCGCGACTTGGGCTTCTGAGGCGTTTGGGCCCCCAAGAACGATGAAAAGCCCAATAATCCCTGAATACAAAGAGATAGAAGGCGTAAAGGCAAAATTTCGAGCGACGCCACAAACTTGCTGACCAGTCAATCGTCTTAATATTCACGCCTGATCGAGATTCAACGACCCTGATCTTGTCATGATCCTCAGAGCCAAACTCCAAGCAAACATGGCTCCGAACGTGAAATTGGGAAAAACTTCGTTTCAATATTCATGCCTGATCGAGATCCAATGGCCTAGATTGAGCCACGTCCCTCGGAGCCAAACTCCGAGCAAACATGGCTCCGAGCGTGAAAGTAGGGAAAAACACTTCCTCGAAAGACATGTTCAATCTAATGGTTCAGATTGAGCTACGTCGCTCGGAGCCAAACTCCGAGCAAATGTGGCTCCGAACATGAAATTGGGGAAAACTTTGTCTCAATATTCATGCCTGATCGAGTTTCAACAGCCCTGATCTTGCCACGCCCCTCGGAGCCAAATTCTGAGCAAACGTGGCTCCGAACGTGAAATTGGAAAAAACTTCGTCTCAATATTCACGCCTGATCGAGTTTCAATGGCCCTGATCTTGCCACGTCCCTCGGAGCCAAACCCCGAGCAAATGTGTCCCCGAACGTGAAATTGGGGAAAACTTCGTCTCAAAATTCATGCATGATCGAGATCCAATGGCCCAAATTGACCCACGTCCCTCGGAGCCAAACTCCGAGCAAACGTGGCTCCGAGCGTGAAAGTGGGGAAAAACACTTCCTCGAAAGGCGCGCTCAATCCAATGGCCCAGATTGAGCCACGTCCTTCGGAGCCAAACTCCGAGCAAACATGGCTCCGAGCGTGAAAGTGGGGAAAAACACTTCCTCGGAAGACGCGCTCAATCCAATGGCCCAGATTGAGCTACGTCCCTCGGAGCCAAACTCTGAGCAAACATGGCTCCGAGCGTGAAAGTAGGGAAAAATACCTCCTTAAAAGGCAAGCTCGATCTAGATCCAACGGCTCAGATGAAGCCACGTCCCTCAGAGCCAAACCCCGAGCAAACGTGGCTCCGAGCGCGAGAGAGGGGATAATAGCCCTTCCCGATGCGCGCTCACGATCGGACTGTCTAGATTGTGTCACGTCACCTGGCAACAGATCCACCATCAGATCACTCCGAAGTTCACGCCAACAATGAGATCAACACCCCAGATCGTGCCACGCCAATATTCGTTTGATTAATTCTTTTATTTTAATTATAATTCGAATTAATTATTTAAAAATTGCGAAAAATAATTAAAAATTCAAGAAAGTTAATTAAAAATTCTAAAAAATAATTATAAATTCAGGAAAATATTTTTGGACTCATGGGTGAATAATTATTGATTAGAACTATTAGTTAATACTTTTTGAAAATAGATTGTTGATTCGCAAAATTGAATAAATAAATTCGAAAAATAATTTAAAAATTAGGAAAAATAAAGAAAATTCAGAAAAGTTGCAAAATCATTATGGGCACCCCTCCAACTCAGATTGGCACCGTTACACCTCGAGCAAGATCCAAACTCCCTTAAGAACTCCGATAAAGTCCTGTACGCCATTAAAACAGTAAAACTACTGCCCAAAGGCTGTAAAACACAGTCTTTAGGAGTGGGGGGCTCGTGATATGGCTAAAAATAGGTTTAAATCGGATCTGTTCAAATTGGGCACGGATCTTAAAGCTCTCAGGAGTAAAACGGTAATTTCACCTACAAGCAAGCCCGAAATGGGAGCTGGGTCTCTTCTTCAAAGCCCAATAAACCGTAAACGGGATCTGTCCTAATGGATACAGGTACCAACCCGTTACAAACCGATTCAGAAAGATAATGAGGAATTCAGATTCGTGATTATCCCTAAGAGGCGGTCTTAACCACTTCTTATCCATCCACACCGGGAAGTAGAGATTTGTCCTTATCTCGAAATGGATCTCTAAGGTGACTATAAATACCCCTCCCCCTTCATCGTAACAAGGTAGTGAATCTTTGCCTACCTAAAGCTATTTCTTAATCTTCCTGATTACTGACAAGTGCGTCGAAGGGTTCGTCGCCGGGATCCATCCCGGTGTATCAAACTTTGTGCAGGTTCGTGGCAGCGGCAAGGAACGAGTCAAAACCTAGGCAGAGTCTACAGGTTCGCTTTACTGTTTTCCTCAAAGAACTCACAAATTCATCTGTTTGCTCCCACACCCGAAACCAGTAGCAACAGATACCAACCTCCGTAGCACCTCGAATTTGGAATATAATATCTTAGATATACGTGGCACAATTTTCAGCATCAACCTCAATTGTAATAGTAAATATAGCCAAAAACACAGATAAATTTTTCAACTTTTATTACATTAATTCTTTACAAAGCACAACAAAAAACAAACACCTTGAATTACAATTTTTTTCTTTTACAGTACATTCTTTTACAATTTACATAAGCCACATAATAAGTCTACCATATGCATCCAAATTACAATGCTATAAGTACCTACCTGTAAAACATGAGGCTAGAGATAACCCTAATCCCCAAAACTACAGAGGTCAGCCATAACGGTGTGAGTGACATAAAAAAAAATTCAACATGAATAAAACAGAAGGAATAGAGTCATAAACAACATGTACCAACAGCAAGAATAAATGAAATAAAAAAATAACAATAAATAAAACATGAAAACATCAAGTGAAACTAGACTAAGTGTCAAGCGTAGAAAAACAGAAAAACGACATGCATAAACCAAGTCAAGAAAACACCAATGCTATATGATGACTCTCTAATGTATACTAGTCTGATTCTATGCATCCCACTCTACATAGGTCCGGTGCAAGCCCTTAACATTCTCCACTTTATAGGATTAAATCCCTCGTTATGCAACTAATCCTACTATGATGACTACTATGAGATCTAGATAAATTGTAAGTATTAGCCCATACCTCGATAATTCCGGAGGTCAATCTCTATCCACAAATAATTTCGGAGACTATTTCACTCACACCTGGGAATCTTCGAGAATACCCCACACTGCAAGCTATGGCACCTCATCACACGAATATCCCATGAGCGTCGCCTCGACCCCGATAATTGCGGAGACTATTTCACTCACACCGCATGCCATACTGAGGTCCATAACTCATGTCCTAATTTCATCATATCACCATCTAGTGCTTGTCCTTATCTTTTAAGTTAATTAGTTGATTACGAATCTCCTAGAGTTTGATGTACCCCACCGGACATAACTCAACTGCTTAACTAATCAAATCACAAAAACTCAACTGGTCAAAAACAAGGCCTCAACTAACCAAATCACAAAATCTCAACCGTCGGTAATTAGGGTCCCACTTACCCTCTAGAGACTCATAACTCAACCATCAACCCAAAACTTTCAATAAAACTCATAAATCTAACATTAAAACATTTATATTAAGAAAGAAACAAAATCCAAATCCATTTAATATACTCATAAAATTCCAGAATCGAAATAAAGTATTAAATTTATTAAAAAACAGAAAACCATATTTTGAAATCATCAAAAGTCACAAAACATCAATTCCTTCGAAAATCACATATAGTTCTCCTTATAAAGTCATAGGAAAGAAATTTAATTTTTATTATAAACAAAATATAACTCTCTGTAAAATATTGTGATCTATAGCAAAAACATCACCTAAAACAGTAGATCAATATTCCATAAGCTCGAAGAAATAATCATTCAAAAGAAACAAATAAAACTCACTAAAACAACTTGACAACAGCAGGTGCGGTCGACTGCCAAAACAATGCAAAATAACGGTGGTCGACTGCCCCTTTGGAAATTCTAAAAAAAACAGCATTTCGGGCGACCGTGCGGTCGACCGCTGGCTAATATGCAGCCGAGTTAAAATCTTGTGCATGTTTCGACTGATACGTCGATTCCACTTTGTAAAATCACAAATTTGAAAAATCAATTTCCTGAGATGAGTTAATACAACTTATAGAACATATAGGAGTTTATAAAACACATCCAAACCACATCAAATTTACAAAATAGCAATTTCCATCAAAATTCTTTAAAAACAGCAATGTATATATGTATATGTTCATATGAGTGTTTCAAGCATCAGTTATGCATCAAAATAACATCGTATATAGGTAATATATTGTTCAAAACTATCTCAGTACTAAAATAATCAAGATTCAAATCAAAACTCTACAAAACACACAAAAATCCAATTTCTTCAAAACAGTGTAATCGAGTATATATATATATATATATATATATATATATATATATATATATATATATATATATATATATAAGTGTATGTGTGTATATCTAAGCATCAAGAAACCATTGTAAATACGCAATATATAGTTCTAATCAATCTCAGTATTGAAAACAACTCAATTTTAACTCGAAAACTTAAAAAAAACATCAAACCCAACCTTCGGCCTATTCATCTACAGATCCGAAGTCCCACACCTCTTCTTCACTTTAAAAACCCAATCTTTTTAATTGATAACTCATCTAGTAATTCATAACACATATGCACAACCTCTTACATCCATTTATTCATGAATAAATGCAATTATAACAATTATATAATCAAGTTTTACTTCATCAAATCATAAAAACAGAGTATAGGCATATACACACAGTAAAGATTCAATTTTTGTTCACTTTAAGCGATATTCATCATATGATCTCAATACAACAATCAAAACAACAAGTATATGAAGGAAAATAACCTACTCATGATTTCTTTTAGGTTCATAGCAAATCTCAAGTCATTTATATAGAGTTTTAATTATGAAGAGCATAGTTTTCATGAAAAGATTCAATTTTTTAACTCATTCATCCATCAAAATCCATAATATCTTCATACAATCCCTAACATGCTTTCTAATACACAAATCATCACATACAACATGCTTAGAACAATACAAAAATAAATATATGTCACTCAGCTTATTGAAGAATCAACCGAAGATAATAAAAAGAATAAGAAAATCCTTCATTTCGCAAGAAAACCAAGATCCTCGCTTTGAAACTCCAAGAAAATAATAATAAAGAAATCTTTTTGTGTAGTGCAGCAAAGAGACGGTTGCACCACCCCTTATATTGGCCGAAAATTTAGGTTTCTAAGGTTTTTTAATAGATTTGCAAAAGGGAAAAAGGGGTATGAGCAACTTGCTCATTTAGTAAATGAGCAATTGATGATGTGGCATACATGTGATTGGAAAATCATTAAAATGGTTAGATGTCCAATGTATCACATGCATGCCACATAATCAATTGCTCATTTACTAAATGAGCAAGTTGCTCATATCCCTTTTACCCTTTGCAAAATATATCTTTTAAATATATCTTTACATATATAAATCCTTATACTTGGAAATTAGATAAAACCAATTCAATTTATATTTAAAAACAAAACCAACACTCCAGATCTGGTCGGCACTATTGTAAAAACCCAGAAAAACGAAATTGTACTTTTTGCCATCTAAGTGATAATTTTGCAAAAAGACCATTCTTTATTAAAACATGCAAAATAAACCAAATTTATTAAAACAAAAAGTTAAACTCTTTACCTCTGAATTGACTAGCCATCACACTCAGCCCAAAAATCCGAAAATCTAGAGTTTTCACTCAAAGTGGTAATTTTGCACAAAAGTCCATCTTTTTGTAATATTTGCAAATAGGTCAAATAGTTATCAGAAAAATTCAGAAAATTCACAAATAATATCTAATAATAAATAATGGGTTTCCCCTAAATAATTTCTGACTTTGAACTTCCCAATAAAATATTTGTATGTATTTTGCACGTGTAAAAAGTTAAATTTCAGAAAAATATTTATTAAATCACCAAAAAATTATTTTAATTCACTTATTAATCTTTAAAATATTATTTAAAAATCTGGGTTATTACACCTGGTCTTGATGTGTTGACCAATGCCAGACACTTGTATGCCCCATTTTCCTAATTTAGGTCCAATTCAGATATCCCATGCTCTGAAAGAAATTGTAGTGACTTATCTGGTAATTAATTTCAGCCATTTCGGTATGAATCAGCGTTTGGGTACCATCCAAGCCAGCTTTTCAGCTCAAGTATGCAGTTGATACATCTGTAAGTATTTTTTTGGAGGTAAATATCTGTAAGTTTTGGGAAACCAAATTTCTTATTTTAATAATCGATAATATCTTTAATAAAGTAACAAATGCTTTACTTTATTCTATTTCATTTAGTGAGACTGGTATCATGCACGTGCGATGCACGTGGAGGAAGAAGGAAAAAGACAAAAAAAAACCCTACCAACACGTGCGCTGCACGTGTTTACTAACATACAAAAAACAATAAAAAATTGTTTATTTGTTTGGAACCCCATCTCTCCCATTATAATAGTTACTAGTATCATGCACGTGCGATGCACGTGGAGGAAGAAGGAAAAGGACAAAAAAAACCTACCAACACGTGCGCTGCACGTGTTGACTAACATACAAAAAACAATAAAATATTGTTTATTTGTTTGGAACCCCATCTCTCGCATTATAATAGTTATAGATTATAGATTTTTCAATTTGTGAGGTTATTTGATAGTAATAATCTGATCGGATTCATCCCTCGAACAGTTGGACCGGTGAAAATGTGATGACAATGCACAATTTAAGTAATGAATTAGATATACTTGCAAAGTTACACAACCTCCAGCATTTCACATAATGGTCAAGATCTACGACTGAGATTTGAGTTTCCTCTTCATCAAAAGAACTCACTATCTATTGTTCCCACACCCAAAAAAAAACAAGCAACATCATAACTCACTCAAAATTTCAATTCAACCCAAAAAAAACTACTTAAGGTGAAAGAGGGTGAGAATGATAAGGTTTGATATTAAAATTGGAAATAAAATTGGGTAAAGTTAAGATGGAAGATGATGGTAAGGATATTTCTGTCCCAAAAAACACGTTTAATGCATGTAAACAACTATTAATAGAGTAGTAGCGGCAGGGTAGTTTAGTGGAAGAAAAAAATATGTTTTGGGGGTTACACATATTAAAGCAACGATATGGTAGTTATTTAACAAAGACAATAAAATTAGGGTAGGTTTTTTTTTGTAATTTAGCCTTAATTTTATTTTAGGATTTTTTCCATGCAGGTCACTGATAAATGTTTAAATTCCATATACCTCACTCATAAATTACGATTTCCATATAATTCTCTTACAATTTTAACTCAACACATATATATCATTCATAATTTTATATACATCACTTACAATTTATAGGAAATTTATAGATTAAGTAGTTTTATGGGTTGAATTAAAATTGCGAGTGAGTTATATGAAATTACAATTTGTGAGTGATGTATATGGAATTTAAATATGTGTCACTGTATGGGAAAAACCTTTTATTTTATTTTTGATGCAAATGGATAGAGTCTAAAGACTCCAGCCAGAACACAAATATTATAGATAAATAATAGCTGTACAAAGACAAAATGACGGATTTTACCAGGGGTAAAACAAAAGCCTAGAGAAGCTATACAATCGGCTAAAGACATAGAACAAGTGTAAACAGAACTAATCTCCTCTAGAGAGAAACAGCCCAGAGTATAGACAGGAACAGAAGAGCAGAAAACTTGAAAACTGGTGCGGCTTGGAGACAAGGTGAAACGGTGTGCACGCTCAGGGCCAAGACCGGATCGCTGGGACGGCAGAAAAGCTGCGATAGACACTGGCGGGAAGAGAAGTCGCCAGAGGATGGAAGGGGACCGCTTTAGCAAGAGCTACCTCGGCGTCCAGACCACACTAGTTGGCTCGAGAAAACCCAGTGAAGCACGTCGAGAGATCGCCAACAATTGAGCCAGACTGAGAACCTCAGGAAAACAAGCAGCGTGATGCAAAACGAGTAGCAGGGAGAGGCTAAAGGGACGATCTGCCACCCTCAGGCAGCGGAAAGGGGCCATCAGCAAAGCATCACCAAGATAAATTCAAGATAGGAACAGCAATCCAGTCGACTATCATGAGAAGTGCCACAACCAACCAATAAGCGCGATAATAACAATGAAAATGAGAGCCACACCAGAACACAAACAATCAAAACTAAAAACAGTCGATTAAGATAAAGGCAATTAGCATCAATAGTTACGATTACAATCCAACGAGAAATAGAGGAACATAACAACGCATGCCCACCAAAAACTAAATCAGCTACCGCCGATAACCAAAAAGGACCAGCAGTCCAAATAAGCACCTGCAATAGGTGATAGGAAGCCCCTAGAGACTTAGAACCGAAGAGCGTAGGAGAAATCGTAGCCATGTAGGAGCAAAAGGGGGAAGAGCTAAGCCAACACCAAGCTGCAAAAAGTCCAACAGAGAGGAAACGCCCTCTCACTACCAAAAGAACAAGAAGCATGAACGGGACACAACATCAAAAATAGTACGCAACTGATCAGCCCTGCAAGAGACGCAAGCAAACCTTGGTCAACAATAAAGAACAGAGTAAAAACCTCTCCATAGGCTCATTAAGAATACATTGAGCAAAAGAGTCATAAACAGAAAAGCTCATAAAAAATACAATGAGCAATAGCATCATAAACAGAAACACCGAGACAAAAATCAGCGGAGAGCAGGGAAGAACAAGCCAACAGACGCAACGAAATAGCATAGTAAGCATTAAAAAAAAGCTAGCCTATGAGCGGGCCCCTACTTAGTACGAGGAAAACATGAAAAGTGTTAGATAAAACCGCCGGACAACAACCGACGAAGGCGCCTAAAGAGATGAGAGAGCGCAGGAAACCGTAGAGCTAACCGACTGAAAGAGGGAGCACGCAAATACTGAAGGAGAGAATGAAGCTAACAACCGTCGAAAACTAGTACAGGGAGAAAATTAGAGCGCGTTAAGGGTTGAAAGAACGACAAGTGAATCCTGTAGGCGATGAGAGTGAAAGGCTTGCCTCTTAACGTCACTAAGGATAGAGGTCCAGTAATTGAAAAGAAAGATAAATTCTTCTAAGAGAGAGGAGATAGTCGAAGACTTGTTAGTGAAAATCCGACGGTTCCTCTCCATCCAGGAAATCCAGATGATGATGTGGATTGAGAGTAACCATCCCTTACAAAACCTGGGAAGACACGATGGAGAGTTCCAGCAGGTTAGGAGATTAGAGGGGAGAGCCGGACTAGACCAAGCAAGGGACACTAGTTTCCAAAGTGGCTTAATGAAGGAACATTGAACGAAGAGATGATCCGCGTTTTCGGCACCTTCCAAACATAGACTGCAAGGCTGACCCCACGCTAAATTTCTTTTATTAAGAACCTGAACGGTGAGAAGCCTGTTATGGATGGCTAACCACGAATTAATTTTAACCTTGAGAGGAGCGCATGATTTCCAAATGAAATCCGCCGCAGGGGAGACAATTCCCCGGAAATTGAGAAACTTGTAGAACGAGTTTACCGAGAAAATACCAGAAGAGTTCCAACGCCAACCTATACTTTCCGAGGAGTGCCATTCAAATCGATTGAGCGATGAAATAAGTTGTTGCATCTCCCGCACAAGGTTTTGGGAAAGGGGGGAGACTAATGGGATCAACCAGAATCTGGCCTCATTAACCCAGATAAACGACTCTGCAACCGATGCCTCAGGGAAGGCCGCAAGGCAGAAGAGGGAGGGGTAAGCTGAGGCAATCGAGATGTTGCCTAGCCAAAGATCGGACCAAAATTTGGTTCTCGAGCCATCTCCGCAAAGTCTAATAATACTGGATTGAAAAACGGAAGAAACTTTCCATACGCCTTTCCAGAACGGGGAAGCAAAGCGATGGGGGGGGGAGTTAAATTGCCACCAGGGGGTGGCAGAAAAATAAGAAAACTTGACGCACTGAACCCACGAAAGTTGAGGGAACATATGAAGTCTCCACAGCCATTTACCTAAGAGAGCCAAGTTGTGGTCACGAAGATTTAAGACCCCTAAACCCCCGCTTGCTTTGGATGAGCAGACTATTTTCCAATTACACAGGTGCGAACCCTGTTTATAGAGGGCGTCACCAGACCAGAAGAAATTGCTACGAATTTGGTCAATTCTCTTAAGGACCCAAGATGGGATATAATAGAATGACATCAGATAGAGGGGCATAGCTGAGAGGACAGAGTTAAGAAGAGTTAATCTCCCTCCTCGGGAGAGAAGCTTCCCCGTCCAGACGTTCAGTCTGGATTCAATTTTATCGATGATGGGGAACCAGTCAGCTCTGTGGAGTTTACCCCATCTAAGGGGAATACCCAGATACGAGATAGGGAAAGAAGCTATACGGCAATTAAAAAATTGGGCAATCTCGCTGTGACGAAGGTCATTACCGCCAAGCCAATAAACAGAAGACTTATTGAAATTAATAGCCAGCCCAGAGGCTTGTTCAAAACAATACAGCAATAGTTTAAGATTGCGTAAAACCGAGCGTTCAGGTTTAGAGAAAATAATAGTATCATCAGCGTATTGGAGATTGAGAATCCCGTCGAAATTTTGGGAACGACCGATGCCCTCAATAGCTTGAGCCGAACGGGCGTTGCGGAGCAATCTACTGAAGACGTCAGCTACCAGGGAGAAGAGAAGGGACGAGAGGGGATCTCCCTGACGGAGACCACGCTTAATTTTGAATTTATGGCCTTCTGAGCCATTGATAATGATGGAGGAGGTACCTGCTAACAAGCTGGATTTGATCCATCCAATCCATTTCGGGCCGAACCCCCGATGGCGCAGGATATCCAGGAGGAAATCCCAATGAACATTATCGTAGGCTTTTTGAAAATCAAGCTTAAGAAGAATACCTTCCAACTTGTGGTAATGGCTAAGCGAGATGATCTCTTGAGCAGCTGCCACGCTGTCAAGGATAAAACGATCCTTGATAAAGCCGGATTGGGCAGGATCAATAAGGGGAGGGATGACGGCACTGAGCCTGGAGGCCAGCACTTTCATGATGATTTTGAAAGAGGTATTAATCAGGCTAATGGGCCTGAAATCAGATACTGAGTTGGCACCTGTTAGTTTCGGAATGAGCACGATATGCGCATAATTGATGCGTTCGAAAGAGAATGAGCCTTGATGCAGATCTTGGAAAAGATCGAAGAGGTCATTCTTGAGCCAGGGCCAGAATTTTTGAAAGAAAAAGGCGGGGAATCCGTCCGGACCAGGCGCCGAGTCGCTCTTTAAAGCAAATACCGCCAACTTAATCTCCTCCATTGTGAAAGGAGCGTCAAGCGAGGATAAATCAGTGACCGGATCACCGTAGAGGTGCTGCCAGTCGAGAGAGATCACTCGAGGGTTGGAAGAGCCGATAAGGTTTTTGTAGAAAGAAAGGAAGGATTTGTGAATATCAGTAACGGAGCGATGCTCCGTCCCTTGATCGATGATCAAGGGGATGTGGTTACATCGGCGCCTATGAGAGGCAAATTGGTGAAAGAAGGCAGTGTTACCATCGCCTTCCTTCAACCATGTAACTCTAGCCCTTTGCGCCCACTTAGAATGGTCTTGTTGGAGAATATCAGCATAATCACGCCTGCAAGCGCGCCTCTCCAAGAGGGCCGCAGGAGATAGAGGGGCTTGTTCTTCCATCAGGTCGATCGCCTGAATGGAAGCAAGCAGACAATTTTTGAGGAAATTGGTGTTAGAATGACGTTCACGACGCCAAATCTTACACCCGAACTTGATAGCGTGAAGTTTCAGGAGTAAATTGCCGAGGCCTCGCGAACCAGAAACGGACGCAAGACATTCCTCGGTCAATTTGATAAATAATTGATCTTGGAGCCAGAATTTTTCAAAACGGAATTGGCGATGAACGGGGAAGTGAAAATCCGAGAATAGGGTGATAGGAGCGTGATCCGACGAAGGGTTGGGAAAAGCTTGCGCATAGGCATTGTGGAATTTTGAGAACCAGGGATGCGAGACTAGAAATCTATCTAGTTTTGCCAGAGAAGGATTAAGTCGCATATTCGACCAAGTAAATTTCCTACCGTTGATAGGGATCTCCGATAATTGGAGATCTCTAATGCAATCGTTAAAAACATCGGATTGGGAGTCCGGAGCGGAAGCGTTCGATCTTTCCACTACAAAACGCGTGATGTTGAAATCACCACAGACTACGGCAAGACCTTGCACGAGCTGGTGGAGAGAGCGAAATTCATCCCAGAAAAGCGGCCGTCCACTGGAAGTGGAGGGACCGTAAACTGAGATGAAAGTGATAACGCAGTCAGGGATGAGCCAGTGCAGGTGCACTATTAAGAAGAAGTTAAGTCTGCAAACGGAGATTAAAGAAAAGGATGAGGCCTTGAATCCAAAAAGAATCCCGCCTCTAGTGCCAATGGCGTCGAGGGAGACCCAATTAGAAATGGCGGTGCCTCCCAAAGACCGACAGAGACGCGGCGAGGGAGATACCAATTTAGACTCTTTTATTTTATTAATTTTAGTATTTTCCAAATTATGATTTTTTATAATTTATGTTTTTTTATGGGCATGCATCATCAATGGAATGATAAGACTTATCATCGCAAATGGGGAGGAATCAGATCCCAAACACTCATCATGCCAATGATGCGTGTTGAAGTTGGTCTCTTCTATTTAAAATTAACTAATTAACATTTAAATGTTCCTATACATAAACTAGGATGCCACCTAATCAGCTTGTAAACCTCAAGATCCGTTCCACACTCAAAATCCAACGGACAATGTTCCTCCCCATATGATATATTCCACATCATAACCCCATAGGTTGTCCGATCATGTCTAAGCTGCTTTTCACAATCGAATACAGATTACAGAACTCAAAAGGTACAGATGCTATAAATAGCGGTGAAAAAAAGAGAGTATTCCCTAGTTCACGAGCAGCCACCCCCAAAACCCTAAAAAATCCCTTTTTTTTTTTTTTTTTAGGGCGATGGAATCAACAGTGAATGTGAATGGCGGAACAGAGTGCATCTCCTCCATCATCCCTGGTTGGTTCTCCGAGATGAGCCCCATGTGGCCTGGTAATCTCCCAATCTCCTCATCCTCTTTCTCTCTCTTTCTTAATTTTTGTTTATTTTTTTTTCTATTTCATTTAATTTCATCGATTTATTTATTTATTTATTTTTGATGATGATGATGATGATGATGATAATGATGATAGGAGTTGGGATTATTCTAACTTGATTAATCTGATTCGAATTTAATGATAGTTTAAGGTGTTTAATTGATTAAATTTTGAGGATTTATTCTCACTTAAACTGTAAAGTTGTGTGGAATATGATGGAAACAATAATTTTGTTGAATTTGGGATAGTGGGTGAGACTGGATCGTAATTTCTGATAATCTAGATAAGGTTTGAAGAATTGGTTGTGAACAAAGTGGAAACATTTGTATCTGTCACACTCTGTTTTAGGATTGAGAGAGAATCTTGTCTCTCAAAATCACCCCTTTTTCTTTGGATGGATGAAAACTGTGAATGTACTACTTTGAGTGGCCTGATTTCGATAGTTGTCCTGGTGAATAATCTGCCATATGCGTAGCTAACTTTGTGAAGGATAGCTAACTTTGACATTTTTATATATTTTATTTGCCATCTGGTTTGGATTTATTGCTCTTCAAATTTGTTTTGTTATCTGCCGTCTTCAATGACATGACACTTGATGTTTTTAAAGATATTTACAACTTTTGACCTTGTTAGAATTTAGGTGCAGGTATTTTGTTTCACTTGAAGGCAACACTTTTATAGAATTTTATTAGTGGAGTGGAAGATCAAGCAATTTTATTCTACTTCTTTTTAGGATGAGTGATTAATTTTGAAGCTAAATCTTGTCTTTACTCTGTGCATAACAGAGTTAAAAAATAAAGTTAGTAGTAACTAATCTTAGTTAACTTATGTTAATAACACATATTTACTAATGTTTCCGCTACATATCAACTATTGTTTAATATGTTTGAAACTCTAGCATGTCTGTTATAATTTATAAAATGAAAAAAAAAACTCAAAAAGAGTGTCTTTGGTTCACTTCTAGGTGAGGCTCATTCCTTGAAGGTTGAAAAGATACTGTTTCAAGGAAAATCTGATTTTCAAAATGTGATGGTATTTCAGGTACTTAAATCACTAAAACCTCATGAAGTGCCTTTTATACTTTTGTTCGCTGTATGCTTGTTATAAAAAGTGTTTGATTTTTATTTCAGTCATCTACCTATGGCAAGGTTCTTGTCCTAGATGGTGTCATTCAAGTTACAGAGAGGGATGAATGTGCATACCAAGAGATGATCACTCACCTCCCACTATCCTCCATCTCAAACCCGAAAAAGGTATCTACTGTATACGTCAGATCACTCCAATTTGAAGTTTTTTTTTGGGTCCTTTTTAGTATTAAAACAAGTTTGGTTTATTGGGGAAAAATGTTTGCCGAAATTACTCATTGCATAAACGTTCCTCTTTAGAATTTTAATTTTCTTTTAGAAAAGAAGAATAAACATGAACACTTTTGATTTTATTTTACTATATTTTAATTATTTTTTGATCAAGCGGGTAACAAATTCACTTACTCTCTTCCCATATAAATTTTGAGTCGGGGATTAAAGTCCAAGCGTGGGTCAAACTCATCTTTCTCACAAACTAAGAGACTTCACTAGACACTTGTAGCAATTGCATGGAGCCCTCCCGTAATTTTGGAGTCGATGATAGTCTTCAGAGCTGTAATTTGGATTTGATGATAGCCTTTATTATTCTTTTATCATCTGTAGAGTATGAAATTTTAGACGTGTAAGGTGAACATAGAACATCTCACTGTTGGATACCTATTCTTTTTAATAGTTTATTTAATATTCGCCCGTTTATATTGTATCGACTAGAAACCCCGTATTCATTACTTGATTAGTTTCAGGCTAAGATAAACCTTGTTGAGCATTTGGGTCTCTCTCTTTAGATCAGCATGGTAGAATCATTTTAAGAAACATGTGATGCGGTTGAGGGTACTATTTGGATTAGCAAATCCAGTTATGCATCCCGTTGGACCAAATTTTCTTCTCGCAAGGCCGTTTAGTCCCTTCTCAAACGCTACACAACATGCGTCAAACATAATTGGGATATCAGTGGCTCACTGCATCCATTTCCTGATTTGAAGTCCATTCTATCGAAACTTAGGAGTTCTTTCATATTGATAGCTTTCACTCTGTGTCTATTTAATAAGTATCTTATTATTATTTCTGAGGTTTTTTTTTTGGTTAAAGCTCACCAGTTTAAAACTTTATTTTTTGCCTCTTTTGAACTAACTTAGCAATAATCTTTAACTTCTCTTTTCAGGTATTAGTTATTGGAGGTGGTGATGGGGGCGTGTTGCGTGAAGTGTCACGTTACCCTTCCGTGGAACAAATTGATATATGTGAAATCGATAAAATGGTTGTAGATGTGAGTAAACTTGAGCTCTTACTATTTACATTTGCATGTTTCTTCTCGTGTGCTTCATTGCCGTTAAATATCTAGAATCCTTGACTCATGTTCTTTCTAGTTCGTCTCCTAGTGTTTCTGCAAGTTATGTTGACACCACTGAATCTCTAAAGGGGGTTATAACTTATAACAGCTTACGCCCTGTTTGGATACAAAGGTAGGATACCTATAGGTGATTTTAAAGTGAAGTTAGAGGAATGCAATCTAGAGGTTGGACACCTTTACCTCCATTTTGGCTTGAAAAACAAATTTGGTTGTTTTGGAGTTTAGATTTCTATCATAACTCACGGTTTTATCTTTTTGAGGTAAAAAGGATGGAGGTAGCATACCTCCAAAATATGATCCAAACGGACCAAAGAGATAACTACATGTAGACAAGTCATTTCCACTAACCTCTGCATATCTTCACTATCCTCCATATCCAAACAGGGCCTAATTGATTCAGCAAGTTCAAATCTATACGTAAGTTGCTGATGTATTTACATAAGTGAGAAACAAATAAATTGGTCAATTATGTATGGTGACAGTTGATGAAACTTCTTTACGATCAATACCTTTGGTCCAAAAGGAGTCCAAAATAGTACTTGAGGTTTATGTGAGAGAAGGTTGATATGTGGTACTTGTGTACTTGCCTTCCCTTTTCGATGAGGTGAAGCATTTTCATGGGCTTTTTCTCTTGTACTCGAAATTATACCATATGATATTTGTTGATTGCTTTGGCTCCATCCAGTCTTTATTTGGCAAATCATACCATCGTCTGTTTTTGTACAAGTAAACAGTTGAATGGTGAATCTCTCAAACCCAAATCTTGCAATTGCTCAGGATACCCTTTAAGTGGTTTCAAAATACGCTCCTTTTGGAAGTTCCAAAAATCAAAACCATTCATTCATCTATTTAACTTATGCAGCTAATAATATCTGACGAGCTCTCCATGTAAATGCCAAATTTAGAAGTTTGTGGTCTGTTCTTCCATACAAGTAAAAATCAAACGGTGATTCTTTCAAGAAGTGTTTTTGAAATGCGCCCTTTTGAAAGTTCAAAAAATAGAAACAACAAATTCATCCTTGTTACGTAATTTAATGTAGCAAATAATATCTGATGAGCACTTCATTCCATGTAAATGCTAAAATATAGAAATTTGTGGTATTTATTTTCTTCCATATAACCTTCAGGTCTCTAAGCAATTCTTCCCTGACCTGGCTATTGGCTTTGAGGATCCTCGTGTCAATCTGCATGTTGGTGATGGTAAGGAAGAAGAGAACTTTTCTTTTCTTATTATTGTTTCAGTTTCATGTATATAAATATGAAGGATGCCATGGATGTTCTCTCAGTTCTCTTTTAGTTAGTGAGAGGATATGGTTAATGGATACTTTAATGGTTAAGGTTCTCAAAACTGTAACCATCCTTTTTGAGATCCTGGTCACTAAGCTAATACGAGCAATGCACATACAGTTAAAGAAAATATATAGAATGTAATGATGGAGGTTAAATGAAGTAAATACTTTGTTAAGAGAACAAATATTGAGATTAATTTCATTAGGTATACAAAATGAAATGTTTTTACAGGGTATTAAGTTACACAATTCAAAATAGGTTGGTTTCACACACCTTCAGTGGGTCAACTTCCAAACTTATCTACTTATATCAAGCGAATAAGTAGTTGAAGACATTTTTGGATGAAAATGTTCCCACTCAGATGAAGATGGTTCAATAAGAAATTATGCACTATAACCTAATAAAAAAATATCTATTTTAGTCGTAAAAGACACTAGATTTATTAGGTAGTGAAAACCTGTACTAACAACAAACAATACATGATGACATAGGAGTAGTATATTTCACCTGAGGTATTTGCATTCAAAAATTTCCCTTGACATTTTTATAATACGTGTTTTTTCAAAATAACTTGAATGGTATGAGTGGTTTAAAGTTAAAAAGAAGTTAAAGGGACTACTGGAAAAACCCTGCCCAATGAGGGGCGTAAAGTAGATTTTTCGTAATCTAAAATAGCGCTAAATCTCTAGCAAGAGTAGGTTACTGAATAGCTTTTACATCCATATGATTGCATTGCTGCTATATATTAATGATAATGTATAAGCATGAATGTAACTGTAGCAAATGCATACCCATGAACAGAATCTTTCCTTGAATGATCTATCATTACTTAGAATATCTCTAATATTATAATGGGAGAGTTGTCATTTGTAGACAACGTGTGATTTGTATGCATTCAACCTCAATTAAATATACACCACACAATTAGATTAGATCTAACCCTAACCTAACTAAATCTCTCAATTAAATCTACACCTCACAATTAGATCTAACCCTAACCTACTAAATCTAAACAACACATTTTGGCAACTTTGGTAAAAAAAGTATTAATATTTTGTCAACTTTGGTAAATTTTAGGTAGAAGTAATTGGAAGAACATACTATTTACAATTGAGTAATCTCTACTATCTACTATTTTAATGGGAGAGTTGGGGTTTGTATCAAACAAACCCTAACTTTGTAACTATGTAAACACATATAATACACGTCCAAATTATATCCAACAAATATAAATGTGCACCGCACATGTAGCCCAAATCAAAACATTCAAATATAAACTATTTTTTTTCTTATTCAATATATATTCATTTAATTGATGAGTTTACTTTTTTTAGATGTGCATCGCACGTACATTATTCTGGTTACCATTAAGTTAAAAGTTCATATGAGTAGCTTCCTGCTGCATTTTTCATCAAACTACTTGGTGAAACTATTTTTTCCCTTCTATTTCTTTTGTCACTCGTTAACCCAAAATTTTTACAGGCGTTGCATTCCTGAAGAATATCCCTGAAGGGACTTACGATGCAGTTATTGTGGATTCTTCTGACCCGATAGGTAAGAGCGTTGCTATCATAATTGCAGTTAGCTCTCCCTATTTTCATCATCGTAATTTTTGTTATGTGGTTCAATCAGGTCCAGCTCAAGAACTATTTGAGAAGCCCTTCTTCGAGTCAGTTGCACGGGCTCTGCGCCCAGGTGGGGTTGTTTGCACTCAAGCGGAGAGCATATGGCTTCATATGCACATCATAGAGGATATAGTTGCTGTCTGTCGTCAAGTCTTCAAAGGTTCCGTGAACTATGCATGGACTACTGTCCCAACATACCCCAGGTAATACCAATTACTTGTAAATACTAATCTTTCCAATTTCTCCATAATTTGCTGTATGAGTTGTATATTTTAGAAATTTAGAAATTTGGAAATTACAGTTTTTGATCAAATTTTCAATTGATATATTAGTAGCCAACATGAGAAATAGTAAACAAATTCTATGGTTTATTCTTCATTAATCTTTAGTAGAGTAGTTTGAGACTTGGTGACAAGTGACATTGAAAATTGATGATAATCATTATGCGTTGATATGGGACATGTAATGGCTAGCTTTGTAAAGGAAAATTATGTGTTACAGAAGTAGTATAATTAATCTTATGAGTCTAATCCACTTGTTGGCTTGTCTAAGCATTGTCAAGGATTCATATGCATATGCCTCAGAGTAGCCATTTGGTGCTAGAGAGGCCTACAAAGCATCTCAAGCCATACCATCTACCATCTAGCTTAATTAAGAGGCATATAGAAAATGGTCTACCATCTCAAGTCTATTTGAGGGGACTCCGCTTGTTTTGATTACTCAAGACATTTGTAGTCCCTCAAGCTGCTTTGGACATTTTCACATTTCAGTTTAATATATAGAAACCCATCTTCTGTATTTCCATATTATTTTACAGCCTCGCGAATAACGAGGTTATTAGTGTATAATTATTATTTGGTTCCGACGAGGGCTAATATTAAACCATATTGATTGAGTTTATTCACTACCTTGCATGAATCGTTTGAGGACGAGGAATTCTTTTCCCTTGCCATTCCTTTCTTAGATTGATTCAGATATTACTAATTTGGTTTTGTCTGCTATTCTTGCCTGAACGAGAATTTGGTTCTCTTTTTATTGTACATGTAGGAAATTGGCAGAATCGTTTAAACATAGAGAAGATTATATCATGCATGTCCGGAACAACAAGTTTCTAAATGCGTTTGTAGTATCCTGTAGTGTATCAGAGTTTATTCAGTAATTCTATATTCATACCTATCTTTTTCCAAAGTGCTTTTTTTTTTTCTAGTTTGTAGTGGACATTCATTAACATTATTATTTGACACTGTTGAAGCTGTGATGATGCAGTGTATGTGTACTAGAGTTTCTAATCTGGCATTACCAGAATGTGAAGACTAAACCCTTGGTTGTCTGAGCTAAATAATTATAAAATTAAAACAAGAACAGCAATTTTAACATGATGTGGGGTTGACTCCTTATCTCTGTTTTCGGAAACCCTTCAATTTTTTATTTTTTTTTTGCCCTCAAATTTTAATTTTTTGTGTATGAAAAGTAATAGGTAATGAATTTGATGAAAGGTCGTAAATTAAATTTTTAGGTTAAATTTTAGTTATTTACTTTACTGACTAGAAAAAAGTACTATATTTCATCTTTATCCAAATCCAATGTATTCTGATTTTCTCTGGAAAAAAATACCAATTACTTGTACACATGTGCCAGTACACAAAAAACTTGAAAGAAAACTTGTAGTTATGAAGTTCAGTATAACTTTTAAGGATAAATAAGAAATTACTTAACGAGGAGAAAAGAAGGAACTTTTAGAGATGTGGTATCTATGTAAGTTAACACACTCGTTTAGTTGTGTTATTTCTCCTTTACTTTTAGGTTCTTTATTGAAAACTCATATTTTTCACTCTGTTTTACGATTTATGCAGTGGAGTAATTGGCTTCATGCTTTGTTCAACTGAGGGGCCACCAGTCGACTTCCAGCATCCTGTGTTCCGCATCGATGAGAACTCCAAATCAAAAGCACCCCTCAAATTTTACAACCCCGAGGTAGATACTTACCTGTGGTTTTCTTAAATTCTTAGTCTTCCCTTTAGCCTCACATTATTCATGCCTATTTTTTTCTTTTCAGATCCATTCAGCTGCATTTTGCCTGCCATCTTTTGCAAAGAAGGTCATTGATTCAAAAACAAGCTAAATTTGCTTCCGAAAAAGGGGGAACCCACCAAGAAAGAGGCCTCAATTAATACCAGATAAAATATCATGGCGTTTGTTGCCTCTATATTTAATTACCCTTCTATTTCTTATTAGCATTTAAAAGATCAGAGCATGTGGCCGGAGCAATGTTTTCGTTCTATTCCAGAAACAATGCCAACGGTGGTTTGGGTATAATTTTTTGTCTGTGCACTGGAATGTGCAATATACTATTCCCTTAGAAAGTTAATAAGGCTAATTTATTGAGCATTAGTCTTCTTGCTGTATTTTTAAATCTTCCTGAAAGCTTTCGTGTGTGATCAGGACCGGCCCTGAGTTCCCAGCGGTCCAGGGCGAACTCTCAAAATGGGAACCCCCATACATTTAAAAAAAAATGTGCAAAATATATATCATCGAATAACTGAGAAGAAACAGCAAAAAAGGGCTTGGTTTGAATGTGGGTTGAGGGTAAGGGTTTTGGGTTTGAATTTGAATGTTGGTTTCGGCTTTGAGTTGGTTTCGGATTTTAAATCATCCAAATTTAAAGCCTCATATTTAATCAAAGCCCAAATCCAAATAATTTAAACAAAATTCCAAAGGTCCAGATATTTATTTTTGGGGGTCCTTAATAACAATATTTTTTTTACGGGCAAAATTTGTGCCTATGTCTACTACTATAATGGGAGAAGGCTTTAGTGTAATTTGTCTATCTACCAACCCGTGCAATGCACGTGCATAACTATTGTAAATGAAGTTTTAGATCAAATTCAGACTACATATGAATTTTTATTTTTTGAAAAAAACTTTATTTATTAAGACGTGCATCGCACGTGTAAACTACTAGTATTTATAAGAGGAATACAAATTTGGGGTCCTTAAAATTGCAAATAATCCGATGGCTTGAGGTGCCGCTTCACCGGCCTCAAGGGTGTGGCCGGCCCTGTGTGTGATAATGCTCCTGATTATGGCTTGCAGGTGGTAACAACAGGTGGTAACAGGTTGGATTAGAGTATGATCCTTCAAGATTGATATGGCTAGAAATACAATCAAAACGGGACTGTTTAAATCGTGCACGAATCTCAAAGCTCTTAGAGGCAAAACGGTAATTTTCCCTACAAATGGGTCCAAAAATCGGAATTGGGTCTTTTTAAAAGGTCCAATAATCCAAAACGGATCTGCATTACTGGGTTATACTGACAACCTGTTATAAATAAATTCATGATTATCCCTCAGAGACGGTTTAAACCAAATGTCTTATCACGAAGGAATTTAAACTCTATTTTCTATCCAAAAATACCGGAAAGTAGAGATAAATGATTATATCAAAACAGCTTTCAAAGGCAACTATAAAAATCCCTTTACACCCACCATAAAAAAGGTAATCAATATCTTTCTCCAAAAAAGTTCTTTCATAATTCTTCAGATTACTGACTTGAGCGTCGGATGGTTCGCCGTCGGGATCAATCCCGGTGTTTCGAACTTTTTTGTAGGTCAGCAGTAGCGTTAAGAATGGTCAACATCGGCAAGTAATAAAAATGTTAGCTTTTATTAATTCCAAAAGAATTCACAAATCATCTGTTTGCTCCCACACCAAAATTAGCAGCAACAGATTAACGCCGTCTGTGAGAATTTGAAAAAGCAATCCAACGATACTCACGGGTAAAATCAATTTCCAGCCATGCCTCCAAAGGGAAAAGGGAAGACTTTGGCGTCAAGCCGATGTTCCCCCTCAACAAGATCAAAATGTTCAGTAGCCTCAACCTGAACAGCCGCCTCCCCAACAGGCTCGCCCCACATCTAGAGGGGCTGCGCCGGGGATCCTATAGCGCCCAGATTTTTCAATATAATATCTCAGAAATACATGACACAATTCCCAGCATCTACCTCAATATAATAGTAAACATAGCCAAACACATAAAAAATTTCAACTTTTCTTACACCAATTCTTTACAAAGCACAGCGGAAAATAAACACCTTAAATTACAATTTCTTTCTTTTACAACACATTCTTTTACAAATTGCATAAGCCATATTATCATTCTACCACATGCATCAAAATCCCAAGCTATAGGTCCTTACCTGTAAAGCATGAGGCTAGAGATAACCCTAACCCCCAAAACTACAGGGGTAAGTCATAACGGTGTGAGTGACATCAAAAGAAATGCAACATAAATAAAACATAAAGAATAAAGTCATAATCAACACATACCAACAGTACTAACGAATGGAATATGAAATAACAATAAATAAAGCATGAAAACATCAAGTGAAACTAAGCTAAGTGTCAAGTGTAGGAAAACAGAAAACAAACATGCATAAAACCAAGTCAAGAAAACACAAATGCAGTATGATGACTCTCTAATGCATACTTGTCGGATTCTATGCATTCCATAGTACATAGGTCCGGTGCAAGCCCTTATCGTTCTCCACTTTATAGGGTTAAATCCCTCGTTATGCAACTAATCCTACTACGGTGATAGAAACAAGATTCAGAATACTCTGCGAATAGGCCTAACAACCCTCGTTGCGCAAGCATCATGTAAGAATAGCTCTGACCCCCAGGAAGAATCACCTCCCTGACGTGTACCCCACGAATAGGCCCACTGACCCTCGACGTGCAGATACACCAGTACATACCGTGAATAGGTCCATCGACCCTCGACACGCGAATGCACCTGTATGTTCCGTGAATAGGCACTGCTGACCCTCGACACGCAAACATGCCAATGTCGTCTCGAGACAGAACAACACACAGTCCTGGAACGCATCCGTTGGACTAGACCCCTAGTGCATATACTTACGTTTTCCAAGTTCCATCACATCTCCACTAGAGCCTGTTCTTAAGTTGATTATTATTAATAAAACACAAATTCCCACTCTCTAGAGTTAGTGTATCGTACCAGACTTAATTCCACAAAACAACCCCAATACCCCAACTGGTCAATATTCACAAAATCTCAACCGCCGGTTCACAGGAATACCAACTCAACTCCTAGAGATTCACAAATCGAATATCAACACAAAATCTTTCAATAAAACTCTTAATTCCATCACCAAAATGTTTATATCAAGAAAACTTCTTTAATCAACAAAAATTCAAATTCATCCAAACACTCACAAAATTTCCAAAACTGAAATAAAATATTAAATCCATTAAATAACTGAGAATCATATTTTGAAGTCATAGAAAATCACAAAACATCAATTCCTTTGAAAACCGTATATATTTCACTTTCTAAAGTTATAGAAATACAATTTAAATTCTATTATAATTAAAATATAACTTTCTGCAAAATACTGTAATATGTAGCAAAAACATCATCTAAAATAGTAGATCAATAATCCTTAAGTTCGAAGAAATAGTCGTTCAAGAAAAACGACGAAAAACTCAATAAAACACTCAGCCAAACAGCTGACAGTCGACTGTCAAAGACAGTTCAAAAAGCGACGGTCGACCGGCATGCAAAAATTCCAAAACTCACGAATTGTCAGTCGACCGTCAATTCGTGTACAAAACCTGAACGGTCGACTGACATGTCAAGAAAACGTAGCTTTGAATTTCGTGCACCTTTTTACTGATACTTCGTTTAATCTTTGTAAAATCATAAATTTGCAAAACAAAATTTCTGAGATGATCAAATACAACTTGTCTAACATACTGGAGTTTATAAAACTAAACAAGATCTCTTCAAGTTCATAAAAGAGCAATTTTTTCACAAAACTCTTCAAAACAGTAAAGATGTATATAAAAGTGTATATATGTGTAATTGCATCAGTTAGATACATCAAGAATTCATCAAATATAAGTAGTATATTGTTCAAATCAATCTCAGTATGAATACAAAGCAAGATCTAATCGAAAACTCACAAAAAACACAAAATCAAGTTTCGGTCTGCATACAATCAGACCCGAAACTCCAACCCCCCCCCCCCCCCCCCCCCCCCCCCCCCCCCCCCCCCTTTTTATTCATATATATGCACTATATGTAGAACCCCGTATTTTCAAATATTATTTTAAATATTTGAAAATGAATTTAAATGATTTTCTGGAGATTTAATAAATATTTTCTAAAAGATTTATCTTTTTACACGTGCAGAACACGTGCAACTACTTTCTTGAGAAGTTCAAAAGTCAAGTTTTCTTCATGAAAAATCATTATTTAATATTTGGGATTTATTTAGTATTTTTTCAGATTTTTCTGAAATTAATTGGATCTATTTGCAATTTTTGAGAAAAGAATGACCTTTTTGCAAATTTGTCGTTTTAGGGGTTAAAATGCAAAATCTATTTTCTGGACGTTTTGAACAGTACCGGTTGAGATTAATGAGTATATTTTACTTTTAAATCCTAATTTAAATAATTTTTATTGAGTTTCCAAGAATAAGGTTATATATGTAAATTTATATTTTGGAAGGACTATTTTGCAAATGCATTTCCAAAACCCTAATTCTTGATTTCCGGCCTATATAAAGAGGGTGTGCAACCGTCATTCGGGGCACAACTCAAGTTTTATATATCTTTTATTTTCTTGGTGATTGAGGATGATGATTTTGGATCTCACAAAAGAGGGGCTTTCTTGTTGGATCTCTTCATTTCTAAGGTGAGTGATATGAACTTTGTTTTGTGGTTTGATTTATGTGAACGATTATTTTGTTGTTTGTTTGACATGTTTGTTTATTTAGTGTATTTTGTATGAGAACGATGCAATGGTTGTTGTTGTATTATATATGTGAAATCTATGAACGTTTAGTAGATCTTGATTGATGAATTCTTTATTGCTTGAAAACATGTTTAAGATTTGAGTATGGTTATGATAATAAGGGATTGGATGGATGAACATCTGGATCTCGTGGATACAAATCAGATTTGGTTTTGAGTTGTGGAAGATATTTAGTATTGAGAAATCCTAATGGAAAAATTAGGAGTTAAGAACATGAGAATTAAGTTTTGAGATATTGGTTGATGAGGAAATGTATCCATAATGAGGATTATTTGAGATTGTCAATTTTACCTGAATACAAATTATTTTAGTAAACAATGATCGCTTTTGGAAAACCCTAATTTTGATTATCATGTACAACCAAAACCTTGCAGTCTGTAGGCCGACAGTCGACTGGCAGACCTTTCAGTCGACTGGTATGACCCGGCTGCTAGACTTTAGTTTTCTTGAAAATTTGTTCTGGACAGTCGACTTAGACCCTTTTCAGTCGACTGGCACACTTAGAATTTATTTTTCAAAGTTATTGTAGATTTTTCTCTGGTAAGTCGACTTATGACTTTTTAAGTCGACTTATAATCTCTTTTAAGTCGACTTATGACCTTGCAAGTCGACTTATAACACTTAGAATATTTCTTAAAGATTTCTGGAAGTTCTCTCTGGTAAGTCGACTTATGTTTTTATAAGTCAACTTATAATCTGGTAAGTCGACTTATGATTTTTATAAGTCAACTTATAATACTTAACTTATTTTCTTAAAATTACTGGATTTCCCTCTGGACAGTCGACTGGTGAGTTTTGCAGTCGACTGTAGACACTTAGATCTTCTTAAAGATGTTAGTTTTCATTCTGGACAGTCGACTGGTGACCTTTTGCAGTCGACTGGTACTGATACCTTTCTAAGGTGTTTTGATGTTCTTTAAACGACTATTTCTTTAAATGTTTTGGACATATTGAGAGTCATTGATCTCTGGGGTCGGGTATATTCTGCGGTATTGAGAGTCACTGATAGTGATTGATAGCCGGGTATCCGATCTCGGTGTTGAGAGTGATTGATAGTTGGGTATACTCTGCGGTGTTGAGAGTCATTGATCTCCGGGGTTGGGTATACTCTGCGGTGTTGAGAATCACTGATAGTGATTGATATATAACCGGGTATCCAATCTGCAGTGTTGAGAGTGACTGATAACCGGGTATCCGATCTGTGGTATTGAGAGTGATTGATAGTTGGGTATACTCTGCGGTGTTGAGAGTCATTAATCTCCGGGGTTGGGTATACTCTGCGGTGTTGAGAATCACAGATAGTGATTGATAACCGGGTATCCAATCTGCGGTGTTGAGAGTGACTGATAACCAGGTATCCGATCTGTGGTGTTGAGAGTGATTGATAGCCGAGTAACCGAACTGCGGTGTTGAATAGTTTGATCTATAACTACTTGTACCTTTTTTTCTTCTATTGAACCCTATTATATGGAGACGTTAAGGGCTTGCACCGGACCTATGTAGAATGGGATGCATAGACTCCGACAAGTACGCATTAGAGAGTCCGCATATAGAAATTGTGTTTTCTTGACTTGGTTTTATGCATGTGTTTTCTTGTTTTCTGCAACTACCACTTAGTTAAGCTACACTTGATGTTTTCATGTTTTCCTGTCATTTCTTACTTCACAATACATGTTTAGTATATGTTTCTCTCGTTTAGTACATGTTGTTTAAGTATCCATGCTTATCGTTTATTTATGTTGTTTGTTGTTTTATGTCACTCACACCATTTATGGCTGACCCCTTTAGTTTTGGGGGTTAGGGTCATCTCTAGCCTCATGTGTTGCAGGTTGTTGCTTAGAGTTTGGAGGTTGGATGCTTGAGATAGTTTTGAGTTAAACTGATGTAATAGAGCTTAGTGTAAAACAATTGTAAAAAGAAGGTTGTAATTCAAGGTGTTTGTATTTCCGCTGTGTTTGAAAAAGATTGATGTAATAAAAGTTTGAATAAAATTATTTGTGTTTTTGGGCTATGTATACCATTACATTGAAGTGGATGCTGAAATTGTGCCACGTATTTTCTAAGATATTATATTAGAAATTCGGGGCACTACAGTATGTAATACCCCATATTTGGAGCGAACAGTCGACTGGTCGATTGTTCAGTCGACTGGTTTGCGTACACGGGATTTGAGGAATTTGAGAAGGATTTGAGAAATTTAGTCCCACATGGGAAGTGCACAAAAATAATTTGAGTATAAATATAATTAGCCAATGATCAAGAGTCACCTACTTGGTTAACCACCTTTTGAGAGGCAGCCTGTGGTGGGCAGTTGTACTACATAGTATCTAATTTGTCTTCTAAAAATATTAAAAATTGTCTGAGTATTGGGGCGGGGCGTTACAAATGGTATCAGAGCCGACTTTCGACACCGGGTGTAGTAGAGGTCAGTATGATCTGTGGTGCTGAGAGTCATTGATCTCCGGGGTCGGGTATACTCTGCGGTGTTGAGAGTCACAGGTAGTGATTGATAGCCGGGTATCCGATCTGCGGTGTTGAGAGTGATTGATCTCCGGGATCGACTATACTACATCGGCTAGAAAGGGTGGATCCTACACTAGATGTGTGCCCTGTACTCAGCGAGGACGCTGATTTCTAAGGTGGGGTGTATGTAATACCCCATATTTGGAGCGAACAGTCAACTGGTCGATTGTTCAGTCGACTGGTTTGCATACACGGGATTTGAGGAATTTGAGAAGGATTTGAGAAATTTAGTCCCACATGGGAAGTTTGATATGATAATTTGAGTATAAATATAATTAGCCAATGATCAAGAGTCACCTAATTGGTTAACCACCTTTTGAGAGGCAGCCTGTGGTGGGCAGTTGTACTACATAGTATCTAATTTGTATTCTAAAAATAATAAAATTGTCTGAGTATTGAGGCGGGGCGTTACACTATACCTCATACAACTCATCATAAACAATCAAAACAGCAAGAATACGAAAGAAAACAACCTACTCATGATTCCTATTAGGTTCTTAACAAATCTCAAGTCATTTATATAAAATTTAATCATCAATAGCATAGTTTTCATGAAAAGATTCAATCTTTACTCATCATCCATCAACAATTCATTATATCATCATACAATCCCCTAACATGCTTTCTAATAGGGATGGACAACTATTATCCGAACCGACCAATTCGAACCAATCCACCCGAACCGACCGGTTTTTAACCGAACCAATTGGTGGTTTGGGTTGGTTCGGTTCTTGATCTTCAATAACCAACTGGACCGGATCAGTTGTTGGATGGAGCTTTCAAATAACCGATGAAACCGAACCGACCATACCTCTATGCATTAGTTCATAAAAAATCTAGTTCTCCTTTAATTTCTTGAATATACAAACAACCATTTCTCATTTTCTTGGAGATACAAATGTCTCCTTTAATTTCTTTAATACAAACCGAGTAGTTGTTATACCTATGTTTTGAGTCTCTATAATCATGTGTGTTATGTTGTTGAGAAATGCTTGATTTACAGTGTGGCTCAGCTTAATAGAATAATGAAGTTGATGTAACATTTAGTAGTTACTTTAATCAAGCCAAGCATAAATTATTTTCTAAATCTTTTTTATTGTACCTGAAATTCAATTGGCTATGGTTATTGATGTTTCTTTTATGAGAATAAACTAAGGTTACAGAAGTATGTAGGTGAAAAAGCAATTTATCTCACCCATTTAAACGTCATCATCTTAAACAATTAGTGTAAAATTCATTAGTAACTTGTGGTTTTATGAATCTTCATTTTAAATTCATTATAAATAAAAAATAGCAAGTTTTTTCTTAAGTTTGATTGAAGTTGATCTTTTAAATTTCAACGAAATTGTGAATGATATTGGAGTTGAAAAGTAGCATGCCAAACGACCATCCAATTTAATCCAAACCGAGCTTAATCGGCTTGGATGGAAACCGATCCAATTAAGGCTCGGATTGGTTGTGGATGAGAAAACTAAAAAACCGATCTTCTTTGGATCGGTGGTGGATGGTCCATATTAGGTCGGATACCGACCGATGCCCACCCCTACTTTCTAATAGACAAATCATCACATACAACACGCATATAACAATTAGAAAACAAACATATGCCACTCACCTTATTGAAGAATCAACCGAAATAATAAAGAGAATAAGATAAATCATTCCATTCGCAAGAAATCCAAGATCCTCGCTTCGAAACTCCAAGAAATCAATAATAAAGAAAACCTTTTGTTTAGTGCAGCAAAGAGACGGCTGCACCTCTCTTATATTAGGCTGGAAATTAGTTTCTAGGGTTTTAAGTAGGTTTTGCAAAATATCTCTTTTGAATATATCTTTACATATATAAATCCTTATACTTGAAAATTAGATTAACCAATTCGATTGAGATTTAAAATCAAAAGCAAACTAATCTGATATGGCCGGCACTGTTTTTAAACCCAGAAAAAAAAATTGTAATTTTTTTGCCTATAAGTGGCAATTTTGCAAAAAGACCCTTCATTAACAAATTTGCGAAATAAACCAAATCTATTAGAACAAAATTAAACTCTTTACCTCTAAGTTGACTAGCCATCATTCTCAGCCCAGAAAACCAAAAATCTGGAGTTTTTACTCCAAGTGGTAATTTTGCACAAAAGCCCATCTTTTGTAATATTTGCCAATATGTATAATAAATATCAAAAAAATCCTAGAAAATTCATAATAATACCTACTAATAAATATTAGCTTTCCCCAAAATAATTTCTGACTTTGAACTTCTCAAGAAAATATTTGCACGTGTAAAAAGATAAATTTCAGAAAAATGTTTATTAAATCACCAAAAAATTATTTTAATTCATTTATAAATCTCAAAACATTATTTAAAAATCCTGGGTGTTACAGATTTCGTCGAAGCCTTCAAGAACAGTATCCTCTCCATGACCAAGTCTCAGTCAACAATCCTTCCACCGACTCGAAGGCCTTGCAAGGTCCTCAGGGGTCATCTAACACCTTGCATTTTAAAAACTATTAAATATTTTATTTTTATTATTGTTAATTATGATTTTGAGTATATTCTCTTATATTAATTGATTTTATTTTATTTTAGAATGATTAAATTAGAATTCGGGGTTAAACGAGAAAATTTTAAAATATAGGAGTTTGGGATGAGTTTTCTCAGAGGAGATGAATCCGATTTAACCCAAAATTTTTTCTGAGTACTTGTGCATAATAGAGGGTGGAATATTTACTAATTTGAAGTATTTGCATGGTCCTAGCATGAAGTTAGAAATTTTGGAGTTCGGAGTTGAAAATAACCCTTAAAATGAGCATTTTATTTGACATTGGGCCTAAGCCCATCACCCTATCAACTTATTATTTAAAAAGCCACGTAATTACAAGTTTGCCACTCCCCTCCTCCCCAATTCTTCAGCTTGTCTGAAACCCAAGCTTGTGGCCGAAACCCATCTTCATGTTAACCTAGGGTTTGAATCAAATCCTGCACCCCACTTCAATATTTAAATTATTTGGGGATTCTAGGAGATTTTGGAATGCTCTTCAGTGTGACAGTGTCGATTTTTCAAGAGAGCTTCATGAAGGTATGCCAATTTGTATAATTGTTTATGGAATTGTATGCTTTTCCTTTCTTTTCATAAAAAATCGTAGTAGAGATGAGTAAGGTATGTAGGACATGCTAGAGGTGAAAGATTTCAACTTCTATGGTAATAATATGAAAATTTTATTAAACCTAGGGTTTGAGTTTAGGAAGGGTGAGTGATATTATAGCTATTGTATGCTAATAAATATGTTGGATGATGTAGAGTATTATGGGATAATTTAGAAATATTTATGATGAATTTTAACAATTGTTTGATAATTATTAGGAATTTTTTCGGTATCGGGAAATTATAAAAAACTGAGTTATTGGTTTAAAAATATGATAATTATGGGAAAATAAGTATAAATATTAGACTTTATTCCCGAGATACTCATGAGTTAATTTAGGGATATAGAAGTTAATTTAGGGTAATTTACACTTAAAATATTAAATATTGTGTAGAACTCCTCTGATTGAGAGGTAAAATTAGGACTTGGCAATAAGAATAGAAAATAGTTGATTTGAAATGCTTAGATATGATATATGTGATGTATGAGTGTGTTTGATGTGATTTCGGGGGATAAATAATGTGTATTTTTTAGTTAATGACTCGCGGGTTCGATAAATTTCTTAATAGGTATAAAAAGTGAAGTTTGAGTGGCGACCGGGCGAGCGAGGAGTGTTTTCTTGCCGGTTCGTCAGGTGAGTATGATTATACTAGGTATACACTATTTTGTGACAAAATTTTATTCGGATTTGATGTGATTTGTGTGAGTAATAACTTAATGAAGATTTACTTGAAAATACAGAATTTTCATATGCTGAAATTGTGTTATATGATGAATTTGCATGATTTTTAATATTAGGCGTTATGGATGATATATTGGATATATATATGATAATATGAGGTAATTGGGGTTGATAAATGTATAATATGTGGAGCATCAACTAGGGATGGCAACTGGGCCGGGTCAACCGGCGACCCACCCGCAACCCGGCCCGCGAACCCGGCCCGGTTAGCAACTTGGCGGGTTCGGGTCGAACCCGGTGAACAGTACTGGGTCGACCCGGGTCGCAAATAACGCGAATTGAACCCGCGAAATCCGGCCCGCGAACCCGTTAAACTCGCGAATTCAACCCGCCAACCCGCGGGTCGACCCGTGGGTTCCGACCCGTTCGACCCGTGACGGGTCGACCGTTGACCCGCGGGTCGAACAGTCGAAAAAAACCCCCCCTCTGTCCAGAGCCGTTCCGAACGGCTTTTTGAGCCGTTATTTTGTTTTTTTTTATTTTTTCCCACATTTTGAGCCTATAAATACCTCCAAAAATCTCATAAAAAATCACACCTCACTCTCTTACTCTCTCTACTATTATACATCATTTGTAAAGAATTTTTCAACAATTGTAGTATTCATCAAACAAGTGTACAACGAGGCATATACACGATCAAATTTCGATCGTATCGGAATCAAAATTCAACGTCTTCAACTCTCTTCAACCCTCGTCAAATCTACTTCAAGCTCTCCTCAACTCTTCAATTGCGGAATCGGCAAAGCGCTCCTCCATCTTTTCTATTCTATTCTTATTTTCACGTTTTTTTACATACGCGTATTCCACGGTGAACGGTATCAAAATTTTATACCTCTCTCGTTATATTTTTTTTTTGCGTTGTAGTTAAAATTATTGTTCATTTTTTGAACTTCTCTATCTCAACCCTCTTGTTTTTTAGATTTTTTTGGTATAATTCACCGTTCCTACATTGTATATTTTTTTTTACATACTTTACTTTAGCATATTACTACATTATGTCTAGATCACGCGGTAGCGGTCGTAGCGGACAAGATTCGTCCTCCTCTTCCCGTAGGCCACCAATTGTCCCAACTAGTGAGCCCGTCCAAGAATACCATGATCCTCCTATGGAACAATGGGGTACATAGGTGACATACATTTGGAAGAAGAAGAAGAAGAACAACAACCAACCGAAACCACACAACCCCGTAGTAGTAGAAAAAGTAGAGGAGAAACTAGCGATTGGCATAAGTTTTATGATTATATCCCGGACGAACATACTCCGGGTATAGGTTTGAAAGTTTGTAAAACATGTGGTAAAATATACAAATTCAAGAGGGGTGACGGCACCGGTACAATTAGTAGGCACATCCAACATAACCATAAAGAACTTCTTGATCAAATACAAGGCCAACAAAAAATCAACCCTAGGACTGGTCTAATTGATAGCCACCCTTATGATCTCGATCTTGTTCGTCGGGAAATGACCCGATTAGTTATTAAGGAAGAGTTACCATTTTCCTATCCCGAGAGTAGGGACTTGGAAAATTTTAATCAAACGGCCTTAAACCCTCATTTTAAAAGAATTCCGAGAAATACTTGCAAATCGGATTGTTTTAAAATGTACATTGAAATGAAGGACGCTTTGATTGCAATTTTATGGAGTTTAACTTGTAGGGTTAGTTTAACTTCGGATTGTTGGACGGGTGTCAACAATATTCCAACGATGGGAATAACCTGTCATTGGATCGACAATGATTGGATTCTTCAAAAAAGAATCATATCACTTGCGGCGTTGCCGTATCCCCATAGTGGCGCTGAAATAGCAAATCGTATTATAGAAATTTGTGATGTTTTTCATATATGCGATAAAATTATGGCTATTAGTTTTGATAATGCATCTAACAATAATGTAGCAATTACTACTTTAAAATCTGTATTAAACCTTCCATCTGACAATATTTTTCATGTTAGATGTGCATGTCATATTATAAATTTATGTGTTCAAGATGCATTAAGAATAGTATATAGTTAAAATTAGGAATTGTGTACATTTCATTGCATTAAGTCCAAGCATTTTACAAGAATGGAAAGCTTGGTGTAGAGTTAGAAATGTTCCTTTTAGAAGATTTCCAAAGGATGTTAGACAACGATGAAATTCTACTTTTAATTTACTAAATATTGTCACCGAATATAAAGCAGTTGTAAATGATTTTTGTATCGCAAAAAATATGCAGAATTTTGAAATGACTCCCCCCGATTGGTTTTTTGCCGAATCTTTGTTGAAATTTTTAGAACCTTTTAAAACCGCAACTTTAAAATTTTCAAAAACATATGAATCCACTTCTAGTAGCATTTTTATTGAATTAGTTAGCATGATGCAAACATTTAACGAAATGTTAAATGATATCAATGTTGGTAAGATTGTAAAACCTGCATTTCAAAAATTTTTGAAGTATTATTTTCCTTCTCCGATGTTGATTTGTGTTGCTACTGTTATGAATCCTCGTATCAAATTAGAAGGTACGAAGAATTTGATAGAAATGTTTTTTGGATATTTAGAGGTAAATGTAGAATTAACAATTGATTGCGCTACTTTTTTAGTTCAGTTTGAATCTACGTTAAATAACTTGTATGATTATTATGATAGACGTTTTGCTTCTAGTAGTACAACTTCTGTAGTTAGTTCTTCTTCTAATAGTTCTAAAGGTAAGGGTAAAAGTAGAATTGGTGACATTTAATTTACTTGAATAAATTCAATCAAAAAAACCTAGGACTAATCAATCAAATGAATTAAATTGGTATAACCAACAAGATTCTGAGCCTACTATTTCTCCACTAGATATTTTACAATGGTGGAAAAAATATGAACACACTTTTAGTATTCTCTCAATTATGGCTAAAGATTTACTAACTCCTCCTGTCTCTACAGTTGCTTCTGAGAGTGCATTTTCTACAAGTGGCAGGGTTCTATCTGATTACAGGAATCGCATGAAGCCCAACACATTAGAGATGCTCATTTGCACAGAAGACTGGCTGAAGGCTGAAGATAGGACACAAGGGAAAGCACTATCAACTTCCACAAGTGGGAGCAACTCGCCCGAAGAACAACAACAACAACAACAACAATAGCAAAGCTTGTTATGTTAAATTAGAAAACTTGTACTCAACATAAAATTGTATATAAGAAATATGTTATTGTATAAAACTTATTTGTGCTCTCAATTCTTCATTTCATTATTAATTGTTAAAATTGTATAACTTAAATTCATATGAATAATATTTCAAAATTTGTTGTCAATTTTACTCTTTCATTATTATTATTATTATTGTGATTTTTATTGTTTATTAGTATTATTACTTACTTATTATTATTATTATTATTATTATTATTATTATTATTATTTTAAGCTACAAAAAAAAAAAAAAAAAAATAAAATAAAATTCTAACACTATATAAACGGGCCAACCCGCGGGTCGACCCGGCCCAACCCGGGTTGAACCCTAAAGGGTTCACGGGTTGGGCGGGCCACCCAATCGAAATTTCAACCCGGCCCAGATAAGTGGGCAACCCGGCCCGAGCCCGCGAACTATTCGTGCCAACCCGTACGGGTTGGGCCCGGCCCGGCCCACTCGACCCGTTCGCCATCCCTAGCATCAACAGAAATGATATATATATATATATATATATATATATATATATATATATATATATATATATATATATATATATATATATATATATATATATATATCTTGCACGTTTGTGATATATATGGGTGATGATGCATTGTGATATCATAATCGATAAAATTAATGAGTACGTATATGTAAAATACAATGATGTTTAAAGTGAAACTAATGGGCGGTAATATGATAATCATCTACTTAATTTGGCATATTCATAAGATATTATAATGTGATTAAATAAATACTTTGGTGCATTTATGATACGGAATAATATGAAGTAATAATCTTATAATATAAATAACTAGGTGTATGTAATTATGTGATATAATGAGGTAGTAAATCACATGGTTAAAGTCAAAGATGTGACAAGTTATTGAAATGAAAGATGAGATGCTCTGTGGTGATAATATGAGATGAAAAGATGAAGTGAAAATGATAATAACAGGTAAATTTTGTTGACCAGTACCTACAGAAATCATACGGGTTTGGGCTAGACCTTCTAACACCCAAGGACCTGCTTGGGGTGTAGTGTTTATTACCTAAACTATGTTTGGGGTGCGGTGTTTTTATCGCCCAAGTTATCAGCTTGAGGTCCGGTTATTACCTAGCTCAGCTGGGGTGCGGTGATATTCCCTCGATGACAGATGTTGCGAGGAAGTAACCTAGTGAAACTAGGGGTGCGGTATTTTCTTTCCCTCATTGGCTTGGCCACGAGGAGGTACCCAGCTTCGATGGGGTGCGGTGTTTTCTTTTCCTTCGTTGGTTTTGCCACGAGGAAGTACCCAAGTTCTAATTGGGGTGCGGTGTTTCCCTCGATGGCATAGGCTGGGAGGAAGACGTAGCCTCGGACGCGTAAGACCCCGGGGGGGCAGAAGTCCGCGTGTTTACTGGGCTGTCAAATTTCAGTATATTGGGATATTGTGGCTCACTGGTCGAAAAATTAATAAAATGACTAAATGTGAAATGAAAAGAGAAATGAAAAAGTAAAGAAAGCATATGATGTGAAATGTGATATGAGAATGAGAAAGAAAAGCAAGTATCTGATGTGAAGTGGAAAGGTAAATGTAAAGCAAGTATATGAGTTGAAATGAATAAGAAGAGTAAAAGAAAATGTTTGTGAATGAAGATAAGTATGAAAGAATATGAGTCATGAGTATGTAAATGAAAAAGAATGGTAAATGAAGTATGTGGTTAAATAAGTATGAAAAATGTGAGAAAATTGTATTATGTGATTATATACGAAATTTAAAGAAGTGGTGATATGAGAGTATTTATGAAAAGAGAAATATTTGAGTTATGTGATTAAATATGAAAAGTAGAGGAATTATCTATGTGAATTAATATGTGTTGCATATATGAGTATAACAGTGAAGGAATTATGTATGTAAAATTGATATGAATAACTTGAAGAAATTGTGGTATGAAAATGAGCATAAGTAAAGAAAATGTGTATGTATGATATAATATTATACAAATGAAACGTAAAGTAATATGTAATATGAATGTGAAACAAGAAGTAAAATGCATTATGTGATGAATAATAAAAGTAAGTGGTATTAGGTGATGAGAATGGTTATTAAAGTAAAATATGATATGATATTCATTTAATGTACCTTGGAATTGTGTTGAGGAACTACTCGCCCACTGCTTCCATGGAAATGGTGGGAACTACCTGCCATGGCACAACTCCCAGGGTGAATTGGCAGGTTGTTGAAATGATAGTTGTGTTGCGAGATAGAAATGAAGAGTAAGGTAAATTGTAAGATGAAAATGAAAATGAAAGTAAGATATCATACATATATCTTACTTTCATTTGTAAGATAAAAGTAAGGTAAATTGCGAGATAGAAATGAAGAGTAATGTGATATTCCAAGCTATTGGCTTGAGATGTGATGTTATATTACCCAAGTTTTACTTGGGGTGCGGTGATTATTACCCAAGCCATCGGCTTTGGGGTGTGGAGTGTAATTTGATGAGAATGAAAGTTAAAGTAAATCATAATATGAGTATAGATGAAAATGAAAGTAAGATATATCATCAATAAGAATGAGAAGTAATTTAAATAGCATGATGAGGTGAGAGTGAATTCTAAAGTAAAGTATGTGATAAAATGAGAATGAGCATTAAAATAATATGTATGATAAAATTTAGAATGGAAAGAAGATAAATTGTAATAGATATATTGAGAACGAAAGTTAAAGTAAATCGTATTATGAGTTATAATAAAAATGAAAGTAAGATATATCATCAATAAGAATGAGAAGTAATTTAAATAGCATGATGAGGTGAGAGTGAATTCTAAAGTAAAGTAGTGATAAAATGAGAATGAGCATTAAAATAATCTGTATGATAAAATTTAGAATGGAAAGAAGATAAATTGCAGAAGATAAATTGCAATAGATATATTGAGAATGAAAGTTAATGTATGCGAGATGTTATGATATGTATTATAAGATATGAATGAATGTGATATTACGAGATTGAATGCATGTGAATAAGATGCGATGAAAACGATTGAATATGATGATATGCAATAAAATAAATACCTGTGATGAGATGCTATGAGATTTGAGTGACTGTAATGTTAGAGACGAGAATTAATGTGAATATAGAGTGAGTGGATATGGATATGTTGATGGGTTGAAGATTCAAAAGAGTACTTTACTGCAAAATCACTTTTATGATGTTGTTGTATTTAAATTCCAGGTTCACTTAATTATCATGATATTCATAAGTACTTTCAATTTTCTTTATATTGTTTAATTTATTTGCTAAACTAGTAGATTATACTCACACTAGACATGGCTAACCCCTGTTGTTTTATGGGGTTTAGGGGAGTCCCTCCCTAAGGGTGGACGACCCTAACTCTTCTGCAGGTTTGATAGCAGCGAGGTGAGATAGATGTCATGATTTTGTTAGTTTTATTTTGCTCATAATAGAATGGGTTATATATCTATATAGGTTTTATATGTGAAAATGGGAATAGTATGATGTAATATTTTGTATTACGGAGATTATGTGTATAAATGTAAGGTATAATAATACATATATAGTGCTGTGAGGAAGTCTGGAAGCCCGTACCCGACCTCGTTGTAGAGTACTACATTATGTGGTTGTTTTTGAAAGGTTTTTCTAAAGTTTTTTTAAAAATCATATATGTTTTCAAAAGAATTTTGGTTTTTAATATGTATCTTGCATGTGATGAAGTATTATGCCCCCAGAGCCGTATATATTATTGCATGTGTGATGTTGAATGATTTGGCCTGGGGAGGATCGATATATATTACATGTACATTGATTATTGTGATTGTTTGCAGATTTCCGTAAGAAAAATCTATAAAATGGCTAATATTTCAGGGGAAATTCTGCCGAAATATTTTTATAAAAATCTATGAATATTTTCTAAGCAAAAAATGATGTAGATGAGTAGTAGGCTAAGTTGAAGATCATGGGAATCACGAATCGTTAAAAAAAAAGGTGTTACAGGTCAAGAGACCTCCGTCAAATCATTGTCAACCGCCAGCAAGGGATTGACTTCCGAACCCGTCTGAATGAGAGACGAGCTCGTGATGAGATCCCTCATACAGAACACCAGAGAATTCAGAGGAGCCGTGTAACACCCTAGATTTTATTTATGAAGATTTTGTGACTTTACATGTTTTGCACATATAATTTCATTTGTATAATTTCTTTTTATAAAAATATTTCTTATATAGTATTTGTTCTCTTTATTTTCCAAAAATTATTTTCTTTAAAAAGCCTGATTAAATCTAAGCCTAATTGTCTCTTTTAAGCCCACTCTATTATTTAATTGATTTAATTATTAAAACCCATGGTTAAATTGGCCTATTAGTGAGCCCATTTAACTTAATTCTCTTTTAAATGGCCTAACTTGTAGTGTAGACTCATTTCATGAACAATTAATTTTGTCACATGAACAAATCTGTAAATGGGGGACACTAGAGTGGCACGTGCATGCACTAGCATGTGCAATGTGCACATTCTTGGGTAGGCCGGATAGGTTTAGGAGAGTGGGAAAGATGGGAGTGGTGGAGAGTTGGTTACTCTCATCATGGGAAGTTATTACAACTCCCTACTTCATCTTGGCCTTTAATCGTTAACCATATGATCTAATCCGAGCCTTCCATTCACCCTAAAAATTTGTATAAATACCCCCCCCCCCCCCCCTACACTAGTTCTCCTTACACCCAAAGTTGAAAAGAAAGAGAGAGAAAAATACAAGTTAGTAAGATAAAAGATTGAGGAGTTTTGTGAATTGAAAAGATTGAGTGCTAGTGTGTTCTTCATCCAAGGAGTGGTGGCCGGTTTTTCCGAGGGAGGCTCGGGTTCTAGCTTGCATCAACGAGGAGGCGGCTTTTGTGGCTTGATCTAGGAGGAGAAGGCTTCACTCGTTCGTTGTAGGAGATCTCTAAGAGTTTATTTGATTGTTCCTCTCCATTTAAGGTGGGTGGTTCTCTTAAACTTCTAATTAGACATCATGCTAGGGTATGGTTGATAAATTAAGAAGAGACTTTAACTAACTTAGCCATATGTTATGAAAATGAGACAAATTGCTATTGGTTTGAGTGTATGTTAAAAGAGTGTTAATTAATTGCAAAATTATGATTGTTAATATAGAATTTACCATTCTACCATGCTCTATTTGATTGTTATGTGTTAAATTAAGAATACATGCTTGTATGCTAAATAATTGAAAGAGGAATTATGGAAATATGTGATTTTGATTATTGAGTTGTTAAATGGCATGAAAAAGAAATTTATCACTGAGATAATTGTACAATGTTAATTAAAATATTATAAGTGACCTAAGAAAATTTTAAGTGTAATTTATAAGGAGAATATGCGTATTTCTCCTAAATTCGAAAATTGAAGAATGAAATGAAGTAGAGAGCAAATTATGTTTTTGTATCAAAAATCAAATTTTATTTTACTGAAATGCTATAATAAGATGAAAATAAAATTTGGAGTTTTTGAATAAATTTGGAGAAGAGGAGAACTCAAAAACTTTCTTTTTTGTAAAAATTCGAAAGAAACAGAGACCTAGATTATAACTCCCGTAGTCTAAAAACATATTAGATTAGTCACTTGGCCTTATTGGTTAGCCGGTGCATTTGGGTTCGGTTACTGTAGCGTGGGTGGCCATGGGTCTTGGGTTCGAAACTTGGCATGAGCATTTTGTTTTTCTTTTTCAAAAACATCCGAAACCCGAGACACACTTTATCTTAAATTAACCCCCAGTCTCTATCGCAATAGTGCCTAGGCTTGTCTGGCTTTCGGTGGCGGTTGGCTACTCTTGGATCGTGGGTTTGATTCTGGGTTTCGGCAAATAAAAACAGATTTTTGGGTTTTGGGTTTTCAAATTGATTTTTTTTAGCTTTTAAAATCCGAAAAAATACCACAATTATTCTAAAAATATGTAGATCTCATGAAAAATATTTGGGCATTATTTGACTAAAATAAAAGTGATTAGAAGTGAAAAATTGAGTAGAATTCCATGAAATTTGACATTTGTGTAATTATAAAAAGGTGATTTATTTCATGAGAAGATCATGCAAAGTTATAAAAGAGAATTTTGAATGAAAGAAGATTTAAGTGTGTTATTCATGGGCTTTTACTTATTAAGTTGAATATTGTGTATGAGTGAAAAGTACGACTTTGTGGCTATTGAATTAAATAAAGGAAAGAAAATTATGGAATGAGAATCTAATGTGTTTATCGACAATGAGATTTGAGCATGAAATACAAGAATTGAATTTGAACTTGATATGTGAGATTGATTCACAGAAAGAATAGAAATCTTGTTAATTGTGAAAAAGAACTTATGAGTATAAAGACTCAAATTTTATGATTATGAATTGAAATTGAGAATTAGAGTGTAGTTAAGCCTCATACCGGCATTGAAAAGAAATATGTTGAAATGAAAATTTAAAATGAAAAGACCATGATTTGGGTCGTGTTGAATAAATGGTTAAGACCGGTTTAGTGGAAGGGCTAACTCTAGAGAATTGATTTTGTTCATGATTCAAATAACTAAAGACTAGATACATAGTGAAGATGTGATGAAAATAAGAGAAAAATACGAGTATGAGTGCCTCGGAGCTACGGTGTGAGAATATTCACAGGCTGTCTTCACGATACGTCGTGACATGACGTGGATATGCCTCTAGTTGTCCGTATTGCAGGCGACGCGCGTAGGGTGTTTGGTGACTGCGGGTGGTGTCATGTCCCATGATGGAGGCTGAATTGTCTATAGGTTCTTCACGATGCGTCGTGACATGACGTGGGATTCTCCTCCAGGCTGTCTGGACATGAGCTCGTAACTCATAGAACATCTAGGATACTTATCGTAGTTACAGTAGTTGTTTCAGTCATGACGAGAGATTGAACCCTACAAGGTGAAGAACGGTTAAGGGCCTGCCCTCGGACCTATGTAGTATGGGATGCATAGAATCCGAACAAGTGTGCATTAGTGTCATGTAATATATAACTGCATTAAGAACTAAGTACACCGCACAACACGACATCAATAGGATAGTCCCTTGTAGTTCTGTTTGTGATCAAGTTTGTGGTTTGTTTAAGTATTTGATAATCGTTATACTGTTCAGCATAGAGAGGATAGTCAGTATATAATATTTCGTCGGTTGTAAACAACTGACGCGCCAACAGTTTCTATGCAGGGTAAAGTGATTAACAAGACTAAAGAATGCATGCTGATTAAAGATTGATTCAAGTGTTGTACATTTCAATTCATGTAATTTGTTGTAAATTGCATCCGATGTAAATATGTAATGTAAATGTAAACTCTGATGTAACCAAAAGTTTTTTATTTCCTTGTAAAATTGTACGAAGAGAAGTGTCAAGATCCTGTGGAACTTCGAATTCAGTCTGTTTTGGAATTCGGGGTGTTACAGAGTGGTATCAGAGCCACACTTCCAAGTAGTACAAATTTATAAGGAACGGCACCCTAGAAGTAGAAATTAGAGCGTGTGTTGAGTCTAGATATTTAAATGTAAGCCACTTATATTTGTGTTGCTCTATAATTTATGCTTCTTCTTCTCCTTTCTCTAAGATGGCGGATCACTTCGACCCAGCTGGAGATGACGACTGACACATAATTGAGGAGGATTACTACCCGGCAAGCTGATTCAGACGAAGAAGATCCTGAAGAATTTGAAGAGGAATGGCCTGAGTCCTGAGAGATCACTCCACCTCCGGATTCATCTGATGATTCCTTTGACGAGGAAGAACTAGTTCCGAGTAGTCTCATTGTGTCTCTTCAGAGGCAAGTAGAGACTCAGAGGGAGAAAGCGGAGCTGTTGCAAGGCACAGTGTGCGAGTTCAAGGAGAGCATTGCAACTCTCAGTTATCATGTTTGGGAACTCGAAAAGAGGAAAAACATGTACGATGTACTGAAGGAAGAAGTGGCGGAACTACGGGTAGAGCTTCGAGAAGCCAAGAGGAACTGTAGGAACTAGACTGTTGTATCTTCTTACTGCTTTCATTTGATGTCAGAAATATTTTAAATTCGAATGTATAAAGTTTGGAATTCAATGAAATGAAGAGTTGATTTAAATTCATGTTATCTACTTCGAATTTAATGGATCTTTTGCATCAGAATATGGCCGAAAGAAGAGCTCGAAGTGGAGAAGGTCTGGACTTGGAAACGGAACCAGCGATGGTCTATCAGACACTCAATGTCGTTGCCATAAATCAGAACCAATGGAGAGTGCCTGTGAATCCAGTACCGGAAGCAATCAAACTCGTGGAATCATTCAAGCAGATGAAACCACTCGTATTTGAGGGGAAGTCAGACCCTGACGCGGTTGACAACTGGATCCGACAGGTAGAGACTAGCTTCGAAGTCTTGGAGACTCCGGAGGGCAGCAAGGTGAAGTTGGCTAAGCTGCAGTTCGAGAAGGATGCAGTTGTGTGGTGGTAGTCGATGAAGTGGACGCTGGGAGGAATTCTTGGAGGAATTCCACAGTCATTACTTTCCATCAGACGTCCAGGAGAAGAAGGCCATGGAGTTTCTAGCGCTGCAGCAGGGCGGCAATTCAGTTAGGGAGTATGAGACAAGGTTTACTCAGCTCTCTAGGTATGCGCCCGAACTGGTGATGGACGAGGCGAAGGAGGCTCGAAAGTTCGAGCATGGTTTGAGGCCAAGTCTGAGATCCAGGATGATACCCCTCGGTATCAGGAGGTTTGACAAGTTGGTCAAACGAGTTGCAGCCACTGAGGCAGATATGGAACAGTTCCATGTTGTTCAGAATCGGAGGACCAACTGGAACATTGGGAAGAGGCCCGCAGTTTCTGGCAATTTCAGGGGATAGCCGTCGGCCCAGAGGTTCAAACCAATAGGAGTGAATGCTGTTCGACATAGCTGGGAGACCCTGAAAACAATTGGGTGAGACCTCCTGTGGTGACTTGCTTCAACTGTGGTGAGACGGGACATTACAAGGTCTTCAAGTAACAGATCGGCAGGAACATGGAAGTCCAAAAAAATGGAAGGTATCAAGTATCCCGGAGCCACTTATCAGTGCCTCGTCAACAAGGTCTTCAAGTAACAGATCGGTAGGAACATGGAAGTCTATGTAGATGATATGCTGGTGAAGAGCCTCAATAAAAAAGACCCTGTGATCAACCTTCAAGAAGCCTTCGACGTCTTCCGGAAGCAAAACATGAGACTCAATACATCCAAATGTGCCTTCGGCGTATCGTCAGGCAAATTCCTAGGGTTTATGGTCAGCTATAGGGGAATAAAGGTTAACCCGGGGAAGATCCAAGCTATTTTGGACATGGCTCCCCCATCCAGTATCAAAGAAGTCCAAAGACTTACAGGTCGCCTCGCCGCCATCGGACGCTTCCTCTCCAAGTCGTGGGAAAAGTGTCTCCCGTTCTTCAGGGCCTTAAGAGGGGCGAAAGGCTTTGTGTGGGGACAAGCATAACAAGAAGCATTTGAGCAACTCAAGGCCTACCTCATCAACCCCCCGCTCCTAAGCAAGCCCGAGCTAGGAGAGATACTATACCTTTACCTCGTCACCTCATATCAGACCCTTAGTGCTATTTTGGTAAGGGAGGAAGACAAAATCCAGAAACCGATCTACTATGTAAGTAAAGTCCTCCATGACGCCAAACTCTGTTATTCGAAAAATGGAGAAGATGGCCTATGCACTAATCATGGCCGCTTGAAAACTTCGCCCATACTTCCAAGCCAATTCAGTGGTAGTTCTTACTGACCAACCCCTAAAGCAAGTATTTCACAAGCCAAAAAGCTCGGGACGACTTGTGAAGTGGTCCATTGAGCTCAGCCAGCACAATCTAAGCTACCAGCCAAGGGCGGCCATCAAAGCTCAGGCTCTAGCAGAATTCATTATGGAAAGCTCCATCCCCGATCCTCTAGAGGAGGACAAAGACCCTCCATTTTGGAGCGTCTGCATCGATGGATCGCACCGAGGGGAGCGGAGCGGGAGCTTACGAGTCCATATGCTTTCACTCTCTAGTACTCCCTCCGTATCAACTTCCGAGCTTCCAACAATGAGGCAGAATATGAAGCACTAATTGCTGGCTTACGACTAGCCCGCAAGGCTGGAGCTCAACTCATCAAAAGTATTTGGCGACTCACAATTGGTGGTAAACCAAGTCCTAGGAGACTACGAGGCCAGGGATGTCTGCATGATCAAATATCTAGCCCAAGTTAAGAAGCTACTAGCCACCTTCCAAGAGGCAGGAAGTCATCCGTATCCTTCGTGAAGAGAACGGAAAAGCAGACTCCCCTATCAAAGTTGGCTTCCTCTTCCCTTCAAGGACTTGGCCACACCGTCCTGATTGAAGTCCTCCTCAGGCCCAGTAGGGGTGTAAAATGAACAGGACGGTCCGTTGTCCATCCGAGTCCAACTCGAGAAATGGCCCGACTGTGGACCGTCCGAACTGTTATACGAATCAAACTTGAGCAAATTATTTGGTCCGATGTTTCACCAAGCTCGAGCCGGACATAAGTCCGTCCAAGTATTATTGTAGCGCCCCGAATTTTCAATATAATATCTCAGAAATACGTGGCACAATTCCAGAATCAACTTCACTGTAATCATAAATATAGAAACCAAATACAGGGAAAATTAAAACTTTTTATTACATCAATTGTTTACAAAGCACAGCGGAAAATTAAACACCTTGAATACAATTTCTTTCTTTTGCAATACATTCTTTTATAATTTACATAAGACATATATCATTCTACCCCATGCATCCATATCCCAAGCTATAGGCACCTACCTGTAAAACATGAGGCTAGAGATAACCCTAACCCCCAAAACTACAGGGGTCAGCCATAACGGTGTGAGTGACATCAAAAGAAATGCAACATAAATAAACATAAGGCAAAGAGTCATAAACAACATGTATTAATAATAACAATGGAATATGAAATAACAATAATTAAAACATGAAAACATTAAGGAATATAAGATAGTAAATAGTAGGGCATGAAAACAACAAGTGAAACTAGACCTGTGTTAAGTATAGAAAAACAGAAAACATCATGTATAAAACCAAGTCAAGAAAACATCAATGCTATATGCTGACTCTCTAATGCATACTTGTCTGATTCTATGTATCCCATTCTATATAGGTCCGGTGCAAGCCATTATCGTTCTCCACTTTATAGGGTTTAGTCCCTTGTTATACAACTAATTCTACTACGGTGATGGAAACAAGATCCAGAATACTCCGTGAATAGGCATCACAACCCTCTACGCGCAAGCATCATGTAAGAATAGCTCAAAAATCGGAGAATCATCTCCCTGCCGTGTACCCCACGAATAGGCTTGCGAGACCCTCGATGTGCAGATACACCGGGTACATCCAGTGAATAGGCCCGCCGACTCTCGATACACAAATGCACCCTGCATGCTCCGTGAATAGGCCTGTAGACCCTCGACATGCGAACATACAAATGTCCTCTCGAGATAGAACAACATACAAGTCCTGGAACGCATCCGTTGGACCAAAACCAAAAGCATATACTTACGTTTTCCAAGTTCCATCACATCTCCACTAGTGTCTGTCCTTATTTTGTTAAGTTAATTAATGAATTACGAATCTCCTAGAGTTGGTGTACCCTACAGGACTTGACTCAACTGATCAACAACAAAGCCACAACTGGCCAAACCACAAAAATCTCAACTGCCGGTATCTAGGGTCCCACACACCCTCTAGAGACTCACAACTCACCCATCAACACAAAATAATCTTTCATTTTAGTCACTTTATATAAGTGTTAATTAACTCACAGAAATTCACTCATTCATAATATTTGTATATAAGTATATATATAGATAGGAGGTCCTCTGTTGAATAGAAGTGTGTATAGGTGTATATATAAACCTCTTAATTGAGTTGAACATATATAGAAAACACCCCTTTTTACTGATATGAAATACCCATATGTGTATCTATCTGATATAGATAAACCTTTTTAGTGAAGTATACACATGTATATATATATATATATATATATATATATATATATATATATATATATATATATATATATATGATAAACATATAGAAATCCCTTTACTGATGTGAAGTGAAACATAAACAAATTATAAAGAAGATGCCCTTTGTTGAAAATTAAGCTTTATGCAGGTCATATGCAAGATGATTTATATGCAGGTTATAGGAGTTGAAATATATGAATATATATATATATATATATATATAAGATGATATATATATAAAAGATAACTGATACATATAGAAAGTATCCCTTTCACTGTTATATATATAGGAAATCCCTCTTTTCTTACTGAGTTGTAGAATAAATGTAATTCTCGTTACTTATATATGCATATATAAAAATCCCTATTTACTGATTGAAGTATCTATGTATGTATCTGATACATATATAGAAATCCTTTTTACTGAGTTGAGGTGAAATAGGTGCAGAGTATAGAGGATGCCCTTTTGTAGGAATTAAGCAATATCCAGATGATCTATAGGCAAGTTATAGGAAATGATTCTTATATGAGTTTAAGTATATGCAGTAATCATAGCAATTGGTCTGCAGGTTGTAAAAGATGAGCTATATGTAGATATGCAGATATATATATAAAAGTTGATCTTTTATTGAATATGAAGTATGCACAAATATATATCTCTTTTACTGAAATAGGAGTATATGCACAAATGTATATCTTTTACTGAATAAAGCATAGGTGTATATACATGATATAGAAAAATATCCTTTTACTGAATGAAGCATAGGTGTATGATATAGAAAAATATCCTTTTACTGAATGAAGCATAGGTGTATGATATAGAAAAATATCCTTTTACTGAATGAAGCATAGGTGTATGATATAGAAAAATATCCTTTTACTGAATGAAGCATAGGTGTATATACATGATATAGAAAACCCATTTTCTGAAATTAATCCATGCACCTAAATTAATAGCTTCAAACCCCAGAATAATGGTTCAATAATGAGTTACAAAATAAAAATAAAAAATGGATCAGCCAGTATAAAAATGAAGATTTAAGAACCAACTGTTAACAGGGAAACAAATACAAGCATCTTATACATTCACAGACTTACTCAAGACTCTTACATAAATAAAGGAAGGAACATGGTGTATACGACATACGTATATGAAAGGATAATAGGAATTAACGAAATTTTATATCTACATTCTCAAATCCTCTAGATCATCTAATGCAAAGAACATCCAACTTACTTGGGAAAATTTCCATGTTCAATAAGGACCCTGAATATCCTCTGATTTAGTTTTGCATGATGCTTGTTTAAAATGTCAAAGCATAAAGCTCAAACAGATCATATACATGGTATACACAGTAGGGTTAGGTTTTGTTCATCTTTTATGCAATAATCAACACACAACTCATCTTATGCAAGCAAAATAGCAAGTATATGATAGAAAATAACATACCCATGGCTTCTATTAGGTTCTTTAGCAATCTCAAGTCATCTAATTAGGGTTTTAGTCATCAATAGTATAGTTTCATGAAAAAATTTACTTTTTAATTCATCTACTCATCAAAACTCATTATATCTTCATACCATCATCTAACATGCTTTCTAATAGATAAATCATCACATAAAACATGCTTATAACAATAAGAAAATAAACACAAGTCACTCACCTTATTGAAGAAATCAACCGAATTAATAAAGAATAAGAAAAAGCTCTTCTTTTGCAAAATCCAAGATCATCGCTTCGAAACTCCAAGAAAACCAATAGTAAAAATATATTTTATTTTTGCAGAGGAGAGGGACGGCTGTAGTGGCCATAATATAGGCCGAAATCAGGAGTTTTTAGGGTTTTACAAGTTTATGGAAATATCCCTTAACATTTTTTTTTTGTGTGAAGGAAATCCCTTAACAAATTATTACGTTACATATGTAAACCTTTCTTTAATAAAGTAGTTAAATAAGTTAAATAAATTAAAATAAAAAACCAAATGTTTTTACTATTGAGTTATCCAACCATCAAGCATAGCCCAGAAATAAAAAAAATTCAGATTTGTACTCAAAGTGGTAATTTTGCACAAAAGTTCCTCTTTTTGTAATATTTGCAAATATGTCCAATAATTATTAGAAAAAACTAGAAAATTCAAAAATAATATTTAAAAATAAATATTAGATTTTCCAATAAAAAATTTCTGACTTTTACTTTTCATGAAAACATTTGCACAAAATTCACTAAAATTCTATATTTGCAAAAACACCATATTTGTTTAAATCTTTACCAAATCAACTATAAATAAAAGCTAAATAGATTTTATTTTAAATGATGACCATGGAAAGCCCAAAAATCAGTAAAAACGAATTTTCATTATTTGTTTGAGTTCCAAACGGCTTTTTACATAAAATCCCCTCTTTCGAAGTATTTACAAAAATTGTTTCTTTATTCAAAAAAATCCAAAAATTTAGGATATACTTAATTATAAATAGGATAATTTATTCAAAAATCTGAAATTGGAGATTTGCACCAAAAAAATATTTGCACGTGTTTTGCACGTGTAAAATTGAGAAATTCATAAAATAGTCAAATAAATTCAAATAAATCTGAAAAATTAAAATATCATAAATAAATGAGGAAAATCAATCATTAACCATAAAATTTTAAGAACTCAAAATTTTCTGACTTTTCGCGTGTGTTGTGCGTGCAAATTGCAATTTCAAGAAAATAGTCAAAATAGTCAACTTTACCAATATAATATTATTTAATAATGCAAAATAAATTATTTTATTTTGTGGGGTATTACAAATATTGTGGTTCGATGCTTTACCGAACTGAGTCCGGACTATAAAAAATTTGTCCTATCTGGACCGAGCGAGACATAAGTATGTCCGAGTAAAATTTCGGTCCGAGCTTGAACATATGATTGTCTGATCCCGTCCGGTCCGATTTACAACCCTAAGGCCCAGCATCGAAGAAGAAAGTCTCGCGCTCATGGTAATACTTCCCCAGCACACGAGGAGAACTGGACGAAGTTTATGATTGAATTCCTCGATAAAGGAACCCTCCCCCCAAATCCTAAAGAAGAAAGAGCCGAGCGATACACATTCATTGAGGGATTCATGTACAAGCACTCCTACACTACGGTAGATGGCAGACCCTATCTGCGGTGTCTATCTCCCGAAGATGCCCAGTACGCCCTCTGGAAAATTCATGAAGGGATCGGGGGCACTCATATGGGAGCCTGATCCCTTGCCCGCAAGATCTTGAACCATTGCTACTTCTGGCTTACGCTCCTAAGTGATGCACAACAACATGTTCGTCAGTGTACTTCCTGCCAAAGGTTCTTATCCATCCAATAGACACCTCAAGCCAAGCTCTCCTCCGTGTCCAGTCCAATCCCCTTCGCTATGTGGTGGATGGACCTGCTCGGACCTTTCCCTCTAGCAGTCGGTCAAAGAAAATTCATTGTAGTGACAATCGACTACTTCTCCAAGTGGATCAAAGCCAATCCATTAGTGACGATCAAAGAGAATAGGGTCCAACAGTTCTTTTTGGAAGAACATTGTTTGCCGGTTCGGCATACCCCGAATCCTGGTAACTAACAACAGAACTCAATTCATAGGAGCGATGTTCCATAAGTTCTACGCCGACCCCGACATCCAACAACGATTCTCCTCAGTTTTCCACCCACAGTCCAACGGTCAAGCAGAGAATGCCAACCGGCAAATTCTCAATGGGCTCAAGAAAAGACTTGACAAATCCTCAAAAGAACTTTGGGTCGAACAGCTCCCCAATGTGCTCTGGTGCTACCGAACAACCAAGAGAACCCCAACAGGAGAATCTCCCCTTCAATCTTACATATGGCTCTGAAGCTCTCATACTGTAACAACCCTAATTTTGTATGCAAAATTTCTATTATAAATAAAATTATATTTTGAATTATATTTCCAATTAGTTTTATATATGTATATGTATGTGTATATGAATGAATTGTACTTGTACATAATAATGTACATCATACTTATGTTGTATTTATTAAAAATGCAAATCAATACCCCCTTGTCATGCATGAAGATCTAGCCATCCATCAATTTCTCATCTTTGATCCAATGGTTTATAATTAAACCATGGATGATCTCTTCAAAACCAAGAACAAGAGCATATGATTTTGAAAAAACCATATGACACTTGGCCTCACCCCTCTCCCTTTGTCCCATCCTTGCCGGCCACACCCAAGGCACACCCCCCTCTCACTCCCCTCTTCATTTAACCCTCTCACACTCTCTCATTCTCACAATTCTGAAATTTCCTAAGAGAAGAAGAGAGAAAAAGAGAGAGAGAGAGAGAGCTAGAGAGAAGGATCCAAGGAGAAGAGGAGAAGCCAAGGGTTGAGAACTACAATTGGAGTGGTGATCAAGTAGGGGAGAGGAGACCAAGCTAACCCTCTGAAGCTTCATTGCAAGGTGGGTGTTTCTAAGCTCCTGGATTTGTCTAATGATTTGATTTTGATAGTATGAAATATTTGTAGTAACTGAAAAGTACTTGCATGCGAGAGATTGAACACTAGTAACTTGATTCTTGCTAAAGAAACCTAAAACAGAATGTCCTGATGAAAGCTGAAACTTTGCTGTTAGTTCGTGGCTAATAACTTGACATATACTTGTTAGATTAACCTGTACTTATTAGGAGATGTTTTTGAATGTGTTGAGCATCTCCGGTAATTTTTGTAGATTTTTATGAATTTTCTGTGAATTAATAAAAATTCTACAATGCATGCTGGTCAGAAACAGAACTAGGTAATTTGTAACTTTCTGTTATGGAATAAAACATTTATCTCTCACTGTGTGTTTATGATAATAATCTGAAATTAAATTATGTTGTTCTTGTATATGTCTAGAGCTTAAGTCTTAAATTTCATGCAATTTGGATATGTCTGACTATAGTAAATAAATCTTGTAAAAAGACTAGTTGTTCAGGCAGATGTGAGCTGTTGCCATTGGAACTCTGTTTTTTACTGAACATGTAAAAGGCATATCTCCTAAACTAATAAATGAAATGACTTGATTCTTTTGGAAAATGTTGTGTACACTTGTTAGGCAATCACATCTTAAGCTTAATGAGATTATGAGATAATTTGATATATTTACCCTAATTAATACTGAACACTGCACATTTGTGCTCTGTTCTGTGAAGTAACTTGCTGCTTGTTAAAGAAGCTTAAATTCGAGCATGTTAACCCCTAAACCAGTAAAAATATTCAACTAAGAAATTGTAGTACACACATAGGAATTTTCAGAGAGCCCAAGAAATCATGATTTGGTTTTGTATTTGATTTTATATGATTTATTTAGTGCACTGGTTCTGTCATACCCAAACCAGTAATTTCTGTTTAATATAAAATTGATGTGATTGGGCTTGCTTTGACTCTTTGAGAGTTGTGAATGACAATTCTAGGCTATACTGAGCCTAGATGCTTGTGTAAATGCCCTTAGGCTGAGTTGTGACATTTTTTGACATGTCACTAGTGATTCTTAGTCACTAGTAGTGAGCTAAGATACATGTATGTTGTTGTTAAGGTTGGAGTTGATTATTGCCCACTTTTGAAGTCTCAATCGGGTTACTTGGTTGAGTTAGAGACCCTCGAATTCCATTTCGTTTATGTGAGGTTTGTGTCGGGCAGTTTAGAAACCCATGACCCCCGTACTTGTCGGAGTGATGACTCAGGCGCCGACGTGCTTGACATCTAAGGAGGGGAATCCAGCATCGTAGGAGCTACCATTTGTCGGGAGGACATGGAGCGAGATGATTAGCGGGAGCAGCAATTTGTTCGGGCCAAGGTTGCGTGCGACTCCAAATGTGACGGATGGTGGCGATAGTCGTAGTCGATTCACCAGTCTTCATGGGCCCATGTAGTGGCCCGGGGTTGAAAGGCTAGTTGGACCCTAGTGCGGGTTGGGTTAAGTTTAAATGAGTAAGTTAGAATGAACTAGAACTTAACTAGTGGTTATAAAATATCTAGTTGTGACCTCGACCTCAGGGTTAAGTGAGAGACTAGTTGCTAAATCATCTAGCTAATTGACAATCGGATAGAACTAGATCGCCTAGTAAGTTAATAACGGTAGATTGGATAATTTGAATAGGGTTAGTCCATGAGTCAAACCCTTAATTCTACAAACCAAATGTGACCTAGGATAGGTCGAGTCGTGGATTAATAAAGTGGATTAGTTACTTATTTTAGAGACCTTATAATCGGGTAAAATAGTAATAAAATAATGATAACTTAAAATAATGATAGCTTCAACCCCATTTCTATAGTTGTGGCCTTAGTCATGGGCATATTTTTGACACCACTTGTATTGGGTAGAGACTTAGGTAGGTTGAGTCTTCATGTGTGTAAGGACAGGCACTAGAGGGTGTTGCGTTCACCTGTCAGGGGGACGCATGGCATCGTCACGTCTGGCCAAGTCCTAAGTTCTGTTTAACGCGGGCAGGGAGTATCGAGTAGGGCTCCAGAAGGGGGTTAGGCTCCGTGTCTCTCGGCGGGCATTTGTCACAGGGTGCCTTTATGCCCGTAACAATTTTTGATGAGGACTGGCGTAGCGGTGTTGTCCCGTCTACAAGTTCGGCTTAGTGTAAGGACGAGAGTGAAGTCGGAGATTAGGGGAAATCCTAAAGATCTGCCATGTCCTATGCTGTTCAACGCGGGCAAGGGGCTTAGAGGAAGACGTTGTACGTACAACTCTAATGCTCTTGGCGGGCATTTGTCGCAGGTGCCTTAATGCCCGTATCACAGCTTTTGAAGAGGTCCAGGGGCTTGAGAGTTTACTATGATAATTATATTTTTACTGTAGTGACTGAAAAGAGAAATCGTACGGCTACTACTGGGCATAGTGGGAAACAAATAGGAGTTTCCTGACACCACTATTGACTACAGTGACTGCAGTGACTGCAATATCTCCATCACTAAATAACCAAAAGAGGATAGAGCACAAGATAGGTTGCATGGCGGGGGATCGAACCCCAATAATGTGGAGAACGTCGTTTGTTTAGGGAATGTGTAGTATGGGATGCATATCTCTCTAACCAAGCGTGCATTAGATTAAGAGCATCGTGTTCATTGAGTGTGCATTAGTTCTAGGTCATGTCATACACCGACACCTGTGTTTACTTACATTTTCTTTGTCATAAAATATCGTGGTTGTTAAGGTTTGGAATTGCTATCGTGCAACGTAGAGAGGATGACCGTATATAGCATTCCGTCAGTTGTATTCAACTGACGTGCCCACTCTTCAGTTGCAGGACCATCCGCTGTATTGGAGGCGCGAGAGACTCAAGTTGATTAAAGCATCCAAGTCAAGACATTGTCCATTTATTGTAACTCATTGTAAATAGTTTTAATATTATATTCTTTGAAATTGTTGTAATTAAACTGGACATTGTAATAACATTTGATGTAATAAAAGTTTTTAATTTCCTGTGATTTTTGTGTGTTGTGACTCATTTGAAGAAAGATCCTAGAGTGTGTCAAGAGTTCCTATGTTAGGAATTCGGGGCGCTACACATACCCCTCGAGGTCAGACTACCCTCTCCCCACCTACTAGCCTTCAGCGAAGAACAAAACTCCAACAACCTTCGAGGAAACCATGAACTCATTGACGAGATCCGAGAGAGAGCATCCATACGATAAAACATCTATCAACAAAGAGTCGAGCAGTCTTACGATAAGAGGGTACACTCCACGGACCTCAAAGAAGCAGACTTGGTTCTTCACAAGCTAGAAATCTCCTACCTCGCAAGAAGGAATAACTAGATCCAAACTAGGAGGGACCGTATAGGATCTCCAAAGTTGTCCGCTCTAGAGCATATCAACTTGAAGATCCCGGGGGGGGGGGGGGGGGGGGATACCAAGGATCTGGAATGCCAAGCACTTAATGACGTATAAAGAAAGCACCTAAACACCCCTTAGAGCTAGTTTCCCTAATTTTTAGTTCTTTCATTTTCCTTTTAATAACGCCGATACTTGTGACGCGACCAAAGCATGAAATAAAGGCTTGCAACATAGACGCAACTACTTACTTTCTCTTTTATAAAAAAATTAGTTTATTTTTCTGCAAAAAATATTTTTCTAGCCTAATGTATACGTGCCCAAGTCACGACGACCACAAACACAAAACAACAAGTTCGGAGTCCAACACTTGGTTCGACGCCGCTTTAGCCGCTTGTAAACAAGCAAGTGCGGAGCACCTCACCATTCGAAATTGCTCTCACAACTGTTGAAACTCTTAAACAACAAACTCAGAGTCCAACACTTGGTTCGACGCCGCTTCAGCCACTTGCGAACAAGCAAGTGCGGAGCAGCTCACCATTCGAAATTGCTCCCACAACTGTTGAAACTCTCGAACAATACTCACAATATAAAGGGGATACAATAAAAAGAAAAGGTGTTTCAACTCTTAAAGAATTTTTTTCATTCAAATCCCAAACCTCGATTCAAGTTCAAGAAACAAGAACTAAATTACAACTCCCTACAACCTTAGACATCCCCCTCACAACCACCTTTACCCCGTCATGGCAGGGGGTGTTCCTTCTAAGAGACACTCGGGGTCTACGGCCCCCTTCGGCGCTCGAAGCGCTTCCCCGCTCCCTCGGACCCTTGAAAATGACTCAAGCCCAATGAATCAAGTCCGAGCCATATGATTTATGTGCTACCTCGCCAGCCGAATAGGTGCTCGAAAAGCTGGTCACCCTGCTAGCTCCGTGCGAACGAAGAGCCAATTCGTGGAACTTGTACTCTTCATAGGAACAGGAGGTACTCTTAGTCTTGGCTCCCTCGAGAAGCCACTACATTCAGTTAATCTCTACCTCTCCCTCGACAAGGGTCTCCTTAAGAGTACCGTCCTTCACCCTAAACTTTAAATGACCAAATCGAGCACGCGCCAAACAGGCTTGACATGTTTCCCCTAACTTCTCAAAGATGGCCTTCATCAAAAGAGTTACCTCTAAGCTCTTCTCGAGCACCACGTTCTTCAGCTCATCTCTTTCAGTGGGGCCGCGAGTAAAGAACACGGAAGAGATTCAACTATTGTATCCTTTCCCGCTACAACCTTGCCAGGGGGATCTTCACCTTCACTACAATAATCTTCCACTTCAGCTAGGAACTGATCCTGAAAAACTTCGTCGTGACACCTCACTTCAGTATCCCTGTGAACCAATACCCTTCTTAAGTGACCAAGCTCTGTCACTGCCTTAAAAAGCCTATCTCATGAGCGACCAAGCCCCGGCTCCACAACTTGGAGTTTAGTTCGAAGGCGGATGATCTCGCTTGAGTAATAACTTCCTTCGTCATACACGACAATCTGCCAAGGCAAAAGAGAAAAGAGTCACTTCAACTAGAACGATCGTGGTCATAGAAAAGCCAACGGCTTAAACTTTGGAATTTTCAACACAAGTTAAGAGAACCAAAATGAGAGTTTCATTTATTCAAAATAAAGATACATCAAGCGGTGGCCAGTCCGCTATTAGACATCCATACAAAAGTCCTAAGCTAAGCAAAAGCAAGAAACAACTGAGAAGAAGAATCAGGGGTTCACCTCGGTAGAAGGAACCTCGGGAGTGAGTGTCTCCTCTCCAACTCCTTCTACAACACGTGATCCCCCCCATGATCATGGTAGAAGGATCCATTGCGCATTCGTCCTCCCTCGACTCTTCCTCTGACCCTCTTCATTAGTGGTGGGGGCCGCCTTGAACAGGACATAACTCAAACGGTCGAAACCAGGAACCTGTTCACTAACCACATCAAAAGCCTTAGCATACGCCTTCTCCATGTTTAGCGCCAGATAAACGTCCGCCTCAGCCTTCGCCTGTGCTACGGTGACATCAACGGCGGCCTTTGTCTCTCTCCTTGGCTGCTCACTCCCTCTCCAGGACTACCTGCTCCTCCTTCGCCAAGGCTGCCTTTAACAGCGTGATCTAAGTCGCCTGAGTCTCCGCTTGAAGCATTGGCTCCTGCAATTGCCTAGCGGACTTCGACCGCTCCAACCTCTCCCTGTCCCTCATCCCCCTCAGCTCCTGCTCATGCTCCTCTACTTGTTTCAACAAGTAGCTAAAGTGACAAGTGATATGGAAAAAGACGGCTCAAAATCATAAACGGGAAAACAACTCTCGGCACTTGGCGAAAATAATAATGCACAGGCAAAAGTTACAAAAGACTTGCCGTCATGTTTGCCTTGGCAATCTCCAAGGACAATTCGCCCACAGTCCCATGCTCCATTGAGGCTTTATCCTTCGGGGTGGCCAAGTGGCGAATTGCATCCATGCAGCTCGCCGAATCGCCGAGAAAGCTGTCATGTCTACTGACCTGCCAATCGGGGACAAATATCTTCTCCAGCTCATCAGTTAGGATCGTATCGGCTTCTGCTATATGTGGCGGGGCCTCAAGAGCTATAACCGCAGACAAAAAAAATCCACCAGCAGTAGCAGTGGATGGGGGTTGCTAATACCAAGAGTTTGGGAACAGCAGAAAGTCCACCAGAAGAGTAGCAACTCCCAAACTCCTGGCAACCTTCAACGGTGTGGGCTTAAGGATTGGTCTCTTTCTGTTCTTCTCCTCGGGACGCTTGCTGCCCAAACCCGATCTCTTAGACATTATCTCGTCGAAATCCATGTCGATCTCACTTGCAAGAGAAGACACAAAGATGATAAGGCAAAGAAAAGAAATGGATACAATGCCAAAAAAAAAAAAAAACACATAAAAGGATACATGTATTAGGGTTCATCGGGCTGAGACCCCCCCCCCGAAGAGAACCTCCTCGGTTATCTCTCTCCAACCCAAAGACGGCCGAGCTAAAAGAGCCCAGACCATGTCCAACTCCTCAGGGCTCAAAATCAGATCAACCTTCACCCACTTCGGCACCGTCCCCCTCCACACCGTAGGAACCTCCCACGGCTCATGACTGCAAATCACAAAATATTTGTGCCTCCAGCTCTTGACCGAATCGGGGTTTTCAAGTAACTTCACACCCTTACAAGAAGTGAGATGGAACCAATAATCTGCTCTATTCTTCTGGTGGATCTTGTATAACATTCACAACACAGTAAGTCGGGGCCCGAACCCCGCTGCCTGGCAGTGTAGCACAAATCAATTAACATGTCTCCACATATTCGACATACATTGTATTGGGTTCAAAACCGTACCACCTCATAACCTCTCTCACAAACGGGTGGAGAGAAAGATGGAGTCCCGCATGAAAGGCATCGAAGGGGAAGAAACACAAGTCTAGAGAGATAGGTGAACATGCTCTAACTCTGGAGCCTTATAATGCCAACTCAAACTCCACTGGGATTTTGTAACACTCTCGTATAGTGAGCCAATCTGCCTCGGTGAGTATCGAAGAAATGTCGTCCACTTCGAAATGCTAGCGTGACCCATTCTCTTCATAAAAGTGTGTCATGCCTTACTCAACTCATCTCAGATCTTCGGCAGTGTAATCTCTAACTTTGCCTAAATGTGACACTGCAATCGAATATCTCCCAAACTCCCTCATCTCCTGTCTCTCTCTACAACCGTTTCCACGACGACCGAAGGAGACTCCCCAATGCTATTTCCCCTTCTCCGCTCTAGAAAAAGGGGTCGGCAGTTGTGCTTCGACTCGACTAGAGGGGGAGGTCTCACCGCAAGAAGAAACCCTAGACATCTCAATAAATAATAAATATATTACCTCTTGATGTGATAAATACAATCGGAATTCCTCACCTGCGATTGGAAAAATCGTCGGAGCTTCTTTAGAGCGAGTTTTCACCGCAGAACAAGAAAATTTGAGGGAGAGAGTTTTTTAGAGATTGAGGTAGAAGTGGGGGGGAGGGGGGAAGATTTATAGGGGGTCACGCGATGGTTGGGCTTCCGAGCATGTGGGCCCCCAATATAATGGGGAAGCCCAACAGACAAATACACACAACGGTTGGGAAGGTAAAACGACAAAACGCGTTGAGTGGTCAGTAGTCAATGGTCAATGCACCACGTGTTGCCTTGGCGAAGCATCTCCAACGTTCGGCGACCAAAATTGAACAGATGGATTCCCGATCGAAAAATGGCACAAAATGCGTTAACTGGTCAATGTTCAATGGTCAACACGCCACATGTCGAATCGGCGAAGCATCTACAACGTTCGGTGACCAAAACCGAACATATGGATTCCCGATCAAAAAATGGCACAAAGTGCGTCGGCCGGTCAATGGTCAATGCACCACGTGTCGCCTCGGCAAAGCATCTCCAACGTTTGGCAACCAAAAACGAACAGATGGATTCTTGATTGAAAAATGGCGTAAAATGCGTTGACTGGATAATGTTCAACGGTCAATGCACCACGTGTCGCCTCGGCGAAGCATCTCCAACGTTCGGCGGCCAAAACCAAACATATGGATTTCCAAATGAAAAATGGCACAAAATGCGTTGACTGGTCAATGGTCAACGTGCCATGTGTCGCACCGCCAAACCTTCTAAAATGCTTAACAACGAGCACCGAACAGACGAGAAACCAAACTAAAACTGGGTGAAAATCGTTAACCAGTTAACGGTCAATGCTACGTGTCGGTGCGTCGAAGATGCCACGTAGTTCGGCGATGCACGCCAAGCAGATGGAAAACCGAACTAGGCAAAGAGCATTGACCAGTCAACGATCAATGCCACGGTCGTTGCGCTGAAGGTGCCATGTCATTCGCCAGCGCTTGCCGAACGGATTGAAAACTGATCGACAAATAGGCAAAGAAGCATTGACCGATCAACTTCGGCACGCCGTTCAATGTTCTCGATTTTCGCACGCGTCGCGATCGACCCTCCAGATTCGTCCACGCCATCAAGGTTATCTTTAACTCTTTTCTTTAATTATTAATTCAGATTTATTATTTAAAAATTCTAAAAAATAATTAAAATTTTGGAAAATTAATTTAAAATTCTAAAAATAATTATTAATTCGGAAAAGTATTTTTAAAATTCTAAAAAAATTATTATGAAATTAGAATAGTTAATTAATATTTTTGAAATATGATTATTGGATTTTGGAAATTGAATAAAAATTTTGAAAAATGATTAAAAATTTGGAAAAAATCAGAAGAATCTTGAAAAATTACAAAAAATCCAGAAAATTCTAAAAATAGTTCTAAGTATTTTACAAACTTAGAAGAGCTTTGTTACACCCCAAGTGAGATCTAAATGTCCCCGAAAACTCGATAAATTCTATAAGCCATTAAAAACGAGCAAACTACTCCTCAAAGGCTGTGAAACTCAGTCTTCAGGAATGGGGGACTTGTGATATGGTTAGAAATAGAACAAAATCGGGACCATTCAAATCGGGCACGAATTTCAAAGCTCTTAGAGGCAAAACTGTATCCAAAAATGGGAACTGGGTCTTTCCAAGGCCCAATAACCCAAAACGGATCTGCATTACTAGGTTATGATGGCAGCCCGTTATAAATAAACCCAGATCATTTAAAGAGTTATTTAAATTCATGATTATCCCTAAAAGACGGTTTAAACCAAATCTCTTATCATGAATGAATTTAAACTCTATTTCCTATCCAAAAACACCGAAAAATATAGATAATTGATTATCTCAAAACAAGTTCCAAATGCGACTATAAATATTCCTCTACCCCCACCATAAAAAAGGTAATCAGTATCTTTCTCCAAAAAAAGCTCTTTGATAATCCTTCAGTTTACTGACTTGGGCATCAGATGATTCTTTACCGGGATCAATCCCAGTGTTTCAAACCTTTTTGCAGGTCAGCAGCAGCATTGAGAACGGTCAACATCGGCAAGTAGTAAAAATGTTAATCTTTATTGGTTCCCAAAGAATTCACAAATTATTTGTTTACTCCCACATCGAAATTAGCAGCAACAAAGATTTGTAAATCAGTGCGGAATAAAAAAGTTACTTAAATAAGATGTAGAGTAAATAAAAAGTTAAGAAGAGCAAACACAGATAGCACAAGTGACGCAGCGATGTAACGTGGTTCGACCCCCAGGTCTACGTCCACACCTCCTACTTGTAGCAATTCTCCGCCACAGGCGTTCCACTGTACTCAAAATCCTTGTACATTGATTCTCGGATTTAGGCCGAGAGACCTATTATCCCACATGACTTCTAAGACAAGTTCTGTCAATCTCACCGAAGTGGAAGAAAAAGAAAAAGAACCTCCAGATCTTAAATGATCCTGACTGAAGAATTAAACTAGTTATCACACACACTCGGATTGATTGTTGAAAGATTAGTTCAGAAGATTTTTCTCAGAATTAATAGGTGAAGATACACAGTGGGTTCGGCCAATTAAATAGATTGGGAAGTGTATCGATCAAAATTGGAAACGATACATTCCGAAAATGTGAACAGCGCAAAGTACGGTCGATCGCAATCTTGGTGCAATCGACCGTTCAGCTCTCTGACGTAAAGTCGAGAGATGAAAGGTCAACTGCTTCTTATGCAATTGAAAGTTGCCGTCAACTGCGCTGCGGTCGACCGTCATGAGGTGCGGTCAACCGGTATCGCGCTGTTCATACCGAATTCACTTTATATTTTACCAAATTAAATAATCAATCAATTTTATAGATTTAAATTTCACAAATATGGAATGATGGCAGCTGGTCTTGATGGCTTCCTTGGATATTAATCAATCAATTTCTCTTTTTGAATATCTTCCCCTTTTGCTTGATTTCTCAATCTTTCTTTATTATTTTCCTTCTTTGAATATTCTTGAATCTTTTTTCTTATTTGAATAATCTTGATTCTCTCTTGGATATTGTTTTGATCCTGAAAATCTGAATAACTTAATTCAAACTTATTAGTAATTGTAGACACGTTTTGTGCACACCAAATGAGAGTCAACAAGATTTACTCGTGGGTCCATGTAGATTTTGTTCAATCCACTCGGGGATGCAGACTCACAAAAAGTATGTATGCATTTAAGCTTTTGAGAAATGCACAAGATATGCATTGGATTATCGGTCTCCATTTCTACCCTGACCTGTTGGCAGCAGCTCAGTATGTTGGTGGTTTGAGCTTTCGGAGGGTCAACTGTGAGAGCGATGCCACTGAATATTCTAACTTGCTCCTTACCCTACTGGGTAGGATGCTACCATTTTTATAATTGTCGAGTGAAGTGACTTCAAGGGATGGCTATATTTTTCTCTGTTAGTCAACCCATGACGATCAGGACAAATGCTTGCTTCTAGTATTGAATTGCTTTCGCTATTACACATCATAGTTAAGAAAGCCCAAGCTTATATGTAGTTGTTGATTATGGTTAGGTTATAATTACGAATAATAAGGTTTAGTTAATTATTTTGATTTTCTAGATTGGTTACTATTCTTGACTTTTGAAAAATAGATCAAATAGGATATTGATATTATATTATATGATTTCTTAGTATCCTAATGATTAATGATGAAAACAAATGAGTTTGAAAAAAATAGATCAAATGGAATATTGATATTATATTTTATGATTGCTTGGTATTCTAATGAATAATGATGAAAACAAATGAGTTGATAAAGAGATGATTGACTCAAAATATTTCTTTTTTTAAGTTCAATTTCTCAGAGGACAATATGACTGTTCTAACCACCACAAGTGGCCTAGTGGTAATGAGCGTTGGGATTTGGAGTGTGCTCCTCCAAAGGTCCTGGGTTCGAACCCTATGGTTCCCGAAGAAGGGGATGTAAACACCTCTGGAGTGTGGCCAGTGGCTGTGGGCTATAGATGGGCCTGCAATCGCCTCACCACGGGACTGGGACTAGTCTGGCCCATAGAGGGGGATGGGATACCCAGTTAAATCAAAAAAAAAAAAATATGACTGTTCTCATGCTTCATTAAAACACTTACAGGGTTACACGATATATCTGGTGTGGATGTAGGCCAACATTTATATAGGCAAATAGGAGGTTTACAAAATCATGCTCAGTACTTTTCACTTCTTGGGTCGTAATTGCTATCTTATTAGGTTCAATCATCATAACTGTTCGAAATCCACAAATCGTTCCAATTGATGGGCAGAATTTCTTCGAATATATCCTTGAATTTATTTGAGATTTAAGCAAAACTAAGATTAGAGAAGAAAATGGTCCTCGAGTTCCCTTTATTAGAACTATGTTCCTATAAATATTTTTTTAATTCTAATTGGTCACGTGCCCTTTTACCTTGGAAAATCATATAGTTACCTCATGGGGACTTCCCCCATGAATGATATAAATACTACTGTTGCTTTAGCCTTACCCACGTCAACGGCATATATTTATGCGGGTCTTACAAAAAAAAGTATTGGCTTATTTTGGAAAATACATTCAACCAACTCTTAAGACTTTTACCAATTAACATCCTAGAAGATTTCACAAAACCTTCTCCTAGTTTTCAACCTTTTGGAAATATATTAGCTGATGAATTAGTAGTTGTTGTTCTTGTTTCGTTGGTTTCTATACCTGTCATCTTTCTTGGATTATTTACAAGCGGTATTCAAGTGTTTATTTTTGCAACTTTAGCCACCCATTATATAGGGGAATCCATGGAGGGTCATCAATAATTAATTTTCCAAATAGTTTTAGCTTATCCCAGTTGAGGTAGTGCATGTTCAAGATAATGTATCTACCTCTTGGTTTGGGAACATAATAGACACAAATCCGTATGCATATACAACTAGGGATGTAGGAGGAAAGACAGACAATGTTACGAAATGATAGGTCCGCTAGAGGGGTCACGCTAGATATATGGAATGTCTATAAGTCCAGCTGCAGACTATGTATATCTTTATATCCTTCGAAGAATTATTCTAGCCTAAAATCCGATTCCATATAAAATGCGAGTGGTTTGTTTACGTTATGCAAGAAACAAATGTATATATGATATTATATATAAGATATATTAGTTATATAAGTTATATAGGGGTTATCCCTCTCTTTATTATTAATCTTTTTTTCATTCCATTTCTTTTATTCATATTCTTCTTTCTTCAGTGAAAAAAGATTTTCTACTCTTTCTTGTGTTGTCTTGTATCGAAATAATAATGAATTTTTTCTTATTCGTCAAAGATTACTATTTCTTTCTTCTTTTTCGGGTTTATTAGAAATACTTTGTTTAGATTCATAAGAAGTAGTAGAGGTGGATCAATTCAATTATAAACTTGAAGATGATTGGAATGGGTTCCGCCATGTATATCAAAGAGTATACAATAATGATTTATTTGGTGAATGAAATGAATGGTCTAATAACAAAATTAATTCGTTGATGGTAATTTTTTTAAAATAATTTTGTCAAAGGTTTTATTCACGGCTAATCCATATCGAGTAGACCTTGTTATTGTGAGAATTATTAGTTCATGAGTTGTAGGGAGGGACTTATGTCACCACAAACGGAGACTAAACCAAGTGTTGGATTTAAATATGATGTTAAAGATTATAGATTGACTTATTTTACTCCTGATTATGAAACGAAAGATATTGATATCTTGGCAGCATTACGAGTAATTCCTCAACCCGGAGTTTCACTTGAAGAAGCAAGGGCTGCGGTGGCTGTCGAATCTTCTACTGGTACATGGCCATGTTAAGGTTAACAGAGAGATTGGAAATATATTATTGGATTATTGGACTAATTATAACTGAGTACAATGACTCCTATATATAGGAGAGAACCAAATACTAAACTGATACATAACCCGATGTGGGATTACTGATACATAACCTGATATGGCACTAAATATATAATACAATATCTAATACTCCCTCTCAAACTCACGGTGAGTCGAACAGTGTGGGTTTACCCACCAAGTAACGAAATCTTTGAACAGTGTGGGGTTTGGTGATGAAGTCTGATGTCTGTTTGAAGATGTAACATAATGAAGGAAAATAGTCTCTGCTTCAAAGTGCTCATGAATATAGTGGCAATCTATCTCTATGTGCTTCGTTCTTTCATGAAAGAACGGGTAACTTGCAATGTGCAACGCACTCTGGTTATCACAATAAAGAGAAGTAATTCCTGTGAGAGTGACACCCATATCTGATAACAACCAATGAACATGAACAATCTATCTAGTAGTAGTTGTCATTACTATGTACTCAGCTTCGGTGGAAGAATATGCAACAACTACATGTTTCTTGCTTCGTCATGAGATCAGCGAATCACCAAGAAATAGACAGAAACTTGTGGTATACCGTGTGGTAGTAAGATCATCCGTCCAGTCTGAATCAAAATATGCACTAAGCTCCAGTTTGGATGTAGAAGGCATGAATAATGACCGAGTGATAATACCTCGAAGAATTCTGTGGATCCAAACAAGAGCACTGTAGTGAACTGATGTAGGAGCAGAAACAAACTGACTAACAACAATGACTGCATGAGCAATATCGGATCTGGTCATGCATAAGTAGACAAACTGTCCAGCAATCTACCTGTATCTAGTAGGATCGGGAAGGTGCTCACCATCTGTGGGACGAAGCTTCACATGAAGCCTTAAGGGTGTATCGGCTGAGCGACTGTCAGAGAGACATGCATCAGAGATAATATTTTATGTGTATTTCTGTAGAGAAATGAGTATGTCCCGAGATCCATGGGCAATCTTTAAACCCAGAAAGTAGCGTAGTCTACCAAGACTTTCAAATGGAACTGCTTGTGAAGGTAGTTTTTGGTAGATGTAATGCCTGCAGAGTCATCCTCGATAATAATTATATCATCAACATATAATAATAGAAGTACTCTCCCCTGCGGTGATGACCGCATAAACATAGAGTGGTCCTATGAACTCTAACTGAAATCAGCCAGGGTGATGACACGGTGAAAACACTCAAACCAGGCTCGAGGGGCATGTTTCAGGTCATATATAGCATGAAGGAGACGACAAACATGACGAGGAGTGGTAAGGCCAGAAGGAGGATGCATGTAAATAGCCTCAGATAATGTACCATGAAGAAATGCATTGTAGCCCCCCAGATCCCCGTTACCGGACATCCGTGACACAAGCAGATCTTTTCCTTCAAATGCATCTCAACACAGTAATAACACAGAAATATAAAAACTATTTATTGCCAAATAAAATCATTACATCATCAATTACAAATATTATCTTGTTCTTGAACAAGGAATACAAATTACATTAAAGTGTTACGATTATTCCTAAATAACCACTATCGCCTGTCATTCGGAACGGTAGTCAACTGATCTTCCACTGGAACTCTACTGAGTGGTCAATCTGCTTTCCTAAGAAGCGCCCTGTAGCTCGAATCTTTTGCTGTGCTACTCTGATATTCCTGCACCTGCTCGAATGGTAGGTAGGTAGGTATATTGCTACTCCACTTGGATACCCTACTTATCTTGAGTCCTCCTGCACTCGTGACCCTGGCATCCAGCACCTAACTGAGTGGGCACATCAGTACATATACTGATGCAGTGCTGATAAGAAAATATCGATATCCAACTAGCAATCACAATCAGCCTTGCTGAAAACAGAAACGCGCAACCTAATTTTCTAGTGTCAATGTATGACATGACCTGAAGCCTGATGTATAGTACACAATGCACAGAAAACAGATGCACTTAGTCTAATGTCAGCAAGACTTTTGACACACATGCATCTCATACTACATACGCTCTAAATCAAGCCGTCTACTTTAATTTCAGGGTTTCGAACCCTTGCCATGCAATGCATTCTACTATTGTATACTTCCTGTTCCTGCCATACACGTGGCTGGTGAGGCATACAGTTTTGGGTCTAGTCTCGTTACTGCGAATATGTAGTAGTAATCATCTCACCAAAAGTCGTTACAAACTACAAGGTACACCACGTACCAAGCCACCCATGGTCCGTTCATCACCAACATAGAACAGGAAAACATCCCATTCTTACAACGGTATCTGGAAATTAACAGAGTGAGGTACGCAAACTCAGCATGTATCCCAACGACAGGAAGAGACAACCCTGGTTATCACCGTCCAAAGCTGGCCCATAGAACAAATCAAATTATAGGGTATCACCCCTAGCACCAACTTGATCCTCAAGCAGAAAGAAAAATACTTAATTATTAGTGTTACCAAAAAATGTTGTATATTCAAAATATGCACATTATTTTAAAACAATGATTGAGTCTGACTGATCTGTCAAAATAGTAACTAAACACGGCGAATCGGCATTCATCGATTGCCAACACCTCTGTAGGTCCTCGACCAATGTCCCGGGCTTGTGACTCTCAGCGAGCAGTACAACGACACTCAAGGGGGGGGGGATCTCATACCCGGTAAATGAGGTGAAACACATACAATTTAATAATATCCAATCATTAACAGACCTAGGACATCAACACATTCTAGATGAGGTAGATAATAAATCAAATCATCCACTGAGACATCCAGTCATATCAAACCCGACCTACCAATCCCAAACACTGGTGACCCAATCTCCCATCGTTCGCCACCACCTCAGACTCGGATCGCATCTAGTATCTTGGCCCGCAATCAATTACCCATTGATTAAGAATTCTTCGGTGCACGAGGGATGACTATTCAGTTCTCGAGGCGGAAGAATTCAATTTTGGCCATAGGGGTTGTTAGTCGTAGGGTAATACCTTACCCTAGACGATTTCCCAGACAACTCAAATCAAGCAAACCATCCTACATATTTAGACAATCTCAACATTGATAGAATCAAGAATTCCAACATATAATTGCTACTAACTCACAAGTCCAAGACTTAGGTGTAGAACAATACACAACTACTACTAATATTGAAACTGTCCAGTTATTAATATATTCATAACTTCTAATCCACACACTGGAATTCCATGAATGAACACTCTTTAGAAAGCTAAGAGGGTCTACTTCAATTCTCTTGTTAACCAACTCCTCAGATTCTCATCACACAAGGCTAGGAAACCACAAATTCTTAGACATGCTAATCGAAACTCACAGCTGCTGCTTCTTGCCAAAGTCATAACAACTCGCTCACTTATCGGAATCAGATGATCCTATGTTTTATGGAAATTTATGTGTGTCTACAACAACTCTCTAGTTGATCACATCCTCAAATTCATCCATTAAAGCACTATAAAACTCATATTTTCATCAAGTGTGCATATGACAATTAACTTATTCTACAAAAACAAAGTCTTCTATTAGGATTGGTTCTGTCTAGAACATAGGAAATTCATAAATTTCAATCTACAAACTGAAATTGCATGATTCAAAATATTTTGGAAAGCTAAGACTCTCTACTACAAGTCTCTAGTTGGTCAGTCTTTCAAATTCTAAACACACAGTTCCAGAAAAGCTTAAGTACACAGACCTACTAAATCCGAACTTAACTGAACATGGTCTACTCAAAATTCAATATCAATTCAACCATAAGTCCAATAGCCTATAAAATTTGGGATTCAGTAATTAGACATATACATGTCTAACATATCCAAAATTTGCATCAAGATTCAAAATATGCAGAGTTATAGCCTTTTGAATTTGGTAGGAAAACATTCTTGTTTCTAGGCAATGTGCCAAACCTCTGTTTACAAACTAATTTGAAAACCCATCAAATGTTGTCTATAATATCTAAAATTTTAGATACATAATCTAGATACATCTAGATACCACAATAAAAAATTTATTGCAGGATTATATACCATAAATTAGTTATGATTTATTAAACTTCATCTTTAAAACAGAGCAGAGCCAGTTCTTGGCTCTGGACCAGTTGAGAAACAGAGTTTTTAAAATATATCAAATAAATTCATAAAAATCTAAAATTTGGAAAGATTGTTTTCAACACATCCAAATACTTCCAGTAAAAATTTCAGCTCAAGATACCTTACCAATTCCATAATATGAATTTTCAAACTTCACTTTATAACAAGGAAAAATACAGTATTTTCACTGTTCTCTGTTCCTAAAAGAACCATTTTGTTAAGCTACTAAATGAACCCAGAAAAATATGAAAAAATTTGAGAATGCTCTAAACGCATCCTAGAACATGCCGTAAAAATTTTATGCCTAGATTCTGAGTCATTTGCAAATTAAAATTTTCTAAATCTACAATACACATATGTGTTCTAATATGGAAATCATGGTATAAAATTGCACTTAACATACAAACTCAATCTCATAACTTATCAACTACTCACACATGGTATTCATGCTCTATTATCTACATCCCACATACCAATTTACACAAAAAAAAAAAATTAGTTCTAGAGTTAGAGAACATCCACCTTGCTTTTGAGTTGAAAGATGAAATCTTGCAACTTCTTCTAGCTTGCTTCTTCTTCACCTCCAAGAGTTCCAAGCATGAACCTGCAAAACAAAATCAAACTCTCCTCTCTTCTCACACTCTAACTCTCTCTCACTTTTTCTTTTCTTTTGAACCATGAAGAAAATGAAGAAAGGTGAAGAAGAAGAAGAATGGAAATGGTGTAAAATGAAAGTGGAAAAGAGAGAGAGAGAGAGAGAGAGAGAGAGAGAGAGAGAGAGAGTGTGTGTGTGTGTGGGGGGGGGGGGGGGGGGGGGGGGGGGTATAGGGTGGTAGGTAAATGAGAGGGAGGGGGAGGATGAGGTGGAGGCCCTAGAAATTTCAATAAGCAATTGGAGAAATGGTTTGTTTCCACTATGATTTGATCCTAGCCCTTGGTTTCTTTGTTTGATCATCATGATCAGAGAGAGAAGCTCTAGTTTGGGTGTGGTTCTTCTACATCCTACTAATATATATATATATATATATATATATATATATATATATATATATATATATATAGACATACACACTCTATTTAATTATGCATAGCAATATTTTCATATATATACAATGCATAGCTCATTCCAAGCATATAATCCAATTCAATATAATTCAATCAAATATATATATACAAATATATATAAATATATACATGCATTTACATATAAAAAAACATACAAGTATTCATGTATATGTATCATATACAATCCATTCAGAATATACATACAAATATTCAAATATTCAATGCAATGACCAACTAAAATATTTGTATAATTTAAAAATATAAGAATATATTTAATAAAAATATTATTTACTCATAAGATTGTTTCGTTAAAAACAATCGGAACAACACACAATTTAATTGAGAAGATATCCTGAATATACCTTATCGGGTTCAGAATATATATAATATATCTGAAAATTCCTCAATTAAAACTAATAATCATGAAAATAATATTATCACGTGCAATTCTCAACTGTGCACGGATTACAATGCAAAATAGCTATATACTATTTTGTGGGGTATTACATGCATTCTTCACGCCATCTGGTATAACGGCCACTAACAATGAGGCAACGACAAGGAGAGTGCGAACTGTAGTCATCTGTGCAACTGGAAAAAAAGTCTCATCATAATCAATGTCATACTCATGAGTAAATCCTCGTGCAGCTAGTCGAGCCTTGTGCCGCTTAATGGAACCATTAGGTCGATATTTGACCTTGAAGATCCACTTGCAGCTAACAGGCTGAACGCCCATAGGCAGTGGAACAACTTCTCAAGTGCCAGTCTGATCAAATGCACAGAACTCCTATGTAATAGTTTTCCACCACTCGGGAAATTGAATAGTTTCCTGATAGGTTCTGGGCTCACGTGTGGAGTGTATAGCAGTAAGATATGTATGAAACTGTGATGAGTAGGAAGCAAGGGTGGAAAAACGAAACTGATTAGAGGGACCAGTGGCATCAGGTGTGTAACGGGCCGGTGGGATGCCTGAGGTAGAACGTGTAGACTAACGAACCGGTGGTGGATGGGCAGTGTGTGGGGGTGAGATAGGTGGAGTGGGTTCATGCAGCTGTGGAGATGCAGGTGGTGACGATGCATGATGTCGCAGGGATGCAGGTGGAACGTTAGTATGAGATGGGAAAGGCACCAAAGGAGTGGGATCATATGGAATGCGTGAAGGTAAGGCTGGGGAGGTAGGTCCAACTATAGGAGAATCGAGAAAACTAGCATCCTCAGGAGAGGTCAAGTAGTAGGGAGAGTCTTCTATAAAGGTGACATGTCGGGAAATACGAACCCGACCCGCCAAAGGATCAAAACAATGATATCCTTTTTGTTCTGTACTGAGACCTAGATGAACACACTTAGTAGCTCGAGCGGTGAGCTTCGTGCGCTCAGTGGGGGAAAAGGACATAACAGGTGCACCCAAAAGTACAGAGCAACTGTAGTCTGGCGGTGAATAACGAAGAGCCTCATGAGGTGATGTGCCAGATAGGGCAGACGAGGGAGTGATGTTAATGAGACTGACAAACGTCATAATAGCTTCAGCCCAAAAAGAATGAGGAACAAAATAGGAGAGTAGAAGAGCATGAGTCATCTCAAGGATGTGATGATGCTTACGTTCAGCTACACCATTCTGTTCATGTGTGTGAGGGCATGATTGCTGAAAGAGGATACCATGAGATTGAAGGATCGATCTCATAGCAGTGGAAGTGTACTCACGAGCACTGTCTGAGCGAAAGGTTTGATATGCAAACCAAACTGAGTGTGAACCATGTTCGTAAAGAATTGGTAAATGTCAGGTATCTCAGAGTGTTGCCGCATAAGAAATACCCATGTGTATCTAGTAAAGTTATCGATGAAACTAACATAATAGAGATAACCTTTGTGTGAAGGTGTAGGAGAGGGTCTCCATATGTCAGAGTGCTTAAGTTGAAAATGATTGGTGGTTTGAGAAGTGCTTTTGTGAGGAAAAGGGACTGTTATGTGTTTTGCCAAATGAAAATCCTGATAATCAGACAAATGAGTAAAGAAAGAGGACCAGGGGCACCACAACGGGATAAAGCCTTGAATCAAGACTCACTAATATGTCCTAAATGTATGTGCCACAGACCAGCATCAGAGAACACAACACCAGCAAAATGAGGATGAGATTTATGGGCATGAAGACAATCTAGATGGTATAGACAACCCTATCAACTAGCATGCCCAAACTCCTGACCAGTATGTGAATCGGTATTAGAACAACCTAAAGAATCAAATGTAACGACAATACCACTATCACATAGTGCACTAATGGAAATAAGGTTCATGGATAAATGAGGAGCATAAAGAACATAAGGCAATGTGAAAGTGAGAGGTAATAGACTCCGAGTGTGTAGTGAGAAGTTGTGAGCCATCGGCAGTGTGTAGGGATGGAGAGCGAGTGGAAAAAATAGTGATGGTTGTGAGCAATGTATAATTACTAGTAAGATGATGTGATGTACCAAAATTTTAAATTTAGGAAGAATTCATATCGGGAGTAACAAAGAATGCAGGGGCAGAGGGGCCAGTAGTGACAGACTGACCTAAGAGCTGGAGTTTCAGCTAAGCGAGGCGATGCTGAAGATTAGCCCAATCAGTAAGAGTCGACAAGGTCGGAGTAACAATCATGGCCGAGGATGTAGGGAAGAAGTGCTGCGAGAAGGAATGAGACTGGTGTCACTGTGGCAGGGATCCAAGTGAGGTCAGAAATGTTGCTGGTGTCAGGATTGGGATAGGGAGCTGGATGGTGCTACTAGTTGCATAAAAAGGGGTGGGGCCGGGGTAGGAATGATGCTGGGAGAAAAAGGGAGGAGGCAAGAATCAGGATGATGACGAAACTACATCTGTCTGGATCTGGAGGGAGATCAAGATGTGAGGGGGTGTGAAGAGGTAGATGTAGCAGCAGGGAAAGTTGGTGGAGAATGAAAGAGACCGGTGAGACTGAGGTTCCATTGGAAAAGAAAATACCTACATTTTCTTTTGACCGACGACGACGAGCGGTGGCTGCGGCAGTGGTGACGACGATCGATGGGGACAACAACAGTAAGTAGAGGTAGGATGAAGATTAGGGTAGGGTTTGTTTGGATTTGTGTAGGGTTAGATTTCAGTTTAGGGTGATGGATTTAGGTAGGTTTGTGTGTGTGTGTGTGTGTGTGTGTGTTGGGGGGGTGCAAAAAATGGGTTAGGATTAATAGGGTATTTGAAGTAAAGTGTTTCAGGTAAACGGGTCTAGGTAAGTAGATGGGTTGGGTTCAGGTTAAAAAGAACGGAAAAATGTTAGGGTTTGGGTTTGGGTGAGAGTCGCTGATGTAGGGGGGATCGACGGTGGAGTTTTGGAAGTCAGCAGGGGTTGAGGGTTGAGGGTCAACAATGAAGTTTTGGGAAGTTGGCATTTTGGGGAAGTCGAGGCGGCTAGGGTTTCGGGTGGAGGGTCCATGATGGAGTTTGGTGTTTAGGGAAGTCGATGTTGGGTTGCTGTTGCTGTTGATGTTGCTAGTGATGGCGATGGTGAGTCGACAAAGCTTCAGATGGTGAGTCAACGGCGGGTGTTAGTCGATGGGTTTAGTCGACTGTGATAGAGTTGTTGATGTCGAAATTCGGAAGTTGACATTGCTGTTTGTTTGTCGATGGATCTAGTCGACGGCGATGGAGTTGTTGATGCTGGAATTTGGAAGAAGAATGTAGATTAGAAATTTGTGAATAAGTGGATTTGGGATTAGGGTTAGGGATTATAGTTATGCTCTGATACCATATTAAGGTTAACAGAGAGATTGGAAAAATATCATTGGATTATTGGATTGATTATAACTGAGTACAATGACTTCTATAGTTAGGAGGGAAGCAAATACTAAACTGATAGATAACCTGATATGGGACTACTGATACATAATCCGATATGTGACTAAATATATAATACAATATCTAATAGGTGGACTGGTGGACTTACTAGTCCAGATCGTTACAAAGGACGATGCTATCACATCAAGTCCATTGTTGGGGAAAGAAAATCTATTTATTGCTTATGTGGCTTATCCTTTTGACCTTTTTGAAAACGGTTCTGTTACTAACATGTTTACTTCCATTGTAGGTAATGTCTTTTGGTTTTAAAGCCCTACGAGCTCTACGTCTGGAGGATCTACGAATTCTCATGCTTATTTCAAAACTTTCCAAGACCTGCCTCCCATCATCCAAGTTGAAAGAGATAAATTGAACAAGTATGGTCGTCCCCTATTGGGATGTACTATTAAAAAATAATTGGGATTATCTGCAAAAAAACTACGACATACTTGTTTATGAATGTCTACATGGTGGCCTTGATTTTACCAAAGATGATGAAAACATGAACTCACAACCTTTTATGCATTGGAGACAAATATGAACCGATTCAGTCAGATCACTTCGTTTAGTGGACGCCTATGCCTCTAAACTAGGCTCACCGAAGAAAAAGACTGTCGTACAAAATGAAGAGAGACGAAGTATGCAATCCGATCAGTGTGAGTAAGGTAGCCTTCTTCTTCATAGGATGGAGTATACCACAACTAAGGGGGGTGTCCCACCTAATTGTTCTACTGGTCTTTAGACAAAGGAAAACTACTTTATTTTAAGGCCTATTTAGTCTGAACCAGGCTCTTACACTACTTTATATGCAGTTCCAGATATGTCTTCCTAATCTACGTTTAGGCTACCAACATTCGTACACATCTTCTCTTTCTTATGTTATGTATGCATATCGTCCCTTCTTCCTTTCAAATCCATTTCTAGGTCGGTATGCTAGTAGGTATGTTCTGATAAAAGAAATGTCCAACAAATACCTATATTCAGCTCAACGAATCTTCTCCTTTCTTTCCCTATCTTAAGGGGAGGTGCACCTTTGGGTTCTATTCAAGTATTCTTTTCCAACAATCACTTATGGGCTATTACATTAGTGGCCAATGTATTTGAATAGCTTTCTTGCTCCTTACTTTTTTTATTCTTTGTAGAATTGGTTTGAAAAGGCTAACATGAAGTCTACTGCCTTCAATCAGGGGGCCCAAATACCTCATTGGGAGGTGGCTTTCACTTGTGGTCTCCTATGTCTTTTGTGAACTCCCCTACCAAAGAACAAACTCGGTTTCCGCGTATTAGAGCTGTAATTCTTCAAATCTCTTTGTTAACAAACCTCACCTTCATTTAGACTAGTTTTGAAGCAGTCATCTGCATACCACCATTGGTTAAGTGCAGTGGCCAATGCAGCCCAGTAATCACGTATAATATGGATCTACTATTATGCCAACTATTATTAGTTTTCATGCATCTCCTCTGTCTCAGCTATAAAAACTAAAGGCAAGCTATGCCGTTACGTCCATTCGGAGATGGAACTTCCGTAGCAAAGGAAGTTGTAGCAGCAATCCAACAAGAAAGGAATGATTGTTGGCTAGCACTTCATCTGAGACGTCTATCTCACTTTTTTCCTTCTTTCCCTCTCTATTTAGCTAGCCTTTCTTGATTCTTGAACAACCTCTCATGTTCGGTCTAGTCAGCGTTCTAGTCAGCATTCTTTATTAGTACATCTCTTTCTCGAATGGAAATATCAAATAGTCAAAGTAGGAAACTGCGAAGAATAGTGTAGTAATTCAACTCTCCTTCTCTTCTCAGATGCGGCCTTACGAAAGATAGATTGAGGTGCACCTCTTTCATCTCAAATAGATAGTCATCGGGTTTAGGGAAAGGACGATAACTTTCAATGGCACGAATCAACTTCTTAATCGAGAACTAACCTAGTTGAAAGATAGCAGTTGCTAAAGCCGAGACTGCTTGTATTGGTATTCTTTAGTTTATTCATTGGTTCAATAGAAGTTCATTTTAATCTAGGAGTAATAGATTTTGATATATTATCAAAATGGTTAACCCTGTCCACATATTTTTTTCCATCCAAATTCAAATGATTCTTTGGATTGGTATGATTTTTTTTGAAAAAAATCCAGTTTCTTTAGTAAGTATCCATTTTTGGATTATTTATAGCATCTATTTTATATGGATCTGTTTATTCATCTCTACAGAATTTGGACTTAATCAATTCTTTTATAAAGAGGAATAAAAAACAAACTGTAATAGCAGCGACCAATTGAACACCTGATATCTTAGGAGGATTCCAGTCTGAGTCATCACATGTCCTATGTTCTTAAGTAACTTATGATATAGTAACCCCCCTCTATCAAAATGATAGAAAAGGAAGGCGTGCTTGCTTCTTATTCCCATGATTGATCTTTTCAATCTCTGCCCCGCTTCCATGTGGGTCCATGTAGAGAATGAAGAGGGGGCAAGGCGTTTACTACGCCCTCTTAAGAGTGCTTCTTGAGGCCCCACTCACTCTCCTGAATAAGTAAGGCACCATTAGCTTGGGCTGTTGAAGCCCCCAACGTTCTTCCAGACACTGGATTAGGGTTAGCTCTGTAAATGTGAAGAGCCAAGTGTATTGTGGTGTAGTAGGCACTTCTAGGCCCCTTCCTGGCTACTGGAGCACTCCAATGCTTCGGGCAGTACAAACCCTCTGTCATCCATTGCCTTTTTTTTTTTGGGGGGGGGGGGGGGTTCCTCGAATCACACGTGGAATGAAATCGATTCTTTTTTAGATATCCAACGAGAAAACTCTACTGTGCTAGTGGACTACTTCGGGCCTCCGTTCGCTGGATGGATCTTTCTATTCATATATTTCTGTATATAGCAAGAAGCCCCAAATCAAGTGAATTGGAGAATTTTATCAACATCAAGTGTCACAAATATGTCTGCTATTTCACATAATTTTCTAAAACACGTTATGACGGTGCAAATCGACAATTTGTTTTTATGCAGGTTTCTTTAAACTTCCCTAACAAATTGATGAAGTGCCTGATGAATTTAATGGTGGTAAGCTACCTTTGATGAAGTGCCTAATGAATTTAATGGTGGTAAGCTACCTTTGATGAAGCGGAGATCAGGTTCTATCAAAAAATGATTTCATTCCCACCAGTAATTAACAACAAAAGTCATACTCGAGGCTTCAAAATCCAGTTTAAAAGTTTGGTGCATAAAAAGGATCTGTGGTCCCGTATCTCCATCCACTGCAGAAAAGGGAGTTCTAAAGTATGTAAAAGAATTCAGGGAACCCGGCATTCTTCTTTTCTAAGACAATAGATCATGCATTCTGGTCATATTGTGAATTTGAACTTGGTAGAAAGAAGAAAACAACTTGAGATTGCCTCTTCATTTCACAGTTTTGCCCTCCTTTCTTTTGTTTACTTTGTGCCATTTTCAGAAAGCTAAACCTCAAAATTCATTTCACATTTTGAGCAACAGAAGTCATTGATGCTGACACAAAATGATTCTCTGTTCATGCTAGGTGATTTGATTTTTACCTCAAAATCCATTTCACATTTTGAGCAACAGAAGTCATTGAGATGCTGACACAAAATGATGCTCTGTTCATGCTAGGTGATTTGATTTTTATAAAGGCCGTACTGTAAGCCTTGTCTTCTTACACGGCTTAACAGTTGAATTTCTCTGATTAAGTAACCAACAGTATAACCACCAGACAAATGCTATGAAACGACTGGAATGACAGTAGAAATAACAATCCTGACAAAATTTCCCATGATTCAGTTGCAATCAATCATTTGAATACTGAAAAAAAAACAGAAGAATCTTTGAGTATTTTGGCAAGCTTGTTCTCAAAACGGTAACAAACCTGGAATTCTGACTGACATTGGTTTTTAAATCCTAGTTTAACAAAATCCCTTTCTAAAGCATACATAGGTTACAGGAAAATGTAGCAGGGTAATACAGTGGCAATAGAAAGTCCAAGAGACAACGCACAAACATTAACCTACACATGCATTTATCTGCTGCACCCTGGAGACACATCAGCAGATCTGGATCGAGATCCAGAAGGTGAACCTGAGGGACGTCTCGGCGATCTCACATCGGAGCGTCTCTTTTCATCATTATTGGAGTCCTTTCTGCAAATGTATCACAAATGATGAATCTTGAATCTTTATATATAACCAAAATTGTACACATTTCATAAAGGTTTGGTTTGATATAAATTTATTATAATTCTTGAAAAGCAAAGAGAATGGCTAATTTATAAATGGTTATAGAACCATAGAAAGATTGAATAAATTTTTGTCAACAAAGAGACAATGGCTAATTTTTAAACGGTTATAGAACCATAGAAAAGTCGACGGAATTTTTGTCATCAACTTGCTGGTACTGAAGAAACTAACTCTACAGTAAAAGATTGGCCAACACAACACTTTACGTCCATCTTTTTTTTTGGGCTAGAAGTTGTTAACAACACATGATGAAAATTAGCAACTGTTACAAAATACTTTTGTACTAATATGTGCATGGAAACGAGACCCAAATTACTCCTACAAAGGGAATTAGTGAATGTTAGTCATTTAGCAATTCCCCTAATCTCCAACCAGAAAATTAGCAACCGTTACAAAATATTTTTGTACCAATATGTGCATGAAAACGATAACCAAATTCATTCCTACCAAGGGAATGAGTCAACGTAGTCATTTAGCAATTCCCCTAATCTCCAACCAGTAAAAGGCAAAAAAACACATTGCAAGTGCAAAAAAGAAAAAAAAGAAGTGCAGTAAACTATGGGATATTTCACTTACATAAATAAGGACATCTCCAAAGTCTCTTTCTGGAATTTAAAACGGTAGATATTAAATTACACTACACTACTTACAAAAATGTGTGCAAAGTTTGACAAGGCATCTTAACTTTAAAGCATCAATGAAAATGTTAAAATAATATGTTCAGCCTAAATAATTGCTACATCTGATTTGTTTTGTAATGCACTCATCAATGGTCTTGAGGAAGGTCAGTTGACTTTTGATTCAAGAAAAAATTATTTGCTTAAATCTAGGTTATAGACCAAAATTCATGTCTTGGAAATTTGACACATAAACAAACTAGGGGAGAGTTTGAAATTATTGCAAGGGATATACAGAGGTACGGTAACTGATTCTCCAAACCAGTCCACACGAAAAGGAAAAATTTCAGTAAGAGACATGTAGATTCTACAGGAACTTACTCCGGATAACCATGGTCAGGTTGATTTTGGCGATCACCACTGTAACCTGGAGACCTTGAATGCCGATGATACTCATCATGTTCTTCTCGATTATCTCTTGGAGACCTTCCACGGTTCGAGTGCATTTTTTTTGGCGAAGCAGAGTAATCATCTTGCCGTCTCGGTGCAGGAGAGTATGACCTAAAGAAGAGTATCAGCATGGTCATTTATTGCAAACATTAAGAATCTTTTTTTTCCTTTTCTATTAACAAACATAAGTATATATACTTCCGCGAATCATAGCTAACCTGGATGCCCGGCGAGTCCGAGAAGTAGGGCGATAGTAAGGGGAGTGAGAACGAGACCTTGAACGTGAACGCCCTGCAGACATCCATAAATGTTTTTAGAAAAGGAAATATTTGGTAGAAGCTAGAAACTTCAGAAAAGGAGCAAAAACTTTGAACTAGGACCATTTAACTACTGGCTAGCTCTCTAGAAACAAATATTCTATACACCAGTTATTGGAGATACAAGGCATTTTAGGGCATTATCTAAGTGAAGAAGATTAGACAATGTCAAATGTCACTAGCAATCTCTCTATAACCAAATAACCTAACCCTCTATCGAAAAATATCGGGCACTATCTCAAAAATGAAGAAATTTGAAGAAAATTTGCAATGTAAGTAGTTCTCATTTGATGACCACATGATCAGACAGCTAGTATTCAATTAAATTGAAGAACAAATGTATGAAAATAACTACTCATAGGGTGCATACGAGTAAAGTATCAATTACATGAATTACTGATGGTAATGTTTGAATTATATTCCCAGACCGCAAAAAGTTGGTAAACAAAAACATACACCAAGTAAGGAGACAATAAGCCACAACGAACCAAACACCATAATTAGGATGAATAATGCTTAATTTGCAGTAATCTGGCAAGGGTACACATCTCTTAGTTATCCCATCTCTTAGTTCTTATTTGACAGGTACTAAGATATTTTACCCATAAACCACAAACTCCATGCAATCCACAATTTAGGGTGCAAATTTAATATTTTGGTAAATAATCAATTTATTTCGATATCATTAATGTTGAGAATATTTGACATCTTTCTACAAGCAATCCTCACATACATTTTGTATGCAAAATCACAACTGACATCAACAGTTAACCTTGGTTACTCTTAAAAACAGTAGCAAAGAAGATATTTTTCCATGATTTTCTTTTAAAAAGTTAATAAAAACCTACACTAAGTAGAGAATAAAAAAGGCAGAAGCAGGGATGCAAATTACCAAGTCTTAATAGTGGATATTTTAACTAAAAATATGTAACAATCGAGAAATTTACCATATCCAGGCGAACGACGACCATCGTGACGGGAAGGCCCACTGCAACGGCCCATTAATATTAAGTACATATGCTTAAATATCAAATCAGTTGTAACCAAACAAATTAACAACTAAAGGAAAAAGATGTCTAAGTACCCAAGTCTCTCTCTATGGCGCATATCGTCAGGCCGTTTCCTTGATTCAGAAGCAACCACCACAGTTATCTCCCTGCCACCAAATCGTTGGTGATTCATGTGGTATTGGGCCTCTGCAGCGTCATAGGGGTCTACAAACTCCACAAATGCAAAACCTCGGGGCTCACTGCAAAATTATTTTAAGCTTAATTAGCAGTGCTAATTAACCGCAATATAGAACCAAACAAGGTAAGTGTAAAAGATAGCTGTTTACTAAGTTTACCATCAGCTTTGTCATCATTTAATGTCTTCCTAAAGATCTTCATGTTGCACAAACAATGACTTACTATTGCTTCCATCAATAAAGATACTCAAGTATCATAAAAAGAATCTAGCAGGCCATGCTCTAATGTCTTCAACTCCCCTTTTAGAGTTATAACTTAACAGCAACTTCAAAAAGTGATTTTATCTTGATACTCTTCAAATGATTGCAACTACTTGAAGCACTTGAAATTAATTTTCGCTCCAACTTCTCATGCAATCCAATTTAATGGGTCATCAATATAACTTTATCTTCAACAATCTCATATTGATCTTGGATTTCAAATGCTTCTTCAAGGGAAGATGCTTCATTTGAACATGACTCTACACCTCAACCATGGAATAAATTAGGCAAGTGTAAAAAGTGATCCCCAAAGAATGTTCGGCTTGTAATTGCTTCAATTCAGTGCACCCCTGAGAATCAGTGTAAAAGAACAACTCACTGCAGAAGGAAAATAGAATAATATAATAGCAAGAAAAATTCCTTTAAAGGGAAAATTTCTAGTCTGCCACACTGAAATGTGTCCAAGGGAGAAGCAAGGAACTACACTCAGTTCTTTTGACGTCTAAAGGAAAACATGAAGATATGACTTTCGAAGGATCTTTGAATACAAATGTTAATTGTAAAAATTTGAAATTTCTATCAAGTTCTTAAATGACAAAAGTAAGAAAATAGGAAAGTGATTCGTTCAGCTCATTGTGTCTCAAGATGACTGAAATTCCCTATAAAAGATTTAACAATCTTACCTCTATCTTGAATCTTTTCTAATCTCATCCAAATTAGAAGTTAGTCTTTTAGCACGACTTTTAAACTGACTGATTAAAAGAGGTGGGTAAAATGCAAACTAGTGCCGAAGGATGCCAAAGATTGGTCTTCCATAGACCTTTTATCAACTTGAATACAAGCCTCATTTTATGTAGTGATGATGATGATGATGATGATGATGATGGGATGATATAAAGCCAACCAGAAATAATCAACATCAAGAACCAACACTACAAAGAACATATGCACAAAGCCACATAATATGCTGACTGGCTTCGGACACTTTCTGGACACTTCTAACATATGTCCTAAATTCCAATATACGCTTATTTGGGACACTTCTTAGTCCCTTCTCATATACTTGTTCACATTTTTCTTTGCACTGGTAAGTTTATTACTTTTGTCAAAGCTCTTCATATTTTGTAATTTTGGAACTACGAAACTATTAACAATTTTAAATGGACGATAGATCTCTTCTTCTGACTAACTCAAAAATCAAAATTATAGCATGTGATGTCATTTCCAATAAACCTATCCAACCAATATATTACACTATAATATATAGCTTCATAGCCGTGTCCTTGTCCTACTTTTTACATATGCTGTGCCTGTTTCATGTCTCACAATTGTATCAGTACTCATACTACCTAGGTATTATGAGATATTCCTTGGAATTGTTGGACTAACAAGGCCAAATCACCAAGTGTTGTATTTCGGTACCAATTCATCAAGTCCAAACGTTAAAATCCTTAGACATTTTGCAAAACTATAAACAACTAGCTCATCAAAGAACAGAGAATAAAAGAACTATTGAAGGTGAGAATCAAGACAGTAGGTGTGGTAAAAACTCCTTTATGTCTGAAGTGGACAACGATCCTCCCAGAAGAAAACAAGTCGAAGATTGCATCCACAACTATGCACAAACATCTGAAAAGTAATTGAGCCCCCACACCGCACAACATAACACTTCCATACAAAGACTAAAAATTGGTATAGACAGGTAAAAACAGACCTCAATAATTTCACACTATTACATATTTTCTAGACCCTTGTAGACCTGATCTCAATGAGTTAGTATATGTGTTCACGTGAAATCAACCCAAAACCCAAATCCTTACCCCCTGGCAGAATTGTTTGACTTCCCACCGTAAGTGAATCAACTGTAGAATGTGGCAAGAGGATCAACTACAACAACAACCTCCAGTTTGCAATGGAGAAACAGCCACAAAATTTGCAAGTGATGTGGCAAAAATTTTCAACTTGCATAAATGATTTAATTGGGTTTTCATCGTCTTGCCCTTTACATGTTTTTTTCCTGCCGGCTGTCATTTTTTTAGTATTAAATCTCCTTCATTGTTACAAGAATCTAATAGCATTAAGTCCCTTTCTCGTTATCATTTTCTGTATTCTAAAATATTTGTACGGTACTACGATCACATTTTTAAATCTCCTTCATCTCGTTGGAGATCTAGGTCGAGATCTCCTCTCCGTACCCTCGCCAAGACGAGAACCTATATTTTGGAAAATCTTGTTTGGAACATTTTTTTCGAGATCTTGGCCGAGATAGAGAAATATCACCTGATAAGTTACAGCCCGAAATTTCGTCATTTCGGCTTCTTTCATTCTTTGGGTTAGGCTTCGAAATAAAACGGGTTTTTCGACACGTTAAACATACCCATACTTCAAAAATCTATTTCCCCAACACTGAATGCAAAAATCTAGTTATATCACATTCTCTCCTATATTTCTATTTTGTTCTACGAACATTTTTTGTGCTTGATTCATGTCTATACTTGCATTATACAATTTTTTTAATCACAAGTGACATCTAAGAACATCTAATTTATGTATAATATTAATTTAAATACAATTATTGAGTGGATGATATGGATACCCAATGATACCATCTCCCCACGATATCTCCTTCCGAGATAAGAAACCCCTTGACGAGACAAGTCCAAGATCGGAGATCAGAGATTTAAAACCACATGTACAATAAGTAAAATATTTTCTCTAATTCATCTATTCTAAACGATTTGTACGATAAGTAAACATGACACCCACCAACTTCAACTTTGAATTTACCTTTAGGGTAAGTTTTTTGTTAGAATATACAGATGAACTATTAACTGTTTCATACTAAAACTTTCACGAACAGTACATGACACCGCAAAAGATAGTCATCCCAACATTTTCTTAGTTTCAATTTCCCAAACAACATTTTATATTTCTCAATTTCCCCCTGACTATCCTAAAATCTTGAGCCATTTACTCAGATTTCCCACTTACCACAACATTGCATTGCAGATTATCTCACAGAATGCCAATTCAAGTTTACTAATCAAAAGGAAAACCAAAGTTGAGTAGCTCCTTCATCCAAAACATCAAATAATGTCAAAAAGTATTGAATAACTACCTACCTTAGCCACCTAGACCAGAATTGGTTACTGTTCTTCACACGGTATAGTAAAGCACTGAATCATCTAAAATGGCACCTTCTAATCATATAAACTAACCAGATGAACTAGTACAATATTCATCCCTCCACCTTTCGTATTTATAGGAATAAATGAAGCCTAAGAGCATCTGTAGTTGTTCGAACCCAAAATTTGGGTATTTGGCATTTAGAAATAGGAATTTTGGGTTCTAGCTGTAGTCGTTTGAACCCAAAATTTGGGTTTTTTTTTAAAAATGAGACGGACGATAGATGTAGTTTCGTCCCGTTTAAATTTTTTATTTAAATTTAATATGATCTCGGACGGAGGATGATTTTGTGTGCGACGAAATTGTGGGCTAAATATGCATTGGAAGAAATTTGTTATTTCGTTGATACATTTAAAGTAAAAAAATTGTACGCATAACAATTCCTATAGGCCTCATTCCATCTTATAGCCCTTGAACCCAAAATTCACACCAATCTCAAAGCTAATGTGTACGCATAACAATTCCTATAGGCTTAATTCCATAGAACACACCCTTCAAATTTTGGCAAAAAAATTAACGGCCGGGAGATCAAATCCCGTCCAATATATTTTAAAAATTTTAAAAAAATTGGGACGAGATTTCAAATCTCGTCTGATATATTTTTTTTAAAAAATTGTTGGGACGAGACTTCAAATATCGTCCAATAAGATTTATGGGTAAAATTTTGAACAAACGAAGATTCATGTTTCGGATACTATATTTTGGCAATTCCTATATCTCTTCCCAAATATGGGAGACTATTGTTCCTCTTAATCCCAAAATTTGGGTACTTAGCCAATGACTCGGGGACTTTTTTTGGCAAAATTTGCAAATTTTGGGTATATAGTCGACGACTACAGATGCAGGTGCAAAAAATATCTTATAACTGTTTGCACATTTGCAATGCCTTAATTCTCAAGGTGTAGTATAAATGGGTCCCAACGTCAATAAGTAGGAAATCAATATATAGTATAATAAGTACAATCTATTAAAATAGAAAAATGGAGTGAGACATAATCAGGATTTCAAAATGAGGTGCAGTTTAGAGACTATGCTGGTTTAATGGTTTTCAGAAACAGCAAAGTAACTTGATGAACAAAAATATCAATATAAAATAATTCTAAAGGAAAATTGAAGGGAAAATAATACTTGAAATCAACTGCCAAAACAAATAGGATAGTTACTAAAATCTTTAACATTCAAAACTTACCCTGAGTGATAATCCTTTGGCAAATAGACATCTCTGACCCGCCCAAATCTTTCAAATGGAACTCGAAGATCCTCTGATCTGAAGACATAAAACAGAGTTGTTTGTTAAATAACATGAATAAATACCCGACTTATATGTAGGGTCTCCGTCTCCCTTATAGCAGGGTTTTAACTGCAAAAGGTGAACCCAAGACACTCTGCCATCGCCTGAGGCCAGAGTCACCCAAAACGGTGCTCGCATGAGTGAAAAAAAGGTGCAAGAAAAGAATATACAAATAAAATAACATTATATTTGTAGCATGTAGCATGTAGCATATAGTAATCAAGTCAATTTTTAACTAGAGGACAAGCTAAATATGAATAATAAGGCAAAAAAAGTATACACATACAGGGAAAATCTATGAAGTACACGTCATAAAAAAATTTGTTACCAAGACAATACAATTTATTAACTTAAAAACTATGTTATCAAGTAGAGAAGAATGCACAGTCGCAGATAGCTACTCACATAACAAATTATATAATGGTCTAAATTATCTATATAATAAATTACAAAGAAAGCTATCAAGTGGCTCTCATTCAATCTCCCCTAAAACCAATGGCCTAGATTGATTCTCACAAAACATATTTTCCCGCCGAAAATTTCAAACCCCAAAATTAAAATTTTCCCCCCAAAACCAAAAAACTCATTACTTTATTACTATCTCTCTCTTCTATCTTCACTTTTTCATATTTCTTTCTTTCTCTCTCTCTCCCTCTCTCTCTCCCATTCTTTCTTTATTACTTAGAAATTTAGATTTTAAGATTTCAGGTTTGTAAAATTTTCAGAATTTTTATGCTTCTTTTTATTGCACATGTTATATTGAAAATAGCAAATATCTCTTTAACAGTTAAATTTCATCATTTTCCACACTTAAAGTTCTAAGAAGTTGGATTTTACACCCTCATTTATAATTATTTTTCAACATATACTAATAGAAATATGGACTTTTATTTACAACTAATTATTATCATACTATTCGAACTTGAACTACATAATTGTTGTTTTACTGTTTACAAGGCTTTTCGTGTGCTGTATCGTTCCGAAAACGTGCCGTAGGCACGTGCCCACGGGCAAATCTAGTAAGTTAATAAGATCTCAAGTCCACTCCAACTACTAAGCATTTTATAAAGTTAACTAATCAAAGTCGTAAGAAACAGATCGACAGATGTTGAGGCATGTGGAAAGGAACATGGTAAAGGAACAAAATGAATTGACGGGAGAAACAAACCATCACATAAATAAAATAATATTCACCTGCAGTTCAGGGGAATGTTTCGAACCAAAAGGCTCTGGCCTTCCCTGCGTCCACCATAACTACCATTCTTTCTCCTTGGTGGACTTCTTCCTCTTCCACCATATCCCCTTCGTGGAGGGCTATTGTAGGGGGGGCTGTACCTCCTCATCGAGGAACTGTAATAAAAAATAGGTTAACAATTTATAAGTAGCACACATTTAAGCAGGTAATTTGAAGGGTACATACTAACTAATCTGCTATTATCAAATCTTGATCCAACAATTCATATTAACATTGCGTCTAAGCCACAAGGTATGTTCATCCTATGTGACAAGATACCTTGAATTTTTTTTAATTATAAAGTGATACAAGAAACGTCCTTGTGTTTCATTAATCATTAAAATGAATTTAATTAAACTAATTGAAACAAGTAAAATATATAAATGATGCTCGTACACCCTAATTTATGAAAGCATGATGACTTGGGGTGCTTCTGGATACGGATATATCCAATCTAATCTGGATCCATATCTGAACAGAAACTCGTTCAATAGTTCACATAACCTTAGTTGTAGCCCATTGGTACTCTACTTCGGTGGCAACTATAGGGTTCTTGGGTTCAAACATTGGCCTATTCATTTTATTTTTTTCTTCATTATATCTAGAGTAAAATTTAATTTACGCCCCTGAGTTGACTCTGTTTTTTCCTAGTCCGGGCTTTTTAAACTTATCTATATGTATACATATTTTAAATCTTTAAACTCTTTTGTATACCCCTCTAAACCCCTCTAAACTAAAATATTACTCAATAACCACTGTGATACCCATTTTATATATTAATGTACAATCATCATTTATTTTATTTTTTAATACCTAAACTACCCTTCTCTCTTCTATCCTCTCTCTTCTCTCCTCTCATTTCAACATACACATTTTTTGCTAGTTTTTATATGTTGTGCCTTTCGACTAGGTATTCTTTCTCGATTAATATTTGAAGTTTAAATTACTATTTACAACATTTTGTCATATTCTATCTCATTTCTAATTCTTTTCCATATATTTCATATAATATTGTTTTGATGTCTGAATTTGAATACTTATTAGATACACCATATTTTATTTGAATACATATCCAAAATTTGCAAATATGGATATGATTTTTTAACACCGATATGTGTTTCCATATTCATATGATATTTGCAATATACGGATATGGTATTGCCCATATCCGTACCATATTCGATTGAAAGCACCCCTAATGATGCTCATACCCATTCAAGAAAACAAATCCTAAACCAAATGACAGATATATCATTGTAGATGAGTATATGATCAGGAAAAAACTAAAAAAAATAACTTTATATTTGTTTTATCTAACAAATATTGCATAGTAATTCAGATACGTGAACTCACATGTGTCATAACTTTACTATATATGTTTAATTTTGAACTCACATGTGTCATAACTTTACTATGTATGTTTATATTTGTTTTCGAAAATGGTCTAGGCAGCTCTAGACAGCTCCATTCAGGCCATAGGTGGTCTCCCCAGCCTATCCTTATCTTTCTCAATCATTCTTGACTCTAGGTCTTCCACCAGCAATAGCACCAACTAGGCTGCAAGGAGTGGTGAAAGCAGCAGATAGGCCCGCATCCTCTAAAAGAAGGCGAAAGAAGTGGGCAATTAGATACAGCAGTGAGAGCTTTTTTTTTCTCCTTAATTATTTACCTATTTATTAATCTATCCCCTTAATGTTAAGGGGTACCTCAGTGGCCACTTGATGCCCCCAAACCGCCTACTAGCAGTGTTATGTTATCTGGTTGGTCGAGTCATGTCGAGCCGGGTCGGGTCATGAGTTACCCGGATCCTGCTCTAAGGCAACAGATCCGGTTCGGTTCTGGGGTACCAATGGGTCTAATAATGCATGACAATAATATTTTTTTAATGTTTATTGAAGATCTCAATATTCAAACATATAATACAATTTTTTTAAATCTAGAGGACCATATGAACTAGCTACAATTTTGCAAAAGTGAAAGTAAAATGAATTAATATGTAAACGAAAATAGTTAAGTTGATTATGCAAAATAAAGATTATGAGATGCAAATTGGGAGTAAAAAACGATTGCACATCTTTATCAAGATATGCGAACATATTGAACTTTATTTTCTATCAAAAAAACCATCTTGTAATAATATACTAAATTTAAGTTATCAATCTACCACCGGGACAATCCAAAATCATCGGACCCTAATCTTACCCGTCTAGAATCGGGTCAGGTCGGGTCAATATCAGGTCTGGGTTGGTGTCGGGTAATGGGTAAATGTGACAGTGTTACTTCCTATCATACACAAAATTTATCAGTAATTGATGAGGGGAAAGAATAAGAAATTGGAAGAACACAAAGGGATGCTAAATTCCACTTCGAGAAAAAGAGAGAAATAGATGTAATTGTCAAATACTCAAGTCTGCCTTTCCTTCACTTGATACAAGCTATTTATAAGCTACAAATAACACATATAACCAGGAAACATAAATAGGGAAATAAATACATAAAGCTGATAACAAGAAACTACAACTTCCAAGTAACAACTTCCAATGCGTCACTCTAGAACTTCAGAACTCTCCTCTTCCTTGGAATCTGAACATGAGATACATGAGTTTATTTTCCAATTCCATCAACCATGCATGAATCGGAGTTTTCTATAAGAAGTTATGGTAGAAACACTGAACACTGCCAAGTTCAGATTGTGAATGATAAAATACCAATCATAGTATTTTTACAATAAAAAGCAGTAAATTTAGAGAGAGAAAAAATTATTATATGCCACTTTTTGAAAATATTTGAATTTATAGGACAATTGCCAAAGTATTTGCGTTTGTAGACTCAACAACTAAACTCGCCATTCTCAACGGCGAGTTTAGTTGTTTCATGCTCGCCGTTGGGACACGGCGAGTTTAGTGCTAATTTTTTTAGAAACTCGCCGTACACAATGGCAAGTTCAATTCAAAAAATTTCAATGAAGACTCGCTGTTCCCAACGGCGAGGACATTTATACTAGACTCGCTGTTGGGAACGAGTTTAGTTCAAATTTTTCAATGAAGACACGCTATTCCCAACGGTGGGGACATTTACACTAGACTCGCTGTTGGGAACGGCGAATTTTGTTTAAAAAAAATTCTATGGAGTTTTTTTCGAAAATTCACTAGGTACAACAGAATGTTTCACTCTGTAAAATCCTACATCCTCGCAGTTCCCAATAGCGAGTCTAGTATAAATTCCTCGCCATTGGGAACAACAAGTCTTCTTTCAAAATTTTGAACTAAACTCGCTATACCCAACAGCGAGTCTTGTATAAATGTCCTTGACGTTGGGAATAGCGAGTCTTCATTGAAAATTTTGAACTGAACTCGCCGTTGGGAACAGCGAGTTCTTCAAAAAATTAGCACTAAACTCGCTGTGTCCCAACAGCGAGCATGAAACAACTAAACTCGCCGTTGGGAACGGCAAGTTTAGTTGTTGAGTCCACGAGCACAACTACTTTAGCAACTGTCCTCTTTCTGCAAATATTTTCGAAAAGTGTCAAATAAAAAAATCGTAAATTTAAGCTATATTCTGATAAATTAGCCTACAAAATGTGTAATACCTAAGCCATTATGTAGAAATTTGAAGCAATCTTAATTTAATTATGCAAAAGATATATATATATCTATATAATAAAACACAAAGAAAGCTATCAAGTGGTTCTCCTTTAATTCCCTAAAAAATTAAAGGCTCAGATCTAACCTCACAAAACATATTTTCCCTCCAAACTCAAATTCAAATCCCCATCCAAAACAACTCCTATATTTATTTAATTTTCTCTCTCTCTCTCTCTCTCTCTCTCCCCCCCCCCTCTTCTATTAAAAATAATTAAGAAAATAATTTTTTTTAAAAAAAATTTAAAAAATAAAAAATTTAAAAACTAAAAAAATTAAAAATTTAAAAGCTTTAAAAATAGTTCAAAAAAATCAAAAAAAATCATATAATATGTTTTTTGCTGGACCCAAAAAGTTTCTCATATAATATGTTTGCTACTTCAATTAATTTGCTCGACATCCAAAACTATTTTATACGATCAAATAAGGTGCACCGTTCCGAAGACGTGCCGTAGGCACGTGTCAACGGGCAAACCTAGTATATATATATATATATATATATATATGGGCCCTTCGGTTGCAAAGGGCTTTGGGTGCAAACCACAGTTGCCGCTTAATTACAAAAGACGACTAGAAAACCAAAAGTAGGGTTTTGATCCAGCCTGAAGCTTGGATCCAGTCGACTGCAGCTAGGGATCTAGTCGACTGCAGCTAAGGGAGGAGGCGCATTTGGGATATATTTGATGTATCAATGTACTGGGAATTAAGCAGGTTTACAGGGGTTGGTTTGCATAAGAGCGTCCGCTGTCGTTTTCTAAATTTGCAAAAAATCCATTTTTTTAAGAAACGAAGCACCACTGTCGTTTGCTAAAAATGCAAATTTAGCCAACGAAGTGAACAGTGAACGTCTAAACTTAGCAATCCGCTTTAGCAATTGCTAAATATAAAAGACGGATGATGATCCGTCTAATTAAATTTTATTTTTTAATATGGTCGGACGGATGAAGAAGTTCCGTCGCCAAATTCTCATCAAAAAAATTTACGAAAATGCCATTAGGTAAATAAAAAAATCAAAAAAAATTTTTTTTTGCAAGGACGGATGAAAGCAATTTGGTGTCCAAAAAACTCCACATATTTACCAAAATACCACTAGGTATTTACGGAAATGCCATTTAAGAAATTCAAAAATTCGAAAAAAAATCCAAAAAAATTCAAACGGAGGTTGATCATTCGTCTAATTAAATTTTTTTAACATTAAAAAAAAATTGGTCTCATTCTTTAAAAAATTTGGCTACTCCTAGATTTAGCAAAAAACGATAGTGAGGCTCCCTGTTTTTTCTCTATTTCTATTCCTAAATATAGAGTTAAGTTTAGAAAACGACAGTGGATGCTCTAAATGGCTGAGTCTGTTTCAGCAGTTAGGACATTGTAATAAAGTGCGCTATGCACGTGTACAGCTGTAGAGGAGTGAGTGGGTTCTATGGGACCCTTCTAACATAATTCAGTTGGGACTTTAGGTAATTACGTGCGTTGCACGTGTCTTCAACTTTTGTATATAAAGTACCGTTGTAATCTCAGTTTAGCTATGAATAGAATTTGGACAGTTCGTCTTCTGTTCGTCTATCTTCTTCCTTCTCACATCTTGTGCTCAAACTAGGGTTTGTAGGTCGATGACGAGAAGACGGCCCACTGCGATTCCAATCATCGCTGGAGGCCGAGCTGGAACAATGGTATCAGAGCCAGATCACGATCAGGAGGTGCAGTTGATCAAGATCCGATCCAAGGAGCTGAGCATCCTGAGGTATCCGGAATCGGACTTTGGTCTGGATCTGGAAACAGGGATCAGATTGCGTGAGTGATTGCCAGTAATGGCGATGCTACTCACAAGCAATCCAGCTACGATGAGAGAATCGATCGAATTGGGAAAGCAATTGAGAAATTACACAAGGATTCAAGGCGACGTCATCGTTCTTATAGATCACCGCCTGGAAGGAACTCAAGGTGCAGTGGAAGTGATTCTGAAATGAGTAGGGACTCTCGAAGATCGCCAGGTGTTCGAGATCGGATTTATGATCGGCGAAGAAGAGAAAGGGATCGTGGATGTTACTGGGGACATCGAGGCGAATGACTTGGAGCGGGAAGAACCAAGAGAACTTCGACCACATCAAGGTACATTTTTCCCTAAACATCCGAAGATAGATCTACCTAGCTTTGATGGATCAGAAGACATCACATTTTGGATTTATAACATGGAATATCACTTTCATACTCAGAGAGTTAGCTATTATGAGAAATTGCCATTTAGTGTTTACTACTTGAAGGGGAAAGCACTGTTATGGTGGAGGTGGTATGAGCAACAAGAAGAGGGGGTCACTGACTGGGAAATGATGAAGAGAGAGTTGTTGTTGCAGTATGGGCCATCTGAGTTGGATGATCCAGAAGCAACATTGTATAAGTTGCAGCAACATGGTTCTGTGATAAAGTATCACAAGGAATTTTTGAAATACAGTCATTTGGTGAAACATATTGCTATGTCTTCATTGGTGAGTTGTTATATCTCTGGGTTGAAAGCTGAGTTGAAGAAGGAAGTTAACTGAAACACCCGCAGACTGTCCTAGAAGCTTATAGAGAAGCTAAAGCCAGAGAGTCTATTCTTGAGGATCACAGGAAGAGTTGGAGACAAGAGGGGTACACTAAGGCTATCTCCAATGCAGGGGGGGTGCCTGCCTATTCAAAGTCTAATGTAACTGCTAATGTTCAATCAGTGAGCAAACCTAATATAACCCCACCTACACCACTTGCTCCAGTGACCAGTGTGCCAACCAAAGCCAGAGATCCTCAATTTTTGCAATACATGAAGGAAAGGAGGGAGAAGGGTTTATGCTTCCATTGCGATGAGATGTTTGTCAAGGGGCATAGGTGCACGGAGAAGACTTTCATGTCAGGCCATTCCTTTATGCAGATGTTGGGAGCTATGGATGGGGAGATGCTGGAATATGAAAATTATTTAGATGCAGGAGCTACACATCAAGAGATGAAAGGTGAAGAACTAGAACAAACTAAGGCAATGGCTGATACAGCTGCTATATCTCTCAACACTCTTGCAGGAAGTACAAGTCCAAGAACCTTCCATGCGCAAGGTACTATTAAATCCATGCCTATATGTGCCCTATTAAACACTGGAGCTTCGCACAATTTTATTGAAGAAAAGTTGTTCAAGAAAATGCAACTTCCTATCCATACTAATATGCCACTTGAAGTTACAGTACCTGGGGGTAACCAGTTGTATAGTCTTCGGTTGTGTAAGGGAGTAACATTTATGTGTCAAGGGGTGCCTATTATAGCTGATTTTTATGTGCTCACTATGGACACTAGTCAGCTTGTGTTGGGGGCTCAATGGATAGAGACCTTGGGAGATGTGGTTTGGAATATGAAGGAGAAAAGGATGAGGTTTGAATTTGAGAGGCAACCAAGGGAGTTGAGAGGAATTTTACCACAGGAATGGGATCTTACTAGTGCCAAATCTATATTAAAATGTCTTAATTATATGAAGGGAGGATGGTTGTTGCAAATGTCATGTTTGGCTCAAGAATCCACAGGTGGTGCAACCCCCAAGTTCATGCCAACCTCAGGTGTTAAACAACCTGAGCTTCAAGGAGTCTTACAGAGATACAACTTGGTTTTTTCAGAGAGCATGGGACTTCCTCCTCCTAGGTCTTGTGAACATAGCATACCCTTGATTCCAGGAGCAAAACCAGTTAGCCAAAGACCCTATTACACCCTTATCATCTCAAGAATGAGATAGAAAGGCTAGTACAAGAGATGCTTAGCAGTGGGTTCATCCAACACAGTCATAGCTCTTATTCTTCGCCTATTGTTATGGTGAAAAAATCAAATGGTAGCTGGAGAATGTGTAGATTACAGGGGGTTGAATGAGGTCAACAACAAATACCCAATTCCCATCATTGATGAACTCTTAGATGTGTTGCAGGATTCCAGTATATTCAGTAAGCTTGATTTGAGGAGCGGATACCACCAAGTCAGAATGAGGAAGGAAGACATTCACACAACTGCATTTCGCACCCATGAAGGTCATTATGAATACTTGGTCATGCCCTTTGGATTGACCAATGCTCCTGCCACATTTCAAGCCTTGATGAATGACCTTTTTAGACCCTATTTGAGGAAGTTTGTGTTGGTATTTTTCGATGATATTTTGATTTACAGCTCCAGTCTCTCTGATCATGTGCAACACTTACAAACTGTTCTTCAAACTCTTCAAAATCACCAATTATATGCCAAGCTTAGCAAGTGCTCCTTTGGGGTTGAAAAGGTAGAATACCTTGGGCACGTGATATCTTCTAATGGTGTGGCAATAGACCCAAGCAAGGTGGAGGCAATTCAAGATTGGCCTACTCCCAAAATGTAAAGCTCTGAGGGGATTTTTGGGGTTGACAGGCTATTATAGAAAGTTTATTGCACATTATAGCTCCTTGACTTGGCCTCTAGTTCAACTGACAAAAAAAGGGAGCATTCCTATGGTCAGATGAGGCACAACAAGCTTTTGATCAGGTAAAAAGAGTCTTAACTTCTCCTCCAGTATTGCAATTACCAAAATTTTCCCTACCCTTTACTTTGGAGTGTAATGCTTGTGGATCTGGGTTGGGGGCTGTTCTAATGCAAGAGAATCACCCTATTGCTTTTTGAGTCAAGAATTGAAGGATAAGAAGATATTATTGTCTACTTATAAGAAGGAAATGTTGGCTATATTGCTAGCAGTTAGGAAATGGAGGCAATATCTCTTGGGCAGGAGATTTATCATCAAAACTGATCATAAGCCCCTTAAACATTTGTTAGAGCAAAGATTATGTACAGAAGCTCAGCATGAATGGTTATTAAAGCTGCATGGTTATCAATTTGTAGTGAAATACAGGGAAGGAAAAGACAACCTAGTAGCTGATAAATTGTCTACAAAGTATGAGAATTCGGATGAAACTCTCACAATTGTACAACCAAAATGGTTGAATTTAGTGCAACAAGAGGTGGTCTCTAATCCTTTTTATGAGGAAATTCAGCTTAAATTGGCAGATAGAGATACTCAGTTTGGGCAGGTGAATGGGGTATATTTTTTATAAAGGAAAGGTTTTGTTAAGCACTGATTCTGCACTGTGGCAATGGTTCCTACATGATCATCACTCTTCTCCTCAAGGGGGGCATGCTGGGGTTGATAAGGTTTTGAGTTCCCTTAAGAAAGTGGTATACTGGAAGGGTATGAAGAGAGACATGAAAGAGTACATTAGATCATGTGATGTTTGCCAAAGGAACAAATATCCCAGCTAAAGTCCAGCTGGCCTTTTACAACCTTTACCTATTCCTGACAATGTGTGGGAGGATGTTAGTATGGACTTCATTGAGGGGTTGCCCAAGAGTAGTGGACAGACTACCATATTGGTTATTGTGAATAGGTTGAGTAAATATGCCCATTTCTTATCCTTGAGCCATCCCTATACTGCCAGTTAGTGGCTACAATACTTTTTGCACAGGTCTTCAAGCTCTATGGCCTACCTAAGAGTATTGTTAGTGATAGAGACACTATTTTTATCAGTCAATTTTGGAAAGAGTTGTTGCAAGAACAGGGAACAAAGTTATGTTTGAGTACTGCCTTCCACCCCCAATCTGATGGGCAAACAGAGGTTATGAATAGGGTCTTGGAGACCTACTTGAGGTGCTTCACTGCTTATAAGCCTCAAGATTGGGTTAAGTGGTTGTCTTGGACTGAATTTGGCTATAACACTCATGTTCAAAGCTCTACGAAGCTATCTCCTTATCAGATCCTATATGGGAAGCCTCCCCCTACTGTTCTTTCATATGTACCCAACTCTGCAAGAGTTCAATCTGTAGAAGATGATTTAATTGACAGGGATGTGGCAGTGCAGTTGCTTAAAGATAATTTGCTTCGAGCCCAAGGGAAGATGAAAGTTAAAGCTAATGAAAAAAGAACTGATCGAGAGTTTGCAGTGGGAGATTGGGTTTATTTGAAGCTACAGCCTTATAGACAGGTTTCTGTGGGGGGTATCGAGTGGGCTGATAAAGCCGTGGAAGTCGGATAGAGAAGTAAAAGTTTTAGCTCAACATATACGTATGTCTGCTTTCAAAGCAAGAAGATCAATTGCACAAGCTATCATCCTTATATTATGGACCCTATCAGGTAAGCGAGAGAGTTGGTGCAGTGGCTTATAGGTTGTTGTTGCCATCCAAAGCAGAAATCCATAATGTATTCCATATATCTCAGTCGAAGGCTCATGTTGGGTCATCAGTAGCTCAAACTTCTGCAATTTATGCCCATTACATAGCTGCAGCCCCAAAACCCTACAAAGTGCTGGCTAGGAGAATGGTTCCCCGAAGAGGAATTGCGGTATCTGAAGTTTTGGTGCAGTGGGATGAAGGATCGGAAACGGAGGCTACGTGGGAGAGTTTTGGGATTTATATTGGAGGTTCCCAGCTTTTCGTGAGGTCTTGGAACCTTCTTCAGTTGGGGGAAGGAATGATCCAGCCTGAAGCTTGGATTCAGTCGATTGCGGCTAGGGATCCAGTCGACTGCAGCTAGGGATCTAGTCGACTGCAGCTAAGGGAGGAGGAGCATTTGGGATATATCTGATGTATCAACGTACTGGGAATTAAGCAGGTTTACAGGGGTTTGTTTGCATAAATGGTCTGTTTCAGCAGTTAGGACATTGTAATAAAGTGTGCTATGCACGTGTACAACTGTACGGGAGTGAGTGGGTTCTGTGGGACCCTTCTAACAGAATTCAGTTAGGACTTTGGGTAATTATGTGCATTGCACGTGTCTTCAACTTTTGTATATAAAGTACCATTGTAATCTTAGTTTAGCTATGAATAGAATTTGGACATTTCGTCTTCTGTTCATCTATCTTCTTCCTTCTCACATCTTGAGCTCAAACTAGAGTTTGTAGGTCGATGACGAGAAGACGGCCCGCTGCGATTCCAGTCGCCGCCGGAGGCCGAACAGGTTTTAATTAAAATTTCCTTTGAAACTTACAGTTCCACAAATAATAAGAGAAATACAAGATTATGAATTCAGATAAAAGAATTAAAAACACCCAATCGATCAACCCTAACGATGTCATAAATAAATCTAAGATCTGTAAATAAAACCCTCTGATCAAAATTCGCAGGAATAAGAATTAGACGACAAAATTTGTTTCGTCAAATTAGGGTTTAGAATACCAAGAATTGTTCGAACCTGAAAGAGGAAGAGAGCAGCTGAGGATTGGAATGGCGAAGAAGAAGATGAGATTGGATCTGAGAAACCCTAGCTTCAGCGCACTGGCGGACCGGACGAAGAGAGACATGAGATGTTTTTAAGTGGGCTTTATTTTATATAAAAAAACAGTTTGTTGCTGATCTCAATTTTGAGCCCAACCATGTTGGGTAAATTTCACTAATATCCTGTTGGCTTTTGCTTTGGGCAGCTGATGTCTTTGACTTCAATTTTTCTTAACTAGGGTACTGGTAGTTGTAATTTATATATATAATATATTTATATAGCGTAAAAGGGATATGAGCAACTTGCTCATTTAGTAAATGAGCAATTGATTATGTGGCATGCATGTGATACATTGGACAACTAATCCTTTTAAAGATTGTCCAATCATATGTATGCCACATAATCAATTGCTCATTTACTAAATGAGCAAGTTGCTCATAACCCTTTTACCCATATATATATATTTAGTACTATTTAGACAACCCTACATTTAAGAAAATGATCTATATCTATACTATTATTAAGCAAAGCCCTATTTTGCTGGCTTTTTACTATTATACCCTCACAAACATAAAAGGCTAAAAAAATATATAGGGGTCAAAAATGTAATTTGCATGACTAATAAATGAGAGTAAATCAAAAACCGGGTTGAATTAAATCTATACTATCAAAAACCGGGTTGAATAAATGTCAATGTAATTTGCATGGCCATAAAAAAAATAAAAAATATATAGAACCATGCATGTATATATCATCACGTTTTAATTACTACATCTATACTATTATTAAGCAAAGCCCTATTTTGCTGGCTTTTTACTATTATACCCTCACAAACATAAAAGGCTAAAAAAATATATAGGGGTCAAAAATGTAATTTGCATGACTAATAAATGAGAGTAAATCAAAAACCGGGTTGAATTAAATCTATACTATCAAAAACCGGGTTGAATAAATGTCAATGTAATTTGCATGGCCATAAAAAAAATAAAAAATATATAGAACCATACATGTATATATCATCACGTTTTAATTACTACACTGATAAAGGTGAACAATAGATATAGTCATGCACCCATTAATTAAATTGTGTGATTACTAGAAAGGTGCCTACTAGAAGGTAGTTTGAACAATAGATATAGTCAAGTAGATATCTATTGAACAAGTGAACTAGAAGGTAATTTGAACAAGTGAACTGATTTGACCTGCAAATAAAAGAAGGTATTCAATTAACACGGTGCCTATTAGAAGGTAATTTGAACAATAGATATACTCATGCACGCATTAATTAAATTGTATGATTACTAGAAAGGTGCCTACTACAAGGTAATTAAAATTCATTCATACCCATTCATACCCCTTCAGCCCCTTTATTAACAGCAAAGGTGTCTGTTTTGTTGGTGGACGGAAAGCTCATCTGCGAGTCGTTGTCATCCTCAACTACATTGATGAGAAGTGGGCTTTCCCTGCACCATTGCTCCCCAAGTGCGCTTACATCCTCAAGTAGATTTTTTGGCTGATTTTGCTGATAAGAAGGTGTGTTTGTCGTTGTTAATTGAATGACAGCGAAACTTTTATTTATATACCTCTGTCATTCATATATATATACCTCTGTCTTTGTTAATTGAATGACAGAGAAACTTATATATATACCTCTGTCATTCATATATACCTCTGTCATTCACACTTATCTTTTATTATTTAAGCCTGCTATTTTTCAAGTTAAATGTTTTACTATTTCTTTTCTTATACGATGTACAAATTCATCCCATGATGGCTAATGATTAAATTTTTTTATAGACGTGCATCGCACGTGCATTATACTAGTAAGCAATTAACAAAATATGCTTTTTTGTGGGCTCCATCTCATTGTATTTAAAGAAGTGTAAATATTTAGTACTATAAGCAATTAATGAAATACTAGTAATTTATACGCGCGATAAAACTCTGGCGTAGGAAGGATTTGAACTTGAAACTTCATTTATATTAGTTATGTACGTGCATTGCACATGTTAGTAGAATGACAAATGACACTAAGGTCTTCTCCCATTTTAATATTAGAGATTAGAGATTTAGTACTAATTTTTTATATATATAAATATTTAGTACTATTTAGACCAAAATAGTAAACAAAAAATATTTCACTTGATTAGTAAAGAAAAAAGAAGTACACTTTTCTTTCTCTAAACGGTTACCAACTACAAACAACATTATTTTTAAGGTAAAATTAAGTTTCCCCTACTTTTAAAATATTTTTTTTTTGTTTTTTTGGCAGGTAAGACCCTTAAAAAAATAGAATATTAATTATATTTCTTTACTCTCAAAGATATTCTGCAGGGCTAAATTTCACATTACCTTCGTTTTCATAGTTCTGCAGCTAGTCATAATGTATTTGCTTTTGAGGTTTCCGGTCTATTTATGAGTAAATTAGTTTGCATCTTTTTTTTACCAACACCATTAACCTCTCCCTTGAAGAACTAATTTATCTCCACCTTATTTATATGGAACCTACAAAAACTTGTTTAAGTCCTAGACAACATGTCAGCCTCACAAATGTCACTGAGGCTCATTGGCAAGCCTCTTCCTTGATGAATAAAATGTTAGAAGTTCAAATTCTACTTGCACCATAAAATTCCCAATTCTTATATAGTATTATATATGAGGTAAGTATGGGTGTGTGGCTACTAGGGGTGATAATGGGCCGAGTTCGGGTCGGACTCATGTATACCCAGGCCCGGGCCCATTTAAATTCCATGAGTCCAAGTCTGGCGCATATATTAATCAGACTTGAATATATAAGTCCAAGCCCAAATATAAGATAAGTTGGTCGGGCTCGGGCCGACAATTGACTCTTAATAACACACATATATAATTATTTATTTGAATGAACACACACACTACATATATAACAAAAATCTTGGAAGAAGAAGAATTATATGAAAACCAGTTAAAGGAATTTAGAAAGTAACTAAATTGTCAAAAAAAGAGTTATATTTAATCTCTACTATTTTAATGGGAGAGTTGGGGTTGTAAACAAACAAACCCTAGTTTTGTAACTGAGTAAACACGTGCAATACACGACAAACTAAATCCACCAAACATACCCGTGTGATGCACGTGCAACTCCTAAAAAATGGATATTTTAGCAAATGCCCCCATTTAAAATGTGAAAATTAGCATATACCCCCACTATTTTTAAAAACTAAGAAATACTCCTATTTCTAATATTATAATGGGAGAAGACCTTAGTGTCATTTGTAAATATTTTGTCAATCTACCAACCCGTGCAATACACGTGCATAACTATTATAAAAGAGGTTCTAAGTTCAAATCCAGATTATGTCTAAATTTTTATTTTAAAAAACTATATTTAAGAAGACGTGCATAGCACGTGCAAATTACTAGTATATATATCTCTAATGTTATAATAGGAGAAGGCCTTAATGTCATTTGTCATTTTGTCATTCTACCAACATGTGCAACGCACGTACATAACTAATATAAAGGAGGTTCTAGTTCAAATCCTCCCTACGTCAAATTTTTTATTTTTATTTTTTAAAATTATTAAAACGTGCATCGCACGTGTAAATTACTAGTAATGATTAATGGATAACATCATCGATAGCTCGAAAAGACAATTACTAGGCTTATATATCTAAATAATAATAATAATAATAATAATAATAATAATATATATATAATAATATATAATATATATATATATATATATATATATATATATATATATATATAGAGAGAGAGAGAGAGAGAGAGAGAGAGAGAGAGAGAGAGAGAGAGTAAGTCTATTAAGAGCTGGGAAGCTGGAATCCTTATCGAGAGCTGGAGATCTCAGCCATCCGATCGATCTTGATCGCGATCGGACGGCTGAGATCAGTTTCGCTTATCTTCAGATATAGTGAGGGGTAAAAGGGGTATAATCGAATCGAAGGCCCCTTTTATCTCTTCTTCTCACGCTCTCTTCTCTCCCGCTCTCTATCTATCCAAACCCTAATCCCAGCTCTTATTTTCTCGCGCTCTCTCTCCCGCTCTCGAAGATCGTCCTGTGGCTCACAATTGTTCCGCTCATCTCCCTTACAATGATGGCTATTTTGGTCATTTTTCTTACCCTTCTCCTCATCCCTTACATTCGTTCCGCTCTATCTCTCTCATTGAAGCCCCCAAAAATCGAAACCATAGCACCAAATCTTCCCAAAACCTGAAATCGAAATCAAAATCTAAACCCTAGCTCGAAATCTCTAACTTGGATAGAGGTGAAATTCCAATGTTAAGTTTTTTTTTAATTGTTTATATACATCCAAAATCAGTATTGTTTTGAATCTTTTTAGAATCTTGATTAGAAATATATGTTCTTTATGCCTAATTTATATAACTGTATGGTGTTTGTAGGTATGGAAGGACAAGATGGAAGTGCTAATGCCATGGATAATCCTATAATCGATAATATGAATTGAGGGAAGTATTTGGTTTTGTCTAAATTTTTTGAGTTTTCCCCTTCGAATGAGGTGGGGGTTCATTATGCTTTTATGTGTAAATTTGGGCCGAAGGTGAACTGTAACGCCCCGAATCCCAATTTACTGAATTCGAGATGTTCTTCAGGATCTTTTCGCTTTCTTCACATACAATTTTACAAGGAATTTAAAATCTTCACTTTCACATCAGAGTTTACAACATATTACATTTGAATTTACACAGCGGAAGCAAAATATACAATATTTACATAAAAGAACAACAACATAATAAACTCTTGTGCATCCATTCCTCTTACATGTAATTATCCTGCATAAAACACTGTGGGTACGTCAGTTTATTCAACCGACGATAATTATACATGGCCATCCTCTCTATGCCAGGAACAGTATAATGAATCTCATTTCTTACAAATCACAAGCTGGTTCAACATAAGCATGCAAATAGGGGAACTTTTAATGATGTCGTGTCGTGATTGTGCACTTAAATCCTTAATGCAATTTACTTAATTAATTATGACACTAATGCACACTTGTTCGAATTCTATGCATCCCATACTACATAGGTTCGAGTGCAAGCCTCTTAAACGATCTTCATTTTAGTAGGGTTCAATCCCCGGCCATGACTTATTCTACTACTGTAATTCCAATGAGTATCCTAGATGAATCTATGAGTACAAGCATGTATCCTGGCCCCTGGAGTAGAATTTCGCGCCATGTCTTGACTCGTCAAGCATGCATTCTGCGACAATTCAGCCTCCTCCCTGAACACACTCCTCTTGCAGTCACCAAAACATCCCACAAGCGTGACTAGAGTCCGATCATTACTGAGTTGTGCCCGCGCCATGTCTTGACTCATCAAGCATGCATTCTGCGGCTCACACACCCGCACCGTACCCTAGCTCTCATACTCATGTTTTTCTCTCACCTTCATCACCTCCACACTATGTATTAATTTAATTAGAATCATGAATGAAAATCAACCTCTAGAGTTAGCCTCTCCATCATCCGGACTCATCATTTCATTTCACTTGACCAACCTGGTCTAATTCTCAATATCATTTCATTCACTGCCGGGGAGACTTAGCTACTCTTCTGTTCAATTTCACATTCACAATATCCAACTGAGCATCATTAGCTCATCATTCATTTCTGAGTCTCACCGACTTTTCTCATCATGATTTCACATTTCATAATTTCATTTAATCTTCCATTTCTCATCTATGATTCATTTACACCATTCATGCAACTACAAGCAGAATCCATTGACTTTAATCATACAGTTCACAATTACCAACAGCAAATAACATGAATTCAAAATATGTCAAAGTTCTTTCTGCACAGTCGACTTGGAAGAACACCAGTCGACTTATACAGTCATATACAGGGTTATCAAAGGCTCGGGATAGTCGACTATGTACACTACCAGTCGCCTGTCCCGTAACTTTCAAGTTCACAATACTAGTCACATAACAGTCGACTGTTCACACCACAGTCGTCTGTCTTAGCAATTTCATCAGCATAATTCTATGTCCAGATCAGTCGACTTGCTACACGCAATCGGTCGACTGGACAGATCTAATTTCAATAGATCATTTACAGTTCTTACGTGCATTTCATCATGATGTCAACTAACAGTACACAAAAGTTCATGTTCCACAGACAGGGTCTCTTATCATTCAGTAACACTACAACATGGATCATCAAATTACTACCATGTCCTTTCCGTTAAGGAAAAATACTTTAAACATGCATCCACATATGTCCATAATGTCTTAAAACAATAAAGATGTAAATTCCAAGTCATCACTGGGTCCACACAATGAGAATATATTAGTTTATGAAACTACCCAACAGTCACAGTCAGATTTGAGGTACCAGTCGACTTAACACAATATCAGTCGACTGCTTCGACAATTCCAAAATTATTAATTACCATGAGCTCTTTTTATTCATTTACCTTCCCTCCAGCATATGTGTCATAGGGAAACCATGCAAATAGTATTCATACCATCATGTTCATTTATACCCACGTTTTATCATTGCAATCATGCGAATTAATGTCTCGTACCAGTCGACTGGCTCACATGGCAGCCGACTGTACCGACAGCCTCGTTTCAAATATTAATAGCAAGTTCAGGCAATTTCTACTGCATTTAAATCACTTTTATAGCATAATATCAATCATAGCCATTGTAGCATTATTCCTACATTAGAAGTCCTGAGAAACACCCACCTTTTATGAAGAAAATAACGAAATCCCGCAAGTCCTTCAATATAGCGCAGCACTTCTTATTCCTTTGCTCCACACCGAAATCTCCAGCAATGCTGCTTGCTTCCACCGAAAAGCTCCCACACAACTCACAGATACTCTCTTAAAATCTCAGGAAATTTTTAAGTGTAAAAAGATAGGGATTAGAAGGGGTATTTATACTAGAAGATAGATAGAATGAAGGGTTGAGATTTATTAGGGAGTTGAAGAAACAATGGCTGAGATTAAATCGGAAGTTTAGAAACTACCCACACCTCAAAATGTAACCACCCATGATCTCACCCATCACTCCACAATCCGGTCAAGAAGTGTGCTTATTGCACGTGTACATAAAGTGCACGTGTAGGCACAAGCCACACTACAATATGTACATTAAATACCCGGGAATAAAAGGAGTAAGAAATGCTACAATACAAGTTGTAGAAAATAGTAGGATGGTTCAAATTCATGGGCTTAAAATCAATTTGGGCCAAACTAGTTATTTTGTAGAAATAAGTAAATTAATGCTTTATAAAACGATGTTGAAAAATACTAGTCAATAATATTGCACAAGTATACTATATAAAAATGAATAATCTTCCATATATTAAAAAGTCAGGGTATTACATGAACTGCTTCTTAGAATAGTTCCGTCCCCGGAACTACAGCCAAGAACGAGACGAAGAAATACCACAACAAGAGATACAAAATATACAGATACAAAGTACAAACAATAAGACAATCAAGCAAAAAGCTCAGGATAGTCCTTCAACATCTTCTCCTCAGATTCCCAAGTAGCCTCTTCAACCAAGTGGTTTCTCCAGACTACCTTGACCATCGGTATCGTCTTATTCCTCAAGACCTTCTCCCTACGGTCAACAATCTCAACAGGAGTCTCGATGTAATTCAGGTCTAACTGCAAACCTTCCGGCACTTTAGGTAAATGATGACTCGGGTCTGGAATATAACCTCTCAACATAGACACATGGAAAACATTGTGCACCTGAGACAACTCTTCCGGTAATTCAAGCCGGTAAGCAGTTTTCCCGATCCTTTTCAATATCTTATATGGGCCTATAAATCTCGGGGCTAACTTCCCGCCTTTGCCAAAACAAACCACACCTTTGCTGGGTGATACCTTCAGGAAGACGAAGTCACCAACCTCAAACTCGAGGTCCCTCCTCCGGTTGTCTGCATAGCTTTTCTGCCTGCTCTGAGCTTCCACCAACCTCTTCCTGATCAGATCAATCTTCTCAGAAGTCAGCTGTACAAGCTCAGGACCAAACAACTGACGCTCCCCAACCTCATACCAACACACAGGAGTCCTGCACTTCCTGCCATACAAAGCTTCATACGGCGCCATCCCGATGCTAGCCTGAAAACTGTTGTTGTAGGCAAACTCCACCAAAGGTAAATGCCTTTCCCAACTGCCTCCGAAGTCTAGTATACAACACCGAAGCATATCCTCAAGGATACGGTTGACTCTCTCGGTCTGTCCATCGGTCTGTGGATGAAAAGCAGTGCTGAAATCTGTCTTGGTACCCAAAGCTGCCTGAAGACTCCTCCAGAAATGCGAAGTAAACCGCGCATCTCGATCAGACACAATAGTCGAAGGAACGCCATGAAGTCGGACAATCTCACTAACATACAACTCAGCCAACTTGTCCATCGAAACCGTGAGTTTCATCGCCAAAAAGTGAGCGGACTTGGTAAGTCGATCGACTATAACCCAAATAGCATCATTGCCTTTAGAACTCTTAGGCAATCCCGTAATGAAATCCATACTGATGTTATCCCACTTCCATTCCGGAATAGGTAACGGCTGTAATAGACCTCCGGGTCTCTGATTTTCGGCTTTGACTTGCTGACAAACCTCACATCTCGCGACAAATTCGGCCACATCCCGCTTCAAACCTAACCACCAGAAATGCTGCTTGATGTCTTTGTACATCTTAGTACTCCCAGGATGTACTGACAAAAGAGTAGCATGCGCCTCCTGAAGAATACTCTCTTTCAGGTCCGCCTGATCTGGAACGCACAGTCTATCTCCGAACCACAGCACTCCATCCCTGGTCTGAAATCCGGGCAACCTGCCAGCACCAACCTGCTCCTTCATCTCCAAAATATCAGCATCAACTTCCTGACTCGCAATGATCCTTGCATTCAAGGTAGGCTGAAGCTTTAACTGAGATAAAGATGCTCCCAATCCTTGCAAGACAACCTCAATACCTGCTCGGTCCAACTCCTCAATCAGATGCCTCTGAGTTGTAATCAAACAGGCCAAACTGCTCTTGCGGCTAAGTGCATCAGCCACCACATTAGCCTTTCCGGGATGATACTTGATCTCAGGTCGCATATCCTCGAGCACTTCCAACCATCTCCGCTGTCTCAGATTGAGATCCCTCTGCTGGTAGATATACTTCAAGCTCTTATGATCCGTGTACATGTTCAACTTCTCACCATACACGTAGTGCCTCCATTGCTTCAAAGCAAAGATAATCGCAGCCAGCTCTAGATCATGAGTTGGATAATTTTTCTCATGCGGTCGTAGTTGCCTAGACCCATAAGCGATTACTTTACCCTCTTGCATTAAGACACAACCAAGTCCCCGATGTGAAGCATCGCTATAGACATCATACTCAACTCCTGTTCTAGGCAAAGCCAAAATAGGTGCAGTAGTCAGTCTATCCTTCAACTCCTGAAAACTCGCTTCACATTGCTCGGTCCACTTGAAGCTCACATTCTTCTTGGTCAACTCGGTAAGCGGCACAGCTATCTGAGCATAACCTTGAATGAATCTCCTGTAGTATCCAGTCATCCCAAGGAAACTTCTGACTTCCTTCACTGTAGTAGGCCTAGCCCAATCTCTCACTGCCTCTATTTTCTGAGGGTCAGTTGCCACTCCCTCCTTAGAAAGGATGTGACCTAGGAATGCCACTTCAGATTTCCAGAAATCACACTTGGATAACTTGGCATACAACCGCTGCTCTTCCAACTTCTGCAAAACTGCTGCCAGATGCTCGGTGTGCTCCGCCTCAGACTTGGAGTACACGAGAATATCGTCGATAAACACCACGACGAAAGAATCAATAAACGGCCTCAGAACTCTGTTCATCAAGTCCATGAAGATTGCGGGTGCATTCGTCACTCCGAATGGCATAACTAAGAATTCGTAATGCCCATGCCGAGTTCTAAATGCAGTTTTATGCATATCTTCAGCTTTCACTCGCACTTGGTGATATCCTGATCGAAGATCTATTTTGGAGAATACAGCTGCTCCTTGTAGACGATCGAACAAGTCATCAATTCGAGGAATCGGATACTTATTCTGAACAGTGACCTTATTCAGCTCCCGGTAATCGATACACATCCTCATCGATCCATCCTTCTTCTTTACCAAAAGCACTGGTGCTCCCCAAGGTGACGCACTAGGTTGAATAAAGCCTTTTCCCAGCAGTTCCTCAATCTGCCGTTTCACCTCATCCTGTTCCACTGGAGCCATCCTATAAGGTGCCTTAGAAATGGGTGCACTTCCTGGTTGAACAGTGATGCTGAACTCTACATCACGATGCGGAGGTAACCCAGGAAAATCTTCCAAGAACACTGTTGGATAGTCCCGAACCACAGGAATCCTTTGCAATTCCACAGGAGTCTCTTCCTTGCGGATAGTTGCCACCAGCTTAGAACACTTCTGCTTCCCTTGGAAAGTGACTTCAGGTCCACCTGGAGCCTTCACTGTGACGGTCTTGGCCTTACACTCGATGCTTGCACTGTACACCGACATCCAATCAATGCCAATGATAACATCGACTCCCAAGATAGTCAGTTCGATCAGATCAATGCCAAAGATTCGATCCCCAATTACTATCTCGCAATCAGCATAGTACCGATCACTGGTCAAAGTTTCCCCTGATGGCGTAGCTACTGCTAAGATCTTGCCTGGAAAAATCTTCGGTTCCACTCCCAACACTTTAGCAAACTTTGGAGACACAAAAGTATGAGAGGATCCAGTATCAAACAACACCACAGCTTCCTTTCCATTAATATAGAGTTCTCCTGTTACATAACATACATCATTACATAACAGTTTTACACTATGATCGGGAAGGAGAAATGAAAAAGAAATCACACTAAACATCAGCCCTCGTACCAGAGATAACCTGATCTGCTTCCTCAGCATCAGCTTCTGTCAAAGCAAATACTCGCCCTGACTGGTACGGCCTCTTCCCAGTCTGCTGTATTGGCACATTGTGATTGTCAGCCCGTGGTTTGAGACACCGAGATTGGTAATGTCCCACTTCACCACAGTTAAAGCAAGTGACTGCAGAAGGTCTCCCTGCATCGTTTCCAGGTCTCCCAGCTACACTGACGGCATTCGCCCCTGTCGGTTTGAACCTCTGTGCAGATGGTTGCCCCTTGAAACTCCCCGATGGCGCGGGCCTCTTCCCAGACTGCCAGTTGCTCCTCTGGTTCTGAGCAACATGGAACTGCTCCATATCCGCCTCCGTTGCTGCCGCCCTCTTCACCAGCTTATCGAATCTCCTGATACCAAGGGGTATCATACGAGATCTCAAGCTCGGCCTCAGACCATGCTCGAACTTGCGAGCCTTCTTCGCCTCATCCATCACTAGTTCTGGAGCATACCTGGAGAGTTGAGTGAACTTGGTCTCATACTCCCTTACTGACATGCTGCCTTGCTGAAGTGACAGAAACTCCATGGCCTTTTTCTCCTGGACGTCGGAGGGGAAATAATGGCTGCGGAATTCTTCCAAAAATTCCTCCCAGCCAAGCAACAAGCCGCCCATAGTCCTCTTCATCGACTGCCACCAAACAGCCGCATCCTTCTCCAACTGCAAAGTCGCCAACTTGACCTTGCTGCCCTCCGGTGTTTCCAACACCTCGAAGATTGTCTCCACTTGCCGAATCCAGTTATCGGCCGCATCCGGGTCGGACTTTCCCTCGAACACTGGTGGTTTCATTCTCTTGAACGATTCCACTAGCTTAATTGCCTCGGGTACTGGATTCACCGGCCCCCTTCCTTGGTTTGCAGCCACTGCATTCAGCGTCTGGTAAACCCTTGCAAACTCGGCATCCAGGTCCAAACCTTCACCATTCCTGGCTCCCCTTCTCGCCATATTCTGATGCAAAAGATCCATTAAACTCGAAGTATAAAACAAGAATTTAAACAAACTTTCATTTCATTGAATTCCAAAGTTTATACATTCGAATTTAAAAAAAAACATTTTAACATCAGAACAGAAGAAAAAGAAACCAAGACAATCTAATCTCTACGGGTCCTCTTCGCTGCTCGAAGTTCATCCCGCAGTTCATCCACCTCATCCTTCAGCACATCAGTTAGGTTCTTTTTCTTCTCAAGTTCCCAAATCCGATGGCTAAGAACAGAATAGTCAGCATTCCGCTTCTCCAGCTGAGCCTCCAAAACTCCAACTCTATACTTCAAGGTATCCACTTGCCTCTGCAGAGAAGCTACAGCGTTACCCAGAGCTGGTCCCTTTTCTTCATCGGAAGAAGAAGAATCATCAGGTGAGTTCGGCGGTGGGGTGATCTCTCGGGATTCAGGGTACTCCTCATCATCAGAATCAGCTTGCCCGGGGTGATACTCGTCCTCAGAATCAGCCTGTCCAGGATGGTACTCTTCCTCAATAATGTGCCAGTCGTCGCCTCCGGCGGGGTCGAAGTGATCAGCCATCTTAGAATAGAGAGGAAGAAGCATAAATCATAGAGCAACACAAATGTAAGTTACTTACATTTGAATCTCTAAATCCAAACACACACTCTAATGTCCACATCTAGGGTGTCGTTCCTTATAAATTTGTACGAGTGTGAAAGCATAGAAAACCTGGCTCTGATACCACTCTGTAACGCCCCGAATCCCAATTTACTGAATTCGAGATGTTCTTCAGGATCTTTTCGCTCTCTTCACATACAATTTTACAAGGAATTTAAAATCTTTACTTTTACATCAGAGTTTACAACATATTACATTTGAATTTACACAGCGGAAGCAAAATATACAATATTTACATAAAAGAACAACAACATAATAAACTCTTGTGCATCCATTCCTCTTACATGTAATTATCCTGCATAAAACACTGTGGGTACGTCAGTTTATTCAACCGACGATAATTATACATGGCCATCCTCTCTATGCCAGGAACAGTATAATGAATCTCATTTCTTACAAATCACAAGCTGGTTCAACATAAGCATGCAAATAGGGGAACTTTTAATGATGTCGTGTCGTGATTGTGCACTTAAATCCTTAATGCAATTTACTTAATTAATTATGACACTAATGCACACTTGTTCGAATTCTATGCATCCCATACTACATAGGTTCGAGTGCAAGCCTCTTAAACGATCTTCATTTTAGTAGGGTTCAATCCCCCGCCATGACTTATTCTACTACTGTAATTCCAATGAGTATCCTAGATGAATCTATGAGTACAAGCATGTATCCTGGCCCCTGGAGTAGAATTTCGCGCCATGTCTTGACTCGTCAAGCATGCATTCTGCGACAATTCAGCCTCCTCCCTGAACACACTCCTCTTGCAGTCACCAAAACATCCCACAAGCGTGACTAGAGTCCGATCATTACTGAGTTGTGCCCGCGCCATGTCTTGACTCATCAAGCATGCATTCTGCGGCTCACACACCCGCACCGTACCCTAGCTCTCATACTCATGTTTTTCTCTCACCTTCATCACCTCCACACTATGTATTAATTTAATTAGAATCATGAATGAAAATCAACCTCTAGAGTTAGCCTCTCCATCATCCGGACTCATCATTTCATTTCACTTGACCAACCTGGTCTAATTCTCAATATCATTTCATTCACTGCCGGGGAGACTTAGCTACTCTTCTGTTCAATTTCACATTCACAATATCCAACTGAGCATCATTAGCTCATCATTCATTTCTGAGTCTCACCGACTTTTCTCATCATGATTTCACATTTCATAATTTCATTTAATCTTCCATTTCTCATCTATGATTCATTTACACCATTCATGCAACTACAAGCAGAATCCATTGACTTTAATCATACAGTTCACAATTACCAACAGCAAATAACATGAATTCAAAATATGTCAAAGTTCTTTCTGCACAGTCGACTTGGAAGAACACCAGTCGACTTATACAGTCATATACAGGGTTATCAAAGGCTCGGGATAGTCGACTATGTACACTACCAGTCGCCTGTCCCGCAACTTTCAAGTTCACAATACTAGTCACATAACAGTCGACTGTTTACACCACAGTCGTCTGTCTTAGCAATTTCATCAGCATAATTCTATGTCCAGATCAGTCGACTTGCTACACGCAATCGGTCGACTGGACAGATCTAATTTCAATAGATCATTTACAGTTCTTACGTGCATTTCATCATGATGTCAACTAACAGTACACAAAAGTTCATGTTCCACAAACAGGGTCTCTTATCATTCAGTAACACTACAACATGGATCATCAAATTACTACCATGTCCTTTCCGTTAAGGAAAAATACTTTAAACATGCATCCACATATGCCCATAATGTCTTAAAACAATAAAGATGTAAATTCCAAGTCATCACTGGGTCCACACAATGAGAATATATTAGTTTATGAAACTACCCAACAGTCACAGTCAGATTTGAGGTACCAGTCGACTTAACACAATATCAGTCGACTGCTTCGACAATTCCAAAATTATTAATTACCATGAGCTCTTTTTATTCATTTACCTTCCCTCCAGCATATGTGTCATAGGGAAACCATGCAAATAGTATTCATACCATCATGTTCATTTATACCCACGTTTTATCATTGCAATCATGCGAATTAATGTCTCGTACCAGTCGACTGGCTCACATGGCAGCCGACTGTACCGACAGCCTCGTTTCAAATATTAATAGCAAGTTCAGGCAATTTCTACTGCATTTAAATCACTTTTATAGCATAATATCAATCATAGCCATTGTAGCATTATTCCTACATTAGAAGTCCTGAGAAACACCCACCTTTTATGAAGAAAATAACGAAATCCCGCAAGTCCTTCAATATAGCGCAGCACTTCTTATTCCTTTGCTCCACACCGAAATCTCCAGCAATGCTGCTTGCTTCCACCGAAAAGCTCCCACACAACTCACAGATACTCTCTTAAAATCTCAGGAAATTTTTAAGTGTAAAAAGATAGGGATTAGAAGGGGTATTTATACTAGAAGATAGATAGAATGAAGGGTTGAGATTTATTAGGGAGTTGAAGAAACAATGGCTGAGATTAAATCGGAAGTTTAGAAACTACCCACACCTCAAAATGTAACCACCCATGATCTCACCCATCACTCCACAATCCGGTCAAGAAGTGTGCTTATTGCACGTGTACATAAAGTGCACGTGTAGGCACAAGCCACACTACAATATGTACATTAAATACCCGGGAATAAAAGGAGTAAGAAATGCTACAATACAAGTTGTAGAAAATAGTAGGATGGTTCAAATTCATGGGCTTAAAATCAATTTGGGCCAAACTAGTTATTTTGTAGAAATAAGTAAATTAATGCTTTATAAAACGATGTTGAAAAATACTAGTCAATAATATTGCACAAGTATACTATATAAAAATGAATAATCTTCCATATATTAAAAAGTCAGGGTATTACATGAACTGCTTCTTTTAATGCTCATGCTTTGAACTCAATATTTTGGTTATGGCTGTGATGATATTCACACTATTATGCTTTGAACTGAATATTATGATATTCACACTACTGTGGATGTGATGATATTCAGACTCATTCTGCACCAAAGATGAACTCATTCATATTTTAGTGATTGAATAATTTCTGAAACTGGGCAATGATGAATTTAATTTGGGTATATATATATGATTTTCACAACCTTATGGCTCTGATGATATTCACACTCAATCTGGACTAAAGATGAACTCAAATTGCAAGGTTTTATTGATTGAAGATTTTCTGAAGCTGGGTAATGATGAACTTGTCTCTTTTAGTTTCGGAGTTGGTTTTGACATCTAAAATTATACTACTGCTGCTTCTTAATATGGCATTGGTTTTGACATTGCTTATCTGAATATGAGATTGGTTTTGACATGGGCATATTACGCTATTGGTGATGCATTCATTACGCTTCCTCATAGATTTTTCTAAAGTACATGAAATGTGATATTCAGAAAGTTCCGAGCCTAGATAGTGAAGAAATTAGTGTGATACTAAACCATACAGTTGTATTCAGATTTGTGTTTGTTGCAAAATATCCTTATTGTGCCATCATTGTAAATGAGTTGAGTGGAATGATTGAGAGCCATTGGATCACGATTATGATCAAATTGCAGATCCAACGGATGGCGAACGAGTTAATAAATTTTGGGTTCGCACCTGATCATCCCTTATATAGAGTTAATTAATTTTGGGTCTCTTTTAGTTTTGGATTTGGTTTTGACATCTACAATTATACTTCTGCTGCTTCTCAATATGACATTAGTTTTGGCATTGCTTCTTTGAATATGAGATTGGTTTTGACATGGTATATTACACTATTGGTGATGCATTCATTGTTATTCATCCGAGATTTTTCTAAAGCTGCTGAAATGTGATATTCAAAAAGTTTTGAGCCTAGATAGCGAAGAAAATTAGTGTGATGCTGAGCCATATAGTTGTATTCAGATTGGTTTTAACATACTTTTTTTTATTCTAATCTACTTGAAAATTTTGTTTCTTTACCATTTTTTTTTGTCAGGACCACTGTACCGATAAGAAAAATGTCAGATTTGTTCTTCTTCAAAATTCTATTCTAACTGGAGAATTGAGCTATACTCGTCAAAATTCTACATCTCAATCCGAATTCAAGTTCCAGGTTCTTCAAATGATGGGGGCAACTGCGGCATTGGAGACTCGAGCTATACTTGCCAAATCATATGAAGTGTCTGTCTTCAAATGTTTTTTTTGTGCATGATCCAATCTTTTGAATTTGGAATTATTATGTATTGTTATAGAAACATTGTGTGTATATTGACAGGAGTTGTTTGGCTGTTTACAATTGTGGTGGTTGATTATATTGTTGTCAAATTTTCCTTCATGCCATAATTTTCATTGTTAATATTGTTCATTGAAATTTTCTTATGCGAATGCCTTTATTATGCTTTGTTTTGACGGTTATATTTGTGTATGCTGCAACATCTACTTGGTCAATCAGATCAGGCATTCCATCATTTAAAATAATTTATTTCTCATAATTGTATTGTTCTGAAGAGCAAAGATTAAAATTTCTCATGCTATTGTTCGATGTATGCGTCTGGGTAGTTACAATGATGGTCATCTACATGTTCTGTTTGTGTTCAATGTTGTGAGCTTTTCAAAATATAACTGCAGGTAGCTGAGCAGGTCCTAAACAAAGCTTGTTTCAATCTTGAGACATAAATATTGTGTATATTGATGTTATGCATGGTAGGTGGTAAAATTTGAGAGCATAAACATTTAGGCCCTATTTCAATTTATAGGTATATCTTCACTAGGGGTTTTTCAGAACTTAAAAGCATATGATTTGACAAAATTGAGCATCCAGTTGCACTTGTGTTGATTTCCGTTGTTTTCATTTCGAACTTAGCTTGTGCAGGGATTATTAACCTGAAAACTGTTATAATTCTATTGTTACTATTTTTTCTTGTACAAACTTCCAAAGATTGTTTCTTTCAAATCTTTTATGCTACATAGACATTGCCACAATACCATTTGTTTAGGGAGGGTAAAGCAATGCATAAAAAATGCTATGTATGGATTACAGAGCTTGTAGCTTCTTTGCTCTCTCAATCACAATCCAAATCACATTTTGATACAATTTTTTTAAACCAAACACATTGACACAACCATTTATCCAAATTTAACTCAGAAACATATGGACATACAAAAATTGATAAAAGGTGTATAAAGGTTAAAACTTTCATTCATCAAAGATAACGCAAGTACTTTGATATTGCTTAGCTACAAAATACTGATCAAGCTAAGCAAATTACACCATTCTTACTAAGCATAAAGCTATGCATGCATTTACATCTCATTCAAAATACTTCATCACACATATACAATATGCTGCTGCAACTGCTGCTTCCCCTTCTACTTCTTCTAATTCTACTTCTTCTGCTGTTGTTGTTTCCTTATGCTACCCCTTCTACTTCTTCTCATTCTACTGCTGCTGCTGTGCTGCTGTTTCTCTTCTTAGCACCAACCATAGGCCTTTTCGGTAACATTGGTATTAACTCCAAAAATAGCTCATGTGTCGAGTTGTCCAGTATTCAATAGCTCCAAGAAGCACTTCTTGCTTAAATCAACCTGAAATCAAAATTAAACATAGCTCATTAAACCTGGAAAAGACAAAATAATTAAAAAATATAGTCGGCTTAGAACACAAAATATCATTCAGCAAATATAGTAGGCTCAAAAGAATAGAACATTTAGATCATAAACTGTTTCGAAGTAGCAGAAAATGGGAAACAGATAATGGTGTATCTGTTGTTGTTCGTTCAGAACAAATGGGAAACATGTAATGAAGTATCAAATGTTTGTAAGCTCATAACAAACAGAGACAGAGCATGAAGTGTCAAAGTTTGTAAGCTCAGAACAATCAGTGACAGAGCATGAAGTATCAGATTTTGTCAGCTCAGAACTAACACAAACAGAGCATGAGGTATCAAATTTTGTATTCTCAGGACAAATAGAAACACATTATGAAGTATCCAAATTTGTTAGAACAAACAGAAACACAGCATGAAGTATCAAATTTTGTAAGCTCAAAACAATCAGAGACAGAGCATGAAGTGTCAAAGTTTGTAAGCTCAGAACAATAGACACTGAATATATAGACTAAAAAAAACCAGTAGGCTCAGAACACACTATTCATAACTAGGGCTGCATTGGGGTGCCGCGCCAACTAGGATATGATAGATATATAACCAGGAATAAATACAACAAGCTTGAAATAATTATTCAGATCATATAGTGTTTTGCATCACTGCCTACACCAACAAACCAGAGGAGAGAATCAAACACCAAAAGGCTTAAATGAGTACCCAACACATACGCATCCAACGTCAGTTACCAACAAAAATATAGATTCTGTTTGTTCTGAGCAATACAAAATTTGATACTTCATGTTCTGTTTATGTTGTTTGGAGCTTATCATCAACTGTCTTATATATATAGAGTAAGTCTATTAAGAGCTGGGAAGCTGGAATCCTTATCGGGAGCTGGAGATCTCAGCCATCCGATCGATCTTGATTGCGCTCGGACGGCTGAGATCGATAGCCGCTTATCTTCAGAAAATATTAGGGGTAAAAGGGGTAAAATTGAATTCCCCTCTATCTCTTATCTTCTCACGTTCTCCTATCCCCCGCTCTCTATCTATCGAGACCCTAATCCCAGCTCTTATCTTCAAAAAACTGGTAGGCTCCGAACACACTATTCATAACTAGGGCTGCATTGGGGTGCCGCGCCAACTAAGATTATACTGATACTATCAATCATTGTGTGTCATCGGTGCCCAAAAAATTGATGAATTGAGCTAGTCTCAAATCACATAAATGTAAGGTAAGATTTGAGGGCATTGGGCATTCAAACACCTTTATTTCATATCTTCACCATCTACTCTCCGGCTCATACCCCAAGCTCTATTCAGCTTCAAAACAATAATTATCATGGTACACAACCAAATACGCTTCAAAACAATAATTTCAATGCCCAAAAATTTTGTAACAAACTTATATCAAAATCAATCTCATCATTGCCTACACACAAAACCAAATGAAAATGCAAGAAATTAAACAGAAATCGTAAAAGCATTTATGAGAATCAAACACTTCCCTCCGGAATCTGAGAGAGGCAGAACCCAATGAGTCGAGAAATCGAAACCCCTTATCGCGGTTTGGGTTTTCCGTCGGAGAGAGAGAGGAGATAGGGGTTGATCGATTATACCCCTTTTACCACTCCCGATAACTATTTCAGCTTCCACTTGTTCTTCTGCTACCATGCTTCTCCTTCTTATGCTGAACAAAACAGAGAAACCTTAGCAATAACTCAAACACTACTAATCCAACAAAATCTTCATTTCAAAGCGTAGTAGGCTCGGAGCAATGGGTACTCGATAAAAATGATATTTGACATACACTATAACACAAATATTACTTATATTGCAATTGTAAACAAGAAATAAATGCAAGTAAATTTAATGGCTTAGAATCACTCATTTTCTTCACTATCTGGACTCAGAACTATATGAACATCACATTTCATGAACTTAGAAAATTCTAATCTATGTTTCATAACGTTGGTTTACTCCTGGCAATTTAAAAAAAAATCAAACATGCAAGATTGCATTGCATAATCAATGCAGTAACACCAATATGTTAATAATTCCCTTTAGGCACAAAGCATAATAGTGAATATCATAATAGTGTGAATATCCACAGTAGTGTGAATATCATAATATTCAGTTCAAAGCATAATAGTGTGAATATCATCACAGCCATAACCAAAATATTGAGTTCAAAGCATGAGCATTAAAAGAAGCAGTTCACCTTCAGCCCAAATTTACACATAAAAGCATAATGAACCCCCACCTCATTCGAAGGGGAAAACTCAAAAAATTTAGACAAAACCAAATACTTCCCTCAATTCATATTATCGATTATAGGATTATCCATGGCATTAGCACTTCCATCTTGTCCTTCCATACCTACAAACACCATACAGTTATATAAATTAGGCATAAAGAACATATATTTCTAATCAAGATTCTAAAAAGATTCAAAACAATACTGATTTTGGATGTATATAAACAATTAAAAAAAACTTAACATTGGAATTTTACCTCTATCCAAGTTAGAGATTTCGAGCTAGGGTTTCGATTTCGATTTCAATTTCAGGTTTTGGGAAGATTTGGTGCTAGGGTTTCGATTTTTGGGGGCTTCGATGAGAGAGATAGAGCGGAACGAATGTAGGGGATGAGGAGAAGGGTAAGAAAAATGACCAAAATAGCCATCATTGTAAGGGAGATGAGCGGAACGATTGTGAGCCACAGGACGATCTTCGAGAGCGGGAGAGAGAGCGCGAGAAGATAAGAGCTGGGATTAGGGTTTGGATAGATAGAGAGCGGGAGAGAAGAGAGCGTGAGAAGATAAGAGATAAAAGGGGCCTTCGATTCGATTATACCGCTTTTACCCCTCACTATATCTGAAGATAAGCGGAACTGATCTCAGCCGTCCGATCGCGATCAAGATCGATCGGATGGCTGAGATCTCCAGCTCCCGATAAGGATTCCAGCTTCCCAGCTCTTAATAGACTTTCGATTCGATTATACCCCTTTTACCCCTCACTATATCTGAAGATAAGCGGAACTGATCTCAGCCGTCCGATCGCGATCAAGATCGATCGGATGGCTGAGATCTCCAGCTCCCGATAAGGATTCCAGCTTCCCAGCTCTTAATAGACTTACTCTCTCTCTCTCTCTCTCTCTCTCTCTCTCTCTCTCTCTCTCTATATATATATATATATATATATATATATATATATATATATATATATATATATATATATATATATATATATTACTCCATTAATCTTTCCTCTCTCTCTCTCTCCATTAATAGTCTGGCACATGATCTCTCTCTCTATATATATATTCTTCCATTAATCTCTCCTCTCTTTCTCTCTCCATTAATAGTCTGGCACATGATCTCTCTCTCTCTCTCTCTCTCTATATATATATATATCGATTCGATTATACCCCTTTTACCCCTCACTATATCTGAAGATAAGCGGAACTAATCTCAGCCGTCCGATCGCGATCAAGATCGATCGGATGGCTGAGATCTCCAGCTCCCGATAAGGATTCCAGCTTCACAGCTCTTAATAGACTTACTCTCTCTCTCTCTCTCTCTCTCTCTCTCTCTCTCTCTCTCTCTCTCTATATATATATATATATATATATATATATATATATATATATATATATATATATATATATATATATATATATATATATTACTCCATTAATCTTTCCTCTCTCTCTCCATTAATAGTCTGGCACATGATCTCTCTCTCTATATATATATTACTCCATTAATCTCTCCTCATTTAATATATTGGCTATATTTAAATAATAATAATATATATATGGTATACTGGCCCATTGGGCTTAATATTTCAAACTCGAACCTGACCCATTTGATATATTGGCTCAAAAGCTAAGCCCAAACCTGATTAGATATAACATTATAAGCTTCAAAGCAGCTTGGGCTCATCGGTCTCAGGTCGGGCTTGGGCCAATTGCCCCACTCCTAGTGGCTATGGACTTGTTCCAAAAATAAAATAAAATAAGTCAGCCTCAAATTTCAAAGTATTAGCCCTTCTTTTAAAAAATCTTGATAAAGGCGTCTAATTTAGCATGCTTACGATATATATAATTATGCAAAATTTTCAAAAACAATATTTTATCGATGGAATCTAATCCCTAGTAAAACCTTCGAAACTGTGAAAGTTCACAAATAAAAACATCCTACTATCATACCAATTAAGTAAATCAAGCTCACCAATTCAAAGTAATTTTTCACAATCTCCATTCGTCCTTGTATTTCTAGAAATCCATACAATCTACTATAAATTATGTCACATGAGTTTCAAGTAAAGTCTGTGCATAAAGATAGTGACCATAATAATTCAGGAAAAAGTGGCTTTTTTTCTAAACATGAAGGATGAAGGATGTGAATGTGATCCAAATCCAAACATAATCAAACATGAAGGATGTGAATGTATTCCAAAACTTACCTACTAATAGGGGGCAGCGAGGGTTGGCGAGTGGGTCGGAGGCGAGGAGGGTGTGTGGGAGGAGGTGTGGAGGGCAAGGGTTGAAGGAGGATTTTGAAAGTGGGTGCTGATGGTAAGGATGAGATCGTGGCTGTGGAGGATTTGGGTTTTTAAAAAATATTTTTTAATCTTTACTTTATATAAATGTGTGGAATGCACGTGGTAGTTTAAATAGGATTTTTCTAACTTTTGCTTTCCTTTTTCTATTTCGGAATAGAGAAAGGGAAGAGGGGTAGACCCATTAACTTAATATATAGATATAATTGGACGGGTTCATACCTTAAAAATTATGTACAACTGAAGTTAATATTTCTAACGACCATGCTTAACTAGTCATCATCGATCAACAACAAAATGATTTTTACTATAAATTATATAAAGCATTTAAGAGATATTAAGTCATCACAGTGATGCATTATTTATGCGACATAGGAGTATTTTACTCAAAAAAACAATGTTATTGATCTCACATACGTGTGACAAATCATATGGTTGAAGTAGGGTAAATGTTGATGAAATTTGATGGAGTATGGTGGAATTAGGGATGGCAACCGGGCCGGGCTGACCCGCGACCCGCTCATCAAATCCGGCCCGTTAAAAGACGGTTCGGGTTCGGGTCGAACACGCGAGTCTAAGCGGGTTGACCCGGGTCGTCAAAAAATGGATTTCAACCCGTCGAACCTGGCTCGTGAACCTGGTGAACAAGGCCAGACCCGCGGGTTTCGAACCGTTAGACCCGTACGGGTCAAACGTTCGACCCGTGCGGGTCCAACGGACAAAAACACAGCCTAACGGCTGTTATAGCTGTTTTTTTGTTTTTTGTTTTTGGTTTTTTTTGTTCCCCCCTCTATAAATATCCCTTAAACCCAAACTAAAAATTTCACATCTTACTCTCTTACTCTCTCTACTACTACTACTCAATTCAATCTCAATTCATTCCAAATTTTGTGAACAAAGAAGCTAGCAACATAGAAACGATCAAACGAAAAATTCCAATCGTATCGAATTCAACATTCAACTACGCCTTCAAGTCTTCAACTCCTCCAAGGCTCCAACAAAGAAGCTCTCTTTTTATCTATATACGAGTCCGGACGTCTACTTCTACTTCTACTTTTATTTTCATTCTCATTTTATATACGATTATCTGCGAAGTACGGTATCAAAATTTCACAACCCTCTTATTGTCTTGATATTTTTTTTGTAGTTATAATTTTTTTGATCATATTTGTTTGTAGGTTTTTTTATCTTCTCTCTCATAACCCTCTTATTGTTTTCTAGATTTTTTTTAAACTTATCTCGCCTAGTTTGTATTTAATTTTTTCACATACACTACTATATCAACATGTCTAGATCACGAGGTAGCGGCCATAGCCAAAGTGAACAAGATTCCACCGACACTTCTCGTAGGCCTCCAATTGTTCCATAAAATGAGCCCACCGAAGAGTACCCTATGAACCAACACATTGGTACACACGATGAATTTGTAGGAGACATAGACATAGAAGAAGAACCACAAACACAAGTAACCGAAACAATACATCCGGGTAGTAGTAGAAAAAATAGAGGGAAAACTAGTGATTGACACAAATTTTATGATTATATTCTGGACGAAGAAAATCCGGATGTAGGTATAAAAGTTTGTAAAACATGTCCGAAGCCATACAAATGGAAGAGGGGTGAGGGGACGAGTACAATAAGACGACACATCCAAAATGTACATAAAGAACTTCTTGTAGACCTATCTGGCCAACAAAAAATTCACCCTAGGACCGGTGTAGTTGATAGCCATTCTTATGATCCCGAACTTGTTCATCGGGAAATGGCTCGACTGGTAATCAAGGAAGAGTTACCATTTTCCTATTCCGAGATCAAACTGCATTAAACCCCCATTTTAAAAGAATCCCTAGGAATACTTGCAAATCTGATTGTTTTAAAATGTACAATGAAATGAGAGAAGCTTTGATTGCCATTTTATGGAGTTTAACTTGTAGAGTTTCTTTAACTTCTGATTGTTGGACGGGTTGCCACAATATTCCAATGATGGGAATAACTTATCATTGGATCAACAGTAATTAGATTATTCAAAAAAGGATCATATCACTTGCTGTGTTGCCCTATCCCTATAGTGATATTGAAATAGAAAATTGTATTTTAGAAATTTATGATGTATTTCATATTCGTGATAAAATTATATCTATAAGTTTTGATAATGCATCTAACAATAATGCATCAATTAGTATATTAAAAACCGCATTAAACCCTCCATCTGACAATATTTTTCATGTTAGATGTGCATGTCATATTTTAATGTGTTCAAGATGCATTAAAAATAGCCGAGCCATGTATAGTTAAAATTAGAAGTTGTATACATTTTATTGCATTAAGTGGTCCTATATTTCAAGAATGGAAAGCTTGGTGTAGGCTTAAAAATGTACATTTTAAAAAAGCTTGGATGTTAAACACCGATTGAAATCATATTAATAATATATACATTTTTTTTGGCAATTTCACTCTTTGAGTCTTATTATTAATATTTCAATTTTTTTAAGTAAAAACAAAAAATTAAATAAACGGGCCAACCCGCGGGTCGACCCGACCCGATCCAGGGTTGGACCCGAATGGGTTCACGGGTTGGGCGGGTCGAGTTTTTGCAATTCCGACCCGGCCCGGCCCGGCCCGGTTGCCACTCAGACCCGACCCGAACCCGCCCTAGTTGGGTTCCAACCCGGACGGGTTCGACTCGACCCTGCCCGGTCGACCCATTTGCCAACCCTAGGCAGAATGCTCAAAAGCAAAACATAATAGACTTAACTACAAAACTATGAAAACCCAGTAAGGTTTTGTAAAATTTACCCTACTTTGCAAATAAAAAATTTGCACACCTATGAGGATTCAATCTGAACCGAAATGCTTGTTCAAAAAATATCTGAACCAAAACACAGTTGAGAGTGCCCCAATAATCTACTGGTAACTCTGAACACTCTTTAGGGGCATTTGGCATGATGAGAGTGAAATAAAAATACGGTCACCCACTTCCACCTTGTCACATCTATACTATTATTAAGCAAAGCTCCATTTTGGCGGCTTTTTACTATCATGCCCCCATATACATAAAAGGCTTCAAAAATAATCTAGGGTTAATTCTGTCAATTTTTGCCCCTGATCTCTCCACAATCAAATGTCAGAAATGTAATTTTCACTCAAAACAAACTCTCTATCTCAAAAAATCCCCCCCTCCCCGTCGATTCTTCTCCCTCTCTCCCAAAAACCCCACCACCTGCTCTCTCTCTCCTCATCCCCCATCGATCCGCCTCCCTCTCTCCTCATCCCCCATCGATTCCTCTTCCTCCCGCTCCGCCCTCGAACCCTCCCCCCTTCCGTCGTGTCATCGCCGCGATCCCCCCCCCCCCCCCCGCGACTTCGCCAACACCTCATCCGCCCTCCAAGCCTCCTCCCTCGCATCACGCGACCACGACGACCCCCCCCCCCCCAGATTTTGCCAACCGTCAGCAGCTCAAAAAATAACAAAAAAGCAAAACCCTAATTTTAAAGTTAGGGTTTCTTTGATTAAAGAATGATGCTTCGATTTGATCATGTCTCTCTCGGTTCCAACGACCCAGTTGACATTACAGTCGAATTTGGAACGGTTCAGTTCTCGATTTGTCAGATTTGGTGAGGAAAATGTTTATTTAAAAAAAATGATATTTTAAATTTTTTTATTTTTATATTGAGTTGGAACTTAGCTGTAACTTTGTTTGTCATTGTTGGGTTTTCTTTGTGTTGTTCTATGTTGTATGAAGTCTGGGGCGAGTGCAGTTGAAATCACGGAGATTTAGAGAAGAATTCAGGTGAGTGAGTTGTTGATTCTAATTGTTTTTAGTTGTTAATTTGGGTAAAGTTTGAATATTTTTGGGCCTTCATGATAAACCTTCTCTTTGCCGGGAATGAGAAGACTGCTAAAACAATGGTTTTTGCTGTTTACTTCCTTACTCATTGTCCTTATGCACTATAATAATTGTTAGTAAGCAAGCTTATCTTTCCATAATGTTCCTACATTACGTTTTGAATTTTGTTTTATTCTATGTTTAGGTTTTTTGAGTTAATATATCCACTGATCAGATTTCATAGACATAAATTTGTTCGAAGAAAATCAGGAAAATTCATTTTCCATTAATTTATTGACTTCCACTCTGTTATTACTTACATAACCTAGCCATTTCCTGTATCCTAACTAAATCAAGGATTTAAGAATAACTCTTGCTCTTTTTAGTCTGACTGATATTCCTAAACATCTAACAGGAGGAGCATCAAACTATAATGAGCAGTAAGGACAGCAACTATCTTGCTTTGGAGGACTACAAATCCATGCCGTTCACGCAATGTGTAAGATACATTGCTTATTATTCCTGAAAATTTTCACTGGTGAGTAAAAGCTATAAATATGGCTGTAAAAGTTGGCTACCACTACTTGACTCTTACAGACTAAATAATTTCTGCAGACATTTCACACTACTCAGAATTGATGTAGTATCTTAGGATAGTGAAAATGAAATGGTGAATGAATATGATGACATAATGCAGGTTATTGATGAAACACTCAGACGTGTCGGCATTGTAATATGGTTGTTGAGGGGGCAAAAGAGGATGTTCAGTATTTTGGTAAGATTTTTCCTTGGTTCTGTTCATTCATTATCTTCGCAGCATGTCATTTGTTCTATATACTTCTACTGAATAAGTACACTTTGATGCTTATATTAGACTATGAAGATTAAATAAGAAAAATAATTCTGTGAAAGAAAATCAAATTTGACTAAGGTTTAGAGGTTGCAGAGGGATAGTGGCATTGTCTGGATTTCTTTGGAAAATTATCAGAATAGCTGACCATAAAATCCTGTTTATGCACAATTTCAAGTTTTATAATTAAGTTTATGGTACTCCAAGGAAATACATCTAATAGTTATGTGGAATCTTGATAGCAACTGAATCAATTAAACTACTCAAAGTTGCAACTCACTACAAACAAAGGAATCTATCTATACTTTATCGCACTTTTTCTCCATCAATTGTAGTATTTACATTAAAAAAATAATAATAATAATAGGGCGTGCATCGCATGCGTGCAAACTGCCAGTAAACATTGAAAAAGAAAGAAGTGTTTGCTTCGATAAAAGTGAAGAGTGACAGTGAAAAGAAAGAGCGAGGGATTGTGATTTAATGAGGCAATTAAATTTTTTTCTTTATATACTTCGTATGCTCATGATGCCTCTGTTGCTATGGATGTTACTCCTTTAAGTGAAATCTCACATGTGCCCTCTAAGGCTAAGAAACAACCCATTTATTCTTTTTGCTGTGGTGAGAACCAGTGCTAGATTGTAGGCAAAAGCTTCATCTCTTTCTATTCATGCTAAGGCCTCTCTAGCAGCACAAAGCTAGGAATCTTGAAATCCTAGCTCTAAAGGATGTGTCTAACTCACGTTGATTCTCTTTCTAATGAGAAAATAATGTCTTTAGCTTCTAATATGGGTCTGTTGATTGATGAAAATTTTGATAGAAATATTGAGGCTATTAGATCTTTAGAGTGCTCTAGAGCTTTAATGGAACAAATTCATAAATAACGATCATTTCATGGAACATTAGAGGCTTGAGAACTTCTGAGAAACAAGAAGTTGTTTATGATATTATCAAATGTTATCATTGTGACATTATACGAGAAATAGTATTTGCCACGTGCGATGCACGTTTTAATCAATATATATTTTTAAAAGTAATATATATAGTACGTGTTAATAAATATATATACTTTTAAAGTAATATAAAGAGTGTAATGGGAGAGTTTGAGTTGTACGTGCAATGCACGTAAGTTGGTAGATTTAAATAAAGTATATAATTGGAGAGTTGGAGTTGTACGTGCAATGCACGTAAGGTGGTAGATTTACAAATGACACTAAGGCCTTCTCCCATTATAATATTAGAGATTAGAGATCTAAGTTGTCATCTGTCTCTACCATTACTGACAAGAAATTAGGTGGTAATTGTTAGAAAATGGGTATTTTATACACCATTTACGAACCAGTTTTTAGTAATCGTTTGAGTAAGATCCTCTATGAATTAGTGAGAGATCTTGATGGATTTGTGTTCTCCTTTGTGAGTAGATCAAAATCATATATTTATTTACTAAAAACGGTTATCGGGTGAATGAGAAATTGTCTCCCAAAGTGAGGCTTTTTCATCTTTGAAAATGGGTTGAGGGGTTTTAGTCCCACATCAGAAAAAACAAAGGAAATAGAATAGGTTATATAATAACCTCTTTCTTGGCATTGTAAGATAGCAAGCCAAGAGGCTCTCTCTCGTGCGCGCAAGCGGGGTGCAAATCTCAGGCCAGATTACATGCGACTTGTGTGCACCCTGCACGTCCTGTGGATACGAATGCCGGACCGATGTGTATCCACCCCGAAAACTCTTCTCTTCCCCCCTCTGTTCTGTGCTTCAAAGTCTTGGTCGATGGGTGATAAAATTCAGACGTTGTCCAGTTCATGAACTAGACGTAGTGCCTACATCGAGCTCTTCTGTCGTTGCATCCTGGGAGACAGACGCCTCAGCAAACTCTAATACCCGGACGAGGCAAATCTGTTTTAAGGAGATTGTGTGATACACAAGCCTCGACGCCAATCGATTTGCTTTTGTTATTTTCATTTTCTTTTAAATTTCATTGGTTTTCTTCTTCTTCTTCTCCTTCTTCTCCTTCTCTGTTTTGTGCCTCTGAAATCAAACTTTGTTTTTGGTTGTAATCAAATTTTGTAAACAGTAATATCATGACAGAATGGATTTCCCTTGATGCCATTGGTTCTGCTGGTGGAATTCTCTTAGGTTTCTCTCTTTAAATGTGTCTCTGTTAGAAAGATGAAATTCTTTTTAGAAGTAGTTCTTTATTGTTTGAATATAATTCTCTTCTTACTATTGTCTGTGTTTATGATTTGAGCTTTGGGTTGAACTGAATTTTTTATTGGCTCAATGTCTGGTCTTTGGATTTATTGTGGAGATTTCAATGTCACTAGATTTGCTCATGAGAAATCTAGAAATCAATCCAGATGCAATCATTCTCTTATTTTAATGGCTGCAGTAGAAACAGTGATCTCATAGATTATCTTATTAATGGTAGGTTGTACACTTGGTCTAATAATAGAATTGATCCTTTTATGGCTAAATTACACATATTTCTAGTGCCTCCTGATTGGGCTTCTATGTTTTCCACATTATTTGTTTAAGGCCTTCCGAATCCTATTTCTCATCATATCCCTTTTCATCCTTTGTTAGGAAAACTGAGAATTTTGTTGAGTCTTTGACACAATCAACACAAACCACTAAGCAAAACTAGATTGTGCCAATCACACAAAGCAGACAAGAATTGTCCCAGTTGGGGCTTTTGCCTTAATCCGGGGGAGGAAGAACCGAGATGTTATTTCAACTAGAGAAGATACAAGAATATTACAATTTTCACCACGACCCTCTCTCATGCCTAAGTGGAACTTGGTTGCTACTTACAATGGAGAAACTCCCTCACCCTCTCATATGAAGTACTATCTTCTTATATTCGGCACTCAATAGAATCATATCATTCTAGGAGTCGTTTACATTGTATTTATAGATCTAGAGAAACCTTAGTTTAGATATCTTGATACAATAGCCATCTGATATATAAACATACAATTAGAGTCATACGATTTAATCAGAAGACGAAGTGGGCTTCAATCGAATCAACAAACTCGCACCCAAAAATTCCATCAGCGCCGCAGACAGTCGTGGTCGACTGCAACTCCCAGACCATCAACCCGAGAAGGTGACAGTCGACCACAGTCGACTATCCCTTTCTCTATTGGCTGCTACTGCTGCTGACTTTTTCTCTTTCTCTTTGATCATTCGCTTCGAAACCTCTACTTGTATCACCATCTTTTCTTCACGCCGAATAAGTATGCAAGACTCATGAGTCCATACCAGTGTGATTTAAAACTCTTCTACACCTTTCTTCTTTGCTTTGTAAACAACATGTTTCTATGGCTTCTTCTGCTAGTTGAACAAACCTCTACCTGTTTTCCTTCAGCTGTATGCCCCCTCAAGGGCACACCCCTATAGATGTAATCATGGAGGTGCCACCCTCCATACGAACTCCACCTACTTCATGGCTCTCTCCATCTTCCAACGGTATTCGAACGTTGCAGTCTTGATTCGGTAATTCTAGTGACGGCTTACTAGATGATGTTTTAGGAACAATGAGCTTCCATACACTCGGCTGAGTTTTCCTGCTCCCACAAAGCTGGTAGAGGTTGTGCTGACCCTGTCGAATTTTTCTCTTACCCTTCATTACCTTACGCGACTATCCCAAACTGTCGAAACTCCACCTCGAGTTGTGTACCTATGCCACGAGCATCAAGAGTCCCCAAGGATATCAGATTCTGCGGTATCGAAGAAATATGCATGAACTCTTCTAGTGTGAACCCTTTACCATCCGGCATCTCTAATTCAATTGTTCCCTCACCCACTACTTCACAAATCTCACAACTCCCCGTTCTCACACTACGGCCTGTTGACGACTTGTAAGTAGAAAACATCTCCCTCTCGGAGCAAATATGAGAAGAACTTCTTGAATCAAGATACCAACTTGAATCAACATCTGAAGAACTTGAAACAAGAAGACAATAGTCATCATTATTACCAGACTCAGTTGCGCTAACTATATGGGCTTGTTCCTTTTCTTTAGGAGCACTCTTCTGACTCAACCACTTGCGACAGTCTCTCTTACAATGCCCAACCTCTCTACAATAGTGGCAACGAATCTTACCCTTGTGTGCCGCATCCCTTCCAATTGAAATATAACCATCCACTGCAAAGCACCCTATAGAAATAGACCCTCTTTTATGAGTCTCTTTTCTCAGTTCATCTTAATTCAGTCCCTTAATCACCCCGGAAACTGTAAGTGTCTCCTTGGATGACTTCCCGTGTAGCATGGTAGTTATCAATTGATCGTAAGAAGTTGGCAGTGAATAAATTAAATTGAAAGCTTTATCCTCTTCGCTAAGATCATCAACATTAATTGTCTTCAGTTCATATATTACCTTATTGAACTCCACAATATGATATTGAAGATGGGTACCTTCCTTCATTGAGAACCTAAATAGCTTCCGCTTCCAATACATCCGATCTAGCAACGAAGACCCCGAGTAGTCATATTTGAGTCTCGCCCACAGACTCGTCGCACTATTCTCCTCAAGAATATCACACTTGACTTCGTCCGCTAATTGCAACCGGATTAAACTCAAGGCCTTCAAACAAATCTCATCCCACTTCTCCTGCTTCATGTCGATTAGCTTATTCTCTTCTAAGGCAAGGTGCAAGTCCTTTTGAACCAAAAATTCATACATGTCCACCTTCCATAGATTGAAGTTGATCTTACCGTTAAATTTCTTGATCTTCGTCTTTTGATATGCCATATCCTCCAAGGAATTCGAACAAACCTGTCATGCCATGCTTCCCAAAATACAGAATACGAGTACGTAACGTAGGCCCAGCGAATGATGTAGACACCATCCATAAGCTGTACCAGACTAACTCAACAATATGCAACAACAAACACAACCACGCAGAAATATATAATCACATGAATCAAGATAACTTCAATAATAAATGAAATAATCCAACAATAATAATATCCAACACAAGAAAATCCAACATCTGGGAAAAACAACTCCGGGAACATAAGCCCAAAACAAAGTACAAGTCATAACAATGTTCAAAACAATAAACTAGTAAGAAAGTAAATTAAGCAGCAAAAATTAGCTCCATCTTTAGAATCGTTGCTCACCAATTACTTTTGGTATAGCTCCTTCAGTACCTGTAAACACTTGATCTAAAAAGAAAGAAAAGAGTGTCCTTAGAGCAAGTCGTGGATATCAAGTAGAGGAGAACAAAGGATAAAGGAAACATGATATATCAAAGGAAAAAGGGACATGATCAAAGTCAAAGAACAAAGCAAAGGCAGGCAATAATGTCAAAGGTCTATATTAAATCAGTTATATACAGGATCAAGCATGAGATGATAAATGCAGGTTATTAATACTTTTATTAGCCTATCTAGTGCACGTACTACTGCATCCCTACTACAAATTCGGCACAAACACACAGTGAACGTTTTAGACTGATGGTGAATTCACGGTTCGTGTACTCGGCCCAGTAATCAATGTTTAATGTTTAGTTTCAGTGTTCATCAGGAAGGGTTTTATGACCATACAGTACAGGTCAATACAGTAGGGCCCGACTGAGTACAGTTTCCGATTGTTCACTACCAAGTCATCCCATAGTACTCTGGCTTGTTATCATTTTATTTCATCCTTTGTGAGAATGCACGAAGGTGTCAATATTGTATGATACTAAGTGTGACTAATTCTATACGTTACAGACAAAGCATGAAGCAAACAAGTCAATTACATTCAATTTACATAATCAGGACAATATGACCTTGCTGTACTAAAACATGGATTACTGCTACTACAGAGAAGAAAATATGGATCCATCGAAAGTTCTAGAAACTAGACTTCCACCCGGTTCCATAAAATATATATATAAGGCATATAAAAGGTACAGAAGCTAGGGGAAAACTCTATTCTATTCAGATTTTATGTCAGGCAGCATGATGTAATATGTGTTCACCTATTTGTTTCAGGTCAGAAAACTCATCAAATAAATCTATAAAAATTCTGGGTCATTCCTACACATGTCTAGGTTCAGCCTAATTTATTTCAGATTTTTAGTTTACTGTTAACATTGTTAAATAAATTATAGAACAGGAAGATACGCATGCATTTATGAATCTGAAAGTTCTGACACAACTGTACTAAAATGAAGATATCTAATAAACCACATAAAGAATTCAAATCCACAAAAAGGGTATTAAACTAGACATCTGAGGCTAAGTTTCATGTTCAGAAAGTTATTTCAAAATATGACAGCAACATGGTCGAAAATCTGATTCAAAATGGAACACACAGCAATCCAGAATTTATTTTGGCATTGATAGGCAATAATTAATTCATACAATCATATTTTTCATGCAAATTAATGATCCAAGTGTCAATAGATGTTTAACATGCATCATTTCAGTTCTTAGATGTAATATCACAGGCATGATAATCAATCAAATTTAGTCTAACGGTTTAATACATCAAACAAGTCTATAGCATGGATCTAGTTAATTTCATGTAATTGTGCATATGCAAGATACAACATGGACTAGGTTTTAGATCAAAGAGAATGGCACGATGTTAAGAATATCTTGGGTTAGCTCATGTAAACCCTCAATAGACTTAACGGAATTGTCAAATACAGCAGGATAAGGAAAAGGACGGGATCTACTTGCAGATATCAAAGGGATCTTGAACAAAATAAACAATTAATTCAAAAAGAGACTTGCCTGTTAAATTGTAGATTCGAATAATATAGAATAACGGGATAATGATCCCGGGCGACGAACCAAAACACGGCGAGACACGTGGCAAAACACCAAATGGCAAAACTCCAAAACAACAACCAAACAGCAAGAGCAGCCCACACCAGATCGGGGCAAAATAGCAAATGGCAACCCCGGATCTGCTGCACCCAAAACACCAAACAACGGATCCCACCACTCCCATTTCGTCTCCTGCTTCCTTTAGACTGAGAGAGAGAGAGAGAGAGTGTGCGGGGGACGGCGGCAACGGCTGGCTGTACCGGGAAAAAGGCAATGAAACCACGCAAGGCGGCGGCACTGACGACGGCAGCGCTGCGGTTGGGAAGCGACGGCAGCGATGGCGATGTCGAGAGCGAACCTTCTCTTTCGCTCGAAAATAGGGGAAGATGCCAACGGGAAAAGAACGGCTTGGACAGCGACGAGGACGCTAGGGGATCTGCGGTGGACGAAGGGGGGGGGGTTGCACGGAGGGGACCACGGTGGCAATGGCGAGGATGGTGGGTTCGACGATGGAGCAAAGGTGGATCGGTGAGATGGGTTTGGGCGGTGGATGAAGAAGATGGGGAAGATGATCGGAGGGTGATGAGGGGACGGTGAAGAGGACGATGGTGGATGAGGAAGGTGGTCGGAGGTGACGAGGATGTCGGCTAGGCGATGGGTTTCGGTTGGGTTAGGCGGTTGGCGAAAACAGAGAAAAAAAAGTATGGTCGGGGAGAGAGAGAGCGGCGGAGAGAGAGAGAGAGGGATAAAAATATTTGGGTTTAATGATGGTATTTATAAGAGATTAGAAATTGGGATTCTAGGTTGTGGTTTAATGGGTTTTGGGTATCGGTTTTGGCTCCAAAAAGAGCCGAACAAGCATAAAACAATGAGATGAACATAAAGTGGAACAAATCAAACTCAAACTAGGAAGAGTGAAATTTTGCGATGAATCAAGAATAGCAAAATCTCAACCAAAAGAGCACAGAACAAACAAGAGAAAGAAAAGAGCCCAAGAAAAAGCAAGATATAATATAATAAAAGAATTCGGATACAATAATCAAGGAAAGAAATAAAATACAGTAAAATCCAAAATAGGGGTTACAAATCCTACCCACCTCACAAGAAGAATTTCTTCATCGAAATTCATACAAGAGGTACATAGGGCAAACCCCGAAACAAAACAATACAAAGCAAAACAAAACAAAGCACTACTCAAATAAATGAGGAAACCTCTCTCGAATGTCCTCCTCCAACTCCCATGCCGACTCACCTGGTGAGTGAGGATTCCAAGAAACTCGAACCAACTTGATGACTCTATTCTTCAACACCTTCTCTCGACGGTCCAAGATAGAGACTGGCCGAATTTCACAGGACAAATCCAGCCTCACACACAAGTCTGAGTAATCAACCACAAGACTGTCAACCCTGATGTATTTTCTAAGCTGAGAAACATGGAATACATCATGGACACCCGCTAAAGCTGGCGGTAGCGCGAGCTTGTAAGCTACCTTGCCCACACATTCCACAATATCGAATGGACCGATGAACCGAAGACTCAAATTGCCCCCGCCTCCAAAATGGATAACACCTTTCCAAGGCGATACCATGAGGAACACATGCTCGCTTGCCTCAAACTCTAGAGGTCTACGACGACAGTCAGCCCACTTCTTTCGTCGATCCTGAGTGGCCTGCAAATGCTTTCGGATCTGAGCCACGACATCAACTGTCTTCGTGATCAACTCAGGACCTAAAAGCCTCCTCTCGCCGATATCATCCCAACAGACTGGAGATCTACACTTGTGCCCATACAAAGCTTTAAATGGAGCAGTCTTGAGACTTGCCTGGTAACTGTTATTATAAGAGAACTCGGCCAAGTGATGATGATCTTCCCACGAACCTCCAAACTGAAGAACGCAGGATCTCAACATGTCTTCTAGGTTCTGAATTATCCTTTCTGACTGCCCATCCGACTGGGGATTGAATGCTGAACTGAAGCTCAACTTGGAACCCAAACTCTTATGCAGGCTCTCCCAGAACTGAGACCTGAATCTCGTATCTCTATCCGATATGATGCTGATAGGAACTCCATGCAGATGAACAACCTCCTGAACATACTCCTCGGCCAAACTCTCCGTGGACTGACCCACACGGAAAGGAATGAAGTGAGAACACTTCGTTAGCCGATCCACGATCACCCAAATAGCATTATGACCTTTAGGGATCCTTGGCAAAGCTGTCACAAAGTCCATCGTGATATGCTCCCACTTCCACTCTGGAATTGGAAGAGGTTGCAAAAGTCCCGTGGTCCTCTGATGCTCCCCCTTCACTTGCTGACAGATCAGACACTGGGCGACGAATCGAGCCATATCCCTCTTCATGCCATGCCACCAGAAATGTTGCTTCAAGTCCCTGTACATCTTGGTACCATCAGGATGAATAGAATACGGGGACTGATGAGCTTCCTCCAATAGCAACCGTCTGACTTCCCCTCTAGGTACACACAACCTAGAGCCAAAACGAAGAGACACATCAGCATGAATAACCAAATTGGATCTCAAGCTAGCTTCTACCTTACTCCGAAACTGCTGCAACTGCGGGTCACTCCCTTGAACTGTCTTAATCTGCTCAATCAAAGAAGACTGCAACTACAACATCATGAGCTGCTGATCTGATCCGGGAAGCAACACAACCAACTCCAGCCTCCTCATGTCCTCCACTAACTCCTTTTGCTGAGTGAGGAACATAGCGGCAGGCCTCCGACTCAAAGCACCAGGCACCAAATTTACACTGCCCGGGTGATACTGCAAATTGATGTCAAAATCTGCCATCAATTCCAGCCATCTCCCCTGCCTCATGTTCAACTCCTTCTGCGTGAATACATACTTGAGGCTCTTGTGATCTGTGAATATCTCCACTCTATCCCCAAGCAAATAATGCCTCCACAACTTCAAGGCAAAAACCACGGCTGCAAGCTCCAAATCGTGCGTAGGATAGTTCTTCTCATGAGGTCTTAACTGGCTTGATACATAAGTGACAACCCTGCCTTGCTGCATCAGCACTGCTCCAAGACCTCAACCCGAAGCATCATAAAAGATCACAAAACCATCCGAACTGTCGGGTATAGTCAGCACAGGCGCTGACGTCAACCGACGCTTCAACTTGGCAAAAGCTTCATCACAAGCTTCGTCCCAGACAAACTTCTGCTCCTTCCTGGTCAAACTGGTCAGAGGTCCAGCAATCTTCGAAAAATCCTGAACAAACTTCCGATAATAGCTAGCCAAACCCAGAAAGCTTCTCACCTCAGGAACAAACTTCGGAATAGGCCAATCCTTGACCGCAGAAATCCTCGCAGGATCCACAGAAACGCCAGCACCAGAAATAATGTGGCAAAGGAAAGCAACCCAACCCAGCCAGAACTCACACTTGTAGAGCTTCCCAAATAGCTGGTTCTCCCTCAAGGTCTGTAGAACCACCCTCAAATGCTCAACATTATCTTCCTTGTTACAATAGTACACCAATATGTCGTTAATGAAGGCCACAAAAAACTGATCCAAGAACGGCGAAAACACCCTGTTCATTAGACTCATGAACACAGTCGGTGCATTAGTCACTCCGAAAGGCATCACCAAGAACTCGTAATGCCCGTACCTCATTCGGAAAGTCATTCTCGGAATATCCTCTGACTTCACTCTGACTTGATGATAACCGGAACGAAGATCCAACTTTGAGAACACCGAAGCACCTCCCATTTGGCCGAACAAATCGTCAATCCTCAGCAATGGATACCGATTCTCGACAGTGACATTGTTCAACTCCCTGTAGTCAATGCAAAGCCTGTGACTTCCATCATTCTTACTGACAAACAGAATTGGGGAACCCCAAGGAGAAACACTAGGCCGACTGAAAACTTTCTCAAGTAGCTCCTGAACTTGCACCTTCAACTCTGCCAATTCAACCGGTGCTATACAATACGGACTCTTGGAAATAGGCGCCGTACCTTGCTGAACATCAATGCTAAACTCTACATCTCGGTCTGGCGGCAAGCCGGGCAAATCCTCGTGAAACACATCAAAGGAAATCCCGCACAACTAAGGGTGCATCAACCCTATCGGAGCTCAACAACACAAGGGAAACAGCCTGTGGATCCATCGAGTTCTTGACACGCCCAAACGGTGTCTCACCAGCATGGAAAACAAAATCTGGTTAACCAGAAAGCCTAAAAGTCACCTTCTTCTCCCGGCAATCAATCATGGCACAAGAAACACCCAACCAGTCAATGCCCAGAATGACATCGAAAACAAAATTGGGAATCACAATCAGATCAGCACAGCACTCCACACCACCAATCAACAACGGACTCCGCTTGCAAACCCGAGAACAGACAATGACACCTCCGCCTGTGGTGATGTCCCAATCTGTGGGCATAGCATCGCTAGCCAAACCATGCTGATCGAAAAACGGGAAGAGATAAAAGAGTGGGTAGCACTCGAATCAAATAACACATGAGCTGGAAGAGAGAAGACTAAAATCACACCTAGAAGAGAAGAAGATCAAACAAAAGAATAAGGTGCTAGCAGGATATACACACAAATAATTGTACAAAAGAAGGGGAAATAGCATGCAGAAAATTGAAAAGAAGAAAACAAAGCACAACTACTATGATATACCTGCAACCACTCTAATAGAAACTTCCGCTTGTTCAACTGTCAGGTTATAAGCCTGACCACGACCTCCAGCCTAACCTCCTCTAGGGGCCACACGCCTCTGTGGAGGGAGAGGCGATCTACCTTGACCACGAGTCGGCATTCCTAACTGAGCAGTACCAGAAGCCGGTGCAGAAATCCTGTTCCTCGGGCAGTCACGAACCATATGCTCACTACTCCCACACACTAGGCACAACCGGTTGGCCATCTTGTTGTCTCGCTGTGAATGCCCAGGCTTATGGCAATAGCCACAAGTCTCAACAGTCCCAGAGACAACAGGTGCGTACGGCTGTACTCTCGCGGGAGGGGGTGGGACTGGCCTCCGAATAGGTCCTCTAGAAGACCGAGCTACAACAGGGTGCGAAATAGTCTGCTGAGGAACACTTGACCTGCTGAGGGTCTGCTCCTGAATCCGAGCAGCATCCAGAACATCGGCATAGGCACGAAGCCAAAGGGCAGCCAAACGGTCCTGGATGGGGAAACACAAGCCCAACTAAAATCTGCTAGCCCGAGCTTCATCTGTGGCAACAAGGGCGGGAGCAAAGCGACAGAGCCGAGTAAACTTTGTAGCATACTCGTCCACGGAGCAGTTTTCCTGGTGAAGACAATGCTCAAATTAATACTATCACAGGTGAAGTAGGCAACAACAAATGATATTTAAGAACACTGTCCAGCTGACCTAAGTTAGGGAAACAAACTGTCACTCCATCTCTGCCTTAGTGATACTGAGAAAGAACTTCGCCATGAAGCTCTCAGAGAAAATGGCCCACTTAATGGGTCGCGACATCCTCTCGGATTCAACTAGCCACCAGATGTGAGCGAGATCCACCAATTGGATGTGAACAACATCCACACGATCCGCCTCGGAAACACAAGCGGCGATCAGCAGTTGCTCCGTCCGGATAAGCCATTGCTCGGCCTCTAACGGCAACTCGGTGCTCGAAAACTTATTCGGGTGCAGCCTCATGAAATCCACTACTGTACCAAGCCTAGGTGGCAGGGGCCCAGGTGCAGGTCCATTGACCGCCAAAGTGGCTCTTATCAGCTCATTGTGTTCCTATTGAAGAGCCATCATCTGCTGAATTGTCTGAAGAATGCCAGCATTGTCCGGCTGCCCATCCCCCAGGCGAGAAGAAGAATTCCCACGAGCCATAGCCTGAATCACGATCAAAGATGGTTAGTACCCAGATGATATGTTGGTTATTATGCATGCATTCATATGATTCTCGTGGTGTGCACATTACTGAGTTAACCCGGCTAGAGCCAAACTCGACATATATATTAATCAAAGCCAAACCTCTATAAAGATAGTCATGTTTGATTAATATATTACTCAAACCTGGCTCTGATACCACTAACAACCATGTCACGTCCCGCTTCCCAAAATACAGAATACGAGTACATAACGTAGGCCCAGCAAATGATGTAAACACCATCCATAAGCTGTACCAGACTAACTCAACAATATGTAACAACAAACACAATCACGCAGGAAGATATAATTATATGAATAAAGATAACTTCAATGAATAATGAAATAATCCAACAATAATAATATCCAACACAAGAAATCAAACATCTGGGAAAAACAAACTCCGGGAACATAAGCCCAAAACAAAAATACAAAGTCATAATAATGTTCAAAGAAATAAGCTAGCAATAAAAAATTAAACAGCGCAATCTTAGACTCTATCTCTAGAATTGTTGCTCACCAATACCTTCAAGGATTGATCCTTCAGTACCTGTAAAATCTTGATCTAAAAAGAAGAAAAAAAGTGCCCTTAGAGCAATTCGTGGATAGCAAGTAGAGAAAACAGAGGATAAAGGAAAACATGTATATCAAAGAAAAAGGGACATGATCAAAGTCAAAGAACAAAGCAAAAAATAGGCAATAATATCAAAGGTGTACAATAATCATGCATGTAATGAGTGATGTCAAGTCAAGTCCAATACAGGATCAAGTATGCAGGTTATTAATCATTTTATTAGCCTATCTAGTGCACATACTACTACATCCCACACTACAGGTTCGACGCAAGCACACAGTGAACGTTTTTAGATTGATGGTGAATTCTCAGTTCGTGTACTCGGCATTGATAACAATAATTTACAATCAAGAATTAACAATCAATCATTGCAATCAATACTCCTCCTTCATATCAAGTGTTCAAGTGAGCAAGAAGGCCTTACCGAGTACATTTTCCGATCGTTCACTACCAAGTCTATCCATAATACCCCGGCTTATTATTAGTTTATTTTCAACCTATGTGAGCATACAAGATGGTGTCAATGTTGTAAGATACTAAGTGTGTCTAATTCTATGCGTTATAAACAAAGCATGAGGCAAACACATTATATAAGCACATTTCACACAATCAGGACAACATGACCTTGCTGTACTAAAATATGAATTATGATCACTACAAAATAGCAAACCTGGATCCATCTAAAGTTCTAGAAAGTAGACTTCCACACGGTTCCAGCGAATATAATTAAGGCATATAAAAGATACCGAAACTAGGGTGAAAGCTCTATTTTATTCAGGTTTTATGTTCAGGCAGCATGCAGTAAGTTGTGTTCAACTAATTGTTTCAGGTCAGAGAACTCATCAAATAAATCTATAAAAATTCTGGGGCATTCCTACATGTGTCTAGGTTCAGCTACAGTTATTTCAGATTTTTCTTTTACTGTTAGCATGGTTAAATAAATTAAGAAACAGCAGGATACGCATGCATTTGTGAATCTGAAAGTTATGACACAACTGTACTAAAATGATGATATCTAACATGTTACACATCGGAACCCAAATCTGCAAAAAGGACAATAAACTAGACATCAGAGGATAAGTTTCATGTTCAGAAAGTTATTTCAAATTATGACATTAGCATGGTTGAAAATCTGATTCAAAATGGAACAACTAGCAGTCCAGAAATTGTTTCAACATAAAAGGGCAATAAATAAATCATGCTACCATATATTTCATGCAAATAGGCAATCAAAGTGATTCTAGATGTCAACATGCATATTTCTATGTTTAAGATACAATTTCATAGGCATGGTATATATATTGTTCAATCAAATTCAATCCAGTATGCATACAATTCCTCAACAAGCCTATAACATGAATCTAGTTAATTACACGTAAGTACATATGCATAAAACAACAGGGACTAGGTTTTAGATCAAAGATAACGGCACGATGTTAAGAGTATGTCGGGTTAGCTCGTGTAAACCCTCAATAAACATAACGAAATTGTCAAAAGTAGTATGATAACGAAAGGGACTGGATCTACTTACAGAGATCAAATAAACTTGAACAAAACAAAATATTAGTTCAAGAAGATACTTTCCTGTTAAATCACAGATTCAAATAATAAGGAACGGGATCAGAATCCCGGGTGACGATCCACAAGATCACGAGCGAAAACACGTACAAAACACCAAACGGAAAAATCCAAAATAGCAAACAGCAACACACGCACACACAGCGGATCCAACAGCAAGAGCAACCACACCGGATCGGCCAAAACAGCAAATAACGAACCCAGATCCCATGTACCAAAACAGCAAACAGCGGATCGAGCCAATCGGAGCTCGTCTCCTACCTTCGACAGAGAGAGCGGGAGACTCCGGCGACCGGCGGCGCGATGCTACGGTCGTGAAGCGACAACAGACAATGACCACGGCAAGGTGGTAGCACGATGAAGGTGGCAGCATTGCGGTTGAGTAGCAACGGCAACGGCGAGGTGACTATGTTTTTGCTCGAAAATAAGGGAACGATGGTGACGAGGGCTCGGGGCTTAACGACGATGACTGTGATGCTGCGAGGGGACTCCAAAGGGTGAGGGAAGTGCATGGCGAGGGAATCACGGCAGCAATGGCGAGGGACGGGCGTGCGGCGATGGATGCAGTGGGTTCGGTGATGGGTTCAACGGCAAAGACGAGGATGGGGAAGACGATCGGAGGCAATGAGGTGAACGGGGAAGACAAGGGGATGGTGATGATGGTGGTCAAAGGTGGCAAAGTGGCAAGGTGGCAATGGGGTGATGGGTTTGATGGGTTTCGGTGGGGAAAAACACACAGAGAGAGAAGTCGGGGAGAGAGAGAGCGGCGGAGAAAGAGAGATAGATAATTAGGGTTTAATTAATAGGGTATTTATAGGAGATCAAGATTTTGGGTTTTGGGTTGCGGTTTAGTGGGTTTTGGGTATCGGTTTTGGCTCCAAAAAGAGACGAACAAGCATCAAACAAAGAAATGAACATAAAGGGGAACAAATCAAACTCAAAATAGGAAGAGCGAAATCTCGTAATGAACCAAAGATAGAAAAATTCAACCAAAAGAGCACAGAACGAACAAGAGGAATAAAAGAACTCAAGAAAAGCCAAAAATATAATATAATAAAGGAATCCAGATACAATAATCAAAAGAGAACAAAGTACAATAAAATCCAAAAATTGGGGTTACACCATTTCTCTGTTAGCTGCTAATGCTACTGACTGTTTCTCCTTCTCTTCGGTCCTTCGGTTCGAACCCTCTACTTGTATCACCATCTTCTCTTCACACCGAATAAATATGCAAGACATAAAACCCAACATCCTCCTCCTCCTCCTCCTCCTCCTCCTTCTCCTCCTCCTTCTTCTTCTTGTTCTTCTAACCTTATTAGACCTCATAAATTTAAGTTTGAGAAATATTGGTTAGAAGATGCTGATTTCATATTTATGATTCTTAATTGTCTCTCTTATGTCTCTTTGTGTTCTTCTAGACTTGCAACAATTCTTAAAAAGCATCAAGCTGTGAAAATTGGTTGCAAGTATTGGAGACACTCTTTCTCTGGCAATTTTAATAATAAGAAGAAAAAAGTTTCCTTCATCAGATTACAAGTTGGAAGAAGTTGGTTATATTACTATTGATGAAAGAGATAAACGAACAGCTTTTAAATCTGAATATCTAAAGCACCTTCATTCTAAACAACTTAAATGGAGTTAAAAAGCTAAAGTTAAATGAATTAAGGAAGGTGATGGTAATACTTTTTATTTTCATCATTTTGTCTCTCATAGGAAAAGTATTAATATAATTACTTCCTTAAACATAAAAGGCTTTGAGACACAAAATATTGCAGATTTTCATACTGTTGTCCATTCCTTTTATAATAATCTTATGGATAATCTTCTCCTTCACCATTCCATTTAAATTGGATTGATCTTTATTTTAACAATTCTTTGAATTTATACTCTTTGGAAACTCCTTTTAATTGAGAAGAAATTCACAAGGTTGTATTCTCTATGAAATGTGATGTAGCTCATTCCTCGTTCTCCAACACTATCTGGAAGTGTTGTGCCCCGCTTAAGATTTGCATTCTAACTTGTTAACCGTTCATAACAAACTTCTAACAGTTGATAACCTTAACAAGAGAAATCTTGCTATTGGTCAAAAATGTGCTTTTTGCCTTTCTCATCATGATGATGCTAGGTCACCTGCCATTTCATTAGCCCATTTGGTCCATTTTCTTAACAGCATGACGCGTTCATGGTAAACTTGGAACTATCAGGTCGTGATGGGATAAATAGAGGTCATTACGCATCAAGCATTCTTTCCAAGCATCATGGGACTTAACCATGATGGCTCTTGTTTGGGTTATTTGTAATGAAAGGAATAATAGAATCTTTTCTAATAATACTCGCCCTATTAGGTGCCTTATTAATGATCTATTATTCTTCTCTAACTAATGGGCTAATATTCTTCCTCATGGCAAAAAAAAAACCCCTTTCTTGATAAGGTCGTTGATGTTGTTATTAATCATGTTTAACTTACTTCCTTGAATTTCTTTTTGCATTCTGTTTATCCTCTTTCCTCTATTTTGTCTCTACTTGTTTAACGAGTTTATTTTCCTCGTGTTGAGCTAAGACAGTGTGGTGATTATTATGGTTTTTTGGGAGTTTCTGCCCGCCTTTTTGTTCTGATTTTGGTTTCCCCGGGCATGGTCTTCTTCTTCTCATACCTAATGTGGTGTTATACTCGCCCTTAGTTGTATCTCTTTCTTATTTTCCTTTCATGTTGTGCTTTATGCTTTTGTTGTACTGGAATATTTTTCGTTAATATCCTTTCCTACTACTCTAATCGCATTTTCTTCACTTAATTCAGTGCATACTTTGGAGCACTTTGTCTCTATCTATTATGTTCTATTATCACCTTCATTCTTGATGTTTCTCGTTACTTTAATGTTGTTGTTTCTTATTTTTGGATTGCTGGTTGTATGGTCAACCACTGTATTATTGCGTTTTGGTTATATTATCTGTGCTTAGCTTTAGTGTTTTTCCTTGCGGCTATTGTTGCATATTAAGAGTTTCGTGTTTTGTGCTACGTTCTCCGTTGAATTCTTTACTGTCTATTGAGTTTCCTCCTGCTATCATTGAGAGCTTCGACAGTTTCTTTTTGCTACTAGTGTGTTGGCCTTGCTATTTCTTCCTGCTATGGTGGTGATATGCCCTATCTTCAGCCTTGTGGTTATTTCCCTGGAGCATTCCGCTGCCTCCGACTTTGTCTCGATGCAGCCTAATTCCTTGATGTGGTGCTGTGCCTCTTGGTAGTCTCTAATATGTCCTTCAATGTTTTTACCGATAGTAGATTTCTTATTTACTGTACCCTTTCCTTCGTGTATTTTGATATTCTTTAGTTCTTCGCTATCGATTTTACCTTATAAAAAGTTTATTGTATAGTGTATTTTGTACATTTTCTCATATATTAATATATTATTTTGGCTGGAGTCATTTGACTCTATTCAGTTATCAAAAAAAAGGGAACATCTAGAATTGGGAATAAAGCAATTGAAAGGTAAGTTATTAAAACTGAAGCCATTGACTGGGAGAAAATACCAGTTTACTTATGAATGAAGATTAAAAAAGCTGAGGAGCAAAGCAGCTAGAGGCAATCAAGGGCCAAGCTAGAAGTCTTTATGAAAGAGGAGGAGAATAGCAACGATGAATTACAAGAAGCTCGTAAATTGTTGATGAAAGTGAGGATCTTTTTCCATTTTATTATACATGCATCTTTCTGTTATAGATCCGTAATTTGACTACATGGTGCATATTTTTATATCTAATCTTCAGTTTATGTCATGGCTAAAACTTGACACTTTTGATGCGGCTTGTTTTTCGGTGCGGGAGCAACAAATAATGAGTTCTTTTGGTGAAGAGAAAACTCAGATCTCGGTTGTCGATCTGACCCTGCTGTGAGGCTGATGTTTGGTTGGATTTGATGGATCGTGTGATGAATGACTGTCGCTGGATACCTGCAAAAAAGTCTGAAACACCGAGATGATTTTTGGCGATAGACCATCTGATGCTTAAGTCAATAACCATCAGTTTAAAGAGTGATTAGGGTGATAAAATTGTGATTAGCTGGTTACTGTAGAGGTAGAGCTGTATTTATAGGCTAGTGCGGGTCTGTTTAGGGAAGGTTCCCCCAATCTAATCCAGCGGTTGATTCCCTGATTACGAGGGAATCGATCTGTGATGGGCTGGATCCGGGCGATGGGCCCGTGAGCGGCCCAGGAGCCATTGTAAGATCCTTTTAAGATTTGTCCAGAGATCGTGCGGTGCAAATCATCCATGGGTTTTACCCTCATCATAAGCCCCCCCCCCCCCCCCCCCTCCCCACTGTCGGAGATGACCCTTTGGCCTACTTTGGGGAGTAGTTGACTCATCGAGGGGATCACGTAGGCAAAGAACATCTGCACGCATCGAAACTGAGAGTGTCCTGCCATTATGCAAATCTACGGGAAGCTTGGGATCAGCTGTCATGCCGAGGTCGAGGCAAGGCCCCCAGTTTGATATTTTCTCTCATGAGGGAAAGCCTTGGATACTACGCGGAGGGTGCAGTGAGCTCGGGGTCAGTGGCCATGCTAAGATCGAGGCGAAGCCCTCAGTTTGGGAGCTTTTCTCATGAGGGTTGGCCTCAGATACCACGCTGAAGGTGAGAGAGGCGAAACCTTGTGAGGGTTTCTCATGAGGGTCGACATCAGATACCGCGCCAAAGGCATGGAAAGGCGAAACCTTGTGAGGGTCTCTCATGAGATTCGGTCTCGGATACCATGCCGAAGGCAAGGAGAGGCGAAGCTTTGTGAGGGTTTCTCATGAGGGTTGGCCTCGGATACCGCACCGAAGGTGAGGAGAGGTGAAACCTGGTGAGGCTTTCCCATGAGGATCAGCCTCAGAAATCAGGCTGAAGGCGAGAAGAGGTGAAACCTTGTGATGGTTTCTCATGAGGGTCGGCATCGAATACCACGCCGAAGGTGCTGAGAGGTGAAGCCTTGTGAGGGTCTCTCAGATACCACACTGAAGGGGAGGGGAGGTGAAACCTGGTGAGGGTTTCTCACTAGGGTTGGCCTCGGAAACTGAGAAGAAGGTGAGGAAAGGCAAAACCTTATGAGGGTCGGCCTTGGATACCACGTCGAGGGTGAGGAGAGGTAAAATTTGGTAAGGGTTTCTCATGAGGGTCGACCTTGAAAAACAAGCCGAAGGCGAGGAAAGGAGAAGCCTTTTAGGAGTTTCCTCATAAGGCACAACCTCATATATGGTCGTCACGTGACATCGTAGTCTTTGGGGGGGGGGGCGCTTTGCTTTTATATTTGGTTATCGAGGGGGCATCACATGACCTGTTATTTGAGATGTCGCTCATCTTCTCCTCTATAAGTTCCCATACCCCCTTCTTCCTCGACCACATTTTTCTTTGCCTCAAACAGAGCTCTTTGAAACCTCTAACAATTATGTCTATCAACCAATCTAGTAGCTCAGCTTCGTCTTCGTCATGGGGAGGCGATTGGTCCACTTCTGGAGCCTCTTCTCGATCATCATTGAGGATAGATGAGGCCAAGCAACAACTCTCGCAGGCCCATTCCTTAGAGGAGGACGTGGATATCAAAGGGGGTGAGTACGGGAGCAACCTACCTCAACTTGAGGGTAGAGAAAAAGGCATCGAAGTAATGAGCGGATGCCCAGAGCTCGTGGAGATCGAGACTCAGAAGGAGAGTTCCTATGGCTGGTGAGGACAAAGGAAGAATGGGAGGAGATTTATAACGAGGTAAGCCAGAGCAGGGACAAGGAGGAAGTGAGGATCCCATCGGTGCGGGGAATGGGAGCCTGGACCCTTGACTTCATTGTAGGCATCCCGCTGACCCGCGGTCGCCGTCCGCCAAAGAGGAAGAAATAGAAACTTTCCCCCAACAAGGAGCACGAGCTGATGCCCTATCAGTACGAGCCTATGGGTGTGAAGTCCTCCCGGGTTTATTCGAAGGAGTTGCAGGACTTACTTCGATTTGGAGTACCACTGCCTTCACCTAGTAAGCCGAAGATAGAGGCAGACGAGATAGAAAACACCTTGGAGGAAAGCGATCTCGAGAGTACCCGAGATCAATTTTATATACCTCCGGAGTATGTCCTGATGCTCTCGCGATTAGGGGTTCACTCGACTGATAGGCTCTCGAAGTGGTTCTGCATGTTTCCTTTGGATACTTTTGTTTCAGGCTTGTGTCTTCCTCTCTACCTTTTTATCAAAGAAGTCTTGAAATGAGCGGGAATGAGTCCAATGCAGTATAGGTCAAACTCAAGGAAGCAACTGATCAGCTTCATCATGCTTTTCCAAAGGAGGGGTGCTCCTTTGAGGCTCAGATACTTCCGGGCGTGCCTAGGATGGAGCGCACTTCCGGGTAGTTCCTACCGGTGGTATATCTCTCCTCGGGAGAAACTGTGTGGTGCATAACCAGCCAGACTCCATAAAGGGTTGGAAGTCGAAGTACTTCATTGCCTACAGTCCCAAACCTTAGGACATACTGACCACATGGCTGTAAAAACCTCTTTCGAGGTAGCCTATGAGGCTTGAAAATCTTGCCAGAGAGGAGTAAGTAGAGTTCGACAGGATATTCGAGGATTGACAGAGTATCGACTGGGCCAGGGTGACAGAGATATCGCACGCAGTCTGCGGTTTGAGCCCTTATGTTCCCTGTGAGTCTCTAACATTTATCGTTATTTCCATAAGGTATTGTTCGACTTTGTTCTAATGTATTTCTTTACAGCCATTGAAAGACGATAATGTCAATATCCTCCTGGCTGACCTTGCGGGATAACGAGCTATCGAGGATAAGGGAAAGAAGACGGAAATGACCCCGGTCGCTGAAGCATCTCTGAGGGGGCGATCCAAGAGAGCGAGGGGGATGAGATCCCTGACAATCTGGGATCCAGATGATTTTCCCTGGGCAGAGCTGAGTGAAAGATCGCTTCAAGTAGAAGATCTGATGGAATCTTTCTTACCACCGATCAATCCGTTGTTGGAGGCCATTATTCCTGTGAAGACCCATGAGATCTTTACACCCGATTGGCCGGTGAAGGTCATTGACTCCATCATGGAGTCCCAGATAGCGATCGAGGTGGTAAACAACCTTAACCCCCGGAGGGACAGGAGAGCCCTTTCTAAGGAGACATTTGGTTCATGTTATCTCCAATATGCTTGGTCCTCCATTGCGGTAAGTGTTCGCTTCCGAACAACAGCATTCCTCATTCTATTGACATTTTCTCATTGTTTCCTTTTTTGCCATAGGCTATGTTCTATGGGGCCAAACTGAAGAGGCAGTATGATGACGATATGAAGTTTGCAGAGCGTAGGGCCTAGTGGTTCAACTTGGAGTGGCTGAAGGAGAAGACTTGGGCAGAAGCGCTTGAATAGAAGGTGAAGGAATTAGAGGGGTGGCGGGGCACGTGACGAGGGTGCTTTGGCGAAGAAGAAGGATGCTTGGGAGGAGGAGAGGAAGAGGCTGCTAGCAGAAATTGAAGATGTGGCGGGCTAGATCATCGAGGCCCAGGAAGAAGGCTACCAACGGGCCTTTTAACACATTCAGAAGAGACATCCCAGTATCGATCTTGATAACCTAAGTTTTAAGCCAGAGTCAAAACCTGACGGCACTCCACCGAACCCTAGGGAGCTTCCTCTTGATGTAGAGGTCCCAGTCGAGCATGCTGGGGCTGAAGCCGAGGTCCCTCATTCCACTTCTTGGGAGTTCTCCCCTTAACTTAGAAAGTTTCTTCATTTCCAGTTTTGTAGACACCGAGCGCAGACTGGCCATTGCATGTCTTGTAAATTTTATTTTGTTTAATAAAATTCCACCCAACTTGTTTTGACGACTCATTTTATGTTCATCTGAGTTGAGATACCATTTTGCTGAACGGATGGTGATGTTCGTGCCTCGGAAGGAAGGGCTCGAGGACGAGGTGCATTTGCTCCGAGGCAGGCTGGATCAGGCAGAGCGGATTATCATCTGCCTTAGCAAGGAGGGGACTGATTGGGAAGGGGCATTCAGTTTTCACATTAGATGGCCGCAAGTGGTGGCGCAGGAGTTGGCTCGTCTGAAGATGATATTTCCTGATGCCGACATGGCTCTCGCCCGGGCCGAAGTTGGTGAGCCTTCTCATCCTTCTAACGGGCAGTCCTCAGTTCTCATCTTTAAACAAACGCTCATGCAAAGGACTTCGAAATCTACCGACTGAGGGTCAAGATGGGAGAAGTGAGCCAGATGTCCATCTTTTATAGATCATTCTCAAGACTGAAGCCTTACCTGGGGGTCCGTTCGAGAGTTGGAGCTCTAGGGGATGCCCTGAGTGGGGTCGCAAGATCTTTCAGTGTGGCTAGTGTGAGGTTTGGAGGCACTTAGGCTGGGTGCCAGTCCCCCGGTGGCAGAAGCGATGTTCGCAGGGTTGAATCCCGAACAGAACCCCAAGATCGAAAGCTCTGTGCCTTGAACTTGTGGCTTTCAATGTAATTATGCTAATCTATTCACCTCATTTATGTTCTATAATAAAGATCTTTTTTCGAACTTTGGTTTCCACGAGGGATGCTGGGGTGAGTGCGGTGACCGTTTGGGAGTTTTCCTCTTGAGGGTCGACCTCGGACAGCAAGCTGAGTGCGGGGAGAGAGGCAATGCCTTGAGGAGTTTTTCCTAGTAAGGTTTGGCCTTGGAAACCTTGTCGAGGGCAAGGAGAGTGAATACCTTGAGGAAGGATTTCTTCTGAGGTTTGGCCTCAGACACCATGCCGAAGGCTAGGAGAGGCGGCAACTAGTGAATGCTCACGTGTGCATCCACTTGGAGTCACGTGTTTGACGCGATGATCAATGTTCCATTTCTATATATACGCTTTCAACTCTTTGTTTTTGTTTCTTCATTTTTCCTTCGTCTCTCTTTCCTTGAATCTTGGTTTTGTTTCCTGCTCTCGCCCAGTAAGTATGGTAGCTCCCAAACTAGTTAAGGTGAAGCGTGCGGCCATGAGGGCCGAGAAGAAGGCATAGGAGGCGGCAGAGGCTACAACAAAAATGAAGGCCGAGGTCGACACGAAGGCCCTTGAGAAGGAGACATCCCAGGAACGGCCACCTTCGGAGATGGAGGAACTCCCGAAGAAGAAGACTAAGGGTGAAGAGACCCCTAAGGCCAATGAAGCCGAGGCAGCTGTCAGGAAGGAGGGTAAGAGGTTTCTGATCCCATCTGCGACCGATACTACACAAGTTGCAAAGTCAACCAAGTTGGCAAATGTGTGGATTCCCTCCTAGTCCATGACCGAGGCGGACATGTCGACCAATCACCCATTTGCATTGAAGGTGGTTTCTCATCTCGCTACTCTCTGTGACCTCGCCGACCTGAAGAATAAATCAGAGGAAGAGATCTACGGGAGTTAGGCGCAGGCTTTTATTCTGCTGAGGCCCTTTTTTGGTTCATCTCTATAAGCATTTTCCTCAACCTTTTCTAAGCGTGGCCTGGTATTCTTGTGCAGGCAGTTCATGGGGCCAAGCGGAAGTAGAGGTGGGGATCGGCTCTTTTTGTTGAGGAAAATGCTTACTCCCTCAAGCAAAGGGGGGCTCGTTAATCGGGGTAGGGAGAAGGAAAGGCGAGTGGGTGAGTTGAAGGAAGCTTTGGCGAAGTAAAGGGGGGCTCGAGAGGAGCTCTCAAAGGAGAAGGATGGGTTGGTCGCCGAGAAGCTGGCATGGCAGTCAAAGCAAGCGGAGATAGCGAGGGAGTACCAAGAGGTATTAGCCGACATCGTCAATGCCGAAGATGAGGGATATAGGTTCGCCCTCAAGCATGTCAGGGCAAAGCACCCAGAGATTGACCTCAACTACTTCTGCATCGATGGCCCGGGCGGTGACACTACTGTTCCCGCGGTGAATCATGAGCCAACAGACCCAACCCCTATGGTCGAGGAAGAGTGCCCCATCCTTATCGTCGAGAAAGGGTCTACCTCCGGGCAGTAGTGACATAAGTCATTTGTATTATTGCCTTCTCGTGGACTGGCCACCTCACTTGTATCTGACCCTCATTTAATGAATAAAATGTATTTCCCCCCTTGTTTTAAATTTAGTAGTTTGTTTTTTTGGCCCTCGAGTTGAAGTCTTGAGGTCCTCGGGCCGCCACCCCCAGGGTGTTGGCTTGGATAACGATTTTTTAGTAGGGACGGCTCTGGTTACCATGCCGAGAGGGAGGGGAGGCGATAACTTGAGGCTTTCCTCATAAGGGTCGACCTTGGAACCATGCCGAAGGCAAGTGGGGGTGACATGTTGAGGAAGTTTCCTTCATGGGAGTCGACCTCGGATACCATGCCGGAGGTTAGGCGAGAGGAGACACCTTGTGAAGTTCCATGCCTTTGAATGGTCACGTGGGATGCCACGTGGGCTTGTTCACATCATCCTCTATGATAATCATGATAACTATTGGAAGTGTTGACCGCCATACATGATAAGAGTTGGTAAAGTCACTTATAAATAACCCCCACCTCGAAGCAATTCCCCAGTGACATCTCTTCTGTTGGTTGTGATGTTAAGGGGTGTTCGCCTTACTGTCAGAGTATTCGACCCCGGGTGGGATCGGTGCTCGCGCTTGTTGCTTCGGGCTATTTGTCCCTGATTCCGAGATCTGACATTTTACCTTTGAGGTCAGATTGATGCGACCCATTCATGGCCGGGCTCATCTATGTCCTGGGGACGTTTGGCCTGGCTGGGCTTCTTTTGCTGGCAACCATAGTTCGTTGAGACCCGAAGAGGATCAGGGTAACCCTATTGTACTTCGTCAGGTATATCTCAAATTTCGAGATCTGATGTTTGTCGTCGTACCTCGTGTTCTAGGGCTGAATGGGTGCCTTTGTAAAGTTCGTTTACATCATCCGCTACTGGCTCGTGAGGCTAACTGAGGGGGTGGAGGTGGTGATCTGGTGATTGTTCTTCATTGAGGTCTCTTCTGGCCGACCTTCTACCGCCGAGGCACGTATGATGCCCCGCTCCCAGTGGGCACTTACAGTCGGTCACGCGAGCGGACTGGTAACCTTTGTGCCTATCTCAGCTAGCCGACCTTCTACCGCCGAGGCACGTATGATGCCTATTCTGCTCCTCAACGGTATGGGGAAATAGGGGCTAAAGCGAGATGTCAATTGTAAGAGTGTCTAGTGAGACAAGGGGTCAATTGTAAGAGTGTTTAGCTGTAGCTTGCTGTTTTGATTTGCCAACTGCAGACTGGCCACGACCCTTATTGTAATTGTTTCGCTTAATAAAAGACTTTTGCTTTTAGAACTCTATGTGCGAAATTGCTATATAATGAATAGGCCAGATCTAAGCCGCGCTGGTTGAGTCATCTTCATCAAAGTCTTTCCCTAGATTGACGTGCCCAAGAGAGACAAGTCTCAGAGAAGTCCAGGAGTGAAATCCTTCAAAGATTTTTTTGGGCGACGTCGGGGTCAGGCACCTAATCAAGGGAACAAACACGAGGAGGGATCCTCGATGTTCTTTGTTGTAAGGCTTCAGCCTCGGACGCCACACTGAGGGATAGTCCTGAGAAGATATCTTGATCGAAGACCTCGAGGTTGGATACCCAGCAGAGAGAACAAGCCCGAGTAGGGGTTTTGATCGAAGACCTTGCGGTTGGAATCGACCCGAGGAGAGATCTTCATGATTTTGTCACAAGACTTTGGCATCGGATGCCAAGCTGAGGGGTAAACCCGAGGTGAAATCCTTGAAGATCTTGGCGGAAAGCCTCGGGGTCGGACGCCAAGTCGAGGAAACAGGCCCGAGGAGATATCTTCACAATTTTGTCATAAGTCTCCGACCCTGGATGCTACGCCGAGTGGTGAATCTGAGGAGAGGTACTTGAAAGAACTTATCCGAGGGCCTCAGGGTCGAATACTACGTCGCGGCATCCTCACGGTGCAAGAAGACTCAGCATCTAGGGCTATACCCGTCTCTTGAAATGCCATGTGCCCTGACACGTCTTGGCTTACGTCATCAATTGAGGTATTCGAGATGCCTAGGAAGTTGTAGCATTGCCCATAATAAATGGGGTAAGTCGGGGAGTTTTCCCTGAAGCCTATAAGTTCCCTTATTCTTAGGTGACTACCTCACAAATTCCACAAACTCTATCTGACGACTTCGTACTTGGTGTACTCTTCAATGTGTGATCCGAATAGCAGTCCATGGGTCGAAGGCGATAGAGGACAGTTTGAGAAGATAGAGCTTGACGAGACCGAGATTGGTGTCCGGCCGTGGAATATCATCAAGTGTTCTGCATTTCAGGTCCTCTTGACTACTTGCCCTCCCGAGTCTTCAAGTTGGTATGTACTTGGACGGACCACTTTGGAGACCCTATAAGGGCCTTCCCAATTAGGAGCCAGTTTCCCCTTCTTTCTCGGCTCTGAAATCTCGAACCATCTGAGCAGCAAATTGCCTTCTTTGATATTGGCCGGTCAGACATTTCGATTGTAAAAGCGTTCTACCCTTTGTTGGTAGATACTCCTATCCGATGGCCACCCTTTCACGAATTCCTTTGAGGAGGTCCAGGTTGGACCTGAGGCCGTCTGAATTTGTATTCTCGTCGAAGCTCATAACCCGTGGGGATGGCATCCCGACTTCCAAGGGGAATTACTGCATCGGTGTCCAAGGTCAGATTGAAAGGTGACTCGCCTGTAGGAATCCTCTTGGTCGTGTGATAGGTCCTTCAGGCTTTTGACGAGCATATCATTGACATACACCTCCATGTTCTGACCTATCTGCTCTTTAAAGACATGGTCAACTAGCCTATGATATGTGGCACCGGCATTTTTAATCCCGAAGGGCATGACACGATAGCAATGTCGCCCCTGGTTGGTTACGAAGGCTATTTTTGGGATGTCTGGAGGCAACATCTGGATCTAGTTGTAGCCCAAGAATGTGTCCATGAAGCTGAGTAACTCATCCTAAGACGTCGCATCAATGAGGGCGTCGATGCTTAGGAGGGGAACATGGTCATTCGGGGCACGCTATGTTGAAGTCGGTAAGTCTATGCATATCCTCAATTTGCCATTGGATTTCTTAACCATTACAGCATTGGTCAGCGACTCCGGGTAGTTCACCTCTTGGATGAACTGGACATAGAGGAGCTTATCAACCTCCTCTTTAACCGCTTGTTGCCTCTCAGTGGGAAAACTTTTAGTGCCTCTGCTACACCAGCTTGGAGTCTGGATGGACACTCAATTTATGCATGATAAGGTGGTCCTCAGATATTCTAGGCATGTTCGAGGGTGTTCAGGCAAACAGGTCTTGGTTATGCCAGATATAGCGGATGACCTCCTATTTGAGGGCAGGGGGAGAGACTTGATCACTTAGAATCATTTGACTGGATCGGTTATGGAGAAGGGAACCTCTTTCAACTCGTCTACCGGCTCGAAGCCTACTGAACTTCGGTCGGAGGGGAGTTCGAATGCTTCAAGAGGGGGGGACCGAGCCCCCCACAATGTCCGTGTAACAAGCCTATGCAGCCTCTTGGTTGCCCTTGACGACCCTGACCCCATACTTGGTACGAAACTTCATGCGCATGTGGTAGGTCGAGGGTACCGCCTGGAGGGAAGCAAGATCTGGGCGACTTAGAATGACGTTATAAGCAGCCTTGACATTGACCACCATGAATTCCATTGCCTCTGTTCGAGTGGTCGGTGATTTCCCGACAGTGACATCTAAAGTGATGATCCCTTCGATCTGAATGGGGGCTCCCGAGAAGTCGTGAAGGGTGTAGCTGATGTGTCTAATTTTTATATAAATATTTGTATTCATTTACCCATAAAAATTGCTTGTATTCGTCTATTCTGTTAATAATTTTTCTTATTTCCATAGATTTCGATTAATTATTATTTTTAAAGTAATAAGTTTTTTGATGCAAAAGGTAAATATTTTTGGTAAAAATCAATAAACAAAACAAACATAATGATTGCTAAAGTTTTATTGATTTTTTGAATTTTGAATTTTACAATTTTGTCCTCGTAAAAGTCAATAAAAATATTATTAACAATTTATATAATTTTAAAAGTACAGTATGGATTGATGGATGAGGAAAGAGTTAAAAAAATTAGTTAATTAGATTAATAGATTAATCTTAATCTAAAATTTTTAATTAATTAATTAATTAACTAAACTTAATTAATAACCTAACCCTAAGTTTCCTATTTCCTATATAACAGCAGGTGGTAGGTGACGTGAAGGTTGGGAGGCGGCGTGAAGAGACTTTGGGTTGGTAGGTGGCTACAGAGCACGCAACCCAAGATAAAAAATAGGGGCAAAAGCCCAACAGAGCTCACGCTCTATTCAAAGACGAAGACGACAGGGTCTTGGGTGCGGTTCAAGGCAGAGGAGAGAGAGACGTGACGTGGGCGGCGTGCGCAGTTTTCGAAACAGAACGGGACAGAGAAGAAGGAGAGAAAGAGAAGTGTTGTTTGCATCGGTTTGCGATTTCTTTTGCAAAAATAGTTTTTTTTTTTGTATCTCTTTTCTTTCTCTAATTTTTTATTATGCAATCCAAGACAGTATTTGTTAGTTGCAATTTCATTACGAACTAAATTTTATTTTTTTCTAGGGTTTCGATGTAGCCTAGTTTTGATAATACAATTTTTAATTCCATATTTTTTTTCTTCTGTTTTTCCACGGTTGTGTGTTTGATTGTTGTGTTTAATGCTTACAATTGTTTGACCAACTATTGTATGATTTGTTGGATCATGGAGAGACCGAGAGGTAATTTGTGATTTTAGAACTATAAAATTAAACACCATTGATTGAGCAAAATTAGAGATGATTTACCGCGATTAATGTGACCATTAAGAAATCCACAAAACTTAATGAGTCTTCAATTAATTGAATTTGTGCATGAACTATGATAAACTTTTAGTTGGAGATATTTTTGGTGTTGTTCGAGAGAAAGCAATGAATAATTTGGGAATTTTGGTCTACAACTTGGAAAAATAATATTTTTATTCACATGGAGTTATAAATTTTGTGTGATTAACTATGTGAAATCAAAAGCCCTAGAATTAATTTTGCCATTAACAAATCAGACAAATTTCAGATTCCGCTCATCTTAATTAATTTAGTTAGTTCTTTAGATTAATTTAATTTAGTTGTTTTATTTATTGAATTTTGATTTTCCAAATAGTAGTTAATCTAGTAATATCAGTACTCAATAAAATAATTAGTCCCTGTGGGTTCGACACCTTTTTCACTTAACTATACTCCTTGTTGCGATTTTGTACACTTGCAAATATTCACATCAGTAGCCCATCGGTTCAGTCTCTCCTGAGAGAGCTTCAAGCCTTCAAAGGCTACAAGAAATAAGATGTTCACCGAACTCCCAGAATCGACAAGGATACGATGGACCTCATGATTGGCTAGACCGAGGTTGATGACAAAGGCATCACAATGTGGGACCCGGAACCTTCGAGGTCTTCATCCAATAACGAGATCGATAGTCCGAGACCTCGAAAAGGTCGACAGCTGGGCGAAAGCTTTATGGGAGGAGTTCGAGTCTCCCCCCATGGGTCCACCATGGACACAGTGGAGAATGACCATGTTTTCGGAGTCCTGAGCCCCGAGCTCCATCTCTAGATGCTTGTTCGCACCCCGAAGGGGTGAAGAGGTCCTTAGACCATCCCAAGTAAACTTAGCAAGATACCCTCTCCGGATGAGGGACTCGATCTCGTCTTTTAGAGCCCGATAGTTATCGGTCTCATGGCCATGGTCCCGATGGAACCGGCAGTAGAACCTCTGGTCTCCCTTCTTATTTCCATTGTTCGGTCGAGGAGGATGTCGGAGTTTACATGAGGATGGCGGACATGCTTGCATTGAGCGGAGTGAACTTATCAAAGCAAGGGACCATAGGGGCTGCCTCTGTCCGAATGTGTCTTTCTAGGTCAGGGCCTTAGAATTGTCTGACTTCCTTTCTCCCTTGGCTGGGGACTTCTTCCGACCTTCTGGATGCAGAGCTTCCTCGGCCCGGGATGTACTTCTCGGCCCGGAGCAGGAGGTCGGGAAATTATGGGGGGTTTCTTAGCCAAGGAGGCTTTCAGCGAACCGTGCCAGACGTCGTGCCGAAAGGTTACTGCCGCAACCACAGCATCGAGGGAGGAGATTGTTCGGGCCTCAGCTGTGTATCTACTGACAAAATTTCGAAGCGATTCCTTGTCCTTCTATTTGAGTTCCAAAAGAGAAGCGCACATCTTCTCAGCCTTGCGGCTGGTTACAAAATAGGAGAGAAAACTCTTCTCGAGCTGATCGAAGGAGAAGATCGAATTGGGAGTGAGCTTGGAGTACCATTCTCGTGCGGGTCTCCGGAGGTTGGCTGGAAAGGCACGGTAGAGGAACGGATCCAGGGCGCTGTGAATCATCATAAGGGTTTTGAACCCCTCAATGTGATCAGCAGGATTCGACTCTCCATCGTAGGTCTCGAAAGCGAAGGCTTGAAGCTCCTCAGAATGGGGGCCTCGATGATGCTGGACGAGAAGGGTGGCCGGATCGGCCGAGACCCCCGATCGGACCGCCCTCCATCTTCGCCAATTTGAGTGAGTCAATCTTCCATTTCTTGCAGGCATTTGAGGACTGCATCTTTGCATCCCTCCGATCATATCAACCCGTGGGACTCCTGGTTCTCAACTCCTCCACACATCGCTCTGAGTGCGTTCGGTTCGAGCTCCGCCTCGGAGGGCCTGGAGGACCGTATCTCAGAACTCATGGAATTCGGACCTCATTACGTGGCCCCCCTCTCCGTGGCCATTTGGAGGTCGGTGATCCCTTGGGGAGCGACTGCGTCCCCTTTCCTCCCTATCTCGGGAGCGGCGGCTTTGGCTCGGATGGTGGTTAAAGGGTTCCCTCTCTCCTCGGGAGCGGCTGATATGATTTGGAGGTTATCCTCATTCGCCCGATTATTGATGACATTTTGGAGGTCAAGGTGCTTTCGTGACTGAGCATGAGGTGCTTGGGTCCGGCCTCTGAGGTTGTTCCGCCTGCATTTGCTGGGATCCCTGAGTGACGTCTCAGCTTCAGGAAGGACGTGGAGGAGGAAGTGAGGGGTCGGTTAAACGTCCTCTGGTTGTAGTCTTCCTAGCTTTGGGAGCCATGGAAGTAGTTCTTCACGGAGTAGAATCTGAGAAAGAGGCTCGGAGCTGTTTCCCCCAAATGTTGCAAATCTGATGCTGCTTATTTTTGGTGTAGGAGCAACTGATAATGAGTTCTTTCGATGAAGAGTAAACTCAGATCTCGGTCGTCGATTTGACCCTATTGTGAGGCTGATGTGCAGTTGGATTTGATTGACCAAATGATGAATGACTGATGCTGGATACCTACAAGAAAGTCTAAAACACTGGGAGAATTCCCGGCGATAGAACCTCCGATGTGCAAGTCAATAACTAGCAGTTTAAATAGTGAATGGGTGATAAAATTGTGATTACTTGGTTACTGTAGAGGTAAGGCTGTATTTATAGGCTAGAAGGGGTCTTAGGGAAGGTTCCCCCGATCTAATTCAGTCGTTGATTCTGTTATTACGAGGGCATTGATCTGTGACGAGCTGGACCCGGACGATGGGACCGTGAGCGGCCCAGGAGCCATTGTAAGATCTATTTGAGATTCGTACAGAGATCTTGTAGTATAGATCGTCCGCAATTTTTACCCTCGTCAATTTTAATATAAACCACAATACTTTTTAAGTTAAATGATAAATGTCTTTCCCCCAAAATAGAAGAAAATGTCCTTGATAGTTATGGGAGAAGGGCTTTGTTCCGTATCGACTTGATACTGGGACCATTGAGTGTATTTGTATAGCTAAAGTACAGTGAAATATTAAAAAATCAAGGGATATATCTTTTAGGATCATGTCTTGTATATTCGTTGTTCAATTAGAATAAGAGACGATGAAGCACAGAGGTTGAAGCATCGAGTGGATGCGAAGTCAGAAAACATAGCAACAGTAGCCAACATACTTGTGCAGTCGATTGTACATATGTATAGTCGACCAACATTGGCTCTGGCATTTCCAAAGGAGGAGGCAGTCGACTGCACGCAGTGGTTGTATTGTTTTGGGCCTTTATCTTGGTCATATTCTCGGCCCAATATTTAACTCTAAGTCAGATCGTACTGCTCCTATTTAGTGACTTCTTCTATAGGATATATCGAACGAATGAGATATCAAGACTAATCTAGGGTTCTCTCTATTCTTCTATTTATTGTAATGGCCTCCAATATGAGAGGTCAAGTACTTCATTGATATTTTCTCCATCGCAAATAGAGGCTTGAGAGATAGTACTTGGTGAGATTTTAATTCCCTATATTGAGTGAAATTGTAACTCCTTGTAATCTTCTCTAGTTGAATATTATATCTCCCTATGTTTTCCTTCGGATAAGTTGAAAGCTAACTGGGATAAATTCCTCGTGTATTTGTGTTGGATTGGTGGATGTTTTTGTTTGGTTGTTCGATTGATTCGTCTCATCTACCTCGCCTTCCTTATTGCTTTAATTAGTTCCACTATGCCACCGGTGTTCGACAAAATTTTTCAACGGAGTTGTGGTGAGATTCCTCTCCCTATCACAACATCCCAACAAAGTGGTATCGAGCTTTAGGTTGCCAACCCCCTTGGTGAAGATGACAAGTCAAGGTCTTTTGAAGATCAAGCAGTTTGATGGAAAGATAAACTTCAATCTTTGGAAGGTAGACATGTGTGAGGTCCTAGTACAAGAATGTCTACAGTTAGCCGTCAAGAAGAATGAAAAGCCATCCAATATGAAGGAGATTGTTTAGGATGATATTTGTGAAAGAGCCATAAGTATAATCCGACTATCATTGCGGATGAGATCAAGTGCAAATTTCTTAAAGAAACTAGCGCAGTGAGTTTCTGGAAAAAACTCATAGCTAACTATTATGGTTCATCGTTGTTAGATCGGATGCTTGGAAGAGGAAGTTATTCTGTTTATCAATGAAGGAAGGTACCAATATTCAAGATCACATCACAGAGTTCAACAAGGTGTTATCTGAACTCAAGGCAATACACACGATTGTGAGTGAAGATGATAAAGCTTTCAACTTTATATATTCACTAGCCGGATTCGTACAAGCATTTGGTAACTACCATGCCACACGGTAAATCTGCCAAGGAGAGTATTACGGTGGATGAAGTAATCAAAGCCTTAAAAAAAATAAACTTAGGAAGGAGACTCAGAAATCATCGTCTACTCCCATAATTTGTCTAGCAGTGAAAGATCCTTCAATTGGAAGTCAAGGTGCATTGTAAAATGATTTAATCTGTTGCCGATATTGTAAGAGATCAGTTCATATCAAGAAAGAATGTTGGAAATTGAAAAAGCAGAAAAGCATCAAGGATGGCAAATTCTTGTGATTTTTGTGGTTTACCCTTCTGAATCATGTGATTTGTATCTTCTTGTTTCAAATTCTTTAGAAGTGGATTCTGGTTGGTTTCATGACTCAGGGAGTTCTACTCATATTTTCTATGAGAGGGAGTTGTTTTGCTACTTATAAGCATAATATAGGGCATCATGTGAGAATAGGACCTGGGAAAATTTGTGAAGGAGTGGGTGAGGAAACAGTTGAGTTGGAGATGCCATGTGGGAGCAGGTACACTCTAAGGGAAGTCTTGCATATTCTTTTGCTGAAACGAAATTTGATTTCCTTGGGAACTCTTGAAGCACGCGGCTGTAGGTTCACAGCTCGAGGTGCAGTTCTGTTTATGTCACGCCCTGCTTCCCAAAAGTATGGAATGCAAGCACGTGACATGGCCCAACGAATGACTTGCATCATCCATGAGCTGTTATCGATTTAACTCAATAATATAAATAGGAAGTAATACAACCACGCATGCTTTAAAGAGTAATCACATGAATAACAATACTTGGAATTTAAGCATAAAGTAACCAACAAATAACAATTCAACATCTGGAATCAACAAAACAATATTCGGGTCAAAAGCCCACAATACAAAGAAAACAACATCGTTCAATTATTAAAGTTCTCAAAATGAAAAAATAATTATTTAAGTGGCGCAGCAAAATAATTCATTCATCATTGTTGCTCTCCTAGCCCGTTAGGCAAATCTCCTTGATTTTCGGTAAGCTGCTCATCTAAAAGAGAGGAAAATATGTCCTTAGAGCAAGTCGTGGACAGCAAGTAGAGAACAGAGAAACAATGACAATAACGGTATAACAATGAATTCAATGAACGATGAAATCAATAGTATTGAACAGTGACAAAGCGATAATAGTACAATGTGCAATAACAATGATTTATAACCATAACAATAAACAATAATAATAACGGTAAGCAATAATGATAACACTGTTCGATAACGATGGCAAAATGCAATGACAATTCGATGAAGTCTTAAGTCTATTATTCATTTCAATCCTAACTAATGCACGTACAACTGTATCCTATACAACAGGTTCGATGCATACAATCAATTTCATTTAGACTAAGGTGGTAGATTCAATAGGTCATGTACTCGGCACAATATAACACTGGCTATTGCAGCAATTTCTTGCAAAATAACGATAACACTGGCCAATTGCAATTTCTTGCACAATGACGATAACACTGGCCATTTGCAATTTCTTGCACAATGACGATAACACTGGCCATTTACAATTTCTTGCACAATGACGATAACGATATTTTGGGAACGAGGCCCACATTCCCGAGTACAGTCACTATATTATCAACTACCCTAGTCAACCCTTAACCCCGGCTTGATTAACATTCTTTATTCAATTAACATGCTATATTGGTTGGCAATACTACGATACTGGTAGGGGACAATTGGGACAGAACTATTAGGGGGAAAAGATAAGGTGATTAATAATGGACATTAGAATGATGACAACACAACCTGAAGATCATGCAATGTACTCTATACAATCAAATACACCAAATTCAACATTATAGATTCAATTATATATTATTAAACATAGAAACCCACTTCTGGACAGCAGTAGGTTGCTGTACCAAAATCTGAATTCCCGTTGCTACAGGATAGAAAATGTGGATCCGTTAGAAGGTCTAGAAACTAGACTCCTGCCCGGTTCCAATGCATATTTAAAGTCTAAATTCCGACAACAGTAGCTAGGTGAATTTTAGTGTTCTTTACAGGTTACTGTTTCTAGCTGGTTATCAGTACTAACTAGTTTCAGTTGTAACAACAGTAAATATTCATTTAGAAATCAGTAAAAATAATTTTATTACCCTAAGCATGTTGGCTATCAATCTAGAAATCATCATGGTAATATTTGATCATTAGTTCACCTAATTTATCAGCTTAATATGGTATGCACATAAATCTGAAAATACAGCACATCAACAGTAAAAAGGTCATAACTCATGCAATATAAGTCGAAATTCAAAAATAATGGATGTTCTGGAAACTGGAAACATGGGGCTACATTTCATATTTAGAAAGTTATTGATTTTGATGACATTATCTAGGTTAAAACAGCATGACACTGTTCAGGTTGGCAATAAATTTTAGGGTTTCAACATGTTCTTCATGGAGAAAAAGGTTAAAATGTTATGAACGATGAGTTGGGGGTTAACAACATAAATCACAGCAAGTTACATCTATATGAACATGGTATTAAGATGTACAATGTCCATAATCCTGCTAATCACAATCAACTAACTCACCATCATTAATCATATGAACAATCAACACTAGTATATAATCTATAATAGTTGTGTGATGTAATGACATGAAATACAATAATAATTCCTATTCCTATATTTAATAATTAGCTACATGAATGCATGCAAGATCTCTATACATTGGAGGTAAAAGACGGCACGAAGTCAAGACTACTACTTGGATTCGTTCGTGTAAATCCGTAGTATCCCAACGATAGATAACAATAAGCAATATATGATAATAAATATGGATCTACTTGCGGGATTCAATAAACAGTCTCGAACACGATACAATATAATTATAGAGTGAGATGACTTGTCTGTTATTTAGTGGATTCGAATAAATAGAATAACGGGATAAGAATCCCGAGCGACGAACCAAAATACGGGCGAGACACATGCAAAATACCAAACAGCGAACACCTGATCCACATAGCAAAGTAGAAACTCAAGATCGGATCCCCTACCAGGCAAAACGGCACACACAGGACTCAGATCGCCTATGTCAAAACAGCAAACAATGAAGCCCACCACTGTTTCCTCTTCTTCCCCACTTCGACAGCGAGAAGGAAAGAGTGGGAGAGGGGATGGCGAACACGACGGCGGCTGGCGATGGCAGCGGCGACCACGTCAAAGGAGGCGACGACGGTGCTACGGTCGGGAAGCGACGCAACGACCAGGGCTCAATGGCTCGAGCAACTCTGTTCTCTCGCCGAAATAGAGGAGGCGAAAAAGCGGGGGATCGGGGCTTGGATGACGACGACGATGAGGTGGGAAGGTTCTGCGTTGGTTGCGGGGGTGCATGGAGGGCGAAGACAAGACGGCGAGGAAATGGGTTCGGTGGAGTTTGGGTTTGAGCGGGATGAAATGATGACGAGGTTGATGGCGAGGACGGGTATGATCGAAGGGCGACGAGATGGAGGTGACGATGATGAAGGTGGTCGGAGAGTAGGAGGGGAAGAGCAATGGGTTTGGGGCAGCTTGGGTGGGTTTAGTCGAAACGAAGGTGGGGAGAGAGATGGGAGGATGAACAGTGGTGCTTGGGTTTCATCAGTAGGGAGTGTGACAGTAGCACAGTAATGGGGTAATGTAGGGTTAGGGTTTTTGCATAGCAATGGGGAGATGAAGGGTTTGTGTATAAAGAAGAGAGAGAGAGAGAGATACGGGGAGTTGGGATCGTGAGGAGTAAATATCTGGGGAGTTCTGTTAGTGGAGATATGGGGTGGTTTTGGGTACAAGATCCAATTAGAGGTGGGTTATAGGGTTTTGGGTACAATATGGGTTAAATAGAAGGACAATTCTCAACCCAATAAGACAAAAGACAATTCATGAAATTAAATTTAAATTAGAAAAGAGGGAGTAAGATTCAAAAAATCAAACTGAGATCAAGGATAAATCATGAATAATATTAGAGTTGACATCATTCGATACAATAATGGAACAAAAGAAATGTTGTAGAATTACAAAAAAGATTACAATGGGGATCAATGATAAAAAGGGGAAAAAATGAAAACGGGATTTGCAATCCTACCCACCTTTCAACAAAATTTCGTCTTCCAAATTTGCGCAGGCGATACATAGGATAAGGCAAAAGCAAACTTATAGGGGGTAACAAAATAAGGGATCCAAGGAAAAAGTCAAAACGGTGGCAATACCAGAATGATAAGGGAAATGGATAACAATGATGTCAAATGGAATGCATGAATGAAAATAAACAATATCAAAAGGAAAGAAACAACGCAGATAAAAAAGCAAGATAGGGAGTACGTAGAACTAGAATCAGAGAGACAATAGACAGGGAAGAATTGAACCAATCAAGGAGTCGAAAGATGAGGATGAATGCAAGGAACAGAGGGAAGCAACAATGCAGGGAAGAAGAAACAAGAGAATCCTGGGACCTGTGGGTTATGGGCCCACCACACTTCCGCTGTGCATGTCTGATGGCAACGTTCCGAGCTGCAAACATGTCGTTGTAGATCCAGCGATGCCGATCGACGAACCAAGCGGGAAGAAAAGAATGGATAACCCTAGAATCAAAAGAATAGGGCACAAAAGAATAAAATTATACCCAGTAAGGAATCAATGAATGTGAATGAAAGGAAGGGACGAAACAACTAAGAAATGAAGGAACTGAATATGAAGGGATCAAAAAGTGGATCAAAATGTTCGAATCCAGATTATAAGTTGGTTATCAATTATCCATGTGATTCACGTATTGTACATATTGTTGAGTCAAACCGGTTAAACCCAAACTAATCAGGGTCCAACCCCAAACTAGTTAGAGTCAAACCTGGCTCTGATACCACTAAAAATCTTATCATACCCTGCTTCCCAAAACTACAAAATGCAAGCACGTGACATGGCCCAGCAAATGACTTGCGTCATCCACCAGCTGTTATCGATTCAACTCGATAATATAAACAGGAAGTAATATAACCACGCATGCATTAAAAGAGTAATAACATGAATAACAATACTTGGAATTTAAGCAAAAAATAACCAACAAATAACAATTCAACATCTGGAATCAAAAAAACAATATTCGGGTCAAAAGCCCACAATATAAAGAAAACAACATTGTTCAATTATTAAAGTTCTCAAAATGAAATAATAATTATTTAAGCGGCGCAACAAAACAATTCTTTCACCATTGTTGCTCTCCTAGCCCGTCAGGTAAATTTCCTTGATTTTCGGTAAGCTGTTCATCTAAAAGAGAGAAATATATGTCCTTAAAGCAAGTCGTGGATAGCAAGTAGAGAAACAGAGAAAAATGACAATAACAGTATAACGATGAATTCAATGAACGATGAAATCAATAGTATTGAACAGTGACAAAGAGACAATAGTACAATGTGAAATAACAGTGATTTATAACCATAACAATAAATAATAATAATAACGGTAAGCAATAACGATAACACTGTTCGATAACGATGACAAAAGGCAATAGCAATGCGATGAAGTCTTAAGTCTATTATTCATTTTAATCCTAACTAATGCACTTACTACTGCATCCCATACTACAGGTTCGATGCATACAATCAATTTCGTTTAGACTAAGGTGGTGATTCAATAGGTCATGTACTGGCACAATATAACACTGGCTATTGTAGCAATTTCTTGCACAATAACGACAATACTGGCCATTTGCAATTTCTTGCACAATGACGATAACACTAACCATTTGCTATTTCTTGCACAATGACGATAACGATATTTTGGAAATGAGGCCCACATTCTCGAGTACAGTTACTATATTATCAACTACCATAGTCAACCCTTAACTCGGCTTGAATAACACTCTTTATTCAATTAACATGCAAAATTGGTTGGCAATACTACGATACTGATAGGGGACAATAGGGACAGAACTATTAGGGAGAAACGATAAGGTGATTAATAAGGGATGAAAACACAACCCTAAGATCATGCAATGTACTCTATACAAGCAAATACACCGAATTCAACATTATAGATTCAATTATATATTATTAAACATACAAACCCAATTCTGGACAGCAGTAGGTTGCTGTACCAAAATCTGAATTCTGTTGCTACAGGATAGCAAATGTGGATTTGTTAGAAGGTTTAGAAACTAGACTCTTGCCTGGTTCCAACGCATATTTAAAGTCTAAATTTCGACAATAGTAGCTAGGTGAATTTCAGTGTTCTTTACAGGTTACTGTTTCTTGCTAGTTATCAGTATTAACTAGTTTCAGTTGTAACAGCAGTAAATATTCATTGTAAAAATCAGTAAAATTAGTTTTTGTTATCCTAAGCATGTTGGCTATCAATCTGGAAATCATCATGGTAATATTTGATCATTAGTTTACCTAATTTATCAGCTTAACATGGTATACGCATAAATCTGGAAATACAGCGCATCAGCAGTAAAAAGGTCATAACTCATGCAATATAAGTCAGAATTCAAAAATAATGGATGTTCTGGAAACTAGAAACATGGGGCTACATTTCATATTCAGATTGTTATTGATTTTGATGACATTATCTAAGTCAAAACAGCATGACAATGTTCAGGTTGGCAATAAATTTCAGGGTTTCAACTTGTTCTTCATGGAGAAAAAGGTTAAAATGTTATGAACGATGAGTTGGGGGTTAACAACATAAATCAAAGCAAGTTACATCTATGTGAACATGGTATTAAGATGTATAATGTCCATAATCTTACTAATCACAATCAACTAACACACCATCATCAATCATATGAACAATCAACACTAGTATATAATCTATAATAGTTGTGTGATGTCATGACATGAAATATAATAATAATTCCTATTCCTATATTCAATAATTAGCTACATGAATGCATGTAAGATCTCTATACATTGGAGGCAAAAGACGGCACGAAGTCAAGACTACTACTTGGGTTCTCTCGTGTAAATCCGTAGTATCCCAACGATAAATAACAATAAGCAATATATGATAATAAATATTGATCTACTTGCGGGATTCAATAAACAGTCTCGAACACGATACAATATAATTTGAGAGTGAGATGACTTGCCTGTAATTTAGTGGATTCGAATAAATAGAATAACGGGATGAGAATCCCGGCTGACGAACCAAAATACGGGCAAAACACGTGCAAAATACCAAACAGCGAACACCTAATCCACTCAGCAAAGCAGCAACTCATGATCGGATCCCCTACCAGGCAAAATAGCACACACATGACTCGAATCGGCTATGTCAAAATAGCAAACAATGAAGCCCACCACTTTTCCTCTTCTTCCCCACTTCGACAGCGAAAGGGGAAGAGCGGGAGAGGGGACGGCGAACACAACGGCGGCTGGCGATGGCAGCGGTGACCATGTCAAAGGAGGCGAGGACGGCGCTGCGGTTGGGAAGCGACGCAATGACCAGGGCTCGACGGCTCGAGTGACTCTGTTCTCTCGCCGAAACAGAGGAGGCAAAATAGCGGGGGATCGGGGCTTGGACGACGATGATGACGAGGTGGGAGGGTTCTGCGTTGGTTGCAGGGGTGCACGGAGGGCGAAGACGAGACGGCGAGGAAATGGGTTCGGTGGAGTTTGGGTTTGAGCGGGATTAGATGACGACGGGGTTGATGGTGAGGACGGGTATAATCGGAGGGCAACGAGATGGAGGTGACGATGATGAAGGTGGTCGAAGAGTAGGAGGGTAAGAGCGACGGGTTTGGGGCGGCTTGGGTGGGTTTAGTCGAAACGAAGGTAGGGAGAGAGACGGGGGGATGAATAGTGGGGCTTGGGTTTCATCAGTAGGGAGGGTGACAGTAGCACAGTAATGGGGTAATGTAGGGTTAGGGTTTTTGCATAGCAATGGGGAGATGAAGGGTTTGTGTATAAAGAAGAGAGAGAGAGAAAGATACGGGGAGTTGGGATCGTGAGGAGTAAATATCTGGGGAGTTCTGTTAGTGGAGATATGGGGTGGTTTTGGGTTCAAGATCCAATTAGAGGTGGGTTATAGGGTTTTGGGTACAATATGGGTTAAATAGAAAGACAATTCTTAACCCAACAAGACAAAAGACAATTCATGAAATTAAATTTAAATTAGAAAAGTGGAAGTAAGATTCAAATAATCAAACTGAGATCAAGGATAAATCATGAATAATATTAGAGTTGATATCATTCGATACAATAATGGAACAAAAGAAATGTTATAGAATTACAAAAGATATTACAATGGGGATGAATGATAAAAAGGGGAAAAAATAAAAACGGGAGTTACTATTTATTTTTCATGGTCGTCGTAAGGTAATTGGAGGTAAGAGAGTTCTTGGGCCAAGCCAACACAATATCACCAGCTTTGGGGGATCTAAAATAGCTGCGCAGGTATTTCTTCTTTTCCTGACATTCCCACAAGTTCATTTAGTTTGCCGCAAGTAGCATCATCAACGCAAGACCACGGTGTTCGAATATCGTCAAGAGGTGGAGAGTACATTGGGGTAGGTGGAGTTCGTGCGGAGGTTGGCAACTCCTTGTTAACGCTTTCTGAGGTGTGTCATTGAGGGGGTATACTGATCGGTGAGATTGGGTAGAAGGTTTTTTTAACTAGCCAAAAAAACTATCGTTACAAGTATGCTCGCAAGTGGATATTAGTAGAGTTCAGAGGTGACGAATCACATCATGTTGATAGCACTCATATGTAAACCAAGGTGAAGGTTGTTAGGATTATGACTCGTATACTCATTGTTCAATTAGAAGAAGAGACGAGAATCACGGAGGTCAAAGCGCTGAATGGAGGCAAGGTCAGAAAACAGAGCAACAATAGCCAACAGACTTTTGCAATCGACTGTACATATGTAGAGTCGACCGACATTGGCTCTGGAATTTCCAGAGGAGGAGGCAGTCGACCGAACCTTTTGGGTAGTCGACTACACGCAGCTGTTGTATTGTTTTGGACCTTTATCTTGGTGATATTCTCAGCCCAATCTTCAACTCCAAGTCAAATCGTACGACTCTTATTCAATGACTTCTTCTACAGGATATATCAGACGACTAAGATATCAAGACTAACCTAGGGCTCTCTCTATTCTTCTTGTATTTATTGTAATGGCCTACAATATAAGAGGTCAATTACTACATTGATATTTTCTCCATTGAAAAGACAGGTTTGAGAAATAGTTCTCGGTGAGTGAGTTTAATTCCTTGTATTGAGTGAATTTGTAACTCCTTGTAATCTTTTCTAGTTGAATATTATATATCCTTATATTGCACTCCGGATTAAGCGAAAGCTAATTGGGATAAATCCCTCGTGTGTTTGTGTTGGATTAGTGGATCTATTTGTTTGGTTGTTCGATTGATTTGCCTCATCTACCTCGTCATTCTCATTTCTCTAATTTAGTCCGTTGCACCACCGGTGTTCGACGAAATTCACCAACGAGAGTTATGGTGGGATTCCTCTCCCTATCACAACACCCCAACAATATCAAACTGTGAGTTCTTTTTGTTGGGTTTAATGTCTTGCACACTTATTCGGTGTGACGGGAAGATGGTGATACAAGGAGAGGGTTCGAAGCGAGGGATCAAAGAAGAAGAAAGCAGTCAGCAGTAGCAACAACAATAGATAGGTGGACAGTCGACTGTCCTCCCTCAGGTCGATGTCTTGGAGACTGCAGTCGACTGAGTGTGGCTGATGGGTTTTTTAGGTGCGGGTCTGGCTAATTCGTTTGAAGCCCGCTTCGTCTTCAGATTACATCGTACGGCTCTAATTGTATATTTATCTCTGCAGTATACAACAGATGGTTATTGTTTCAAGATATCAAACTAGGGTTTCTCGAGATCTCTATATATTATTGTAATTGGCCTCCATTGAGAGCCAAGAGAGAGTACTTTATTGAAGAGTGTTTGAGAGTTTCTCCAGTTATAAATAACTAGTATTTTCTAGTGAGGCTTGAAAGAGGATCATGGTGAGAATTGTAATATTCTTGTATGTTCTTTAGTTGAATGACATCTTAGTTTCTTCTCCCTCGGATTAAGGCGAAAGCCCCAACCGAGACAAATTTGTGTACTTTGGTGTATTTGATGTGATCTTTTATTTGCTTGGTGGTTTGTATTAATTGCATCGCATAACTCAACAAGATCCTAGTACAAGAGGGAATCAAATTACCTAACAATTGGTATCAGAGCATCATGTCAAAAACCAGAGCTTCAGGTTCGTGTGTATCATCGACTTCCTTGGAGAAGATGGCAGATCAGACCATGAAGATCAAGTAGTTCGATGGTAAGATCAACTTTAATCTTTGGACGGTGAATATGTATGGTACATTGGTTTTAAAGGGTTTGAAGTTAGCCTTAGAAGGAGATAAGGTGAAACCAATTAGCAAGAAGCAGGAGAATTGGGAGAAGATATTTTCAAGAGCCTTGGGTTTAATCCGAATGTCATTGACGAGAGAAGTCAGGTCACTCTCACGGAGGAGCAAAGCGGCGAGTCTATGGGCAATACTCAGAACTGACTACTCGGAATCGTTGTTATAGGATTAGATGTACCAGAAAAGAACGTTGTTGGGTTAGTCAATGAAGAAAAGTACCACACTTCTAGATCATACAGTGGAGTTCAATACAGAGTTATCTAAACTAAGGGCGAACAACGTAGATGATTTAAAAGATTCCAACTTGATATATTCACCACCAAATTCATCTAACTTGATAACCATGCTATACAAAAAATCTACCAACGAGAAGTTTTCGGTACTAGTTATGATGGAGGGGTTGGTGGAGGATGCACTTAAGAAGGAGAGTCAGAATCCGGCGTCTACTTCTGTGAGTTGCTTGAAGGTGAATGGTACTTCGAATAGAAGTGAAAGTGCACGTAAGGGTATGATTCATTGCCATAATTGCAGAGGATTTGGGTATTACAAGAAGGATTGTTATAAGTGGTTGAGTCAGAGGTGCACCAAATCCAGTGCTGCTGAATCAGGTGATAGCATAGACAATAATCTTGTTTCAAATTTTATAAATGTGTATTCTGGTTGGTATCTTGATTCGAAAAGTTCTTCTCATATATGCACCGAGAGGAAGATGTTTTCTATTTACAAGTTTACAGGAGATCGTCGTTGTGTGAAAATGGTATTTGTGATATTTGTGAAGTAGTGGGTGAAGGAACAATCAAATTGGATGTACTAGATAGAAAGGTTTAACGCACTAGAGAGTGTTATGCATATTCCTCAGTTGAAACAGAATCTTGTATCCTTGGGAACTCTTGAAGCACGAGGCTGCATGTACATAGCTCAATGTGGAGTTCTATCGGTTTGGAAAGGTCATCGTAAGGTGATGAATGGAAGGAGGGGTGTTGAGCACAACCTCTACATGCTTTGTAGGAATGTGAAAACTTGCGCAAGTGTTTCTAAGCCCTACGTTCCTAATGCACTTGTAACACCCCGAATTCCAAATAAGGCCGAATTCGAAGTTCCACAAGATCTGTACACTTCTCTTCGTACAATTTTACAAGGAAATAAAAACTTTTATTACATCAGAGTTACATTTAAACAGCGGAAGCAAAGTTACAACGATTATATGAATGAAATAAAAGAACACTTGAATAATTCTTTAAGCATCAATTCCTCCTTAGTCTTTTTCATGCACTTTATCCTGCATAGAAACTGTGGGCGCGTCAGTTCATTCAACTGACGCAAGAATATAATATATCAATTTTCTCTTGCTTAGAAGCACACACTTGTCACAAACAAAACTACGGGGACTATCCTATTGATGTCGTGTTGTGCTGTGCACTTAGTCCTTAATGCAGTTATTTATATTACATGACACTAATGCGCACTTGTTCAGATTCTATGCATCCCATACTACATAGGTCCGAGGGCAAGCCCTTAATTGTACTTCATCTTGTAGGGTTCAATCCCTCGCCATGATTTAAACTATTACGGTAACTACGGTAAGTATCCTAGGTATTCTATGAGGTACAAGCCCACGTCCATGCATCCTAGAAAGAACCCCACGCACTGACACATGACTCATCATGCAGGCATCCTGTGGTCAATTCACCTCTTCCATGGACCATGGCACCACCCGTAGTCACCAAATACCTCACAAGTATCGCCACCAGGATGGTACTTGGAGTAGTATCCATGCCCTAATCATGATGCATCATGAGGACCTCCTGTGAATACTCTCATGCTGCCAATCCAATGGCCTTCATACTCATGTTTTTCTCTTACTTTCATCACATCTCCACTATATATCTAGTCCTTCAATTTTTGGAATCATGAATAAAATCAATCCCCTAGAGTTAGCACTTCTCCTATACCGGTCTTAACCATTAATTCAACAACATGACCAAACTTGGTATTTCCATTTCAAATCTTATCTCAAAGAATTCATTCAATGCCGGTATAAGGCTTAGCTACACTCTAGTCCTTTAATCTCATTTCATGTTCACAGATTTGAGTATTCATACTCATAAAATCTTTCTCACAAATCAACATGAATTCTATTTCATTCTTGTGCATCAATTTCATTCATAAAGTGACAATTTAAATTATTCCTTTCACATTCATAATTGAATTTCCATATAATTCCTTTATTTCTCACATTACCATTTCTTTCCTTTTCTTGGTTCAAAATCACAATTATATCTTAGGTAAACTTCCCATGCATTAACATTTTACAATTTCATGAATAAAAACCCATAATAAATCACACTTTAATTTTTCATACAAAATTTCTTTTTATAAACTACATAGGATTTTCTCTAGACTTAATCACACTTTTATTTCCACAAACATCAACTCTATGGAGTCCTTTCAATTGTTTTTACTCAATTTTGGTCTCTAAATCTCAATTTATTAGCCCAAATAATGTAGAAATATTTTCCATGAAGTCCAAAATATTTATAACAATTATAGTATTTTTTTCTGAATTTTTTAAAAGTCCAAAACTCAAAAAATAAAAAGAAATCAAAAATGTTTTTAGAAAGCCAGGACCAGGTTTCGAACCCGAGACCCTAAGGCAAACCCACGCTATAGTAACAGCCCTCTGGCGCCACCAAAAACCAGAAAACCCAAAGCAGCTAGGCGATATGAAATGGACTTAAGTCCACTTAGGTCAGTTTTGAGTCTCTCAGTTTTTTTTTAAAAAAAATTTGGAATTAAATGGACACTACCCAGTTTCGAACCCACAACCAAGACCAGACCCGGGCTATAGTAACCACACTGTGGCGCACCCAAGGACCGGAAAGTCCAAGTGACTAACTCGATATGAGTTTTAGTTAAATGGTTTATGGTTCAACTCTCTGTTCAATACGAATTTTCATAAACATCAAGTGTTTCAATTCCTGTCTTCTCTACTTGTATTCTAATTTTCCAGAATGTACATTCTATAAATTCTCAGTATATCAGTAAATAAAAAATTATTATTTGACACAAGAAAACTTAATTTTACTCTCTACTTTGCATTTTTAGTCTTCAATTTCGAAAATAAGAAAGCCATTATAATTTCTCTATGTCTTAGCATTATAATTTTCCATAACTCTCTTTTCTTATTCTTTTGTGATTATACAAGTATTACTACAACAAAGTTTCTTCTTTTCAAACTATTATCAAGTCAAATTAGGCAATTCATACTTCAATGATGCTAAATCAATTAACTAGCCATCCCAACACAATTTTTTTTAATCTAATACATCACAAATCACATAATTCATGGTAGCATGGTAAAAATCACAATTTGCATCAATTAACATTCAATTTAAAAGCATTCACATTATTTGCAATTTGTCTCCTTTTAATCACATGGCTAACCTAATTGGGTTTTTCTTATCAATTTTATCAACACCAACCCTAGCATGATATTTAGTTAGAAGTTCGAGAAAATCACCCACCTTTATGGAGAGAAACAACTAAGAACTCCTAAAATCTCATAGAATGAACGATTGGCTCATTCTCCTCCTAGCTTGTGCCACCAATGTGCCTCCTCCTCCTTGTACTAGCCAAACCCGAGCCCTCTCTCCCTTGGATGTAGACCGACCACTTTTTGAAGGAACACACACACAAATAGAATCCCTCAATCTTTTGCTTACCAAAACTCTCAATCTTTTAATCTCACAAAACACTCTTAATCTTTTCTTTCTTAATCAATTTTTCTAGTGTACTAAATGAGAAGAACTAGGGGGTACTTATACATTTTTTGAGTAAGAATAGATGGCTAGGATTAAATCAAATGGTTAGAGATCAAAGGCTAGGATGAGTTAGGGAGTTGTAGTAACTACCTATGATTGAGAAAACTACCTCTCCACTACCTCCATCTCTCCCTCGCTCTTTGTACCATCCGGCCACTCCCCCTTAGCCCACTAGACACGTGCTAGTGCTATCATGCCCCGCTTCCCAAAAAGAATACGAAATACGGATACGTAACAAAAGCCCAGCGAATGACTTTCATCATCCATAAGATGTTCAAGAATCTTTACAATATCTCACGAAATAATCAGTCAGAAGCCAAAGAGTCAACCACACATGCATAACTGAATCAATAAACCAATAGAATTTACTTGAAACAAAATATAATATTCTCAAATAAATCAGAATCTGGACAAGTCAAATATCCTGGTCACATCGCCCAAATACAAAATAAATATTCAAGTACTAAAAATACATTGTTCCAAAGCAACAACAATAATAATACTAATTAAACAAGAAATCTAGCACTAATATCTCATTTCTCCAATACCGTCTGGCAGCTGACCATCCTGATCTGCAATTAATAATTGCAGGAGAAGGAAAGAGAAAACAAGTACACGTCAATTGCAAGTTACGGGCCACTTATAATATAGGATACAAGCACATGGGAAACTAACAAATAGCATGGAATATTGCATCAATAGTGATAACTAGCATGAATCAGTAAAACAGAGTCAACTAGCATGGTATACTAACAGTACAAATGGATGTGTCAAATATAGTGTCATATGGCAACTAACAGTGTCTAGTAACAGTAAGCTCAGTATATCAGTGATTCAGGATAACAATCTAACAGTATCAGTCTAACAGTATTAGTCTTATGTTCTTACAGTCTTGTGTGTATTACTAGCTAGGTAGCACTTCATGCATCCCGGTTTTTACTACATGGTTGCTACAACAAACAATTTCGCTTTTAGATTTCATAGTGGACCATAATGGGGCAGTGTACTCAGGTATCAGTAACAGTAGCAGTAAAAGTAACAGTAACAGTAACAGTAACAGTAGCAGTAGCAGAAAAGTAACAGCAACAGTAGCAGTATGGAACACTAGTTCCCTTCCAAGTACACGTTTCCATATTTTCCACTACTAGATCTTCCCTTATGAAATCCCGGCTTGGTTACTTTTATTATGGTCATCAAACAGGCATGAATGTGTATGAAATAGTGTCAAACTAACATGGTATAATCATTACTAAGTTCAGGGAAACAATCAAACATGCATAGTGATATACAGTCACATAAACGAGCAAAACAGTGTATGTTCATATTCAGGACAGCAAGACAGTACAGTACTAAAATAGTGAATCTCGACGCTAAAGAAATGCAAATCTAGATCTGTCAAAGAATATGGAAAATAGACTCCCAACCGAATCCAGTGAATATAAATAAGTCACATAGTAATTTACAAAATCATAACTCAAAACTGATTTAAATTCAGAAAACATGTTCAGTCAGAAATCAGTGAAACGAATTCTCAGTCCGAAAAACAGCATCAAAACCTCTCAAATAAATCCAGTAAAAGTTTGGGGTATTCCCTTATATGTCTAGAATCAAAATATAAAGTTTCATAATATTCCAGTAAATTAGTTCAGTCATCAAAAATAAGAAAACATCGAAAAACGCTAGTTTGGTAAATCTGGAATTCCCAACACTGCTGTACGAAAACTATGATATCTCTCAACCAGTGAAACGAAATCCAATTTCGCCAAAGGAACATGAAAATAGATAAAATATACTAACTTTCATATTTGACAATAATTTTCCATACTGTAAAAGGAATCAGGGTGAAAACATAATTCTTTACAGGACAACGAGCCAAATACAGCAAGTATGACTTTTGTAAACATGCATGAAACGACATATGAAACACATCAATAAAATTCACCAAAATTCTGGGTAATCCCTAGAGAGATATAGAAACACTGAACAAAGTTTTGGATTAGAATAATATACGTAGCATAGTTCTTTAAAATTATTTGTCATCAAAATTACCGAAAAACAGAATCTGGAAAAGATCGACACCTCTGTAGTAAAACAGTCATAACTCACTCATACAAAAACTAAATCAAGCAAGGTCAGAGGGGTTTGAAAATAGACGAAATTCTCTAAAACTCATGTTTTATACCAAAATTAAGATCCTGACTTCCAAATAGTCCAAAACAGCAAATAAAGCAGATCAGCGACAAAATACAGATTTTTTCCTTTAACCATAACTCAACATATATCACACAAAACTTGATCAAAACACAACTAAACACGAAATCGAGTCTACCAAGTGTCTAAACGTCATAATTTAGGGTATCTAGCATGTCCACACCAAATATATCACATGGGTTTTAACCAAATCACGAATTCTCACAAAAGTCTCACATACATGATCAAAATCAACAACGGGTAAAACCTAAGTTAATTCATGTCCATATTGTGTCATGAGTCATCTATGGTCAAGTTTTCACAATAGAGACAAAACCCATCAACATACCACAAACAAGAGTCGTCTCTAGACCCAACTACACTATAGGTGGTATTTTTGACTTGTATCAAACAAATGAATTGGAGTACAAGTTACTTGCCTTAACCGAAGATGAAGAACAACGAAATCCAAGAGTAAGGAGCAAAACCTACGAACAAAAATCCAAGAACCAAAAACTCATGTGCAACTTACGTGCACGTGCACCAATCAAGATAGAGAGACGAGGGAGTATGCGGTGGTGCGAGAGAGTTGTATGAGGGTGATGTAAGAGATGGGCCGAGGGATGAGGGCTCGGGTGTTGGAGATGGGGGGCTCGGTGTGGACGCACAGGCCGGGGAAGGGTGTGCTCGGCATGGAGGGGTGGCAGCTTGGGTGCTATCGGGTTGGGGTGTGCAGCCGCCAAGGGAGAGAGGGAGAGACCGGGAGAGAGAGAGAGAGGCTAGGTTAGGGTTAGGGTTTAGTGGAGAGGGAGAGGGATTTATATATATAGGGTTTAGTTATGGGTTAATGGGTATTGGGTTAATGGGTATTAGGAGTGGTAATAGGATTTGTTTAATGGGCATCAATTGTATAGGATTTAAAAATAGGATTGGGTTTAATTTAGCTTTGGTAATCAATTAGGGTTCAACAATAGGTTTGGGAAAATAAGGTGAGCAACCAAATCCACCACGAGCACCCAAGAACAAAATAAAGAGAACAAGAATCCAATAAAGAGAAAAGAACCATAATTGACGAAGAACGAAATAAAGACGAACAAATCAACACAAAGTGCTCAAAATGAAACAAATAAATATATATTGAAAGAAATTCCAATATACGGTCCATAAAATACAAGAGAAAGTACAGAGAGAAAAAGAAAATACCCCAAAATAAAAAATACCCTCAAAATACACAAAATGGAAAGCAGGGGTTACAAGTGCAATGCACATGTCTCATCTAGTACCCCCTATTAATAAGTTGTACATGATTAATTAATTTAATTTGCTACAAAACTAGTTTACACTACAAGTCATGTTAATTAAAGAGGATTTAATTAATGGGCTCACACTAATGGGCTAAAAGTCCATGGGTTTCTAAATAAATTTTATTAATTAATTAGGGTGGGCTAGAAAGAGACAAATAGGCCTAGAGTTTAAATAGGCTTTCTAAATAAGAAGGAGAATAATTAAAACACTTGTTCATGAAGAATAATTTTTAGGGGAAAATGTACAATAAATTTGCATGTGCACAACACGTGAAATCAAACAATTCTCATTTAATTATAGTTGAAAATCAGGATGTGACGGCACTATCTAGTTTTCCGTCAATAGAATAATCCGAGCGAGACTACGACGTCCAAATATCGTCGAGAGGTGGAGAGTGCGTCAGGGCAGGTAGAGTTCGTGTGGGGGGTGGTACCTCCATGTCAACGCCTACTGGGGTTTGTCTTTGAGGGGCATACAAACTGGAGAAAAGCATGTGGAGATAGGTTCAACTAGCAGAAGAAGCCATATAGCCTAATTGTTTGCAAAAGGAGAATAAAAGAGGCTAGAAGTTTTAAATCACATAGGTGTGGATTTATAATATGCATTCCAAGCTGGAGATTGTTGTGTTTAATGTCCTGAATACTTATTCGGTGTGAAGGGAAGATGGTTATACAAGTATAAGGTTTGAAGCGAGGGATCGAAGAAGAAGAAAGCAGTCAGCAACAGCAGCAATAGAGAGGTGGACAGTTGACTATGCAGTTGAATGTCCCCCCCTCGGGTCGACTTCTTGGAGACTGAGGTCGGCAGCAACTGTGTGCGGTCGACCGAGCGCGGCTGATGGATTTTTTGGGTGCGGTTTTCGCTGATTCGTTTGAAGACCACTTCATCTTCATATTAGATCGTACGACTTTAATTGTATGTTTATATCTTCAGTATGCATCAGATGGTTATTGTATCAAAATATCAAACTAAGGTTTCTCTAGATCTCTATATATTATTGTAATTGGCCTCCTTTGAGAGCCAAGAGAGAAAGTACTTCATTGAACAGAGTTTGAGAGTTTTTCCAATTGTAAACTACTAGTATGGGTCCACTCGATGAAATGCAACTGTCGCTGCCAACAACAACTGCTCCGTCCTAATCAACCACTATTCAGCCTCAAGCGGCGTCTCAGTGCCGGAAAATTTGTCAGGATGCAGCCTCATAAAATCTGCAACTGTACTCGGACGAGGAAGGAGAGCTGCTTGCGTGGGCACAATGGGAGTTGAATTCTGAGCAACTTCTAATGCGGCCATCACAAGGTCACTGTGATTCTGCTGCATGTGGATCAATCGCTCCAACACATTCGTAATAGCCTCTAATCCAAGCTGTTCCTCCTGTGGACAGGAAGTGGAACCTCTGCGAGCCATGGCCAGCACAAATCCAAAACAATTAGCATCCAGATCAATGTTGATTATAATTTATTTATGTTACTGCATGGTCTGTGTACTGTTAAGCCAATCCTTGATCGAGCCCAAACTTGTCTAACATATTAGTCAAGCTAATAGATTAGCCAAACCTGTGGCTCTGATACCACTAAAAACCCTGTCATGCCCTGCTTTCCAAGAAGGAATACGGAATACGGATACGCGACATAAGTCCAGCGAATGGCTTTCACCACTCATAAGCTGTAAGGATCTTACAACATATACAAGAATAAATAAGAGATATACAATAGGAATAGTCAACCACGCATGAATAACTGAATTAATATAGTCAAATGGATTACTTGAAAGGAAATAGAAATATTAAATTTCAAATAATCAAGTCTAGAACAAAACACAAGTCTGGGACGAATTGCCCAATACAATATCTATCACGCCCCGCTTCCCAAAAAGGAGATACAGAATACGGATACGTGACTAAGTCCAGCGAATGATTTTCATCATCCATAAACTGTCAGGATCTTTACACCATTTCACAGGAATAATTAGAGTAGGAAGCAAGAGAAGTCAACCACACATACACAAATAAATCAATATACCAAGAGAATTTACTTGAAACAAATGTAATAATCTCAAATAAATCAGATCTGGAAACAAGTCAATAATCCTAGATCACATTGCTCAATACAAAATAATCCAAGTAACAGATACATTTATTCAAAAAAGCAACAGGAAATAATAATAGCAAAAACTCCAGTATCTAGAATCTCAAATCACCTACTCCATCGGGCAGCTGATCACCATAATCTGCAATTTAATAAATTGCATGAAAAGAGAAAAGAAAACAAAACGCCCGTCAATGCAAGTTATGGGCCGCTTGTAGTGCAGGCACAAGTACAGGAAAAGAATAAACAACATAGCATGGAATAGATATGGCAACAAAATAGAACAACTAGCTTGAATCATGAACAGAATCAACTAATGTGGTGTGCTAACAGGTGTATGTAACATGTAACAGGTAACAAGTTTCATGCAAGCAGGTAAACATGTAACAGGTGTCAAGTAGCATGTATAGGTAATCATGTATCAGGTAAGCATGTAATAGGTATTATGTCAGGTTAAGTCTTGTGTTTATTACTATCTAGGTAGCACTTCATGCATCCCAAGTTTTTACCACATAGTTGCTACATACATGCAAATTTCGTTTAGGCCTAGTGGTGGGTTTCTATAGGGCCGTGTACTCAGGCGTCATGTAACAGGTAACAGGAACAGGTTCATGTATCAAATAGTAAATAGGTACACGAATCAACCGATTCATGCATCAACAGGTTCATGAATTAACAGGTAACATATACACGAACCAATGGGTTCATGCATCAACAGGTAACAGGTACACGACCCAATGGGTTCATGCATTAAAGCATAAAGTACAACAGGTTTACGAATCCACAGATTCTTGAATCAAACATAAAATGCAACAGGTTCATGTATCAACATGAATCAAACATAAAAATGGGAAACACGGGTCCCCTTTCTGAGTACACATATCTATATTGTCCACTACTAAGGTCTTTCCCTTAACCCCGACTTAGTTACTTATTATTATCATTAAACAGGCATATACGTGCACAAAATAGAGCAAGAATAACATGGTATAAACAAGTAACAGGTTCAGGTTTAAAGATAAACATGTACAGGTGAAAGACAACTCATAATAGATTAGGACAACGAAAATTCTAGTTCAGGACAACAAGACAGTACTGTACTAAATCTGAGATTCCCGTTGCCATAGACATGCAAATCTAGATCCGTCAGAAAATCTGGAAAATAGACTCTTGGTCGAATCCAGCAAATATATATAAGTCATATGGTATTTCACAAAAACAAGATTCAGAATAGATTTGTATCCTGAAAACGTATTCAGCCAGAAATTGGAAGTTTGAATTTATAATTAAGAAAATAGCATCAAAACTTACTGATTAAATCCAAGAAAAATCTGGGGTATTCCCTAGTATGTTTAGTAACAGAAAATAAAGTTTCATAATTTTTCAACATAGATAGAAAACAACAAGATACAGTAATTTTGTAAATCTAAAATCATAAACACAGAAGTACCAAAACAGCAATAGATTACAAAATATAAATCGAAATCCAGATCCGTCAAAAGGGTGATAAAATAGTTACAGTACGCTACATTTCATATTCACATAGTTTTTATAAACAACAAATAGAATGAGGTTGAAATTAAGGTTCTTCACTGAACAACATGAAAATTTTGCAAGTACAATAGTTGTTTGCAAGCATAGAATAGTGTATGAAAGTCATCAATCAAATCCACAAAAATGAAGGGTTAATCCCAGTCAAGTCTAGTTGTACTCAGCAAAATATTGGTTCAAAATATTGGTTCAAAATATTGTCTTTATCATCAGTATAAAAATAAATTACTCTCAAGAATTCATATAAAATCAAATCTGTAATTTTCTACAAATCTGAAGTAAAATAGCCATAACTTGCAATTCATAAATCGAAACTGAGATATGTGAGAGAACCTGGAAAGTAGACAGAATTCTCTACAATTCATATTCACAAAAATTTTTCATATACTGACCTTAATGGGGTCTAAAATACTGAACAAAAACAGGGTAACAACAAGGACCGAATTATTTCTTCATGCATAAAATCAACTAGGTCATATGTAATACATCCAAATCATAACAAAGTGTGAAATATGGTATACTAGATGTCCAAGCAATATGGTATAAGATATTTAACACGTCTACAACAAGTATACTACAAATAACACAACCAAGCATACGATATCATACGAACAACATGCATGTATACATCAAGAAGTGATTATCTCAAGGTTATTTCATGTTGTGTATGTAATGTGACAACTACGGGCGGATCAAAACATAGAGACAAGGTATAATAGGGGCTTTGCAACAAGAATTGCTTCTAGAACAAACCTACACTACATGCGGTATTTAGTACTTGTATTACACAACAAAAAGAATACAAGTTACTTGCCTTATAGATGCCGACGAAAACGACGAAGCAAGAACAAGAATAACATAAACGAATTCCCAGACACGAACTCAACGAACAACGAACCATGAACCAATAACGGACACACGACACAATGAGATCACACACGCACACCAAGAGAGGCAGTGGAGGGATAGGATGAGAAGACGATGACGAGGAGCGTCGTCGGAAGACCGAGGGGCTAGCAGGCATTGGGATGGGACAAAGACGAAGGAGGCGGTCCAGGGAAAGGTGCTGCGGCTACTGTTGACATTGGAGGGGAGCACAGGGTGTCGCTAGGGAGGCGCGTTGCTGTGTTCGGGGTCGCAAGGGGAAGGCAGGGAGGCCCGTCGGGGTGAGGCTGCTGTGGGGTTTCGTCGCGACGGGGAGAGGGGACCAGGGGGGTCGTTGGCTATGGTGGCTGCGATTAGGCGGTGCGACAGGAGGAGGGAGAGATCGGGAGAATGAGTTCGGGAGTCGGGGAAGGCACACAGGAGAGAGAGTGAGAGAGGATGCACGGCCAGGGGATAGGATGAACAGGAAATATGCAGGGGGGGGGGGGTTATATAGGTGAGTAATTAGGGTTTTGGTATTAGGGTTGAACAGGGTAGTGGTGTAAACGGATAGGGTTTAGTGCAAATAGGGTTTCGGATTGGGAGTGAATATGGGTATTGGGTAGTTAATGGGTATTAAGACCCATTAAGCAAATATAGAATAGGATTTAAAATGGGTTAAATTAGTTGGGATCCAAATAAAAATGAGATGATCCAAAAAAAACGTGGTGGGAACAAAATGAATAAATAAGATAGGACATGAACAATTATAGAATATGGCTCAAAATAATAGCTCGAACAACAGAGATGAAATAATATGAGACAATAGAATCAGGAAACTCAAGTAAGAAGACTACAAATCAAATAAATGGATATATTGAAAAAAATAAATCCAATATACGGGCCAAAAAGAGATACAATTAGAATAAATGCATAAAAAGAAAAATACATCCAAAAATACATAAAATGAAAAACAAGGAGTTACAAATCCTACCCACCTAACAAGAAGAATTTCATCCTCGAAATTCAAACAAGAAGTACATAGGGTAACCCCGAAAAGAAAAGAAAGGACAAAACAAAAAGCTACTCAAACAAATGAGGAAACTTTTCCTCCTCCAACTCCTAAGTCGACTCACCCGGCGAGTGAGGATTCTAAGAAACATGAACCAGCTTGATGACCTTGTTCTTAAGCACTTTCTCCCGCCGATCCAAAATAGCAACTGGCAGAATCTCACAAGTCAAATCCGACCGAACGGTCGACTCAGAATAGTCGATCACGTGGCTCTCATCTCAGATATATCTCCTGAGTTGTGAGACATGGAAAACATTGTGCACTCCTGATAAAGCTGGCGGTAAAGCAAGATGATAGGCCATATTGCCTACTCGTTCCATAATATCAAATGGTCCAATAAACCTAGGGATGAGCTTGCCCCCACCACCAAACCGAATGACACCTCGCCAAGGTGATACCTTTAGGAAAACATGGTCACCAACCTCAAACTCCAAAGCTCTCCGATGGACATCTGCCCATCGCCGCTGCCTATCCTGAGCTGCATGTAAGTGCTTCCTGATCTGAGTCACTGCATCGACTATTCTAGTGATCAACTCAGACCCAATAACTTCCTCTCACCAATGTCATTCCAGCACACTGGTGATCTGCACTTCCTTCCATAAAGTGCCTCGAACGGTGCAGTTTTAAGACTGGCCTGAAAGCTGTTATTGTATGAGAACTCTACGAGATGCAAATGGTCCTCCCATGATCCACCGAACTGTAGCATACAGGACCTCAACATGTCCTCTAGAGTCTAGATGGTCGTCTCTGACTGTCCATATGGCTAGGAATGAAAAATTGTACTGTACTTTAATTTAATCCCCAAACTACTCTGAAGACTCTCCCAGAACTGAGATCTGAATCTCGTATCCCTGTCAGATACAATACTAACTGGAACCCCATGAAGTCTGACGATCTCTTGCATGTACTTCTCATCTAGGCTCTCAGTAGATTGTCCGACTCGGAAGGGAATGAAGTGTGCACTCTTGTCAGTCGGTCGACAATCACCCAAATGGTATTGTGACCCTTATGACTCCTCGATAAAGCGGTCACAAAATCCATAGTGATGTGTTCCCACTTCCACTCCGAGACGGGAAGCGGTTGAAGAAGTCTGGCGGTTCTCTGGTGCACTGCCTTCACCTGCTAGCAGATCAAATGCTAAGATACAAACTGAGCCACATTCCTCTTCATACCATGCCACTAGAAATGAAGCTTCAAGTCCTGATACGTCTTAGTACCTCTAGGATGAATAGAATATGACAACTAGAAGGCTTCCTCAAGCAACCTCTGAAGAACTTCACCCTTCGGGATGCACAACCTGGACCCAAAACGAAGCGATCCATCAGCATGAATAACCATATCCGTTTGGGAGCCAGCCTCAACTTCTGCCCTGAAATCCTGCAACTCCACATCACCAGCCTGAGCCTCTTTGATTTGATCAACAAGAGAAGACTGAAGCTGAAGAACCTAACAACTCTGATCAGAACTCGGCAACAACACATCCAACTCTAACCTTTGCATCTGCTTAACCAAATCACTCTGCTGAGTTAGGAACATAGTTGCCGGTCTCCTGCTCAAAGCATCTGGCACCAAGTTCACTCTACCAGGGTAGTATTGCAAACTGATGTCATAATCGGTCATAAGTTCCAACCAAAGCCTTTGCCTCATGTTCAACTCCTTTTGGGTGAAGACTTACTTAAGACTTTTGTGATCTGTAAAGATCTCCACTCGGTCCCTAAGTAAATAATGTCTCCACAACTTCAAAGCAAAGATCACTGCCGCTAACTCCAAATCATGAGTCGGATAGTTCTTCTCATGCGGTCTCAATTGCCTCGATGCATAAGAAATGACTCAGCCCTTCTGCATCAGAACTGCTCCAAGACCCTTACCAGAAGCGTCACAATGAACTACTAATCCGCCTGAACCATCTGGAATAGTCAACATTGGCGCTGACGTCAACCTGCTCTTCAACTCAGCAAAAGCCTCACTGCAAGCCTCAGACCAACATAACTCCTGATCCTTCCCTGTTAGCTTAGTCAATGGTCCTGCTATCTTCGAAAAATCTTGGACGAATTTCCGATAATAGCCAGCTAGACCAAGGAAACTCCTCACCTCCGAAACTGACTTGGGAACTGGCCAATCCTTCACAGCTTCAACCTTGGATGGATCCAATGAGATACCATCGCCAGAGATAATGTGCCCCAAGAAGGTAACTCTGTCGAGCCAAAACTCACACTTGCTGAGTTCCCATAGAGCTGATTCTATCTCAAAGTCTGCAGAACCAACCTAAGATGCTCAGCATGATCCTCCCAGTTCCGAGAATATAACAGAATGTCATCAATGAAGACAACCACAAATCTATCCAGGAACAGGTAAAAGACCCTGTTCATAAGACTCATAAATACAACTAGCGCATTCGTGACCCCGAACGGCATCACAAGATACTCATAGTGCCCATATCTGGTCCTTAATGCAGTCTTCTGTACATCAGTTACCTTCACTTTGACCTGATGATACTCGGAACAAAGATTCAACTTTGAGAAAATAGTTGCTCCACCCAACTGATCAAATAAGTCATCGATCCTGGACAATGGATATCGGTTCTTCACAGTAACACTGTTCAATTCCCAAATCAACGCACAATCGATGACTACCATCCTTCTTGTTGACAAAAAGGACTGGAGCATCCCAAGGCAAAACACTAGGTCTGATGAAACCCCAATTTAAGCAACTCCTGAATCTGCACCTTAAGCTCCGCTAACTCAATCGGTGTCATCCTGTAGGGACTCTTCGATATCGGCGTACCAGATGAACTTTAATACCGAACTCCACATCCCTATCAGGAGGTAAGCCAGACAACTCCTCTGGAAAAATATCCAGGAAATCCCGTACTACTAAAGGCGCAGCCTCACAGCCTGAATGCAATTCCATCGCACAAACCTCTTGACCAACTACAGTCTTAGCTCAGCCAAGGTGCATCTCCCCGGCCTGGAACTCAAACTCTGAGTGACTTGGGATCCGAAGTACAAATTCTTTGGCACGACAATCAATCATGGCGTGTGATTCACCCAACCAATTCATGCCGAGAATGACATCGAATCCTGAATTTCTAATTACAATCAGGTCGGCCTTGAAATCTGCGCCACCAATAATCACGGGACAGTGCTTTCACTCTCGAGAACAAATGACAACACTGCCACCTGTCATAATGTTCCAAGCCTCTGACATGATGCTGCACTCCAACTGATGGTGGGCCACGAAGCGAGAAGAGACAAAGGAATGGGTTGCCCCGGAATCAAAGAGAACATGAGCAGGAAAAGAACAAACAAGGACAATACCTAAGATAGATCAAAAGTGAGAGAAAAATAATTGATGATCAAGGGTAAGGAAAAAACACAATGCACAAAGATAATATGAAAGAATAATGCAAGAGAAAGAAAGAAACAAAAGAAAACAACAAAAATAACAAAATGCAAAATATACCTGCAACAACACCCTCTGCTATCTCAGCATCTGCAGCAGTCAGGTTGTAAGCCTGACCTCTCTTGGGGGCAGCGATCCTCTGACCGACAATCTGGCGCTGAGGAGGAAGCGGTGGCCTGACTGGACCATGAGCTGGGGCTACCTGCTAAACTGGAACCCCGACTGGAAGAGCCATCCTCCGCTGCGGGCAATCCCAATCTGAATGGTCAATAGCACCACATCCAAAATAGCAGCGATTGGCATGCCTGCAGTCTCTACGCACGTGCCCTGGAATCTAGCAAAAGTCGTAGAAACCATCGCCCCTAGGAACCGCAGGTGGGTAGGGAGCTGACCTGGCTGGATGGGCTGGAACAGACCTCCAAATCGACCCACCAGAAGGCCTAACGGGAGCAGCGGGAATAGTCCGTTGGGAAGGAGCTAACCCACCACGAGCCTGCTCCTGAGCTCGAGCTGCCTCAAGAGCTTCAACATAAGTATGCAAGAGAAGGGAGACGAGCTGTACCTTAATATCTCGCATAAGTCCCAGTGTGAATCTATGAGCCCTGTCCTCTTTGTTCGCCATAAGAACAGTTGCGAAGCGGCTAAGTCTGGTAAATTCCGCTGCATACTCATCCATAGACCTGGAGCCATGTTTCAAGAAAGTATCATGTTACAATATTGCATGGACAATATATAAAAAAATTCCAAAATAGAATAACAACCAACGTATTTCAGGGCCAGGAAATGTTGCTCCATTTCCACTCAAGTGCTGCTAGGGAAGAACTTCTCCTAGAAGCTCCTAGTGAACGTGGCCCAAGTAATCGATCGATCGAGCCTTTCGGACTCGGACCTCCACAAAATGTGGGCCAGATCCACCAACTAGATGGCTACCACATCCACTCTATTAGCATCGACAACTCTAGCAGCCAAAAGCAACTGCTCAGTCCGGATCAACCACTGTTTGGCCTCCAAAGGCATTTCAGTACCGGAGAATCTTTTAGGGTATAGCCTCATGAAATCCGTGACTATACCCAGACGAGGCAGAAGAATTGCCTGTGGTGGTACAGCGGGAGGCAGAACCCAGGTAGCTTCCAAATCAGCCATTACAAGGTCACTGTGGTTTTGCTGCATATTGATCAACCGTTCCAACACAATGGTAACGGCCTCAAGCCCAGGCTAATCTTCCAGAGGATGAGAAGTAGAACCTCTGTGAGTCATGGTCTGCACAAGATCAAAAACAATCAACATCCAGATCAAAGTTGATTATAATTCATTCATGTATGCATGGTCTGTGTATTGTTGTGCCGATCCCAGATTGAGTTAAGCTTGTCTAATATATCAGTCAAACTAATACATTAGCCAAACCTGGGCTCTGATACCACTAAAAACCTTGTCATGCCTTGCTTCCCAAAAAGGCGATATGAAATACGGATACGTGACTAAGTCCAGCGAATGATTTTCATCATCCATAAGCTGTAAGGATCTTTACAATATTTAACCGGAATAATCAGAGTAGGAAGCAAGAGAAGTCAACCACGTATGCATAAATAAATCAATATACCAACAGGATTTACTTGAAACAAATGTAATAATCTCAAATAAATCAGATCTGGAAACAAGTCAATAATCCTGGGTCAAATTGCCCAATACAAAATAATCTAAGTAATAGATACATTTATTCAAATAAGCAACAGAAAATAATAATAGCAAAAACTCCAGCATCTTGAATCTCAGATCACCTACTCCATCGGGCAACTGATTATCATAACCTGCAATTTAATAAATTGCAGGAAAAGGTAAAAGAAAACAAAACGCCTGTTAATGAAAGTTACGGGCCGCTTGTAGTGCAGGCACAAGTACAGGAAAAGAATAAACAACATAGCATGGAATAGACATGACAACAAAATAGAACAACTAGCTTGAATCATGAACAGAATCAAGTAATGTGGTTTGCTAACAGGTGTATGTAACATGTAACAGGTAACAAGTATCATGCAAGCAGGTAAACATGTAACGAGTGTCAAGTAGCATGTACAGGTAATCATGTATCGGGTAAGCATGTAACATGTATTATGTCATGTCAAGTCTTGTGTTTATTACTATCTAGGTAGCACTTCATGCATCCCAGGTTTTTACCACATGGTTGCTACATACATGCAAATTTTGTTTATGCCTAGTGGTGGGTTTCTATAGGGCCGTGTACTTAGGCGTCATATAACAGGTAACAGGAACAGGTTCATGAATCAAATAATAAACAGGTACACGAATTAACCGATTCATGCATCAACATGTTCATGAATCAACAAGTAACAGGTACACGAACCAACGGGTTCATGCATTAATGCATAAAGTACAATAGGTTAACGAATCCACGGATTCATGAATCAAACATAAAGTGCAACAGGTTCATGTATCAATATGAATCAAATATAAAAATGAGAAACACGGCCCCCCTTCTAAGTACACATACCTATACTGTCCACTACTAAGGTCTTTCTCTTAGCTCCGGCTTAATTACTTGTTATTATCATTAAACAGGCATATACGTGCACAAAACAGAGCAAGAATAACATGGTATAAACAAGTAACAGGTTCAGCTTGAAAGATAAGCATGTACAGTTGAAAGACAACTCATAAAAGATTAGGATAACGAAAATTCTAGTTTAGGACAGCAAGACAGTACTGCACTAAATCAGAGATTCCTGTTGCAACAGATATGGAAATCTGGATCTGTCAAAAAATCTGAAAAATAGAATCTCGTCCGAATCCAAAAAAATATATATGGTATTATTAGGGTTTAATTCCAGTCAAGTCTAGTTGTACTCAGCAAAATATTGGATCAAAATATTTTCTTTATCATTAGTATAAAAATAAATTACTTTTCAGAATTCATATAAAACCAAATCTGTAATTCTGTACACATCTGTAGTAAAATAGCCATAACTTGCAATTCATAAATCGAAATTGAGATCTGTTAGAAAATCTGGAAAGTAGACAGAATTCTCTATAATTCATATTCACAAACAATTTTCATATACTGACCTTAATGGGGTCTAAAATACTGAACAAAAACGGGGTAACAACAAGGACCGAATTATTTCTTCATGCATAAAATCAACTAGGTCATATGTAACACATCCAAATCATAACAAAGTGTGAAATATGGTATACTAGATGTCCAAGCAATATGGTATAGGATATTTAACACGTCTACAACAAGTATACTACAAATAACACAACTAACCATACGATATCATACGAACAACATGCATGTATACATCAAGAAGTGATTATCTCTAGGCTATTTCATGTCGTGTGTGTAATGTGACAACTACGGGCAGATCAAAACATAGAGACAAGATATAACAGGGGCTTTGCAACAAGAATTGTCTCTAGAACAAACTACACTACATGCGGTATTTAGTACTTGTATTACACAACAAAAAGAATACAAGTTAATTGCCTTATAGATGCCGACGCAAACGATGAAGCAAGAACAAGAATAACAGGAACGGATTCCCGAGCACGAACTTAATGAACAACGAACCACGAACCAATAACGGACACACGACACAACGGGATCACACATACACACCAAGAGAGGCAGCAGAGGGACAGGATGAGAAGACGACGGCAAGGAGCATCGGCGGAAGGCCGAGGGGCTAGCAGGCGTCGGGATGGGATAGCGACGAAGGAGGCGGCCCAGGGAAAGGTGCTGCGGCTGCTGTTGTCGTCGGAGGGGAGCACAAGGCGTCGCTAGGGATGCGCGTCGTTGTGGTCGGGGTTGCTGGGGGAAGGCAGGGAGGCGCGTCGGGGTGAGGCTGTTGCAGGGTTGCGTCGCGACGGGGAGACGGGGACCAGGGGGGTCGCTGGCTGTGGTAGCTCGAACAACAGAGATGAAACAATAGGAGACAATAGAATCAAGAAACTCAAGTAAGAAGACGACAAATCAAATAAATGGATATATTGAAAAAAAAATTCCAATATACGGTCCAAAAAGAGATACAATGAGAAGAAATACACAAAAAGAAAAATACATCCAAAAATACATAAAATGGAAAATAGGGGTTACAATATCCATGTAGCAATTACATTTATTCAAAATAAACAACTAGAATAAATAGTAGCAAGATCTCCAGCCAACTAGAATCTTTGGTCACCTACTCCATCGGGCAGCTGGTCACCAAAGTTTGCAAGTAACAAATTTGTAGGAAAAGAAAAGAAAAAACAAAAGTTCGTCAATGCAAGTTACAGGCCACTTGTAGTACAGGCAACAAGTACAAGAAAGATAGACAAGTATAGAGTAACAGTGAAAGCAAGTACAGAAGTAACATAGAAGGACTGTGACAGCAAAATATAGCAACTAACTCTAAATTAAGAACAGAAATAAATAGCATGGCAAGATATTCTGGTGCAAGTGGCACGTAACAAAGTGTCAAGTAGCATGCAAACGAGTAACGAGTAACAAGTATCAAGTAATCATGTACAAGTAGAAAGTAACAAGTGTCAAGTGATCATGTTATTCTCAAGTCTTATATTTATTCCTAACTAGGTAGCACTTCATGCGTCCCAAATTTTTACCACATGGTTGCTACATTCAAGCAAGTTGCATTTTAGATTTCATAGTGGATTATAGAGGGCTGTGTACTCAGGGACAAGTATCAAGTATCAAGTATCAAGCATCGAGTATCATGTGTCAAGTGTCAAGTAATCATGTGTCAAGTATCAAGTATCAAATATCACGCAGGATCTATGGATCCCCTTCCGAGTACACGTTTCTGCATTTTCCACTATTAGATCTTTCCCTTTAACCCCGACTTGGTTTCTTATTATTATTATTTAAGTCAAGCATGGACGTGCAAAAATAAGGCAAGAAACATGGTAAGATAACAAAGGACAAGTACAAGTTGGATAAAGGACACGAACAGGTGACAAACGACTCATCAAAGGCTAGGACAACGAAATTTTCAGTTTTGGACTGCAAGACTAATTTGCACCAAATCTGAGTTTCCCGTTACCGCAAACATGCAAATCTGAATCCGTCAGAAAACCTAAAAAATAGACTCTTGACCGAATCCAGAACATATATACTATTCATATAATAATCACAGAAACAAGGCTGTAAACAGGATTATATACATAAATCATGTTCAGCCAGAAATCACTAGGTTGTATTCACAAGCATGAAAATGGCACAAAACTTACTGATTTAAATCCAAGAAAAATCTTGGCTATTCCCTATTATGTCTAGTATCAGCAAATAATATTTCATAATATTCCAACATAGATAGTATAATCAAATAAATTTGGGAAATAGCAAGAGACAGCAAATTTGTGAATCTGAAATTCTTGACACAGCAGTACTAAAACGGCGATAGATTACAAAGTATTACTCAAATTCGATATCAAATTTCTACGCCTTAACTTTTACAATTCCAGAAATTAATTTTCCCTTCAAATTGAATATATTAGCCTGAAATAAATCCTATAACAATCTATTCCCAAACTAAAGGAAACTATTGCCCAATTTGTATGAATTGTTCATAATTCTTACAATTTTGAACTATATAAATTATTGTTTCCTATACAACTATATCTTTGGGAATTTTCACATCATTGTATATAGAAAAATTTAATTTCATGGATTTATTTTTTATAAATTCTCTACTAGAAAGGCATGCTATAAAACTCCTATTAATTTAATTATCTACTACATGATTGTAATTTAGCATGTACCATTAAATTTTCTATAGATGTTACTTTACGCACAAAAGTCAATTTCATCATCCATCTACATATTTCTAACATGCAAAATTACTAGTATTTTAGAAGACAATGAAAACCCCAAACATTCACATACTAACTATGACTAAGAGTGCACAATTAAAACTAAAGAAAGCTTCTGCACTTATACACCATAATTAAATTAACATCTACACATGTTATGGACAATCAAGTATAATCTACAAAATTTAGACAAAGAGAACACCCACCTCAAAAAGCTCCTAGTAGTTGAATCCTTAGCAAAAGCCTCAAAGAGCTCCACAAGCACCAAAATCCCAAGCCCTTCCTAGCAAAATCCCGAAAGCAATCTTTCTCTCTTTCTCTCTTTATTTGATTTTGATTTATATTTCTTCATGGCTAAAGGGATGGGTTATTTACAGGGTAAAATAATGAGTAGTTATAATAACTCCTCACTTCCTAAAAGAGCTCTCCACTCACACACACACTCCCCCACTCTCTCCACTCACTCATTGGCCGGCCTATAGGGAAAGAGAAAGCACGTGCACGTGCACCCCATGTGCACACCTCTTCATACAATTTTATTATTAGTTTTTCAATTAAATTAGGTGTATATATTACACATTGTAATGTGCACTAGTTTATCTAATTTTAAATGAAAGTTCATGCACGTTAAGTGCACACCTAAAAATTAGGGGCTTTAGATTATAATAGTTTTAATGTGTTACAAAATATAGATTTAAGCCTATTTGATTTTTATTAAAATTAACCATACACTAGTGACTTGTAAAATGAGAAAAATTTTCATGACTCAAGAGAATTTCATCAATCAGGCATGTGCATAAAATTATGTGCAAAGTACGTACGAAAGAAAATATTAAAAAATAAGTATCTTCGGGGATGTTACAGCACTCCCTCCTTAGAATAGTTCTTTTCTCAGAACTATGCTTAAAGAGTAGAGTAAAAGAGAAGAAAAACATACAGGGTCTTTAAGCAAAAAGTTTGGAATATTCACTCATCATCTGCTCTTCCGATTCCCAAGTTGCGTCCTCGACTAGCTGATTGCTCCACATTACTTTGACCATGGGTATATTTTTATTTCTCAAAACTTTTTCCCGTCTATCCATGATCTCCACTGGACGCTCCTTGTAACTCAAGTTTATCTGTAGACCTTCTGGTACTTCTGGTAAGTGATGACTTGGATCTGGAATGTAGCCTCGCAACATGGACACATGAAAGACATTGTGCACTTATGCTAGCTCTTCCGGTAATTCCAACCGATAAGTTGTCTTACCAATCTTCTTCAGTATCTTATACGGTCCTATGTATCTTGGAGCTAACTTTTCCCATTTCCCAAATTGGATCACTCCCTTCTTTGGAGATACCATCAAGAAGACAAGGTCACCCTCTTCGAATTCCAAATCCCTTCTCTGATTATCTACATAGCTCTTTTTTCTGCTTTGTGCTTCTACCAGTCTCTTCCGGATCAATTCTATTTTCTTCGAGGTTTGTTGTATTATCTCCGGACCACACATCTGCCTTTCTCCCACTTCATACCAACACAACAGCGTTCTGCACTTTCTCCCATACAAAGCTTTGTATGGTACCATGCCAATGCTAGTATGAAAGCTTTTATTGTAGGCGAACTCTACCAGAGCTAAGTGCCTCTTCCATCTTCCACCGAAATCATCATGCAGCATCTCAACATGTCCTCCAACAGTCGATTGACCCACTCAGTCTGCCCATCTGTTTGAGGATGGAAAGCAGTACTGAAGTCAGTCATGGTTCCCAAAGCTGTCTGAAGGATCCTCCAAAAGTGTAACGTGAACCGTGCATCTCGATATGAAATAATCGACACCGGAATTCCATGCAGTCTCACGATCTCCCCGATATACAATTCTGCCAACTTCTCCTTTGACCAGGTGATTTTCATCGCCAAGAAATGAGTAGACTTGGTTAGTCGATCCATTATTACCCAAATCCTATCATTTTCCTTGGGACTTCTAGGTAGCCCCTTGATGAAATCCATGCTGATGTTCTCCTACTTCCATTCTAGAATGGGTAATGGCTGTAGTAAACCTCCAGGCTTTTGATTCTCTGCCTTGACCTACTGACAAGTCACACATCTTGCTACGAAGTCTGCTACATCTCTTTCCCATCCCGACCACCAGAAATGCTGCTTAATATCTTTATACATCTTGGTACTCCCTGGATGTACTGATAATAAAGTAGTGTGTGTCTCCTGTAGAATGCTCTCCTTCAATTCTGACTGATCAGGTACACATAATCTTTCTCCGAACCACAACACTTCGTCCCTTACTTGGAATTTTGACAACTTGCCCGTGCTAACTTGCTCCTTCATCTTCTGAATTTCAGGGTCAGATTTTTGACCGTCGATGATCTGCTCCCTCAGCATGAGCTGAAGTCTCAACTGTGCCAATGATGCCCTCAGTCCTTGCAATACTACTTTGATTCTAGCTCAATTGAATTCTTTTGCAAGTTTCTTCTGAGTTGTAACCAAACAAGATAAATTGCTTTTTCGACTGAGCGCATCCGCCATCACATTTGCCTTCCCCGGATTATACTTTATCTCTGGATGAATATCTTCTAACACTTCCAACACCTTCCCTGCCTCAAATTTAGGTCTCTCTGCTGATTGATGTACTTCAGGCTCCTGTGATTTGTGTACATATTGAATTTCTCCCCATACACATAGTGCCTCCACTTCTTCAAGGCAAATATAATTGCTGCCAACTCCAAATCGTGGGTTGGGTAATTTTCTCATGCGGTCTCAATTATCTAGACCCATAATCTATTACCTTTCCCTTTTGAATCAGTACACAACCCAGTCCTCGATGTGAAGCATCGCTGTAGACATCATTGGAGCCGTAGTCAACCTCTCTTTCAATTCTTGGAAGCTTGCTACGCATTGTTCTGTCCACTTGAAACTTACATTCTTCCTCGTAAGTCCTGTGAGTGGAACCACAATCTGAGCATAACACTGAATGAAACGCCAATAGTAACTGGTCAAACCTAAGAAACTCCTCATCTCCTTCATTGATGCGGGTCTTGGCCAGCCTTTCGCTGCTTCTAACTTCTTCGGATCAGTAGCCACTCCCTCATTAGAAAGGATATGACCCAGGAACGCGATCTCGGATTTCCAGAAGTCGCACTTGGATAGCTTGGCATATAATTTTTGCTCCTGTAGCCTCTTCAACACTTCTGACAAATGCTCAGCATGTTCCTCTTCTGACATGGAGTATACCAGAATATCATCGATAAACACCACGACGAAAGAGTCGATGAATGGTCGCAGGACCCTGATCATCAAATCCATGAATATGGCTGGTGCATTCGTCACTCCAAATGGCATAACTAGAAATTCGTAATGCCCATGTTGAGTTCAGAATGCAATCTTATGCACATCCTCTTCCTTAACACGAACTTGGTGATTACTCGACCGAAGATCAATCTTGGAGAAAACTGCTGCTCCTTGAAGTCGGTCAAACAAATCATCGATTTGCGGAATATAATACTTATTCTGGATAGTCACCTTGTTCAGCTCCCTATAATCGATGCACATCCTCATCAATCCATCATTCTTCTTCACCGAAAAAACTGGCGCTCCCCAAGGCGACGCACTTGGTCTGATGAAACCTTTGTGCAAAAGTTCCTTGATTTGCTTCTTCACCTCATCCTGTTCCACCACTGCCATTTTGTACAGTGCCTTGGATATTGGTGCACTTCCTGACTGAATAGCAATACTGAATTCCATATCCCGATGAGGTGGTAGTCCAGGTAGATCCTTCAATAATACTGTCAGAAAGTTCTGGACTACAGGAATCCTCTTGACTTCCTCAAGAATTTTCTTCTTGGCTAAGGCTGCCACCAATTCCTTGCATTTCTTCTTCCCTTGAAATGTTATTGCTGGCCCTCCTGATGCCTCACCATAACTTCCATGCTCTTGCATTCAATGCTAGCACTGTAGATTGACATCCAGTCTATGAAAATGATGACATCCACTCCCAACACTTTCAGCTCTATAAGATCGATCCCAAAAATTCTTCCTCCAATCTCGATCTCGAAATCAACGTAGTACCGTTCAGTAGTTAGTGTTTCTCCTGAAGGAGTAGCTACTGCTAAAACCTTGCCGGAAAATTTTTTTGGTTCTACCCCCGACTCTGGAGCAAATTTAGGAGAAACAAAAGTGTGCAATGAACCAGTATTGAATAAAGTTGTATCATATATTCCATTTATTAGAAGTTTTCCTGTTACATAAAGAATTATATCCTTCAGTACATATCATCCTTCTATTACATGATTCTGAAACAACAACATAGATTTTATTCGGATGCTCCCATACCGGTAATGACGTTATCGGAGTCCTCAGCATCCACCTCAGTCAGAGTGAATATTCGCCTCTGTCGGTATGGTTTCTTCCCTTGATCGGCTTTCTTCGGATTATGCTCTCCCTGTTGGACCTGGGGGCGATTTGGCTTGATGTGGCCTTCTTTTCCGCACCTGAAGCAAGTTATTCCCTTCCTTTTGTTCAGGCATTATGCCTTGAAGTGATCATTTCCTCCACACAGGAAACACGTGCTTGGCATTCTGGCTATAACAACAATATTTGCCCCAGTCAGCTTGAACTTCTGCGCTGAGGGTTGTCTCTTGAAGTTGTATGATGTCGTGGGCCTTTTGCTAGTAGTCCAGTTGTTCTTCTTGTTTTGTAGCAACTTTTACTGCTCCATGTTGGCTTCTGTCATTGTAGACCTCCTGACGAGCTTGTCGAATTTCCTGATTCTAAGGGGAATCATGCGAGACCTCAGTCCTGGCCTCGGCCTCTGCTCAAACTTCCTCTCCTTCTTGGTTTCATCAGTCACCAGCTCGGGTGCATTTCTGGAGAGTTGACTAAACTTCATCTCATACTTCCGGACAGTCATATTACCCTGCTGCAAGGGCCAGGAATTCCATTGCCTTCTTCTCCTGCACATCCATTGGGAAGTAATGACTGTGGAACTCCTCCAAGAAATCCTCCTAAGTAATAGGCTCATCACCCAAGGTCCGCTTCATGGACTGCCACCAGACTCCGGTGTCCTTCTCCAATTGGATAGTTGCTAGTTTTACCTTACTAGCCTCCGGGGTCTCCAACACTTCGAACACCATTTCAATCTACCGAATCCAATCTGCTTTGCCCTCAAATACATATGGTTTCATCCTCTTAAAGATTCCACCAACTTGATAGCCTCTGGGACTTGCACTGCTTGCCCTGCCCTTGTATTTCGGTTTACACTTGCTGTGACAAAAGTGTTGTGTCTGGTATACACAGGCCAACTCCGTCTCCAAATCAAGTCGGTTGCCGTCTCCGCTTGATCCTTCACCATTTCTAGTCCTTCTTTCGACCATTTCTGATTCATAAAACTTCATCAATCATCAAAAGCAATAATAACATAGACTTGCTTCCAACACAAATTATTCATTTCAAAATAAACTTCATATATTTAGAAATAAAATTGGCCCATACATCCATACATAATGAACACCAGAAAACTCCAAATCTTCCTACAAAACTTTAAACAGCATAAATCAGTCTAGACTCTACGGTTTCTCTAGGCTTCTCTAAGCTCTCCCCGTAGGTCGTCTATTCCCTTCTGCATCTTCTCGCATCATTGACGGCATTCTTGTTTCCCCCAACAAGTTTTGTTGTCTAAGTGGGTGAAATGCTGAGCATTCCTGTGACGACATTTCTCGAGCTGACTCAGAGCGGTGATGTATCGCTTATCCTCCGCATGATGCACCTCCACATGGGTTACTGTCCACTTGTGGATAATCAGCTGCTTACAGAGAGAAGCGATGATATGGTCCTTCTTGTTCCGAACCGACTCATTGTTCGATGACTCACTTTAGGATTTAAGTAGAGGTGGAGTGATTTCCCGAGATTTAGACAATTCTTCCTCTTCTAGGTCCTCTTCCTTTTCTGGTTCTTCTTCTTCCTCTTCGGGGTCCTCAAAGAACAGTTCCTCTTTCATCCATCAGGTTTTGGTTATTCGCCATCTTTTAGTGAAAGGGAGGAGAACACATCAGTGTATAGAACAATGCAAATGTAAGTTGATACAACTATAACATTTAAATCTCTATAAACTGAACTCGTACTTCTAATTTCCACCCTAATGTGTCTTCCTTATAATTTTGTACTACTTATTGAAGTCGGCTCTGATACCACTCTGTAGCACCCCGAATTCCGAACACAGGTAATTCATAGCAAATAAAAAATCTTTTACTTCATTTCGTACAAAAATACATCGAATTTAAAACTTTTTCATTTACAACATTGTTCTTTACAATAACATAACGGAAATAAATAGGTACAATACAACATATGACAATGAAAGTTCTTCAATCACGGGACATTCCTCATAATGACTTCAAGTCCATGTTAAATCCAATCTTGTAACTAGAAAATTGTGGACATGTTAGTTGCAACAACTGACGCAGTGCTATAATTCAGTGATTTCACCATCTTAACAATCACAAACTTGAATGCAGAATTATAGAAAAGTGACTATCATAATTATGTCAGTGTATGATATGAACTTAATGCCTGATGCAGACATTTAAACTTATGATGACATTAATGCGTACTTGTTCGGATTCTATGCATCCCATACTACATAGGTCCGAGGGCAAGCCTTAACGTACTCCTTATTATAGGGTTCATTCCCTCGTTATGCAAATCCCTGAACCCACTGAATATACTCCAATGCGTAATCACGCGTGAGTTGCACCCCCAGGATATTGGACCTTACCGGCCTACCCTAGCTCACATATAGTGGATTTACCAGGCATATCTTCAGCCACGAACCCTAGCAAGTCGATCTTCCGTAATTACAGACCTTACCGGCATACCCCTAGTCTATACACATGGATTTATCGGGCGTATCCTCAGTCCCAACCATTTTTAGAAACTGCAAACTTTTTACCGGCCTTTTCATAGATAGACAGGCATACCCTAGCCCACATATCGTAGATTTACCAGGCGTATTCCTCGATTACGAACCCCTAGGAGTTGCAAAATCATTATCGGACATGTTCGTCATCGTTTCTATCATATCTTCTTCTAGTGCCTATCCTTAAAAATAAATAATGCCACCTAGAGCTAGCTTACCCTCCTACCGGACTTTAGACAACATATCGAGAATGTTAGCCCATATCGGCTGCTTCTCAAATTTTATTTTATCATAACTTGCCGGTGTCCATGGGTCTCGCTCAGCCTCTAGATTCCAATATTCAAAACGAGGTCATATAGGTTATCTTAACCTCAATTACACAAATTCTCATTATAAAATTGTTGATTCTTTCATCACAAAAATGTTATCGAATACTCACTTCTTAAAGTAGATAATGTATATTATAATTTTTCATCCCAATGAATATCCCCAAATTTGTATTCGGTTAATTTGATCATTATAAAGTTAGCTCATTTTAACATAAACAAACACCTTCGAATTTAGACTAGAAACGAGACTCATCTAGTACATTGTCTAAAGTAACTTTTAATCTCCAAGCGTACCTCTTAAAATAGTGTAGAATTGTTTTCAAATGTTCTAATAATATTCTAAATATTTCTATAATTTTCTCCAATTTTTAAAAGCACGAAAAAGACAAAAAGAAATATATATATATATATATATATATATATATATATATATATATATATATATATATATATATATATATATATATATATAGAGAGAGAGAGAGAGAGAGAGAGAGAGAGAGAGAGAGAGAGAGAGAGAGAGAACTGATCATGTGCGAACTGGTTCGCACTTAATCAGTAGCAAACTTCGCCAATAGCCGTTGGATCTGCAATTTGATCATGGGATTGATCCAACGGATTGAATTTCTTCCGCTCATCTCACTTTTACGTTGGGGTAGTTGAGTCATTTCTCTCTTTCATCTCTCTCCTTCTCTCTCCATAACTCTCTTCTCCTATCTCTCTTTCCAGACCCTGAATCAATCAAACCCTGGATCTGCTGCCTCGACTCTTTCTCTCTCTCCCACTTCGACCTTCGAAATCGAATAGGCCTTCGATTTCCTCTGAAGCCTCCATCGACCTTCGAAATCCCCCTTCTACCTATTTTTCTCTCCACCCCCAATCGACCTTCGAAACCCTAACCCGATCTTCCCATCTCCAACCTCTGAGCTCCACCTTCTATTCCCGATGCCCCGACTCACGTCGCGCTCTCTCCACCCTCATGGGTTCGATCGATTTAGGGTCTGGAAAGAGAGATAAGAGAAGAGAGTTATGGAGAGAGAAGGAGAGAAATGACTCAACTACCCCAACGTAAAAGTGAGATGAGCGGATGAAATTCAATCCATTGGATCAATCCCATGATCAAATTGCAGATCCAATGGCTATTGGCAAAGTTTGCTACTGATTAAGTGCGAACCAGTTCGCACATGATCAGTTCTCTCTCTCTCTCTCTCTCTCTCTCTCTCTCTCTATATATATATATATATATATATATATATATATATAGGATAAAAGGGATATGAGCAACTTGCTCATTTAATAAATGAGCAATTGATTATGTGGCATGCATGTGATACATTGGAGAACTAACCCTTTTAATAATTTTCCAATCACATGTATGCCACATCATCAATTGCTTATTTACTAAATGAGCAAGTTGCTCATATCCCTTTTTCCCATATATATATATATATATATATATATATATATATATATATATATATATATATATATATATAAAGGGAAGTCTTTCGTTGTGCACCACCTCTAGTGCACATGGTGTGTGCACTCGGCCTTCCCATCTTCGTATCGACGATCCGAACCGTTCAGATTGATCTACACATCTAAATTAGTCTATATATGTAAAATCAAATCATTTGAAATTCATTTGCCCATCCATTGAAGTGTTACAAAATTGTATGGCTGAAAATCATTGTCTTTTATAGTCACATGATGGATGGGCAAATGAATTTCAAATGATTTGATTTTACATATTTAGACTAATTTAGATATGTAGATCAATGTGAACGGTTCGGATCGTCGATACGAAGGTGGAAAGGCCGAGTGCATTCGAGTGCACACGGAGGGATGGTGCACAATGGAAGATTTTCCTATATATATATATATATATATATATATATACACCCCCCAGGGTCGGCCCTGGGCCCTGTGCAGTTGCACAAGGCCCACTTAAAATGAAGGCCCAAAAATTCTTCATCTTCCATTCTTCCTATCTAAAAAACTTGCCCAATTATGATGAAGGCCCAAAATTTTGCTTTAACTGAAAAACCTTTTGATCTGCTAAAAAAAATATCTTCATCTTCCAAGTTCATAAATCCTAGTCCTACAGTTGTTACTAATCAGAGCACCCCAAGAAATCCACCTCTCTCTCTCTCTCTCTCTCTTGCTCTCTCTCTCTTGTAGAATCTACTGTAGAAGACTAGAAGTGGAGGAAAAAGATGTATGGTCATTCGTAAGTTGAATCTTGCTTAGTCGGTTCGCTGTTGAGGAGCAGCTTCATCTTCAGAAGTTGAGTCATGTCAAGCCTTCTTTGCTCAGGAGCAACTTCTTCCTCAGAAGTAGAGTTCTATCTTGGCAGTATTATTATTTTGCTTTTATAAAAAAAAAATCTTGACAGTGTTACTATTTTGCATGTGTATACAAATTTTGGAACATTCAGCCAAAGGATGATGTATAAAGTACTTCAACAATGATATTGACTCTTTAGCATAAAATTGTCATTTTATGCTAAAGTACTTTTTCCAAATATTTCAATATTACAATTGCAAGTTAAGACTACTAATGAGATATATTACAATAAATTGTAGCATGAATTAAATGTCTTTTTGTTTTGCTATCAAACCATACAAATTATTTTAAATATCATTTTCTGGAAAATGGCTTTATCTCATTAAAAAATTGACCAATTGTATATTTGTTTCAATTTTTGAATTGCAGGTCCTGTGATTATCTTATATATTTCTAAAGCAAATTCACACATCATATCTGTTTACGACTTCAATCAGGTCGTTTTGTTTCAACTTAACTAATTAATTTGATTACTTGACCTAGTTTTTATTACAAAAAATGTTTCCTAAAAAATATGCCTCTGGTTATGAGAAACCTAAGAAAAAAGAAGATTGGAATAGTTAACCCAATCTAAAAAAGGAGCACTTAATAAATTTTTTGTTAACGAACAAGAAAGTGTACTTGAAACTTCAAAAGAAAATGATTTAGTGAATGATTTAGGTCACAATATGAATGAACATGTTGATAATCTAGTTCAGAATAGAAATGAAAATATTAATGATATAGCTCTTGTAGAAACAAACATGTTAATAATCTAAAAAGGTCTCCAAAAAGGTAAATTAGTAAATGAAGGGTATAACGATTGGATACATATTAGTGAAAGGCTTAAAGAACATGAAACAAGTAATGACCACCTCATTAACATGAACATTTGGTTTGAATTACGTTGAAGATTAGAAGAAAATGAAACAATTGATAAAAATATTCTAAATCAAATGAACAAAGAAAAAAAACAATTGGAAGGAAGTATTGCGAAGAATAATTTCATGTATAAAATATCTAGCTAAATATAGTATACCATTTCGTGGATCAAATGAGAAATTTATGAAAATAATAATGGAAATTTCTAGGTTTAATTGAAATGCTTGCAGAGTGCGATCCAACAATGAAAGAACATGTTCGACGAATTATAAATAGTGAAACTTATTTTCATTATCTAAGTCATAAAATACAAAATGAATTGATTAGTATGTTAGCTAGTGAAATAAAAAGTGCAATCATTCAAAATATTAAAGAATCAAAATATTTTTCACTAATACTTGATTGTACTCCTGATGCAAGTCATCAGGAGCAAATGTCTTTGATAGTACATTTTGTAGATGTTTCTATAAGTCCAATAAAAGTAGAAGAGTATTTTATAGAATTTTTACAAGTGAATGACACAACTAGACAAGAAATTATTGAAGGATTACAAAATATGCTAAAAACTCTTGATCTTAATATTAATGACATACGAGATCAAGGATTTGATAACGGGTCTAATATGAAAGGAAAACATCAAGGAGTACAAAAAAACTCTTAGATATAAACCCTAGAGCATTTTACACCATGTGGTTCTCATAGTCTTAATTTAACACTTTGTGATATGGCAAACTGTTGTGTGAAAGTGCAAGATTTTTTTGGAGTAGTAAAGCGTATTTATACATTGTTTGCTAATTCTACAAAGCAATGGCAAATTTTTAAAAATGACGTAAATGGTTTAACTGTTAGGTTGTTGTCTGCCACACGATGGAAAAGTCGTGTAGATAGTGTTAAAGCAATTAGGTTCCAAGCTCCTGAAATTAGAGAAGCTTTACTTAAATTAGCAGAAACTGAAAATGAGTCTAAAACAAGGAGTGAGGCTAAATCTTTAGCAAAACATGAACTTGGAGATTTTGAGTTTTTATTAGCCATGATTATTTGGTATGAAATATTGTTTGTTGTTAACTTAGTGAGCCAAAAATTTCAATTTGAAGACATGCTTATCAATGTTGCTATTGAACAAGTAGAAGGGTTGATCAAATTTTTTGAAAATTTTAGAGAGATTGGACTCAAACAAGCCATAATTGTCGCTATACAAATTGCTATTCAAATGGAAGTTGAACCTGTATTTCATGAGAAACGTCAAATTCGTAGGAAAAAATATTTTGATGAGAATGCTGATAACGAGCCAAAACAATCGTCTGAAGAATCTTTTAAAATTAATTATTTTATTGTATTATAGATCAAGCTATTGGTTCACTTAAGAAAAGGTTTGATCAATATAAAGCATATGAAGATATCTTTGGATTTTTATTTAGCTCGGATAAGTTAAATTCATTAGACGATACCCAAATGAAAACATGTTGTGACCATCTTGAATTTGTTCTAAAACATGAAATGTTTTCTGATTTTGACGGAAAATATTTATTTGGAGAACTAAAAATTTTACGAGAGATTTTACCAAAAGAAACAAAGGCCGCTATTGATATACTAAACTTTTTTAAAAAGCAAGACTATTTTGCAGATGCATTCATTGCTTATAGAATTTTATTGACTATACCTGTTACTGTTGTGTCTGCAGAAAGAAGTTTTTCGAAATTAAAATTATTGAAATCTTATCTCAGATCGACAATGTCACAAGAAAGACTAAATGGGTTAGCTTTAATATGTATTGAAACTGGTTTTTTAGAAGAAAAAAATGATATGAGTACCATAATTAATGATTTTACATCTAAACATGTAAGACGATCATTTTTTAAATGATACATTTTGTTGTTGGATTTGTCGCTTACTATATTATGTATTTCTTCTATTGGTATGCATCTAAACTACAAAATTTGATGTTTTGTTGTTTTGTTTTGTTTATTAAGGTTTTTTACATGGAACTCCTACAAGATGCTGGAATGTTAGAGAGATTAGAGAATTTTGAAGATACTATTTTAGAATGTACGCTACTCACATTTTTTGATTGAATTCATATAATATATATAAATATATATACATGACATCGAAACCAATCTAATACTAAAATTAGTATTGTAATATGTAAAGAAGGCCCAAATTTTTTTTTTCTGCACAAGGCCCTAAAAATCTTAGGTTAGGCCCGTGTACACCCGGGATGGATCCCAGGCGCACAGCAGCGACCACAGTCGCCCACACTAGCCAGGAGGCCCAAAGGCTTTCTGTGTAAAGGTTTTATAGTAATTGATTTTAAGTCTAGTTGCCGCTAGAGTAGTAAAAATCAAATTTAAAGATAAATAGAGCTCTCCACGACTCGAACCCACAACCTCTAAACTGTACACAACGCCCAAAACCCACGCGCTAGCCAGGCAGTCAAGCCTCGTGTTCTGATTAGTTTACTATCCTAACTCTTTTAATGCAACTCTCTGTTTCATGAGTTCATTAAAAATTTCGATATCAAATTTCTACGACTTAACTTTTACAGTTCCAGAAAATAATTTTCCCTTCACATTGAATATATTAGCCTGAAATAAATCTTATAACAATCTATTCCCAAACTAAAGAAATTGTTGCCCAATTTGTATGAATTGTTCATAATGCTTACAATTTTGAACTATATAAATTATTGTTTCCTATACAACTATATCTTTGAAAATTTTCACATCATTGTATATAAAGAAATTTAATTCCATGGATTTATTTTTTATAAATTCTCTACTCGAAAGGCATGCTATAAAACTCCTATTAATTCAATTATCTACTACATGATTGTAATTTAGCATAGACTAATAAATTTTCTAGAGATGTTACTTTGCACACAAAAGTCAATTTCATCATCCATCTACATATTTCTAACATGCACAATTACTAGTATTTTAGAAGGCAATGAAAATCCCACACATTCACATACTAACTATGACTAAGAGTACACAATTAAAACTATAGAAAGCTTCTACCCTTATACACCCTAATTAAATTAGCATCTACACATGTCATGGACAATCAAGCATAATCTACAAAATTTTAGAAGACAATGGAACACCCACCTTAAAAAACTCCTAGTAGTTGAATCCTTAGCAAAAGCCTCAAAGAGCTCCACAAGCACAAAAATCTCAAGCCCTTCCTAGCCAAATCCCAAAAGCAATCTCTCTCTTTCTCTCTTTTTTTTATTTATATTTTGATTCGTACTTCTTCATGGCTAAAGGGAGGGGCTATTTATAGGGGAAAATAGTGAGCAGTTATAATAACTCCCCACTTCCTGAAAAGCTCACGACTCACACACTCACTCCCCCACTCTCTCCACTCACTCATTGGCCGGCCTATAGGGAAAGAGAAAGCACGTGCACGTGCACCCCATGTGCACACTTCTTCATACAATTTTATTTTTAGTTTTTCAAGTAAATTAGGTGTGTATGTTACACATTGTAATGTGAACTAGTCTATCTAATTTTAAATGAGAGTTCATGCACGTTAAGTGCACACCTAAAATTAGGGATTTTAATTTATAATAGTTATAATGTGTTACAAAATATAAATTTAAGCCTAATTTATTTTTATTAAAATTAACCATACACTAGTGACTTGTAACATGATAGAAAAAATTTCACGACTCAAGAGAATTTCATTAATTGACACGTGCACAAAATTACGTGCAAAATATGTGCGAAAAAATATTAAAAAGTAATTATTTTCGGGGATGTTACAATATTATCTTAAGCCGAAACGCTTTGGGGTAGTTTGTTTTTTTGCCCATTATAAATTAGTTAAAACTGTAACTTGTAAAAGTAAGAACAATCACTTCACGTATTCAACGACTGCCTTAAAAAATTAACATACATTAAACATGCAAATATTCATTCAATCTTTACAGTTTGGTCCGCAACAAACACCCTAGATATTGACACCTTGCTCAGCCCTCACGAGCACACGTTTCTAGAAGTGCTAATAGCAAATTGGCAGCACCACCAGTCTCAATCATCCTCCATATTCAAAATAGTTGTAAAAAAACAACAAAATTTTAAACAAATCAATAGTTCCGAAAGAAAGTTACAGCTGTCTATAATTATAACATGATTACAAACTAATACACAGTAACATAAACATAGAGAGGGTTACAAAAACAATGAGAAACCCTCTAACATGATCTACATAATGAACAGACAAACAATCTAATTCACTGACACTGAAACCTCCTACTTCCCTTTTAGTCAAAAGAATGAACGAATTGAGAATCCAGCCTAGATTCAACTCCAGTCAACGATCAGCTGCATCATAGAAGACTTATTTCCATCATGTACAAAAACAAAAGAAGGGGCTGGGAAAAACCATCTTCAGAATCAATCAGTAATCAAATAATACAAGTTTCTTTGTACTTGTTTGTTTTTTTTCCTTTTTTTTACAGGGTTTTTTCTCATGGGTTTGATTCAGATGAGGAGAGCGGTGGTGGAGTCAGAGTGAGAGGTAGTGGCAGGCTTGAGCTGGAACTTGGCCTGCTGCTGGGACCAGTAGGCATGTGCCAAGAGGACTCGGTCCAAGAGCTCTTGTGGGACCGGCTCACCTCGCCTCTGCTGTGGCGAGATTCTGGCTGTGTGGACTAGCGTCTTCCATTTATCCTGCAAGAAGAACCCAAATTCCATCTCTTAATAGTATGGCTCGCAACCTGCCTATAGTGCATGTGTCCACTCTATGCGACACTGGAGGTCGATGAACATTCATATCATAGAAAGGAACGTGTGGATTTTACCAAAGTGATATGGAACTCGACTACCCAAATAATACAGATTCCACCAAGACCTTTATCCTGTGTATCATCTAATATTCTCTCATGGGCGCGGATAAGTGCAAGTGTGCAACCTCAAAAGAAAGATGGGTAGACTATGCAAGTGGACACCGAGCCTAGGAAGCCTGGGGACATGCTGATTTATAGAAAATTATTAGAAACTACATTGAAATAGGAAAAATGTGTCTGCTGTATTCAGACAGACAAACAGAGTGTTGGACTCGAATGCCAAATAGAAGTGTCCATGCTTCATAAAATTGGAACTCTGTTATGCTCAAAAGAAAAAGATTACAGACATCAATTATTTCATCTCATCTGGTAGAAGCCCACACGGCTGCTTATCTTACTGTTTATTAAGGGATAAGAAGAACAAGTATAGCTGACTTGGTATAGATAGCAAGGGGATACACAGAAATGTTTTCAAAAATGACCCACTTTTTGAAAGTATTACCAAACTGACCCACTTTCGAAACTATTTACCAAATTGACTCATTCAAACAGCGGTGTAGTTCTATGATTTTCTCCAACACTTGGAGAAATTTTGAATATGCAATTTCTACCTAAAATATATACAACTACACTCGCTATCTGAGATAGCGAGTTCATTTGAACTAGACTTGCTATCTCACATAGCGAGTGTAGTTGTATACATTTCATGTTCAAAATTTCTCTAAAAAAAGTCGCTCGCTATCTGAGATAGCGAGTCTAGTTCAAATGCACTCGCTATCTCAGATAGAGTGTAATTCTATACATTATTCAGAGATAGCGAAATGTATCCAACTAACTCCCTATCTGAAATAGCGAGTTTACTTGAATTAGACTCGCTATCTCAGCTATCTGAGATAAAGATAGCTGAGATTGCGAGTGTAGTTGTATTGAACATGCAATTTATACCTGAAATGTATAAAACTACACTCGCTATCTCAGATGTGAGGTACTCAGATATCTCAGATAGCGAGTCTAGTTAGAAATTGCATGTTCATAGTCGTTATATACATTTCAGGTAAAAATTGCATGTTCAAAATTTCTCTAAAAATGAGTACAACTACACTCGCTATCTCACTATTGAGATAGCGAGTTTATTTCAACTAGACTCACCATCTCAAATAGTGAGTAACGAGTAGGTCAATTTGATAAATAGTTCCACAAGTGGGTCAGTTTGGTAAATACTTTCAAAAAGTGGGTCATTTTGGGAAAAAATTCGGCTACGTATGGGTTTGGGACAGCTAAAAACCATGCTGACCTATAAGTAATAGGGACTTTCTAAAGTGGACACAAATTCAGCCGGTTCTTTGTAGCCAAACTTGAATTAGTTAACTTTCAAGTGTGTTTGGTTTCCATCTGGCCTTGTAGCTTCTATTTAAGAACCATATAAACTGTGTAAAGCCAACAGCTAAAAAGCACTCCAAGAGGAAAAGAAACTGCTTACCTTAAGATCTAAGGTATGTCCAATGTTTCGCGTTATCAAAAGCCAACAGCTAAAAAGTACTCCAAGAGGAAAAGAGACTGCTTACCTTGAGATCTACGTATGTCCGATGTTTAGCGTTATCAAAAGCTCGAATCTTGACATCTCTCCACCTAAATCAATAAGTCAAAAAGATCCCATTGTTAGAAAATGCACGCTATCAAATGTGTAAAATTAGTTGATACCAAACAGGAACAATTTAAATAGGGTTCTTTGGATTAACCAACCAAAACTGTTCCTACTTCCCTATTTTACATAACCTCCGAAAACTTGACATTCAACTTTTCTCTGATACACACACAATGAAAAAACAAGCTTATCCTAAAAAGTTTTATGAGGAGTTATAGAAAATATGAATGAGAAAAGGGAACCTCATGTAGGAGGAAAACTTCTTCGTATAGAGTATTTGCACTTGTATACTAAAACTAACTTTATATGGACAATCCATACCGTTCAAGAAATTTATAATGTCATAAAACGCGTGTATACAAAAAAACAACTCGTTCGTAAACGATCTCCAGACCACCACTTGATATTTCATAGGCATAAATATTACGACATAAATATCAAAGTGAACGCTATGGATCGTTGATAGAGGGCCGCAACAAGTAGTGATAAATACTCTACACAGGAGCTAATAACCTCCTACAAGTACGAGACTTCCTTTTCTCAATATAAATATAAACTTTCCTGAGTCGAAAGAGGGATTATGTCTAGGGGTGACATATAATTAACACTTTTAAGAATGAGGATATCGTATACCTTCCAGTTCCTAGCTTTTCAACAGCTTGGACTAGTGCCTCAACTTCAGCCACAGAGAATGGCCGTCGAATCCGGCGTTGAACAAGCTCTGATCGCCTTGACTTCCTGAGAGGAACCACAGCCAGGGCATCCCCATTCATGGCCCGAACAGGAACCACTGCTTTAGAATCTGATGCCTTATCTGCAATAGAGTCTGGAGAGTAGACTGAATCATAGTCGCTCTCAGGGCAATTGAAGGCTTGAGTTGGTGGTTCAGGTGCTGCTACCATTGGCAATTGATCTATAGCACTAACTATAGCCGGAATCCTATAATAATATAAAATCCCTGATTTTTATTTCATACTGCAAAAATAATAACAATAGTTTCAATGGATTATTCGTCATTATTAACTCATTACCTTTGGATTGGTTCGACAGGCGCACAAGGAAGGCAGGGATTAGAAGGAAGAAGAAGACTATTCGGTTCTTTGGGATATGTGAGTAATGGTGTAGTATGTGTGGATTTAGGCTCCAATGTGAAGCCCAAATTGTCAGTCCTATCATTTTGAGATATCCCAGCTTGGAGTAAGGTTTGCATGTCATCTCTAACCTTCTTTCCTTGGAGAAGAACTCCTACACGTAATCCACCCGCGAGTATAGGAGTCAGGGCTTCCATCACTGTCCTCTGCAGTGATATAGAGGAGATATATTAACATATATTTACTTACAAGTTGCAAACATTACTGCCAAAGTCAAAGGTTAATATTGTAATTCCTAAGGTACCGATACCTGTGTCTTGCATTTTGGACTAAAAGGGACCCTTCTATATGTACAAGATGAAATGCGTTACAATGTTCGGAACTTATAAACCCTGAATTAGTTGCAGGACAGATCATATGAACTAGAAAAGCTGAAGTTTATATACCTTCAGCGAACTGACAGTTGCAGTTTCAGGGATCTCAATGAAAAGTTCAGGCACCTTAAAAGACTTGATCCGAAGTTTCACTGAAAGATAAAATCTCAAAAGTCAGAGATGGTCAATCGATATAATTCAACAAGTTTTTGTGGTTAAGATTGGGCACTAACCATGGTAATCTCCCGATTCATACGACTTCTGGCCTGAAGTAGAGGATGAAGCTCCATTTGCTGCAAAAAAGTAAGCAAAACATTTTAAAACAAATATCTTGGGGTTACAATTAGATTGACTGATAACACACCTCGATCAGGTCTTCCATATGCTTCGCTTGCTTCTATCTTGATGCCACCCAGTTTTGGTGAACTAGAAACAGCTTCTCCATAGATCCCCCCATGAAAAGAATGCCTCTCCAACAACTTCCTTCTCTTAAATGCTGATCTTTGAGTCCTTTGTCGGGTATAACACATTTTCCTGTTCCTACAAACAGATTTCATTTCTCCATCTGCAATCAAAAGGGAAAGACCAATTCAATACTCTGGTCACCCATAAACAATAAGAAGATCAAGAAAGAAAATAAATACCAGTATTTGAAAGCTCGCCATCCTTCAACAACGTCGGTGGCACTTTCCAGAATCTAGAAGCCAACAGCTTCCTTATCCTATGATCTCCTATACGTTGTGGCTTAAACGCTTTTGATACACTGGAGTTCGGATGAGTACACCCTGAAGAATTTTCGTCATCATCCCTATCTACAACAAGTCTCTTGCCATTGTGAGAAACAGATACCTCAACACTGCTGTCAGAACTAATAAGCGCTGGAGGTTTTGCGTCCAAATCCATAGGATCCTCCAGTATCTCCTGCGGGATATTCACATCTATCAAATTAGCACTCATTCGCCTCTCAATCTTAAGTGGGGTTTTGATTTCGGTCTTGTTTAACCCCTCAAATTCACTCCTTTTGTCCTCTTTCTCAATGGGTTTCGGAGATTGAAGCTGTCTTTTGGATATAATTTCAGAACCCAGTGTGCTCTCATTGCAGCTCCCCTGATCGAAAACCTCAGCTTTGGACGGCCTCCAATTCTCTTTCTGCAACTGCTTCATAGAATCATTGGCATCAACCAGTTTGGAGGTTGGGATTTTCTCCCTCTTGGATAACAGTTCTCCTGCAACTGTGGCAAGCAAATCAAATGCACTGATTTGTTGCTTCTCCTCAATCTTCTTCCTAGCCGATCGCTTTCCCTATTCGGGACACAAATTAAACAAAATCCGACCGAAACAACATTTTTTATTATTATTATCATTATTTATTTATTTTTATTTTTAAAAAAAAAGCACAAAAGAAAATAGATCAAGAATTTAAATAAGATTTCCAATGTGCATACCTTAGCTGATCTCGGAACCCGCGGCATTGGGGGCACATGGTACCCACTAGATCCATAGTCCAATCTCTTGTGCAAAACCATTTCTGTTCAAGTTTACAAAATTCACAGCTAATAAAGATGTACAAATTCAGATTCCCTCAGATCCCATTCTACACCCGACGAATGCGCATATGAGAGAACTAGTAGTCCTGAAATACAACAATTCTCTATCAAAAATTGGTGAAGAATGATAATTACTATAATCAACAATATCGACTTCAAAACCATCGTAAGATCTCCAAGAAAAAGTAAACTTTTCACCAAAACATAATTTTTTATAAATAAAAAAATCTTTTTTAAAAAAAGAAGGTATATAAAAGGGAAAAAGAAAAAAAAAAGTTACCATTAAGGAGAAATCTTAGATCATCTCGCCGACTAATAAATGTTTTAAGACAAAACTCATGAACATGCACCGAAAAAAATCAGAGAAAAAACAACCGAATTTGATCACGTCGTAAATTACAAGAAACCATAAATATCTACAAAACCCTACATCGAAGCGACCAGGCAACAATTACACATTAAAAAGGTTTCGTCAACCTTAAGGAAATAAGATTCTCTACCCCAAAAAAATCACAAAAAAAATAAAAAATAAAAAATGAAGAACAACATAAATTCCCAAACTTTGATCAATTAAAGAAGAAAAAAAACAGCAAATTCCCATGAATTAAAGGAAACAAAAAAAAAACTTTAATTGAGGAAATCTCACACAAATCTAGGAACCTTCAACAATTTTTTTGTTAAAATAATAATAATAATTAAGACAGGAGAAATAAAGCCACCTTAGTTATAGGGTTTAAACGCGCTAAATTCCCTGAAAATTTTCGCCCAATGAGAGGATCACCGGTGGAGATCGAATCTTTTCCGCAAACTTCGAACAATTCAGAAATCCTCTTGAGATCTCAATCGCAATTCACAAATTTTGCAGACAGGAACGAGAAATTTGAACGAAATTTATTTTTTTTTTTTTAAAATCCCTTTCTATTTCCTTCTGTGTTTTTTTTTTTTTTTTGGCTCTTTTTTTCTCTCTCTAGTTTCTCTGTCTAAAACCAGATCGCAAAACCCTGTAAAACCACCCCTTTCTGCTAAAACCCCCCCAGCTCTTATACAAAATTGGCACCACCCCCCGTCACCGCCTCTCCCGGTAAAACCCCCATCACAGCCTTCTATAACCGGTCACTCAAACTACCCGGACCGTTTTCCCATCCGACCAAACCCTTCCGATGACGCCACGTGCCCCAGTAAAGGAATTCGACGGCTGGTGTTTTTCTGTTTTGAGGGTTTATTATCTCTTAGAAGAAATTAGTTAATTGTCAGTTAAAGAGGAGATTTAGGGGAATTTGAGGGGTGGAATTTAAAAATTATTTGTTAATTAAGTGATAAAAAATATATATAAAATAAAAATTGTGGATGTGAACAATCTGGATAATGCTTTATTTTAGGGACACCATGTCAAGTTGTAAGAAAAACCCTACAAAACTTTTTCAAATTAAATAAAATTAAAACTTCTAAATATGGAAAGAAAAAAAAGGCGATAAACTTAGGGTATATGTACCTATTTGATTTTCTTTTATGACAGTTAATCTAGTAATTAAATTGATCTATATTTAGAAATACTTAGTGATCAGTTACATTTAATGATCAACTAATTTTTCCTTAATTAAATTAATTAATGTTTAGTTACTTGCCACGTAGGAAAAGTGAGTGCCACGTGGGCAGGGAACACTGCCACAATGTGTCATTTTCATGTAGTAATTATCCTTGAGAAGGGTGATAATCTTTCTTTTTGGATGGGTGAAGTGGGACCCACAGAGCTACCGTTACAGTTGACGGTGGTGTTCATGACGTGGCGTTAATGACAGCCATGAGAAGTGACGGCGTTAGTATCGGCGATAAGACGGGAGGGAGTTGGAGGTTGAGAACAGTGGGTTTATTATGTGGACGAGATTTTGGGGTTTAACTTTTTGAAGAAAAAGAAAATAAAAAATGGAAACCGAAAAGAGGGCGGTAGTGCACACGTGTCACGCGTGTTAACCGGTGTACCGAGTCTTAACCGGTTCACTTGCTTCGTTGAGTTTCTAACCCGCTTCCGTTTACCACGTTTCTTTGAAGAATTACGACCAGATAAGTACCGAGTTTACCGACTGCTTACCGGTAACAAGTATCGAGGGGTACGGTCTGCAGGTCTCACACAATTTGCACTTCCAACCATCAGAATTACATGATTGCATCTCAATTATGAATTTTAAATTTGCAAATATTTTTTTTCACAATGACATTTAACTTGCAAACGTCAATATTTCAAGATCATCAACTAAACGTTTATCAAATTTTTTTTATTTTTATTTTTGGGGAATGTAGCTTTGTTATGAGCATTGTTAGAGCAACCACAATAGTTTTTTTTTTATTTTCTCATATTTCCCATATTTTGATAAATCAATGTTTGCAATTGTTTCTTAATGTAGCTTTGTTATGAGCATTGTTAGAGCATCCACAAGTTTTTTTATTTTCTCATTGATATGGCAAAAATAGGGTTAAATCGGAACCATTCAGAGTGGACACGAATCGCAAAGTTCCAGGGGCAAAACGGTAATTTTTTCTTCAGACGGATCTGAATTGGGTACCGGGCCTCTCTTCTTGGGCCCGCTAGCCCATGAACGGATCTGGTAGACGGAGAACGGGTCTCAACCCGCTAGGGACCTGTCCAATAGGATAGGAACAAATCCTAGTTTGTCCCTATCTTATGGGGATGGTTGTAACCAGCCCCAACCAGCCACACCGGGAAGTAGAGATCTACCCTCATCCTGAAAAGAATCCCCATGGCGACTATAAACCCCCCCTGGCCTCCTACTGTTAAAGGTGATCACACTTTGCACACTTGAGCTTTTTCTCTTCATTTTTTCTGTGTATTGACTTGAGCGTAGAAGGGTTCGTCGCTGGAATCCATCCCGGTGTCTCGAACGGTTGTGCAGGTCAGCGAGAGCACTAAGGAGACAGTAAATCATCAAGGAAGAAGAAGGGTTCCGCCTGTTCGAGTTCCTCACGAACCTACAAATCTCATTTATTGCCCCCACACCCGAATTCAGCGGCAACACTCATATTTCCCATATTTTGAGAAACCAATGCTTGCAACGGTTTCTTACTTTGCCATATTTTGAGAAACAATGATTAGTTTGCTTCTTATATTTGAGAAATGAAATGAGGATTCTCAAATATAGGGGACATGTTCCGTCCCTCTTTTTTTTTAATTTCAACGGACGAAACAAGATGTTTCGTTCCGAATTTTTTATAATTTTTTTTAAAAAAAAGTATTGAACGAAAATGTTGTTCCGTCCTATAAAATAAAAATAATTAAATAATTAAAAAAAACCAAAATGCATCGAACAGAACATGTTGTCCCGTCCGATCTCAAAATTGGAGAAACAGAACAACATATCTCGTTTGTGAGTGAGATGTCACATATTTTAATGGATCTTGGATAATGAACTTTATTGCTAGAAAGCATGATTAGGGTTTGAGTATGACTATGAAAATAATGGATTAGATGGATGAACGATTTGATCTTGAGAAACCCTAGTGGTATGTCATTACAAATTTGATTATGGTTATGAGTTGTGGTAGAAATTCAGTTTTTGAGAAATTTGAATGGAAGAGTTATGAATCAAGAGATCATGTCATAAAAAATTGAAATTTGAGAAATTAGTTGTGTGGAGGAGATATACCCAAATTGGGGATTCTTTGAGATTTTGATATTTGTATGGTTTGGATCTGAATACGAACTATTTCAGTGAACAATGGATTTTGTAAGAAACTCTAATTTTTATTATATGCACAATCCATGTATTAATTGAATGAATCAACAAAATCTCTATTTTCATGAATTCAAGCAATTTGATTTAGTTTTATGGACTACTATATGTCCTACCAGTTGTATTTGGTTATATAAGAAATAAGTTTTTATCGAAATCGTTTCCATAAAGTAAAACTATGTATCGGTTGAATTGTGCACAACCAAAATACTGCAGACTGAAGGCCGACAGTCGACTGTCGTGAATTCTCAGTCGACTGATACGACCCGGCTGCTATGTTCTTTAGTTTTCTCAAAATTTCTTTCTGGACAGTCGACCTATACCTTTTACAGTCGACTGGTACACTTAGAATTATTTTTTTAAAGTCATTGTAAATTTCTCTCTGGACAGTCGACCTATTTCCTTTCAGTCGACTGCTATACTTAGAATAATTTCTTAAAGATTATTGGATTTTCTCTCTGGACAGTCGACCTATGACTTTTACAAGTCGACTTATAAGACTTAGTTTATTTTTCTTAAGACCATGAAATTCTCTTTCTAGACAGTCGACTTACTCTTGTTATTAGTCGACTGATACTGATGTATTCTTATAATTTTGAATGATCTTTCAAACGATCTATTCTTTAAATGTTTTGATCTATAACGTATTATTCTATACTTTATCTTCTCTTGCGCATATGTTTCAAGATGTTAAGTTGAGCAATTTATGTTGGAAGGTTGGTTTGGATATTTGAGTTTGAGTCTCTAGAGGGTGTGTGACCCTAGTATACCGGCGGATGAGTTATTATGTTTGGGCCTGTTGAGGCATTTTAGTTGTTCAGATATTTGAGTTAAGTCCGGTAGGGTACACCAACTCTAGGAGATTCGTTAAGTAATTAAATAACCTAAATAATAAGGACGGGCACTAGTGGTGATATGATGAACGAGAACATAGGTTATGGACCTCAGTATAGCTTACGGTGTGAGATAATCCCCGGAATTATCCAGGTGTGAGTGAAATAGTCTCCGGAATTACCTGTGGTGTGGGATTGATCTCCGGAATTATCGGAGTCGAGGCGACGCACATGTGGTATTCGTGTGATGAGGTGCCACTGCTTGCGGTGTGGGGTATTCTCAAAGATTCCTAGGTGTGAGTGAAATAGTCTTCGAAATTATCTGTGGATAGAGTTTGACCTCCGGAATTATCGGGGCATGGGCTAATGCTCACAGTTTATCTTTATCTCGTAGTAGTCATCGTGATAGGATTAGTTGCATAGCAAGGATTGAACCCTATAATGTGGAGATGTTAAGGGCTTGCACCGGACCTATGTGGAGTGGGATGCATAGACTCCGACAAGTACGCATTAGAGAGTCAGCATATAGACTTGTGTTTTCTTGATTTGGTTTCACGCATGTGGTTTTCCTGTTTCTACACTTGACACTTAGTCTAGTTTCACTTGATGTTTTCATGTTCCCTTGTTACGTCACATTTTATGTATTCTTGTTTATTACATGTCGTTCATAAAACCATGCTTAATGTTTAATTATAATGTTTGTTTTTATGTCACTCACACCTTAATGGCTGACCCATTTAGTTTTGGGGGTTAGGGTTAAAACTAGCCTCATATTTTATAGGTGATTTCTTAAGGCTCGGATTTAGATGCATGAGTTCGAGTGATTTAGTGGCATATGTAAAATGAAAAGTGTTGTAAAGAAAAGAGAGTTATGATTTGAGATGTATTGTATTCCGCTGTGCTATGTAATTGATTATTGTAACGAAAGTTGGAAAAAATTTATTGGTGTTAAATTGGGTTTAATATTACATTGAAGTTGATACTGGGATTTGTGCCACGTATTTTCTAAGATATCATATTAGAAATTCGGGGCGCTACATCCCCGTCTACCTATCGCGCTATAGGTGGATCCATTATCAACAAATGGATCTCCTTGGATGCGATAAGATCCAGGGGAGGTATCCTTTTCGGCTTTAAAGAATCAGTCTTCTCTCTTATCTCGTTTTAATGACTAAGTTTCTTCCTTATTGTCCAGCTGCACTAGACAGTTCTCAATTGCTCTCTAACGGTGATTTCAGTCTATGGTCCCTTTACTGCTGATAGGTGCAGTCTATTTTGGAATCAATTTCTATCGCTCCACAATTACACGGTGGGTCTCTGTTTTTTCTGTGGTGACTTTAACGTCACCAGATTCTCCTACGAAAGATCCTCCCCGTCTTCTACAAATTCTCCCTCCAACAGTTTTAACGACTGCATCCAAGCCTTGCAATTGATCGATATACTGCTTAACGGTAGATCGTTTACCTAGTCTAACCTTCGTCAATCTCCGACGATGGCCAAACTCGACCGTTTCCTGGTCTGCCAGAACTGGATTATCCAGTTTCATAACTCATTCTCCAAAGCTCTACCAAATCCCTCATCCGATCACGCTCCCATCGCCCTTCACTCTAATTTCGTTTTCACTCATCATCATAAATTCCGTTTCGAAAAGTTTTGGTTACAAGACCAACTTTTCGTCAATCTTGTTGTGGAATGCCTCTCGTCAGTCACCGGTTCTTCGGGTCTGGGAAGATTACTTCTGAAACTTCATGCTATTAAATTCGGGTGTAAGATTTGGCGTCACGAGAGGCATAACAACACTGTTTTCCTTAAAAACATCCTACTCGCTTCCATCGAATCTTTCGATAAGCTGAAGGAGTTGGGACCCCTATCTGAGGCCATTCGCTCTGAGTGTTCCTCGTGCAAGCGAGATTACGCCGACATCCTTCACCGGGATCATACCAAATGGGCTCAAAGAGCCAAATTTAAATGGTTAAAGGAGGGTGACGGCAATACCGCTTTCTTTCATAATTTCGCCTCTCACAGGCAACATTGCAATCGTATCTCTTTGATCATTGACAATGGTATCGACCTTAACTCCGATAAGGAGATTCACAAGGCTTTCCTCTCTTTCTTCAAAAACCTTATCGGTTCGCACAAACAATGAGCTATTAGCCTTGATTGGCTCCATCTCTATGGGGCTCAGCCCCAGGTACTCTCTTCTCTCGAAGTCCCTTTCTCCATGGAAGAGATTAAATCTGCTATCTTCTCCTTAAAAAGCGACTCGGCTTCCGGCCTAGACGGTTTCCCCGCTTTCTTTTTTCAAAAATTCTGGGATTGGCTTAAAGATGATCTTTTCCGCTTGTTTAAGGAACTTCATCAGGGTTCCTTTTCTTTTGACCGTATCAACTACGCGCACATTGTGCTCATTCCCAAAATGATGGGAGCGCACTCTGTAGCGCAGTTTAGGCCCATTAGTCTCATTAACACTTCCTTCAAAATTATCATGAAAGTCCTTTTCGCCAGGCTCATCGCGGTCATTTCCCTTCTCATCGACCCCACCCAATCTGGCTTCATTAAGGACCGGTTTATCCTTGACAGTGTTGCTTCAGCTCAAGAGATCATTTCTCATTGTCACTCCTCTCGAGCTAAAGGTATCCTCCTCAAACTCGACTTCCAAAAGGCTTACGCTAACGTTAGCTGGGAATTCCTGTTTGATATTCTTCTTAATAGGGGTTTCAGCCCCAAATGGATTGCTTGGATTAAATCCAGTCTCTTCTCAGGTACCTCTTCCATCATTGTCAATAGTTCTGAAGGTAACAAATTTAAGGTTAAATGTGGACTCCGCCAGGGAGATCCACTGTCCTCCTTCCTATTCTCCCTAGTTGCAGATGTCTTTAGTAAACTTTTACGCATTGCTTGGGAGGCCCAGGTCATTGAAGGTCTTGGCGAATCTCGTTCTTTTCAGGGGGTCCTCAACCTTCAATATGCTGATAATACTATCATCTTCGCCAAACCGAACCCTCATACTCTCCGTAATCTAAAGCTCTTACTTTACTGTTTTAAATTAGCCTCGGGACTCTCCATCAACTTTCAAAAATCTCCTGTTCTCTGGCTTGGAGGTTCTCTAAACAGGCAGCAAGAGATTTTGAATTTCTTTAACTGCCCTGTTGCCTCCTTCCCCATCACCTATTTGGGTATCCCTCTTCGATGGGGGAAAACTGCTTACAGCTGATTGGATGCCCATGGTGGACAAGGTTGAATCCAGGTTTCACGTTTGGGCGGGGAAACTCCTATCCCGTAGTGGTAGATTAACCCTTGTTAACTCGGTCATATCCTCTATCCCGCTTTTTATGATTTCGTTCTATTATGTTCCCTCTTGGGTCATCAAGAGGATTGACCAAATCAGAAGTAATTTTTTCTGGTCTGGATCTCACATTTTCAAGCCAGGATCCCACCTTTGCAATTGGAAGATGGTTTGCTCTTCCAAAGCGGCCGGGGGTTTAGGGGTTTTGAACCTCAGACATCAAAATATTGCCTTGTTGGGGAAATGGCTGTGGAGATTCTTGAAATTTGAGCAATTACCATGGATACAAAGTATCCAAAGTAACTGCTTTGCCAATCATCATCTGTGGGATTTCCCGCCCAGAACTCACTGCCTTGCCTCCCCATTCTGGAAGGGGGTTTGGAAAGCGGCTGTAGCCTTTCAATGTGGTATTTTCCATGTTTGTTGTGACGGGTCAAAGACCAAGTTCTGGTCTGACCTCTGGATTGGTAACAACAAACTTGCCTCCTCTTTCCCCGCTCTCTTCCGCCTAACATCCAATCCCCTAGTCTCGGTTGCAGAGTCTTTTATCGTTATTAATTCGCAAAGACTTTGGATTCTCCCTTTCTCGTCAGCTCTTCCCGCCCACCTTTACTCAGACCTTATCGAACTTCGTTCGATCCTGAACCATGTCGTTTGGCGTCCGAAAGATGACTTTGGTTAGCGCTAGAATGCGGCTGGGATTTTCATTGTTAAATCGTTTTATAACTTTCTTAACTTCAGAGGTATCCGGTCCCCTTTTGTGGACTTTGTTTGGTACTCCTGCGCCCCTTTAAAGGTTAAAATTCTCACTTAGTTGGCACTCAACAACAAACTTCTCACAGTAGATATCCTCAACAAAAGGAATTTAGTATGGGGACAATTATGCCCCTATTGTTCTAATAATATTGAAGATGTGAATCATCTTTTTGTAGGATGCGAATTTACTCGTCCATTGTGGAAAGTTTGTGTGCTAGCCTGGGAATTCCCCTCTATATCCTCTAGCCTTTTCTCTTGCTGGTCTATTCGCCCCACTAATATTAGATTCACCTCCTCGTGGAACCTCTCGGTTCAAATTATTATCTGGATTATATGGTTGGAAAGAAATAAGAGGTTATTCAAGCACAATGCCTCCTCTATCTCGAGTTTGATTGAAGATTTTTTATATCTTTTTAATTTGTGGTCTTTGACTTTAAAAGTTGAGGCTAGATCTTCACTGTCCAGTCGTAGATTGGTCGACTCATTACTTTGTCTTCGTAGCCTAAATGCATTATAACCTGCTTTTTTCTTTTCAGTTGTTTGGGTTATTTCTCCTGTGTGCTCTAAGCCTCCTTCTTCCTTTCACAAGGCTGAAGATTTCCGAGTCCATCTTTATGGATGTTCCTACTTATTTTGTGGATGTTCCTACTTATTTTGAGTCCCTCTGGACTTGCTCTGAGCTTTTCCAGCGCCTATGGCACTATGGGCTGATGTACATTTTGGTCCTTCTTCAGTGGGCGGCCTCCACTTGGTTCCTTTTGTCCTCGATTTCTCTCCAGTTTGTAGTGGCTCAATCAAGTTGGGTATTTTGGATCTTTTCTTTGGGTTCCCTTATCTCTGATCCTCTTACTGTCTTGCTCTAGTTTCACTAGCTTGTTTATAAGCAGGAGTAATTTTAAGTGGTTTTTTCTCTAATGCTCTTCTGTCTTGGGTGTTCTAGCACCTCTTTAGCCTATCTTATTAATTGTTATTACTATTTTATCTCTCGGTTGTGTTAAGTATTTTGACCTCTTTTATGCGCATCTTTTTCAGATTGGCATCATTCTTTTTTGCCTGTATGGTTTCTTTTGTTTGTTGCGATATTGAGAGAGTGGAAGCTTCGGCCTCTCAACTCTCTCAACTTGCTGAGATTGTCGGAGCTAGTCTCCTTCATCCTTTTTTTATTGTTTGAAGTCATTAAAGCTCGCAATCTTCTCACTGTGATTTAGAGGTTTCCCGCTGGTTGTTTCTTTCCTCCAATCTGGGACATTTTTGGTTGTGTGTAGGCCCTTAGGCCTGGTTGTTAGGGATGGGCTTGGTTTGGGATGATTGGAGCGTTGGACGGGATGCTGGTGATCTCCTGACGTCAGGGAACAGCACTTGTTCTGCGTTTGCCTTGGTGCTCTTCTCGCTCGTTGAGGATCAAGAGATTGACGACTCTTCTTCCTCCTACTTCTGTTGTCTCCGACTGTTGGTTGCTTTTCTTTTTGCTTTGTGTTTGTTCTTGATGTTGGGAGAGTGTTGCCTTTGTTTTTATTCTTCTAGCTTTAGCCGATTTTTTGTTCTTTTTCTGGCTTGTTTTACGCTTTGTAAAACTTTTTGTACCGTTTATTGATTATTATTGATTGTGTGGTTGGAGTCGTAAAATTCTATCCGGTTCATCAAAAATATATAAAGGTTAAATACTATCTTTATAATTATTGTCTTTAACAGGTTGAGAACAATTAAAACATTTACCACTTTATATGTTGCTAGGTTGGGATATGTTAAATCTGTATAACTTACTACCAAATAACACCTATAAGAAATCTATAGTCAGTATAACAATTTGAAGACCCGTTTATCACATTTTTTAAAATATACACATATTGTTTCATATGAGGTGATTCGATTTGAAGTGAATGAATTCCAGGTATCCTCTCCGCAAATTCAATCCTTTAGCCAAATGAGAATAAATTATCCTAAAATATGGCCACATGATATGGAGATTGTTCTCATTGAAACAATGATAATGTTAAATGCATCAATACCCACATCTGATATTAGCTACTTCACAAGCACAATAGTGCAAAATATACTACATTATTAGGTGAGTATTTTTTTCTTTGTTTGCCATATTAATCAAGACTGAAATACTTAGGGATGGTATACCGTACCGTACCGTAAAAAAATTACTCTATCGTCTACCGTACCGGAGTACGTACTTGGTACACAAATTTCTCTACCATTACCGTACCAAAATTTTGGTACTACCGAGTTCGGTAATACCGAAATATCGGTATGGTAATGGTAGTACCGGACATCAAGAAATATGGATGTACCAATTTCAAACTTTGTTTCTCATGACTGAGTGGCACAATAAACCGATAAATGCTTTATATTATTTACCATTCTAATAATCTATTAATTTATTCTATTACCAAAAGATATCATTCACTTTGCAAACTTTCTCTGAATATGCAATTGTTCACCGAACAACTAGATGTTTTTAGTATGGGAAGTGCTCCTTTTAGCTATATTCTGTCGTGCCTCACAAGAAGCACAGGGAAAATTATCTTGTTCTCTGTTTCTATATTTTCTCACTAATCATCTCCTTTCCGCTCATTTATTTGCTTTTGGAAATAATCTATCTGCACTGGTAGAAAGATCAAGTTGAGACGAATACAGAGTTTAACTTCGACCATGTAAATAATGATGTTCTCTTTGTTACCTGTTTGCCTTATAGGTGCATCCTCTATTTAAAGAATTAATGATTAGCCTTTTTATGAAGAAATTCCTCTGTGGAGAAACAATTGAAAGAACACTGTCATGTTTGGTTCAGAAGCCCGTAGTGAAGAGTTTGAAGAAGAAGCCGACTAGGCCCTAGGGTAGAAAAAAAATGAAAAAGAAAGACTGGACCTGGGCCTGGAACTTATTATGGGCATGGGCTTTAAAATATAAAAATTAGATTAAATATATATTAAATATATTTGGTACGGTACGGTATACCAACGGTATAAAAATTTTGTACCAGTACCATACCATAATAAATCGGTATGGTACAATACCGAAAATTTGGTACGGTATTACCAAGTTTCAGTATTTTTTGGTAAGATAATGGTATGATACGGTATGGTACGGTAATATGATATTTTTTGACACCCCTAGAAATACTTATATAGGAAAGAAAAAAAGGAAAAAAAGTGTACGTTAATTTTCTCCGATTTGGAAAAAATTTCCTCTGTTCTCTATATTTACCATGAATAAAAGTATGAAACTGCTATTTCGAGAAAGGCTAGATTTACATGCAAAATACAGATTGAAAAGTATAAACAAGTGCAATACAAGTAATTTTTTTTTGATGAGAACGAATAGAGTCTCTCGACTCCAGCCACATCAAAGCGCATTTAAACAATACAAGTAATTTGAAGGGATGAAAAGTGCAGAAAGAAGAAGGTGTAATAAATAACAGTGGGACCCAGGTGGGCCCTGTAAGGAATCTTCCATCATGTGGGCATGCATATTCAGGGAGGGCCATGGTTATGTACCCCTTGACCCACGTGATAGATAGAGAGAGAGAGAGGATGAGGTTTTTAAAGAAGAGAAGAAGAGCAAGACTTGGAAGAGACCCGCAACCAGTCAAAATTCAATATTACACAAACTTATATAATACAATATATATATATATATAGTATAATTCGTACAATAATACACATAATTTTTTTAAAATTATGTGCATTATTATAAAACTAGGTATACCCGTGGGCACGTGTCTACGGCACGTATTCGGAACAATACAACATATGAAAAAATCATGTAAACAGTAATGGATGATTTATATAGATGTTTATTTGCTAGTAGACGTTGATATATTACTCAGTGAAATATAATACAATCATTCTAATCTAAAACAATTACTCAGTGAAGTATAATACAATCTAAAACAATTACTTAGTGACGTTGAAAGCATTCTAATTTAAAACAATTACTCAGCGAAGTATAATGCAATCAGATCAAATATGGTAATTTTAAAGCAATTAAATGGAAGTGAATGTTATTGAGTTATGAAAGCATAATCCGAAGGAAAAAAACATAATTAAAATTTTGAAATAATAAAAAAATGCATAATCCGAAATTGTATTAAAAAAAAACATTCTCCGTTTTTTTTTTGGGTTGACATACCTGGGTAAAAAAAAAAGAATTATGAAAATGAAGAAAAGAGGGGGGGAGGGGGGGGGGGGGGGGGAGGGAGAGAGAGAGAGAGAGAGAGTAATAACTGAAGAAAATGAAGAAGTTGTTTTATTTTTGGGAAATTTTTGATTTTTTTTTTTTTTGGGGGGGGGGGGGGGGGGGAACATTTGGGAGAAAAATTATCTTTTGAGGGCAAAAATCTAGATAGTTGATTTTCTTCTAAATGAATGAGAGACACTTGATAGGTTTCTTTGCGTTTTATTGTATAGATTAAACGTGTTATGAAAAAATAATCTAATAACATATATATATAACATTGCACGATTTTAAAGTTTGATTAAGGAATATGATTCTAATTCAAAATTTGGATGGGAAAGTGGGATGGTTACCTCCTATTTTTTTTTTTTTTTATATATTTTGAACGGAAAAGAAAAGAAAAACACTCTTCAACTAAAAATAATTTAGCATAATATAAAAACTAGACTGGAGTTGCACTCCGCCTTCTCTTTTCTGGACTAAATTTCACTTGTTACTTGCAGTTTTCTTTTTCAAAATGGAAGTTACTTCTAGTTACACCAGCTTTTCATTTCATCCTCTCACCAGTAAAGGGTCCCACTGTCAAAGTCTACAGTTTTTGTGTTGATAGAAGTTAGGTGGTAATTTGTTGACATTAAATTCTGAGCAAATTAGCGTATCTTTTATACAATTTTTGTTATGGTCAATTATTTTTTCTTTGTATGAACTGTGTCTTACCTTAATTAATTAGTACACCTTTCTTAATCAACTCACATTTTTATTTGAAAATATATGAAACACGTAGTAGTTAATACGGGATCTAATGTTAGGTACTCTTCAGAGAGGTTAATATTAAACTAGTGTTCTTCAAAGGCTGAGAATATTGGTGTGAGATTGCATTCAGTTGACATAGAGTTCGGAATTAATGTTAAACAAGTGTGTATTTATTTAGAATCGTTAAACAGGTGTATATTTATTTCGCCCGTGACGAAATGTTCAAATTTGGGAGGCCCTAATAACAATATAATTTTTTTACGCGCGAAATTCGCACCTATATTTATAGGGAAAATACAAATTTGAGGGTTGTAAAAAACCAGGAGGCCTGAACAGCTGCCACACTTGTCCCAATGTGAGAGCTGGCCCTGGTTACAAAGTATAAATGTATTTTAAATTGATAATAATTATTAGAAGAAAAAGAAGAATAAACCTCTTCCAAAATATATGATCTATCCAGTTCAAAATGTTCTACATTTTATAAAATATATAATAATGAAGTATCGTCAAAGTTGCATACATTGGACTATGCATTAACCGATCACAATTATTCTATTGATACAAAACCTTTCATTTTATAAATTTACTAGGTTTGCCCGTTGACACGTGTCTACGGCACGTTTTCGAAACGGTGCACCTTGTTTGATCATAGAAAATAGTTTTAGAGGTCCAGCAAATTAATTGAAGTAGCAAACATATTATATGAGAAACTTTTGGGGGTCCAGCAAAAAATATATTATATGAATTTTTTTATTTTTTTTGAATTATTTTTAAAGTTTTTAAATTTTAAATTTTTTTTAGTTTTTTAGTTTTTTTAGTTTTTAAAATTTTTATTTTCTTAATTTTTAAATAGAAGAGGGAGGGAGAGGGAGAGACAGAGAGAGAAAGAGAATAATTAAATAAATGTAGGAGTTGTTTTGGGTGGGTAATTTAAATTTAAGTTTTGGGAGGAAACTTTTGAGAGGGAAAATATATTTTGTGAGGTTTGATCTGGAAATTTTTATTTTCTTAATTTTTAAATAGAAGAGGGAGGGAGAGGGAGAGACAGAGAGAGAAAGAGAATAATTAAATAAATGTAGGAGTTGTTTTGGGTGGATAATTTAAATTTAAGTTTTGGGGGGAAACTTTTGAGAGGGAAAATATGTTTTGTGAGGTTTGATCTGGGCCTTTGATTTTTGGGGAGATTGAAGGAGAGCCACTTGATAGCTTTCTTTGTGTTTTATTATATAGATGATCAATTGGTAAAACTTGTTTAATTTGAGTAATTTTACGTCGCTCCATCTTTTGTGATATGAGATTGGAAGTTTTGTACATCAAACATCATAGGAGAACTTTGGTGTGTTGTGGGGGGGTGTTTATAATTCATATTAACATTCTTCGATCACTCGAAAACTTTACCTCGCTTTGTTAAGAAATGTTGCCACAGTAATTCATGGGTGTTTGTCCGGTCCCCTACTTGAGCCAACAGATAATTAATAATAAACCTACAAAAGCCAGCAAAGATAGATAAGTTAGTAAACGAAACTAATTAAGCAGGCTTAACCTTGGGATCATGATTCATTGGATCTATATAAATAATTAACTAATTACTGGAGTATCATTTTATTATTAGTTGGGGGTAAGGGACACCTTCCAATCTGTAATATTGTTTGTGACCTGGAAATGTCGATATGAATTTGAGAAACTATTAGAATTAACAAAATAAATTTGTAAACGAACAAGGCCGCCTCAACTTTTGCATGTGATTTCATTTTGCAATCATTTAAGCTCCCAAGTACAAGGGAAGGGAACTATGGAATGGAGAGTTTGGAGGTGCAGCAATAGGTGGAATTTGTTGGTGGGTCCATACATGGTTGTCAGATGACGGTTCTGGGTTTTTTTTTTTCCCTCCCTTTTTTTAATTGTTCATTTCTACCTCTTCTAGGCAGTAGGCCCAATGTATGGGGGACCTATTGTTGTAAAAGAAAAATACTAGCTAAATTGTATAATTGGCTAAGTTAAAAGCAACGCTGGTAACAATACCCAGATCCAAACTCAACTTTTAACTATTCAACCTCAAAAAGATAAAACCCTAAAGCAACCCAAAAAAACCTAGATCCTCCACATCCTACTCTTCCTCCATCCAATGGGCGACGAGATCCTCTCCAGTCGCATCTCGAGGAGAAGATGCCCCTTCTCCATTCGCGTCTTCGTACGACAGATGGGCGGCGGTTGTTCGACGCCGCCGCTCCAGTGTGCCTTCACGGACGACGACGGCACCGGCGGGCCTCCCCAGTACGCCGCGACGCTCCCTCAGTTCGCAGATCGACTGCGTCACGCCAGAGCCTCCTCCCGCCGTCGACCTCCAACTGGCGTCGGCGTAAGTCATCGCGCGACGCCCCCTCGCCCTCTCTTAACTCCCCCGCCCCCTCGCCCTCTCTCAGATCTGTCTGAACTCCAAATGCGCAGTCCACCTCCCCGATCTACCTTCCCGTTAAAGCCCTGTCGGCCTTAGCTCCGTGGTGGGCCGTCGACCACATCCAACGGTCGGATCTGTTGCCACCCCCCTGTCGACTGTTGGTGAGGGTTTGGGGGTGTGTTGTTTGGGATTGGGGTTGGGGTTAGGTTGGGATTGGGTGGATTTGCTAGTTTTTGTCCGAATGTTCTATGCGCTTGCCACCATGTCCACACTCTCGGCTTGTTTTTGCGAGGGTTGGTAGTGCGTGTGCAGATGCCGGGAGTTAAGTTGTCTTGTACGATTGTGGAGCTTGGGCCCAAAAATAGGGTCCCTCCGTGATATGGGCTCACTTGTCTCAACTTTTCGGGGTGCTTGTCTCAACTGTCGCGGAGCGACTATGTCGCGCTAGTCCGCGCACTCAATGCCAACAGCGGTGATCGGCAGCTGCGATTTGGATGTTGAGTTGCTGGTTGTGTATGCAAAGAAGAGAGAGTAAGTGTGATGGTAGTACCGAAGTTAAATACGGTAGCGGGTTGATCTGGTTATTGTTTGTGTGGGGGGGGGGGGGAGTGGAGGAGGTGTCTGGGATCAGTGTTGCACGGTTACGGAGCTAGGGCCCGAAGACGGGGTCCCCCCATAGGTGAGCACCGTTACAGCACTAGGTGGGGCTTGGGCCCGCAGACGGGGTCCCCCCATGAGGTGTCTTGTAAGAATTGTTGAAGTGGAGATGTATCTATTTTTGATCGGTAGTGGGGTAGTCGCACCCTGAATTCGACACCCGTTAATCAATGGCCATAGGTTTCGCAACAGCGCCACCATTACACCCTCATCAATAAACCTGCAATCTACAACGTCCACCACCCAGAGGGGCGAGAGGAAAAGGTGATGCTTCTGTTAGTTGTGATTGTTTCGGATTTTGCATGAGAGAGAGTGTGAGAGAGTGAGAGAGTAAAGATATTGCTTCTCTCTATTCTGTACTGGTGTCTGTTAGTGTTTGTGAGAAATCACTAGAGAGAGTAGATGCATGTGAGAGGTGAAGTTATCCTCTTCACGGCTCTCTCCTTGTCGGTGTTCGTGGTTAGGGTGACCGAGTGTTTAGTTTGGTGAGAAATTGCTGATGAGAGCTATAGCGTGACAGAGGTGAGTACCCTCTCTACGGCTCTCCTTTTGGGTGCGACTCCGATTGGGCCATGTGTGAAGTTGCTTTGGTGAGGTAGAAGGATGGGAGCGGCAAATTTTCAAATCCCACTTGATTCGCTTCAGGTGGGTGTACACGTGCCGTGGAGGTGGGTGCTCGAAGCTTGCTTGACGGACATACAATTAGTTGGTCCTCGTAGTTTAGAGTGAGAGCTGATTATATGTACTGGTCATGTCGCTTCATTTTTTTTTTGTCTGCAGGTTGTAACTTGTCCCAGTATGCTGGGGTTGTTTTGTTAATTTCCTATTCCACCTTTTCCCTAAAAAAAAAAGCAACGCTGGTAATAGGAAAATTTTAACCAGTCTCAAATACTTGTAACAATCGATAAATGCGAGTTCTGTATCTTAAAGAAAAAGTAGCGGAACGGCCATTATTGTTAATGGTAGTGCAGGACAATCGTTCTCCTGTAAATGTGGCATGTGTCAAGGAAATTCTATGTCCTCTCTCTGTCACGCCCCGCTTCCCAAAAATACGGAATACGGCACGTAACAAAAGCCCAGCGAATGATTATTATCATCCTTAAGCTGTTTCAGAAATCTTACAACATATCTCAGGCAGTATATCAGAGTCAACATATATCAGAGTCAAAATATCGCAGTCGGAAGCAAAGAGTGGAACCAACATGCAACATCGAGGAAATTTCACCAACAGGAATTAATTGAAATCAAATATCTTGTTCTCAAATAAAACAGAGTCTGGAAACAAATATTCTAGGGTCACATCGCCCAAAACAAAATAAATAATACACGTGTCTCAAATACAGAAATAATCAAGTTCACGAATACAGAATAAAGTTCTAACAGAAAAACAGAAATAATAATAAACAGCATTTAATACTGCGAACCACCAGAACCTTCTTGAATCTGTCCACCGTAATCTGCAATCATCGAATGCAGGAAAAAGGAAAAGAAGAAAACACAGTACCCGTCAATGGCAAGTCCGGGTCACAAATAGAATAGGATACAAGCACATGGAAAAAACTAAACAGATCTAACTAATCATCAGAAACAGACCTAATATGGTATGGTAAACTCAACTAACATAGTATCCTAGCAGATGTCTCAGATATTAAGTGTCAAGTGTCATATAACAGAAATGTCAGGTAAACAGATATTCAGATATGTCAGGTAAATCAGATAACAGGTTTCATATAATAGATATTCAGATTCAGATTCAGATTTTCATATATCAGATTCAGATTCAGACTTCAGAAATATAATCAGATCTCAGATTTCAGATTAATGTAAGTCTTGTGTGATTACTATCTAGGTAGCACGACATGCATCCCAGTTTATACTACATGGTTGCTACAACAAAACAGTTTCGCTTTAGATTTCGTAGGGGATATTATAGGGCCGTATACTCAGGGTCAGACAGATATCAGAACAGACAGATAGAACCTAGTGGTTCTCTTCTACTCTACACCTTCCTATAAGAAGTAATGTAGACAGGGTCAGAAACAGACAGATAGAACCTAATGGTTCTCTTCTACTCTACACCTTCTTACATAAGAAGCAATGTAGACAGGGTCAGAATACAGATAATTATATGGGAAACACGGGCCTCCTTCTAAGTACACATTTCTATGCTTTCCCACTACTAGATCTTTCCCATATCCCGGCTTGATTACTTTTGTTATGGTTATTAACAAACATGAATGTGAGCTAAAGGGTGTCAAACTAACATCATATGATCAGGTTTAGGTTTAGGGGATCAGATCAGCAAGTATAGATACTGTACATTCATAAACACGAGCAAAATAGTGTATGTTTGAAATCAGGACAGCAAGACCAATCTGTACTAAAACAGGTATTCAGAGAACTACAGGCATGAAAATCACAATCCGTCAAAGAATCTGGAAAATAGACTTCCACACGCTTCTAACGGTTATAATAAAGATACACACTAGTTCATAACATCCCAGCGTAAAACGCATTCCAACACAGTTTTCAAGTACAGCCAGAAAACAGGGGAATGACTTAAACCACATGAAAACAGCATACAAAGTCATTAATTAAATCCACGAAAATTCTGGAATAATCCCCTATACGTATAGTCTCAAAATATAGATTTTCATATTTTTCCAGAAAGTATAAATATGTTTTCAAAAATAGAAAATAACACATAACACAGTTTTGATGGATCTGGAATTCTTCAACACCGCTGTACAAAATCATGCATATCTTGCACACAGCGCATCAAAATCCACTTCCGCCAGAACAGGGTGAAAGTATACACAATTACCCAACTTTCATATCTCTCATGAAATATTCATACAGTAATTAGAAATAAGGTAAACACGGCATTCAACATACAATCACACGCAGTTTACAGCAAAAGCGACCTATAGAAAAGGATGTAAGGCATCACTCAAACTCATCTTTTAATTACCACAAAAATCAGAGAACTACCTAACATCATGGTGAAACACTGGACAAAATCTTGTGGCATGAAATTATGTTTAACTTGGATCTTGAAAATAAATTGGTGATAAAATCTACCCCGAAATGAATCTGGGAACTATCGACATACAGTTACTAAAATAATCATAACTAATTCATACGAACTCCAAACAGGGTGAAATAAGTGGGATTAGAAATTAGATTCAATTCTCTACAAATTACTCAGAAATATCCATGTTGAGATTCGGACTCTAATTCAGGTAAAAACAACAATCAATCCAGTTCAATCCAAATTTCCAGATTTCTCAACCAAACTTCAAAACATCATAACTTCCTCAAAAATCATCAAAACTCTTCCAAATTCAAAACGCTGTCTACCCATGATCCAAATGTCATAATAGAGGATAACTAACATGTCAAAATCTAATATTTCTCACATGGGCGTTCAAACATACATCGGGTATACAATATGTCACATACGCGATAACAATCGCGTTTGGGTGAAACCTAAGGCACAATCCTATCAAACTCCATGTCCTAAGTCGTCTATGGCCTGTTTTGAACAATAGAGACGAAACCCACAATTAAAAACATGATCTTTGTCCGTCTCTAGTCTCAAACTATCCTATGTGTGAACTTTCTACTTGTATCAACCTAAGAAATTTAAGTACAAGTTACTTGCCTTATTGATGATGAACACGGTGCTACGAAGCCTAGCAATGAAAACCCACGTGCAAAAGTCCTTCCACGCGTGATTCCAAGCGAACCCACGAACCGAATCTTGCCTACGATCGTCTTCTTGAAGCACGAACTCAAACGGACGCTACCCACAACTCCAAATCAGCAAGGGATGAAGAGGGGGGCTGTTCTTGAAGATGGTGGTGCTGGTTTGGGGTGTTCGGCCACAAAGAGGGAGTTTTTGGGTTGTAGGGTTGTAGTAAGAGTATGGAGAAGGGCTTGTAGTAGAGTATAGCAATGGAGGGCTCGGTTTGGGAGGCAAGGAGGGGTCGGCCTGGGGTAGGGAAGTGCAGGCCGGGAGAGAAGAGAAGGAGAGGGGTAAGCCGGTTTTGATTAGAGAAGGAAAAAGAAGATTAGGGTTAGGGATTAATAGATGAGGGGGTATTTATAGGGGATCAAAAGTGGGTTAATGGGTAGTGGATATCAATAGGAAACAATAGGTATACAATTGGGTAATGGATATTGGGTAGATTTCAAATGAGGATACAAAAATACAATGAATCCTATAGCTCCTAAAAATCTTCTTAAGGGCCAAAAATCTCAAATTGGTCAAAACTCTCCTAAAAATCCACCATGACCCTAAAATAACATTTATACATGAACGAGATCAAGAAATTGAGAAAAAGAGCTCAAAATGTCGAAAAACGGCCAAACGGCGCACAAACAGCAAAAGGAGGTCAAAACTGCCAGAAAAATATTATAGAATAAAAATAATTAAATTTATTGTTCTGAAAATACAATGGAAAATAATAATTCACTAAAATGAAAAAATACCCTCAAAAAATACCAAAAGTGAAAAACAGGGGTTACACTCTCTTATTCACTATTATTGCAGATGCATTAAAAGTTATGTTGGACAATTGCAGACTAGCGGGTGGATCAGAGGGATGGCAAGTAGCGGGAACCACCCAGGGTGCACCATTCTATAATATGCGGATGATACTATGCTATTTGGTAATAGGGACATGGGGAAAATTGTTGTCTTCAAAGGTGTTCTTTACAGTTTTGAGGCATGGTCGGGACTGAAGGTTAACTTCCATAAGAGTGTACTCATACCCATTGCATGACCATTGAGGAGGCTGAGTTACATGTTCAATCCCTAATTACCAGGTGGACAGTTTCCCAATCAAATACTTAGACTTACCAGTTAGACTAGGCAAGCTTAAGAAAGCAGGCTGGTTCCCTATCATCGACCGAGTCGAAAATAGGTTGGCTGGATGGAAAGGTAAATCCTTCGCCCTTGGGGGGCAGGTTACCCTCATCAATTCGGTTTTATCCAACTTACCAACCTACTATATGTCATTTTTTGAAATGCCGAGATGGGTTATCAACAGGATTGATCGGATCCGAAGGCATTTTTTGCGGAAAGAGGCTGATGCCGACAGGGGAGGCTACCATCTTGTCAAGTGGAATAAAGCTTTCATGAAGAAAGCCCACGACGGTTTGGGTATTATCGACATGAGAGACATGAATTTGGCCATCCTCGGTAAATGGTGGTGGAAATTATTTCATTTTAATGACGAGGGTTGGCAGGAAATCGTTTAGTCATACTTGCATGGGAAAGGGACGTGTCAACTGGGCTTCAGGGTTGGGCCCAGAGTCTCATGGTTCTGGAGAGGGGTCACTAGAGCTTTTGATTTGTTTCATTGTTAGGTTCTAAAGATAATCACAGATTAAATACACAGCGGAAAAATTACAAAATTATCGAAACCTAGCCATGGATCCATGCGAAAACCTTAAATTGTATTTAGGATTTATACCTTAAAGATGGATCTGCTGTCTGCACAGTATGCCGATCACAAAACTGCAATATTGCTGTGCCTCTACGGTATCCACACAAACGGAACGAAAGATGGCTCTCTCTCATACCACGGTGCTAGCTACGGGAAGGGGATGTTCCTCCTCACGATCTCTCTTTCTCACTTTCTGTAATGGCTGGGGTTTTCCACGTGTGTCTTTTTTATAGATACATATCATATATATAGGTATAGAAAACCAATCCTAAGAGAGTAATGAGGTTGTTGAGCTAACAATCTAACCTAGATCAGATTCGTTTGTGGGCCTTTGAACTTTAGTCGGCCCATTTAATCTAATTAAATGTCCAACCAATGTCAGGAGTCCAAGTCTTACTTGGATCCCTAATTAAATTCATCTTATGAATTTAAATCCTAATTTCGATTCATTCTAAGCGTGTGACCCTGTAGGTTCCCATTACGTTGATAGTAATACTAAAATCATATTCGAGTATTATAAACAGTGAGCGGTATTTAGCAATATATCACTGCTATTCAAGTAACGAAAATGTCGGTGATTTGACATAACCTATCTGTGACCAATGTTACCATATAGTCTAGTCTCTTTGTCGAGATATCTTAAATTAACCACAAGGCATAGAGCGTGTCTGTAATTACTGTTTCCGTTCTTTTCTTTTTTTCCCTTCATTGTAATATTTTATTTGCATTTGAAAAAAATACTACATTTTTCTTGATCATCTTAATTAAATTCTGTTCATGAACTACTCTTTTTCATCTTGTTAGGCTATTTTATTGTCGATCTCATTTTTATTTGATTGTGAGTATTTTATTTGAACCCTATTGTCTTTCAAATCCATCTCTTATTGAACTCAAAACCCAATTGCAATTATTTCTAGACCCAAATCAATTATTATTGGATCCTAGCCGAATAACCCAACAACTTAATTGCATCCTATAAATACTATCCTATTGCAAATCCTAAAAATACAAAAACTCAAACCCTAATTACTAGCCGTCTCTCTCTCTCTCTCTCCTCCTTCTACCATCAGCCAAACCCACCCAGACCCATCGACCTCCACCTTCTCGACCACCTACGGCGATCTCCAATCTCATCGCCACTCTCCTACGCCGTCCTCCTCCCGTTGACGCCCTGCCCAGCAACCCCGAACCCCGCTGCCGCTCCTCTGTTCCTCTTGACGACAGCAGCCGACCGCCCAGCCGCCGTCCGTCGTTGCCTCCAGTCGACCACCCTGACGGCTCTAGTCAACGCCCGCCGTCCATACCCACTTGCTGTGTTTCTACACTCTTTTGCTGTTGCTCTTTGTGCACGTGGTGTGCACGTAGTTCTTCGTGGGTTCGTGTTCGTGTTCATTGCTCCGAGATTCTCATCCCGTTATTCTTTGGTATTCGAACTAATTGTCCATTAGATAAGTCACTTTCCTCTTGAATTAAATATTGTATCAAATTCAAGTTTTTATTGAAATTCTTACAAGTAGATCTAATCGTTTATCGTATTGTATACTATTGTTCCTCTTTCGTTGAGTATATTGAGGGTTTACACAAGCTAACCGAAATATTCTCGACTTTGTGCCTTTGTTGACTCAAAAAATTGAGTCTTTCATGCATCCATGTAGTATTGATAGTAGGGTTTATTCAAACAAACAACACACAAAGAATTTATCGTAGAATTAATTACTAGGTTGTGTGATTGAATGATTGATTGATGTTTTGTTATCGATAAATTAGTGTATGTGTGAATCCTTGATGATGTTTACCATGCTATTGTGACTATCATGCTGATTATAAGATTTATTGACTAACTGTAGTGGAAACCATCATGTTAGATCACTTTATATTATGAAATCTATTAAAAATCTATATGTTTGTTGTCTGTCTAGAATTTGTGAGATGTTTTCGACCCAGTATTTGACATCAAAATTAATAACTTTCTGAACAAGAATTGTAGCTCTTTGTCTTTAATTTCCAGAATATCTAAGATCTTTAAATTCTGAGTTGTATTGCAAAAGTTATGATGATTTTACTACTGCTGCATTTTATTTTTAGAATTTCAGATTCATGTATGTTTTCATGTTTAAACTATTAAAAAGCTAAGTTAATCTTAGAACAATGCTCTGATAATTTACAGCATAATAGTTAACATTTTTAGGAGTTTAATCAATATTTTTAATGAATTTATAATTGAGTTTTCACTGATACTAAAGATATAACAACTTGATATTGATTTTTAGTCAGAACATGTAACTTATAAAGAATGATGCATTTGACCTAGCTACTGTTTTCGGATTTTGTATTTTAAATATGTGTTGGAATTGTGTGAAAGTCTAGTTTCCAGAATTTCTGACGGTTTCAGTTTTCGATTTCTGTAGTAGCAGAAAAATTGATTTTTGTATAGTGACCTCTTACTGTCCAGAAATTCATTTTCCAGATTTTCTTAGTATATATATATATATATACTAGATTTGCCCGTGGACACGTTCCTACGACACGTCTTCAGAACGATACAACATATGAAAAGCCTTGTAAACAGTAAATCAACAATTATATAACTCAAGTTTGAATAGTATGACAATAATTAGCTGTAAATAAAAGTCCATGGTTTCATTAGTATATGTTGACAATAATTATAAATTAGGGTATTAAAGTCCACGTTTCCATAAGTGTGTGTGTGTTTAATACCACGTTTCCATAAGTGTGTGTGTGTGTGTGTGTGTATATATATATATATATATATATATATATATATATATATATATATATATATATATATATAGGGAGAGAGAGAGAGAGATAATGAAATAAATAAAAGAGTTGCTTTGGGGGGGAACATTTTTTTTTTTTGGGGGGGGGGGGGGGACTGTGTTTTGTAAGGTTAGATCCGGGCCTTTGATTTTGGGGGGATTGAAGGAGGGCCACTTGATAGCTTTCTTTGTGTTTTATTTTATATATATATATATATATATATATATATATATATATATATATATATATATATATATATATATATATATCATTGTATTACCTGAATTGAAGTGTATATGTTGCATTGCATGATCCTAGTGTGCCATTGTCATCATTCAATTTGTTTCATACAAAGTTATCATCCTATTATTCTTCTATTGCTACTATCATTCATCTAAATGTCTCTAAATTGCATAATGTATAGTTGCATCGATAAAATAATTAACAAGCCGGGGTTTATGGGATTGATTTGGGTAGTGAACAATATAGTAACTGTGCCGGCATGTTTTATCGATTGATTGTTGGAGCACTGACTGCGAAACCCTAATCTTTCATGTATCGTTTCAGTGTATAGTTTCAGTGTATCATTATAATGTATCGTACAACAATATTGTTATCATATCAGTAATTATGGTACCGACACATGATCTATAGAATTCACCACTAGAGTTTAAACGACATTGATTGTATGCATCGAACCTGTAGTATGGGATGCAGTAGTACGTGCATTAGTTAGGTTAAATATTAATAGAATTAAGGTGTAATACAACATCGACATTACATATTGAACATCATTGTTTCTATTGATATCGAATATTGGCTAAGTGTTATTGACATCGACCATTGTACATTGTTATCGAATATTGAATCATTGTTTATAACCATTGCATTGACTATCTATCACGCTCCGCTTTCCAAAAAGGAATACCGAATACGGATACGTGACTAAGTCTAGTGAATGGCTTTCACTATTCATAAGCTATAAGGATTTTTTCAACATTTCATAGGAATAAACAAGAAATATACAAGGAGAGATCAACCACGCATGCATAAATAAATTAATATAACCAATAGAATTTACTTTAAACAAAGTGATTAATTCTCAATAAACCAGATATGGAACAAGTTATAAATTATGGGTCAAACTGTCCAACACAAAATTATCCAAGTAACAATTACATTTATTCAAGGTAAGCAACAAGAAGTAAATAGTAGCAAGAATCCAGCCAACTAGAAACTTTGATCACCTACTCTATCGGATAGCTGGTCACCAAAGTCTACAATTTAACAAATTACATGAAGAGAAAAAAGAAACAAAACACCCGTTAATGCAAGTTACGGACTGCTTGTAGTGCATGCAACAAGTATAGGGAAATAGATAGACAAGTATAGAGTGTAACACCCCATAAATTTTCAAAGAATAAAATAATATATATGTATAATATATGAAGCGTTTGGCTGTTAGCCCCATAGGATTTCCTATGGGGATGATATATGAAATATTGGAAGTGGGGGGCCCCACGTGAAAAGAGAACAGCAAGTATGTTGTTGCTCTTGTGTGTGCTGCTGTCACTTTCGGGTGACGTGGCAGGGTGCCAGCGGGGGGGGGGGGGGGGGGGGGCACCCGTCTGTAAGGGGACAGTGGAAGAGAGAATTCGCTGTTCTCTCTTTCTCTCTCCGATGACGTGGCAGAGGTAGTGTGTGACTTCTGCTGTGAGAACGGGAGAAATTGTGAGAGATTTGTCCCACATCGGAAAGTGAAAAATAATTAATTAATAATAAATAACTTTGCCTATGATCAAGAGTCACCAATCCGGTTAACCACTTTTTGAGACGCAGCCTGTGGTGGGCAGTTGTACTACATAGTATCTAATTTGTCTTCTAAATTGAATAAATTGTCCGAGCCCGGGGTAGGGGTGTTACAAATGGTATCAAAGCCGACTTTCGACGCCAGGATGTGGGAGAGGGTCTCAGTATGATCTGCGATGTGAGATAGTCCCCGAAATTATCGAGGTGTGAGTGAAATAGACTTCGAAATTACCTGCGGCGTGGGACTAGTCTCCAGATTTATCGGGATCGAGGACGCCACTCCACAACAGCTAGAAAGGAGATCCTGCACTGGTTGTGCATGCCCCGTGCTCAGCGGCACGCTAATTTCTGAAGGGGGGTGTGTGTAACACCCTGTAAATTTTCAAAGAATAAAATAATATATATGTATAATATATGAAGAGTTTGGCTATTAGCCCCATAGGATTTCCTATGGGGATGATATATGAAACATTGGAAGTGGGGGGCCCCACGTGAAAAGAGAACAGCAAGTATGTTGTTGCTCTTGTGTGTGCTGCTGTCACTTTCGGGTGATGTGGCAGGGTGTCAAGGGGGGCCCACCCGTCTGTAAGGGGACAGCGGAAGAGAGAATCCGCTGTTCTCTCTTTCTCTCTCCGATGACGTGGCAGAGGTAGTGTGTGACTTCTGCTGTGAGAACGGGAGAAATTGTGAGAGATTTGTCCCACGTCGGAAAGTGAACAATAATTAATTAATAATAAATAACTTTGTCTATGATCAAGAGTCACCAATCCGGTTAACCACCTTTTGAGAGGCGGCCTATGGTGGGTAGTTGTACTACATAGTATCTAATTTGTTTTCTAAATTGTATAAATTGTCCGAGCCCGGGGCAGGAGTGTTACATAGAGTAACAGCGGAAGCAAGTACAGAAGTAAAAATGGAAGGAAGTGACAGCAAAATAGGGTAACCAATTTTGAATCAAGAACAGAATCAAATAGCATGGCAAGATAATCGGGTGCAAGTGGCATGTAACAAGTGTCAAGTAACATGCAAACAAGTAACAAGTAACAAGTGTCAAGTAGCATGTTCAAGCATCAAGTAACATGTGTCAAGTGATCATGTTATTCTCAAGTCTTGTATCTAGTCTTATCTAGGTAGTAGTTCATGCGTCCAAAATTTTACCACATGGTTGCTACATTCAAACAAGTTACGTTCTAAATTTCATAGTGGATCATAGAGGGCAGTGTACTCAGGGACAAGTATCAAGTATCAAGTATCATGTATCGAGTATCAAGTATCATGCATCGAGTATCACGTGTCAAGTGTTCAAGTGTCAAGTAATCACGTGTCAAGTACCAAGTATCGAGTATCATGTAGGATCTATGGATCCCCTTCCGAGTACACGTTTCTGCATTTTTCACTATTAAATCTTTCCCTTTAACTCCGGCTTGGTTTATTATTATTATTATTATAGTCAAGCATGGATGTGCACAGATAAGGTAAAAAATATGGTAAGATAACAAGGGATAAGTACAAGTTGAATAAAGAACACGAACGGGTGACAAACGACTCATCAAGGTCTAGGACAACGAAATTTTCAGTTCTAGACAGCAAGATAGTACTGTACCAAATCTGAAATTTCTGTTGCCACGGACATACAAATCTGGATCCGTCAGAAAATCTAGATACTAGAATCTCGGCCGAATCCAACACATATATACAAGTCACATAATAATCACAAAAATAGGGCTTAAAACAGAATTATATACAGAAATCATGTTTAGCCAGAAATCACAATGTTGTATTCACAAGCATGAAAATGGCATAAACTTACCAATTAAATCCAAGAAAAATCTGGAGTATTCCCCAGTATGTCTAGTATCAGAAAATAATATTTCATAATATTTCAACGTAGATAGTATAGTCAAATAAATTCGAAAAACAACAAGATACAGCTAGTTTGTGAATCTGAAATTCTTGACACAGCAGTACTAAAACAGCGATAGATTACAAAGTATAACTCAAAATCCAAATCAGTAAAAATGGTCGAAAAATAGATATAGCAGGCTATATTTTATTTTTACAAATTTTTTACCAACAGGAACCAGAATCAGGTCAAAATTTTGGTTCTTTACTGAACAACATGAAATTCTGGAAATATAGTAATTGTTCACAAGCATAAAATAGTTTATAAATATCATGAATTAAATCTACATAAATTTGGGGTTAATTCCAGTCAAGTCTAGTTATATCCAGCAGAATATTAGATCCAAATCTTGTTTTTAACATTAGTATTAAAATAGATAACTACACAGAATTCACATAAAACAGAATCTGGAATTTTTAACACATCTGTAGCAAAACAGCAATAACTCGCAACTCGCAAATCGAAACTGATATCTTTCAGAAATTCTGGAAAATAGACAGCGAGATCTACGATTTATATTCACAAATTAAATTGATTTACTGACCTTAACATGGTCTAAAATACTGAAACAAAATGAGCAACAACAAAAACAGAAATCTCTTCTTATGCATTAAGTCAAATAGTTCATGGACAACAAATCCAAATTATGACAAAATACAAAACATGGAATAATAGATGTCCAAGATAATATGGTATGGGTGTTTAACAAACTTACCACAAAAGATTACAACTAACACATCAAGCATGCAATAAGGGTACAATATATCATGAATCATGAACAATATACATACATGCATCAAGTCTAGATTATTTCTGAATTATTTTTCATGTCATGTGTGTAACAAATAAGATGACTACAGACGGATCAACAAATAGAGATAAGATCTAACAAGGATTTTCATGGAGATGAATCTAGAAACAAAGGCCACACTACAGGCAGTATTTAGTACTTGTATATACAACAAAAAAGTATAAGTTACTTGTCTTGTAATTGGCGACGGTTCTGACGAGAAAGAGAATAACGGGAATAGTTTTCCAGGCATGAACACAATACCACGAACGGAGCACGAACGAGATGCACAAGAGAATCATGATTACCACGAACACAACAACATGAACACACGGCCACGGATCCAACACGTGTACACAAGGAGAGAGGGGGAAATAACCGGGTGCACTATGATAGGAGATCGACGGTGGCTAAGGGAAGCCGAGGGGCTCGGCATTGGCTTGCTTTGCTGCTGGCTGGCACTGCTGCTGTCTGTTTGGTGCTCGGGAGAAGGTAGGGAAGAAGGGGGGTGCCGTTGTCGGGGTTTGCTGGGATCGTTGTTGCTGCTGCTTCGGGATGAAGGCAGGGCGGCACCGCAGGGGGGACCGCCGGAGGATGGGAGATGGGTCCGGAGGTGCACACAAGGGTAGAAGGGAGAGAGAGAGAGAGAGATCGGGAGGTGTAGGAGGTAGGAGAAGGGTATGCAGCTAGGGCTTAATGAAGGTAATTAGGGTTTGATTAAAAAGTGGATTATATAGGATGAAATTATTAGGGTTTAGGGGGTAACGGGTTGGTGGGTAATGGATTTTAAAAACCAATAAGAAATAGAATAGGGTTTTAGGGAAAAAGGGTTATTGGAATACATGACAATTAGATAGGCCATGAAATAATAATTAGAATTAAACAATTCAGTCGAAGGCAATAAATTGACAGAAAAATTAAATCAAGAAAATATCCAAGCCACAAAATAGAATCGAAGGCAAGACAGATAGATTTATTGTGAACGAAGAACAAATACATGATTCAGAAGGAACAGAAGAATACAATGTGAATAAATACCGAGAAAAGATAAATACTTTCAAAATACAAGAAAATGGAAAACAGGGGTTACACTATCATTGATATTGATTATTGTTATCGTCCCTCATTATTGATTCTTATTGATCTATTGAATTCATTGTTACATCGTTATTCCATTGTTCATTTCTCTCTCTACTTGCTGTCCATGACTTACTCTAATGACAATTTTTCTCATCTTTTTAGATGAAGTGTTCACAGGTGATCATGGAGAATTACTTGCAGAAATTGGAGAATAAGCTTTCTAAAGATTTATTGATTTCTAATTGACTCTTATTTCATTGGACTTATTGTATTGAAACTTATTATCATTGTGTTTGGATTAATTATTGTACTGGGCTTATGAACCGGATATTATTATTTATTTCCAGATGTTGGATTATCATATTTGGTTATTTCATATTGTCTTATTCTAAGTATTATTGTTCGTGTGGTTGTTCCTATTGCCTGCAAAATTGTTTTGTATTGTTTATATTGTTTAGTTAAATGGGTAAACACCTTATGGATAATGCAAGTCATTCGCTGGGCCAATGTCACATGCTTGTATTCCGTATTTTTGGGAAACGGGGCTTGACAAGGTTTTTAGTGGTATCAGAGCCCGGGTTTAGATGATATATTAGTCGAACATGATTAACATATGGAAGTTTTTCTTTGATTGATATATTAGTCAGATTTGAGTTTTACCGGTTTGACTCAACACTATGTACAATGCAGGAATCACATAGATAATTGATAACAAACTTATGATCTAAATGCTAACCATTTAATTTTTATTACAGACCATGGTTAGAAAGAGTACTTCATCTTCCCAAGCTGGGGATGATCTGTCTGATGAGCTGACTGTTTCACAGATGATGCAATATATGATGCAGATACAGCATGAGCACAATGAACTGATGAGAGTGGCTTTTGAAGCTACCAACAGAGAATCCGTTATACTTGCACCCGGATTGCTGCCACCGAGACTTGGTAATGTGGCAGATTTCATAAGGCTTCATCCAGATAAATTCTCGGGCATTGAGGGTCTGCTTGAAGCCGAGCAATAGCTTATTCAGACTGAACAGCTATTGACCACAACACGGATCTCGGATGTCGATCGTGTGGATGTCGTGAGCATCCAACTTGTTGATCTTGCCCACATCTGGTGGCAAGCTGAGGCTGAATGATTAGGACGACCATCCACTGGCCATCTTCATTGAGAGCTTCCTCACAAAGTTCTTCCCTAATGCCACCAAGAATAAAATGGAACGACAGTTTGTCTCACTAACTCAGGTTCGTCAAATGGTGTTTAATCATGATTTTTCGTTGTTATTTAATAAATTACCGACGTTAAACAAAACACTGTCTTTAATCAGAGGAGTCAGACCGTGGATGAGTACGCTGTGGAATTTACTCGACTGAGTCATTTTGCTACTTCTATGGTGGTGAATGATGAAGATAGAGGTCGTTGTTCCTTGTTGGGCTTGGATATTTAGATTCAGGATCGTCTTTCTGACCCGCAACTTCGTTCTTATGCTGATATCCTGGATGCTGCTAGAATTCAGGAGCAGACTAGTACGAGGAAGAGTGCCATTCAGCGGTTTGTTCCGCATCCAATTGCTGCCAGGTCTTCTGGAGGACCTATTAGGATGCTAGTTCCGACTGTTCCTGCTAGGGCATTGCCATACCCACCTGCTGTTCAGAGGCCGCACTTGGTCAGCTCGTACTGTCACAAGATTGGGCACTTGCGCCAGGACTGTCGGATAGCAAATTGCATGTGCCTTATGTGTGGAGGCAATGATCACATGGTTCGTGATTGCCCTAAGTCCAGATCCCTTGCACCAGGTGGAGGTCCTGCTCCGCAGGGAGTGCTTGCTCGTGGTCATGGAGGACGACCACTCCCACATCAGAGGCAGATTTTTGATCAGAGGAGAGCCGCTCCTAGGGGTAATCTTCCTGCAGGTCGTGGTCAGGCCTTCAACCTGGTTGCGCAGGATGCTGAAACCACTTTGGGCGTTGTTGTAGGTATATCTTTATTTGTATTTATTTGGATTTTATTTTTCCTTGCTACCTTGTTATTCTATTCTGTTTCTTTATCATGTTATCCTCCCATTCATGCCTGTTTCTTGCACTTTTGCTTTCTGCATATTATGTTCTCATCTTTGACTTCATGCTAGGCATTATCCTTATTCACTCCTTTCTGCTCACGTTCTTTTTGACTCTGGTGCTACTCATTCCTTTGTTTCCTCCCGCTTTGTCGATCTGCATCACTTGGCTAGCAGTGCTATGCCAGCAGCATTGAATATTACTACATGTGGAGATGTTGTCGTGTGTTCTCAGATCTGTGAGCAGAGTCCCTTGATTATTGGTGGTGTTGATTTTGTTGCCGATCTGATTGTCATCAATAATTCTGATTTTGATGTTATCTTGGGAATGGATTGGCTCGGTGTTACTCATGCTGTAATTGACTACCGTGTGAAGAAGGTGGTGTTCCGAATGCTAGGACGTCAGGAATTTGAATTCCGTGCTGGTGAAATACCGCTTGCTTATGTGGAGAAGTTGGCAAGTCAGGAAGTTGGAGTGATGGGAGAAGTGTGTGCAGATGGCGATGTTGCACCGTTGGTTGTGCGAGACTTTTTGGATGTTTTTCCTGAGGAATTACCGGGATTATTGCCAGATCGTGAAATGGTGTTCAGTATTGATGTTCAGCCAGGTAAAGTTCCGATCTCTAAGAGTCCGTACAAAATGGCTCCTGTCGAGTTGGCTGAGTTGAAGGAGCAGATTCAGGAGTTACTGGATAGAGGTTTTATCAGGTCGAGTGTCTCGCCTTGGGGAGCTCTGGTACTGTTCGTCAATAAGAAGGATGGTAGTCGCAGGTTGTGTATTAACTACCGTGAGCTGAATAATGTCACAGTGAAGAATCGGTATCTGTTGCCAAGGATTGATGACCTATTTGATCAATTGGGAGATGCTTCTGTATTTGCAAAGCTGGATCTTTGTTCTGGTTACCATCAAGTTATGGTGAAAGCCGAGGATATGCAGAAGACTGATTTTCGTACAAGATTTGGGCATTATGAATTCTTGGTGATGCCTTTCAGAGTTACTAATGCTCCATCTGTGTTTATGAACTTGATGTATCGGGTTTTCTCTTCCTTCCCGGACAAGTTTGTTGTGGTGTTCATTGATGATATTCTCGTCTATTTTCGGAAACGTGATGAGCATGCTGAGCACTTGAAAGTTGTTTTGCAAACATCGAGGGAGAATCAGCTATACGGGAAGCTTAGTAAGTGTGAGTTTTGGCTGGATCGTGTGGCATTCTTAGGCCATTTCATTTCTAGTGATGGAGTTTTTGTCGATCCATCCAAGATCTATGCAGTTAAGGATTGGCCGACGCCGAATTCAGTATCTGAAGTTTAGAGTTTTCTTGGTCTAGCGGGGTACTACATGAAGTTTGTTCGGGATTTCTCGAAGATTGCTGAGCCGTTGACCAAATTAACTGGAAGGATCAGAAGTTTTTGTGGGATGAGTCCTGTGATGAAGCCTTCTCTGAATTGAAGAATCGATTGATATCAGCACCTGTGTTGACTAAACCGGATGGATCGAGAGGTTTCGTAATTCACTGTGATGCTCGAGGAAGAGGTTTGGGTGCTGTCTTGATGCAACAAGGCAAGGTTGTCGCATATGTTTCTAGGCAATTGAGGCCACATGAGAAGTATTATCCTACACATGATTTGGAGCTTGCAGTTGTAATCTTTGCCTTGAAGATTTGGAGGCATTACTTACTTGGAGACCGAGTGGAGATTTTCACTGACCACAAAAGTCTCAAGTGCGTGTTCACTCAGAAGGAGCTGAATATGAGGCAGAGATGATGGTTGGAATTGATGGCGGATTATGATATCAGTTGCAGTATCATCCTAGCAAGATTAATTTGGTTCCTAATGCTTTGAGCAGAAGACCGGTTCCATGGTTCTAACTGAACAGGATGAGCTTGTGGAAGCTATGAGGAGATTAGATTTGGAAGTGATTTTTCCTGGTTCCGAGTAGAGTTGGATTCGTCTTTGGTGGATCAGATTAAGGAAGCACAGTCTGGTGATGAGCAATTGCAGAAGTTTCGAGCTGAAATCGAAGCTGGTTCAAGGATTGACATGGTTATTCATGAGGATGGATCTCACTGCTTTAGGACCCGTCTATGTGTTTCGAAGGGGGAAGTCATGCAGAAGCTACTCGAAGAAGCTCACTGTTCGCCATATTCTATCCATCCCGGTAGTACGAAGATGTATTGGAATTTGAAGTTGCATTTCTGGTGGCATGGTATGAAGAGAGCTGTTGTAAGATTTGTTTCGCAGTGTCTGATCTGTCAGCAAGTGAAAGCAGAATATCAGAGGATTGCTGGACTTCTTCAACCGCTTCCTATTCTGGAGTGGAAGTAGGAGAACATTACCATGAATTTTGTGACTGCTTTGCCTAGAAGTCCCAAGGGTCACAATGCCATCTGGGTAATTGTGGATCGCTTGACGAAGAGTGCTCATTTTATTCCATTCAGAGTGGTTCAGTCTATGGAGAGCCTTGCTGAGAAGTATATGCAGGAGATTGTCATATTGCAAGAGACACTAGATTCAGATCTCAATTCTGGGACAGTCTTCAAAACAGTTTTGATAGTAAGATGAGATTTAATACTGCATTCCATCCGCAGACAAATGGACAATCAGAGAGGACTATTCAAACATTGGAGGATATGTTGAGGTCCTGTTTTCTTTAGTTTGTAGTATCTTAGGAAGATTATCTACACTTAGTGGAGTTTTCATACAACAATAACTACCAAGAAAGTCTTAAGGCAGCTCCGAATGAAGCTTTGTATGGTCAGAAGTGTAGATCACTAGTATGCTGGGATGACATTGGTGAGAGGAAGCTTGTGGGGCCAGAGTTGATCACGAGGACTGTTGATGTAGTGGCCCAGATCAGGAAGTATCCACAGGCAGCTCAGGACAGACAGAGGAAATAGGCAGACATTCACAGGAGACCGCTGGAATTCGAAGTGGGCGATCATGTGTTCCTTAAGGTATCACCATGGAAAGGTGTTATTCAGTTTGGCAGAGGGGGCAAGCTAAGCCCTAGATTCATTGGTTCGTTTGATGTGGTGGAGCAAGTAGGCAAGGTGGCCTATAGACTTGCGTTACTGTCGACGCTATCTGGAGTGCATGATGTCTTCCATGTCTCCCAACTCAGGAAGTATGTCAGGGATGATAGTCATGTTATTGACTACTCGGAATTGTTTCTTCGACCAGATTTGTCCTTTGAGATCCGTCCGGTTTTGATTTTGGAACGACGGGAGAAGATTTTGAAGAATAAGGTCATCAGATTGGTTCGAGTTGCTTGGAATCCTGACTCGCCAAGTTAGTCGACTTGGGAGCTTGAGGAAGAGATTCAGAAGAAGTTCCTCCATCTTTTTGTGTAGTTCTTTTCCTTTCTTTGGGGTTACCCTACTACCACTTGCTTAAATTTCAAGGACGAAATTTTATTATTAGGTGGGTAGGATTGTTACTACCGTTTCCTTTCTTTTCTTTTTTTTCCTTTCTTTGTAATATTTTATTTGCATTTGAAAAAAATACTCTATTTTTCTTGTTCATCTTAATTAAATTTTGTTCATGAACTACTCTTTTTCTTCTTGTTGGGCTATTTTATTGTCGATCCCATTTTTATTTGATTGTGAGTAATTTATCTGAACCCTTTTGTCTTTGAAATTCATCTCTTATTGAACCAAAAACCCATTATTAATGGATCCTAGCCCAATAACCCAACAACCTAATTGCATCCTATAAATACTACCCCATTGCAAGCCATAAAATACAAAAACTCAAACCCTAATTACTAGCCGTCTCTCTCTCCCCTCCCTCTACCGTCAGCCAAACCCGCCCAGACCCATCGACCTCCACCTTCCCGACCACCTCCGGCGATCCCCATTCCCGTTGCCACCCTACTGTGCCGTCCTCCTGCCATCGACGCCCTGCCCAGCAACCCCGAACCCCTCTGTCGCTCCTCTGTTCCTCTCGACGACAACAGCCTGCCGCCCCAGTCGCTGTCCGTCAACGCCTCCAGCCGACCACCCTTACGTCGCTAGTCAACCTCTAGTCGACGCTGGCCATCCAGACCCCCTTGCTGTCCTTCTTGCCCTCTTTTGTTATTGCTCTTTGTGCATGTGGTGTGCAAGTAGTTCTTCGTGGGTTCGTGTTCGTTGCTCCGGAATTCTCATCCCATTATTCTTTGGTATTCGAACTAATCGTCCATAAGGAAAGTCACTTTCCTCTTGAATTGAATATTGTACCAAATTCAAGTTTTTATTGAAATTCTTACAAGTAGATCCAATCGTTCATCGTATCGCATACTATTGTTCCTCTATCGTTGAGTATATTGAGGGTTTATATGAGCTAACCCAAATATTCTCGACTTTGTGCCTTTGTTGAATCCAAAGATTGAATCTTTCATGCATCCATGTAGTATTGATAGTAGGGTTTATTCATACATACAACACACAAATAATTTATCGTAGAATTAATTGCTAGGTTGTGTGATTGAATGACCGATTGATATTTTGTTGTCATTAAATTAGTGTATGTGTGTATCATTAATGATGTTTACTATGCTATTGTGCCTACCATGCTGATTATAAGATTTATTGACTAATTTTAGTGAAAGCCATCATGTTAGATCGCTTTATTTTATGAAATCTATTGAAAATCTATACGTTTGTTGTCTGTCTGGAATTTGTGAGACATTTTCGACGCAGTATTTAACATCAAATTAATAACTTTCTGAACAAGAATTGTAGCTCTATGTCTCTAGTTTTCAGAACATCTAAGATCTTTAAATTCCGAGTTGTATTCAAAAGTTATGATGATTTTACTACTGCTGTGTTTTATTTTCAGAATTTCAGATTCATGTATGTTTTCATATTTAAACTATTCAAAAGCTAAGTTAATATTAGAATAATGCTCTTATAATTTTACAGAATGATAGTTAACATGTTTAGGAGTCTAATGAATATTTTTAATGAATTTATAATTTAGTTTTCGCTGATACTAAAGATATAACAACTTGATGTCGATTTTCATTCAGAACATGTAACATGTAAAGAATGATGTATTTGACCTAGCTACTGTTGTCGGATTTTGTATTTTAAATATGCGTTGGAATCGTGTAGAAGTCTAGTTTCCAGAATTTTTGACGGTTTCAAATTTTGATTTCTGTAACAGCGGAAAAACTAATTTTTGTGCAATGACCTCTTGCTGTCCAGAAATTCATTTTTCAGATTTTCTTTATGTATATATATATATATACACTTCAATTCATGCAATACAATGATGTGTATATATATATATATATATATATATATATATCATTGTACTATATGAATTGAAGTGTATATGTTGCATTGTATGATCCTAGTGTGCCATTGTCATCATTCTATTTATTTCACATAAAGTTATTATCCTATTGTTCTTCTATTGTTACTATCATTCATCTAAATGTCTCTAAATTGCATAATGTATTGTTGCATCGATAAAATAATTAACAAGCTGGGGTTTAAGTGATTAACTTGGGTAGTAAACAATATAGTGACTGACTACGGCACCCCAATCTTTTGTGTACCGTTTTAGTGTATCGTTTCAGTGTATCATTATAATGTATAGTACAACAATATTTTTATCGTATAAGTGATTATCGTACAGACACATGATCTATAGAATTCACCACTCTGGTCTAAACGATATTGATTGTATGCATCGAACCTGTAGCATGGGATGCAGTAATACGTTCATTAGTTAGGTTAAAAATTAATAGACTTAAGGAGTAACACAACATCGACATTGCATATTGAACATCATTGTTTCTATTGATATCGAATATTGCTTAAGTGTTATTGACATCGACCATTGTATATTGTTATCGAATATTGAATCATTGTTTATAACCATTGCAATGACTATCATTGATATTGATTATTGTTATCATCCCTCATTATTGATTCTTATCGATCCATTGAATTTATTGTTACATCATTATTCCATTGTTCCTTGCTTTCTCTACTTGCTGTCCATGACTTGATCTAAGGACAATTTTTCTCATCTTTTTAGATGAAGTGTTCACAGGTGATCAAGGAAAATTACATGTAGGAATTGGAGAACAAGCTTTCTAAAGTTATTGCTTTGTAGTTGACTGTTATTTTATTGGACTTATTGTATTGAAACTTATTATCATTGTATTTGGATTTTATTGTATTGGGCTTATGACTCGGATATTATTATTTGTTTCTATATGTTGGATTATCGTATTTGGTTATTTCATATTGTCTTATTCCAAATATTATTGTTCATGTGGTTGTTCCTATTGTCTGCGCAATTGTTTTGTATTGTTTATATTGTTGAGTTGAATGGGTAAACAACTTATGGATAATGCAAGTCATTCGCTGGGCCAATATCACGTACTTGTGTTTCATATTTTTGGAAAGCGGGGTGTGACAGTGTCACCCTTGTATAGTTCAATCGTTGGTTTCTTGATGTCTGAGTAGACTTACCAAAATAAATGAGATCAATATCTCATATTGACTCATTTGAGCACGACCATGCATTTTACAGTCTCACTCAGTCAAGGGGCTAGTAAATATCGTTTCTGTTATGTAAGAGGGACCAATTCTATCTAAGCCACTCATATCCCTCCGCATGATTGATAGTATATCCAATAGTCGACTTTATAATTTCCTTATTACATGCAACATTTGACGGCATTAAAATGTATAACTTCTTATGAAGGGAACCGTAGTGACTTCAAGTCAAAGGACTATGCACACCATGGTCACTGTCAGAACCTCTTATAACACTCGCATTACAATCCATGCAGCGTTCTAATGGTGGGTCAGTCCAGTACATTATTACTCTAATATGTACCAATGTGAAGACTTGATATCTTATATCCATAACCCATGAGAATGGTCATCAATCTATGCACACACTAGCCTCTATGTATTATCGTTGTCCTAATTCACAATAATTATACTTGACTAGAGACATTTAAGAACAGTGTTCCGATTTCAACCAATATGATCTCACAATCAAGTCATGCACTTGGTATCTCATGACATTGAACTCACTTTCCAAGGACTTGATTATGTTTATTTAATTCACAATAAATAACACAATAAATTAAATGCCTAAATATAAAATAAATATCATGATACAATGTAAACTAGTAATGTCAATAAACAACTGGCCTCTTGGGCATATACCAACATTCATAGCTGCGTGGCGTCATTTATTGGTAATGGTCATATGACTAAATTCTGGTGGGACAGGTGTTGCGGTGCTCACTTGCTTAAAGAGTTGTTCCCAGATCTTTACAACCAATCATCATAACCACATGTCACTGTGGCTAAATCATGGAAACAGGGTATATGGAAGCCCCCGTTCAAGCGGTGACTGAATCAGGCATCACTAACAAGGTTGGAGTAATTACAATCCCATATTGGCCTGGTTGGGTTTACATGCTCTTGTGGCCCGGATCAGAATGCTTAGGGATCAGAAAAGCACGGGGAAATCATGGTGCGGTCTTTGTATAACCGTTTACATTTTAGAGGGTGGTCTACAGTGATCTGAAGGGCCAAGGCACCCCTAAATGTTAAGGTGTTCCAATGGCTGGCCCTTAACGATGCCTTCTGGACTAGAGAAAATCTTGCTAAACATTAGTCTAACATAGCAACCTCTTTTGGGTTTTGTAAATTACACACGGAAACCAGAGAACACCTCTTTCTTCAGTGCCATAGATGCAAGTCGGTTCTAGTTGAGGTTCTTAAGGCTCCAGGCACTACGTTGTTTCCCATTATTTACGAGGATCTATGGATTGGTCCGAAGTTCCTCACTGAGAGGAGAGAAATGAAGGAAGCTTGGTACATCGCTATTCCCGCCACGACCTGGGTTATTTGGCTTGATCGAAATAACTTTTATTTTCATTGGATTTGTTATAGTATTTCTGACATTTTAACTCATATAATGCATCCCATCTCCTTTTGGGCTTCTGCAGCTGCTTCGGGACCGAGAGATAGGATCGCCCGAATCTTCGATGTGGAGGAGCACGACAATGAGGAGGTAGAGTTTGGGCTGACTCTAGAGTGAATGACACATGTCCATGATCAGAAGATCCCACCTTCTAGGACTTTGTTGGAGGGAATCATAATGTACCCCTTTTCTATATGCGCTTTGTTTGTTTTTGTTCCCCCCGTCTTATGTTAGTTGGAGGTACTATGTTTTATTTCCTGTATTGTTATCTACTTGTTATACTTCGTCCAGTTCACTGGGTTGTTTTGTTAACAACTTATTAATGAAACATGTGGCTATATTCCATATTTTGCTTTAAAAAAGGAAAGTGATTTTAGCAATGAATAGTTAAAAGGTATTTTCATTAAGGGCCTGTTTGGTAGGCATGAAGTGTACTATAGGGGAAAAATATCAGGGGAAAAGCATTCACGCGGTTTGGTGCTATGGGAAATTTATCTATTTTTGCGATTGCACTTCCGACCTTTTTGCTCTGAAAAGAGCTTGGTGCAGCACATTGTTCACAATCTCTACTATTTTTATGGGAGAGTTGGGGTTGTAAACAAACAAATCCTAATTTTGTAACTGAGCAAATTTGTGCAATATACGACCAAACTACATCCACTAAACATCCCCGTGTCATACACGTAAAATCAAAAAACCCCTCATCTTCTCTGTTAGCAGAAAAAACCCTAAATCCAAAACCTCAGCTCATCTTCTCCCTACTCCCCTATCCCTTGCACTCCCATCGCCAGCGCATAGTCGTGTCGCTGCAGATTGCCATCCTCGCCGCAATTCGCCGTCGACGCCGCAGTTCGCCGTCGAATCGCCACCGTTTCATCGCCGTCTCACCGTTATTACGAGATCGACATGTTAGTATTATCATGATTTGAATCAAACTCAGGTTACCTACAAGTATATTTTCTTTAATAGTTGCATCTAAGCTTAATAAAATCTTATGAATTTGAAAAAATAATTCGTATTAAATGGGGCATTGGATATTCTTAGCAATAACAGCATATGACTAAGTAATCTTTATATTCTTAGTCTCTGAGTTCTTCATCCATATCTAGTTATGCCTTTTAACGTTTCAATGAGTTCAATGTTGGGAAATCGACCTTCGATTTTGAATTAGGTTAATTTTACAATTATTGAAGGGTATCGTATTAGTCATGGATCAGCTATTCATGAACAACATTGTGTTTTGACACTGGAAACAGTTCTTCGATTATCCTTTCTTTTATTTATTTATTATTTATTTTTGTAATTTATTTTTTGCAATGTGAGTTATGTTCCGTATTTTTTGTTAGGAGTACAACAACATAGAGTTGTGGAAGTGTGAATTTGTAGGATACTTATTAGTTTTGTATATTTAAGAATAATTGTAGCATTTTTTACAATATATATATATATATATATATATATATATATATATATATATATATATATTTTAAGATGCTATTATACGCACATATGTGGATGAATTACTAAGCAATCCAATGCATATTTTTTTCAGAACCATTTTGGGGGTATGTAAACATTTAACACACTTTAGGTAAGAACCATTTACTAATACATTGGAAAATTATGACTGCATTTCACATTATGTGCCCATATTGAAAAACTAATACTAAGCAGACCAATGCATAATTAATTTATCCTCTTTATCCTCTTTTAATGTGTTCATCTTCTTAAAATACAGATATGGAATTAGCTTGCCAGTGTGCTCAGAAGAAAAGTATGAAAAAGCTGAGGATAAAAAAATTGAACCGATCGGATTCTAATTTAAATTTAAAGTTAGCTATTAGGGAGAGCAACGAAAAGTATTCGGATCCACTCAATATTAGTGGTAGGAGTGATGACCGTGTTCAAAATGACCCGGGGGGGGGGGGGGGGGGGGGTTCATCTTCTAGCCATCTTTCGGCTTTCTAAATTCAGATATCTGAAATTGTTAAGAGCTGTTGACTTTTATTTTGGTTGAGGTTGCACGTCTTAACAAGAATTTAGTTGCTGAAATTTATGTAAAGAAATGAAGTATAATGAAAGAAAGGTGTAATGAACTAAATTTCCTTTTTTTTTCATTGCATTCTATATATGTAATTAGATCAGGTCAGTAGTAGTATATGAATGATTTTATTATTATATGTTTCAATTGTAAGTAATACTCTGTGTTTGAAATTAAAGGTGTATCAACTGTTGCTAGATTGAGTCCAGTAATCTTACTTTACAATGTTAAAAATTTATGGTTTGGTTTTGATTTATTCTATGTGACAATGTGTAGATGTATCAGTATAATCTACATATACCTGTTCAAATTTCTCACACATCTCTAATATTATAATGGGAGAAGGCTTTAGTGTCATTTGTAAATGTTTTGTCATTCTACTAAAACTATATTTATTAAAACGTGCATCGCACGTGTAAACTACTAGTCATGTTATAGAGAGATTCAAATACATGTGGTTCTGATATGCTTAGAGCATCTGTAGTCGTTTGCTATATATCGATAATATGGATATTTGGCTAAAAAAACCGCTGCAGTCGTTTTCTATATATCCATATTATCGATAAATTGCTACAGGAGATTGCTATATTTGAGAATCCATGTAGCTTTTATCCATATTTGAGTGACGGCACTTCAAGTGCCGTCGCTTGATTTTTTATAATTTTTTTCAATTAAAAAATTCCCCAACATCCCTCGGACGGCACTTGAAGTGCCGTCCTTTGATTTTTTATTTTTTTTTCCAATTAAAAAAGTCCGATCGCTCCCCAAATCCTCGGACGACACTTGAAGTGCCGTCCGTGCTCACTTTTTTGATTTTTTAATTTTTAATTTTTTTTTTCTTCTCCGACGGCACTTCGTGTGCCGTCCCTCCAATAATTAAATTATTTTTTATTTTCGTACTCCGACGGCACTTCAAGTGCCGTCCCACAAAATTTTTGATTTTTTTTAATTTTTTTTTCTCAGACGGCACTTCATGTGCCGACGCTTATTATTTTAATATAGATAGCTAAAATATAGCTTTAAACGACTACAGCAAAACTGCGATTTCTATTTATCCATATTTTTACATTCAATGAGTATTATTGAAGCCTGCTATTTCGCAAGTTAAATGTTTTGATATTTCTTGTATTGTACGATATACAAATTCATTTAATGTGCATTATACTAGTAATTATTTATCTCACATACTCTCTCTCTCCACTCTCTTGAATTGCTTTTGTCATTAAGTAAATCAATAAAACACTATTTAAACACCCCTCTCACTTTCTTTGTGGCCGATGTGGAACTAATGCAAGCCCATTTCCACTGCGGCCGACACCTCTCTCACTTGCAGTAATCACTAATTAATTTAAGATTAAGATTTAATAAAGGATTAGATTAGATTAAATTTAATTTTAATTAGAAATTAAATTAGATTAAGATTAAGATTTAATTAAGATTAAGTCATAATTAGATTAGGATTAAGATGAAGAGCAAGAGTAAGATTTAGGTTAAGATTATTTAATTAGGATTAGATTAAGATTAGGATTATTGCTGTTAATATTTAATTAGGATTATGTTATGTTTTAATTAAGATTAGATTAGATTAGATTAATATATAATTAAGATTAATTCCTAATTAAATTAGATTAAGATTTAATCAGGGCTTAATTAATTTGGTTTTTCTTTAGCTTCGAGATTTTTTTAGTTTCAACTTTTTTTTTGGGTTTCGATATTTGTTAGTTTTGAATTTTTTTTTTAGTTTAATTTAATTAAGATCAATTTTAGTTTATTAGTTTAAACTATAGTTAACTAGTATTTTCACGTGGAATGTACTTCTTGATAAAGAGTTGGAGTTAACGTGCGATACATGTAAGTCAACAGTAATTAGCACGTGCGATGAATGCCTTAATTAAAAAAAAACAGAGTTGAACGGGCGATACACGTATTTTTTAAAAATTAAGAAGAAAAAACATTGATGTGTACGTGCGATGCACGTGTTAAAAATAGATTTGGAGTTGTACGTGCGATGCACAAGTTTGTTTGGTAACAAAAGTGGTGTTTCATTTGTGACAAAAAAATATTAAAAATTGTTTATTTGTGACAAACCCTTCTATTAAATAGTAAGTAAATCTTTAATATTATAATCGGAGAAGGCCTTAGTGTCATTACACGTGCATAACTATTATAAAGGAGGTCCTAGGTTCAAATCAAGACTACGTCTAAATTTTTATTTTAAAAAACTATATTTATTAAAACGGGCGTAAACTACTAGTATATTATATTATAAATAGATAGATGCATAGTAATTTACACATGTGATGCATGTTCAATATTAAAAAAAAATTAAAGTAAAAAATCTGACATAATGAGAACACGAACCTAAAACCTCCTTCGTATTAGTTATGCACGTGCTATGCACATGTTGGTAGATTGACAAACGACACTTAGGCCTTCTCCTATTATAATATTAACGATTAGAGATTGAGATTAATTTCTAATAAAACCAAAAGTTAAAAAGTATTTTAAATTATTTTCGCTACAGTGTTCTTACAACTTAAATAAACCTAATATTTCATATAAAACTATTTCAGCTATAGTAAATCTACATCCAACCAAACCACTTTTTTCAGATCTTTTTTGTAGAATAATCTTACAACCCTGGAAAAATTTTACAACAAACAAAACACCACCTAAATGAGAACGCATTTAGAAGAAGAAAACAAAGACCAAATAAGAACACGCAAAACGAATGATTACTTAATTATTAGATCATAATATTGTAGAAGGTATCTTTCTAAAAGCAGACAAAAGCTTATATGAGTCGCTTGTACACAATAAATAATACTTACTTGATAACTTTTAAATAAGAAATAGCAATTAAATGTTGCTTAAAATTCTCTCATTCAGTCTATATAGACAATTCTGAGACACAGCATGCATTTCGGAGAAGATCATATTATTGACAAGGTGAATATATATATTCTCCAAAAAGGAAGAACAAAATAACTTACAATTCCAGTATCTCAAACAGGAGTCAGGACGAATCACTTGATGACTACCTAAATAGTGCTGCTGCTACCATGTTGGCTAAGTACAAAGGTGGCGGCTCGTTACCTTCCGTGTTCAATTTTATGACTGACGCTCAAATTTTCAATCTTGCTAATGTTTGTGGCCTGACGGTTAACGATAGTGAACGAAATGCGATGCTCCTTAACAAGATAAGAGGGTGAGATTTATCTAGAGAGGATTTTGATTGATGGGAGATGCAGCTCTGTTCATCTATCCTATTACTGGTGATGAACCCCCATTTCTCAGGGTTTGTTGGGGGATGTTGGTGTTGGTCCTTTGGTGGGAGTTTACTTATGTCTTTCTGTTTGTGTCCCACCTGCTTTTGTTTATGTTTTATTTTTGTTATGTTTGTAGGACTTTGTAACTGGCTCAGTATTCTGAATTTGTTTTATTAATCTTTTATTAATGAAACATGGTGGCCATACTCTACATTTTCTTTCAAAAAAAAAAAAAAAAAAAAAAAAAACTTCACAATTCCAGTAGCTGTACTATTTTTTTTTTAAAATTTAAAGAATCTCCCAACCTTCTATTATACTGATATATAGTTTTAAATGAAGAACTACCACGAATAGTTTAGTTTGAAACTTAAGATCGATCTTCTTTATTTGTTTGAAATTCTTGCCGTGGTAACTATAACTCAATTACTTTATTCAAAAAACTGAACTCAATTATGATATTGATATGTACACCTATTCCCCTTCTCCCTCAATATAAAAGACTAGCAAAATGGAAATATTTTACTGAGAAAATTGAGGTTGCCAGATATCTGTTCCTCAACTACTACTCATATAAAGACGAGATAAAACAATTGTTAACTCGCTGTCTACGGATACTTATTTATTTAATCGTATGGCTGGAGTCTTATGACTCTATCCGGTTCATCAAAAAAAACTCACTGTCTACGGGCTGCTTAGCTTTAAAAGGTGCCTACACTATTCTTAGCTAAACTAATCACGTGAGAGAAACAGAGTGAGAGAGAGATTTCAAGATTTGCAAGGGAGCACTTGAGTGCTACAGTGACAAACTCATCAATTAAGAATTCCATACTGGCGATATAGAAAGAGTACATCAAGTATCAATTTCACTATATTTCTCTTCACTATTTTAGGGACACCCTCTTATGAATAAGGAAAGATAGAGTAGGTATGAGAACTTTCCAATAAAGTATGACACCTAAGATAGTGAACAAAATGGTAGTGGATAAAGCATTACTCATATAGAAAGCACACAATCTGTTATTACAATCTCTAGCTACCTTTCTGTAAATGGGTTCAGCTGAATTGGGTGTGCGCTAACTTTACTCAATCCAGAAAGAATTCAGAGTATAACTTTAGAAAACTTATGGGTACTTTTTTTTAAGGCTAAATTTGAAAAATCACCCATCAACTATATACTTGTAAGCTAGAAAGAGGTTAGGGAAGGGATATTTGGTCGAACTAATGTTGGAATTAATTTTTGAAGTTTTCCGGGCCGGATTCCAGTAGGCTCCGGCCATCGGCGGTGCAGGAAAATGAGTGGATTGCGATCCTCTCGACGAGTACTATTCCGTGGTGTACTCACTTGCCAAAAACGAATTCCGTATGAATGAGAAATATTGGTCCAAAGTTGGGTACTTGAAATGTACTAACTTGGCAACTTGGAGAAAATGGATAGTCCCATATCGAAAATTGGGAAAGATTTTTTATAGTATATATACTAGAAAACTGGACTAAAGGGCGTGGCCCGGGGGTTACGACTAACGTGTGGTCTGGCTTTATTATTTTTTTTTTCCCCAAACAAAAATTTTTCCCCTACTGAACTGATAAGGCTTTTCAGATTCAGTAACTGGTACCATTACTCTGTAAAAGCAGAGTAATGGCTCACCAGTTATGAATCTGAAGAGTCTCCATTACTCTGCTGTTACAGAGTAATGAGCCTCTAAAGAGTCTCCAGTCTTCATCTTCTTTTATAAAAGACTACTGAATCCAGACAGAGTCATATACACACTCAGAGTTTTATTCTTCTTCTTCCTCTTCTTCTCCTTTGAGTCAACTGAGAGTATATCACAGACAGCAGTTCGCTGAATCTCTGAAGCAAGGGTGCTGCTCTTCAGATACGGTACAGTTGTATCCTGGGAAGCAATTCGCCAGTCACCGTCACACTATGGGGCGAATTCTGCTTTAAGGAGAGAGATTCTCAATCTCGACTCTGTGCAAAGTCTTTCGTTTCCTATTTTTATTTCCTGTATTTCAGTTCTTCGCAATTGCTGTTGGGATTTTTCATATTCATAAAATCGGGTCCTAACAATCTTAAAGCAGAATTTTTTCCTTACTAATCCTAATAGTTTTTGTGAAGTTTCATTTACAGGTGCTGTTATCGATTCGGAAAAAACAACTAACAAGTTTTGTTTCAAACTATTTCAGATAAGAACATGGAGAACACACAAAGTGATATTGCCAGTGGGCTTATCAGTACTGAAACACCGGTGACCCAAAATGTGACTGCACAATCGGTTGCGGCACATTCGGTCGTTCTGCCCACGCACATAACCGTGGGAGAAAAACTGGAGAAGTTCAATGGAACTGGATTCAAGAAGTGGTAAGGGAAGATGCAGTTCTATCTGACCACATTGAAATTGGACATATTCCTCACTTAATCTGTCCCGATGCTGACGCCAGTGGATGCACACTCCATTGCTGCAGTTGATGCGTGGACTCAGGGCGACTACCTCTGTAGGAACTACATCCTGAATGGCTTGGTAGACCCCCTGTACAACGTCTACTGTGTCTTCAAGACGTCCAAATTCCTGTGGGGGTCCTTGGAAAAGAAGTACAAAACAGAAGACGCCGGGTCCAAGAAGTTTGTAGTCGGCAAATTTCTGGACTATAAGATGATTGAATCCAAAACTGTTGTGAGTCAAGTCCAAGAACTGCAGATTATAATACATGACATTACTGCAAAGAACATGATGCTGTGCGAACCATTTCAGGTTGCAGCGTTCATCGAAAAACTTCCACCTGGATGGAAAGACTTCAAGAACTACCTCAAACACAAGTAAAAGGAGATGTCTCTTGAAGACCTAATTATCAGGTTGCGAATCGAAGAGGAGAATCGCAAGACTGATAGGTTCTATGGAAATCAGTCCATAGAAAAGGCCAACGTGGTGGAGCACGAACAGAAGGGCAAGAAGAGAAAATTTCTGCCACAGGCCTCAAACAAAAAACCTCTTGCAAAGAGGTTTGCTGGGAAATGCCACAAGTGTGGTAAGCTGGGGCACAAAATTTCTGAGTGCCGCAGCAAGGACAGTAATCATTCAGGAACAGGACATGTAAAAGGGAATGAAAATCCCATGCACACATAGCTGAGAACTTATCCACTGGTCTCTCTGACCTGGACCTCTGTGCTGTAGTATCAGAGGTAAATCTTTTGGAGAGCAATCCTCATGAATGGTGGTACGATACTGGGGCCACCAAGCATATCTGCTCGGACAAGGAAATGTTCACTTCATACCAAAAGTGCAACAAAGATAAAAAGCTGTTCATGGAAAACTCTTCCACCTCCAAAATTGAAGGAACAGGGAAGATAGTACTGAAAATGACTTCAGGCAAAGAACTAACACTCACAATGTGCTACATGTTCCAGATATTAGAAAGAACTTGATATCAGGTTCTTTGCTAAGCAAGAATGGGTTTAATGTTGTTCTTGTTTCTAATAATTTTGTATTGTCTAAGAATGGAGTATACTTGGGTAAAGGATATGTAAAGGATGGACTGTTCAAGTTTAATGTAATGACAGTCATCCCTAAAACTATTGTTTCTGCTGTTCCCAATGTTAATGAAATAACTCCTATTGCCTATGTTGTTGAATCTTGCTCTGTTTGGCACGAAAAACTAGGCCATGTTAATATCAATTCTATGCGTAGATTAATTAACATGAATTTGCTACCAAAATTTAAGGTAGATAACTCCGAAAAATGTGAAGTTTGTACGGAGGCCAAACTCACTAAAATGCCATCACGTTTTGTAGAAAGAAACACAGAAACTCTAGGTTTAATTCACACGGATCTGTGTGATTTAAAATATGTGCAGACTAGAGGTGGCAAAAAGTAGTTTGTGACATTCATAGACGATTGCACAAAATTCTGTTATGTATATTTGTTACATAGCAAAAATAAGGCTTTGGATAAATTCAAAGAATATAAACTTGAGGTTGAGAATCAACTTGGCAAAACGATTAAAATCGTTAGAAGTGATAGAGGAGGAGAATATAATGCACCATTTAACATGTTCTAATCAGAACATGGAATAGTTCATCAGACAAGTGCTCCTTACTCACCCGAATCAAACGATACTGCCGAGCGCAAGAACCGAACTCTGAAGGAGATGATAAATGCCTTGTTGTTGAATTCTGGCTTACCCCAAAACTTGTGGGGGGAAGCGCTGCTGACTGCCAACTACATTCTCAATAAAATACCTCACAAGAAAACCGGCAAGATACCATATGAACTGTGGAAAGGTAACTTACCTTCGTATAAATACCTCAAAGTGTGGGGGTATCTAGCAAAAGTGGCAGTACCTAACCCGAAACAGGTCACCATCGGACCTAAGACGATTGATTGCATATTCATAGGCTATGCACACAACAGTAGTGCATATCGGTTCTTGGTATACAAATCAGATATAATGGATATCCATGTGAATACAATAATAGAATCAAGGAATGATTCCGTCTTTGAACACGTGATTCGGTGCAAGGATACTACGTACTCCAAACGTACACGTGAATAAGGAAATGCAAGCACTTTCGTTGATGAACCAAAACATGATACTGATGAGCCTAGACGAAGTAAACGTGCTAGAACATCAAAATCATTTGGTCCTGACTTTGTGACGGCCTTTCTATTAGAGAATGAGCCCAGAACTTTCAAGAAAGCCATGTCTATGCCTGATGCTCCTATGTGGAAGGAAGCAATCAAAAGTGAAATGACTCCATTATGCAAAATCAAAGATGGGAGTTAGTCGACTTGCCTTCTAGATGTAAAGCTCTAGGATGCAAATGGATTTTCAAACAAAAGTTGAAACCAGATGGTCAATAGAGAAGCATAAGGCAAGACCTGTGGTACAAGAATTTAGGCAAAAGGAAGGCCTAGATTTCTTTGATGCATATTCTCCAGTTACAAGAATAACATTCATAAGAATGTTGATAGCTATTGCAGGCTTTACGTAACCTGGAAATACATCAAATGGATGTTAAAATTGCATTTCTAAATGGAAACTTAGAAGAAGAAATATACATGAAACAACCTGAGGGTTACGTAGTTCCTGGACAGGAAAACAAGGTGTGCAGGCTTGTAAAATCTCTGTACGGCCTGAAACAAGCTCTAAAGCAGTGGCATACAAAATTTGACAATGTTATAATGTCAATTGGTTTCAAAATAAATGAATGCGATAAGTGTATCTACATCAAAGATACTCTAAATGGATACATTCTGGTCTGTCTCTACGTAGACGACATGCTCATTATTGGAAGCAATAACGACATTATCAAACAAACTAAGAGCATGCTTAGTGGCAAGTTTGACATGAAAGATTTTGGAGTTGCAGATGTCATACTAGGAATCAAAGTTTCCAGGACAACTGAGGGGATTACTTTGTCTCAAGCTCATTATGCTGAGAAAGTACTTGAAAGATTCAAGAATTACTCCAATGGGATAGCAAAAAGTCCCGTCGATCCAAGTCTTCACTTGTTCAAAAACACAGGCGAAAGCATATCACAACTGGAATATGCACGTGTAATCGGTAGTCTGATGTACCTAACAAATTGTACAAGACCGGACCTAGCACATTCGATAAATGTACTGAGCCGATGCACGAGTAATCCAGGACGAAGTCACTGGAAAGGAATAACTAGAGTATTGAATTACTTGCGACATACTCAGAGTTATGCACTGCATTACACCAGATATCCAGCAGTACTAGAAGGCTACAGTGATGCTAACTGGATATCAGGACTCTAAGAACTCAAAATCCACAAGTAGATATGTCTTCACACTTGGTGGTGTAGTGTGTCAGGGAAATCCTCTAAACAAACGCTATTGGCCAGATACACCATGGAATCTGAGTTTATTGCTTTGGACAAAGCAGCAGAGGAAGCAGAATGGCTTCGAAACTTTTTAGAGGATATTCCTATGTGGGAAAAATCAGTGCCTGCTTTATGTGTACACTGTGACAGCCAATCGGCTATAGCACGGGCTATAGCCGCGTCTGGCCCGGCCTCGGCCCCGGCCTCGACCTCGGCCCCGGCCTCGACCTCGGCTTCGGCTCGGCTGGGCTTGGTTTGGTCTGGTCTGGCTTAATTTTTTTTTTTTTGCCCAGACAAACACTTTTCCCCTACTGAACTGATAAGGCTTTTCAGATTCAGTAACTAGTACCATTACTCTGTAACAGCAGTGTAATGGCTCACCAGTTATGAATCTGAAGAGTCTCCATTACTCTGCTGTTACACAGTAATGGGCCTCTGAAGAGTCTCCAGTCTCCATCTTATTTTATAAAAGACTACTGAATCCAGACAGTGTTATATACACTGTCAGAGTTTTATTCTTCTTCTTCCTTTTCTTCTACTCTGAGTCAACTGAGAGTACATCACAGACAGCAGTTCGCTAAATCTCTGAAGCAAGGGTGCTGCTCTTCAGAGAAGGTACAGTTGTATCCTTGGAAGCAATTTGCCAGCCACCGTCACACTACGGGACAAATTCTGCTTTAAGGAAAGAGATTTTCAATCTTGACTCTGTGCAAAGTCTTTCATTACCTGTTTTTATTTCCTGTATTTCAGTTCTTCACAATTGCTGTTGGGATTTTTCATATTCATAAAATCGGTTCCTAACAACTAAAAGATCATGATATTTGAGCCTCCAGAAATTAAGACAAATGGCACAAGGGAATGACGAATGCCAATGACAAATATAGGCAGAAAGAAGATGAGAATAAGTGGGATCGCCTGCATATTCATGTACTTTTGTAATTTATTTATTTGCATTTTTATTTTCCCTTTAGTATTACATATTGAAATTTTGTTTCGCTATTTTTCATTAATGAAACACGGCTGGTATTTGCCATCTTTGAGTTAGAAAACAAAAAAATAAAAAACCTCAACTTTTTTTGTTCTTCTTAAAAAACACCCCTCATTTTTTTACCTATTTGGTCTACTAAATTTTTTGTCTGAAAAATTACCCTGAACTATATTAATAATAAGAAAACATTCATGAACTTTTACATGTGATAAAAAAATACCCATGAACTTCATTAATGTTTGAAAAGATCTTGTTAGCATTATGCATTTTTTTTGGGGGGGTGGGGGGGTGGGGAGGGGGGTGTTTAAAAAAAAGGTTTAGGGATGCTTAATCAGAAAAACATATAGTTAAATGATGTTTTCTCTTATTTAGCTTTCTTTTTATATATATACTGCTGGACACAAGAATGTGGAGCTTATGCACAATATATTTTGTTAGATTCTTTGTAACATTTTAGTGAAAGCTTAATTGCTTATGTGAAAGCAGTCTGGGATATGTGATACAATTTACATCACTTAAGGTGTACATTGTTGGGTTTATATATCTTGCATACACATGTTCGATGAAGAAGACGATGAAGCAATGAGATGGATTCGAAGTGAGGAAATTGAAGAAGAAAAGGCAGCCACGAACAGAGAAGGGGACAATCGACTGTCACCCCCTTGGGTCTGGGAAGACTTAAGTGCAGTCAACCGCAAGTCGCAGATGGACAGTTTGGGTATCAGGTCTTGGGGATTCATGTGAAGCCCAACTTCATCTTCAAATTAGATCGTACGGCTCTTAATGCATGGTTATCTCTTCAGTATTCATCGAGTGGTTAATGTATCAAGTGTATCAAACTAGGATTTCTCTAGATATCTATATAATCAATGTAAACAGCTCAAAGAACGATATGATTCTATTAAGTATCGAATAGTAGAAGAAAGTACTTCATCTGAGAAGTGAGAGATTCTCCATTTTAAATTGCAAGTAGTTTCAGTTAGGCTTGAAAGAGGGTCATGTGAGAACTGTAATATTCTTGTATCTATTCCAGTTAAATAATATCTTGGTTTTTCCTCCCTCGGGTTAAAGCGAAAGCCCCAAATGGGACAACTCTTATGTGCTTCGTGTGATTGGTGTAATCTAGTATTTGCTTGGTGGTATGTGTTGATCGACTTAGCAAGATTCTCTAGAGGGAATAATTTCCTAACAAGTGGTATCCGAGCATTAGGTTCGTGGGTTATTCGAGTTCCTTGGAGAAAATGACAGATCAAAAGATGAAAATCAAGCAGTTTGACCGTATGATCAACTTCAATCTATGGATGGTGAAAATGTACGATGTACTAGTTCAGAAGGACTTGCACCTTTCCCTATAAGAAAAGAAGCCAACCGACATGAGCCAGGAGAAGTGATATGAGATTTGTTGGAAGGCCTTCTGTGTAATCTGCCTGCAACTGGCGGACAAAGTCACGTGTAATATTCTTGAGGATAAAAGCACGAAGAGTCTATAAGCGAGACTTAAATCTGACTACTCAGGATTATCGTTGTTGGATCAGATGTACTGAAAGAGGAAGCTGTTTCGTTTCTCAATGATGGAAGATACCCATCATCAAGATCATATTGTGGAGTTCAATAAGATAATATCTGAACTGAAGGTAATTAACGTTGATGATCTTAGCGAGGATAAACTTTCAACTTGATATATTCACAGCTAGTTTCTTATGATCACTTGATACTACCATGCTACACGAGAAATCTGCCAAGGAGACACTTACAGAAGTCAGGGTGATCAAGAGTTTGAAGATGAACTGAGAAAAGAGACTCATAAAGAGTACATCTACAGGTTGTTTGGCGATGGATGGTGATAATTCAAATGGAAGGGATACGACACACAAGGATAAGATTTGTTGCCCCCATTGTAGAAGAATTGGACATTGGACATTACAAGAGAGACTATTGCAAGTGGCTGAGTCAGAAGGGTGTTACTATAGGAGGTAATCAAGCCAACATAGATGGTGCCATTAATTCAGGTAAATTTGAATTGTGTTTTTTTGTTTCAAGTTCTTCAGATGTGGATTCGAGTTGGTATCTTGATTCGAAGAGTTCTTCTTATATTTGCTCTGAGAGGGAGATGCTTTTCTACTTATAAAGTCTTAGGTGGAACGTGAAGAAGGCCTCCATCCCCGCGGGGGGAAGGGGGGGGGGGGGGAGGGGGGGGGGGGGCAATCCACCAGTGAGATACCACTCTGAAAGAGCTCGAATTCTCTAACCTACCTTATGTCAGAACCTATGGGCAAAGGGATAGTCTCAGGTAGACAGTTTCTGTGGTGCGTAGGCCTCCCAAAAGGTAACAGACTCGTGCAAAGATTTCCTCGGACCGGGCGAAGATTGGCCCTCGAGTGCAAAGGCATAAAGGAGTTTGACTGCAAGACCCACCCATCGAGCAGGGACGAAAATCGGCCTTAGTAAGAACGGGGATTTGTGAGATTTGTGAAGTGGGGGGTGAGGGAATGGTTGAGTTAGAGACACGAGATAGTAAAGGGTTTACACTAGAAGAGGTCATGAATAATTCTTTGATAAAACAGAATTTGATATCCTTGGGAACTCTAGATGCTAGGGGCTACAGGTACACAGCTTGAGGTGGAGTTTTGATAGTTTTTGATAGTCGTCGTAAGGTATGAAGGGTTAAAGGGGGTTGGGCAAGGTCGGCACAACCTCTACTAGCTTTTTGGGAGCAGGAAAACTCGACCGAGTGTTTGGAAGCCCATTCTTCCTAAAACATCATCTAGTAAGCTGTCACTAGAATCACCGAAGTGAGACTACAAAGTTTGAATATCGTTGGAAGGTGGAGATAGTTCTTGTGGAGGGTGGCATCTCCATGATAAAATCTACTGGAGTATGCCCTTGAATGAGGCATACGGTTGGAGGAAAACATGTTGAGGTAGATTCAACTAGCAGAACAAGCTATATAATAGAGTTATTTACAAAGCAGAGATGAGAGTCTAGAAGATTTAAATAACACAGGTGTGGATTCATGAGTATGCAATCCAAGGTGGAATGGTTGGGTTAATAGGTCTTGCATACACGTGTTCGATGAAGAAGATGTGAAGCGATGAGATGGATTCGAAGCGAGGAAATTGAAGAAGAAAAGGCAGCAGCAAACTGAAAAGGGGATAGTCGACTATCACCCCCTTGGGTCTGGGAAGACTCAGGTGCAGTCGAATGTCAATTTGGACAGTCGACTGCAAGTCGCAGGTGGGCAGTTTGGATATCGGGTCTTGGGGATTCGTGTGAACCTAACTTCGTTTTCTAGTTAGATCGTATGGCTCTCAGCACATGGTTATCTCTTCAGTATTCATCGAGGGGTTAATGCATCAAGTATATCAAACTAGGGTTTCTCTAGATCTGTATATAATCAATGTAAACTATTCAAAGAATGATATGATTCTATTGAGTACTGAATGGAAGAAAAGAGTACTTCATCTGAGAGGTGAGAGATTCTCCATTGTAATCAACAAGTAGTTCCGGTTAGGCGTGAGAGAGAGGGTCGTGGTAAGAATTGTAATATTCTTGTATCTTCTCTAGTTGAATAATATCTCGGTTCTTCCTCCCCCGGATTAAGGCAAAAGCCCCAACCAGAACAATTCTTGTGTGCTTTGTGTGATTGGTTTGATCTAGCATTTGCTTGGTAGTTTGTATTGATCATGCCGAAGACTCAACAAGATCTTGTAAAGGGAATAATTCGCAAACATATATGGATCAAACTTACGAAGAATTTTACATGAGTCAACAGGATTGGATTTTATGGACTTATTCCATTGCATGAAGCTCAATCATCATACTAGTCCATACAACAGTTAGGAAATGAGAAATTGATTGTATAGATTAGAAATGAAGGAAATACATTGAGGACAATAGCCTCATATAAATAGGCAAAGCCTATGACAACTTACAATATAGACCCTCAACTATCCCAATATTACATTAATCTATCACACACTCAGCATCCCCTTTCCCCAACAATCCCAATATCACACCCATACATCATACTCTCAACACCCCCTTTCGAACTCAAGGTGGATCTAACAACATGAGTTTGGATACATTTGAACTAAATGAACTGAGCTAAAAGTTACCGATCAGACATGAAGGTGCAAGATCTTGAATCAAAATCAAACTAGCATTTCTGAAAGGCTCCGAAAGGAGATGAGAAGATGCTTATTGGATCAAGATATGAATCCGTAGATGAAGAAGCAACTTCTAGTTTGAATATCTGAAAGGCTCTGAAAGGAGATGAGAAGCTACAAGATATGGATCCGTAGATGAAGAAGCAACTTCTAGTTTAAATATCTGAAAGGCTCCGAAAAGAGATGGGAAGTGGATCATGATATGAATCCGTAAGAAGATGATGAAGTCACTTTTAGTTTGGATAGCCTTATATATGAAAGGATCCAAGTCAATGTTGGTTTAGATTGAAAACCTGAACGTGATCGGGTTCGGTTTCTTCAAAGCATGCTCAGGAGCAGACCAGGGTTGGTCAAACTAGGGTCAGACCGGGTTCGGTTTGGTCGGAACAGGTTCTGTTCAGTTGGACCTGGTTCGAGGCTGGCATATGAGTGGACCAGGTTGGTTGGACCGTGTTAGGTTGTCAGATAGGGTTGGATCCACTTCGTTTTAAAGTTGATATAGGGTTATGGTTTCTCTCTCTCAATCTTTAATGGTAATGTTGCAATCAAAGTAGTAGTAGCTGCAGCCACATTAGTAGTACCAGCAAGCAATGGCGAGATCATTGAGCTGGAGCACGGAGGCCGAAGAAGAGGCGCAGGAATGTCGACGGTGATGTTGTCTGGGTGGTTACAATATGTTTGTATTGATGTCAGATCAAACTCCACAGAGGAGAAGAAACGTCTAGGGTATCAGTGTGAAGCCTAGTTGATGATGTTGGGCAGCGTCGGGGCTGATACGTTTTGTTGGCGCTGATGAGGTAGCATCGGATTCAGGTTGGGCTACTAGCGCGTGGATTGAGGACAAGAAGGAGAGGGGGGTGGTGCTTGCAAATGGGTTGGATCTGATGTGGGTTAATGTTCATGGGATCCATGTCGAGGGCCTGGGAGTAGAGATCAACATCGAGGTCAAAGTTGTCCTCAACGAAGGTCTCCTTTTCCACCTTTTCCAGATCCAATGTTGTGGCAGTGGCACAGAAATGATGGCAATGAACAACAGCAATGATGGCGGTGGAAGTGGCAGCAATGTTTCGGCCTGGGGCTTGCAACAGCGATGATGGCGGTGGAAGTGGCAGCAATGTTTCGGCCCGGGGCTTGCGAGCGGCAACATCGTGGTGTGACTCGACGAGGAAGAAGGGTTTGGAGTTATGATTTGGGATAATGGGTCTGCTTTTATATCCATGCAGAGGGACCTTAATTTGGGAGAGGATTCGAGGAATAGAAGCAAACATTTTTACCATGATCTGGATTAAGATTTTGGTTTTGGTTTTGGGAAAGTTGTCGGTCGCCATTGATAAGAAAGGAAGAGGGGTTTTGGGTTAGGGTTTTAGATCTGGATTTCATTTTGGATTTGGATCCAGATTTGGGTTTTTTTTATTCCTTCTTCTTTATGGCTGCAGATCTAGGGTTTGGGAAAAGGAAGATCAATGCACTGATACCAAGTTAGGAAATGAGAAGCTTCTTGTATAGATTAGAATTGCAGCAAGTAAATTGAGGTCAATAGCCTCATATAAATAGGAAAAGTCTATGAAAACTTATAATATAGACCCTCAACAATCCCAATATTATACTTATACATCATATACTTAATACCTCATTTTATCAACAATCACCATATTACACTCATACATCATACATTCAACAACAACAATACTACAAAAGACACTCATTCGTGCTAGGTAGGCATGCTTCTCAGATGGCCATCATATCACATAATGAAAAATCCCTCATGTAGTGTGGATGAGGACCTATCTCCATCCCAATGCCATTATACTTATCATCTAGATAATCTATCTCTTGGTGTAAAGAGATGTCACATTTCTATACAAGAAGATACGAGATGTATAATATGAGAATATTAATTGAGCTTATAAATTATCAAAACATATAACTATTCATGCATCATCTCATGCAAATAAAATTTATTTCTATTTAACCATAAAATCTGCATCATGGACGCGATAACAATATACAAAGCAAGATTGAAATCTTTAGGTTGCTTTTCAAATTCTAGGCCCACTTGTAGGTGATCATTACATGAAGATTCTGTAGGTGATCCTTATATGAAGATTGATAATCCTAGGTGTTGAAGACCCTCAACATGACGCCTTATGTTGATCTATACCATGTAATCCACAAAGGGGTTATTCCTAATCTCCAAGTTAAAAGGAACAAAAACCACATTTAATCCTAATCGCCAAGGTTGCCGAGGGTCAATCCAAGGTGTTAATTGCTTCCTGCCGAAGTCTTGTGCCGATCAATGAGACGGATGGCGTTAGATATTCCAGGGCCACGTGGCTTTTTGCCACTTCAGATTTTGTGGACTTTGAGGATTTGACATGTGACGGTGTACATTCGGAGGACCATCGCTCATGGAATTCGAGGGGACAGCACGTACCGATGGTTCCGGAAGAAATAGTCTCTATAAGTTTGCCTCCTTTTATCACTGTGAGGGGTTACCTTCTTTATACCCTGAATTCCTCTAGTCGCGATTGTGATTCCGGATATGTCGACCGTAGAAATCAGTAGTTCAGCCTTCTCTGGTGATGACAGTGGATCAGAAAGCATATCTTCGCGAGGGGGGGTCATTCGTGAGTTCGTCGACTCTGTCATCTTCACGAGAAGCAAACCTCTGAATTCAGGGTCAACAGATGAGGTCTTACCAGAGCCGAACGTGGATATTGAAGGAATCTCCGGTTCTGAGGGATGGGGTCATGGCCGAGTAGAGAAGGAGACTAGAACCGGTGAGGTCGGGAATAGTTTGGTGAAGGAGGATCAAGAATCACTCCACGTGTCAGAAGGTGGAGGTGATCAGGGGGGTGAAGATCGGTTGGCGGAAGGGAGGAGAGACCCATGGGCGATCTCGAAGAGGCGGCACCAGAAGTCAGGATCCTCTCGGTTGTGGGTCCCTGTAAACCAGGACCATCGATGTCGGGAGGGGGGGGGGGATTCGGCTTCCTCTTGATCAGGCGCTCCAGCATACAAAGTCTATCTGAAGATATCCCGAAGATCGGAGGGATGAACCTGGCTTCGGTGTTCTACCTTCGTCGAATAGAATGATAGTTGATGTGGATAAGGCAAAAAACATCTTGGCTTCTAATGAACTTGGGTCGCTTCGGGTGGTTTATTTATTCCTCCCAAATTTGAGTTGATGCTTCCGCACTTTAGCATTCATCAAAATGCCAATCTTCCGGGGCCGCTGTGTATAATGAAGGTCAGTCTGTTCCACTTGGGCTTGTATCTTCCTCTCCATCCTTTTATAAAGGAGGTGTTGAACTGGGTGGGCTTGAGCCCTATGCAGTATGCGCCAAACTCATGGAAGCAGTTAATGAGTTTCACCGTGGTCTGTCGCGAGAGAAGGGTTCCTCTCCGCCTCAAATATTTTCAGGTGTGTTTGGGTTTTAGGGTGCTGCCCAGTCACCCCTATTGCTGGTATATCTCGCCGCATCAGGGATACCAAGTGGTGCATCGCCATCCCAATTCCATCAAAGGTTGGAAGAAGAAATACTTTATCGTCCGAGGTACTGAACCGTGGTACATCCCCACCAAATGGTCATACGAGGGCATGTCGAAGAAGGATGCCCCAACATCCCATGACGTGAGCTCGGAGGAGAGCGTCGAATTTTATAGACTTTTCGAGAACGGTGAAGGGTGCTAGTGTTAATTGGCCACAAATGTCAGAGGAGAGATTGGTTGACGCAGGCCTAAGTTTTGTTGGCTTGTGGAAGTTCCTTTGCTTTTGCCTTATTGTGCTGGTATGTTATCTTATCTGATATCTGATTTTCTCAGGAGGTGCTGGTGTGACGGTTACCCTAGCATCGGAGCCTCGGGAGGTGTTGACATTCGACCGCAAGGGTAAGAGGATGATCGAGACGCCCACCTCGGAGCACCCGAAAAAACCCAAGTCCATGGAGGTTCGTGGCTCGGAGGAGGCCCTGAGTGGACGACTGGGCGAAAGGTTGTTTAAGGCTGGCGACGAGGTTGTGGGGTTATCCGGACCAGATTGGTCAATGGGGGAGTTTTTTTCCATCATGGATTCGGAAGTGGCTCGGAAAATAGTGGAGAACATTGCTCGTCCGAAGGACAAGGAGGCTCTCGCCCAAGAGACCACAAACTCGTGTTTTCTTCGTTTTTCTCAAGGGGCCATACTGGTAAGTGTTCAAGTGTTTTGCCTTGTAAGTTTGTCCGTTCCTTGCTAATTTCTTAGGTTTTCCTTGTAGGCCACCCTCTATGGTGCCGAGATGGAGAGGCAGTATGAGCGCTTACTCGAACTCGCGAAGTAGAAGGCAGAACAGTATAAGAAAAGATGCCAGGCGGAACGCAAGCGTGTCGAGGTCTTAGAAAAGAAGGTGAAGGAATTGGAGAAGAGGTTGGCGGGACCAAGGGATGACCTGGATGAGGAACGATCTCCCCACAGGGCTCTGTTGGACGAGAAAGAGGCGCTGGAGCGCGAATTGGCTAAAGCCCAGTCAGAGTTAGTGGGGGCCCCAGATGAGATTGTCGATGGTGAGGAGCGTGGTTTCAAACAATCCATCGAGCGGGTCCAACAGGTATATCCTCATCTTCGCCTTGACCATCTTAAATACGACCCAGAATTTGTCACTTCTCCCGCGACTCCTCGTGCGATTCCCTTCAATATAGGGGATGGTGTCGGTCCCACTCATGGGGCCTTTGAAGATGTAAGTGATGAATGCGCTCGTCTGCCCTCACCGGGGGTTTCACCCACGACCCCCGTCAAGATTCCTTCGGAGTTGGGATCAGATGCCAGATCTATTCCGGGGTCATAGGAGGGGTCGGTGTTCGTTCGGCTTCTGGGGAGGAGCCCTCCTCGCTTTAGCTTTCATTTTTTGATGTATTTTGCCGAACACGGACTGACCACTACCTATAGTACTGGATTATTTTGGATGAAATGATCGGAGTATCATCAAGCCTTGATTTTGTTGTTAACTTCGAGATTTTTTATGATCTTTCAGGGTCGGATTGTCGTCTTGGATGGAGGCATTGGAGATTTGGGCCTCGTTCACGATTGAGAACGCGTAGGACTCCGGGCTTTCGTTACTTCGAGACACAGAGTGGGAATTCATAGGGTCTCGCTGACGGGAAAACCAACGGTCTATGGACCCGCATATTCCATGCTTGCCACGTGAGTGCACAATCTTCGATGTCTCTTTCATGCCTATATATTGCTTTCTTCTGCCTGCTCACCCTTCACAATTTTTCCATCATTGTCTTCGTTACCCCCTTCTCAATTATATTTTTCTCCCAGTCATGGTTTCTGCTGCGCTTCTGATGGAATATTGGCAAGTTAGGAAGGCTGAGAAGGAGACGGCCGAGACTAAGGCCAGAGTCGACGCCATGTAATGCCCCAAATTCCAAACACAGGCAATTCGTAGCAAATACAAGATCTTTTACTTCAAATTCGTACAAATTTTGCAAGGAATTTAAAACTTTTTTCTTTATACAACATTGTTTGTTACATATACACAGCGAAAGTTACAAAAATATACAACTTTAATATTCAATAACTTTAATCTGGCAATAATCATCAGTATCAACTCATCTTTGTGTCCTTTGCTAATCCAAGTCCTTCATTAGAGAACTGTGGGCACGTCAGTTGCATACAACTGACGCAATGCTATAATACAGCGATTCTTCTACTTTAGCAAACACAAACTTGAATTCACAATAAAGTGGAAAAAGTGACTACCCTAAACATGTCAGTGTATGATATGAACTTAATGCCTAATGCAGACATTACACTACAATGCACTAATGCATACTTGTTCGGATTCTATGCATCCCATACTACATAGGTCCGAAGGCAAGCCCTTATCGTACTCCTCATTATATGGTTTAATCCCTCGCCATGCACAACCTACTACAATAACAAAAACAAGGTTTAGACATTCTACGAGTACGGATTCCAGTCCCAGAGTCCACCATCAAACAATACAGAATTCTCGTCGTACGAACTTCCGCAAGTGCCCCTCTAGCTCCGGTATACGCATATAAATTGGAGATCGGCCTTCCATCTGCCCGACTATTCATGATCCTGGAGTCCACCGTCAAATCAATCGTAGTCCTGGATTTAATTAAGGTTTGTCTCACATCGCAAGCAACCACAGTCCCGGAGTCCACCGTCAAACTGGGTCTATAGTCATGGAGTCCACCGTCAGACTATATAGAGGCGCCCCACTTACGTTTGCCCAAGTTTCATCACATCTTCTCCTAGTGCCTAATCCTTAAATTAAACATGAATAATGATATCACCTAGAGCTAACTTACCCTCCTACCGGTCTTAAACAATATACCGAGAATGGTAGCCCATATTGGCCACTTCTCAAATCTCAATAATTACTTTCATTACTTTGCCGGTTGCTGGATCTCACTTAACCGCTAGTATTCACAATTCATGTTCACAACATCATGGGTTATCTATGCCCTCTTTATTCACATTTTGGAATTTCATTCATTCACATATCCATTCATTTTCTTATTCACACAACTTAGTTATTTGCATAATTAGTTTCATAGTCTTATTCGACAATTTCAAATCAACATTCAATAACAATTTATCAAATCAAATTATTGTAGACAATTTCTTGGTTAACAAACCAAACCATTCACTTTAATCATATTCAATGCTCTTTCAATTAATAGAACATTTTTCATGTTTTTCTATATTTCAAGCGTATTTCTGAATACAAAAGTTCTTTAAGATTAAAACACTATTTCTTAATACAAAATCTCTTTAAGATTAATCACTAGAAATTCCTGATTTTAATCTCATACTTATGCTTTGATTTTACCTCGACCATTTCTTTAATTCGATGGATTAATATACATGAAATTTCACAAAGCAGTTATCTAAATTTGTATTCTAAAATCAACTCTTAAATCATGTGTATTTCTCATTTAAAAATTTTAATTCAAAACTAATCTAATACATTATTTAATATGAATATGACTTTTAATTCCCAAAATATATCTTAGAATAATGTGAAATTATTTCCAAGGATTCTAATAACATTCTAAAATATTTCTATAAAATTTTCCAACTTTAAAACTTGGAAAAGATCATAGTCCTGGATTTAATTAAGGTTTGTCTCACATCGCAAGCAACCACAGTCCGGAGTCCACCGTCAAACTGGGTTTATAGTCCGAGAGTCCACCGTCAGACTACATAGAGACGCCCCACTTACGTTTGCCCAAGTTTCATCACATCTTCTCATAGTGCCTAATCCTTAAACTAAACATGGATAATAATATTACCTAGAGCTAGCTTACCCTCTTACCGTTCTTAAACAATATAACGAGAACGATAGCCCAAAATGGCCACTTCTCAAATCTCAGTAATCACTTTCATCACTTTGCCGGTACCTGGGTCTCACTTAGCCTATAGTATTCACAATTCATCATGGGTTACTCATACCCTCTTTATTCACATTTTTGAATTTCATTCATTCACATATCCAATCATTTTCTTATTCACACAACTCAGTTATTTGCATAACTAGTTTCATAGTCTTATTCGACAATTTCAAACCAACATTGAATAACAATTTATCAAATCAAATTATTGTAGACAATTTCTTGGTTAACAAACCAAATCATTCACTTTAATCATATTCAACGCTCTTTCAATTAATAGAACATTTTTCATGCTTTTCTATACTTCAAGTGTATTTCTTAATACAAAAGTTCTTTAAGATTAAATCACTATTTCTTAATACAAAATCCCTTTAAGATTAATCACTAGAAATTCTTGATTTTAATCTCATACTTATGCTTTGATTTTACCTCGACCATTTCTTTAATTCGATGGATTAATATCCATGAAATTTCACAAACCAGTGATCTAAATTTGTATTCCATAATCAACTCTTAAACATTTGCATTTACCATTTTAAATTTTAATTCACAACTCATCTAATACATTATTTATTATGAATATGACTTTTAATTCCCAAAATATATCTTAGAATAATGTGAAATTATTTCCAAGGTATCTAATAACATTCTAAAATATTTCTATAAAATTTTCCCAATTTTAAAACTTGGAAAAGATCATAAAATAATATAAAACCCAAAAATGTGCTCGGATTCGAACCCAGGACCACCTAACAACCAAACCACACACACAAACTGGTGAGGTGATATAGACTAGCCCGAGTTTCTTTTATACCCCGAATAATCTAATTCATTGATTTCCAAAAATTTCACAAAAAGGCAGAGCCTCCCGAGCTTCGAACCCGCAATCAAGAAATCCCCCAAGCGCAAGCGCTAACCATTATGCCCAAGCATCAATCCTGATCATATATGGGTTCAAAACCTTTTAACTCAACTTTCTGTTTTCATCTCCTTTTAATTTGTTCGTCTATTTTGATTTCTATCGTTTTCCATCATAATTAATACTACTAAATTACATTTCTAAACTTCTAGAAATGCTTTCTCAGTGATTTTATCTATATTAGAGCGAAGTTTTGCACAAATAATTTAAATAGTAATTTTAAGAACTTTTATACCCATATACTTTTATTAATCAAAAAGACTACTTTTTATAATAACTAACATGAATATATTTTTCTTTTAGAAATTTATTATGAATTTATGGAAAATTCACACATCTCTTTTGAATTATAATCTACCCCAATTTTTACACAATTTTTAGGCATAAGTTAACAACTTTATATGCACATACAATTTATATACATGATCTAATCATGGTATACTACCATACACATGACATCATTACAAAACACTCTAATAGAAATTTTGGTTTGACCACATGACAAATTCTATATTGAAAATTTCAAATAGTAAGCATTAATTTCTCATATTCTTCTACTACTAAAATTCTATATGTCAACACAACATGCATCATAACAAGTTTAGAACCTAAAGAACTCATGCCAAAATTTTTATTTCAAACACAATTTATCTAAGCATGCATTCTACAAACAACTAGAAAGTAAAAGAAGCACCTACCTCTTTTTTGATGCAAATAGTAAGCAGAACTACTAGAAAAATGCTTCAAAGCTCCCAAGCACAAAATCCCATCCTTCTCCTCCTCTAGCGATGAAAAAATCGAAATCTCCCTCTTTCTCTCTTTTGTATTTATTTTGAGTTGTGTTGTTCATGACAAAAGTATGGACTATTTATAGAAAAATTGTGTGGTTAAAATAGCTCCCTACTTCCCAAAATAACTCCCCACTCACAACTCTCTCCCACTCTCTCCTCATTCTCCATTAGGCCGGCCAACTCCTCGTGGGAACAAACACGTGCACGTGTATCAAATGTGCACACTACTTCTCATACAATTTATTATTTTTAGTTTATTATTAAGTTAGGGGTATGTTACACATGACAAGTGTACTAGATTTCAAATGTTCATTTAAGTGCAAAAATAATTATGAGCCTCAATTTGTAATTAATTTTTATTGGGCTACAAAATAGATTTAGGCCTAATGGATTTAAAAATAAATCACACAATTGTGACTAGAAAAATGAGAAGAAAAATACCCATGATTCAAGAATATTTTAGGAACCAACACGTGCACTGCAAACACGTGCGTTCGCACGTAAAAAAAATTAAAATACGGAATGGATTTGATAAACGGGAAATTTTTTATAAATAATTGAAATATGACATACGAAAAATACATTTCACTATTTTATATATACAGCAATGTAATCAACACATACATAGAAAATACGTGCATCTCACGTATAAATATATTTGAGTCAAAATATGAGAAAAATGAATTTCAATTTATAAAATGAACTCGAACAAGTTATAAAAATAAGCAATTGAAATACGTAGAATTATTACAAGTAACGGTGGAATATACGTAATCGTCACGCGTATTGAAAGCACGTGCAGTGCATGTAAAAACACAAAGTTTAAAATAAATGTTTGAGTTGGCTAAAAATAGGATAAAAATAAATTTTGAGATGACGGAAAATGTATAAATAATTGAAATGCAGGAATACGTAGGAAATTTATATTAAAATACGTTATGAATATTATTTATAATATTGCAAAATACAAGTGTGTAACACCCGTGGGCAAAATTGTCATAACTTAATTTTGCAGGGTGTTACAGGCCAAGGCTAAGGCTAAAGCTGAGGCCAAGGCTAAGGCTAAAGTTGAGGCCGAGGCTAAGGACAAGGTTGACCCTCTGTTGTGCAATCTAGATGATCTAAATAAGTAGATAAACTAGACACAAATTAAAAACCTCGCAAGTGTACGAATCGTTTGGAGAAGCGTAGCGGCAAGCAAGGGTCGATCCCACAGAAAAATTGTAGAAATTAACTTACTAATCAATAAAACCGAATTAAAAACCTTAAAGTGTTGTTTTGAAAAAGATTAAAATGAAATGAAAAGATAAAAATATAAATAAGTCGCATCACAAATTGAGTCACAAGTGTCTATTAAAGTAGTTGGGTTTTGATCTCCACCAATAGTCAGTAATGCTGAGTTATCCACTACTCTTATTACTCGTGTTTGTTCCTTAAAGGGCATGGTATCTACTCCTTAAAGTTAATGTTTCCCTATGCCAAGAATTGGGCATGGTATCTACTCTAATTCGTTTCTTTCATTAAGTATTTAGCATGGTATCTACTAAGTTCCACTTAAAGAAAACATAAGAACAATGGAAACGAACAAACACTTGAAGTTCTAGAAATTGGTATCAGATCTAGATCCTTCAAGTTGATTAAACCAAGAACCCCTAGAGATTCCCTTGTTACAAGTTATGAGCACGAGATACGGGTCGTCTCAATATACTCATATAACAGCTTCAGATCTACACTGCACAACTTGATAATCTTAAGTTCTGTATCTCAGTCGACTGGCTGTCACTTCAGTCGACTGCCCTTAGAACATCTGAACAAGTTTGTTTTATGTAAATTGTTATTCTTTTAATCTGGTTTAATCAATAAATAATAGAGTAGCATTTAGAAGAATATAAGCATTACATGACTACGGTTTCAATCTACCCAACTATGAAATTAGTTGCACATAATACAACCTTTATTGATTAATATAATAGAGTTCATGACTACAATAGAAATAAAAACTAAAGAGAAAGAACAGAAGAACACTGATTTGTATGATGTTGCGCTTTAGCCCAATCAGCAGTCGACTTGTTCTCCTTCTTTGATGCTGATATCGTGAGTCTTGCTGATCGATGGATCCCCTCTCCGAGCTCTCTGAAATTCGGCCTCTTGGTTGATATTTATAGAACAAGGGAAGAGAATTAGGGTTTGTACTTTTTGCAGAGAAGTCCTCTTCTTTTGATTATTTCTTTCCTTATTTTCATCTGCATCTTTATATCTTTCTCTTTTCTTCTTTTCTTCCTTATATGCTCACCACGTGCTCTTACTTTGATTGTTGGAGAAGTTATTATTTGCAGAAAACACCTGGGTTTGGATGACTTAATTTTTGATTCGGATTTGGATGAGGATGCATCTGTTCTTATCTTCTGACTCGCCGCATACCAGTCGACTGGTGTTGGATGTAAGTCGACTGTGTCGAGACATCTGGAAATTCATAATTAATCAGTCCAGTCGACTGTCTTTAAGAACCAGTCGACTTATACTAAGTAGTTTCTGTGTATCATCCTCAAAGTCCTGAATCTGCTTTGTTTTGTTGTTTTAGGCTGTTTCCTATGGAAAAAGAGAAAAGAAGCGTAAATACCACATATAGAGCATTTAAATGTCTAATTGCCTTAAGATTATTGCTCCTAAAAGTGAATAATATTTGGTTCATCAAATACCCCCAAACTTAGCTTTTGCTTGTCCTCAAGCAAACTAAAATTATGAACAAGGGGAAAATAATAGTACTCACCCTTCATACCAAGAAAATGTCTCATTATGCAAGCATCACAATTTTGCAATCAAAGTTATAAACAATTTGCAAATGAAGTAAAAACAAGTATACCCACTTTCTCCAGTGCAATTGTTTAGTCATAATCCCCAACTCAATCATACTTGTCATGCAATTAATGTAGTTATAGTATGCAACTACTCAATCTGTGATTATTCCTTTTCTCTACTACAAACCGAGTAGCAAACTAGAGTTTATATATATATATATATATATATATATATATATATATATATATATATATATATATATATAGTCTCTTCTTTAAAGTTGTCACTTGCCTTTTGACGCGAATGCAAAACATTTCTGATGAATCCACCCGGTTACTCAACAAGTCACAAACTTTAAAGTGCTTTGCATACTCATATTTCAAGCTGCCGTTTGACGTAAAGGTAAACATTGGTGATGAATACCCCTAGTTACTAAGCACTCAAAACATTGGAGTAGATTGACTTTATTCAATTTTTTTATTTTTATTTTTTTTCTATTTTTTTTATTTTTTTATTTTTATTGTTTTTTTTATTACTCTATTTACTTAAACTCTGTTTAGGACTAGATCAAAGGGGATAATCACTAGAAAAAGCATCACAATTGTTTTTTTTATGTATAATCGCATGACTCATACAATTTTGTAAGGAATTATGAAACTCAACAATCCTAAAGTAAATAAGTATCCTTACTATTACTTTATAAGAAATTGTTTATCCTAAAAAAAAAAAAAAATCAAAAGACTCCAAATGTAACTAACTAATACCCCCAAACTTAGATGGAACATTGTCTTCAATGTTCGCACAAAACTTAAGATATAAGCATATGTTACCAACTAGTTTGAAGGAAAGAAAATAAAGAAATAAAGAAATGATTAAAGAAATAAAATAAATAGAGAGTGTAAATACTCCCCTGAAAATTGGGTTGCCTCCCAATAAGCGCTGTGTTTCTTGTCTTCAGCTAGACTCGATGAGTTTGTGCTATGTATTGAATGGATCGCGGCTCAAAACTCATCTTATTATAAGGTTTTCCCCTATGCCCATTCACCTTTGAACGTTTGATTTTTCGTCAACGCTCTATGTGGGGAAACCTCTGCAACAATGTCTGGACCGTACCATCTTGACATAAGCCTATCTGCAATGGTCCACCTTAGTGCACCGTTGTGTTCTTGCAAGACTCCCTGTAGCCTCGCTTCTTCATGCATGCTCAATTTTGCAGTAGCTGTCACAGCTACTGTCTGGTTTTCCCCCAAATATTCATGTCGTGGCTTCAGCTCCTCATCTGGTTGCCTGGTAGCAGTCGACTTATTCCATTCATCAGTCGACTTGTTCTGTTCATCAGTCAACTTGTCCTGGCAAACACAAGTGTTATCAGATACCAATTTTTCAAATGCAGGTGCAAGCTTACCTGAATATGACGTTGGAGTTTCAAGGTGATGTACTGTCTCTGCCATCCTCCAGTCATCGTATTCCTGTTCAACATGAGATAATGTTAGAGGGTGTGTAACTGTTTCTTGTAATGGATCAACACTATGTTCCTGAAATGTTTGGTCACAAATTTCCTGAACCACATCAACATTATAACATTCATGATCATCGTGTGGAAATTGTGGTGCATCAAACATTTTAAACTCAATCTCTTCCTCTAGTGTTGTCCTTGATTGGAGCTGTTCTTGTCCTCCAGGGTTAGGTATGGTTTGTGATGGGAATTCTCCTGCCTTTCTTTCACTTAACTCCGTAGCAATTTGACCAATTTGAATTTCCAATTTTTGAATGGCCTGTCCTTGTTGATTGCTTGTTTGCTGTTGCTGTTGGAGTAATTGAAGAATGGTGGATTCGAAATCCAACTTCTCCTGTTCTTGTGCTGGCCTATCATACCCATTCCCACCCTGGAATTGCTGCGTATGCCCTGGTGCGAATTGATTGCCTTGATGGTTTTGCCACCCTGGGTTATACGTGTTTGAAAAGAAATTGTTCTGGGGCGGGTACATTCCCTGTTCTACGTAGTGTGCGTGCTCCTGATCTGCGAAAGAAAACATGCGACATGAATTAGTTGTATGATTAGAATGAAAACAAATTGCACAAATTTCTTTTGGTTGGCTTTTTATGCCACCCAACGTTGAATTCACAAGCATATCAATCTTTTTGTTCATGGTTTCCATTTCTAATTGCATGTTATTATGAGAAATTTTGTATACTTCCTGTTTTTTCGAAAGACCCCTCCTTGTGGAGAATTGTTGTGAGTTCTCGCTGAGTTCTTCAAATAGCTCTATGGCCTCCTCAGCACTCTTCCTCATCAACATTCCATTGCACGCTGAATCTACAATTGCTTTGTTAGCGTCATTTAAGCCCTCATAAAATGATTGTACCTGATCATCCTTAGGTATGTTGTGCGTAGGACACTTGAGAAGCTTGTTTTTAAAGTCCTTCCATGCCTCGAAAAACAAATTGCCATCTTTTTGTTGGAAAAGTAGAATTTTCCCTTTTTAGTTGTCTGGTCTTCTGAGCTGGAAAGAACTCCTCCAAGAATTTTGTTGCCAATTGCTCCCATGATTGAATTGATCCTGGTTCCAAAGAATTATACCCCAATTTAGCATTAAGTTTTAAAGAAAAAGGAAACAAGATTAACCTGATTTGTTCAGGGGTAAGCCCTTGGACGCTTTGTGTCCTGCAAAGATCAAAGAAATCTTGCAGATGTAGGTGCGGATCTTCATCTAGTCTACCATTGAAGTGGGGAACCATTTTGAGTAATTGAGGAGATAGGTGCAAATTCCCTGTGACATTAGGTTGAAAAGCTATGCAAGAAGGGTTCTCAATATTCGTTGGAGTGAATTTATCTTGCATTGGTACTCGATTTGATACTTCCACCCCCATCGTTGCTTCTGGAATTCTTCGCTGTACAGTCGACTGGTCCTTGGAGACAGTCGACTGGTCTGATTCTGTGCAAAGTTTAACCTGAAAGAAAATATAAGAAAAGAAAAAGAAGAAATAAAATAAAATAAAAAGAAAAAGATTTTACTGATTTGTAAGTTAAAATGCTAACAATCCCCGGCAACGGCGCCAAAAACTTGTTGTGCAATATAGTTGATCTAAATAAGTAGATAAACTAGACATAAATTAAAAACCTCGCAAGTGTACGAATCGTTTGGAGAAGCGTAGCGGCAAGCAAGGGTCGATCCCACAGAAATTGTAGAAATTAACTTACTAATCAATAAAACCGAATTAAAAACCTTAAAGTGTTGTTTTGAAAAAGATTAAAATGAAATGAAAAGATAAAAATATAAATAAGTCGCATCACAAATTGAGTCACAAATGTCTATTAAAGTAGTTGGGTTTTGATCTCCACCAATAGTCAGTAATGCTGAGTTATCCACTACTCTTATTACTCATGTTTGTTCCTTAAAGGGCATGGTATCTACTCCTTAAAGTTAATGTTTCCCTATGCCAAGAATTGGGCATGGTATCTACTCTAATTCGTTTCTTTCATTAAGTATTTAGCATGGTATCTACTAAGTTGCACTTAAAGAAAACATAAGAACAATGGAAACGAACAAACACTTGAAGTTCTAGAAATTGGTATCAGATCTAGATCCTTCAAGTTGATTAAACCAAGAACCCCTAGAGATTCCCTTGTTACAAGTTATGAGCACGAGATACGAGTCGTCTCAATATACTCTTATAACAGCTTCAGATCTACACTGCACAACTTGATAATCTTAAGTTCTGTATCTCAGTCGACTGGCTGTCACTTCAGTCGACTGCCCTTAGAACATCTGAACAAGTTTGTTTTATGTAAATTGTTATTCTTTTAATCAGGTTTAATCAATAAATAATAGAGTAGCATTTAGAAGAATATAAGCATTACATGACTACGGTTTCAATCTACCCAACTATGAAATTAGTTGCACATAATACAACCTTTATTGATTAATATAATAGAGTTCATGACTACAATAGAAATAAAAACTAAAGAGAAAGAACAGAAGAACGCTGATTTGTATGATGTTGCGCTTTAGCCCAATCAGCAGTCGACTTGTTCTCCTTCTTTGATGCTGATATCGTGAGTCTTGCTGATCGATGGATCCCCTCTCCGAGCTCTCTGAAATTCGGCCTCTTGGTTGATATTTATAGAACAAGGGAAGAGAATTAGGGTTTGTACTTTTTGCAGAGAAGTCCTCTTCTTTTGATTATTTCTTTCCTTATTTTCATCTGCATCTTTATATCTTTCTCTTTTCTTCTTTTCTTCCTTATATGCTCACCACGTGCTCTTACTTTGATTGTTGGAGAAGTTATTATTTGCAGAAAACACCTGGGTTTGGATGACTTAATTTTTGATTCGGATTTGGATGAGGATGCATCTGTTCTTATCTTCTGACTCGCCACATACCAGTCGACTGGTGTTGGATGTAAGTCGACTGTGTTGAGACATCTGGAAATTCATAATTAATCAGTCCAGTTGACTGTCTTTAAGAACCAGTCGACTTATACTCTGTAGTTTCTGTGTATCATCCTCAAAGTCCTGAATCTGCTTCGTTTTGTTGTTTTAGGCTGTTTCCTATGGAAAAAGAGAAAAGAAGCATAAATACCACATATAGAGGATTTAAATGTCTAATTGCCTTAAGATTATTGCTCCTAAAAGTGAATAATATTTGGTTCATCACCCTCGAGTTAAGGCGGGGGGTGAAGGCTGGGCTGAAGTGGAGAAGAAGGCAGCCAAGGGGAAGGCCGGGTCGGGCGAGGCGGAGGTTGCGATGACTGAGGACCCCAAGGAGAAGAAAACAAAGGGGGGATCCTCGAAGCGCCCCCATTCCCCTTCTTCGGTTGAGCCTCCGCAGAAGAAGAAGGGTAAGGACCCGAAATATCTCTTATTGGGAAGAACTCTATTTTCCCATCAACTCATAGCGCTTTCTCTACCTATTAGCTCCATAACAAAGAAAGAAAGAACTCTCTCAACCGCACCCTAGTGTTGACCCCCTGAACGTTACGGGGTCATCGGTTGTCGTCATGGGAACCCTGCAATCGGGTGGTGGGACGACCCCGAAGCTGCCCTCTTCGACGAAGGCATGGAATCCCCCTTGGACTATCTCGGAGGTGGATTTGACAACGGACCATGCGAATGCTGTCTAGGTGGTCAAAATCCGGTCACTCCCAGAGAATTGATGCCCTAAAGAGGGAGAATCAGGAGGAAGTCTACGCTCGTTGGGCTCAGGCTTCGGTCCTGGTAGGGGTCTTTTGTCTATTGTCGATGTCTTTCTTCAATTTTTAATCTCCTCTAACATTTCCTTTCTGCAGGCTAGTGTCACTGGGGGTTGAGCTAAGGCGGGTACTCGGAGCGATGCTCGTGTGGGCCCAGGATTCCGAGGAGAACTATAGGGATTTGGTGTGCCAAAATCAGGAGCTTTGACGGGCCGTCAAGGATGCCGAGAAAGAGTTGGAAGAGGAGAAAAAAGCTCGGCAGGAGTTGATGACCGAAAAGGAGGGATGGTTTGAAGATCGTCTGGCATGGCAAGCTGGAGAGAAAAGGTTGCGAGGCAAGTTGGATGAGGTGGCTCAGTGGGCACTAAGGACAAGAAAGAGTTGGACAAGACTGTGCTACAGGTGCTCGACGCCCTGAACGTAGGGTACAACATGCCCCTTACGCATGTCCAGATAAGTTATCCGGGCATCAAAATCGAGGGCTTTGCCTTTAATGCAAAAATTGAGAACCTGTAGTGGACGGCCGAGCGGGATGTCACACCCATTGAGAAAGGACCTCTCATCTCTAAGGGGAAAGGATTCACTGCACGAAGCTGTTAATAAGTCATTTGTATCTCTGCCTTCTTGAGGACTGGCCACCACCTTTGTACTTTTTTCATTATGAATGAAACTTGTCTCTATTCTCTTTCCTTCTTGTTTTTCTATTAGGCACTATCGGGCCAGGGCAGTAGCTGAGATCTCACAAGTTGATGCGCTGACCATGTGAATGGTTATGTCTGCTCACGTCACTAACTTCGCGATAATCGAGATTACTGCATGCTTTGGAAGTTGGGGCGTTGACTATTTGAACACGAATTTGATGAGGTGGTTGGCTGAGTTGCCTATAAAATCCCATGGCCCCAAACCATTCGTTCCCAAAAAGTGACTGTTTCCTTGATGGAGTTTTCAGAGAGCAGATTGAGTCCTCAAGTTTTGACTTTGGAAGGCTCATAGGGCTGAGGTCTTGTCTTGGCTTGCTCGACTTGGATTTGAAGATCGGTAATAGTTGTGACTGAGACTTATATCAGAGGACTCTTTCTCCTTCTCTTTAGTTTTTCTTAGCTGACCTAGGGATGCGGAGTTACCTATATCAGAGGACTTTTCATCCTTCCCTTGAGATTTTCTTAGTGGGTCGGATGGAGTAACAGAGGTTCGGGCCATTTTTGGCTTCAACTTCCACCCTCCCCCAGAGATTCCCGTGCCGTGGTGGTGAGGGAGACTGATGAGCTGAGAGGGGCCTGGTGCCTTTTCATGAGTGCCTCTCTTCTTCGTAATGGAGTCCTAGGGTCAACTACCAAGGTGCCTTCACCTGTTTCTTCTCCTAAATGTGTGGGGATTAGCTTGTGCTCCGTGGTACGAAGTGAATCATGTATAGATGTAGGTTTAGCTTTCAACATTTTGTGTGCCTTTTGCGGATTGGCCATCGTCTTTGTAATAATCTTTTGATCAATAAAACTTATATTTTTAGTAAATCGACTTGTTTTTGTTGAACTCTGAGATGTTGACTTCATGGTAGTGGAAAGGTCTGCATTAAGTTCGGGGTTGGGGAGATTCCCGGGTTCTAGATATAGCATAGAAAACCCCCTAGTTCTTGGAGCTGAGGTGCTCTTTTTGAGACTTAGACTTAGCAGTGAGAATTGCGTAAGACTCAGAGTCGATGTGCTCTGTTGATATACTCTTTCTGTGGTTTTGACATAGCAGTGAGAACTGCGTAAGACTCAGAGTCGAGGTGCTTTGTTGAGGCACTTTTTCCGAGGTTTAAACTTAGTAGTGAGAATTGCGTAAGACTCAGAGTCGATGTGCTCTTTTCAAGGTTTAAACTTAGCAGTGAGAACTAAGTAAGACTCAAAGTCTAGGTGCTTTTTTGAGACACTCTTTCCGAGGTTTAAATTTAGCAGTGAGAACTACGTGAGACTCAGAGTCGAGGTGCTCAGTCGAGGTACTCTATTCGAGGTTTAGCAGTGAGGACTGCGTAAGACTCAGAGTCGAGGTGCTCTGTTGAAGCACACTTTTCGAGGTTTTAGACTTAGCGCGAGAACTGCGTAAGACTCAGAGTCGAGGTGCACTGTTGAGGCACTTTTTTTTTAGGTTTTATACTGAGCATTGAGAAATGCGTAAGACTCAGAGTCGAGGTTCTCTATTGAGGAACTCCTTCCGAGGTTTAAACTTAACAGTAAGAACTGCATAAGACTCAGAGTTGAGGTGCTAAGTCGAGGTGCTCTTTTCGATGTTTAAAATAGCAGTGAGAACTGCGTAAGACTCAGAGTCGAGGTGCTCTGTTGAGGCACTCTTTCCGAGGTTTAAGTTTTGTTTTGAAAAAGAGTAAGCTAAGATTGATTGACGAAACTGAAAGTAAATTTATTTGGTGGTCGTTGAAAGTTGACACTTATTACATTTGCCTTGTTACGAGTTTGAATCATTTTAATGGCTTTCATAGAACTCAATCAGTTGCTCCGCATTCCAAGTTCTCTTGACGGCTTCCACACAGGTCTTCAAGTCGGTAGGTCCCCGGACGGACCACTTTGGAGACCTTATAAGGGTCTTCCCAATTTGGAGTGAGTTCTACTTTCTTGGTCGGTTCAGAGATGGCAAGGCTTCGGAGCACAAGGTCGCCCTCTTTTATGTTGGTCGGTCGCACCTTTTGATTATAGGATCGCTCGACCCTCTGTTGGTAAATGTTCCTTCTGATAGCTAATTTTTCACGCACCTTATCAAGGAGATCAAGGTTTGCTCTTAGGCCCGCCGAGTTGGAGCTTTCAGCGAAGCTTATGATGCATGGAGAAGGGAGACCAACTTTCAGAGGAATGACTACCTCGGTACCGAAAGTTAGGTTGAACGGGGACTCGCCAGTTGGAATTATTTTTGTTGTTTGGTAGGACTACAACACGCTCGGTAACTCCTTGACCCATAGGCCTTTCGGTGAGTTGTCTAGGCGTTTCTTCAGTCCGTCCTGGATCTACTTGTTGGCGTTCTCTACATGGCCATTGCACTGAGGGTGCGAGAAAGAAGAACCTTTGCTGGATCCCTAGGTCGGCACAAAACTTGCAGAAGTTTTTGTATGCAAACTGGGTACCATTTTCGGTGATAAGAATCCAAGGGATGCCAAATCGACAAACGATGTTCTTCCAAAAGAATTATTGCGATTGATGCTCGGTTATGGTGGCAAAGGGTTTTGCCTTGACCCACTTGGTCAAATATTCTATGGCGACGATGAGGAAGTGCCTCTGGCCAGTCCGGTCCCCTTTGCTATGTGGGTAATGGACCTAGTCGTTCCTTCCAATATGTTGCTTCTGGGAAATTCGAGCGGAGGAGCCGAACACGTGCAAGGTATTGGATCATTCGGGCGTCTCGAGCCTCATACTCCCCAAAAATCTGATTGATGATCAGCTGGGAGTCGTTAAAGACACTCACGCATTTGGCTTCCGCTTTATGGGCTAAGAGGAGTCCTGTGATCACTGATCGTATTCTGCCTCATTGTTGGAGGCCGGGAAGTTGAGGCGAATAGAGTATTGGAGAATGAAGGCATCTGGGCCCGTAAGTATGACTCTGGCTCCGCTTTCACCTTCGCAGGATGACCCATCAACGTAGATTTCCCACTTTGGCTTGTTTTCTCTAACTTCGGATGTATCGGGGATGGTACACTCAATTATGAAGTCAACGAGTGCTTGACCCTTGATCACAGTTCGGGGCTTATAGCTGATGTTGTGTTGGCTCCACTCAACGGACCATTTGATCAAATGACCCGACGTCTCGAGTTTATGGAGCACTTGCTTGAGAGGTTGATCCGTAAGACTTGAATGGACTAGGCTTGGAAGTATGGGCAAAGCTTTCTCGCCACCATCAAAAATGCGTATGCAATCTTCTCTACCTTAGAGTACCTGAGCTCAGCATCGCAGAGGATCTTACTGACATAATAGATCGGCTTCTGTAACTTGCTTTCCTCCCGAACCAAGACATATCTAAGAGCCTGCTCGGATGCAGTCAGGTATGGAGATAGAACTTTGCCTGGCTCAGGTTTGCTGAGGAGCGGGGGATTGGCTACGTATGCCTTCAATTGGTCGAAGGCTTGTTGTTGGGGCTCCCCCGACTCGAAGTTTTTAACTCCCCTGAGGGCTTTGAAGAATGATATTGACTTCTCTCTGGATTTAGAAAGAAAGTGACCGATAGCAGCTAACCGACCCGTAAGGCGCTGTACTTCCTTGACATTTCTTAAAGGGGACATGTCTAATATGGCCCGAATTTTTTTAGGGTTGGCTAATATTCTCCATTGGTTGACCATGAATTTGAGAAACTTTCCAGATGTTACATTGAAGGCGCACTTCGAAGGATTTAGCCGCATGTCATGAGACCGAAGGGCCCCGAATGCTTCTTCAAGATCTTTCACATGATCCCGACCCTTGAGGCATTGGACGAGTATTTCATCCACATACACTTCCATGTTCTGACCTATTTGAATTCTAAAAACCCGATTTACGAGTCCCTGGTAAGTACCTCCGGCGTTCTTTAGCCCGAAGGGCATGACGCGGTAGCAATATAGCCCCTGGTCAGTCACAAAAGCTATCTTGGGGATGTCTGGAGGGTACATCCTGATTTGGTTGTATCTCAAGAAAGCGTCCATGAAACTGGGAAGCTCGTGCCCGGACGTTGGATCAATAAGGGTATTAATGCTTGGGAGAGGGAAAGGATCATTCGGGAAGGCCTTGTTGAGATCCGTGAAGTCGATGCAGATCCTCCACTTCCTGTTGGGCTTCTTAACCATTACAACGTTGGCCAGCCACTCTGGGTAGGTTACCTCTTGAATGGACTTGGCAGAGAGGAGTTTCTGTCCCTCTTCCTTAGCCACTTACTGTCGATCAGGGGTGAATTTACGGTGCCTCTCCTGCACTGGTTTGGATTCCGGAAGAATGCTCAACCTATGCATTATAAGATACTCGGAGATCCCAGGCATATTCGAAGGCACCCATGCGAATATATCCTGACTTCGAATGACGCAGTCAATGATATCTTGAATTAGGACTTGAGGAAGGGATCAACTCACTTGGAACCACTTGGATGGGTCATCTTTGGAGAAGAGGACATCTTCTAGTTCATCGACTAGCTCCGAGCCAATTGTACTCCTTTCAAAGGGGATCTCAACTGTATCAATGGGCAGGACTAGTGACCCTATAGCGTCCATGTAGTAGATTCGGGAAGCCTCCTGATTACCTCGGACGATTCTGACCCCACGTTCGGTGGAGAATTTCATCTTCATATAGTATGCCGAGGGTACTGCTTGGAGGGATGCAAGACCGAATCGACCGAGGATAGCATTGTAGGCGGCTTGAACATTTACCACCATGAAGTCCATGGTTTCAGTTCGGGAAGCCGGAGCCTGTCCGGCCGTAATGTCAATGGTTACGATTCCCTCTCTCTGGACGGGGGTGCCTGAAAATCCTTGAAGCGTGTACCCCACCGACTTTAGCCTTTCCCTGGGAAGTTTTAAGGCTTCGAAGACTGTCAGGACATGAAGTTTATTGAGCTCACAATGTCCACCAGGATGCAGCGAACCTCGTGGTTGGCTAAACCAAGGCTAATAACAAAGGCATCACATTGTGGGAGTCAGAATCCCTCGAGATCTTCGTTGGAGAATGAGATTGATAGCCCTCTCCCCTTGGGGGGTGGTTGATGGTGGGCCACATTGACCTCTCGCATGAAAGCTTTACATGAGGTGTTCGAGGGAAGAGATCGCTCAGGCTTCATCAGTGAATCTTCAAATAAAGTCTCAGAGGGACTCTCCGTCCTTCTATTTAAGGTTTAGAAGTGAAGTACTCGTCTTCTCTGACCTACGACTGGTTATGAAATGGGCAAGGAAATTCTCTTCGAGCTGATCGAAAGAGAAAATCGAACCGGGGGCGAACTTCGAATACCATTCTCAGGCAGGTCCACGTAGAGTAGTGGGGAACACATGACATAAGAGTGGATCCGAGGCACTATGATTCATCATGAGGGTATTGAACCCTCTATGATCAGCATGATCTATTTCTCCATTGTATGTCTCGAACTGGGGAGGCTTGAAGTTTCTCGGGATAGGGGCATCGAGGATCTGGGCGGAAAAGGGACGTTGGGATGGTTGATGACCTCGACCGGATTGCCGTCCGATCTCGACTATCTGAGCAAGCTGGCCTTCCATCTTTTGGAGACGCCTTCGGACATTCTCTTGCTGGTCCCCGGATTTGGTCGACCCGTGAGATTCTTCTTTTCCAGGAACCTCGACTTGTTCCTTTGCTGTACGTTGTTCATCCCGGACTCTTCTCAGAGCGCTCGCAGGATCTCGACCTGAAATTCTCAGAACTTGGCGTGAGTAACGTAACCTTCTTCTCCGTGGTCGTCAGGGTGTCGGGGTACCCTCAGTGGTTGGCTCTGTTGATCTCGGTTTTGGGAGCGATGAACAATGCCGCTCGGAGCTAGGTTCGATGACCCAATTTCGCCTCTCATACGGCTAAGCTGGATTCAAAGGTTGTTCTGGTTCGACCGGTTGTTGATGACATTACGGAGGCCATCAACCGCAGGTTGCTCGACCTTCCTCGCGATAGAATCAGAAGTGCTTGAAGCTAGTCCCTGCAGATTGGGTCCCGCCGCGGCAGTCTTCTTAGCTTTAGGCGCCATGAGAGTAGATGGCTTCGAATTAGCACTCGAATTGAGATTAGAATCGATTGGCAGTTTCCCATAGACGACGCCATTCTGTTGCTATCGTTTTTTGGTGTAGGAGCAACAGATAATGTGAGTTCTTGTATTCAGGAAAATGGTTGTGACCCTGTGATTAGTATAATATCCGAGAGGATATTTAGTGGATTGGTTAGGGAAGAAGACAACTTGTCGACCTGTAAAAAGAAGCATGAAACACCAGGAGTATTCCTAGCAATAGACACTCCGATGCTTAAGTCAGAAGTCAACAATTTAAATGGGTGAATTCTGTAGCAAAAAGAGTGATTACCTTGTAACAGTATAGTAGATGTTCTATTTATAGTTCTGGGGGAAATCAATTACGGAGAGATCCCTAGGTAGCATTGAAATCCCCTCGATCTCGGATATGGAATTGGTCAGATCCTTAATCGTAGGAGCTGGTGGTTACAGCGTAACCGATGGAGCGTCTGGCACAAATTGCAGGCGGTTCACCCATGTGTACAAATGGGCCTGAGGAAGGCACGAGGAGCTATCTGGCTTGGACCAGTAGAGAGGTTTGTGTTGGACGTAGTTTGTTGCTTTTGCGATTCGTGCTAGAATCATTCTGCGAAGATCGGCTATGATTTTTTTTTTTTTGAGGGAAAAGGTGGAATATGGCTACCCTGTTTCATTAATAAGAACTTAACGAAACAAACCCAGAGTACTGGGCCCATGTACAAACTACAGACAGAAAATAAAATATACATGAAGCAACATGACGCGTACAAACAACAAATCCCTCCAACAACCCTGGAGGGTGGGCCAACAAACAAGCTCGGTCCAGCAAAATTGTAAGTACGTTAGTTTAGCTTCGTACAGTGCCTCCACGGCACATGCACACCCACCTGAGATAAGTCTGGCAGGATTTTATCACCCGCCGATCCCTGCATTTACCTCGTTGGGAGGACCCCATCTATGGGCCCAAGCTCCGCAGATCAAAAACTGAACCCACGGCACATGCACAACGAACACACCCTCCCACCATCTCCACCACTCATCCTACAAACGTGCTAGTAGCTCCCACAGCCGCTACGAAAGAGATAGCCATGAAGAGGATACCTTCACCTCTCACACGATAGTGCTTTCTCAGGCGATTTCTCACCAAAACACTATCTCGCTCACCCCACCAAACACCACGTTCCAGGAGAGAGCCGTGGAGAGGATACCTTCACCTCTCTCACGCTCAAGCTCTTTCCGGCGATTTCTCACCACACAGACTTATCTCTACTCATACTCACAATCCGAGGGAAGAGGCAACGCTGTCACGAGCCAGTGGCCTAAGCTGGAGGAAGCTCAATAGCCTGATAGTAGGCGCTGTGAGGACTTCACCGGCGACATCGTAGGACACTCCAGACCAACCATACCCAAACCCCACACTCCATCACCCCCAACGGGCCCCATACCGAACCACCGCCCTCACACACTTGAGCCCCAGATCCATGGCGTTCTCAACAATAGGCGCGGGAGGATGCTCTGGCGCGACATAGTCGCTCCGCGACAGTTGAGACAAGTACCCCAAAAGAAGCGACAAGTGAGCGCACATTCTGGAGGGACCCCATCTTCGGGCCCAAGCTCTGCAATCGTGCAAAACAACATACGAGACCCTCCACACCACCCACAACAAAGACATCGACACATCAATCGATAAAGGAGGGTAGCTCGGCGGTGGGGGAGCACCGGGGCGACGGTGTCGACACCATGGCAGCGGAACGGCCTCCCGACTGCGACATGGGGTGTGGGGAGGGGGGGCCTCTCGCCGAGGCCCAGATTTGATCAGATCTGGGTCGGCGCTGGAATTTCGTCGCCCAGGCAAGAGGCCCATGTCGGCACCATGAGATGAGAGCGGAGCATATCGGCGTCCTGGCTTCGAAGTTGCCGGCGAAGTCGTGGCGGCCAGGCTTCGGAGTAGATCTCGAAAGGAGGAACGAAGTCGCGGCGGCCAGGATTCGTTGCGGCGAAATGGTGCAGCTGGAGATGGCGCTGGGTGAAGGGCGAAAGGGGAGGGCGTCGAACGACAACTGGGGAGGGGGCGGCGAGATCCCGGCCGCCACCCCCTCCAAGCTCTCTCTAGATTTAGGATTTTTTTTTGTTTTTGGGTTTTTTTGGGAGCTTCTCTCTCTAGAAAATCTATAGAGAGAAACTCATTTTTGTTTCCTCTCGAACGTCTTGCTGCACACTCTCGATCGGCTATGATTTTTACTCATATCAGTTATGATTTAAAAGGAAAAGAAAACGAAAAGGTTAAAGAGTAATTTGGTTCTTTGTTGCAGATTTGGCTAAGATTAAACACAAAAAAACTACTAGAATGGCATATATAAAAATAACGATGTTTTAGCGACTTATTTAAAATTAGCATATTTGTGGGTAACTTTATTTTGGGAGAAACACAAAAAATTGTTGGAGAGGTAGACTATTTGCTAGGTCTAATCAATACTACTATTAGAGGGTGGGAGGGGAAAGTTACGTTACGAATCCAGGTTGGTAGGTCTACTATTTGCTGATTAAGTTGAGGCACAAAAGAAACTTGAAAGATATACATATACACCACCGTGAGTTTATGGCATAAGTGCATGGAAAATGGAAGAAATTAGGCCCACCATGATCTCAAAGTGAATATGCTAAACTTGGCTTACTTTTATCTTAAAAAATAAGATACCAAACTTGGTTTCATTTGATATAGTCGTATAAATATATAGGAATAAGAAACAAGGGATAGTCATTAGTCAGTACGATATGAATGATTAGCCGGAAATGGGCAGGCCGCTTCCTCACATGTAGGGGTGGACAACTATTATCTGAACCGACCAATCCGAACCAATCCAACCCGAACTGACCGGTTTTTAACCGAACCAATTGAGGGTTTGGATTGGCTCGGTTCTTGATCTTCAATAACCAACTGGACCGGTTCGGTTGTTGGATGGGGCTTTCAAATAACCGATGAAACCGAACCGAACGTAACCTCTACGCATAAGTCCATAAAAAATATAGTTCTCCTTTAATTTCTTGAATATAAAAATAGTTATTTCTCATTTTCTTTGAGATACAAACAGTCTTCTTTAATTTCTTTAATACAAACCAAGCAATTGTTCTACCTATGTTTTGATTCTCCATAATCCCGTGTGTTATGTTGTTGAGAAATATTTGATTTACAGTGTGGCCCAACTTAATAGAATCATGAAATTGATGTAACATTTAGTAGTTACTTTAATCAAGTCAAGTAGAAATTCTAATCTAAATCTTTTTTTATTGTACCTGAAATTCAATTAGCTGTGGTTATTTAATGTTTCTTTTATGATAATAAACTAAAATTACAGAAGTATGCAAGTGAAAAAGTAGTTTATCAACGTCATAATCTCAAAAAATTAGTGCAAAATTTATAAACAACTTGTGGTTTTATGAATCTTTATTTTAAATTTATTTCTGAATAACAAATAGCAGGTTGTTTCTTAAGTTTGATTGAAGTTGATCTTTTAAATTTCAACAAAATTATGAATGATGTTGAAGGTGAAAAGTAGCACGCCAAACCGACCGTCCAATCCAATCCAAACAGTGCTTATTTGGCTTGGATGGAAACCAATCCAATTAAGGTTCGGATTGGTTGCGGATGAGAAAATTAAAAAACCGATCTTCTTTGGATCGGTGGTGGATGTTCCATATTAGGTCGGATACCGACCGATGCCCACCCCTACTCACATGTTGCATGGAATAGCAACATGCAACATTAATAAGACCCTCTCAGTGTGTGTTTGTATATGTATATATATATATATATATATATATATATATATATATATATATATATATATATATATATATATATATATATATATATATATATATATATTGTGTGTGTGTATGTGTGGGCAGGTGATCTTCGGTTGCGCACTCACTGCGGGCTGTTTCATCTCGCGACGCTCGAAACAGTGGGACTATGTTTAGGTTATTCAGAGTCAATTTTTTCATTTCTCCTCGTAACTCTTCTTTCCCCTCTCTCATTCCAATCTCAAATCCGATCGTTCCCCAAATTCCAAATCTCTCCCTCTTCACCTCCAAACCCTAGTTCCACGTCAGAAGCTCCCGATGCCACTCTCTGATGTTGATCTTGATGTCCCGGACGCCCCTCTCCATCTTGCTAGAAATCCCCTCGAAATTCTAGCCCCCTCTTCATCTCGAAACCCTCTGTAACACCCTGCAAAATTGAGTTATTTAATTTTGCTCCAGCGTGTGTTATGCACGGGTATTTTGTACAATTTCATATAATATCTTATATAATATCTTTAATATTTTTAAATATTTGTTTGTAAAATATAAATATTTGGGAATGACTCATATGCATATTTAATATTCTATTTTTTGAATAAGGACTTAAGAGCAATTGTGGGACTTCTAGGAAATGTTTATCATGAAAAAGAGCTTTAATAAAATTATCCAATTTTTTATTAGGCATGATTCTTGCTGGTTAGTGTCATAGGGGAGGTTTAGGAGAGGTGGAATTAATTAGAATCTAGAGTTAGAGGAGGTGGATTAATGAGTTGGATGGTATAGTGCATATTGAGGCTTATAAATATCCACATAAGCCTAGATGAGAAACATAATCTTTAGAGTTGATATTTTCATAAGGTAAACTTAGAAACTCTATTTTTGTAGATTATTAACAAAAGAGATGATAATAATGGTGTATGTTATGGCCATAAGGTTAAGTTTATCGATTTTGGTATTGGAACGTTTCGTAGAGCTTACAACCAATCAAATTCAGAAGCTATAGGTGGGAAACAACTATACTACTCTAATTTCAGCTATATTTTAGGGTGTATGCATGTTAGATAAGCTATATATATTATATTGGATGAGTATTCATACTTAGATTATGTGAATTATTAATTAATTGTGTGAAATTATTATGGCGAGATTAATTTGGAAACATTTTACAGTTTCTGTCCGGAATTTTAGACTTACTTCCGAAATTCATTTCTCTTGAACTAAATGGAATCTAAAGCTAAAATTTTTATATATTAGGTTTGCCCTTGAATACGTGCCTACGACACGTCTTCGGAACGATGCAGCATATAAAAGTAAGCATTATAATGTCTGGAATTTAAAAGAAAGAATTAATTGATCTAACATGAAAGAGTCGTAGATGTCATTAAAAATATAATAATAAACTTGCATTGCTATATAAAGTAATGTTATCCATTGCTGGAAGTAGTGAGAAGTCAGACAAATGTTGTTATTTAGTTCTAATGAAGAACTTGCTCTGTATATCAGGTATGAAAATATTTGACAATTAATTGTGGTGTTCTCAGTGTATTCTACTATCAGATGTTAATATACTTTCTGAAATGTACATTATAATAATATTCGTGTATAATACTAGTTACATTTACTTTGCAGCATTTTGGATGCATGAGTCTGAAACTTCCATCCTGGAGTTTATGTAGCTCAAGTTTGAATAGTACGATAACAATTAGTTGTAAATAAAAGTCCATATTTAAATAATTATAAATGGGGGTGTAAATCCAACTTCTTAGAACTCTGAGGGTGCAAAATATTGAAATTTAACTTTTGAGGGGATATTTACTACTTTCAGTATAACTTTAGAGGTTGAAATTTACCCAAGTAAATATCGATTTAAATCTTCCATTGCATTTGAAATCAATCAGGAAACTCAGTGAAATTTTCTACATGAACAATAAAAAAAAGCATAAAAAATATGAAAAATCCAGAAATTTTCAAATTTGAAATCTCAAAATCTAAATTTCTGGGTAGAGATAGAGAGATAGAGAAAGAGAGAGAGTGGGAAATATGAAAAAGTAAAAAGATGAGAGAGAGATAATAATAAAGTAAGGATGATTTTTGTTTTAAGAGGAAAATTTTAATTTGGAGGAAAAACTTTTGGAGGGAAAATGTCTTTTGGGAGGGTGAATGTGAGCCATTGATTTTGTTTCAATTAAAGGAGAACCACTTGATATCTTTTTTTTTCAATTTATTATATAGTTGTATCCCATATCTATATAATAAAACACAAAAAAAACTATCAAGTGGCTCTCCTTCAATCACCCCAAAATCAAAGCCCAGATCTAACCTTACAAAACACATTTTCCTCCTAAAATTTCTCCCAAAACTCAAATTCAAATCCCCCCAAAACAACTCTTTTATTTATTTAATTATATCTCTCTCTCTCTCTCTCTCTCTCTCTCTCTCTCTCTCTCTCTCTCTCTCTATATATATATATATATATATATATATATATATATATATATATATATATATATGGGAAAGCTTCGGTTGTGCACTCCTCTAGTGCACACGGCGTGTGCACTCGGCCTTCGGGCGTTCATATCGACGATCCAAACCGTTCACATTGATCTACACATCTAAATTAGTCTAAATATGTAAAATTAAATCATTTGAAATTCATTTACCCTTCCATTGAAGTGTTATAAAATTGTATGACTGAAAATCATTGTTTTCTATAGTCACATGATAGATGGGAAAATGAATTTCAAATGATTTGATTTTACATATTTAGACTAATTTGGATGTGTAGATCAATGTGAACGGTTCGGATCGTCGATACGAAGGTGGGAAGGCCGAGTGCACACGAGTGCACACGAAGGGGTAGTGCACAACGGAAGGTTTTCCTAATATATACTTATGGAAACATGGACTTTTATACCCCAATTTATAATTTTTTTTCTAACATGTACTAATGAAAACATGGACTTTTATTTACAACTAATTGTTGTCATACTATTCAAACTTGGGCTATATAATTGTTGATTTACTCTTTACAAGGCTTTTCATATGCTATATTGTTCTGAAGACGTGCCGTAGGCACATGCCCACGGGCAAATCTAGTATGTCTATAATATATCATCAAAAATTCAGATTTTTTTTGGATATCCTTTGGTATTTTAAATAAATTCGAACTCATTCCTGGTTAAGAACGGAAACATGACATATTCTATAATTCTGACCTAAATATCATGCTTAATTCAAAAAATAACTTCTATCCAAATATATAGAATTTGAAGCTAAACTTTTTATATGTGAATCTAGTATATGTCTATAATATGTTCACAAAATTTCATGAGTTTTGGATATCGTTTGCTATTTTAAATAAATTCAAACTTATGACTGGTTGACAGTTTTGCCATAGATCTGGAAATTTATACAGCTTATGTCCTGAGTTTTAAACTTCCGAAAATCATTTCTCTTTAACTAGATGAAATTTGAAGCTGAAATTATTATATGTGTATCTCATATATGTCTATTATCTTCTCAAAATTTCATGATTTTTGGGTATCATCTAGTATTTTAAATAAATCCGAACTCATTTCCGATTAAGAACTGAAACATGACCCATTTAAAAATTCTGTCTTGAATATCATGCTTACTTCCAAAAATTATTTCTCTTCAAATATATGGGATTTGAAGTTAAAAACTTTATATGTGAATCAAGTATATGTTCACAAAATTTCATGAGGTTTGGACATCGTTTAATATTTTAAACAAATGTGAACTTAGGACTAGTTGACAGTTTGCCTTGAATATGAAAATTTGTATACCTTCCGGTTTTAAACAATTTTGACCTCTTAGAGCATCCGCAGTCGTTTGCTAAATTACCATTTTATCCATATTATAGCTTTTTCGACTCTACAGTCGTTTGCTATTTATTCATATTTTGGCAAAATCGCTACAGAACAAAGCTATATATGAGAGCAGATATGAGAATATGCATATTATAGCGGACTAATCTTCAAGATCCGTCCCAAATAAAAAATTAATTTTTTATTTTATCGGACGGATCTTCAAGTTTCGTCCCAAATAAAAAATATTTGTTTTATATGGGAAGTTCCGTCCCAACAATTTTTTTTTTCACTATTGGCCTTGGACGGATCTTCAAGATCCATCCCAACTTTAAAATTATTATAATATTCAAATTTGTTATTAAAAAATGACCAGAAAATGGTTTTTTTCACTATTGGGCTTGGAAGGATCTTCAAGATTCGTCCCAATTTTTTAAAAACTTTTTTTTAATCATTAAAATTATTAAAATATTCAAATTAATTATTAAAAAATGGCCAATTTTTTTTTTCGCGGGACAGAACTTAAAGTTCCGTCCGATCAATTTTTTTTTGCTATATTATAGCATTTCACCACTATAGCAAACGTCCGATTGCTATAGGTATAATATACACTTTTAGCTATTTTTTAGCAATCATGATTGTGGATGCTCTTATATGTAGTATTTTGAGGAAACTCAAATCTAAGAATTTGAAGTAGATTCGTTAATTCTTTCGAGTCCAAGAAATCAAATTTCCATGAAGTGTGGAATTTTCAGTGATTTTTATAAGTAGCAAGAGCTGTAACTTTCTGGAATCTGAACCTACTATTTTGCATATAGATTTTAAACAAATTAATTATGGTTAAATTTAGATGTTCTTAACTATAATGCTTTAGTAGACTTATTTACATTTCATATGATACTAAGAAATCCATTTTTTCTGATAAGTATTGGAATTTATATGATATTCGCAAGACTATTATGTTGCTGTCCAAAGATAGAGTTGAATATTTAAACAGTGGATTCTATATATATAGGACTGAGGATACGCCCGGTAAATCCACGATATGTGGACTAGGGGTAGGCCGGTAAGGTCCATGAATCTGAGTGAATGACTGGGTCAAATCCAAGGAAATGATTGTGAGTTAAGCAATGCCCGAGTCCAGCAATAGTTAGAGAACTCAGAGGGAGGAGTGGAATAGGGTCGGTATGACAAAGATTCCAGTTTGTGTGAAATGTAGTCCGTAATAGGGATCATTAAGTCCATATTAAGCATCATTTAGACTAAGATCCTGCATTAGTTAAATTAATATTTTGCATTAGAAGAAAATATGACAGAAACAATGACGAACATGTCCGGTAGAGAGCTGCGGTTCCTAGGATTGTTCAGGATTGAGGATACGCCCGAAAAATCCACGGTCTGTGGGCTAAAGATGTGCATGTCAGATCAGTAGTTACGGGAGATTGACTTTCTGCGGTTCGTGATAGAGGATACGACCGAAAAATCCACGGTGTGTGGACTAGGGGTATGCCTGTCAGGTCTAATATCCTGGGGATGTGACTTACACGTGATTACGGGTTGGAGTACAAATCATTGGGTTTAGGCATTGCATAGCGAGGAATTGAATTCTGTAATGAGAAGAAACACTAGTGGCTTGCATTCGAAAACTATGTTGTATGAGCGGCATATCATTTCAAACAAGCGTGCATTAAAAGAACATATTTGAATTGTGCATATTAACATAGTAAGGGTATGTTTGATTCCACACTCACTCATACGACATTGTATAATTGACTATTTTCAATTCACATTGAACATATACATTGATTCAAGTTTTTCTTTTATTATACTGTGTTTTGGGAGTTAGTAGAAGTTGTTGAGATTTTTACCGTTGGCCTCACAAGCTGACGAACTCACAGATTATGATTTTGCAGGTAAGGGTGCCTTAGGTCATAGCATAGAAGTGTGACATCCTGAGCCTATCATCTTCTCATTCCAAGTGGTTTGGACTTGTAGTAAGATTACTGCATTTTCTTGTATTACATTATCTTTATGTACTTAATTAAACTAAAAGATTCTGGGTGTGTCACGAACTTTTTGTGTGTGTATGAAATTCGGGGCGTTACACCCTCTCCGCCGTCGAAGCTGTTAAGATAAATCAGAGAGAAATGAAGACAATACTGAATATTGAATTGAGTTTAACCAAGTACAATACCACCTATATATAGGAGGTGAACAAATATCAAAACAACTCTACCACCAATATGGGACTATAATATCTAACACCCCCTCTCAAACTCACGATGGGTCAAATAATGTGAGTTTGCCTACTAAGTGTCGAAATCTCTGAACTGTATGGGATTTGGTGAAGAAGTCTGCAGTCTGTTGAGAAGAGGTAACAGAATGGAGAGAGATGGTCCCTGCCTCAAAACGCTCACGAACATAATGACAATCAATCTCAATATACTTCGTTCGCTCATGAAAGACCGGGTTGCTTGCAATATGCAATGCACTCCGGTTATCACAATAAAGTGGAGTAGCTCCTGTGAGGGTAACACCCATATCTGATAATAACCAACAAACATGAACAATCTTTCTAGTAGTAGCTGTCATTGCTCTGTACTCAGCCTCGGTGGAAGAACATGCAACAACTGCCTGTTTCTTGCTCCGCCATGAGATCAACGAATCACCAAGAAATGGACAGAAACCTGTGGTAGACCTTCTGGTAGTCGGATCCCCTGCCCAATCTGAATCAGAATATGCACTGAGCTCTAGTTTGGATGTAGAAGGCATGAATAATGAGTGAGTGATAGTGCCCCGATGATATCTGAGGATTTGAAGAAGAGCACCGTAGTGAACTGATGTAGGAACAGAAACAAACTGGCTGACAATACTAACTGCAAGAGCAATATCGGGTCTGGTCATGCATAAATCGACAAGCTGTCCAACAATCTGCCTGTATCTAGTGGGATCAGGGAGGAGCTCACCATCTGTGGGACGAAGCTTCACATGAAGCTCTAAGGGTGTATCAGCTGATCGACTGTCAGAGAGGCATGCAGCGGAAATAATATCTGATGTGTATTTCTGCTGAGAAATGAGTATCCCCTGAGATCCATGAGCAATCTCTAAACCCAAAAAGTAACGTAGCTTACCAAGGTCTTTCATATGAAACTGCTGGTGAAGTTATTTCTGGGTGGATGCAATGCCGGCAGAGTCATCCCCAGTAATGATCATACCATCAACATATAGTAGTAGAATTACCCTCCCCTGCGGTGATGACCGAATAAACATAGAATGGTCCTGAGAAATCTGACTAAAACCAGCCTTGGTGATGACAAGGCGAAAACACTCAAACCAGGCTCGAGGAGCCTGCTTCAAACCATATATAGCCCGACGCAGCCGGCAAACATGACGAGGAGGAGTAGGGAGGCCAGGAGGAGGATCCATATAAAAAACTTCAGATAAGGTACCATGAAGAAAAGCATTCTTCACGTCCATATGGTATAACGGCTAGTGGCGGATAGCTGCAACAGCAAGAAGGGCACGAACAGTAGTCATCTGTGCAACGGGAGCAAAGGTCTCATCATAGTCAATGCCATGTTCCTGAGTAAACCCTCGGGCAACTAGACGGGCCTTGTGCCGCTCAATAGATCCATCAGGTTGATATTTGACTTTGAAGATCCACTTGCAGCTAATAGGCTGAACGCCCTCTGGTAGAGGAATAACTTCCCAAGTGTCAGTCTGATCAAATGCACTGAATTCCTCTGCAATGGCTTTCCTCCATTCAGGATATTGAATTGCATCTTGATAGGTTCTGGGCTCACGTATAGAGTGTATAGCAGTGAGATATGCATGAAACTGTGGTGAGTAGGAAGCTAGGGTGGCAAAACCAAACTGGTCAGAAGGACCAGTGGCATCAGGTGTATAACATGCCGGAGGAATACCAGAAGTGGAACAGGTAGACTGACGAAGAGGTGGTGGACTGACAGGGTGTGGGGGTGAGGACGGTGGAGTGGGTGCATGTGTCAGTAGGGAAGTAGGTGGGATGGGTGCTGGCTGCTGTGGGGATGCAGGTGGAGGTTCGGTAGGGGGAACAACAGGTGTAAGGACTGCAGGAGTTGTGAATGGAGCCAGAGGAGTGGGATCAGTAGGAATGCGTGAAGATAAAGTCGGAAGGACTAGCAACAACTGGGGAATCGAGAAATCTAGTATCCTCGGGGAGGGGGGGTCAGGTAGTAAGGGGAGTCTTCCACAAAGGAAACATGTTGAGAAATACGAACACGACTCGCGGATGGATCAAAACAACGATAACCTTTGTGTTCAGGACTGAGACCTAAGTGAACGCACTTAGCAGCACCAGCGGAGAGCTTCGTGCGCTCAGTAGGAGGGAGAAGGACGTAACAGGTGCATCCAAAGGTACGGAGCATACTGTAGTCGGGAGGTGAATGATAAAGAGCCTTGTAAGGCATCGTACCAGCTAGGGCAGACGAGGGAGTAATGTTGATGAGACTAACAGAGGTCATGATAGCTTCAGCCCAGAAGGAACGAGGAGCAGAAGAGGAGAGTAAAAGAGCGCGAGCCGTCTCAAGGATGTGACGATGCTTGCGTTCAGCTACACCATTCTGCTCATGTGTGTGAGGGCATGATTGCTGAAACAGGGTGCCGTGAGACTGAAGGATTATTCTCATAGTGGTAGAAGTGTACTCACGTGCACCGTCCGATCGAAAATTCTTAATGTGTACACCGAACTGAGTGTGAATCATGGTTGTAAAGACCCGATAAATATCAGGTATCTCAGATCGCTGACGCATAAGAAAAACCCATGTATGTCTAGTGAAGTCATCGATGAAGGTAACATAATAGAGATAGCCTTTCCACGATGGTACGGGAGAGGGTCCCCATATGTCGGAATGAACAAGTTGAAAATGGTGAGTGGTTTCAGAAGTTCTTTTGTGACTAAAGGGTAGGGCAATGTGTTTGGCCAAATGACAACCCTGACAATCAGATAAATGTTTAAAAGTGAGAGAACCTAAGGGCACCACTACGAGCTATTGTCTGAAGTCGTGATGCGCTAATATGACCTAAATGTCTGTGCCACAGATCAGCCTCAGAGGAAACAATACCGGCAAAACTAGAAGGAGAGGGATGTGCACGAAGAAAATCTAGATAATATAGACGACCCTGACGACTAGCGCGTCCAAACTCTTCACCGGTGGAGGAATCAGTAATAGAACAACCTAAAGAGTCAAAAGTAACGATAAGACCACTATCGCACAACACACTAATAGAAATAAGGTTTATTGATAAATGAGGAGCATAGAGAACATATGGTAATGTGAGAGTGGGAGAGTTAATTGTCCCTGAGTGTGTGATAAGAAGTGGTAAGCCATCAGCTGTGTGTAGAGATGGAGAATGAGAGGAAAGTGTTGTGCAGGTGGTGAATAGTGTCTGATTACTAGTGAGATGATGTGATGCACCGGAATCTAAAATCCAGAACGAATTCATACCGGGAGTGGCAGAAAGTGCAGGAGCAGAGGAGCCAGCATTGATAGACTGACCCATGAGCTGTAGTTCCAGCTGAGTGAGGCATTGCTGAGTATTAGCCTATGCAGCAGGAGACGGCAAGGCCGAAGATGTGAGGGAAGAAGCACTGCGAGGAGAAACAAGACTATCGCTGCTATGACTGAGAGCACAATGTGGAGTGAGATGTTGCTGGTGCTTGGATCAGGGTAGGGGGTAGGACGGTGCTACCGGTGGTGGAAGTAGAGGTGGAGTATGGTGATGAGTGATGTAAGGAGAAGGTAGAAGGCCGGAGGAAGACTGAAAATGGCGCTGCTGCTTGTTGAATCTGGAGGAGGAACGAATGGTGGTTACATCGGGGAAGTCAGTGGAGCCAGAAATATGTGGGAGAGACTGAGATGCCATCAAGTTGTAGGATCTGTATATATAATAATAATAATAATAATATTATTATTTTTTCCGACTTTTTTTTCGACCTTTTTTTTTACAATGGGGATATGACGATCAGATGTAAAAAAAAATAGTAAAGAAAAAGAAAAAAAAGAGTTAGGGTTTGAAGAAAGAGGGAAGAACGGTGAGGATGACTTGATGATGGAGGACGACTTGATCTGGAGGACGACTTGATGATGGAGGACGGCTGATGGCGGCTTGAAGATCTGGACGATCGGCAGTTGAAGATCTGGACGATGACGACTTGAGGATGAAGATGACGATTTCTGTTTGAAGATGAAGATGATTTTCTCAGCCTGATTGACTTAAGGATGAAGATGACAATTTCTGTTTGAGGATGAAGATGACGACTGGAAGATCTGCAACAATTTGCAATTTTCATTTTTCATTTTTTTTTGTTTTTTGGGAAGAACGGGAAAATTTGTTTATCTTGGCTGTTGTTGGGATTTGAGATTTTTTGTAGAGGAAATTTAAGAAGAACAAATTTGGATAACTGGCTCTGATACCATGTTAAGATAAATCAGAGAGAAATGAAGACAATACTGAATATTGAATTGAGTTTAACCAAGTACAATACCACCTATATATAGGAGGTGAACAAATATCAAAACAACTTTACCACCAATATGGGACTATAATATCTAACAGAAGCCCCTGACTCCCCTCTTCAGACCTGGGCTCTACCTCTCCGCCTGAGCTCCACCTCAGCAGTCCCCGATGCCCCTACTCCACCTTAGCTCTCCCCCAATGCCCCTTTCCACCGTTGAAGCTCCCGATGCCCTCGGGAGCTCGAAGCAATCAAGGCTCAAGAAGATGAGGATATGAGAAGTATTGTTGAAGATAATGTAAAAATTACGCTTGAAAATGACATCCCAAGAGAGTGCCAAAATGTACTTAAGACTTAAGAGTGAAGCTTGAAAATACTGAGAGAGCTAGAGGGGCTTAATGGATGGCTTGACTATTGATTGTAGTAGCGTTGATCCACTGCTTTGTAATCTACAAGATGTTTTGATCAGTTATGTATCAATGTTTGGTTGTGGGAATCGATGTATCAATGTGTTTTTACTGAATTTCTTGAACAAAATTCTCTACGTATCATGTTGAATGTGCTTAATGAAATTTGCATAGTATCATTTTGAATGCAGTTGTCATGTTTCTGAGATGTACAAACTGAAATAAGGTTGCTGAGGTGTATCAATTCAATAAAGAAGAAACAACTGCTCTTTGAACTTAACAAGTAGTGTCTCTATATTCAAATAAGCCTATATATATATATAAATTTATTACACTGCTACAAGTACACTTGATTAAAACTCTAATTAATGGCAGATTTAACAGCAGTATAAACTCTAAATTAGGATCATAAACTCTTTCGGTAGAAAAATATGATGATGATTTAGGCTCAAATTTAGGCTCAAAATATCAACAACAATATAGACAAGACAAACCAGTAGCAGAATTAGAAAGCGCTCTTCATTGAAATTTCATTTCAGAATTTTCAAGTCAAAGTGCATACAATTAAGCTCATATAACATGCTTTCTTCACAAAATTAGATGTTCATAAGTTACATTAACACTCAAAAAATTCAACAGACTGGATTAACAGAGTTCCTGCCAACCAAAATACATCGAACCCTCGTGAAGTTAATAAACATCCTAGTTGTATTTATAGTATTCAGCAGAGGTGTGAACAACAACATCCAAAGCAGCATTCTCAATCAAAAGCTCCTACCTGTAAGCCAAAAAAAAGGAAATCACAGTTAACAGGTTTCATTTACAGTGTAAGAGGATTAAATAATTCATGCTAAATATGATATGAATTGGGCCCAGATCACTTAAATGTAAGCTAAACAAGGCTAAGGTTGCATTTTATATGCCTTCCATCTGGTCAAGCTTCATTTCCAACAAAATTCATCATTAGGACAAGCATTTGAACTTGGTATTGGCAGAGAATATAGCAGCTCAGGTAGGAAGTACTCGAATTGAAAAAATGTTAACCAAATAATATATACCAGCAAATTTTGGTAGAGCTTCATTTGTACCAAAATTTCTTCTGACTCAAAGCAAATAAATATAATAATGAGCTATGTAGTAAATAAGTATACTGCAAATGCATAAGCAAAGTGGTCATCACCACTGCTACAACTTAAAATACGCAAAAGATACCAGCTACAAATTCAAAGCACATAGTATACCAAGATTCAAGAAATTTTAAAGTTGTTGTACAGTCAAACGAACGCAAAGCTAGATTGGATATAGTGTGTCATCACATCCAAAGCAATAAACATAAACTAGACAAAATGGGCGTGTGCAATGGAAGAGCACTCATATAGAGCAAATGGTATCATATTTATCTGGGTAAAAATAGAACTAAATCGAGACGGTTCAAATTGTGCTTGAATCTTAAAACTCTCAGGGGTAAAATGGTAATTTCATATATAAACGGGTCCACGAATGGAAATTGGGCATCTTTCAAGCCCAATAACCCAAAAATGATCTGTCTTATTGGGTTGTCATAACAGCCCCATGAGTCCAGATCATTTAAAAATGATTCAAACTCATGATTATCTATAAGAGACGGTTCAAAAACCATATCTCTTATCTAGGGAAGAGTTAAAACTCAAATCCGCTCACCTACTCTTATCTCTTCATGAAGAAGAGAAAACTGATTCAATCAAAAAATACCGGGAAGTAGAGATAAATCATTATCTTGAAACTGATCCCCAAGGCGACTATAAATACCCCTCTACCTCCACTAGAAATAAAGTAATGAGTATTTTCTCCACAAAAGCTCTTTTATATTCATCGAGTTCTGATTTTAGCATCGGAGGGTCTGTCGTCGGGGTCAACACCGTTTCAAACTTTTTGCAGGTCAGCAGAGGCAATCGTCACCATACAAAGCAGATCCAATGGTGCAAACGAGTCAGATCGAGAAGTTAACATCAGTTGAAAGTAGTCAATACCGACAAAAGTAAAAAAGGTCAGATTTTTATTGTTTTTAAAAGAACTCATATCATTTGTTTGCTCCCACACAAAAATTAGCTGCAACAGATTGATGTTGTCTGTGAGAAACTTCAAAAAGCAATCTGACCAAACTTCGACGGTAAAAGCAATTTGAAGTCATGCCTCCAAAGGGGAAAAGGAAAGCGGCGGCCTCAAGCCGACGAGCCAAACCTCTTCCTCTGCCTCCTCCTCTTGAGGACGTCCTTCAAACCTTTCAGTCGGATCAACTCCTTCAGCTGGAACAGCCTCAACAGCCTACTCAACCCCCCTCCAAAGAGCTTCCACCGGGGGACTCCCGAAGAAATCAACCCCCTGCACAACACATTGGAGAGAACAGAGGGTCGTTCTATACATCTACACTCTCCATCATGCCTGCCGAGGCACCTCAACCTCAACAAGATCTCCGTCATCTAATAAACTCTAGACAGCAGGAGTCCGAACGTAGGGGACATTAAAGCAGGCCACATCTATCACAGCATGTAGGCACGAGGAGTCCCTCTCTTCGGAGGCCACGACGAAAAGAGCTCCCTCTACATGGGGGCACAGAAGAACTCTCTCTCCCAGAAGGCGAAGAGGATCCCCCTCTTCTAGGGGGAGAAGAAGCCACTGTTCCTCAAAGGACCACAGAAGAACTCCTCATCAAGAGAGGAGGCATCCAACTCCAACCAGAAGAACAACCCCTAGAAGAGGGAGGAGGAAGAAGTACCTGTCACAAGGACAGAACTCTAAGAGTTCAAAGACAAAATTCTTTAGGACCCTAACATAATTCCTCCTAAGACTCGACGAACCAGTCCTCACCACTATACTCCTCCGCAATATGAAGAGTCCCATGGGTCCACCAGATCTGATATGCAAAAGGACGTCGTCCTCTAACGATTCCGAAAGATGGAAGATCGTCTAGCACTGCTGAAGAATGGAGATGGAAAACACGAAAGAATCTACTATCCCGTCAGACCCCTCCTTTTCCAAGAAGATCATTGAGGCGCTTGTCTCTGTTAACTTCAGTATCCCAACCTTCGAAAAATACAGCAGGGAAACCGATCCGGTAGACCATATTGAGAGTTTTAAAATCCTCATGATGATCCACCAAGCATCCGACTCCCTCCTTTGCAAGACTTTCCTAGAAACTCTAAAGGGATTCACACGGGAGTGGTTCTTACGACTCTCTCCAGGGTCCATCTTCTCCTTCGACCAACTTGAGGAGCTCTTTTTTATGCGCTTCATCATCAGCCACAAGACGGAGTAGGGATGGCATTCGGGCCGGGCTAGCCCCGGACCGGCCCGGCCCTGCTCGGTCCTCGACCCGGCCCGGCTCGCCCAAACCCAGGCTGAATTGGGGCCAGCCCGCCCAATAGACCCTGTCCGGTCCGGTTCACCATTTTTCCCTAAAAGCCCAAATCCGGCCTGGCCCAGCCTGACCCGGCCAGGTCTGGGATCGGATTGAACCGAGCTAGTCCGGCCCAGACTGGCCCGCGAGCCGTTGGCCAATTTTGAATTTTTCAGATTTTTTTAAAAAAAAAATTGGATTTGTGTGCTAATACTGCAAAGTATATGTATATACATATAGATATACTGTAAAATATTTCAAAATTTTATAAAAATGAGAGTAGACATCAAAATTAACTGATCACTACTCATTACTCAATTTTTCAACCCTCACCCTAGCTATTTATAGCCAAGTCCACCTCCTCACTTCTCTAATCTCACCAATGTGGGACTAAAAATAATCTACTTCAAATGGTCCTAATTATATATATATATATATATATATATATATATATACTATCAAAATTTTAATGAAATAATGTTTTAGGTTGGATTTCTTGGCTAGTCCATGCAAATTAGTTCATTGAGTTTGGGTTTGTCGCGGGTTCGATCCTGAGAGAGCTTAGGTAATTTTATTTTTGAAAGAATTAATCACCTTTTTTTATCAAATTTATTTTTAGCTGATGTTTCTTTCTTTTATTTTTATTTTTATTTTGATATTGTAATTTAATAAGATTTCATATTTGTATGTTACTTATCTATTTGATTAATTTGAAATTTTGTAATTCATATAAATAATTTAATTTATGAATCTCTTTTTTTATCTATGTGTACAATCCAATTGTTCACCATTTTCCTTTCCTTTTATCTTTGTACACTCAAAGAAAGAAGGAAAAAAAGTTAAAAGCTCGTCTAACCCGCGAACCCGCAACGAACCGGCCTGGCCCCCGAGCAAGGGGCCAGGTCCGGGCTGGCATTTCCTTACCGAGGCCCGGCCCGCCACTGCTGATAGCCCGGTTCGCAAAAGCCCGGCCCGAGGTAAAAAACTGCGGGTTTCGGTCCGGCCCGGCCCGGTTGGCCCGAATGCTATCCCTAAGACAGAGAAGACAGGTGCCTCCTTACTCGACTTGAAGAAAAGGGATGGAGAGTCCCTCAGGAGTTATGTTCGGTGTTTCACAGCCGAGTCTTGGTTCATTCCTCACTCAACTCAGCAATAGCCATGGCTGCCTTCAGGCACAATATAAATCATGACCACTTCAAAGCCTCTTTTGTCAAAAGACCTCCCCGGGACTTCTCCGACCTCCTTCAAAGAGTCGAGAAGTACATCCGAGTGGAGGATGCTATTCGACCTAAAAAACAGAAGGTGATTTCATCCGAGAACAAATGGAGGAGCACCAGTGAAGACGAACCCAGTAAGTCCCAGAAGGATGCCACAGGCAAGTTTCGTCCACCCCCAACAACTCATTTTGAGAAGTGCACTTCGCTTAATTCCAACATCTCTACAATCCTCACGGAAGTTGACAAGGAGGGCACTCCTTCGATCTCCCCCTAAGATGAATGCCCAAAGTGGAAGAAGGCATAGGAACAAGTGGTGCGAGTTTCACAAAGATCACGGGCATCTCACTGATGACTGTCGCACCCTCAATGATGAGCTAGAAGCTCTACTCTGACGGGGTACCTCACCAAGTTCACCCCCAAAGGAACGACACCGAACCTCCTCCAAGAGGATCCAATAAGCGACCAGAGAAATCAGCCGAGTCCCAAGGCTCGGGGCGCATGGAGATATTCCACGCCATCCATGGGGGACCTATGGGGGATCATCTATCTCCTCCAGGAAAGAGTTTCTCCGAGAAGTTAACTCGGTGCATAATATCCCCCCTCCCAATAACTCGGGGATCCCGATCACATTTTCAGACCAAGACCTTGAAGGTGTTCGAACTCCTCACTGCGATGCACTAGTAATCAGCATATGTATGGTCAATCATGAGGTGCGCCGCGTCCTGGTAGATAACGGTAGCTCAGTAAACCTCCTCTTTCTGAATATATTTGAGGACCTCCAGATCAAGCGAGACCGCCTCAAGCCCGCTGGGAACACTCTCCATGGATTCTCCAGAGCCCCAATTCTATTCAAGGGAATAGTCACTCTTGACGTAACTGTGGGGAAAGCTCCAATTACCCGCATAGAAGCACTCGATTTCATGGTTGTCGACATGAAGTCCGCCTACAATGCCGTCTTTGGTTGCCTGAGGTTAGTAGCCTTTCACGCGGTTGCCTCAACCTACCACATGAAGATGAAGTTCCCTATAGCAGTAGGGGTAGGGGCGGCCAAAGGAAGCCAAGAAGCTGCTCGGGCATGTTATACTGCCACAATGGGGGGCTCAGTCGTCCCCCTCGACGCTATGAAGCTCCTCCATGAGCGGGGACAAGCAAGCTCTGAACCCTTAGAAGAACTAGCAGAAATCCCTTTCTCCCAATAGGATCAAGCCAAGTATCTTCGGGTGAACAAGACACACCCACATCAAGTTAAGGAGCAACTTGTCACTTGCATTAGGGAGAACCAAAATCTCTTCATTCGGAACATCGAGCACTAGGGATGAGGATATATCCAATTCAATCCCCATCCGAATCCGAAATTTTTGCGGATACGAATATGGATTCGAATATCGAAAAAAAATTTGGATACGGATACAGATACGGATATCCCTAAAAAAAATGGATGCAGATATGGATATCTGCTTATATATATATATATATATATATATATATATATATATATAGTGAAAAGTAAAAATCCCCCCCTTCTCCCCCAAAGTCCCCGACTCCCCAAGTCACCATTCCCAACCCTATTCTTCTAAATTAAGGAAACCCAACTTCTCGACGCCTCATCGATCGGTCTCCTCGATGCCGCGACGCCGTCGATTACTCCGACCAAGCTTCACTCATCACCGTCGATTACTCCTCGCCTTCGATTACGCTGCCCAAGCTCATTAGTTGAATGTCAAAGCAAAGTTCTTTTTTTGTGCCTTTATTGTAACCCCTGTTTTTTTCGTTGGATGTATTTTTGAGTGTAATTTCTTTTTCTTTGTATTTGATTTAGTTGTATCTTTTGGACCGTATGTTGGATCTTTATTCTCAATATATTTATTTAATTGCTTTGTCGTCCTTTTCTTTGATCTTTTGATTCTATTATCAGTCTATTCTTCCATCTCTGCATGGTCGAGCTTTTGTTTGGATCCCCATTATTTTATTTGTTCATATCTTATTTTATTTGACTCATTTTGTTCCCCATCTCTTTGTTGGATTTTTTTTATTGAAGTCCTATAGCCGTTATTTCTATTTGGACCTATTTAACCAAATTTGAATCCTAATATACTTAGTGGATCTACATTATCTAATCTAATCCCCATTACCTAAACCTACCCACTAAGCTATATATCTTAACCCATTACCCTGTATCTATATTTAAACCATACTCTGAAACCAACCAACTATATATTCATCCACTACCCATTTTCCCATTATGATTTATTTATTACCCTATAACCAAAATACCCACTTCCCCTGCATGCCCAAACCCGAAACCTCTTGCCCCGTCAGCCGTCAATACCCCTACCAAAAACCCTAACCATTCACCTGAAATATATACATATATGTTTACCCTTTGAACCAATGCAAACCATCCGCCGCTTTACCCCTTTTTCCCGTCCTCTTTCCTCTCCCTATCTCCGCCCCTACCTCATCAGCTCCGATGGCAGTCACGTCCCCACCTCCTTGCACCTCCGCGGCTTCGCTGTGCCCGCTTCGACTAGCGCCGCAAGCTACCCCACGTGCTCCTCGATGCCGAATGAATGCGACCAGCAACTGGCTGTCACCCTCCCCGTAGTCCCGTTCTTCCCTTCGTGTGGTCCCGACTCTCTCTTTGGTTTCTCGTGCGAGTGGTTGCACGAGTCATCTTAGTTGTGTGGTTTTCAAGTTGGTTCGTTGAGTTTCGTTCGTTCGTGATTGGTTCATGGGTTCGTTAGTTGTTCCTGGACCTTGCTCGTGGTTGCGTGGTTCATTCGGTAGAATTCGTGTTCATTGCCCGGAAATCTGTTCCCGTTATTCTTGCTTGGAGTCATTTTCGTCTTCGGTTAAGGCAAGTAACTTGTATTCTTTTCTTTGTGCATTACAAGTACTAAATACCGCCTGTAGTGTAGTTGGGTTCTAGAGACAATTTGTGTATGAATCCCCTTGTTGATATTGTCTCTATAGTGATGATTTGACCATAGTTGCCTCACGACATACATGACATGATATAACCTAGGATTGACCACATCTTGTTGCATATATACGTGTTGTTCATGTGATATCTTGTGCTCGTTCGTGTTATTCGTTGTAGACTTGTTGTGAACTTGTGAAATATCCTATAACATGTTGCTTGAACATCTAGTATACTCTATCTCGTGTTTGGTTGTGTTTAGATGAGTTCTATGCGAACTAGTGGATTTTGTGCATATGCGATATTTTCAGTTTTGCTGGCTTTTCCGTTTTGATCAGTATTTTAAACCTTATTAAGGTCAGTATTTGAAAATAATTTGTGAACATAATTTGTAGATAATTCTATCTATTTTCCAACCTTTATGATGGATCTCAGTTTCGATTTTTGGTTTGTGAGTTATGTCGATTTTACTATAGTGGTGTCGAAAGGTTTCCAGATTTTGATTTCTATGTATTCTGAAGAGTAGTCTATTTTTATTGTGATGTTAAAATTATTATTTTGATCTGAAATTTTTCTCAGTAATTCTAGACTTGATTGGGGTTTACCCAGATTTTTTGTGAATTTATTTGATAAGTCTTACAAACCATTCTATGTTTTGAAACAACTACTATTCTAGCAGATTTTTCTTGCTGTTCAGTAAAGCAACTGATTTTCAACCTATTTTTACTTGCTTTTCTAAAATATTTCTAAGTATGAAAGTTATCCTACTGTATCTATTTTATCACCCTTTTGACGGATTTAGATTTCAATTTGTGGTTTGTGAGGTATTGCTGTTTTCGTACTGCAGTGTTTGTAATTCTAGATTTGCAAAACTACTGTATCTTGATGTTTTCTGATTTTACCTGACTACTCTATTTTTGTTGAAAAATTATGAAACTTGATTTTCTGTTGCTATACATATAGGGGAATACCCCAGATTTTCCGTGGATTTATTTATCGAGTTTACATGCTGTTTTCCTGACTTTGAATACAATCTTCTGATTTCTGGCTGAACGCATTTTATGGTTTCAATTCAACTTTGAGTTATGATTTTGTGAAACACTATATGACTTATATATGTTCGCTGGATTTGTCCGGGATTCTATTTTCTTGATCTTTCGACGGATTCAGGTTTGCATGTTTTTAGATATGGGAATCCTTATTTTAGTGCAGTACTGTCTTGCTGTCCTGAACTAGAATTTTCGTTGTTCTAATTTTTTATGAGTTATATTTCACCTGTACATGCTTATCTTGCATCCTGAACTTGTTACTTAGTCATACCATGTTATTCTTGCCATGTTTTGTACTCGTACATGCCTGTTGTTAATAATAATAAATTAACCAAGCCGGTGTTTAAGAGAAAGATTTAATAATGGATAATTCAGAAACGTGTACTTGGAAGGGGATCCACTAATCCTACGTGATTACTTGATACATGATACTTGACACGAGATTACTTGACACTTGCACGAAAGACACGTGATTACTTGCCACTTGCACAACTTGACACGTGATACATGATACATGATACTTAGAGCTTGGAGCTCGATTACTTGATAATTGTCCATGAGTACACTGCCCTCTATGGTCTACTATGAAATTTAAAGCGAAACTATCTGTTGTAGAAACTATGTAGTAAAAATCGGAATGCATGAGGTGCTACCTAGATAGTATTAATTACAAGACTTGATACATGACACTCGTTTTTTATCAGAAGCCTGTGATTTAGTTTTTGATGCGACCGTACCAGAGACTTTAGAAAAGCCAGAAATGGTGTCACAGCCGCAGGCCTAAGGCTAGAAGTTCTTGAAGATAGAATTCGGATTCGTGAGATTGACTTTCAGATAGAGATGTACCAACCTTTGGCAAGCCGCCTTTCCTTTTAAATACAGATCTGCTGAGGACCACGCCCGCCTCGATTCCCCTTAGCACCCGAACTCGCCTCGCCTTTTGAGTCACGATTCGAACATGATATTTAATACTTGATTACTTGCTTACTTGATACTTGACTACATGATACATGATACATGATACATGATACATGATACTTGATACTTGACACTTGCTACATGATTACATGACACGTGATACTTGTTACTTGTTTACATGATACTTGTTCACTTGATACTTGTTACATGCTACTTACACTTGTTCATCTTTCCATGCTAGTTGTTATATTTTGTTATCATGCATATTCCATGTTATTAGTTATTTATTCATGTACTTGTATCCTGCACTATAAGCGGCCCATAACTTGCATTGATGAGAGTTTGTTTCTCTTTTCCTTTTTCCTGCTATTTATTTAATTGCAGACCAGGATGATCAGTTGCTAGATGGAGTTGGTGATATGAGATATTAGTGTTGAATTTTGGTTTCTTGTTTGAACAATTGTACTTGATTACTTGGATTTATTTGTATTTGGGCAATGCGACCCAGGATATTTGACATATTCAGATCTAGATTATTTTAGATTAATATATTTTGGTTTCAAGTATTCTTGTTGGTATTTTGATTCATATGTGCATGCTTGGTTGACTTCTTTTGCTTCCGACTATGATTATTCTTGTGAGATGGTGTAAAGATTGCCGACAGCTTATGGATGATGAAAATCATTCGTTGGGCTTAATCACGTATCCGTATTCCATATTCTCTTTTGGGAAGCGGGGCGTGACAATATTTTTAGTGGTATCAGAGCCCCAGTTTGGCTAATATATTAGTGGCCTAATAATTTAGACAAGCTTGGCTCAATCTGAGATTGGCTCAACATTTTACCAACCATGCATACATAAATGAATTATTATCAACTTTGATCTGGATTGTAATTGTTTTTGGTTTTGTGCAGACTCTGGCTCGTAGAGGTTCTACTTCTCGTCTTCAGGATGAGCATCCAGGGCTTGAAGCTGTCACCACTGTGTTGGAACGACTGATTAACATGCAGCAGAACCACAGTGACTTGGTGATGGCTGCTTTGAATGCTGCTCGGGTTTCGCCGCCCGCTGTGCCTATGCATCTTCCACCTCGTCCGGGAATAGTCACAGACTTCATGAGGCTGTATCCTGACAGGTTTTCAGGCACTGAGACGCCTTTGGAGGCAGAATAATGGTTGATTCAAACTAAGCAACTGCTCTTGGCAGCTAGAGTGGCTGATGCAAATAGAGTGTATGTTGTGGCCATCCAGTTGGTGGACTTAGCTCATATTTGGTGGAGGTCTGAGTCTGAAAGGCTCGACCGATCACTTGGACCACTTTCACTAGGAGCTTCTTGGAAAGTTCTTTCCTAGCAGTACTAGAGTCGTGATGGAGCAACAATTTTTGGCCCTGAAATAGGTTGGTCATTATTTCTAGCAATGAAATTTTGTTACATATTGTCCATGCAATGTTGTAACATGAAACTTTCTTGAAACAGGCTCCAGGTCTGTGGACGAGTATGCAGTTGAATTTACTCGACTTAGCCGCTTTGCAGCCGTTCTTGTGACGAATAGGGCTCGTAGGTTCATTTTGGGGCTTGAGCGAGACATCATGGTGCAGCTTATCTCTCTTCACTTGCGTATTTATGCTGAGGCTCTCGAGACAGCTCGAGCTCAGGATCAAGCTCGTGGTGGATTGGCTCCTTCCTAGTGGACTGTTCCGCACTCTGTGGCTAGGCCTTCTGGTGGGCCTATTCGGAGGCCTGTCCCAGTCCCTCCGGCCAAGGCAGCTCCTTACTCTACTGCGGGTCCTCAGAAGGTTGGTTTTTGCGACTTTTGCCGACTTCTAGGGCATGAGCACAAGGATTGCCGACGTGCCAGTCGTCGCTGTTTTGGATGTGGTGCTGCTGACCATTCAGTGTGGGACTGCCCACAGTTGGCTCTTCCAGCCAGGGGTCCAGTTCAGCTAGTTGCCCCAGGTCGTGGTCCAGTCAGGCCACCGCTTCCTCCGCAGCGCCAGATTGTCGTTCAGAGGACCGCTGCTCCCAGGAGAGGTCAGGCTTTCAACCTGACTGCTGCTGATGTTGAGTCAGCAGAGGGTGTGGTTGAATGTATCTTTTGCTTTTATTGTTGATGTTCCTCTTTTGTTTCTTAAATTCCTTTTGCATTATTTCTTTCATATTTATCTTCTGCTTTTTGTTTTGTCTCACCCCTGTTCAACCATTCTTTTCCTTGTCTCTATTAATTCTGTCTTATGTGTTGTCCTTGTTTGCTCTTTTCCTGCTCATGTTCTTTTTTATTCCGAGGCAACCTATTCTTTTGTCTCCTCTCGATTTGTGACCGCCATCAGTTGGAGTGCAGCATAATGTCAGAGGCTTGGAACATTGTGACAGGAGGTGGAGTTGTCATTTGTTCCTGGAGTGCAGGTAGTGTCCCGTGATTATTGGTAGCACAGATTTCAAGGCCAATCTGATTGTAAATGGGAATTCAGGATTCGACGTCATTCTAGGCATGGATTGGTTGGGTGAAACCCATGCCATTATTGATTTCCGTGCCAAGAAAGTTGTATTTTGGATTCCAGATCGCGTAGAGTTTGAGTTCCATGTCGGGGAGATGTGCCTTGGCCGAACTGCAGTTGATCAGGAAGTTTGTGCGATGGAATTGCATTCAGGCTGTGGGGCTGCGCCTCTAGTAGTTCAAGATTTCCTGGATGTTTTTCTTGAGGAGTTGCTTGGCTTATCCCCTGATAGGGATGTAGAGTTTGGTATTGAAGTTCAGCCTGGTATGATGCCTATATCGAAGAGTCCCTACAGGATGGCACCGGTTGATTTAGCTGAGCTTAAGGTGTAGATTTAGAAGTTATTGGATTTGGGTTTCATCAGACCCAATGTTTCGCCTTGGGGTGCTCCATTCCTTTTTGTCAACAAGAAGGATGGTAGTCGTCGACTGTGTGTGGATTATCGGGAACTAAATAGTATTACTGTGAAGAACCGGTATCCGTTGCCCAGGATCGATGATTTGTTTGATCAATTGAGTGGGGCTGCTATTTTCTAGAAGTTGGATCTTCGTTCTGGGTATCATCAAGTCAAAGTGAAAGCGACTGATGTACAGAAGATTGCATTCAGGACCAGATATGGCCACTATGAGTATCTTGTGATGCCGTTCAGGATTACGAACGTGCCTGTTGTATTCATGAGTCTTATGAACCGGATCTTTTCTCAATTCTTGGATAGATTTGTGGTGGTCTTCATTGATGATGTTTTGGTGTATTCTCGGAATTGGAAAGATCATGCTAAGCATCTTAGAGTGGTTCTGCAGACTTTGAGAGAGAATCAGCTCTATGGGAAACTCAGCAAGTGCGAGTTTTGGCTCGATGGGGTTTCTTTCTTGGGGCACATTATCTTGGGTGATGGTATTTCTGTGGATCCGGCCAAGGTTGAGGCTGTGAAGGATTGGCCTGTTCCTAAGTCAGTTTCGAAAGTCAGGAGTTTTCTTGGTTTAGCTGGCTGTTATCGAAAATTCATCCAAGATTTTTCGAAGATAGCAGGACCGTTGACTAAGCTGACTGGGTAGGATCAGAAGTTCTGTGGGTCTGATGAGTGTGGTGTGGCTTTTGTTGAGTTTAAGAACAGATTGACATCAGCACCTATGTTGACTATTCCAGATGGTTCAGGCAGATTTGTAATTTACTGTGATGCTTCTAGTAAGGGTCTTGGAGCAGTTCTGATGCAAAAGGGCCGAGTCGTTGCTTATGCATCGAAGCAGTTGAGGCCGCATAAGAATAACTATCCGACTCATGACTTGGAGTTAGCAGCAGTGATTTATACTTTGAAGCTGTGGAGACATTATTTACTTGGGGACCGAGTGGAGATCTTTACAGACCACAAAAGTCATAAGTACGTTTTCACCTAGAAGGAGTTAAACATGAGGAAAAGGCCTTGGTTGGAACTTATGGCCAATTATGACATCAGTTTGCAATACCATCCTAGTAAAGTGAACTTGGTGCCAGACGCTTGGAGCAGGAGACTGACAGTTATGTTCCTGACTCAGCAGAGGGATCTGATTGAGTAGATGCGAAGGTTGGAGTTGGAGGTTTTGTTGCCAAGTTCTGATCAGAGTTGTTTGGTGCTCCAGCTTCAGTCGTCTCTTGTTGATCAGATTAAATAGGCGCAGGCTGGTGATGCACAGTTGCATGGTTTTCGAGCTGAGGTTGAGTCTGGGTCCAGAATGGACATGGTTATTCATGCTGATGGATCGCTTCGTTTTGGGTCTAGGTTATGTGTCCCAAAGGGTAAAGTTCGTTAGAGGTTGCTTGAAGAAGCCCATCAGTCATCCTATTCTATCCATCCTGGTGGTACTAAGATGTATCGGGATTTGAAGCTTCATTTCTGGTGGCATGGTATGAAGGGGGCTATGGCTCGGTTTGTTGCTCAGTATTTGATCTGCCAGTAGGTTAAGGCAGAGCATCAGAGGACCGATGGACTTCTTCAACCGCTTCCTATTCCAGACTAGAAGTGAGAACATATCACTATGGATTTTGTAACCACTTTGCCGAGGAGTCCTAAGGGTCATAATGCCATTTGGGTGATTGTTGACCGTTTGACGAAGAGTGCTCACTTCATTCATTTTCATGTCGGATGAGAGGTACATGTAAGAGATTGTTAGACTTATGGGGTTTCAGTCAGTATTGTATCCGACAGGGATACGAGATTCAGATCTTAGTTCTGGAAGAGTCTTCAGAACAGTTTGGGGAGTAAATTAAAGTACAGTACAACTTTTCATCCCCGGACTGATGGACAGTCAAAGAGGACCATCCAGGTTCTTGAGGACATGTTGAGGTCCTGTATACTTCAGTTTGGTGGATCATGGGAGGACCATTTGCATCTCGTAGAGTTCTCGTACAATAACAGCTTTCAAGACAGTATTAAAGCTGCACCGTTCGAGGCACTCTATGGGAGGAAGTGTAGATCACCAGCGTGTTGGGATGACATTGGCAAGAGTAAGTTGTTGGGTCTGGAGTTGATCACTAGGAATGTTGATGCAGTGGTTCAGATAAGGAGGCATTTGCAGGCAGCTCAGGATAGGCATAGGCGATGGGCCGATGTCCATCGGAGGGCTTTGATGTTTGAGATTGGTGACCATATTTTCCTAAAGGTATCGCCTTGGCAGGATGTCATTTGGTTTAGTGGTGGGGGCAAGCTCAGCCCTAGGTTTATTGGACAGTTTGATATTGTGGAGCGAGTAGGCAAAGTGGCCTATCGTCTTGCATTGCCGCCAGCTTTATCAGGAGTGCACGATGTTTTCCATGTCTCACAACTCAGGAGATATATCCGAGATGAGAGCCACGTGATCGACTATTCTGAGTTGATCGTTCGGCCGGATTTAACTTGTGAGATTCTGCTAGTTTCTATTGTGGATCGGCGAGAGAAAGTGCTTAAGAACAAGGTCATCAAGCTGGTTCGTGTTTCTTGGAATCCTCACTCTCCCGGTGAGTCGACTTGGGAGCTGGAGTAGGAGATTCAGCAGAAGTTTCCTCATTTGTTTGAGTAGTTTTTGTTTTATTCTTATTGTTTATTTTTGGGGTTACCCTAGGTATCTTCTTGTTGAATTTCGATGACGAAATTCTTCTTGTTAGGTGGGTAGGATTGTAACCCCTGTTTTTTTTTATTGGATGTATTTTTGAGTGTATTTTCTTTTTCCTTGTATTTGATTCAGTTGTATCTTTTGGACCGTATGTTAGATCTTTATTCTCAATATATCCATTTAATTGCTTCGTCCTTTTATTTGATCTTTTGATTCATTTATTAGTCTATTCTTTCATCTTTGCTTTGTCGAGCTTTGTTTAGATCCCCATTATTTTATTTGTTCATATCTTATTTCATTTGACTCATTTTGTTCCCCATCTCTTTATTGGATTTTTTTTTATTGAAGTTCTATAGCCGTTATTTCTATTTGGACCCATTTAACCCAATTTGAATCCTATTATACTTAGTGGATCTGCATTATCTAATCTAATCCCCATTACGTAAACCTACCCACTAAGCTATATATCTTAACCCATTACCCTGTTTCTATATTTAAACCATACTCTGAAACCAACCAACTATATATTCATCCACTACCCATTTTTCCTTTTTGATTTATTAATTAGCCTATAACCAAAATACCCACTTCCCCTGCATGCCCAAACCCGAAACCTCTTGCCCCGTCAGCCGTCAATACCCCCACCAAAAACCCTAACCATTCACCTGATATATATACATATATGTTTACCCTTTGAACCCATGCAAACCATCCGCCGCTCTACCCCTTTTTCCCGTCCTCTTTCCTCTCCCTATCTCCGCCCCTGCCTCATCAGCTCCGACGGCAGTCACGTCCCCACCTCCTTGAAGAAAATGTTGTCTTTGATTAATTTTGAAATTACTCTTAGTTATGACAGCATTTTCAAAATGCTATATTATTTACAACATTTTAGAAACGCTATGATATCTGTAATTAAACAAAAAAGATATAGGCTAACAAAAAAATTCTAAGTAAAAAATCCAAATCTATCAAAACCCCTTTAACTTCTCCCCCGTTTCCAAAACGCCCCCTTCACGAAATCTATCCCTAATTTCTATTCATCCGCACCTCCCGAATCCCCCTGATTTCTATTCCTCCGTGCCTCCCGAATCCCCGACCCGCCGTAGAAGCGTCCCTTCTCCCGCGACCCCGTTGCCCTACCCGTCGTCGCCCAACGCCCTATCCTCCTCCCCGCCCTCCGAAGCCAGACACACCGTCGCCGAACACCATCTTCTCCTCCCCGCCCCAGATGTCCCACCACGTCGTCATAGTACCGGATCACCCCCTTCTCCTCCCCGCTATCTCCCACGCTAGCCGATTCCAGGTAATTTTGTTTATACTTTATACTTGCTGTGAGTTTGGTGTTATGTGGTACATAAATCTAAAATTTCAAAACTGTTTATACAGAATGTGTTATGTAAGTTTGGAGTTCAATTTCTTTTTTAGGCTTTCTAGTGGATATGCATTTGTGGTATGGACATCTTGATGTTTTTGACTCAGCTTCTCAATATCTTATCTTTTGAATCTTGTTATATTTACAATTACAGTTACAATCAGTGTTCGTTTTAGTGTGTTATATTTCCAATGGAAAACTTAACCGTTTTTCCTTTTGAATAATCTATTTTGTGTAGGATAATTTTGTGAACATCAACTAGTCATTTTAGGCTATTAATTTGACACCAAATTAAAAATGGTTGGCTACAGATTCATTGCTAATCATTAAAAGCAATTCATCTTTGTGACAGAATTAGGCAAGCATGCTGATGCTGTCATTGCGTGGCTCCGCCAAACATTGGAAATATATAATTTGTTTCCCTCCGCCAAACATATATTTTTTTTCTTTCGAGAAGGGTTATAGTAATGACGAATTTATTCTAAAGTGTTAAGCTGGCAGTACAATAACCTCTTCGTTGGTTTTGGTCCCATGCTTGTCAGATGCCTTGAACTCACGATGTCAGCCCCATAAATTTAGCAATATAAGAAAAATAAATTATTTGCTATTATTGTAGAATATTTTCTTATATATTTAAATTCAATATGAAGTTTTTTGCATAAGTTTTCAATAACCGCATTGAAGTTAGAAAATTTTATAATTGGTTTAGATAAGCAATATGATTTGAACTTTTGAGTATTCCTATGTTGAGCTTCAATTACCACATTGAGATAAGATTCTTTTCGTATTGTTTTTTATGGTGTAGAAGTTAAGACATACTAGCAGGAATACTAATTATTTGGGAATATTAAAATGCTACTTTTTAAAGGAAAATTGATGATAAATAAGTTCTGGTTAGATGGAATTTAAATTATTGTAGAAAAATAAAATTGTTTTCTTCTTGAATTTATTTGATTTAACTTAAAGGTATCTGTTGAAGAGAATCTCTGGAAGGAACTAGGTATTTAAAGTGATGAGATATTTAGTACAGAGGACTAGGTAGATTTGCAGAAACATATGTTTAGTTAAAAAGGATTGAAGGGGGTAATTTTTCGCAAGCATAGATTGAGGTCCTTACCAAATAAATAAAAAACATAACGGAAAAAGGATATGTTAGCTATTCATTTAACTGGATAAATAAGCTTTCGTGAAATGAATGTAGAAAAAGTATCCATCTAAATCAAACACTTCGTTGAAGTTTTCTCTTATACGACTCAAGAAGTATGCCTATTATCTCATTTTCCCGTACACATATATTAACCAGGTATAATGGATGTGATTGGTGTTATCTACTTCCTAAAACATTACTTTTATTGTAGTTCCATACAATAGTAAAGTACAAAGCTTTATACATCATTATTGCCAAATCTTAATATCAGATATATGTTGTATTTCTCCTTACTTTGTTGGTAGGACTATTGAAACCTTTTATCTGTACGCTATCTGATATTCAGATCTTTTACTTAACAACCTAACAGTAGAGTTTGCCTTCCGGATTTGCAGATCCGCTGGAAAATCATTAGAGGAAAGATCATAAGCAAAAAGGGCAAACACTACTGGTTCCTCAAGCAGCGCTATGCAGGGTATGCCAATATTCTATCGCTTTATTTACTGAGTAATTGATTGGATGTCTTTGCAAAACTCTTATATTAGTCTATGACCACTCTCTCACTCTTTCTCGCTCAAAATTTAATATATCTCTCATCATTAGTCATGAATTATGCTTGTCTTTTCTTTGTCAGTCTATGAGTACTCATGATTTTTGTTTTTTAAAAAATGGAAAAAAAAGTTGTTACACATAGTAAATAAGTTAGAATTGGTTTTGATATTGAACCTTATACTTTAGTTGTAATCTGAAATTCTGTCTCAATTGCATGTTTTGCTAGTCATTGAAGGGCTATAAGGATCATGAAGAAGGAATTTCTGTTCTTTTCCTTTTTCTAACTCATGAAAGTCATGCAACCTTTTTAAATTTTCATTTGGAGGTCAGTGGCTTCCACCTGTGTGCTCTGACACTCCAGTTTCCCTATCTCATATGTGATCCACCCATTTATAGTGACCTCCGTGCCCTAGAACATACATAGATGAAGAATCATGAGATCTCAATGCTTTTTCGTCATGTATTTAGTGGTTTTGGTTGTTTTATTGTTGAAATAATGTTTATCTTGCATCTGCTTGATGCGTGTGTAGAACCTTACAATTTTCTAGTCATATATCTTCTGTGGCACACAAATCAACTGGAACTGTAATGCTCATGCTCTGATATGTGGAATAGAAATTTTAAATTGCTATTAGAGGAAATTTATTTTTTGTGGATAGTGCCTTCCATTTTTTTCATTATATAATGTGTATATATGTGTATTTGCGTGTGTGGTATGTAGCATTATCTTATATAATTGGAAGAAATGAATCCTGACCTTGTACAAATAATTGTCTTTACTACTGTCAGTCTATTTCATTAGTTTTTCCAACATCAGATTTTCTTCTTCACTAAGATCTGTCATTGGATAAAATCCAAAATCATTGCATAATTGTATTTTAACTATGCGATCACAATATTAGAGTTCATTTTAGAGTTAATGATGATGAACAGAATCGAGATGGAGGCTTTATAATCTTGGAAGGATTTAATATTAAAAATGGGATTTGTTCATTACTTAAAAGTATTGTAATAACTTGATTTAAATTTTAAAATAATTTATGCCTGACCTAATTCCTTTCTGTTAGGTAAATTAAATAGGTAGTTCTGATAAAACTTTTTGTAGCCTACTCTTTCTGTAGAACTTCTTTTTAGGTGAAACTTCCATCTTTAGGTGAAACTTCTTTAGACGTATCTCTAATCTTTAATCTCTAATATTATAATAGGAGAAGAACTTATTCATTTGTAAATTTGTAAATCTACCAACACATGTATTGCACGTGCATAACTAATATGAAGAGGTCTCATGTTCGAGTCATCTTACGTTGTTCAAAAATGGCATTCATACAGGGAAGCCATAGCTTCCATCTTTAGGTGAACTTCTTTTTGGGTATTGATCCATAGTCACATACACATACGCAGATACAGACACACAAATCGCCTAGAACTCAGAATGGCAATTAGAGAATTTAGTTTGGTTCAAGGAAAAACAAAATAAAGCCCAAAAGTTTTATTTCCATTTGCATAACAGGATACAAAGGGTGCAAGCACAATGTTTTATTAGTAAACTAACAGTTTCAAAAGGTAACTTCATATGTCCAATGCAGTGCTCTACTGCACAAAAATTATGATTTTCCTTATTCTATACGTTTCAAAAAAAGATGCTTCTTTCCTGTATTATACAGATAGAAAAAGAGATTTAGAGAAGCTAGTCTTACTTGTACCCTTTATTGTGCTCACCTAAATATAAATTCTAGTGTTGTCAGTGCTTTTTCAACACTATGCTTCTAACACAACTTTTAACACTATACTTTTCACAAATTTACTGGCTTTGGTTAACTTCATTTAATTCTTTGTGCTTATCTTTATGATAATAATTTATATATACACATATTACTTCAGCAAAAGTTCACATTCAATGGACGTGATAGAGAAGCAAAAATTAACACCCTACAAGCGATGGGAAGATCTGCCAGGGCACGCAAAGCAAAATTGGGGGCAAGCTTAAACAAGAAACCGATTTACAAAAGTCAGAGAGAGTGGGATGAATTTGTAAAATCAAGAAACAACCCAAAATTCAAGGTAAAAAACTATGTATACTATTCTGTTTAACTTGCTATATCTTATCTTTTATATAAAATTAATTATATTAGAGTACAATTAGTTTTGTAGGCAAAAAGTGAAAAGTTCAAGGAAATGAGAAGTAAACAAACTATCCCTTACCGTGGTAGTCGAAAGGGATTTGCTCGGATAGAATCTGAAATAGTAGTGAGTTAATTATAAATTTTTTTCATTATATTTATTAAATGTGTTGTTTATAATTTTGATGTTTGTGTTGATTGTATCTGTTTGCTATATAGAAAGAAGAGGGTTCCCTTTGTCAAGATAAAGTTAGGCTTCGTTGTTGGTATCGAGCATATACAAAAAAGAACGGTGAAGCAGGAAAGCCAGATGATGTTGATCTTATAGTATGGTTCTAAAATTGTTTTATCACATAGTTTACTATTAGTTAAATACAAAGTCTTATTGTTCAATCATATGTTCATATTAATTTTGAGCTTTTTTATTTTCAGAAAAAGGTGAAAGAAGAACTAGCTTCTTCACCACCCGAGACATCCCACGTAGCCCGGGTGTAACACCCCGCAAAATTGGAAATTACAATTTTGCCCCTGGGTGTTACGCACGTATATTTTGTAATGTATTTCACTACATATTTTGGATTCGTACTATTTATACATTTGTCGTATTGATTTCAGTCAACTAAAATATAATATTTCAATCCCTGGGATTTATGTGCTTTTTACGTATTTTGATGCACGTGTTTCTACCACTACGTACAATATTTTTCTATAGGTTTAAATTATTTATTTTTATGTATTTAAATCTATTTTATAAAACGAAAATTTATTTTTCCCCTTGTTTTGATTAAAATGCATTTTTCGATTTTCTGCACGTATAATACACGTGTTTTCTACGTGTTGTGATTTCATCATGAAATACATAAAATTAGTAAATATATTTTTCTTATATTGTTTTCGATTATATTTAATAATTTTCCAACGATAAAGCCGATTTTTGCATTTTAATATTTTACGTGCAACGCACGTGTTTTCAGCGAACATATTTGAGTGTATTTTCAAAATGAATTTTGGGGTGGGTGTAATACCCGTAGTTTCAAAAAGTATATAAAATATAAATATAAGTGGCTATTTATAAAAAAGTAAAAATGAATGGATTTCATGATTTGGTTATCTGGATATGTATATTTGAATAGTTGATATGTAAATGGAGTGGTGGGGGCCCATCGTGATAAGCACAACACTAAGTGCTGGTGTTGATTATTTGAATATGGGGGCCCACCTGGGTAAGGTGTGAGTAAGGCAACAGATTAGTAAAATATATTGTATTTTGGATATGGATTGTGTTGGAGAGGGGCCCACTTATTGCCATGCTGTGTTCGCCCGGGAAAGAGAGGAGGCCGGTTTCTTCAAGCAAGGCAGAATGAATGAGGGGGAGTTAGTGCTTTGGAAGAGTGGGGGAGATGAGAGGTTGGGAGTTTTAGGAGTTAAGTTATTGGAGGGTCTTAAGGAGAGGTTAAGCAAATGAAAGGTTGGAGATTAATTTTAGTAATTTATTAGGTGTGAAATTTTGCAAATTGAACCCTAGCATTGTCCTATAAATAGCAACTCATTTCTCATTCTTTTTCACACCAATAAAATAAATAAGAATAAGAGAAAGAGAGAAAAGAAAAGAGAAGAATAAAAGAAAAGATAAGTAGAGTGGTGTTCTCTTGCTTGGAGCTTTTGCTAGGAGGAGAAGAGGACTAGGAGGTGCTTGTGAAGCTAGGAGCAAAAAGGAACCATTCCCTTGTAGTTTTCAACCTTCAATAAGGTGGGTGTTCTCCTACTTTCTAATTTTTTTAGAATGTACATGCTAATAAAAGTGAATGAGTAGTTTTGATAAAATAGAATAACTATACTATGATTGTGGTGAAATTAATAGTGAATCATGCTATGTTAACAAATAGATTAACATTGTGTTAGTGGGTGATCCTATACTTTCTAATTATAGGAAATGCATGCTATTATGAGTAATGAGTAGTATAATTTTGATGTGATAAATGTAGAACGAATCCATGCTATTGTATGTACCATGAATTGTAGATGTTTTAGCTATCGCGATATTTGGTATAATCAAAAGTGGGTAGAATTATCTCAATTCATACTTATTTTCGCTTCTTAAAGTATTTAGATGATTTTATTTTTTTATTACGTATTCATCACAATTCTTCTTTATTGTTCTTTTATTGTTGTCTTTTTTAACATGAGTACTTTTAGCTTTTTTTTTCATTTTAGTATATTATAAATTTCTTTATTTTAAGCCTATACTCTATTTTATAATTTTTCGTCTCCTGTTTTTTAATTATAAGTGGTTTCAGATATGAGAATAGTCTACTTATAATAGTTAAGTTCAATTAATTACTTTTAAAACTGATCTTTATTGAGTTATTATTTTTATTTGCTAACTATGTTCAATCTTTTAGTTTTTTTGTGAACTTTCGGTTCTGTCTTCTTACTAGTGTTTGTTTATGCTGTTCTTTAACTTTAGAACTCTAACTTAGTTGCTTATCTCTTTGACTTGTATTTTCTAAGTACAAACATAATTGGAGCTCTTGTTATGTCGTTTGTTACTAATTATGTATTCGAATCTATATGTTCTACAAGCATATAGATACTATTTATTTATTGTTAGTCATCTGGACGATTAACTCATGTTTAATAGTCAGCTCTTTTGAAGAGATTACCCTTACGTTTAAAGAGGAATTTTTGTAGAGTAAAATGGGTATATATCAAGAATACCTTATCTCGATCAGTAAATATTCGCTTATTAGACTTATAAGTACTTAAATTATGTTGGTGAAAGAAATGATGATGTTAATTGAAATGGTTTCATGAAAAAGAATTATTATTATTAAGGAATCATGAATCGTGATATAAAAAGATATCATATGAGCTTGAAATTGTGAATGAGTTATTATTTGCTATGAATAGCTAGATCATGATTTGTGGCAAGACTAAGAAATGATTACTTGTGGATAAGTGTTAAGACAAGATTGTGATCTTTTGTGAATGAATTGAAAGATGAAATTATTTAGGTTTAAGAGATGATTATGAAAGGGTATGTGTACCCATGTTTCTTGCACATGAAAGGTTTATGATTTAGAATTAGTAAGACCTCGGTTACTGGTAATTTTGAAAGAAAGATTTTGAGACTTGATTTTGAGATAATGCCGTCGGGCGATCTCGTATTTTGTGAATAAATCCGGTATGAGGTAAAACTGATTCTAGGGTGATAACACATTCATGTCTTGAACTAAAAATAATTAGGCACTTAGGTGAAGATGTAATAGACTTGTGCAAACGTAAACGGGTGCTTCTATATAGTCGGCGGTGGATCTCTGTGGCTATAGACCCAGTTGGTGGACTGTGGTTGCTCCGTAGGAGATGGACTGTATTTTATCCGGGACTTAGGGTAGTCGGCGGATGTTTACCATACTCCAAAGAATATGTATATACCGGGGCTAGAGGAGCATTTACGGGATTATTCTCACGATATAATAGCCAGGGAGGCTGGGATCTGTTATTATAGCCAGGGAGGCTGAGATCCGTATCTGTGAAATAACTCTAAAACTTGTTTAATTACTGGGTAGTCTCATGGCGAGGGATCGAACCCTTCAATGTGGAGTACGTAGGCACTTGCCCTCAGACCTATGTAGTATGGGATGCATAGAATCTGAACAAGTGTGCATTAGTGTCATCCTAGTGTAGAATGGTATGCATTAGGCATTACGACATGACATACACTTATATTTAGAATAATCACTTTTGACACTTTACTTGTTCATTTAATCTTTTTTTTTATGATTTGTTAAAGTATGAGATCGTTATACTATTCCCGGCATAGAGAGGATAGCCGTGTATAACATTTCGTCAGTTGTAAGTAACTGACGAGTCCACAGATTAACATGCAGGTAAAGGACCATTCATGAAGCTATGAAGTGGATATGCTGATGCTGTTTTTATTTTTAAAGATGTTGTAAATGTTTTATTGTAAATTTCATTACTCCGCTGTGTAATATTAAGTTGTAATTGAACTCTGATGTACTATTGAAAAAGTTTTAAATTTTCCTTGTAAAATTGTACGAAGTGAAGTAAGATTCTGTGAAATCTCGAATTTATCCTTATTTGAAATTCGGGGTGTTACACCGGGTTATGAAGGTGACGCATATTCAAGGGTATTTAACAAGCCTGAACGACAAGGCCGTTTATCCTCGATGGGAGCAGGAGCCAACCCATCTAAATTAAGTGCCTCGATTGCAACCTCTGCCGAAGTAGTTGAGCTCAGAGGAAAGGTAGATTCACTTGCTGAAACAGTGAAGGAATTGACAGCTCTACTTAAAAAGCAAACAAAGTGTAAAAACTCTTCTTACTCAAAACATAAGAAACATAAGAAAAATAAGAAGTTAAGAATATTGATTTTGATTTGAATGCTGATTAGATTAAACATAATAGATTTATAATTCAGTTTGTTATTTTACAGAGTATGGTTCAACAAGAAGAGGATAGTGAGGATGATCTGGAGGAAGAAGATAGTGATGACGATATGGAGGAAGAAGATAGTGATGCTCAAGATGAAGAGGATAGTGAAGATGATGAAGAAGATCATAGCGATAGTGATGATAATGTGGATTTTGATGGTGAAAACGATAATGACGATGATAGTGACGAGGAGGATGAGGATGAGGATGAGGATAAGCGCTCAAAATTGTGTAACAATGATCCATTATCAACTACTAATGCAACTGATACTCCACAGGTAACCCAGTACAACTTTAGTACTTTTAATATATATATATATATATATATATATATATATATATATATATATATATATATATATATAGAACACTTGAAATAACTTTTTTTTATGTTTTCATGTTAGTCACTCAATGGCAGCAGTAATCGTAGAAGTAGAAAGTGTGAATTGTTAAACTGGGAGGCACCGAGTGAAGTGGTTGCTATTGGGTGATGGGTGACAAATGATCCTGAGGTGGTAGTGCACTGTGTACCCCTTGGGCAAAATGCTTCCAAAGTTTGGGTGGATGAAGTAAGACAACCTTTAGCACCGTTGTTTAGGGCGAGGTGGTGGTGTAGATACTCTAGATGAGGTTATGGGACTTGCAATTGCATGGCCGACCGATCACATCAAGATGTTGGATGCTAACTAGGTACATTACTTTCCTTCTAAAAAATTATATAGTGGGATAAACCCTTGAACTTGGTATTTGTTAATCATATAGTATTCAACTATATCAGTAATTTAGGAATAGCTTTCTTATTTTCTTATAGTATTTTAACCACACCAATATCAATTTAATCTTTTTCTTATTTGCTCTCATTTACTATCCTTGAAGCCAACAAAAAATAGAATTTCCAAAAAGAAAACAAAAATATTTGATGATTATTAAAGTTGAAATAATAATAATAATAATAATAATAATAATAATAATAATAATAATAATAATAATAATAATAATAATTTCTTTTTTGTGTGTAAAGATCCTGTCTGACCCCACTGAAATGTTTATGGATCCGTCTGTGTTGCTCACTACTCGTACTCGCTAGTGAACATGATCACACTAGACCCTAGTGGTGCATGCAATGCAGGAGTTGTTGGACTTGAACACTGTTGCATGCAACTCTATTATCATTCAATGCTTAGAGGCCTTACGGTCTGAACTCATTGCAATTACTTAAAACATCTGAAATTGTCTTTTAAGTATCTTCAAGGAGATGGTTGGGATGAAGTGTAGATTTAATATAGTAGTTATATAGCGGAGATGTAAGGAATATATGCAGTTGATATTTTCTTTAATCCTAATAGAACAAGGGGAAAGCCTGGTGAGATTTGAGTTATTTTTTCTGCGTGAAGGCAACATGAGTTTCCACAGGATCGGTGTAATTAGTATCTTTAGTCATATAACGAAAGTTTGATGGATAGTTTGGTTGGAACTTGGACAGAGTTTGCAGCTTTGGGTACTCAACTAAAAGATATTTTCTTGATTGATATGAAAGTCTATACAGTAGATGTTGAACTCGAAGATTGTTGCGTTCGACTTTACTATCATCGTATGCTATCATTGACTCAAAAGATATATAAATGCGGAGAAGATGTTCGTGTCTTGTTTTGCGCAATTCATTGATTACCTTAGGATTTGGACATGGGTTTATAGTTACTTGTCATATTGTGGTTGTGAAAACATCTAAAATTGTATGGAAACACATAGTAGTTGAGATTGTTGACCCCCAATAGTAAAGGGGAAAGCCTGATAGGTTTTTGTTATCTTTTTTGTAGGAGGCTGCATAGGTTTGCGTGGGATAGGCATTAGTTAGTATCTTTAAGTCAAATATCTGTAAGTTTGATGGATAGTTTGGTTGCATCTGATGACAAGAAAATGGAGGATCATAGTGATTGTCATGGATATGGAGACTCTCCTAGCTTGTAAGTTGTGATCCATGGTGGCAGGGGAGATACAGCAAAGAGGAGAGGATAATCCTTCTGAGGTGTTAATGGATTGATGTTTTTTATACCAAAACATTGAACATAATTTTTAACCATTTATTTGTAGTTGCATGGGAGGAATGAGGAGATGGGTGATGAGAGGGGGTGGTGCCCAGTGATTGCAGTCAGTAGTATTTGCCGTATGCAGTTGTAGTAACTGGTAGCTGCATGTTATTTACTTTACAAGTTGCTATATTAGTTGCTGTGAATAATGAACTCAAATTGGAAACTTGCAACTCATCAGCCTATAGCAACTCGGATTGCAGTTGTTGCATCATGCCATCTGGCCTAATGAATGGATTAAAGTGAACTGACCTAGCGGCAAACAAAGGAACAGCCCCTATGAGGTATAACATGACTAATTGGCATGGGGCTCATGACATGCCATGAATGCAGAGACAGTGATTTCTTATAGAAATCAGGAGACTGTAACACGATAGTAGATTAGGTATATGCATAAATTTTATGTTGCTGTATATTATTTGAGAGAATAAGGACATAAAAATACAGACACAAGCATGCTTGTTTAGACTTAAGATTGCTTGTTTAGACTTAAGTCTAAGCATGCTTGTTTAGACTTAAGACTTAGGAGGCTTTTGCACAAATCCTGAAGGTCGACATAAAGGGGAGTTTAGACTTAAGATTGCTTGTTAAACATTGTTGGCCCACACATTAGCCTAGCTGCCCTGCTATGTACTGGATTGTAACGTGAGGCCTCCACTAATACATATATTATGAAACTACGACACATCTAGTCTTGCCAACAATAAAAACGTTGGCAACTGAATATGTAAATGTATCAACCTATAGATATTTTCTTGGGTAATGCACAGTGGAAACTGATCATTGTGCATGTCAATAGGAGTGATATCAAAAGAAGTTTATCGTCATTCTTTCCAATAATCAAAAGAAGTTTATCTACACAACACATGTCTCAGTCATTCTTGGTATATTCAAGGTAGGAATATCTTTGATAAAGGGAAATGGTTTTTGAACTTCTCCTTATGCAAATGTGTATTAAATAAATGCATAGTGCATTTATAACTCAGAAGTCTAGATATATTTATTCTAGTACAAAATCTATTCACGAGCGTCATGTATAATTCGTGAAGACTTTCAGCTCTTTATGGTGCTGCAGACAAAGAAGAGATGCTTGATATGCTAGATATAGTCGCATATTTCTAGTTTCATTCCCTTAACTGATTTTGGATGTTTCCTCTGCTACATGATCTACGAACATTTTAAAAAAAGGTGCAATAATGGCTGTAGAATTTAGTGAAGGAATCATATGCTCCCTGTTAGCTCCCCTAATTTTTAAATCTAATTTCTTCAAGATGCCAAAGGTGAGGTTTTGTTGTAATTCAATAATGTTAGTGATTTTAAATATGTTGTATCCTACTTTCAAACTGCCAAATAGATATGAATATAAGTAAGGACTTGTTCTGTATCCTAAGTCTAAAAAATGATTGTTAATAACCTGCAACTTTTTCAAAGTGTTGCTCATTATGCATGTAAGCTCGACCCAGACTCAAAGCCCTGGGATTCATTTGTTCTTTTTCTTCCTGAAATATTCAGAATAAGTAATGTTAGGCTTTAGCGAGGATTGAATATATCCTATTCATTTGCAAATAGCATTTAAAATGTTACGCACATTTGAGCAAGTGGGAAAGGAAGTGCTCACTGAAACACCCAAACGAGATTGCTGTGTTTGGCTGAAGGCTCTCTCGCTTACCCTTTAGAGGTTGCTGGGAAAGTTCTCAACAGCATGACGCTTGATGTGATACTCCAGGTCTTAATTAACTACTAACTCAGTTCCTTACCAAAGAAATTACTAACTCAACTCAGTAGGTTGAAATTGACAGTCTTTCCTGAGCTAGGGAATTTATGTGTATAGCAATTCTGCAACTTAGGCTGAATCATTAATATATATATGTTAGTAGCAGTTTAGTAACATTTTTTAGTAGCATGCTCCAACATTAGACACATGAATCTTATGTTTGAAATTTTTTCTTCTACATTTGCAGATTGGAGACGTCGTGGATGAAACGAAGAGTGCGAGTTGTGTTGATGTTAGGCACTCAAGAACTTTTTGTCGTCAGTTTTAAGTTTATTGGATGAACTTTTGTATCAGTTTATTGTGTAGATATTCCTATGTTGGTATGTTTTTATATATTTGTACACAAATTTGCGAAACTTTTATAGTTATAATGGTGTATAGACATTTTCGATAAATCGATTTTTATTTGTATCCAGTTAAAACGAAATAGCGTTCCTAAACTGCTGTAAAAAACCACAAATATCAAAACGATAGCGTTTTAAAAATGTTTTATGTTTGATTCTATTACTGGATTGTCTAACGATAGCGTTGTCGAAATGCTATAAATTTTATAGCGTTTTAACAAAACGCTATAGAAACTATAGCATTTGCCGAACGCTATAGATTCTATAGCATTTTACAAAACGCTATAGAATCTATAGCGTTCCGGAAACGCTATACATTCTATAGCGTTTGGCCAAAACGCTATAGAGTTATTATAGCGGGGCTTTTTGATAGCGTTTGTAAAACGCTATCGTAGGTCTACTATAGCATTTTATGAATGCTATCAATTGTCATATTTGTTGTAGTGATGATACTTGACACGTGATTACTTGACACTTGCACGCAAGACACGTGATTACTTGCCACTTGCACAACTTGATACGTGATACATGATACATGATACTTAGAGCTTGGAGCTCGATTACTTGATACTTGTCCCTGAGTACACTGCCCTCTACAGTCCACTATGAAATCCAAAGTGAAACTGTCTGTTGTAGCAACCATGTAGTAAAAACCGGGATGCATGAAGTGCTACCTAGATAGTAATAACTACAAGACTTGATACATGACATTTGAACATGATACTTGATACTTGATTACATGCTTACTTGATACTTGACTACATGATACTTGATTACATGATACATGATATTTGATACTTGACACTTGCTACATGATTACATAACACTGGATACTTGTTACTTATTTAGATGATACTTGTTCACTTGATACTTGTTACATGCTACTTACACTTGTTCATCTTACCATGCTAGTTGTTATATTTTGTTATCATGCATATTCTATGTTATTAGTTGTTTATTCCATGTACCTGTATCCTGCACTACAAGCAGTCCGTAACTTGCATTGACGGGAGTTTGTTTCTCTTTTCCTTTTTCCTGCAATTTATTTAATTGTAGACCAGGATGATCAGCTGCCAGATGGAGTTGGTGATATGAGATATTAGTGCTGAATTTTGCTATTATTATTTCTTGTTCCTTGTTTGAACAATTGTACTTGATGACTTGGATTCATTTGTATTTGGGCAATGTGACCCAGGATATTTGACTTATTCAGATCTGGATTATTTGAGATTAATATATTTTGGTTTCAAGTATTCTTGTTGGTGTTTTGATTCATATGTGCATGCTTGGTTGACTTCTTTTGCTTCCGGCTCTGATTATTCTTGTGAGATGTTGTAAAGATTCCTGACAGCTTATAGATGATGAAAATCATTCGCTGGGCTTAATCACATATCCGTATTCCGTATTCTCTTTTGGGAAGCGGGCGTGACAAGATTTTTAGTGGTATCAGAGCCCAGGTTTGTCTAATGTATTAGTGGCCTAATATATTAGACAAGCTTGGCTCGATCTGGGATTGGCTCAACATTTCACCAACCATGCATACATTAATGAATTATTGTCAACTTTGATCTGGATGCTAATTGTTTTTGGTTTTGTGCAGACTTTGGTCTAGATGCTAAAAATTTTGATTTTACATATTTAGACTAATTTAGACGTGTAGATCAATGTGAACAGTTCAGATCGTCGATATGAAGGCGGGAAGGCCGAGTACACACGAGTGCACATGGAGGCCTAGTGCACGACGGAATATTTCTCTCTCTCTCTCTCTCTCTCTCTCTCTCTCTTTATGTATCTCTCTCTCTCTCTCTCTCTCTCTCTCTCTCTCTCTCTCTCTCTCTATATATATATATATATATATATATATATATATATATATATATATAAGAAAAGTAAGCCTCATATAGAGTATGAGGCAATTTTTCTCATACAAAGTGATTATACTTACTTGGTGGGACCATTATGGAAGATCCACTCCGTCCATCATGTTTATCATGCTAATGGATGTATGTGCAGAATAAATCAAGTGGTTTGGTAATCATTCAGCCATGCATCATGTGGTTGAAAAATGAACGATTTCTACAGTAATATAAATCTAACCACAAATTAGACCCACATTATGCTTGGATGAATGACGTCCAAACCTTGATTTTTTGTACACATACATCCATTGACATGATAAACATGTGGACGGAATGGATCTTCCATGAGGGCTCCACCAAGTGAATATAATTACTTTGTATGAGGAAAATTTTCTCATACAAATATAATTACTTTGTATAAGGCTCACATTACTCTATCTCTCTCTCTATATATACACACACACAGACACACACTTTATAAATTATTTTTTTATTAATGGCCTAATGGCCCAATATATTATAGATTCTTTTTACAAACATCACCCACTTTTTAAAAGTATTTACCAAATTGAACCACTTTCAAAATTATTTACCAAATTGACCTACTTGCTATCTGAGATAGCGAGTCTAGTTCAAATGAGCTTGCTATCTCAGACAGCGAGTGTAGTTGTACTCATTTTTTAGAGAAATTTTTAATATGAATTTCTACCTGAAATGTATATAATTACACTCGCTATCTCAGATAGCGAGTCTAATTCAACTGACCTCATAATCTCAGATAGCGAGTGTAATAGTACTCATTTTTTTAGAGAAATTATAAACATGAAAATAACAACACTCGCTATTTCAGATAGCGAGTATATTTAAATTGACTTCAGAAGCGAGTATAGTTGTACTCATTTTTTAGAAAAAATTTAAACATGAAATTCGTACCTGAAATGTATAGAGCTATAATCGCTATCAGAGATAGCGAGTTCAGTTGAACTAAACTCGCTATCTGAGATAGCGAGTAAAGTTGTATATATTACATATTCAAAATTTCTCTGAAAAAAATGAATACAACTACACCCGCTTTCTGAGATAGCGAGTGCATTTGAACTAAACTTGCTATCTCAGATAGCGATTGTAGTTGTATACATTTCATGTTCAATTTTTTTTTGAAAATTGAGTATAACTAAACTCGCTATCCGAAATAGTGAGTCTAGTTCAAATGACCTCGTTATCTTAGATAGCGAGTGTAGTTGTATACATTTCAGGAAGGAATTGTATGTTCAATTTTTTTTCAGGTGTTGGAGAAAATCATAGAACTACACTCGAAACAGCAAGTGGGTCTATTTGGTGAATAGTTTTGAAAGTGGGTCAGTTAGGTAAATACTTTCAAAAAGTGGGTAATTTGGGTAAAAAAAACTATATATTTCATGCATTAATAATTTAAGTAGCACGTAAGCAATCATCCACTCTTGCGAATGCTCACATATGGAGATTTAGAAGGCTCACATAGTGGAGATTTTGAAACAACTGTCTTTGCATAGCATAGTAGCATAATAAACAAGGTGCGTATGAAAAAATTACAGCACAAAAAAGGCCCCAACTACCTAGGATTTGTGGTTCCAATTCACAATATAATGGATTGAAGAACATAACAAGGAGAAGCGTTGAAGAATCGTAGCAACGAGAGCAATTCAGCAGCAAGCAGCTGCATCCAGGAAAAGTGCAGTCGACCGATATGCATAGCTCTCATTCCAGAGAGTTGTGCAGTCCACTGCGCAGGCAGCCATCAAGCTCTATGTTCGCTTGATTGGTATTTGTAGTCGACCGTATCTTTGTGCAGTCGACCGTGTGACACTGTTTGATCAATGGTTGAGATCTAATCTTTTGTAATGCAATATGTATGTATGATGTATAATTATTAGGGTTAAAGAGTGATAATTCCAAGAGAAAAAGAGAGATCTAGCAGCCGTTCTTGAGAGAAGAAGAAAATATAAAACCCTACATTTTGGGGGTAAGATCTAGAGTGATTGTAACATGTTTCTCTTTATTATCTAGTGAAAATCGTAAGAGGGTCTCTGCACGGAAAAGTAGTCAAACCTCGAAAAATCTTGTGTGTTCTTGTGTGCTTGGTTGTTTTGTTTGTTCTCACTTCTTTCATTAATTTCTTTTGTTTGTATCTCAGATTGAGTTTTTCTGAAATTAAATTCAACACAACTGAGTTCATATAGGAAGAACATGCATGGAGATTTCCTGAGTATTGCTGAATGTAGCATATTGTGAAGATCGGCAGCAAGTGAATGAGTAACAAGAAGTTGCAGCGCCCCTGGCTCTGAAAGGTCGAAGATCACGAAGAGTTAGTTCAATACATATTGAAGGCATGTAGTACGAGTACGGAAAAATGTAATAGTGAATAGGAGAGAGAGTATATCTTATTTAGGAGAGTTTCTCATCTCAGCCGGAAAATTAGCTTCCGGTACTGTTGAATAATTGGCTAATGCAGACTTGATATCAGGCAATTAATGGACTTGAGAATTGTCATTTATTTCCTTAAGATTTAAAGGCCCCACGGGGCGATTTTAATTAAAACACCGGCCAGCTGCCGTCACCGATGACGGGTCTAACTCGGGGTTTTCTGAAAACGCAGGTGTAGCAAACACTTACCCGCCGGAGTAGGGGTATTTTTAATTTTTAAATTTTTTTTTAATACCTACACCGGTGTTTGAAAAATGCTAGGGTAGGGTATATTTATTTTTATATTTATTTATAAATCCTACCCCGGTGACAAAAAAATCAGGGTGTGGTACTTTTTTATTTTTTATTTTTTAATTTTTAATTTTTAATAAAACCTACCCCGGTGTTTTCAGGATTTATTATTATTATTATTATTATTATTATTATTATTATTATTATTATTGATAAATAGCTACCCAGCGTTTTAAAAACGCTGAGGTAGACATTAAAACAAAAAATTCTCCCCTTTTCATTTATTTTTTCAAAAATTCGGTAATAAAATTCAATTCACAAATCATTTCTACAAAACCTGTAATTCAATTCACATTCAATTCCACAAATCTCCAATAATACAATTCACAATCATGAAAAATAATTAAGCATAATAGAGTAATACACATTCATTTAATTATCCATGAATTCAATTGATTTATAAAATTATATATATGTTTGATTAAACGGATTAAAAACAAATAAAAATATACCTGTTACAACAAATGTGCTATAACTATCACAAGAGAAGACTTCATCGGATTACTACCGCATGCGCCGCCTTGAGTTGCATCCATTCTCATCGGAATTTTGCTCTGGATTTGCACGATTTGCAATCGATGAATTTCTTTAGTCGACCAGTGTAATGTACAAATCTGTGGAAACTTAGTCAATCAAACATGCACAATCAAGTATCTAGTTATAATATCGAGTAGGACTACGTATTTTACCAACCAAAATCGGTATAATGGTATATACGGTGTCATAACTTGCAAACCATTAGTCAAAACTCACATAGACAAGTAGTATTAGCTAGTGTATGTTGTTTTCTAACTAATAACAAAGTTTCGGTTATTTTAAACTCGTTTGTTAACTTTTTACCTGATTCACTCGACATTTTGAAGTATCGAGCGGAACCTAGTAATTACAAGGCTTCTCATTTGCTCTTAAAAGCTATGAATAGGTGAGATTATGTATTTTACTAATTAATTCGCTACCAATGTTCTAAACATCGCTAGGCGGTAGTCAGGCGGCCGATGGGGGCCTAGCACATAGACCTTGTAAGCGGGGATTAAGCGGCTAGGCGGTTTTATTTATTTATTCATTTATTTGAATATTTATTAATTTATTGATCTTTTGGTTTTATTTTGTTGTTACCCATTCTTTTTATTGCTACTCATTCTTACTCTTAAATTTTCTCCTTAGAATTACAGAAGAACTTTACAAAGTCAAATCAGTGTATTATTTTATCGATGAACATGGAGAATGCATCCAAGATTACAGCTCCTCTTTTGTATATGTGCATATTTTTACAGTCGAATTAGTGTATTATTGTATTGGTGGACATGGAAATTCATATATTTAATATATCATATCTGCCAATTACATATTTTTAGCTCTTAATGGACGAAAGTTAAGCATGACAAATAGCACAGTTCGTAATTGTGCCCAGTGGAATATGTGTCAAATTCTATACTAAACAAAAATGAGCCTCAGCAGAATACCGACTAAAGTACATACGAATGCCAACTTTCTTCAACATGTGCAGTTGGGAGGCTCATCCCTTGAACACTAGAAACAACTTAGTAAAGTGAATTAATATTTCACAATCTCAAATAAGACAATAACTAAAAAATCTCAGTATTTCAATATCTCAAACAATAAGCCACACAAAAAGCAGCACACCAGTAAGCAAACAAAAAAAAAGCAGCATTAAGCTGCAAGTAAACAAAAAAGGCAGCACAGCAATAAGCATTTTAAGCAGTAGATACACAAAGCATGTAACACCCTATATTTTTTTAAATAATATTTTTGAGATTAATAAATGAATTAAAATGATTTGTGATGATTTAATAAATATTTTCTGAAATTTATCTTTTTACACGTGCAAAACACATGCAAATATTTTCTTGGGAAGTTCATTGTCAGAAATTATTTTGGAGAAACCTATTATTCATTAGTAGGTATTATTTATGAATTTTTTGTATTTTTTTGATATTTATTTGACCTATTTGCAAATATTTCAAAATAGGGGCTTTTGTGCAAAATTACCACATGGAGTGAAAACTCCAGATTTTTGGATTTTTGGGCTGAGAATGATGCCTAGTTAACTCAGAGATAAAAATTTTACTTTTTTGTTTTGATAGATTTGGTTTATTTCGCAAATTTCTTAAAGAATGATTTTTTTTGCAAAATTGCCACTTAAAGGCCAAAATTACAAAATTTTACAAAATTATTTTTCTGGGTCTACAAACAGTGCCGACCAGTTCTGGAGTAATTTTTTTTAATTTTTAAACCTAAATTTATTTGGTTTATCTAATTTCCAAGTATAAGGATTTATGTATGTAAAGATATATTCAAAAGAGATATTTTGCAAAACCTATTCAAAAACCCTAATAACTTCTGGCCTATTAATAAGTGAAGTGCAGCCTTATCTTTGCTTCACTTCACAAAGTATTTTCTTTATTATTATTTTCTTGGAGTTCGAAGCGAGGATCTTGGTTTTCTTGCGAAAGGAAGAACTTTTATTATTCTTTTTATTACTTCGGTTGATTCTTCAAAAAGGTGAGCGACATATATTTGATTTTTTGCTATTGTATGCATGTTGTATGTGATGATTTGTCTATTAGAAAGCATGTTAGGGGTTATATGATGATATGATGAATTTTGATGGATGGATGAATTAAAAAAAATTGAATATTTTCATGAAACTATACTATGGATGATTAAAACTCTATATAGATGACTTGTGATTGTTAAACAACCTAATAGAAATCATGGATATGTTGTTTTCTTTCATATTCTTGCTGTTTTGATTGTTTGCATTAAGATTATATGATGGAGATGCACATTTTGAATGAAGAGGAATTCTTTCACTGTTGAATATACATACACACTGTTTGGGGTTTTGATGACTAAAACTTGATTAATACTTGTTGTAATTCGCTTATATATCATGGGTATGTTGTTTTGAATTATATCCTTACTGATTTGATTACACAAATTGAGTTTGCATGATGATTATTTCTAAAGTGAACAAGACCTAACCTTACTGTGTATATGTAGACATACACTTTGTTTTGATGTTTGATGAAACAAACTTGGTTATTTACATGTTGTATTCACGCATATTCAAGGGTAAATCATTGCAATCATTAGTGTATGTGTATAACAAGTTGTGGAAGGAGTTATTGGGTCAAAAAGATCAATTCATGAAGTAAAGAAGGGGTTGTGACTTTTGGGTCTGATGGTGCATGGCCGAATGAGGATTTTTGTGAATTTTGTGAAGTTTTCAATTGGATCTGAGTTGTTCAATACTGTATTGATTTGAACCCCTTTAATACTCTTATTTGATGAAGTTTTGATGCTCAAACTGATGCTAATACACACATATATACACTATATGCCTATAGTTTACTGTTTTGAAGAATTTTATGAGAAGTTGCTCTTTTATGATCTTTACATGGTTTTGATGTATTTTCTAAACTCCTATATGTTATACAAGTTGTATTTAATCATCTCAGGAAATTTATCTTGCAAATTTATGATTTTACAAAAAGTTATCAACGTATCAGTCGAAATGTGCACAACTTCAAAACTGGCTGTACAGCAGCCAACGGTCGACCGAGCAGTCGACTAACATTCTTTAATTTGGGAATTTCAACTTGATAGTCGACTGCCCTATTTTTGCACTGTTTGGGCGGTCGACCGCCAGTTGTTTTGCTGGCTGTTTTAGTGAGTTTTCTTCGTTTCTCTTGAACAGTTAATTCTTTGAGCTTAGGAATTATTGATCTATTTTAGATGTTGTTTTTGCTACAGATTACACTATTTTACAGAGAGTTATATTTTGTTTATAATAGAATTTAAATTTGTGTTTCTATGACTTTATAAAGTAAAATATATATGGTTTTTGAAGAAGTTGATGTTTCGTGATATTCTGTGACTTCAAAATATGATTCTCAGTTATTCATTGGATTTAATATTTTATTTCAATTCTGGAATTTATGAGTATTTTTCACGAATGTGGATTTTGTTGATTTAAGAAGTTTTCATTGATATAAACATTTTAATAATGGAATTAAGAGTTTTGTTGAAAGTTTTGGTGTTGATATTCGTTTTGTGAGTCTCTAGGAGTTGAGTGTGAGTCATGTAAACTGGCAGATGAGATTTTGTTAATTATGACCAGTTGGATCTTGGGGTTGTTGTTGTGGAATTAAGTCCGGCCAGATACACTAACTCTAGAGAGGGAGAATTTGTGTTTTAATAATAATCAACTTAAGGACAGACACTAATGGAGATGTGATGGAACTTGGAAAATATGAGAATATGCTCTGAGGGTCCAGTCCAATGGATGCGTTCTAGGACTGTGTGTGTTCTGTCTCGAGATGACTATTTAGTATGTTCGCGTGTTGAGGGTCTGCAGTGCCCATGCAAGAAACATATAGGTACATTTGCATGTCGAGGGCTGACGGGTCTATTCACGGGATGTGCCTGTGTACTTGCACGTCGAGGGGCGGTGGTAGGGTACAAGGCAGGAAGGTGATTCTCCAGTTTTTTTGGAGCTATTCTTACAAGATGCTTGCGCGTTGAGGGTTGTGTGATACCAATTCGCGGAGTATTCTGGATCTTATTTTCGTCACCGTAGTAGGATTGGTTGCATAACAAGGGATCTAACTGTATAAAGTGGAGAACGATAAGGTCTTGCACCGGACCTATGTAGTATGGAATGCATATAATCTGAAAAGTATGCATTAGAGAGTCATCATACTACATTTGTGTTTTCTTTACTTGGTTTTATGCATGTTTGTTTTTTTTCCTACACTTGACACTTAGTCTAGTTTCACTTGATGTTTTCATGTTTTATTTACTGACATTTCATATTCCATTTGTTACTACTGTTGATAAGTGTTGTTTATAACTTTATTCTTCATGTTTTACTTACATTGTATTTCTTTTGATGTCACTCACACCGTTATGGCTGACCCCTATAGTTTTGGGAGTTAGGGTTATCTCTAGCTTCATATTTTACAGGTAGGTACCTATAGCATGGAATTTGGATGAATGTGGTAGAATAATAATGTGGCTTATGTAAATTGTAAAAGATTGTGTTGTAAAAGAAAGAATTGTATATCAAGGTGTTTAATTTTCCCCTCTGCTTTGTAAAGAATTGATATAATAAAAGTTAAATAATTTATCTGTGTTTTAGCTATGTTACTATTACATTGAAGTTGATGCTGGGAATTGTGCCATATATTTCTGAGATATCATATTGAAAATTCGGGGCGCTACAAAGCAGAAGTAAGCATTTTTATAAAAAGCAACTGTAAGTAGCACAGCAGTAAGCATTTTAACATACAGTGCAAACACAAAAAGTAGCAATATGCATCAGTAAGCAACAGTAATAGTAAACTAAGTCTCTAACTCCTCTTCTCCATATCCATCCAAGATTTGCTTTCCATCCGATTCTAAGTCGTAATCCGCATCACCGCCCTCATCTTTCGTGACCAAAAATTAAAAACTATGTCACGCCCCGCTTCCCAAAAAGAGAATACGGAATACAGATACGTGACTAAACCCATCGAATGATTTTCATCATCCATAAGCTGTCAGGATCTTTACAACATTTCACAAGAATAATCAGAGTAGGAAGCAAGAGAAGTCAACCACGCATGCATATATGAATCAATATACCAACAAGAATTTACTTGAAACAAATTTAATAATCGCAAATAAACCAGATCTGAACAAGTCAACAATCCTGGGTCACATTGTCCAAATAAAAAATAATCTAATTAACCAAATACAATTTTATTCAAGATAAGCAACAAGAAATAATAATAATAATAACAGGAACTCCAGCATCTAATATTTCAGATCACCTACTCCATCGGGCAGCTGATTTTCAAAATCTGCAATTTAATAAATTGCAAGAATAGGAAAAAGAAAACAAACTCCCGTCAATGCAAGTTACGGGCCGCTTGTAGTGCATGCATAACTACAGGGAAAATAAACAACTAGCATGGAATAGACATGATGACAAATAGAACAATTAGCATGAATCAGGAAATGAATCATGTAACATGATATGCTAACAGGTACAGGTAACATGTATCAAGCGTCATGCAAGCAGGTAAACAGGTATACAGGTATACAGTTAAACAAGTATACAAGTAGCATGTACAGGAAATCATGTATCAAGTAAGCATGTTATGTCAAGTCTTGTATTATTACTATCTAGGTAGCACTTCATGCATCCCATCCATTTACCACATGGTTGCTACATTCAAACAAGTTACGTTTAGATTTCATAGGGAATTCTATAGGGCCGTGTACTCAGGTATCAAGTAATCCAAATCATATTAACCAAATCATATATACCAAATTCCAAATTAACCAAATCATATACCAAATTCCAAATTAACAAAATCATATACCAAATTCCAAATGTAATCCAAATCATATCATGTAACCAAATGAGGTAAACACGGGCCCCTTCCGAGTACACTTTTCTATATTGTCCATACTAGATCTTTTCCTTAACCCCAGCTTGTTACTTTTTATTACAAAATAAATATGATCAAGAGATAACGAGAACAAAATCGGGACAAGACAAAGATGTATCAAGAGCTTATATGATGCAAAGAACATGTTCTAAATCACAAAATGTAAGAAACAACATGCAAATATTTAACCATAGCAAAATACCAATTCTGGACAGCAAGACATTGTTGCACCAAAACTGAGATTCCCGCTACCACAGAAATGCAAATCTGGATCTGTCAGAAGATCTAGAAAATAGACTCTCGTCCGAATCCAGCAAGTATATATAATTCATATGGTATTTCACAAAAACAAGTATCAAAACAGGTTTGTATCCAGAGAACGTGTTCAGCCAAAAATCAGAAGTTTGTATTCAAGAACAGGAAAACAGCATGAAAACTCACTGATTAAATCCATGAAAAATCTGGGGTATTGCCTAGCATTTTTAGTAACAGAAAATAAAGTTTCATAATTTTCTAACATAGATAGAATTGTCAAGTAAAATCAGAAAACAGCACGATACAGCAGCTTTGTAAATCTGTAATCACAAACATTGTAGTACTAAAACAGAAATATCTCACAAAATACAAATCGAAATCCAGATCCGTAAATAGGGTGATAAAATATATACAGTAGGCTATAATTCATATTCACAAAGTTTTTATAGACAGCAAATAGAATTAGGTCAAAATTATGTATCTTTACTGAACAACATAAAAATTCTGCATGTATAACAGTTATTTGCAAGTATAGAATAGTTTATAAAAGTCATCAATTAAATACACAAAAATTAGGGGTTAATCCCAATCAGGTCTAGTGTAACCAGAAAAATATTGGATCAAAATATTATCTTTAACATTAGTAGAAAAATAAATAGTCATACAGAATTCATATAAAACTGGATCTGTAATTTTGAACATATTTGTAGTAAAATAGTCATAACTTGAAACTCAAAAATCGAAACTGAGATATGTCAGAAAATCTGGAAAGTAGGCAAAATTCTCTATAATTCATATTGACAACTAATTTTCATATACTGACCTTAATAGGGTCTAAATTACTGGTCAAAAATGGGGAATCGACAAAACAGAAAATATCATTCATGCACAAAATCAACTAGTTCATATGAAACTCATCCAAATCATAACCAAACATGAAATAAGGTATATTAGATGTCCAAGCAACATGGTGCAGGGTATTTCACAAGTCCACAATGAATTATACTACGAATAACATATCAAGCATACGAGATCAAACAAGAAGTCCCGAACAACGTGCACGTATACAACAAGAAGTGGTCATCCCTAAGTTATTTCATGTCATATGTGTAATGAGCCAACTACTGGCGAGTCAACACAATATAGACAAGATCAACAAGGGGTTTCACACAAGAATTGTCTCTAGAACATAACTACACAACAGGCGGTATTTAGTACTTGAATTACACAAAGAAAAGAATACAAGTTACTTGCCTGGAGATGACAAAAATGACAAAGAAAGAGCAAGAATAATGGGAACAGATTTCCGAGCATGAACACAATGAACGACTCATGAACGAGATGATCACGAACAAGATGAGGACGATCGAGATCACAAACACAATCGAACGGCTAAGATCGAAGATCAAGATCAAGATTAACAAGATCGGACGGTTTAGATCAGATGATGAAGATGATGATGATGATGATGATGATGATGATCAAGCAGATCCGACGGTTGAGATCAAGGGATCAAGCAATCAACGGTCGAGATCAAGAGATCAAGTTCACGGGTGATCGATGGCCAGGAATCAATCAATCAAAGGGACAGGATGAGATCGACGGCCCACAATCAAAGATGATGAAAACCCAATAAACTAGTAATGGAGCTTCGGCTTGGCTCGGCGGTGGGCGGCACGGTGGACAGGTGGCGACGTGAGGGCTGGCTGGCGGCGGCCAGGGGACAATGGTGAAGGTTCATCGCACTAGCATCGCGATAGGGAGGGGACCAGGGCAGAGGTCGCTGCTGTCGTCTGCGGATTCGCAACAGGGGGTCGCCAGGGCTTTCGACTGCTAGTGCTACGGTGTAGGGCAAAGTAGGAGGCTACCGCGGTCTGGTGCTGTCTTCGGGGTCATAGGCTGGCATAATTGGGGATGGAGCACAGGGACGAGGAGAGGATGAGAGCGCTAGTGCTGTCGAGGTGGTGCTGCACTGCTGCAGTCAGGGCAAATCAGGGAAGTAGGGAGGCGCTAGGAGTCTGCAGGTGGTGAGGAGCACTGGCTATCGCTGCGGTGCATCAATTAGAGGATAGGCACGACTGGGGGGATCGGTGCACTGGAGGAGGGGCACCGGGAACAGGGGGTCGCGACTGGTGACGCTACCGCTGCTGGGGGATCGTCGGCGGGGTGGAGAAGGGAATTTGCAGTCGAGTAGGGCAGGCTCGACTGGGGGAGACAAGGGGGTCGTGCTGAGGGCGGTGCAGTCGCTGGCTGCGTCGGAAGGAGAAGGGAAAGGGAGATCGAAGGGAGCCAGGGGGAGTGGGTAGATAGGAGAGACATGAGGGATGGGTTGAGCGGGGAGAGAGAGAGAGACGGGGCTTGAATATGGTGAAACAGGAGCGGGGGAATATAGGCGGCTAGGGGTTTGATGAAGATAAGGGGGTAGCACACAGGGATATATATATAGTTGAGTAGATATTAGGTTTTAGGGTGTTAGGGTGACGGCTAGGGTTACAGACAGGGGAGGGGTTAAAAACAGGGTATTGGGTAGGGTATTTAGAATAGGATCCAAATAGGGTTATAGGGTTTTAAAATAGGATTTGGGCACAAAAATGAATAAATAAAATAACCAATAAAAATATACAATTAGGATTTTATAGAAATAATAATAATAAAAATAAAAACAATAAAAATAACAATAATAATAATAATAGTATTAAAATTAACAGTAATAGTAATAATAATAGAAATCAAAGTAATAATAACAATAATAAGATTTGTATTACAATATAAAAATCATAAAAAATAGCTAGAAATAAAATTATTGACCAAAAATAGATTTTAATAGAAGATCCAACAATACATTTTAACAAAAGAATTTGAAAGCGAAAAAAAATAATTTACAAAAATTTTAAATACAGAAATTACACAGTAAATACGTATTTGGGGAAACAAGGGTTACAAACTATGTGACCAAAAATTAAAAACTAAAAATTAGAATACTGGAAAACTAAAAAACTTGAACATGGAAAACAGAGTGACTGAGTGAGAGACTGTGAAAAACTCATACTCATGTTTGCTCTTGTTTCATCATATCTTCTTTTCTAGTGTATGTCCTTAATTCAATTATAATTATTATAACCTAGAGTTAGCTTACCCTACCGGACTTAAACAACCACTGAGAATGCTAGCTTGCATTGGCCACTTCTTACATTTTCAATTATCAAACTTGCCGGTAATTCAGCCTCTAGAATCCATACATCTCACCTTCAGTGATATTCCAGTTTACTCATAACCTCAAAAATATAAAATTTCTCATTTATTACCAATCATTTGATTCTTTCATTCATTCTCTTTAAATTTCCCATTTCAAGATAACACATCTCAAAAGCAATTCAACTTGATGAAAATCCTTACAAATATCATACATTTATTTTCCAAAATACAGTCTTTGTTTATTTCTTAATTTATCATATAAGTCATTTTTCACAAATTCTATGATGAAATTCATTTTTTATATGGTACACACATTATAGGATAAATTTTCACATTTTAATCTTTCATCATAAAATAAAATATTACTGAGTTTACTCCTTAATTAAAATATTGTACACTATAGTTTCCCCCCAAGTGAGTTTCCCAAATTTATATTTGATTATCTCAATTATTTCAAAGTTAGCTCATTCAAAAAAGAAAAAAAAAGTATTCTTAAAGAATTCAAAATAATCATCTTGATATACTATTCATTATGTAATGTGATTCTACCCTCAAATTAAATTCTAAATTTGTACAAAATTATCTCAAAATATTCCATTAATATTCTAGTACGATTTAAATTCATTCTTAATCAAATTCATGCAAATTTAACTAATAGGAGTAATAAAAAAAATTAAAAATTAAAAGTCCCTGCCCGGCGTCAAACCTAGACCCAGCAGCAACCCAAACCGCAACTCAGAACCAGTGAGCCAACTCATAGTTGGTGAGAAAAAGGCTCACCACAAGCTTACATACTCGATCTATTGTAAGTACAAAAACTCAAAAATTTCGATGACTCAATTCCTACGTATTACTTTACAAATTCAGAATGAAATATTTCTAAGATTGGTTTATATGTACGAAATAAAAACATATCCTAATTTATTCTTGAAGAACATAGGAATTGTTATCTAAATTGTACGAATTACTCATAGTCTTATAACTTAAATTAGATGAATAATTATTCCTTACACAATTAGAGTGTGAGGAGTATCTACCTTACCAAATTGCATACAAGGAAATCGATCTCATGGATTTATTATAAGAAATTCACACTAGATAAAATTTCTATAAAACTCCTACACACACATTAATTTCATTATCTACTACACAATTAAGCATACACAAATAAAATTCCTAGGAAAACTATTTCACATGCACATATCAATTCATCCTCATATACACATTTCTAGTTTAAACAAACACAATTTCTAACAAATTAGAAGATTATGAAAATACCCACCTTGAAAGAGAACTCCTAGAAGTGAAATCCAAAAATCACCACCAATTCCTCTTCAAAATCTGAGCCCAAAGAAAATATCCACAGCAAATCATTTCGGCAGCAAGGCACAAATGAACATTTTCTTTTGTTTTTGTTTTTGTTTTTGTTTTGTTTTTGTTTTTTCCTGTTTAGAAGTAGGATGGGGGGGTACTTATCGGATAAATAATGAGTGGTTAAAGAAACTATCCACACTCCTAAATAAACTCTCCACTAATCCACTCACACACCCACTCTCTCCTCTCTCCCAAGCATTCCCGGCCAAGAACAAAAGTGGGCTTCCACAGGTTATACATGGGTGTAAGAAACACGTGCACGTGATTGCTACGTATTTGTGTGAGCACACACAAAAAAATTTGGAATTTTATTGAATAAAAATGCATATGTTACTAAATTTAACATGGAATTAATAAAACTAGTTTACATTAATTACAGTTAAAGTTTTCATGCACACATAAAAATAAACATATACACTCCATATATTTTTATTTTTTGAAATGGAATAAGCCAACACGTGCATGCAAACACGTGCATCGCACGTATCAAGAAATCAAATAAAAAAGGGATTTGAGCAACGGAGAAATGTTTATAAACAATCGATATACAATATACTTAAATATATATATATATTAACAATGTTACGAATATTTCACGTAACGGTAGAATATACGTAATCGATACATGCATTGAAAGCACGTGCAATGCACATAAAAATGGATTAAGATTAATATTTAAGTTGGCTCAAAAAAGAATTTTGAAAGGATGAAAAATATATAAATGGTCGAAATGCAGAAATAAGTAAGATATTTGTATTAAAATACGTTACGGATAGTACCCGTAACTGTACAAATTACATGTGAGTAACACACATGGGGCAAAATTGTCATAACTCAATTTTGCAGGGTGTTAGAATATACGTAATAGACACGTGCATTGAAAGCATGTGCAACGCACGTAAAACACAAAGATTAAGATTAATATTTGAGTTGGCTCAAAAAGGAATTTTGAGAGGACGGAAAATATATAAATGGTCGAAATGAAGAAATATGTAACACCCCGAATTCCAAAATACAACTGAATTCGAAGTTCCACAGGATCTTTACACTTCTTTCGTATAATTTTATAAGGAAATAAAACATTTCTTACATTAGAGTTACATTACACCTTTACATTTTTACAGCGAACGCAATTTTACAATAAATTACATGAAACAATATTTAAATCAATCTTGAGCAGCAAGTATACTTCAATTGTGTCAAACATCTTTACCCTGCATGTAAAACTATAGGCGCATCAGTTCATTTAACTGATGAAATATTATACACGGCCATCCTCTCTATACCGGAAACAATATAACGATTCTCAATACTTAGCAAACAACAAACTTGTTCACAAACAAAACTAAAGGGACTATCCTATTGCTGTCGTATTGTGAATGTGCACTTAGTCCTTAATGCAATTATTTGTATTATATGACACTAATGCGCACTTGTTCAGAGTCTATGCAGTCCATACTACATAGGTCTGAGGGCAAGCCCTTAATCGTTCTTCATCTTGTAGGGTTCAATCCCTCGTCATGACTTAATCTACGACTGTAATTACGGTAAGTATCCTAGATGTTTTCTGACCTACGAACTCATGTCTAGGCATCTTGGAGGGAATCCCAACGTACTGTCACATGACTCATCATGCAGGCATCCTGTGGTAATTCAGATCCTACCATAGACATGCACCACCCGCAGTCGTCAAACACCCCACGAGCGTCGCCACCGGGACGGTACTCTGGAGCAGTATCCACGCCCTATCATGACGCATCATGGGACATCCTGTGAATACTTTTACGTCGCCAATCCAATGGCCCTCATACTCAATATTTTTCTCTTACTTTCATCACATCTTCACTATGTATCTAATCCTTAGTTTAATTGAATCATGAATAAAATCAAACCCTTAAAGTGTAGCACTCCCACTATACCGGTCTTATTCATTCATTTCACATGACCCAAACCTTGGTCTTCTCATTTCAAATATCATTTTCACATTTCTTTTATTGCCGGTATAAGGCTTGGCTATACCCTAATTCTCAATTTCAACTCATAATTACAACATCGATCTTTTCATACTCACAAAGTCTTTCATGACTAATCACAATTCATGTTTTCATAAGCATAGTATTCATGTATTCACATCTTTCATAACTCATCACAATCAATAAGTCAACTTCATGTGCAATTTATACGTGAGAATAAATTTTCAACTAGTAGTAATCCGTAATTCATTAATTTCACAAATCTATTATTCTCATTTCAAAATCTTACTACAAGCATAAGTTATAAGTTCAATTAATTACACCAATCACACTTTCAAAATTTCCTCACTAATAATTTTCATCTTTATAACTCAAAAATCTCATTTATTTTTCATTTATTTAAAAGACAAATTAAATTTTAAAAAGAAGTCCTTTCTTGCAAAAAGCCCCAATTTCTTAATTACACTTTATCAAAAGTTATACAAAATTTTCTCATAAGGTCCAAATAATTTTCAGTAATTAATTCCATATTTTTCCCAATTTTTAATCTATTTTTAAAAACTCAATTTAATTAAAATCCCATAAAAAAATAGTTTTTTAAATCCAAACCCCCAATCGGATTCGAACCCACAACCAGCGGCCCAATTGACAGCGCACAAGACCAACGCACCAAAGCCCTAAGGCGATATAACTAGGAGTTATAATCCCTAAGTATCGACTCTCGGCACATCGAATTTTTAACAAAAAGTAAACGAAAAGCCTCAGTATCGAACCCGAGACCTCCCCTCTACTGGAGCGACCGAAAGCTCTACCGACCAACTGGTCTAAATGGCCATTTCGTTTTGAAAGTAATTAATTTGGGTTTAGATTTTGCTCTCTGTTCATAGCTATAATTCATGAAGTCTCAAAACAAAAATTGTCTCTTTTTCTCCTCTTTTGAAAACAAAAATTTTCCAGAATTAAAATACACCCAAATCTACAGCAACCAATATTTTTATACGTATTTTTAACTCTTTCAAACATGCATTTTAGCCCTAGTTTGTATTCCATGTTCATAATTTCGACATTTGAGAACTAAAGCATAATTCTTCATGATTAAAGATAGGTTCCCACAAAAATCACTACATTATTGTTCTCTTACTTATTGACAACTACTAAGTTTTTAGAACACAAAATCATCTTTTCTAATGAACAAAACTTCTATCTTTATCCACTAATTTACACATGATGCATTCAATCATTTGTTTGCAAATACAACATTTTTCATTTATTCTAACATTCATATGGCACATATAAAATGGAGAATTCTACTACAAAAATTAACAATTATCTCTTAGTAATCATTCCATCAATTTATCTCTAATATTACCACTCTACTTTAATACTTTAATTAAACAAACATGGTTCCAATCTCTTACTAGTTAATTCACATAATTTCATTTAAAACATACCTAGCATGCATTCTAATATTAGAAGCAATGAGAAACACCCACCTCTTTGGAGAAAAAACCAATTAAAAGCTCCTAGAGTCTCCGAGAATGCGAGAGAGTAGCCTTCTCCTCCTAGATTGTGATGCAAAAGTCCTCCTTCTTGCTCCCTTGCCAAAACCGAGAGCTCTCTTGTGGATGGGATGGGCCGGCCTCCAATGTTGGGACACACCAAAGAACACTCAAACTATATACTCTCTTATGTAATTCTCTCCTATATAAATTCTTTCTTTCAATAATTTCTTAGTGTAGAATACATGTAGGTGGGGGTATTTATACTAGTTCTAGGATGGATTGGAGGGTTAGGATTTCATTAGATGGTTTAAGATGGATGGCTAGGATAGGAGGGGAAGTTGTAGCAACCACCCACAATCAAATAACTACCCATGCACACACACACCCACTCCCCATCTTCTCCATGCACAAACCGGCCTCCCATAGGTGTGCAATGCACACTACGTGCATGCACGTGCCCCTTAGTACCCCCCTATTTGAAATTTCGGCAATTTTAATTAGTCAATTGTTCACAAATTGTGTTTACATGACAAGTGTGACAATTTAAATGATTAATTAAATTTGTGGGCTTCACAAATAGTGGGCTTAGACTTGTGGGCCAAAATAATAAAATAATAAATTATTAAAGTGGGCTCAAAATAAGAAAATAATGTTTTGGGCTTTACAAAATTGGCTTTTAGGAAAATAAAGGAAATGAAGAAAATAATTGTTCATACTACCGAAAGAAATTTTATATATAAAAATAAATAAATAAATATACATACGAAATTTGCACGTGCACAACACGTGAAAATCAACATTTCTCTTAAAATGAAAGTTTAGGGTATTACAACACTCCCTCCTTAGAATAGTTCCGTCCTCTGAACTACAATTAAAGAGTGAGAAAACAAAACACAAGAAGAAAATACAATCAAACAAAGAGCTCAGGATGATCCTTCATCATCCTCTCCTCAGATTCCCAAGTAGCCTCTTCAACCAACTGGTTTCTCCAGACTACCTTGACCATCGATATCGTCTTATTCCTCAAGACTTTCTCCCGAAGATCAACAATCTCAACTGGAAACTCAATGTAACTCAGATCCAACTGCAAATCCTCTGACACTTCGGGCAAATGAGGACTTGGATCTGGAATATAACCTTTCAGCCTAGACACATGAAAGACATTGTACATCTGAGACAACTCTTCCGGTAACTCAAGCCGGTAAGTAGTTTTTCCGATCCTTTTCAATATCTTATACGGGTCTATGAACCTCGGGGCTAACTTTCCACCCTTGCCAAATCGGATCACGCCTTTGTTGGGCGATACCTTCAGAAAGACAAAGTCATCAACCTCAAACTCAAGGTCCCTCCTCCGGTTGTCTACATAGCTCTTCTGCCTACTCTGAGCATCCACCAACCTTTTCCTGATCAGATCAATCTTTTCAGAGGTCTGCTGCACAATCTCAGGCCCAAACATCTGACGCTCCCCAACTTCGAACCAACAGACAGGCGTCCTGCACTTCATGCCATACATAGCTTCGTACGGTGCCATCCCAATGCTAGTCTGAAAACTATTGTTGTAGGCGAACTCTACCAAAGGTAAATGCCTTTCCCAACTGCCTCCAAAGTCTAGTACACAGCACCGAAGCATGTCCTCAAGAATACGGTTGACTCTCTTGGTCTGCCCATCAGTCTGCGGATGAAAAACAGTGCTGAAATCCGTCTTGGTACCCAAAGCTGTCTGAAGACTCCTCCAGAAATGCGAAGTAAACCGTGCATCTCGATCAGACACAATGGTTAGCAGAACACCATGAAGCCTGACGATCTCACCAACATACATCTCAGCCAACCTGTCCATCGAAGCAGTGAGTTTCATCGCCAAGAAATGAGCGGACTTGGTTAGTCGATCAACTATAACCCAAATCGCATTATTGCCTTTAGGACTCTTAGGAAAACTCGTGATGAAATCCATACTGATGTTATCCCACTTCCATTTCGGAATAGGTAACGGTTGCATTAGAGCTCCGGATTTCTGGTTCTCGGCTTTGACTTGCTGACAAATCTCACACCTCGACACAAATTCAGCCACATCCCGCTTCAAACCTGAACACCAGAAATCCTGTTTAATGCCCTTATACATCTTGGTACTCCCAGGATGTACAGAAAAAAGAGTAGCATGTGCCTCCTGAAGAATACTTTCTTTCAAGTCCGACTGATCCGGAACACACAGCCTCTCTCCAAACCACAGCACTTCATCCCTAATCTGGAATCTGGGCAACTTGCCAGCACCAACCTGCTCCTTCACCTTCTGAATCTCGGCATCTCCTTTCTGACTTGCAATAATCCTTCCATTCAGCGTCGGTTGAAGCCTCAACTGAGCTAAAGATGATCCCAAGCCTTGCAGAATAACTTCAATACCAGCCCGATCCAACTCCTCTGCCAGCTGCCTTTGAGTTGTAATCAAACTCACCAGACTGCTCTTACGTCTAAGTGCATCAGCAACAACATTAGCCTTCCCAGGATGATACTTAATCTCCGGACGAATGTCCTCAAGTACCTCCAGTCATCTCCTTTGCCTCAGATTCAGATCCTTCTGCTGATAGATGTACTTCAAGTTTTTATGGTCTGTGTACATGTTCAGTTTCTCACCATACACATAGTGTCACCATTGCTTTAAGGCGAAGATAATCGCAGCCAACTCTAGATCATGAGTCAGATAATTCTTCTCATGCGGTCTTATTTGCCTAGACCCATAAGCGATTACTTTCCCTTCTTACATTAAGACACAACCAGGCCCACGATGTGAAGCATCGTTGTAGACATCATACTCAACACCTGCTCTAGGCAAAGCCAAAATGGGTGCAGTAGTCAGCCTCTCTTTAAACTCCTGAAAACTTGCCTCGTACTGTTCGGTCCACTTGAAGTTCACATTCTTCTTCGTCAGACCAGTGAGCAGCACGGCTATCTAAGCGTAGCCCTGGATGAATCTCCTGTAGTATCCAGTTAGCCCAAGGAAACTCCTGATTTCCTTCATTGTAGTAGGCCTTGCCTAATCTCTCACTTCCTCTATCTTCTGAGGATCAGTTGCCACTCCCTCCTTAGAAAAGACGTGACCTAGGAATGCCACTTCAGATTTCCAGAAATCATACTTGGACAACTTGGCATACAACTCATGCTCCTGAAGCTTCCTCAAAACTGCTGCCAGATGCTCCGTGTGCTCCTCCTCCGAATTGGAGTACATGAGAATATCGTCGATAAACACCACGAAAAAAGAATCAATGAACAACCTCAGAACTCTGTTAATCATGTCCATGAAGATTGCAGGCACATTCGTCACTCCAAACGACATAACTAAGAATTCGTAATGCTTGTATCAAGTTCTGAACGCAGTCTTATGCACGTCTTCAGCTTTCACTCGAACTTTATGATATCCTGATCGAAGATCTATTTTTGGAGAAAATAGCTGCTCCTTATAGACGATCGAACAAATCATCAATTCGTGGAATCAGATTCTTATTCTGAATAGTGACCTTATTCAGCTCTCGGTAATCGATGCACATCCTATCAAACCATCCTTCTTATTTACCAAAAGCACCGGTGCTCCCCAAGGTGACGCCCTCGGTTGAATAAAGCCCTTCTCCAACAGTTCCTCAATCTGCCGTTCGATCTCATCCTGCTCCACAGGTGCCATCCTATACGGTGTCTTAGAAATAGGTGCACTCCCTAGCTAAATAGTGATGCTGAACTCCACATCACGATGTGGGGGTAACCCAGGCAAATCTTCCAAGAACACAGTCGGATAATCCCGAACCACAGGAATCTGCTGCACCTCTACAGAAATCCCTCTCTTCTGGCTGATAGCAGCAACCAAATCTGAATATCTCCTCTTCCCTTGGAAAGTGACTTCAGGTCCACCTGGAGCCTTCATTGTTACTGTCTTGGTCTTGCACTCGATGTTCGCACTGTACACCGACATCCAATCAATGCCAATGATAACATCGACTCCTAAAACATTCAGCTCGACCAGATCGATCCCGAAAAATCTATTCCCAATCACGATCTCGTAGTCAGTATAGTACCGATCAGTGGTTAGAGTCTCCCCTAACGGAGTAGCTACTGCTAAAACCTTGCCTGAAAATATCTTCGGTTCGACTCCCAGAACTTTAACAAATTTAGGTGATACAAAAGTATGAGAGGACCCACTATCAAACAAAACAACAGCTTTCTTTCCATTCAAAATAAGTTCTCCTGATACATAACATACACTCGTCATATAACAGTTCACTAATTAACGGGAAAAAGAAACAACAGAAAACATTCCTAAACATCCTCCCTCGTACCAGTGATGACGTGATCCACCTCATCAGCATCAGCTTCAGTCAAGGCAAATACTCGCCCCTGCTGGTACGGCTTCTTCCCGGCCTGCTGAGTTGGTCCATTACAGACGACATCCTGTAGTTTGGGGCAATGAGACTTGTAGTGGTCTGTCTCTCCACAGTTGAAACAAGTCACTGGAGGTCTCACCCAAGTGTTCTAGGGTTTTCCTGCCACCTGAACAACATTCGCACCCGTAGGCTTGAACCTTTGAGCCGGTGGCTGTCCCCTGGCATTGCCAGCAACTGCGAGCCTCTTTCCCGCATTCTAATTGTTCCTCCGATTCTGAACAGTGTGGAACTGCTCCATGTCCGCCTCCGTGGCTGCTGCTCGTTTGACCAGCTTGTCAAACCTTCTGATACTGAGGGGTATCATCCTGGATCTCAAACTTGGCCTCAACCCATGCTCGAACTTTCGAGCCTTCATCCCATCCATCACCAATTCAGGGGCATACCTTGAGAGCTGAGTGAATCTGGTCTCATAGTCCCTGACCGATATGCTGCTCTGCTATAGTGACAGAAACTCCATGGCCTTCTTCTCCTAGACGTCTGAGGGAAAATAATGAATGCGAAATTCCTCCAAGAATTCCTCCCAGCCAAGAACCAAGTCTCCCATCGTCCGCTTCATCGACTGCCACCACACAGCCGCATCCTTCTCGAATTGCAGTGTCGCCAACTTCACCTTGCTGCCCTCCGGAGTCTCCAAGACTTCGAAGATAGTCTCTACCTATCAGATCCAATTGTCAGCCGTGTCAGGGTCTGACTTCCCCTCAAACACCGGTGGTTTCATCCGTTTAAATGATTCCACGAGTTTGATTGCTTCGGGTACTAGATTCACAGACACCCTTTCCTAATTCTGATTCATCGCAACGGCATTGAGTGTCTGATAGACGCTCGCTAGCTCCGTTTCCAAGTCTAGACCTTCACCATTTCGAGCTCGTCTTCCAGCCATATTCTGATGCAAAAAATCCATTAAATTCGAAGTATAAACATGAATTTTTAAGTCAACTTTTCATTTCATTAAATTTCAAACTTTATACATTCGAATTTAAAACATTTCTGACATCAAAATGAAAGCAGTAGATGATACAACGGTCTAACTCCTACGGTTCCTCTTGGCTTCACGAAGCTCTCCCCGTAGTTCCTCCACTTCCTCCTTCAGTACATCGGTCATGTTTTTCCTCTTCTCGAGTTTCCAAACACGATGACTAAAAATTGCAAAATCATCCTTGTGCTTTGCCAATTGAGCCTCTAGTAGTTCGACTCTCTCCCACAAAGCCTCTACCTGCCTCTGAAGAGACACAATGAGATTACCCGAAACTGGTTCCTCTTCGTCAGAAGAATCATCAGATGAATCCGGAGATGGAGTGATCTCTCGAGACTCAGGTCATTCCTCTTCCACTTCTTCGGAATCCTCTCCGTCTGAATTATCTTGCCCGGGGTAGTAATCTTCCTCAATGATGTGCCAATTGTCATCTCCAGCTGGGTCGAAGTGGTCCACCATCTTAAAGATAGAGAAGAAGAAGGATAAATCATAGAGCAACACAAATGTAAGTGACTTACATTTAAATCTCTAGACTTAACTCACACTCTAATGTCCACTTCTAGGGTGTCGTTCCTTATAAATTTGTACTATTTAGAAGCGTGCTCTGATACCACTCTGTAACACCCCGACATCCAAAATACAACTGAATTCGAAGTTCCACAGGATCTTTACACTTCTTTCGTACAATTTTACAAGGAAATAAAATATTTCTTACATCAGAGTTACATTACACCTTTACATTTTTACAGCGGAAGTAATTTTACAATAAATTACATGAAACAACATTTAAATTAATCTTGAGCAGCATGTATACTTCAATTGTGTCAAGCATCTTTACCTTGCATGTGAAACTGTGGGCGCGTCAGTTCATTCAACAGAAAAAATATTATACACGGCCATCCTCTCTATGCCGGAAAAAGTATAACAATTCTCAATACTTAGCAAACCGCAAACTTGTTCACAAATAAAGTTAAAGGGACTATCCTATTGATGTCGTATTGTGAATGTGCACTTAGTCCTTAATGCAATTATTTGTATTATATGACACTAATGCGCACTTGTTCAGAGTCTATGCAGCCCATACTACATAGGTCCGAGGGCAAGCCCTTAATCGTTCTTCATCTTGTAGGGTTCAATCCCTCGTCAAGACTTAATCTACTACTATAATTACGGTAAGTATCCTAGATGTTTTCTGACCCAACGAACTCATGTCTAGGCACCCTGGAGGGAATCCCAACGCAATTTCACATGACTCATCATGCAGGCATCCTGTGGTAATTCAGCTCCTACCATAGACATGACACCACCAGCGGTCATCAAACACCCCATGAGCGTCGCCACCGAGACGGTACTCTGGAGCAGCAACCATGCCTTATCATGATGCATCATGGGACATCCTGTGAATACTCTCACGCCACCAATCTAATGGTCCTCATACTCAATATTTTTCTCTTACTTTCATCACATCTTCACTATGCATCTAATCCTTAGTTTAATTGAATCATGAATCAAATCAAACCCTTAGAGTGTAGCACTCCCACTATACCTGTCTTATTCATTCATTTCACATAACCCAAACCTTGGTCTTCTCATTTCAAATATCATTTCTACATTTCTTTTATTGCCGGCATAAGGCTTGGCTATACCCTAATTCTCAATTTCAACTAATAATTACAACATCGAGCTTTTCATACTCATATGGTCTTTTCATGACAAATCACAATTCATGTTTTCATAAGCATAGTATTCATGTATTCACATCTTTCATAACTCATCACAATCAATAAGTCAACTTCACGTGCAATTTATGCGTAAGAATAAATTTTCAACTAGTAGTAATCCGTAATTTATTTATTTCACAAATCTATTATTCTCATTTCAAAATCTTACTACAAGCACAAGTTATAAGTCCAATTAATTACACCAATCACACTTTCAAAATTTCCTCACTAGTAATTTCATCTTTATAACTCAAAAATCTCAGTTATTTTTCTTTTATTTAAAAGAAAAATTAAATTTTAAAAAGAAGTCCTTTCTTGCAAAAAGCCCCAATTTCTTAATTACACTTTATCAAAAGTTATACAAATTTTTCTCATAAGGTCCAAATAATTTTCAGTAATTAATTTCATATTTTTCCCAATTTTTAATCTATTTTTAAAAACTCAATTTAATTAAAATCCCATAAAAAAATAGTTTTTTTAAATCCAAACTCCCAACCGGATTCGAACCCACAACCAGCGGCCCAATAGACAGCGCACAAGACCAACGCGCTAAAGCCCCAAGGCGATATAACTAGGGGTTATATTCCCTAAGTATCGACTCTCGGCAAATCGGATTTTTAACAAAAAATAAACGAAAAGCCTTAGTATTGAGCCCGAGACCTCCCCTCTACTGTAGCGACCGAAAGCTCTACCGACCAGTTGGTCTAAGTGGCTATTTCGTTTTGAAAGTAAGTAATTTGGGTTTAGATTTTGCTTTCTGTGCATAGCTATAATTCATGAAGTCTCAAAAAAAAATGTCTCTTTTTCTCCTCTTTTGAAAACAAAAATTTTCCAGAATTAAAATACACCCAAATCTACAGCAACCATTATTTTTATACGTATTTTTAACTCTTTCAAACATGCATTTTAGCCCTAGTTTGTATTCCATGTTCATAATTTTGACATTTGAGAACTAAAGCATAATTCTTCATGATTAAAGATAGGTTCCCACAAAAATCACTACATTATTGTTCTCTTACTTATTGACAACTACTATGTTTTTAGAACACAAAATCATCTTTTCTAATGAATAAAACTTCTATCTTTATCCACTAATTTACACATGATGCATTCAATCATTTGTTTGCAAATACAACATTTTTCATTTATTCTAACATTCATATGGCACATATAAAATGGAGAATTCTACTACAAAAATTAACAATTATCTCTTAGTAATCATTCCATCAATTTATCTCTAATATTACCACTATACTTTAATACTTTAATTAAACAAACATGGTTCCAATCTCTTACTAGTTAATTTACATAATTTCATTTAAAACATACCTAGCATGCATTCTAATATTAGAAGTAATGAGAAACACCCACCTCTTTGAAGAAAAACCAATTAAAAGCTCCTAGAGTCTCCTAGAATGCGAGAGAGTAGCCTTCTCCTCCTAGATTGTGATGCAAAAGTGCTCCTTCTTGCTCCCTTGCAAAAACCGAGAGCTCTCTTGTGGATGGGATGGGCCGGCCTCCAATGTTGGGACACACCAAAGAACACTCAAACTATATACTCTCTTATGTAATTCTCTCCTATATAAATTCTTTCTTTCAATAATTTCTTAGTGTAGTAGGTGGGGGTATTTATACTAGTTCTAGGATGGATTGGAGGGCTAGGATTTCATTAGATGGTTAAAGATGGATGGCTAGGATAGGAGGGAAAGTTGTAGCAACCACTCATAATCAAATAACTACCCATGCACATACACACCCACTCCCCATCTTCTCCATGCACAAACCGGCCTCCCATAGGTGTGCAATGCACACTACGTGCATGCACGTGCCCCTTAGTGCCCCCTTATTTGAAATTTGTACAATTTTAATTAATCAATTGTTCACAAATTGTGTCTACATGACAAGTGTGACAATTTAAATGATTAATTAAATTTGTGGGCTTCACAAATAGTGAGCTTACACTTGTGGGCCATAATAATAAAATAATAAATTATTAAAGTGGGCTCAAAATAAGAAAATAATGTTTTGGGCTTTTCAAAATAGGCTTTTAGGAAAATAAAGGAAAGGAAGAAAATAATTGTTCATACTACCAAAAGAAATTTTATATATAAAAATAAATAAATAAATATACATACGAAATTTGCACGTGCACAACACGTGAAAATTAACATTTCTATTAAAATGAAAGTTTAGGGTATTACAAAATATGTAAGATATTTCTATTAAAATACGTTACGGATAGTAGTCATAACGGTACAAAATACATGTGAGTTACACACGTGGGGTAAAATTGTCATAACTCAATTTTGCGGGGTGTTACATAATGAATCCATGATTTGCATTAAATTAAGAAAAAATAGTTGTTATTGACGAATTCAAACTTCAGAAATTTGTTGGTAATTCATATTGTTTCACTTTCAACATATGTCTTATGATTTACTATATCTGTATTAATGCCCCTGTTTTCTTTCGCAGGATGGCTGACGGCGACTTCCCGGAGTAGAACTTGTGGTTCGAGATAGGGGAGTCATCGGACGAGGAGGAGCCGATGATGGAGGGCGAGGAGCCTGAGACTGGGGCGGAGGTCATGGGCGAGGAGCCCCTAGTTGAGGGCAGGGAACTTTCCGATGCGAAAAACCACCCTGCAGCTAAGCAGCCTCCACCACCACCTCCTAAGCAGGACGCAATTCAGCGTACCATGGACCGGGTCCCAAGGGAGTTCGCCACTTACCGATTCAGTCACGGAATGTTGGAAGACCGACTCCAAAGCTGTGGAGTCGAGTTGCTAGATCTTGTGGAGGCTGTAGGCAGAGTTGAGTGATTCAAAGTCAAGGCCAACCGAAAAATCAGGAAGCTCAAGTCCGACACTAAGAAAAGATTGCGCACCTTGAGGCATGGATGGAGCTCTTGAGGGCTCAAGTGGCTCAGTTGTAATCCCACCCCCGTCCCTAACCCTGTGGAAGGCGGCGGGCCCAGTAGGGCTTGTTATCTTTTCATGTTTTGTATTAATGCTTCAGTTGAAAATCATTCTGAATGCTTTTTATACTTTTGGGAAATTACATGATGGAGGGTTGTATGAACAATAGAAATGAATGGCAAATCAATTGATTTTTTTTTAATGATATTGGTGTGTTTTATGAGCATGTTGTAGTTTAGATTGTATTGTTTGGGTCAATCTTTGACACACGGTATTGTAAAACCAACCCCTCAGATGTCGAGGAGCACAAGAAATACCAGGTCCGGCAGAGCGGAAGGAGAAGGAAGCAGGGCCAACAACACTGGCCTCAACATCGAAGCTGAATTTGCCAGGGTTTACCAAGTAATGGGTACCTTCATGGAAGCTACTAGGAACTTCATCCCTCAGAACGGAGCACCCACGAAAAACGTGGGACATGCCCCCTTAGACACGGTACAACTGGTGGAATCCTTTATAAGGATGAAGCCACCAATTTTCGAAGGGCAGGCAGATCCTACAACTGCCGACGATTGGATCAGACAAGTTGAAATTGTCTTCAAAGTATTGGAGACCCTGCCCGAGAGCAAGGTCAGACTAGAAACCATACTTTTGGAAAAAGATGTAGGTGTTTGGTTGCAATCAGTGAAACGCGGACTAGGAGAAGGTCCCATCGCGTGTGAGGATTTCTTAGAGGAGTTCCGCCAGCATTACTTTCCACTTGATGTCCAGGAGGAGAAGGCCATGGAGTTTATCAACCTCCGCCAAGGAAGCATGACAATTACGGAGTACGATACCAAGTTTACTCAATTGTCTCGGTACGCCCCAGAAATGGTTCAAGAAGAAGCAAAGAAAGCAAAGCAGTTCGAACAGGGACTGAGGCCGGCACTGAGATCTAGAATGGTGTCGCTATGTATTCAGAGAATTGACGAGTTAGTACGGAGAGTTGCAATAACGGAACAAGATATGAATCAGAGTCTACCACCCCAGGGAAAAGTAGGGAAATGGAACAAAGGGAAGCGACTAGAGCCATCCACAGGATTCAAGAAGCAAGGACAAGACCCAAAGTTCCAAAGGATCAGTGGTGGTGCAAGATCAACTCAAGCTGCGAAGTGTTATGGTTGTGGAGAGTTGGGGCACTACAAAGATCGGTGCCCAAAGAACAAGCTGGTAATCACCCCAAGGAGCTGTTTTAATTGTGGAAATGAGGGTCACATCAGGCCCAACTGCCCCCAGCTACAGAAGAGCAACAATGGTACAACCCCAAAGAAGGATGTTAAAGGAAAGAAACCTTTTTGCCAGGGGCATGTCTTCACTCTTACAAAGGAGGAGGCTGACGATGACGAGGGAGTGATTACCGGTTATTAAATGTATTTTGGTTGGTTGTGTATTTTGTAATGATATGAAGGGAATTTGATGATGATGTAACTTTTGTAACAGGACAATTGGATATTAAGGGAATGATGGCAAATGTTTTGTTTGACAGTGGATCTACTCACTCATTTGTGTTTAAATCTTTTTCGAAGAAACTGAGTTGCACTCAAGCAACGACTCCTGATTTGGTCTTAGCATTAGTTATGCCATCAGGAGTGACTCTTACAACTGACAAGTGTTACAGGGGATGTAAACTCCAAGTTGGAGGTGAGACCGTAGACATTGATTTATTGGAATTGGGCTTTGCTGGAACCGATGCCATTATTGGAATGGATTGAATGTCCAAGCACAAGGTTCACATTGACTGTAAGGAGAAGAAGATGATCATAGTCGTGCCCGAGAAACCAGAGATCATGTTTCAAGGGAAGAAGGCGAGTGAAAAGATATTGGCTGCTGCAATTGGGAGTAAAATACCGAAGGAAGTAAAAGGAATACCCATTGTACGAGATTTTCCCCTCATATTTTTGGAGGAGTTGCCGGGACTACCCCTACCCAGAGATGTGGAGTTTAGCATTGTCATCCAGCCAGAAAGTGCACCAGTGTCGAAAACCCCATATCGCATGGCACTAGTAGAGCAGAATGAAGTTAAGAAGCAGATCGAAGAGCTTTTGCAGAAAGGGTTTATCAGGCCGAGCACATCACCTTGGGAAGCGCCGATATTGCTGGTTAAGAAGAAGGACAGGACATTAAGGATTTGCATCGACTACCGTGAGTTGAACAAAGTCACAATCCAGAATAAGTATCCAATTCCCAGGATCGATGACTTGTTCGATCAACTGCAGGCAGCAGCAGTGTTCTCGATGATAGATCTATGGTTAGATTACCATCAGGTCTGTGTAAGGGAGGAGGACGTACCCAAGACAGCTTTCCAGACCAGACATGGACACCATGAATTCTTAGTGATGCCATTTGAAGTGACCAACGCTCCAGCAATCTTCATGGACTTAATGAACCGAATTCTACGGCCGTTCATTGACTCATTCGTGGTGGTCTTCATTGATGACATTCTGGGGTATTCAAAGATGGAGGAGGATCATGCAAGGCACCTAACAGCAGTTTTGAGGAAACTTCAGGAGCATCAATTGTATGCCAAGCTATCCAAGTGCGAGTTTTGGAAGTCGGAAGTTGCTTTTCTTGGCCATATCTATTCTAAGGAGGGAGTGGGCACTGACCCGCAGAAGATTTAGGCAATAAGGGATTGGCCTCAACCAAAGACGGTAATGGAGATTAGGAGCTTTTTGGGCTTAACAGGGTACTACAGGAAGTTCATTCAAGATTATGCCAAGATTGTAGTACCACTCACGGCCCTGATAAGAAAGGACAAGAAGTTTGAATGGACTGAAAAGTGTGAAGCAAGTTTTCAAGAGCTGAAGAACCGACTGATTACAACGCCGATTTTGGTGTTACCATACCCGGATAAGGGATACGAGATTTACTGTGATGCTTCGTACTTGGGATTCGGTTGTGTTCTGATGCAGGAAGGAAGGGTGATTTCCTGTGGTTGAAGACAACTCCGACCTCATGAGAAGAAATATCTAACTCATGACTTAGAGTTAGCTGCTATCATCTTTGCCTTGAAGATATGACAACACTATATCTACGGGACTAAGGTAGAGTTGTACACGGATCACAAGAGTCTTAAGTATATATACCAGCAAAAGGACCTTAACCTAAGATAGAGAAGGTGGTTGGAAGTGTTAGAAGACATCATGCCAGACCATCCAAGGAAAGCTAATGTAGTGAAAGATGCACTCAGCAGGAAGAGGAGCATTTCCATGCCAGTGGCTACAAGGAAATAGTTAGAAGAAGAGATCAGAAGAGCTGGCATCGAGGTTGTCACTGAAGGATTGGGAGCCATTCTAGCTCGGTTAGAACTTCAACCAAGTCTGAAGGACCGGGTGATGAAGAGTCAAGAAGGCGACGAGGAAATTTTAGCACTCAAGGAGTGAATGAACGAATGAAAGCTCCCAGAGTTCGATCTAAAGAAGGGGGTGCTATGGTTCGGAGACTGGTTGTGTGTGCCAAGGAAGGACAACCTAAGAGAAGAAATCATGAAGGAAGCACACACTACCCTACTTGCAGTTCACTAGGGAGCACTAAAATGTACAGAGACGTAAAGCAAGTCTATTGGTAGGCAGGAATGAAGTAGGACATAGCAGAGTTTGTTGCTAGATGTCTCATATGTCAGAGGGTGAAAGCGGAGAACCAGAAGCCAGGAGGCTATTGCAGTCATTGCCGATTCTCGAATGGAAGTGGGAGAACAACAGTATGGATTTCGTCGCAGGGTTGCCAAGGAGTCCCAGGGGTAACAATTCAATTTGGATGATTGTGGATCGGCTTACGAAATCAGCACATTTTCTATCGGTTAAGACTACATGGTCTTTGGAGAAGCTGGCAGAGATATATATTCAGGAGATTGTGAAGCTGCATGGTGTTCCGGTATCAATTATATCCGACAAAGATGCAAGGTTTACTTCGAGGTTCTGGAAGAAACTGCAAGCAGCTTTGGGGACGATGACAGATTTCAGTACAGCATACCACCCCCAAACAGATGGTCAGACCAAGAGAGTAAATCGGATTTTGGAGGACATGCTTTGGGCATGCATTCTAGACTTCAGAAAGAGCTGGGAGAAGTATGTAGCACTGGTCGAGTTTGCCTATAACAACAACTTCCAAACTAGTATTGGGATGGCTCCATTCGAAGCACTTTATGGCCGGAGATGCAGGACACCAGTATGTTGGTACGAAGTGGGCGAGAGGAAAATTTTTGGACCAAAGATAGTACAACAGACATCAGAGAAAATAGAGCTGATCAGAAAAAGGTTACAAATGGCGCAGAGCAGACAAATAAGCTACGCCGACACTTGCTGCAGGGAGCTAGAGTTTGAGGAAGGTGACTCAGTATTTTTAAAGGTTTTTCCGACCAAAGGTGTAGTCAGATTTGGAAGAGTAACTGTCCCCAAGATTTATTGGACCCTACAAGATTCTTAAAAAGATCAGTAAGACAGCTTACAAGTTAGAACTACCAGCAGAGCTAGCTCAAGTACATGACGTATTTCATGTCTCTATGTTAAGGAAGTATATCCAAGGTCCAGATCATCAACTTCCAGAAATCCCAGAATATTTGTAGGTAGACCTCTCATATGAAGAACGACCAGCGAAGATAATGGACCGCCAGGAGAAGGTGCCGAGGAATAAAGTAATTCCGATGGTTAAGGTTCTCTAGAGGAATCAATTAGTCGAAGAAGCCACTTGGGAAATAGAAAGCCGGATGCAGAAAACTTACGCCGAGTTGTTTGTGTGATTTTTCGTTTCTATATTTCCTCCCACTAAGCATAGTTCTGAGGACAGAACTATTCTAAGGAGGGAGTGAAGTAACGACCCTAACTTTTACACATATGTTGTGTACACAAACTAAAGTCTATTATTTATAAAATTATATTTTTCTTATGTTAGAGGAACTATATTTATTTTATTTACCAGTAACATACAACTATATATATATATATATATATATATATATATATATGTATTTTGAGTTTGGGCTTGAGAGGCCCAATGAAACAAAGCAACAAAAATGATGAAGGCCCATCATCTTGGCCAGCCATTTTTGGAAGAAAGGGGGGGGAAAAATGAGAACTAGGGTTAGGGTTTCTTGATATTTTGAATAGAAACATCATGATGCTTTTGCAAACCCCCAAAACCACATCACATCACCTCCTTTCCACCCCAGTCAAATGCAAGATGCCCTTCTCTTCCCCATGAGAAAATCCTGGCCAAATCTGCCCTCCCCTCTCCCTCTTTTGCTTTTAAACCCCCCTCTCATCTCCTACACTCATTTTTTACTTCCTACCACTTCCACCATTCAAGAGAAGAAAAAAAAAGGGACTTAGCTACTAATTTGGAGTAAGAGATGCCAATGAGAAGGAAGGAGAAGGCCAAAGCAAGGAGTGAAGGCAAGGAACACAAGCTAGGAACAAGGAAAAAGCCAAAACAACAAGGAGCTAAGAGAAGATTTCAACTACACAAGCAAAGATGGGTGTTTCTAACCTCTTGTATGTTTTTAAACTAATTTGATTGATTAGAATGATAATGTGAGCTGTGTGTGATGCTTAAACCTGATTGCATGTGTGAGATTGGGAGTTAATATGTCTAGAATCATGCTAACAACCAAAACAGAAACTTGTTGTTAAAATTCAGAAACTGCTTGTTAGTCTGGAATTTGTAAGATGAAAAATACATGGTATCTTGCTCTGAAATTTTTATGGTGTCATCATACATTTGTCTTCCACCCTCTGTAATATTTTCAAATTTTTATAAATTTACCTACTATGAAAATAAAATACAAAGTTTCAAACTGGTAAGAAAATTCAAAACAGGACTGCTTGTTATTGTTGGGTAATTAACTGACTTGTAACATGTTGCATGCTCATGGGAATGATGTGAACTTTTAGTATGTCAATTTTGAATGTATCTAAGACCTATGTTTCAAATTTCATGAGCTTTGGAGCACTGTAGCTATGGTAATAAAATCATGCAAACTTAGCTAGTTAATATAATAAACAGAACTGTTGTTGTTGAGTGTTCTGTTTTGGGTGATGATAAAAATGGCATAACTCAAACCCTACTTTTTAAAAAGACTTAAATTTCGTATATGTGTTGGTAATACCTGTTAAGTGCTTAAATCTCAAATTTCATGACATTCTGAAATGATTTTCTATTTTATAAGTAATTTACTTCTCAGAGCATACAAGATGCTATGTTCTAAGATAGATTTTTGCTGCATGTTAAACTATTAGATTTTTAAGCATGCAAACGGTTGAATCAGTAAAAGTGATTAACTAAGAAATCATAGAGGACACGTAGACCTTTTAGAAAATCCCAAGAATGAGAAGATTGATGCAGTGTATGAATTTTAATGATTTTTACAAATAGGTGATTCTGCATGCCTAAATCTATACTTTCTGTTTTAGAACTAAAGTGTAAATTTAAGTTTATATAATGATTTTTGGTATGTAAACACTGTTATTGAGCCATGTAACATAGGGTACTGATGTGAGTTAATTCAAAAGACTTGGTTTGTATGCTCTAGATATTATATGCTCACTCTTTGACCCTTAAGTAGATTGTTTCATATCAATATGTTTGGTATGTATATGTTTTATGTATTTGTTGTTGGGGGAGAAATAGTCTACCCCACTCATGGTGTTCCAAGTGTGTGTACATCATGTATGGTTTGTGTGGGTCACCCGGATGCGTATCCCCATGGAAACGGGGCTGACAAGAACCCCGATTTGGCACGATTGCTAAATGCATGTTTGCTGATTGGAATTAGTAATTCCTTGTTTTAGGGCTTGAGACTCCCTATTTAGGGCATGAACGTATGTAGAGTTTTCCTAGTGTATTTGTGTTCTTGTAGGGTCACTTGGGTAGAGTTTGAGACCCTAGGACTAAGTCTGTGTATGTTATTTGATGGCGGTTAGATAGGAACCCGTGACCCTGAACGTGTTGGAGCGACGACTCGGGCGCCGCCGTGCTTGCCGTCTAAGAGGGAATCAGGCACCATAGGAGCTACCACTTGTCGGGAGGACATGGAGCGCGATGATTAGCAGGAGCAGTGACGTTTTTCTGGCCGAGGTGGCGTGCGACTCAAAACGTGACAGGCGGTGGCGATCAACGTGGTCGATTCGTCAGTTTTCGTGGGCCCATGTTATGGGTCGGGCTTGAGAGCTAAGTTTAGACCCTAGTGTGGGTTGAGTTAGGTTCATGAAAAGATGAGTTAGGTTGAATAAAAGATACCTACAACTAGAAATTAACTAGGGATTATAACATCTAGTTGTGACATCTAAGCTAGGTGGGAGGCTAGTTGATAGATCGCCTAACTAATTGATTAGTCGGGTAGAACTAGATCACCTAGTATGCTAATACTGTAAATTGGATAATTTAAATAGGGTTAGTCCATGAGCCAAACCCTTAAATCAACAACCCAAATGTGGACTAGGACTTGAACTGTTAACCGTATATACGGGTAGGATATAAACTTTTAGTAAAGGCCTAGGATAGGTCAAGTTGTGGTCATAAATCTAGATCGCCTAATGTTACTGAGTATGGGTTGATAAAGCGGATTAGAACTTTATTTAAAGCCATTAGAATCGGGTAAAACAGTAATAAATAATGAGAACTCGGAATAGTGATAGCTTCCACCTTATTCTATAGTTGTGGCCCTAGTTGTGAATAACATCCGTACAACCTATGTTGGGTAGAAACTTGGGATAGATCTAGTCATGGTCGAATGTAAGGACAGGCACTAGTGGGTGTTGTGTTCGCCTGTCAGGGGGACGCATGGCGTCGTCACGCCTAGCCAAGTCCAAAGTTTCATTTAACGCGGATAGGGAGCACCGAACAAGACTCCGGGTAGGAGTAAGGCTCCACGACTCTCGGCATGCGTGCCTATATGCCCATAACAACTTTTGATGAGGACTAGCGGGACGATGTTGTCTCGACTGCAAGTTTGACTTAGTGTAAGGACTAGAACTAGCGGAGAAGAGGGGAAACCCTTAAGAGTCCACCATGTCCTATGTTGTTCAACGCGGGCAGAGACTTAGAGTGAAGCGTCGTACGTGGAACCCTAATATTCTTGACTAGTGGGGGTACTGTGAGGCCTTATACCCGTATTACAGTTTTTGAAGAGGTTTGGAAGGAGGGATCATAACAATAATAATATTATAAATGTAGCGATAGAAAAGAGAAATCGTACGGCTACTACCGGGCGAGTCGGAAACAAAAGGAGGCTACCCTACACCACTATTGACTGCAGTGACCGCAGTGACTGCAACATCTTCATCACTAATGTTCGAGGCAGGATAAAGCACAAGATAGGTTGCATGGCCGGGGATCGAACCCCAATAATTTGGAGAACGTCATTTTTTTGGGAAATGTGCAGTATGGGATGCATATCTCTCCAACCAAGCATGCATTAGACTAAGAGCATCGTGTGTATTAGGTGTGCATTAGTTCTAGGTCATGTCATACACCAACACTTGTGTTTGCCCACATTTTCTTTATCATTAAATATTGTGGTTGTTGAGGTTTGGAATCGCTATAGTATGGCATAGAGAGGATAGCTATATATAGCATTGCGTCAGTTGTATTCAACTGACATGCCCACTTTTCAGTTGCAGGACCATCTGCTGTATTGGAGTCGTGAGAGACTCAAGTTGATTAAAGCATCCAAGTCAAGACATTGTCCATTTATTGCAAAATTGATGTAATATTATTATTTGTAATTGTTGTATTTTAACTAGACATTGTAATAACATTTGATGTAATAAAAGTTTTTAATTCTTTGTGATTTTTGTGTGTTGTGACTCATTTGAAGAAAGATCCTGGAGTAAAGTCACGAGTTCCTAGGTTAGGGATTCAGGGCGTTACAATTCTACCCCGGGGTAGGTTTTCATGCATTTGCTACATGGGGTATTGTCTCGTTAGGAACCTGGGTGTCGTCATCCCGTTCCTAATAAATAGATTTTCTTTAATTGTACAGAAGGTGATAGTAGCTTGTATTCCTTGATATTTACCTGTAAAAAAAAATTAGAGAGAGAATTTACCTATAAATTTGTATATCCCAAATAGCTATAATTATATATTAGATGAGGTTCGTACCTCAAAAGTACAATTTGTGTCGTACTTTTCAATTGATATTTACCTGTGTATTCATGGTCTAAAGTATTTTTCAATTTGTATATCTCCAATAACAACAAACACAGCCACCTTAAAAAATAAAATAAAATAAAATAAAATTTATAAATAGCCTTAAAAAAATTAAAATAAGAATTACCCAATTCGAGCGTTTCCGAACGCCGGGGTATCCTTATAAGCTACCCCGGTGTTTGAAAATGCCAGGATAGATCTTTCGCATCCCCGACGGGGGAGAACCCGGTGTTTGCGTCAGCGTTTTCTGAAATGCCGGGAATGGGGAAAAAAGCCTCCTGGATTTCCTTGTGGTTTGTAGTGCCAAAGCCTAATTTGAGCCCAAGTCCAGACCCAAGTCTTAATTTAAATCCAAACCCGAAACCCTTCACCCAAAATAAGACACCCGAACTCCGCAACTGCACATCCCCCACTAATCCATGATTACTTAAAATAACCCCCAATAATCTCCTCCATTATCTCTAACTAATCTGCCCATTAATCCTCATCTCCTTCTTCACCCGATTAGCTAACATCCAACACCCGAGCTCCACTCCGCATCACAATCCCAAAGCCTCTTCCCCATCTCACCCTGACACTCCATTTCTCCCCTCACCCAAGCTCTCCCCACTGCTCACTTGACCTCCTTCACCACAGCCACCATCGCCATGCCCATCGCCTCATCCTAGTACCTTCCTCCAATCTTACGGCACCACCCTTTCTACTGCCTCATCTCCCACAACCCGCCACCAAACCACGCTCGCAGCCACTGTTTCTTCTCCTTCACAACCTGATCACCGATAGCCACTGCATACCCTTCGTCCTCCTTGCCATCTCATCTCAAAGTCTGTCTCCACCATCACCTCCCGACCTCCTCCTTCACTCGAACTCATCACTACTGGGACCTTACTGCCCCCACCAATCATTGTATAAGGCAAGTATTTCTTTGAACTCCTACAAGTAGCTCTTGAAATTGATTATCGTTTCATTATTGTCCATGTTATTCAAGTATTTATTGAACTCCAGCAAGTAATCATCGTTAATTCGATCCATGATATTTTCGATCTCGTTTAATTCCTTCATTTGTCATTGGAACCTGAATCATTCGTTATGTGTCGTTCTATTGGATTTTTGTCAACTCAACATTTATAGAAAGATCATAGACTTCATCGTCATTGCGCACACTGCATGAACATGAATTAAAATTATATATATATGGTGACTCAAATGGTTTGAATTGTGTTGCCATAGTATAGTTTAATTCTTGGCCTAATATTGTAAAACTAATAAATTTTGACGTGTTAAATGTATAGGCATGGTCTGATTACTATTTATGAATGCAACCCATTCTTGACTATAGAAGTGTAAATTTATGTAAATTGTGATTTTAAAATGAAGTACTAGATTTGCCCTGCCATCTTGCTGACTTACAACCAGAATTTGAACATTTATACATCTAAATCGTCGCCCTCTCAGTAACCCTAAACATCTGACGGTTTCGAAATCCGATTTGTAGATTGCAAAATATTCAGCTTTTAGTACTGTAACATCTAAAATTCCAGAATATTGTTTGTGATATCATTCTGATTAATTGATTGAAATAATAGGTTGTTAGCATAATTAAGATTTGATATTAACTAGAATGTTACTAGACATTGTTAGGAGTTCATTTATAATTTTTGTGTGATTTATTAATGAACTTTCAATGGAATTACATGTATGGAACTTGACTCTAGGTTGCTGCCTGAACACTAGACTCATAAAGAATTGACTGATAGGCTTGCTACTGTACTTAGAATATTTGTATGAATAGGCGTTGGACTCGGAAGGGAGTCTACTTTCTAGAACTACTGATTGAATCTGATTCACTTTTCCGTAGCAATGAAACAATGAGTTTTAATACAATAGTGTATTGTTGTCCAAAATTACATTTTTATGTTCTTGAATATAAACACATTTATTTTTTTGCATTTAATGAATTATACTCTATACTATGCATTGCATAGCTCTTGATACCTTCTTGATATTGTCTTGATACCATCATTCTCATTGATTGCACCAACTGCATATTCATGAGGGTACGACTTAGTAGTGGACAATATAGGAGAGTGTACTCGAAAAGGGGGGCGTGTTTCCCATATTGGTTATTGTTATAGGAAATTGTTATCATATATTGTTCATCGATTGATTGCTGATTACTGGCTACAGTATTCTGATTATCATGTTTTGCTTATCGGTTATTGTTTATTTTTATTGGAAGACCCGAGTATATGATCCTGTAGACCTCACCATTTAAGTTCAAATGTTCACTTGATTGTTATGCACCCGAACCTGTGGTATGGGATACATGATTGCGTGCATTAAATAGGTTAATAAAAGATTGATAGACTTAAGATTGACACTGAGCATCGACACTTGCATTATTGATTATCGGCTATTGTTTATTGACCATTGCATTATTGATTATCAACTATTGTTTATTGACCATTGCATTATTGATTATCGACTATTGTTTATCGACCGTTGGATCATTGATTATTGACTATTGATCCTGTCACTGACTATTGTTTATTGACTATTGCATATCGATTGATTATACCTCACAGCTATGATTGCATTTTATCATCATTTCTTATATTGTACATGTTCATATCGTTCCAGTTCCTTACCTTATTAAATCAAACTTTATTGTTTCACGGCTTGTTACTATTTTTCGTCCGTAACTTACTCTAACGGACCCCCCCTCCCCCCCGCGCGCGACTCCCCAAACTTTAGATGTTGAGTTTGCAGGTACCGAAGAGGAATCGATAGAAGGACTTGGTATGAAGTCTTCTAGAGGATGGAGTTGGAGTTAGCTTGCATTAGTTTATCTTGTTTCATGTTTTTATTTCCCCAGCTATTATTATTATTATTTCCTGCATTGTATATCCGGGCGTTTGACCCAAAGTTTATGTTTCCAGATGATGGTTATTGTATGAGGATTATTTATACTATTTCTTGTTCATGTGATTGTTTTATTGCCTTCATGATGTGTTTTTAAATTGTTGAGTAAACTGTACTGCATATGAATGATGTACATGATTCGCTGAGTCTTAGTTGCGTGTTCGTACTTCCATATTTTGGGAAGCAGTGCGTGAAAATAAAACTAAGAAACCATAACTTAGAAACCTACCTCTCACAAATTGCAAGAAGCTTCTCCAAGATAGTCTTGTAAATTCAACTTCAACATCTTAACAAATAAAGAAATAAATGTGTAAAATAAAGAAATAGAGTTAGAGAAAGCAAATTCAGCAAAGAAATGATGCACAATGATTTAAGTAGTTGGGCCCCCAAGCTTAATCCACTACCTCCTTACTTGCAGCAATTCTCTGCCGTAGACGTTCCGCTACACTTAATCCACATACAGTGAGTCGTGGATTATCAAGTCAAGTACTTATTAAAAGCACATGAATTATATATATAAGCCCTGTGAACTGCCTTTATCTGAAGTGAAAAGAAAGTGGAAAAGCAATACTGTAGTCTTGACAAAGGAAACAATAAAATCGTTATTCTCTCTTAATTTTTAGCAAACAATAAGTTCAAAAGTATTTAGTCAAAATAGATGAAAAATACTCTATGGGTCCAGCTCTATTTAAAGAGTTTGAAATTATTCCTTTCCACAAATATTAAAGAAAAAAAAAAAACCAAATATGCATTTGGCATTTGGGAAGGTTGTGGCCGACTGCTAGTTTGGGCAGTCGACTGTCTTTTCCTCCAGAAAAAAGTCGACAGGAGTCAACTGCACTAATTTTCCTTTGTTTTTGACAGTCGACTGTTAAGTAATGTTGACTACAATTGTTGCAGTCGACCGAAACAATCCCAGGTTGAATATTTTAGTGAATCCACTTTGTATTCTTTCCATAATTTTTCATTTTCCAAAAGATTCGTTTACATATTATTTCTCACAGATAATGCAGAAAATAATTAGCCTTGCCTTGATGCTCTGACTTTTTGGGGAACAATCACATCTTTCTTCTTGACAAATTTTTTCCGATATCTGCAATCTTTTATATTTGCATGATTCTTTTCCTTTTTGTATATTATTGAGTTTTTTTGCTTTGGTTCTGAAGATCTTTAGATTTATTTGAATTTCATTATATATTGTGGCCTATAAAAAACAGATGAAATCGTTAGATACACATGTGCATGTTTTGTACTTACCAAACATAGAGTCAACAAGGTATTTCAATCGGATCACACTTTGTAATTAAGTCAAGATCAAGCAGCTTTTATGCAGACACTGACAACTCAAGTTAGGTGTAAAAACCTGTGAAGCCCTTGTTATTGAGGTAGAGGTCAATAGCATCATTCAACCCTCCGTTTGATTTTGCAATGACTTGGAGACACCAACAATGGCTTGTTTCCTTTCCCTGAAAAACATGACCCTGATATGGGTAAAAATAGAAACAAATCGGGACCGTTCAAATTGAGCACGAATCTTAAAGCTTTCAGAGATAAATGGTAAATTCCACTAGAAACGGGTTTATAACAATGAGTTGGGCATCTTTTAAGCCCAGCTACCCAAAACAGATTTGTCAAACTGGGTTGTCATGACAGTCTAACATGAAGGAGTTCATGATTATTCTAAAATCATTTTGAAACTCATATTTATCCATAATAGACAATTCAAAAATCATATCTCTTTACAAGAGAAGATTTCTAACTCTATCTCCACTACCACTTCTATCTCTTCATGAAGAAGAGAGTCAACTAACTCTACCTCTTTCTCAAGAGAAGGGTAACTAACCCTATCTCTTCATGAATAAGAGAGTAATCAACTCTATCCAAACTCCGGGAAGTAAAGATAGATTAATATCTTAAAATAGCCCCCAAAGCGACTACAAATAACCCAAGAACCAGGTAATCAGTAGTTTTCCACTAAAAAACTATCATATATTTATGAGTTCTGACTTGAGCATCTGAGGGTCTGTCACCGGGGCCAATCTCGGTGTTTCAGACTTTTGTAGGTCAATCAGAGCAATCATCACCATCCATATCAGATCCATCGGTTCAAACGAGTCCGATTTGAAAATAAAGATCAGCTTGAAATAATCAATATCTACGAAAACTAAAAGTTCAGTTCTGTTTTTAAAAAAAATCACAACATCTGTGTACTCCCACATAGAAAAAAATAGTAACAGATTGGAGCCGTCTGCTGAAACAGAAAAGGAATCTGACCAAAATTTGCTGGTAAAAATTATTTTCAACCATGCCTCCAAAGGGAAAAGGGAAGGTGGCGATGTCATGCCCCGCTTCCCGTTATACAGAAACACAAGCACGTAACTGAGACCCAGCAGATGATATAAGTATGCCAACTATTATCATCCATAAGCTGTACGATGCCAGTAAGCTCAACAACACAATAATAATCACAAGAACAGAAATATAATGTAATAATCAATATTTGGAATACAAGAGCTTACCAAATAGCCAGAGAATATGCAATGCAATAATAGTGATTCTTCAGTATCCCATCGCTGTGCCTGTATAACATTAACTAAAAAGAAAGATAGATGGTACCCGTTAGAGCAAGCTACAGGGACGCAAGTAGTATAAGAAAAAATAGGAACAGAAAATAAGGCATAAAAAGAAAAGCAATAAGAACTGGAAATTCAAATACGGAACAACATGATAACGAGAAACAATAACCATAACAAGAAGGGAAAAAGAATTGAACAAGTCTCAAAATATAACCAATTGGGAACAAGGAATCATGTAACGGGAAACAGTTTGTATAAACATGAATCTTGTAACTTGTAAACATGTAACATGGAACTTGTAAACAGGAATCATATAATCTTGTAACAGGAATCATGCAATCTTGTAAACAGGTATCATTTAAACTTGTAACAGGTAACATGTAGCTGGAATCATGAATCATGCATGTGTTTAGTGTTAATCTCAAGTCTGACAATCTTTTATAAATCCTAACTAATGCACGCAATCTTGCGTCCCATACCACAGGTTCGGGTGCACACAATCAAGTTAATATTTAGACTCTAATAGTGAATTCTATAGGGTTACTCGGGTCTTCCAGTAACACTGACAGGAATCGTATCATATCATGTAATCCTGACATATTGTATCATGTAACCAGGAATCATATCTTGTCATGTAATCATGTAATCATATCATATCATGTAAACATATTCAGAGTCACTATTACGAGAAACACAGGCCTCCTTCTGAGTACAATTGCCTATATTGTCCACCATTAGATTCTTCCTCTTATTACCCCGGCTTTTTATTCTTTTTACAATAATTATCATGAACATGCACAATGAGAATGGGTGTCTGGACAGGACCAAGGAGTATCAAGGGCTATGCAAATGCACGATATGCAAGTTAATTAGTTAAATGAAAGAAATAAATAGATTTACAATCAAGGACATGAAGTTACAATTCTGGACAGCAATACGTTGCTGTACAAAAATCCACTTTCCTGTTGCTACAGGAAAGCAAATCAGGTACCGTCAGAGGTTCCAGAAAGTAGACTTCACGTCGGTTCCAACGAATATTCACACAAACTATTATAAATACAGAAACTAGGTCAACCAGAAAATTCTTTACTGATCTACTGTTCAGGCAGCAGACCAAGGTCAAACTCTTATATATAATAATTAGCTTTAAATTCATTTAAAATTCTCACAAAAATTATAAATTGATTCATAATCATGTTTAGTAACATACTGATAAATATCAGGTCTTAATTATACTTTTAGCATGATATTTAAATTAGTTAATCGAGAAGATACGCTTCAAAATAGTAATCTAGAATTAAAAATGTCATAACACTAAAAACAGTATATCTTACAAAATACATATTGGATTTCGGATCCGTCAAAAGTTCTGGAAACTAGACTCAGGAGGCTAAAACTCTTATTTATAAAGTTCTAACTTATTTTAACAATAACTGGGTGAAAATCTGGCTACAATTCAGTGCAGACAGCAGGGCAGAAAAATACGAATCGATATTTATAATCTTACGATGGGCAACGAATCACAGAGGCAAATAGATTGATTCAATTCAATATATAACGAATGTTTTAACTATGGAAAGATTGTAAAACATGATAATACGATGGTTCAATCAATTGAAATTGTAAAGTCATTTTTCATGAACATGGACGGGTTACGAGGTTCAATCACGATAATCAAATATAACTACTAATTGCGGGAGGTCAAATAAATTGCTTGTACAGAACAATAAAGTGTAAAAGATACTTACCTTAGAGATGACGACGATTTCGATAATAATAAGAGAATAAGGGAATGAGTGTCCTGACGACAACACACGTGCAAATAACAGACATAGAAAACACATGCACACTATGTACATAGCAATCACGTACAAGACACGGAAATGACCGCATGTGCAATGACAACGGCAAGAGAGGCAGTTACACAGCGAAAGACGGTAGCAACGAGCATGAGACAACACCAACAAGCAAGAGACAGTAAAAGCAAGAGGCGGCTCAAAAACAGTGAGAGACACAACAACAACAGCAAGGGACATATCAATGACAGCAACAGGCACCTCAACAACAGCAAGAGACACAGCACCAACAGCGAGAACAACGGCAAGGTAGCACCAGCAATGGAAGGTGGTGGGACTGCGGCGATGGTGAAGAGGAGCAGCAAGGAGCTGAGACTGTGGTGGGTTGCTCAGTATCAGCAGGAGTGCAGCAAGGGGCGGGCGGTGCTGCAGTGGAGAAGAGCATCGAGGAGGCAGGGGGTGGTCGATGAGGGAGATAGGGGAATGGAGGAGCAGTGACAACTGGGTCGCGAGGCTAATAATGGTGGTTGTGGCGCTCCAGCAAGGCTCGACAGTGAATGGTGGCTTCGGGTGTTGCGGTGATGACGATAGCGACCGAAGGAGGCGGTTGCGGTGGGTTGCGATGGTGTAGGAGGGCTCGGGGGTTGGGTTGGAGGCAGGGGCGGATGGAGTAATGGGCCAGGGGGAGCGGCTGCTCCCCCTGGATTTTGCCAGGCGCTTAAAAAAGCCCAATAAAGAAAAAACCCGCTCCCCTTTAGGCCCAAGGCTCGAAGCCCATGCTCCTGCTCCTTTTTCACCCGATCGTTGCATCCCTTCGTCCTTCTTTTCTTTCTTTCGTTCTTTCAGCTCCAAAATCGAAAAGGAAACCCTAGCTCTCAGCCTCTCTCTATCTCTCCTTTCTTCTCCAGGCCCTCCACGGCTCCACCGAAACCCTAGGCTCCCTACCTTTCTCTTCTTTCTTCTTTTCTTTCATTGATTCTTTCCATGCTTCATCATCTATCGAACCGAAACCCTAGCTCGTAAATCATAATCCATCATCGAATCGAAGCCCAATCCCTCAATTACCCCTAATTCCCGGACTCCAATCTCTCCCCTGACTACCTGAATCCCCTCCCAAGTCGACGTCAATGGTTAGTGAATTTTTTTTTTGAGAATTTTTGTTATGCTGTTTGAGTTTGAGTCCATGTTTTTTTGTTCACTTGTTCACATGCTGGAGTTGTATATGTTCAATAATGTTGATAGTTATGAATCTGTAATTGTCTGGCATTTGGCAAAAATTTAGAATTCATCATCACCTATATAAGGCGACACACTAAATCAATTAACATTAACAAATTACATTTTAAAGGAAGAATCAAATGCTACCAAAATCATTAATTTGACCCAGTAAAATACACATATGTGAGATTCAAAAGGATCTGTAATTTGGAGTAGAAAGTATTATAAGTACGTAAAAAAAATGAACAGCTAAGAATTTAGCTGTTGGGTATTTGATGCTCTGCTCTGAATGTGTGTACAGTATTCTATCGGTAAATTTGACTCCCTTTCTCAGTCTTTTGAGTGTTTCTTTTGATCCAAAGAAAGAGAACAAAAACCCAAAATAGTAAGAAACAAAAACGCTATAGCACGTGGTCTGATGGTCACATAATGGCGATAAAATAGAGTGGGAATCACATACGACCAAACTATTGCTATTGGTTTTCCCTCATTTTATCCAGCAAACAGTGTATGTTTATTTTCCTTAGAATTTAATAACTAGAGGGGATGCTGGAAAATTTTACCGGTTATCAAGCTGATGGTTTGTCTAAATTCTAAACTGTAAAAATGTGAAGGAAATAGGTTTTGATTTCTCTAGTTTGCAAAGTTTATATCCCCACTGTTTACAATGTAAAAGTTCAATCAAATTGATTATTTGAATGTTATTTGACATGTGTGCATCATGAATGTGACTTTCTATTTTATTTTATTTTTCTTTCTTCTCTTCTCTTCTTTCTGTAGTTTATTGTTCATTGATTCAACTCACTATTGTTTCAGGTTAGGAGCTGTTGCTTGAGGCCACCATTATAAGCTGCCCCTAAATATGTACGTGAATATCAGTATGAAGTCTTATTTAGAATTATGGCAAAGTTTGATCCCAAAAAAGTAAGAAAGTTCTGATGCTTCTCATGTGATTGATATCCATTACTGAAGCACCTATGCTTTCCTAACAATATTTTCTAATTGACCTTTACTCATACCATATGAGTAAAGAAACTAATTGCTACATCACTAAATCACTGAAGCACTAATTGCTAAATCACTAAAGCACCTATGCTTTCCTAACAATATTTTCTACTTGACCTTTACTCATATACCATATATGATTGATTGTCCATGTGATTGTCCATGTTATCTCATATGAAAAATTATTCAAATTGCTTAGAAATTTTGATGACTAAGCAATCTGAATAATTGCACTATTGAAAGTGTTTAGTAATATAGATTATGTGATAGTAATTGGTTGGGAAGAATGAATGGAAACTATGATGTGATTGATGTGGGAGCTAATCAGATGTGCAACATAGAGACGAAGGTATCAACAAACTATGATGTGTTTGATGAGGAAGCTAATCTGATGTTTTGCTACCTTATGATGCATTTCTCTAGTTTGATTAAAAGGATGAAGATAAACCATAAATTTATAGTAAGTGCGTGCTTCACAACTAATCAACATCATCTAATATGAATTAATATCCTTTGATCAACACCTGAATTGAGTCAATATATAGACACTTCAATATATAGGTTCTAATGTGTAGCAACTAAATTAGGGATTTATAAATTAGATTTTGTTTGATACTAATTTAATTTTTGAACAATATTCAAACAGTTATGGATAAATTTTTGAAAAGAAAATCAAGGGAGGACAGGTGATTCAAGTGTTCGTCCTTCTCGTCCTCGTGTAGAGCTAAACGTTGATGAACTTGCATCTGATCCTAAAAATAGGAAAAATATTTATTCCTTTGATGCTAATGATAAGAGATAATTCGAAGGCATTATTGGCAAAAAGGTCCGTGTCAACCAAAGTCCTATGTTTTCCCTTCTAGGAATTTTGGCAACGAGAAAAGAAAGTTTCTTCCTAATTGGTTTCAAGAATACCCTAATAGGAGTTGGTTGGAGTATAGTGTGTCTAAAGATGCTGCATTCTGTTTATGTTGTTATTTATTCAAGCCCGAAAGTGGTTCTCAAAGTGGTGGTGACAAATTTGTTGGTAAAGGATTTACAAATTGGAAGAAAGGGCCACACAAATTCAAAGAGCGTGTAGGAGGTCATAATAGCATTCATTATTCATGCATGAAGAAGTGTCTTGATTTAATAAATCAAAGACAACATATAGATGTTCAGTTGGTAAAACAATCAGATAAATTCCGAATGGAGTATCGCACGCGTTTACTTGCTTCAATTAAAGTTATTAAATTGCTTTTGCGTCAAGGATTTCCATTTTGAGGACATGATGAATCTGATGAATCAGATAATCGAGGAAACTTTCTTGAAGTACTAGAGTTTTATGCTGAAGATAATGAAGAAGTGAAAAAGGTTGTTTTGAAAAATGCTCTAGAGAATAATAAGCTGACATCCCCAATGATTCAGAAGGATATTGTGAAAGCAATAACAGCTGAGATCACAAATGTAATCATGGATGATCTAGGAAGTGATTTGTTCTCTATTTTAGTTGATGAATCTAGAGACATATCCGTGAAAGAAAAAATGGTTGTATGCCTTCGTTATGTGAATAAAAAAGGTTGTGTCGTTGAACGTATTCTTGGAGCGGTACATATTTCTTCTACAACTGCTATATGTTTGAAGGAGGCAATTGATATTCTTTTTGCTAATCATGGGTTGAGTATATCACGATTGCATGGACAAGGTTATGATGGAGCTAGCAGCATGAAGGGTGAATATAATGGTCTCAAAACATTGATTATGAGAGAAAATCAGTCTGCCTTTTATGTTCATTTTTTTGCTCATCAATTACAGTTAGCACTTGTTGGTGTTGTTCATAAGCATAGGACTATTGCCACATGCTTCAACTTAATTACCAAATTGTGCAATATTGTTGGAGGTTCAACAAAACGATATGATATTCTTCGGGATAAACAGTTTGAGAGATTGATTGCGGGAATAAGTAGTGGTGAAATTGAAACAGGGCGAGGATTGAATCAAGAAGCTACACTAAAGCGCTCAGGAGACACACGTTGGGGATCGCACTTTAATACTCTTTTGAGAGTAATTCACTTGTTTCCCTCAATAGTTGAGGTACTTGAAGTTATTGATGAGGATGACCTACATGGAGATGCAACTATGCTATTGAAGTTATTTGATTTTGAATTTGTAATAATAACAGTATTGGGAATCAGTAACGAGTTATCTCAAGCATTACAGAGAAGGGACCAAGACATTCTAAATGAAATCAATCTTGTTGGTATAACCAAAAGACAATTACAGAAATTGAGGGAAAACGAATGAGAGTCTTTCTTAGAAGAAGTTTGTGAGTTTTTGTAAGAAAAATGAAATTTCATTTCCAAACATGGATGAAACTTTTGTAGCACCTTGGAGATCATGTCGTCGAGCTGAGGAACTGACAAACCTTTATCATTACCGAGTAGAGATATTTTATACAGTGATCGACTTACAACTTCAAGAGTTGAACCATCGCTTCGATGAAGTAAATACCCAGTTGGTGTTGTGCATTGCTTGTCTTGATCCAAGAGATTCATTCTCTGCTTTTGATAAGACAAAGCTAGTGCAATTTGCAAAGTTTTACCCAGTTGATTTTTCTCCTACTGATTTGATGGCTTTGAGTTTCCAACTTGATACATACCTTGAAGATATCACACGTGCTGATGAGTTTTCTAATCTAATTGGAGTTAATGATTTGACTCAAAAAATTGTTCAGACTAGAAGACATGTTGTTTATCCATTGGTGTATTTACTTATGAAGTTGGCATTACTCCTACCGGTGGCAATGACAACCTGTGAAAGAGCATTTTCAGCTATGAAGCTTATAAAAATTTCGCTTCGCAACCAAATTGGGGATGAATGGTTTAATGATTGCTTGATTGCATATGTCGAGAAAAGGACTTTAAAGTCAATCAAAAATGATGATATCATGAAAAGGTTTCAAAATATGAAGTCGCGTATGAGAGTTTTGTAATATAACAATGTTTGTTTAATTGCTTTTGTAATATGATTGTGATGTGAATGTTTAAAGACTTTCATAAATTTGTGGTTTTTATGATTTCGCTCCCGCTAGATAAAAATCCTGGCTCCGCCACTGGTTGCAGGGTTGATGGCAATGGCGGAGGGCTCGAGTCGAGGTAGGGGAGGAGAACATGAGAGGTGTTGGAGGAGGAAGACGATGGCAAGGAGGTGGAGAAGCTCGACAGTGGAGGGTGGTCACTGGCGGCGTCGAGTCGGATGAAGAGAAGCAGCGGGGCAAGTGCTCGAGGGGAGGTTGAAGGTGGTAGCGACAGCGGGGGAGAGGAGGCACCCGCAATGGTAGGGGCTAATAGTGGGTTGTATTGGGGTGCGAATGGCTGGGGCAGGCTCTGGTGGGCTGGTTCGGGTTGTGCAGCGGCGACAAGGAAGAGCTTCGGGGTGAGTGAGGGTGATCGCGATGAAGGGGACAGTGGAGCTCGAGGCAGGGGCATCGAGGGTGTTCGACGGAGGAGGCAAAGGACGATGAGGGATGACGAGGAGGGTTGCAGTCGAGGATGGGTGGAGGTAGGGGAAGATGACGGGGTGGCAGAGCTCTGTTCTGTTTCGGAACAGAGGAAGAGGGAGAGAGAGAGAGTGTCGGGGAGAGAGAGTGAGTGTAGAGAGAGAGAGAGGGAGAGAGGATTTATAATATAATAATAATATTATAATTGGGGGGGGGGTATTTAATAAGGATAATTAATTTATGGTTAGTGGGGTAGGTTATGATTTTTTAATAGGTTATGATGTGTTATAATTTTTTAGGAGTTCTGCAGTTGTAGGAGATGAAGGGGTTTGGGAGTTGTCATGGTTTGTTGGGTTGAAGTGGGCTTGTGGATGTGGGCTACCCAAGAAATAACTAAATAATTGAGTTTGGCTTCTCAAAGGAAATTTGTAGGATGGGCTAGGAGAAAAAATAGTAGCAGTTAAAATAGATTGGGCTAGAAATAAAATGATTAATTCTAAAAGGAACTGAGAATTTAATATGGCCTCACAAAAATAAAAAGTTAACTAATTTTGGTTGGGCTTCACAAATGAAATTGTAGAATGGGCTAGGAGAAAACATAATAGCAATTAAAAATAGATTGGACTAGAATTTAGAAGGGAGAATTCTAGAAGAGGCTAAGAATTCAATATGGGCTTACAACCAAGATAATTTTGAAAGCAAAAAGGATGTAGAAAATTGCAACAAAACAATACGGCAAATAAAATACAAAATATTGAGAAATGAATACAAATCCGTATAAACGGGGACGGGGGTTACAGGCGGCCTCAAGCCGACAAGCCAACCCTTTTCCTCCATCTCCTCCTCATGAGGACGTCCCCCCTATTGGTGTATGCCCTAGAGGCTAGATGTGTATTGACATTACTAGTTTGCAATGTATCATGACATTTATTTCATAATTATTCATTTCATTTATTGTGTTATTTATTGTGAATTAAATTGGCATATTGAAGTCCTTAGAATAGTAAGTTCAATGACATGGGATATCAAGTGCATGACTTGATTGTGAGATCCTATTGGCTGAAATCAGAACACTATTCTTAAATGTCCCTAGTCAAGTATTATTGTGAATTAGGACATCGATAATACATAGAGACTAGTGTGCGCGTAGACTGATGACCATTCTCTCGGGTCATGGATATGAGATATCATGTCTTCACATTGGTACATATTATAGTAATAATGTACTGGACTAACCCACCATGAGAACACTGCATGGATCGTTACGTGAGTGTCATAAGTGGTTCTCACAGTGACCATGGTGTACATAGTCCTTTGACTTGAAGTCACTACAGTTCCCTATGTGAGAAGTTATGTGTTTTAATTCCCTCAAACGTTACTTGTAATAAGGTGATTATAAAGTCGACTATTGGATATACTACAAATCATGCGGACGGATGTGAGTGACTTAGGTAGAATTGGTCCCTCTTACATAATAGAAGTGATATTTACGGGCCCCTTGATTGAGTGAGACTGTAAAATACATGGTCATACTCAAATGAGTCAATATGAGATATTGATCTCATTTGTTTTAGTAAGCCTACTCAGACATCAAGAAACCAAAGATTGAACTATACAAGGGTGACATGCTCTATGCCTTGTGGTCAATTAAGATATCTAGACAAAGAGACTAGACTACATGGTAACATTGATCACGGATAGGTTATGTCAAATTACTGACATTCCCGTTACTTAAGTAGTATTGATGTATAGCTAGATACCGCTCACTGTTTGTAATACTCTATTGTTTTAGTATTACTGTCAACATAATGGGAACCTACAGGGTCACACACTTAGAATGGATAGAAATTAGGATTTAAATTCATAATATGAATTTAATTAGAGATCCAAGTAAGACTTTGACTCCTGACATTGGTTGGACATTTAATTAGATTAAATGGGCCGACTAAAGTTCAAAGACCCACATACGAATCTGACCCAGGTCAGATTGTGACCAACAACCTCATTACTCTCTTAGGGTTGGTTTTCTGCACCTATATATATTATATGTATCTGTGGAAAAGACACACGTGAAAAAACCCTAGCCGTCATAGAAAGTGAGAGAGAGAGATTGTGAGGAACAATCCATTTCCCACAGCTAGCAGCACGGTCTGAAGGAGAGCTGTTTTTCGTTCCGTTCGTGTGGATACCGTAGAGGCATCGTAATATTGCAGTGTTGAATTTGACATAATATGGAGACAGTAGATCCATCTTTAAGGTATAACTCCTAAACACGGTTTATAGTTTTCGCATGGATCCATTACTAGGTTTCATTATTTTTGTAATTTTTTCATTGTATATTTAATCTGTGATTGCATTCAGAACCTAACACCTCCTGCACCTCAGCAAGATCAACGCCCTCAACCGGATCAACCTCTTCAACTAGAACGGCCCCAATAGTCTACCTAGCCTTCCTCCAAAAAGGCTCCACTGGGGGCTCCCGAAGAAGCCAGCACCATGTGCAACGTATTGGTGAGAATAGAGGGTCGATCTACACCTCGATGCCATCTACGGTGCACTATGCAGTGCCTCAAGTACAGTAGGACCTCCACTAGATTATAATCCCTAGACAGTAGGGATCTGACCTCCGAGGCCTCTTGAATGGACGACGAGCATGAGACGGGGTCCTCCATCTAGCATGTCAGGAAAGCAAGACGGTCCCCTCTCCTCGAAGTCAGGGATGTAGAAGAACTCTCTCTCTCTCCCAGAGGGCGAAGAAGCAATCACTCTCCAAGGGGACAAAGAAGGACTACTCCCCCTTGCGAGAGAAGGAACCCAACTCCAACAAGTCGATCAGCCCCTAGAAGAGGTAGAAAGGAAGAAGCACCCGTCACCTGGGAAGATTTCTGGAACTTCAAAGATGAGATCCTTCAAGCCATCAACATCGTTCCTAGTAGGACCCGATATACTAGACTTCACTGCTCCACTCCTCCACGACATGAGGAGTCCCATGGGTTCACTAGATCTGAATAACAAGACAACGTCATCCTCCAGCACCTCCAAAGATGGAACACCGTCTAGCACTGCTGAAACAAGAAGAGGGAAGATATAAGGGAACATACTGCCCCATCTAACCCCCCCTCCCGAAAAATCATCGAGGCTCATGTTACAGTCAACTTCACTTTCTGGAACTTCAAAGATGAGATCCTTCAAGCCATCAACATCGTTCCTAGCAGGACCCGATATACTAGACTTCACTGCTCCACTCCTCCACAACGTGAGTAGTCCCATGGGTTCACTAGATCTGAACAACAAGACAACGTCGTCCTCCAACACCTCCAAAGATGGAACACCGTCTAGCACTGCTGAAACAAGAAGAGGGAAGACATAAGGGAACATACCGCCCCATCTAACCATCCCCCCTCCCCCCCCTCCAGAAAAATCATCGAAGCTCATGTTACAGTCAACTTCAAAATTCGATTCCTAGAGTCATACATCGGAAAGTCCGACCCGGTAGACCATACTGAGAGTTTCAAAACCCGCATGATGATCCACCAAGCATGTGACTCCCTCCTCTGCAAGACTTTTCCAGCAACCCTGAAGGGATCAACATGACTTCTCTCTCCATGGTCCATCTTCTCCTTCGATCAACTTGAGGAACTCTTACTCACACACTTCATCACCAGCCGCAAGATAGAGAAGACAAGTGTCTCCTTACTTGACTTGAAACAAAGGGACGGGGAATTCCCAAAGTATCTATTATCAAAAGATCCCCTTGGGACTTCTCCGACCTCCTTCAAAGATTCGAGAAGTACATCTGAGTGGAAGATGTTATTCAACCCTAAGAACATAAAGTGCCCTCATTCGGGAACAACGGAAGAGCACCAATAAAGACAAACTGAGGAAGACTTAGAAGGATGTCACAGGTCAGCGTCAACCATGCCCAGGGCCTCGTATTGAGAAGTACACTCTGGTTAATGTCAGCATCTCTGCAATTCATGTAGTGCTAGGATTTCCCACACTAGAAACTCATGACACAATCCAGAATTTTTATTTCAAATGAGCACATAACACAGAAAATCACTGAAAATTAAAACTTTTATTGCCTCAATGATATTACATTGTATAATATAATCTTACGTAAACTTTACATCATGAATTACACCAATAAAATACATTGTAAAAAATCTATATCCTCCACTTGGACACTCCACACAACTCGAGTCCACTGCTCCCACGATCAGCAGGTCCTGCACACTAACCTGTTGGTGTATGCCCTAGAACCTTATATTGACCTTGCTAATTTACATTGTATCACGATATTTATGTCAAATATGAGGTATTTAATTTATTGTGTTCTTTATTGCGATTAATGAACATATTAAAGCCCTTAGAATAGTAGGTTCAATACCATGGGACATAAGTGCATGACTTGATTGTGAGATTCTATTGGCTGTAATCATAACACTATTCTTAAAGTTCCCTAGTCAAGTATTATTGTGAATTAGGACAAAAATAATAACTTGTATATGCGTAGATTGATGACCATATCTTGCGGGTCATGGATATGAGATATCAAGTCTTCACATGGGTACATATTAGAGTAGTAATGTACTGGACTGACCACCATGAGAACGTTATATAGATCGTTACATGAGTGTCATGAGCAATTTCACAGTGACCATGGTGTAAGTGGTCCTTTAACTTGAAGTCACTTTGGTTCCCTACATGAGAAGTTACATATTTTAATACCGTCAAACGTCACCTATGATAAGGTGATTATAAAGTTAGCTATTGGATATACTATGAATCATGCGGAGGAATGTGAGTGACTTAGATAGGATTTGTCCCTCTTACATAACAGGAGAGATATCTTCGGGCTCCTTGATTGAGTGAGACTGCAAATGCATGGTCGTGCTCAAATGAGTCAATATGAGATATTAATCTCATTTGTTTTAATAAGTCTACTCGGACAATAGGAAACCAAAGATTGATCTATACAAGGTTGACACGCTCCATGCCTTGTGGTCAATTAAGATATCTGGATAAAAGGACTAGACTATATTGTAACATTGGTCACAGATATGTAATGTCAAATCATTAGCATTCCCATTATTTCAGTAGCAGTGATGTATTGCTAGATACTGCTCACTGTTAGTAACACTAAAATAGGATTTTAGTATTATTATTAACGTAATGGGAACCTACAGGGTCACACATTTAGATTGGATCAGAATTGGGATTTAAATTCATAAGATGAATTTAATTGGAAATCCAAGTAAGACTTGGTCTACCAGCATTGGTTGGGCAATTAATTAGATTAAATGGGTCAACCAAAATTAGATGGCCCACATATGAATCTGATCTAGGTTAGATTGTGAGCCAAGCAGCTTCTCTACTCTCTTAGAGTGGACTTCTTGCTAGTTATATATGATATATATATGTGGAAAATGATAAGAAAAAAAACCCTAGCCTTCACAGAATATGAGAGAAAGAGAGAAAGAGCAACAGGAACATCCACTTCCTACAGCTAGCACCGCGGTGTGAGGGAGAGCTCGATTTCGTTTGTTCGTGTGGATACCATAGAGGCACTGCAATATTGAAGTGCTCGTGATTGGCTGATTGTGGAGAAAATCGTTCCATCGTTGAGGTAAAAACTCCTAACACGTTTTATGGTTTAAAGATCCATGGCTGGGTTTCAAAAATTTTAATTTATTTCTGCTGCGTATTTACTCTGTGATTGACTGTGAAACCCAACAAAACCAACCGTGTGCACGTCAGGAATGCAACTAACGCAATGCTGATAAAACTAGCAGTCTCCAAAATCCTCATCAATTAATATTAATGCAGAAGGAAAATGTGAAAGTCATACAAACAGAATTGTCGGTGTATGTCATGACCTAGCAGCTAATGCACAACTCGAATGCTCAAGATGCTCTTATTCTAATGCACACTTGATTGGAAACGTATGCATCTTATACTACATACTTCTCAAATCAAGCTCATGTTCTTCTGATGATAGGGTTCAATCCCTTCTGATGATAGGGTTCAATCCCTTGCCATGCAACCTACTCTTTTACTCTTTCATGTTTCTGACATTTATCTAGTGACTAGTGAGGTTGTAGTTGTTCGGTCAATTCCCACCTCTACAGTCGCAAATGGTCATATTATTATGCCATTATGCCAGAACCCCATGGGCCTTTTTTGCCCCCAAACAACTACGTGAGATTTTGATATTCAATAGTAGTGCCGGTCCGTGCGGGCCTTTGCCACCCCCCGGTCTTAAATAGTTTGCTTCGCCCGGTCCCTGTGGGCCTTCTTTTGCCCCCGGTCAACTACGTGAGATTTGGATATTCACTAGTAGTGTTGGTCCCTGTGGGCCTTTTTCCACCCTTAGACTTCACCAAAAGTTGTTATGACCATAAAGGTGGCCCTGGGGTACCACCACTCACCTAGAGACTTAGAGTCTTGCTCTCGCTCCATGTTCGCATTAAACAACATAGAACTTGACGGATACTTAGGTTCCATTTCCTAAACTTCCAACAGGAGATTGCACACACACCTCCCATTCTTCCCACCAAATCCCAGAAATTAATAGTCAAGACAACATCGTCTGTGTCCCCTTGACAGGTGAGACGGCGTCGCACGTGTCCCCTTGAAAGGTGAGTACAACACACAACTATTGTATGTCCTTACAAACAATGATAATGAGGCCTAAAGCTAGCATACTTGACCGGTCTTACTTCACAAACAACAATCTGGCCAATAAATCAATTTCCTCTTCCTCGGAAAGCACCACACATTAACACTGCCGGCAATTCGGGTCCCACCTAGACGCTAGAACCACACTATCATATTATGATACAAACCTACTTTCCAAGACACCCCTATGGTCACACAGCTTACAATAGCACTAGAATAAGCGAGATTAGTTAATTCTACAAATACTAGATCGGTTAATTCTATCAACTAGTTACCAGATTCTAATGGCTCTTACTAATACAACTCTAGCCTTTTATTGCCTATAGGTTTAATTAATCAAAATGAATTACTAGGCAATCTACTAGCTTGTACACTGTTAGCCAATTAGTGATTCAGGCACTACATCTTATAAATCACATTATCAATCAATCTACTATTCTAATTATAGAATCCTAACTTAGAATTTATTGATCTATTCCAAGTTAGACAACTATTCAAAATTTCACTATTAGATCAAGTGGATATCTACCACTAGGTGACTCTTAACTAGTCCTATATTGTTAACTAACTTAGTCATTTATTCAAGACTTAACCCAACCCAACTAGGGTCCCTCTTGGCCCACAAATTAGGCCCAAGAGTTGGCCCGAGCCCAGCCCCACTCAAATCCAACGAAAACAACGGATCGGGCTTTCCTCGATCATCATCTCACCATCTTCGTTGAAGTTCCAAACACGTCATCGGGCCGTGATCAAGCTTTCCTCGGGTCCCTCCAATTTCCACATCTCCACAGTCCTCCTGACTAGTGGTGGCTCCAAAAATAGCAATTGAACCCCTCCTTGGATAGTGAGCAAGTCGGCGCATGAAAACAGTAATCAACCGACGCGGTCGAGGCGTTATGGCCTCCTATTCCACCCAATTAACCATGTGTTATAAAGCTGGGACCTAGGGTTCATATTACCACATTAGTTAACAGCAACCTAGGGTTCTTATAAGTGATGTTTACCACCTAAACGGGTGCACAAATCGCTCAAGACAGTGAGCGTAATCAGCCAACAACGACAGCCCCAAAATAGCGAATAAATCGACGTTTCGGGCACGTTTTGGCGATCAAATTGTCCATCCAAGTGCCTCCACCTTAACCCAACACTATAGGACTTGATCCACAAGATATCTGAGCAAAAGAAGTGATCGAAAGTCCTAAAAAGGTGAATTTAAAATTCCAAACAGCAAGCACATCAGTTTAAAAACTGATGTTTAGGGATTCTTGCTGAACCCGTTTCGAGGGTTAAACATGACCGGACAAGTTCCAAACATTCACAAAACATTGAAAACACATTTAGATACAAAACAGGGGTATTTTCATCCCCAAAACAACAACCATGGTCTCACACAAACCTCATATACTCAAAAATTAAACTACACCACTAAACAGTAAGCACTATGTAACTAGTTTGCACAAATGAGCTAGAAAATTAACTTTACCCACATACGATTTATTATCTACTGATACACATGCTCATCTACAATTCATTAAATGATTTAAAAGTCATTAAACATGCATTTCTAAGTTAATTTAAAGGTCCTAATTTCATGGTACCTTGTATGCATCAACAATAAGCTGAGATTTCTACATGCAGTTTTTGTTATTTGCAAAATTCACTAATAATCACATACTACATGGAATTTTGACTTCTTAGGCTCTACAGAAAGATCAATATGTCTAATTTAGTTTCTCAGTTAGAAGTCCTCAAATTACTTCATTTAGGTGATCATGAACTGACATGCATGTACATTTCCAGAAACTATTAAATCTGTCAACCAGTAGCAAGTCCAATTTTATTAAAAATAACAGTGATGTCCAAACTTCATGGAATTTTGCGAACATGTTATAGACACATACAACCTTCATGTATAAAAAATTCAGCTAAAAATACCACATAATTAGAGAGAGATGATTTTTTTGGAATGGGTGTAGAAAATAGGACAGAACTACAACTTATGCTCTGTTTTTATTTTACAACCAGCATCAAGTTCATATTTTATTAAAATAGAAAATAATATCCAAAAATTAAGAAATTGGTGGGGATGTTCTAGACATGTAATACCCCGATTTTTCTTAATACATAAAGATTATTTATTTCTCTTTTTATGGTATGCTTGTGTAGCATGTGACTATTATTTTCTCCATGATGAATAAAGTATATTGTTCCCTATAAAATATTTTCCTTAAAGCTCAATGTTAACTTGTTTATTTTCTCTTTTTAAAATATTTATTTTGGCCCAAATGAACTTAAGCCCATAAACTTAACCTTTTATTTATTTAAATTCCTACAACTTGTATGTGTAACATCTTTCCTTTTATACTATTCCGGGTATTTGATGTACTATTTAGTGTAGTGGAGTTTGTGTGTACACGTGCACTCCATGTACACGTGCACAAGGCACAATAGTTGGCCGGATTTGTGGAGTGATGGACCTAGATCATGGGTAGTTATAACTTGAGGTGTGGGTAGTTTCTCAAACTCCCGATTTGATCTCAGCCTTTGATTCTCCAACTCCCCAATGTATCTTAACCCTCCATTCTATTTATTCCCTAGTATAAATACCCCTCCTATCCCCTATCTCTTTTACACTAAAAATTTTCTAAGATTACTATTACAAGAGAGTATTGTGAGTTTGTGTGGGAGCTTTTCTGTGGAGGCAAGCAGCATTGCTGAGGAGCTCGGTGTGGAGCAAAGGAGCAAGAAGGCGTTCTCTGCTTTGAAAAGTGTGGGATTTCGTTTATTTCTTCATATAAGGTGGGTGTTTCTCAGGACTTCTAACGTAGGAATGATACTATAATTACTATGATTGATACCATGTTACAAAAAGTGAATTGAATGCAGTAGAAATTGTTTGAACATGCTATTAATAATGAGAGTGAGACTGTCGGTACAGTCGACTGCCATGTGAGACAGCTGACTGGTACGAGACACTACTTTTCATAATGTGCTGATAAAAATGTGCGCAAATAGACATGATGGTGTGATTATTAAATGTATATTTTCCCTATGACACATATGATGGAGGGAAGGTAAATGAATGAAAAGAACTAATGGTGATAAATAACTTAAATTGTCGGAGCAGTCGACTGACGTTGTGTTAAGTCGACTGGTGCTTCATTCCGATTATGACTGTTTGAAAGTTCCATGAATAAAGATATTTTATTTATGTAGACCCAGTATGATGACTTGAGATTTATACCTTCATTGTTGTAAGAAAGTATGAGCAATGTGAATGCATGTTTAGAGTAGTTTTCTCTAAAAGAGCATGTTAGTAACTTGGAAATTTGTGCTGTAAATGCTACTGAACAAGAGGAGACTCTGTTTATAAAACATGAATTTATGTATATGGTGAATTGATATCATGATGCAAGTACATGTAAGAACTGTAAATAATCTCCTTAATGGAAAATGGATCTGTCCAGTCGACCGATGCATGTAGCAAGTCGACTGATCTGGACTTAGAAATTATGCTGTTGAAATCTCTAAGACAGACGGCTGATCGATGAACAGTCGACTGTCACGAGAACAATATTGTGAACATGAAAAGTGCGGGACAGGCGACTGGTGGTGTACAACAGTCGACTATCCCGAGCAATTATGATGATACCGTGTGTGACTGTATGAGTCGACTGGTATTCTTCCAAGTCGACTGTACAGAGTTTACTTGGATATATTTGAACTTCATGTTATTTTGCTCTTGGTAATTATGAACTGTATGATTTGAATCAATGGACTCTGTTTATGGCTGTATGAATTATGTGAAATGAATCATAGATGAGAATTGAGAATTAAATGAATAATTATGAAAGGCTAAATCATGATGAGAAAGTCTGTGAGACTCTAAAATAAATGATGAGCTGATGATGCTCAATTGGATATTGTGAAATTAAAATTGAACGAAGGAGTAGCTAAGTCTCCCCGGCAGTGAAATGAAATGATATTGAGAAATAGACCAGGTTGGTCGAGTGAAATGAAATGATAAGTCCGGTTGATGGAGAGGCTAACTCTAGAGCTTGATTTTTATTCATGATTCTAATGTAACTTTAATACATAGTGTGGAGGTGATGAAGGTGAGAGAAAAACATGAGTATGAGAGCTAGGGTACGGTGCGGGTGTGTGAGCCGCAGAATGCATGCTTGATGAGTCAAGACATGGTGCGGGCACAACTCAGTAATGATCGGACTCTAGTCACGCTTGTGGAATGTTTTGGTGACTGCAAGAGGAGTGTGTTCAGGGAGGAGGCTGAATTGTCGCAGAATGCATGCTTGACGAGTCAAGACATGGCGCGAAATTCTACTCCAGGGGCCAGGATACATGCTTGTACTCATAGAATCATCTAAGATACTCATCGAATTTACAGAAGTAGAGTAAGTCATGGCGGGAGATTGAACCCTACAAAAATGAAGAACGATTAAGAGGCTTGCCCTCGAACCTATGTAGTATGGGATGCATAGAATTCGAACAAGTGTGCATTAGTGTCATGTGAAAATTAAATAATTGCATTAAGGAGTAAGTGCACAATCACGACACGACATCTCTAAAAGTTCCCTTTTGATTTTACATGCTTATTATGAACAAGATTGTGATTTGTTAAGAAATGAGATTCATTATACTGTTTCTGGCATAGAGAGGATGGCCATGTATAATTATCGTCGGTTGAATAAACTGACGTACCCACAGTTTTGTATGCAGGATAAATTACATGTAAAGAGGAATGGATGCATAAAGATCTCATTATGTTGTTGTTCATTTATGTAAATGTTGTATAATTTGCTTCCGCTGTGTAAATTTAAATGTAAGATGTTGAAACTCTGATGTGAAAAGAAGAGTTTGAAATTTCCTTGTAAAAATTGTACTCGAGAAAAGTGAAAAGATCCTGAAGAACATCTCGAATTCAGTGTATTTGGAATTCGGGGCGTTACAAGACATGCATGAGATACTTTGATAAAATTTTCAACCCTAAATTTCATTTATTCACGGAGTTATGATTTCCAGACCGGAGTCCAAATTTCATGACAGAACAAAACAACAGTCCTAGTCTTTTTATCATAAAATTTCACACACATCTATCAACAAATCATCAACACATATCACACACTTGCATGCAACCCAACATCGTGAAGGAACTACACTAAACACCTCAAAGAAATAAGAAAGAGGGATGGGAACACCCACCTTAAAATGAAGACAAAAAATGCAATTTTATTGCTCCTAGCTTCTCCTCCTTGATGGTTCTTGCTCTTCTCCTCCTTGCTATCTCTTGTCATTTGGCCCTTCTTCTCCTTGCTCCTTATTCTCCAATTTCTATAACTAAGGTGTTTGAGAGTGTGTATGAGAGTATAAGGGGCTGCTAGAGTGAAGAGAGTGAAAGGAATTTAAGCAATGAACTAGCTCTCTCTCTCTCTCTCTTCATGAATTGGCCGGCCATATAGAGGTGATGGGAGAGGTGGTATGTGGGGTGGCTTGGAGTGTGATATGTGAGAGTTGGAGTGTGAGAGTGGGTTGTGTAACATTGTATTTCCCACCCACTCAAGAGCTTCTAGGAATTCACACACACGAGTCAACTCTCATCCCTCCTTCCATAAGAAACATGCCACGCTCAATCCCTCTCTCATTTTATTTGATGTAGCATCAAGTGATTAGTTGTGTAGTGTACAAGCCATGTTATATAGTATAGTTGTAGTGTACAAGTTTGTGTCATACTATACTAGTGTACATGCACACAAACAATTGTTAGGCATAGTGTGTGTTAGGTTTGGCTAGAACCCAAACCCAACCAATTAAATGTGTTGGATCACAATACTACACCACAACTTGGTGTCTCAATTCAAGCCAATTGCAATTTGTATCATCACAATAATTAATCAAAATAATATTTACTAGCACGTGCAATCGCACTCATATACATAAATATTATTATACCAAATAATTGTTAATTATTCGGGAATCTATATAATAAATCATTAGGCAATTTGGAAAAAATCTATGAAGTGAATTTCTTTCAATTGAAACCAAATTAATGGTTTACATTCACTCTCCCAAAAGACATCCCCTCTCCCCCGAAAACAAAAAAACAAAAAAAAATCCCCCTAAAACTAATTCCCCCCCCCCCTTTCAAAAAAAAAAGTTTTCATCATCACTTTATTATTATCTCGCTTATCTCTCTCTCTCTCTCTCTCTCTCTCTCTCTCTCTCTCTCTCTCTCTCTCTCTCTCTCTCTTCACTTTTTAGAAAATGAGGAGCTACAAAATCAGAAATTTTTCAACATTTGATGGTTAGTAGTAACACTAGCATGCTGAATTTTCTTCAACTTCTTTATGTGGTTTGCCTGCATTTTCTTTATGTGTTTACAAGGCTTTACATATGCTGCATCGTTCATGAATATGTGTCGTAGACACGTGTCCATGGGCAAACCTAGTATCATACATTCTATCTCAATTATAGTTGAGATAAACACACAATTTAATGAAAATACCCCAGCTCCGATTCAACAAATACACCTTTGTTGGGTCTAAAACATATCTATTGATATGTGCAACTCTCAAACGTGCACGGATTAATGTACAAAATAATTATATACTATTTTGTGGGGTATTACAATTCTTATGGAAGTTGATAAGGAGGGGCCCCTTCAACCTCCTCCTAAGATGAATGCCTTAAGTAGGAGAAGAGATAGGAACAAGTGGTGCGCGTTTCACAAAGACCACAGACATCTCATAGATGGCTGTCGAACCCTCAAAGACAAGCTTGAAGCCCTGCTCTGACTGGGATACCTCACCAAGTTCGCCCAAAGAAATAACACCAAACATCCTCTCGTAAGAGGAGCCAACAAGCGGCCAGAGAGGCCTTCCGAATCCCAAGGCTCGGGACGCATGGAGGTATTCCACTCCATCCATGGGGACTTATGGGGGGATTGTCTAACTAATTAATTAATTACGAATCTCCTAGAGTTGGTATACCCTACCGGACTTAACTCAACTGATCAAATACAAAGTCACAACTGGCTAAACCACAAAATCTCAACTGCCGGTGTACTAGGGTCCTACACACCTTCTAGAGACACAAAACTCAACCATCAACACAAAATCTTTCATAAAACTCTCAATTCCATTATCAAAACGTTTATATCATGAAACTTCTTAAATTAACAAATCCAAATTCATTTAATATACTCATAAAATTTTTAGAACTGAAATAAAATATTCAGTTCAATAAATAACTGAAAATCATATTTTGAGGTTGTAGAATAACACAAAACATCAATTTCTTCGAAAACCATATATCTTTCATTTAGTAAAGTCATAGGAATTCAATTTAAATTCTATTATAATAAAAAGGTAACTCTCTGTAAAATCTGTAGCAAAAACATCATCTAAAACAATAGATCAATAAACCATAATATTGAAGAAACAATTGTTCGAGAAAACGAAGAAAATCCAATAAAAACAGCCAGTAAAGCTACTAACGGTCGACCGCTCAAATAGTGCAAAAACAGGGCAGTCGACTGTCAAGTGAAAATTCCCAAATTAAAGAATGTCGGTCGACCGTGCGGTCGACCGCTAGCTGTTATACAGCCAGTTTAAGGTTTTTGCACATTTCGACTGATACATGATTCCACTTTGTGAAACCACAAATTTGTAAAACCAAATTTCTAAGATGGTTGAATATAACTTGTATAACATACAAGAGTTCATAAAATTAATCAAAACTTCGTCAAGATCATAAAAGAACAATTTTTCATCAAAATTACTTCACAACAGACAATGTGATATATAAGCGTGTATATGTGTGTTTAAGCATCAGTAAAACTACAAGAAGCATCACATATAGGTAGTATATTGTTCAGATCAAACTCAATTATTCAAAACACTCAGATTTCCATCGAAATTTCATAAAACATCAAATTTTGCTTCGACAGTTTTTCAACAGTAAGATATGTTCATATGTGGGTATATATATATATATATATATATATATATATCAGTCTAATCAATAGGAGCATGGTATAAGAGTGGTGTAAAGCCTGATTCAATCTCAGTTATCAAAAAAACTCAATTTCAAATCGAAATTTTCAAGAAAATCACAAAAGCCACCTTCGTCCATACCCCATCATATCCGAAATCAAACCTCAACCCCCTACTTCAAAACTTAATCTCTGTTGATCCAAAACCCCCTCTTGTAATTCATTAAACTCATACACAACTATTAACATTAGTTACACATGAACAAAAGCAATTTATAACCTGATTTAATCGAGTTATACTCATTCGAACATCAAGAACAGCCCAAGCATATGGATATACACAGTAAAAGTTTGTTTTTAGTCAATTTGTGTATTATATAACATGCATACTCATTATAATTCATCAAAGTAGTAAGCATATGGAGAAAACAACCTACTCATAGTTTCTATTAGGTTCTTAAGAAATCTCAAGTTATCTATATGGAGTTTTAATTATCAATAGCATGGTTTTCATGAAAAGATTCAATCTTTAGTCATACATCTTTTAATAAACTCATTATATCATCATGCCATTCCCTAGCATGCTTTCTAATAGACAAATCATGACGTACAATATGCTTAGAACAATAGGAAAACAAACATATGTCACTCACATTATTGAAAAATCAATCGAAGATAATAAAGAATAAGAAAAGTCCTTCCTTTCGCAAGAAAACCAAGATCCTCCCTTCGAAACTCCAAGAAAATAATAATAAAGAAAACCCTTTGAGTGCTGCAAAGAGACGGCTGCACTCTCTTTTAAATAGGCCGGAAATAGGGTTTCTAGGGTTTTTGAATAGATTTGTAAAATATCTCTTTTGAATATATCTTTACATATATAAATCCTTATACTTAGAAATTAGATAAACCAATTCAATTAAATTTAAAACAAAAAAATGCTCCAGATCTGGCCGGCACTGATCATAAAACCTAGAAAACGAAATTTGTACTTTTTGCCCTCTAAGTGGCAATTTTGCAAAAAGACCCTTCCGTAACAAAACTTACAAAATAAACCAAATCCATTAAAACAAAAGGTAGACTCTTTACCTCTGAGTTGGCTAGCCATCATGTTCAGCTCAAAAATCCAAAAATCTAGAGTTTTTACTCCAAGTTGTTATTTGCACAAAAGCCCCTCTTTTTGTATTATTTGAAAATAGGTTAAATAATTATCAGAAAAATCCAGAAAATTCACAAATAATACTTACTAATAAATAATAGATTCCCCCATAATAATTTTTGATTTTGAACTTCCCCAAGAAAATATTTGCACGTATTTTGCATGTGCAAAAAGGTAAATTTCAGAAAAACTTTGTTAAATCACCAAAAATCATTATGATTCATTTATAAATCTCAAAATCATTATTTAAAAGTCTAGGGTGTTACATCACTCCCCCTTATAATAGTTCTGTCCTCAGAACCACTACTAATAGGTACCAAACAATATAAGCAAAAGAAATGAAATCCCATAGATGGAAATATAGTTTAAGAAATACAATTTAATCAAAAGAGTACAATCATACAAAAAGCTCAGGAAAATCCTTCTGCATGCGATCCTCCGACTCCCAAGTAGCCTCCTTGAGTTGCTGGTTCCTCCACAATACCTTGACCATAGGTATCACCTTATTCCTCAACACCTTCCTATGATCAACAATCTCTTCAGGCTGCTCCTTGTAGCTCAAGTTCAACTATAGACCTTTAGGCACTTCCACCAACTGATGACTCTGATCTGGCTCATACTTTCTCAACATCAACACGTGGAACACATCATGCACTTGTGCCAATTTCTCTCAAAGCTCCAACCTATATGCCGTCTTACCAATCCGCCCCAAAATCCTGTATGGCCCAATATACCTTGGTGCCAACTTGCCTCCCTTACCAAACCTGATCACCCCTTTAGTCGAAGACACCTTGAGAAAAACTGCATCCTCAACCTCAAACTCCAAGTCCCTTCTTCGAGTGTCTGCATAACTCTTCTACCGACTCTGAGCCTCGACCAACCTCTTGCGAAGCAACTCAATCTTCTCCGATGTCTGCTGTACAATCTCAAGCCCAAACATCTGCCTCTCGCCAACTTAATACCAACAAACAAGTGTCCTGCACTTCCTTCCGTACAACGCTTCATACGGGGCCATCCCGATACTCGCATGGTAATTATTGTTATAAGCAAACTCAACCAATGCCAAGTACCTCTCCCAACTGCCACCAAAGTCCATAACACAAGCCCTCAGCATATCTTCCAATACCCGATTCACCTTTTCAGTTTGACCATCAGTCTGTGTATGAAAAGTAGTACTGAAATCGGTTCTACTACCCAAAGTTGCTTGCAAACTCTCTCTAAGTAGTGATCAAACTCGAAAAACTACTCTTCCAACTAAGCCCATTGGCCACCACATTCGCCTTACCCGGATGATACTTGATCACAGGACGAATGTCTTCCAATAATTCCAACCACCTTCTCTGCCGAAGATTTAGATCCTTCGTTGATAAATGTACTTCAAACTCTCGTGGTCGGTATACATGTTGACCTTCTCACCATATACATAATGCCTCCACTGCTTCAAGGCAAAGATAATAGTTGCTAACTCCAAAGCATGCGTCGGATAATTCTTCTCATGCGAATGCAACTGCCTCAAACCATAGGCAATAACTTTTCCACCCTGCATCAAGACACACCCCAAACCTCTGAGAGATGCATCGCTAAAGATGTCATAATCCTTTCCAGCTTGTGGCAAAGCTAAGATAGGTGCAGTCGTCAACCTCTTCTTTAGCTCAAGGAAATTCACCTCATACTTATCAGTCCATGTGAATGCCACATTCTTCCGAGTTAACCCTGTCAAAGGAACTGCAATCTGTGCATAGCCCTAAATGAATCTTCTATACTACCAAACCAAACCCAAGAAACTTCTGACTTCCTTCACTGCTTCAACCTTCTGAGGATCAGTGGCCACTCCCTCCTTAGAAAAGATATGACCAAGAAAAGCTACCTCAAACTTCCAAAACTCACACTTCGACAGCTTGGCGTACAAGTTATGCTCCTGTAACTTCTTCAACACCTCTGTCAAGTGCATAAAATGCTCATCCTCTGACTTCGAATATACCAAAATATCATCAATAAAAACCACCACGAAGGAATCAATAAATGGCCGCAAAATCCGATTCATCATATCCATGAATATTGTCGGTGCATTCGTCACTCCGAATGGCATTACCAAAAACTCATAGAGTCCATGACGATTCCTGAAAGCTGTTTTACTCACATCTTCCTCCTTAACTCGAACATGATGATACCCTGATCGCAGGTCAATCTTCGAAAACAAAGCTATTCCCGACACCTATCAAACAGATCATCAATCTGTGGAAGTGGATACTTGTTCTGAATAGTCACCCTGTTCAACTCTCGATAGTCAATGCACATCCTCATTGACCCATCCTTCTTCTTCACCAACAACACTGGTGCACCCTACGGTGAAGAACTAGGCCTGATGAAACCCTTACTCAGCAATTCTTCAATCTGCTTCTTAACTTCATCCTGCTCTACAGGTGCCATCCTGTACGGAGCCTTAGAAATCGGAGAACTCCCCGACTGAATATTAATACATAATTCCACATCTCGCTGTGACAGCAATTCCAGAAAATCTTCCAAGAACATTGTAGGAAAATCCCAGACAACTGGGATGTCTTTGATTTCATCTGGAATCGTCAACTTAGATACCAATGCAGTCATTTTTCGGGTCCTTCATCTTCTCCTGAAAAGTCACTGCGGGACCTCCTGATGCTTTCACCAACACCTATTTCTTCTTTCATTCAATTGTGGCATCATATATTGCCATCCAATCAATTCCCACAATCACATCCACGCCTAGAACTTGTAGCTCGATGAGATCAATGCCAAATAATCGTCTCACATCCACGCCTAGAACTTGTAGCTAGATGAGATCAATGCCAAATAATCGTCAAATCATCAACTTAGATACCAATGCAGTCACTTTCGGGTCCTTTATCTTCCCCTGAAAAGTCACTGCGGGACCTCCTGATGCTTTCACCAACACCTATTTCTTCTTTCATTCAATTGTGGCATCATATATTGCCATCCAATCAATGCCCACAATCACATCCGCGCCTAGAACTTGTAGCTGGATGAGATCAATGCCAAATAATCATCCACAAATCTCGATATCATAGTCCTCGTAATATCGATTAGCAATCAATTCTTCTCCTGATGGTGTTGCCACCGACAATGCCTGGAAACACCTTAGGTTCCACTCCTAAGACTTTTACAAAATTGGGCGACACAAATGTATGCGAGGAACCAGTATCAAATAAAATTTTTGCTTTTATTCTATTTACCAAAACAAATCCTGTTGCATGAAGAATGATACTCAAATCTCCAATTTATTCTTAAATAAAGTTTTACTTAATAAATCAAATAAATAAAATTTAAAATTCTTGCATACCCTAGATCACATCCTCTGAGTTACCCACATCCTCCTCAGTTAATGCGAACACTCGCCCCTGCCTCTGAAATTTGCCTCCGCCTGCACCATCCTTCTTAAGTTGAGGTAGAAAGACTTAGTATGCCCCTCTCGCCAACACTGGAAACAATTCTGCTTTGCCAATTTAGGACATGCCTACCTGAACTGAACTGCCTCTTTACAGTAGTAACAAGCCACCTCCTGAGCTGCAGGTGCCTTCTGCTCTGACCTACTGAACCTGCCCTGCTTCACTGGAAACTTCTTCCCGCTCTGACCAACTACTGGCCTTTTGTTCATGTTCAAGGTCTTCTACTTCTTCTGGAACTGATCCATATCTTCTTCTGTCATAGCTGCTATGCTGACCAGCTTATCAAACCTCCTGATGCCCGATGGTATCATCCTTGACCTCAAATTTGGCCTCAAGCCCTCCTTGAATTTCTTGGCCTTCTTCGCTTCATCAACAATCAGCTTCGGTGCATACCTTGAGAGCTGAGCAAACTTAGCCTCATATTCGCGCGCTGACATGCTGCCTTGCTGCAGATTCAAGAATTTTGTTGCCCTCTTCTCCTGAATATCTAGATGAAAGAAACGATCCCTGAATTGATCCAGAAAAACCTCCCAAGTCACTAGCTGATCCCCAAAAGTCCTCTTTACTGACTGCCACCAGATGCCAGCATTCTTCTCTGACTGCGTAGTAGCCAATTTCACCTTATTGACTGTCGGAGTTTCCATAACTTCAAAGACCATCTCCATCTGTCTAATCCAATCATCGGCCACATTTGGATCAGACTGCCTCTAAAAAATAGGTGGCTTCATCCGCTTGAAGGACTCAACCTGCTTGATTGGATCAGCATTCACAAAAACTGGTCCAGCCCCTTGATTTTGATTTTGATTCTGATTATGTGCCATGTTGGCTGCCATGAATGCATTCAAGGTCTGATACACCCTGGTAATCTCAGTCTCAAGATCAAGTCCAACCCCATGGGAACTCCTAGCCCCATCACCAGTACCGCCATTCCTGGTCCTGGGTCCTGCCATTATACAGAATACTGCAAAATGAGGGTAAAGTTAGAGCATCACAACACAATTCATATCCACATCAATACCTTATGGAAAAACCTTAGTCATACCCCAAACCAAAATACCATGTTTTAACTCTATGTGATACTCACACTCTAATGTCCACACCTAGGTACTCACGCTCTAGTGTCCACACCTAAGTTCATTTTTATACCATGTTTATTATGACCATTGAAGCATGCTCTGATACCAATCTCTGTAGCACCCCAAAATTCAAATATAATATCTCAGAAATATGTGGCACAATTTCCGGTATCAACCTCAATGTAATAGTAAATATAGCCAAAACACGGATAAATTTTTTCTACTTTTATTACATCAGTCTTTGCAAAACACAGCGGAAAATTAAACACCTTGAATTACAAATTCTTTCTTTTACAATTTACATAAGCCACATAGTCAATCTACCACAAGTATCCAATCCCAAGCTATAGGTACCTACTTGTAAAACATCAGGATAGAGATAACTCTAACCCCCAAAACAACGGGGTCAGCCATAACGATGTGAGTGACATCAATAGAAATGCAACATAAATTAAGTCATGATCAACACATTGTAATAGTACTGTTGCCGCTAAATCTGGTGTGGGGGCAAACAGATAGTATTTGTGGATTCTTAGAAAAACTGAATAGCAAACCTGTATACCTGTTCCGTCGGAGTTTGGTGCTGACTCCTGCCGTACACCTGCAAAAAGTGCGAGACACCGGGGTTGTTCCCGGCGACGCACCCTCCGACGCTCAAGTCAGTAATCAGGGAAGATTATGAAAGAGCGTAAAGACTGGCAAAAGATTGATTACCTCTTAATGGAGATGGATGGGAGCTATTTATAGGCGCCGCTAGGATCAGATTAGGAATGTAATCCCTGTGGTTAGATAAGGAATGTAATCCCTAATCCCCAGTGAAAATATAGACATGAATCATGGCCGTTGATTAGGATTTAATCAGAAACCCTAATCCTTATCCTTTTTGGACCGGGTTTGCTGCGGGTTGAGACCCACACCCAGTTGAGATGGATCCGTTCGCGGGTTAGTGGGTCTTCGAGAAAGAAAACCCGTACCCGCTTCAGACCCCTTGGGGGGTGAAATTACTGTTTTACCCCCAGGTTTCAAGATTCGTGCCTGATTTGGACGGTTCCGATTTAACCCCATTCTTAGTCATATCACGAGCCCCCCACTCCTAAAGACTGAGTTTGATCAGCCTTTGAGGAGTAGTTTTATTGTTTTAGTGGCTGATGGAGTTGTATCGGAGTCCAAATGGAAGGCCTTGAATCTTTGAAGGAGGTAGTGCGGTGATTTTTCAAGTCGGCGGAACTCTAAGTTGTTCCTGAACTCCTCTGGATATTTGGTGATTTTTATCTGTTTTTTCGGATTATTTATTTAATTTTGCGATGTGTTAACTAGTTGTTCGGGGGTCTTAACAACACATTCTAGGCAATAATTGTTTGTTCAGTGGCTCAAAAACACTCCCTCGAATTTGTAATTATTTTCTAGAATTTTTAGTTAATTTTTCGAATTTTTAGTAATTTTTTGCAATTTTTAAGTAAATAAAACGATTAAAATAAATAAAAACTAAATTTTTAATACCGATTTATGGCGTGGCGCGATCTGGGCCCTCTATCAGCGCCGAGCGCGATTTTCTGGGCGATCAGACGATCTGCGCTCCTCGGCAGATAGTTTCTTCGTATACGAGGGTCGGTTCTTCGTCCCCTCGGCTCGGCGGGTCGGCACATAGCTCGGAATTGGCCGAGCTACGTGGCGTGATCCTGAACGTTCATCTCAGTGCGGATCCCCAAAAAATGCTATCTTGTCGTTTAGTGAACGTGGCAAGATCTGAGCCGTCCATCATGACGAGCGCGTTTTTTGACAAGATCCAACAGCTGTGAGGGGTCGGCGGATTTTTTCTCCATATACGAGGGTCGGTTCCTCGTCTCGTCGGCTCGGCAGGTCGGCACATAGCTCGGAATCAGCCGAACTACGTGGCGTGATCCTGAGCGTCCATATCGGCACGGATCCCCGAAAAATGCTATCTTGTCGTTTAGTGAACGTGGCAAGATCTGAGCCGTCCATCATGACGAGCGCGTTTTTTGACAAGATCCAACGGCTGTGAAGGGTCGGCTGATTTTTTCTCCATATACGAGGGTCGGTTCCTCGTACCCTCGGCTCGACTGCTCGGCTCCTAAATCGGAATTAGCCGAGCTACGTGGCATGATCCTGAGCGTCCATCTCTGCGTGAATCACGAGGGCTGGGTTCAGATCACGAGAAAATGTTATTTTGTCGTTTTGTGAGTGTGGCGCTATCTGAACCATCCATCGAGATTTGGCACGAATTTTGGAGAGATCTGACGGCAATTTAGCCTCGGGAGGAATTTTTTCCATATACGAGGGTCGGTTCCTCGTCCCCTCGGCTCGGAAGCTCGGTGCTGCTAGCCAAGGCATGGAGTTAGACGTTTTGAAGCATTCTGTCTTCGAGGCGTCGTCTCCCTCCGACTCAGTAGCTCAGCTGCTTAGCCAGGCTGTTCGGTAGCTTGGCTAGGCAGACCGGTGGCCAGCGGCTCGGAAGATACAGGCGGCTGGATCTGGAGCGTTCATCACTGCGTGAATCACGAGGGCTGGGTTCAGATCACGAGAAAATGTTATTTTGTCGTTTTGTGAGCGTGGCACAATCTGAACCGTCCATCGAGATTTGGCACGAATTTTGGAGAGATCCGACAGTGATTTAGCCTCGGGAGGAATTTTCTCCATATACGAGGGTCGGTTCCTCGTCCCCTCGGCTCGGAAGCTCACAACTGTTAGCCGAGGTATGGAGTTAATCGTTTTGAAGCATTCTGGATTTGAAGAGTCGCCACCCTCCGGTTCAGTTGCTCGGCTAGGCAAACCGGTGGCCAGCAGCTCGGAAAGTACACGTGGTCAGATCTGGAGCGTCCATCATTGCATGAATCACGAGGACTGGGTTCAGATCGCGAGAAAACGTTATTTTGTCGTTTTGTGAGCGTGGCACAATCTGAACCGTCCATCTTGTCTTGACACGAATTTTGGAGAGATCTGACGGTGATTCCGTCTCGAAAGAATTTTTCTCCATATATGAGGGTCGGTTCCTCGTTCCCTCGGCTCGGAAGCTCAGTTCTGATAGCCGGGGCATGGAGTTGGACGTTTTAAAGTGGACTCAGTAGCTCGGTTGCTTGCCCAAGCGGTTCGGTAGCTTAGCTAGGAACACCGGTGGCCGAATCGTGGACTTGAGCGATTTGAGGAGTCTTTGTTTTGAAACATTGCAACTCTCCGCTTTGGCGCTTAGGCTTCTTAGTGGGCTTTTAAGTTCCCAAGAAGGCCCAAACGTCGCACTGGGGTTATAAGTTCTTACTCCCCCACCCCCCAAGCTCATTTCTCACTTTTCACTCCAAGCTTTCACTTTTACTCTCTGTACTCTCTGCTAGCAGCGATTTTTGCTCCAAGGCAGTTACGTTAACTGTCGCGTGGGCCAGGCAATTTCCGGCGAACTTATTCCGACCGTGAACGTCACTTCAAGGGCACGTCACTTCAAGGTCAGTTTACTTGCCTTAGCCTTTTTCTAGAGATGTCAAGGGTAGACTCGGGAAGTGAGGCCTCGTCCTCGGGCAATAGTGGTGCCGAGGAGAGGAGGCAGATGGAGATCCAAAGGAAGGGAAAGCAGGTGGCCGAGCCATCCGTGGTCGAGGCGAGGAAAAAGAAGAAGAAGAGGGTAGTGGCCCAATCTCCTGTAGTCGAGGACATTGTGGAGAATCGAGGCAAGCCCCTGAGACGGGCCGGTACCCTTGTGTACTGTCTGGGCATGCTGGGGTCAGGCAATACGAGGGCGACCTTATGAAGAAGGCGATCATAGGTCAGTCGGAAGTTTACGAGGAGAACAACCCGGTTCTGGCCACCGAGGCGGACGAGATTGGATCGGTGCTATCCGAGAAGGACCTGCTCCGGATCAGATTAGGGTTCGCCATCCCTTCGGAGTACAAGCTGATTCTCCCCGGCCCAGGGATGAGAGCCAACTCCAAACTGTCATCGTCGGATATGTGTATGTTCGACTACGACTCGTTGAACGCCGGACTGCGTTTTCCCCTGCACCCTTTCATTCTTCAGGTCCTCGGGTGGTATTGCCTTGCGCCGACCCAATTCATGCCGAACACCTGGTGCCATGTGAACGCCTTCCTGCTGCAGTGCCGTAACGTCGAGGTCGAACCGGACCTGACGATCTTCTGGAGCATGTATCGGATAAACCGGATGCATAAGACCGAGCATCGCTATTACCTAGCACCGAGGAAAGGCATTCGGATTATAGAAAACCTGGACTCGATCAAAGGTTGGAAGGAGAAGTTCTTCATCTTGAGGGGGCCCTCGATGCTGCAGGTTTCGACTCAGTGGAAAGTAGAAGTGCCGAAGTTTGCGAGGGCCGACCCGGTACTGACTGCGGCCGAGGAGGAGGTTGCGGGGAAGATCGTGGCCCTCCCGATGTTGAGCTGGAGGGAGATGATCGAGGAGGTACTATACGGGTCAGGCCTCAGTCCGATCGACCCGAGTACGCTCCTGACATCTCGCGAAAATTCTTTTTCTTTTTCTTTCTAAGTTTTTAGCTCGTTTTACTGACTTTCGATTTATTTGTTGTTTTGTACAGAAGTGCCAAAGATGGATTTTTTGGCCATGATGAACGAGCGGGGCAAAGTTGCTGATGGGAGGAAAAGGAAGAGGCCGAGCACAACTGCTTCGTCAGGCCGGCCCCCCAAGGTTGCTTTGGCCATGACTCCACCTCCCCCGGTCGCTGAGGTCCCCTCGCCAACGGTGGTTGTTGTCGAAGAGCCCTCGGCTCCTGTTGCTTCTACCCCGGTCGGTGAGGCCTTCGACGTCTCGGCGGCGTTGTCGCTTGAGGCTCCGCCGCTGACTGCTCAGGCCGAGGTGATCTTGACCGAGCAGCACAAGCAGCTGTTCATTCCGAACTGGCGGGTCAAGAATCATGATGGATTCCTCGGGAATTCACAGATGTCGATGCAGGCCGTCAAACACTTGGCAACCCCGAAGGATCGAGCCGCGCTGAAGGCGGGGATGGTTGGCGACGATACTTATGAGGTCGCTCGGTCGCTCGTATCGGTAAGTTGCGCGTAAATTTTTCCACAGAATTTCTTTAAGTCTGCCGTCCGGCACTTACTTTGTCCTCACTATCTTTTCGTTTCGGCATGCCACTTGTCACTTCAACCATTTCCTCGAAGCGTTTGCCGAACAGGAGAAGGAGTTGAAGGCCGTCAGTGATAAAGACAGGGCGGACAAGGAGAAGGCGGTTCGGCAGCTCGAAGCAGAGCAGAGGCGAGCCGAAGGCTTGGAGGTCCGGGTTGCCGACCTTGAGGCGGACCTGGAGCGAACCAAGGGGCGGCTCGCTGAAAAGGTCGCCAAGGTCGCTAAGGCTGCCGAGGAGCTGGCGGCATCGGCTAAGGCTTTGGAGGAGACGAGGGCGGAGAAGGACACCTTGGCGACGAAGATCAGGGCCGAGGTCGAGGCCGAGGCGAAGGCGCATATGGCCACGAACATGGAGAAGTCCTACCAGAGGGCGCTCGACCATGTTCAGGACCGCGTCCCCGGCTTTCAGCGGGTCGGCTACAGGCTGTGGCCCGGATCTGCATCAGATGGCGAGGAGGAAGGAGGCGAAGGGGAGGAAGGCGACGAGGAAGAGGGTGAAGAAGAGGAGGAGGTGGTTGCTGAGACCGGGGTGACGGGAAACGAGGGGCCGTCCAACGAGGTGCCTGTAGTCGAGGCGACGACGCAGGTGGACCCCTGATCCCCTCGTCTTTTGTACCCCTTTTTTTCCCCCTTAAATGTAAGCCTTTTTGCAGACTGGCCACCGCCTCTTCTTTTATGAATAAGATTGTTTCTTCAGATTTGTCTTAAGTATTTGGCTCGGATTTTTAGTCTTTAAATGTAATGTGTTCGTCTTTCAGATCATCGTTCATGCTCCAAACACCGCGGCGGCTCGGCATCGTGCTGAGCTATTTAAGCGGTCTCGCGAGGCTCGCCTCGAGGGTGAGATCGAGCTGATCCGGATAGTGTCGCTCAACGTAGAGAAGAAGAACAGCGAACTGCTAGCCGAGGTGCACCACCTTCGGATAGTCGAGGAAGAGCTCTCAATGAAGGAGGAAGAGCTAGCCTCGGTGTGGGCCCAGTGAGACGAGCTCGCTAAGAAGGTCGAGCAGCTGCAGAGGGTCACGGTCGACAAGAGCATCGAGGTGACTAACTTACGTCGCATTATATCCGATAGCGCTGAGTACCCCGGTTCGGCAAAACTCCCTCGATTCAAGATAATGGTTAAGGACGACACTCTGAAAGACAGGATCGTTGAGCTCAAGGAGGAGGTGGCTCGTCTGAAGCCTCAGCCCGTGAGGGCTAATGTCCGCAGCACCTCGTGCACTCGCGAGGAGAGAGAGCGGGGTATCACCTTTTACGAGCTCGCGACCCGTCCTCCCTTCATTGGTCGGACCGCAGCCGACGCACAGAGTGGAGTAGCTGTTAGCTCGAGCGGAGCCACCGTTAGGCTTAGTGGCGGAGAGGCGTCCCAATTCATCGGCCTAGAGACAAGCTCGGAGCTGAAGAAACGAAAACCCCGAGTGTCTCTGAATCGGAATGCTCCTGTGCCGAGGAGGCGCTGAACAAGTTGCATTGAGCTTTTTACTTCTTGCATCGTCTCTGTTGTTGTAATAACATGCCCTGTAAATTTATCTAGTTGCTTTCCCGCTGTAACTGTCTGCCTTGTAAATTTACCAAGTGTTTTAATGAAATCGAAGTTGCTTTACTCATCGTTGTGCCGTGGTTGCCTTATTCTTGACACCTAATCGTGAGGGCTGATAGTTATCCTCCTCGAGTGCTTCACCCTTAGTGCCTTTGCCGTAGCCGTAGACCTTCAGCTTCTGCTCGGAGAGTACCGAGGTAACTTTGTGCTTCGGTGGCGTGATGGGTCTGATTTCAGACCTAGTCCACGTGGCTCAATCTGGACGGTCAATCACGATCGTGTCACGCATCACAAGGTGGGTGGCACGAGTTCCAAGAAAACACTATCTTGTCGTTTTGTGGATACGTGGCACGATCTGATCCGTTTATCAGGTTCTAGTACGCATTTTGAGATGATCTAACGGCGAAATTGGTTCAGCAGAATTTTTCTCCATATGTGGAGGTCGGTTCCTCATCCGCTCGGCTCGGGGTATTGAGTGACCGCAGTCGAGCCGAACGATGGACTTCGAACCACCGTTAGAGTGGCTCGACGGTTGTGGGAGCAGTTCCGAATGGCGACCTACTTCTAGCTCGCTTAAGAGCGAACTTGCGAAGTAGAGTCGAGCCAAGTGTTGGACTCTGAACCATCGGTAGAGTTGTTCAACGGTTGTGGGAGCAGTTCCGAATGACGACCTACTTCTAGCTCGCTTAAGAGCGAACTTGCGAAGTAGAGTCGAGCCAAGTGTTGGACTCCGAACCATCGGTAGAGTTGTTCAACGGTTGTGGGAGCAGTTCCGAATGGCGACCTACTTCTAGCTCACCTAAGAGCGAACTTGCAAAGTAGAATCGAGCCAAGTGTTGGACTCCGAACCATCGGTAGAGTTGTTCAACGGTTGTAGGAGCAGTTCCGAATGGCAACCTACTTCTAGCTCGCTTAAGAGTGAACTTGCGAAGTAGAATCGAGCCAAGTGTTCGACTCCGAACCATTGGTAGAGTTGTTCAACGGTTGTGGGAGCAGTTCCGAATGGCGACCTACTTCTAGCTCGCTTAAGAGCGAACTTGCGAAGTAGAGTCGAGCCAAGTGTTGGACTCCGAACCATCGGTAGAGTTGTTCAACGGTTGTGGGAGTAGTTCCGAATGGCGACCTACTTCTAGCTCGCCTAAGAGCGAACTTGCGAAGTAGAATCGAGCCAAGTGTTGGACTCCGAACCATCGGTAGAGTTGTTCAACGGTTGTGGGAGCAGTTCCGAATGGTGACCTACCTCTGGCTCGCCTAAGAGCGAACTTGCAAAGTAGAATCGAGCCAAGTGTTGGACTCCGAACCATCGGTAGAGTTGTTCAACGGTTGTGGGAGCAATTCCGAATGGCGACCTACTTCTAGCTCGCTTAAGAGCAAACTTGCGAAGTAGAATCGAGCCAAGTGTTGGACTCCGAACCATCGGTAGAGTTGTTCAATGGTTGTGGGAGCAGTTCCGAATGGTGACCTACTTCTAGCTCGCTTAAGAGCGAACTTGCGAAGTAGAATCGAGCCAAGTGTTGGACTCCGAACCATCGGTAGAGTTAAAAGTAAAGGTAGAGAGATGTAAATAGTTTTCACAAGTAAAATATGAAAAAGCTTTCTTTATTGACTAATGGTCGGCTGCTTCTAAAGTTGCGAGCCGTTATTACAAGAGAGAAATAAAAGAAAAACGTTACAAGTAACAGGAGTGGGACGGTTCGACATCCCAAAATACTTAGAGAGGCGTTGGTGCTCTCTCTTGGTATTTTAAGAGATGGTCGGCATTCCAAGTCCTGGGGATCTCCCTGCCTTCGAGATCTTCTAGTCTGTATGTACCTGGGCCGAACCATTTTTGCGATCTTATAGGGTCCCTCCCAATTTTGAGCCAATTTGCTCTTCTGTCCGGGGAAAGAGATGGCTAGCTTTCTGAGGACCAAGTCCCTTTCTTTGAGGTCGGTAGTGTAGCGCCCCGATTTCCAATACTGGAAAACCGTGACACGAGCCAAGACCTTTCCTTCAATTAGTCACAATACACAGAAAACGGGAAAATTTAAAACTTTTTATTAACTCAATATTACAGGCCGTATGTTCCTATTTATACAATATACTACATCAGGGTATACATGAAATAGTTATTATAGCGGAAATTAAAACATGTCATTAACTCCTCACTTTCCTTGCCTTGAGTCCTCCTGAATCTCGCACCTGTACTTCTGCTATCCAGTACCTATTGAAGTGGGGACGTCAGTATTCACTGACGCTTAAAGGCTGATATCAAAGTAGCGAATCTCCCAAACAACATACAAAACATGGCAATGGTGTTGGTGTAGTTTAAGTGTTCATGAGTGCTATGACTAGACTCTAATGCGATATTTAAATAGAACTAGGATGCTCTTATTCTAATGTCAGCAAGTCTCTGAAGCAACATGCATCCCATACTACATGTGCCCCATCTCAAGCCGTTTTCTCCATATATAGGGATTTGAACCCGCGTTATGAATTCTAATTGTACACAACCTGTTCCTGACAGATACAACGTGACTGATGAGGTTGCAGACGTGGTCAAGTTCCTCTAATGCAGTTTGCCAGTGGTGTCCATGTTGCCACTGCTATCCGGCTATCGGACCTCACTCAAAAACCTGACGAACGGTCGGGGATACTGCTAACAGAGGAGCCCCCTGCCGCCCCCTGGTCGGACCGTAGTCCATGGCCTGTTCGCCCTCTTGGTATAGGACCTGACGGAGTTCCGGGGGTCCATCCCCCCTAGCTCCGCCCGCCTTGTCATGGCACTTCAGGAATTAACAATCAGGATACGCAACCCATGTCCCCAACTTGTGAGAAGGCATCGTACGTATCCCTTTTGACAGGAAGGTGCAACCCAATAACACCACCTGGTCTGCCTCAAGGGACGAGTTAGTCATAAGGTGCCCCCTACAACCGACTCCTCTCTTCCGGCAAAGGTTTTAAGTAATGATCTTTGTAAGTCACTACCCTAATAATGTCCCTAGCCCTGAACACTCCTAGGGAGGACAATATTATAACCACAACATGCTAGGGACAACTCTACTAGGCTGCTCAACCTAGACTTACCAGAATCCTTCAGGATCCGGTTCGTGGCTTATCGATCCAAGACCTCGGCAATACGAATATATATGCAGGCCACTACCCTGAACTTGGATTCCGTCTATACTCCGGTCCTCGGTCAACCTAAACAGGTTAAGATCCGATGGTACCTGAGGAGTGACTCCTCCATCGTTCCTTAGGGTAAGACAATATATGTCTTGATGGTCGATAGCCCTTAGGGTGGTAATATCACCCTAGACGAGCACGACGAACTGTGTACTAGCTAACAAGCTATACACGAGTAACAACCACATATGAGCCAATAAGCTACGTATGAAACAATAACTACCTACGAGCCAGACGGGCCTCGTAGGAGATAAAAATGTACATACCAGCCAAATAAGCCGTGTATGAGACCAACAGCTATGCACGGGCCGGTCGAGCCGCGTACGAGACAACTTACATACGAGCCAAATAAGCTACGTATGAGACCCACAGCTACATACGGGCCAGTCGAGCCACGTACGAGCACAACCATATGCAAACAACCATACAGGTAATCAATCTTAAAAGCAATCAAATGTGCTTACTAGCAAACTTGATCTTATATTATTAGAAGCAACAGAAGAATCTACTAATAGTCTATGATCGGTATTCTACTAAGGAAGAACCGAAGGCGACATAACAATCTTTATCAAACTAACTATTACTAGTGGTCTCCCAAATCCTTATTACTTCAACCTATAGTACTTTAAGCATGGCATACAATTGCAAGCATCTACGTACGACAATCTAATTATGGTACATAACATAACCACCAACCATAACACTCCTACAATGTTCTAAACATGGTAGGTTAATTAAACATCAATCCTACAATATTATAAGCATGTATAATGGTTCCTACTACAATCTAAGTATAGATAAATGAATCTATCATGGTATACAACTTTCCTACTAACATGTAAGCATGGATAAATTAATCTAGCATTATATACCACTTATCTAAACATAGATAAATTAATCTAGCATGGTATATGTTTTCCTACAATCATCTAAGCATAGATAAATTAATCTAGCACGGTATATGCTTTCCTACAATCATCTAAGTATAGATAAACTAATCTAGTATGGTATATGTTTTCCTACAATCATCTAAGCATAGATAAATTAATCTAGCATGGTATATGCTTTCCTACAATCATCTAAGCATAGATAAATTAATCTAGCATGGTATATGCTTTCCTACCATCATCTAAGCATAGATAAATTAATCTAGCATGGTATATGCTTTCCTACAATCATCTAAGCATAGATAAATTAATCTAGCATGGTATATGCTTTCCCATTATCATCTAAGCATAGATAAATTAATCTAGCATGGTATATGCTTTCCTACAATCATCTTAGCATAGATAAATTAATCTAGCATGGTATATGCTTTCCCATTATCATCTAAGCATAGATAAATTAATCTAGCATGGTATATGCTTTCCTACCATCATCTAAGCATAGATAAATTAATCTAGCATGGTATATGCTTTCCCATTATCATCTAAGCATAGATAAATTAATCTAGCATGGTATATGCTATCCTACAATCATCTAAGCATAGACAAATTAATCTATCATGGTATACTACCTTCCTACTATCATCTAAGCATGAATCTTATTAAGCATGAATGACTACTAAGCATGGATAACTACTAGTATGAACATACAACATTCCTAAGTATATATATATATATATACTTCTAAACATGGTAAGTAATTTTAGCATTTATCCCACAACATTCTAAGCATGTATGTCATTCCTAAACATGATAGATATTTTTAGAATAAATCCTACAACATTCTAAGCATAAATATACACTTAGCATGGTATACATCATTCCTAAACATGGTAGGTATTTTTAGAATAAATCCTACAACATTCTAAGCATAAATATACACTTAGCATGGTATACATCATTCCTAAATATGGTAGGTATTTTTAGAATAAATCCTACAACATTCTAAGCATGAATCTCATTCCTAAACATGATAGGAAATTTTAGAATAAATCCTACAACATTCTAAGCATGAATAACATTCCTAAACATGATAGGTAATTTTAATATAAATCCTACAACATTCTAAGCATGTTTATACACTTAGCATGGTATACATCATTCCTAAACATGGTAGGTATTTTTAATATAAATCCTACAACATTCTAAGCATGTTTATCATTCCTAAACATGGTAGGTATTTTTAATATAAATCCTACAACATTCTAAGCATGTATAGATGCTTAGCATGAATAATAGTTAAGCATGATACTTACTAACTTAGCATGAAGCATGAACATCTACTATCTTTATTGAAACATAACATCTACTACAATTTTATTTGAACATAAACCTCTACTAAAACTTTATTTAAACATGAACATCTAATACAAATTTATAAACATCTACTAATGCTACTTATTTAACATGAACATTTACTACACTACTTTACTTAAAACATGAACATCAACTACTACTAGTTTATTTTAACCATGAATGGCTACTAACATTTTTTCATATCATAACCATCTACAACTACTTCTTTTTAACACTTACTACTACTACTTTATTTTAACCATGAATATAACGTAAAACATCTACAACTATCTACTACTACTACTACTTTATTTTAACAACATACTACTACTACTTTATTTTAACAACATGCTACTACTACTTAAATGTCTACTATTATTTATTAGCATTTATTTATTACTAGTGATCATAAAAAAAAGAGATCTTTTTATTCATTCTACCACTAGTGATTTAAAAGGAAAGATCTTTTTATTTATTTTACAACTAGTGATTATAAAAGAAAAGATCTTTTTATTTAAGAAAGAAAACTACAATAATACAATGAGGTAAGAACCTTCATTCAACATATGCTTATTATTATTTTGTCCAAGTTCAATACAAGTCCTACAACCAAAATGGTTGTATAAAAATGGTTCATATGCTTTATGTATAGCCCACATTCAAGTCCTACAATCTTAAGTGGTTGTATGTAAAAGTTCATATGCATGTGTCATTTTTGTTCAAGTAGTTAGTTCCTTTACTAACAACATTCAAAATAAGAACTCCTACAACCATACTACTTCAAACCATCCATACCAAAAAGAAAAATAAACAAGGAGGGTAAGAAGAAGAAGAATCATCAAAACACCATTCAAATAACCAAACAAACAAACAAACAAACAAGCAAGGAGAAACCCCCACCTTGTTTCTTTTCTTTGATGGAAGAACTAGATTTCTCTCCTCCTTAGCTCCTAGAACTCCTACTAACCCTAAAAATAAAAACTCTCAAGTTAGCATGGTGATCTCTCTTTCTTTTCCTTTCTTTCTTTCTTTCTTTTTTGATCTTTCTAAAATGAGACTAAGGTGGAGGAAGGGGGTATTTATAGGAGGAGAGAGTGGTGGAAAGTGCAAATGTGCACTCACACATTTGCACATAAGCCCCCCCCATATTATGGGGGCCGGCCATACCCTAGGGAAAGTAGGGGTGAGGTGGAGGGAGGTGTTATGTGGTGGAGGTGTGGTGTGGGAGAGATATTTTCTAGTAATCCCCCTTAATCCCTTATGTCTTTGTAACCCTAGGATTAACCACTTATAAACCCTAACACTCTACTAGGTTTTGTCATAACAAAACAAGTGTTGTCCAAAAATACACACAATTTGTATAATGTACTAATCGACATACTACACGTATGTGCGCATATATGTCTGTATACCGAAAATCTTCGCATAATCCGTATAAAAATAATTTAATCTCGGAAATAATAAAATAAATTCTATTATTAGTTCGGAAGATCACGGTATCAATTTGATATAATATGGATGTATACTGACCGATATCTGGTACAGATAACGTCTATGGATAAACCGGGTGAAAATCACCAAAATATTCTAATTTTGGAATTAAAACAAAATAATAATAATAAAATAATAATTTATATACGGTAATATCCGTCCGGGATATTACAGGTAGGACGGACTCTCTTGTTGTATGCCAACTCGATCCTCCTTCGGTAGCTTTGTTGACGAATGGCGGCTCTTTCTCGGATCTCGTCTATCAGGTCTAGGTTTGCTCGGAGCTCTCTGGCATTTTGTTCTTCTTCATAAGCTATTAGACGAGGAGAGTGTATTCCGACTTCTAGGGGGATGATGGCCTCGGACCCATAGGTGAGATTAAATGGGCTCTCTCCTGTGGGGATCCATTTTGTGGTGCGGTAGTTCCACAGCACGTTGGGAAGCTGATCGACCCATAAGCCTTTGGAACATTTATCCAACCTCTTCTTAATGCCGGAAAGGATCTGTCGGTTAGCATTTTCGACTTGGCCATTCGACTGGGGATGAGAAACAGAGGAGAACTGGTGCTGGATGGCAAGGTCTTCACACAGAGCTCAGAAGGCAGCCCCAGTGAACTGGGTTCCGTTGTCTGTTATCAGGACCCGAGGGACGCCGAATCGGTAGATCACGCTCTTCCAAAAGAACTGAACAACCTTGTTCTCGGTGATCGTGGCCAAGGGCTCAGGCCTCTATCCATTTTGAGAAGTAGTCGATTGCCACGACTAGGAATTTGAACTGGCCGGGAGCTGGTGGAAATTGCCCTAGTAAATCCATCCCCCACATTGCAAAGGGGATTGGACTTGATAGGGAAGTGAGTGGAGCTTGTGGGAGGCATCGGATGTCGGAGTACTTCTGACAGGAGCTGCATTGCTGAACGTGCCGTTCGGCATCTCGTAGAAGAGTGGGCCAGAAATATCCGTAATTCAACACTTTGCGGGCTAGAGCTCTGGACCCCGAATGTGCCCCGCCGATGCCCTCATGAAGTTCTTGCAGGGTGTAATCGGCTTGCCCGAGGGAGAGGCATCTCAAGTATGGCCTGCCGTCTACCTGTGTGAAAGAGCGTTTATATAGGATGCCTCCGATTAGTGTGTAACGCTCGGCTCGGGTCCTCACTCTTCGAGCTTCCTTGGGATCCTCGGGGAGGAGTTCGTCCCTTAAGAATTCGACGAGGGGTTTCATCCAGTTATCTTCGAGCAAAACAGGTAGTGAATCCATTGAGTCGGAATTTTCATCTTCAATACTTGGCTTTAGAAGGACCTCTATCAAGAGGGTCTGCTCGAGACCTTGAAGGGAGGAAGATGCTAGTTTGGAGAGGGCGTCGGCCTGAGCATTTTCTTCTCAGGGAATCCGTTGGATGAGGGCTTCTTCAAACAGTGCCATGAGGCTCCTGACCTTGGCTAAGTATTTAACCATCCTGTCGTCACGTGCTTCATACTCGCCGAGGACCTGATTTACGACTAGCTGAGAGTCGCTAAAGATCCGGAGCCGTTGTGCCCCTGCATTGCAAGCCATTCCAAGGCCGGCTATGAGTGCCTCGTATTCTGCTTCGTTGTTTGAGGCCTTGAAGTTGATACGGAGGGAGTATTGGAGGATGAAGTCATCTGGGCCTGCCAGGATGACCCCGGCTCCGCTTCCTTCATTGCAGGAGGATCCATCCACATAAACCGACCAGACAGGTGGTCCCTTCATTGCTTGACTAAACTCGGGGATGGTACATTCAACGATGAATTCTGCTAAGGCCTGAGCCTTGATCACGGTTCGAGGCTGATAGGTTATATCATGCTGGCTCAGCTCGATAGACCACTTCATAAGGCGACCCGAGGTCTCTGGCTTGTGGAGGACTTGCTTCAGCGGCTGGTCGGTAAGAACGACCACCGAATGGGACTGAAAGTACGGGCGAAGTTTTCTTGCGGCCATCACTACGGCATAAGCCATCTTCTCTATTCTCGGATAATGGAGCTCGGCATCCCGAAGTACCTTGCTCACATAGTAGATGGGCTTTTGAGCCTTGTCTTCTTCCCTTACCAAGACGGCACTGAGGGTCTGCTCGGAGGCTGCCAGGTAGAGGTAGAGGAGTTCACCAGGAATTGATTTGCTGAGGAGGGGAGGATTGACGGTAAGCCTTGAGCTGGTCGAACGACTCCTGTTGCTGTTGCCCCCATTCAAAACCTTTAGCCCCCCTGAGGGCTTTGAAGAAGGGGAGGCATTTCTTCCCGGACTTCGAGAGAAAGCAACCTATGGCGGCTAGGCGGCCTGTTAACCTCTGAACTTCCTTAACATTTTTGGGAGGGGCCATGTCTAATATGGCTTTGATTTTCTCAGGGTTTGCTTCAATTCCTCGTTGGCTAACCATGAAGCCGAGGAACTTTCCTGACGGGACACCGAACGCACACTTGTTCGGATTGAGTCTCATGTTGTGCTTTCTCAGAACATCAAACGCCTCCTGTAGGTCAGTTACATGATCGGCTCCTCGGATGCTTTTTACGAGCATGTCGTCAACATACACCTCCATATTACTGCTGATTTGAGCTTGGAAAACCTTGTTGACGAGGCGTTGGTATGTGGCGCCTATATTTTTCAAACTGAAGGGCATAACCCTGTAGCAATAGAGGCCCTGGTCAGTCACAAACGATGTCTTCGGGATATCCAGGGGGAACATCCGGATCTGATTGTAGCCTGAGAAGGCATCCATGAAGCTGAGGAGTTCATGTCCCGAGGTGGCATCAATCAGAGTGTCAATACTCAGAAGAGGGAAGGGATCCTTGGGACAGGCCTTGTTGAGGTCGGTAAAATCGATGCAGATCCTCCAAGTCCCATTGGACTTCTTCACCATTACTACATTCGACAACCACTCGGGATAGTTCACCTCTTGTATAAACCGAGCCTTTAAGAGCTTGTCCACCTCCTCTTTTATAGCAAGCTGGCGCTCGGAGGCAAACTTGTGCTTCTTCTGTTGAACCGGTTTGGACCCCGGAGTAACGCTGAGGTGGTGGACCAAGAGCTCTTCGGAAATTCTAGGCATGTCTGCAGCTGATCAAGCAAAGAGGTCTCAGTTCCTTCGGATGCACTGGACTATGTCTGAGCATAGAACGGATGGGAGGGTCTTGCTAACAAAGAACTTTCAGGCTTGGGTCTCGCTCAAAGAAGAGCACTTCCTCCAATTCGTCTGCTGGCTCGGACGTTGGTCGGGCGACATCTTGGGGGATTTTCAGAGTTTCTAGGGAGAGGACTGGACCGAGGGTAGAGGTCATGTAGCACTTGCGGTCCGTTTCTTGATTGCCCCTTACTTCCCCTACTCCGGCCCGGGTGGGGAATTTCATCTTGAGATGGTACGCCGAAGGAACGGCTTCTAGAGCTGCTAGGCCGGGTCGGCCTAGGATGACATTGTAAGCTGCAGGGACATCCACAACCATAAAATCCATCGACTCCATTCGGGTAGTAGGAGTCTTTCCAGCGGTTACGTCGAGGGTGATCACCCCTTCGATAGTCACTGGCACTCCCGTGAACCCATGGAGCGTGTAGCCGGCGGGCTTGAGTCTATCTCGGGAGAGTTTGAGGCCTTTAAAAGCGGCGAGGAAGAGGATGTTAACGGAACTGCCATTGTCCACTAGGATCCTCTCCACTTTGAAGTTCGCCATGTGGAGGTTGATGACTAGTGCGTCACAGTGAGGGGTTCGGACGCCCTCGAGGTCTTCATCCGAAAATGTGACGGGCACTCTGAGGCCTTTAGGAGGAGGGGTGGCGCGGACCGAATTGACTTCTCTTATAAATGCCTTTCGAGAGGAGTTTGAGGAGCCCCCCATTGGGCCCCCATGGATGAGGTGTAGGACACGCTCATCTTCGAAGTCGGGCATTTCATCGCGTTCCGGACGCTTATCAGCCCCCCGAGGCGGGGAGGAAGGTTGGCTCGGTCCTTTCTCACGAACCTGGTCAGCTGCCCCCTTTGGATGAGGGCTTCTATCTCATTCTTCAAGGCCCTGACAATCGTTGGTGTCGTGGCCATGGTCTCGATGATAACAACACCACTTCCCTTTATCCCTCTTCTTGCCAGGGGTGTTCATTTTCGGAGCTGGAGGTATGATTCCTTCCTTCTCAACTTCCATTAGAATGGTGGAGACATTGGTTGTGAGACGAGTAAATTTTTCGAATCTGGGGGGAGGTCGGCGCTGGCCGGCATTATCCTTCTGAAGCTTCTTGGCCCCTTCCTCTTCTGTTCCTTTTCTCTTAAACCCGGAGGAGGAACCCTCCAAGTTAGGGCGGTGCTCAGCTTCTTCGGCCCGAATATACTTTTCGCTCTGGAGGCGGAGGTCGGAAAAGTTCTGTGGGGGCTTCTGGGCGAGGGAGGAGCGGAGGTTGGAATTGAGGACATTGGATTGAAATGCTGCTGCAGCGACCGACTGGTCGAGGGATGCTATGGACCTGGCTTCAGCCGTGAACCTCTTCACATAGTCTCTCAACTTCTCACCCTTCTTCTGGTGGAGGTACAGTAGCGAGATGCTGGTCATCTCAGTTCTACGTCTACTTGCAAAATGGGTGACAAAGAGGGTCTCGAATTGCTCGAAGGAGAATATTGAGGATGGGGCAAGGCGAAAGTACCATTCTCGAGCTGGACCCTTGAGAGTTGCGGGGAAGGTTTTACAGAGCAGAGCATCGGAAGCTTGATGGATGAGCATTAGGGTCTTGAAGCTCTCGATGTGATCGACGGGATCAGTCTCCCCGGAGTAGGTCTCAAATTGAGGAGGCTTGAAGCCGATTGGTACGGGTGCATCCATTATGGTTCGGGAAAAAGGAGATCTGCTAGGACGAAGAGTCCTTCCTTTAACTTCTTCTCGGTCTAACTGACCCAAGCACCTCTCCATTCCATGGAGACGGCGGTATACAGCATCATCCCTTCGACGGTAATCAGGCGAGCCTCTAGACTCATCTTCGTACGAGAGAGAGTGGGGGCTACGACGACGGTAGCTCCTGGAGTGGCGAGGACTTTGTATATGGCGGGAGTTGCTAGGAGCTGGAGGTGGAGTTGGGGACCGTCGGCGCGGACTTCGGACCGGAGGAGGAGAGGGGATCTTGGGAGCATTGGTGTTGGGACGGAGATTGAGAGCTTGTAGGACGGTTGCTTGAAACTGCTGGAACTCGGCACGGGTGATGGGTGCCTCATCATTCCTATGATGGTGCCGACCGGCAGGGGAAAGGGGTCTTCTCCTGTGATGCTCGGGGGACTCTCTCCGGCCCCTTCGGATTGGGGACTTTCTGTTGTCTCGGCGGTGAGGAGATCGCTCATCCGGACGGTGTTGGCGGGAGGCTCCCTCTCGGGCCCGCTTTTCATCCAGACGGCGGCGAAGATCCTCATCCTTCTGCAGATTGAGGATGGTGTTGCGGAGGTCAGAAGCTCAGAGATTATGGGAGGCCATAGAATCCGAAGAGGCATTGTGGATGGAGACGTGGTCCGGATGGAGAGGTTGTTTCTGCTGGTTGGGACCCTTAGGAGGTTGTTGATTCTGCGGAGGAGGCAGGTCCTGTTGGAGTGGGTCTTCTGCTGGAGGAGGAAGTTGCCCTTGCTGCGGAGCGGGTTGGATGGGAATGTCTTGTTGCTGATCGGGGTTGGGTCCTCGGTTGGACCCTCTTGATCTGGCTTTCCTAGGAGGCATGGCTGGAGAAGATCTGTCCAACGGGAAGAGGGAAGGTTGCTATTCGTCGTTTCCCACAGACGGCGCCAATCTGTTGCCGCTAAATCTGGTCTAGGGGCAAACAGATAGTATTTGTGGATTCTTAGGAAAACTGAATAGCAAACCTGTATACCTATTCCGTCGGAGTTTGGCGCTGACTCCTGCCGTACACCTGCAAAAAGTGCGAGACACCGGGGTTGTTCCCGGCGACGCACCCTCCGACGCTCAAGTCAGTAATCAGGGAAGATTATGAAAGAGCGTAAAGACTGGCAAAAGATTGATTACCTCTTAATGGAGATGGGTGGGGGGTATTTATAGGCGCCGCTAGGATCAGATTAGGAATGTGATCCCTGTGGTTAGATAAGAAATGTAATCCCTAATCCCCAGTGAAAAGATAGACATGAATCAGGGCCGTTGATTAGGATTTAATCAGAAACCCTAATCCTTATCCTTTCTGGACCGGGTTTGCTGCGGGTTGAGACCCACACCCAGTTGAGATGGATCCGTTCGCGGGTTAGTGGGTCTTCGAGAAAGAAAACCCGTACCCGCTTTAGACCCCTTGGGGGGTGAAATTACCATTTTACCCCCGGACTTCAAGATTCGTGCCTGATTTGGACGGTTCCGATTTAACCCCATTCTTAGCCATATCAAGTAGTAATGAAAGGAATATGAAATAACAATAAATAAAACATGAAAACATCAAGTGAAACTAGACTAAGTGTCAAGTGTAGGAAAACAGGAAACAACATGCATAAACCAAGTCAAGAAAACACCAATGCTATATGCTGACTCTCTAATGCACATTTGTCGAATCTATGCTCCCCACTCTACATAGATCTGGTGCAAACCCTTAACGTTCTCCACTTAATAGGGTTAAATCCCTCGTTATGCAACTAATCCTACCACGATGACTACTATGAGATTTAGATAAGCTGTGAGTATCTATCCCATGCCCCGATAATTTTGGAGGTCAATTTCTATCCACAGATAATTTCGGAGACTATTTCACTCACACCTGGGAATCTTTGAGAATACCCCACACCACAGGATATAGCGCCTCATCACACGAATACCCCATAAGTGTCGCCTCGACCCCGATAATTCTGGAGATCAATCCTACACTGCAGGTAATTCCGGAGACTATTTCACTCACACCTCAATAATTCCGGGGATTATCTCACACCGCAGGCCATACTGAGGTCCATAACCCATGTTTGCACTCATTTCATTATATCACCATTTAGTGCATGTCCTTATCTTATTAAGTTAATTAATTAATTACAAATCTCCTAGAGTTGGTGTACCTTACTGGACTTAACTCAACTAATCAACAACAAAGTCACAACTGGCCAAACCACAAAATCTCAACTGCCGGTATACTAGGATCCCACACACCTTCTAGAGAGTCAAAATTCAACCATCAACACAAAATCTTGCATAAAACTCTTAATTCCATTATCAAAATGTTTATATCAAGAAACTTCTTAAATTAACAAATCCAAATTCATTTAATATACTCATAAAATTTTCAGAACTGAAATAAAATATTAAGTTCATTAAATAATTGAAAATCATATTTTGAGGTTGTAGAATAACACAAAATATCAATTTCTTCGAAAACCATATATCTTTCATTTAGTAAAGTCATAGGAATTCAATTTAAATTCTATTATAATCAAAAGGTAACTCTCTGTAAAATCTGTAGTAAAAACATCATCTAAACCAGTAGATCAATAAACCATAATATTGAAGAAACAATTATTCAAGAAAATGAAGAAAATCCAATATAAATAGCCAGTAAAGCTACTGACGGTCGACCACTCAAATAGTGCAAAAATAGGGCAGTCGACAGTCAAGTGAAAATTCCCAAATTAAAGAATGTCGGTCGACCGCTAGCTGCTATACAGCCAGTTTAAGGTTTGTGCACATTTCGACTGATACATGATTCCACTTTGTAAAACCACAAATTTGTAAAACCAAATTCCTGAGATGGTTGAATATAACTTGGATAACATACTGGAGTTTATAAAATTAATCAAAACTTCGTCAAGATCATAAAAGAACAAATTTTCATCAAAATTACTTCAAAACAGACAATGTGATTATAAGCGTGTATATGTGTGTTTAAGCATCAGTAAAACTACAAGAAGCATCACATATAGGTAGTATATTGTTCGGATCAAACTCAATTATTCAAAACACTCAGATTTCAATCAAAAATTTCATAAAACATCAAAAATTGCTTCGACGGTTTTTCAACAGTAAGATATGTTCATATGTGGGTATATATATATATATATATATATATATATATATATATATATATATATATATATATATATATATATATATATATATATCAGTAAAATCAATAGGATCATGGTATAGGAGTGGTGTAAAGCCTGATTCAATCTCAGTATCAAAACAACTCAATTTCAAATCGAAATTTTGAAGAAAATCACAAAGGCCACCTTTGTCCATACCCCATTAGATCCGAAATCAAAACTTAACCCCCTACTTCAAAACTTAATCTCTGTTGATCCAAAACCCGCTCTTATAATTCATTAAACTCATACACAACTATTAACATTAGTTACACATGAACAAATGCAATTTATAACATGATTTAATCGAGTTATACTCATCCGAACATCAAGAACAGCCCAAGCATATGGATATACACAGTAGAAGTTTGTTTTTAGCCAATTTGTGTATTAGATAGCATACTCATTATAATTCATCAAATCAGTAAGCATATGGAGAAAACAACCTACTCATGGTTTCTATTAGGTTCTTAACAAATCTCAAGTTACCAATAGCATGATTTTAATTATCAATAGCATGATTTTCATGAAACGATTCAATCTTTAGTCATACATCTTTTAATAAACTCATTATATCATCATACCATCCCCTAGAATGCTTTCTATAGACAAATCATCACATACAATATGTTTAGAACAATAGGAAAACAAACATATGTCACTCACTTTATTGAAGAATCAATCGAAGATAATAAAGAATAAGAAAAATCCTTCCTTTCGCAAGAAAGCTAAGATCCTTGTTTCGAAACTCCAAGAAAATAATATTAAAGAAAACCCTTTGTGTAGTGCAGCAAAGAGACGGCTGCACTCTCTTTTAAATAGGCCGGAAATAGGGTTTCTAGGGTTTTTGAATAGATTTGTAAAATATCTCTTTTGAATATATCTTTACATATATAAATCCTTATACGTGGAAATTAGATAAACCAATTCAATTAAATTTAAAACAAAAAATGCTCCAGATCTGGCCGGCACTGATCATAAAACCCAGAAAATGAAATTTGTACTTTTTGCCCTCTAAGTGGCAATTTTGCAAAAAGACCCTTCTTTAACAAAACTTGCAAAATAAACCAAATCCATTAAAATAAAAGTTAAACTCTTTACCTCAGAGTTGGCTAACCATCATGTTCAGCTCAAAAAATCGAAAATCTGGAGTTTTTACTCCAAGTGGTTATTTGCACAAAAGCCCATGTTTTGTATTATTTACAAATAGGACAAATAATTATCAGAAAAATCCAGAAATTTTACAAATAATACTTACTAATAAATAATATATTTCCCCCAAAATAATTTTTGATTTTGAACTTCCCCAAGAAAATATTTGCACGTGTTTTGCACGTGTAAAAAGGTAAATTTCAGAAAAACTTTGTTAAATTACCAAAAACCATTTTGATTCATTTATAAATCTCAAAATCATTATTTAAAAGTCTAGGGTGTTACATACCTCTAACCCACTCCAACCCATGATCGGAAAAGTCGGCTCTGATACCATTTTGTAACGCCCATTTCTTTCATTTCTTTTCTAAAGTGGGATTAATCACAACTCCAACCCCACTTCCCATGCAACGACACATGAACCACGCGTGAGATACCCCCACTTCATGCACCCAGGTCCCACCCAAGACACACACAGCCACTTCTTTCTCATTTTCTTCTCTTTTGGCCCATTTAATCCACACAAGCCCATAATCATTTCTATAAGCCCACACAATCTATCAAGCATATATATATATATAATAAAACACAAAGAAAGTTGTCAAGTGACTCTCCTTCAATCCCCCCAAAATCAAAGGCCCAGATCTAACCTCACAAAACACATTTTCCCTCCCAAAGTTTTCCCCTAAAACTCAAATTCAAATCCACTCAACCAAAAGTACTCCTTTATTTGTTTAATTATTTCTCTCTCTCTCTCTCTCTCTCTCTCTCTCTCTCTCTCTCTTTCTCCTATTCAAAAAATTATGAAAATAAAAATATAAAAATTTTTAAAAAATAAAAAACTTAAAAACTAAAAAACTAAAAAATTTAAAAATAATTCAAAAAATCAAAAAACTCAAAAACATATAAAAATTTATTAAAAAATTACAAAAAAAATTTTTAAAAAATTTTTTGGAATAAAAAAAATTTAAAAATTACAAAAATTAAATAAATTAAACAAATTTTTAAAATTTCTAAAAAATAATTAAATTTTTTTTTTAAAATTAAACAAATTATTTTTTTTAAATTACAATTTTTAAAAAAATTTAAATACTTTTAAAATTTTAAATTTTAAAATTTAAAATTTAAAATTCAAATATTTGATAATTTTGAAATTTTGAAATTTTGAAAATCTCAATGCAAATCCAAATCCAAATCCAATGTCGAACCCCAAGTAAGAGGTCGTCGCCGATATTTGATCCGCTGCTGATTCCGTATCGGTGACTCCCCTCCACCAAATCGAGCACGGATATCAAGCGACTCCGTATCGGCGACTCCCCTCCACCGAATCGAGAGCATATATATTCGATGCAACGACTCTAATTTCATTTCATTAACCAAATTCCCATTCTAATTTTTAATTTTGTGTGTGCAGGGGATTACTCAGTTTTTTGCTAACTCAAATTTTGTGTGTGCATAGGATCTAAGTTCAGAAAAGTATGATTGTTTTATTTTTGGGTTTAAAAAATTTTAATTTCGTGATTTATTTGATGAGTTTTTCATTGGTTTTGATTTAAGGTGTACGCAAGTGAGAGATGGATTATTTGGTGGCCTCAATTTGGGCTTCCAAACCATAGCAGGACAGGTAAGCTGACCAGCAACCTTAAATAACTTGGCAAATATGCAACATTAATTTTTTTTCTACAAGAGAAAATACTATCGTGAAGTGTTCCCTTCACTGATTATTAGAAACTATGGATAACATAACATATAAGAACTTTTAGTGTACGTTTGGATATATAGGATTGGGATGACTGGAGTCTACCAGTGAAGGGTGTAAACTCTCCGCTAAAGAAAGACAGCTAAAGTAAATTTGTTATTTATCCATTTTGATTTTTTTTTATAAAGGTGCAATGGGGAGACAAAGTGGAGATAAAAGAAATGATTGGCTTGGATTAGAGATTTTAGAACTTCATGTATTTCATTTTGGTTGAAATAATAATAATAGGTATTTCAATTGCAAACTGAGTCTCAGACAAACAAATGCTCAGATTATTGGTATTGTAGATACCTTCACACCTGCACTTGCGTTACCATTGTATTTAGACATGCTCATAGTGGTTATGGGATTAGAGTAAGCTATATAAAACCAATATGATAATGTTGTTTCATAACTATTATAAGCATGTAAAAGTAATGTTGAAGTTAAAAAAAACTCTATGCAGTGTTTCTAACAAACTATATGCATTCCACGTAAGTTCAAACTAATGATCAAAAAGGCGATGGTTGGGCTTAAAGGTAGATTTACTGCTTCCTCATATAATATGTTTGCTACTTCAATTATTTTGCTGGACCTCCAAAACTATTTTATATAATCAAACCAGGTGCACCGTTCCGAAGACGTGCAGTAAGCACGTGTCAACGGGCAAACCTAGTATATATATATATATAATAAAACACAAAGAAAGCTATCAAGTGGCTCTCCTTCAATCCCCCTAAAATCAAAGGCCCATATCTAACCTCACAAAACACATCCCCCCCCCAAAAAAAGTTTCCCCCCAAAACTCGAATTCAAACCCCCCTACCTAAAACAACGCCTTTATTTATTTAATTATTTCTCTCTCTTCTATTCAAAAAATTAAGAAAATAAAAAATTTAAAAATTTTCAAAAATTTTAAAAATTTAAAAACCAAAAAATTTAGAAATTTAAAAACTTTAAAAATAATTCAAAAAAATCAGAAACTTATAAAAAATTATAAAAAATTATAAAAAATTTAAAGTCTTCTTCCGTTGGAATATATATATAGTCTTCTTCCGTTGCAAACGGGTCTGTGTGCACAGGCCCGTGCGAACTTTAATCTGGACCGTTAGATCTATGATCCAACGGCCCAGATATTTTTTTATGATATTTTTTCTTAACACGTCGTTGGAAATGACGGGTTAAGGCAAAATTTTAATTAAAAAAATAGCCTTAACCCGTCATTCCCAAGAACGGGTTAAGGCAATCTAAATTCATTTAGATCTGCATCCCGATTGTCTTCTTCGACGATTCTCTCTCTCGCTCTTTCTTCTTTCTTCGACGAACCCACAAAGAAAAGAACTTTAATCCTTCATCTAAACCCAAATTAGCCCTCCTCCGTCCGCTCCCCCTCCTCTCTCCCAATATCTACTCCAAACATTGAAACCCTATGTAACACCCCGAATCCCAAATACACTGAATTCGAGATGTTCTACAGGATCTTTTCGCTTCTCTTAGTACAATTTTACAAGGAATTTAAACTTTTCACTTTACATCAGAGTTTACATCATATATTATATTTACATTTGCACAGCAGAAGTAAAATTTACAACATTTAAGTAAATATACAACAACATGGTAAAATCTTTATGCATCCATTTCTCTTTAATCTTTAATGTGTCATTTGTCCTGCATACAAAACTGTGGGTACGTCAGTTTATTCAACCGACGATAATTATACATGGCCATCCTCTCTATGCCAGAAACAGTATAATGATTCTCATTTCTTAACAGATCACAAACTTGTTCACAATAAAAATGTAAATCAAAGGAGAAAATCTTAATGATGTCGTGTTGTGATTGTGCACTTAATCCTTAATGCAATTAGTTAATTTACATGACACTAATGCACACTTGTTCGGGTTCTATGCATCCCATACTACATAGGCCTGAGGGCAAGCCTCTTAATCGTTCTTCATCTTGGTAGGGTTCAATCCCTCGTTATGACTTAATCTACTACTGTAACTACGGTAAGTATCCTAGATGTTTTCTGACCTACGAACTCATGTCGAGGCACTCTGGAGGGAATCCCATCGCTGACATGACTCATCATGCAGACATCCTGTGGTAATTCAGCTCTCACCATAGATACGACACCACCCGTAGTCTTCAAACATCCCACGAGCGTTGCCACTGGGACGGTACTCTGGAGCAGCATCCTCACCCAGACTCATCATGGGAATTCCTGGGATACGCTCTCGCCGCTACCCAATAGCCCTCATACTCAATGTTTTTCTCTTACTTTCATCACATCTTCACTATGTACCAGTCCTTATTTTAATAGAATCATGAACAAAAATCAAAGCTCTAGAGTTAGCCTCTCCACTAAACCGGACTTATTCATTCATTTCAATACATGACCAACCTTGGTCTTTCAATTCTCATTTCATTTCTATTGCCGGGGGAGACTTAGCTACTCTTTTGTTCCAATTTCCACTTCACAACTTCCAATTTGAGCATTTCCAGCTCAAGAATTCAATTTTCGTTGCCTCAGCATATTTCCTTTATCATGTTCTTAGCTTTCATATTCATGTAATTCTCAAATCAAAACTATGATTCATTTCATGTAAATTCTCAATTCAAAAACTATGATTCATTTCCTGTAAATTCATGCAGATACAAATAGAGTTTATCAACATCAACCATAAGGTTCACAATCTTCAAAATAACAGAATAATGTTCTCTGACATATCCAATCACTCTGGACAGTCGACTTGGAGAAGTCCAGTCGACTTGTCCAGTCAATTCAAATTCTTCATAACCACTCGGGAGAGTCGACTGCTGCACATGGCCAGTCGGCTGTTCCGCAACTTTCTATACTCAAAATGTCATTCACGTGACAGTCAACTGTCAATAAATCAGTTGTCTGTCCCGGGTTTTAACAGTACATATTCATGTTCAGCTCAGTCGACTTGCTACTCGCATTAGGTCGACTGGACAGGTTCACATTTCAAATTAAGGGATTATCTTTCCATCAGTTCTTACATGCACATGCATCATGGTGTCAAATTACAATATACATATATTCATGCTTCATAAACACGTAATTTCTTAACTGTTCAGTAACATCACAACATGGAATTTCAAATAACTAGTATTGTCTTTTCTTCAAGGAAGTGTTAAACATGCGTTTACACTTGTTCATAACTTTCTTGCAGAGATGAATATTAATCTCAATTTATTACACTAGGACAACACAATGGAAATATCTCATTTCATAGAATTCTGAACCATTCATAATTTACTCAATGCATCGGTCGGCTGTTCATATTAACAGTCGACTGCACAGGCTAATCTCAGTTTTACTAATTATCCTAGTTTCTTTTCATACGTTCATGTCTCCTCCATCATATATAACATGGGGGAATATGAATTTAGCAATCATACTATCACTTCTGTTTTGCATACATGTACATTATTAAATCATGAAAATATTCGCCTCATACCAGTCGACTTGTACATACGACAGTCGACTGTACAGACCTATTTTGGCCTTATTCACAGTGTCATTACTTCATTTTTTTGTCCTTCACAACTTTCATCATAAGCATACACAGAGCAATCTAATATGTTTGAATTTACTTTTCATAAGCATAGTAACAATCATCATAATCATGGCATGTTTCCTACATTAGAAGTCCTGAGAAACACCCACCTTATTGACGAAATAACCGAAATCCAGAAAAGCTCCTTAATGCAATGGACGACTCCTTGCTCCTTGCTCCTCACCGAAACCTTCAGAAAATGATGCCCGGCCTCCACAGAATAACACACACAACTCTCTCACAATATAGTTGTCTTACAAAATGATCTTAGTGTAAAAGAACAATGGATGAGAGGGGGTATTTATACACCAATTTGGGTGAGATGGAGGGCTAGGATTCAGTAGATAGTTATAGGATCAAGGGCTAGGATGAGCTAGGGAGTTGTAAAAACTACCCACATCCCAAATAACTACCCATGACTTACACCCACTTCTTTACCCAATCCGGCCAAGAATGTGTGCTTATGCACGTGTACATGAAGTGCACGTGTAAGCACAAGTCACCCTAACAAAACTTGTACACACATAACAAGTCTTTTTTTAAAAAAGAAATGTTACACATTACAAGTTGTAGAAAATAAGAAAAGGGATTAAATCCATGGGCTTAATTTAATTGGGCCAAGATAATTATTTTAGAAGAAAAATAAGTAAATTAACATTTGGGCTTTAGAAAAAATGCTTTATAGAAAACAATATTCTTACTCATCATGTTGAAAATAAAACATTACACGTACACACTACGTCCAAAATAAATAATTTTTCATAAATTAGAAAAAACAGGGTATTACAACACTCCCTCCTTAGAATAGTTCCGTCCCCGGAACTACGATCAAGAGTGAGAGAAACAGAAAATACAACACAACAACAAGAACAAAAGATACAAAGATACAATCAAGCAAAAAGCTCAGGATAGTCCTTCAACATCCTCTCCTCAGATTCCCAAGTAGCCTCTTCAACCAAATGGTTTCTCCAGACTACCTTGACCATCGGTATCGTCTTATTCCTCAAGACTTTCTCCCTACGATCAACAATCTCTACAGGAGACTCGATGTAATTCAGATCCAACTGCAAACCTTCCGGCACTTCAGGCAAATGATGACTCGGATCTGGAATGTAACCTCTCAGCATAGACACATGAAAGACATTGTGCACCTGAGACAACTCTTCCGGTAATTCAAGCCGGTAAGCAGTTTTCCTGATCCTTTTCAATGTCTTATACGGGCCTATAAACCTCGGGGCTAACTTCCCGCCTTTGCCAAAACGAACCACACCTTTACTGGGTGATACCTTCAGAAAGACGAAGTCACCAACCTCAAACTCAAGGTCCCTTCTCCGGTTGTCTGCATAGCTTTTCTGCCTGCTCTGAGCTTCCACCAATCTTTTCCTGATCAGATCAATCTTCTCAGAAGTTTGCTGCACAAGCTCAGGACCAAACAACTGACGCTCCCCAACTTCATACCAACAAACAGGAGTTCTGCACTTCCTGCCATACAAAGCTTCGTACGGCGCCATCCCGATGCTAGTCTGAAAACTGTTGTTGTAGGAAAACTCTACCAAAGGTAAATGCCTTTCCCAACTACCTCCAAAGTCTAGTATACAACACTGAAGCATATCCTCAAGAATACGGTTGACTCTCTCGGTCTGCCCATCGGTTTGCGGATGAAAAGCAGTGCTGAAATCTGTCTTGGTACCCAAAGCTGTCTGAAGACTCCTCCAGAAATGCGAAGTAAACCGCGCATCTCGATCAGACACAATAGTTGACGGAACACCATGAAGTCGGACGATCTCGCCAACATACAACTCTGCCAACTTGTCCATCGAAGCAGTGAGTTTCATTGCCAAAAAGTGAGCGGACTTGGTCAGTCGATCGACTATAACCCAAATTGCATCATTGCCTTTAGGACTCTTAGGCAAGCCCGTAATAAAATCCATACTGATGTTATCCCACTTCCATTCCGGAATATGTAACGGCTGTAATAGACCTCCGGGTCTCTGATTTTCGGCTTTGACTTGCTGACAAACCTCACACTTCGCAACAAATTCAGCCACATCTCGCTTCAAACCTGACCACCAGAAATGCCGTTTGATGTCTTTATACATCTTAGTACTTCCAGGATGTACCGACAAAAGAGTAGCATGTGCCTCCTGAAGAATACTCTCTTTCAGGTCTGCCTGATTTGGAACACATAGCCTATCTCCGAACCACAGCACTCCATCCCTGATTTGAAATCCGGGCAACCTGCCAGCACTAACCTGCTCCTTCATCTCCAAAATATCAGCATCAGCCTCTTGACTTGCAATGATCCTTGTATTCAGAGTAGGCTGAAGCCTCAACTGAGCCAAAGATGCTCCCAATCCTTGCAAGACAACCTCAATACCTGCTCGGTCCAATTCCTCAATCAGATGCTTCTGAGTTGTAATCAAACTGGCTAAGCTGCTCTTGCGACTAAGTGCATCAGCAACAACATTAGCCTTCCCAGGATGATACTTGATCTCAGGTCGCATGTCCTCGAGCACTTCCAACCATCTCCGCTGCCTCAGATTCAGATCCCTCTGCTGATATATATACTTCAAGCTCTTATGGTCCGTGTACATGTTTAATTTCTCACCGTACACGTAGTGCCTCCACTGCTTCAGGGCAAAAATAATCGCAGCCAACTCCAGATCATGAGTCGGATAATTCTTCTCATGTGGTCGTAGTTGCCTAGACCCATAAGCAATTACTCTTCCTTCTTGCATTAAGACACAGCCAAGCCCACGATGTGAAGCATCGCTATAAACATCATATTCAACACCTGCTCTAGGCAAAGCCAAAATCGGTGCAGTAGTCAGTTTCTCTTTCAACTCTTGAAAGCTCGCCTCACATTACTCGGTCCACTTGAAGCTCATATTCTTCTTGGTCAGTCCAGTAAGCGACACGGCTATCTGAGCATAACCTTGAATGAATCGCCTGTAGTATCCAGTCATCCCAAGAAAATTTTTGACTTCCTTCACTGTAGTAGGCCTAGCCCAATCTCTCACTGCCTCTATCTTCTGAGGGTCAGTTGCCACTCCCTCCTTAGAAAGGATGTGACCTAGGAATGCCACTTCAGATTTCCAGAAATCACACTTGGATAACTTGGCATACAACTTCTGCTCATCCAGCTTCTTCAAAACTGCTGCCAGATGCTCAGTGTGCTCCTCCTTTGACTTGGATTACACGAGAATATCGTCGATAAACACCACGACGAAAGAATCAATGAATGGCCTCAGAACTCTGTTCATCAAATCCATGAAGATTGCAGTTTCATTCGTCACTCCAAATGGCATAACTAAGAATTCGTAATGCCCATATCGAGTTCTAAATGCAGTTTTGTGCACATCTTCAGCTTTCACTCGAACCTGGTGATATCCTGATCGAAGATCTATTTTGGAGAAAACAGCTGCTCCTTGTAGACGATCGAACAAGTCATCAATTCGAGGAATATGATACTTATTCTGAACAGTGACCTTATTCAGCTCCCGGTAATCGATGCACATTCTCATCGATCCATCCTTCTTCTTTACCAAAAGCACTGGTGCTCCCCAAGGTGACGCACTAGGTTGAATAAAGCCTTTCTCCAACAGTTCCTCAATCTGCCGTTTTACCTCATCCTGATCCACTGGAGCCATCCTATATGGTGCCTTAGAAATAGGTGCACTTCCCAGTTGAACAGTGATGCTGAAATCTACATCACGATGCGGGGGTAACCCAGGAAAATCTTCCAAGAACACAGTCGGATAGTCCCGAACCACAGGAATCTCTTGCACTTCCACAGGAGTCTCTTCCTTGCGGATAGTTGCCACCAGCTTAGAACACTTCTGCTTCCCTTGGAAAGTGACTTCAGGTCCACCTGGAGCCTTCACTGTTACCGTCTTGGTCTTGCACTCGATGCTTGCACTGTACACCGACATCCAATCAATGCCAATGATAACATCGACTCCCAAGATAGTCAACTCGATCAGATCAATGCCAAAGACTCGATCTCCAATCACAATCTCGCAATCAGCATAATACCGATCAGTGGTCAAAGTTTCCCCTGATGGAGTAGCTACTGCTAAGATCTTGCCTGGAAAAATCTTCGGTTCAACTCCCAACACTTTAGCAAATCTAGGAGAGACAAAAGTATGAGAGGATCCAGTATCGAACAATACAACAGCTTTCATTCCATTAAGATAAAGTTCGCCTGTTACATAATACACACCATTACATAACAGTTTCACAATATGAACGGGAAGAAGAAATGACAAAAACCACTAAACATCAGCCCTCGTACCAGTGATGACATGATCGACCTCATCAGCATCAGCTTCCATCAAGGCAAATACTTGCCCTGACTGGTACGGCCTCTTTCCAGTCTGCTGTGTTAGTGCATTGCTATTACCATTCCGTGGCCTTGAGACATTGGAATTTGTAATGCCCCGTTTCACCACAGTTGTAGCAAGTTACCGCAGGAGGTCTCACCACATTGTTCCCAGGTCCTCCAGCTACACTAATAGCGTTCGCCCCTGTCGGTTTGAACCTTTGTGCAGATGGTTGCCTCTTGAAACTCCCAAAATGTGCAGGCCTCTTTCCAGACTGCCAGTTGTTCTTTCGGTTCTGAACAACATGGAACTGCTCTATATCTGCTTCCGTCGCTGCTGCCCTCTTGACCAACTTGTCAAATCTTCTGATACCAAGAGGTATCATCCGGGACCTCAGGCTCGGTCTCAGCCCGTGCTCGAACTTACGAGCCTTCTTAGCCTCATCCATCACCAGTTCTGGAGCATACCTAGAGAGCTGAGTAAACTTAGTCTCATACTCTCTCACTGACATGCCGCCTTGCTGTAACGACAGAAACTCATAGCCTTCTTCTCTTGAACATTGGAGGGGAAATAATGACTGCGGAATTATTCCAGAAATTCCTCTCAGCCAAGCACTATACCTCCCATGGTCCTCTTCATCGACTGCCACCAAACAGCTGCATCCTTCTCGAATTGCAAGGTTGCCAACTTGACCTTACTGCCCTCAGGGGTCTCCAACACCTCAAAGATTGTCTCCACTTGACGAATCCAGTTGTCAGCCGCATCTGGGTCTGACTTTCCCTCTAATACAGGTGGTTTCATTCGTTTGAACGATTCCACCAGCTTAATCGCCTCGGGCACTGAATTCCCCAGCCCCCTTCCTTGGTTCATAGCCACTGCATTAAGCGTCTGGTAGACCCTTGCAAGTTCGGTCTCCAGATCCAAACCTTCCCCATTCCTAGCTCCTCTTCTCGACATATTCTGATGCAAAAGATCCATTAAATTTGAAGTATAAGACAAGAACTTAAATCAACTTGCATTTCATTGAATTCCAAACTTTATACATTCGAATTAAAAACATTTCTCAACATCAGAATGGAAGAAATAGAAGCTACAACAATCTAACTCCTACGGTTCCTCTTCGCCTCCCGAAGTTCTCCCCATAGTTCATCAACCTCGTCTTTCAGCACATCTGTCAGGTTCTTTCTCTTCTCAAGTTCCCATACCCGGTGACTGAGAACTGAAAAGTCGTCCTTTCGCTTTGCCAGTTGAGCTTCCAATACTCCAACTCTCTCTCACAGGGTTTCCACCTGCCTCTGAAGAGAAGTCACAAGATTACTCAAAACTGGTCCCTCTTCTTCATCGGAAGAAGAATCGTCAGATGAATCCGGAGGTGGGGTAATCTCTCGAGATTCAGGCCATTCCTCCTCATCAGAATCTGCTTGCCCTGGGTGGTACTCGTCCTCGGAATCTGCCTGTCCAGAATGGTACTCTTCCTCAATAATATACCAGTCGTCGTCTCCAGCAGGGTCAAAGTGATCAGCCATCTTAGAATAGAGAGGAAGAAGCATGAGTCATAGAGCAACACAAATATAAGTCACTTACATTTAAATCTTTAAACTCAGATGCACACTCTAATGTCCACTTCTAGGGTGTCGTTCCTTATAAATTTGTACCAATATGGAAAGCGTAGAAAAGCGTGGCTCTGACACCACTCTGTAACGCCCTGAATCCCAAATACACTGAATTCGAGATGTTCTACAGGATCTTTTCGCTTCTCTTAGTACAATTTTACAAGGAATTTAAACTTTTCACTTTACATCAGAGTTTACATCATATATTACATTTACATTTGCACAGCGGAAGTAAAATTTACAACATTTAAGTAAATATACAACAACATGGTAAAATCTTTATGCATCCATTTCTCTTTAATCTTTAACGTGTCATTTGTCCTGCATACAAAACTGTGGGTACGTCAGTTTATTCAACCGACGATAATTATACATGGCCATCCTCTCTATGCAAGAAACAGTATAATGATTCTCATTTCTTAACAGATCATAAACTTGTTCACAATAAAAATGTAAATCAAAGGGGAAAATCTTAATGATGTCGTGTTGTGATTGTGCACTTAATCCTTAATGCAATTAGTTAATTTACATGACACTAATGCACACTTGTTCGGGTTCTATGCATCCCATACTACATAGGCCCGAGGGCAAGCCTCTTAATCGTTCTTCATCTTGGTAGGGTTCAATCCCTCGTTATGACTTAATCTACTACTGTAACTACGGTAAGTATCCTAGATGTTTTCTGACCTACGAACTCATGTCGAGGCACTCTGGAGGGAATCCCATCGCTGACATGACTCATCATGCAGACATCCTGTGGTAATTCAGCTCTCACCATAGATACGACACCACCCGTAGTCTTCAAACATCCCACGAGCGTTGCCACTGGGACGGTACTCTGGAGCAGCATCCTCACCCAGACTCATCATGGGAATTCCTGGGATACGCTCTCGCCGCTACCCAATAGCCCTCATACTCAATGTTTTTCTCTTACTTTCATCACATCTTCACTATGTACCAGTCCTTATTTTAATAGAATCATGAACAAAAATCAAAGCTCTAGAGTTAGCCTCTCCACTAAACCGGACTTATTCATTCATTTCAATACATGACCAACCTTGGTCTTTCAATTCTCATTTCATTTCCATTGCCGGGGGAGACTTAGCTACTCTTTTGTTTCAATTTCCACTTCACAACTTCCAATTTGAGCATTTCCAGCTCAAGAATTCAATTTTCGTTGCCTCAGCATATTTCCTTTATCATGTTCTTAGCTTTCATATTCATGTAATTCTCAAATCAAAACTATGATTCATTTCATGTAAATTCTCAATTCAAAAACTATGATTCATTTCCTGTAAATTCATGCAGAAACAAATAGAGTTTATCAACATCAACCATACGGTTCACAATCTTCAAAATAACAGAATAATGTTCTCTGACATATCCAATCACTCTGGACAGTCGACTTGGAGAAGTCCAGTCGACTTGTCCAGTCAATTCAAATTCTTCATAACCACTCGGGAGAGTCGACTGCTGCACATGGCCAGTCGGCTGTTCCGCAACTTTCTATACTCAAAATTTCATTCATGTGACAGTCGACTGTCAATAAATCAGTCGTCTGTCCTGGGTTTTAACAGTACATATTCATGTTCAGCTCAGTCGACTTGCTACTCGCATTAGGTCGACTGGACAGGTTTACATTTCAAATTAAGGGATTATCTTTCCATCAGTTCTTACATGCACATGCATCATGGTGTCAAATTACAATATACATATATTCATGCTTCATAAACACGTAATTCTTAACTGTTCAGTAACATCACAGCATGGAATTTCAAATAACTAGTATTGTCTTTTCTTCAAGGAAGTGTTAAACATGCGTTTACACTTGTTCATAACTTTCTTGCAGAGATGAAATATTAATCTCAATTTATTACACTAGGACAACACAATGGAAATATCTCATTTCATAGAATTCTGAACCATTCATAATTTACTCAATGCATCGGTCGGCTGTTCATATTAACAGTCGACTGCACAGGCTAATCTCAGTTTTACTAATTATCCTAGTTTCTTTTCATACGTTCATGTCTCCTCCATCATATATAACATGGGGGAATATGAATTTAACAATCATACTATCACTTCTGTTTTGCATACATGTACATTATTAAATCATGAAAATATTCGCCTCGTACCAGTCGACTTGTAAATACGACAGTCGACTGTACAGACCTATTTTGGCCTTATTCACAGTGTCATTACTTCATTTTTTTGTCCTTCACAACTTTCATCATAAGCATACACAGAGCAATCTAATACGTTTGAATTTACTTTTCATAAGCATAGTAACAATCATCATAATCATGGCATGTTTCCTACATTAGAAGTCCTGAGAAACACCCACCTTATTGACAAAATAACCGAAATCCAGGAAAAGCTCCTTAATGCAATGGACGACTCCTTGCTCCTTGCTCCTCACCGAAACCTTCAGAAAATGATGCCCGGCCTCCACAGAATAACACACACAACTCTCTCACAATATAGTTCTCTTACAAAATGATCTTAGTGTAAAAGAACAATGGATGAGAGGGGGTATTTATACACCAATTTGGGTGAGATGGAGGGCTAGGATTCAGTAGATTGTTATAGGATCAAGGGCTAGGATGAGCTAGGGAGTTGTAAAAACTACCCACATTCCAAATAACTACCCATGACTCACACCCACTTCTTTACCCAATCCGGCCAAGAATGTGTGCTTATGCACGTGTACATGAAGTGCACGTGTAAGCACAAGTCACCCTAACAAAACTTGTACACACATAACAAGTCTTTTTTTTTAAAAAAGAAATATTACACATTACAAGTTGTAGAAAATAAGAAAAGGGATTAAATCCATGGGCTTAATTTAATTGGGCCAAGATAACTATTTTAGAAGAAAAATAAGTAAACTAACATTTGGGCTTTAGAAAAAATGCTTTATAGAAAACAATATTCTTACTCATCATGTTGAAAATAAAACATTACACGTACACACTACGTGCAAAATAAATAATTTTTCATAAATAAATAATTAGGGCTACACGAGTAGGATGATCTCATGTAGCACAAGCAACCCTAATTTGTAGAAGTGAGTTTCGATTAAAGGTCCGAGAGATACAATCGTGTGTCGCTTTTGGTTATAAAAACACCAAATACAGCGGTTTAGTAGCCCTAACTGTTCTCCTTTTTACGGTTTCTTAGGTATGGATAGTTTTGAAGGAAGTTCTGTTGCCAGAGAAAAATTTGTTCGTGCACAACAAATTGGCGAGTTTCTTCCTCGTGTTGACGAGCACCTAAAACCGAAGATTGGTATGACATTTCCCACTCTAGAGGAAGCGGAAAAATTTTATTCATCATATTGCAAATGTACGGGATTCTCTATGCGTAAGGGTGGAAATAAATACAAGGGAAACGATGTAGTGGATAAATCATATATTTGTAATAAAGCCGGGGAGTCACCGAATAATCAGAATGAAGCTAGACGAGGAACAACTTCTAGAACAGGTTGTAAAGATTTCGTTCGTGTCAAACTAAACCCACATAGTAATTCACAAAGTAATTCGTGGATTCTTTATTCATTTAATGAAGCACACAATCACGAATTTACTTCACCCGGTAGACGTCACTTGCTACCTCGAAACCGTAAATTGACAAATACAGATAAAAAAGTAATTGATCAACTTACCAAAGCTAATGTTCCTGTATGCAAACAAATACTATTCTTCGAAGGTGCAAGTGGAGGTAATGAGAAAATTGGTTTCACTGAAACCGATGTCAGAAATCTTAGGAGAGACGAGATGGAAGGTTTAAAAGGACACGACGAGCAAATGCTACTTGAGTTCTTTGAATCCAAAAAGGAGACCGATCCCTTATTCTATTTTGATTACCAATGTGATCCCGAAGGGCATTTGTCACATTGTGTCTGGGTAGATGGTATCGCTAGAAAGAATTATGAAGTATTTGGGGATGTTCTCTGCTTTGACGCTACCTACAATACAAACCGATACGGGATGTTGTTCGTACCATTTGTTGGATTCAACCATCATTGGCAATCAATATTCCTAGGTTGTGGGTTCATCCCAAATAAGAAAGCATCCTCATTTGAGTGGTTCTTTGAAAAGTGGCGAGGAGCAATGACTCACGATCCGATGAAGATCATGACAGATGAGGACCGTGGAATAACTTCTGCAGTTTCTAAGTTTTCCCAACCACGTCACATAGATATTGCATTTGGCATATTTTGGATAAGTTACCGCATGAAGTGCGTATGGCGAATAACGTTGACGAATTCGGGGATGCTTTGAAGACTATCATTTATACGGCGGAATTTAAAACAGAATTTGAACAGAAGTCGAAAATTTTGATTTCCCAGTACAAACTTGAGAATAACAAATGGTTGAAGGAAAAATTTGAGATCCGTGAGAAATGGGCTCCCGTGTACGCAAGAGACTCATTTTGGTGCGGCATGTTGAGTACCCAACATAGCGAATCGCTACATTCATCCTTGAAGCACCATACTCATAAGAAGTACTCATTTCATGAATTTGCCGTCATCTTTGACAGAGTCTTAGTAAAACAAAGACACGATGAACTTAAAGAAATACATCGTAATCGCGAGGAGAGGCCAAAATTGAAGACCGAATGGGCGTTGGAGTCACAAATGGTGGGAACATACACACTGAAGATTTTTTACAAATTCCAACAAGAAGTTGTAAAAAGCTTATTACTTAATGTGAGTTTAATTGCGAGTATGGATACACCGGATAATGCAGCTTATTCTGTAACCGTTTGTGGAAATTCAGAACCGGGGACGGTGATTTCTTATTGTAAATTCAGTCAAATTGCTAAATGCCCTTGTGCTATGTATGACTTCGTAGGCATTCCCTGCAAACATCTATTGGCAGTTATTCGATTCACAGATCACACCGCATTACCCGAGTAATATATTTGTAGGCAATGGACCAGGGATCAACTGAGAAGAAGTAGTATACCGGTTTCCAATAGTATGGGCCACAATTTTGCCTCTCGTTATTATGAACTGACTATGCACTCAAGACATTTGGTCGATCTTGGTTGTTCTTCAGAGCGAGGGTACAAGGACATGCTCGAGGGAATCGAAGGCTTTGCTCACATTGAATCAGGAAATAGCACACCACATGAAGGTAGCGCACAACCTGAGAGTGGTGGACATGCACATGCACATGCACATGTAGGTGACCCCGTGCAGTGCACCACAAAGGGGAGGCCTAAAGGAAAAAGGTTGAAGTCTATCAGAGAAGGCCAAAAAACGAAGAGGCCAAGACTTTGCAGGACATGCCTTCGTATCGTATGTCACGATTCACAAAATTGCCCAAAAAATATAGCAAGGTAATATATCAGAGACTAAGTATTTGTTAATTGGACTCAATGAATCTAAACTTGTTGTAGTTGATACTAACCCATACTTCTCCCTTATTTAGTGGATCGGTAGGGTATGAAGAAGCTCCAAACACTGGAGAGAGTGATGATGATGAAGGTGAAGGTTCGTGCTAAGGGGTTTTCCGTGTTATGTATATCATATCAAACTCTGAAGATAAACACCGAATAATTCCTTACTTTTTTATTTTGTTGTGAAGATAATTATTAATTTCGACTCAATTATTAACTCTTTTTTTTTATGTAGGTCCGGAATGAAACAAAATCGCGCCCAAGGAAAGAATCAATGCGTTGAAAAATTCCTTACTTTTGATTATATATATGTGGTTAATTGAACGTATCTATATAGTGCAATTAAATTACTAGTGTATTTAATCAGAGTGTACTCTCTGTATGTGTGCATTTTGTGTATTTGTGAACTACATATGTTGATGTGGGTTTTGATGTTGTAATTGGGTAGTGAATGTTTATTTCGGTTGAAATTTGTGAATTTTGAATATGTGTGCAATTTGGGCAACCCGAACTATTTGTGAATTTTTTGGTAATCGAATTTTTTTGGATGCCGATGTGTACAGATTTATTATTTGTATTGCAGATTTTGTATTTGTGGATGATATATCTATGTTGTGGAAAATTGTGAAAATTTGTGCAAACTTACATTTTGAAGAATAATTAATGCAAAAATTGATTAAGCCTAGGGCGTTATTAAGGATAACGGGTTACAATAACTTAACCCGTTATTGAGGAGAACGGGTTAAATAGATTGATATTGGCAGGACTTCATAACCTACAGACCAAGTATTGATTAAGTACTACCAATTTTTCTCTACTAAACCCATTATTGGGGATAACGGGTTAAGATCACTTAACCCGTTATCATGGAGAGATATTGGCAGTACTTAATCAACACTTGGTCTGTAGGGGATGAAGTCCTGCCAATATCTCTCCACTTAACCCGTTATTGGCGATGACGGGTTAAGATCACCTAACCCGTCATCGTTAATAACGGGTTAAGTAGCGAATTTTTTACAGAACTTTCGTCTGTGTAGGCTATATATGCTTTTGTTGATACATATACAAATTTGTTCATTCACAACAAGCCGTACATATGATAATTTGTTCACTCAGCAATTCACATCAATCTAGAGATACTTATAGTTTTGCAGTGTCTTCGCCTTTGTGGTACAACTCTTCAAATTTTGAAGATAAAGTTCGGAGAATATAGGGATACGAGTTATATCTTATAACAGTTTTGTACATCAAACATTACAAACTGGCAAAAACATGTTATTTGAAGATACGTAGAATGCATACATAACTCAAGCGAATTGATATTACAAAGTCATTCTTTGACACTTTCATCCAAAATTGAAATTAATTTAGTATACAAGTACATGTTGGGTTTCTTCTCAAAGAGGTAGGAAGGACTGCCGACTCTGTCTTTTTTGAATGCATATGTAGCAGTTATCCCCCCTGCATACAATTTAGTTCACTACAATTACACAGATGCAGCAATTCTCCGGTTCGTGGGATAGAGTAGTAGTGGGTGTAACCGTATATTTAAAGTACTTGATAACTTCTTGACACGCACTCCTCATATTCGTACTATTTGTTGCACGATTGTGAGGTGTTCATGCCAAGAAGTTGAAAAGTACCATGAATACATTGTGACACCCACCACTAATCCGTCCTACGAAACCAGAGAATTGTTGCAATCTGTGTAACAATAGGGAACGAATTTGTATGAAAGGAGGAGAATTGCTACTTATGCATACACTCAAAAAGCCCCCCCAAAAAAGAAGACTAAGGGGAATGAAGAAAAAAAAGGCAGAGTCAGGAGTCCTTCCTACCCCTTGAGAGAAACCCAGCATGCACTTGTACACTAAATCAGGCATGCACATGTCTCTCTACTCCTGCATCTTTAGCTTCTTTTTGAAACAATGTATTAAAGAACAGCAATTGAAGGAGACTCTGTTTGAACTCATTTTTTTTTATAACTCAAACTTCCTCCCCCTTCAAGAAGAAAAGATTATAATGAAGAGAAGAATAAAAGATTGGCTCCTCCTATGTTTTTTTAACAATGTTATTTGAAGTGTCTCCTCCCTCTTTTTTTCCCTTTCTTCTCTACATTGAACTCAAGATGCATGAACTCAATAGGTTTAGTTATAGGAAAATGAAGAAGGAGGGGTGCAGGACAGCAAGCATGCATCAAAATGCACAACAAACAAGAAGGCAAGAAAACAAGAAGAAGATGAAGACAAGAAGTAAATGGTCTTCCCCCTTCTCAATACATTGATACACTTCTCAAAACTGTGATACACTTCTCAAAATGCAGCAACAAGGACAGCAAGCATGAACAGCAATTTGATACACATCTCAAAATGTACAGACCAAGTATTCATAAACTTCTGCATATATTTGTCTACTTAACCCGTTGTTGGTGACGACGGGTTAAGTACACTTAACCCGTCGTCACCAACAACGGGTTAAGTAGACAAATATATGCGGTCCTTTATGCCAATAATTGGTCTGTACATAATGAAGCACTGCCAATATTTGTCAACTTAACCCGTTATTATGGATAACGAATTACGTTTACGTAACCCGTCATCACCAAAAACTGGTTAAGCACACTTATATTGGCAGAAGTTTATGAATACTTGGTCTGTAGATGGTGAAGTTCTGCCAATATATGTTAACTTAACTCGCTATTGAGGATAACGGGTTAAGTACACTTAACCCGTTATCCTAAATAACGGGTTAAGTTAACATATATTGGCAGTACTACTAATTTTTACATTGCTTGAAAAAAAAATTGTAAACAGGTTTGTAAACATAACGTATAATGTAGTTCAATAAATGAAAACAATTTATTATAAATTACTCAAACACTACTTTAACCCTACTAAAACCCGTGGCAAAAAATATGTTCATAAAATTTTATATGATCACCTATCCAGAGATGTTCGTTACACGATTTCAACTTTTACGGTAAACAAATAAATTTTTAAAATATTTACGTTCATTCAACGAATTCGGTTTAAACATTTATGTTAGATATAAGGTTAGATTAGGTTAGAGTAGTTTGTAGGGTTAGAGTAGGGTTACAGTAGGTTTGCCTAGTTAAAGTAGGGTTACGGTAGGGTTAGAATAATTTTAAATATTATGAAATTAAATAATATAGTTGAAAATATGAAAAATTTTATGAAAAATTGTAAATAACCCTACGAACTCTCTAACCCTAATGAAAAATTGTAAATAACCCTACGAATTTATAGGGTTACAACTAGGGTTACAGTGTTATTATAGGGTTATGGTAGGGTTTGAGTAGTTCTTACGGTAAAAAAAGGGTTACGGGTTATGTAAAACCCAACTTCTTAACACTTTGGGTGTTGAAAATGATGAAATATCAAAAATTACTCAAATTAGAGGAACTTGGTTCACAACAAATAACCCTACACTAACCCTAGATTACCCTAACCCTAACCCTAGGTTAGTTATCAAATTTTATTTTTTGAACTTTTACATCACCTATAATGTTAACGAATTTATAGTGGTTAGTTACATGCCAATAAATGAAAATTAATAAAAAATATAAACAATTATAGGCATATTAATGTCACTTTGCAGAGTTCAGGAGACAATGTTCGCAAAGAGTGGAGAAATTTCTAGAAAGCATAAAATTTTCTTTCTACGTAACCCATTCTTGTCAAGATTAGAGTAGTTCTTAGGGTAAAATTAGGGTTACTGGTTAAGTAAAATCCAACTTCTTTAATAAGAAATATTAAATAAAAAATTGGAAATAACGCTACAAACAAAAAAATTGGAAACACTTCACTTGCCAAAACATTGAAGGAAGATGTTATCCAGCTTAACCGAAAATACATATACAGAAGCTGGTAAATATCATACATACATGGACATATTCAACAACATAAGTTAGCTTGAATCATCTGGTTCTTCTTTTATATCCTCGATCCTTGTGCCTTTTCTCTTCAAATTGGTCACCACATGTAGTAGAACAAGTTCAATATGGGAAAAACCTAAAGTACATAACCACATATAGATCCCCACATGTAGCCTACATATCTGAAAAACCACATGTAGTTCCCCACATGTAGCCTATATATGGAGAAAACCATATGTAACAATCAATAAAATATGATATGTAGGGTTAGGGTTACTATGGTCTCCCCACATGTCGCTCTTTTTCTCTTTACTGTGGTCTCCCCACAGTAAAGGAATGGAGGTTCAACATGTTGTATAGTGAAATCTAATAATAGGCCCATTATAGACTTGTTCTACATGTGGAGATCTACATGTGGTGCCCACTAAGTGAACACTCCATTCCTAGACATAGACTTACCAAAATCTTTCTGAGTGAAGGGAAAAATATGGAGAAAAAAGAAAGAAAGGACGAAGTTATGGCCATGTTGTACATGTGGTTCCACATGTTGTATAGTGAAATCTAATAATAGGCCCATTATGGACTTATTCTACATGTGGAGATCTACATGTGGTGCCCACTAAATGAAAACTCCATTGCTCGCCATAGACTTACCAAAATCTTTCTAAGTAAAGGGGAAACTATGGAGAGAAAAAGAGCAAGGAGCGAGCAAGAAAAAGTACGATTCTACTATTACATTTTACTCTACAAAGTAGGCACCATATGTACAACGCCACAATATAGAACCCAATAATATAGCGATAGTTGAACCAAATTTGTTCACAGATCACATCAAATTATACTCCCCACATGTGGAACACCACATGTACAATCCCACATGCAGAACCCAATAATGGAATAAATTCAGTACGTTTTAGATCGGAGAACTACAAATATTAACCTAATTAAATAAAACAGAAAAGCAACCACTTAGGGCTAATATTAAGCCTTACACTAAGTGTAACACATAACCCTGCACTAACCATTAACCCTAGCTTACCCTAACCCTACCCTGGTTACAATTTTTTTTTTTTTTTGACTACTTTTAATGTTCATCATTTTATATTGGTTAGTTACGTGGCAATAAATGGAAATTATTAAAAACATAAACAATTTACAAGCATATGAATGTCACTTTGCAGAGTTCAGGAGACAATGTTCGCAAAGAGTGAAGAGAAAGTTGTAGAAAGCATAAAAATACTTTTCTACTTAATCCGTTATTGTGAATAACGGGTTAAGATCACTTAACCCGTTATTCACAGTAACTGGTTAATTAGAGCTATTTTGGCAGAACTTCATCATCTACAGACTTGAGACTAAAAATCTTCTGCCAATATATGTCTACTTAACCCGTTATTGAGAATAACGGGTTAAGTGATTTTAACCCGTTATTCTCTATTACGGGTTAAGTAGGGATATTTTGGCAGAACTTTATCATCTACAAACCTGAGATTTAAACTCTTCTACCAATATATGTCTACTTAACCTGTTATTAAGAATAACGGGTTAAGATCACTTAACCCGTTATTCATAATAACTAGTTCAGTAGGGATATTGTTAGATACTACCTTTTACGACCACGTGGTTTGCGACCACTTGGTGTAAATTGATTGGGTGGATTCCTCTTTCATTGAGGATTCCATCGTCTACCTTCGGTTTCGAGAGATTGAGGGTCATCTTCCCATTTCTCCTCCTCATCTTCTTCAGGTGGTTGTTGTTGTTGTTGAACCTGTTGCCACTCGGTGATGCAAATTCCCCGCCTAGTCGCAATTTTTTTTCGCCGAGGAAGTGCCACGTTGGATTTTAAATATGCATCAAGTTTTGGACCTTCACCAACCTCTTCGAGACTACGGCGACATGGCTTTAGAATCTCCCGCATGATTTTCTTAACATTCTCGGGTACCTTACTCTTCAAGACACGAGTAGCTACCCGAACGGTCTCCCATGTGTTTTCAATCTACATAAAGTTGAAATTTTCAATTTAAACAACATGTACAATAATTTATCATTCTATCCTTATATCTTAACAATACATGCATACTAAATGTATGAAATTGCGTAAAAAATTACTAACCAAGTTCCGATACATCGACACTTTTGGTTGATACATCGACTGGAAAGAGGAATATGTGGGGGCTGGTTCTTCCTCGGCAGGGGGAATCGGAATCTGCACACCGGTTGGTACAGCGGCTTGTGGAGAAACATACAACCGTGTAATGCGCCTATACCACGTCATGTATACATGCTGGAACGAGCCATCGAACGGTATAGCGAAGTACATCATATTCGGTGTCATCTGATACTGCATGGTGTTCCAGTTTGCCACATGGACTCGGTGAAAATCAGCCCAATTAAAGTTGGGCACTCGACCGATTTCTCTCACCTCGTGCAATTTTTTATCGTAAGACCGGACTTCGGGAATCTTCTGCTGATATCCGAATTTCCGCATCACTCTGTCCGGGTACTGGAACTCAACAACAGAAAAATTGACAAGTGGTGCAGCCGTCAACCAAAGGGCACCGGCCAAACAAACTGGTGGAACCCATTCCAACCTTGCGGGTGAGTACGGTTCCCAATTGACGAACTCGTCCCGCAAGTTATCTAACTCATTTCTATAATAGATCAGTGATTTTCGTGGGTTATCGACCCACGTGCGCCGCCCCGCCCAATATAGCCCTAAAGGGGGTAATAACTCTACTGCTGGTAGGTCGGCCAACCAATCCGGCGTTGGTTCAATTATACGGGGACGTCCGATGTGGATGCGTTCCCAACTCCAGATCTGCAAAAGAACCATCGGGCCACCCATTTGTATGGCACCTAATGCACATGAGCACATATTCCTATATAGAGATGCCAATGCGGCACTGCCCCAACTGAAATGGCCGGCGAAAGCAAAATTTTCTAACAAGCATAAATACATCAGTGGCATGCTCGCACCAGATGAGTAAGGGAAGATCACTCCTCCGATCATGCTGAAAATATACGCACGGGCATAATAACGTATGGATTCATCGTCCGAATTCTCCGTCAAAAGTCCGTCGAATTGATATTTCAACCAACTAAGTAGAAGTGATTTCCCTTCGAAGATTTCGGTCTAGAATTCAGCTTCTGCCTTATCTTTTGCATCGTCTAAGGCTTGATCTAATAGATCGGCATCAAAATCAGCAGGAGTATCTCTGATGATTTCTCTTTCAATGTCCTCTTTTTTTTGGATCAATGACTCCTCAACATCAATACCGAGTAGATCACGAACAACTTCTACTCGGTCAAAATCCATGTTCCTCGTCACGGCGACCCCATCTATTGGTAACCCAGTAATGATCGCTACATCTTGGAGAGTGACGATCATCTCACCCACCGGTAGGTGGAAAGTGTGGGTCTCTGGACTCCATCGTTCAACCAGAGCTGTAAGTAGAGGTCGGTCAAGCTTCACATCCCCCATAAAGTGAGCTCCGTAGAAACTGGCTTCAACTAAGAACGGAGTGATACGGGGGTCGAATGGAAGAAGTTCGTGCTTCCGGAAGTTGCACTTCATTGCGGACCCAGTCCACACGGATTCCGATCAGTATCTGGATTGCAACGAAAGTAAGCTAGAGTCCACTGGTCTAGGAGGAGCAACGGATACCGAAGACGAGGGACTGGCCTCGGCAGGTGTAGACCCACCAACCTACACGAACAAAGAGAAATATTGTTATTAATGAGACAATAAAACTCATATTTGTATTTAAAACCGATAAGAATAATCATTCTTACCTCCATCATAGGTGCGCCACTAGCGCTACCAGAAGGGCTTCTAGGTTGCCTTGTTTTAGCCATTTATCTGTGAATGAAAAATTTAAGATTAGTTGATACGGGTTACATCCATTTATCTATCAGCAATAAACAAAGCGAAAATGTAGCAAAAAATGCACAAAACACAATGAAATATAGCAACACTATGCAACTTGGTCGAATTCAAGTAACACAAGCCACCCGAACTTGTAGAAGCGAGTTTCGAATCACGGTTTGCGAGATACGGCCGTGTACCGCTTTATCGGTTTTTTTTCAAACAAAAGCGATACGCGGTCGTACCTCTCGAACCATGAGTCCAAACTCACTTCTGCAAGTTGGTTTGGCTGCTTATAGGGGACACCAACCAACTCGCAAAGTTTCGAATTTTTTGGAGGTGGTTTGAAGGGTAATCTAATAGTCTAACCGCAATGAAAAAGTTCTAACTCATTTACTTATAAAAAGATAAACTTGAGAAAACTGCACAAACGGCATCCAAAATTTATAAAACCAAGCAACTTGGACGAATTCACATAGGGCAAGCCACCCGAACTTGTAGAAGCGAGTTTTGAGTCACGGTTTGCGAGATACGGCCGTGTACCGCTTTATTGGTTCTTTTTCAACCAAAAGCGATACGCGGCCATATCTCTCGAACCGTGAGTCGAAACTCACTTTTGCAAGTTGGGTTGGCTTCTCATAGGGGACACCAACCAAATCGCAAAGTTTCGAATTTTTTGGAGGTGGTTTGAAGGGTAATCTAGTCTAAGCACAATGAAAAAGTTCTAACTCATTTACTTATAAAAAGATAAACTTGAGAAAACCGCACAAACGACATCCGAAAATTATAAAACTTTCCGACTTGGTCGAATTCACGTAAGGCAAGCCACCCGAACCTGTAGAAGGGAGTTTCGAGTCACGGTTTGCGAGATACGGCCGTGTACCGCATTACTTGGTTTTTTTCAACCGAAAGCGATGCGTGGCCGTATCTCTCGAACCGTGAGTCGAAACTCACTTCTACAAGTTAGGTTGGCTTCTCATAGGGGACACCAACCAACTCGCAAAGTTTCAAATTTTTTGGAGATGGTTTGAAGGGTAATCTAGTCTAACTGCACTTAAAAAATTCTAAGTCAAAAACTTCTAATGCGAGGAACTTGAGAAAACCACACAAACGACATCCGAAAATTATAAAACTTTCCGACTTGGTCGAATTCACGTAGCGCAAGCCACCGGAACTTGTAGAAGCGAGTTTCGAGTCACGGTTTGCGAGATACGCCCATGTACCGCTTTACTTGGTTTTTTTCAACCGAAAGCGATACGCGGCCGTATCTCTCGAATCGTGAGTCGAAACTCACTTCTACAACTTGGGGTGGCTTGTACTACGTGAGACCAACCTACTCGCAAAGTTTCGTAATTTTTACGGTCGTTTGCAGGGTTTTCAACCATAACCGCACTGAAAATTTTCTAAGTAAATTCGTATATACAATTCTTGTCCCACAAATTACTAATGCAAACAAAAAATTTCGGCAATTGAATATACTCAAAGTCAACCCAATTCTACATCTACAATCTACTAAGGCGAATAAATTTTCCCCACTTTCAAAATAATTTAGTATACACAAATTGAAAAATAAACACAAATATATCTACTAGGTTAAGAAATAATCAATACCTTACAAAATAAGTCCGAATTAATCCAAAGATTCAATTTGGGGAGAACTAGGGTTTCGATTTGGTTTCGAAGAGGGGATGAGAGAGCAGGGTTTCAAAGTTTGGAGTAGATATTGGGAGAGAGGTGAGGGAGCAGACGGAGGTTTAGATCAAGGATTAAGGGGATTAGGGTTTTTTTCGTTTTGTGTTCGTCGAAGAAAGAAGAAAGAGCGAGAGAGAGAATCGTCGAAGATGACGATCTGAATGCAGATCTAAATGAATATAGATTGCCTTAACCCGTTCTTGGGAAGGACGGGTTAAGGCAATTTTTTTTATTAAAATTTTTCCTTAACCCGTCCTTCTCAACGACGGGTTATGGCAAAATATCATAAAAAAATATCTGGGCCTTGGATCAAAGATTCAACGGTCCAGATTAAAGTTCGCACGGGTCTGTGCACACAAACCCGTTTGCAACGGAAGAAGACTCATATATATATATATATATATATATATATATATATATATATATATATATATATATATTTAAAAACATTAAAAATTTTAAATAAAAAAAAAATTAAAATTTTCAAAAAGTTTAGAAATTTTAGAAATTTTTAAACTATTGAAAATTTTTAAAAAATTAAAAATTAAAAAAATTTAAAAAAATTTTTAAAAAAATAAAATTTTTAAATTTTTAAAATTTTAAAATTTTGAAAATTTGAAAAAAAAAATTAAATTTTATAAATTTGAAAATCTCAAAGCAAAGTCAAATCCAAATCCAATGCCGAACCTCCACCAAATCGAGCACGAATATCAAGCGACTCCGTATTAGCGACTTCCCTCCACCGAATCGAGAGCCTCTTTATGTAATGCGACGACTTTAATTTCATCTCATTAACCGAATTCTCATTCTAATTTTTAATTTTTTGTGGGCAAGGATTAATCAGTTTTTTGCTGACTCGAATTTTGTGTGTGCATGGGATTTAAGTTCAGAGAGGTATGATTATTTTATTTTTGGGTTTAAAAATTTTTAATTTGGTAATTTATTCGATGATTTTTTTATTGGTTTTGATTTAAGGTGTACGCAGGTGAGAGATGGATTATTTGGTGGCCTCAATCTGGGCTTCCAAACCATAGCAGGACAGGTAAGCTGACTAGCAACCTAAAATAACTTGACAAATATGCAACATTAATTTCTTTTACATGAGAAAATACTATAGTGAAGTGTTCCCTCACTGGTTATTAGAAACCATGGATAACATAACATATAAGAACTTTTAGTGTATGTTTGGATATATAGGATTGGGATGACTGGAGTGTACCAGTGAAGGGTGCAAACTCTCCACTCAAGAAAGACAGCTAAAGTAAATTTGTTATTTACCAATTTTGATTTTTTTTTATAAAGGTAAAATAGGGAGACAAAGTGGAAATAAAAGAAATGATTATCTTGGATTAGAGTTTTGAGAACTTCATGTATTTCATTTTGGTTGAAATAATAATAAGAGGTATTTCAATTGCAAACTGAGTCTCAGACAAACAAATATTTAGATTATTGGTATTGTAGATACCTTCACACATGCACTTGCGTTACCATTGTATTTAGACATGCTCATAGTGGTTATGGGATTAGAGTAAGCTCTATAAAATCTATATAATAATGTCCTTGCATAACTATTACAAACATCTAAAAGTGATGCTGAAGTTAAAAAAAAATCTATGCAGTGTTTCTAACAAACTATATGCATTCCAGGTAAGTTCAAGCTAATGAACAAGAAGGCGATGGTTGAGCTTAAAGATAGATATACTGCTTTCTCATATAATATGTTTGCTACTTCAATTAATTTACTAGACCTCCAAAACTATTTTATATAATCAAACCCGGTGCACCGTTCCGAAGATGTGCCGTAGGCACGTGTCAACGGGCAAACCTAGTGTGTGTGTGTGTGTGTGTATATATATATATATATATATATATAGAGAGAGAGAGAGAGAGAGAGAGAGTAAGTCTATTAAAAGCTGGGAAGCTGGGCTCCTTATCGGGAGCTGGAGATCTCAGCCATCCGATCTAGAGCGATTCAGATCGAATGGCTGAGATCAGATCCCGTTCTCCATCTTGTTTTGTTGAGGGTAAAATGGTCATTTTCCCCCTCTCCTTATCTTTTGGCTTCCTGGCTCCCATCTCACTCCCGCTCTCTCTTCGATCGTAAGAAACCCTAGCAACTCAAATCCCGCTCTCTCTTCGATCGTAAGAAACCCTAGCCTCCTCTCCTTTCCTTACTCCCACGCTCTCCTTCTTCGATGAAACCCTAATCGTTGGAGAGAAACCCCCATTCTTATCTCTATCGATCTTTCTCTCTTTTCGACTTCAGCTTACGATCGGGGTTTCCTCTCTCTCTCTTCAACGAGAAACCATACTGAGCATCTTCGATTCTCTCTCTCTCTTTTTCCGTCGAAGAACGATTTCGATTTCTATTTTCCTGGATTCTGTCACCCTCTTCGGCGCGAAACCCTAGCCCCCAAATCCGCTGGTCTCAGTGGTCTCTTTCTCTCGATCTGCGATCAAAGACCCAAATCCCTATTAGGGTTGCGAGGCTCTCTCTCTATCTTCGACGTCAAACCCAGCTTACGATTAGGGTATTCGATTCCTCAGCGATTCGAATAGCAATCATTCTTATCAAGTATTCTCAGGTATTCTCACTTTCAAATTACATTTCGTTTTCTTATTTCAAGTTTCACTATGAGAAATTGAGTCTCTACCTGCATGATTAGAATTTTATGTACATAAAAGGTACAAAATATGCAACTGTATGAGATGTTCAGAATTGAACATCCTTCCTGTAGAGTAGTTTATAAGTATTCCACCATTTCGATTTTCAGCATTGTATCAGAATTCTAAAGAAGGAGATGTGTGTACTCATAACTCATCGTGTGGAGTTAGTCTATTACGAGATGTTGAGATGGGCTCCTTATCGTGAGCTGGAGCTACCAGCCATCCGATCTAGTTTGATTCAGATCGAATGGCTGAGATCAGATCCCGTTCTCCATCCTGTTTTGCTGACAGTAAAATGGTCATTTCCCCCCTTTCCTTATCTTTTGGGCAGTATGGCTCCCAACTATTTTTGGTATATTAGAAGAGGGCCCATGGCCATTTTTGTGTGTTGGTCTAGGCAATGATGATATGCACTACCTAACAAGCTAATAAGTTACAACTAGTTGGCGCGGCATAATAATGCAGCCCTAGACACATTCTTAATGCTTGATTTACAAAATGAATATATAGAAGTGTGTTCTGAGCCTACGACTAATTCAGTTCATGTGTTGAAGACAACAATGACTGTTTTCAGGCAAATTGATGATGGGTATAACAGAAATGCATGATTTTTCGCTATCTTCGAAAAGTTGGTAAAATGATTTTGTTTATACAAATAATACCAAGTTAGTAGGCAGTGATGAAAACTTTATGACCGATTTTGTTTATGCATGAATTTGTTGAATCATGAGTTTTCTCTACTGAATTGTGTAGGCAGTGATGACAAGTTTATACAAGACAAGTAAAATGATTTTCATAATTTTGTCCTTAAACTGATTGAGTTGGAAGAGATGGAGATGCAAAACAACAGGTTTGGTTGGATCTAGTAGGCATGGCTTAATTTAGCAGTCCTAGTGACAAACTCAAATTTCCAGCACCTGTGTACGGTCCTACAAGTTATTGTTGTTTTGAGCTTACACATTTTTTGGTGGTGTTATTGTTTAGAGCCTACAAATTTTTTTTGATGTTGTTGTTCTAAGCCTTCAAGTTTTGTTGTCAAGTGTTGTTCTGAGCCTACAAATTTCGACATTTCGACTCACAGTTTTTGATAAGTTGGCATTTTCTATAAGGAGTCAAATTACTCATAGAACATTTCATTTTCTTTTTCCTTTTTACATGAGTTTCGTGTCTGTGTTTTTTTTATTTTTCGTCAAAAGTTTGTCTACCTTTTTTGTACATTTCATTTATAAACTTAAAAAAGGGATCTGCATTAGCCAAAATGTACACAGCATTTAGGAAAATTCACAAGGAGAAGGATGCTGAGTCCTCTAAGTTCGAAGTTTCAGTTGCACAGGTTTGCCTGTTAAACAATCTTTCATGCATAAACTTTAGCCTATCCCAGTTTAAAATTTAATTGATTATTTAATTGTGTATAATTTATTGTCAGGCACTTCTCGATCTGGAACACTCCACTCAGGAGTTGAAAAGTGGCTTGAAGGATCTTTTCAAAAAATTCGGCTGTGTAAGTGTGTGTGACATAATATCAAATTTGCATATAGGCTTTGTGACTTAATTCATGACTAATGAATTGGTTTATTGTAGGGATATCTAATGAAACAGTGGCTGCGGCAAGGGACACTGAACTACCTATGGCGTCAAACGATGATCCATCTCAATTAAGAAATCCTTTAAATCAATTCTTTACTCCAAGTATTCTTATTCAGGTATTAGTGAAGTAGTTAGTGAGCTACATATTTCCAGATAGTGGGTATTATATGAATAACTGAAATATCTTAGCTACCTATGCTTATCCATTTACACAACAAATATTAATCGGATGGTTTGTATTTTACCCAGACCACATACAGGAAAAAAGGATGGAGGTGCTTTGCGGCTGCGCAAGCAATATCCAAGCAAAAAGAAGCTGGTGTCTGAATGTTCTGCTTATAATATCGTGAAAACACAAGTAGCATCAGATAAATTCTTTTTGGGTCATGGATTGATTGCACACGTCGTTGGTTTAGTAAGGTTAACTCGTTAAATGCACCAACTAGTTATATCAATGATAAACTGAAGCACACTGCTGATTGCAAAAGGAAACAACTGCTGCTTATACTTGTTTCCTTTTGCAACCTGTCTAGATTTCGATTTTGCCCTCTCTGCTTCCCGTGATTGTTTGCAATTGCATAGTGTATATAAAAACAGTTCACCTTGATGCTTTCATATAACGTTGCAGAGTGGATCTTGGCCTGATTATCTGCACGGATTTTCTTGAAATTTGTGATCAATATGGTTGCGTTATTCTCTGAACTTCTAGAAATTTTCAGTGTATTTCTAATAATGTTATTATGGTTTATTTGTCTTCTCTTCCCTAGTGTAGTAGTACACTAGACCGTCCAATTGTTGATTCTCCAATACTTGCTTATCGATTTGTTTCTGTTGTAAATATTTCATTTGTAGTAATTGAATTTGATTCGTCTAGGTGGTACTCTTGTAGTCTTATATGTCTGTTGTGCTTCTTGATGTTTTATTTCTTTATTATTTATATTTTCCCCCTTCATTGGTGGTACTCTAATATATCACCTTTTTTTCGTTCTTTCTATCCTTTTCTTTTTGCAGTTTGTGTACAGTAGCTGTTATCAAGATGGTGCTGAGAATACTAATGCTCTGATATCTGTCAAAGATTCAATGCATTATGCTGTGTTGTAACCTTGGCTCAACAGATTGTTGTTGTACTTCAATAAATTTAAATAATGGAACTGTTGTACCATTATTGTAATGTAAATTTAGTATGTATAGTTTTGTTAACTTATTGAATATAATTGCCCTTGGTGAATAAACTGGTGCTGAATGTTTCACTTTCACGGCAATCCTGATGATTTGAGATAAATGAATTGTACTTTCAATTTGGCTTCTATCCTAATTTATACAGCAGAGCTAAATTGTTCAAACATAAGATGGAGTATGTTATGCATTGTTGTAACCTTGGCTCAATAGTTTGTCGTCGTACATAAATAATGGCTTCCTCTTGGCCTCTGCTGTTGTTGATAATTTGTACAGTGGAGCTAAATAACTCAGTCTGATATGAACAGTTTGTAACTTTCTTATAGCATGCACCTGAGGTGATATCGTGTCTTCTTAGCGACACATTCATTTCATTCCGTTCAACTTCGCGTTCTGCAATTCTTCTATACGGTTCATTCATTTATGTATTACCCAGCTCCTCATGTTTGCAACTTTCACAGGCAGAAAAGAAACAAATACTTTGAAAAGAGTTATAGATGATGAATTGCAGTAGCTGAATTCATATGCATTATATTAACCATCCATCAACAATTTCATGAAAAATACAACAAAATGGATGAAAAGTTTGGAGGAATGAACAGCCATACAATCCTTTATTGACAATTATCAATAAGAAAAAGAAAATAGGAAGCATTCCAGTACACAGAAGTCGACCTGAATGAGCCAATCAATACACAAAACTATGAGGGACAGAAAGGTTCTCTATCTGATCCGATCTTGAGCCCAAGACATAGAATCTATGAATACAAAAGTGATGGAGATAGAGAAGAGATAGATGGGTCCACTGATGCCACTCCTTCTACTTCTTCTCCTTCTCCTTCTACTTCTACTTCTACTTCTTCTCCTTATGTTGCAACTTATCAAGTTCCTTCTACTTCTTCTCCTTATAGGTCCACTGATGGGTCCACTGATGCCACAAGCTGAAAATTTTTAACCGAGGCCACTGTGACTCTCCCCCTAAAATTCAAGCACCAGCACTGCAATTGTTCATGCCACCTTGGAGCCCTGTTCTTTAGAACCAATGGCTCCTCAATTTGTTCTTCTTTGTCTTGTGAAATTTCAACAACTGGGTCCTCCCCGCTTGAGATGAATGAATAGTTTCCAGCTGGGACTTTTGGAGAGACTTGTTTTGACTGAAGTCTTTTGTTCGAGCAGTTGGTGGGGACGAGTGGGGTGTCCTGGGGAGGTTGGCTGTCATAGACTGTGAACTTGGTTCCCAGAAAGTTTGACCTGTTTTCAATTCAGTAGCCTAAAGTTATGTGAACTCTGCAATGCACATGAAATTAGAAAAAAGAAACAAGTAGTAATGACATTCATTGTAATTTACCTCTAAAGGGTAAATGAATTAGTTAAGTTTACTTAGGCAATAAATATGAATCTACTTTTATTTTGGACATATAAATAGTATCAGTTCACACGGGACAATGAATATGATAGTGTAAGGTGGTAGACAATTTAAAGTGATCACACTTCAAATTATGAAAACAGTTTCTCGGTTAGATACAAAATGTAATAGAACATATCATTTTATTTGCTTTCATTTATGTTCTCTTCTTCCCAATTGATTTCCAAAGAGACAAAAGTCTTACCTCGAGCTCAATTATAAAAGTTCATGGGTAACTTGCCTTAATTTTCCAATGTAAGTGTTGCTAGATCGAGAAAAGTCTTCTGAGAGTGAAATTACAACATCCGTGCATGTGGCCCTTCGGATCCTCCTTGCTGTGAGCAGAAGCTTGTCATTTCCCCCCTGCAGAGCTGCAACTAAATTCTAGTTAGTATCCTCCTAAATATTTGCTCTTTACTTTGAATCAACCTACAAATGAATACCTCAATATATGATTATAATGCTAATCCTGAAGAATTCTTCAATATAATTATAATTATAGTGCTAAAATCCTAGTATATCAATGAGATCACAGTACAGGTCAACAGATAGAAAATTTTATGCTAAAAAATTATGGTCGTAATATTCAAACTAAACAATTATGGGTGTCATTTTCAAATTATCAAAACATACATAGTAAACATATAGAAGAGGTCATCTAACATCTCCAAAATCCCCATCTCCCTGCTAAACAAATTTGTTGCCGGCAAATTAATACATAATTTTACCTTTCTTTTAAAAGGTCTTAATCGACTCAAAATTAATTAATTAAATGCAGGCTCTACTCAAGCTTATTCGGAGAGTTAAATTTTTCATCATCATAGTTGTCTTCAACACATGAAAGGAATTAGTCGTAGGCTCAGAACACACTTCTATATATTGATTTTGTAAATCATGCATTAAGAATGTGTCTAGGGCTGCATTATTATGCCGCGCCAACTAGTTGTAACTTATTAGCTTGTTAGGTAGTGCATATCATCATTGCCTAGACCAACACACAAAAACGGCCATGGGCCCTCTTGTGATATACCAAAAATAGCTGTGAATAGCTTTCCTTATCATGAGAAGAGATCATATTGACTGATAAAAATACACCTCTACAATATATATACAGTAGAGGCCATATTGACTCTTTTTTCATAGTGAAACTTCAAATAAGAAAACGAAATGTAATTTGAAACTGAGAATATATAGAGTTAGTCTATTATGAGATCGTGAGATGGGCTCCTTATCGTGAGCGGGAGCTACCAGCCATCCGATCTAGTTTGATTCAGATCGAATGGCTGAGATCAGATCCCGTTCTCCATCATGTTTTGTTGAGGGTAAAATGGTCATTTACCCCCTCTCCTTATCTTTTGGCATGCTGGCTCTCAACTCACTCCCGCTCTCTCTTCGATCGTAAAAAACCCTAGTCTCCTCTCCTTTTCTTACTCTCGCGCTCTCAGGCTCAGAACACACTTTTATATATTGATTTTGTAAATCAAGCATTAAGAATGTGTCTAGGGCTGCATTATTATGCCGCGCCAACTAGTTGTAACTTATTAGCTTGTTAGGTAGTGCATATCATCATTGCCTAGACCAACACACAAAAACGGCCATGGGCCCTCTTTTGATATACCAAAAATAGCTGTGAATACCTCTTCTTATCATGAGAAGAGATCATATTGAGTGATAAAAATACACCTCTACAATATATATACAGTAGAGGCCATAGTGATAATGCATGACAAAAATGGAGCCCATAATGCATAACATGATATGCCAAGCCTAAGGGTTGCATAATAAGAAACAGAATAATTACTTCACGGCTGCAGTTAAACAAGTGCCCCAATCACCCGTTATGAATTCATTGAATTGAATAACAACCAGTGACTCAATTTCTCATAGTGAAACTTGAAATAAGAAAACGAAATGTAATTTGAAAGTGAGAATACCTGAGAATACCTGATAAGAATGATTGCTATTCGAATCGCTGAGGAATCGAATACCCTAATCGTAAGCTGGGTTTGACGTCGAAGATAGAGAGAGAGCCTCGCAACCCTAATAGGGATTTGGGTCTTCGATCGCAGATCGAGAGAAAGAGACCACTGAGACTAGCGAATTTGGGGGCTAGGGTTTCGCGCCGAAGAAGGTGACAGAATCCAGGAAAATAGAAATCGAAATCGTTCTTCGACGGAAAGAGAGAGAGAGAGAGAATCGAAGATGCTCAGTATGGTTTCTCGTCGAAGAGAGAGAGAGGACACCCCGATCGTAAGCTGAAGTCGAGAGAAAGATCGATAGAGATAAGAATGGGGGTTTCTCTCCAACGATTAGGGTTTCATCGAAGAAGGAGAGCGCGGGAGTAAGGAAAGGAGAGGAGGCTAGGGTTTCTTACGATCGAAGAAAGAGCGGGATTTGAGTTGCTAGGGTTTCTTACGATCGAAGAGAGAGCGGGAGTGAGATGGGAGACAGGAAGCCAAAAGATAAGGAGATGGGGAAAATGACCATTTTACCCTCAACAAAACAAGATGGAGAACGGGATCTGATCTCAGCCATTCGATCTGAATCGCTCTAGATCGGATGGCTGAGATCTCCAGCTCCCGATAAGGAGCCCAGCTTCCCAGCTCTTAATAGACTTATATATATATATATATATATATATATATATATATATATAGACAAACTTCAGTTGTGCACCACCCATGGTGCACACGACGTGTGCACTCCGCCTTCGGGCATTCATATCGACGATTTGAACCCTTCACATTGATCTACACATCTAAATTAGTCTAAATATGTAAAATCAAGTCATTTGAAATTCATTTGCCCATCCATCATATCATTATAATAAAAAAATATTCAGTTGTACAATTTTGTAACACTCATGAGCTAATGAATTTCAAATGAATTGATTTTACATTTTAGATTAATTTAAATGTGTACATCAATGTGAATGGTTCGGATCGTTGATATGAACGCCCAAAGGCCGAGTGCACACTCCGTGTGCACCATGGATGGTGCACAACAGAAGGTGACTTGTATATATATATACTCTTAAGTATGGGGTGTTACACCGCTTCTGTACCGCCCCTAATTCCCTATACTGGAAACTCGTGACACAATCCAGAATCTTACTTCAAATGAGTTCATAAGACAAAAATACACAGGAAATTAAAAAATTTTATTGCCACAAATTCTATTACAATGTACAAAATGTTCAACATGAAACTTTACATCTTGAATTTACATCAATAATTTACATATTACAATTGATCAATAATCTTTACTCGGATGTTCAACATATAGCTCGAGTTCCCAGCACCACGGTCAGCAATCTTGCAACTAAAAAATCTATGGGCACGTCAGTTGAATGTAACTGACGCAAAGCAGATGAAACCAGCGACTTCAGAACCTCAACAACCAATATATTTGTTGCAAAAGAAAACTTTGAATTAAGCCATAAGTGTCGGTGTATGTCATGCCCTAGAGTCTAATGCACAATTCCAAATGCACACAATGCACTTACTCTAATGCAATTCATTTGGAAATGTATGCATCTCATACTATATACTTTCCCAAATACCACTTCATCATAAACGTATGAATTCCATACCACATACTTTCCAAAAAGTTCGTAGTCTCCAAATCACAGGGTTACAAGGTCTTACTGTAAATCTCTTATAAGAAGTAACCTCTTATAAGAGGCAAAAAAAAGAACAGTACCTTAGTCTTTAATGTTAGTAGGAATGATTTTTATCTAGTAGAAAGATACCTCAAACAAACCATTGCATTAGTTAGTTCTTCCTCAAGGTCTCCCATTTTTGTTTATGCTTAGACTATATCCGGGGATAGCTTCGGTTGAACCAGATCTGATCAGTTGCTACCATCCGAAAGCAGGAATGCGGTTCCTTTTGGCTTATGCTTGCTTCGTGGTTCTCTTACCAAGTGAGGGTGGCCTGTATGTTGTTCCCATGTCTATGGGTGCCAAGTCTATCTTGCCTTATTCTGATGCACGATGTGACTCAAATACATTGATTATCTTCAAGAGACCTCTCACTCTTTGAACAAAAAGGAATGGTGATTTTGCAATTCACCATTAACATCGAAAACTGATCTGCTATTCAGCTATTGTGTTCAAATTCTAACAAATCCAGTTCTTCCACTGTATATTCCGAGCCGGACAAAAGAAGTTGCAGTTGGTAGCCGGCTATATACACACAAAAATTGCGGTCTATACACGAAATGCATCCATCAATTATCTTGCAATGTACCCAAAACAAAAAAAATATGTGAAACTCTGTTTGCAACCGTTCCTTCTAGATAATTAACTAAGATTATATGTACTAGGGAAGGATTGCATTATAGGCATAAAAACTGCATCAGAAATGACAACTGAAACACAATATATTGATGACAGTAGGAGATATAAACTGAAGGCTCCTGCCTGATCATTCTACATAGGTAAAACCACCACCTATCAAATGTACAAAAATAAATGAAGTTAATTCAGCACCTTTAGACTACAAGGTCATCTTCCGCATGCAAGGAATGAGATAATGGTACATAGTTCAGTCATCCTTTAATTTCTTTAGCAGTTTGCTCGCCCATCGCCTTACCCGCCGTTTTAGAGTGAACCCGACAACCAAACCAACCACAAAGCTGATAGCACACAACTTGGAACATGTCCATAGAGATACCGTTCGCCTGCATACACAACAAACTATTTTACCAGAAATCGCTGAATACCCTATGATCAGCATTTTGGATCACATGTACCACAATGTGGCAGACACGACAATTTATATCACTGTGGATGTAGTTTAATATGATATATCTTCAGGTTTATACATAATATATGAACAAAAGATACAAAACTGTTATATCTAAAGGAACACAGGATTTAAATTTGTAGTTACAAATAGCTTTGGCACTATAAATATAGAGGAATGCTCCATTGTAAACGCTATTGTGGCGTGCAAACCACCTTTGAAACAACTGCTTAGGTGGTGGTTTGCACGCATTTGTACAATATTTAGCGTTTGCAATGGAGCCTTCCTTATATATATATAGAGAGAGAGAGAGAGGGAGGGGGGAGGAGCCATCCAATGAGAAACACTAATTTTGACCATTAGATACAAGGTAAATGAAAAGGATGGCTCTAATATATTTGAATACGTTAACTTAAAACCCCGTTTTTTTACTCTTTTGTTCACTTTCGAACCCCCCCCCCCCCCCCCCCCCCCTCCTCCTCTCAGAAAACCATGGGGTTTTTTGCCTTCTCCCTAGATCATCCCAAGAACGCTTTCTCAATTTCATGCTCTCTGCTCTGTTCCCTCCCTCTTTCTCTTCTCGTTTATTGTTTCCTCACTCCACGCCATCCTATCTTTCTTTACACCTTCTCCCTCTCTCTTCTTGCTGGAGCCGTAACTCTCCTTTCTCTCTGCGCGCCATCTCTTCTCTCGTTTTCTTTTTCTTTATACTCGAGAACTAGGGTTCTCACCCAAAGGTGGGAGAACATCCTAGCCTCTTAGCCATCTGTGCATCTTTAGAACAGTTGCAAGCTAAATTTATTTTAAACTATAATATATTAGGAATAGTGTTCATAACTAAAATTATTTCACATGTCAGACTTGTCTTATAGTACCAAAAGGCCATTGGCAGAATATGTGATAGATTTTAAACTTCAATAAAGAACTAATCTTATTATTGTCAAAGGGTCTAAGAATTTTTATCTGAAAACAATTTTGGTTGGATTAGCCATAATTTTTATCTCAATGATTGACTTCCTGGTTTTTTAGATTTGATATAGCTTATACTAATCCAATTTTTCCTGTTTTCGCAAATTACATTATTTCATAACCATGAGTTTGTTGGTTTGGTTTGCAACTTGGTTTTTTTTACCCCAATATTGGCGAATAAAGAGAGAACGTGGGATGGCGTGAATAGAGAGAACTAGCGTTTCTTTTAGGGTTTTTTTGTTAATCTAGCATTTCTTTTAGTTAAGATAGAAGTAGCGTTGAATAAGAAGAAAATATAAGAAATAAAACACCAAGATTAATCTGTAGTGGGGGGGGAGGAGGCGAGAAGCTGAACCGATAGATAAAAAAACCGGAGTTTTGCTTTCTTGACTTTTAGTTTAGATTAATTCAATAAGAGTCATACATCAAATTCAACTTATATCTAATGGTCAAAATTAGTATTTCTCATTTTCTCATTTAAGAAGTCTTTCTCATTAGATTGCTCCTATATATATATATATATATATATATATATATATATATATATATATATGAAGTGTTTGGGAAAGCTTCGGTTGTGCACTCCTCTAGTGCACACGGTGTGTGCACTAGGCTTTCGGGCGTTCATATCGACGATCCGAACCGTTCACATTGATCTACACATCTAAATTAGTCTAAATATATAAAATCAAATCATTTGAAATTCATTTACCCATCCATCATGTGACTATAAAAAACAATGATTTTCAGCCATACAATTTTGTAACACTTCAATGGATGGGTAAATGAATTTCAAATGATTTGATTTTACATATTTAGACTAATTTAGATGTGTAGATCAATGTGAACGGTTCGGATCGTCGATATGAACGCCCGAAGGCCTAGTGTACACGCCATGTGCACTAGAGGTAATGTACAACTGAAGCTTTCCCTGAAGTGTTTTGCTAACATCTGAAGTGGCCTTAGGTCACTCGCTTAACATTAAATTCTAAGAATTAAATAATTATTAGTGAACTTTTGCTCTTTTATAACCTTTTGCATTCACAAATACATAAAAGCATTTGTTGTGATTCTTGTTATTTTCTTTTTCTTTTTTTTTCTTTTTTTTTGGTGAAAACCCTGAGAATTGCATGAAAAGTGAGCTACTTAATTTAAAATTTAATGCTATACAAGGAGAGAGTACCCTAAGGCAATCATTAGCATACACAATATAATAAAAGCGCTAGCACTTCCATGAGAGGCTTTATATTTTGAAACGGCTTCATAATGGTTTCGTTATCAATATTACTCAACAGTATTTCTCAATATATACAAGTAGAGTGAAATGCATCAATGAAGAGAAACAATCATATGATTCAAAGAAAGGGAGAGTGATAGGGATTCAATAAAATTGTAAATATTCAATTATCTAAAATTAATTAGGCCCTTCTGAACATATTTTTGCATGTTTCTGGACTTCTAGCGTAGGGCATAAATAAAATGCGGAAGAAACTTCAAAAAGAATTTAGCAAGATCAACATAAAAAAATACCTACTGCCACACATACCATTGAATTCAATAAGTATTGTAACGCGATCGACAAAGGTTCTCAAATGACATCAGTTATGGAGCAAAATAATCAAGAAGGATGTTAGGCATAGAAGTAAAACAGGTTCTCAAATGACATCAGTTATGGAGCACAAGAATCAAGAAGGATGTTAGGCATAGAAGTAAAGCAGGTTGGTTAAAAATGACGAAATGCAACAGGAGTTTTGTGCAACTGAAAGATACACTTTTAAATTGAACGAAAAAATTTACAAGATAACTAGACGACCACGACAACCACACAACCAACCGTAGTTTATGCATTAGAGGGTTAACCGGTTAGGAAACGACATGTTAAAAAAATGTGTAGCCGAATGAGGATGCTAAGGTACACAATAAAAGACAAAATAAGAAATGAATGTATATGGAAGAAAGTAGGGACTACCCCAACTAAATATAAAATGTGGACGAACCGATTAAGGCAATTTGGACACAAACAATGAAGACTGATAACTGGCCCAATTAAAAAAAATCATACGATGGTAGTAAGGGAACTAAAAGGATTGATAGACCCAAATGAACTATGCTTTAAGCCATTAATAGAGATTTGAAAATTGTTAATTTGACGAAGGAGGTAGCATTCAATAGAGTTGAGTTGAACAAAAGGACTATGCAGGCAACCCAAACATTTTGGGACATGTTAAAATGTTGACAAAGCAGGTAGCTGCCCCTAACATATAACTACACAAACCAACATGCTTACAATGATCACATGCAACACGATCACGACAATTGGTTTTTTGCTTCAATTGACATAAACCTTTCGAAGCAATAGTAGGATGACCTAAAAGAGATTTTCGTTAGGTCGAGTCAACAATAAATGCATATAGTAGGAACTCAAGGTGGTAATTTCTTGTTGTTTTACTACTGCAATATTAATGAGTATATTTTCCCTAGCGAGGGAAGGGGGTACAATTGAAATAAATCTTTCGAAGCAATAATAGGATGACCTAAAAGAGATTTTTGTTAGGTCAAGTCAGCAATAAATGCATATCGTAGGAACTCAAGTGATAATTCCTTGTTGTTTTACTTCCTGCAATATTATAATGAGTATATTTTCCCTAGCGAGGGAAAGGGGCTCATTAGGAGTGAGCACGGTTCAGTCTTGCAACCGAACCGTCCAAAATTCTGACACCGAACCCGACCCAGTTAAACCATGAAACCGGATCAAACCGACCCAATTTCTTCTTGAACCGCAATCAACCGAACCGGTTGATTTGCAGTTAGGTTCGGTTTTTAGTCGGTTAATTCTCAGACCAAAGAAATAAAGTAAAGGAGAGAGAGAGTCGGAGAGAGAAACGGGTGGCAGATTTCAAAGGTAAAGCGGCGGCGGCAGCGGCGCTAAGGTTGGGATCTTGAATATCTTGAGTCTTGACAATGATAAGCAGATGAGGAAAATTAGATCTTGGGGAAAACAGAAAATTAGATTCGGGAAAAGAAATGGAAGCATTTAGAATTCTAGTCTCGATTTTTGTTTAAGGGTAACAGATCTTTAATTCAGACCCGTTTAACTCATTGTCGGTGGATTGTGGATTTAAGTTCAGTAGTTAGTAATATGTATACAGATAATATATTTAACAGATCCAGAAGGTTCATGGTTATTGACCACTTTAACCGACCCAACCTGAACTAAGTTTTAGAAATCGGTATCCGACTCGACCCGCTAATTTTAGGAAAACTCTTAACCGAAACCCGACCCATTATACCGCAGATCCAAACCGTTTGGATCGGTTCAGGTCGGTTTTGCGGTTTCTACCATTTACTGCTCACCCCTAGGGTTCTTAAGGAGAATTTACCACAGGGTAAAATTCAGTAGTCCCCATGAGAAACTGCATAACCTTTTAAATTTGATCACAATTGACAAGAGAATTTAATGTTCCGCAATTGCAAGGTGGTATGGAAATACAGGATGCAAGCTCATCCTACAGGCTTTCCAAGTTGTTAAAATATGATGCATTACTTTGAGCAAATAGATCTCTCTATTTGAAAGATCCTTGAAGCATTACTTTGGAAAAAAATTCCTAAATTATAGTATAAAGAGGCATGATTCGGTTCCGGAACGGACCCGTTTATAACACTACTATTTTAGAAGTTAGAGTCATACTCATAGATCAACTCCAAGAAGGATAATTCTCCCCAGTGTTATCCAGGATGGAACAAGGGTGGTACCTGGATCATCATAGTGGTGAAGATAAAGGTTACCTAAATCCCTAGTTGGATCAAAGTTGAGGCAGATTGATGAACTTAGTGGCTTGTATGATTAATTCCACTCAAGCAATGAATTCATAGAATAATTGAGTTTTAAATTCAAACTCAGAGATCATAATATGGTGGAGAATTGTAATGCTCTCATAAAATGAGAAAAGTTCAAGAATAGTGAAATGAAAGAACAACAAATTAGTGAATCACATGGATTGTAATATTGAAATAAGATAGCATTGGAATATATTTCAAACAATATATAGACATCTTGGCTCCTTATAGGAGATAGGAAAGAGACATACACTAGAGTATCTCACAACTAAACTAGAGTAGCCCACTACTAGATACTTATTTGCAACAAATTAAATAAATAGATGGCTATAGGGTGACTTGTTGGTGGCTTATTGGTTTCTAGCTCCAAGCTAAGGAGGTTACATGCCTTGCCAACATTTTAACAAGGCTAAATTTGAAAAAACACCCCCCAACTATATGTGTTTTTAATAAAACACCACTCAACAAATTTGTCTTCAAAATAACACCCTTCAACTTTTTCCAAAAAACAACCCTCAAAATGCATTAGAGTTGAGGGGGGTTTTCAATGACCGATGAAAATTCAAGGGTGTTTTTATATCACAAGTTCAAGGGTGTTTTTTTTATCACTAATATAGTTCTGGGTATTTTTTTCAAACAAAAACTAGATTGAGAAAAAAGTTGAGTGGTGTTATTTCAAAAAAAAAGTTGATGGGTGTTTTATCAGAAACACATGGTTGAGAGGTGTTTTTTTTTTCAAATTTAGCCTTTTAACAATTGCGGAGAAGAAGTGTATAAATGGAAACTTCTTCATCTTATAAGATTGTTGTCCCTTCAAACATAGCTATTTGGATGAAGAAGTGTACATGAAGCTTCCGCCTAGCTATCACAAAATATGGGGGAATCTTATTTGTCAATTACACTACACAATCTCATTATGGACTTCAACAAGCATCATCGCAAGATTGGTTATCTAAATTCTCCAATGCCATAGAAGCAGCTGCTTATTGCCAACCTAAAGGCGAGTATTCATTATTCGTCCATGCAACTAGAAAAACCTTCACTACGGTTTTAGTCTATTTTGATGATATTATTATCAGTGGAAACAATGTGGCAAAGATATCTATACTTAAATCTTTTCTGCATCAAAAATCTCAGGTCAAAGATTTGTGTCCTCTCAAAAAAAAATAAAGAATTGAAGTTGCTCGTTCTAAGCAAAGCATATGCATTACGCAACACAAATACACTAATTTTTGGTGCAAAACCTTGTTTTTTTAGAAAAGGAAGAAAAACTACTCTTCCAAGAAAAGAAAAAAGTAAAGAACTTAATAAAATAGCATAGAATACACAAACCAGTGCAAAACTCACGAAAATAATACAAAACTCACAAGAACAATACAAAAATCACATGAACGGTACAAAAATAAAAGGAATGATAGAAAACACACAAAAATTATATAAATAACGAATTTGGAGAAGAGACTTTGTTGACTGAGTTCTTGTTTACCAGCAATTGCTTGATTAGGGTTTATGTACATTTTCCTATAAACTTTTAGTACTTTAGAAATATATTATATACTTCTCATTAGATACTTGTGAGTCTTTCAATTAGGTCTTTAAGGTTAAGGATTCATGTTAGTAATGGTTATATTATGATAACTATGTTGTAGGTCATGTAGGCAAAGTGTTTGATTTATTGCCTAAAAAAAATTATTTAAGAACAACCAATAAATTTTCTAGTTTAAAGGAACTAGCTATAAATTTGTTGTAGTGCTCCTTCCTCCTCTCTCAACATTACTACAGTAATAACAAAATTTTTAAAAGTAATACTTATATAATATCAATTAAGCAAGCTACGCACGCGGTTCTTGACATGTTGATGATGGAGTTGGAGCTTCTGTGGGTGAAATAAATGATGTGACAATTTTTCTAGGATTCTATCAAGTTTTTAAATATCAGATGTTGGTGTTGTATCAGCCCTTGAATTTTCATGTTGGACATGATATATCGGGGGATATGGCAGGATATCTAATATATTTTGGGCAGTTGTGTAGGGTAAGCTAGGCAGTTAAAATCGGTTTTGGGAACTAATCGGTCTAGGAGCGATTAGTGATTAATCGGTTAATCGGAAGATAATCAGGAATTAAATCGGAAAAATCGTTACATATATAAGATTAAAAAAAGATATATCCTTATTATGTAGCAACCTTAAATCCTAACATAAAACTATTATGAGATTATCAAATATGAATATATAGTTATAGAGAAAAAGAAGAGAGTACTTGGTTTGAGCTGAGTTTGGATCCTGGATGTGGGTCGGGTCGAGTCGGGTTTGCTGGTCGGTTCCATCAAACAAAAATAATCGGGGAGGAGCTGTGCGAGCAACAAAAGGTGATGTAGCAGATGCGGGCCGGGTCAAGTATGCGACCGGACAGAGGGAGCGACGGCGGGTCGGGTTTGGGTTTGCTTGAGGAAAAAAAAAATCAGTTTGGGTTTGGATTTGAATAGAATCAGTTTGGGTTTGAGTTTGGGTTTACGCGAGGAAGAAGAAGAGAGCGGCGATATGTCGAGTTTGGATTTGCGCGAGAACCAGAGGGAATTTGAATATTGAATTTGGATTTTGGATTTGGGCCGGATTGAGCCCAAATAATGCAAATGAGCATGAAAATTAGAGGAGATGATTTAATCGGTTAATCGGCCACTTAAAATCGGCCGATTAACCACTAATCGGCCGATTATTTCCGATTAAATTGGTAACAATTGAAACATTATAAATCGCTAAAAAATAATCGTTTGGCCTCCGATTAGCGATTAATCGGGAATTAATGGGGCGTAATCAGGAATTTTAACTGCTTAGCGGGTAAGGGTACAGAAGTATATCCGAAATATAACCAACATAATGTTTACATACAAAATATTATCACATATATTATATAACTAAAACAAATAATACAAAATCAAATGTAATAGGAATGCACATTGCACATATATTTCATACATGAAGCACAACATACCAAGGTTCTAATGCCAGAAATCATAGTTGTATTGATTAATCTTTTTATTTTATGTTGGATGGTTGAATGTTTAGGACATATTATAAATATCAAAATGTCATTATGGTTAAATATATTTTTATGACCTAAATATGTCTAAATAACCTTTTGATGAGATTCACTTCACGATATGGATTGGGTAAATCAAGGATCGGTTTGAACCCAGTTCTCCAACATAAAGATTTTTAGTGTAATCAATTTCATGTTATTGGGCCAATACAGGAAGGAACTCTAGAAAAACTAAAATCTTAAATATCATGTGTTAGGTGACTTTTAGAACATGTAACTCAACATGTTGGGGGATATGTTAGGAAATATTTCGTGGGAAATATTGGATACAACCCGATATGTCAGGGACAATTTCTCAAAAAGGACAAATTTAAAATAGCATAACGGTGTCGATTACCATTCAAAAATGACATATCAGAGGATATATCGGATATGTCGAGGACATTTAAAATAGTAATTTCTATTAATAATGTTATTTGCTAATTTTTCTGTATCAATAAGAATATGGAATAGAGCAAAGCAATGGAGAAAGGAGATGTCACTCGCTTTTCTCATCTATTAGATGCTAAAATTCATCACATGAACTCTTTCCTTAGTTGATGCTAAAATTCATCACATGAACTCTTTCCTTAGTTGTATCGGACGATTTACATGAGTGACTACTTATCCGCCTCTTCCAACAAATTTGGTAATTATTATAAAAAATTGTGTAAGTGAATGGCCAGAAAAACCTTCTAATCTACTCAAAACTTGTGTCCATCTGCACACACTATTTTGACTTTTATTTGCGCTACTTTCAACTTGTGTCCGCACTACCTTATACTTAGAAGACATTTTTGTATTAGTCTAGGCACACTTATTTTAGAGTGAATACGTGAAACATGTTTGTATGAATTCACTAAGATGTAACCATTTTATTAATGTCTATATAATTGTTGTTAGGCACAAATGGCTCAAGCAAAAGATAAAGAGCAGGTAACTATAAGGACACCCTACATAAATTGAGGGCAAGGAAACCTCCTAACAAAGTTGAAATGTCTAGTGTGAAAGACGAAAGGAATAAACCAGTGAGAAAGCATTCTAAAATAAAAGGTAAAGACGCCAAATGCTTTCCTTCAAAAATAAGAGATTTTTTTTTTGGAAGTATTTAGAAAATGGCTTTGACAATTTGGAAACAAATAGTCTTAAAAAGCTTTTTCATGAGACACCATTTGGATCCTTTATTGACACTCAAAAGCTCGTTCTTCAGCAAGGTTTATTGGATGCCATCCTCAGGATTTGGATAAAAAAAGGAAAAGATATTCTTATTGCAGGAAAGACGATTACAATCATAGTTGAAGTAGTTGTTGTGTTGTTGGGGGTTAGAGGTCATGGGAGTACAGTTAGAGTTGATATACCAACTAGGAGCCTAAAGATAGAAGGATGCTTCAAGAATAAACAGCATGACTCAAAAAATATTTGGAGACTGCTAAGATCAAGCTAAAGGAAAAAAAGAGAAAAACTGAACAAGACTAAGAGATATTAAATACTTTGTGTTATATTTATTTTGTACTCTATTCTTTCCCAACACAATGCACACAGTTTCAAGAAGACTAATCCACTATGCTTACGAAGTAAACAAACTTGATAATTATAATTGGGCCCAAGCAATATACAATGCACTAACGGAAAAGAAATAAATTGCCCATGACAAAATATTTAGGTTTGAATTGTTTGTTGGCCCACCGTCGTCAAATAGCTGGTCAGACGGGTTGAACTCGACAATTTAGGTTTTCAGTCTTTCTTTTCCCGACCAGTGAAGTGAGCCAGTTCACATGAGACAATCGGCAGTGGCTAGGCCGGTCGTCAATACCTGGTTTCGTAACCTAATCTATATTGTTGTGGTTTTTTTCCTTCTCTATTAGCTAACGAGCTAGTTGCCTTCCTTCTTTTAACTACGAGCTATCTCTTTCAACGAGAAAACTCCAGTGCGCGCTAGCGCATCCATTTCTCAACTGGTCTCGAGTAATTGAGTCAGACCTCTCAACGATAGTTGTGGCCAACCATAGTCGAGTGGCCCAAGAAGGTAATTGAGAGTCTGGTAAACGGTTTTATTTTGCAAAGCAAGTCAGAGATTTGCTCAATTGTCGTAGTAGTAGTACAGCTCCTTCCATGAACATGACTATTTTGACTCATGGTCTTTCCCTTATAACAACAATTTTTTTCCGAACCAACTGAAAAAAGGAAGCCATCTGAATCTGACATCCTGATATCATTACCTACCCTTTTTGGTTGAGCCGTTGAAGCTCTTCGGTCTAGCTCTCATTAACCTTGACATCGGTCTAAAATCAGAAGTTTTGGCATTGAGCTTCTCTTTGACTGAGAATGGGTCAGCATGTATAAATACTTTGTCATGAACAATTTCTATTTCTTTCATAAGTGCATCGTATATTACTTGGGCCCAATTAAATTTATCAAGTTCGTTTACTTCGTAAGCATATTATATTAGTCTTCTTCAAACTTTGTGCATTGTCTTTGGAAGAACATAGTACAAAATAAATACATCACAAAGTCTCTTTAATATCTCGCAGTCTTATTCAGGTTTTTTTCCTTTAACTTGAGAATCTCATTCTCTATTCTTTTTTGAGTCATTCTATGTTTATTCTTGAAAAAACATTTCATCTTGAGGTTCCTAGTTGGCTTATCAACGCTTAACTCTCCTCTCATAACCTCTAACCCCCCAACAACACGGCGCATACTTCAACTGTGATTGTAATCATCCATTCTACTATATTTCTACAGTAATAATGTCTTTTGCTCTTGTGATCTCTAATTTCAAGGATAGCATTCAATAAATTTTGCTGAAGAACGAGCTTTTGAATGTCAAAAAGAAGACCAACTAGCTTCTCATCAAAAAGCTTTTTAAGTCTATCTATCTCCAAGTCATCAAGCCATTTTCTAAACACTTCAAACAAAATGTCTAAGCACTTCAAACAAACTTGCCTTTGCTTTAGAAGCTTTCTCACAGATTTCTTCTTTTTTTCCTTTCACACTAGACCTTTCAACTTTGCTATAAGGTTTTCTTGCCCTCTATTTATATACAGGTGTCTTTTTAAGTTGCTCGCTCTTTATCTTTTGTTCAAGTCATTTGGACCTAACAAAAATATATATATACATACATATAAAATGACTACATATAAGTTGCCCGCTTTTTTCTCAACTACGCAATTTAGATGTGTCCTATCCATATTCGATTATCTTAAATTGTGATAATTAATCTACTTACGCATTGCCTCTAAACCATATTTTATGATCATAAAAAGCACATATATATAGCTTCACAAATCAAAGAAAATGTAGTCCAGTTTACTTTGCATCAAGTACCATCCCCAACCACTCACCAAATTGCCAATTGTTCACAAAACCCTTGGGGCAACTTCTACTTTTCCATCTTTCCAAAATGTATTATTGATACTCATACTCCAACTTGAGAAGGTCTTAAAATGTTGACAAGGCAAGTAGCCACCCCAATGTTTAGCTACACAAACCAACAAGCTACCATACATACATCCTATGCATTTAACTTCTTCGACAAAAATGTATCTAGTTGTGAAGGTACTCTTGCTTATGTCTCCTTCCCAGCTTCTGTAAGAAGGCACGGTATGTATGCTTGTTTTCCCATATTAGAATGTCGTCTAATTTTAATATTATAATCCATATAATTATCTTCCTCTCTCACTTCACTACCTTGAAAAAAAATTCACCTAATGCTTCTTTGTCGTCGTTGTAGTTGTAGTCACGAGCCCAAGGCTCCATGCATAATTGTAAACAATATTTACACCAAACTCTCAGCTTGCCATCAGTCCTCTCTTAAATTGTTCAATTGATCAAACCCAAGTCCCAAAATAGCAAAGATTCGACTTCAACCTAAATCAGGGTTTTTCTATTGTTCTTGATTAATAGCTATGTTTTTTGTTTGAGGCTTATAAACTAAACTAGACAAATAAATACCTCAGTAATTAACCAACAATAACCAAATAGGACAACAGAAAATATTTAAAAGGGATCAAAATAGAAGTAAGTACCCTGGATAGGCACGAATCAGAATCCGAGATTGATCGGTTGGAAGTTGAGCATCCTGCAAGGCGTCCCCATTAGAGCTCGATTCATTCGGTAGAGAACGGAATCCGATCTTAAATTTGTCCATGGTAATCGTGTGGATTGAGGCGGGATTTAGGGTTTTAAAGGGGTTGGGGGTTTAGAGCACCGCTTTAGGCCCAATAAATAGAGGGTAGGAAAGAGAAGTCACAGGTAGCACTGATACGAAAACCCGAAACCCGGATCCGAACCGGACCCGATTTAGACCCGGCATTGGACTGGAACCGATCCGGTCTAATACAGGTCGGGTCCGGGTCCAAAATTTAGACATGTTGCTTGTTTCGATCGGGTCCATGTCCTTTCTAAATTGACCCAACCCGGACCCGGATCCGAATAAAAAAAAGAGAATAACTGTTTAAAACAGACCCGATCCGAACCCGTTAGCACTTTTCAATAAAATTAAAATACAGAAAAACATAGGGCTTTTAATCTTCCTCTTCTTTCCGACCCGACCCGACTCCTCTCTCTGTCTCTCTTCGCCTCTCTATTTCCCCCAAAATCTGGGGTTACTTAGCGCGCCGTCTCCCCCATTATCCTCTATTTTTTGATCCATTCATAATTTTCACAGCTCAGCCTCTCACTAAAATTCTCCTTCCATTGCTGTCCTTCGAAGACCCAAGTGTCCATGTTGCTGCTAATTTTGGTGTGGGAGCAAACTAATGAATCTGTGGACTCTTTTTGGAAACAATAAAACAAAGTTGTTGACCTTCACTGACGTTTGATTAGTTTCTTGCTGCTGTCGTTGACCTGCAAAAAAGTTCGATACACCGGGATGGATCCCGGCGACGAACCCTCCGACGCTCTTGTCAGTAATCATGAAGATTATAAAAGAGCTTTATGTGGAAAAAGATTGATTACCTTGTTACGGTGGGGAGAGGGGGGTATTTATAGTCGCCTTAGGGACCCGTTTCGATATAAGGATTTATCTTCCTTCCCGGTGTTTTTGGATAAGATGTAGAGTTTAAATCGTTTCATAGGAATAACCATGAATTTGAATTACTCTTTAAATATCCGGGGCTGGTTTGTAGCGGGCTGCTACCCATACCCAATAGGACAGATCCGTTTATGGGTTATTGGGCTTTGAAGAAAGACCCAGTTCCAATTTCAGACCTGTTTGTAGGTGAAATTACCATTTTACCCCTGAGAGCTTTAAGATTCGTGCCCGATTTGAACAGTCCCGATTTAATCCTATTTTTAGCTATATCACGAGCCCCCCACTCCTGAAGACTGAGTTTAACAGCCTTTGAGGAGTAGTTTTGTTGTTCTAATGGCGTACGGAATTTTATCGGAGTCCTCAAGGGAGTTTGGATCTTGCTCGAGGTGTAACGATGTCAATATGAGCTTGTAAAATGCCCAAAATTATTCTTAGATTTTTCTGGATTTTTTGTGATTTTTCCAGATTTTTCTGAATTTTTTCCAATTTTTAAATTATTTTTTGAATTTTTTATTCAATTTCCAAATTTAAATAATTAATTATCGAAAATTTTAAATAATTATTCTAATTTAATAATTATTATTTTCAGAATTTTAAATTTATTTTCCGAATTAATAATTATTTTTAGAATTTTTTATTTAATTTTTTCGATTTTTTATTAATTTTTTGGATTTTTTAAATAATTAATTCAATTAATTAAATAAATAAATAAATTTTACCTGGATTAATCGCGGTGGTTGATCTTGTTCGGGCACGTATCATGAGGCGATGTATTTTTTCCCCTAAAACGATTGGATCATCGTTTGTGCGGCAAAGGCGGCGAGCGCGCATCGAGCGCAGTAAGCAATTGGCGAAAGCTACAGCGATCATTTGCTGCAAGCTCGGCGACGAATGTTGGCGATCGCCGCGAGGAAGGAGCGCGGTGAGAGAGGCTGGCGTAGAGTCCAGAGTTGAGCTTTATGAATCTGTCGAGCATAGCGAAGGTGGGCGCTGGAGCTCGGCATGGGGGGCTCGACGCTGGCGGAGGAAAGCTTCGGCGGAGAAGCTTTCGACAATGACTTGCGAGCTCAGAGACGTCGATGGGTTTGAGTCCGAGGCGGAGCTCGTCGAACGATGGTGTTAGAACTCGTTAATGGCGGTGGTGAGCTCATAAAGGAGGTCGTCGTTCGGCGAAGGAGCTCGACGAGTGGAGCTCGACGATGGAGCTCGACAAGTGGAGCTCGACGATGGGTTCGATGAGGGGAGCTCGAGCTCGTGGGAGCTTGGAGTTGAAGGAGCTCAATTGTGGGGGAGCTCGACTGTGGTTGGGTTTGGAGGTGGTTTGCGATGGAGTGGAGCGCGACAGTGAAGGACTTGGAGAGGAGTGGAAGCTCGGAGTTTGCGAAGGAGCTAGAGTTGGTCGAGGAGCTTGGTCGCCATGGAGGGGCTCGACGAGTCTGGAGCTCGGCGTATGTTCGAGCTGTTCACAATGCTCGGGGCGAGGGGAGGAGGGTGCTCGACTATGGGGACCTCGATCGTGAGCTCGTTGGAGACGATGCTTGGTTTTTGGCAGGAGAATCTGAAGGAGAAGCGGAAGAAGAGGACAGCGGTGGCGTGCTTTCGGGTTTGGGTCCAGACGGGCTCAGTGTAATATCCCGGACGGATATTATAGTGTATAAATTATTATTTTTAAATAAAAATATTTTTTATTAAAATTACTTGGTTTTCTCATTTAAAAAGTTACCTGGACATATACACTAGTATGTATATACAGGTATTGTATCAGTTTTGTGCACTTGTACAAAATCCTGAAAAACGCATTTTTTAGAAAAATGTTCAGAAAATTTCGGGCAGGTATTTAAAATTATTATTTTATTATTATTTTACTTTTATTTTCAGAATTGAAATTTTTTTGGTGGATATCACCTGGTTTTGTTAATAAACATTATCTGTGTATATATACTAGTCTGTATACATCTGTATTGAATCAAATTGGTACTGGAATCTTTCGGGCTAATAATAAAATTTATTTTATTATTATTTTCGGAATTAAATTATTTTTGTACGGATTGAGCGGTTTTACAAACAGAAATTATCGGTATATAGATATATACATACGTATGCGTATTGTACAGATATCGTACGTTTGTACAAATCATATAGTATGTGTTTTGGACAAAAATATCTTATTTTTGTCATGATTAATCAAAATTGGAGGGCTAGGATTTGTTTGGAGACTTAAACCTAGGGTTAAGATTAATTAGGGATACATAAGAGTATTAATATGTGTCTTCTACTAGAAACCTCTTCTCCACCTCACCTCTCCACCTCACCCCCTCCACCTCACTCTATCTTGGCCGGCCAAAATGACCCCAAGGGGATTTGTGCATTTGTGTGGATGTATTTTGCACTCTCCACCCTCATTTCATCTTATAAATACCCTTCCCCTTCACTCCTTGCCTCATTTACAAGAAAAGAGAGAGGGAAAGAGAGGAAAAGAAAGAGAAGAAACCCTAAGTGTTATTCATTTGGGGTTTTTCATTAAGTGTTCTTCATACAAGTTGTACTAGAAAGCTAGGAGGAAGGAGTAGGAAAGCTAGCTAGTCCTTCCTACAAGAATCAAAAGGTGGGGGTTCTTTACTTCTAATTTTAGCTTGTATGCTCTTATTTATTTTTGTATGTAGAAAAGAACCCATCTTTAGGGTTATTTTTGGTTCTATGTGGGTAAAGAACCCATCTTTGATGGTTGTTTGTTGTAGGATAAAAAGAACCCATCTTTATGATTGTGGATGTGTATGTATATATGTTCCTAAATAACTTGGACTATTTTCTAAGCATATAAATGGTTGTAGGTTAAAAAGAACCCATCTTTATGATGTGTTGTTGTGTTTTTATGTATTCCTAAATAACTTGGACTAATTCCTAAGCATAAGCATGTTTGTAGGGATCAAAATGATCCCATGAAAAGATGGATTGGTAGAACTCAACAAGATCACATAAAGATAGAGTATTGAACCTTGCTATGGTTATTGTTGTTATGATGATTATTTTGGACTAATTGGACTAAGATTTGTGCATAAGAACGGTGGGAAATCAAGATGAAGTTATCTCTTTATATTTGTGTTTATTCTTGTCCACTTTTGTTGTATGTGTGTTCTAAAAATGACTTAGACTAAGTATTAAGCATAAGGTGGTTGTAGGGATCAAAAGGATCCCATGAAAGAAATGGATGGTGGAACTTAATTAAAACACACAAAGATTGAATCTTTAACCTTGTATGTTTATTGTTGTTATTACGGTTGTTTGGTTGAACTTAAACTATGTCTTGGACTATAACTATGTGCATATAAAGATTAGTGTAGTAAGAATATTTACTACCCATTCTTGGGGTGTAGACCCATCTAGCTATTTTTAAAGATAAGTTTTGTTGTATGTTGTTCTCTACTTTGTTAAGAAATCTATCTTTGCTAACCCTAGTTCGTAAAAAGTTGCTCTTATTGTATGTAGGAACTTGTAGGATCGAAGAAAAGTAGATTGGAGTATGTAGTAAATTGTAGACTAAATAAATATAGTCTTTGTAATATATAGGACTTGTAATTTTCCTAAAGAAGTAGTCTTTGTAATAATTTATATTAGTATTTTGTAGCATGTCCTAAACTATTCTAGGTTGCTAAAGAACCCATACTTGAGTTGTGTAGTAATCCTAGATTAAAAAGAACCCATTCATGCTCATGAAACCCATGAATTATTCATGCTTGTGGAACCCATGAAGAACATTATGCTTGAGTTACTAACTATTGTAGTAAAGAAACCTACCATGCTTGAGTTTTGTATTCTATGTCAAAAAGAGAACCTATTCATGCTTGTGGAACCCATGAACCCATTCATGCTTATGAACCTATTCATGCTTGGGAAACCCATGAACCCATTCGTACTTGTTCTAGTTTCAAAAAGAATCCATGTACCAGGCTAAAGTTGTATGTGCCAAAGAACCCATCATGCTTGAGATTTGTAGTTGTTCTAGTAAAAGAACCCATCATGCTTAAGTTGTTGTAGTAAAGAAACCCATGTTAAGTTGTGTACCATGCTTGAGTTGTTGTAGTAAGAAACCCATCATGCTTAAGTTGTTGTAGTAAGAAACCCATCATGCTTAAGTTGTATACCATGCTTGAGTCGATTATAGTAAGTATACCATGCTTGAGTTGTTGTAGAAGGAAACCCATGCTTAAATTGTATTCATGCTTGAGTTAAAGAAAGATATCATGCTTGAGTTGTTGTAGTAAAGAAACCCATGTTAAGTCGTATACCATGCTTGAGTTGATTATAGTAAGTATACCATGCTTGAGTTGCTGTAGGTTGATGTAGTAAAGAAACTCATGTTAAGTCGTATACCATGCTTGAGTTGATTATAGTAAGTACACCATGCTTGAGTTGTTGTAGATTGATTATAGTAAGAAACTCATGCTTGAGTTGATTATAGTAAGTATACCATGCTTGAGTTGTTGTAGGTTGATTATAGTAAGAAACCCATGCTTAAGATGATTATAGTAAGTATACCATGTTTGAGTTGTTGTAGAAAGAAACCCATGCTTGAGTTGTTGTAGAAAGAAACCCATGCTTGAGTTGTAGAAAGATACCATGCTTGAGTTGTTGTAGGTTGATTATAGTGAGAAACCCATGCTTGAGTTGATTATAGTAAGTATACCATGCTTGAGTTGTTGTAGGTTGATTATAGTAAGAAACTCATGCTTGAGTTAATTATAGTAAGTATACCATGCTTGAGTTGTAGAAAGATACCATGCTTGAGTTGTTGTAGAAGAAAACCCATGCTTGAATTGTATTCACGCTTGAGTTGTAAAAAGATACCATGCTTGTGTTATTGTAGTAGTTCTAGTAAAGAACCCATGTTTGAGATGTGTAATTGTTCTAGATTTAAAAGAACCCATGTGTGAGTTTGAATGGTTGTTTTAGATTCAAAAGAATCCATGCGTGTTTAAGTTGTATGTTGTAATGGAACCCATGAGTTTAGCTTGCATGCTAATCCAATGGAACTAATGAAATGAACCCATGTTCCACATTTGCTCTAGTTCGATTTTTAAGAAGAAACCCATGAAACTAGCTCCATGATAGTTCTAGCTTGAATTGGCGAGGAATCCATGCAATTAGGTTCTAGGTGATTCTAACTCAACTTTGAGAAAGAACCCATGAACCTAGTCGTATATTGTCCTAGTTCAAATTTGGGGAAAGAACCCATGAGTTCTAGTTGTATGCGTTTCTAATTGAAATTGGACCATATGATGTGCACATGCTTCATCTTCAATATGTGGTAAATAATGGTTGGAAAAGTCACTAGTATTGTTAGCAAGATAAAAGCTAGCCTAGGGGTCATCGAACATCAAGAATCGCATCTTACCACCTTGGAAACTGTGGATAAATCACTCCTCGAGCACCGACGGATCTTAACTGATGTGGGTTGATCGCGGGCCGAGAGTGTTGACGAGATCTGAGTTAGGGATAGTGATAAGGTCTCATAGTTACCGTAAGGGCCATCGACCATCAAGAATCGCATCTTAACACCTTAGAAACTATGGATAAATCACACATCGAGCACCGATGGATCTTAACTGATGTGGGTTGATCGTGGGCCAAGAATGTTGATGAGATCCGAGTTAGGGGTAGTGATAAGGTCTCATAGTTACCGTAAGGGCCATCGACCATCAAGAATCACACCTTACCTCCTTAGAAACTGTGGATAAATCACACCTCGAGCTCCGACGGATCTTAACTGATGTGGGTTGATCGTGGGCCGAGAATGTTGACGAGATCCAAGTTAGGGGTAATGATGAGTAAGAGAGAGATTTCCGTCACCGGTGTCTTGGATTGATAGGCCATGAGTTGGATCAGGATAATCATAAGAAAGTTATTGAAAAAAACCCCGTGAGACTGTTTGGATTTAGTGACATCGTTAGGGTAGTAATTTATGGCTATTACTACTTAAACTCTACTTATTATCATTTTTCGTCGAAGGGAAAGAGTTGGTGTTAAGGGTGATTCCTTATAATCCGACCTGTCCTATAAGCCGACACTAGGCAGTGTTATTGGGTTGTACCTTCCCGTCAAAGGGATACGTACGGTGCCTTCTCATGAGTTGGGAGCACGGGTTGCGTATCTCGTCTGTTAATTCCTGAAATACCGTGACTTGGGGTGCCACAAGATGCTACGTGCAGTCTTGCGCTTGCGAGACCCCAGGGGTACCACAGGGGATGCTACGTGCTAACCTGTGCTTGCGAGACTCTATGTTCTTTTGGTTTTCGAATGAGGTATGGTACGCTAGGTAATAGTGACAAACACCATCACCACTATATGACTGCAGTAACGGAACTAGATCGTACCTGCAACCTTATTTTTGAGTGAGGTCCGGTATGCCGGGTAGTAGTGGCAAACGAAGACACCAAAATCATACTGCATTGGTGGGACTTGACCCACCTGCAACCTCACAGTCACGTTGTATTATCAGGAACATGATTGTGTATAAAGTAGAATTCATAACGTGGGTTCAAATCTCTATATATGAAGAAACGGCTTGAGATGGGGCATATATAGTATGGGCTGCAGCCTTTTCCAGTTGCAGAGTTGCCAACTTGACCTTGCTGCCTTTAGGGGTCTCCAGCACTTCAAAGATTGTCTCCACTTGACGAATCCAGTTGTCAGCCGCATCAGGGTCTGACTTCCCTTTGAATACAGGTGGTTTCATTCGTTTGAACGATTCCACTAGTTTAATCGCTTCGGCTACCGGATTCACAGGTCCCCTTCCTTGGTTCTGATTCATGGCCACGGCGTTGAGCGTCTGATAGACCCTCGCAAGTTCCGTTTCCAGATCCAGACCTTCACCATTTCTAGCTCCTATTCTAGACATATTCTGATGCAAATTAAATTCGAAGTATAAGACATGAATTTTAAATCAACTTGCATTTCATTGAATTCCAAACTTTATACATTCGAATTGAAAAACATTTCTTGACATCAGAATGAAAATAGTAGAAGCTACAACAGTCTAACTCCTACGGTTCCTCTTCGCTTCTCGAAGTTCTCCCCGTAGTTCATCAACTTCATTCTTCAGCACATTGGTCAGATTCTTCCTCTTCTCGAGTTCCCATACACGATGACTGAGAACAGAAAAGTCATCCTTACGCTTTGCCAGCTGAGCCTCCAATAATCCGACTCTCTCTCGCAGTGTCTCTACCTACCTCTGAAGAGAAGTCACAAGACTATTTGGAACTGGTTCTTCTTCTTCGTCAGAAGAGTCATCAGATGAATCCGGAGGTGGGGTGATCTCTCGGGATTCAGGCCATTCTTCTCCGTCAGAATCTGCTTGCCCTGGGTAGTACTCGTCCTCGGAATCTGCCTGTCCAGGATGGTACTCTTCCTCGATGATATGCCAGTCGCCGTCTCCAGCAGGGTCGAAGTGATCAGCCATCTTAGAAATAGAGAGGAAGAAGCATAAGTCATAGAGCAACACAAATGTAAGTCACTTACATTTAAATCTCTAGACTCAAACACACACTCTAATGTCCACTACTAGGGTGTCGTTCCTTATAAATTTATACAAGTATGGAAGCGTGGCTCTGATACCACTCTGTAACACCCCGAATCCCAAATACAACTGAATTCGAGAGTTCTACAGGATCTTTTCACTTCATTTAGTACAATTTTACAAGAAAATTTGAACTTTTCACTTTACATTAGAGTTTATACAAAATTTTACTCTTTACATTGCACAGCGGAAGTAAAATTTACAACAATTAAATAAATGTACAACAACATTGAATAATCCTTAAGCATCTGTTCCTCTTTAACCTTTATCAAGTCATTACCCTGCATAAAAAACTGTGGGTACGTCAGTTTATTCAACCGACGAACATTATACACGGCCATCCTCTCTATGCCGGAAATAGTATGACTCATTTTCCATATTTAGCAAACACAAACTTGTCACACATCAAACTAAAGGGACTACCCTATTGATGTCGTGTTGTGATTGTGCACTTAATCCTTAATGCAATTATTTATATTACATGACACTAATGCACACTTGTTCGGATTCTATGCATCCCATACTACATAGGTCCGAGGGCAAGCCCTTAATCGTTCTTCATCTTTGTAGGGTTCAATCCCTCGCCATGACTTAATCTACTACTGTGACTACAGTAAGTATCCTAGATGTTTTCTGACCTACGAACTCATGTCTAGGCACCCTGGAGGAAATCCCAACGCACTGACACATGACTCATCATGCAGGCATCATGTGGTAATCAGCTCCTACCATAGACATGACACCACCCGTAGTCTTCAAACATCCCACGAGCGTCGCCACCGGGACGGTACTCTGGAGCAGTATCCTCGCCCTGACTCATCATGGGACAACCTGGGATACGCTCTCGCCGCTGATCCAATGGCCCTCATACTCAATGTTTTTCTCTTACTTTCATCACGTCTTCACTATGTAACTAATCCTTAATTCTAATGAAATAGAATCATGAACAAAATCAAAGCACTAGAGTAAGCCTCTCCACTAAACCGGACTTATTCATTCATTCAAACATGACCAACCTTGGTCTTTCATTTCAAATTTCATTTCATTTCTTTTCAATTGCCGGGAGAGACTTAGCTACTATTTTGTTTCAATTCCAAATTCACAATTTCTAAAGTTGAGCTTTTCCAACTCATCAGTTCACATGTTGATGTGTCATACTCCAAATATTTCTATTTTCCAATCATGATTTCTAAATCGTTCAATAGTCCATAATTATACATTAAATTCAACTATTCATCATGTAACTCATAGAATATTATTTTCACATTAAAAACCACATCACTAGTTATTCAATCAAAGATGAATATTTACACATCATAAATTGTCACACCATTCTCCATTGAGAATAATTCACATCACTTCATATAGTTCCTTTTTATTCGTATTTCTTTTCTAATATTCCACTTTAAGTCTTTTGCAACTTACAATTTTATACAAATGCAAGTGTAGAACTTATAGTTCTAAATTATACTTTTATTCTCTAAACCTACTCCACTTCATGCAAATAATTCTCAAACTATTTTTCATAGACTCCACATATTTTTAAAATAATAAATATATTTTTCCCATATTTTTTTGATCCTTAAAACACCCAAAAAAATTTGTTTTTCCCCCCAACATAAACAACAGCCGAGGCCAAGGATCGAACCAGCGACCACAGGGAACCCAACCGAAAGCACAGCCACTAGGCCGAATGCTTCACGCGCTTATAAGAGAGGTCAAGAGCATTAAGTGCTCTCGGCCAACTGATTTATTTTAAAAGTGTTCGGAACAAAAGAATGGTGTCAACGGGATTCGATCCCTCAACCTTGGAGAATACCCACATATATACTGTAGCGATTAAGAGTGATCCGACCACTCGAGCTATGGGCTCGGGTTGTCACTAGTCCAATTCGAATTTCATTTAAATCAATGCTCTCTGTTATTTCAAATACATCAATGTTCATCAACATCTTACTTCAATTTGCTCTTACTAATATACTGTAAAAATTCCAGATTAATCATTTCCATCATGAATTCTACTCCAGTATATGAAATTAATTTTCTTAATGATTAAACATATTTTTCCCCAATAATTAACACATTTATACCATACAATTTGGTTAATTTGATATACTTCTACTAATGCATTCTTTTTCGACATTTTAATTTCACTAAGCTCTACATCAATTTTCTGCTCTTATTCATTTCACAAACATAACATTTGCATCCTAATTCATTCGTTACAACGTCATAACAAATATTCCATCTTAGCACATAAAGCGACATTGTCAATCTACCAATTTTTGCACATAATTTTTAATGTTAATAACGAAGGTTTCTTTACACAATTCATAGCCATAAACATATCGCATACACTTGAATTTTAATAATAGAAACACATACAATTTGCATATCAACAATTCAATCAATTATAGATCATTTTTCCAATTAAATGTGCACTCTTATTAATCATTTTCATGCATCATTTTTCTAATTAAATCTAGCATGCATTCCTATTTAGAAATAGGGAAAATTTACCCACCTTATTGAAGAAAGTACAACTAGCAACCTCCTAAACGAATGTCCTTGCAAACGAACGATCCTTCTCCTAGAAGCACGCACTCGAGCCTCCAATCACTCCAAAACCGTGAGCTCCCTCTTTGTGATAGCCGGCCTCTCCCTCTTCTTGATTGATGCACAAACCCACACAATCTCTCAATCTTTTAATCACTTGCTAACTACTAGATAATGTATTTTAGACTATAGGTTTGGAAGAATTAATTTGCACAAGAATACTAGCCAAAGGGAGGGGGGTATTTATACTAAAAATCTAGGGAAATGGATGGCTAAGATTGAAGGAGGAGTTAGGAACAAATGGCTATGATTTAAGGAGGAGTTACACTAACTACCCATGATCAAATAACCATCACCCCATGACTCCACTCAAAAATTTCCATTCCCTCCAAAAGATGCAATCCGGCCATGCAAGTGTGCTTGTGCACGTGTACGTGCAATACACGTGCATGCAACTTGGTCTCCATAAAATTTGTACATTAAATTTTATATAAAAATAATCTTTAAATTGTATTCTATATTACAAGTTGTATTTAAAAATAAATTAACTCATGGACTTTAGTTTATGGGCCAAAATAATAATTTTAAAATAAAATAAATGAATTAAATTTTTGGGCTTTAAGAAGAAAAGGCTTTTTTTTGTCTAATTGAAAGAAGGCTTTGTAAAAAAAAAAATTAAAGCACATATTTAAAAATCTATACTCATCATGATGAAAATATTTACCAGAAAAAATATTGCACGTGCACACTACGTGCAAATAAATAATTTTCATTAAATAAAAAATCGGGGCATTACAACACTCCCTCCTTAGAATAGTTCCGTCCCCGGAACTACAGTCAAGAGCAAGAAAAACAAACACCAACAACAAGCACAAGAAAAAAAATACAAAATACAAATCAAGCAAAAAGCTCAGGATAGTCCTTCAACATCCTCTCCTTAGACTCCCAAGTAGCCTCTTCAACCAAATGGTTCCTCCAGACTACCTTGACCATCGGTATCGTCTTATTCCTCAAGACCTTTTCTCGACGATCAACAATCTCAACAGGAGACTCGATGTAATTCAGATCCAACTGCAAACCTTCCGGCACTTCAGGTAAATGATGACTCGGATCTGGAATATAACCTCTCAGCATAGACACATGAAAGACATTGTGCACCTGAGATAACTCTTCCGGTAACTCAAGCCGGTAAGCAGTTTTTCCGATCCTTTTCAATATCTTGTACGGGCCTATAAACCTCGGGGCTAACTTCACGCCTTTGCCAAATCGAACCACACCTTTACTGGGCGATACTTTCAGAAAGACGAAGTCACCGACCTCAAATTCAAGGTCCATTCTCCGGTTGTCTGCATAGCTTTTCTGCCTGCTCTGAGCTTCTACCAACCTTTTCCTGATCAGAACAATCTTCTTAGAAGTTAGCTGCACAAGCTCAGGACCAACCAACTGACACTCCCCAAATTCAAACCAACAAACAGGTGTTCTGCACTTCCTGCCATACAAAACTTCGTACGGCGCCATCCCGATGCTAGTCTGAAAACTGTTGTTGTAGGCAAACTCTACCAAAGGTAAATGCCTTTCCCAACTACCTCTAAAGTCTAGTATACAACACCGAAGCATATCCTCAAGAATACGGTTGACTCTCTCGGTCTGCCCATCGGTTTGCGGGGGAAAAGCAGTGCTGAAATCTGTCTTGGTATCCAAAGCTGTCTGGAGACTCCTCCAGAAATGCGAAGTAAACCGCGCATCTCGATCAGACACAATAGTTGACGGAACACCATGAAGCCTGACGATCTCGCCAACATACAACTCAGCTAACTTGTCTATCGAAGCAGTGAGTTTCATCGCCAAAAAGTGAGCAGACTTGGTTAGTCGATCGACTATAACCCAAATCGCATCATTGCCTCTAGAACTCTTAAGCAATCCCATAATGAAATCCATACTGATGTTATCCCACTTCCATTCCGGAATAGGTAACGGCTGTAGTAGACCTCCGGGTCTCTGATTTTCGGCTTTGACTTGCTGACAAACCTCACACTTCGCCACAAATTCAGCCACATCCCGCTTCAAACCTGACCACCAAAAATGCTGTTTGATGTCTTTGTACATCTTAGTACTCCCAGGATGTACCGACAAAAGAGTAGCATGCGCCTCCTGAAGAATACTCTCTTTCAGGTCCGCCTGATTCGGAACACATAGCCTCTCTCCAAACCACAGCACTCCATCCTTGATTTGAAATACGGGCAACCTGCCAGCACCAACCTGCTCCTTCATCTCCAAGATATCAGCATCAACCTCCTGACTTGCAATGATCCTTCCATTTAAAGTAGGCTGAAGCCTCAACTGAGCTAAAGATGCTCCCAATCCTTGCAAGACAACTTCAATACCTGCTCGATCCAATTCCTCAATCAGATGCATCTGAGTTGTAATCAAGCTGGCTAAACTGCTCTTGCGACTAAGTGCATCGGCAACAACATTAGCTTTCCCATGATGATATTTAATCTCAGGTCGCATGTCCTCAAGCACTTCCAACCATCTTCGCTGCCTCAAATTCAGATCCCTCTACTGATATATGTACTTCAAACTCTTGTGGTCCGTGTACATGTTCAATTTCTCACCGTACACGTAGTGCCTCCATTGCTTTAGGGCAAAGATAATCGCAGCCAACTCCAAATCATGAGTCGGGTAATTCTTCTTATGCGGTCGTAGTTGCCTAGACCCATAAGCGATTACTCTTCCTTCTTGCATTAAGACACAACCAAGCCCACGATGTGAAGCATCGCTATAAACATCATACTCAACACCTACTCTAGGCAAAGCCAAAATAGGTGCAGTAGTCAGTTTCTCTTTCAACTCCTGAAAGCTTGCCTCACATTGCTCAGTCCACTTGAAGTTCACATTCTTCTTGGTCAGTCTAGTAAGCGGCACGGCTATCTGAGCATAACCCTGAATGAACCTCCAGTAGTATCCGGTCATTACAAGAAAACTTCTAACTTCCTTTACTGTAGTAGGCCTAGCCCAATCTCTCACTGCCTCTATCTTCTGAGGGTCAATTGCCACTCCCTCCTTAGAAAGGATGTGACCTAGGAATGCCACTTCAGATTTCCAGAAATCACACTTGAATAACTTAGCATACAACTTCTGCTCTTCCAGCTTCTTCAAAACTGCTGCCAGATGCTCGGTGTGCTCCTCCTCTGACTTGGAGTACACGAGAATATCGTCGATAAACACCACGACGAAAGAATCAATGAATGGCCTCAGAACTCTGTTCATCAAATCCATGAAGATTGCGGGTGCATTCGTCACTCCGAATGGCATAACTAAGAATTCGTAATGCCCATGTCAAGTTCTAATTGCAGTTTTGTGCACATCTTCAGCTTTCACTCGAACTTGGTGATATCCTGATCGAAGATCTATTTTGGAGAATACAGCAGCTCCTTGTAGACGATCGAACAAATCATCAATTCGAGGAATAGGATACTTATTCTGAACAGTGACCTTATTCAGCTCTTGGTAATCGATACACATTCTCATCGATCCATCCTTCTTCTTTACCAAAAGCACTGGTGCTCCCCAAGCTGACGCACTAGGTTGAATAAAGCCTTTCTCCAACAGTTCCTCACTCTGCCGTTTCACATCATCCTGTTCCACTAGAGCCCTCCTATACGGTGCCTTAGAAATGGGTGCACTTCCCGGTTGAACAATGATGCTGAACTCTACATCACGATGTGGGGGTAACCTAGGAAAATCATCCAAGAACACAGTCGGATAGTCCCGAACCACAGGAATCCCTTGCACTTCCACAGGAGTCTCTTCCTTGCAGATAGCTGCCACCAGCCTAGAACACTTCTTCTTTCCTTGGAAAGTGACTTCAGGTCCACCTGGAGCCTTCACTATTACCGTCTTGGTTTTACACTCGATGCTTGCACTGTACACCGACATCCAATCAATGCCAATGATAACATCGACTCCCGAGATAGTTAGCTCGATCAGATCAATGCCAAAGATTCGATCTCCAATCACAATCTCACATTCAGCATAAAACCGATCAGTGGTTAAAGTTTTCCCTGATGGAGTAGCTACTGCTAAGATCTTGCCTGGAAAAATCTTTGGTTCAACTCCCAACACTTTAGCAAATTTAGGAGACACAAAAGTATGAGAGGATCCATTATCGAACAACACAACAGCTTTCATTCTATTAAGGTAAAGTTCTCCTGTTACATAATACACACTCATTACGTAACAGTTCACTAAAAAGCGGGGAAAAGAAATGACATAAACCTCTAAACATATGCCCTCGTACCAGTGATGACATGATCAACCTCATTGGCATCAGCTTCTGTCAAGGCAAATACTCGCCCTGGTTGGTACGGTCTCTTCCCAGTTTGCTGCGTTGGTGCATTGCTATTACCATTCCGTGGCTTGAGACATTGAGATTTGTAATGCCCCGTTTCACCACAGTTGTAGCAAGTTACCGTAGGAGGTCTTACCACATTGTTCCCAGGTCCTCCAGCCACACTAATAGCGTTCGCCCCTGTTGGTTTCAACCTTTGTGCAGATGGTTGTCCCTTGAAATTCCCAGAATGTGCAGGCCTCTTCCCAGACTGCCAGTTGTTCCTCCGGTTCTGAACAACATGAAACTGCTCCAAATCTGCTTCCGTCGCTGCTGCTCTCTTGACCAACTTGTCAAATCTTCTGATACCAAGAGGTATCATCCAGGACCTCAAGCTCGGCCTCAATCCATGCTCGAACTTACGAGCCTTCTTAGCCTCATCCATCACTAGTTCCGGAGCATACCTAGAGAGCTGAGTAAACCTGGTCTCGTACTCTCTTACTGACATGCTACCTTGCTGTAGTGATAGAAACTCCATAGCCTTCTTCTCTTGGACGTCGGAGGGGAAATAGTGACTGCGGAATTCTTCCAAAAATTCCTCCCAGCCAAGAACTATGCCTCCCATGGTCCTCTTCGTCGACTGCCACAAAACAGCCGCATCCTTTTCCAGTTGCAGAGTTGCCAACTTGACCTTGCTGCCTTTAGGGGTCTCCAGCACTTCAAAGAGTCTCCACTTGACGAATCCAGTTGTCAGCCGCATCAGGGTCTGACTTCCCTTTGAATACAGGTGGTTTCATTCGTTTGAACGATTCCACTAGTTTAATCGCTTCGGCTACCGGATTCACAGGTCCCCTTCCTTGATTCTGATTCATGGCCACGGCGTTGAGCGTCTGATAGACCATCGCAAGTTCCGTTTCCAGATCCAGACCTTCACCATTTCTAGCTCCTATTCTAGACATATTCTGATGCAAATTAAATTCGAAGTATAAGACATGAATTTTAAATCAACTTGCATTTCATTGAATTCCAAACTTTATACATTCGAATTGAAAAACATTTCTTGACATCAGAATGAAAATAGTAGAAGCTACAACAGTCTAACTCCTACGGTTCCTCTTCGCTTCTCGAAGTTCTCCCCGTAGTTCATCAACTTCATTCTTCAGCACATTGGTCAGATTCTTCCTCTTCTCGAGTTCCCATACACGATGACTGAGAACAGAAAAGTCGTCCTTACGCTTTGCCAGCTGAGCCTCCAATAATCCGACTCTCTCTCGCAGTGTCTCTACCTACCTCTGAAGAGAAGTCACAAGACTATTTGGAACTGGTTCTTCTTCTTCGTCAGAAGAGTCATCAGATGAATCCGGAGGTGGGGTGATCTCTCGGGATTCAGGCCATTCTTCTTTGTCAGAATCTGCTTGCCCTGGGTAGCACTCGTCCTCGGAATCTGCCTGTCCAGGATGGTACTCTTCCTCGATGATATGCCAGTCGCCGTCTCCAGCAGGGTCGAAGTGATCAGCCATCTTAGAAATAGAGAGGAAGAAGCATAAGTCATAGAGCAACACAAATGTAAGTCACTTACATTTAAATCTCTAGATTCAAACACACACTCTAATGTCCACTACTAGGGTGTCGTTCCTTATAAATTTATACAAGTGTGGAAGCGTGGCTCTGATACCACTCTGTAACACCCCGAATCCCAAATACAACTGTTTCGAGAGTTCTACAGGATCTTTTCACTTCATTTAGTACAATTTTACAAGAAAATTTGAACTTTTCACTTTACATCAGAGTTTATACAAAACTTTACTCTTTACATTGCACAGCAGAAGTAAAATTTACAACAATTAAATAAATGTACAACAACATTGAATAATCCTTAAGCATCTGTTCCTCTTTAACCTTTATCAAGTCATTACCCTGCATAAAAAACTGTGGGTACGTCAGTTTATTCAACCGACGAACATTATACACGGCCATCCTCTCTATGCCGGAAATAGTATAACTCATTTTCCATATTTAGCAAACTTGTCACATATCAAACTAAAGAGACTACCCTATTGATGTCGTGTTGTGATTGTGCACTTAATCCTTAATGCAATTATTTATATTACATGACACTAATGCGCACTTGTTCGGATTCTATGCATCCCATACTACATAGGTCCGAGGGCAAGCCCTTAATCGTTCTTCATCTTTGTAGGGTTCAATCCCTCGCCATGACTTAATCTACTACTGTGACTACAGTAAGTATCCTAGATGTTTTCTGACCTACGAACTCATGTCTAGGCACCCTGGAGGAAATCCGAACGCACTGACACATGACTCATCATGCAGGCAACATGTGGTAATTCAGCTCCTACCATAGACATGACACAACCCTGTAGTCTTCAAACATCCCACGAGCGTCGCCACCGGGACGGTACTCTGGAGCAGTATCCTCGCCCTGACTCATCATGGGACATCCTGGGATACGCTCTCGCCGCTGATCCAATGACCCTCATACTCAATGTTTTTCTCTTACTTTCATCACGTCTTCACTATGTAACTAATCCTTAATTCTAATGAAATAGAATCATGAACAAAATCAACGCACTAGAGTAAGCCTCTCTACTAAACCGGACTTATTCATTCATTCAAACATGACCAACCTTGGTCTTTCATTTCAAATTTCATTTCATTTCTTTTCAATTGCCGGGGGAGACTTAGCTACTATTTTGTTTCAATTCCAAATTCACAATTTCTGAAGTTGAGCTTTTCCAACTCATCAGTTCACATGTTGATGTGTCATACTCCAAATATTTCTATTTTCCAATCATGATTTCTAAATCGTTCAATAGTCCATAATTATACATTAAATTCAACTATTCATCATGTAACTCATAGAATATTATTTTCACATTAAAAACCACATCACTAGTTATTCAATCAAAGATGAATATTTACACATCATAAATTGTCACACCATTCTCCATTGAGAATAATTCACATCACTTCATATAGTTCCTTTTTATTCGTATTTCTTTTCTAATATTCCACTTTAAGTCTTTTGCAACTTACAATTTTATACAAATGCAAGTGTAGAACTTATAGTTCTAAATTATACTTTTATTCTCTAAACCTACTCCACTTCATGCAAATAATTCTCAAACTATTTTTCATAGACTCCACATATTTTTAAAATAATAAATATATTTTTTTCATATTTTTTTGATCCTTAAAACACCCAAAAAAATTTGTTTTTCCCCCCAACATAAACAACAGCCGAGGCCAAGGATCGAACCAGCGACCACAGGGAACCCAACCGAAAGCACAGCCACTAGGCCGAATGCTTCACGCGCTTATAAGAGAGGGCAAGAGCATTAAGTGCTCTCGGCCAACTGATTTATTTTAAAAGTGTTCGGAACAAAAGAATGGTGTCAACGGGATTTGATCCCTCAACCTTGGAGAATACCCACATATATACTGTAGCGATTAAGAGTGATCCGACCACTCGAGCTATGGGCTCGGGTTGTCACTAGTCCAATTCGAATTTCATTTAAATCAATGCTCTCTGTTATTTCAAATACATCGATGTTCATCAACATCTTACTTCAATTTGCTCTTACTAATATACTGTAAAAATTCCAGATTAAATATTTCCATCATGAATTCTACTCCAGTATATGAAATTAATTTTCTTAATGATTAAACATATTTTTCCCCAATAATTAACACATTTCTACCATACAATTTGGTTAATTTGATATACTTCTACGAATGCATTCTTTTTCGGACATTTTAATTTCACTAAGCTCTACATCAATTTTCTGCTCTTATTCATTTCACAAACATAACATTTGCATCCTAATTCATTCGTTACAACGTCATAACAAATATTCCATCTTAGCACATAAAGCGACATTGTCAATCTACCAATTTTTGCACATAATTTTTAATGTTAATAACGAAGGTTTCTTTACATAATTCATAGCCATAAACATATCGCATACACTTGAATTTTAATAATAGAAACACATCCAATTTGCATATCAACAATTCAATCGATTTTAGATCATTTTTCCAATTAAATGTGCACTCTTATTAATCATTTTCATGCATCATTTTTCTAATTAAATCTAGCATGCATTCCTATTTAGAAATAGGAAAAATTTACCCACCTTATTGAAGAAAGTACAACTAGCAACCTCCTAAACGAATGTCCTTGCAAACGAACGATCCTCCTCCTAGAAGCACGCACTCGAGCCTCCAATCACTCCAAAACCGTGAGCTCCCTCTTTGTGATAGCCGGCCTCTCCCTCTTCTTGATTGATGCACAAACCCACACAATCTCTCAATCTTTTAATCACTTGCTAACTACTAGATAATGTATTTTAGACTATAGGTTTGGAAGAATTAATTTGCACAAGAATACTAGCCAAAGGGGGGGGGGGGGTATTTATACTAAAAATCTAGGAAAATGGATGGCTAAGATTGAAGGAGGAGTTAGGAACAAATGGCTATGATTTAAGGAGGAGTTACACTAACTACCCATGATCAAATAACCATCACCCCATGACTCCACTCAAAAATTTCCATTCCCTCCAAAAGATGCAATCCGGCCATGCAAGTGTGCTTGTGCACGTGTACGTGCAATACACGTGCATGCAACTTGGTCTCCATAAAATTTGTACATTAAATTTTATATAAAAATAATCTTTAAATTGTATTCTACATTACAAGTTGTATTTAAAAATAAATTAACTCATGGGCTTTAGTTTATGGGCCAAAATAATAATTTTAAAATAAAATAAATGAATTAAATTTTTGGGCTTTAAGAAGAAAAGGCTTTTTTTTTGTCTAATTGAAAGAAGGCTTTGTAAAAAAAATAATTAAAGCACATATTTAAAAATCTATACTCATCATGATGAAAATATTTACCCAAAAAAATATTGCACGTGCACACTACGTGCAAATAAATAATTTTCATTAAATGAAAAATCGGGGCATTACAGTTGCGATGTTTAGCGAACGGCTGTGGCGAGCCTTACTGTAACCGATTTTTGCGAAGCTACGGAGGTCGGATTGGGGCGTGTGACCCCTCGTTTTGAAGCTGACTCAAAGATCTACAATTTCTCTTCAGAAGTCAGTTGAAGAATCACCCTTCTTCATGGTCAAAATGTTCCCGCAACATCTTTGTCTTCGTGAAGTTAGGAAGAGCGTTGTATGTTTGTTGCAAAGATCCGTTCTTGGGGGTGAGTTATAGGAGTGTCTTTATATGAGTTAGGCTCCGAACTCTCTTGGAAGAAGGCTGCTCAGGAGGTAAGTTTGAGGAGCAACTTTAGGGAAGAGTTGAGCTCCGAACTCGTTGAGAAGAGTTCTGCTTTGGAGGCGAGCGGAGCAATGAGCTTCACCAAGCTCTAGGAGAGAGTCGTTTGGGAGACAAGTTTGAGGAGCAACTCTAGGGGAGAATTGAGCTCCGAACTTGTTGTTTAAGAGAGTTTCAACAGTTGTGGGAGCAATTTCGAATGGTGAGATACTTCGTACTCGCTCGTTCGCAAGTAGCTAAAGCGGCATGGAACCAAGTGTTGGACTCCAAACTTGTTGTTTGAGGGGGTTAACGAGTTGCAGGAGCAATTTTGAATGGTGAGTTGCTCTGCACTTGCTTGTTGCAAGCGAATAAAGCAACGTCGAACCAAGTGTTCGACTCCAAACTTGTTGTTAAGAGAGTTAACGAGTTGTAGGAGCAATTCCGAATGGTGAGCTGCTCCGCACTTGCTTGTTGCAAGCAGTTAAAGCAACGTCGAATCAAGTGTTGGACTCCAAACTTGTTGTTAAGAGAGTTAACGAGTTGTAGGAGCAATTCCGAATGGTGAGCTACCCCGCACTTGCTTATTTGCAAGTGGCTAAAGCAGCTTGGAACCATGTGTTGGACTCTAAACTCGTCTTTTGAACTTAGTAAGTTGTGGGAGCAGCCATATAGGACAAGCTGGACTTCAAACTTACCGTTTAACGAGTCGTAGATGTGACTCAGAGAGATAGAAATGAGGCAAATGCAATAATTTTCAATAGAAAAAAGTTAAGTTTTATTGAAACAAACTAAGTGGCCGCTTCAATAGGGCGAGCCATTATTACATGCTTTTGTCCGTGTTACAAGCATCGGCCTTATTGAAAACTGAAAACCTACTTCTACGATAGGGTGAAGGCCTCTTGGGAGGAGTTTGGTTCTCCCCCCATTGGACCTCCATGGATAAGGTGGAGGATGACCCCAGGTTGGGAATCTTGGAACTCGGCGGGCCTCTCTATTTGCTTGTAGGCTCCTCGGGGTGGAAAGATCGGCCCCGTCTTTTTGGACAAACTTGGCCAGGTGTCCCTACTGTATGAGTTCTCCGATCTCCTCTTTAAGATCCCGACAATCATCTGTGTCGTGTTCGTGATCCCTATGAAAGCGGCACCACTTATCCCTGTTTCTTTTCTTCCCAGAGGTATTCATTTTACGGGGAGCACGGAGTAGCCCTTCCTTGTCCACCTCCATAAGAACTTCTAATGTACTAGCATTTAGGGGGGTGAACTTCTCAAAACGAGGAGCTGGGCGACGTTAGCCATTGTCGTCCATCTGGAATTTCTGGGACTCTTCTTCGCTAGTATTCTTCCGTTTGTTCCCGGAAGATGATTCCTCAAGAGTGGTGTGTTTGAGATCCTCTTCCACTTGGATGTACTTCTCACACCTAAGCAGGAGTTCTGAGAAGTCTGAGGAGGCTTCTTGGCAAGGGACGCCTTGAGGTCAGCGTTAGTGACGTTGTGCCCGAATGCCGCCAAGGCTACTGATTGGTTGAGGGAGGCAATAGACCGGACTTCGGCGGTGAAGCGCCGAACGTAATCTTTTAGGCGTTCACCCTTTCTTTGGCTGAGGGTCACCAAAGATGCACTTGTTTTCTCGGCCCAGCGGCTACTCACGAAATGAATAAGGAAAAGCCCTTCGAACTGATCAAAAGAGAAGATGGAGGTCGAGGCGAGTCGAGAGTACCATTCTCTTGCAGGCCCCTTCAGCATGGCAGGGAAGGTTTTGAAAAGGAGCGCATCTGAAGCCTGGTGGATCATCATGAGAGTTTTAAAACTCTCGATTTGGTCAGCGGGGTCCGACTCCCCGTTGTATGACTCAAAGTTAAAGGGCTTGAAGTTTTTCGAGACTGGGGCTTCCATGATGGTCCGGGAGAATGGAGGCCTGCTCGGGCGGAAATTCATCGCCCATTGTTCCTCTTCTCTGTTAAGTAAACCAAGGCACCTTTCCATCTCGTGGAAATGGTGGTAAACCGAGTCTTCCCTTCGGTCATATCTTGCCGAGCCCCGAGACTCTTTCCCATGCGAAAGGGGACTCGGAGTGCAGTGGTGATGGCTTGGGACAGGTTGGGGACTAGGCGCCTATTGCACGTGGTTGGGAGCGACATTGAGGGCCGCACGGCTTCTTGAAAATCCTGGAACTCCGCCCTTTGTGACTGGTGCCCCTCCAGCTTGGCAGTCCCTAGGTGTGGCTCGGCTTACTGGAGTATGACTTCTCCGCCGACGACGTGGAAGGGACCTTCTGGTCCTCGGTCTGCAGGGGGCCCGGACTCTCGAGACCCTTGGGCGCTCAGGTTGATGAACTCCCTCAAGGGCTCGCCATCCATTCAAGTGAGTTCGGAGGTCAACCCCCTGTTGGCAGTTAACAATCACTTGATAAAGATCCTGCTCGAGAAGGCTTTAAGAAGCCATAGAGTCAATTGAAGGATTGTGGACCGTGACATGGTCATGAAGAGCATGTTGCTTTGAATGAATCTGACGAGAGCCCCCCGAGACCCTGGAGGGGCCTATTTAGGAGGAGGCTGTTGAGGAAGAACATCATGGACTGGAGGAGGAGGAGGAAGAGGAGTGGCTCTTCGGCTGGAGGCCGCTATCGTCCCCTTCTCTTTCGGATGCATGGTTTGAAACTACTTTTGCTGATGAAGTAAGGTTGGGTTGCTTTTCCGTTTCCTATATACGACGCCAATCTATTGCTGCTAATTTTGGTGTGGGAGCAAACAGATGAATTTGTTGATTCTTTTTGGAAACAGTAAAACAAACCTGTTGACCTTCATCGATGTTTGACTGGTTTCTTGCAGCTGTCGTTGACCTGCAAAAAAATTTGATACACCGAGATGGATCCCGGCGATGAACCCTCCGATGCTCTTGTCAGTAATCAGGAAGATTATGAAAGAGCTTGATATGGAAAAAGATTGATTACCTTGTTACGGTGGGGGGGGGAGGCGTATTTATAGTCGCCTTAGGGACCCATTTCGAGATAAGGATTTATCTCTACTTCTCGGTATTTTTGGATAAGATGTAGAGTTTAAATCGTTTCATAGGGATAACCTGAATTTGAATTACTCTTTAAATATCTGGGGCTGGTTTGTAGTGGGCTACTACCCATACCCAATAGGACAGATCCGTTTATGAATTATTGGGTTTTGAAGAAAGATCCAGTTCCAATTTCAGACCCGTTTGCAAGTGAAATTATTGTTTTACCCCTGAGAGCTTTAAGATTCGTGCCCAATTTGAACGGTCCCAATTTAATCATATTTTTAGCCATATCAATCCCCATCGACCATTCTCAACCCCGCACTCAGAGTCGAAGACCCAAGACCCAAGACCCAAGTTCAAGTTTACCCCAGGTCAGGTATGCTCTAGTCTCTCTCTCCCTCTCTCTCTTTTTACTTGTTGTATGTGGATTTGTATGTAGGTCTCTGGTCGTCAATGGTATGAATTTCATTTGGTTCATGGATCGCTGGAGCATAATGGATTAGCTTAATACCTTTGAGTTTTAATATTAGTCTGCTTGCCAAGTTGCCATTGTGTATTGTGTAAGTATTTTTATTACTTGATCTAATGCTTTGTTTTTCTAATATTTCAGACAAATAAATATGTTCATGACTTTTAATGTTAGTCTGCTTGCCCAGTGTCTGTCACCAGTACCACGCATTTGATTGAACTTCAAAGTATAGCAGGAAAGAGGGACATGCCTAGTCAGCCGTTCGTCATAGAACTTGTGCCGCGATGGCTAAAGAACAAGAAAAAGATGTGGTTCCGGGACCAATCCGCGAATCGAGCGAGCTCCCTTTTATGTTTAAACTTTGGTCATGGTATCTTTATTTATTTTCAATGCATATGTTTACTATAGTTACTTGATTTTATACTTTTCCATGTTGACTCGATTATGAAGGCATGGATTATGGAGTGAAATAGTTTACTCTTGATTGTTTGATGGTCATAGAGTGATTATCCTTTACAGATAAGGGAATCAACTCTTTTTTGGCACGTTCGTTTGGCTTATAGCTCCTAACTGAACCTGAACCTCAAACTATTAGTAAAGCAGCTTCCTTTATTAGTACATCTCTTTCTCGAATGGAAATATCCCAAATAGTCAAGGTAGGAAACTGCTGCCATGAAGTAGGTAGGGAGGGAAATTGATTCGTAAGTTGAAAATTTGTCATCTGCGTCCGAAGGTATCCAAGGGAAAAATCCCCCGATTATATTAAGTAGTTACGCTGCCATTTTTCCAATATCATGGAATAGCATGGCCCGCTCTTACTTTGAGGCAAAAGCCTCTCTTTTTCAATTTGGTTCTCGCCTTCGTGTAGATAGACTGGAAGAAAGCCGCTTCCTTTCTCATTCCAAACGCTATTAGAGTCATGCGGATCGTCGAAGCTCGACCGGCCGAGCATAGAGGGTCGGCGGATGAGCCCCCTTACAGGTTGGAAAAGCAGGGGGTGCGTCGAGACCTATGGAGCAAGATCCCCTCGATGTTAGGGGGTGCGTCAGCCGATCCCCTCGATGTTAGGGGGATAGATTTGGGGTTTGCGGTACCGCCTGAGCGTCGAGCCTCCTGTTGAACATAGGAGAATTTTGGGGCCCGCGGCACCCTTCGAGTGCCGAGCCTCCTGACTTGTTTGGAAAAGTCTGGGGTTTTTGGCGGCTCGCGGTACCATCCGAGCGCCAAACCTCCTATCGAATAGAGGAAGATTTTGGTGCTCACGGTATCATCCGAGCACCGACCTCCTGTTGAATAGAGGAGGATTTTGGGGCTCGCGGTATCATCCGAGCGCCAACCTCTTGTTGAATAGAGGAGGATTTTGGGGCTCACGGTATCATTCGAGCGCCGACCTCCTGTCGAATAGAGGAGGATTTTAGGGCTCGCAGTACCATCCGAGCGCTGAACCACCTATTGAAAAGAGGAGTCGAATAGAGGAGGATTTTGGGGCTCGCGGTACCAATCGAGCGTCGAGCCTCCTGTCGAATAGAGGAGGATTTTGGGGCTTGCGGTGCCATCCGAGCACCGAGCCTCCTGACTTGTTGGAAAAGTCTGGGGTTTTCGGGGCTCGCGGTATCATCCGTGCCTCGAGCCTCCTGTCGAATAGAGGAGGATTTTTGGGCTCGCGGTATCATTCGAGCGCCGAACCTCCTGTCGAATAGAGGAGGATTTTGGGGCTCGCGGTACCCTCCGAGCGCCGAGACTCCTGACTTGTTGGAAAAGTCTGGGGTTTTCGGGCTCGCGGTATCATCCGTGCGTCGAGCCTCCTGTCGAATAGAGGAGGATTTTGGGTCTCGCGGTATCATCTGAGCGCCAAACCTCCTGCCCAATAAAGGAAGATTTTGGGGCTCGCGGTATCATCCGAGCGCCGACCTCCTGCGGAATAGAGGAGGATTTTGGGGCTCACGGTATCATCCGAGCGCCGACCTCCTATCGAATAGAGGAAGATTTTGGGGCTCGCGGTACCATCCGAGCGCCGAACCACCTGGCGAATAAAGGAGTCGAATTGAGGAGGATTTTGGGGCTCACGGTACCAGCGGAGGTCGAACCTCCTGTTGAATAGAGGAGGATTTTGGGGCTCGCGGTACCATCCGAGCGCCGAACCACCTGTCAAACAGAGGGGGATTTTGGGGCTTGCGGTATCATCCGAGCGCCGAACCACCTATCGAATAGAGGAGGATTTTGGGGCTCGCGGTATCAATCGAGCGCCGAACCTCTTGTCGAATAGAGGAGGATTTTGGGGCTTGCTGTATCATCCGAGCACCGAATCTCCCGACTTGTTGGAAAAGTCTGGGGTCCTCACTAGTGGCTGGCCATGCATTCCAAGCCATTTGCATCGGCTGAGAGTGTCGAGGGTAAAGGGGCAATATTGCACCCCATGCTGACGTCACAGGCGCGTGAATCGAAGCGACTCAGGTCCTAGTGGCCGTTGGATCTTGATGATCAAGATCCAATAGTTAGGTCTTTTCGCGAAATTCGAGGAGTTTCTTTCTCTGTTATAAATTCCCCCTCCCCCTCTTTCTCTCCTTCATTTCCTCACTTGTGTTTTCCAACTTTCAAGAACAGGGGTTTTTTCTCGTCTGCCGTCAGCGACCTTTTTCCGGTGATCTTTCTGTTGGCGCGGTATTTTCAGGTTAGTATTTCTAATTCGTAATGTCACGCTCTTGGTCTGGCTCCGAGGCAAGCTCGTCAAGCCATTTCGATAAGGAAGCTGAGTCACCTTTGACGTCTTGGTCCCTGGGCGATTATGGAATTAAAGAGGAGGTTCTGTCAGATCCAGGGTCTGATGGTGGGGATGAGGTAGTTTTTGTCATGCAGCCATTGAGATCCTGTAGGCCAGGGAAGGACCTGTGGATGAGGGCCAGGGGGAGGAGGAAGAGGAGGACCCCGAAGGAGAGAGGGATGTTGATGACGACGAGGACAAGGAGGAAGAGGACGGCGGTGAAGAAGAGCAGGACCCCGAGGGAGAGGGGGGCGATGAGGACGAGGAGGATGAGGAGGAAGATTTCGAGGGGAACAAGGGGGAGCCCGATCAGGGTGCCGGGGGAGACGATGTTTGAGGAGATGCGAGGGAAGGTACTGCAGGAGGGATAACCGAGGGCGAGGGTGATCTCCCGCCTCTACCACCATTGTCGACACCGTCTCCGGAGAGGAAACCTCGTCCTCGTAGTAGGAAGAGGAAGTGGATCCGTCCGGATAGCCCCCCGCACCAGATAAATATGGCCCTGGACCGGGATTCGAGTTTGCCCATGTCACCTTCAAAAATTCCAGGGTCAATTAGGATGTATCCTGATTATGTTAAGGATCTCGCTCCGCTCCCCTCCGTGCCGGGTGACGAGAGTCAGGTGAAGATCAGGATGGATGGTATCTAGTGTGTCTTGAGGGCGGACTACCTGCACATCCTGAGGGCGGCCTACTTTATCCCCAAGGAGTTTGAACTCCTGATTCCGAGCCCCGGTATTCGTCTGACCACCACTCTTGCGCCGGGCTACTGCATTTTTTCGAGGATGCCTTCATCTCGGGACTTACACTACCGTTGCGACCCTTCATTAAGAGGGTTTTGAATTGGGCGAAGTTGAGCCCGATGCAATACGGTCCCAATTCGTGGAAACATTTGATCTACTTTATCTTGAAGTGCCAAGAGAAAGGGATAAAGCTGAGGCTTACGTACTTTCGCGCTATCTTGGGGATGAGCTTATTAGGTGATGCGGAGGGAATCTTCTATCTTTTGCCGCGACCTCACAAGAAGGTGATGCACGGTCATCCGGACTCCATCAAAGGATGGAAGGAGAAGTACTTCATAGTCCGGAATGAGAAGCCTTGGAGGATTCCGACCGCCTGGAACTTTTTTAAGCCAAACCATAAACCTCCGAAGCGCAGCGAGTTGACGGAGAAAGAATGGGTGAAGGTGGAGAAGAACGTTGGGGGGCACAGCATAAGGTGGCCCCGAGTGACAGAAATGCATCTGGCCCGAGCCGGACTGAGCCCAGCCGACCCTAGTATGTTTTTGTTCTGAATTTTCCTATCTTTCTGCCTTCGTGTTAACATTTGCCTCTCTTCTTCCATTTTGCAGAGATGACGGCCAAGCAGCTTGACAACAAGCAGGCCTTATTGGCCGTTGCCGCCAAGAGCAGGGCAGAGAAGGAAAAGAAGGCGGAGCAGGAAAAGGCGGCTGCCCAAGGTGCGGGGTCCAGCAAGGGGCCGGCCTTGGAGGCTGTGGAGCCGTCCTCGAAGAGGGTGAAGAAGCATCACCACATGCCAAGGGCGTCTAGGGAGGCGGGGGAAGCTCCAGTAGTAGAAAGACCTCTGAGGTCCCGGAGCAGAGGCTTCCCCCACCTCGGCCCAGTGCCGAACAGATGGTCGGGCAACAGGGACTGAGGCCGCATGCTCCAGATTGGTCGGTTCTCGCAGGGAATTCCCTGCTTGAGGGTCCAGTGGCCATAAAGGTGGTCAGGAACCTTGCCACAGAGCGAGATTGTATGGCTCTGGCGACGCAGACATCTGAGATGAACTTTATGAGGTGGTCTCAGGCGCAGCTCTCGGTGAGTGCTCGTAATCTTTCTTTGAGTTTAGACTCTAGAATTTATTCTAACTTTTCCTTCCTCGGACAGGCGATGCTTCATGGGCAGCACTTTCAGAAGTGCTTGGAGAAGGAGGTCCTCATTGAGAGGAGGAACGCAGAGAAGTATTTCTGTGAGGTGACCAAGCTGTCGGACGAGCTGAAGGTGGCTCGGAGCATGGAGGCGGTCCACGAGGCCCAGATGGTCTCGATAGCCGATTATCACAAGAAAGAGGTGGATCGCCTCAAGGAGAAGGCTCAGGAAGAAGCTGAGAAGGCGCGGAAGGCCATGGAGGAGGCGGAGATCACCATGGCGGATACCCTGATCCTGGCACAGGACGAGGCCTATGATAAGGCTAAGGAGAATTTTCGGTTGGTCTATCCGGACAAGAGGGTCGACCACCTTCACTACAACTGGCAGCCCGAGCATAGTTTAGGTTCTCCCTTTTGATTTGTAAATGCCTTGCGCGGACTGGCCACCGCCTTTTGTATTACAAAAATTTTGAACTTAATGCAAGATAATTTTTTGGCCGATGCTCCATGACTTGTGCTTTTTTAGTCTCTTTTGTGACTTGTTATTTTTTCCATCTTTTTGATAGACGCATGAGGTCCTCGGTGTCGACCACATTTCTGCTGGGGCTTCCTTGGCCCGAGCGGGGCTGGGGGCCATGGAGAGTGGTCTGGCTCGCCAACGTAAGTAGGCTCGGGACCGAGCGGCCACAGTGAATTACTTCATGAATAAGTCTAGGGAGCTCAGCTTGGAAGTCGCTCGTCTAAGAAAGGCCATAGCCGACCAGGACTGGTGGGTAATTGAAACGAACTGGTCGATTTTGGATGCCTCGAGTGGGCGGTTGGCTTCAGAGTCTTTTCTTCGTAAGGCTGTTGTTGAGAAAGAGTTGGAGATTCGCAGGTTGAAGATGGTGCTAGGCGCCGGTCTGATCGAGGAGGCGAGCAATTCCGTACTAGGACCTTCTCTGTCCTTTTCTTGGAGGGGGCCCAGCTCGACGATGTGGAAAGCTCAGTTGCTGGAGAGCCTTCCCCGGTTGGGCCAGCCGAGCGAGAGAAGGAAGCTGAGGGAGGCACCGAATTTGAGTTTTAAGCCGAGCATGAGTGATTTGTAAGCTTTTCATTGTATTTGTGCTGCCGTTATTGGCACACGATGAGTAATAATAAAAAAAACTCCCGACTTCTTTAACTTTGATGATTCATTGATTGAGAATTATTGCCGAGCTCGGCCTTGTAAGGGGTCGCCGCCAAGGCAAAAAGGCCACACAGTAGCTTCTTGAAGGCAACACATAATTAGTGGCGTTTCGCCTTTCGATAAGCATTAATGGAGACATTTCGCCTTCTATCATTTGGACTTCCCGATGCCATAAATGCGCTTCTCATGGGGCTATATAACCCCCATCCCCTCATTGTTTTTTATCAGGGATTGGGATTGACTCATCTGCCATACGATTGGGTGCCTGCCGATGGCGGGCGTCCTAGAAGTAGAACTTTGGTCCGAGAGTTCCGGATTGGTGGCGCACCAATCACCCTCAAACAATTCGGGGTTTTGGCTTTGAGGGCTGTAAACCCCGGGTTGTTCGTTGGCGAGTGGTGGGCCGATCAATTGGTTTGGAGGCTCGGAGAGAGTCCTGGGTTGGTGACTCCCCTGCCGCCTTCAAACAATTTGGGGTTTTGGCTCTTGAAAACCGCAAACCCCGAGTTGCTCTCGGGTGAGAGGAGGGTCAACCAACGATCTGAAGCTCGGGGCGTTTGCCGAAGGCGGGCGTTCTAAACCTTAATGAAAACTTTTGAAACAGTCATGGCTGAAGGTCGTCGCCGGGGGTAAAAAGGTATGGCTTGAAAGGGCCAAGGCCTTGCCTGAGGACGACACCGATCCTTTATTTGCATGCCTCGGATTGTATAGGTGTAGCCAGGGGTCATCACCGAGCGCCTAGGATGATGGGCTTGAACAAGCCCACACCATGCTCGTGGCCGATGTCGAGCCCTCATTCCTTTGGGAAGCCAGTGATGGGTGTAGCTGAAGATCGTGGCCGAGCATAAAGGCGGCATGGCTTTGAAGAAGGCCAGCTCTTTGTTCGAGATCGACGACGAGCCTCCACACTTGTTCCCGGGTAGATAGCACGGGTGTAGCTGGCGGTTGCTACCGAGCGTATAGGTTGATGGGTTCGAAAAAGCCCAAACCATGCTCGGGGCAGATGCCGAGCCCCTATACCATGGAAAAAGCCAGTAATTGGCGTAGCTGAAGGTCGTGACCGAGTGTAAAGGGCGCATAGCTTTGAGGAAAGCAAAGGCCTTTCTCGAGGTCGACGATAAGTCCCCACACTTGTTCTCGGGTAGATAGCACGGGTGTAGCTGGCGGTTGCCACTGATCGTATAGGTTGATGGGTTCAAAAAAACCCAAACCATGCTCGGGGCCAATGCCGAGCTCCCGTACCATGGAGAAAGCCAGTAATGGGCGTAGCTGAAGGTCGTGGCCAAGCGTAAAGGTCGCATGGCTCTGAGGAAAGCCAAGGCCTTGCTCGAGGTCGATGACGAGCCCCCTACACTTGTTCTCGGGAAGATAGTATGGGTGTAGCTAGCGGTTGTCGCCGAGCGTATAGGTTGATGGGTTCGAAAAAATCCAAACCATGCGTGGGGCAGATGCCGAGCCCCCATACCATGGAGAAAGCTAGTAATGGGCGTAGCTGAAGGTCGTGGCCTAGCATAAAGGTCGCGTGGCTTTCAGAAAAGCCAAGGCCTTGCTCGAGGTCGACGAAGAGCCCCAACACTTGTTCTCGGAAAGATAGCACGGGTGTAGCTGGCGGTTGCCGCCGAGCGTATAGGTTGATGGGTTCGAAAAAACCCAAACCATGTTTGGGCCAGATGCCGAGCCCCCACACCATGGAGAAAGCCAGTAATGGGCGTAGCTGAAGGTCATGGCCGAGCATAAAGGTCGCATGGCTCTGAAGAAAGCAAAGGCCTTGCTCGAGATCGACGACGAGCCCTCTACACTTGTTCTCGGGAAGATAGCACGGGTGTAGCTAGCGGTTGCCGCCGAGCATATAGGTTGATGGGTTCGAAAAAATCCAAACCATGCTCCGGACAGATGCCGAGCCCCCATACCACGGAGAAAGTCAGTAATGGGCGTAGATGAAGGTCATGGCCGAGAGTAAAGGTCGTGTGGCTTTAAGGAAAGCCAAGGCCTTGCTCGAGGTCAACGATGAGCCCCCACACTCGATCTTGGGAAGATAGCACGGGTGTAGCTGGCAGTAGCCACCGAGCGTATAGGTTGATGGGTTCGAAAAAGCCCAAACCATGCTCGGGGCCGATGCCGAGCCCCTATACCTTGGAGAAAACCAGTAATGGGCGTAGCTGAAGGTCATGGCCGAGTGTAAAGGTCGCGTGGCTTTAAGGAAAGCCAAGGCCTTGCTTAAGGTCGACGACGAGCCCCTACACTTGTTCTCGGGAAGATAGCACGGGTGTAGCTGGCAGTAGCCGCCTAACGTATAGGTTGATGGGTTCGAAAAGCCCAAACCATGTTTGGGCCAGATGCCGAGCCCCCATACGATGGTGAAAGCCCCAGGTTTATGCAAGAGGTTTTTGTGGCCCGCGGTTTCTTCCGAATGCCGAGCTGTAAGCTCGTAAGGAAAGCCTTTTGTGGCTCGCGGTTTCTTCCGAGTGCCGAGCTCTAAGCTTGTAAGGGAAGCTTTTTGTGGTTCGCGGTTTCTTCAGAGTGCCGAGCCCTAAGCTTGTAAGGGAAGCTTTTTGTGGCTCGTTGTTGTGAAATCTAGATACCAAATTAAATAGATAAAACTAGATACAAATTAAAACCTCGCAAGTGCACGAATCGTTTATAGAAGCGTAGTAATAGCAAGGGTCGATCCCACAGAGATTGTAGACTTTAACTTTTAATCAATAAAAAGACTAAGAATCATAAAGAGTTGTTTTAAAAGTCTAAAAGAAATAAAAAGATTAAAACTAAATTAAGAAGTGTTGAATCACAAGTATTTATGAAGTAGTTGGGTTTAGATATCCACCAATAGTCAATAATGCTAAGTCACCTTCTGAACTTCTTCTTATTACTCATGTTTGTTCTCTTTAAGGGCATGGTATTTACTCCTTAAAGTAATGTTTCCCTAAGCCAAGAATTAGGCATGGTATCTACTCTAATTCGTTTCTTTCATCAAGTGTTTAGCATGGTATCTACTAAGTTGTACTTAAAGAAAACATAAGATCAGTGGAAACGAACAAACACTCAAGGTTCTAGAAATTGGTATCAGATCTAGATCCCTTAAGTTGATTGAACCAAGAACCCCTAGAGATTTCCTTGTTACAAGTTATGAGCACGAGATACGGGTCGTCTCAATATGCTCATATAACAGATTCAGATAGATGGTAATGCAAACTTGATATTCTCAAGTTCTGTACGTCAGTCGACTGGCTCTCACCTCAGTCGACTGCTCTCAGAACTTGAGAACAAGTTTGATTACCATTAATATATATCACTTCAATCAGATTCAATCAATAAGTAAAATAGAAGATTTCAGAAGAATATAGCATTACATAACTACGGCTTCAATCTACCCAACTATGAAATTAGTTCTACATAATAGTACTTTTATTAATCAACAAGTTTGAATACATGGTCAACATAAAAGAATTAAAAAGAGAAGGAATAAACTGATGTAGTTCGGCTAGATGGATCGGCTGGCTGTCACACAGTCGACCGGCCGTTCTTTCTTTAGTACTTGATCTCCTTTCTCCTTCTTCTATGCCGATACAGTACTATTCTTTGTTGATGACTTGGAACTCTGCGATTCGGTGATTTAGGAACGTGGAAGAGCTTTTTCGAGAGAGCCTTTTCGCTTCTTTCTTGATTGGTATTTATAGAACAAGAGAAGAGATTAGGGTTTGTACTTTTTGCAGAGAAGTCCTCTTCTTTTGTTATTTCTTTCCTTATCTCGATCTGCATTTTATTTCTTTCTCTTTTTCTTCTTTCCTTCCTTATCTGCTCACCACGTGCTTCTTGCTTTGATTGTTTGAGAAGTTGTTATTCGCAGAAAACACCTGGGTTTGGATAACTTAATTTTGATTCGGATTTGGATGAGGATGCATCTGTTCTTATCTTCTGACTCGCCGCATACCAGTCGACTGTCTTGGGACACAGTCGACTGTGCCGAGCCTTATCAAACTCTCTTCCCAGTCGACTGGTTGAAGAGTCAGTCGACTGATCTCTGCTGTTCCCTGTATATCATCCTCTCAGTCTGTGTTAGTCTGGAATCTGCTTCGTTTTGCTTGCTTTTGGTTGTTTCCTATGGAAAAAGAGAAAAGAGGCATAAATACCACATATAGAGCATTTAAATGTCTAATTGCCTTAAGATTATTGCTCCTAAAAGTGAATAATATTTGGTTCATCAAATACCCCCAAACTTAGCTTTTGCTTGTCCTCAAGCAAAGAGTGAATTTATGAACAAGGCGATACTAATAACTATAGACTCAACCACCAAGAATTCTTATTATGTGATCATCAACATAGAAAGGTATAAACAATTTCAGATAAAGTAAAATTAAACATCCCCACTTTCTCTAGTGCAATTGTTTATTCATAACTCCAAACTCAACCACACTTGTCATGCAATTAATTATAGTTATAGTATGTAATTACACAATCTGTGATTATCCCTTTTTCTCTACTACAAACCGAGTAGCAAACTAGAGTTTTTTTTTGTTTTTATTTTTATTTTTTTTAATTTTTTTTTTAGTCTCTTCTCTAAAGTTGTCACTTGCCTTTTTACGCGAATGCAAAACATTTGTGATGAATCCACCCGGTTACTCAGCAAGTCACAAACTCTAAAGTGCTTTGCATACTCATATTTCAAGTTGCCGTTTGACGTAAAGGTAAACATTGGTGATGAATACCCCTAGTTACTAAGCACTCAAAACATTGGAGTATATTGACTTTATTCAAATATATATATATATATTTTATCACTCTATTTACTTAAACTCAATTTAGGACTAGATCTAAAGGGAATAATCACCAGAAAAAGTATCACATTTGTTTATTATGTATAATTGCATGACTCATATAATTTTGTAAGGAATTTATGAAACTCAACAATCCTAAAGTAAATAAGTATCCTTCTTCTTACTTTATAAGAAATTGTTTATCCTAAAAAAAAAATTTCAAAAGACTCAAAAATTAAATAACCCTAATACCCCCAAACTTAGATGGAACATTGTCCTCAATGTTTGAAAGAAAATGGAAAAATAGGCATGTGTCACCATCTAGTAAGGAGAGACTGAAAATAAAAGATGAAAATAAAAAAAATGAATGAATGAAAGAAAATAGAGGGAAAGTGTAAATACTCCCCTGAAAGTTGGGTTGCCTCCCAATAAGCGCTGTGTTTTCTGTCTTCAGCTAGACTTGATGAGTTCATGCGATGTATTGAATGATTTGAAGATTCACATCTTCCTCGTGCGGCTCCAGACTCATCTCCATGTAAGGCTTCGCTCTATGCCCGTTCACCTTAAATGTTTGATTCTTCTCTTGGCTATGAACCTCCAATGCACCAAGTGGAAAGACTCTTGTGACAATGTACGACCCATACCATCTTGACATAAGCTTGCCTGGAAAAAGTCTCAATCTTGAGTTGTATATCAATACCTTTTGTCCTTCATAAAACTCCTTTCTTGCTAGCTGTTTGTCATGGTACAACTTGGTCCTTTCCTTGTACAATTTTGCATTTTCGTATGCGTCATGCCTCAACTCTTCAAGCTCATTTAGTTGCAATCTTCTTTTGTCGCCTGCTTGTTTCATATCAAAATTGAACCTTTTGATGGCCCAATAGGCTTTGTGTTCCAACTCCACTGGTAGATGACAGGCTTTTCCAAAAACCAAACGGTATGGTGACATGCCGATGGGTGTTTTGTATGCTGTTCGGTAGGCCCATAATGCATCATTCAAGCGCAGCGACCAATCCTTCCTTCTTGTGTTGACTGTCTTTTCCAAAATGCTCTTGATTTCTCTGTTGCTGATCTCCACCTGTCCACTAGTTTGAGGATGATATGGGGTGCCCACTCTATGTGTGATACCATATTTCTTCATCAAAGAAGCAAATGGAAAGTTATTGAAGTGGCTCCCTCCATCACTTATTATTGCTCGTGGTGTCCCAAACCTAGTGAAAATATTCTCCTGCAAAAACTTGACAACAACTTTGTGATCATTAGTTCTTGAGGGGACAGCCTCGACCCATTTAGACACATAATCCACACCAACAAGTATATATAAATAACCAAATGAGTTAGGAAAGGGACCCATGAAGTCGATTCCCCAAACATCAAAAAGCTCGATCACTTGGATGTTTTGCAGTGGCATTTGATTTCTAGAAGAGATGTTGCCTGTCCTTTGACATTTGTCACAAGACCTGCAAAAAGAAAAAGCATCTTTGAATACTTTAGGCCAATAAAATCCAGATTGCAATACCTTGAGTGCTGTTCTTTTTGGTCCAAAATGTCCTCCACATGCGTATTGGTGGAAATGTCGTAGAATATTCATTTGTTCTTCTTCTGCCACACATCTTCTTATAATTTGATCCGGGCAAAATTTGAACAAATAAGGATCATCCCAGTAGTAGTGCTTGCATATAGCCACCAGTCTCTTTCTTTCCTGACTTGTCATACCTGGAGGGAAAACATGAGCAGTGAGATAATTTACAATGTCAGCAAACTATGGAAAATTTGAGCAGTGAGATACCAGTCGACTGGTCCTGTTACCAGTCGACTGTCCCGATGATATGTTTATTTCAAATAGATGTTCATCTGGGAAATTTTCATTAAGTGGCGGCACAATTCTTTCTTCCTCCTGCAGTAGCCTGGACATGTGATCTGCAACAACATTGTCGCTTCCTTTTTTATCTCTAATCTCAAGATCGAATTCTTGAAGCAACAGCACCCATCTGATCAACCTAGGCTTAGCATCTTTTTTCGCAAATAAATATCTCAAAGCAGCATGGTCAGTGAAAACAATAACTTTAGAACCAATCAAATATGATCTAAACTTCTCTACAGCAAAAATAACAGCTAACATTTCTTTTTCAGTAGTGGAATAATTTAGCTGTGCATCGTTTAGAGTTCGAGAAGCATAGTAAATAACATGGGGTTTCTTATTGATTCTTTGACCTAAAACAGCTCCTAAGGCATAATCACTTGCATCACACATTAGCTCGAAAGGATGGCTCCAATCTGGTGCCATGACAATAGGTGCAGAAGTGAGAAGATTTTTTAATGTCATAAAAGCATTTGTGCACTCTTCTGTCCATACAAACTCAACATCCTTAGCCAACAAGTCACAAAGGGGTTTGGAGATTTTTGAGAAATCTTTTATAAATCTTCTATAGAACCCTGCATGTCCAAGAAAACTCCTAACACCCTTAACTGTAGTGGGAGGGGGTAGTTTTGATATTATATCGATTTTCGCTTTGTCTACCTCTATGCCTCTTTTTGACACCACATGTCCCAACACAATACCTTGTTGTACCATGAAATGGCACTTTTCCCAATTCAGCACTAAATTGCATTCTTCACATCTTTTAAGCACAAGCTGCAAATGGTTAAGGCATTCATCAAAACAAGATCCAAAAACACTAAAATCATCCATAAATACCTCAATGAACCTTTCCACCATGTCTGAAAATATAATCATCATGCATCTTTGAAATGTAGCTGGTGCATTGCACAATCCAAAGGGCATCCTCCTGTATGCAAAAGTACCAAAAGGACATGTAAAAGTGGTTTTTTCTTGATCTTCTGGAGCAATAGCAATTTGATTATAGCCACTATAACCATCTAAAAAACAATAATGACTATATCCTGCTAATCTTTCTAACATTTGATCAATAAAAGGAAGAGGGAAGTGATCTTTCCTGGTTTCGTTATTCAGTTTCCTGTAATCAATGCATACCCTCCATCCTGTGGTCACTCTAGTAGGGATAAGCTCATTCTCTTCATTTGTCACCACTGTGACTCCACTTTTCTTAGGCACTACATGTATAGGACTTACCCATTTGCTATCTGAGATAGGGTAGATGATGCCAACATCTAGTAGCTTCAGAATCTCTGCTCTTACCACTTCCTTCATGTTTGGGTTAAGCCTTCTCTGTGTTTCCCTGCTTGGTTTTGCGTTGTTTTCAAGGAGTATTCGATGCGTGCATTTGGATGGACTTATTCCCTTGATGTCTGCAATGGTCCATCCTATAGCCTTCTTGTGTTCTCGTAATACCCTTAGCAGCTTATCTTCTTCCTGTGCACTCAAGTTTGCAGCAATTATTACTGGTAGCGTCTGGTTCTCGCCCAAATATGCATGCTTCAAATGGTCGGGCAACTGCTTAAGCTCTATGTCTGGAAGTCTCGGTGCAGTCGACTCATCCTGTCCTCCAGTCGACTTGTCTGGTCCACCAGTCGACTTTTATAGTACACCAGTCGACTTGTCTGCAGAAACAAAAATGTCATCAGTCACTAATTTTTCAAACACAGGTGCAAACTTACCTGAGTATGACTTTGGAGTTTCAAGGTGATGTATTGTCTCGGCAATCCCCCATTCATCGTACTCCTGTTCAACATTAGATAAAGTGAGAGATTGTGTAATTGTGGCTTGTAGTGGTTCAACGCTATGTACCTGAAATGTTTGATCAACAATCTCCTGAACCACATCAACATTATAGCATTCATGATCATCATGTGGTAATTTTAGTGTATCAAACATTTTGAATTCAACTTTCTCTCCGTTTATTTTCATACTTATCGTACCTTTTTTAACACAAATTTTTATATCAGCTGTACTCATAAAGGGCCTACCTAAGATGATTGGTAGAGAAGATGGCATTGAAGAGTCCTCCATGTCTAACACAATAAAATCAGCAGGCAAAATGAAATCGTTTACCTGAACTAGGACATCTTCCAAAATACCTCTAGGTCTTTTGATACTGCGATCCGCCAACTGCAATGTGATGGATGTTGGTTGGAGTTCCCCCAATCCTAGCTTTTCATAGATGGTGTATGGGAGAAGATTGATGCTTGCCCCCAAGTCTAGTAGTGCTTTCTCAAAGAAATGCTCACCAATCCTACAAGGAATGGTAAAACTACCTGGGTCTTTTAGTTTGGGAGGTAATTTTCTTAATAAGACAGCGCTCACTTCTTCTGTCAAAGTCACATCCTCCCTAACCTGAAATGTTCTTTTGTGAGTGCAACATTCTTTCAAAAATTTAGCATAAGAAGGAATTTGTTTAATAGCATCAAGTAGGGGGATATTAATTTCTACCTTCCCGAGAGTTTCAAAGATGTCAAATAAATGTTGTTCTTTCTTTTGCTTGACTAACCTTTGAGGGAATGGTGACAGAATTGTTCCTTCTTTTTCACTTACCTTGTTGGAACCCACAATTTTTTATGGTTGTGTTTCTGCTTCTTCTGTGTGTGTTCCAACTTTGTTGTCAATTATCTTACCACTTCTGAGAGTTGTTACTAATTTGAGCTGTTCTTGACCTCCAGGGTTTGGTATAGTTTGTGATGGAAGTTCCCCTGCCTTTCGTTCGCTTAATTCTTTAGCAATTTGACCAATCTGTGTTTCCAACTTCTGAATTGCTTGCCCTTGTTGGTTGGTTGTTTGATGTTGTTGTTGGAGCAATTGAAGAACAGTGGATTCAAAATCCAACTTCTTCTGTTCTTGAACTGGCCTGTCAATCCCACTTCCCATTTGGAAGTTCCGTGCATGTCCTTGTGTGAATTGAGTCCCTTGATTATTCTGATTATTGCTCCAGGAGAAGTTTGGATGGTTCCTCCATCCTGGGTTGTATGTATTTGAGAATGGATTGTTCTTTGGTGGAAACACTCCTCGACCAACATAGTTTGCATGCTCTTGATCTGTGAAAGAAGACATGGGACATGTATCAGTGGTATGATCTACATGAGAACAAATTGCACAAATTTCATTTGTTTGATTTTTAACTCCACCCATCATCGACATTGCATTAACAAGCATATCAATTTTCTTATTCATGTTTACCATTTCTAAATGAAGGTTATTGCTATTAGAAATTTCGTAAATTCCCTGTTTTTTCGAAGGGCCCCTCCTTGTTGAGAATTGTTGTGAATTCTCGCTGAGTTCTTCAAATAGTTCCATGGCCTCTTCACCGCTTTTCCTCATTAAGATCCCGTTGCAAGCTGAATCCACAATTGCCTTGTTAGTATCATTTAAACCTTCATAAAAAGCTTGTACCTGATCATCTTTAGGCATGTTGTGCGTAGGACACTTGAGAAGTTTGTTCTTGAAATCCTTCCATGCTTCGAAAAATAAATCTCCATCCTTTTGTTGGAAGAGTTGAATCTCCCTTTTCAGCTGTTTGGTCTTTTGGGCTGGAAAGAATTCTTTTAAAAATTTTGTCACCAATTGCTCCCATGAGTTTATTGATCCTGGTTCCAAAGAATTATACCATAGTTTAGCGTTAAGTTTTAAGGAAAAAGGAAACAAGATTAACCTGATTTGCTCAGGGGTGAGCCCTTGGACGCTTTGTGTCCTGCAAAGATCGAAAAAGTCTTGTAAATGGAGATGAGGCTCTTCATCTGGCTTGCCACTAAAGTGGGGAACCATACTAAGTAACTGAGGAGATAGATGCATGTTCCCTGTGACATTAGGTTGATACGCAATGTAGGAAGGTTGCTCGATATTCTTAGGTGTGAACTTGTCCTGCATTGGCACTCGATTTGGCATTTCCTCAGCCATTGCTGTATGTGAACTGGGTCTCTGTGCAGTCGACTGATTCGTAGTGACAGTCGACTGGTGTGCTGCAAACAGCTTACCTAGTCTGTGCAAAGTGCGTTCTGTTTCTGCGTCAATAGGTAGTAGCTCTGGACGAAGTGATCTCCTTCCGTGCATCCACCAAAAATCCTGTAACCTAAAAGAAAAATATTTATTAATAAAATTAAAAGAAAGAAAATAAAAACCTTCTACTGATCTGTAAGTTAAAATACTAGACAATCCCCGGCAACGGCGCCAAAAACTTGTTGTGAAATCTAGATACCTAATTAAATAGATAAAACCAGACACAAATTAAAACCTCGCAAGTGCACGAATCGTTTATAGAAGCGTAGTATTAGCAAGGGTCGATCCCACAGAGATTGTAGACTTTAACTTACTAATCAATAAAAAGACTAAGAATCATAAAGAGTTGTTTTAAAAGTCTAAAAGAAATAAAAAGATTAAAACTAAATTAAGAAGTGTTGAATCACAAGTATTTATGAAGTAGTTGGGTTTAGATATCCACCAATAGTCAATAATGCTAAGTCACCTTCTGAACTTCTTCTTATTACTCATGTTTGTTCTCTTTAAGGGTATGGTATTTACTCCTTAAAGTAATGTTTTCCTAAGCCAAGAATTAGGCATGGTATCTACTCTAATTCGTTTCTTTCATCAAGTGTTTAGCATGGTATCTACTAAGTTGTACTTAAAGAAAACATAAGATCAGTGGAAACGAACAAACACTCAAGGTTCTAGAAATTGGTATCAGATCTAGATCCCTTAAGTTGATTGAACCAAGAACCCCTAGAGATTTCCTTGTTACAAGTTATGAGCACGAGATACGGGTCGTCTCAATATGCTCATATAACAGATTCATATAGATGGTAATGCAAACTTGATATTCTCAAGTTCTGTACGTCAGTCGACTGGCTCTCACCTCAGTCGACTGCTCTCAGAACTTGAGAACAAGTTTGATTACCATCAATATATATCACTTCAATCAGATTCAATCAATAAGTAAAATAGAAGATTTCAGAAGAATATAGCATTACATAACTACGGCTTCAATCTACCCAACTATGAAATTAGTTCCACATAATAGTACTTTTATTAATCAACAAGTTTGAATACATGGTCAACATAAAAGAATTAAAAAGAGAAGGAATAAACTGATGTAGTTCGGCTAGATGGATCGGCTGGCTGTCACACAGTCGACCGGCCGTTCTTTCTTTAGTACTTGATCTCCTTTCTCCTTCTTCTATGCCGATACAGTACTATTCTTTGTTGATGACTTGGAACTCTGCGATTCGGTGATTTAGGAACGTGGAAGAGCTTTTTCGAGAGAGCCTTTTCGCTTCTTTCTTGATTGGTATTTATAGAACAAGAGAAGAGAATTAGGGTTTGTACTTTTTGCAGAGAAGTCCTCTTCTTTTGTTATTTCTTTCCTTATCTCGATCTGCATTTTATTTCTTTCTCTTTTTCTTCTTTCCTTCCTTATCTGCTCACCACGTGCTTCTTGCTTTGATTGTTTGAGAAGTTGTTATTCGCAGAAAACACCTGGGTTTGGATAACTTAATTTTGATTCGGATTTGGATGAGGATGCATCTGTTCTTATCTTCTGACTCGCCGCATACCAGTCGACTGTCTTGGGACACAGTCGACTGTGCCGAGCCTTATCAAACTCTCTTCCCAGTCGACTGGTTGAAGAGTCAGTCGACTGATCTCTGCTGTTCCCTGTATATCATCCTCTCAGTCTGTGTTAGTCTGGAATCTGCTTCGTTTTGCTTGCTTTTGGTTGTTTCCTATGGAAAAGGAGAAAAGAAGCATAAATACCACATATAGAGCATTTAAATGTCTAATTGCCTTAAGATTATTGCTCCTAAAAGTGAATAATATTTGGTTCATCACTCGTGGTTTCTTTCGAGTGCCGGGCCCTAAGCTTGTAAGTTAAGCTTTTTATGGCTCGCGGTTTCTTCCGAGTGCCGAGCCCTAAGCTTGTAAGGGAAGCTTTTTGTGGCTCGCGGTTTCTTCCGAGTGCCGAGCCCTAAGCTTGTAAGGGAAGCTTCTTGTGGCTCACGGTTTTTTCCGAGTGCCGAGCCCTAAGCTTGTAAGGTAAGCTTTTTGTGGCTCGCGTTTTCTTCCGAGGGCCGAGCCCGGGACATGTGTTTAATGAGAGCCAATATGAAGCCAAAGTGTGTTTTAAGAAAGCTGGCATAATTACAACATACTTGAACCTTACAAAAACAAGGCACGACGTGTCGATTACATTTTTCATATTTTTACATTGGCTGTAGAGGCTAACCCTCCCCTTCTAGGAATTTGATGAGGTGCTCTGCGTTCCAGGACCTCTTGACTACCTTGCCTCCTGGGTCAGTTAGGCGGTACGTGCCCGGGCGTACGACTTCAGATACCTTGTATGGGCCTTCCCAGTTTGGGGCCAGTTTTCTCTTTTGGCCGGGGTTGGATACCACCAGCTTCCAGAGGATGAGGTCCCAAAGCTTGATGTCGGTGGGATGCACCTTTTTGTTGTAGAACCTTTTGATCCTCTGCTGATAGGCGTTCCTTCGAATGGCAGACTTCTCCTGACCTCGTCTATGAGATCCAGGTCGGCACATAGCTGCGCCGAGTTGCTTGCTTTATCGAAGGCCATGATCCGGGGCAAAGGGATCCCGATCTCCAAGGGGATGACGGCCTCCGCGCCGTATGTTAGATTGAATGGCGCCGTATGTTCTTTGGCATTCGGTGGGCCCAGAGAACGCTTGGCAGCTCATCGACCCATAACCCCTTGGAAGAGTTATCGAGTTATTTCTTGAGATCGTCAAGGATTTGGCAGTTCGCGTTCTCGGCCTGGCCATTTGACTGTGGGTGGCACACCGAAGAAAAATGCTGCTGGATCCCGAGATCTTTGCAGAATTTTCAAAAATGTTTACCCGTGAATTGAGCCCATTGTCTGTAATGAGCACCTGTGGGATTCCGAACCGGCAGATGATGTGTTTCCAGAAAAATTGTTGGGTCTACTGCTCGGTGATCGTAGCTAGTGGCTTGGCCTCAATCCACTTCGTGAAGTAGTCGATTGCCACTATGAGAAACTTTTCTTGGTCCCGTTGCTTTGGAAAATGGGCCTACCAGATCGATCCCCCACATAGCAAAGGGGGTCGGACTGTCCAGGAAGCGGAGGTTTGCTTGCGGAGCCCTTTTCACAGGGGAGAACCGTTGACAGGGGCCACACTTCTTAACTAGGGCGAGGGCGTCTTGTAGCATTGTGGGTCAGTAGTACCTGTGATTCAAAGCCTTTCACGCAAGCGAGCAGCTTCCCATATAGCACCCGCTAATTCCCTCATGCAGCTCCTTGAGAGCGTACTTTGCTTCATTGGGGGTTAGGCAGCGGAGGTAGGGTCTTCCTTCCGTCGTTTTGTATGACCTTTTGAAGAGGGTCTCGTTGATCATGGCGAACCTTTCTGAACGGACCCTGACCTGCCTTGCTTCAGCTCGGTCTTCGGGTAGCTCTCCCTTGATTAGAAACTTCTTGATAGGAGTGGTCCAATCGTCAGGATGGGCTCCGTCCTCGATGCAGAGAGTCTCGGGGAGGTCAGTACTCGGCTTCAGGAGTACCTCGATCAGGACTGTGCGATCGAGACCCTCGAAGGATGAGGATGCTAACTTCGACAGAGCATCGGCCTGGGCGTTCTGCTCCCTGGGGATCCTTAAGACCACCGACTCGTCGAAGGACGTCAATAGACGTTGGACCACGGCCAAGTACCTGATCATCCGATCGTCACGGGCCTCGTACTCTCCGGTGATCTGGTTGACCACGAGCTGTGTGTCGCTGAAGGCCCTGATCTGTCTGGCACCAGGCCTGATGTGCCAGGGTGAGTCCGGCGATCATAGCCTCATACTCAACCTCGTTGTTAGAGGCCGGAAAGTTGAGGCGGAGGCAATATTGAAGGAGGAAACCGTCGGGACCCCGCAGAATGATACCTGCACCACTCCCCGCTTCGCAGGAGGGGCCATCGACGAAACTTCCCACGTCTGGTCGGCCTCCTTGCTTTCGGGTTGCTCAGCGATAGTGCATTCTGTGATGAACTCAGCGAGGGTCTACCCTTTGATGGCCGTCCTTGGCTGATAGCCGATGTCGTATTGACTGAGCTCGACCGACCATTTAACCAATCGTCCAGAGCTCTCGGGCTTGTAGAGTACGGCCTTCACAGGCTGGTCCGTGAGCACCTGAATCGAATGCGCCTGAAAATAGAGACAGAGCTTCCGCGCGGCCATGACCAGGGCGTATGCTACCTTCTCCATTCTAGAGTATCTGGTCTCGGTGGCGAGCAGAACCTTGCTCACATAGTACAACGACTTTTGGACTCCGTCCTCTTCTCGCACGAGGACAGCATTGAGCACGTTTTCCAAAGCCGAAAGGTAAAGCCAGAGGGGCTCGCCTGGTTCGGGCTTGCTGAGGAGAGGAGGGTTGGCAAGGTACTCTTTTAATTGGGCGAACGCCTCCTGCTGCTGAGTGCCCCATTCAAAGCCTCCGGTTCTGCGCAGATCCTTGAAGAATGGGAGGGACTTCTCTCCGGACTTGGACAAGAAACGACCGATGGCCGCCAGTCTTCCAGTGAGCCTCAGGACTTCTTTAATGTTTCTGGGAGGGGCCATGTCTATTATGGCCTGGATTTTCTCGAGGTTCACCTCGATGCCGTGCCGGCTGATGATGAGCCCGAGGAATTTCCTCAAGGAGACGCCGAACGCACACTTCGCCGGGTTGAGTCTCATATTGTGGGTCCGAAGGACCCTAAAGGCCTCTTCCAGGTCGGCAACGTGATCCTGTCCCTGCTAGCTTTTGACGAGCATGTCATCGATGTACGCCTCCATGTTGCACCTAATTTGATCCTTGAAGACTCGGTTAACGAGCCTCTGATAAGTAGCACCGGCGTGTTTCAGCTCGAAGGGCATAACCCGGTAGTAATAAAGACCTTGGTCTGTGACGAAGGATGTCTTCGCTATATCAGGAGGGAACATTCGGATCTGGTTGTAACCTGAGAAGGCATCCATGAAAGAAAGGAGCTCGTGACCCGATATAGCATCGATCAGAGCGTCGATGCTGGGGAGGGGGAACGGATCTTTGGGGAAAGCCTTGTTGAGGTCAGTAAATTCTATACAGATCCTCCAACTCCCGCTTGCCTTTTTGACCATCACGACTTTCGCCAGCCACTCATAATAGTTTGTCCACCTCCTCTTTCACGGCCTGCTGCCGCTCCGGGGCGAACTTACTTCGCTTCTGGACGATCGGCTTCGAGCCGGGGATCACGCTCAGTTTGTGCATGATCAGATCTTCAGAGATGTCGGGCATATCGGAGGGCTTCCAGGCGAAGAGGTCGACATTGCGGCGAATACAGTCGATCAGGTCGGATTTGAGATTGGGAGCGAGGGAGCAGCTCACTCGGAACCACTTCGACACGTTCCCCATCTCGAACGAGACTTCTTCTAACTCGTCCGCCGGCTCAGGTTCTAGCTGTCTTCTTTCGGGTTGCAGCTCGGCGACATCCAGAGGGAACACACCACTCCCAATTGCCGTCATATAGCACGATCGTGCTGCTTCTTGGTTTCCTCGGACAACTCCGACGCCTGACTTGGTGAGGAATTTCGGCTTTTGGTGGTAGGCCGAGGGAACCGCCTGAAGGGAGCAGAGCCCGGGACGGCCGAGGATGGCGTTGTAGGCTGCCTTGACGTTTACAACCATGAAGTCCATCGACTTGGTCCGTCTGTGAGGGGTCGTACTGGTGGTGACGTCTAAGGTCACGATCCCCTCGATTGGCACCGGGATGCCGGAGAACCCGTGCAGGGTATACCCAGCTGGCTTCAGCTTATCCCGGGAGAGCTTTAGGTTCTCAAATGCCACCAGGAAGAGGATATTTACCGAGCTCCCATTGTCCACGAGGATCCGACGGGCCTCAAAGTTCGCCATGCTGAGGCTGACGACGAGCACATCGCAGTGCGGGAGCCAAACTCCCTCCAAGTCTTCCCCAGAGAAGGAGACAGGGAGTTGCTGGACCTGGGGGGAAGGAGACCCTGGACGGCATTGACCTCTCGGACGAATGCCTTGCGGAAAGTGCTGGACTCCCCTCCCATGGGCCCTCCATGGATGCAATGCAAGATGGCTTGACCCTTGGGTTCTTCAGGCTCGGGGTTCTGCTCGGGACGCTATCTGGGTTCTCGAGGAGGAGGGGAAGACCTCCGATTCCTCGTGTCTCTTTGGTCCCGAGCATCTTCCCATTTGAACCCTCGGAGGTACCCTCGTTGGATGAGGACCTCGATTTTGTCCTTCAGAGCGCGGTAATGGTCGGTGTCGTGCCCATTGTCTCGGTGGAAGCGGCAGTAGAACCGCTGATCCCTCTCTTTGTTGTTGTTGGTCGGTCGAGGAGGGAATTGGACAAGGTCCCTGTCTTCGATCGCTAATAGGATAGTTGATATGTTTTGCATCAGCGAAGTATAGCTCTCGAAGCGGGGGATCGGAGGGACCCTTTTCGCGATGGCCCCATCTCTTGGGACCTTCTTTGCTGGTTCCGCCTTGTCGGCCTTGCGTTTTCCCTTCTCGAGGACTTCTTTGGCGTCTTCCGAATTCAGGGCTTCCTCGGCCCGGATATACTTTTCCACCCGATTGAGGAGGTCAGGGAAATCGACCAGAGGCTTCTTCGCCAGGGATGCCTTCAGCTGGCCATGCTAGAAGTTGTGCCGGAATGGTGCCGAGGCGACCCCTGGGTCGAAGGAGGAGACCGACCTCGCCTCTGTGGTGAACCTTCGGACAAACAGCCGGAGCGACTCTCCTTCCATCTGTCGGAGACCCAGCAGGGACGCGCTCATCTTCTCGGTTTTCCTGCTGGTCACGAAGTGGGCGAGGAAGTTGCTCTCCAGTTGGTTGAAGGAGTAAATGGAGCCGGAGGGGAGCTTAGAGAACCATTCCCGAGCTGGGCCTCGGAGGGTGGCGGGAAAGGCGCAGCACAGGAGGGGATCCGATGCGCTGTGAATCATCATAAGGGTCTTGAAGCCCTCCATGTGATCAGCAGGATCACCCTCGCCGTCATAAGTCTCGAATTGTGGTGGGCGGAAATTCCGGGATATTTCTACCAGCAGGATTGCGGTGGAAAAAGGAGGTCGGGTTGGCCTGTGGCCCTGAGCCGGCCTCAGGCTGCCGTCGTCGAAGTGGTCGAGGCGGTCCTCCATTTCTTGGAGGCGTTTCACGACGTCATCGTCATACTCTGGCGGGACTGTCGGGTCGCGAGACGCGCTGGCCTCAACATCCGATCACGAGTGAGAGCGGTGGAGCGTCACGTTGACGAGGGTCCCCAAGATAGCCTCCATGATCTCTTTTCGGAAGTCTTGGAACTCCTAGGTGGGTGATCAGAGCTCGTTCAGCTGGGTTACGTTGGGGCGGCGGTCTCCGGCCGATGCGGCTGAGCGCCGGCTCCCGCCCTTGGGGCGAAGGTCTGGGATGGTTCAGGGCTGAGTTGGAAGTGGCCCCTCCCCTAGTCTGGCTTGCCTGTCGATTCTGGATGACCCCGCACAGGTCAAGTACGACCAAACAAGAGGCACCCAACTGGTGTCCGAGGCTGATACCCGGATTGTTGGATCCATGAGTGTCGGCGGGGACGTCCTGAGGAGGGACGTCCTGGCGACGTGTAGAAGTGATAGCTCTCCTGGCCTTGGGTGTCATGTGAGCTCGGATTGACGGGATACCATTGATGGCAGGGCTCGGACTGGCATCCGCACCGTACTTCCCATAGACGGCGCCAACCTGATGCGGTTTGTTTTTGGGGGGTGGCTGCACCAGGTGTGAGTTCTTCTCGATTTGTATTTTGCGGAAGCTTCGGTACGGATGGTATGCCCGACCCTCAGCCGAGGGAACGACTCAGGAGTAGGCGGGAGCGAGGTGGAGATCGGATGTTCGGCTCGGATCTGGTGGTTTGGATGCAATGGTCTCGTGTACCTGCACTCGGTCTAGAAATATCGGGGTTGGTCTCGGTGGCAGACCCTCCGACGATCTAATCAGTCACTGAAGAGTAACAGTAACTAGGGTTTTAGAGGGGAGAGGTTGAATATTGATTACCTTTTGAAGGGGTAGAGGGCCTAGTATTTATAGGCCATGCTAACCGGGTCTGGACTGACGTGGCGGGAGCCCGAGTGGTTTTAGGACTGACGTGGCAGATCTGCATGATCGGGGATGTGGCGCCTTTTGAGGGGATCCTGTGGCTCAGGAGGGGCCACGTCATCTGACCCATATCAGCAGCCACGTGTTCTTAGCAAACTTACAAACCCCCGTATGGGGTATTCCAAAGGTGTAACCTAGGCAACGAAAAAGGGGCCCGATACTTCAACTTGAGGAGCGACATTTTTCATGTGATCTTTTAATTTGTATATACTTTCTTTCATTAGTTGCTTCTCATCTCTGACTCGTATAATGAAGTGGATTTTAGTAAAAAGGTTGAAAGGTTAAAAGGTTAATATGCTTATTTTGTTGAACGTAAGTGCGATTTTATTTCGTATACTGGAATGGGGTGAAAATTGTTGAATACACTAATTGATTATGAACATTTTCAGTTCTACAAATCAATACTTGGAATGTGGATGTGGGCTTAAGCTTGAGTGAATTGAGATGTTTACAAGCATTTTGTAGGTTCTCGCATTGCGTTTTGATCCCTGTAAGCCTTGCAAACGTCCATACTTCTATTATCTTTTGCAATGAAAATAATGCGATGTTCTGTAATGTACCGATATCCATGTTAAGATCTAGTAGACCAAGATACAAGAAAAATGTATAACTGAAACTCAACAAACGAAAACAAAGACAATTTTGCTCACTGACACTAAATTTATTATGGCAGAAAACAACTCTTTTAAGGAATCCCAGTTGTAGTCCATTATAGGATTAGTATTTAGTGCAATGTAAAAAAACCCTGTAAAGCGTATACTAGGCAGAGCGTATATTACATTTCAACATTTGTAACCATATAAGTTCTCTCGTTCTCTCGTCGGATGATCCGATCTAGCGCACGGATTTTGGCTAAAAAATCTGCGATTTATCCTTTGTCTAAGTCTCTTGTTTCTCCCGAAGTTAATCTAGATTCCCCATGTGCCAAACCTACCCTATCTCAGCCTCAGCAGGATTTAGAACTTTTGGGCTCTCTCTTCCGCCCCCAATTCGACCTATTGTCTGATCTTCAACTAGCTCAAAACTCTCAGCATGTGGGTTTTTTGGTCGATTCGGATGATCCTTCTATGATTCTCTCTATCAGGCAATTAGAACGTAACAGAGTTCGGGAGCAGCTTTTGTTTCAATGATTTGTATCTCTTGGAATATCCGGGGTCTCAATTGCCCCGTCAAACAAAGGGCGATTTTTCAATTAATTAAATCCTCCAACTGTGATCTTATTTTGATCCAAGAATCGAAGATTGAATCCCCCTCCCCAACCATCCTTCGCGCTATAGGCGGTACCATTATCACCAAATGGATCTCGCTAGACGCGAGAGGATCAAGGGGAGGCATCCTCTTGGGTTTCAAAGAGTCGGTATTCTTTCTGATCTCTATCCGTCGCCTCACGTATTTTCTTATCATCCAACTCTACTAGACTACCCTCAACTACTCCTTCACGGTTATCTCGGTATATGGCCCCTCCTCTTCCGAGGGGCACCCTCTTTTTTGGAATGAATTCCATTCTCTTCAATCATACTCTAACGATCTCTGTTTCCTCTGTGGTGACTTCAACGTCACCAGATTCTCCTCCGAAAGATCCTCATCATCCTCCTCCTTTGAAAACCATTATGCCCTCTTCAACAATTGCATTCGGGTGATGCAGTTGACCGATATCCCTCTCAATGGTAGATCGTTTACTTGGTCCAATCAACGCCAATCTCCCACGATGGCCAAATTGGACCGGTTTCTCGTCTCTCTTAGCTGGCTCAACCAGTTCCAAAACACGTTCTCCAAGGCGCTTCCCAATCCCTCCTCCGACCACGTTCCCATTGCTTTCTACTCTAACTTCCCCTTCGCTCACCAGCATAAATTCCGCTTTGAAAAAATTCTGGTTACATGACCAATTGTTCGTCAATCTGATTGTCGAATGATTAACCGCAGTCTCCGGCACTTCTGGGTTGGGTAGCATCCTCCTAAAACATCATGCTATCAAATTCGGTTGTAAGATTTGGCGGTACAATAAACAATATAACACCTATTTTCTTAAAAACTTTCTTCTTGCTTCCATCGAAGCTCTCGATAAGATGGAGGAACTGGGTCCTCTTTCCGACTTAGCTCGTGCCGAAAGGATTTTCTGTAAGCAAGACTACGCTGACATCCTTTTCAAGATCACATTAAATGGGCTCAAAGAGCCAGAGTGAGATGGTTAAAGGAAGGTGACGGCAATTCTGCGTTCTTTCATAACTTTGCGTCCCACAGGCAACGTTGTAATCGTATTTCTTCCATCTCTGACAACGGTGTCGACCTTAGCACCGATGATGAGATCCATCGGTCTTTTCTCCTCTTCTATAAAAATCTTATTGGCTCCCACAAACAGCGAGCTATTAGCCTAGATTGGCATCAACTATATGGTCCCCCTTTGCTGGACCTCTCATCCCTTGATGCTCCTTTCTCCATGGAAGAGATCAGAGCGGCAGTTTTTGCTTTAAAAAGCGAATCTGTGCCTGGGCCAGATGGTTTCCCCGCTTTCTTCTTCCAAAAATTCTGGCACTGTCTTAAAGATGATCTTTTCCGGATGTTTACGGAACTTCACCAGGGAGTTTTCTCTTTCGATCGTATCAATTATGCGCACATCATCCTCATCCCTAAATCGTTGGCAGCGCATACTGTGTCCAACTTTAGGCCCATCAGCCTTATCAACACCACCTTCAAAATTATCATGAAAGTTCTTTCCGCCAGGCTCGGTGCGGTCCTGCCTTCCCTTATTGATTCTGCTCAGTCAGGTTTTATCGAGGACCGTTTTATCCTTAATAGTGTAGCTTCGGCTCAAGAAATAATTTCTCTCTGCCACAGGTCGAACTCTGAAGGTATTCTTCTCAAACTAGATTTCCTAAAGGCTTACGACAACGTCAACTGGGAGTTCTTGTTTGATATCCTTATCCATAAGGGATTTGGTCCCAAATGGATCGCCTGGATTTAATCCAGCCTCTTCTCCGGCACCTCTTCCATTGTCATCAATGGCTCCGAAGGCCACAAATTTTAAATAAAATGTGGCCTTCGACGGAGGGACTCGCTTTCGTCCCTCTTATTTTCCTTGGTTGCAGATGTTTTTAGTAAACTTCTTCGCAATGCGTGGGAAGCCCAGGCCATTGAAAGGCTGGGTGACTCACGCCTATTTCATGGTGTTCTTAACTTGCAATATGCGGATGACACTATCATCTTTGCGAAGCCTAACCCCCACTCTCTCCGTAACCTTAAGCTTCTCCTTTACTGCTTTGAACTGTCCTCGGGACTTGCGATCAATTTCCAAAAATCTTCGGTCCTCTGGCTGGAAAGGTCGCCCAACCGCCAACTCAAGATCTCTAATTTCTTCAACTGCCCTATCGCCTCTTTCCCTATTACGTATTTAGGTATTCTATTGAGATGGGGCAAACTGCATAATTCTGATTGGATGCCCATGGTGGATAAGGTAGAATCCAGACTTAATGTTTGGACTGGAAAGCTCCTCTCTCGAGGAGGTAGACTGATCCTTCTCAACTCGGTCCTATCGTCTATCCCTCTCTATATGATGTCCTTCTATTACGTTCCGTCCTGAGTTATTAAGAGAATTGATCAAATCAGAAGTAATTTTTTTCTGGTCTGGTTCCCCCACTCACAAACCGGGTTCTCACCTTAGCAACTGGAAATTGGTCTACTCCTCCAAGGAGGTGGGGGGGGGGGGGGGGGGGGGGGGGGGGGGGGGTTAGGGGTCCTGAATCTCAGAAACCATAACATTGCCCTTTTGGGTAAATGGCTTTGGAGTTTCTTTAAATTCGACCACCTACCCTGGATTTAATGTATCAAGGCCAATTGCTACCCCAATGGTCGTTGGTGGGTCTTTCCCAGCAGTATCCATCGCAACGCCTCCCCTTTCTGGAAGGGAGTTTGGAAAGCGGCCGCCGCTTTACAATGTGGCATCACCCATGATTGTTATGACGATTCCAAGACTTCGTTCTGGCACGATCTGTGGATTGGAAATTCCATACTCGCCTCATCATTCCCTGCTCTATACCGTTTGGCATCCAACCCTCTTGCCACGGTTGCAGACTCCTTCACCTTCATCAACTCACAAAGATTCTGGTTCATTCCGTTCTCTGACAATCTCTCTCCTCACTTAACCTCTGAGTTTTCCGACCTACTGTCCTCTCTGAACAGTTACGTCTGACGCCCAAAAGAATATCTTTCTTGGCGTTGGAACTCGTCGGGAGTTTTCTCAGTTAATTCTTTTTATCACTTCCTTAACTTTAGAGGCTATCTATCTCCTTTCACCGGATTCATTTGGAAATCTTGTGCCCCTCTTAAAGTTAAAATTCTCACTTGGCTAGCTCTCAACAATAGGCTCCTTACGGCTGAAATCCTTAATAAAAGAAATTTAGCGTGGGGGCAGTCTTGTCCTCTCTGCTCCTCCGCTTTTGAAGACACAGATCACCTGTTTGTGGGTTGCGATTTCTCGCGTCCGATGTGGAAAATTATCTCTCTGGCATGGAAAGTCTCCTCCATCCTTCCCAATTTACATTCTTGTTGGTTGAGTCCTCCACTGAACAAAAAATACCATGCTTCGTGGAACCTCTCGGTTCAAATCATCACTTGGGTCATTTGGTTGGAGCGAAATAAAAGATTATTCAGACATTGCGCATCCTCTATCCATATTATTATAGAAGAATTTTTATTTCTTTTCAATTTTTGGTCCTCAACCTTAAAAATTGAAGCTAGAAACGCTCTACTCTGTCATAGGCTAGATAAAGCCGTTCTTTGCCTTTGCACCCTTCATGCTATTTAAGTTTCTCTTTATCCCAACTATAGTGTTTTCTGACGTTTATTCACTGTGCTTGTTTTCCTTTCTTCCTCCTCGCAGGTTTGAATATGTGCTGGTTGGTGTTCTTGCTGGTTGCATCGCTGATGCGCCTTTTTGATGGGTTTTTGTATACCCCGCTCTAGTTATGCGGTGGATTTTCTTAACCCTATCCTCTTTTGTTTCTTTAACATTTTGTTGTTCTATCATTGGGGCTCTCCTTCGTCCCAGTTGGTTTTGTACGGTGGTGATTATAATATTCTATTGCTATTCCTGTATCTGGATATGTTGTGATGTTGGCTGTTTCTATTTCTCTTTATGGCTTCTTTTGGCCTTTGGGCCGTATTTAATAGTCTCTGTTGGCAGATGAATCATCGTTTTTTTTCCTCGGGGATTCTCTCTGCAAGTTGCCTTTTGAAACGGAAGGCTTTTGAGTGCTTGGCTTGCAAGAATTGTATTCTTGTTCTTGATTTTAAGCTTTTCTGACCTGTTTTTCAGTCTCTAGATCTTTCTCATCTTTTGGAGTATGTATATCTGTTCGGTACTGTTTTATTGCTGATCATGGGTTGGGAGTGTTGGCTCTCCTGTTATATATTCTTGTCTTCGACTATCTATGACTCATTCGAGACTTCTAGTCCCATCATTGAGTGTGAGTCCAAGGTTGTAGTTTGCGCCTTGGCCTGGCTTCGTTCTCGAGGTTGATCCCAGATCGATCGTTGCGCAGTCCTCGTACTACATCATCTTTGTTGCGAGACATCTTCCTCTATAGCAGCTCCCTCTGCTTGATCCTGATCGAGTCTATGGCTGTCTTCATCCAGCTGCGATTATTTTGTTCGGTTTTTTCATTATGTATGCTATCACCATCCTTTATGGTGTGTCTTACTGTTTAGTTAGCTGGTGCTTTCCTCTTAGATGTTTATTAATTTTGTTCCTTCTCTGTATGTTTTGGTTTTTACTCCTTGTAAAACCATGCTTGTAAACATTTTTGAGCTATATATTTATTTGTGTGGCCTGGAGCCGCTAGGCTCTATCCGGTTCATCAAAAAAAAAAAAAACATTTGTAACCATATTTAAACAATAAGATTCAATACCTACGGAACTATAAAGCCCCTCTCTTTTAGAGTTATGCAAGGACATCGTCTGCAGTTGAAGCATCCACACAATGCTGCTACTGGTGAACTGATGATTGCCAGTTTGCCACCCCAAAACGATACAAATCTCCAATCAGAAAGCAAAATGAACAAAAAAAAAATTTATGATACTTTTCAGACTTTAGCCTGCATATGCACTAAACATAGAAGATGTCGAAAATAATCAATTTTGAGAACCAATGAATGTAAAAGGAAACAATTTTCTCAACAAAAAACATCCCTTATACAGAAAAGAAAAGAAATGATTAAAAATAAAAAAAAAAAGAAACGGTCAATTACGTATTTAAGACCCGAACCCCGGACTTGGTTCTCTTGGGCCCCGGTCTGGGTAGTGAAGGACCCGACCCGATAGGACCCGATACCAGTGCTAGTCAGAAGACGCTTAAATCTAGGAAATACAGACTTTGGGATAGCAATATATAACTCGATAATCCGATCTAAATCTGACCCAAAATTGAGGATACCTGACAAGTGACAATGGGTCTACCCCTCTCCCCTTCATATATTTTGTAAAGGAGGAAGAGCGCAAAAAATAGGAATCACATTTAACTTATGCTTTAAATGCGTGCATTCCCATTGGGAGGGGGAGGGGAGGGAGGGGAGGGGCGAAATGCGGTGGGTCATGACATGAGTGTTGCCGGTCAGGATGTACACAAAGAGCAGGTTGTGCGCGTATTTTTTAGAGTAAATTTAAATAAACTATACCCCTAAATATGTAATTTCTCTCAATTCTCTCACACTTTTTTTGATTCTATATAATTTTATGAGTCTCAAAATTATTTTAGTCTGTACAATTTGCACATGATAGCTCTCGTATTAGCATATTGGGTTTGATATGGATCATCAAAAAATTCCATTTTATTATCGGTCTAAGTTTAGATGTTTGGGAGTCCAAGCTAGATAATCTGGACAACTTGAATAATGCAACTAATAAATTTAACTAAATTGTTCCCTTGAAGTTGTAATTTCTCTCAATTATCTCAATTTTTTTTTTAGAGTTCTATATAATTTTATAAGGCCCTCAAAATTATTTTAGCATGTACAATTCACTACAACACACGTTGGATTTACCGGCGTTTTTTCTAATTTACACCGGCGTTTAAAAACGCCGGTGAAACATTCACCGGCATTTTTAAAACCGCCGGTCCAAATGCCGCCGAAGCGAGCGTCGCGGAATACTATGGATCTACACCGGCGTTTTTTCATGCCACCGGTAAATCTTGTATATACACCGGCGGCCGTAAAAACACCAGTGTATGGGTATTTATAAGTGCCATATTTTTCAGCTGATATACATACATCGGCGTTATACAAATGCCACCGTAGGAGCTGTAATTTTGTTTGGAAACTATACCGGTGTTTGTAAAAACGCCGGTGTAGGTATATAATTTTTAAAAAAAAAAAAAAATTAAAAAAACATGCAGCACTCAGATGTTTGTGACTCCAAAAGAAATCATTGTATGTTTGTCTATTAATTCTTCATCCCAACTAAATCATTGATGTTTGTGGCTCCAAAAGAAACCTGCACAAGGTTTGTTCAGCCCAGTTCTTGTACAGATTTGGAGGATTTTGGTATACATACAGCATCCTTAGTTGACAGTTAACCCATTTTGGTAAAAAAATCATGCTAAGATGACAATCAGATGCATGAATTCGGCTTCTTTAACAGTAAAAGAAAATGAAAATTTCCAGTATCTAAGCATATATGTTTGTCTATTAATTCTTTATCCCAACTAAATCATTGATGTTTGTGGCTCCAAAAGAAACCTGCACAAGGTTTGTTCAGCCCATTTCTTGTACAGATTTGGAGCATTTTGGTATACATACAGCATCTTTAGTTGACAGTTAACCCATTTTGGTAAAAAAATCATGCTAAGATGACAATCGGATGCATGAATTCAGCTTCTTTAATAGTAAAAGAAAATGAAAATTTCCAGTATCTAAGCATATATGTTTGTCTATTAATTCTTCATCCCAACTAAATCATTGATATTTGTGGCTCCAAAAGAACCTGCACAAGATTTGTTCAGCCCAATTCTTGTACAGATTTGGAGGATTTTGGTATACATACAGCATCCTTAGTTGACAGTTAACCCATTTTGGTAAAAAATCATGCTAAGATGACAATCAGATGCATGAATTCGGCTTCTTTAACAGTAAAAGAAAATGAAAATTTCCAGTATCTAAGCATATATGTTTCTTTATTAATTCTTCATCCCAACTAAACCATTGATGTTTGTGGCTCCAAAAGAAACCTGCATAAGGTTTGTTCAGCCCAATTCTTGTACAGAATTGGAGCATTTTGGTATATATACAGCATCCTTAGTTGAAAGTTAACCTATTTTGGTAAAAAAATCATGCTAAGATGACAATCAGATGCATGAATTCAGCTTCTTTAACAGTAAAAGAAAATGAAAATTTCCAGTATCTAAGCATATATGTTTGTCTATTAATTCTTTATCCCAACTAAATCATTGATATTTGTGGCTCCAAAAGAACCTGCACAAGATTTGTTCAGCCCAATTCTTGTACAGATTTGGAGGATTTTGGTATACATACAGCATCCTTAGTTGACAGTTAACCCATTTTGGTAAAAAAATCATGCTAAGATGACAATCAGATGCATGAATTCAGCTTCTTTAACAGTAAAAGAAAATGAAAATTTCCAGTATCTAAGCATATATGTTTCTCCATTAATTCTTCATCCCAACTAAACCATTGATGTTTGTGGCTCAAATAAGATTTTAGATCCAGGATGACAAATTTTGATTGGGCTTTGAATGGAGATTCTAGTCATAGATCGATTCTTTGGAGTCCGGCTTTCTAAAGAAAATGCCATTTGGAAGTATGCAGGTACATGTTTGTTGGATCACCAAAACTCCCATTTTTATTGAAGAAAAATAAGAATAGGGCTCATATCAAGTGTAGTTTTAAGGAACTGTCATCGTGGAAGGAAACCAAATATAGAAGCCAGAAAGAGGAATGGTAGAGAATGAGGATACACCAGGCTAACATAGCGGCATTTTCCTCATCTCTCTCTCATCCCTGCTTTCTCTTCAGCAAACGCACATAAAGAGACATAAGCAACAATAGCAAGAGCGACAAGAACAACAATAATAATAAATTATTATGAACGAGATGTCTCTATATGGGTTTCCAGATCTCCACTCCAACTCGTCTCTTTCTAATCACAGCCCAATTAAGAACACTTGTTGACATTCACTAAACAATCCAATCACAGCCTAGTAAAAATTTGTGATCCTGGATCTAAAAACTTCACAAGAATTGGTCAGAACAAAACTTGTGCAGGTTTCTTTTGGAGCCAGAAACATCAATGATTTAGTTGGGATGGAATTACCCAAACCATGCTATGTTCACCAAAAACACTAGCTTCAACAAGAATCAACAAGAAGCTAGCCTAGCCGAAAATCAACAAGAAGAACCAACAAGAAGCTAGCTTAGCCGATAATCAACAAGAAGAACCAACAAGAACCAATGCTAGTTTATTAATTTACGATCATGCTCGGATTTTGCTAAAGTTTCAGCCGATAATCAACAAGAACCAAGAAGAACCAACAAGCCTCTTGAACCATCATGCTAAAGTTTCAGTTGATGAAAATAAAATCAACGAAGCTAGCTATTACAAACATAAACATCACAGAATCAATCGCACCATTACCACCCAAAATTGAGTATCAAACCATTACCACCCAAAATTGAGTATCACAAACGAAGCTAGCTATCCCTAAATCGAGATCTCCCCTAAATTGAGTATCAAACCATTACCACCCAAAATTCCCACAAATATAAACATCACAGAATCAATCGCACCATTACCATCACAAAATCGCACCATTACAATCAAACCATTACCATCACAAAATCAAGAAGTAGAGAGAGAGAGAGAGAGAGAGAGAGAGCGCGAGAGAGAGAGAGTACTTGCGATGAGAGAGAAATGACTGAGCGGGGGTCGAGGAAGGGAAGGATGCCCAATGGCGACGGCGCGGGGAAACTTAGGGTTTGGTAAAAAAAAAACGAAATGTGCTAAGGGTTTCGCGGCATGATTGGGGAATTAATCCCTGTATATTCACCGGCGTTTTTATTAATAAACGCCGGTGAATGTGAGAGGATTTGTGGGGTATATTTCCGCTTTCTATTCACAGGCGTGTTTTTTATAAAAACGCCGGTGAATATTATAATTCACCGGCGTTTTTTAGAGGCCGCCGGTGTATAACTATATATATTTTGCGACCCTATTCTGGTCTTATCCTACCCCGGCGCGATTGGTAAAACGTCGGGAAAAATACGCCGTTAAATCCAGCGTGTGTTGTAGTGATTTGTAGTAGGTAACACTAGTGCTAGCTTACTGGGTTCGATATGAATCCAAAAAAATTATTCCATTTTATTATCGGATCTAAGTTTAGATGCTCAAACTGGAAAATCTAGACAACATGAAATATCCAACTAATGTAAGTCTATATAAAGTCCACTACTTAGTTAAAATGTTCCAAATATAAAGTATACTACTTAGTTAAAATGTTCCAAAACAGTAGGATCATTCACGTCACGTGATGGTCTGAGAAGGGGCGCAAGCATCTTGGAATAGCTAACTTGTGTATAATCAAATAATTGACAAACAATGTTTTAAAATTGTATCTAAAATGAAAAAAAACCATTGCAATAACTCAAACTTCTTCAACTTTCCTCTCTCTCTAGATTTGAGAAGAAAAAAATCCTAGATCTGAGAAAAGCTAGGGGCGGCAGCTTGGCATCGCCGCCGCCACCCCACCGTCCCGCCGTCATCCCCCATAGCGCTTGTTCGACGGAGTTGACCCCCCCCCCCCCCCCCCCCCCCCCCCCCCCGTAGCGCTTCGTCGCTCATAGACAACGCCCGAATCGCGGCGTCCTCTCCGATTCGACGACGCAATCGATGCACCCTTTCCGACATCGCGACGGCTACCCGGATCGACGAATGCCCAGTTCTCAAACGACGGCGACGGAGGTCGAGAGCGCCATGGTTCTTGGTCGGAAGCCTGGCCGATGGAGATGCGCCGCCCCAAGTGACGACGTCGGCCCTCCTGGCTGCGTGAGAGCGCCATGGATCTTGGTCGAGAGCCTGACCGATGGAGATGCACCGCCCCTAGCGACGGCGACGGCCCTCCTGGCTGCGTGAGGTCGGTGCGGTATGTGCCCCCCCCTCTTGTTGGCCCAGATCTGATTTGCCCACCGGGTGTGGCCGGTGGTTCGGCATAGGGCCAGTACTTGCTTTTTCTGTGGTGGGGGTGTGAAGCAAATAGGTTTGTTCGATTGTGGGGTTGGACTCGAGATGGAGTCCCTCCATGATTTGCTAGATGTGTGCCCAGATGTTCTGTGCGCTTGCCACCATGTCCACACTCTCGGGGCCATTCATGGCGATTTGCGAGGGTTGGTAGTGCGTGTGAAGATACCGGGAGTTAGGTTGTCTTGCACGTTTGTGGAGCTTGGACCCAAATATGGGGTCCCTCCCGTGATGTGCGCTCACTTGTCTCATGGGGTTCCTCCGTGGTGTGCTCTCACTGTTAACGATGCTTCACTAGAGAGAGTAAGTGCGGTAGTAGTGAGGTATTATTAGGGGAGTGCAGGAGTTGTCTGAGTTGGGTTTGATTTAGTGTGAAGAATGAGGTGTAGTACGGTTGTGGGGCTAGGGCCTGAAGACGGGATCCCCCCATGAGAGGTGCTCACTCGTTACTGCATAGGGTGGGGCTTGGGCCCGCAGAAGGGGTCCCCTCACGAGGTGCACAGAGGGGAGATGTTTGTGATTTTGGTCGGCAGTATGTAAGTCACACCCTGAACTCGACCTCCTTTAATTCACTACCTCATACTTTGCAACAGCACCGCTACTACGCCCTCATCATTGACCCTGAGATCTACAACGTCCACCGTCTGCAGGGGCGAGAGGTGAAGGTGATTCTTCAGACTGGTTGGGATTTCGTTCGGGTTTTACGTGAGAGAGTGAGAGAGTGAAGATGTTGCTTCTCACTACTCTATGCAGGTGTCTGGTTGTGTCTTGGACTGTGTTCGTGGTTAGGGTGAGTGAGAGTTTTGCTTAGTGAGAAATCGTTGGTGAGAGCTAAAGCGTGAGAGAGGTGAAAGGATCCTCTCCATGGCTCTAATTTGGTTGTGACTTCGACTGCGCAGAAAGTGAGTTTGTTGGAGACGGTGTGGGAGAGGGGGAGAAGGTTGGGACCGGCGAATACCCAAATCCCACGTGATTCGCTTCAGGTGGGTGTGCGCGCGCCGTGGAGGCGGTGCACGAAGCTTATGTGACGTACATGCAATTAGTCGGTACTCGTTATGTGACTGGGCCCAAGCTGGGGTCCAGTACAGTATGGGTGGAGGTCGGGGACAAGCTGTAGTCAGTTCATCCTAGTTGTAGTTTTTTTGTGGCCCACCCTCTAAGAGAGTGAGCGCTGATTGTATGTATTGGTTATATTGCTTCATGTTCTATTTTATTGTCTGTAGGTTGTAATTTATCCCAGTACTCTGGGTTTGTTTGGTTAATTCTCATTAATGAAACAGAGTGGCCATATTCCACCTTTTCCTTCAAAAAAATAACTCAAACTTATCTTGGAATAGCTAACTTGTGTATAATCAAATAATTGACAAACAATGTTAGAATTGTATCTAAAATGAAAAAAACCATTGTAATAACTCAAACTTTAAATTGATGAATCACTTATTGGACAAATAATGTTTGTATGTATATATATATATATATATATATATATATATATATATAGAGAGAGAGAGAGAGAGAGAGAGAGAGAGAGAGAGAGAGAGAGAGAGAGAGAGAGTAATGTGAGCCTCATATAGAGCATGAGAAAATTTTTCTCATACAAAGTGATTATACTCATTAGGTGGGGCCCTTATGGAAGATCCACTCTGTCCATCATATTTATCATGCTAATGGATGTATGTGTAGAAAAAATCAAGTGGTTTAGAGGTCATTCACTCATACAACATGTGGTTGAAAAATAAATGATTTCAACAATAATTCAAATTGAACCACAAATTGGACTCATATGATGCATGGGTGAATGACCTCCAAAGCACTTGATTTTTTATACTAATACATCCATTAACATTGATTAACATGATAGACAGAGTGGATCTTCCATAAGGGCCCAACCAAATGAGTTTAATCACTTTGTAGGAGGAAAATTTCATCATACAAATATGAGGCTCACATTACTCATATATATATATATATATATATATATATATATATATATATATATATATATATATAGCTTTCTTCCCTTGCAAATGGGTCTGTGTGCACAGACCCGTGCGAACGGAGATCTGGGCCGTTAGATCAAAGATCCAATGTCCCAGGATTTTTTTTGAGAAATTTTGCCTTAACCCGCTCTTGGAAACAACAGGTTAAGGCAAAAAAATTTATAAAATTTTTTGCCTTAACCCGTCATTTCCAAGAGCGGGTTAAGGCAAAAAAATTTATAAATTTTTTTGCCTTAGCCCGTCATTTCCAAGAGCGGGTTAAGGCAAAATTTGTTTTGTTTTAGATTTGTATACTTCATTTTCTTCTTTCGATTTCTCCCCACTCTCTCTCTCGTTTCTTCTCGAACCCAAACCCACTCTCTCCGAAATCGTGAGCTTCTCACTTCGGCAACTCCTCTCTCACTTCCCTCCTCTATCATTTCGGCAATTCTCTCTCTCTTTTCCGTCTGTTGCTCCCCAAGTCAGTAAACTCTAATACAAGCACAAACCTCACCTCCTCCTCCGTTCGCTCCTCCACCTCTGTCCGCTCCTCCTCCTCCTCTTCAATTCCCATATAATCTCTCTCTCCTAATTTCTACTCCAAACATAGAAACCTAACTCGCTCATCCCAACTTCGAAAGCAAATCGGAACCCTAGTTCAAGACTACACCTACATTGGCGAAATTTGCAGTTATTTTGTAAGGTAGTGACTAATTCTTCCCCTTAGTAGTTGTATTTGTGTTGATTGTAAATTTTTTTGGTCTCTTTGCAATAATTTACAATATTGAAATTGCCTTAAAATTTTGTAGATGTAGAACTTTGTAGTCGTAGTTGTTGTGATGAATTTACACGGTATAATTGTAGTCTTAGTTGTTGTTGATCGCTCGACGATATTATAGATGTAACACCCCGTAGTTTTCAAAAAGTGTGTAATATATATATAATATACTTTGAATAGTTTGGCTGTTTGGTTTAAATGTATGCCATGGCATGATTGTAAATACTTTGAAAAATGTTGAAATGAATAGTGGGGGGTCCCACGGTGCACAGCAATGTGCTGTTTGGAAAAATGCCATGATGACGTGGCTTATTTCAAGGGGGCCCACCATGTATTCTCATGGCAGATGAGAAGGAGAGAAGGATTTGAGTAAGGGATTTAGTCCCATATCGGATTTCAACACAAATAAAATAATATATAAATATAATAGCCTATGATCAAGAGTCACCAATTTAGTTAACCACCTTTTGAGAGGCAGCCTGTGGTGGGCAGTTGTACTACATAGTATCTAATTTATCTTCTAAATTGTATAAATTGTCTGAGCTAGGGGCAGGGGCGTTACAATAGACTGAGTCGTATTTTTGATCGTTCGATATATACTAAATTACTTAGAAAGTTTTTAGTGAGGTTAGACTAGAAAATAGTGTAAACGACCTCCAAAAAATATGAAACTTTGCGAGTAGGGTGGTCACACGTAGCACAAGTCACCCCAACTTGTAGAAGTGTGTTTCGACTCACGATTCGAGAGATACGGCCGTATATCACTTTTGGTTTAAAAAAACCAAATAAACCGGTACACGGCCATATCTCGCAAGTCGTGACTCAAAATTCACTTGTACAAGTTGGGATGGCTTGTGTTACGTGAATTCGAACAAGTTGCAAATTTTTATAAATTTTGGATGCCGTTTGTGTGGTTTTCTTACGTTCGTCGCACAAAAAGTAAATGACTTAGATATTTTTTTAGTGCTGTTAGACTAGAAAACCCTGCAAACGACCTCCAAAAATTATGAAACTTTGCGAGTAGGTTGGTCTCACGTAGCACAAGCCACCCCAACTTGTAGAAGTGAGTTTCGACTCACGGTTCGAGAGATATGGCCGTGTATCGCTTTTGGTTAAAAAAACCAAATAAACCGGTACACGACCGTATCTCGCAAACCGTGACTCGAAACTCACTTCTACAAGTTGGGGTGGCTTGTGTTACGTGAATTCGACCAAGTTGCAATGTTTTGTAAGTTTTGGATGCCGTTTGTGCGGTTTTATCACGTTTGTCGCACATGAAGTAAAAGACTTAGATATTTTTTAGTGCGATTAGAACAGAAAACCCTGCAAACGACCTCTAAAAAATACGAAACTTTGCGAGCAGGTTTATCTCACGTAGCACAAGCCACCCCAACTTGTAAAAATAAGTTTCGACACACGGTTCGAGAAATACAATCATGTATCGCTTTTGCTTAAAAAAAAATCAAATAAAGCAGTACACGGCCGATCTTGCAAACCGTAACTCAAAACTCAATTCTACAAGTTGGGGTGGCTTGTGTTACGTAAATCCGATCAAGTTACAAAGTTTTATAAATTTTGGATGCCGTTTGTGCGGTTTTTTCCACATTTTTGCTTTGTTTATTAATGATAGATAAATGGATGTAACCCATATCAACTAAGCTTAAATTTTTGGTTTATAGATAAATGGCTAGAACGAGGCGACCGAGAAGCCCTTCTGGTAGCGCTAGTGGCACACCAATTATAGAGGTAAGATTGATTATTATTATTGGTTTTAAATACGAATATATAACATTGTCTCAATAATAACAATATTTATCTTTGTTCGTGTAGGTTGGTGGTCGTCAATCTATATCTGTCGAGGACAGTCCGTCTTGTTCGGTTTCTGTTAAACCTCCTGGACCGTTGGACTCAAGCTTACTTTCATTGCAATCCATACACCGATACGAAGCCGTGTGGAATGGGTCCGCAAAGAAGTGTAACTTCCGGAAGCACGTGGTTCTTCCCATGGATGTCCGTATAACTCCGTACTTAGTTAAGTCGATTTCTATGGAGCTCGATTTATAGGGGATGTGAAGCTTGATCGACCTCTACTTACAACTCTTTTCGAACGATGGAGGCCGGAGACCCACACATTCTACTTACCGGTGGGTGAGATGACCGTCACTTTCCAAGATGTAGCTCTCATTACTGGGCTTCCAATAGATGGGATCGCCGTGACAGGAAACATGGACTTTGACCGAGTAGCAGTTGTTCGTGATTTGCTCGGTATCGACCTGGAGGAGTCCTTGGACAAAAAAGAGAGGACGTTGAAAATGAAATCCTCAAAGATACTCTCGAAGATTATGATCCAGATCTATTAGATCAAGCCATAGACGAGGCGAAAGATAAAGCCGAAGCTGAATTTTGGAATGAAATCTTCGATGGTAAATCACTTCTACTTGGTTGAAATTGCAATTTGAAGAATATTTGACGGATGATTCGAACGAGAAAGCTCTACATTACTATGCTCATGCCTACATATTCAGTATGACCGGGGAGTGCTCTTCCCTAACTCATCAGGTGCGAGCGTGCCGCTCATGTATTTACCGTTGTTGGAAAATTTCGGTATTGCCGGTCGTTACAGTTGAGGGAGTGCGGCCTTGGCATTACTGTATAGGAATTTGTGCACATGTGCATTAGGTGCCATACAAATGGGTGGCCCCAAGGTTCTGTTGTAAATATGGAGTTGGGAACGCATCCACATCAGACGTTCTCGTATTATTGAACCAACACCGAATTGGTTGGCCGAACCACCGGTTCCAGAATTGTTACCTTTTTTAGGGATATATTGGGCAGGGCGGCACACGTGGGTCGATAACCCACGCCAATCTCTTACGTATTACAGAGATGAGTTAGATAACCTACGGGACGAGTTCGTTAATTGGGTACCGTACTCGACCGCCAGGTTGGAAAGAGTTCCACCGTATGTTTGGCTGGTGCGCTTTAGTTGACGGCTGCCCCACTTGTGAACTTTTCTGTTCTTGAGTTCTAGTATCCGGATAGAGTGATGCGGCAATTCGGATATCAGCAGAAGATTCCCGAAGCCTGCTGTTATGATAAAAAATTGCACGAGATAAAAGGAACGGGTCAAGTGTCCAACTTCGATTGGGCGGATTTTCATCGGGTCCATGTGGTCAACTGGAACACCTTGCGCTATTAGATGACACCGAATATGATTTTCTTCGCTATACCGTACGATGGCTCGTTCCAACAGGTTTCCATAACGTGGTACATGCACATTACAAGATTGTATGTTTCTTCGCAAGTAGTGTACCACCCGGTGTCCAGATTCCGATTCTCCCAACCGAGGTAGAACCACCACCGGCATATTCTTCTTCCCAACTGATGTATCAACCAAAGGCGTCGACGTATCGGAACTTGGTTAGTCTAACTTCACGTAATTTCATACATTTAGTATGCATGTATTGTTATTTGAGGACGGGATGATAATATAGATAATGTTTTTTAAATTGAAATTTTCAACCTAATGTAGATTGAAAACACATGGGAAACCATTCGGATAGCCACTCACACCTTGAAGAGTAAGGTACCCGAGAGCGTTAAGGAGATAATGCGGGAGATTCTAAAACCGTGCCGCATTAGTCTTGAAGAGGTGGGCGAAGGTCCCAAACTTGATGCATATTTAAAAGCCAACATGGCAAGTTCTCGTCGAAAGAGCGTGACAAGGCCGGGAATTCACATCGCTGAGCCACAAAAACTCCAACAATAGCAACCACCGAAAGTAGATGTGGAGGAGCAGTGGTCAATAAACCTTAATCCCCCGAGACTCAAGGTAGACGATGAAATCCCCAACGGAAGAGGAACCCGCTTGATCAATTCACACCAAGTGGTCGCAAACCGCGTGGTCGTAAAAAGGTAGTATCTAACAATAGGTTCGTTATTAATAGTTTAGTATTTGGTTGATGATTTTATTCCTTAAATAACTAATGCAAAGTTTGTTTCTATGTTGATAAATGTTGTAGATAAATACCGGGCATGCATGGAAGTCAACCATGGAGATAAATGTATTATTCCATCTAGGCTACTTTAGCTTGATAGTTGAGATGAATATTTTGTAATGAATATGTTGTAATTGCTACTTAAGATAATTCCACAAATGTAGATGAATGAATTGTTTTGATATTTGCAAAGATTCGTGTTGTCAAATTGATGTGAAATTTGTTGAGATTTTGGTTGTAAAATTGTTGTGATATTATCCGTCATATTATATATATTGCTGTGAATGAATTGTTGTGAACTTAATTTTTATTTATGTGAATGAATTGGTGTGATATGTAATTGATGCAAAGTTTGCTGTCAATGAACTTGCCAGAACTTTTGTGAATTGCTGTGAATGAACTCGTTTTGTGAAGTTAAATTTTCATACCTAACCCGTTGTTGGAAATGACGGGTTAGGATGACTTAACCCGTCATTCCCAAAAAAGTAGGAAGAAATTGACAGTACTTCATCTTGTAAAGAATTCACAAAGAGAAATACACTGTCAAAATCTCCCTACTTAACCCATTATTGACGATGACGGGTTAAGTGATTTAACCCGTCATCGCTATTAACGGTTTAAGTAGTAAGATATCGGCAGAGCTTCATCATCGACATACCAAATATTCATCCACGCTTCCAAAAACACTGTCAAAATCTTCATACTTAACCCGTTATTTACGATGACGGGTTAAGTGATTTTAACCCGTCATCGCTATTAACGGGTTAAGTAGTAAGATATCGGCAGAGCTTCATCATTGACAGACCAAATATTCATCCACGCTTCCAAATACACTGTCAAAATCTTCATACTTAACCCGTTATTGACGATGACGGGTTAAGTCTTTGCCAATAACGGATTAAGTTGGAAGAAATGGGCAGAACTTTTTTTATTATAATAATACTAGTTTTTTTTTTCCAAAAATACTAGTGTTTTTTATAAACATATTCCCACTTAACTCGTTAATTACGATATTATGCCCACCTAACGCGTTCATAAAAAAAAACAAACATTACACATTTTAATTATTGGACAAAAGAAAATTTTAATTTATTTTTTTTTTAAAAATAATAATATATTTGAAAAATATAAACAATAAAGTTCATATATATAAAAAGTAGAATCGTACCTGTAATCCTACACAAATCCTAAACTAAATAATATGCCGAAATTGTTTTAAATCTTGTAAAAATAGTAAAAAAATACATTATCAAACTAAATAATATAGTTGAAAAATGTAAACATTAAATTTCATAAAAAATATATTGCCATAACCCTACGAAATACTCTTACCCTACTCTAACCCTTGTCATAACCCTAATAACCCTCTAACCCAAGCCATAACCCTTATAACTCTCTAACACTCTAACTCTTAAACCGAATTAAATGTTTATAAAAAATGATGTAAATTAAAAATTCAAAAAAATTCATATTTAAACAAAACAAAATATACGAATTTGGGGAAAATTATATAAAAATTAAAAAAATATAATTTTAAAAAAAAATATAAATTAAAAGACTCAACTTTAGACACTCTAACCCTCTATCTCTAACCCTCTAACCCTAGCCCTAACCCTCCAACCTTATAACTCCAAAACCGAATTCAATGTTTATGAAGAATGATGTTTAATCTTTATTATTTACTTTAGAATATTATATGGAGTTTTCAATTTGATTGGATAGTTGATTATCTAATTTTTTATGAATAGATTTTATTTTCCTAAAAATGAAGAAGATTTTTGTCAAAAAAATTAAAAATATTCAGAAATTGTTTAAAATCCTGTAAAAAAATAAAACAAATTATTTATCAAACAAAATAATATATTTGAAAAATGTAAATATTATAGTTCATAGAAAAAAAGTAGATGATTGACGCCTCTAACAAAACTCTAACCCATTCCATTACCCTCATAACCCTCTAACCCTACTCTATGGAGTTTCCAATAACCCTCTATCCCTTCTCTAATGCCTTCCAATAACCCTCTAAATCTAGCTCTGACCGTCTAACACTCTAAACTATTAAACCAAAACCAAAGTTTACGAAGAATGATATTGAATATTTATTTTCAATTAATAAACATTATGTGGAGTTCTCACTTTGTTTGGAAAGTTTATTATATAAATATTTTTACGACAGTTTTTTATTTTAAAAAATTTGAGTTATTTGTTACGAAATATTCTAACGTAACTCGTTCTTGACAATGACAGGTTAAGTTCACTTAACCCGTTATCGCCAATAACGGATTAAGTAGGAAGATATTGGCAGAACTTCAACTCGTCAAGATGAATTTTGTGCAAGTTTTCTTTCCCAAAGACAAACACACTGTCAAAAAGTCCAACTTAACTCGTTATTGTAAATGACGGGTAAAGTTATCTTAACCCGTCATTTTCAATAATGTGTTAAGATTGAAGATATTAGCAGACCTAAACTGTTGAAGTTAAATCAAGTACAAATACACTGTCAAATTTTCTAGCATAATCCGTTATTGTCAATAACGGGTTAAGTGTACTTAACCTGTCATCACTAATAACGGGTTAAGTTGGAAGTTATTGGCAGTACTTCATCTTCCGCTTTGTCAATTTTTTACATATTTTCGATAAACCTAACCCGTTATTACCGTTAACGGGTTGGGCGGGGGAATTTTTTTTTAAAACACCTACAGATACCATCTCAAACAGTTGACAAATTTCACATATCAAGATATTACATCATTCAAACATACACAAAGTTCACAAATATCATCATATGTATACATTCTCAAACCAATTACAACCAAGATCGACCATTATCACATTACCATTATCATCGATCATTCAATTTTTTTGGCAAATTTGATACACTAATTACAAATTACATACACCAAAAATCAACTTATAAATTCAAATACATTTACTTGAGCATATATACAATCAAAAGTTTAAAACTTTGTGATGATTGATGCCTTCCATCGGCACGATCAACTTTCATTCCAGACCTACAAAAAAAAGTAAAGATTTGTAGAAATGAATAATTGTCTTCTCATCAACTAAAATTAGTAATAAAGGTATTTAAGTTTAATATGACATACATAGTACGAAAATTACCTTAGCACGAATCTTCACCTTCATCGTCATCACTCTCTTCACCGGTTGGATCTTCTTCATATGCTACCGATCCACTAAATAAATGAGAAGAATGAGTTTGATCAACAACAACAAGTTAAGATTGATTGAGTCAAATTAATGTATACTTAGTCTCGGATATATTACCTAGCAATATTTTTTGGGCAATTTCGTGAATCGTGACATACGGTATGAAGGCATGTCCTGCAAAGTCTTGATCTCTTCGTTTTTTGGGATTCTCTTATGGACTTCAAACTCTTTCCTTTAGGCCTTCCCTTTGTAGTGCATTGTACAGGGTCCCCCACTGGTGCATGTGCATGTCCACCACTCTCCAGTTGTGCGCTACCTTCGCGGTGTGTGCTATTCCCGAGTTGAATGTGAGAAACGCCTTTAATGCTCTTAAGCATGTGATCGATCATGTACTTGTACGTTCCCTTAGAAGAACAACCACGATCGACCAACTGTCTTGAGTGCTGACTCAATTTACAATATTGGGAGGCAAAATTGTCGCCCATACTATTTTGAACGGGTGTACTTCTTCTTGTCAACTGATCTCGAGCCCATCTTCTACAAATATATTGCTCCGGTGGTGAAGTGTGATCGGTGAACCGAAGAACCGCCAATAGATGTTTGCATGGAATGCCTACGAATTCATACATGGAACAAGGACATTTAGCCATTTGATGGAGTTTGCAAAAAGAAATGACCATCCCCGATTCTGAGTTTCCACAAATCGTCACATAAAAAGCTGCACTATTCGGTGTATCCATAGCGGCAATGAAATTCACATTAGGTAATAAGCTTTTTTGCACTTCTTGTTGAAATTTGTAGAAAATCTTCAAAGTGTATGTCCTGCCATTTGTTCCTCCATCGCCCATTTGGTCTTCAATTTTGGTCTTTCCTCACGATTACGATGAGTTTCTTTAAGTTTCTCGTATCTTTGTTTTACTAAGACTCGGTCAAAGATGAGGACAAATTCATGTAATGAGTATTTCTTATGGGTATGTTGCTTCAAGGATGAATGTAGCGATTCGCTCCGTTGGGTACTCAACATGCCTCCCCAAAATAAATCTCTTGCATAGATGGGAGACCATTTCTCGCAAATTTCAAATTTATCGTTCAACCATTTGTTATTCTCAAGTTTGTATTGCGAAATCAAAATTTTCCATTTCTCTTCAAATTCAGTTTTATATTTCGTCGTATAGATGATACTCTTAAAAGCATCCCTAAACTCATCGATGTTATTCGATATACGCACTTCATGCGGTAACTTATCCAAAATATGCCAAATGCAATATCTATGCTCAGTGATTGGGAAAACTTTCTTAATTGCAGCACTTATTCCACAATCCTCATCTATCAAGATGCCAGACGAATCGTGAAGCATTACTCCTCGCCACTTTTAAAAGAACCACTCAAATGAGAATGCTTTCTCATTTGGAATGAACCCACAACCTAGGAATATTGATTGTCAACGATGGTTGACTCCAACAAATGGTACGAATAACATCCCGTATCGGTTCGTGTTGTAAGTGGCATCAAAGCAAACTACATTTCCAAATACTTTATAATTCTTCCTAGCGATACCATCCACCCAAATACAATGGGATAATCACCGTTCGGGATCACATTAGTAATCATAAAAAAATAACGGATCAGTCACCTTTTTCGATTCAAAGAACTCAATTAGCATTTGCATGTCATGTCCTTTCAAACCTTCCATCTCGTCCCTCCTTAGATTTCTAACATCGGTTTCAGTGAATCCAATTTTCTCATTACCTCCACTTGCACCTTCGAAGAAAAGCATTTATTTGCATATAGGGATATTAGCTTTGGTAAGTTGACCAATCACTTTTTTATCTGAATTTGATAATACACGGTTTCGAGGCAGCAAGTGACGTCTACCGGGTGAAATAAATTCGTGATTGTGTGGTTCATTAAATGAATAAATAATCCAGGAATTACTTTGTGTATTTAGTTTTACACGAACGAAAGTTTTGCTACCCGTTCTAGAAGTAGTTCCCCATCTAGCTTCATTATGATTATTCGGTGACTCCCCGGCTTTATTACATACATATTATTTATCCACTACATAGAAAAATCCGCACATCGGTTCCCTTATATTTATTTCCACCCTTACGCATAGCAAAATCCGCACATCTAAAGTATAATGAATAAAATTTCTCTATTTCCTCTAAAGTATGAACATACCTATATTCGGTTTTAGGTGCTCGTCAACATGCAACCGAAATTTACCCATTTCTTGTGCACGAACATATTTTTCTCCGGCAACGGAACTTCCTTCGAGACTATCCATATCTAAGATATAAGAAAATAAAACAATTAGGGCCACGAACCATTACGGATTGTTACGAAAAATTTCGAACTTTATTTACTTCTTGTGCGACGAACATGAGAAAACCACACAAACGGCATCCAAAACTTAAAAAACTTTGCAACTTGATCAGATTTATGTCTCACAAGCCACCCCAACTTATACAAGTGAGTTTCGAGTTACGGTTTGCGAGATAAGGCCATGTACCGCTTTATTTGGTTTTTTTTAACCAAAAGCGATATACGGCCGTATCTCTCAAACTGTGAGTTGAAACTCACTTCTACAAGTTAGGGTAGCTTATACCATGTGAGATTAACCTACTCGCAAAGTTTCGTACTTTTTGGAGGTCGTTTGCAGGATTTTCTAGTCTAACCGCACTAAAAAATATCTAAGTTATTTACTTCTTGTGTGGCAAACGTGAGAAAACCACACAAACGACATCCAAAACTTACAAAACTTTGCAACTTGGTCAAATTCACGTAACACAAGCTACCCCAACTTGTAGAAGTAAATTTCGAGTCACGGTTTGCGAGATACGACCGTGTATCGCTTTATATGGTTTTTTTTAACCAAAAGCGATACATAGCCGTATCTCTCGAACCTGAGTCGAAACTCACTTCTACAAGTTGGGGTGACTTTTGCTACATAAGATCAACCTACTCGCAAAGTTTCGTTTTTTTTGGAAGTCATTTGCAGGGTTTTCTAGTCTAACCGCACTAAAAAATATCTAAGTCATTTACTTATTGTGCAACGTACATGAGAAAACTGCACAAACGGCATCCAAGATTTATAAAACTTTGCAAAATGGTCAAATTCACGTAACACAAGCCATCCCAACTTGTATAAGTGAATTTCAAGTCACGGTTTGCGAGATACGGCCGTGTATTGCTTTATTTGATTTTTTTTTTACCAAAAGAGATAAACGGCCGTATCTCTCGAACCGTGAGTCGAAACTCACTTCTACAAGTTGGGATGGCTTGTACTATATGAGACCAACCTACTCGCAAAGTTTCGTATTTTTTGGAGGTTGTTTGTACGGTTTTCTAGTCTAACTGCACTAAAAAAGTTCTAAGTCATTTACTTCTTGTTCGATGAACATGAGAAAACGGCACAAACGGTATCTAAAATTTATAAAACTGTGCAACTTGGTCGAATTCATTTAACAAAAGCCACTCCAACTTGTAGAAGTGAATTTCGGGTCACGGTTTACAAGGTACGACGTGTACCGCTTCATTTGATTTTTTTTAAAACCAAAAGCGATACACGGCCGTATCTCTCGAACTGTGAGTAGAAACTCACTTCTACAAGTTGGGGTGGCTTGTGCTACGTGAGACCAACCTACTCGCAAAGTTTCATATTTTTTGGAGGTCGTTTACACGGTTTTCTAGTCTAACCGCACTGAAAACTTTCTAAGTAATTTAGTATATATCGAACGATAAAAAATATGACTCAATCTACAATATCTTCGAGCAATCAACTACAACTAAGACTACAATTGCACCGTGTAAATTCATCACAACAACTACGACTACAAAGTTCTACATCTACAAATTTTTAAGGCAATTTTAATATATTGTAAATTATTACAAAGAGACCCATTTTTTTTACAAATCAACACAAATACAACTACTAATGGAAAGAATTATTCATTATCTTACAAAATAACTGCGAATTTTTCCAATGTAGGTGTAGTTGAACTAGGGTTTCGATTTGCTTTCGAAGTTGGGATGAGAGAGTTGAGTTTCTATGTTTGGAGTAGAGATTGGGAGAGAGATATTATATGGGAATGGAAGAGGAGGAGGAGGAGCGGACAGAGGTGGAGGAGCAAATGGAGGAGGTGAGGTTTGTGTTTGTATTAGGGTTTTTTGACTTGGGGAGCAACGGACGGAAGAGAGAGAGAGAGAGAGAGAGAATCATCGAAATGATAGAGGATGGAAGTGAGAGAGGAGTTGCCGGAGTGAGAAGCTCACGATTTCGGAGAGTGTGGGTTTGGATTCGGGAAGAAATAAGAGAGAGGGTTGGGGGAAGTCGAAAGAAGAAGATGGAGTATACAGATCTAAAACAAAACAAAATTTGCCTTAACCCGCTGTCACGCTCCGCTTCCCAAAAAAAGAATACAAAATACAGATACGTGACTAAGCCCAGCGAATGATTTTCATCATCTATAAGCTATCAGGATCTTTACAACAAGCACAAGAATAATCAGAGTAGGAAGCAAGAGAAATCAACCACGCATGCATAACTGAATCAAAATACCAACATAATTTACTTGAAACAAAATATATTAATCTCAAATAAACCAGATCTGAACAAGTCAATAATTCTGTGTTACATTTCCTGATACAAAATAATCCAAGTAACCAAGTACAATTATTCAAAATAAGCAACAAGAAATAATAATAACAAAACTCCAGCATCTAGAATCTCATATCATCTGCACCATCTTGCAGCTGATCTCCAAAGTTTGTAATTTAATAAATTGCAGGAAGAGAAAAAAGAAAACAAACTCCCGTTAATGTAAGTTACGGGCTACTTGTAGTGCAGGCACAAGTACAGGAAAGGATAAACAACATAGCATGGAATAGGCATGATAACAAAATAGAACAGCTAGCATGGCAAGATGAACAGTGCAAGTGGCATGTATCAAGTGTCAAGTGAACAAGTATCATGTAAATAAGTAACAAGTAACAAATGTCGAGTGATCAAATATCATGTACAACTAACGAGTAGCAAGTGCAAAGTGATCATGTTGTTTTCAAGTCTTGTATTATATCTATCTAGGTAGCACTTCATGCGTCCCAGGTTTTTACCACATGGTTGCTACATTCAAACAATTTTGTTTTAGATTTCATAGTAGATCATAGAGGGCAGTGTACTCAGGGACAAGTATCAAGTAATCACGTATCAAGCTCCAAGTACCAAGTATCACGGGTCAAGTGTGCAAGTGGTAAGTAATCATGTGTCAACTGCGCAAGTGTCAAGAAATCACATGTTAAGTTCCAAGTATCAAGTATCAAGTAATCACGTAGGATCTATAGATCCCCTTCCGAATACACGTTTCTGTATTTTCCACTATTAGATCTTTCCCTTTAATCCCCGGCTTAGTTATTTATTATTATTATTAAATAGGCATGTGTGTGTACACGACATGGCAAGAATAACATGGAATGGACAAGTAACAAGTTCAGGTTGAAAGATAAACATGTACATGTGAAAGACACATAAAAGAGTGGGACAATGAAAATTCTAGTTCAGGACAGAAAGACAATACTGCACTAAATCTGGGATTTTCGTTGCCACAAACATGCAAATTTGGATTCGTCAAAGAATATGAAAAATAGACTCCCGGCCGAATCCAGCAAATATATATAAGTCATATGGTATTTTACAAAACAAGTCTCAAAAACAGGTTTGTATCCAGAAAATATGTTCAGCCAGAAATCAGATGTTTGTATTCATAAATAGGAAAATTGCATGAAAACTTACTAATTAAATCAACGAAAAATCTGGAGTATTCCCTAGTATGTTTAGTAACAGAAAAAAAATATTTCATAATTTTCCAACATAGATAGAATATTAAAGAAAAATCAGAAAGCAGCAAGATACAGTAGTTTTGTAAATTTTGAATCATAAATACTGCAGTACTAAAACAACAATATCTCACAAAATACAAATCAAAATCTAGATCCGTCAAAGGGTGATAAAATAGATACAATAGGCTATAATTCATATTCACAAAGTTTTTAGAGACAGCAAGTAGAATCAGGTCGAAATTATAATTCTTTACATAATATCACAAAATTTATGCAAGTATAGTAGTTGTTTGCATGCATAGATTAGTGTATAAAAATTATTAATTAATTCAACAAAAATTAGGGATTAATCCCAATCAAGTCTAGTTGAACTCAGCAAAATATTGGATCAAAATATTATCTTTAACATCATTAGAAAAAATAGATTACTATACAGAATTCATATAAAACTGGATCTACAATTTTTAAACACATCTGTGGTAAAATAGTCATAACTCGAAACTCATAAATCGAAACTAAGATTTGTCAGAAAATATGGAAAGTAGACATAGTTATCTGTAATTCATATTCACAAATAATTTCCATATACTGACCTTAATAGGGTCTAAGTTACTGAACAAAAACGGGTAATCGACAAAATAGAAAATATCCTTTATGCACAAAATCAACTCGTTCATATGAAACTCATCCAAAACATAACCAAAAATGAAATAGGGTGTACTAGATGACCAAGAAACATGGTATAGGGTATTTAGCAAGTCTACAATAAGTTATACTACTATCACCACATCAAGCATACGAGATCATACAACAAGTCACGAACAACATGCATGTATACAACTAGAAGTGGTCATCCCTAAGTTATTTCATGTCATGTGTGTAATGATGCAACTACGGGCAGGTCAACCCAATAGAGAAAAGATACAACAGGGGTTTCACACAAGAATTGTCTCTAGAACACAACTACACTGCAGGCGGTATTTAGTACTTGTATTACATAAAGAAAAGAATAAAAGTTAGTTGCATGAGAGACGATGAAAACGATGGAGTGAAAGAGAATAACGGGAACGGATTCCCGGGCAACGATCTCCACGAACGACCACAAACGAACACATGAATCACGAGCAACGAACTACGACCACAAGCACACGATCACAACTACACGAGATCGACGCAAGCCCACCCAATACTAAAGGCAGCTGGGGGTCTGGTGTTGCAGTCGAGGGGTCTGGTCACGACCGAAAGGGGGGAAACACGGCAGGGAGGAGGTCTAGGACCAAGGCGCTTTGGTTGTGCTGCTTGCTGGTCTCGGAGAAGAGTGACGCAAGGGACTGCGGAGGGGTGCAGTCGCTAGCCTTGGGGAGGTGCTGCTAAGGTCGCAACGGCGGAGTGACGGGAGGTGCCGAGGTGGGGCTGGTGCTGCAGCAAGAGACGGGGAGAGGATAGGGGAGGAGCACAAGGACGAGGAGTGGAGATGGGTGGCTGGAAGAAGGGAAGAGCAGGAGGCTGCTGAGGTGGTTAGGGGGATGAGAGGAGAGCGGCTGAGTCTAGGGCAGCTAGGGTTTGCGGGATGGAGGTGACAGCAGAGCATAGGTAAATATATATACATGGTGTGAATAGGGTTAGGGTTATAGGTTAGACGGCTGACGGGCTGGAGGGTGCAATGGGTTTGGGCACAGGGGAAAAATTAAGGTAACAGGTATCGGGTACAAGGAATTAATGGGTTTTAGGTTTTGGTATATATATAAATGTGGATATAGGGTATAGGGTTCTAATGGGTATCATAATGGGTTAAAATAGATCCACAAGATTAGAATAGGATTAAAAAAAATAAATGAATAGAATGAAACATGAACAAATAATAATGGGGATCAAAATACAAGCTCGATCAAATAAAGATGAAATGATAGGAGACAATCAGCTCAAGAAGATCAAATAAGAAAACGACAAATCAAATAAATGAATGTGTTGAAAATGAAGATCCAATACACGGCCCAAAGAGAGAGAAAAAAATACACAAAAAAAAAAACACCCAAAATACATAAAATGAAAAACAGGCGTTACACCCGCTCTTGGAAACGACGGGTTAAGGTAAAAAAAATTATAATTTTTTTTTTGCCTTAACCTGTCGTTTGTAAGAGCAGGTTAAGACAAAATTTCTCAAAGAAATATCTGGGACGTTGGATCTTTATGTGTGTGTGTGTGTGTGTGGGTGTGGGTGTGGGTGATAAAATAAGATCATAACATATGTTTGAGGATTCTAGAACAGTAATCATCATAGAACTATATAACATTAGGTATAGCAGATAACATGAAAATACTGTGGCAAAAGAAAATAAAGATGGTAAATGTAAATTCTATCATGTGTTTAATATGAAAATGCCACATGCAGCAAGGGAAAGAATAAAAAGTGTCTATGTGGTGCAAACAAATGAGTCAAAACTCAGCTTTATATATATACACACACACACACACACACAAACATTATTTGTCCAATAAGTGATTCATCAATTTAAAGTTTGAGTTATTACAATGGTTTTTTTTCATTTTAGATACAATTCTAAAACATTGTCTGTCAATTATTTGATTACTAGGTTTGCCCGTTGACACGTGTCTACGGCACGTCTTCGGAAAGGTGCACCTTGTTTGATCATATAAAATAGTTTTGGAGGTCCAACAAAAAACATATTATAATTTTTTTTTTTTGAATTATTTTAAAATTTTTAAATTTGTAATTTTTTTTAAAATTTTTAAAATTTTTATTTTCTTAATTTTTTGAATAGAAGCGGGAGGGAGAGAGAGAGAGAGAAAATAATTAAATAAATATATGAGTTGTTTTGTGGGGGGGGGGGGGGGGGGGGGTTGAATTTGAATTTTTGGGGAAAACTTTTGGGGGGGAAAATATATTTTGTGAGGTTAGATCTGGGCCTTTGATTTTTTAGGGGATTGAAGGAGAGCCACTTGATAGCTTTCTTTGTGTTTTATTATATAGATGGAGAGAGAGAGAGAGAATAATTAAAAAAAGGAGTTGTTTTGGGAGGGATTTGAATTTGAATTTTGGGAGGAAACTTTTGGGAGGGAAAATGTGTTTTGTAAGGTTAGATCTGGGCCATTGATTTTAGGGGGATTGAATGAGAGCCACTTGATAGCTTTCTTTGTGTTTTATTATATATATATATATATATATATATATATATATATATATATATATATATATATGAACATTTGTAAGGCCTAGATCTAACCTTACAAAACACATCCCCCCCCCCCCCCCCCCCCCCAAATTCAAATTCAAATCCCCTCAAAACAACTCCTTTATTTATTTAATTGTTTCTCTCTCTCTCTACACACACACACACACACACACACACACACACACACTTATGGAAACATGGACTTTTATTTATAACTAATTATTGACATACTATTCAAACTTGAGCTACATAATTGTTGATCAAGGCTTTTCATATGTTGTATATTTCTAAAGACGTACCGTAGGCACGTGCCCATTGGCAAATCTAGTATATATATATAACTCGTGATATTTCATCTTATCATATCCAGTAAAAATAATATTCATATAATTTACATCTCTTCTATAACTAATAGAAATATCTATGGTATAAATTTTACAAAACATAAAGGATAATATGTATATTGTAAATGCATATTCTTATTCTTGTAACACCTCGCAAAATTGGAAATGACAATTTTGCTTTTGCGTGTTACGCACGTATATTTTGTAACGTGTTTTCACTATGTATCATGATTTTCGACTATTTATGCATTTTCCGTATCGATTTTATCCTATTTAAGTTAATTAAAATATTATATTTCAATCTCTGGATTTTTACGTGCTTTTTACGTGTTTTTGATGCACGTGTCAATTATGTATTTCCACCATTACGTGCAATATTTTCTATGTGTTTAAATTATTTATTTTAGGCATTCGAATCTATTTTTATAAACGAAAATTCATTTCCCCCTATTTTTATTAAAATAGTATTATACGTATAATGCACGTGTTTTCTACGTACGTAGCAATTACGTCGTAAAATTTATAAATAATTTTCTTATATTGTATTTTTATTATCTTTAACATTTTATCTTTGATAAAATTGATTTTTGTATTTCGGTGTTTTACGTGCGTCGCACGTGTTTCGGTGCGCGTATTTGAGTGTATCCGTTTTCAAAATAAATTTTTGAGCATGTGTATTTATTTTATTTGTGCATAATACCTTTTTGATTTTAAAGTATACTATATATATATATATATATATATATATATATATATATATAGTAAGTCTATTAAGAGCTGGGAAGCTGGGCTCCTTATCGGGAGCTGGAGATCTCAGCCATCCGATCAATCTTGATCGCGATCGGACGGCTGAGATCTAATGCCGCTTATCTTCAGATAGGGTGAGGGGTAAAAGTGGTATACTCAATCGATTGAGTATACCCCTTATCTCTTATCTTCGACAGCTCTCTTCTCTCCCGCTCTCTATCGTTCCAAACCCTAATATCTTCTCCCGCTCTCTCTCCCGCTCTCGAAGATCGCCCCGCTCTCTTCACAACCCTAATCGCTATCATCTCTTCTCTTCTCACGCTCTCAGTCCCGATCTCCATCTTCGAAACCCTAATCCACCTCTCTTCGAAACCCTAATCGAAGATAGCGAAGTCGAGCTCTTCTCTCCCGCTCTCTTTCTTCGTCACCTGTGTAAACCCAACTCCACCATCGACCGGATCTCCAGTCGCTTATCTTCAGATCTGTCGAGGGGTAAAAGGGGTATAATCGATCAGACCCCATCGGCGATAAGGGTTTCGATTTCTCGGCTCATTGGGTTCTGCCTCTCTCAGATTCCGGAGGAAAGTGTTTGACTCTCATAAATGCTTTTATGATTTCTGTTTAATTTCTTGCATTTTCATTCGGTTTTGTTTGTAGGCAATGATGAGATTGATTTTGATAGAAGTTGGTTACAAAATTTTTGGGCATTGAAATTATTGTTTTCAAGGGTATTTGGTTGTGTGCCATTATAATTATTCAAAGTTGAATACACATCTGGGGTATGAGCGGGAGAGTAGATGGTGAAGAAATGAAAGTATGGTGTTTGAATGTCCAATGCCCTCAACACTTACCTTACATTTATGAGATTTGAGACTAGCTCAATTCACCAAATTTTTGGGCACCGATGACTCACAATGGTTTAGGCAGTGATGCAAAACACTTTATGATCTGAATAATTATTTCAATCCTGTTTTAAGTATTCTTGATTATATATCTATCATATCCTAGTTGGCGCGGCACTCCAATGCAGCCCTACTTATGATTAGTGTTTTCTGAGCCTACTGGTTTTTTTTAGTCTATATATATTCATGAGTAAGTCTATTAGGTGAGCTTGGTCGATTGATTGTGAGAAGATAAGAGATAGGGGTTTTTTTATTTTACCCCTTTTACCCCCAAACATTCTGAAGATAAGCGGTATCAAATATGAGTTGTTCCATCGCGATCAATCGTGAACGAATGGCTAAAAACCCCCGCTCTGGATAAGGATTTCTGTTCCCAAGCTCTTAATAGACTTACTCTATATATATAACACAGTTGATGATAAGCTCCGAACAACACAAACAGAACATAAAGTATCAAATTTTGTCAGCTCAGAACAAACACAAACAGATCATGACACTACAAAAAAACTATATATTAGGCAGTGATGCAAAACACTTTATGATCTGAATAATTATTTCAATTTGTTGTATTTATTCTTGATTATATATCTATCATATCCTAGTTGGCACGGCACCCCAATGCAGCCCTAGTTATGAATAGTGTGTTCTGAGCCTACTGGTTTTTTCTTTGTTTATGTAAGACAGTTGATAATAAGTTCAAAACAACAGAAACAGAGCATGAAGTATCAAAATTTGTAAGCTCCAAACAACAGAAAACTAGATTTTATAGTAACTGACGTTGGATGCGTATGTGTTGGGTACTCATCTAAGCCTTTTGGTCTTTGATTCTCTCCAACTGTTTGTTGGTGTAGGCTGTGATGCAAAACACTTTATGATCTGAATAATTATTTCAAGCTTGTTGTATTTATTCTTGATTATATATCTATCATATCCTAGTTGGCGCGGCACCCCAATGCAGCCCTAGTTATGAATAGTGTGTTCTGAGCCTACTGGTTTTATTTAAACCACATGTTCAATGTCTGTTGTTCTGACACTATACCAAATTTCAAACTTCATGCCAAGCTTCTGTTTGTCTTCAGCATACACAATTTGATACTTCATGTCCAGGTTCAAAGAGTTCATTTTATGTTTGTTCTGAGTGAACAAAATTTGATACTTCATCAATATGTTTCTGTTTGTTCTCGGTTTACCAAATTTGGTACTACATGCTCTGTTTGTGTTTGCTATGAGCTTACAAAATTTGATACTTCAGACTCTGTTTGTGTTATTTATGAGCTTACAAAATTTTCATAGTTCACGCTCTGATTGCGTTGGTTCTGAGCGAGGGCAAAATTTGGCACTTTGTGATATGTTAGTGTTAGTTCTGAGCTGGCAAAATTTTCATACTTCATGATCTGTTTGTATTGGTTCTGAGCTTACAAAATTTTGATACTACATGCTGTGTTTGTGTTAGTTCTGAGCACTTGACAAAATTTGATACTTCATGATCAGTTGGTGTTAGTTCTGTGCTGGCAAAATTTGATACTTCATGCTATTTTTGTGTTGGTTCTGAGCGAGGGCAAAATTTAACACTTCATGATCTGTTTGTGTTAGTTCTGAGCTTACAAACTTTGACAATTCATGCTCTATCTCTGTTTGCTATGAGCTTACAAACATTTGATACTTCACTATCTGTTTCTGTTTGCTCCCAAGCTGCTTGTTTCTCAGTTTCTGTTTTTGCCTGAGCCAACAAATTTTGAACTTCATGTTCAGCCTCTGTTTTTCTGAGCCTACCATATTTACTTGAAGATTTTTTGCGTTCTGAACCGACTATCTGTTGTAATTATTTTGTCTTTTCCAGGTTAAATGAGTTATGTTTACTTTTGATTTCAGGTTGATTTCAACATGAAGTGCTTCTTGGAGCTATTGAATACTGGACTGCGGGAAAATTTGATATTTGGAGCAAACTTAAATTGTGTTTTTGTTGACAGTATACAGAACAAAATATGTATTAGGGGCAACAATAAGTTGTATTTGTAAACTTTTTCATGTACCTGTACGTTATTAAACATTGTACTACGCTGTAAAATTTTTGTTATGTTTCAGTTCTTTGTAAAGTGTCAGATGTCAAGTACATTTCTTACGCTGTAAAGTTTTTGTAAAGTATTACCTTGCAATTCTATGAAGATCGAATTTCTTCCACATATTCAGTTCATTATTGTTTTGATGTCATGATTGAAATTCTGTGTATGTTTTGGTGTATTACGCAGCATGGCGTATCCAATTTATTTCCATGCTCAGAAGTAACACAAACCGAGCATGAAGTACCAAAATTTTGTAAGCTCTGAACTAACACAGACAGAGCATGAAGTAACAAATTTTGTAAGCTCAGAACTGACACAAACACAGCATGAAGTATGAAAATTTTTCCAGCACAGAACCAACACAAACAGGGCATGAAGTATGAAAAATTTGTAAGCTCAGAACTAACACAAACAGATCATGGAAGCATCAAAATTAGACCGTTCAGAACTAACACAAACAGAGCATGTAGACAGACCAAGAAGTATCAAATTTGTAAGCTCAGAACTAACAGAAACAGACCAGGAAGTATCAAATTTTGTAAGCGCAGAACTAACACAAACAGATCATGAAGTATCAAATTTTGTAAAGCGCTCAGAACTAACACAAACAGACCATGTAGTAACCAAATTTTGTAAGCTCAGAACTAACACAGACAGATCATGAAGTATGAAAATTTTGCCAGCTGAGAACTAACACTTACTGATCATGAAGTATCAAATTTTCTGCTTGCTAAGAACTAACAAAATTACCATGAAGTATCAAATTTTGTAAGCTCATAAATAACACAAACAAACCCAGAAGAATCAAATTTTGTAAGCTGATATCAAACACAAACAGAGAATGTCGTATCAAATTTTGCCAGCTCAGAACTGACACAAACATAGCATGAAGTATACCAATTTAGTAAGCTCAGAACCAACACAAACAGAGCCTGAAGTATGAAAATTTTGTAAGCTCATAAATAACACAAACAACTCATGAAGTATCAAATTTTGCCAGTCCAGAGCTGACACAAACAATGCATGAAATATACAAATTTTGCCACTCCAGAACCAACACAAACAGAGCATGAAGTATGAAAAATTTGTAAGCTCAGAAATAACACAAACAGAACATGAAGTATCAAATTTTTCCAGTCCAGAGCTAACACAAACAAAGCATGAAGTATACAAATTTTGCCAGTCCAGAACCAACACAGACAAATCATGAAGTATGCAAAATTTGTAAGCTCAGAAATAACACAAACAAAACATGAAGTATCAAATTTTGCCAGTCCAGAGCTAACACAAACAGAGCATGAAGTATACAAATTTTGCCAGTCCAGAACTAACACAGACAAATCATGAAGTATGCAAAATTTGCCAGTCCAGAACTAACACAGACAGATCATGAAGTATGCAAAATTTGTAAGCTCAGAAATAACACAAACAGAACATGAAGTATCAAATTTTGCCAGTCCAGAGCAAACACAAACAGAGCATGAAGTATACAAATTTGTAAGCTCAGAAATAACACAAACAGAACATGAAGTATCAAATTTTGCTAGTCCAGAGCTAACACAAACAGAGCATGAAGTATACAAATTTGTAAGCTCAGAAATAACACAAACAGAACATGAAGTATCAAATTTTGCCAGTCCAGAGCTAACACAAACAGAGCATGAAGTATACAAATTTTGTTAGCTCAGAACAATCAGATACAGATCATGAAGTATCAAATTTTGTAATCTCAGAACAAACACAAACAGAACTTGAAGTATCCAATTTTGTCAAGTGCAGATCATGAAGTATCCAATTTTGTCAACTTGAAGTAAGCCCAGAACAAACAGAAACAGAACTTGAAGTATCTCCGGTTCTTCGCTAACGACCTTCTCGTTCTTTCTCTTGAATTCCTGCACCAAATGATTCATCAAATAGAAGAAAATGCAAGTACGTATGTGGCATGTTCCTGGAGAGTGTATGTTGAACATGGTTAAAACTTGTAGGCTCAGAACAAGTGCAACAGAAAACATAAAACAGTAGACTCGGATGAAAAAATCATGCCGGCTCAGAAAAACACCACCATCAACCTTAATATCCGGTAAAACCATTGTTACAAATGCATTTTCAAAATGAAATTGAAAATGGGTAAGCTCAGAACAACTTAGTTTGAACAAAAGGATGAAGTGTCAAATAATTTCAGCTTCCCGGCTCAAAACAAACCCAAAATGAACATGAGGTTGAACACCATCCAATAATCATGAAGTATCAAATCATGCATAAACTTTTCATCACTACCGCATATTAAATCAAGTACAAATGAGTCAAATGTGGAATTTTGAATTTGTCACTAGGGCTGCTTTATTAAGCCACACCGGCTAGTGGTCAAGAACAAAATTCAAGCTGCATAAACTTTTCATCATTGCCTACTAACTTGGAATTATAAACTATAAACCCAAATTTTTTTACCAACTTTTCGGAAACTAAATTTCTTATCGAGCATCAATTTTTTTCCCTCAATATTTTACCTGCACACAAAGAAGACAAAAGGGTTAATTTAATAAATGTGCTATAATGTATTAAAGTACAATAACGGTAGATATGGTTCAGAAATTATTTTAATTCATGTATGACACGTACCTTGCAAAATCCACAGAAATAAACCAACAAAGTTCATGATATATTCGGAGCCTCCTCTGTTATAGGTTCCATTGTTGAAAATGTAGTAGAAGCTTGTGACTCATTTATAGTAGAGCTACACGATTAATATTCACAAAATGAAATTAAGATTATACTATATATAAAGAAAATAAACTATAAACTTTGTATTTAATTACTAACCTTTTCTTTAAAGGACAGGTACGACTGTCATGATTAACAAGCTTCTTGCACAAACGACACTTTCTTAGTGGTTTCGCAGCCTTCTCCAATGCTTTCTCCTTACCCCCTTTAATGCGCTTCCCACTACCTTTGGTTTTTGCAATATCGGGTACATGAATATGGACTGTTCTAGGTAGTGAAATAGTTGTTTCTTGTTGTAATTCTTGGGGCATATCTTGTTGCAATTCTGCAACAACACCAACTAGTAATGTTTTAGCCTTCTGGCGCATCTCCTTTGATGAGCGAGCGATCCTCATCACTTTGTTGATTTCATTTGACAATTCCACCATGTCCAAATCTTGTGGACTACCGTAGCTACCGATGATTTCATCACCAGCATCATCATATACAATCTCGGTAGTTACCGAAGCGGTCCACCTCTTTAAAATATAAGATTGAGGCAGGAAATCAAAAAACTCATTCCTCCATACCACAAGGATGTGTCTACAAGGAATTCCCTCCACTTCAAATTTACTACAAGTGCAAGTCCCAGCATTATCCATTCCCTTGTAGAACACATCTCTTGTTTTATCAGATTGTACCGACTTTCCCATTCTCCTGATAATATAGTGTCGCACACTACCATCGTCAGCTTTCATTAAAGAGGCATAATTCAAGCTTTCAACTAGTTCAGCTTGAAATATATGAAATTTCGCTCTAGTGTACAGTTCAGACATTTGGGACTCAATTTCAAAATCTGTTTGCAGCTTTGGTTTTGTATGCAGAGTGGTGTAGTCAGCTGCTAACTGATGTTGTCTTTGTTTCCTTATTGCCCTTTCAAACCTCGTCATAAATTCATGTAAAGAATTTTTGTTATTAACATATTTATCTACAAAAGCATTCATGCTTTCTGATCTCTGAGTTGTGCGAATTCCAGCAGTAAAAATATGCTTAGCATAAGCTGGTATCCACTTCTCACGAAGCAAATAAATGTCAGAAAGCCAAGGATTACCTGTTATTGTAATATGTATCAAGTACTAATAGTACAAAAAAATGTTCAAACATAACTATAATTTATTGAAACAAGTAATACCTGCAATTTGCACATTAGCGTTCATTACGTCATTCCATCTCATCTCAAACTCTTCCGGGGTCTCTGATTCCCAGATGCAACTATGGAATGGAATGCTAAAATTACTATTCAGGCCCGGGCCACCAAGCTTATCGGGAAGCTTTTTAAGAATGTGCCACATGCAAAGCCTGTGACTCGAACCAAGAAAACACATGCGAATTGCATTATCCATTGCAGGATCTTGATCTGTGATGATCACTTTTGGTGGAGACCCACCCATTGTTTCACCCCATTTTTGAAACAACCAAACAAAAGAGTCGGTGGTCTCTTTATTTATAAAAGCCGCACCAAAATTGACAGATTGGCCATGATGATTAACTCCAGTAAATGGAGCAAAAACCAACTTGTATTCATTGGTATCATATGTAGTATCAAAAATTAGCACTTCACCAAAATGCTTGTAAGCCTTCCTGGCTATAGCATCAACCCATAACACATGAGTTAATTTGTTGTCTTCATCAACCTTGTAATGAAAATAGAAAGAAGGATTCATCTCTTTTTCCTCTTGCAAGTGCTCTAGCAATATATCAACATCATAAGCTCTCATACCATCCTTCTCTCTTTACAACGAATTTCTAATGTCTTTTTCAGTACAATTAATATTACTGAAACCTTCATTTTCTATTTCCATGAAGGACATAAACTCTGAAGTTCTTATGTTAGCCTCTTTGAAAGAACTAAGTAAACTTTTTTGCGCTTCAGAGACAGTTCTATTACATCTTAAAAATTGTTGCTTTCTAGGTGTGACACAAATATGGGTGTGCTCTTCAACAAACCTACGGATTGACCATCTCCCGTCATCATCCCTTTGTATTCGTATTTGAGCCATACACCCTTCTTTCGTCACAGCCCTTCGCCTTCTCTTGATCAAAATTGAAGAAGACGATTCCTCATTATTGGCAACATTCACAACAGTTGTATCAACCGGCTTGCCTTGCTTTGAGCAAACAAATTGTTGTGAATATCTCTCCTTTGTGGTACTGTCAACCATCGTTGCAAACTTGCGTACTGAAAAACCAACTAATTTTGCATATGTTTTATAAAATTCATATCCGTCGTCTAATGTTGCAAATACTAAACCAACAAATGGTTTAGAAGCATCATCAACGTCCCTCCAACTGGACTGAACATCTTGGCTTAGTAATTCTTCATTTTCAACCTCCATCCTTCATAGGAGAATGAGACAACAAAAATTAAAAAAAAAGCTACAACTTTAAATTAGCACAAACGAAAAAGTCCAACAGACTACATTCTTGCTCTACAAGTAATAAAGTGTTCATACTGAGGAGTTATGAAACTTAGTGTTTGAAGAATTTAAGTATGTACAGATTTTAGACAGTTAAATTTTTTTCTTTTTGGGGAGAAACATCCATAGTTAAATGGGAAGCAACCTTCAGCTTCTTACATAGATTTTATATGGAGTTTGGGTGCTTATATGCATGTGTCATGTCCTATTAGTAGTGATTGAAGCAAATATCGAAAGAAACAAAAACTAGACTGCATATTACATGGATTTTATGTGCTTGTATGCATGTGTCATGTCCACATCTTAAAATTCCATATACTAGTACGAATATTATTTGCTATTCTAAATGTACTAGTACGAATACTAGTGCGAATATTATCAAAGCATAATTTAAGCGCTAAAAATATAACAACAAACTAGAAGCATTTATAAAGGAAATAAAGTTTGAATTCGAGATGAGAAATCGAAACCTTTGTCGCAGTTTGGGTTTTCCGTCGGAGAGAGAGAATGAACTTGTAAGTGCTCTTCTTTGGTGCTGCGACGACAAGGCCGATGGGGTCTAGTCGATTATACCCCTTTTACCCCTCGACAGATCTGAAGATAAGCGACTGGAGATCCGGTCGATGGTGGAGTTGGGTTTACACAGGTGACGAAGAAAGAGAGCGGGAGAGAAGAGCTCGACTTCGCTATCTTCGATTAGGGTTTCGAAGAGATGTGGATTAGGGTTTCGAAGATGGAGATCGGGACTGAGAGCGTGAGAAGAGAAGAGATGATAGCGATTAGGGTTGTGAAGAGAGCGGGGCGATCTTCGAGAGCGGGAGAGAGAGCGGGAGAAGATATTAGGGTTTGGAACGATAGAGAGTGGGAGAGAAGAGAGCTGTCGAAGATAAGAGATAAGGGGTATACTCAATCGATTGAGTATACCACTTTTACCCCTCACCCTATCTGAAGATAAGCGGCATTAGATCTCAGCCGTCCGATCGCGATCAAGATCGATCGGATGGCTGAGATCTCCAGCTCCCGATAAGGAGCCCAGCTTCCCAGCTCTTAATAGACTTACTCTCTCTATATATATATATTAAGTATATAGTGACTGGTTGGTATATATATTGATATAAAAAGTATATAGTGACTGGTTGGAAAAAATATAAAATAATAATAATAATGCATGATTGGTTTGGTAAATATAAGAGGGTAATGTGTATTGTATAGAGGGTCCCACGTGGAATGAGAACAAGCACAGCAAAGTTGTTGCTTTGCTTTGATTTCGGTCAAATGGCCAGGTGACGTGGCCAGATGCTATGGGGCCCACCTTGATGGATTTTGGCTGTGCTAGTAGAAGGAGAGTTGGGGTTGAGAATTGAAGAGGTGGGAGTTAGGGAATTAGAGAGGTGGAGTAGTGAAAGGTTGGGGGTTTTAGGAGTTAAGAAAATGAATGGTTGGAAGAATTAAAAGAGATAGTAATTAGGTGGAGATTTATGCAAATTAGACCCTAACATTATCCTATAAATAGCACCCTCCTTCTTCTCATTTCACACACCAAAAGTAAATCAAAATAAGAGAAAGAAAAAGAAAGAGAGTAAGAGAGTTCTTGTGCTTGGAGGAATTCTTGGTAGGAGAAAAAGAAATAGCTAGGAGCTAGGATTGCTTAGTTGGAGCTAGGAGTAATTCCATCTTGTTTGTTCAACCTTCACTAGAGGTGGGTGGTTTCATACTTTCTAGTTGTAAAACATGCATAATAAGAACTATAAATGAGTAATGTAAGTTAATGTGGTTATAAAATATGTAGATAAAATCCATACTAGTATAATATGTAATAATCTTGTTGAGATTTAGTAAATAATTGCCACTATGCTAATTAAAAGAAGAATTATTTTATAGTATGAATCATGTTAATATGTTTGCAAAATTTTGTACATGTGGAGTATATGAAATTTGTTGAAGAAAGTTATATTCAAATCATGCTTTGATAACTAAGAAAGAAGAAAGAAAACAAAATGAATTTAGTTTGTATCATGAGATGTGTTGACATATGAGTATTTTGCCATGTTATAATTGAAAATATAAACTATTGTATGAAAGAGTTTTTTGTGAAATTCTTATGAATAAGTGTTGTTATAAAATTGAAATTTTGTAAAAGTAGGAACATGAACTAGTTTTATGAACATTACTCAAGTCTTATACAAGTTTATGTGAAAAATGAGAAAAAGAATTGCTTAAAGAAGTGGGAATAGAGTCTTAATGAATTTAAGAATTGTCGTTTACTGTTTTTAAATTCAATATCAGTCAAGAAAAATTCTATTTCAAATTATTAGAAAGATTTGATCTTGGATAAACAAGTTGCATGAAAAAGAACCACTTTCTGAATAGTTTAAACAAAAGTACATTAGTACATTTTCTAAACAGAAAATACACTTGGACTTACTAGTTAGCTAGTGCAAAACAGAGCACTACTGTGATAGATCTTAGGTTCAAAACTTGATAGTCACATTTTATTTTGGTTTCATTCATTAAAAATTTGGACTGTACTGAATGTATAAGGGTTTTTTTATATCTCAGATTAAGACAAAAAGTCCAAATGGACTTAGCGGCTAGTGGGTTCGGGGTCTGGGTGCTGGCTGTGTATTGCAACAGGTCCTAGGTTCGAAATCCAGGCCTCTATTTTGTTTTTTTTTTTGGGTTTTACTCATGAATGGTTTTTTTGAATTGGAATAAAATTTTAGTATTAATATAAAATGAAATGGAAATATTAAGAGATTGTTTTCTTGTATATTTTTGAAGTATAAAAAAGAAATGAAATTTTGAGAATACAATTTTGTGGTGAAGAAAAGAAAAGTAGTATTTGTGAAGTGATCTTTTAAAGAGATTACACTTGTAGTTTGTTTAAGGAATATTTTATAGTGATTTGAGACATTGTGATAACTTAGATTTGTTATAACATCTCATGTGATGAAATCGTATTCTTGAAAGGAATATTTTGTTTATAAAGAATATGAATAAATAACTAGATCATGAATAGTGTCAAGACTAAGAAATGATTACTTTGTGAATAAGTGCTAATACAAGATATTGATCATTTGTGAATAAGTTGAAAATGAAAATATCTAGGTTTAAGACATGTTTATTAAAGGATATGTGTACCCATAATTTCTTGTACATGAAAAAGTTGTGATTTAGAGTTAGTGAGACCTCGGGTACCAGCACTATTTGATTTGAAAAGAGTTGAGATATACTTTGAGATATGGCCATGGAGCTATCTCATGTTCGTTGATAAAGTCCGGTAGGAGGTAAAACTAATTCTAGACTTGGAAATTTATTCATGTCTTGAACTAAATAATTAGGCACATAAGTGAAGATGTAGTGAACCTGGGCAAACATAAGTGGGTTGCTTCTATATAGTCGGTGGTGGATCTCCGTGGCTATAGACCCAGTTGGCGGACTGTGGTTGCTCTGTGGGAGATGGGCCTTTATTTTTAAACCTGGGACTTAGCGTAGTCAGACGGATAGTTTGCCTTACTCTAATGTAAATACGTATACCGGGACTAGGGGGAACTTGCAGGAAGATTCGCACGATGAGGGATCTGTTATAACAGCCAGTGTGGCTGGGATCCATATTCGTGGAATGATCTAAACCTTGCTTTATTACTGAGTAGTTTCATTGCGAGGGATCGAACCCTTTATTGTGGAGTATGTAGGTGCTTGTCCTCGGACCTATGTAATATGGAATGCATAAAATCCGAACAGGTATGTATTAGTGTCATCCTAGTATAGAATGTGTGCATTAGGCATTAAGGCATGGCATACACTTACATGTTTAGCGTAGTCACAAATTAACACTTTATTGTTCATTCAACTTTTGTGATTTGTTAAAGTAATGGGATCGTTTTATGTACGGTATAGAGAGGATATCGGAGTATAACATTTTCGTCAGTTGTAAGTGACTGATGTGCCCACAGCTTGATATGCAGGTAATGGACTTTGACATGAAGATGTTATGATGCAGTTGATGATTTACATTATTATAGTTGTACAAGTTGTATTTTATTTCATTGTTGTATTTTTGCGCTGTGTAAACAAAGATATAATGAACTCTGATGTATTATTGAAAAGTTTTAATTTCCTTGTAAAATTGCACGAAGTGAAGTAAAGATCCTGTGAAATTTCGAATTCGGACTTATTTGGAATTTGGGGTGTTACAATTCTATATATGGATGAGCTAACTATTTGCTATTATCTCTTGCAAACAAATATTCTTAATTTATCTTTTTTTTTCACGTACTATTTTTAGTAGACAATCAACACTGAATGTAGATTTTATACATGTAGGGACCAGGATGAGAAATTAATGATGAGAAAGGAAAAAAAAAAGTTCAAATAATAATCGGGGAAAAAAATTAAAATAATGATCCCGGTGAGGCTCGAACCGATTGAGCTATAGGAATTTTATTTAATTTTGACCAAATTACCTATAAGTATCATAATTATAGAATTTAATTTTCATTGAACATACCTCAATTTCTACTCTACAATTTGAATACACATACATAAACTCAAATTAATAATGAATTGGATAATAGACTTTCAATTGTGTCGACTATTTATGCACATGAATTTTATGGTATAACAAACATGATGAGCGGTGTTGATCGTCCACATATGGCGCCACCAAGTGGTTACAATTACTTTGTATTAGAATCATCTCATACAAATATGCATGAGACTCACATTTTTTGTATGAAGAAAGGAAGCATCTTACTTATAAGATGGAATTTCCCTCATATCAAGTAGTTGTACAAACATGGTTGGACTCAATATAGACAATCTGCACTGTTCATCATGTTCCTTGTGCTGTAAGACGCATGTGTACAAAAGTTGAATTTTTGGGAGTCTTTTTATCCATTCATTGACATGTGCCAATTATTATGTTTTTTTAAGGGAAATTATTATGTTATTGAAAAATTGTTTATTCTGCGTCCACTTGAAACGTTGATAAGAAGAAACTGTATCCCCTCCTTTTCTTAAAAATTTACAGGAGAGTTCGGTTAATTAATGTACACGGTCCTAAAATTAGATAGTAGATTTTTAAATAATAAAAATTGAGCAAGTGGCCCAACAAAGTCTTAAATAATCTATGCCTAATGTAAACATCATATACTTAGAAGGTCCGTTCTAGCCGACAGTGGTCCCGTGTTTACTCATTCGATCACGGCTTTGTTACCCATTGTTCATAATGGCCACATTTGTGTATGATGTGGATTCTCAAATCATGATCAATTAGTTGGTGAAGCATGGAGTTGGGATTGTACAATGCTAGATGCTTAACTTATGCAGTGTGAGTTTTTTTGACTCTCTGACAATAGATGAAGCTCCCACCTGCTACTTGCCTCTCCTACCTCCCTCCCTCTCCCTTCTCCCTCCTTCGATGATCGTGACCTTTGCCAACTCCTAGAACATCCAGTTCCCCCACCCCCTCCTTGCTTCTCCCATCTCCCTTTCATCTATTTACCTGCTCCCCTCCATCTCTCCATCTTGTTCTTACCTGCTCTGATTTCATGGACTTGTTCGAGCTTCAAATGCGGGGTTGTAGCCCGATTTGGCGGTCCATCCCCCAGTTCTCATGTTCCCCCACCACCTCCATCACCACCATCTTTGCTCCCTGCATCGCCTCCTTCTTCGATTCAGGTCTCTCGACAGCTGGTTCCGTCCCCGACAGAGGGCAAGAAAGAACTCAGATCGGTGCCTATTGATGATCACCACAGTGATCATCGGCGCTCTGGCGATTACCGCCATCATCACCGTTTCCTTTCACCTCAATGCGGAGGATGGGCCCTACATGGAGGTCCTTCTACAAGCCAGCATTGGCATAAGAAGAATTCCTCTTTAAACCGTCATTTAGGGACCAATCAAACAGTATGGGGATATGCAGGAACGACGGCTTACAGGGCTTGGGACCAAGATTTTCAACACAACCAGAGACACCACCACCATCATTTCAACCAACACTCCCGATCATTCAACAACCACCATGGGAACCAACCCCCTTCTCACCCACAACACCAACACCTCAATCACGGCAGACACCCTGCTACAACTCCTCCAAACTTCTCTCTACCCTACAAACAAATCTCTCCAACACCACCTCCATCTCCTACCTCACCAAACCAGAACACCCACATCCCTCTCCCTCCACCTCCGTAGTCTCCTTCTCATTCCCCCTATAACCAAATTGAACTCAGTATGACACCAAAGGGGAGTCCACAGAGAATAGTTGAGGTTTCTGGTGGGGAGAGGCTTACGGTCGAAAAAGAATCTCCTTGGATCACGGTGGTGAAAAAATCAGCCAAAAGGAACTCGTGCAGATCAAGCTAACAACAATTCAAGGAAATATCATAAAGGGAAGAAGAAACATATCCATGTTTCAATTGTGAGAATTTGGGCCATGTTCGAGCTGATTGCACCAAGGATGTACGCTGTCTCAAATATTTGAAATGGGATCGCATGTCATATGTTTGCACTAATGAGGTGCTAAACCAAGAAGAAGCAATCAGAAAGTGAAACGATGTCGCTCGCCGGATAGTCCGACCAAGATTAAACTAGCCAGTAGCCTAGCTTGCATCAAGAATGAAGAACAATGGCTCAGATCATGGTGTGCTATTGCTAAAGTAAAGAATGGTTGTCCATCGAAAAACCATCTCCTCGACGAACTCAACAAGCGGTGGCCAATAAGGATTCACTGGGATTGGGTCGTGAAAAATATGTGTCACCTCTAATTCCTCAGTTTCTTTCCTTCACTTGAGAAGCTGTCAGAGGTGGTTGATTTGGGGAATGTGGATTTTGCCAATTTCTCTATGATCTCCAGTCGTTGGTTGCCAAGATTCGGGGTGGAGCTACCTCAGGGGGAGACATTTTGGATTTAGATCCACAATGTCCCCCTCCATTGTTGAAAAAGAGAGACTCTGAAGGAGATTGTCTCTGATTTCGGGACCATAGTTGAAATCAATCCTAAAACACTCAGGAAATCAGATATCATCTGTGCAAGAGGACAAATCAGAAGCACCAACATCAGAAGGATGCCTAGATTTGCAAAATTCTTGACCTTTGAAGAAGCTTACATCGTTCATTTGTCCTCGATGCTAAGGTGGACGTCGATGAGGCTACCAAGATTAAAAACCCTAACACAGCAAACCCTACTACTACCCAACCTCTAATCGCTGATTGGGCCTTTGATTCAATGATCGATGAGGCACATGAAATTGAGTGAGCCCACAGAGAGTTAATCAGGACTGCCAAGGAACTTGATCGCCACTGGAGATTGTCGGAGAAGATTAATGCACATGGATCTTAGGATGGCATTCCTTCCAGATCCAGATCTAGATCCAAATCCAGGGGTTCAGATAGAGCGGGAAAGCAAGTCAAAAGCATGAAGCTTTTGCAAAGAAGCTACCAGAGCCAGATCTGGAGAAAGCAAAAAAGCAGTGCAACTAAAGCGAGGGGGTTATTGAGGGGCCTACTTCTGCCGCAGGGAAAAAACAAGGTTGTTACTGGCAAAATGTCTGAGAAGGAAGGCAGAGAAGGGGTTCAGAACTCAGAGATCAGAGATTTGGGCTTTGGATATTCCGTTGATGAAAATGGAAATGAGAAGATAAGGTCGGAGAAAGGAGATAAAGTAGGCAGGGTGTGAATTTACCACTCTGCCTATCTAGTGCTTTGTTCCCCGCTCCTTAACCACGTGGCAAATCGCCACTGGCTTCTCCCACCGACCCACGTGCCTCCGCATTGGTTTCATCGCCCAGCTTCCCGCCCTTGGTTTCTACGATCACTGCATGTGAAGTCGAGTTGAATGTAGTTGTTGACCTTGGGCTTGGACATGGGTCTGGGCCTTGGAAGAGGTCCATACAAAATGAACAAGGAAAGCTTTTGGATAATGGGCTTCAGTCCATTATGAGGCCTATTGTGGCTACTTTAGGAGGGCCCGGTAAATCTATCTTGCTGCCTCTTCCTATTGAGGGGCCTGATAACCATATTTCATGTAACACTCCTACACTGGGCCTAAGATGAGGTCTAAAGTGGATTTCCCCACTATTGTAGATGATGAGTGCCTCAATCTAGAAGATGATGACCCATATATTGAGAAGGATTCACATTTTGATGGGGGAGATGGTTGATGATACACAACAAGTGATATTCGGGGAATCTTTTTCCCTGGAGATGGTGACATCCACTTTTCTTGGCTCGCAGTCCAGCCTTAAGGGACAGCGATGGCCGAGGGGTTTCAAACCTCAACCAGCACATAAGTGGACTCAACCTGAGTCGTTGGACGATTATCTGGAGATTGCAGCTGCAACTAGAGCTTCCAGGACTGATGGTGGAGGTACGCGTATTTGGTTATCATCTATTTTCAATTTTATGCCAGATGTCGATGTTTTCTGTCTGGCCAAAATTTGTGGTCTTAAGGTAGGTGATGTCGATCGTAACACCTTACTCCTTAATAAGATTAGAGGATAAGAATTAGATAGAGGGTCCCTTGTGGCTGTTACTGAGCCCAGTACCGCACGTTACCCCCATTCAATTATTAATGAATACACTAATTTGGAATGTTAGGGGCCTGGGTGGCTATGGAAATTGGGAGATGGTTAGGGATGTTATTCAATCATCCAAAGCTGACATCGTGGATCTTCAGGAGACCAAACTTTCACATGTTTGCAAATTTAGAGACTCGGTGGATCTAGGATTTCTGAATGGAGAATCCATCCTTCCACAGGGGCTTCTAAAGGCATTGCTATTGGGTTTAACCCCAATATTTTTTCTTGCCTTGAGACATTCCAAGTGGAATATTCTCTATCTCTCAGGCTTCAATGACGAATGGACAATTGGACACAAATTATTACAGTTGTCTACGACCCTAACCACTAATCATCCAGAGCTTCGTTATGGACAGAACTCTGCTCAATCCAAACGCAGTGGCATGATCCGTGGGTGGAGGGGGCGACTTCAACATCACTAGGTTTGCTTTTGAACATCATGGCAGGGGATCTAGTGACTTAGATAGAGATGAATTCAACTGGGTTATCACAAATCTGGAGCTGGTTTAAATTCCCAATTTCGAATAGACTCTTCACTTGGTCCAATATTCAAGCCTCCCCAATCATGGCTAAACTTGACAGAGTCCTTGTCTCTTTGGACTGGGAGGCGAAATTCTTGCTTGCATTATCAAATCCCTACCAAAGCCAACTTCTGACCACGTCCCCATTTTCTTCTCCTCTGGTGAGCACAACTCCAAGGAAAAAGGCTAAATTTAGGTTCGAAAAAGCTTGGTTGGAAATACAGGGTTTTCACCGCCTGGTTATGGAAAGTTGGACCCTCCTTACATGGGGGTACTAAAGCGGATGCTATTTGATGCGAGAATATCCGTAGACTTAGATCTGAGCTCCGTAAATGGAATCGCACTAGGTTTGCAACAATCTGGAGGGCGAAAGATATCGTTCTTGAGGGCATTGACGAGATGGAAAGGATGGAGGAGAATAGAGACCTCACTCAAGATTAACATAATTAGCTGCTTAACCTCATGGAAGAAATCGCTCATTTGTACAAGCTCAAAGAAATCAAGTGGCAACAGAGGTCCAGGATCACATGGCTCAAAGAGGAAGACACGAATACGACCTTTTTTCCACAGGATGGCTAGTGCACGACGTCATTTCAACCTCATCTCCTCTATCTAGGCAGATGCGGGGGTGATCCAAGAGGAAGCCCATATAAAATAGGCTTTCCAGTCGCATTTCAAAAACCTCTTTGAATGCAAACAAGAGTTTAGGGCTCCCCTCAACTCGACTTCTGGGGGAGTATTGCCACTAGTACGGACCAATTGCTGATGTCAGTGGAAATTCCATTCACGGAAGAGGATGTCAAAGAGGTGATCACACAAATGGAGTGTAACACCCCGTCCCAATACTCAGACAATTTTTAATATTTTTAGAAGACAAATTAGATACTATGTAGTACAACTGCCCACCACAGGCTGCCTCTCAAAAGGTGGTTAACAATTAGGTGACTCTTGATCATAGGCAATTATATTTATACTCAAACTATTTTTGTATACTCCCGATATGGGACTAATATTTCTCAAATCCCTTTACAAATCACTTAATCCTTATAATCAACCAAATCAATTTAAATCCTTTCCCAACCAAACCGGCCCACTAATATTTCTCCTCCACGTCATCGTGAAGGGAAATAAATCTCAACCAACCAACAGCAGCATTCAAATCTCATTTTTTCCAAACCGTGGGCCATTCTCCATTCTTTCAAACCGGATTGTATAAATCCTTCCCATAGAATAATTCTATAGGACAACCCCAAATTCAATATATTTTTCAAATCATATATATATATATTTAGATATTATATATATTTCAGAAATACGGGGTATTACATGGAGAGTGACAAAGCTCCTATCCCAGACAGATTTTCAATCTTATTTTACCATACTGTCTGGGAAGAAATCAAGGATGATGTCATGACAGTCATGTCAGAATTCTATGATCATCGACTTACACTCGGTAGACTCAACTTTGCAGAGGTAGTGTTTATCCCAAAGAAAGAATACTCCCACAGGGTGGGACACTTTCGACCCATTAGTCTCCCCAACTGTTCAGTCAAAATTATCACCAAGGTCCTGGCCAATAGGTTAGTGAAACTAATAGATAATTTGATCGGCTAGTGAACAAGCTGGATTTAAAGAACGATGTATTCTGGACTGTGTGACCACTATAGAAGAAGCGATCCACCACTGTCATGTCTCGAACTATAAGAGCTATCTTCTTAAACTCGACTTCGAGAAGGCCTATGAGCCTGTAGACTAGGATTGCCTGTTGGACATTCTGAGGGGCAGTGGTTTTGGATCAAGATGGATCAGATGGATATGCCATTGCTTGTCAACAAGTAGTATGTCTATCATGGTTAATGGAATGGCCGGGTCTCCATTCTTTTGCAGATCGGTTTGAAACAAGTAGATACACTATCCTCCCTAATGTTTGCTATTGTGGCAGACCTCAAATGCATGATTGATAAGTGCAGTCTTGCGGGGTGGATCACTCCGGTTGTTAGTGGTTGTAACCATCCGGACTGCACACTACTCCAATACGCGGATGACACCCTACTCATCGATAACGGAGAGTTGGGGAAAACCATCTCATTCAAAGGCGTTATGTACTGCTTTGAAGCTTGGTTTGGTCTGCGAGTTAATTTCCATAAGAGTGCCATGATAGCTATTGTTCTATCAGATGAGGAGGCACTTCTTTATACATCTTTCCTAAATTTCCAACTCGAAAGTTTCCCACTCAAATACCTTGGGTTACCAATTCGTCCGGGTAAACTGAAGAAATCAGATTGGTTACCTATCATTGATAGAGTTGAAGCCAGACTTTCAGGTTGAAAAGGCAAGTCTCTATCCCTTGGGGGGAGAGTTACTCTCATCAACTCATTCTTATCGAATCTCCCAACATACTACATATCTTTCTTTGAAATGCCAAAATGGGAAATTCAATGGATCGACCGAATCTGGAGGAGATTCCTCTGGAAAGATGCTGATACAGACAGGGGGGGTACCATCTCATCAGGTGAGGAAAATGTCTGTATGAAGAAAATTCATGGTGGATTGGGTGTCATCGATCTAAGACATATGAATCTGGCCCTCCTTAAAAAATGATGGTGGAAAACCTACCACCCGAACAGGGAAGGCTGGTAGGAATTTGTCCAGACTTATTTACTTTCGTGAAACTTGTAATAGTATTTCTAGTAATCTTACTCATATCATGCATCATATTTTCTTTTGGGCTACAGTTGCAGCGTCGGGTCTAAGAAGGAGGATCGCTAGAACCTTCCAGGTGGAGGAGTACAACGACGAGGAGGTCGTGATTGGTTCTACTATAGAGTGATTGATGTGCCGTTACTCACCCTCCATGGTCTTGTTGGAGAGACTTTTAATCTTTTGTACTCTCTCTGTTGTTATTTTTTTGCTGAGCAGGTTTTTCTTTAGATTGTTGTCATCCTCCAGGGTCTTGTTGAAAGTTTGATGGCTATGTTTTAATTTCCTACTAGTAGTTATTGTATTTGAGCTCAGTACTCTGAGTTTATTTTATTAAATTTTTTTTAATGAAACAGGGTGGCTATAATTCAACTTTTATCTATAAAAAAAAAGGGCATGGAGTTGGGGATTTGATTCATATGAATATTCTAAGTCCTTTGAGAGATTGGTCGGTTGATTATTTATGGAATTTCGACACATTTTACGAGAAGGGAACACGGTTGCAGACCTCTTGGCTAATAGGGGTAGATCCTCCCAACAAGATTTTTGCATCATTTGCAATATTGACGCTGAGTTGATAGGGTTGCTTGAACCACATGTTTGAGGCATCGGTAAGCTTCGACATTAGTCTTATTTTTATTTTTATTTTTATTCTCTGATTCCTCTCCTTCTAAATATGTTTATAGTTCCGGATTATGTCCATATAAATCTGTGCAATTTTGCACACACAAAAACCCTAATACTAATGTAATCTCTGTCTCCAATAATCTTTAAAATTATGTGCTTCTTATATTTCACAATTGAACAGTTTTTTTTATCTTCTTTCTTATTTTGTAATTTCTTACCTCTTTTTTTTCAACCTCCAACTTCTCCCATTGGTGGAAAATAAATAAAACAAGCATCTAAGTTCTCATTGTATGCATGCAATGACATTTGCTAAAATCTTGATCTTCGTTTGTGACATTATAAGTGATGAGTAAAATTTATATATGAATTTATTACTATTTTTACGCATTTGCGAGTTCTCGTTTATTTCTTTAAATGTTATATTATTTCTACTTAATTTTATTTATTTGTTTGTTTTTGTAGGATTGAGAACGTTAAAACGATAAGTACAAAATGATGGCATTTTAGTAAAATCAACGAAGAAAACAAGGATAAAGATTTCAAAATTCAAATTGATTTTATATGAAGATTTGAGCACCCAAATACATGTTTTTTTATAAATTGGTATTTTGAAGAACTAATAAATAGTATTTCAGTCAGTCAATTAATAAGGAGGGGGTTGAAGGTGTGACACGGAAATTGAGGAAGGAAGAAAAGAGAAAAAAAGAAAACAAAAAACAAAAAACGGAAAAGAGCGAGAGAAAAAGGAGGAGAGAGAAGGGCTGGAGAAAGGCGGCTCTGATTGGAAAAGAAAAGAAGAGAAGAAGGGTTGTTGCACGGATTTCGAGGAGAAGTTTTTGAGATTTGATTTTGAGAGAAATCACGGCTTCAAATTCGACTCCCAACAACAACTAGTTCTTACTTCTCTCTTCTATTTTTTATTATTATTATCATGCAATCCAATAAAATAATGTGTGTTAGTTGAAATTTTATCATGAACTAATTACATTTTTCTAGTGCTTCGATGTAGTCTGGTTTTTTAACACAATTTGAACTCCATGTTATTTTATTTTTCTAATTTTTCATGGTTGTGTGTTTAATTTTTTTTCTTAATGCTTACAATTGTTAGGCCAACTATTGTTTGAGTTATTAAATTATGAAGAGACCGAGAAGTAATTTGTGATTTAGAATTATAGAATTAAATACCATTGATTGAGCGAAATTAGAGATAATTTATCACGATTAATGTGACTATAAAGAAATCCATAGAACTCAATAAGTCTTCAATTAATTAAATTTGTATAGAGATATAGCGAATTGTTAGTTGGGGATATTTTTGATGTTGTTGGAGAGAAATTAGGAGATTTTGTTATACAACTTAGTGAAGTAGAATTTCTAGTTTCATGGAATTATGAATTGTGTGAGATTAACTAGGTGAAATCAAAAGCGCTAGAACTAGCTTTGCTATTAACAAACAACAAAATTTCAAATTTTCATTATTCTTAATTAGATTAGTTTTTCTTGTAGCTTAATTTAGTTTAGTGTTATTTTTATCATATTTTCAATTTTCCAAATAGTAGTCAATCTAGTAAATTTTAGTACTCAATAAAATAATTAGTCATTGTGGGTTCAACACTCTTTTCACTTAAACTATACTACTTGTTGTGATTTTGTATACTTGCAAATATTCTCATCAATAAGTAGACTTCATATTCCTATGGAATATCTCAAATCTAGCTTGTTTTATTTCTTTCCAATAATAGAGAAAAAGAAGATAAATTGAAAAAATGTAGGAAATAACAAACTATTGAAGATGGGAAATACCCCAATTATGAAATTGCAGAAATACTTAATTTTAAAGATTATTTAATGATAATGGAAATTATTTTAGTGTCAGGTTTATTTTTTTGAGTTAATTGTTTTTTTAGGACTAATTTTGAAAATATTTGAAAAAAGATGACAATGACCAAAATATTTGTAATAGGGATAGTTTTTAATTAATATTCTATGCTTATTATCCTATAGGTTTTTCTATAGGATGTGTGATCTTTCTGCAAAATTAAAATTTATTTTTGTAATATATTCTATTTATCATATCTAATTAATTTTTTAACTTAAATTGTACTAAATTTTTTGAGAAAACCATATGAGAATTACTTAAAAATGTTGTTCTGATACCAACTGAGGTTGTGAAGTGTGAAATCACCTGAAAGATAGAATTAAATAAAGTATCAAAAAACTTCAAAGATCTGTAAAATAATATTCTTCTAAATAATGTGCATTGTCTATCTCAAAAATATTAAAGTAATCAAGCATGAGTTCAATATTTCTCATAGATTCTGACTCTGTCTCAGATATTTCACTACTACTATCATATGGGGGTTCTTCGAGTTCTTCCATATGTCCATTTCCTTCTACAATATGTTCATTTTCTTATAGAAATTGTCTATATGCTGTTGTAGGATTCCACATATAACTACTAAATTCACCATTTTCATAAAATAATAAAGATCTTTTATAAAAAGTTGGATCATCAATTATTTGCAACTCTATATTGCTAGTTTCTCAAGGATTTATTTGATTTATTGTTATAATTATTAATCGTTGTATACTAAAGAAGAATAATTTGAATTCATAATAACCATTCATGCTGTATAGGTCTTCATCCTCTAATCGAGGTTACTCTTGTTTTTGTTGGGGCTCTGTCCGACTTTAGCCTATGCTCTGTTTGTTGGATTTTATTTTCTGCTAGTTTATGTTCGGTTTGCTGGCTTTACTAGCTCCTATCTCCTTACTATGGAGGATGATCAGCGCTGTGCTTTTTTCATTAATTTTTGCTGTGTTAGTTTGTGGTGTGGTTCGTCTCACCACAGGGTCTGATGGCATGGGTAGACTCTGAGTGAATTTGGCAGATCAGCTTCATGGGTCGCTGCCACCATCTAACAGGAGCTGATCTTTTTTCTTTCCTCCGATTAGTTGGTTTAAGTTTTGAGCTGGAGTTTGGTTTTGATGAACTGTGGCCTACTCGGATTCTCTGTTTTCTTTATCCTCCTTGAACTGGGTTGTTTTAGGTGTGAGGTTGTTGAGTCGTGCGCTCTCGTGCGTGCTCGTTCCCCACAGCACTCCGTACCCCCTTCCCCTTCGGATCCAGTCGATTGTCGAGTCTGCTATTAGCGTTCTTCGCCTGTTTTAGCGGCCTCCCTCGCTGTGGACTTCATCTGCTTCCTCGGATTCAGACTAATCCAGATTATTTAGTTTTTTTCCTATTCATCATACGGTTTCGTTGCTTTCCTCTCCATCATTGCGGGTATGCTACTGCGCAACTTATCGGTGGTCTAGAGTCATGGTGTGGGTTGCTGGTCTTGATCCTCAATCGGATTACGCTTTAGAAGTGAGCCATATTGTTGTCTAGCGGCCCGGCTTCCTACTGACTTGCCCGTTGCGTTGATCCTCATCTTAGAGTTTTTAGTGTTTTTGTTTCCGGGCAATTTTCTCCATTGCTAGCGTTTGTATTTTTGCTTTGTCCTTCATTGGATGGTTGTGTTTTTACTGCTTGTAAAATTGTCTCTCGTTGTATCCTTCGTGGTTTTATTTATATATTTTGGGCTGGAATCGAACGATTCTATCCTTGTTATAAAAAAAAAAAAATCATTCATGTTTGTTACTCTCTGAGGATAATAAATGTAAAAAACTAGCATTCTATCACTTCCTTGATAATTAATCATTAATTCAAAAAAATTTGATGCAATACTGAAACTATTATTATCTATTAGTTCTTTTTAGCAACAACAATTATAAAATCAGCAGTAGAGAGAGATTTCTATGAATACCCTAAAAATCAAAACAAAACGGTCTATCATGCTTCCAACCTAGTTAAGCCTCTTTGAGCTGCTTTGTACCAGTTACTACCAGTGGATAAAATACCTCTAGTATACACTCTGATTTCAGTGCTCCTTTTACGTTCCTCCCATCTCAGGACTACAATGCTCTCAAAAGAGCTTCATCCTGGAGATACGTCTAGAACAACTAGCAGCACTTCGATACAAGCAACCACAACCTAGCTCTTTTCCTACTACTAGGTGTACAGTCTAACTATAGAGGGATGCAAATGGGTCTTTATGCAAGATCATTCAGGCAGAGCCTTACAAAACTTTCCCTAAGTAAGAAAAATTAGTTTTTCATACCTTATTTTGTATAAGATCTTGTAGCAGAACTCATAGAAAGATAATTTTTTATTCCTCTCAAACTCCTTACAGACCAAAATTTTCTTACAAATTTATATGGAATTTCTTTTCTCCTAGATAGTCTGCCTTTCTCCCTTACCCAGCCTTCCCTTTTATAGAAGAAGGGATGGCTTTACATCAGTTACAATTATTATTTTCATTACATCATTGCTTACATCATAGACAAATAATTGAGCCAATTACGTCACTGCTTACGTTGAAGATTCTTTTCTGCCCAACATCTTCACGTGCTTCACATCAGAAATAGCATTTCGTCAGCCTTCTCTTGTTTTTTTTTCTGCATTGTCCGCATTCATGTTGTGGTTCCATCCTCATCAATCTACAGTAGTGGACAGCTGTCTTTCTATCATTGTCATGGCTCCTTTATGAAGAATTCGATACCAGATGTTAAAGACTTCTTTCTTTGATTGTGGTTGTTCAATTTTTGATATGCTGTAAATCATTAATTTTTATGAGTCAGGGCTATCATAGATCCATATGTTACCGTCTCTATTTTGTATGTCCTTCAGTTCACAATACATTGTTCTAAATCCCGTAGCTCTTCTTTCTAGGATCAGTTTTTCAAATTCTTCATTTTTATATGCTATAATATTGATTGCTCCAAACAGAATTTGTGTAGTCATCCCTATCTTTATAATATATTCAGTTGGTAGTTCTTCATCATCTTTAAGGAATTCTGGAATAGCTGAAAATACCCGGACATATATTTTGGATGCCTTTGTAAGACCAAAATAACTTTTAGCAGCTTTATATACTTCTTTTGATAACTGGCTAAGTTCTTCACATTCTCGAGATGGGTATATGCAGTGGATAAGTCCTCTTTCGAACAATACTCTCACTGTTTTTGGATTTTCTCCTGGTTGTATAATCACTTTGTTCATATGTTGTTGACAAAATAGCCTTGATAAATTAGTTGACCTGAGTGGTTTGGCATAATTTCTCAATATATTGTAAAAATAAATCATTCTTGGAGTATTTTGGAGGATGTGAGAGTAAACTCTCTTTGTAGGTAGTAGGCTGTATGGATGTGGATTTTCTCTCCTATGTGGCTATTTTTGTGATCTCACTTGCATTCTGTGGGTTAATAGGTTCACTCCCTTCGCTCATTTTTTCAATATGATTTGCATTTATATGTTGGTAAAATATACTTTGAAGACCACATATTTGCAGCTGTAGTTGGTTAAATGCTCCTTTTAATTGCTCCACAGTCTCCTTTAGGTAGACTGTATCCTGTTCTATGATGGATTCTATTTTTCATCCTGTAAAAATGAAATTGTTAGCTTCTTGATAAGAAATCTGCTAGGATGTTATCTTTTCCTTTTATATTTTCTATTGAGAAGTCGTAATGTACTAACTCCATTTGCCATCTTATCAACCTTTTATTTGCTATAGTTGGGTCTATTATTTTGTTAATCCAACTCTTTGCTTGTGTATTGTCTGTCCTTACTGTGAATTTTGTATGTATTATGAATAACTCAAACTTTTTTATAGCTTTTAAGATTACTAGTAGTTCTTTTTCAATTATGTGGTAATTTTGTTGGGTGTGTGCGAATGATCCACTAGTATATCTGGCTAGTATTTCCTCTTCTTTGCCTATTTCAATAAATTTTAATACTGCCCCCAATTATTTTCACATGCATCTATTTCAATTATCCATTAACATTCTTTAACAGTTAATCTTAGTTTATTTAATTTTGAAGTTTGTTCTTTTAATATTTTATGTTTTTCTTCATCCTCTGGGGTCCATTCCTATTTCTTAAACTTTTTTAGTTTTTGTTGTAACCAATTTATTTTTTATGATAAATTTGGTACGTATCCTCTTGTTTGATTTAGTAACCCGATTATAGATTGTACTTCTCTTTTTTCTTTTAGGACATTAGGAAATGTCTTTATTTTTTCTGCTATATATGGCTGTAGTTCTGTAACCCCTGTTTTTCATTTTCTATATTTTGGGTGTATTTTTTTTTCTTTAAGTATTTATTCCTATTGTTTTTCTCCGTCTCTTTTGAACCGTGTAGTTGGATCTTCTTTTTCTATATATATAATCCATTTGATTCGTCGTCTCTTAATTGATCTTCTTGATTCAATTGTCTCATATTATTTCATCTCTGTTTGATTAGGCCATTATTTTTTATCCCCATTATTTTAATTGTTCATTTTGTTCCCATCTCCTTATTGGATTTTTTTATTATTAACCCAATGGCTTTCTAAACCTTATAACCCTATCCTAATTCCCTATTGAATCCATATAAACCATTTTAAATCCTATTACCCATTAAAACCCTTCAGACCAATACCCAGTGAAACCCGATTACCCATCATTAAACTCCGACAACCTTTTATACATCCAACCCTAATTATATACATCCTATATATATGTATACCCTGTTGCATTCCCCTGTTCACCATCAACCCCTAGCTGCCTTATCTCTCTCTCCAGATCATCCCCGATCTCTCCTAGCCTGCCCCCTGCGACCTCGATCTGCAGCGCCAATGCCAGCCCCCCCCCCCCCATGTCGTCATGTTCCTCCCGAGTGCCAGCCACCCACAGCACCGACCCCCCTTCCTTGTGTCCCTTCCGACGACCAGCACTAGGCACCTACCCCCCCCTCTGTGTGCCGTCCTTGTGCTGTCTCCGATCGACAGCAGCAACCGTAGCAACAACGGCAGCGACTTGCTGCCGTCGCCATCCTCCCGTGCACACCCCCGTTGTCCTCTTTTGTGTGTGTGTGTTAGACTCGCATGCTCGTAGTTCGTTGTTCGTGAGTTGTGTTCGTAGTTCGTCGTTCGTTCGTTGAGTTTATGCCCGAGAATCTGTTCCCATTATTCTCGTTCTTGCACCGTTTCCATCGTCGACTACAAGGCAAGTAACTTGTATACTTTTCTATTGCATATACAAGTACTAAATACTGCCTGTAGTGTAGTTGTGTTCTAGAGACAATTCTTGTGTAAAATCCCTGTTATATCTTGTCTCTATGTATTGATCCGCCCGTAGTTGTTCCATTACACACATGACATGAGATAACTTAGGAACACTAAATTCTTGATGTATACATGCATGTTGTTCGTATGATCTTGTATGCTTGATGTGTTAATAGTAGTATAACTCGTTGTAGACTTGTAAAACACCTTATACCATGTTGCTTGGGCATCTAGTATACCATATTTCGTATTTTGTGATGATTTGGATGAGTTCCATATAAACTAGTTGATTTTATGCTTGAAGAAGATTTCTGTATTGTTGTTACCCCGTTTTGTTCAGTATTTTAGACCCTATTAAGTTCAGTAAATGAAAATTATTTGTGAATATGAATTATAGAGAATTCTGTCTACTTTCCAAAATTTCTGACAGATCCCAATTTTGATTTGTGAGTTGCAAGTTATTGCGGTTTTACTACAGATGTGTAGAAAATTTCAGATTCTGTTTTATATGAATTCTGTATGGTTATTTATTTTTATACTGATGTTAAAGATAATATTTTGATCTAATATTTTGCTGACTACAACTAGACTTGACTGGATTAACCCCTAATTTTTGTGGATTTAATTGATAACTTTTATAAACTATTTTATACTTGCAAACAACTACTATACTTGTAGAATTTTTGTGCTATTCAGTAAAGAACCTTAATTTCAGCCTAATTTTACTTGCTGTTGATAAAAACTTTGTGAATATGAATTGTAGCCTATTGTATCTATTTTATCACCCTTTTGATGGATCTGAATTTTAATCTATATTTTGTAATCTATTGCTGTTTTAGTACTGCTGTATTTATGATTCCAGGTTTACAAACTTGTTGTATCTTGCTGCTTTCTGATTTTATTTGAGTATACTATCTATGTTGAAAAATAATAAAACATTATTTTCTGATACTAAACATATTAGGTAATACCCCAGATTTTTCTTGGATTTAATCAGTAAGTTTTTATTCTGTTTTCCTGTTTATGAATACAAACGTTTGATTTCTGGCTGAACACGTTTTCTGGATACAATTCTATTTTGAGTCTTGTTTTTGTAAAATACTATATAACTTATATATTTGCTGGATTTGGCCCAGAGTCTATTTTCCAAATTTTCTGACGGATCCAGGTTTTCATATGTGTGGCAACAGGAATTACAGATTTAGTGTAGTACTGTCTTGCTGTCCTGAACTAGAATTCTCATTGTTCTATCCTTTTATGTGTTTTCTATCACCTGTATATGTTTATCTTCCAACCTGAACCTGTTACTTATTCTTGCCATCTTATTCTTGCCCTGTCTTGTACACGTACATACCTATTTAATAATAATAACAAGTAATTAAGCCGAGGTTGGGAAAGACCTTAGTAGTGGACAATATAGGTATGTGTACTCAGAAGGGGGCCCATGTTTTCCATTTTTATGTTTGGTTTATGTTGATACATGAACCTGTTGCACTTTATGTTTGATTCATGAATCCGTGGATTCGTAAACCTGTTGTACTTTATACTTTGATGCATGGACCTGTTGGTTCGTGTACCTGTTACCTGTTGATTCATGAACATGTTGATACATAAACCCGTTGGTTCATGTACCTGTTTACTACCTGATTCATTAACCTATTCCTGTTACCTGTTACATGACGCCTAAGTACACAGACCTATAGAAACCCACCACTAGGCCTAAACGCAATTTGTATGTAAGTAGCAACCATGTGGTAACAATCTGGGACGCATGAAGTGCTACCTAGATAGTAATAAATACAAGACTTGACATGGCATAATACCGGTTACATGTTTACCTGTTACATGATTACCTGTACATGCTATTTGACACATGTTACATATTTAGCTGCTTGCATAATACATGTTACCTGTCACATGTCACATGCACATGTTATCTCATCACACTACTTAATTTTGTTTCCTGATTTATGCTAATCATTCTATCATGTCTATTCCATGCTATGTTTCTGCTATTACTCTATATTTGTTTATCTTTTCCTGTACTTGTGCCTGCACTACAAGCGGCCTGTAACTTGCATTGACGGGTATTTTGTTTCTCTTTCCTTTTTTCTGCAATTTGTTAAATTGCAGGTTATGGTGATCAGTTGCCCGATGGAGTAGGTGATCTGAGATTCTAGTTACTAGAGTTCTTGCTATAATTTACTTTCCAGCTATTCTTGAATAAATGTAATTACTACATGAATTTTGTATTGGGCAATGTGACCCAGAATTTATAACTTGTTTCAGATCTGGTTTATTTGAGATTTATTAAATTTTGTTCAAGTAAATTATGTTGGTATAATGATTCATTCATGTATGCGTGGTTGATTTCTCCTTATTTACTTCCTGTTATTCCTGTGAAATATTGTAAAGATCCTGACAGCTTATGGATGATGACAATCATTCGTCACGTATCCGTATTCCGTATCTCCTTTTTGGAAAGTGGGGCATGACAAGTTCTATTCCTTCATGTGATAATTTTGTTCCTAAGAATTCTATCTCTGTTTTGAACAATTCCATTTTCTTTTTTGATAGTATAATACCTGTATTTTGACTATTTCTATGAATTTTAGTAGATGCTCTTTATATTGTTCTTCATTTTCGGATCCTATTAGAATATCATCTATATATACTAATATGAAATTGTTATAATTTTCAAATATCTTATCCATATATTCTTTTAATATTCCTGGACTGTTTTTATATCTGAATGGTAATACATTCTATTCACAGAATCCTTAGGGTGTGCTAAATGTTGTTAACTATTTTGAGTCTTCTATTAGTTTTACATCCTAAAATCCTGATTTACAATCGAATTTCGAATATATTTTTCTTATTCTTACTGTGTTAAGTAGTATTTGCATATCTGGTAGTAGATATCTAAATCTCTTAGTATTTTAATTTAGTTCCTTATAATTTACTTCCATTCGAGATTTAACTCTTTTTTCTTCTGAATGTTTTCTTACTATGAATGCTGGTGATGAATGGTGGACTTTGTGATTTTCTTATGTAATTATTTTCCGTTAATTCTTTTATATGTACTTTGAACCCTTCTAGGTCTGTTGGAGTGTGTCTTATAGGTTTAATTTTTATTATTTTGTTCTTATCTATTAACTCTATATGTGCTGTGGGTTTACTTAAGTCTCGTTTTTCCAAGGGGTCCTCTCCGCATAGTTCTTCTAATTGTTTGTAAAATTTCTTTTGTAATTATTTCTTGGACTTGTTGAATTCTATTTTTTTTGTAAATATTGATATTCACCACGTTGGGTTGAAAAATCTCTGATATGCTGCATGTCGATTCTAGAATAAGGTTCTAATTGCTATTGCTTGATGTCTACAAGGTGTTGTAAATACAACTGTTTTATGTGATATGGTTATAAGATAGTATTGTTGGAAAAAGTCATTTCCTAATAGCACCTCATTATTCATATCATCAAACTGGTATATTATTGGTATTTTTAGTATGTAATTTCCTATTTGTACATTAATATTTTGTTGATACTTATCAAGTATGATAGTTTGTCCAGTTAATCCAGTTATTGCTTTCTTATTATATCCATCTTGTTTCCATTTTGGTAGTATATTTTCGCGGCATAGGCTAGTGCCTGCTCCGGTGTTATTAGACTATGATAGTTTCTTGATTTGTATCATTCGTAAACAAATTTTGTTAATATGTATAGCGTGTTCTTTGTTGCTCTTAATGGATTCATTTGTTCAATAATCTATTTATTACTACACTTTCATTGAGTCTGTTATTATGATTTTTTCTTCTTGAATTGAGTACGGTTGCACCGATGTAAGGAAGTCAGTTCCTAATAGCATTTCAATAACATTGTGTTTTGGGTCTACGTGTAAATGCAATAACATTTCATTTCTACTATTTATCCTCAGTGGCAGTATTATTTTATGTACAGTTGGATGTCTATTATTGTAATAGTCTAGGTAGTAATATGAGTTTTCTAATGGCATTAATTTACTTGTTTTTATATTTGTTTGTTTAATATGTGAATTAGTAGCTCATGTATCTACTAATGCTACTTGTTTATTCCATTTTCCATTATTATAATATTCTATTTCTATTTTAAATTGGTTATTCTTCTGGTTGTCTAATGTATTTATCATTGGTATTAATTCCAATGCTTGTTGTTTGTTTCTTATTGATAGTGATCTCTTTCCGAACATTATTTGTGGTGCTTTTCCTTTTGTAATTTCTTTTGCTTTATTAAAATCGAATTCTATATAATTTGGTATAGTCATTTCAAGGTTTTCTCTTGCTGGTTTGTATCTTATAATTTCGCTGAATAGCGGTTCTATTTTAAAATTATCTAGTATTTCTATTTTTTACTTCATGCTTACTAGTGAAAGCATAAATATTTCTTATTTGTATACTCATAACTTTGCTTTTTTCTATCATTTTTAATCCAGATAATATGTGGTACATGACTAGACTTTTGTCTTTATTTTCTTCTGCTATGCTTATAGAGAAATTAGGTTTTATTGTAAATTTTATCTTTTGGTACATTAGGTTTTCTCGTACTATTCCTATTAAGTCATCTTGTGTACTTGATATTATTCTATCATCCATTAGGTATATTTCCAGGGGGGTATTTATTCCTTCCTTAAAATAGGCTTTTATTATTATTTGTACAGCTCCTAAATGTATATGTCTTAATATTAATCTGATTTTTTCACTTATTTTTTCCATCTCGTATTTCAGTTATTAATGGGATTATGGTTTTTCCTTGTGCTTGTTCAATGTATATAGGTTGTTCATTATTCCTGGCTATTATGATGGTACTTTTCTTCCTTTCGAATATTGGTAATTTAAATATCTCTTTTGGGTTTATATCTAATTTGATTGCTCTTATTTTATCGTATTTTTATATGTCAAAGCACATTCTTTCTCTTACTTCTTCATTGTTTTCTTCTCTTTCTAATTGTTCTCATATTTCTGTTATTTCTGTCATCATTTTTATTTCACATTCTTATGTTTCACCTTCACTGCTTCCACTATCTTCTTCCATTACCATTATTTCTTGATATTCACTTAAATCTAACCAGTAATCCTCATATTCTATGGGTTCATAATTTATGTTATTCATTTCTTCAATTTCTTCTACATATTTTACATTTTTTTTCATTCTTTTATGGCAATTTGGTGATATATGTCCTAATTCTCCACATATATGACAATTACATTTCTTAGGGTTTTTCGTATATTGTCTGTTTTTAATTTTATTTATTCTTCTAAAGTATTTTTTATAGGGTTTTTTATATCTCTTAAAAGTTTTTATATATTTTGATTTATATTTTTGGAATTTGTGTTTACTCTTCTTTGTATAATTATAGTTATTATTACATCCCCAATGATTTGGTGTCTTGCATCTTCACAACAAATTTTCTGTTTATATGTTCTCTGGTGTATTTCATTGTTGCTCTAATATCTTGGCACACTTTATCCCTATAATCTTTTACAAATTGTGCTCTATACCCTAAAGTGTATCTTTTACAATTTTTTTGTTTTACTTTCTCGCCTATGTATGCACTATATATGTTTATACTTCATGGATCAGGTAGTTTTAGAAAGAATGAGTCCAAAATATGTTCTTCTTTTGTATAATAACTATCTTGAATATATTCTCGGAATTCACAAGCATAGTTGTCAAAATAACACATGTTGCATATTTCAAAGTTACTTAGTCTTCATCTTGATTGATTCTTTTTGTATATAGTGTATTTTTCTCCTTTATCGTAGACACTGAATTCTGTTCTTATTGCTATTTCGTAATTTGTTATTATTTCTTTTAGACCTAAGGTTCGTTGTGCTGAGGTTTCTTCAGTTCCTCTATCATCAATTGGTCTTGATTTTCTTATAGTATTTCTTTCTTCTTCCTTTAGTCCATTCCACCATTTTGCTACTACTTCTATAAACGTTGCTTCTATAAATTTCTCAAATGCATTTCATGAAAGATTTTGCCTAAATCGTACTATTAGTGAGGCCTTTACCTATTCTTCTATTGTTCTATATACGTCTTTTACGCAATCTAGATCTAGCCATTCTCCATTTCCTGCTATTCCTTTTTCGTAGTATCCTGTAGGTTCATATTTTGGGATTTCTCTTTCTTTGTCTTTTTCAAACTTATTATTTTTTATGTTTTGCCATTTCCATGGCAATTGATAAGGTCTTTTGTTAGGTGATGGTCTTAAGATTTCGTACATGTCAGTTTGAGTTTCTGTAGGTTTTGCTATAATCTTTTCTTTATCTTGATCCATTTTTATTTCTTCATTCGTTATATCTAAGTTTTTTAAGGCTTCCTCTACTTCCACTGAATTGAGATTTGCCATTAAATCTTCTATTTCTAAAATATTTATATTAAGTTTTGTTATAGCTTCTAACTCCTTCATACCTTCTTCCGTTATGCCTAATTCTTCCTCTGTGTCATTAGTTATATATCTACCTAGCTCTTTTAAGTTCTTATTTATGATTTTAAAATCTTTTCTTAAAATTTCTACAAACTCAGGACCATTGCAATATTCTTCCAACTCTTGTATGTTTATCATATAATTTTTTGGTCCTATATTTGGATTTAATCCTACTACTCTGTTGGCCATACTTAGCCTAATATTTTGTATGCTAGTAGACGTTGATAATACCAACTTGCTTCTTCGTTTCTGTAATCTAATACTTTGTATGCTATCTCTTTTTGTATTTTCTTAGGTAATTTATTAGTTATTTTACTTGTTATTAACAAATATTCTAATATTTCTCTATTAGTAATATATTTTCTTTCTGTTAATCTTCTATCAATCTATCTAATTTTAAATTTTGAAAGGTTTTTTAATCTTAATTTCTTTATTTTTTGTGAAATATCCAATTTTTAAATAGGGAAGTGAGATATGTAAATTTTTAGTTTTAGTGTTGTGTAAATATCCCTAAAGTTAGGGTCTTTCTTGAAAAATTACTTTCAACTGTCCTATTTTTATAAATAGTTTGGAGGGTGTCCTATATTTGCAAATATTTTCTAAAAAAATCCTATAAGTGAAATTGAGTCTGTTTTTTTTGGGCAAAATTGCACAAACTGAGAAGGATTTATTTGGGAATTGTACATATTAGAGGAGGATACTTACAATAGTTAGAGATAATTTAGGGATTTGTTTGAACACTTTCTCAACTATTTTAGATTTTTTTTTTACTGACTCACAAACTAGCCAGGAGAACCAACACAAGGTCCAAGGCTTTAGGCAGAAGGTGGCAAAAATAACCTACGTGGAGTCTTTGAGAGATTACTTGGAGATAGTGGCACTTTCTAAGGCATTTATTGGGTGCATTTGGATCAGGTTTTAAAAACAGTTTTCAGTTTTAAAATCAAAACATAGGGCAATTTTGTTTGCATACAAATTTTTCGAAAACTCATTTCAAAATTTTACAGTCAAAACCTATGTTTAAAATGAGTTTTTTGAAAACATTTTATTCTCACCGTTGAGGGGAGTCTTTTAAAATGAGTTTTTTGAAAATTTCACAGTCAAAACCTACTCCAGAGGCTTCTTATCGACTGCCTTCCTGCCCTCTCTCTATCACCACCTCTTCATCTTCCTCCTCTCCTCAATCATATTCTCACCGTTCTTCGTTCATCTGTTTCCGGTGCCTCCAACCGGGATATTTGAATCTCTCGCGCGTTTCCAAGATGAAATGTTTATTCTGTCTCAAGGAGGGCCATGCACGTCACCGTTGCTTCGCTCTCCAAAACTTTTGGGGCTCTTCGTGGGGGTTCCGATAGCGGAACCAGTGCTTGAGGCTCTCGATTTTCCGGCTTTGCAACGGAAACTGGCAGACCTTCCCTCATCTAAGCCGAAGAAAAAGAAAGCCTCGACTAGATCGCCGCTTCTCCCTACTCCCCCTACTGCCTCTCGCCTGCCGGCAACTGCTCCTTCGGACCCCATCGCCCCAAATGCTACTTCTCTTTCTCCGATTAAGCCGGTTCTGACTCAAGTGTTCTTACCGGACACAGAGCTTTCGGAAAGATTGAAGTTCTTTAACTCTTACGGAGCCATCTCCTTCCACGGAGGCTCAATCCCCTTCTACACCCTCAATTCTTTTCTTTACAACTCTTGTAACGTTCGAGACTGGGATTGGGTGCTCTACTCTTGCTCTAATGGAGATGCTATCATCCGATGCCCCTCTCCCAAGATCCTCGAAGAGCTCCGTGCCAATTCTTCTCTAGCGATCGGAACCATTTCCCTTACCATTCGCAAATGGGTCTCGATCAGCTCTCCTCCTTCGGCTTTGGACACTACTCCTATCAAAGTCACCCTGGTGGGTCTTCCCCCCTTTTGTGACTCCATAAGGTTTGTTGGACCCATGGCCAAATGTATACGGGAAATTGTCAGCATCTCTTCTTGCGCTAGGCTAGCTTCCGGCAGTCTTCAGGTCGAAGCCTTATTCCGCTGCCCCTATCCTAAGGAGCGCATAGAGGCTTACTGTCTGAAATATGGTTTCTCATCTTTCTCTGTGTCTGTTCAGTATCATGATGCGGCTCCTTCATCAGGGTCCTCTAAGCCGACTTTTTGCCCTGATCCTTCCCCTGTGTTTCACCCTGGCTCTTCTTCTGTGGCCAAGTCTGGGCTCGTTATTGGGCACCCTACTCCTAAACCCCCTGTGAGGAGAGACCCCCTGCCGCATCGCAAGCCTTTCGCTACGCCAAGCTCCTCTAAGATCTCGCCATCTAAGGTGCCGAACTTGGTCTGGATCAATTTTGAGTGCTTTCTCAGTCGCAATCGAGGGGTTTGCATCACTCTCCCTCTCTTGCCTCCCTGCCATCCACTCCTCTAATTCCTCCCCAGGCTCCGACTACTGCCAAAAGCTTTCTGACTACTCCATCTGCTCCCTCTACTACTAACCAGTGGCCTGCTTGGGAGGTTAACCCCTCCTTCGCATCGATTGGGAGAAATTTCAACAGTCGACATATTTCTCAACCTCCAGCGTTTCTCCGTCAGCTACGATCTCGCTCACTGCTAAGGACTCCACACCCTCTAAAGCCCAGGGATGGTTTGATCGGGATGATTTGCTTCAGGAAGATATTGCTGATTTGGAGTCAGCGAAGGCTTCCAGTCAGGTATCTTGTTTTGCTAATTTCGCTTCATCTTCGTTCTATATCATTTTTTCGGTTAATCTTTGTTGGCAATTTTTCACTTTGGAGCTGGCGACTCCTGTGTTTTGTATTGTGTCTGATTGGCTTTGTAAGGCCTTGCGTCCCCTATTCTCTCTTTCTTGGCCTATTTTATGGCTCTCGCCTGATCTTTTTGATCGGACTCGACAGTCCCGGAAGGCCCAGCCTTCCAGTGCTCTCCTCGACCCTCCATTATGGCAAGTCCCGGAGGTTTCCTCCTCTCCCGTTTCTCCCTCCTCTGTTGCGGGCCATTTTGGTCTCGGCGAGGCCAAGGCCCGGCCTTCTCACTCCCCTCCTAGTGAGCTTGTGCTAGTCTACCCTCGATTGTCCTCCTCGTCTGGCCAATGCTCTAATAGAGTGATCAGAACTAGTGCTCGTCTCTGGGTGAAACAGTCTTCGCAATCCTCCAATTCCCTCCTCATCGTTTCGACTTCTCCTCATCATTTACCTTCTCCCCCTTCCGCTCCTTTAGGATCGATCTTTCTCCCTCAATTCGATTCTATTTCGGACTCGGAGATGGTGTCCCTAGCCCAGTCTTTGGGTTTCAAGCTTGCTTCCGACGTTTCTCATCCGATTAAAATTCTTAGACATTCCGAACGTATTAGAGTCCGGAAGCACCGTGTCCCTCATGATTAGCATCTCCTGGAATATCCGGGGCCTCAATTGCCCCGTTAAAAAGAGAGCGATTTTTGACTTAATTTCTTCCTCCCATTGCGATCTCATATCCATCCAGGAATTGAAGATCGAGTCTCCCCCCTCCGCCTCTTTCACTCTTTAGGAGGCTCCTCCATAGCTAGATGGATTTCGCTGGACTCCATTGGAGCTAAGGGCGGTATCCTCCTGGGTTTCAAAGAATCGGTTTTCTCCTTGATCGCGGTTCACCGCCTGAATTTTTTCTTGATCGTCCAACTTCACTGGACGAGTCTCAATTGTGATCTGACTGTGATCTCGGTTTATGGGCCATCAACATCGCAGCGACGGCCTCTGTTTTGGTCTGAATTCCAATCATTACACAATTTCGTTCTTGGGCTCTGTTTTATTTGTGGTGACTTCAATGTTACCAGGTTTGCCTCCGAAAGGTCAAACTCGGTTACCTCTTTCTCCCAATCTTGCATCTTTAACGATTGCATTATGGATCTTCAGTTAATCGACATCCCGATTAACGGGAGAGCTTTCACTTGGTCGAATCAATGACTCCCCCCTACTTTGGCCAAACTAGACCGCTTTCTTGTTTCTCATAATTGGTTATCCAAATTTCACAATTCCTTCACTAAGGCCTTGCCCAACCCATCCTCTGACCACGTTCCCATCGCCCTATACTCTAACTTTCATTTCTCCCACCATCACCAATTCCGGTTCGAAAAATTGTGGCTCCAAGACCAGCTCTTTGTTAAACTGGTCGAGGAATGCCTTGCCTCTATTACTGGATCTTCTGGCCTTGGCAACCTTCTTCTTAAGCTCCATGCCATCAAGCACGGCTGTAAGATCTGGCGTCACGAAAGACAATACAACACTAACTTCCTTAAAAATCTTCTCCTTGCGTCTATTGAAACCTTTGACCTCATGGAGGAGCAAGGTTCTTTATCTATTTCTGCTCGCGGCGAGCGTCTAGATTGCAAGCGTGAGTATGCCGATATCCTTCTTCAGGAACATACCAAATGGGCTCAAAGATCCAGAATCAATTGGTTGAAGGAAGGGGATGGCAACACCGCCTTCTTCCACCATTTTGCATCTCACAGACAGCGTTGTAATCGTATCTCTTTAATCCATGATAACGGGGTGGACTTGCATTCTGAACCAGACATTCACCGTGCTTTTCTATCTTTCTATAAAAATTTCATTGGATCTCCTAAAGCACGTCTTATTTTCCTTGATTGGCAGCAACTCTATGGATCACATGGCTATGATCTGTCCTCTCTTGAAGCTCCTTTCTCCATGGAAGAGATCAAAGCAGCTGTCTTTGCTTTAAAATGTGATTCCGCGCCCGGCCCGGATGGCTTCCCGGCTTTTTTCTTTCAAAAGTTCTGGACCTGGCTTAAGAATGACCTGTTCCTCCTATTCCAGGACCTGTACTAGGGCTCCTTCTCCTTTGACTGCATTAACTATGCGCACATTGTCCTCATCCCTAAAGTGGCGGGAGCCAATGTGTTATCCGACTTCAGACCTATTAGCTTGATCAATACTACTTTCAAAATCATCATGAAAGTGCTCGCCACCAGGGTCAGTGTAATCATTTCGCCCCTTATTGACCAGGCCCAATCGGGTTTTATCAAAGATCGCTTTATTCTGGATAGTGTGGCATCAGCTCAGGAGATTATCTCCCTCTGCCACCATTCCAAATCGGAAGGAATCCTTCTTAAACTGGATTTTCAAAAGGCATACAATAATGTCAGTTGGGATTTTCTTTTCGATATCCTCCTCCATCGGGGTTTCGACCCTAAATGGATTGCGTGGATCAAATCCAGCCTGTTCGCCGGTACTTCCTCGATCCTTATCAACGGCTCTGAAGGCCATAAGTTCAAGATCAAATGCGGTCTCCGCCAAGGAGACCCCCTCTCATCCCTTCTGTTTTCCCTGGTTGGGGACGTTTTCAGCAAACTGCTTCGCAATGCCCGCGAAGCGGAGGTCATTGATGGCCTTGGGCGCTCTCAACATTTCGATGGTATCCTTAACTTGCAGTACGCTGATGACACAATTATCTTCACTAAACCGAACCTCCCCTCTTTGCGTAACCTTAAACTTCTGCTTTATTGTTTTGAGTTGGCCTCGGGCCTCTCCATCAATTTTCATAAGTCCTCGGTGATTTGGCTGGGCGGTAACTCCAGCCGTCAAATCGAGGTTTCTCAATTTTTTAACTGCAATATCGCTTCTTTCCCCATCAGCTACTTGGGTATTCCTCTGCGTTGGGGTAAGTTACTCAGATCTGACTAGTTCCCACTAATTGATAAAATTGAGTCCAGACTCAATGTCTGGACCGGAAAGTTACTCTTTCGCGGAGGGAGATTAGTACTTCTAAACTCCGTCCTCTCTGCTATCCCTCTCTACATGATGTCATTCTATTACATCCCCTCCTGGGTCCTCAAAAGGATTGACCAAATTAGAAGCAACTTCTTCTGGTCTGGGACAGCCCTTTTAAAGCAAGGTTCGCACCTTTGCAACTGGAACATCATCTGTTCCTCTAAGGACAACGGAGGATTGGGTGTCCTTAACCTCAGGGACCATAACATTGCCCTGTTAGGCAAATGGCTCTGGAGATTCCATAAACTTGATCACCTGCCTTGGGTGCAGTGTATCAAAGGGTATTACTTCTCCTCTCTCCCCTGGTGGGATTTCCATTCATCTACCCATCGTTTAGCTTCCCCGTTTTGGAAAGGAGTCTGGAAGGCCGCAGCTGCTTTCCAATGCGGCATTTACCGTATATGCGCTGACGGTTCCTGGACCAAATTTTGGACCGACCTCTGGATAGGCAACACCAAACTTTCCGCGACCTATCCTCATCTTTTCAGATTGGCTTCCTCCCCAGACGCCTCAGTGGCTGAATCTTTCTATTGGGTTAACTCCACTAGGCACTGGATCATCCCCTTCTCGGTTGAGTTGCCTTCCCCCTTAATTTCAGATCTTCTCGATCTTATTCACTATATCAATCTTTTTGATTGGCAGCCTATCGAAGATATCGCCTGGCGATGGAGTGCCTCCGGGTCTTTCACTGTTAAATCATTTTATCGTTTCCTCAACTTTCGAGGGATTAAATCCTCTTCAGCCAAGTTCATTTGGAGTTCCTGTGTTCCTCTCAAGGTCAAAATAAACTCTTGGCTTGCTCTTAACAACAAATTACTCACAGTCGAGGTTCTTAACAAAAGAAATCTAGCGTGGGACAACTCTGTCCCTTGTGCTCGGAAGTCACGGAGGATGGTAATCACCTTTTTGTATGCTGCTCGTTCATCACTCCTCTTTGGAAGATAGTTTCCCTAGCTTGGGAAAGCCCGACCTTGCCTCCTAACCTAGTCTCCTGTTGGGCTTCACCCGTGTCGCACCTTAGGTTTTGCAAAGGATGGAATCTATCGGTTCATATCATCATTTGGATTGTATGGTTGGAAAGAAACCGTAGGCTTTTCTCGCATAAAGCCTCCTCTATTTCCTCCTTAATTGAGGAACTTTTATTTCCGTTTAAATTTTGGTCTTCGAAAGTTAAGCCCGAAGACAGAATCTCTTTTTATAGCGACCGATTAGATGAATCCTTACTTTTCCTTTCCAGTCTTTCCGCTTTATGATTTTTTGTTTTTTAGGATGTATGTTTAATCCTTTTATTATCGCAGGTTTAACCGGGGGAGCAATCGGCTCTCCTCTGTGCTGCTTTTGGGCCGCTCTTGTTCCTGCCTCTTTTGTGTTTCAACTGCTCGGTTGAGCTCTTTTGCGCAGGAGTGTGGACTTTTATTTCCTTGCTTTAGGTGGCTGATCTTTTGTAGCCTAGCGGCTTCTCATAGCCTGGGGTTGGCTTAGCAGCAAGTGTGTATTGTTGCGATCCCCAGTATTTCTTTTTGGGTTGTTTTACCCCTCTTTTCTGTCTCCCCTGTGCTTGATTATGCTCAGGTTTAATTATGGATGTATTAGCTATGACTTGTCTGGATGCTCTCTTCTATGTCTGGCTTCGTCTGCCAGTTATGGTCACTGATCGTTTTGGTCGATGTCGTTTGTGTGACTGGTTGATGATTATTTGTTTTCTTAGCTTTGATATTCACCGCTTTTAGTTGTTGGGAGCTTCGTGAACGCGTGCTCCTTACCGTTTCTTGGTGCTTTGCTTTCGTTCAGGTTTAATTATGGTTGTATCAGCTATGACTTGTCTGGATGCTCTCTTCTCTGTCTGGCTTCGTCGGCCAGTTTTAGTCACTGTTCGTTTTGGTCGATGTTGTTTGTGTGCCTGGTTGATGGTTATTTGTTTTCTTAGCTTTCATATTCACTACTTTTAGTTGTTGGGCGCTTCGTGAATGCGTGCTCCTTACCGATTCTTGGTGCTTTGTTTTTGTTCGTGTTGTTTGTTCGATGGGCGGTGGGCTCTGGATTAGTTTACCCGTACCCTTTCTTTTGCTTTTGGGATGATGGATGTATCCCTCCATTTTTATTATTGGTGGCTCGCGTGGCCGATGTTTTCTAGTTGTCTCGCAGCACGGTGCAGCTCTCAGTGCCAGGGCGCTTATTGCTACCCTTGGAGTGCAAGGATTTTTTGCCTCTGCTATCTCGCATGACAATGGAGGCTTCTCTGATCGGTCTGTTGCCCGCTGTTGGCGTGTGTAGCGGTCTTTGTCCCGGCGATCTCCCTGGACCTGTTGGCGCGCCATCGCCGGTCCTGCTGCGTGAGCATCGCGTGATCTGATGTTTGTTTCTTGCGGTGTTGTCTTGTTCAGGGGGGTTGCAGGTCACCGCCGTCCCTCGTCGAGAAGCATCTAGACTATCTTGTCCCACTGTGTTTTTCCTGTTCTGGTCTTGTTTGTCTAGGTGCTGTTCGTTGTAATATTGTTTTTTATTTCCTATTTTGGACGCGCGCCTCCCGGCGGCTGTTTTACAACTTGTAAAACTCTCCTATTTTGTTTTTGTACAGTCGTTTACTTTAATATAATTTTTGATCTGGCTGGAGTCTTCCGACTCTATCCGTTTACATCAAAAAAAATGAGTTTTTTGAAAACAGAAAAAACCACTTTTTTGAGATAAGTTTTTTCATTTCCCAACCAACATACTGTATTTGTATATGTATATGTATATATGTATACATTATGTACGTATACAGTATGTATGTATATAGTATGTATGTATATCTATGTATATATAATAATAGGCATAAGCATGCATATATTATTATATAATGTATTATTATTATTATTATTATTATTATTATTATTATTATTATTATAATAATAATAATAATAATAATATTATTATTATTATTATTATATATTACTATTATATATTATTATATATATTATTATATAATGTATTAGTATTATAATATATTGTTATATATATAATTATAATATATTATTATTACATATATAGTATTATAATTATTATAATTATAATAATTATTATTATATAATTATTACATATATAGTATTATAATTATTATAATTATAATAATTATTATTATATAATAATAATAATAATAATAATAATAATAATAATAATAATAATAATAATAATAATAATAATATATTATTATTATTATTATTATTATTATTATTATTATTATTATTATTATTATTATTATTATTATTATTATTATTATTATTATAATAATATATTATAATAATAGTATATATATAATAATAATAATAATAATAATAATAATAATAATAATAATAATATATTATTATTATTATTATTATTATTATTATTATTATTATTATTATTATATATATACTATTATTATAATATATTATTATTTCATATATACTATTTTGTAAATAGTATTGATATGGCTAAAAATGGGGTTAAATCGGAACCATCCAAATCAGGCGCGAATCTTAGAGATCAGGGGTAAAATGGTAATTTCACCTGCGAACGGGTCTGAAATGGGAACTGGGCCTTTTACAAAGGCCCAATAACCTATAAACGGGTCCATCATTCTGGGCGCAGATTCCAACCCGCGAAAGCCCAATCCAGCTGGATAGGAGAATTAGGGTTTCTGATTGCCCTTAATCAACGGCCCTGATCACTTCTATCCATCCACTGGGAAGTAGGGATTTGATCTTATCCCAAAACTGGTTCTTAAGGCGGCTATAAATACTCCCCATCCCCCACTGTTAACAGGTAATCAATCTTTTGCCAATCAAAGCTCTTTCATAATCTTTCTGATTACAGACTTGAGCGTCGGAGGGTGCGTCGGAGGGATCAACCCCGGTGTTTCGCACTTTTTGCAGGTCAGCGGTGGGAGATCACGGTCAAACTCCGGCGGAAAGGTGTTTCAGGTTTGACTATTCAACATCCCAAGAATCCACAAATCTATCTGTTTGCCCCCACACCGATTTCAGCGGCAACAGATTGGCGCCGTCTGTGGGAACCGCGAATAGCAATCCATCCTCTTCCATCGGTTAAGATCACCTCCAATCATGCATCCAAGGAAACTGAGATCTAGAGGGTCCAACCGTGGGCCCACCCCTCCTCAACCGCAAAAGGAGGCTCCCCTCCAAACCGTCCAGCAGTAGGGACAACTCCCTCTTCAGCTTGATCAGCCTCTGCAGCTGGAACAGCCTCCTCTTCAGAATCTTCAGCACCGTAGGCTCCAGCCGAGCTCCAGAACACCGGTATTAGGACATCTCGTCCTCCTCCTTAGAAGCATCCCCTTCACCGTGACCACATCTCCATACATAACCCTTCAACCGACTCAATGGCATCTCATAACCCTCGGCCTTCCGAAGACCTCCGCAACATCCTCATCAACCGGCAGAAAGAAGAGGACCTTCGCCATCGTTTGGATGAAAGGCGGGCCCGTGAGGGAGCCACCTGCTCAGAACGTCCAAATGAGTGATCTCCTCGTCGTCGCGACCACAGGAGGTCCCCTCTTCATAGGAAGCGAAAGGAGTCCCCTGAATACCATCGAAGAAGACATCATTCTCCTGCTGGTCGGCAGCCCCAGAGGGACGAGAATGGACCTATCACTCGAGCCGAATTCCAAGAGTTCCAGGCTACAATCTTGCAGGCCCTCAATCTCCGACCAAACAACAACAACAATGTTCAGAGGGTCCCCACTCCTCCTTCGGTCCAGAGTCCTCGCCATCGGTCCCTAACTCCTCAAATCCAAGCCACCACCATCACATCGCCAGTCCTCACCATTCTCCTAGCTACCATCGCCGAACTCCACGCTCCCCTTCGTACGAAGATGAGTCCAGAGGCTTGCTAGGGTACCGTTGAAGGGATGATGCTGTCTACCATAATCTCCATGAGATGGAAAGACGCCTCGGCCAACTTGACAGGGAAGAGGAGCTAAGAGGGAGGACCCTCCGCCTAAGCAGACCTCCGTTCTCACGAACCATCATGGATGCTCCCGTTCCAGAAAACTTCAAGCCACCACAGTTCGAGAGATATACGGGGGAGTCAGACCCCATGGATCACATCGAGAGTTTCAAAACTCTCGTGATGATCCACCAGGCTTCCGATGCTCTATTGTGCAAAACCTTCCCAGCTACTCTCAAAGGTCCGGCTCGGGAATGGTACTCCCGCCTCGCCCCATCCTCCATCTTCTCTTTTGAACAATTTGAGACCTTCTTTGTCACCCACTTCGTAAGCAGCCGCCGAACCGAGAAGACTAGTATTTCACTACTCTTTCTCAATCAGAAGAAGGGTGAGAAACTAAGAGATTATGTCAAGCGGTTTACCGCGGAAGCTAGGTCCATTGCCTCCCTCGACCAATCGGTCACTGCAGCCGCCTTCCAATTCAATGTCCTTAACTCAAGCCTCCGGTCTTCCCTAGCCAAAAAGCCCCCATGAGACTTCTCCAACCTTCTTCTCAGAAGCGAGAAGTATATCCGGGCAGAGGAAGCTGAACATCGCCCCACTTTTGAGGGGTCTTCCTCCGGAACCAAGAGAAAGGAAGCCGAAGATGAAGGAGCTAAGAAGCTCCAGAAGGACAATGGGGGTCAGTGCCGTCCGCCTCCCATATTTGAGAAGTTTACCCCTCTCAACACCAATGTTTCAACTAACCTTATGGAAGTCAAGAAAAAAGGAATTCTGCCTCATGCCCCGAAGAGAATACCCCCGGGAAGAAAAGAGATAAGGAGAAGTGGTGCCGCTATCACCGGGACCACGACCACGACACCAATGACTGTCGGGCTCTGAAGAATGAAATTGAAGCCCTTATTCAGAGAGGGCAGCTGTCCAAGTTTGTAAGGAAGGATCGGATTGATCTTCCTCCTCCCCCCAGGGGGGCTAATAAGAGGCCCGAGAGGCGTGACGAGAGCCCCGAATTCAAAGAAGAGCGCATCCTGCACCTCATCCATGGGGGTCTAATGGGAGGAACCTCCAACTCTTCTCGAAAGGATTTTATCAGGGAGGTCAACTCGGTGCACAGCATACCCCCCCCCCCCCCCCCAAAGGCCTAGGAGTTCCGGTTACCTTCTCGGATGAAGACCTGGAGGGTGTCCGAACCCCCCATTGTGACGCACTAGTGATTAACCTCCACATGGCTAACTTCAAAGTAGAGAGGATTCTGGTAGACAATGGCAGTTCTGTCAACATCCTCTTCTTGGTAGCCTTCCGAGGACTCAAATTATCGCGGGACAGGATCAAGCCCGCCGGCTATACGCTCCATGGGTTCACGGGAGTGCTAGTGACTATCGAAGGGGTGATAACCCTCGACGTAACCGCTGGAAAAACTCCTACTACCTGGACGGAGCCAATGGATTTCATGGTCATCGACATTCCAGCTGCTTACAATGTGATCCTAGGCCGACCTGGCCTAGCTGCTTTAGAAGCCATCCCGTCGGCTTATCATCTCAAAATGAAGTTCCCAACCAAGGCAAGTGTAGGGGAAGTAAGGGGGAGTCAGGAGATGGCCCGCAAATGCTACATGACCTCGACCGAAGGACCCGTTCTTTCTCTCGAGACTCTTGAAATTCCCCAGGGGAACACCCAGTCTATGTCAGAACCGGTAGACGACCTGGAGGAAGTGCTCTTCTCAGAGCAAGATCCGAACCGCAAATTCTTCATCAGCAAGACCCTCCCCTCTGCCCTCTGTTCTGACATAATCCTTTGCATCAAGAAGAACCATGACCTCTTCACCTGGACATCTATAGACATGCCAGGGATTTCTGAGGACCTCCTCGTCCACCACCTAAGTGTTGCACTGGGGTCCAAACCGGTCCAATAGAAGAGGCACAAATTTTCCCCGAGTGCCAGCAAGCTATAAAGGAAGAAGTAGACAAGCTCCTCAAAGCCCGGTTCATACAAGAAGTCAATTATCCCGAATGGCTCTTTAATGTTGTTATGGTCAAGAAGGCCAACGAAAGTTGGAGGATTTGCATTGACTTCACGGATTTGAACAAGGCGTGCCCTAAGGATCCTTTCCCTCTCCCCAGCATAGATACCTTAATCGATGCTACTTCGGGTCATGAACTGCTGAGCTTCATGGATGCCTTCTCCGGATATATCTAGATCAGAATGTTCCCTCCGGACATCCCGAAGACCTCCTTCGTCACTGATCAAGGTCTCTATTGCTATTGAGTGATGCCCTTCGGGCTCAAGAATGCTGGGGCCACTTACCAGCGCCTCGTCAATAAGGTCTTCCAGAATCAGATCAGCCAAAACATGGAAGTGTACGTTGATGATATGCTAGTCAAAAGTATCCATGGGTCAGACCATGTCGTCGACCTACAAGAAGCCTTCGACGTGATGAGGAAGCATAATATGAAACTAAACCTGAACAAGTGTGCGTTCGGGGTCTCGTCTGGAAAGTTCCTTAGCTTCATGGTTAGTCAGAGGGGGATCGAAGCTAATCCCGAGAAGATCAAAGCCATACTGGATATGGCTCCTCCTACAAGTGTGAAAGAAGTTCAAAAGCTTACAGGATGCCTCGCGGCCATAGGGCGCTTCCTGTCTAAGTCAGGGGAGAAGTGTCTTCCTTTCTTCAAAGCCCTCAGGGGGGCTAAGGGCTTCGAGTGGGGCCAACAGCAGCAAGAATCGTTCGACCAACTGAAAGCTTATCTGGTCAACCCCCCACTCCTCAGTAAGCCTATTCCAAGGAAAACACTCTACCTCTACCTCGCTGCCTCCGAGCAAACCCTCAGTGCTGTCCTAGTGAGGGAAGAAGACAAGGCTCAGAAGCCTATCTATTATGTGAGCAAGGTTCTCAGAGATGCCAAGCTCCGCTATCCGAGATTGGAAAAGATAGCGTACGCCTTGGTTATGGCATCCAGGAAGCTCCGCCCCTATTTTCAATCCCACTCGGTGGTCATTCTTACCGACCAGCTGCTTAAGCAAGTCCTGCACAAGCCCGAGACCTCCGGGCATCTAATGAAGTGGTTGATCGAGCTGAGTCAACATGACATATCTTATCATCCTTAGACTGCAATCAAGGCTCAAGCCTTAGCTGAGTTTATAGTAGAAAGCACCATCCCGGAAGTGAGTCAAGCCGCAAATGGGCCACCCATGTGGACAGTATATGTAGACGGGTCTTCTTGCGCCGAAGGGAGCAGAGCCGGAGTCATTCTAGCAGGCCCAGATGACTTCGTTCTCCAATACTCCCTCTGCATCAACTTTAAAGCTTCCAACAACGAGGCTGAGTATGAAGCCTTAATAGCAGGCCTGGGTATGGCTCGGAAGGCAGGGGCGCAACGCGTCCGGATATTCAGTGATTCGCAGCTGGTGGTTAATCAAGTCTTAGGAGACTACGAGGCGTGAGATGACCGAATGGTCAAGTACCTAGCTAAGGTCCAAAGTCTCATGGATTCGTTCGAAGAGGCGCAAATCCAGCAGATCCCTAGAGAAGAAAACTCCCAAGCAGATGCCCTCTCAAAATTGGCATCCTCCTCCCTCTAGGGTCTTGAGCAGACCGTCCTAATCGAAGTACTCCTAAGACCAAGCATAGAAGAAGAAGCCCCCGATTCGATGGAGTCGCTGCCCGTTCAACTCCGGGACAATTGGATGAAGCCTTTGATAGAATTCCTTAGGGATGGGACCCTTCCCCAAGATCCAAAAGAAGCCCATTGAATTCGAACGAGAGCGGAACGGTAAACCCTTGTTGAAGGAGTCTTGTACAAACGCTCTTATACCCAAATAGATGGCAGACCCTACTTGAGATGCCTCTCCCCGGAAGAAGCCTCGTATGCCCTGCAAGAACTCCACAAAGGCATAGGCGGGGCCCACTCGGGATCAAAGTCCCTCGCTAGGAAAGTTTTGAATTACGGGTACTTCTGGCCTACTCTACTTCGAGATGCCGAGCAACACGTCCGGCAATGTAGCCCTTGTCAGCAGTTCTCTAACATCCGCCGATTACCCCAAGCACAACTTACATCTCTCTCGAGTTCAATTCCCTTCGCAATGTGGGGAATGGACTTGCTAGGTCCATTCCCACCAGCTCCCGGCCAGCTCAAGTTCCTTGTCGTGGCAATCGACTATTTCTCTAAGTGGATCGAGGCTGAGCCACTGGCCACTATTACCGAGAGCAAAGTGCTGCAGTTCTTCTGGAGAAATGTAATCTGTAGGTTCGGCGTATCTCGTGTCCTGATAACAGATAATGGAACACAGTTTACAGGGGCATCATTCCGATCTTTATGTGAAGACCTCGGCATTCAGCAGCGCTTCTCCTCTGTCTCCCATCCTCAGTCCAATGGCCAAGTGGAGAATGCCAACAGGTAGATCCTCTCCGGCATTAAGAAGAGACTAGATAAGTCGTCCAAAGGCTTATGGGCGGAACAACTTCCTAACGTATTATGGAAGTACCGCACTACGAAACGGACCCTAACAGGAGAGTTGCCCTTCAACCTCACCTATGGGTCCGAGGCCGTAATCCCCTTGGAAGTTGGCTTGCCATCCCCTCACCTTATTGCCTATGATGAAGAGCAGAACGCCAGAGAGCTCCGGGCGAATTTGGACCTTATTGATGAGCTCTGTGAAAGAGCTTCAATTCGCCAGCAAAATTATCGGAGGAGAATCGAGTAGGCCTACAACAAAAGAGTCTGTCCCACCGATCTCAAGGAAGGGGACTTAGTCCTCAGAAAGCTAGCTATCTCATTTTCCAGCCAAAAGAGTAAGCTAGCTTCGAATTGGGAAGGACCGTACAAGGTTTCCAAGGTAGTCCGGTCAGGAGCATATCGTCTTGAAAACCTTGAAGGCAGAGAGATACCAAGAACTTGGAACGCCGACCACTTACTGAAGTACCAAGAGGGTGTTTGAATGTCTTTCCGAGTACATTCAAGTGTCGAGCCCTTCCTTTTTTTTATTTGTACTTGCTTCTTTATTTTCTCATTGTAATAACGGCTTGCAACTTAGAAGCTGATTAGCAGTAATCAATAAAGAACTCCTTTCCCCTGATGATTCTCTTATGATTATTTTATCTCTATTTAAAACTTTTAATTGCTTTTACTCGAACGACATGTTCGGAGTCCAAAACTTGGCTCGATTCCGCTCTGCAAGCTCGCTCTTAAGCGAGCCAGAAGTGGTTCGCCATTCGGAACTTCTCCCACAACCGTTGAAATTTACTCGAACGACGTGTTCGGAGTCCAAAACTTGGCTCGATTCCGCTTTGCAAGCTCGTTCTTAAGCGAGCTAGAAGTGGTTCTTCATTCGGAACTACTCCCACAACCGTAGAAATGTACTCGAACGACGTGTTCGGAGTCCAAAACTTTGCTTGATTCTGCTCTGCAAGCTCGCTCTTAAGCTAGCCAGAAGTGGTTCGCCATTCGGAACTGCTCCCACAACCGTTGAAATTTACTCGAACGACGTGTTCGGAGTCCAAAACTTGGATCGATTCCGCTTCGCAAGCTCGCTCTTAAGCAAGCTAGAAGTGGTTCACTATTCGGAACTGCTCCCACAACCATTGAAAATTTACTCGAATGATGCGTTCGGAATCCAGACCACTGGGCTGGATAACTGACGAAATTTCTACAACTATACTAGACGTGGGAGAAGAATACTTGGAGGAGTGCTTGAATGAATGCCCCATTGCTTCACTTGGCTGATAACTGATGAAGATATTCAGGCATACATTCCCAAGCGACTTGCATTCCGAGCTGCGTATTGGAGAAAAACGACTTTCTCCCCAAAATTCGTGAAAGATCTTGATCAGACGGCACAGATTGGACCACGACCACAAAACGATAAGATAGCATTTTCTCATCATCCACATCGTCTTCTACATCGAGATCCATGCAAGATCTTTAGATGGACAGTTCAGATCGTGCCACGTCCCTCGGGACCCAAATCTGAGCGACTGGCGATCCGAGCTGTGTATTGGAGGAAAACAACTTTCTCCTCAGAATTCGTGCAAGATCTTGATCAGACAGCTCAGATTGGACCACAGCCACAAAACGACAAGATAGCATTTTCTCGTGATCCACACCGTCTTTTACATCGAGATCCGTGCAAGATCTCGATCAGACGGCACAGATTGGACCACAACCACAAAATGACAAGATAGCGTTTTCTCGTGATCCACAACGTCTTTTACATCGAGATCCGTGCAAGATCTTTAGATGGACACATCCGATAAAGCCACATCCCTCGAAGTTCAAAAGTTTGGCAAGACCCCACTTCTACTCCCCGCTCTTAAGCGAGCTAGAAATGGTCCGAAACACTCTTACAACCATAAGGGACTAACTAAACATGCCAACACACAAGCACAGAGGAATAAACAAGGTTTCACTTCTATAAAGTTTAAAGTTCAAAGAAACTCAAATTACAAGACCAGCTACTCTTATCTACGACGAGTTACAAATTTTGAAAAGCTAAAATCACAAGACTACTTCAACGACTTTTAGGAAGAGGGATGTTGTAACTCCCTGTTCCAGTAGTACGTATTTTACTACGTAAATTTTTGTACTTCAATTTTCAGATCAGTTTTTCTCTTTGGACTCTCTATCTAAAGCCAGAATATTTTTCTGATCAAATCTATAATTTTGTGATTTTTCGATTAGAGTTTAAATACAAATTTTAAACCGTGATTAATCTTAATCCTAATACTAATCCTAATCCTAATCCTGCCTAACCCTACACCTTATTTTCCACCACCCTACTACTCCTAATCCTCTCCAATCCGTCAACACCTCTCCACATTTTTCTACACCTCCACCACATTTTTCTACACCCCTCCACATTTTTCCACACCCACCTTTGATTTTCCTACACCCCCTTTGATTTTTCTACACCCCATGCAGCACACTCCACCTCCCTTCCCTTCTATATAAACACACACACACATCAGAACATCACACATCCTTCTCTTCTCTTATCTTCATATTCCCTTCTTTCCCTTCTTCTCTTCCTCTGCCTCCACATCCGAGAGCAAGCAACGCCCAAGCTCCATTTCACATTCCACCTTCGAGCCAACGACTCCGCTTCTACGATCCCGTGAACCCCGAAAAATAACCCGACGCCGCGCCACCTTGTTGTTGTCGTCGCTCACCGTTGCTACCGTTAGCTACCGTCTTACCGCCATTCTTACTGCTGTTGTGCCGCCGTCCGTTGTCGACGTCGCTTCCTTCCGTGGTTAACACTACCACCGTAATCGTCACATTATAAGGCAAGTACCTTGTACACTATTTTTGTTCTCGTACAAGCATTTCCTTTGACTCGTGGCAAGTAGTCTAGTTATCATCATATTTTATTGACAAACTCTGTTCTAGTCACTTGTTCCATACTATATCAACTCAAGAGTGAACCGTTAACACATTTCGGATCGTGTTATCGAATATCGAATATTCAACCTTACTATCTCTAAAATTTCTTGACCTTGCACTAAGAATTCGACCTTGTTCCCAATACTGGATTGAAGATTTTATACGTGGAAATCGTAGCCCATCGAGTCCCGAATCCAGAACATCTGACGGTTTCTCAATCGGATGTATAGATTGTGAGATATCGCGATTTTAGTACTGACATATATGAATTTCTGAACCTGCACGGGATTACGAACGGTATCTTGTACTGAGAATTTGACCATCTTCCCGACACTGGATCGGAAAACTTTCTACATGAAAATCGTAGCCCTTCGAGTCTAGATATCCGAAACATCCTACAGTTTCTCAATCCGATGTATAGATTGTGAGATATCACAGTTTTAGTATTGTGACTCCGAATTTCCAGAATGCGTGCGAAACATCGAAACCAGCGAAGAATGAATTTGTACGCATCGCTACTGTCCTTAGAATGTATCGTGTGAATATGCGTTGGAACCGGGAGAGAGTCTAATTTCTAGAATGTCTGACAGAATCGGATTTGCTTTTCTGTAACAACGGGAAAGTGAATTTGAATACAGATATGTCAAGTTGTCTAAAAATTCATCTATACATTTTTGCATATAAACCCGTTATTTTTCATATTTAATGAACTGAATGTATTATTGTTCTTGTAATAATAACTTGCATAGATATAATAGGTTGATAGAATGTATTTTATACCACTTGATAATTCCATAATAATTACTCTCGATACATGTACTCGTTTTACGTCTCATGTCCATGATTACTGCCCCTGATATTTTTCTTGATTAAACTATTTGATTACACCGTTCCACTAGTCGTACCAACTACATATTCATAATTAATTATAAAAGAATAACAAGCCGGGGTTATAAGGGTACGACTTAATAGTGGACAATATAGGGGAGTATACTCGGAAGGGGGCCCGTGTTTCCCGAAATAGTGATTCTTGATTCTTGATTCTTGGTTACACAATTCTTGATTACATAATTCTCGATTACATGATTCATGATTACATGTCTTGATACTATCACTAGAAGACCCGAGTACATGATCCTATAGAATTCACTACTTAAGTCTAAACGTCACATGATTAATATGCACCGAACTTGTGGTATGGGACACAGGATTGCGTGCATTAGATAAGTTAATAAAACAGATAAAAGATTCTTGATTATATGATTCTTGATTTCATGACTCTTGATTACATGACTATTGATTACAAGACTCTTGATTACATGATTCTTGATTACATGACTCTTGATTACATGACTCTCGATCCTTGATTACATGATTATCGATTAACTGAGCCTAGGTTATCAATTGCTTATATGTTGAAGTCTAGAATACACTGGTTACCGTTATTACTTACATGATCATATTGTCCCAATTCCTTACTTACTTCCATATTGTATTTGTACTTCTACTTCTTGTTTCTTCCATGTTATATCTTGTTATATTATCCCTTTTTCTGCTTGTTGCTACTTGCTGCCCGAAACTTGCTCTAACGGGAACTTTTCTATTTTTCTTTGAGTTAATGATTATACAGGTACTGATGGACCAGATGAGCAGACTCTCTAGATGATCGTTGCTGCTTTGTTACTACTTCATGTTGTTTTTCTTTCAGTCGCTATTTTATCTAGTTGTTATAGCGAACTGTTCATCGTACTGTTTTAATTATGGCACCTTGTATTCTCGGGCATTTTGACCCGATGTTGATGTATTATCTGGATGATGGTTATTTTATTTTCAGCTCATGTGATCATTATATTTGTCTGCGTAAATGTGTTATAAATATCTTGTTGAGCTTATAATTGCACAGCTTATGGATGATGTATATCATTCGCTGGACCTCAGTTGCGTGCCTGTATTTCCGTATAGTGGAAAGCGGGGCGTGACAGATGTTCCTCTTAAGAGATAGGCGGGGCCGACGCACACCTTGTGGTTGCGATCCCGCACTCGTTGAGGTCCCCAAGCCAGCGAACTTAGTAGTGTCTTTCAGTGTTGCGCCAGCTGAGGCTTCGCTCGACGAAGCGGCCACACCGCTTTGTGCATCAGCAGGACTTCGACGAACAACTGGCGATCGAGTCGCGAGTTCATAAAAGGAAATTCCTCTCTCGCTTTCTTCACGAGTACACGACGTACTCCTTACATTGACCTGTTCAGATTGGGGTTTTAGGCGAGCGACCTCCCCCTCTAGCTCGACGATTTTTTGCTTCAGAGAGTCGTCCTTCACGACTATCTTAAAGCGAGGAAGCTGAGCGGAGGCTTCGGCACCGGAGCTGTCGGCAATAATTCGACGAAGATGAGTAACCTCGATGCTCCTATCGACTGTGACCCTCTTCAACTCATCGACCTCCGCCGTCAACTCGTCACGCTCGGCCATCAACTTGCCCGCCGCCACTGTTAATTCTTCTTCCTCCGCCAAAAGCTCTTCTTCTACTATCCGCAAGTGGTGGATTTCAGCCAATAGTTCACCTCTCTCCGCGGTAGCATCAGATAGCGCCTTCTTTAGGTGCTTCATCTCGGAGAGACGCTTCGACAGCTTTAGCTTGAGGCATTCCAAGTCCAACTTGCTCCTGAGAAAACACTCTCGACTGCGAGAGAGGGCCAACTTCGTTGCTTTTAAGTCAACCGAAGATGAGAGGCTTTAACTGCCGAACTCGACTCGACCATTTGAAAGGCAAAAACATATCGACGCTAAGCTCTGGAGAACACTTAGTGAAATTTTCAATAACAAGGAATTCGCAACACCGTTCTCAACACAGCAAAATTCCGAAACAAGGTGAATACAAATCAAGATCAAAATCTTAAACACTTAGCCAAAGTCTCAAAAAGTTGGTCATTTCATTAAAATTCAAAAAAGTACAAGAGTGCGGTGGCCAGTCCACGGTTCGGCGTTACAACATAACCAAAAACAAAGACAAAGGAAGAGGCGACTAAGTCAGGGGGCCACCTCATGGCGCCACTCCAAGGTATCCTTGCTCGGCACAGTGACGAGCGCTCCTTCGACATTCACGGCGTCCTCGGCGCCCTCCTCGGCCTCTTTGCCCTCTTGCTCGGGCTCAATCTCCGCCAGAGGATACAGTTCCTCGCCCTCCACGGGATCGTAGAAGTAATACGAGGAGCTGTCAAAGTCGGGGATGCAGGCCGCCACATGCTTCAGCGCTCGGGCGTAAGCCTCCTCCATGTTTGTCATCATGTGGGCTTCGGCCTCATCCCGAACCGCCTTCTCTGCCTCCGCCACCTTCATCGCTTGGCCATTCAGCGCCTCTTCAGATGCCTTCAAGGCCTTGGCCAACTCCTCCTCGAGGTGAGCCCTCTCTTTCTCCAACGCCTCGACCTTGGCAGTCTCGGCTGCAGAGTGCTTCAGCGCTTTGGCGAGCTTCGTCTCGAGGGCCCCCACCTCGGCCGCTCGCGAAGTCGAGAGTCGCTGCTCGGTCCTCGAATAGCTTGACCACTCTGGAGCGCTCCGACCTCTCCCGATCGTTCGCCAGCTTCATCTCTTTCTCTTGCTTGGTGAACTGCTCGAGCACGTGGCTGAAGTGACAGAGAGTCTGTGAGCAAAACGAAGGAAAAGAAACAATTAAAACTGGACAAAAAACTTAGAAAATTTTTTGGGTTGTCATAATCAACTCATACTTACCGACATAGTATTCCGAGCTATCACCAGGGCATCGTCGCCCACAGTGCCGGCCTTCAGCGTGGCACGGTCCTTCGAGGTTGGTAGGTGCTTCACCGCCTGCATGCACATCCCTGAGTTGCTGAGGAAACCGTCTACCTTCATCACCCTCCAGTCGGGGACGAAGAGATGCTTGTGCTCCTCGATGAGGATGGCCTTCGCCTCGGTAGTAAGCAGCAGCACCTCCAAAGCCAGAACTGAGCTGGCAGAGAACCCCCCGCTCGACGAGCCCTGGGGCATCGACCAGAGGGGCCTGAGCAGGTGCATTTCCGAAGGGGCTTCAGGTCAACGGCTCCACAGGGACCGAGGGCGCCGATGGGACCGAGGGTGCCGAGGAGACTTATACTGTTCGGCCGGAAAGAGGCCCTACCGTGGTCCTCTTCCTCTTCCTCGTCTCTGTATCCTTCGCCGCCCGACTCTTTGCCATCAACGCCTTGTAATCCATACCGAGGACCTCTGCATACGAAGAAAGAACTGAGCAAAAGAGTTAGAAAAAAAAACATGAAAAAACACTAAGATAAGCAAGAAAAAGAAAAGAGCATACTGGGGTCGATCAGACTGAGACCTCCAACGAACAAGACCCCCTCGGTGATATCCTTCCAACTGAGGGTCGGAAGTCCGAGGATTTTAGCCACCACCTCCTCTTCCTCTCTTGTGAGCACCAGTTCTTTCTTCACCCACTTCGAGATCCCATCCTTCCACACCATCGAGAAGCCCCACGGCTTAGGACCACGGATGAGAAAATACTTCACCTTTCAGTGCTTGTTCGAGTTCGGGTTCTCGATCAACTTCACCCCTTTCCTCAGCAACAAGTAATACCGATCTTCCATCTTGCTCATTCGGCAGATGCGATAGAGGCTCCGAAGCAGAACCAGTTGCGGTTGTGCACTGACCGCCTGGCACCGGAGGACGAAGGCGATAACATGCTGCCACATATTTGGCATAAACTGAACCAGGCTCAAACCGTACCACTGCAGCACCTCGACCACGAAGGGATGTAGTGGTAGCTGAAGACCGGCATTGAGTGCGCCGTACGGGAAGATGCACGTGTCTGCCGACGTCCCCACACACGCTCAGAACCGGGGCCGGGGAGTAGTAGCGCGTACTCCTTCGGGATGCGGAATCCCTTCCTAATCCGGTGCAGATCTTCCTCAGTCATGATTGAAGGGATCTCATCCACCTCGGAAGGATCCCTCAGATTATTCTCCTCATACGCTGGAGCCATCCCACGCACCACCTTCTCTAAGATGTCCTTGAGGTATCTCCTCACCCTACCGACACTCGACAATGTGGACGGCAACTGACCCAGCTCTCCTGCCCCCTTCGGAGTCTCAACTATCGTCGACACCCCGACCGGATCAACCACTTCCTTCCCCTTCCTCGGCTTAACCACTACCGCTCGGTCGTTGTCTCAGCCCGATGTGGAGGTCTCGTCCCCAGAAGAAATTCTAGACATTCTAAAAAAGAAGGGGGAAAGACTAACCTTGAAGTGATATGTAGTAAAAGAAGTAACTCTTGGGTTTTGTAATGTAAAGTTCCGACTCTTGGACCCCCTCAAGCCCGTTAAAGAAGGCTAAACGACAAAGTAGAGAATTCCTCTAGCTCGGTTCATGAGGGTGGCGACGATTCAGACTAGGCCGCACCACTCGGAAATTCCTCTAGCTCCGAGCTGCCGAGGCACTATGCCGAGCTATCGATGGACGGTTCGGATCACCCCACGTCGCCCGGAATCCCAAGCCGAGCAACTGGCGATCCGAGCTGCGTATTGGAGAAAAATAACTTTCTCCTCAAAATGCGTGCAAGATCTTGATCAGACGCTCAGATTGGGCCACGATCACAAAACGACAAGATAGCATTTTTCGTGATCCACGCTGCATTTTTGCATCAAGATCGGCGCCAGATCCCGTGATAAACGGTCCAGATCGCCCCACGTCGCTCGGAATCCCGATCCGAGCGACTGGCGATCCGAGCTGTGTATTGGAGAAAAACAACTTTCCCCCCAAAATTCGTGCAAGATCTCGATCAGACGGCCCAGAATGGGCCACGCCCACAAAATGACAAGATAGCATTTTCTCGAGATCTGAACCTCTAACCTCGTGATTCGCGCCATGAGGAACGGTCCAGATCGCCCCACATCGTTCGGAGTCCCGACCCGAGCAACTGGAGATCCGAGCTACTCACATAAAGGAAATAACACCGCTCGGAATTCCGATCCGAGCGACTGGCGATCTGAGCTGCACATTTGAAGAAAAATGCCACCGAGTAGCTGCAACCATCAGATTGTCTCAAAATTTGCACCGAAAGATGATGAGCAGCTCAGATCATGCCACACCCACAGAACGACAAGATAGCATTTTCTCGTGATCTGAACATCTAAACCTTGTGATTCGCACCATGATGAGCGGTCTAGATTGCCCCACGTCGATCGGAATCCCAATCCGAGTGACTAGCGATCCGAGCTGCTCATATGGAAAAAATAGTGTCGAGCGACACCGACCGTCAGATCTTCTAAAAATTCGTGCCTCGACCTGATGAGAGGCTCAGATCACTCCACCTCGCTCAGAATCCCAATCCGAACAACTAGCAATCCGAGCTGCTCATATGGAGAAAATAGTGCCGAGCCATATACCTCGGAATCCCAATCTGAGCAACTGGCGATCCGAGCTGCTTACGTGGAGAAAGTGGTGCCGAGCGACACAGGCCGTCCGATCTCTCAGAACTGCATGCTGATGTGAGATGGGCAGTCCAGATTGCGCCACGTCATAAATAATATTAAAAGTGAATTTTCTTATTTATTAAATTCGAATTACCTATTAAAAAATTTTGAAAAATGATTAAAAATTAGGAAAAAATAATTAAAAATTCTAAAAAATAATTATAAATTCGGGGAAATATTTTTGAGCCCCTGGGTAAATGATTATTGCTTAGAATAATTAATTGACACCCCCGAACAATAAATCACCACTTCGCAAAATCAAATAAATGGTCCGAAAAATAAATAAAAAGTAAGAAAAATCACCAAAAGTCCAGGAGAGCTCAGGAACAACCTTGAGCGTGCAACCAACTCTGAAGATCACCATAATACCTCATATAGGGATTCAACACCCCTCATTTGGACTCCGATACAACTCCACAATCCATTAAAACAGTAAAACTACTCCTCAAAGGCTGATCAAGCTCAATCTTTGGGAGTGGAGGGCTCGTGATATCGCTAAAAATGGGGTTAAATCGGAACCGTCCAAATCAGGTGCGAATCTTAGAGATTAGGCGTAAAATGGTAATTTAACCTGTGAACGGGTCTGAAATGGGTCCCATAAACGGGTCCATCATTCTGGGCACGGATTCCAACACGCAAAAGCGCAATCCAGCTGGATAGGAGAATCAGGGTTTCTGATTGCCCTTATTCAACAGTCCTGATCACTTCTATCCATCCACTGGGAAGTAAGAATTTGATCTTATCCCAAAACTAGTTCCTAAGGTGGCTATAAATACCCCCCATCCCCCACTGTTAACAGGTAATCAATCTTTTGCCAATCAAAGCTCTTTCATAATCTTTCTGACTACTGACTTGAGCGTCGGAGGGTGCGTCGCCGGGATCAATCCCGATGTTTCGCACTTTTTGCAGGTCAGCGGCAGGAGATCACGGTCAAACTCCGGTGGAAAGGTGTTTCAGGTTTGACTATTCAACATCCCAAGAATCCACAAATCTATCTGTTTGCCCCCACACCGATTTCAGCGGCAACAAGTATTATTATAATATTTTATTATTATTATTATTATATATATTATTATTATTATATTACTATTATATAATATATTATTATTATAATAAACTGTTATATATATAATTATAATATATTATTACTACGTATATATTATTATATATTATTATATATTTGTATATTATTAAATATGTTTATTATAATAAATTATTTTATATTATTATATACCAGTATATATGTATCAATATGTATGTATGTATGTATGTATGTATGTATATGTATACATTATGTATATATCAGAGTATATATACTGTATATACATACAACCAAACCCATTCACACATTATAAATAATAGTATACAATATAGAGTATTTATGTATTTACATATATACATAAATACAGATTATATATATACATACATAATGTATACAGTTTACCAAATGCCTTTTATAATTTAATTTTGAGAAAAATATTTTATGAAAAAAGTTTACCAAACACTACTCTGTTTTCGAAAATCACAAAAATCAACTTTATAATTTTTTTTCCAAAAACTATGTTTAAAATGAATTTTCAAAACAACGAACCAAATGCAACCTTAAGACCTACGGTAGAGGTACGCATTGTTTTTTAGCATTCATTTTCAATTTCATGGAAGTATTCAAAATGGCTAAAACATGTGGTCGTGCAGTTGGTGTATGGATCGTAATGCCCTCCTCCTTAACAAGATTAAAGGTTGGGAATTCGAAAGAGAATCCTTGGGTAGGTGTCTAGACTTCAACCAATCATGTATTCCCCCACCCTGTTCCCCATGAGTACTCTATTTTGGACTGTGAAAGGTTTGAGGGGACAAGGCAAAAGGGAGATGATTGCAGAGGTTATTAACAATGCTAAAGTAGATATAGTTTGGCTCTAGGAAACCAGGCTTAGGAGTGCGGTTAGACTTGCTAGAATCGGGGGGAACACAATCTAGGAATGGAAGATTGTTCCATCCTTAGGAGCATCGAAGGGTATAGCTATTGGTTTCAACTCTGACATGTTTCAATGTCTTGATGTTAACCAAGGGGAATTCTCCTTATCGATGTGGCTCCAACATAGATATGACAGTTGGAACCCAAAAGTCACGGTAGTTTACGGTAAAATCATTCTCCATCTAGAGCGGTGTTCTATTTAGAACTCCATTCAATCCAATTACAATGGCAAATTACGTGGATAGTGGGGGGTAATTTCAATATCACTAGGTTTGCGTGAGCATCGAGGTAGAAGCTCTAGTGACACGGATAAAAAAGAATTTAACAGGGTGGGTGATTCATGAAACTGGAATTGGTTGACATTCCAATTTAAGATAGACTTTTTACTTGGTCTAACATGCAAGCGGCCCCTATCTTGGCAAAGCTTGATAGATTTGTAGTGTCCTTGGATTAGGAGGCTAAATTCCCTCTTGCTTGAGCCATATCCCTCCCAAAACCTACTTTAGACCATGTCCCCATTGTGCTTTCTGCTAGTGATTTATATGATAGGAAACAAGTGAAATTCAGGTTCGAGAAGGCCTGCTTGAAATCCTAGGCTTCCACCATCTAGTCATGGAAAGTTGGGCTCTACCTAACTGAGGCATAGAAGCGGCAGCGGTTTGGTGTGAGAAATCCGGAGACTCTGGTCTAAGCTTAGAAAATGGAACATAACAAGATTCATGACAGTCTAGAGATCCAAGGCAGCTTAGCTTGAGGGAATTAATGAGCTCGAATGCCTGGAGGAAACTAGGGACCTCAAACTGAACGAAATCGGTTGCTTAACCTCATGAAGGATGTCGCCCAATTGTACAGTTAGAAGAAATCAAGTGGCAACATAGGTCCAAAATTTTGTGGCTCAAAAGGAATAAGCGAATACAACATTCCTCCAACGCACATCAGAGGTCAAACCTGATCCTCTCCGCCTAGACAAAGGCAGGGATAGTGCAAGAGGAGGAGGAAGTTAAACATGTATTCCATGTGATGGAACTGAGATGATTCTCAGGACTACGGATTGGTGTGCGTATCGATCATAAAAGATTAACAGATTAAATACGTGATCTAACCCTATATAGCGGAACCTAGGGTTCACGAATTATACCTGCGATGAGAAGAAGACGACAGTGACCCCAAGATCTTCTGCACGTATTCCTTCCTCGGGTTGGACGTCGTGTGGGCGACGATCTCCCAACCTTTCTTCTCCTTGGCTAACCTCTCTTTCTCTCCTTACGTGAATCACGAATTTAGAGAAAAAAATCTTATATTTCAGATGATAATGACAGCCAGAGAATAGAGGATATATATAAGGCTACGGCAGGGACCATGAGGAGAAATTAGGGTTAGGTCTCCTAACGAATCTGGGTATCCCGTGTTCAGCCTGAACACACAACCCAGGCCCATTAACAATAGCTCGGTCCACTAAGGAGCTATTGTTGCACTACCTTCCTAATCCCAAATTATATTTATGGGCTCCTTTTATTATATGCTCGTTGAGCTCCCCATGTTAAGATATCGAATGTCCGTCGATCAAATTAAGTTACTGACAACTATATTGATCAACATCTTTTATCCTTAAATAGTACCACTCAACTTTATTTGTCATGTCGGATGTAATCCACCTGCAGGGTTTACATGACAATCCTTATGAGCTCCTTAAGGGGACATCATCAACCCGACGTATCGGGACAGGGATTCCTTTTACAATCAACAGCCCATCATACATACAATGCTATTACCCAATTCATAGAGGTTGTTGATCCATAATGAATCTCACTCTTTTATGAGTCAAAGTAATGCACACTGCATATACATATCTGTTATTATATCTGGATTAAGAGCATAAGCATCCATAATAACAGAGGTGTTTGTTCTCTTTTGTAGTCAGTATAAAGAGAACAACCTCAAGTGGTCCTGTTCAATACACACAAAGTGTACTAGTGTAAACCTATAATCAAGATAGACTAATACCAGATTACACTACAACCTTTCCAATGGATTATCCAAGTCCGTCTAGGTTGTGAACTATTTATATATTCCATAGGGAACTGATAATATGATCTTCTGTGTGTCACCTCACACCATATTATCAACCTTATAGAATATCAGATACTTGCATTAATATTATAATAAACACAATATGCAAACATATGCCCATATGATTCTCATTCAAAAAAAAATAAGGAAATAAAGTTAATACAAAAGTGATGCTTTCAGTATATAACCCTAACACCATGTTCATTATAGGGATCTTCTTCGGAGTAAAATAGACTTTACAGTGCCTCTCAATGACAATTTTTTGTTGGAAAGACCAGAAAACCCGAATTTGGCATTGGTCAACATTGAAGCACCATTCACGGTAGAAGAAGTGAAGGAGGTAATCTCTTTGATGGGCAAGGAGAAAGCGCCAGGTCCAGACGATTTTCTGATACTTTTCGACCATACCTTCGAAGAGGAGATTAAAGACGATTTGATGGCCATTCTGGCCAAATTCTATGATCGTAAGCTAAAATTGGGCTGATTAATTTTTTGCAGAAATAGTCCTTATCTCGAAAAAGGAAGATTCAAGTAGAGTGGGGGACTACCGTCCCATCAGCCTTCTCAATTGCTTAGTGAAGATAATTACTAAGATCCTGGCGAATAGACTAGGAAGGGTAATGGACAGACTAATCAGCATAGAACAATTCGACATTATCAAAGGGAGATGCATCTTAGATTGTGTAGCCATTGTAGAAGAAACCATTCACCAGTGACATATCTCGAATGAAAAGAGCTATATGTTGAAACTAGATTTTGAGAAGGCATATGACTCAGTTGAATGAGATTGTTTACTAGAAGCGCTTAAAAGTAAAGGTTTTAGGGACATATGATTAGATGGGGTTGTTGTCTTTCTACTAGAAGGACATCCATTTTGGTAAATGGTTCTGTCGAACACCTGTTTCCTGTAAACGAGGTCTGAGGCAAGGCAATCAAGTTCCCCCCTCATATTTACAATAGTCACAGATGCTCTTAAATTCCATGTTGGACAATTGCAAGAATGCTGGTTGGATCTCCCCAGTAGCCAGGGTGGATCTCCCCAGTAGCCAGGGGGAGAAAGCGGATAAGATGCAATGTACTGCAATACGCCGACGACACTCTACTATTTGGATCTCCCAAGTAGCCTTGGTTTGTTTTATTTCGTTACCATTTTATTAATGAAACATGGTGGCTATATTCTACAATTTTCCTTTAAAAAAAATCTTACAAAGAAGCACCAATACAAATCCTTTGCCAAGTGTTGAAGCTCCTCTGGGAAATCCGTCACAAAGACCACCTTCTTATCTCTGAGTGCACATCTACCTGCCATCCAATTTGCACATTTGTTACCTGCACTCAATATGTCAGATACACGCCAACAAGGTATGGAAGCTAGAAGTACTTTAGCATCAGTGAAGAGAATTGCAGCTCGCCTCTCCATCCTGTTGTATATTGACCAACCTCGTAACAACATTGGCTGAATCACCCTCAACCCAAATACCTGCATTAGGCCATTGCATTTTAACCTCATAACCCTTCCCACACGGCATGTAGTTCAGCGGCAGTTGCTGCTATGGTGCTAAACGCTGACCCACCGGCCAGCAAGAAGAAGATATAGGAATTTGAAAAAAATAGCCGACGAAAGATGATCTTTCGTCCGTTCAATCAGACGAAAGATCATCTTTCGTCGCTGCATTTTTTATTTATTTAAATATATCGGATGGGAAATGATCCACCGTTCGAGAACTTTTCTCCTCATTTGTTTAAAAAATTCTTAAAGAACGAGGCCTATAAACATTTCTATGTGTACAGATTAGGTGGTTGGTAGTGATTAATTACTTTCTTAAAATTTTAATTATAATTTAATTATGATTTAAGATTTTATTTAAGAGTTAATTACGATTAAATTAAGAATTAATTTGGAATTAATTACTTTTCTTTAAAAAAAATTTAAAAAGTTCTCAAACAGGAAATGATTTTCCGGTCCGTTGGTTTTTTTTATTTTAAAAAAACATATTAATGGACGGGAAATCATTCTTCGTCCGGTCGAATTTTTTAAATTAAAATCCAAAATTAGGGGTTCAAATGACTACACAGCTGAAACCCAAAATTCATATTCATATATGCCAAATACCCAAAACTTGAGATTGAACGACTACAGATGCTCTAACTGCTCCCAGCTCTCCCAGTTTTCAGATCAAAAACTCCAATCAAAATTCAGTTTAAGTACATCGGTCCGTCCTCCAGGCGAAGCCAAGTTACCGATCTAGGAACTCTTTCCTTGAAGGTTCATTCTCTCATCCACTTGTTGAGTTATGCTTTTAACTACCATAGTTGTATTGCATTCAACCCTTTTGAAGGTTGTCATTTTTTTGTTTCCATAGATCCCCATAGTATAAACTATATAGCAACAATTTAACCTTCCACTGCCCCCTTACAAAGTTCATCTTGCATTAATGGAAGTTAGAACGCAGACCCTGTCCCACACTTCCCTCGACCATACACAATAAAAAATTAAATGTTGCAGATCCTCAGCGTACTGATCACATGGTACAACACCTCGTAGTCCCAGCAAATAATGCCTCGTCTAAACAGGAAAGCTTTAGTTTGGGCAACCTCCGTAACTGCCTTCCAGATCCACATCCTCACACGCTCTGAACAAGGAATCATCAGCCAAATCCATTCAAAATTCACACCAGATCTTTGACGGTGTACTAGTTGTGAACATATTATAGGCCTTCTTCACTGAAAATCAATTAAGCGGGGCATTCAATGAAAAGCAAGGAATCTTTTATCTCATTCCTTGGTATCGGTAGTTGTCGAATGTACCTAACTATTTCTGTCGCAAAAAATTCTGCAAACTTATTCTCATTTCAATCATTTTTGACTCTGTAATGAAGTCAGATACAGTCATTTCATCTAGTTCCTGAGTAGCTACCTCCAACCGAGTCCAACGGCAAGAGAGAAAGAGGTTTCCTATCCAGCCATTGAGTCATATAGAACCTGAATATTTTGCCCATCACCAATTCCCCATTGAAGACATTCTCTAACCACATCCGCCCCTCGATTTAATAGCTTTCCACACTTCGGATGAGTTCCTCTGGGAGCCCATATGGTTTAAGTTAATGGTCCTCCATATTTCCTACTAACAAACCATGAACGGGCGACTCCGCCTTCGCAATGATTCTGGTAAAAAGCTTCCCCACAAGAGCACTATGAAATGGTTCCAGTTCCCGTAAATCATTGTGTACGGTATCAATCTTTTATTATTGATTCCATCACGTGTGTACAACTATTCTGAGAAAATCACCTCATATAAGAATGAGGTTCCCTTTCTTCATATTTATTTACATTGCCAACAACAGTTCACCAATCTCTGATAGGTTTCTCGAGCAATCTTTAGTCTAAATGATGTCTTCCTATAAAAATAAGTTCCTCTTTCTATAATAAATGGTTTTATCTTCATCCTCCACAACAATCAAATATAATTGTACAGTGAGTAGACATCCATTAGAGCATCCACAATGGCGTTTCTTATATTTTGGCAAAATGGCAAGTATAGAAATAGAATAGATCGAAAGGTTTGCAGTGATCGTTTGCTATATTTTGTTAAAATTTGAGTAGGACGAGACAACTTGTTTCGTCCGTTAATTTTTTTTTTTAAGATTTAATTAATTACCAATTAACTATTAAAATATCTTAATTAAACAAATTAAATATTAAAATATTATCTAATCCTAATTAATTACCTACTGAACTCTATTAAACACCTAAACCAACTACTAATAAACCCCCCCAAACCTGGACGGGACAACATGTCCCGTCCGTTGGGGATTTTGAATATATATATACTTTTTTCCGATGAATCTTATCCGTTGGATCGTTTGAAAAAAATGGAAAAAAAAAAAATTGGGAAGGACGATACATCATGTATCGTCCGACCCATTTTTTTTTTTTAAAAAAAAAATATTACGAGACGAGACAAATTGTCTCGTCCGATTTTAATAAAAAAATATTATACCTATGGGACGATATATCGTCCTCTATATTTCTATATTCGCTAGCCCACTTCTCAAATATGAGAATGGACTGTAGATCGTTTGCTATTTTTTGACAAAATAGCAAACGACTGCAGAGGGTCCATTCTCATATTATTCTCATAATATGAGAATATGAGAAATATAGCAAACGACTGTGGATGCTCTTAGAGTGAACAAATCATACCTTGCATGACAATCCACAAGCTGGTCGCTGTCGGGGAGAGGCAAGCTATCTTGGGGCTGTTAGATCAAGATGAAGTAATTAGGGTTAGGGTTTATCTCATAGCCGCTTAAGATATTATACCCTGCTTATCAGTATTGGAATGTCACAGAGCACTACCTCTAGACCAGCTTTTATATGAGATGAACTGGATTTAGGGTACTGGGCTTTATGCCCACTCAACCCCGTTCCAACAATTAAACAGATAACACGTGCTTTGCACGTGTTGCCCCATAGAACATTAAACACAATAATATTCTATTATATTGAGAATATACCTATATATCCAACAATCTCCTCCTATATTCTCAATATATTAGGCAATGCCCCGTTAAATCATTGGCTCACAAAATAATACAGTTCATAAACTAAATCAATTATAACTCGAATAGTTCAAATGAGACTAAATCAAAATAATCAAATAGTTCAAAGACCATATCAAAACAGAATAGTTCACAATGACTAAACCAACTAGAGAAACCTGTCATAGTTTCAAAATCAACCAAAGCAAATAAACTTCAAGAACAAAATATGAGTTTTAAGCTCATGAACACAAGAGTCTTAAACTCAACAGAAGTTTTATCAAGCAAGTGACAAATTTATTCTTTAGAGAAATAAACCAAAACTATACCCTTGCAAACTGCTTTATGTTTACTCCTCAATTTTGAGCAAATTATTATTCTGAAATCTATGTTGACAGATTCAACTCCTCCATCTTTGCTAGCTTATTGAAATCAAGAATATCAAGAGACACATCTCTAAGAATTCTAGCTGATTTCATAAAGTATCTAGTTCTGCTAAAGAACTTAGTACAATTCAACGATAGCTTAGCAAAATATAACGCAAGCATCACAATCAAGTTTCTTTAACAAAATAAAGAACAATAACTATTATAGTTTCTGCACAAGAACTATACTATGTTTCATATTGGAATGATAAAACAGTCAAATCAGTTATGGTTTATTCTGAATCATCAAAATTAGAATGAAACATGAATCCATAAAAGAGTTATATCATCAAAATTGGAATGATATAACAACCTCCTAAACATCGGAAATACATCGACAAGTTTTCATGCTTTCTTTTGGAATAATGAGATGATTCTAAGTAAATTATGAAAATATACAGGATCATCAAAATTGGAATGAAATCATATATTACAGAATTTACATAGAACTTTTCAAATTATCTAAAGCATGCCAACTGCCTAAAATTGATGCTTCAGTTTGAACTTCTCTATGGCTCCAATTGGATTCTAAATTTCAAAATAACTTGGATGTTAAAGCTTTTGACTCAATAGTTTTTAACTCCATTTCCCCCACACTTTTGAAAATTAGATCACTTTCAAGTTTCTTAGCAAGAGCATTAGCCATACTTGTCGCAATTGCACTTTATCTATGAGAAAGTTCAACTAGGCTTCTTTCAGTCTTAATATACTCCTCTTACTATTATAGAGTGAGTTATGAGCTACAGTGCATTATAGCTTAATAGTCGAATAACAGAATTAGAGAATTTACTTTAAACTTCTCAATGGATGATTAACAATAAGTCATTCAATCCACTCAGCCTCTTCCCCTGCAGAGGATAGCACATAGAGGTCTGATTTCTTGGATGAGAACGCAATGCTTGTTTGCCTTTTAAACTCCATAATTTTTTTTTTCTGCTTCTCCTAGTGTAAACACATATTCACTAGTTGTCGATTTTCACTAAACTTTGTATAGCACAAAGAAAACTCTTGAGTACCTCTCAGGTATCTCATTAGCCTCTTAAGGGTACTCAAATGTGTATGAGATTATTAGTGAATCTGATCATACCTACCTCAAAGGCTATGTCTATTCTAGTGCAGATCTTTGTATACAAGAGAATTTCAATTCTTTTAGAATGATCTACCTGTCTCATAGTTGCACCATCATAAGGTGTCAACCTTTTATCATAATCATAAGGTGTTTTCAAAATACACTTTCAATCACCATATCCCCACTTTTGAAATACATTATTGATTTATCGAGTTTGACTAAGGGTTATCCCTTGCCAACCAAAACTCACCCTTATACATAATATGGTGTCCACATCACTTAGGTATTTCATGCTAAATTTATTTGGATAGCACAATTTAAATCCATTTATAATAGAGATGTCACTTCCAATCAACAAGTATGTCAATAAAACCAAGTAAATAATAGTCATTATATTTGACACATCATAAAGTTAAAGGCACTGATCTGAATTACTTGATTCATATACTAGGCTCTTTGAGAAATTTGTGAAATTATTTATACGTTAGCTATACAACATGTTTTAAAACATACGATGATTTTACTAATTTGTAAATCTTGTTCACTAAACATATTAGTACAAAACTCTTAGTACAAAACTATTAAGTACAAAACTTTTCAATATAAAATGTTCAGTACAGAACTTTTCAGTACAAAATTATTTAAAATCTTTTATGAATAACAAAATTTTCAAAGGATGTAAGGGTAAGAAGAATCCTTATTGTAGCAATATGACAAACATGTGAGAAGATAACAAATCAGTTTACCCCATTTATCTCAGTCAATTCTTAAGCTACTAGAAGTGCATTGAAATTACTACTGAACAATCAAGATTAAGTTTCTTCTACAAAACCCCACTTACTTACTATAGTTTTAGCTCATTTCGGCAGATCAACTAATTTAAAGTACTATTGTATGACATAAAATCATCTCATTGTCTACTAAAGACTCTTCTTAGGTCATTTTTCATTCAAGTTTAAGTGTAAGTAGGACTAATTCTTGATTCCAACTGTGAATCATTGATCGTAACAGTAGGACTGATAATTTTATAGATTTGTCTTTGATGAACACATCGTCAAAGAACTTTGCAAGTTCAGATTCTACTAACCCAAATTAGATAGATCCAAAACTGTCCATTGAACCACATTCTACACTTTCTAAGTATACACAAATATTTGTTATAGGTCTTACTTTAGGCCTTCTGGAATCATGTACTTTAACAAATGAATCATACCACATTTTTCACTTTGACAAAATTATTTGTGTTTTTATACTGTTAATCTACAAGGTGTAAGTAACTTAGAGTGTGGTAACAAATTAGAAATATGATTGATAATGTAACATCACTCATAATTACTCAAAGTCAAACTAACAGTCAATAACATAGAATTCAATATTTTACTGAGTGTTTGATTCTAACTTTATCAATACTGTTTGACAATGGTAAATATAGTGCACTAGAGATTATGCCAAATGCAAATTACTCTAAAATTATTAAACATATTCACCACCTCCATCAAATCCGAATTCTTGATTTTTAGCATTTAACTAGATTTTAATTCATCAAAATAGCGAAAGCTACATCTTCCATATATGTATGACAAACATTCAATAATCATCTACATAGGTGATTAAATATTTCTGACTAATTATCATCTCATCTAGTCACAAAGCTACTGAGATCACAAATATCAGAATGTATTGACTCAAGAAGTTGTGTGCTCCTAGAGACCATACTAAATGATTTTCTAGTGATCATAATCTGAGAACAACTTTCATATTTGTCATATTTAATGGAGTGTCATTTAACAGAGTTATGAGTTTTAACAAGAATAAACAATTTAATATATAGTTTTAAAATCCTAGTCAATTATGCTATGTTCAGGAACTGTACACAATTAGAATTATTATTATTAATTGTCTCATTTGTTAAACTCAACTTATACATGCGATTGACAATATATGCACATTATAAGGGTTAAAACAAAATTACTCTATCACATTTTACAAAATTGTTTGCTTTCTCTAGTTATTCTAACAATGTCCACTTGTTCAAACAAATTGAGCTATATTTTTCTTTATTCGTTATTCATCATCTTCGAAACGCTAAACGAGATAATGACCAATATTTTATAATTCAATTTTGCACATACAGTACAATGAACGAAAAAGAACAAAATGTAACTAATGGAGTCATATGCTGCATTACAAAATGCTCTTATCTAAGTTACGGACATTTGTTACAGATCTTATGCATCATTTATTTATTTTTAATGAGAGAAGCAAATATATAATCTCACACAAACTGCAGACAATGAATTTGTCAAAATATCTATACACATAGTATGATAAAATACTTAACAACCCTAAATATGCTAGTTTTCCAAAGCGAGAATAACTATGATCTAAAACTCTCAATCATATGATCAAACGCACAAAACGTTAACACATTCATCACATGAAAATGCTAAGAAAGATTAGAATAGATCATACCGACACTTCAAGTTAGAAGTGTTTTCCAAATTTGATGGAGAAGCCTGCGTAGTGCAGACTTATCATACCATGATGCAAATCCATCGTCTCTAATACACACAATTTGTAAGTAACTTTGAAGTTCCTACATTCATCAAATTGTTAAAGATTAGTCAATTAAACAAATTATTAGCACTATCTAATTCACAACAATTTAATTGGAGATTCAATTTTATAGTCATAACATACAGTTTAACTTATCAAAAATATATATTTGATCCTTAACACATAGCCAAAACAGTTATTCAGACTTGTATTTAATTAACCAATCATCAACACGGTTTTAAAACTTTTGTACTTAGCAACAACAGATAATTAAAATATATATGCAGGTAAAGAACTTATCTTTAATTTTAGATCTGATCCAGTCCAAACATATTTGGATCTAGTCCAAACATCATCCCCATTGCTCGCACTATCTTCAGCAATTACATCCACATCCCTTACTGAGCTTTTCACTTTCCAGCTGTTAAATTCAGCTCTTCTGAATCCTCTAATTTAGAAACCTCGTACGGACGATTATGTTTTTCCGTCGCAAAGAATAAACAATAGATTCCAAACAATAGAGTTCTTTTCTGAATAATTACTACTTATGTAATTTAGTAAAGAGAAAATAACTGAGTTTAGAATGGACCAAATCTGAAGAGCACAAAGCAGTCAGTCAAGAGGAAGAATAGATCCCAATCTAATCTGATCAATGCCCCCAAACAGCAAAATCTGAAACCAATCAAAAGACACTAGTCCGGATCAAGTACTAGCACTACAATGGATCATATCTTGGGATCAAACACGAAATGGCAACTAAGCCCCAACCAAGTGTCAGATCTGAGTTAACAGATCAGATCTGGTCTCGATCCCAAATGCGGAACACCAAAATCCACCCAATCAAAAAATCGGATCTGGTCCCGATCCCTTTCCTTCTTTCTGTTGGTGCTCAGGAAGAGAGAGATGAAGTGGGTGAGCCAGCGACTGGCCGTGAGGCGGCATTGGTTGCATCGACGTCAGCGATGCCAGCGGAGGTTCTGCCCAGCGGCGATGGCGACATGCGTCGATGCCAACAGCGACTGGCTTGAGTGGAGGCAGCCTGCGTCGACGACTGGCAGTGGAGGCACTAGCAAGCAATAGGTCGCGGTCGATGCTGGCGTGTGGCAGTGCGGTCGGTGCTGGCGTCCCTGGCAACACTGGCTGTTGTTGGATTCCGACGATCGATTATGTAGAACACCGTATTTTCAAATATTATTTTAAATATTTGAAAATGAATTAAAAATGATTTTTCTGGAGATTTAATAAATATTTTCTAAAGAGTTATCTTTTTGCACGTGCAAAACACGTGCAAATATTTTCTTGAGAGGTTCAAAAGTCAAGTTTTCTTCATGAAAAATCATTATTTAATATTTGGAAATTATTTATTATTTTTCCAGATTTTTCTGAAATTAATTGGATCTATTTGCAATTTTTGAGAAAAGAAGGACCTTTTTGCAAATTTGTCGTTTTCAGGGTTTAAAATGCAAAAGGTATTTTCTGGACGTTTTGAACTGTACCAATTGAGATTAATGAGTACATTTTACTTTTAAATCCTAATTTAAATAATTTTTATTGAGTTTCCAAGAATAGAGTTATATATGCAAGTTTATATTTTGGGAGGACTATTTTGCAAAATGCATTTCCAAAACCCTAAATCTTGATTTCCGGCCTGTATAAAAAAGGGTTTGCAGCCGTCATTCACTGCACAACTCAAATTTTATTATATCTTTTATTTTCTTGGTGATTGAAGAGGAGAATTTTGGATCTCACAAAGGGAAGACTTTCTTGTCGGATTTCTTCATTCTAAGGTGAGTGATATTGTTTTATTTTGATTTGTTTTGTATGTAATATGAACTTTGTTTTGTGGTTTGATTTAAGTGAACAATTGTTTGATTGTTTTTTGGCATGTATGTTTATTTAGTACCTTGCATGAAAACGATGCAATGGTTGTTGTTTGTGTCATGTATGTGAAATCTAAGAACGTTGAGTAGATCTTGGTTCATAAAATTGTATTGCTAGAAATGCATGTTTATGATTTGAGTATGGTTATGATCAGATGGAGGAACATCTGGATCTTGTGTTTACAAATCAGATTTGGTTTTGAGTTGTGGAAGATAAGTATTGAGAAATCCTAATGGAAGAATTAGGAGTTGAGAACATGAGAATTGAGTTTTGAGATATTGGTCGATTGGAGGAAATGTATCCAAACTGAGGATACTTTGAGATTGTCGTTTTATTTGAGTACAAATTATTTTAGTGAACAATGATTGCTTTTGGAAAACCCTAATTTTGATTATCGTATACAACCAAAACTAGGCAGACTGTAGGCCGACAGTCGACTGGTAGACTTTTCAGTCGACTGATACGACCCAGCTGCTGTATCTTTAGTTTTTCTTGAAAATCCGTTCTGGACAGTCGACTTAGACCCTTTTCAGTCGACTGGTACACTTAGAATTTATTTTTAAAGTTATCGTAGATTTTTCTCTGGTAAGTCGACTTATGACCTTTTAAGTCGACTTATATTGTATTTTAAGTCGACTTATGACTTTACAAGTCGACTTATAACACTTAGAATATTTTCTTAAAGATTTCTGGAATTTCTCTCTGGTAAGTCGACTTATATTTTTATAAGTCGACTTATGTTCTTATAAGTCGACTTATGTCTCCTTTAAGTCGACTTATGTTTTTATAAGTCATCTTATATTGTTGATAAGTCAACTTATGTTTTTATAAGTCATCTTATATTGTTGATAAGTCAACTTATGTTTTTATAAGTCATCTTATATTGTTGATAAGTCATCTTATATTGTTGATAAGTCAACTTATATTTTTATAAGTCAACTTATGATTTTTGTAAGTCAATTTATAATACTTAACTTATTTTCTGAAAGTTACTGGATTTCCTTCTGGACAGTCGACTAGTGAGTTTTGCAGTCGACTGTAGACACCTAGATCTTACTTCTTAAAGATGTTAGTTTTCACTCTGGACAGTCGACTGGTGAACTTTTGCAGTCTACTGGTACTGATACTTTACTAAGGTGTTTTGATGTTCTTTAAAAGACTAACTCTTTAAATGTTTTGGATCTATAATCTACTCTTATAAATACTATTCTTCTATAGAACATACACTTTCACTATATATTATGGTTGGGTTTGGATTATGGAGTTTATTAAAGACTTGAGTTTTGTGGAGTGGAGAGATTTCCTCTTGATCATTTGACGATGGATTAGTGAGTTTTGGTTCTATTTGAGATTTATTGAGATAGGCCTGAGGGGGCTTGGTTAGTTGTTGTTTTGAGTTATTTAGATGTTCGCGTGATGAAGGTCTACGGGCCTATTCCCGGATAGGCAGGGAGGTAATTCTCCGAATAGGCAGGGAGATGATTCTCCGGATAGGCAGGGTGCATTTGTATGTACCGGGTGTATTTGCACATTTCGTGGGGTACACGGAAGGGAGGTAATACTCCGGATAGGCAGGGAGGTAATTCTCCGGATAGGCAGGGAGATGATTCTCCGGATAGGCAGGGTGCATTTGTATGTACCGGGTGTATCTGCACATGTTGTGGGGTACACGGAAGGGAGGTAATTCTCCGGATGTTGTTTAGACTAGGTACATTTGTATGTACCGGGTGTATCTGCACATGTCGTGGGGTACACGGAAGGGAGGTAATTCTCCGGATGTTGTTTAGACTAGGTACATTTGTATGTACTGGATGTATTCTTGGTTTTATGCTTGTGTTTTCCAGTTTTCTTACACTTGACACTTAGGCTAACTTCACTTGTTGTTTTCATTTCATGATGTTTTCATGCTTTACATCTTTTGTTATTTCTCATTCAGTTATCCTTGTTGATTATACATGCCGTCGATGATTTTATGTTTTATGATTAAATTATGTTGTTTTGTTTTTATATCATTCACACCATTTATGGCTGACCCCTTTAGTTTGGGGATTAGGGATCATCTCTAGCCTCATGTGTTGCAAGTTGCTGCTTAGAGTTTGGGGGTTTGTACGCTTGAGTTAGCTTTGGAGATTATAAGTAATGTAATAGAGCCTTGTGTAATTTTTGTAAAGAGAAGTGTTGTAAAAAGAATGTTTTTAATTCAAGGTGTTTGCATTTCCGCTGCATATGAAAAGGATTGTTGTAATAAAAGTCGGAATAAAATTACTTGTGTTTTTGGACTATGTGTACTATTACATTGAAGTTGATGCTGGGATTGTGCCACGTATTTTCTAAGTTATTATATTCGAAATTCGGGGCGCTACAGATTAGGTATAACTCTCTCTCTCTTAATCTCAAAATTAATTATAATATCTTAAGATTGTTAGATCAAGATGAAGTAATTAGGGTTAGGGTTTATCTCATAGCCGCTTAAGATATTATACCCTGCTTATCAATATTGGAATGTCACGGAGCACTACCTCTAGACCAACTTTTATATGAGATGAACTGGGTTTAGGGTACTGGGCTTTATGCCCACTCAACCCGTTCCAACAATTAAACAGATAACACGTGCTTTGCACATGTTGCCCCATAGAACATTATACACAATAATATTCTATTATATTGAGAATATACCTATATATCCAACAGGGGCAAGCATCATTAAAGTTGGTATGTGTACGCACATCATTTACTTTCTCTTAGCATTTTTTTATTTAGTAGAAAGGTGAAAATTATCCCCCCTTTTCCATTATTATATATAACAAAACAAATTACATCAAAGTTGTTCCTTAAAAAGGGAACATCAGAAACCAAAACTACAATTTCACTTGTCCCTTCCCAAGCTAATGTTGTAGCTAAAGAAACTTGCAACATGTTTTTTGCACCCACAAAAGCCCCTATCAATCTCCCCCGTGACGAATCATCGATCAACCATAACAGTTACATCTTGCCAATTCAGCTCTTGGCAACGACTCAACCGTTCACCACTCCAGCGATGACTCCCCGTACTCCATTCAACGATGCCTCACTCATACAATATTCTGGAGACAACTTGCCCAATCACTACTCAGACGACGTCTTGCTTATACATCCTTCTGGCGACGACTTGCCTTTTCTCTAGTCCGGTAACGACATGCCCGTTCACCACCATAGTGACAACTTGCCATTCACCACATTGATGATGACTCACTCAAACGCCACTCTAGCTACAGCTTGCCCATCAACCAATCTATAACAGCTCGCACATCTCTCTCATGGCAAAAACTTGTACATCCCCCCAAAATAGCGATGACTCGTGCACATCTACCTCAACCGTGATGACTTGCACATCTGTCTCAATAGTCACAGCTCATACATCAACCACCAGCTCGCACATCTACCATAATGACGACGACTAGTTCATCAACCACAACGATGAATTCACCAAAAAATCGACTGATGGAAATCAAATTTGAGCAACTCAAAAATGAAACCATAAATTTAAGAGCCCAAATATTTGAGAGCATAAATAGATTTGAGATCCAAGCCCGCTTCAAAGCCCATTCTAAGCCTGTTGCCGCTAATTTTGGTGTGGGAGCAAACAGATGAATTTGTGGATTCTTTTTGGAAACAATAAAGCAAACATGTTGACTTTCACCGGTATTTGACTAGTTTCTTGTCGCTGCCGTTAACCTGCAAAAAGTCGATACATCGGGATGGATCTCGACGACGAATCTTCCGACGCTCTTGTCAGTAATCAGAAAGATTATGAAAGAGCTTTATGTGTAAAAAGATTGATTACCTTGTTATGGTGGAGGGAAGGGGTTTTTTAAGTTGCCTGTAGAGACAGTTTAAAGATAATGATTTTTCTCTATGTCCCGGATTTTTCGGATAAGATGTAGAGATTAAATTGTTTCATGATAAGAGATGTCACGTCCCGCTTCCCAAAATACAGAATACGAGTACGTAATGTAGGCCCAGCGAATGATGTAAACACCATCCATAAGCTGTACCAGACTAATTCAGTAATATGAATAATAAACACAGCCACACAAGAAAGATATAATCACATAAATCAAAGATAAACTTCAATAATAATGAAATAATCCAAATAATATCCAACGCAAAAACCAATATCTGGGAATAAAAATAAACGACGGGAACATAAGTCCAAAACAAAGTATAATATCCAGCCAATGTTCACAAAAATAAAACTAGCAACAAAATAAACTAAGCAGCTCAATCTTTAGTTCCATCTTCGAGAATCATTGCTCACCAATTCCTGCTGGTGCAAATCCTCCAGTACCTGTAAATTCCTGATCTAAAAAGAAAGAAAGTAATGTCCTTAGAGCAAGTCATGGATAGCAAGTACAGCGAAACAGAGAATAATAGGAAGCATGTAAATCAAAGAAAAGGACGGGATCAAAGTCAATAACAAAAGTCAAAGATAGGCAATAATAGTAAAGGTCTACATTTAACCATGCATGTAATGAATGATGTCAATTTGAATTCAATCTTGATGACGATATACAGGATCAATCATGGAATGTCAAATACAGATTATTAATCATTTATTAATCTATCTAGTGTACATAATACTGCGTCCCATATGTTCCATACCACAGTATCAGTGCAAGCAAACAGTGAACATTTTAGACTGATGGTGAATTCACGGATCGTGTACTCGGTAACATAATGACAAGATATCATGATAGCGTGGTCACATAATGACAATCAATTCTCCACCTCCCAAGTTATAAGTCAGGCAAGTAAGAAGGCCTTTACCGAGTATATTTTCCGATCGTTCACTACCAAGTCATCCCATAATACCCTGGCTTGTTGATAGTTTATTTTCATCCTATGTGAGCATGCAAGAAGGTTTCAATATTGTATGATACTAGGTGTGACTAATTCTACGCGTTACAGACCAAACAGGAAGCAAACATAATAATCACACACAAATTACACAATCTGGACAACATGACGTTGCTGTACAAAAACACAGATTACCGCTACTACATAAAAGCAAATATGGATCAGTCAAAAATTCTAAAAAATAGACTCTAAAAATAGACTCTCTGCCGGTTCCAGCAAACATATATACGACATATAAAAGTTACAGAAACTAGGGTGAAAACTGTATTCTTTTCAGATTTTATGTTTAGGTAGCAAGTTATGAATTTTATAAACACATATGGAACAGATCGGAAAACTCATCAATTAAATCTATAAAAATTCAGGGTGATTCCTACACATGTCTAGTTTGCGCAAAATTTATTTCATATTTTTATTTTACTGTTACCATGTTCAATTTAATTATAAAACAGGAAGATATGCATGAATTTGTGAATCTGAAAATTCAGACACAGTTGTACTAAAAATAAGATATCTCACAGATTATAACTCGAAATTCAGATCCGTTAAAATTTATGGAAAATATATTCATAGGGCTATAATTCATGTTCAGAAAATTATTTCAAATTACAACAGTAATAGGGTTGAAAATCTAATACAAAAAGACAAACGGCAGTCCAGAAGATAGTTTGATATGAATAGGCAACAACTTAATCATACGACCATATAATTAATGCTAATTAATAATCAAAGTGCTATTTGATATTTAACATATAGATTTCTAGATTTAAGATGCAATTTTACAGGCATGGTAATCAATTTGTCAAATTAAATCAATCTAACATATTCAATTCATCAAACAATTCAATAACATGGATCTAGTTATTTTTTTCATGTAAATGTGCATATGCAATGTTCAAGGGGGACTAGGTTTTAGATCAAAGATGTAGGCACGATGTTAAGAATATATCGGGCTAACTCGTGTAAACCCCTAATAAACTTAACGGAATTTCAATAGCAGTACGATAACAAAAAGATTTGGATCTACTTGCAGTGATCAAGGGAATCTTGAACAAAACAAATAACTAGTTCAAGAAGAGACTTTCCTTTAGTCGGTTAACTCGAATATATTAGAATAACAGGATAAGAATCCCAGACGACGAACCACGATAACACGTGTGAGATACATGCAAGTGAATCAAGTCCACAAAATAGCAACACAGCAATTACCCTTCTCCTCCACACAAAATAGCAAACCCGGATCAAGATCACCTACTCCACAACACAAAACACCGATACTAACTCCCTCCCTACTTCACAAACCGCAACACAGAGAAGCAGGGGAGAGAAACGACGGGAGGGGAATGACAGGGCGGCACTCGCGATGACTGGCGACTACAACAACGAGAGCAACGGGCGGCGAGGGTGCTGACAATGACGGCACTGCGGTCGAGAAGCGACGACAACGGCGAGAATTGGCGCTCGAAGGGGTGCTCTGTTTCTCGATGAAACTGAGGAGGAGACGGCGGGGTGTGTTCGGGGTGACAGGACGACGAGGAGGGCGAGGAGGTTTTGTGGTGGATGTGGGGGAGGATTATAGTGGTCGGCTACGGCGGGGGTGCGAGGTTGACGACGAGCAAATGGGTGCAGCAATGGTGGGTTCGGTTGGCGATGGGTTTGGATGAAGGCGACGGGGATAGGCAAAGGGATGGTGGTGAGAGCGGAGCAAGGGCAACGGCAGAGGGGCTAGGGTGCCGAGGTTGAGGTGGTGGTCGGAGACGGGATCCGAGAACGGGGTGGTTGTTTGGGTTTTTGAAGATGAAAATAGAGAGATAGCGGCGGGTTAGAGGAGAGAGAGAAAGAGAGAGAGATTATATAAATTAGGGTTTATAATAGGATATTTATAGGGGATTAAGAAGTTGGGGTTTTGGGTTGCTGGTTAATGGGTTTAGGGTACAGGTTTAGGCTCCAAAAAGAGATGAATGAATATAAATCAATGAGATGAACATATAGCGGAACAATTCAAACTCAAAACACGAAGAGCAAAAATTTGCAATGAACCAAAAATAGTAGAAAAGAGTACGGAATGATCAAAAGAAAATAAATGGACCCAAGAAAAGCGAAAATTTATCATAAGAAGTAATACAGATACCATAATCAAGAAAAGAAAATAAAAATACATTAAAATCCAAAATAGAAAAATTGGGGTTTGTAACCATGAATTTGAATTACTTTTTAAAAATCTGAATTGGTTTGTAACGGGTTAGTACCCATACCCAATAGGGCAGATCCGTTTTTGGGTTGTTGGGCTTTGAAGAAAGACCCAGTTCCCATTTCAGACCCGTTTGTAGGTGAAATTACCATTTTACCCCTGAGAGCTTTAAGTTTCGTGCCCGATTTGAACGGTCCCAATTTGGTTCTATTTTTAGCAATATCACAAACCCCCCACTGTTGGAGACTGAGTTTTACAGTCTTTGAGGAGTAGTTCGCCCGTTTTTAATGGCTTATAGAATTTATCGGAGTTCTCAGGGGAGTTTGGATCTTGCTCGAGGTGTAACGGTATCAATCTGAGCTTGTAAAATATCCAAAATTATTCTCAAAATTTTTTGGATTTTTTGTGATTTTTTCAGATTTTTCTGAATTTTTCCAATTTTTAATCATTTTTTTTTGAAATTTTTATTCAATTTCTGAATTTAAATAATTAATTATCAAAAATTTTAATTAATTATTCTAATTAAATAATTATATTTTCAGAATTTTTAAAAATTATTTTCCGAATTAATAATTATTTTTAGAATTTTTTAATTAGTTTTTTTCGATTTTTAATTAATTTTTGGGGTTTTAAATAATTAATTCAATTATTTAATTAAATAAACGATTTTTAAAAGAAATTACCTGGATTAATCACAGCCGTTTGAACACGATCGTACACGAATCTTAAAGTGGAGCTTTTTCTCTCATTCGAAGGTCGGTTCCACGATTGCTCGGATCGAGGTGGCGAGCTTCACGGCTTCGGAGACAGAGGACCTCGATTGCAGTGGCGAAGAGCTCGTCGAAGCTCGGCGGTGATGGTTTGGAGCTCGACAGTGATGGGATTCGACGACTTCGGAGCTCGGAGAAATGGAGGAGAGCTCGTCCTCATCGATTGTGGAGACGAGGTCGACGTCGGAGTGGTTCGACGAGCTGGACGACGAAGGTTGGTGAGTTGGTGAAGGAGGGAAGTGCTCAGCGAGGGAGCTTTCTGCAGTGACTACGACGGAGCTCGACGTTGGAGCTCAACAGGTGGAGCTCGACGCTTTGGGAGGGAGCTCATGCTCGGAGTATCGTTGGCGGCGAAGGCTTTGAGCTTGGCGAGTCAGGGTCGAAGCTCAGCTCCGAAGCTCAACGGAGGTGCGGGTGAGAAGTTGGAGCTTGGCAGTGATGGGTTCGGCAAGGGATCTTCGGCGGCATGAGGTCGACGGTGGAGAGGAGGAGAGGAGCTCGATGGCTTGGTGAGCTCGATAGTAGAGTAGAGAGAGGAGGGAGCTTGAAATGGAGGAGACTGAGCTCGGAGGTGATGGGTTCGGCGAGGGTGCTTCGGTGGGAAATTTGAAGGAGAAGAAGAAGTGGGAGGGTGGTAGTTCAGGTTTGGGCCCAAACGGGTCTAGACCTGAACCGACCCATTAACCTTCAAATCCTTTTTTTTCCTTTTTTTCTTTTCTTTTTTCGTTTTGTTTGTTTGTTCGGCGAATCTGAGCCGTTGATCGTGATCGAGCACGAATTTTGAGACGAAGTTTTTCTCCATTTGAGCTCCGGTGACAAGAATGCTCGGATCGCATTTCCGACCAAAGATGGGTCGGCGGCTTGACACGTGGTGCTCAACAGTTGACCGTTGACTCAGTCAACAATGACCGTTGACTTTTTGACAAAATTTCTCTTATTTCGACGTCGGTGACAAGAATGCTCGGAGCCACTTGCCAAAGTTGAGAGTCACTTCGAAAGAGCGACACGTGGTGAATTTGACCGTTGACCGTTGACCAGTCAACACTGTTTTCTCTCATTTTGACGTCGGTGGCAAGAACGCTCGGCGCAGCTGCACTATAATCAACTTTTCCGGTGCTACGGAGGTCAGATTGGGGCGTGTGACCCCTCGTTTCGAAGCTGACCTGAAATAATTCGGTTGAAGAATCACCCTTTTTTATGGTCAAAATAGTCCCGCAACATCTTCGTCTTCATGAAGTTAAGAATAGCTTTGTATGACTGTTGAAAAGATCCATTCTTGGAGGCGGGTCTAAGGAGCGTCTCTAGACGAGTTAGGCTCCGAACTCTCTTAGAAGAAGGCCGTTCTGGAGATGAGAGGGACGAAGAGCATCACCAAGCTCTGGGAGAGAGCCGTTTGGGAGACAAGTTTGAGGAGCAACTCTAGGAGAGAGTTGAGCTCCGAACTCATTGACAAGAAGGCCGCTCGGGCGGCGAGTGCGAGGAACAACTCTAGGGGAGAGTTTTAGCTCTGAACTCATTTGGAAGAAGGCCACTCGGGAGGCGAGTGGGGCGAAGAACATCATCAGGCTCTAAGAGAGAGCCGTTCGGGAGGCGAGTTTGAGGAGCAACTCAAGGGGAGAGTTTTAGCTCCGAACTCGTAGAGAAGAAGACCACTCGGAAGGCGAGTGGGATGAAGAGTCATCCCCACGCTCTAGGAGAGAGCTGTTTGGGAGACAAGCTTGAGAAGCAACTCTAGGGGGGAGCTGTGCTTCGAACTCGTAGAGAAGACCACTCGGAAGGCGAGTGGGACGAAGAATCACCCCCGCACGCTAGGAGAGAGCCGTTTGGGAGACAAATTTGAGGAGCAACTCTAGGAGAGAGTTTTAGCTCAGAACTCGTTTGAAAGAAGGCCACTCGGGAGGCGAGTTGGGAGAAGAATATGGCCAGGCTCTAGGAGAGGAGCCGTTTGGGAAACAAGTTTTAGGAGCAACTCTAGGGAAGAGTTTTAGCTCCGAACTCTTTGAAAGAAGGCCACTCGGGAAGCGAGTTGGGAGAAGAACATCTTCAAGCTCTAGGAGAGAGCCGTTTGGGAGACAAGTTTGAGGAGCAACTCTAAGGGAGAGTTGAGCTCCGAACTTGCTTGTTGCAAAATTTAACTAGTAGTGGGAGTACTATGAATGTTCGTTTTGAGCCTCGAAACCGCATACTTGCAAGCTGTGAGGGAAATTTTGAACTATGATTGTGGACTTCGAACTTATCATTAAGGTAGTTTCAACAGTTGTGGGAGCAATTTTGAATAGTGAGCTACTTTGTACCTACTTGTTCGCAAATAGCTAAAGTAGCATCGAACCAAGTGTTCGACTCCAAACTTGTCGTTAAGATAGTTTCAATAGTTGTGGGAGCAATTTCGAATGGTGATCTTCTTTGTACATGCTTGTTTGCAAGTAGCTAAAGCGGCGTTGAACCAAGTGTTGAATTCCGAGCTTGTCGTTAAGATAGTTTCAACAGTTGTGGGAGCAATTTCGAATGGTGAGCTACTTTACACTTGCTTGTTCGCAAGTAGCTAAAGCGGCGTCGAACCAAGTTTTGGACTCCGAACTTGTCGTTAAGATAGTTTCAACAGTTGTGGGAGCAATTTCTAATGGTGAGCTACTTTGTACATGCTTGTTCGCAAGTAGCTAAAGTAGCGTCGAACCAAGTGTTGGACTCCGAACTTGTTGTTCGAGGGGGTTAACGAGTTGTAGGAGCAATTCCGAATGGTGAGCTGCTCCGCACTTGTTTGTTTACAAGCGGCTAAAGCGGCATCGAACCAAGTGTTGGACTCCAAACTCATTTTTTGAGCTTAGTAAGTTGTGGGAGCAGCCCTGAAGAAAAAACTAGACTCTGAACTCACCATTTAACGAGTTGTAGATGTGACTCAGAGAGATAGGAATGAGGCGAATGCAATAATTTTCAATAGAAAAAAGCTAAGTTTTATTGAGATAAACTAAGCGGCCGCTTCAATGGGGCGATCCATTATTACATGCTTATGGCCATGTTACAAGCATCGGCCTTATTGAAAACTGAAACCCTACTTCTACGATAGGGTGAAGGCCTCTTGGGAGGAGTTTGGTTCTCCCCCCATTGGACCTCCATGGATAAGGTGGAGGACGACCCCAGGTTCGGAATCTTGAAACTCGGCGGGTCTCTCTGTTCGCTTCTAGGCTCCTCAGGGTGGAAGATCGGCCCCGTCTTTTCAGACAAACTTAGCCAGGTGTCCCCGCTGTATGAGTTCTTCGATCTCCTCTTTGAGAGCCCGACAATCATCCATGTCGTGGCTGTGGTCCCTATGAAAGCGGCGCCACTTATCCCTGTTCCTTTTCTTACCAGGGGTATTCATTTTAGGGGGACCGTAGAGTAGCCCTTCCTTGTCCACCTCCATAAGAACTGCTGATATGCTAGCATTGAGGGGGATGAACTTCTCAAAACGAGGAGCTGGGCGGTGCTAGCCATTATAGTCCTTCTGGAATTTTTGGGACCCTTCTTCGCTTGTATTGATATGTTTTTTCCCGAAAGATGGTTCCTCAAGACTGGGGGGTTGAGAGCTTCTTCTGCTTGGATGTACTTCTTGCTCCTAAGCAGGAGTTCAGAGAAGTCCCGAGGAGGCTTCTTGGCAAGTGATGCCTTGAGGTCGGCGTTAGTGGCGTTGTGCCTGAATGCTGCAGAGGCTACTGATTAGTTGAGGGAAGCAATAAGCACCGGACGTAATCTCTTAGGTGCTCACCCTTTCTTTGGCTAAGTGCTAGCAAAGATGCATTTGTTTTCTCAGCTCTGCGACCACCCACTATGTGGGTGAGGAAGAGCTCAAACTGTTCGAATGAGAAGATGGAGGTGGGGGTTAGACGGGAGTACCACTCTCACACTGGTCCCCTCAATGTGGCTGGGAAGGCCTTGCAAAGGACCGCATCCGAGGCTTGATGAACCATCATGAGAGTTTTAAAACTCTCGATATGATCGGTCGGGTTTGACTCCCCATTGTAGGATTCAAAGCAGGGCGACCTAAAGGCTTCGGGGACCGGAGCTTCCATGATGGCCCTAGAGAAGGGGGGTCTGCTTGGCTGGAACTTATTGGCCCATTGCTCCTCTTCTCTGTCCAATTTGCTAAGGCACCTCTCCATCTCGTGGAGACGGCGGTAGACCGAGTCTTCCCTTTGGTCATATCTTGCTGATCCCCGGGACTCATCCTCATGCGAAAGGGGACTGAGAGTGCGACGGTGATAGCAAGGTTGAGGACTGGGAGCCCGTTGATCATAGTTAGGAGCAACGTTGAGGCCCGTAGAACGGCTTCTTGAAAGTCCTGGAATTCCGCCCTTGTGATAGGCACCTCCCGATCTCGGCGGTCCCCAAGGGCAAGCCGACCGGTCGGAGTGTGGCTCCTCCTCTGACGGTGCTGGGGTGACTCCCTCCGTCTTCTGGGAGAGTTCGATCTTCTGCGGTCAGGCCTACGAGGGGATCGAGCTGTCGGGGACCGAATCGCAGGGCCCCTTTGGTGTTCATGACGGGGGATTCCGTCATGGGTCCGCCTCTCATCCAGGCGGGTCCGAAGGTCTATCCCATGCTGTCGGATGATAATAATGTGTCGGAGATCCTTCGGCGTTGGAGGACTGTGAGAGGCCATGGAGTCGGATGAGGGGTTATGTATTGAGACATGGTCATGATGAGGAGGTTGCCTTTGGCGACTTCGGCGAGAGGGCCCTGCGGCAACCCCTTGAGTCCCTTGAGGAGTCTGCTGGGGTTGAGGTTGCTGAGGAAGGGGCTGTCCAGGCTGCGGTTGCTAGATGGGTTGAGGGAGAGGCTGTCCAGGCTGGGGTTGCTGGACTTGCTAGACGGGTTTAGGGAGCACCTCCTGAAGTGGAGGAGGAGAAAGAGCGGAAGTGGCTCTGCGGTTGGAGACCGTCGCCTTCCCTTTCTTTGGAGGCATAGCTTGAAACTACTTTCGTTGATGAAATAGGGTTGGATTTCTTTTCATTTTTCACAGAATGCGCCAATCTGTTGCTGCTGATTTTGGTGTGGGAGCAAACAGATGAATTTGTGGATTCTTTTTGGAAATAATAAAGCAAACCTGTTGACTTTCAGTGGCGTTTGACTAGTTTCTTGCCGCTTCTGTTAACCTGCAAAAAGTTCGATACACCGGGATGGATCCCATCGATGAACCCTCTGACGCTCTTGTTAGTAATCAGGAAGATTATGAAAGAGCTTTATGTGAAAAAAGATTGATTACCTTGTTATTGTGGGGGGGAGGGATTTTTATAGTCACCTTTAGAGACAGTTTAGAGATAATGATTTATCCCTATCTCCCCGTGTTTTTGGATAAGATGTAGAGTTTAAATCGTTTCATGATAAGAGATTTGGTTTAAACCGTCTCTTGAATATAACCATGAATTTGAATTACTCTTTAAATATCCGAATTGGTTTGTAACGGGTTGGTACCCATACCCAATAGGGTAGATCCATTTTTGGATTATTAGGCTTTGAAGAAAGATCCAGTTCCCATTTCAGACCCATTTGTAGGTAAAATTACCGTTTTACCCCTGAGAGATTTAAGATTTGTGTCCGATTTGAACGGTTTCGATTTGGTTCTATTTTTAGCCATATCAAAGCCCAATAGCAGACATCTATTTGAAATTCAAATTTCAAAAATGATAAGCCCATCTCAAATCACAAAAATGCCCTTCCATGAAATCTCACATGCACAACCTCCACTCCTCCCACCGGCACCCCCCGCCACATGGTGTTGCACCAGTGTGCATTCACAACTCGGCAACCCACATCTCCGCCCACAATGCCACCACCACACAACTGCCTCACTGTTGCTAGTCCGCATCGATTGCCACGCAATAACGCACACCTCCGCTAACACCGACAAAAGGTGGATGGTTAATCTGGAAACACCATGATGGCAGAACTCGGGTGGCCGAGGTCCCATCAAGATACGAAAGACGGTGGGACCTCTCTCTAAAAATCAAACATCAAAATCAACATCTCACAGTTTGATGGCGTCCTCTATGACCGGTCATCTGGATTGCCTCGCACGCCATCGACCATTACATCGAGGCTCCTCTAGCTTTCCCCGGCACCTAATCCGTTGAAAACACCGATGAAGCCCCCACAATCAACTCCGGGGATGTCGTGCGCGCTCTCCACCCTTGAAATGATGACCATCCCGAAGCCGGTGACCCCTCTCGACCTAAACAGCGGCCAGCGGTGCCCCAACTTATGGGCACATAATATTCTCCAAAAGAGGAGGCCACCCTCTTCTATTCCTCTAGTCGGGGTTGCCTACGATCAAACCGCCGCACCGGAGGTGAGGTGGTGGGGGAGTGGGGGAGGGAAGGAGGAGGAGGATGAGGGATTCCTCCCACCTCACCGGAGCACAGGGCCTCAGTGTGTGTTTGTGTGTGTGTGTGTTGGATTTTTGTCAGAGCCTCTCTTTCTAGAAAGTTTACAGAGAGGTCTATCATCTTAGCATTCTTTACCAACACCATATTCAACATTCAAGACAGATAATTAACTTCTTTGTAAAACCTCATCTTGAGCAACTCGTGCACAATTGTCTAGGGTTGCCAGGCAAAGGTTCGCTTATATCAATTGCTGGATCTTGTTGAGGGTAGATAATAAGGACATGCTCCATCATTTATAGATGTAAAATGAAGCAAAGCCTCATGGGAAAATGTTGAAATTGTCTTCCGAATACCGGATTGCATATATCAAAAGGGATTTTTCATGTCACTTTGGCTTAATTATCTAATTGAAAAAAATTAAAATTGTCGAACACCGTAAATAAATTGTCAGTTGCCAATGTGTCTTCTTGTAAAACTTCTTATCACTTCAGATTTCTCACAGCATCCACAGTCGTGCTCTACAGTCGTTTGCTTATTTGCCATTTTTTCCATTTTTTTGTTACTGTAGCGCTTACAGTCGTTTGCTATTTTGCCATTTTTTGGCAAAAGCGATATAGTAGAAAGGGAGAAATAGCAATCGAAATAACAAAATGCATATTATAGCTGACGAAACATCATGTTTCGTCTGGATTATTTAATTATATTTTTAATTGATCGGACGAAACATGATGTTTCGTCTGAATTAAAATAAATATAAAAACCGAATTAAATAACTTTTTGGAATGGGAATAAACATGATGTTTCGTCCCACCTGGGACGAAACACCATTCATTAAAAAAAAAAAAAATTAAACAAAAAAAAATTTAAACAAAAAATTAAAGAAAAATTCCAACTCTCTGTCTATATATTGCCTATATATTGGCTGTTTGAGCTCTCTGTCTATATTTCCAATGGCCTTAATAACCTAAAAAAAAAAGAAAAAAGTGAAAAACGAATCCCCCCCACCAGGACGACACATCATGTGTCGTCCCAACCATTCTTTTGCTTTTTTTTTTAATGCCGGAATGAACATCATGCTTCGTCTCACCTATTTTTTTTATTTTTTATATTTTTTTTTGGGACGAAAGTCCCGTATTTTTTATTAATATTTTCTAACTTTCGGCCCGTATAAATTAATTTTTTATTATGAGACGAAACATCATGCTTCGTCTGATTTTTTTTTAACTAACTTATGCATTTTATACCATTTGACGACTGCAGCAAAACGAAGAAATGGATCGCTATAAAATGCATTTTGTCATTTTCTCCGTTGAACGACTGTGGATGCTCTCATAGCTTGCTAGGACACAATACAGATGTATACAATTTTTTTCCAACAAACTCATAACAAATGCAACAAAATTCTTTCCAACTTATTACACTGAACCAAAACCCCTAAGGTTATTATAACTGCAAATTAACATGAAAATACATCATACTGATATTGCTCAGAAACGACTAGTGACTTGGGCAAAAATAGCTTTATAATCTGTGGTCGGTGTACCCGTTCCTTCAGGCTTTGATGATAAATCCAAAGCCTTGAACTTGGCCTCTTCAATCAGCAGGGCCTGTTAACAGAGAGCATATGAGTTCACTTTCATGCCCATCACTCTTATAAAGTCCAATTAGACATCATACGCATTTATGATCACAAGAGGTGATTTTTGGGTAGAGAGAGTAAATGGAATTTTAGAACAGGATTTACATGAATCTCAAACATATGACATGAGCTAGCTAGAGATTTCTCAACTTTAAAGAGAATCTAAAGCATTCTAAATCTCAATACCTATAGGTATGTTAGATATCTTTACATAAACCTCCTCTCCAAACATGTACTTAGATTCGACAGAGACAGATGATCAAGATCCCCCTCTATGTATTAGATGTACTTTATAAATGTACTTTTAAAAGTTCTATAAATGTACTCACACCATATACGATATGTTATTCATGCATATTTAACAAACTGTAACTTTATAGCATTGGTCGATATACATGGTGGTAGAGTACCAGTATTTTATTTATTTAATTATTTCTCTCTTACATCACTGTCAAAAGAAGTTCCTTGATAGGATCACAAAATATTCAGAAGACAGTTGAAACAATCCATGTAAATTTAAGTTATGTAGATACCCATAAAATGAAAGTACTTTCCTGTATTAGATTTCAACTCTTTTCGGATGAATTGTTTGTTGAAAAGTTGTATTGAGGCCATGCCAAAATAACAAAGAGGGTGGCATCAATTTTTTTCATGATGTCATACCTGAATGCAGACTTCAGCAACATCAGCCCGAGCAATAGTTCTAGTTTCAGTCTTGAGAAGTTCATCGTCTTTTCCCACAAGCAGTTCCCTCACACCCCCATCTTTATCCTGCAATCCTCCAGCTCTGGTATAAATGCAATAATGCTTTGGTTCAGTGAAAGTTTCTATTTGTATACAAAAGTACAGACTCAACCTATAACACCACATCTTTAGGCAAAAGGTGTCATAGTGCAAGTTTATTTGTCTCAAAAGGTATGAATTAGACCAGCTGAGCTTAGCACAAGGAGTATGAACTCTTCCACATATAGTGGGAGGTCATGGTTTCTTTTCCATAAACATAATATTAAACGAATTTTCTTTCACAGTCGCTTAGTTTGGAAAGTGCCAATATACCCTGTTCACTAAATTCCTACATTTTAGATACCTATTTGCTATACATCACAAGTATAAGCTGAATTTCACATCAGTAAGGTCTTACAACTATCTTATATTTCTCTAAATATTGTCACATAGGGATATGAAACCACATGAATCATGATTTAGGAAACAGATGTGTATCCACAGTTTTGAGACTAAGTACATATAAAAGTAAAATGGGTTTCAAAATAGAGGCATCAGCAAAATTTCAAGAGGGCTGTTTTAGTATTTAGTAAAAGGAGCAATGCTTACAAATGTTCACCTTATGATAGTATATGGTATTCCAGAATCTGCTAAATACTGCTCTGCCTTCCTCTTCCATACCTACAATCAGTAAACTTATAAGTCGGAAATTCAGAATTTAAATTTATATCATTATCTTACAGAAAGGATTATCTTGAAGAAAATGACAACTAGTTCCTGCATACTGATAGGAATCAAATAAACTATACTCTTGCTATTTGATGGAATGTAAAAACGTTAGTTTGGAATATCAGCCAGTACGAAATGTGGAGAAATACCGTATAAGTCTACTGATACTTCCAATATTATCAACAAAAGATAAGCTGACATTCAACACAAATTATAAAAGTAAATATAATTTCTTCAACCCTCAATAGAAGTTAGGAGTGCTGGTGTAATGGCAGACATTCACAAGGTATCAGACTACCAGTTTAAAGTCCCATCATACGGACATTTAATGAAGATTATTCGAATAAGAAACCAGATAATTCAGCATAACTACAGAGTTTTTTGGAAATGACATTTTACACTATTGATTATTTTTTCATAAGTTGTGTGTACATAACACGAACATAACTTTTCTAAAAAAGGGTTTTTAACACGTATGCCCCTAACAAATATGTTAATATCATATATGCCCCTAAAAATGTGTATTTTCTTATTTGGCCCAAATAATATGAGCCTAATTTCCTATTGCCCCTTAAAGTTGCCTCAAACTACCTATATTTGAAATTCATAAGAAGAATGTCGAATTTGGGTAGAAAATGTGAGGAAGAAGATGGCGTTACAAAGATGTACTATTAATTTCACTACAACAAAATGATGCTACCCCGGCGTTTCTACGCCGGCGTTTGGGTAGAAACACCGGGGAAGAACCCTGGTTACAAATAAAAGAAAAACCCACCCCTCCTATTCCGGGGTTTCTTACAAACGCGACGTAGAGGTGTGGCTATACCGGCATTTCTTCGAAACAACGCCGGAATAGTTGAAATTATATCCCCCCCTCTCTGTCTCTCTCCCTTTCAATCCCTCCCAATTTTCTGCTTTCTCTCTCTCTCTTCCGCTCACGAACCCAAGCCCTCCTCGCCGTCGTCGACCCCCACCATCGTCGACCGCTGCCTTCGATCACCGTGCCCCCCGTCCCCCCTCCCCACGTCGCCTAGTCCCCACGTCTTTGTCTCTCACAAACCCTAGCCCCGACCACCGTGTTGCCCCTTACCTTCCTAGCCCCACGCCTCTCTCTCTTACAAACCCTAGCTTCGACCACTGTTCCCCTACGTAGCCGTTGCAGTCACTCTCGCCGTTCCTGTGCCGTCACTTCGATGACCATCATCTTCCTCCATCTTGCAAACCCTAAGTATGAATTTAAGAATTTGGAAATTTGTTAATTTGTGAAGTAGAGAATTTGAGAATTTGTTAATTTGTGAAGTACAGAATTTGTGAGTTTGTGAAGTAGAAAATTGATAATTTGGGAAGTAGAGAATTTGAGAATTTGAGAATGTGTTAGTTTGTGAAGTAGAGAATTTGGGAATTGTTTAATTTGTGAAGTAGAAAATTTGAGAATTTGTCAATGTACAAAATTCACTAAGTACTCAATCAAATGAAAATCTTAAACCATGCTTCCCTATTTGGAGCTACTTTTGGCCACCATGGATCAATATATCATAGTTATCTTTACAACTTCTGGGTGTTCGATGATTATTGGATGAAAATTTAGCAACAGGATAAGCAAACCATGGATCTAAAATGTATGAAGTAAAGAAGCGTAGCACACAAAGGAGGTTGTTTCTGTTTATTGTGCTTTTTACATAATAACTTAGGCTTAATGGCACAAATGTATACTTTCAATTTTATAGGAGGGCAGAAATTTAGAACAAAATAACAAATTTTCTATTAGCTTTATTGTTCATCAGTTAGAGGTAAAACAATCATCTCAAAGAAGATTCAGCATTCATAGGTTTATGTATGGATTCCGAAGACTGAATCATTATGTAGAATTGAACAATGATCTACCAATACAGAACATGAACCTTTAACATATTATGTATGAAATTTTTGAATGCACCATATTGAGTAATATCCGATGAAAGGGAAACTAAAATGATGTTTGAGTCTTAGTTTCGTAATTATGTTTTATGACTTTTGGATGCATATTAGTTGAGTTGCCTTATTAACAAATCAGTTATAATTGGTAGTTTGGTTTGTATCATTGGGTTAAAAGCTTGGTACTCCACAATATTTACTCGATAATTATAAAAAGCCACGATGATGACAACTTAGTTTGTTCTTCTTGTGGAGGAGGTATGTAAGGGTTTGTTCCTTAGGGGGACATTTGGTACGCGGTAATGTATAAGGGAATCTAGGATTACCCTCTTGATTACCTGGTTTGGTATGTATAGTTGTGTAAATAATCTTAAATTCCCAGGGTTATCAAAATAATTAGTTTGGAAAGATAAACATTCCCCTTGAAAAGAGTGGGATTTGTGGATTCCTCCACATAAAAAATGAGTGAGATTATTGCATACCCAAAACACCCTCCAGATTTCTGGCTTATCATATAACCCGCTCTTGTTCCCGTCACTGAATCCCGCCCAAATCTTCCGGCCTTCTTCTCCGGCGAGCTCCTCGTCCCCGGCGACCCCCACTCCCGTCGACGCATCCACCTGAGCGTCGCCCCGCCCTCAGCCACCAGCGCCACCACCCAAAAACCCCACCCCGTTCATCCTCTTCACTGTCCTCGACATTAACTGCGCCAAAAGCTCCGAACCCAACTGCTGTTCATCTTCTCCAACCGAAACCCACTGTTGGATCTTCTCTTCTGGCTACCCCCTCTCGTCGTCAGCCCCCCTGACGCGTGCCGCCCATCACCGCCCTCACTGCAAACCCCCCTGTCTGCCTTCCGTTCTGATCGACCCCCTTCTCCCGCTGCTCAACCCTTTTGTCGACCCCCCTTCTGGCACCCTGTTTCTGATCGACGCCGGCGATGCCTTCCCTGATATCCACATGTATATATTTTGAGAATTGTTAAAATTGTTTTATTGGAAATTATACCTTTTTTGTGCATGTCTTTGTGAATATGAGTATTTTGTTAACAGCTTTAGTGGTTGTGTTTGCCCAAGGCCCTCCCAGGTTCAAGTGACTAGAGCTTTTGCATTTTAGTAGTAGCAATTACCTTAGACCTCTAGAGGAACTGTCTGCTGTTGTTCATTGCAACTGGCTTATCATATAAAGTTTTATAAGATATATATCAGTATGGCTTTTGCACATGCATGCATATACATCAATTACTAAATTAGATAACTTTTATATTTATTTATTTTTAAATAAAGCCAAAAGGGTATTTTCGGTAATGTCTACTATAGAGATGGATTGATGGGAATGAATTGTTCTATACCAAACACGGTAATAAAGTATTCTCAGGCATGTAATGTCGTATACCAAACACAGTATTGCAACATTCCCGGGAATCTTCATTCCCACCCTCATATTCTTGGGAATCCACCAATTCGTGGGAATTCTCCAATCCGCGTACCAAACGCCCCCTAGGTTTCTCACAACCTGTGTGCCCTTTGCACTTTCATTTTCTATATGTTTTGACTTTCAAAACAATTAAACACAGAAAAACGATGATTAAAGCTAAATTCTGTCTTCATTATATTTGTTGATATACGGGGAAATTTCTAGATAGATTCTACAATTCTTAGTTAGAATTGAAATGCTTTTAATTAATAATATGCGTTATTTTTGTTCCTAAATTTATGTTTGCAAACTATATCACATCAGTTATTCATCAAATTATGGCTAATTTCGATGGACTTTTCCTGTAAGGAAAAAGCAAAATTATTTTGACAAGATCATACAAAAAGCACTTTGGGAACTGTAGTAACTGTAGGTAATTACCACTAGTTGCCTATAATATACATAGTTTCAGTTAACTATGCGTTTAATTATTCCTAAAAACTGAGAATATATATTTACTTTGTTATATGATCTTAGTAGGTACCTGCAATGAGCTCTAAATCAGCAAATGGATATGAACTTCAAGAATGATATCATTTTTGATAGTTTGGAATGAGATCAAGCACAAAGTCACCTAGAGAAGTAGAGGGCAAGAGCTAGAGATGATTGGGTGGATCTCAATACCAAGTTTATTTTATTATTTTTTTAATGACAATATGTGAATCATGTATTTGTATTCTTGCAACTTGATACTATTGTAAACTTGGTTGGGTATATTAAATATATTGATCTTTTGTATACTGCATATTCTGATATTAATTTTTGTGTATATAAAGTGCCCCCCCCCAAAAAAAAAGGCAGTACCGGTGTTTTTACAAATGCCAGGATAGCTATTGTTTTTTTTTAAAAAGGAAACAAAAATGGACCTACATGATGAGGAGCTATACCGGCGTTTGGAAAAAACACCGGTATAGACCCCATGGCTACCCCGACGTGCGTTACCCCGGCACTTGTACCGGTGTTTTCAAAAATGCCGGTAGGGTCTACCCCGGCGTTTAAAATCGCTGGGGTAGGCAAAAAAAGCGCCGCTGTAGGCACTTTGTGTTGTAGTGTTTGCCCATTTTTAAAAGAAAACTGAAGAAAATTTGTGAAGATTTGATGTGTTTCATTTGGGATTATAGATGATAGAGATTACCAGGAGTAAGAAGATAAAGTTAGAATGGTAGGGAAGAGTATTTTAGTCATTTTTCATCAAGTCTATCACAGAAATTTGAATATTTTCTGCTCTAATGATGACTGTTAAGTAGTTTTGAGTAGAGGGATAATTAGGAGATGGAACACACATCGTTAGGGGAATATATGAAAATATATATTTGAGAGGGGTGCATATGATATTCATATATTTATTAGGGGCATACGTGTTAACCACACCCCCCCCCCACCCACCCCACCACACACACACACTCACACACAAAATAAATAAAAATAATAATAATACATAGACATTACTTTTTATGTACATTTAATTGCATACAAATGCTCTACAAAAAAGGATGGGATAAAAAGGAAATTAAAATAATAAAAACTTGACGACTTACCAGTATGTTACCATTGCCGATGTTGTTCAAGGGATTATTAGTATCTGTTCCACCCATAGAGCCAACCAAAACAATCTGCTTCACCCCAACAGCTTTGGCTGAAAATTAATTGGAAATGAGAAATGATAGAAATTAACAAGGGATAATTTTGGTTTTAAGATACTCATTTGATCGTACTTTTCCATTAGCCCCTTTAACCTCTCACCTTCAATACTACTTTTAGAAACCCTTTCTGTTATTATAACAGATAAACATGAGAAAAATTACCCTAAATCAAAACAATATGTTTCAATAAAGACACAATCTACCAAAAAAGGTACATCTTACAAATCAGTATATTGTAAAGAATACAGATTAACAGAAAGTGAAAACAAAAGATTACGTTTCAACAGGGGTATTTGTATAGAAAAGGTAAAGACTAGTGGAATATCATAGTCAAATGAGAAGCCCCATGTCTGGGTAAACTGAGAACGCTAGCAAATTTTGTAAAGAAATCTTACCAGCATCAATTTGATTCTTCTGACCAATCCAATCAACCTAAATGCAAAAAGCAAAAAACATGAGAAATGGATATGAATCAGTCAAAGTTGTACTGGTGAAAAAAAAGGAGGATAGAGCAAGAGGTGCTTTGAAAATTCCTCTTCATATTTCAGGGAGAAGATGTAGATGTGGTCACCCACCCCATCGTAAGGCTAGACCATGGGTTTATTAGATATCCTATTATTTCGAAATTACTTGATGGATTACCTGTTCTGGGAATTCGCCATCTTCAAAATAAAACTCGGGCCTCCCACCTTTGCTTGGATCAAAACCCGGTTTCATCTTTGGAACAGCACTTGTAAGAATTATTAATGCATCAATGCCCTTAATGGCAGGAAGAATACTTTCAACATTTTTTATATCTCCAACAAAAACATCATCTGCTCCTCCAATTTTTTCTTTACTCTCCTGTGTCCTAACTAAGCCTCGAGCAACAAACTGGTTAGGTCTCTCCTTCAATTTTTTGTAAACAATCTGACCTAAAAGAATACACAGAAGCAGGGAACAAGAAAAGAAGGTTAGAGAAATTCGTTTTAATATCTTTAGTCTCATCTATACTATACAAACTGAATCTGTTATAAACTGTTGGAAAAAAGTTGGGATTTTTACAAAATTTCAGTTTGGGTATTTATATCTAATCATTCTTTCACAAAATCAAGCAGTGAAACCATATAATTGCTAGCCAGAATCGCGCAGTGAAACCATATAATTGCTAGCCAGTGCTTCATTACTATTATGCACAATGATGCATGCATTTCTCCTTTAGCGATCAAATGCTTTGGAATTGATTGTCCTTTTTTACCTTCTCATTCATGAAAACTATTCATGGTGGACGGTATTATTTCAATGGTGAGTAACCAACACATTGGTATTAGATTTCGTGTCATCATCTATGGCTTCGGACATTCGGTACATGGTAGTAGCTAGCCATGGATAAATGCATGGTTCTTAAGAACACACACATGCATCATCATTAATGGCTTTGGAGTTTGGCCTTCATGCCATCATCAATGGTATCCGACATTTTGTAATTAGTTTGATAGTATTATGGTCACCCTTGTACAAGTCATTAATTTGTACAATTTTTTATTTGTAGGGTTCTGCTAATAAATGCCCTTAGGACACTTGTCTATCATTAAATTCTGGATAAATTAATGCACATAATTAATTAGTTCACTTTTTGTAATGCTTATAATTCACCTCTCTGAAGATTGATGATTTGCTATTAAAAAGTAGAAATGTTAAGAGTGATGACTTTCTCAAAACTGAAAGGTTAGATACATCAAATTCATGATGAGGCAGGTTTGTTTTGCCAGTCCATTTCATCATAACAATATTGAAAAAACTACTATGTGCGTCATCATTATCTTCATATGAGGTAAGTGAGAATACTAAATGTTCTACATTGTTAGTGTAGTATGCTTCAATGTATTTGTTTGTAATAGAACTATATCAATAGTATACTAGAAAACAATTGTTACTGAAGTTATTCGTGTGTTTGTGGCACTACATATCTATATGCCCATCTTTTTTTTTTTTTCTGAAAAAAAAAAACCTGTGATACAAATTTAAATTACTTGACAATAACAACAAGTGCAGACATAGTATTATTTCTTTTCATATCAAAAACAGCTCTGCCTCTCCAACAGTGTATCCTTAACAAGGACAGGATAGCCAATAATCATACAATTGATGGCTGAGTGGAACCTCTGGTAGCTTATCTGGAGTGAGGTTATGATCTTTCCCTCCATGAATTAGTCCTAAATTTCTTGTGCTCCTCAAGAGTTCTCTGCAGGAGAAAAAAAATGTGATGTGCGCGCCTTACTTTCCACAAGGGTTCCGATCTGTTGTTGTTTATTGATCTAATGGACACCGCTGGCTGAATCACTTGAAACAGAACATGGTTGGTTGAAGTGTATTGGATTTGTCAGATATGGGTTGGGCTGGGTAGACTGGTTGGACTGGCTCAAAACTGCGACCCCTACTCAGAGTTCTACTGACTTTAACTGGTCTCTCTCAAAACCAACATCGAACATCTTACCTTCGTTCCTCTCACCATCTCTGTCAATTCTTTTCAAGATCTGCCCATTGCCAACTTCTCTGTTCATCCCTCCTCCTTCAAACCATCACCAAACTATTCCTATGTGCTGCATTTTATCCTTCCTTTTGCCACCCAGTCTACCATTGACATGAAAGAAAAAAAAAACCCAACTTATTTAACTGACTTCGGGACGTCAGTTTAGGAGCTTCCCCTCCATTTTTCATAGTATCATTCTCCGAAGTCAGGTCTAAATTGAATTGACCCATCTAATGTATAATACCATAACTGCTTGAATCTCAATTTTTTATGTCTGGTTTTAATTTCACGTTGCAACGGAGCTTTAAATTTGTAGTCATATACTTAAGATTCACTCTTCTGACTATATTTAAATTTAAAGTTGGTTACCTGTTCTGCCACCGGCACCTGTGACAAGAACTGTGCTCGCCCCAGAGGCAACATCCACCATTGCCCTAACCCCAAACACTGCTCTAGAACTCCTTCTCTGGTTCTTGTTGAGAGTGATGGGTTGGTTCGGGAATGAGAGGAAGGGAGTGGTTTTGGGGAGTAGTAGGATGCTGGCCATCGCAGAGAGGTCGCATCACCGGGAACCAAATTGATTGGTTGGAAGTGATTGAGTTATTGATTACCTTATCTTTTGAGCGCGCACTGCACTGCACTGCACTGCACTGAATTTAATCAGATTCACCATGGGGGTCAAACTTGTCATTTTTTGGAATGACAAATTGGGCTGAGCCCATCTCTGTTTGACTCATTGAAAGCCCAACTCATTCTTGGCCCATTGCCAACTTCTCTGTCTATCTCTCCTTCTTCAAACCTTTCCCCCATTTTATAATGACATGAAAAAGAAAAGAAAAGAAAAAACAAAACAAAACAAAAAAACCCAACTTGCTATGATTTTGGGATGGTGGGTTTTGGCCATTTCGGAGCTTCAAGTAGAGAATTCAGGTATAGGTTGACCCATCTCATGTATTGATTGATATTCATTCTGATGTGTACCATGACTGCTTGAATGTCACATTATGTTATGTTTGATTTTATGTCACAACGAAGGTTTTAAACTTGTGGGCCCTGTTTGGGAACACAAATTTAGATAACCAAAGTTATCTTAACTTCGGAGGTACAAGTGGTAGTCACGCCCTTAACCTCCATTTTGAAGTAATCTTCAAAGTTAAGAAAATTTTGGTACAAGTGGAGTTTAGATGATTGGGATGTTCCTATTGGTTTAACAATCATAAGCTAAATGGTAACTAATGCGTCAAAGTTTTAACGATGATAAGAATCATAATTGGTTAGTATTAGTCCTGTGCTTCCTGGCTAAGTTTGGCTTAGAATTGAGGATTGGTTTGGTACATGGAATGAAAAGGGGTACATGAAATGTTATGGTACGGTTTGGGAAGGCTTCTTTGGAGAGCAGGTCAGGACAAAATATGTTTGTATTGAACACAGGAAATTGTTCTTATAAGGCTTCAGAGGAGTTGTGAACACGTAATTTATGTATGATATATATGCACAGTCACTTCTTATAAGGCTTAAGAGGAGTTGTATGTTGGAATTTTATAAATACTTAAGAATATGCATAAATCATTAATAACAACCCAAAACATGTTTCTACGAATCTAGATCTTAATCATGTTACAAAAGTGCTTTAATATAAAATCCTAAATCATGAAACTATAGATCTTTGCTAAATCAAAAGAAGAACATTAAAAGCGGAAACACTAACCTGGAGCCATTGATGGAGATTGCGCAGAGGGTTTGTATCTTCCTATATGATATGCACTTCTATGAGAGGCCGTTTCTCTATTCTTCTGTTGATTGGATGACAGATGGAATAAGAAGATGCGTATATATAGGAGACCATAACCCTAATTGGTAATTATTGATTTCCAATTTTGCCCATCACAAAATAAGAAATTTACTTTACGGTCTCTACACGTGTTATATCACACTTTAAACTATATGCTTTTAACCCATTACTTAATCTTGATTAGATCACTTTAATTTGGGTTAGACTTTAGAATAGCAATTATATATTTAGTCACATATGTGAGCCCACATAGATTATTTTTCAACAATCTTCCACTTGGGCCACATATGTTACTCTTTATAAATGTACATACTTTATGAGCTCAAAATTTTGCTATTATAACCAAAAGCATAGCCAAACAATCTCGTCCATTAATCATGTAAATATAGGATCAAAGCAATTTTCGTTACATTTATCGTAACTAAATTCATCAGTGGTCACATATATCAACATAATGAAATGACATAGATCAAGTGTGAATATGTAGCATGAAAATTTCATGCAATGTGATCTATACACATGCCTATTTCCAACTGGTCCTCTTTAAAACTTAAGTGAGGTCAGAACCAAAACATGACAAATGAGTGAGAAAACTGAATTCTTTATTTCTGATCAGAAAATAACCAAATGTATAAATGTCACACAAATATAATGCAAATAAAATACAAACTCCCACTAAATCATGATATCCTCAAAAATACAATACCCATATGAGCAGTATGTTCATAAAAGACCTTGGGTGGTAATCCCTTTGTGAGCGGATCCGCTATCATGGAGTTTGTCCCAATGTGCTCTATGGACATCTGTCCACTTTACACTCTTTCTTTCACAACTAAGAACTTTTTGTCAATATGTTTCGACTTTGTCGAACTTCTGTTGTTGTTGGAATACATCACTGCTGAATTATTGTCACAAAATAACATGAGTGGTCTTTCTATATTTTTCAAAATGCGCAGTCCAGTGACAAATTTTGCAGCCATATTCCATAATTCGATGTCTCATAGCACGCTACATACTCTGCTGCCATAGTGGAAGAAGCTATAAGTGTCTATTTGGCACTTTTCCAGGATATAGCTCCTCCAGTTAATAGGTAAATATAGCCTGATGTAGACTTTTGCTATCTTGGCACCCTAGTGAAATCAGAATCAGAATACTTTACGACCTCCAAATGATCTGATTTTCTATATGTGAGCATGTAGTCTTTTGTTCTTTGAAGATACCTCAGACCCTCTTGGCTGCTATCCAATGGTCCATACCAGGTTTTCTTAAATACATGCCTAACATCTCAACAATGTACGCAATATCTGGACGCGTACATACTTGAGCATACATTAGACTCCCAATAGCTGATGTATAGGAGATCTTTTGTATTTTCTGAATTTCAATGTTACTTTTAGGACACTGATTGAGACTAAATTTGTCTCCTTTAGCAATAGGGGTATTCCCTGGTCTACAATCTTGCATGCCAAACCTTTTGAGTATTTTATCGATGTATCCCTTTTGTGATAATCCTAGAATACCTCGAGAACGATCTCGGTGTATTTGAATTTCTAATACAAAAGAGGCATCCTCACGATCCTTCATCTCAAAATGCTTGGACAGAAACCTTTCAGTTTCATGCAATAAATCTATATCATTAGTGGCAAGCAATATGTCATCGACATATAGAACTAGAAATATATGCTTACTCCCACTGAACTTGTGATACACACAATCATCAACTACATTCATCTCAAAACCAAATGAGACAATTACTTGATGAAACTTGTAGTACCATTGACGAGAAGCTTGCTTGAGTTCATAGATGGATATTGTCAATTTGCAAAGCATATTCTTTGGATCTCCCGACACAAAGTTTTCTGGTTGCACCATATAAATTGTCTCGTCAATATCGCCATTGAGAAACGTTGTCTTGACATCCATATGATGTAGCTCAAGATCAAGATAAGCAACAATTGCCATAATTGTCCTAAACGTGTCTGTCAATGAAACTGAAGAGAAAGTCTCTGTAAAATCAATACCTTCTTTCTGAGTATAGCCTTTAGCTACAAGACATGCCTTATACCTATCCAAATTACCATTTGCATTCCTCTTGGTCTTAAATATCCATTTACAACCAATTGTTTTGCACCTTCTGGTAATGGGACAAGTTTCCAAACTTTGTTGTCTTGCATAGACTTATACTCCACATTCATGGCATTCATCCACTTTTGAGAGTTACAACCTTTCATGGCCTGATGAAATGTGATTGGATCATCTTCCATCATTCCATTGTCATCCTCATGTTCTTGGAGAAATACAATATAATCATCCGGAATAGCATTTCTCCTTTCTCTCGTGGATATCCTTAATGACACTGGTTCTTGAGGTTGTTGAGTTTGTTCTTCTTGAAAAATTATCTTATTTTGAATGGGGGGTTGTTCAACATTGTCTTGTTGAGGTTCCGAATTCACTTCTTGATCAATAATAGGTGTGGGAACCTGAATATTGTCAAAAGTGATAGTAGGAATTGGTTTGTAATTGAATCCAATTTCTCCTCAAAAGCAATGTCCCTAACCTTATTTCTCCTCCAAACTCAACTTCCTCAAAAAATGTTGCAGTTCCTGTCTAAAAGAAATATCCCCAAGTGTGGAATCATAAAACTTATAGCCTCTAGATCGTTCAGAATAACCAACAAAGTAGCTGCTCACTATTTTGGAGTCCAATTTTTTTTCATGTGGCCTGTAAGGCCTTGCCTCAGCTGGACATCCCCAAATGTGAAAGTACTTTAGACTAGGCTTTCGACCTGTCCAAAGCTCATAAGGTATTTTTGCAGCTACTTTAGGTGGTACTCTATTGAGAATGTAAGCTGTTGTCTTTAATGCTTCTCCCCAGAGGGAATCAGGTCAGGTGGAATGAGCAACCATACTCATTACCATATCCTTAAGAGTCCTTTTCTAATCCTTGAAATTTGTTCCATTAAGTATGGGAATAAAATTGATGTTAGTATTTATTGAGGCAGCAGATGATAAACTAGCTGAATATAGAACAAAAAATAAACAAAATAAGCTCACATGAGAATCCATATAAAACAATAAATTTAAATAATAGTTAATCTCATCTCAAGATACCAGGCACAACGTTAATATCAAGTCTTTGGACAGTAACATTAACTGTAAGCGGTATTTTTGTTGTAGTAATCAAATATTGACAATAAATCCTGTCAAACAATAAGTCATTCTTTGGACTGACTTATTGTTCACATGGAATACCATATAATTGTCACATATTTATTACCACAGATGTGTATGAAATTCGGCCAAATATCAACTTACCTTTGGGTCAGTTAATAAACACATGAATTATAAACACACAATCATCTTGATATTTTAAATAAATTAATCTACACAAAAGATGTCACTTTGGCAACATTTTGTTTCAATTGATCTATTCAAAATATTAGACATTCATAAGAAAAACCAAAATCATAATTTGAATTTAATTGTTTCCCAAAGTTTTATCTTTTCCTTGATTTATGTAATTATACTTTATTTTACATAGATAACAACTAGATAATATCTTTTAAAAAAAAAAGATAACAAAACCATAAAGAAAATGTGATGTATATCTATCTAAAATAATAACAAAACCATAACTGAACCATATCTATCTATTGTTTTGATAATATCAAAATAATATCTAACTGAATTTTATTTATCCGATTATTGGACAAATATCTTTAGTAACAGCATACAACCATATCTAACTGAATTTTATTTATCCGATTATTGGATAAATATCATTCTTTTCTGTAAAATGAAGCTGTAGTCATACATGAACACCATATAATCTATCATTAACATAAATGAAGCCATATGTTTCTTCCCGTGGGTCCCCCTCATGCTGCCAAACAGCATACAACCTTGGTTCATTTCTGAAGTCATTACCCGTGGGCCCCATCCAAGCATAACTACCCAGAAACTCTATGAATTATATCTAATTAATAATTCATTATAATAAAAAAACCTTTATCAAAAAACTGGGCCCCACCGGCATAAGACAGCATATAAACTCAAGACTTAATCTAAACATTAATTGAAGGAAGATACAGAGATACGGTTTTGATTTTTTTTTTTTTTTTTAAATCTTGATCCTTAAAAAGCATAATCTTGATCCTACTATGAAACCATAATCGCCTCGATTGGTGCAACATAACTTTACAACATAACAAAGGGATTACCAAATCTGATTAACATGAGCAACTTACTCGAAGCTGCATCTGCAACATTTCTTTTGGACCAAAGTGGCTCATCTGACTCAGCAATTCTAACAAAAAAATTAGAATTTCGAAAGCTTTCTAAAAATGTTTCAGTCTTCTGCTTATGGTCTTCCATACGCCAAAGAGATTCAGTTGCAGAAATATCCTGCTGCTTAAGAGAGAGATCCACAGTTGACATAGATTCACCATTCTCCTTTATATCGGTTCCCTTACGTGTGTTGATCATACTACCATCAACACTGATTGAATTGGATTTAGCTGCCGAGTAACCATTCCTTATAGGCAACTTCCAGATAATTGGAGGGATGCATCAGATATACTACAGCTGCGGTCATTGGACCGTTCTTTTGTTTATACCAGTAGGGTATACTATTTGTATGGCGATAATTTTACTATTTTGCTTTATCAAAAAAAAAAATTAAAGCAACATGGAACATTATTCTAGTAGAACAGATAAATAGAGACTAATCTCCACATAGAGCACTATTAGCACCCAAAAGTCAAATCCTTCACCAAATTAATTTAGATTTCAGATCTATATTCGGGATCAATTGAATATGAAGATCTAACTTTTAAAGTTTAGAAAACCCTAAATTTCTTAAGTTTCTTTAAACAAAAAAAAAAACCCTTAAATTTCTTTAAACAAGAAACCCTAAATTTCTTAAACAAAAAAACATCAATTCTTCAATTAATTCAGCAAAGATGGCTCTGGTACCAAATGTTGGAATTTTATAAACACTTAAGAACATGCATAAAACATTAATAACAACCCAAAATATGTTTCTATGAATCTAGATCTTAATCATGTTACAAAAGTGCTTTAATATAAAATCATAAATCATGAAACTTTAGATCTTTGCTAAATCAAAAGAAGAAGAACATTAAAAGCGGAAGCACTAACCTGAAGCCATTGATGGAGATTGCGCAGAGGGTTTGTATCTTCCTATATGATACACACTTCTATGAGAGGCCGTTTCTCTATTCTTCTGTTGATAGGATGACAGTGATAAGCCCGCAAGTGCACGGTTTTATCGCGTAATAAAAATATCGTTCCCACAAGGACTTAAAATTGAGTACTAATTTCTCTCACTAAGATGATTAGCTGAAAGAACTAAGTTAAAATGATATTGTTGTTGCCAAAAAAATAAAGAGTTTAATTTAGAGAATAAAAAGCTCTTGGGATTGATGTTCTTCCAATGAAAATTACTTTTAAGCTAGTTACTTTCCTTTGAGGATGAACAATGGATTCTTAAAGGCTAAATAAACAAATGTGATTATTGCATTCTTTCAAAGTACAATAATATGTTTCAGACATAGATTCCACCTATTTTCATGGTAGAAGGAATGATAAAACTCATTAAGAACAATTATTTCTAAGCCTCAAGAAAACCAATTCTATTTTCATGAATTGATCCCCTTGTTTAAATCTTGTAATTCCAATATCAAATTCTCACCTTTCAGTGCTTAATATGATATCTAAGGTTCATACAATCATATTGATTATGATTGCAGACAAAGCAAAACTCAAGATTAAATTAAGAATAGAAAAATGCTCATAATATCTAAGGAAAGAAAACTAGACTTAATCAATAATTCATCATTGGAATATAATCAATCCCAAGATAAAAGAAACTACTCCCACATGTTTAAAATATAAATAAGACAATGTAAATTTGACATTCAGAACTTTAACAAGTAAAAGATGAGGATTAGAAGGCAATAGAAATTGAAATTTACTCAAAGCTTAAGCCAAAGAAAAGTTGTTTGATCATACTACCAAAAGAACATAAGTTTTGCTCCAAGAGAAAATGGAGAGGAAGCCCCCCTTTTGAGGATCTGAAAGCCTACATTTATAGCCTAGTTTTACCCCTAATCAAGTGCCATTACAACCCCTTTAAGACCCATAAAGAAAGAGTAACCGATTCAGCCATTATTAGGAGCTGTTACAGAATTCTGCCATAAATATGGCCATAACGCGCAACACTGGGGGGTCATAATCGTCAAACTGTGACTCTTCAGCAGATTCTCCACGAATTACGGCCATAATGGAAAACACTAGGGGGCCATAATTCTCTCTGTCTCTTCAATTGTCCTTCCAACTGTTTTCCACGAATTATGGCTATGTTCTTCAACACTGGGAGGCCGTAATCTATTCTGTTTGCATCACAATCATCAACTCTTCAACTTCTTTTCCTACAAATTAAAATATAAACCAAAAGGTAATAAAAATAAAACATAAATAAAAATAAACCACTAATAAAACCTATTTAAAACAAGTTAAAAACTAGATAAATTCTAACTTATCAAACTCCCCCATGCTTAGATCTTTGCTTGTCCTCAAGCAAATCACAACAAATGGCCAGACTTAGAAATTCCTTGTTTCGACCACACCAATTCAAAGTTCTTTGATGGTATCTAATGACACAATTTTCACAATTTCAACATACTACTTATTGAAACCTAGTGCATAGCATTATCAGATGGTTCACGGCATCAGAACATTGAGAGAGACCTAAATGATTACTCTTGGTCTTGTCATTTTTAGGCTTAGTTTCCCAGCATCTTTTGCTTGGGTCCTCCACTCATATGCAAACAAGGCAATTGCCACACTTGGTCTCAAAGGAGTGTCGTTGTTTCCCAGTAGCCAATCAATCTCAAAAGGGTACAAAGAGTATTTCCCTAGTAACCTATGGCCTCAAAGGGGTGTTGAGCTATTCTATTTTCAGCAGTCATTTTTTTTTTTTTTTTTTAAAGCTCAACACAGACATTTCTCCAGTAACCAATATGCAGTGAGTGTCACCAAGGGAACCAAAAATTAAATTTAGTTAGATATTTTCAAGGTTCTTCCCAACTATCCTAATGCCAAAACCCGTCTAGGTTGTGTGTGTATGGCCCCAACAAGTAGTAAAGCTATCAATTGTGCTCATTGGATACCAACCAATTAACTAAGTAGTGCAAAAAAAATGATTTCCAAGGAGGCCAATTCAAGAAAATGTTCACAACAAAGACTGCACATGGGAAGAAAGATAAAAGCTAGAAGACTGACATAGACATATGCAAGAAGAAAAAGAAATAAAGAAACAAAATAAAACAAAATAGAGAAAAGCAATACTCCCCTGTCTTGAGGTCACCATCAGTAGTGCCTCTTCTTTTCCTTCACTGTCAAGCTATGGAAGCGGGGGAAAATGGCCTTGAGATGCCAACTATACATAGCTGACATCATGGTATTCATATTGTCCAAAACATGCTCTTGTCTTTGCTGCTCTTCCTCCATGGTTGCCATCCTAGCATTCAAGTCAGGATTCTCATGATGATGAGATGAAGATGGACTGTTAGGCTCTGAAGGAGGAGGAAGATGCAAATATGGCTCCTCTGGTTCATCAATGACTCCCTCAAACTTCCAATTGGCTCTATTCCTCACCGTGGTTTTGACTGGATTTGGCAATGCCATTGTAGAACCATCCGGGAGTATCAAATGGTAAACATCATTCAGCTTGGTAATCATTTTTATCGCCAGACAAGTTTCCAAATTAATTCTGGTATTTCCCTGCAATTCAGCTAGCTCACTGATTTGATTAGTATAATTTAGAGTAATTGCTATAGGGGTGATTAATCCACCAATGACAATGCCCCCCTTTTTAGGAACCACCTGAACTGGACTAACCCATTCACTATCAGAAATGGGGTAAATTACCCCAGCATCAAGTAACTTAAGCACCTCTTTTTTCACAACTTTCTTCATGTTAGGATTTAACCTTCTTTGATGCTCAATAGAGGGCTTATAGTCATCTTCCAACAGAATTCTATGCATGCAATTGGATGGATTAATCCCTTTAATGTCATCTATAGTGTACCCAATGGCCCTTTGATGCAATCTAAGAATTTCAAGCAATTTTGTAGTTTCATCATCACTTAGATTAGTACTTACAATCACAGGGAATGTAGAGTTCGGACCAAGAAATTCATACCTGAGATTTGAAGGAAGGGGTTTGAGTTCTACCTGTGGGGATTCTTTAAGGGATGAAGCTTCAGTCTCGGCTTTTAGGTCTTCAAATTGAAATTTAGAAGTTGGAGGGTTAGCATCTAACAACTTTGCATATGCAGCAACTTCTTTATCTTCATCTCCTTGATCACCACTTCTCACCAAACAGACCTCCAATGCATCAATGGAAATCTTTCCAACCGGATCTTCCTTGACACATTGATCTATCAAATCAATCCTGCAGCAAGAATTCTCAAGAGAAGGGCATTTAATAACATTAGGCAAATTAAATTCTACCCTCTCATCACCCACATTCAAAGTAAGCTTGCCAATTTTTACATCAATAACGGCACCTGCTGTAGCAAGAAAAGGTCTCCCAAGTATGAGTGGGATTTGAGCATCTTCTTCCATTTCCAATACAACAAAATCAGCTGGAATGAAAAACTTACCTACCTTAATAGGCACATCTTCCAATATACCTATAGGATACTTGACCGAACGATCCGCTAGTTGCAGGGAAATGGTTGTGGGCTTCAAGTCACCCATCTCAATCTTTTTGCAAATTGACAAAGGCATGAGACTAACACTAGCTCCAAGATCACACAAAGCACGGTTAAAACTCATTTCACCAATAACACATGGAATAGAAAAGCAACCAGGATCTTTGAGCTTAGGAGGCAATTTATTTAGAATTATAGCACTGCATTCTTCAGTTAATGTCACAGTCTCATAGTCATCATGCTTTCTTTTGTTTGACAAAATCTCTTTCAAAAATTTAGCATATGATGGCATTTGAGACAAAGCTTCAGTAAATGGAATATTTATATACAACTTGTTAAGAACATCCAAAAACTTCCTATATTGCCTTTCAATTTTAGCCTTGGCCAATCTTTGGGGAAAGGGTATAGGTGGCTTATATGGTGCAGGGGCAACATAGGGAGTTTCTTTCTCATCTTCACCTCTCTTTTCCTTCTCAACCTCTTCAAGTGATGGCTGAACCATTTCATTTTTCTCATTTTCACTCTCTTTTTCTTCTCTACCCTTAGGTTCCACTAGTTTCTTCCCACTTCTTAAAGTAATGGCATTTACATGCCACTTAGGATTGGATTCTGGTTGTCCTGGAAATGCACCGGGTGGCCTAGAAGAAGAGACAACATGTTGGGCTATTTGGATAATTTGGGTCTCTAGCATCTTATTATGGGTGGTCAAAGAATCTACCTTAGATGCTAACTGCTTAATGGCCTCACCCACCACTTGGTTTTGAGTTTTAAATTCCTCATTTTGCTTGCTTTGAGTCAAAACAAAATTTTCCAGCAAATTTTCCAAATTGGATTTTTGAGGAGGATTGAAACCTCTTTGTCCTTGAAAACTAGGGGGCTTAGATGAAGCTTGGGGAATGGGATTAAGTGGAGGATTTTTACAGGAAAAATTTGGGTGATTCCTCCACCCTTGATTGTAAGTACTAGAAAATGGGTCCCCTTTTTGATTAAAATTGTTAACAAAGTTAACTTGCTCATTATTAGACCCCCCACTAGATGAATTCCCAAGTTGACATTCAACTACAGTATGACCAACAACACCACAAATTTCACAAGTTGCAACATTAGGAGTAACAGCATTCATACTCATTTTATCAAATTTTTGAAACAAAGCATCAACTTTACCAGCTAAATGGCCTATAGCATCAACATCATACCTGCGGCTTTTCTTTTGAGGAGCACGATCACTTGACCATTGGTAGTGATTTTGTGCCATATCCTCAATGAGAGCATAAGCTTCTGTGGTGTTTTTGTTCATCAAAGCACCTCCTGCTGCTGCGTCCACTGTCATCCTGGTGTTGTAATTGAGCCCATTGTAAAAGGTATGCACTATTAACCCTTTTTCCAGCTCATGATGAGGACAAAGCCTCAACAATTCCTTGAAACGTTCCCATGCCTCATAGAGAGACTCTCCATCCTTTTGAGCAAAAGTTGTTATTTGATTTCTGAGTTGTGCAGTTTTGCTCGGAGGGAAGTATTTGGAAAGAAATACTTGAGACAATTGATCCTATGTAGTTATGGAACCGTTTGGAAGTGAGTGTAGCCAAGCTCTTGCTCTATCCCTCAAGGAAAAAGGGAAAAGCCTCAATCTTATGGCATCCGCAGTGACACCATTCATCTTTAGAGTGTCACAAAACTCCAAGAACATAGACAAATGGAGATTTGGATCATTCGTTGGAGCACCTCCAAATTGATTTTGCTGCACTATGGAAAGTAGAGAGGGCTTCAACTCGAAGTTGTTTGCCTCCACTGTCGGGCGAGTGATGCTAGATTGCAATCCCGTGGTATTAGGGGAAGCAAACTCCTTCAAAGACCTTGTATCTTCAGCCATGCTGACTCTCCTGTTTCAGTCCTTGCCTTGCGTTGTTCTCTTCTTCTCCTACGGAAGAACTTTTCTATCTCAGGCACTGGTTCAACAAGATCACCAACACTTCGGACTCTTCGCATTCACTGAAAAATCAGCAGAAAACAAAGAAGATGATAACAGAAACAGAAAATTAAAATTTAGTCTAACCGATATAGAAAGAAAAATCAATATCAACGACTTAAGTCCCCGGCAACGGCGCCAAAAACTTGATAAGCCCGCAAGTGCACGGTTTTATCGCGTAATAAAAATATCGTTCCCACAAGGACTTAAAATTGAGTACTAATTTCTCTCACTAAGATGATTAGCTGAAAGAACTAAGTTAAAATGATATTGTTGTTGCCAAAAAAATAAAGAGTTTAATTTAGAGAATAAAAAGCTCTTGGGATTGATGTTCTTCCAATGAAAATTACTTTTAAGCTAGTTACCTTTGAGGATGAACAATGGATTCTTAAAGGCTAAATAAACAAATGTGATTATTGCATTCTTTCAAAGTACAATAATATGTTTCAGACATAGATTCCACCTATTTTCATGGTAGAAGGAATGATAAAACTCATTAAGAACAATTATTTCTAAGCCTCAAGAAAACCAATTCTATTTTCATTAATTGATCCCCTTGTTTAAATCTTGTAATTCCAATATCAAATTCTCACATTTCAGTGCTTAATATGATATCTAAGGTTCATACAATCATATTGATTATGATTGCAGACAAAGCAAAACTCAAGATTAAATTAAGAATAGAAAATTGCTCATAACATCTAAGGAAAGAAAACTAGACTTAATCAATAATTCATCATTGGAATATAATCAATCCCAAGATAAAAGAAACTACTCACACATGATTAAAATATAAATAAGACAATGTAAATTTGACATTCAGAACTTTAACAAGTAAAAGATGAGGATTAGAAGGCAATAGAAACTGAAATTTACTCAAAGCTTAAGCCAAAGAAAAGTTGTTTGATCATACTACCAAAAGAACATAAGTTTTGCTCCAAGAGAAAATGGAGAGGAAGCCCCCCTTTTGAGGATCTGAAAGCCTACATTTATAGCCTAGTTTTACCCCTAATCAAGTGCCATTACAACCCCTTTAAGACCCATAAAGAAAGAGTAACCGATTCAGCCATTATTAGGAGCTGTTACAGAATTCTGCCATAAATATGGCCATAACGCGCAACACTGGGGGGTCATAATCGTCAAACTGTGACTCTTCAGCAGATTCTCCACGAATTACGGCCATAATGGAAAACACTGGGGGGCCATAATTCTCTCTGTCTCTTCAATTGTCCTTCCAACTGTTTCCCACGAATTATGGCTATGTTCTTCAACACTGGGAGGCCGTAATCTATTCTGTTTGCATCACAATCATCAACTCTTCAACTTCTTTTCCTACAAATTAAAATATAAACCAAAAGGTAATAAAAATAAAACATAAATAAAAATAAACCACTAATAAAACCTATTTAAAACAAGTTAAAAAGTAGATAAATTTTAACTTATCAGACAGATGGAATAAGAAGATGCGTATATATAGGGGACCATAACCCTAATTGATAATAATTATTTTTTAATTTTGCCCATCACAAAATAAGAAATTTACTTTACGGTCTCTACACGTGTTATATCACACTTTAAATTATATGCTTTTAACCCATTACTTAATCTTGATTAGATCACTTTAATTTGGGTTAGACTTTAGAATAGAAATTATACATTTAGTCATATATGTGAGCCCACATAGATTATTTTCCAACATTGTAAACTCGTAATTTATGTATGATATATATTCACAGTCACGTGCATGCATAGTTTGATGATACAAAGTGTAATTCATTCATATAATTAGCTTTTGATATTTCAGTAACCTGATTATGTTTGGTAAATGCCACTACTTTGGTTTTAGTATTGGTAAATAATCATAGTAAATCGAACTGAAAAAGTCATAAAATGTTCATATAATTTGCCCTTGAAAAATTGTCAAACATGTGTTCCTATGCACATATCACAGGTCTCTGGCGATTTTTAGTAATACAGGGTTTGGCTCATATTTTTCAATACTTATCAGGTGATATTTCTATTAGGCATCATAGACCTGCCTAATTATTTGCATCGGGTCTAATGGTTCCTCCTTCTGAGGTCGATTCTTCTTTATGGCATCATTATATTGTGGCTCCTTTATATATTGATCTGAATATAGGGAGATAAGGACATGATAATAGAAAATTAAGTTTATCATACATAGCAGGATGTCAAAGGAGGGCTTTGTATATGATTCTGGCCTCGTCATTATTTGTTTGATGGATATGGAGGAAAATTATAGTTTTTGACCATCACAAATTGGATCTGAGGCAGAGACTAATTAATGAATAGAATTAAGTTTCTGTGTGAACAAATGCTTCTGCATGTCAATGGTTGTCATTTGCAGGAGGATTTGGTTAGCCACTGGCTGAGGGATCATGCGATCTATTCAAGCCACTACCAAACTTGGGGCTAGGGTAGCATTTGCCTTTTTGCTCAGGAGCGGAGTAGAAGGGCCATCTATTGTTCGGGTAGGATGGAATGCAGCCACTGTAGCCTTATGGACTTTGAGTTGATCGGCTTGGTTTAAAATCTATATGTTAAATGATTATCTTTATTTTGCTTCGATTTTTAGTAAAAGAAACAAGATTTGCTTTTAAAAATTCAAAAAAGCTACACTTAAGCGTCGCTTAACTGTTACGCGGCAACACAGCACTTAATTTATGGAAAAGCTGATTTTTTAAAAGTGGAGCGCTCAAAAATGCTAAAAGGTTGCTTAAGCCGCTCAAAGATGCTTTAGCATCATTTTTGGGTTTCAATATATTGCTATTGGTTAACTTTTTACCTATTTCTTCTGGCTGTCCACGATACTTTAATGCTCCCACTGCAAATGCCCTAATCCTCTTTTTGTTTAGAAATGACATAATCTAGGCTTAAGCCCGCTTAAGCAAAAGCGGTGGTGCACTGCTTTTTCCTCAGTGCTTCTCGAAACCTTGAAAAAAAAGATGTTGGTTGTGAAATCTTCTACTTCTTATTTATTGCTTTTCTTTATTTGTTACGATGTGCGACTGTTTTGAGCGACGGATCCCTTTTAGTAGTAATATGATTTGATGACCCATTGAGCGAGAAGGCCATGGATCTCACTTAGTAGGAATATGATTTGACAACCCATTGGGCGAGAAGAACAAGTAGCTCATAGACTCATGAAGATTGTCGACTTTGAGGAGAGAATAATTGAGTTATGAAGGATATTATTGGGAATATGCCTTAGTAATCACTAATATTTATTAATATTCGAAGCGGAACAATTCAAGAGTGATTTTGTAATCATGGTACGAGCCAGAAAAAACCTAAGACATCAATGGATTTTAGCTGGAGGCCGCCCTGCCAATTGACAGTCCAAATGAGTGCTCAGTTACAGAACATGACCTATCGGCCGACCTACTTTAGTTTTAAAATGCGGCTTACGATTTTGATAGTTTTGGTAGTATTCTACACAAGACTTTTTTTTATGAAGATTAAATTGTTTTATTTTTTGTAGTATGTATTGGAATATGTGAGAAGATATTTTAGATTTAGTTCATATTTCTTTGTGGTTACATAAGATTTTATATGTAGGTTGATATTATCCATATGTGGGATGATAGAGAGCTTTTTTTATGCCCAAGATTTGTAGCCTATTTATAGGTCTCTTTGTTTTTTTATTATGTATCACTGAATATCAAGAAGTTCAATAATATTTTATTGTTCAACATGGTATCAGAGCGTTTCAATCCTCCTTAAGCACTTTCTTTATTGATTAGCAAGAAGAGAGTCATCTCTCTTCTAAAATTTTCTTTTCTTTTTCTTTAGTTGCGAGACTCCTCAAGATGCAGATTTTCAGTTCTGGTCCTTCATATTCGTATTTATAGACCCAATCCTCTTTCAAATGCAGATTTCTAGATTTGGTCTGCTTCAAGATGCGAATTTTCATATTTGATCCTCCTACAGATTCGGATATTCATAACCAATCTTCTTCCATATTCGGATTTTTCAAATCCGATCTCATCTAAATGCAGACTTCTATGTGCTATCCACTTTCACTCTCAACGCATTGGATTTCCTTCGCGCTATCCAATTTCATCTGCAACGTGCAAGATTTTCCCGACGCTATCCAGTTTCAACCGCATCATGCTCAGTCCGGTTTCATCCGCAAGGCATTTGATTCCTTTATGAAGTTTGATGGGAGTGTTGACTTATATAGTTGAATTTCTTGAAGCTTTCTTTACCCAGTGTAGATCTCGACTCCGCTCAAGTTGGACTTCAACTTCGTTTACCTCCAACTTAAGGGGTAGTATTGGAATATGTGAGAAGATATTTTAGATTTAGTTAATGTTTCTTTGTAGTTGGATAAGATTTTATATGTGGATTGATATTATCCATATGTGGGATGATAGAGGACTTTCTTTATGCCCAAGATTTGTAGCCTATTTATAGATCTCATTGTTTTTCATTATGTATCACTGAATAAAAATTCAATAATATTTTATTGTTCAACATAGTCTAAAACTTTGAAGTTGTAGAAGGGTTGAGGAAAATTGCACTTGTATTCTAACACGTCCTCGCAGGTCGAACAGGTTTTTTTGCCCAATTTGTTTTTAATGGGTCAAAGAAACAAGATAAATGCCCAAAATTGTGGGCCGAGACCTGAATTTATGAGCTTGGTAAAATACGTCAACATTAAGGCTTTGTGTAAATAAGTAATATATTATTTATATATTTACTATACTAAAATAGTAGGGCATGACTGGGGCCTTAAAATGTCTAGGGTCAGGGCGGGTCGGGGTAGGGCCTAGGTTAAACCTCGGCTGCGGCCCTACCTTTAGAAAGGCCTAACTTTCAGGCCCTAGCCCTACCCTTTTATAAGAGAGTCGGGGCCGGGGTAGGGATTTTTAAGCGTCGGGTTTAGGGGCCTCATGGGCTGGCCCCAGCCCATTAGCATCCCTACCCAAAACAATGCAAGTATGCAACCAAATCATTTTGAGTAGTAGCAATGAGTGCGGTACCTTGGTTACACTTTATAGAACACATACCTTCTTAGTAGAGCTTTACCAAATTTTTGGAATGCAACAAACACCATTCTTGATTGATGTTTAATACATGTCTTTCTGATTAAACAATCACAAAAAGCACATCCATTTTTTTTTATGTTTAAGACCAGCGTGATTTGGTACCCTTTTTCGTAGTAACATTCCATACAAATTGTTGGCATGGAATACACCGAATCTGGCTGGAATTTATTGGCTTTCATCGAATTTTTATTGTGGGTCACATAAAACATGTATATAATAATTGACACATGATAAAGCTCGATGATCATTTTTCTATTGAGCTCTTTGTATTTCTCTATCTGTTAGTTTTGTTAAACACAGGGTCTTAAACCCTTGACTAGTCAGAGACTTTTTACTTTTGAGAGTAGAGATTAATTTTAAAAAGTGAAGGAAATATGTAGTATCTTAAAATCATACAATTGAATGTTCCATATGTCATGAATCCTATGTAGATTAAATTTAATGTTTTGCTGTTAGTAGATAGTGGTCAATATATATGAATGTACCTTTTGATGTTTTTTATTGAGACATACCTTTTGGTGTTGATATCATCTATAAGGAACACGGTGTCACTGTGCTGTGTTTTTTTCAGTTCTCTGCTGCCACTAAATTCCTTGGGGATCTTTTACTACATGCATATCATAACATAAATGAAAACTGTTGCATCTAAACCTAGTTGATAGAAAGCATCATTTAACTAACAGCCATCATTGTTAATTTTCCAGTGAATATTTTAGTGATCCACTTGGATTCCCATGTCTCTGTCTTCACTTTGAGGAGCCTTTATGCTCCGTTCCTGACCCCATTTTGATGGGAAATATTAATGGCTTTATAACATAAGTAGATCAGATTCATGCCCAAAGCCTAGTAGTATTTATACTTTTAGAACTTTCCCGCATTCTGGCTTTAAAAGTGATGTTTGATAAACAATGGTTGTTTGAACACCCATCATACTAGCCGACAACCTCTTTAAAATTTTCTTTACATTGTATAGATTTATTTCTATTTGGTTGTGGCTTTATTGAATCTATAAGCTAAAATGGGAAAGTACGGTCTAAGATCCCCATTTGAGCATAGTTTTTGTTAGTCACTTTGGCTGTTTTTTTTTATACCTTGAACCCCCTCACCTTTTGAAGTATTTTGAAAACCCCTTCCGCTAGCAGTCAAAAAACTTGTGCACCTAGGATGAAAATCTCATTTCAAGAAAAGAAAATACATAGGATCCATTTTAACTGAGCACAAGACGTCTTAACCAAAAATAGTGCTTTTTCGATGAAAAATACATTTTAATAAAAAAAGTAGATCATAGCATAAAACTGTAACATTTCATCGAAGTATTTTCGTCTGAAAATAACTAAAAGAGGTGCCTTGAAATGTTTGGGATGGCCAGGGGTCTACATTGTATGAAATAAACTAATAAAGTCAAAGGGAATACTGGAAAGTCACAGTTAAATGAGGGGACGAAAACATAGTTCTCCATTGTCAATGGCAAATTTGAAATATTAAATGCACAAGGTAATGTTTATTTCATACCTATCTGTAGATGAAATATTAAATACCAGCAGTTGGTAGACTTTTCTCAGTGTGGACATTTTTTCTATCAAGTACTGATAAATGGTCCTTATAGTTGAAGTACTAAGTCCTGTTAGTGCGAGTCATACAATTTTGGATAGTTATCAGTTGACTTTTCAGTTTAGGCATTGGTTATTCTGCATAATGTACCATTCTTTATTACTATCCATCTTGGATTTTTCGTTACAGGGTTTTGGTTAAACTTGGTTACAAGTAATAGACACATCACAACCTGATTTGAATGAAAATATAGCCAATTCATTTCTGTGAATGTGAACTTCTTTCCCTTTGAATTACAATTTCACTCGTTTTTTTTTTTGGAAAAAATGAGTAGGGGTGAGCATGTATGTAGAATATCATGAAGACTTGTGAGTGTGAATGTTCCATTTGTTAATCTTGTCTGAAGGGATAAAGCTTGCTTACAACTAGCATCTCTCTTGCCTATGAAGCAAATTTACGCATTATTTGCTGAGATGTTGCTATATTCATCATTCTAGAATTTCAATTACGATATAGTTTAGTGAGTTCAATTCACTGGAGAATGAGTGGTATGTTTCATATTTGTGAGCCCATTCGGATTATCTGTGTGATTGAAATGATTGAAATGCCATTGTTAGCATCTCTCTCTCTCTCTCTCTCTCTCTCTCTCTCTATATATATATATATATATATATATATTATAGTTTGGTGTTGAATGTTAATAAATATAGAAAACTTATCGTCGTCCCATCTATCATCTAGATAATTTCACCATGGTGAATAGGGGAGGATATTAGTAAATGTTCATTTCGGATTATAGCAAGCTGCTGTCTTGTTCATAATTTTGTCGATCAAGTTGAACCTAAATAGAGAGTGCTAATGTAAAATCTCCAGCAAGTCATACAAATTTGTTGCTTCTTCCGTGGCTGATTCCATTTCTTTCTGGAAAAGGCTAAGAGAACTACAGTTTGCAGCTTTTGTTACCCAGTCACTTGGCTTCATTAATGTTTTAACGGATAGTAATGTCTGTCTTAATTCATTTGGCTGGAGAAGCTCATTTCACTATTTTTTGTGAAATTACCATGGTAGGCATTCATAACAAAAACCAAAGCAGATTCTCTCTTTATAAAGATTCTGTCATTATTAATTAGAAGTACATCGTAAACCTTATTAACATACAATGTTCAATTAACTCAATTCATCCACAATCTTTATCGTTGCTTCTGAATCATGCACTTAGTGTTTGAGCTTTGAAATGTAATTATGTATATCCTTTTTCCTACTAACTTTTCCTGTCATATAATGTTTGACAGTATATGCACATTAAGGTAAAACTTTGTGGGAAACCATGAAGATAATCATAGCATAAGAAGGCGAAGGTGATGCGACTTGAGACAAGTTTGAAGGTTAATCTGAAGATGTCGAAGAACTGCACGGGTTTCTTACCATCAAAGGTACAATATCTTCCAACAATCCTTGTGAGCCCTGCGCTTCTTTGAAGAGTACATTATGTTGCATTCTATCTTCTGTGATAGTTGGATTTATAGTTAGTGAATCATTCGGATGCCCTACTTGTTGATCATCCGTAACAACGATTCTCACCTGCTTGCTTTCTCTAGGGCTCTCTGAGCCCTCGGAGCTCATGCATTGGAATTTAGGTTTCTTTGACCAATGAGTGTCAGTAACTATGGGTGAAAAACTTGTGGTTGTGTTTGCTTGGGATATGTGTGATGGAGATGGGAGTCCTTCGTAGGTGACGGTGAGGGTTTCTGGGTCTTCCCGTGATCTTTCCACTTGCTTCTTGGCATTGCACAGAGTATAGGTGCACCTACAATAACTCCTGTTTTGCCATACAAGAGAAGAAACAAAAAACTTTTAGATATGTGATACTGTCGGTGGTTGTTACTACTACCACAGTAGGAGCTACATTCAGTTACAACTATTTAGGTGTATGTTAGAATTAGGGACAGGAAGGAATACTTTATTGATTATTGATTGATTGAATAAACTGAGTACAATATGTCTCTTATATATAGGAGAGAGGGGAAGACTAAACTAATACATTATTCGATATGGGACTAAACTAGTCTCTCTCATAATATGATATCTAATATAAAATCTAACACCCCCTCTCAAACTCAAATTGGTTCAAACAACATGAGTTTGGAATATTGACGATGTTCATGTGGCAGGGACAACAAACTGCGATGCAAGAACGACACTCAAGTAGATAGTGCAGGAAAGGCTTTCGATGGCGCATGTGTTGGGATCTCACCCCAGACATGAGAATAGCAGTAGTGGTAGTAGAAGGAAGTAGTGGTGTCACACTGTTAGGATCTCCATATCCTGAACTTTGGCAGGATTTCCATATCCCAAACTGTTGGGATCTCATCTCGAACTGAGAAGTAGTAGTAGTAGTAGTGGTGGCGCACTGTTGGGATCTCCATATCCTGAACTATGACAGGATCTCCATATCCCGAACTATTGGGATCTCACCCCGAACTGAGAAGTAGTAGTAGTAGAGGAAAGAAGTAGTGTGTTATTGCTGTTGAAGAGGAGTTGAAGAGGGAGTTGTGACAGCCGTCGAAAGTAGTGGGGGATGTTGGAAACTACCCCTCTCAAACTCATGATAGATTAATCAATGTGAGGTTGTAGTGGTATCTGGATGCGGAAGCGGGACTGTAGAAGTTGAAGAACCTGCAAGAAAGATTTTTTTTTAACAAACCAGAAAAGGACAAAATCAGAAGAAAAAAAGAAAATATGGGTTTTGGTTAGTGGGTCGGGTCGAGTAAACTAGTTATTTGGATTCGGGTATTTGGAAAATAAGGTTATTTGGATATAGGGTTAGGGTTTTGTATAATGGGTTCGGGTTTAGAGTTTGAGTTGAAAGAGGTGAGGGTTTGGAGTGGGTCGGGTTTGGTATATTGGGGTAGGGTTTCGGGTTTGGATCCAAAGCAAAGAAACAAAGTAGAAGTAGGGTTAGGGTTTGAAATGAGTGGGAGAGTGGCGGCAGGTTGGGAGGGCGAGGCGGGTGGGGGTGGGGGGTTGGAGTGTAGGTGGTTATGGCGGCGACATATTGAGAATGAGGAGCAGTAGGTGGGTACCTTGGAGTTGGATTCTGGTGGATTTGAGAGGATGAGCTCATCTTGTTGGCGATGATGAGCATGGTGGTAGCGGGAGTAGTCGGAATCTGGAGTTCTACGGCGAGGGAGGACGGCAAAGTTGGGCTTCAGAGGATTTCGATGGGGATCTGGGTGTTGTTTGAGTGGGGAAGATGCAGATGGGGAGTTGTTGTCGAGGTTGGGAGTTGGACTTCGGGATCTGAACGGCGTCGACGTCGGGATGGTGTTGATTTTGCGGTCGATCAGGATTGGGTTGAAGTCGGAGTTGGAGTAGATGGGTTCTGTTGATGGGTGATGTTTGCGGTGGAGTGCGACGGCGACAGCGGCACTGGCGGTAGAAGTTGGATTCCGACGAACGGGTTGACGTCGGCGAGGATGGAGAGTGGTTGTAGTCGTCAGAGGTGAGGGATTGTTGTTAAAGAAGGAGGTTGTCGCCGGTGTTGTTTGTTGCCGGAGTTGTTAGTGTAGCCGCTTGTTGTGGCGGCTACAATTTGTGTTTGAGAAGGGGTTGAAGATATTAGGGTTTTGATTGGGGAGATTTTGGGAATGATCGAAAGAGGGATATTGATGAGGACATCGGTTCAAGACGATTCGGGCGTTTCTATCAGTGCAGGCATCGTCCAGGACAGCTGCTTATTTAGTTTAGGATTTTATTTTAGTACCATATTTGTTTTTGGCAATTATAGCCATATGTAATCTTTTTTATATTTTTTAGATTTTGAGAATATTTTGAGATTTGTATCTTGATTTGTTTTGAGCCTATATAAAGGCCCAGAGATTAATGAGAAAGATACGCCACTCTTGATTAAAAATTATTGTGTTGAGTTTTGCTCTTCCCGTCTCTTTTTGTGTGATACAATTGAGATTCAATTATTAGGGTTTGTGATAAATCCTAATACAATTTTAGGGTTAGTAATTAACTCTAAAATCCAGCCCAAATTAAAAATCTCCCAAATAAATTTACCCAAACCCTAATCCCCAAATCCAAAACCCTTCTCTTTCCCGTTGGCCTCTTCCTCCTACCCCGACCCCAACCTAAACCCATTAGCCGCCGCCTCCTTCTTCCCTTAAATCCCGACCCCATCCCAAAACCCTAGCCTCGACGTCGTCACCCCCGTCGACGCCCCACTCCCGTCGACCATCCCCTTCACCGCTACCCCTAATCGCGTCGCCCTACACCATCGTCATCTTCTCCTTATCCCATCGCCGACCTCCTACCTCCGACGACCCGCACACCCCCATCGTCAACCACCTTGTCGCTGTCTCCCGATGACTTCAGAACCGCTATCGACGTCGCCAGCCAGTCACTCATCGACTAGTGCACCACTCCTCGCTGGTCCCGCCATGTGCTGTCTTCCACCCATCGTCGAACAAAGTCAGATTCGCTCTTTCTGTGTTGCCGACTGCTGTGCTCGTCGCTGCTGCCATCCAAGATCTACACTGATTTCTTCGAATCCACAATATACTCTTTCCAATTTGTAAATATTTGTGTTATACTGCTTTATCAATTATCATCTCTATTATATTATCTGATTTGCCTGTCAGCCATAAAAACAATTGAGATTGAGTGTTCCACTTGCTTGATTAGAGTACGAATCAATATTGATTATAGTGATGGAAGTATTGGGGTGTTCTGTTTCTTTTGTTGAAGTGGACGTACGTTGATGGAAGTAGATGGGTAGACTGTGGTGTTCTGTTTCTTTTGATGAGGTGGACGAACAGTGATAGAAGTAGAGGGATAGACTGTGGGGTTCTGATTATTTTCTTGAGCCAATAACTCAGTACACTGCCAGTCACACCCCATCACGTCTACGGCAGTAGTACTCTTGCCCTTAATTTTAGCTTCCACGTCATTGCCGTTCTCCTCAGTCCTCTTGCCCTTACTTTTCGCTTCCACGTCACGTCCCTTCTCCTCTGACCTTCCGCTCACCAGCGATTTTGAAAAAATCTGAGAATACACATGGACCTTTGGATTAAGCGCATCTAACGGTTGGAGGCCATCTTCTTCCTCCCACCTGCCATGAGGATTGTCAAAAACAGTCACCAAACCAACATTCGCGCTCGCCATGGCTTTCTCTTCCACCTCTACTGACGCACTACGAGGCACGAACCTCTTCACCTCTCCTGTGATCTGAACCATATAAGAATGGCCTTTATAGGCAGTAAGAATGGAAGAAGGGATATGCAAACCCGGTAAAAAACTCACCCTAATTCGAGCAAGGTCGAATTTGTTAAGGAATCATGGCCTGGTCCATCTCTTCGACCCACCCAAACGACTGTACTAACAACTGAAACCCCTCCTTATTCCAACATTCTGAGGGGAGATTGGAGATTAACAACCACCTCGACTCGAGCTTGTTTCTCCTAAACTCTCCGAAGTCTAAACTCCAACGTGAAAACACCACTGTGAACCCCTCACCGGAAAATGATTTTTTGGAGAGAACCATTTGCACTCTTGCTTCTGTCGAACACGGAATGATAAACGCATCTTCTCTAAGCCGTTTGATGGTCCAATCTCAATCGTAGGTCTTCGGCCACCTAGAGAGGAACTCCTTGTTGATGATGCCTTCGTTTGGATTACTGAACGCAATCGACGCAATGATACTAAAGCGCAGTCGGTTCCCCAACTCCTCCATCTGCACCGTGGGCGCAATAACAACTCTGTCAACAATGGATGCAGTAAGACCCCTAACTCCTTCCTTTAGCTCTGACACCTTTGACGCCCTTTCCGCCCAAGCATTCGTTCTTCGAGCGACAACTTCAATCAGCGGCTGTGCAGCTGAAACTTTCTCTGGTCCAATACCACTGCCCATGGAAACATCGTCTTCACTCAGAGAATTCCGACGTCTGCATTCCGATGAAACGTGGCCCCTTCTTTTGCACAAGAAACATTTCGTCGCCTCTTTGCAGTCGTTCTTCCAGTGTCCCTATTTACCACAGTTATAGCACAACGGTTCTAGCGCTCCACTCTCCAACCCGTCTAAAGGTGGAGTCATGTTTCGGCCCCTTGAGTTTTGGACTTAGGACTCTCGTTTGGGTTTTCCACCCTTCATTCTCGACAAATACCAGTTTGCCCCTCACTTTGGGATCGGAGGTGGGATGGTGGCAGGGCAATCCAACTCGGAGTCTTCAACGATCCCTGGAGACTTTCCAAGGAGACCAAACTCAGTTGAAGGGCGGGAAATTCCACTAGAAATGGTAACAGTACGGTGTTCTCGACTTGCCGACCCAGCTCTAGCTTGGACCTTGACAGACTGATCCGAAGTGAGCATCTTGGATGACTGTCTTTCTGTGGTGGAAACCTCGTTGTGAAAGCGCAAGGGTCCTGGAAGATGCTTAGGTGGTAGGCCAACCACCCAAGGATTCTCAACTTTCTTCGAAACTCTTCTCGGTGATCTCATCGGAAGAAGGGATGGTAGTAGGATGACAGAGGACCCGAAGAGAGAAATGAAATGAAATGGAAGATTAAAAGGTGGAGAGTGAACTTGAGAAGGTGTGAAATAAGAAGGTGGTTAAGCAAAGAAGAGATGAGGACGAAAGGGAGCTGAAAGTGAGATGGCGGTAGGGCTTAAGAGGAGGTGGAGAGGGAGGTTGTGGAGAGATAGGCGTAGGTTGGAGTTGAGGTTTTTGGAAGGGGAGAGAGAAGCTCCAGGAATTCAGGAGAGGGCTTCATTTTTTTGGATCCTAATTATTGGTTGTTGGTTGAACAGACCTGCACCTATCTTTACTCTTTTATTATTTATCCACCATACTATGTCTCTAGGGATTTTATCATTTGCTTTTTCTAGATATATAAACATCATATGTAGATCTTTTTATTCTCTCTATATTTTTTCATAAGTGATAAGTCTCATCAGTACATAAATTGCTTCCATTGTTAACCTCCCAGGCATAAATCTAAACTGATTATCAGACACTGTAGTATCTAGTCCCAGTCTATGTTCGATCACTCTCTCCCAAATTTTCATCGTATGGCTCATTAATTTAAATCCCTCGATAGTCGGAGCAACTTTGTTTATCTCCTTTATTTTTATATATAGGTACTAAAATACTCTTTCTCCATTCGTCGGGCATGTTCTTAGTCCTCAAAATTCTATTAAATAATCTTGTTAGCCAACTCACTCCTACATCCCCAAGACACTTCCAAACTTCAATGGGTTACCATCAAGTCCTAAAGCTTTTCCTATTTTCATCCTTCCTAGAGCATTTCGAACCTTCGCGGTCCTAATTCTATGGAAAAACATATGCTCTCGACTCTCCCTCGAGTCCTTTATATTTAAGTTGCCACAACGTTTTTATTTAATAACTTCTCAAAGTAATTTCGTCATCTTTCCTTAATTTCCTCATCTTTTACTAAGACTTTTGAATCATCGCTCTTAATACACCTAATTGTATCTAGATCTTTTGTTTTCCTATCCTTTTGTTTAGCAAGCTTATAAATGTTATTTTCTCCTTCTTTTGTTACTAATTTTGTGTATAAATCATCATAAGCTTTTTCTTTTGAATCTCTTACCGCATTCTTAACTTCTTTTCTGAAGGTCTTATATTTCTCCAAATCCTCTTCATTTCTATTCTTTTGTCATATTTTGAAGGTTGATTTTTTTTCTCTCACAATATTTTGGACTTCTTCTTGCCACCACCATGTTTCTTTAGTTAGCAACCCTCTACCTTTTGATTCTCTTAGTAGCTTCTTTGAAATTTCTCTTATGTACGTAGCCATTTTAGTCCACATCATATTTGTCTTCCCTTTCCAATTTCATGATGCTCCTTTAAGGACTTTATCGCTAAAAACCTCTAGTTTCTCTCCCTTCATGTTCCCCCACCTAATTCTTAAATTCCTAGTCTCCTTCACATGTGTTCCAATCTTAACATTCAACATCATTAATCTATGTTGTGAGGTTAAACACTCTTCCGGTATAACTTTACAATACATGTCAAGCAATCTATCTTTCTAGTGATGAAAAAATCAATCTAGCTCTTATTTGCCCCCACTTTTAAAGGTTACCAAATGTTCCTCCCTCTTCCTAAAATAAGTATTTGCTAGTATAAGATCATACGAAGCTGCAAAATCTAATAGAGCCTCTCCACCATCGTTTTTATTTCCAAATCCATGTCCTACATGCACCATCTCATATCCCATGTTACCTTCTCCTACATATCCATTGAAATTTCCTCCTATAAATATTTCTCACCTATGGGTACTCCTTGAATTATCTCATCCGTATCTTCCCAAATTTTATTTTTAGCTTGTGCATATTATCCTACTTGGGGTGCATATGCACTAATGATATTATTTATGTTTTTCCCTAATAAAAGCTTAATTTGTATTATTCTAACCCTTTTCCTATTAACACCTATTACATCTCCCTTGAATTTCTTATCTACTAAAATTCCTACTCCATTTATATTTCTAATTTTACCTGTATAATATAATTTAAACCCATCTATCTCTTTAGCTTTCTCCCTTACACACTTTGTTTCTTGTAAACAAGCTATATTAATATTCAGTCTAATCATGGTATCTATTAGTTCTATGCATTTTTCTTTAATGTTCCTATATTACAAGTCATTAATCTAAGCCTATTTTTCTGGACTAGCTTCTTTCCCCGCACACGTCCAGATTGGTACAGGAACCCTCATCATTTTTTCATCGCACCCGGGTGCCGGTGCGACGCCCTTGCACATTTTTCGAAGCACTCGGAGGCAGGCACAACGCATCGCTTCCAGAGAATGCACTAGCATTTGCGTGTATATTATTAGGATTCATGTTCATAAGATTTGACAAAGTTTTGTGCTGGCTGTCAACTGTCTAACGCAACCCTCCTCCTTACCCGATTTATGGCCGGATTCCTGGCTTGGGACAGACAGTGACGGAATTATATATATATATATATATATATATATATATAAGAGAAATGTTCCATTGAAAACAGGTCTAATTTTCACGGGTTGGAAAATACCAATCTGAGCTGTTGGATCGCTCATGATCGTGATCAGCGGCTCAGATCGAGCTCCCCATAACCCACTTCAATTGATCAACGGAGGGTTATTTTGGGAATTTCGTCCCAAATAACTCTGCGCTGAACAGATTCTAAAAAAATTGATATAACCTAAGCCGTTGTTCCCAGGTTATATTTATTTTTTCAGAGCGAATCAGGCGAAGAGTTATTTGGGACGAATTTCCCAAAATAACCCTCCGCCACTTAAGTGATATTGGGTGATGGGCGGAGGCGATCTGAGCCGCTGATCACGATCAAAAGTGATCCAACGGCTTAGATTGGTGTTTTCCAACTCGTGAAAACAAGCCCGTTTTTAATGGAGCATTTCCCGATATATAATAAACAAGTAGCATGAATATGTTCTTATAATTTCTATAAAACCATAATTAAAATGTGTGCATAAATAATATTTATTCATATTTGGTATGAATGATTCACACATTCTAACAATTTTTGTTGTAGCAAGACAATTGGTATATTTAAGTGACGTTTCAAACATGTCTTCTCGTTGTAGCCATTTTCTTTGAGCTTGTAGGAGAGCAGCATGAAGACTGCAGACAATTTCTAGCAGTAGGTGTTGGATTGGAGTAGGAAAGGACCAATTCAATTCATTTAAGCTTTACTTCGGTTAGGACATTCGATCGGTCGAAGTATGGAGTTTGATTTATCAAAGTGTTAGTATAACCAAGGAGAGTTGGGGGATAATTCTTGGTAGATTAGATTTGGGTGTGGCCACAAATCTGTTAGAGATGTCACCAATATATTTGGATGGGCTTAGTTTTTTGTACTAGGATTTAAGCCCTGGATTTTTAATATTCTGGCTTGTACTTTGGTTATATGTTTTATTAATTTTTTATTTAGGAAACACGAGGGGAATTTTACCCATGGGTTTAATTAAAAGAAATATATATGTGGGTGCCCTTGATGTTTTTTTATCAAGGTTCAACTACAAACTTTGGCAAAAACAATCCTGTCATATGTTTGTTGAGTGCTTTGCTTGTAACTGCATTATACTTTTCGGTCATGTTTAGATTTGTTTTGAGTATCTGATTATTGATTAGAGTTTGGATCATTTAATCTGCTTAACTGATGATTATCTTATTCAATGCCGCGATCATGGTGTAGTTTAAGGACCGGCACATATTAAGGCAGAGGCAACAAGGTTCAGTTGATGGATACTACAGAGGAGCAAAAGTTGATACAATAACTATGAGCTTAGTACATAGAAGTAACATTACAACATAATATGCTCTTCTATTGTGACACTTAATAATAAAAATAATTCATTGACCCATAGCAAAATACATTGACTTCTCGCAAAGGAAACTACAATGTCACTACTTTTAGAAACATGAAATTTTTAAAGAAAAAACATTTAAGGAAATCACTCATCCATCCCCCTCTCTCTGCTTTTCTTGATCTGACTGACTAGGCCTTTAAACAAACCCTATTGGAAGTTTGTCATCATCTGGTCTGTTTATATACCCCCATTTACGCTTCTTCCTGAAAAGCGTGCACAAATGTACAAGAATTCAATATAGAAGTGACAGACAAGTACTTGGTTAACTCTGCAAGTATCAGATCAGGATCTATCTAGCCGTAAGAAAAAATAATTCTGACCTTTGATTGTTTTGCTTAACCTGTTGCCTAGCATTCTGCTTCTCCTTGCTTGTTTTAACAATTGCCTTTTTCGGTGCCTGGTTTTCTTCAACATCTGGCGAAAACTCCGGTTTTGACTCGCCTTTTGACGGTGGCTCCTCCTCGGCCAACTGTATCTTGTGAGCCACCGAGTGAGGATTGGATGGCGATTGAGACCCAGAGGTTGGATTTGGAGAAGTTGAATATGTAGAAGACATTATTTTGTGGCTTGAGGCCGAGTCCGCGGAAGACGCAAATTAGGTTTAGTGAAGAAGGGAAAAAGGGAGGGTGGGGGGGGGGGGGGGGGGGGGGTTCTTTGCTTTTCATCTTTGGTTGATATGGGTATATAAAGGAGTGTTTCAATATCTGCTTAATTTGGGCTAAATGTAATGCATGAAGCAATTATAGCCCACATGAACAAGGGGGATGCTTTGGATGATTTGGGCTTGTCACAAGTACATGGTTTTAAATCTCGGATTTCGGACTCGTCTCGGTAAGGGGTGTATCGTCTCGGATCGGATATATCGGCGGAGATCTCGGAAAAATGTGATCATATGATCCGTTCATATTCTATACTCAATAAATATTTTTTTTCTTCTAAATAAGATATTATGTGTCCTACATGTCATTTATCATATAAAATATTGTATAATGTAACTAATGACATGAATCAGTTACAGTAAATCTTCACATAATTTAACAATAATATAGAATACAATGTAATATAAGTATATAATTAAATTGAATTTGCATTCACTAGAAAAAATATATTTAGTTAATAAACTTACTTGACTTTGCATATATACAAACAATAGCGATACGAAATCCTCACATTATTTTAGCTTAAGGTCCTATATTGAAAGACATATATGCAAAAAATAAAATATTTTTTTTAAAATTATTCACAATAACATGTGTCTATTTCGGTTGATGTTTCACCAATTCCGGCAATATTTTGGCCGATATTTCGGTAATTTCGGCTGAAATCTACACATTTCGGTCCAAAATGATGTAGAGTATAAAATATGTGATTTCGTATCGGTAAGCTAGCCGAAACGAAATTTCAGCCGTATCGGAGGAAATTTAAAACAGTGCACAAGTACATGTTAGGATAGTTTTTAATCAGGGAATGAACCTGTAGAACTTCACAAGGAAATAATTAATGGTTGTTTTGAGGCCAAGTGAACTGGACTGTAAGATTATTTTCTCTTGGTTGGCATTTCCTTTTACTGTTACTGGTTTATTTCCCCGACATCAGGCAAATTACCCATTCAAGCCAGATACCCTATTTTGACTAATATGCTTGTAAATGTGAATATATATAATTGGTTGTTATTAGGGGTTGATTTGATTAATTGCCAAAAGAGATGAGTAGACTTTATGATTTTTCTAAATAACTCATTAGCCTATTATGGCACTATTCTAATTCATAAAACAATTGTTTGTTTAACTATGTGGTAAACATATTATACAACTCCATTACTTGTAATTAATAGAAACAATTTGCTTCTGAAACAGCTGTCAGTGCTTCTGGCGTGGACTGAAACAAGACAATTAAATTTATTAAATTTCTTCAGTGTGAAACAAATGCATGAGGAAGAAGCAAATATAATTAATGATTGAAATGAAGAAGATAAAAATTTTAGACTTAATATATCATTATTCTGGAATTCACATGTTTCTTTCTTTATCCAAGAATCTGATGAGTTTCCCTCTTTGGTCTAAATTTCTTTCCAGATTTCAAATTGATATAAATCTACAAACAAGATTTGCTTGAGTTGGGCATCTGAGTATTTTGATGAACAATGCCTTTTTTTGCACAACTAGATCCTATTGGTTTTGTTTTCATTGCTGAAATCATTCCTTTTAGCTTAAGTTTGTGCCCTGAGTGTTAAAAAAAATGGCATTGGCAATTTATTATTGGGTACGCCAACTACATGAAAAGTCATTAAGGATTGATAGGAAATGAAATTTGTAGAAAAAGAAAACTATAAATGAAATATTTTTCTTAAGAATAGCCCTGTATAACTATAATGGAATATCATCATGCTAACAGTTTCTTCTCAATGAAGATAGAAAATTAATTTCCTGTAAATTAATTTTGAGCGAAACATGGGACATGATTTGGATATTCAGGTTTATCAGATTAGAGATAAATTTGGTATGTGCTATATTTTGCAAATGAATTATGACTAACCTTTCATTTCAAAAGTATTGGTTCACTGGATTTGGATCTTAATGTTCATTATCTGCAACTTCCATGAAATTAGACATTCATGGATGAGCATCTATAGAGGCAAGAAGTACATTTGAGTTCTGAAAAATATATTAATATAGGAAGTGAACCAATTTTGAGCAAGATACATGAGTGATGTTTTGGATGTTCAGGTTTATCAGACGAGGGACAGACTTGCAATATGTTATGTTCAAGGAAATGAAATGGATTATTCAAAAATATTCGTTCACTGGATTTGGATTGGAATGTTCACTGACTCAATTTTGGTCAGATTAGACCCTCAATTTTCAACAGTGTATATACAATGTAGCTACTTGCACTGATGTACGGTGAATATATGAATCATTAATGGGTTTGGGGAAGACATATGTTTCTAGTGATTTAGGCTTGTATGCTTTTAGTGTTGGATTTGGTTTAAGGATTTTAGAATTTGGAAGGAGAAGGTGAACACAGCAACAGACCTGAGAATCAAAGGAGTAAGGCGGGGCACAACACAGATTTAAGGTTAGAAGTACAATTTTTTGACTAAATTATACAGATTTTTAAATAGGACAGATGCTATAGTTTATATCAACAAAGTTTAGAGCTTGCGGAATTAAGTCAAGGCCTAGGATATTGACTGAGGCCTCGACCTTCGAGTCATTCAGTTGGAAGGGACTCCATGCTCTTTTTTCCCTAACATTTATTAGGGTAAATATCACTCTAAACACAAAACTCGAACCATATAAACAAAGTTTAAGTTTGATATAAATATTACAATGTGTTTTTTTTTACAAAGACAATATTTAGATAGACTGAAAATATTAGCCATGGTCCTCACTCTTGACAACTTGGACACAAGGTGTGTTGGTTATCATATACGTGACATGACTACTAGTCATGCAATTTAGTAAAACATCTGATAGTTTTTCATTCAGCAATATATTCAGATACCTTAAACTGTATATATATATGTATATATATATATATATATGTATATATATATATATATGCTCGGTTGAAAACTGGTTTGTTTTCAACCGGGTTGGAAAACAGCAATCTTGGCCCTCCGATCTGTCACGGGATGACTTCTTTTCCTCTAGTCAGGCCGTGTGCCACCTAACTTACTCCTATCAAGGGCTAAGTCAGGCAAACTGAAGGTTAAGAAGGCAGAGGACTGAAGAGAAGTGAGCAAAGTAAGATGGAAGAGAATTTATTCTTCAAAGAGAACTTTACAAGAATGGCTTGGATTGCTTTTTCTTGGATGAGTGGAGCAAATGAGGCTCCTCCCTATTTATAGTGCTAGCATGATCTTTCTCCTCCTCAATGGAAGGTTCTAGAATACAAAAGTCCTACTATGTACAAGAGTTCTCTATAGAGTTCTACAATACTCTATAACTAGGTACACTCTTCCAAAAGGTTCTAGTTTGCTCTAGAACGTGCCACCTTGTCCTAGAGAACTCTAGGACGTTCTTGATCCTTCCGGGACATTCCGGAGTGTTCCGGACTCCTCTTGAACAGCCTGGGTGCTTCCGGAAACTTCTAGAATTTGTCTGTGACATCCTCTCCCACCTAAGTTCTTGATGTCCTCGTCAAGCCTTAGACTTGAATTCTTCGATTTTGTCATGGAACTGCCACAGGTCTTGTTCTTGCTCCCAACTAGACTTGCTCTCGGGTTGATCCTTCCAGCGCACATAGTACTTGGTCCAGTTAGGCGTGCCCCTCTTGTGAACAACGCGGTCGGCTAAGATCTCATCGACTTTCTTATTATATGAAACCACGTTTGCTGGTGGGGCTCGATGAGATTCGTTCCTCGTTGGGTCCTCCTCGTCCCTACTATAAGGTTTGAGAAGGCTAACATGGAAAACTGGGTGAATCTTCAGGTGCGACGGCAAAGCTACCTTGTAGGATCTCGTGCCAACTTTCTCCACTACTTGGTACGGTCCCTCATATCTTCGTTTCAAGCCTTTGTGGACTTGGCGCGTAGACTTGAACATCTTTTGGGGTAACTTCACCATCACCTCGTCACCGATAATGAATTCCCTCAGCTGTCTTTTCACATCGGCCCATTTCTTCATCCGTTTGGCCGCCTTGGTCAAGTAGCTTCAGGCAATGTCTATCTTCATTCCACCCTTTGGTAAACTTGTAGGCTGGCGGGCTTGAACCAGTGTACCCCTTTGCTAGCTCTTGAGGTGTCATCGATTGCTGTCCGGTTACTAGTTCAAAGGGACTCCTTCCCGTAGCCTCGCTCTTCTGTAGGTTATACGAAAACTGGGCCACATCGAGCAACTTAGCCCAATCCCGCTGGTTGGCACTCACATAGTGCCGAAGGTATATCTCCAACAGGTGGTTCACCCTCTCTGCCTGACCATCGGTTTGAGGATGAAAACTTGTGGAGAAGTGGAGATCCGAGCCCATCAACTTGAATAGTTCTCTTCAAAACTTACCCGTGAAGCGCGGATCTCGATCACTTATGATGGTCCGAGGAAGTCTCCAGTACTTTGCCACATGTTTGAAGAATAACCTTCCTACTTCCTCGGCCGTGTAATCTCTCGGGGCTGGGATAAAGGTGCCATACTTAGAGAATCAATCCACTACAACCGTTATGGAACCGCATTCCTCCGACAAAGGCAACGCTGAGATGATATCCATGGATGTACTTTCCCATGGAAGCTCTGGTACAGGTAGTGGTTTCAACAACCCAGCTGGCTTATCTTGTTCCACCTTGTCTTGTTGGCATATAAGACAAGTCTTCACATAAGCTTCCACATCGTCCCTTATGCTAGGCCAATAATAGGACCGCTCTATTAATGCCCGCGTACGGTGCGTGCCTGGATGTCCAGCCCACCTTGAATCATGGCATTCTTTCAAGACTTCCCTTCTCAAGTTGTCCCACTAGGGAATATAGAGACGATCACCAACTGTGAGGAGAAGTCCATCCTCCATCCAAAATTTGCGTGTCTTGCCTTCTTTAGCCATATTCACCACATTAATGGCTAAGGGGTCATGACTCAATCCCTCCTTGATACGTTTGGCAAGGTCACACTCGACTTGGGTAATGGTCACGAGCTCCGCCTTGCGACTTAATACATCGGCTACCACGTTGGTCTTACCCGGCTTATACTCCATCACATAGTTAAACTCGGCCAAGAAGTCTTTCCAACGTGCTTGTTTGGGGCTTAGCTTCTTCTGATTTTGGAAGTAGCTCGTAGCCACATTGTCGGTCTTGATTATAAACCGGCTCCCCAACAAGTAATGCCTCCATACCCGAAGACAATGGATGATAGCCGTCATCTCCTTGTCGTGCACCGGGTACCTCCATTTCGTCTCGTTTAACTTCCGACTTTCATAGGCCACTGGGTGATCTTCCTGCATGAGTACCCCTCCTATCGCAAAGTTGGATGCATCAGTGTGTACCTCGAACGGCTCTGAGTAATCTGGCAGCCTCAGAACTGGTTCCTCCGTGATGGCCTTCTTTAAATCTTCAAAGGCTAGCTCGGCAGTAGTCCGTCCATTTCCAGACAACTTTTTTCTTGAGTAGGTTGGTGAGTGGTGTGGCTCTAGTCGAGTATTCAAGAATGAACCGCCTGTAATAATTCACAAGGCCTAAAAAAGACTGTAGCTCAATCACGTTCCTGGGCGGTTCCCACTCCGCAATGACCTGCACCTTGGATTTATCCATATAAATCTTCCCACCAGCTACCTTGTGCCCTAAGAACATCACATCTTGCTGGGCAAATGAGCACTTCTCTGGCTTGACATAGAGTTCGTTCTCCCTTAGTACTTGGAAGACTTGTCGTAGGTGCTTAACATGTTCTTCCAACGTGTCCGAATATACCACAATGTCATCCAGGTACATCACCACGAACTTGTCCAAGAACGGATGGAAGATATTGTTCATGACAGTGCAGAATGTCGTAGGTGCATTTGATAGACCAAAGGGCATCACCAAGAACTCAAACGAACCATACCTTGCCACACAATTCGTTTTAGCTTCATCCCCTTCAGCTATGTGTACCTGCCAATAGCCCGACCTCAAATCCAACTTTGAAAACCAACTCGCCTTACCAAGTCGGTCGAAGAGATTGGCAACCAACAGTATAGGATACTTGTTCTTCACCGTAATTTTGTTGAGTGCCCGGTAGTCTATACACATCCGTAGACTTCCATCATGCTTCTTTTGGAATAACACCAGGGCACCATAGGGAGCTTTGGAGGGCCTAATAAGTCCAGCATCGAGCAACTCCTTTAACTGCTTCCTCAATTCTTTCAACTCGGGCGGAGCCATCCGGTAAGGTCCCATGGCTGGGGGTCTTGTACCCGGTTCAAGCTCTATCACGTGATCCACTTCCCGTCTCGGAGGTAACTTCTTCGGCAACTCCGGTGGCATCACATCTTTGAACTCTACCAACACTTCACTCCGGTCGACACACTCGCCTCTGTTGGAACATCTGCCTCCTTCAAGACAGCTAAATAAGTAGTTTCCCCCTTCTTGAGACCCCTTTTGAGTTGCATGGCAGATAACGTTGTTGACTCCTTCTCTCTCACCAAAGGTACTATGTGGATAGTAGATTCCTTTGTAATATGCATGGTTGAGTCTTTCTCAAATGATAAGGGACGTACCTTTTCCATAAACTCCATGCCCAAAACCATGCGGTGATCATCCATAGGTACAACCGTCAAGTCAATAGTGCCTTCCCATTCTCCAAGCTGGATAGGTACTCCACGAGCTACTCCAAGGATAGGTTGAGATGATGAATTAACGACCTTCGCCCAACCCAACTCCTTAGCGTACTTGATTCCCAATTTAGCAGCCTCTTCTTCAGCAATGAAGTTATGAGATGCACCTGTATCCACTTATGCCTTTGTGGATCCTCCATTCACCTTGGCCTCCACGAACATGAGACCACCGACCTTGGTCTCGTTTTCCTTGGACACCTTCACCGTCTCGTCTTTGGCCTTAAGAAAGTTAAGGAGATGCATGGAACTAACGTGCGTTTCCTCTTCTGCTTGACAAGCCATAGCATTAAGGGCCTTCCGTTTCGGGCAGTCTCGAATATAGTGCGGCCCGCTACACAAGTAACATTCCGGCTCCTTCTTGCTTCCTCCCTCATTGAGCTTGTTCCTTTTGAACGGCTTGTCATACTTCTTATCTTGTTTCACAAACTTGTGGGGCTTGTCTCCCACACTCTTCTTCTTGTTGCCGCCGAAGTCTTTCTTGAACTCCACAAGGTCCTCTGCCACGACTATAGCTTCGTCTACGTCTTGGACGTTCCTCCTCTTGAGTTCTAAGTTGGCCCAAGATTGTAGTCCGTCTAAGAAGTAGAAAAGCTTATCTTCCTTCTTCAGATCCGGTAACTCTAGCATTAAGAATGTGAATTCGGCAACGTACTCCTTCATACTCCCGGTATGCCTCAGCCCACGTAGCCTTTTCATAGCTGCATCTTTGGCATTTTGGGGGCAAAATTGCCTCTTGAATTGTTGTTTGAACTCGTCCCAAGTATCCACTATGTATAGCTCCTTGGCTATGTCACCATGCTTCCTTCACCATAATGCTGTATTTTCTTTCAAGTAAAGGACGGTTGTATTCACTTTGGATTGATCGTCCTTAATTCCTACAGCATTGAAGTAGCATTCTAGGGACCAAAAGAATTCATCGAGTTCTTGGGATCACGCTTACCCCCATACTTCAAGGGTTCCGGCGCCTTAGTGCGTAGCATCTCCCTTGCAACAGTCCCACCTGCTATTGCTGCCTTGCACAACTTCACCTCCTCTCCTTGGGTGTTGAACGCCTCTTCAAGCTGCGCTATCTCCGCCTTGAACTCGGCCCTTAGGGTGTTGAGGACACCAAGGATCTCCTCCTGTAGGCCACCAACATCCTCTTTGACACCGTCCACGGTGTCGTCCATGGTATCCATCCTTTCAATGGACTCCCCTATGGAAGTCTCCACCTTAGCCAATCTTAAATCGAAGCTGGCCAAAACATCCATCGACTGCTCCCTCGCATTCTTGTTCTTGTTCTTCTTGGTGTTTGTCTCCGCTCTTCCCCTATCACCAACTACCTTCACGTTGGTGGTGACATCGCTCACGTTTCCCTCGCGTCCAGCCATAATCTCTGCCAAACGAAACCTTGGCTCTGATACCACGTGTCATGGGATGACTTCTTTTTCTCTAGTCAGGCTGTGTGCCACCTAGCTTACTTCTTAGATCGAGGGCTAAGTCAGGCAAACTGAAGGTTAAGAAGGCAGAGGATTGAAGAGAAGTGAGCAAAGTAAGATGGAAGAGAATTTATTCTTCAAAGAGAACTTTACAAGAGTGGCTTGGATTGCTTTTTCTTGGATGAGTGGAGCAAATGAGGCTCCTCCCTATTTATAGTGCTAGCATGATCTTTCTCCTCCTCAAGAAAGGTTCTAGAATACAAGAGTCCTACTATGTACAAGAGTTCTCTAGAGAGTTCTACAATACTCTATAACTAGGTACACTCTTCCAAAAGGTTCTACTTTGCTCTAGAAAGTGCCACCTTGTCCTAGAAAACTCTAGGACGTTCTTGATCCTTCCGGGGCATTCCGGAGTGTTCCGGACTCCTCTTGAACAGCCTGGGTGCTTCCGGAAACTTCTAGAATTTGTCCGTGACAGATCGCTCCAGATCGTGATGAGCGGATCAGATCAGCTCCGCTTTGATCGGCTTGGTTTGTTAGTTTTAGCAGAGGGGTATTTTTGGTACTTCACGCCAAAAAATGCTTTGGCTTTTCGGCGTGAAGTTTTTTATGTCGAAAAAATCACTTAGGCCGTTGTTTCAATAACGGCCTAGGTTGTTAAAAAAAAAAAATCAACCTTGACCATTGTTTCCAACAACGGCCAAGGTATGTACAAGTGTTTTTCCAAACACTTGTACATACCCAGATCTCTCTCACTCTGTCTTCGTCACAAACTCTCTTTCTCTTTCTCTTTCTCTTCTGCTCCCGAAACCCATCCCCTAAACCCTAGTTCTCTCTCCCAACACCTTGGCCTCGATCTCTTTGCCTTCTCGATCTCCCCCTCTTGTGGAAGCCTCTCTATCTCTCTCTCCCCTCTCCCGAATACCTCAAACCTTAACGTAGGCCCCAAACTCCTAAATCATCTGAACCGTAGTACAAATTCTCCAACCCCTAGCATGTACAAGTTGTTCGTCTACAGCAACGGCTTCTCACATCTTCGCCAACTCTCTATCTCTCTCTTTGGAACAGGTATTTACTTAATCACAATTTACTATAATGAACTATGTTAATTTCTTGAGTTATTTCTCAATTTTGGAGTTTGGCTTTTTTGTATTATGCGTAGTAGTCTATAATTTAGAGAGTATATAATTATCTCTGATCATGTATGTTGTATATATTTTATTGACATTTTTGTAGATGTAGTGTTAGTTATAGTGGTGGAATATATAGGAGAAGGAAATAAACGAGATCCAAAATTTTTTAAATTTTACAAGTAGGTCGGACTCGCCGCGTAGAAGGTAACGAAACTTGTAGAGGTGATTTCCGTCTCACGGTTTGCAAGATACGTCTGTTTATCACTTTTATTCAATACAACGGATATAAAGCGATACACGGCCGTATCTTTCAAACCGAGAGTCGGAACTCACTTCTGCAAGTTCCGTTGGCTTGTGTTCGGTGTGCCAGACTTGACGGCCAAATTTAGGAATTTTTTTATCTCGTTTTTGTTGTTTTGACACGTATATGAAAAAACTTTAATCTACCTCGGAATTTTTTTAGTACGTTCTGAATAGAAAAATGCTTAAGTCCAAATAATACGAAACTGTGCAAGTAGGTTGGGCTAACCATTCACAACCCAACGCAACTTGTAATTGCGAGTTCCGACCCACGGTTTGCGAGATACGTCAATGTATCGCTTTTCGCTTATTTTTCAAGAGTGAAAGCGATACACGACCATATCTTTCAAACCGTGGATCGGAACTCGCATGTACAATTTGCGTTGGCTTGCGTTTGGTGTGCCAGACTTGACGGCCAAATTTTGGAATTTTTGCATCTCGTTTGTGTTGTTTTGACGCGTATATGAAAAAACTTCAATCTACCTCAGAACTTTTTTAGTACGTTGTCAATAGAAAAAATACTTAAATGACGTCTAAAAAAAATGAAGCCGTGCGAATAGGTTGGACTAACCATTCACAACCCAACGCAACTTGTATTTGCGAGTTCCGAACCACGGGTTTGCGAGATACATCAATGTATCGCTTGCCGCTCTTTTTTCAAGAGTGAAATCGATACACGGCCGTATCTTTCAAACTGAGAGTCGGAACTGACCTCTGCAAGCTCCGTTGGCTTGTGTTTGGTGTGCCAGACTTGACGGCCAAATTTAGGAATTTTTCCATCTCGTTTGTGTTGTTTTGACGCGTATATGAAAAAACTTCAATTTACCTCGAAACTTTTTTAGTACGGTCCCAATAGAAAAATATTTAAACGAAGTCCAAAAAATACAAAACGGTGCGAGTAGGTTGGGCTAACCATTCACAACCCAACGCAACTCGTATTTGCGAGTTCCGACCCACGGTTTGCGAGATACGTCAATGTATCGCTTACCGCTCTTTTTTCAAGAGTGAAAGCGATACACGGCCGTATCTTTCAAACCGTGGGTCGGAACTCACTTCTACAAGTTGCGTTGGCTTGTGTTTGGTGTGCCGGAGGTGACGGCCAAATTTTGGAATTTTTGCATCTTGTTTGTGTTGTTTTGACGCATATAAGCGAAGTTTTGAAATTTTTGCATCTTGTTGGTTTGTGTTTGCTATTTTTCGGTGAATAATTAGTTTTATATATGCGAACTTTGCTACAGAAAAATGGCTAGAACGAGGGGAACCGAAAGGACATCTCGAGATGCTCGGGGGGAACATTCCACAGGGACTGAGAACTATTAATTTATATTGTGCATTTTGTATTTAGTGATATTGTTAGTACACTAATAATAATTGTGTTTTTGGATTCGTGTAGGTTGGTGCATCCTCTTTGATGGCACCACGTCCTGGTCCAGTACCAATATATCCCCGTGAGCTGAGCTTGCAAGACCGCCACAGATCCGCAGCAGTGTGGGGTGGAACGACGTGGAGGTGTAATTTCCGCACCCACGAGACTATGAAGGTGCACCCACGTATTGTCGAGTACCTAGTTGTGGCCGGTTTCTACGGAATCAGCATGATGGGTCAGGTTAAACTCGACCGAGCACTTCTCTCAGCACTCGTGGAGCGATGAAGATCAGAGTCGTACACCTTCCATCTACTGGTCGGAGAGATGACGGTGTCGCTACAGGATATAGCGATGATCTCTGGTCTTCCAATAGATGGGTTGGCCGTGATGGGTAATATAAACTTTGATAAAATAGAGCTGTGTAATGAACTGCTCGGTACAGAGTTTGATGAGGCGGCCGCAGAAAATAAGGATATTTTTGTTGGACAATCAATCCGACTATCTTGGTTGAAGGGACATTTTGATGGGACGTTGACCAATGCATCGCCCGACCACTATGTACAGTCCTACACCAGAGGTTACATTCTAACGGTGCTCGGAGGGGTTCTCTTGCCTAACTCATCCGGGGATACGGTGCACCTCATGTATCTACGATTGCTCGCCTACCTAGGCTTAGCTGGCCGGTATAGCTGAGGAAGTTGCGCGTTGGCAATGCTGTACAGGTCATTGTGTTCTGTAGTGCTAGATGGGACCGAGATGACCGATCCGATGGTTTTGTTACAGATTTGGTCATGGGTGCGACTGCACTTGGGTCGTCCCCTCATTAGGAGACCGGCAGGACGGTTGGATGGCCGAACCAGAAAATCCTCATATGTTAGCACCCTTAAGGGTATATTGGGCTGGCTGTCGGAGTTACAAAGACAACCTCAAAGGTGTACTAACGTACTACAGAGACGAGCTCGACCAACTACAAGAAGAGTTCATGATTTGGGTGTTATATACACCCGAGCGGGTGAGAAGACTACCACTGATGTGCACGACCGGGTCGTAGTTGTGGATGACGACGGCTCCACTCATCAACTTTGGTACAGTGGAGCATTCGCTACCGGAGAGAGTCCTTCGTCAATTCGGTCTTCAACAAGATAGTTTCCCAAGCTGTGCAAACCTATACGACCATGAGTTACACGCTGTAAGGGGTACCAGTCGCATGTCTACTCAAGATTGGGCAGATTTCCATTGTGTTCACGTTGCAGAATGGAACGATCGACGGTTTGAACTTGTAATTACCGATGTAGAAGAGTACGATGGCAGAGAGCAAGGGAAAGTACATGCAATGGTTCAGATCAATTACATGTTTGTACATCTCTCCCGATATAGAACTACCTGCTGGTGTTCAACGAGTAATTAAGGAGAGGGAGATTGAACCACCACCCGTCTATTCTAGTTTACAACCCATGTTTCAACCGAATGCCTCAACTATACGTACAGTGGTAAGTATAATCTTCAAATTTCTTTGAATGTTCGTTATATTTAAAGTTATTGAATTGTTTACTTTTCCGAATCTGTATAATTATTTTTTTTGTGTTTTTTGTTTTAGATTGATAATATGATGGACATGGCAAAAAAATGCGCGGACGTAATCAAAAGTAATGCGGGCACGGCTATGAAGTGGTTCGCTCAGAGGATGCTCTCTTCATACCGTACCAATTTGGATGTTTTGGGAGAGACTGAACGTTTGGATAGAGTATTAAGGTCACCGACAGGGCGACGTAAGAGCGTGAGGGGTAGGCCAGCTGCATTGATGGGGCAACAACGGGAACGTGAGCTGAGAGAACAACAAGCTACATCTTCACATCCATCTCAAGAACACGAGCAACAAGATGAGAATGAAGAGAGGGTGGCTGGAGACGTACAAGAGGAGGGAGGAGAAGAAATCCCTGAGTCGTCATCCCCGCTCTGGCGTCGAAATCCTACTCGGAAGAGGCGAGCACCACAACCATACACGCCCGGTTCTTAGCTAATACCGTATACAATTTGTTTGTTGTAGTAATGTTTTTTTTTTTTTTTTGATTTTTTCCCTGTTGTAACTGAATATGTGGTAATTGTTGTTCGTAAGTTTTAGTGTAGTTGATGTTGTTGTTATTAATTGCTAATAGTCAATTATGTTGGTGATTTTGGTGGCCGTACGTATAAATTTATTTGGAGAGTGTAGGTGATGGAAAAGTGTTTGCAAATTGGGAAAAATTCAAGTGTAGCAGCTGTAGCTGCTGTGTCGGGTTGTAGATAATTTTTTTTTAAACCTAGGCCGTTGTCTCTAATAACGGCCTAGGTTAGTTGTTGAAATTTTTATTTTCATCAATAAAATACAGAGAGTAAGACCCCTATATTTCTCATACCTTAAGCCGTTGTCTCCAACAACGACCTAGGTAATAGGCAAGAAGTTGAACAAATTGGTGTGCTTTCTGACTTGTTGGAGTTAAATACAGAAGCAAGTCAGAAAGCAAGATCCCTATATTTTGTATATCTTAGGTCGTTGTCTCCAACAACGGCCTAGGTAATAGGCAAGAAGTTAAACAAATTGGGGTGCTCTCTGACTTGTTGGAGTTAAATACAACAACAAGTCAGAGAGCAAGACCCCTATATTTTGTATACCTTAGGCCATTGTCTCCAACAACGGCCTAGGTAATAGGCAAGAAGTTGAACAATTTGGGCTGCTCTCTGACTTGTTGGATTTAAAAACAGCAATAAGTCACAGAGAGCAAGACCCCTATATTTTGTATACCTTAGGCCGTTGTCTCTAACAACGACCTAGGTAATAGGCAAGAAGTTGAACAATTTGGGCTGCTCTCTGACTTGTTGGAGTTAAAAACAGTAACAAGTCACAGAGAGCAAAACCCGAGTTAAAAACAGTAACAAGTCACAGAGAGCAAAACCCCTATATTTTGTATACCTTAAGCCGTTGTCTCCAACAACGGCCTAGGTAACAAACAAGAAGTTGAACAATTTGGGATGCTCACTGACTTGTTGGAGTTAAATACAGCAACAAGTCACAGAGAGCAAGACCCCTATATTTTGTATACCTTAGGCCGTTGTCTCCAACTACGGCCTAGGTAATAGGCAAGAAGTGTTCTCTGACTTGTTGGAGTTAAATACAGCAACAAGTCAGAGAGCAAGACCCCATATTTTTTGTACCTTTAGCCGTTGTTGGAAGCAACGACCTAGGTAGTAGGTCAAAAGTTGAACATATTGGGCTGCTCTCTGACTTGTTGGAGTTAAAAACAGCAACGAGTTACAGAGAGCAAGACCCCTATATTTTGTAAACCTTAGGCCGTTGTCTCCAACAACGGCCTAGATAGTAGGTCAAAAGTTGACTTTTTTGCTTTTTACAATTTTCTCTTTACTCTTTACGAACAGTCTCTGTGGAACTTTATACAAAAGATAGATGATCTATGCTTGTATATCGTTTATATTTTTTTTTTTTTTTTTTTTTTCCATTTTTTTACACCTAACTAACCAATATATAATCATGATGGTTAAATATTTACAGAAAATACCAGAAAATATAACATAATCTTGTCATTTGTAAAAAACATTTTATTAAATATATTCTTATCACTAAAATGTAAATTCTTCTGCATAGTGTACACCTATCCGGTTATTGGTTAGGGTTAGGATTAGGGTTAGGGTTAGTGTATTAAGTTGGGTTAGTGTTAACGGGGGTTAAGGATAGGATAAGGGTAAGCGGGGGTTAGGGGTAGGGTTAGGGTTATTGCAAGAAACACATTTGCGGTAAGAGCTTGTTTTGGGTTATCATTAATTAGGATAATATTTGTAGTTGAGAGTTGATAGGTAATAAGTTTTCAGTAAAGATTTTATAGATATTTAAGTTCTATCAATACTCTTTATGACCAATATATAAAGACTTGTTTGTGTTAAGAATGGAGCATTAAACTCTTTTCAGTAAGTACCACTCAGAACATTCAAAATTACTGAAAAATAGAGGGAAAACAGAATATTCACATGTAGATCCCCTTTTGCATAATCGCATGCATTTTCCCATTCGCAGGAATACTCACCTTCAATCCAAGTAATAACTTGTAGGTTGTTTAAGGATAGGGTTAGGGTTATGTTTTTTATGTTTTTTTACAATTGTCTCTTCATTCTTTACGAACATTATCTTCTGAACTCTACAAAATAAACATTGATGTGTATTTTTTTTGTTTATATTTGTTGTTTATTTTCATTCATAGCCACCTAACTAACCAATATAAAATCGTTAAGGTCAAACGAATAAAAAAAATTTTAAAAAAAATTATTTTGAATCGTAAAAATCAATAAAATATGATATGTAGGGTAGGGTTAGGGTTATTGTAGGGTTAGGAGAGTAGGGTTGTGGGTTAGGGTTAGGGTTCTTGTAGGGTTAGGAGAGTAGGGTTATGGGTTAGGGTTAGGGTTAGTGGTTATAATGCTCTTTGTGGCCAATATATATGCAAAATCTATGACAAGTACAAAGAGCAGTATTACAAAGATCATGTGAATGAGATATTAAGTCTATGTCGAGAAATGGAATGTTAATTTTGTTTAGGATAACTTTGCCTACTATTATTGGAGACTCTTCAAAGTGGGCATCACATGTAGTAGAACAAGTTCAATATGGGAAAAAACCTAAAGTACTCAACTTGCTTATATTCACATGTGGATCCCCACATATATGAGAAAAGCCACATGTAGATCCCCACATGTAGATCATATATGGGAAAAACCATATGTAGATCCCCACATATGTAGCCCAACAAGGTTAAAGACCAAAAAAATAGCTTTATATTTACTTCACATTAGAGGTTTATCACTTCATATAGCATCATCAGTCCTTACTCTTTTTCTCTTCATAGTTTTTCCTTCATTTGGAGACTCTACAAAATGGGCACCACATCTAGAAACCTACATGTACAACAAGTCCAATATGAAAAAAACCACATGTAGAAATCCACATGTACATAACTTGCATACTTTATACGTTTTTTATTACAAAGTGGGCACCACATGTAGATCCCCACATGTATAACCTAATAAAGGAAGAGATTTAAGTCTTATATTTCTGACACGACTACTCATTTCATTTCCACTCCAAATACATAAACCACATGAGGAGAAAAGACGACGACGACGAAGATGATCAACATCAAGATGCGAGCTCAATGTCAGTTGATGCTGAGGATGAAGAAAAGCAGAGGTCGAGCGCCGAGAAAAATGGGGAAGGTGCAAAACCCATCGGGGACATGATTGCTGTGACTCAAAAGGGGAAGCAGTATGGTTCTTTTGAATTTGAAGAGAATGTATATAAACTGGTGAGTTTTTAATTTTAAAAAAGATTAAAAATTTTATTTTTTTGAATAGGGTAGGTAGGTTTTCATTGGTATTATTTTATTTTTCTTAATCAACCAATAACTCTTAACCCGGCCATAACCCTAGCTTACCCTAACCTTACCCCTAACCCCCGTTAACACTAACCTTACACATATAACCTTCATCCTTATATTTTTTGGAATTATTTTTAAGCATATAACCTTGATAATTTTATATTGGTTAGATAAGGGAAAAAATTGGAAAGTAATAAAAAAATATAAACGATATAGAAGCATAGATCATCTGTCTTTGGTATATAGTTTCAGAGATACTGTTCGTAAAGAGTTAAGAGAAAGTTGTAAAAAACGAAAAAACAAAAAACCCATCTAATAGGGATGTTACTACTTGGGTTGAAACCCTAACAGAAAATCCATCAAACAAAAAATCCCTAACCCTAACCTAGATGTTACTACTTGGGTTGAAACCCTACACTCACCAATAACCGGATAGATGTATGTTTTGCAAAAGAATTTACATCTAATAGGGATTAGAATATATTTAGGGAACTTTTTTGACAAAATAGAAGATTATGATTTATTTTATAGTATTTTTTGTAAATATTTAACCACCATGATTATATATTGGTTTAAAAAGTGGGAAAAAATGGGCCAATAAAAAAAAATATCTAAACGATATACAAGTATAGATCATCTGTCTTTGGTATAAATTTCCACAGAGACTGTACGTAAAGAGTGCAAAGAAAATTGTAAAAATTCTAAAAACTTCAAACCTAGGCCGTTGTTGGAGACAACGGCCTAAGGTATTCATAGAAAGGGGTGCTCCCTTACTTTTTTCTCTTTTCAAGTTGGTCAAGTCAGAGAGCAATGCAAAAACTCCAAATTTTAAGCTATAACATAGGCCGTTGTTGGGGACAACGGTCTAGGCTATAAATAAAAGGGGTATTGCTCTATGACTTGTTGCTCTTATTAACTTGTCCAAGTCAGAGAGCACCCCCAAAAACTTCAATTTTTTTGATAAGATATTTGTAAAATAGGGTGTTGTTCTCTGACTTGTTGCTCTATTTATCTTCTGCAAGTCAGAGAGCACCCCAAAAACTTTAAATTTGTCCTATTACGTAGGCCGTTGTTGTTGGAGACAACGGCCTAAGGTATTTTTAAAATAGGGTGTTGCTCTCTGACTTGTTGCTCTTTTTAACTTATCCAAGTCAGAGAGCACCCCAAAAACTTCAACTTTTTTACTACAACAACGGCCTAAGGTATAAAAAAATTATTGTTTTGCTCACTGACTTGTTACTCTTTTTAACTTGTCCAAGTCAGAGAGCACCCAAAAAACTTAAACTTCTGTCCTATTACTTATGTCGTTGTTGGAGGCAACGGCTTAAGGTTAAAAAATTAAGGGTCTTGCTCTCTGTGTTCATGCTCCAAAAACAAAGAGAGTTATTGAAGTCCAAAAAAATTTCAACAAATAACGTTAGCCGTTGTCTCCAACAACGGCCTAGGTTTTAAAAAAAAAATTATGTACAACTACAAGAGCAGCTACAGCTGATACAATTGAGTCACCCCCAAAATGAAGCAAAATTATATACAACCCATCAGCTACAAACTCCCAACAATAACAACAACAATATTAATAAATGACAAACCAATAACACTTTGAGTCTCAAGAACATTTACAGTTAACAACCAAAAGTAATTAACCACATGGGCAATAATCTGTAATATACTGAAACATTACATTAAATAAATTCCAATTCACAGTGGATCATCATATCTCGAGTTAGAACTCTCTTCATCGGATGGAATTACTTCTTGCAGATTGTTTGGCCTTCATTCAAATATTAGTTTTAGTTAGTGAGAAACTCATTTAGCACAAATGAAGTATAATAAATTTAAACGAGGGACAAACAAATAAAGTACGAGTCTTACCCCTCAAATAAAGTTGGACAATTTCTTGAATCATGACATTTGCACAATGCCGCATCTTCGGCACCATCTCGGTTTTTATGCGGAGTTGCTCTCTTATCGGCCTCTATCTTTTGGCGCGAGGCCTTTTCTTTGTCCTGCATTACTGTGGGTCACTAATGCGTGTAGGTATGTATCCACTCCCTTCATCATGAGGTTGTGCACTACCATGCGGTTGTGAACTACCTCCTGGTTCTATACTATCATGTGGTTGTGAGGCATGTTCTGGTTGTTCACCCAATCCGGGTTGTAGCCGAGCAATCCCGTCAATGATCTTCTGCAAATTTTGCAACGTGTATTTGTAACTTTTATTGGAGGAACAACCGAGATCGATAATCTGTTTTGCATGGTAGCTCAACTCACAATATCGAGAAGCAAAATTCTCAGTATTGGGTTCGGTTGGAACAGATGTATAACTTCTTCTCATCGCATCCCTATTCCATCTTCTTTTAATATATACATTCGGAAGGAAAGTGTGATGGCTGAAACGAAGAGCAACTAAAAATGCCTGCAAGGAATGCCAACGAAGTCAAAGAAGTGACATGCACATGTAATAATTCCTTTGATTTTGCACAATTAAAGAAGGCGGGCTGGTTCTGATTCTCCACAGAGTATCACATGAAAGTTTGAACTGTCCGGTGTCTCAAGATCGCCAACGTAACTCACATTGTACATGAAGCTTTTTGTAAATTCATCTTGGAATTTGTAAAAAAAATTTAAAGTGTATGTTTTTGCTATTTATGCCTCCAAAGCCCATTCGCTCTTCAACTTCGGTCTCTTCTCACGGTTACGATGATTTTCTTTCAGTTCATCGTGTCTTTGCCTTTCCAAAAAACGGTCGAAGATGACGGCAAATTCATGTAAGTAATATTTCTTTTCTGTATGATGCTTCAGGGCAGAATGCGCTGACTCAACCCGTTGGCTACTCAACATGCCGGTCCAAAAAAAATCTTTAGCATAGACGGGTGCCCAACTTTCACGAATATCAAATAGATCGTTCAACCATTTGTTACTCTCTAATCCGTATTGCGAAATCAACAAATTCCATTTTTCTACAAATTCATGTACATATTCGGAATTGTAGATGACATTCTTCAAAGATTCCCTAAACTTGTCGATATCGTTCGAAATACGCACCTCCTGGGGTAACTTATCCAGAATGTGCCGAATACAAAAATGATGCCGAGTCTGGGGGAAAACTTTCTTAACTGCGGCGGCGATCCCACGGTCTTGATCGGTGACGATACCGGATAGAGCACGATTCATAACCCCTAACCACTTTTCAAAAAACCATTCAAATGAAGATGTCGTCTCATTTGGAATGAACGAACCTCCTAAGAAAGTCGATTGCCAATGTTGATTCACTCCAACAAAGGGAACAAATAACATTCCATAACTGTTCGTATTGTACGTGGCATCAAAGTAAATTATATCGCCAAATTCTTCATAATTCATCCTACAAATACCATCAGCCCACATACAATGTGACAACCGTCCTTCGGGATCTACTTGAATGTCATTAAAAAATGAAGGATCTGTCTGTTTCTTAGATTCAAAAAAATCAATTAGCATTGTAGAATCATGTCTTTTCAATGCTTCTTGCGAATCTCTAAGTAAATTTCTAACATCTTTTTCTGTGAATCCTACTTGATCGTAACCACCACTAGCACTTTCGAAAAAGAGCATTTGTCGTTATGTCGGGATATTAGTTTGGTTGAATTGCTCTATTACCCTTTTATCCGTATTTGACATGGAACGGTTCCGAGGCAAAAGATGTCTTCTACCGGGTGAGGTGAATTCGTGATTGTGTTCTTCGTGAAACGAATACATCACCGAGGTATTACTTGCTTCATTCAATTTTACATGAACACAAGCCTTGCAACTCATTCTACAGGTTGTTCCCCGTCTACCATCACTATGTTGACTCGGCGACGACCCGGCTTTATTACAAAGATATGACTTATCTACTTTCAATCCTTCCTTTAATTTATTCCCACCCTTACGCATTGCAAAACCCCCACAACGGGCATATGAAGAATAAAAATTCCCAGCCTCAACTAAAATGGGGAACGTCATACCTAACTTTGGTTTTAGTTGGTCTTCGACTAACGGCATGGAATCAATAATTGGTTCTACCCACACAAAATTGTCTTTGGCAGCAGAACTCTCCGTATCGTTGTTCATCTGGGGTAAAATATATTATTGGTAAATTAATATACACATCATATATAAAACAGTTTGTTAACAAAAGATTGCGATATATATACATACGAAACAAAATAAGTGACAAAACGTCAAAAACGACGTCATAAAAATACAAAACTCTGGTATTGGGTCCGGCTTGCCGCACACAAGGTAACAGAACTTGTACAAGCGAGTCCGATCCACAGTTTGTAAGATAAGGCCGTGTCTTGCTCGCTTTCACTCTTAGAAATGAGGGGAATGCAATACACAGACGCATATAACAAACCGTGGGTTACAACTCGAAACTACAAGTTGGTATGACTTGTGAGTGGCGAGACCAACCTACTCGCAAAATTACGATTTTTTTCAAGTAGGTTTTCTATTGAAAGCTTCCTCAAAACATAACAAAATTCATGAGAAAACCGCACAATTGACGGCAAAAAAATTAATTAAACTTTGTGATTGGGTCGGGCTCCCCGCACACAAGGTAACGCAACTTGTACAAGCGAGTTCCGACCAACGGTTTGCAAGATACGGCCGTGTATCACATTCATTCATGAAAAATGCCAACAGTGCGATACATTGACGTAGGCCCCAAACCGGGGGTCCGAACTCTCAACTACAAGAACCGTTTGGTAGCAACCAGGTAAGCCCAATATGCTTTTCAATTTCTTTTTTTTAGATGTTGTTTCGTACTAAAAAGTACCCTCGACAGAAATCAAAAAACATCGATTGAGGTTGTTTGATATACGGTACAAATCCGTACAATCGAGATCAAAAAATTTCGAAACATTGGGAGTGGGACGGCGGCAAAACACATGAGCCAACAAAATTTGTAGAGGTGAGTTTCGACTCACGGTTTGTAAAATATGCCGATATTTCACTTTCACTTACGGGAATTACTCGAAAGCGATTGTAATGCCCTGATTTTCATTTATGAAAATTATTTATTTATTTTATTTTTGCACGTAGTGTGCACGTGTCATTTTATGAAATTTTATATTGAATGATGAGCTATGTATATATGTTGCTAAATTATTTCTTTAAAGGTCCTTGTTTCAAATAGACTTTAGCCCAAAATCTAATTTATTTTGAAAAAAAAAAAAAACTAATGTTTTGGCCCATTAATTTAAGCCCATGAATTAATCCTTTTTAATAAGAACTTGTAAAGTAAAACGCTTTTAAAAGATTATTTTGTAAAATGTATATGTACAAGTTTGGTTATATGGAGACTAGAATAGCACATGCATGCACCATGGTGTGCATTGCACACTATTTCTTCCTTGGCCGGTTTTTTTTTTTGAAGGGATGGAGATCATGCTTGAGTGGTTACTTAGTGGTGGGTAGTTAATGCAACTCCTATTCTAATCTTAGCCCTCCGTCTCATAACCATCTACTAAATCCTAGCCCTCCATTTCACCCAAAATTGTGTATAAATACCCCCCCCCCCCCCAATTAATTGTAATCTATACTAAAATCTATTTGAAAAGAGAAAGACTTATTTTTAAGTGAGTTGTGAGTGTGTTCTTGGAGGCCGGTCATCATCTGCAGAAGGATCCTCGGTGGCAAGGAGCAAGGAGGAGAAGTCACATTATCACACTAGAAGGCTTTACGGGATTTCGTTTATTTCGTCAACAAGGTGGGTGTTTCTCCGGACTTCTAATATAGAGATCATGCTAGGGCAATATTGATTGTTATCATACTTGTGAAATGTGAATTGATATGGGATCACTATACTAAAATGCTCTGTGCTATATTTTAATCTGAAAGATGTGAATGAACGAGCAGAATTAATGACATTTAAAAGACTGGAACTGACCTGTACAGTCGACCGGTCGTATGAACAGTCGACTGATATATTGAAAGAAAATATGTACGGTTCGGATTTCCATAAAACGACGTATTTTTATGTGAATGGTTAACTTGATGTTCTAGTATGTTAAATTGGGATTAGTATTCATCTCCGTAAGTAAATGTTGAGTAAAAGAAAAATACATGATTAGTATTTCCTTTTGAGAAGAAGAAAACACTAGTTATGTGAAATTTACATCTAATCGAAAACTATGTTGTGATGTTAATAAATAGATAAGAATTTCATGTTTTATGTTGGCATGAGTACGTTGTAGTGTGACAAAAAAATAATGTGTGAACAGAATAAAGAGAGGATTCCTTAATTTGAAAGTTTAGTCTGCTCAGTCGACCGAATGTATGTAACAGTCGACTGTACTGAACTTGAAAAGTTACATAATTGAATTCTGCGGAACAGCCGACTGGGTTGGATGACAGTCGACTGCCCTGTAAATAATATTTGAATTTTTGAACACTGCGGAACAGCCGACTGGCCATGTGCAGCAGTCGACTCGTCCGAGCAGTTTACTGAAAGACTTTGTTTGACTGAACAAGTCGACTGGATGAGCTCTAAGTCGACTGTCCAGATGACTTTGTGACACATCATAAATTCTATGATTTTGCTTTATGATAAAGATTGCGAATCTTATGTTGAATGATTATTGGATGTGACGATTTAAGTAAATTCTATTGTCTTTTCATGAATTTTATACCCGAAATGAAGTGAATCATTTATTTGAATTTATGAAAGTTTATGTAATTGTGGAACTATGAACATGAAAAAGAAAATCTATGGTGATTATGAAAAATGAACTCATGAGTTGGAAATGCTCAGATTTTTAGTAATTGTGAACTGGGTTTGAAATGAAAGAGTAGCTAAGTCTCTCCCGGCAATTGGAAAGAGATTGAAATGAATTATTGAAATGAAAGACCAAGGTTGGTCATGTTGAATGAATGATTAAGTCCGGTTTAGTGGAGAGGCTAACTCTAGAGCTTTGATTTTGTTCATGATTCTAATAAAACTAAGGATTAGTACATAGTGGAGATGTGATGAAAGTAAAAGAAAAACATTGAGTATGAGGGCCATTGGATTGGCGGCGAGAGAGTATTCCCAGGATGTCCCATGATGAGTCATGATAGAGCGTGGATGCTTCTCCAGAGTACCGTCCCGATGGCGACGCTCGTGGGGTGTTTGACGGCTACGGGTGGTGTCATGTCTATGGTAGGAGCTGAATTACCACAGGATGCCTGCATGATGAGTCATGTGTCAGTGCGTTGGGATTCCCTCGAAGGCGCCTAGACATGAGTTCGTAGGTCAGAAAACATCTAGGATACTTACCGTAGTTACAATAGTAGATTAAGTCATGACGAGGGATTGAACCCTACAAGATGAAGAACGATTAAGGGCTTGCCCTCGGACCTATGTAGTATGGGATGCATAGACTCTGAACAAGTGCACATTAGTATCATATAATATAACTGTTGCATTAAGGATTAAGTGCACAACCACAACACGACATCTTTAAGATTTCCACTTTATTTTGATATGTGAACAAGTTTGTGATTTGTTAAGAAATGAGAATCGTTATACTGTTTCTGGCATAGAGAGGATGGCCATGTATAATTATCGTCGGTTGAATAAACTGACGTACCCACAGTTTTATATGCAGGATAATTGGCTTGATAAAGGTTAAAGAAGAACCAATGCTCAAAGATTATGTATTGTTGCATCTTTTGTATAAAGTTGTAATTGCTTCCACTGTCATTATTTGTAAATTATTAATGTATATGTTTCTGCTGTAAAATATAAAGTGTAAAATCTCATGTAACTCTGATGTATAGTGAAAAGTTTTCAATTCCTTGTAAAATTGTATCGAATGAGACGAAAAGATCCTGTAGAACTCTCGAATTCAGTTGTATTTGGGATTCGGGATGTTACAGAGTGGTATCAGAGCCAGGTTTCACACTGGTACAAATTTATAAGGAACGATACCCTGGAAGTGGACATTAGAGTGTGAGTTTGAGTCTAGGGATTTAAATGTAAGTTACTTACATTTGTGTTGCTCTATGACTTATGCTTCTTCCTCTCTTTTTCTAAGATGGCTGACCACTTCGACCCTGCGGGCAACGACGATTGGCATTTCACTGAGAAAGAGTACCATCCTGGATAAGCAGATCCCGAGGAAGAGTACCATCCTGGGCAAGCAGATTCTGATGAAGAAGAATGGCCTGAATCCCGAGAGATTACCCCACCTCCGGATTCATCTGATGACTCTTCTGATGAAAAAGAAGAACCAATTCCAAATAGTCTTGTGACTTCTCTTCAGAGGCAGGTAGAAACACTGCTAGAGAGAGTCGGATTATTGGAGGCTCAGTTGGCTAAGCGTAAGGACGACTTTTCAGTTCTCAGTCATCGGGTATGGGAACTCGAGAAGAGGAAGAATCTGACAGATGTACTGAAGGATGAAGTTGATGAACTACGGGAAGAACTTCGTGAAGCGAAGAGGAACCGTAGGAGTTAGACTGTTGTAGCTTCTACTGTTTTCATTCTGATGTCAAGAAATGTTTTCAATTCGAATGTATAAAGTTTGGAGTTCAATGAAATGCAAGTTGATTTAAAATTCATGTCTTATACTTCGAATTTAATGGATCTTTTGCATCAGAATATAGCTAGAAGAGGAGCTAGGAACGGTAAAGGTCTGGATCTGGAAACGGAACTTGCGAGGGTCTATCAGACACTCAACACCGTAGCCATGAATCAGAACCAAGGAAGGGGGCCTGTGAACCCAGTGTCCGAGGCAATTGAACTAGTGGAATCGTTCAAGCGAATGAAACCACCTGTATTCGATGGGAAGCCAGATCCTGATGCGGCTGACAACTGGATTCATCAGGTAGAGACCATCTTTGAAGTGCTGGAAACCCTTGAGGGCAGCAAAGTCAAGTTGGCGACTCTGCTGTATGGTGGCAGTCGATGAAGCGGCTGATGGGAGGCATAGTTCTTGGTTAGGAGGAATTTTTGGAAGAATTCCGCAGTCACTATTTTCCCTCTGACATCAAAGAGAAGAAGGCTATGGAGTTTCTATCACTACAGCAAGGTGGCATGTCAGTTAGAGAGTACGAGACCAAGTTTACTCAGCACTCTAGGTATGCTCCGGAATTAGTGATGGATGAGGCGAAGAAGGCTCGTAAGTTCGAGCATGGATTGAGGTCGAGCTTGAGATCCCGAATGATACCTCTTGGTATCAGGAGATTTGACATGTTGGTTAAGAGAGGAGCAGCCACAGAAGCAGATATGGAGCAATTCCATGTTGTTCAGAACCGAAGGAACAACTGGCAGTCTGGAAAGAGGCCCGCAAATTCTGGGAGTTTCAAGGTACAACCGTCTGCACAAAGGTTCAAACCGACAGGGGCAAACGCTATTAGTGTGGTTGGAGGATCTGAAAACAATGTGGTGAGACCTTCTGCGGTAAATTGCTCCAAGTGTGGTGAGACGGGACATTACAAATCTCAATGTCTCAAACCACGGACTGGCAATCACAATGTGCCAATGCAGCAGACTGGAAAGAGACCGTACCAACCAGGGTGAGTATTTGCCTTGACGGAAGCTGATGCTGATGAAGTAGATCATGTCATCACTGGTACGAGGGCGGATGTCTAGAGGTTTATGTTGTTTCTTTTTCCCGTCTATTTGGTGAACTGTTACGTAATGGGTGTGTATTATGTAACAGGCGAACTTTATTTGAATGGAATGAAAGCTGTTGTGTTGTTCGATACTGGATCCTCTCATACTTTTGTGTCTCCTAAATTTGCTAAAGCGTTGGGAGTTGAACCGAAGATTTTTCTAGGCAAGATCTTAGCAGTAGCTACTCCATCAGGGAAAACTTTAACCACTGATCGGTACTATGCGGATTGCGAGATTGTGATTGGGGATAGAATCTTTGGTATTGATCTGATCGAGCTGACTATCTTGGGAGTCGATGTTATCATTGGCATTGACTGGATGTCGTTGTACAGTGCAAGCATCAAGTGCAAGACCAAGATGATAACAGTGAAGGCTCCAGGTGGACCTGAAGTCACTTTCCAAGGGAAGAAGAAGTGTTCTAGGCTGGTGGCAGCTATCCGCAAGGAAGAGATTCCTGTGGAAGTTTAAGGGATTCCTGTGGTTCGGGACTATCCGACTGTGTTCTTGGATGATTTTTCTGGATCACCCCCACATCGTGATGTAAAGTTCAGCATCACTGTTTAACCAGGGAGTGCACCCATTTCTAAGGCACCATATAGGATGGCTCCAATGGAACAGGATGAGGTGAAGCGGCAGATTGAGGAACTGTTGGAGAAAGGCTTTATTCAACCTAGTGCATCACCTTGGGGAGCCCCAGTACTTTTGGTAAAGAAAAATGATGGATTGATGAGAATGTGTACCGATTACCGAGAGCTGAATAAGGTTACTGTTCAGAATAAGATCATATTCCTCGAATTGATGACTTGTTCGATCGTCTACAAGAAGCAGCTGTTTTCTCCAAAATAGATCTTCGATCAAGATATCACCAAGTTCGAGTGAAAGCTGAAGATGTGCACAAAACTGCATTTAGAACTCGACATGGGCATTACAAATTCTTAGTTATGCCATTTGGAGTGACGAATGCACCCGCAATCTTCATGGATTTGATGAACAGAGTTCTGAGGCCGTTCATTGATTCTTTCGTCGTGGTGTTTATCGACGATATCCTCGTGTACTCCAAGTCAGAGGAGGAGCACACCGAGCATTTGGCAACAGTTTTGGAGAAGCTTCGAGAGCAGGAGTTGTATGCCAAGCTATCCAAGTGTGATTTCTGGAAATCTGAAGTGGCATTCCTAGGTCACATCCTTTCTAAGGAGGGAGTGGCAACTGACCCTCAGAAGATAGAGGCTGTGAGAGATTAGGCTAGGCCTACTACAGTGAAGAAAGTCAGAAATTTTCTTGGATTGACTGGATACTACAGGAGATTCATTCAAGGTTATGCTCAGATAGCCGTGTCGCTTACTGGTCTGATCAAGAAGAATGTGAACTTCAAGTGGACTGAGCAATGTGAGGCAAGATTTCAGGAGTTGAAAGAGAAGCTGACTACTGCACCTATTTTGGCTTTGCCTAGAGCAGGTGTTGAGTATGATGTTTATAGCGATGCTTCACATCGTGGGCTGGATTGTGTCTTGATGCAAGAAGGAAAAGTAATCGCTTATGGGTCTAGGCAACTACGACCGCATGAGAAAAATTACCCGATTCATGATCTGGAGTTGGCTGCGATTATATTTGCCCTGAAGTAATGGAGACACTACGTGTTCGGTGAGAAGCTGAACATGTACACAGAACACAAAAGCTTGAAGTACATCTATCAGCAGAGGGATCTGAACTTGAGGCAGCGGAGATGGCTGGAGGTACTTGAGGACATTCGTCCGGAGATTAAGTATCACCCAGGGAAGGCTAATGTTGTTGCTGATGCACTTAGTTGCAAGAGCAGTCTGGCGAGTTTGATTACAACTCAGTGGCAGCTAGTAGAAGAATTGGATCGGGCAGGTATTGAAGTCGTTCTGCATGACTTGGGAGCATCCTTAGCTCGGTTGAGACTTCAACTGACACTGAACGATAGGATTATTGCCAGTCAGAAGGTTGATTCGGAGTTTCAGAAGATGTTGGAGCAGGTTGGTGCTGGCAGGTTGCCCAGATTTCAAATCAAGGATGGAGTGCTGTGGTTTGGAGAGAGGCTATGTGTTCCGGATCAGGCGGACCTGAAAGAGAGTATTCTTCAGGAGGCACATGCTACTCTATTGTCTGTACATCCTGGGAGTACTAAGATGTATAGGAACATTAAACCGCATTTCTGGTGGTCAAGTTTGAAGCGGGATGTGGCCGAATTTGTATCGAAGTGTGAGGTTTGTCAACAAGTCAAAGTCGAGAATCAAAAACCTGGAGGTCTATTGCAACCGTTACCTATTCCGGAATGGAAGTGGGATAACATCAGTATGGATTTCATTACGGGTTTATCCAAGAGTTCTAAGGGCAATGATGCAATTTGGGTTATAGTCGATCGACTAACCAAGTCTGCTCACTTCTTGGCAATGAAACTTACTGCTTCGATGGACAAGTTGGCTGAGATGTATGTTGGCGAGATTGTCAGGCTTCATGGCGTTCCTTTGACGATTGTATCCGATCGAGATGCGCAGTTTACTTCGCATTTCTGGAGTAGTCTTCAAACAGCTTTGGGTACCAAGACAGATTTCAGTACCGCTTTTCAACCCCAGACCAATGGGCAGACCGAGAGAGTCAATCGTATTCTTGAGGATATGCTTCGGTGTTGTATACTAGACTTTGGAGGCAGTTGGGAAAGGCATTGACCCTTGGTAGAGTTTGCCTACAACAACAGTTTTCAGACTAGCATTGGGATGGCTCCGTACGAAGCTTTGTATGGCAGGAAGTGCAGGACGCCTGTTTGTTGGTTCGAAGTTGGGGAGCGTCAGATGTTCGGACCTGAGATTGTTCAGCAGACCTCCGAAAAGATTGATCTGATCAGGAAGAGGTTGGTGGAAGCTCAGAGCAGGCAGAAAAGCTATGCAGACAACCGGAGAAGGGACCTTGAATTTGAGGTCGGTGACTATCTTTTTGAAAGTATCACCCAGTAAAGGTGTGGTTCGATTTGGCAAAGGCGGTAAATTAGCCCCAAGGTTTGTAGGCCCGTACAGGATATTGAAAAGGATCGGAAAAACTGCTTACCGGCTTGAGTTACCGGAAGAGTTGTCTCAGGTGCACAATGTCTTTCATGTGTCTATGCTGAGAGGTTATATTCCAGATCCGAGTCATCATTTGCCTGAAGTGCCGGAAGGTTTGCAGTTGGATCTGAATTACATCGAGTCTTCTGTTGAGATTGTTGATCGTCGAGAGAAAGTCTTGAGGAATAAGACGATACCGATGGTCAAGGTAGTCTGGAGAAACCATTTGGTTGAAGAGGCTACTTGGGAGTCTGAGGAGAGGATGTTGAAAGACCATCCTGAGCTTTTTGTTTGATATGTATTTTGTATTTTTATGCTTGTTTTGTTTCTCGCTCTTGACTGTAGTTCCGGGGACGGAACTATTCTAAGGACGGAGTGTTGTAATGCCCTGATTTTCATTTATAAAATTTATTTATTTATTTTATTTTTGCACGTAGTGTGCACGTGCCATTTTATGAAATTTTATATTGAATGATGAGCTATGTATATATGTTGGTAAATTATTTCTTTAAAGGTCCTTGTTTCAAATAGACTTTAGCCCAAAATCTAATTTATTTTGAAAAAAAAAAACTAATGTTTTGGCCCATTAATTTAAGCCCATGAATTAATCCTTTTTAATAACAACTTGTAAAGTAAAACGCTTTTAAAAGATTATTTTGTAAAATGTATATGTACAAGTTTCGTTTTATGGAGACTAGAATAGCACGTGCATGCACCATGGTGTGCATTGCACACTATTCCTTTCTTGGCCGGTTTTTTTTTGAAGGGATGGAGATCATGCTTGAGTGGTTACTTAGTGGTGGGTAGTTAATGCAACTCCTATTCTAATCTTAGCCCTCCGTCTCATAACCATCTACTAAATCCTAGCCCTCCATTTCACCCAAAATTGTGTATAAATACCCCCCCCCCCCAATTAATTGTAATCTACACTAAAATCTATTTGAAAAGAGAAAGACTTATTTTTAAGAGAGTTGTGAGTGTGTGTTCTTGGAGGCCGGTCATCATCTGCAGAAGGATCCTCGGTGGCAAGGAGCAAGGAGGAGAAGTCACATTATCACACTAGAAGGCTTTACGGGATTTCGTTTATTTCGTCAACAAGGTGGGTGTTTCTCAGGACTTCTAATATAGAGATCATGCTAGGGCAATATTGATTGTTATCATACTTGTGAAATGTGAATTGATATGAGATCACTATACTAAAATGCTCTTTCTATATTTTAATCTGAAAGATGTGAATGAACGAGCAGAATTAATGACATTTAAAAGACTGGAACTGACCTGTACAGTCGACCGGTCGTATGAACAGTCGACTGATATATTGAAAGAAAATATGTACGGTTCGGATTTCCATAAAACGATGTATTTTTATGTGAATGGTTAACTTGATGTTCTAGTATGTTAAATTGGGATTAGTATTCATCTCCGTAAGTAAATGTTGAGTAAAAGAAAAATACATGATTAGTATTTCCTTTTGAGAAGAAGAAAACACTAGTTATGTGAAATTTACATCTAATCGAAAACTATGTTGTGATGTTAATAAACAGATAAGAATTTCATGTTTTATGTTGGCAGGTGTACGTTGTAGTGTGACAAAAAAATAATGTGTGAACAGAATAAAGAGAGGATTCCTTAATTTGAAAGTTTAGCCTGCTCAGTCGACCGAATGTATGTAACAGTCGACTGTACTGAACTTGAAAAGTTACATAATTAAATTCTGCGGAACAGCCGACTGGGTTGGATGACAGTCGACTGCCCTGTAAATAATATTTGAATTTTTGAACACTGCGGAACAGCCGACTGGCCATGTGCAGCAGTCGACTCGTCCGAGCAGTTTACTGAAAGACTTTGTTTGACTGAACAAGTCGACTGGATGAGCTCTAAGTCGACTGTCCAGATGACTTTGTGACACATCATAAATTCTATGATTTTGCTTTATGATAAAGATTGCGAATCTTATGTTGAATGATTATTGGATGTGACGATTTAAGTAAATTCTATTGTCTTTTCATGAATTTTATACCCGAAATGAAGTGAATCATTTATTTGAATTTATGAAAGTTTATGTAATTGTGGAACTATGAACATGAAAAAGAAAATCTATGGTGATTATGAAAAATGAACTCATGAGTTGAAAATGCTCAGATTTTTAGTAATTGTGAACTGGGTTTGAAATGAAAGAGTAGCTAAGTCTCTCCCGGCAATTGGAAAGAGATTGAAATGAATTATTGAAATGAAAGACCAAGGTTGGTCATGTTGAATGAATGATTAAGTCCGGTTTAGTGGAGAGGCTAACTCTAGAGTTTTGATTTTGTTCATGATTCTAATAAAACTAAGGATTAGTACATAGTGGAGATGTGATGAAAGTAAGAGAAAAACATTGAGTATGAGGGCCATTGGATTGGCGGCGAGAGAGTATTCCCAGGATGTCCCATGATGAGTCATGATAGAGCGTGGATGCTTCTCCAGAGTACCGTCCCGATGGCGATGCTCGTGGGGTGTTTGACGGCTACGGGTGGTGTCATGTCTATGGTAGGAGCTGAATTACCACAGGATTCATGCATGATGAGTCATGTGTCAGTGCGTTGGGATTCCCTCGAGGGCGCCTAGACATGAGTTCGTAGGTCAGAAAATATCTAGGATACTTACCGTAGTTACAGTAGTAGATTAAGTCATGACGAGGGATTGAACCCTACAAGATGAAGAACGATTAAGGGCTTGCCCTCGGACCTATGTAGTATGGGATGCATAGACTCTGAACAAGTGCGCATTAGTATCATATAATATAACTGTTGCATTAAGGATTAAGTGCACAACCACAACACGACATCTTTAAGATTTTCCCTTTATTTTGATATGTGAACAAGTTTGTGATTTGTTAAGAAATGAGAATCGTTGTACTGTTTCTGGCATAGAGAGGATGGCCATGTATAATTATCGTCGGTTGAATAAACTGACGTACCCAGAGTTTTATATGCAGGATAATTGGCTTGATAAAGGTTAAAGAAGAACCAATGCTCAAAGATTATGTATTGTTGCATCTTTTGTATAAAGTTGTAATTGCTTCCGCTGTCATTATTTGTAAATTATTAATGTATATGTTTCTGCTGTAAAATATAAAGTGTAAAATCTCATGTTACTCTGATGTATAGTGAAAAGTTTTCAATTCCTTGTAAAATTGTACCGAATGAGACGAAAAGATCCTGTAGAACTCTCGAATTCAGTTGTATTTGGGATTCGGGATGTTACAGCGATATACGGCCGTACACTTCAAACCGTGATTCCAAACATACTTCTACAAATTGCGTTGACTTGTACGTGGCGAGCCCGACGTACTTGCAAAGTTGCATAATTTTTTTTTCACTTTGTGCGCTATTACTAACATTGAACAACAACCAACAACAACTAATACTACATCTACATACCCAATAAAACTAGAAATTGTACACTCAAACTTTGGAAAAAATTTTCCAATCAATTAGCCTAGTTAGATCTATTCAAATAGGAACAAATTAGTACCTTTAACAATGAAAGTGTTCGGAAAGGAGATAGGGGAGGCCGTTGCGCGTTGTTGTGGAGAAAGGGAGGGGAGTAAGGTTTGGCTAATTTCTTCAGGATTAGGGTTTTAGGGTTGGGGAGATTTCGTATGGGTTAGGATTTTTTTGTAATTGGGATTTTCAAAGGAAGAGGGCAACAGTCTTAGAACAGGGAGAAATTCGGTGAGAAGTAACAATCAAGAGAGAGGTAGGGTTTTCAGATCGATAGAGAGAGAGCTAGGGTTTGGGGAAATGGGTTTCTCAAGCTCCACTAGCGAGAGAGAGTTGTGAGGGAGATGGCGATCTGAGTATGTACAAGTGTTTGGAAAACCACTAGTACATACTTAGGCCGTTGTTCGGAACAGCGGCCTAGGATGAAATTTTTGTTAAAAAAAAACAACCTAGGGCGTTGTTCCAAACACGGCCTAAGTAGAATTTATCAAATAACTTAGGCCGGTGTTCCCAACAACGGCCTAAGTATAGGTAACTGAGAAAAAAAAACTTCACGCCAAAATAACGCTAAGTGTGAAACGTTTTTTGGCGTGAATTTCCAAAATTGCCCCTCTGCTTTTTGGAGCATTAGTGGGATTTTAGATCTGATCCGCTCATCACGATCTGAAGCGATCGGAGGGGCCAAGATTGCTGTTTTCCACCCCGGTTGAAAACAAACCCGTTTTCAACCGAGCATTTCCTATATATATATATATATATATATATATATATATATATATATATATGATGTAAAACTAACCCTAAATACAGAATTTTCCAAAAAATTTAAAGGATTAATTTTGCCAACACGTAATGCAGATTTAGTTAGAAATTATAACTATTAATTGGTTTGATGGATTTTCAAGATGTGAAATAGTTTAGCAAACCCAATTAAAAGTTCAACCCAATCAATCAACAATAATACTTAATTGTTCTTAGCAGATAAAATATTCAATAAAGATTTGTACACTACGAGACAAATGGAACACACTCTCAATATTTTTGGACGACAGATAAATAAGATAATATAATAGAGATGATAAGGCGGTATAATACAAATATTTGAAAAGAGGAAAAAGTATACCGGGGTTCGAAGAAAGTTGTACTTGCTGCCCGGGTGGCAACAGCGGCGAGGCCACAAAGGGGGAAACGGCGGCTACGATGGGGGGGGGGGCTCGTGGTAGAGCCGACAACAGGGGAGGAAGCTTCGGAGTGGCTTCGACGAAGGTCGCGCTGGACGGCGAGCGTCGACTGGAAGAGACTGAGGGTCTCGGCAACGGGGTGTGTTGTCGAGGGCGTCGACTGGGGGTGGGGGGACAACGGTGATGCTGATGGCGGCTTGCGGTGGTCGGGATTGACGGGGGCACCAATGGTGGCATCAACAGCAGAAGGGAGGAAGAAGACGATGGCGACGGTGGTGGAAGAGGGGAAGAGGAGATCGATGCTGGTGGGGTTTCGGTCGGGATTTGGTGGAGAAACAGACGGGGATTTGGGATCGTGGATGGGTTTTGGGAATCGATGGGGGTGAGGAAGAAGATGAAGAGTGGTTAGGGTTTTGGATTTGGGGATTAGGGTTTGGGTTTAATTGATTTGGGGATTTAGGGTAGTTTTAGAGTTTATCACAAACCCTAAAAATTTTGTTAGGATTTATCACAAACCCTAATAATTGGATCTCAGTTGTATCACACAAAAACGAGAGATGAATAGCAAAACTCAACACAATAATTTTTTTAATCAAGAATAACATAATTTGTCATTAATCTCAAGGTCTATATATAGGCTCAAAACAAATATTGATACAAATATCAAAATATTCTAAAATCTCAGAAATATTCTAATGCATAAAAGAAAGATTACATATGGCTATAATTACCAAAAACAAATATGATACTGAAATAAAATCCTAAGCTAATAAAGCAGTTGTTCTAGACGATGCCTGCGCTGATAGAAACGTCCGAATCGTCTTGAAACCGATGTCCTCATCATTCTCCCCGGGTGGGCGAGGGCTCGACCCAATCGAGTCAAAATCAGTCCTCCTGTCATAGTGCTCCAAAAGGTCTGGATCCAAGCCCCGGAGCTCTTCTTGATTTATCCAAGTGTTCTCTGACTCCGGCTTATTTTTCCATCTTACCAAATACCTATGAATACCACCATCTCTAGTAGAGATTATCTGATCATCTATAATATTATCCAATTCTTCTGTCGATGGGTTAATATCAGGTAGTAGGGGTAATATGGGAATCTCATCATTAGGCTGCAGGGTAGGCTCATCTATCAGAGGATTTCTAGGATTAAATTATGGGCTTTCATAGGGTATTATATCCTCAATATTGAAAGTCTTACTTATGCCAAACCTTCAGGAAGGTCAACGACATAGGCATTATCATTAATTTTATGAAGAATTTTAAATGGGCCTGCAGTACGGGCATTCAACTTCTTAACAGATCTAGCTGGAAACCGTTCTGGACGTATCCGAACCATCACTTCGTCACCCACATTAAAAGTTTTAAATTTTCTTCTAATATCTGCTCTTAGTCTGTAGTTAAAATTATTCTCATTAATTTTCTTGGAAATTTCTCTATGCAAGTCATGAATGTGGGATGCAAATACAGATGCAAACTATGAGACTCGGTGATGTTCTAACATGGGGGCAAGATCTATGGGCTGCCTAGGACGATAACCATGTTCAACTTCGTGCGAACTCATGCCAGTGATTTTATTCCTAGATGTGTTATAAGCAAATTCAACAACCGTTAATGTTGAATCCCATGTTCCTAAGTTCTCTCCCACAAGAGTATGCAAGAGATTGCCAAGATTTCGATTGACAACCTCAGTCTGTCCATCAGTCTGTGGGTGGAATGCTAAAGAGAACTTTAATTTCGTACCCATTTTGGGCCATAGGGTCTTTCAAAAATAACTCGTGAATTTCACATTCCTATCAGACAAGCGTTTTTGCCAACCAATGTAGCTTCACAATATTATTAAAAAAGATCTGAGCTACACGCGATGCATTGAAAGTTTTCGAGCACGGGAGGAAGTGGACCATTTTAGAAAAATGGTCGACGACAAGAATGGAGTCGTGTTTCTTTTATGTTTTCAGTAAGCCTAACACGAAATCCATACTCACATCTTCCCAAGGGCGACTAGGAACAGGTAACGAAGTATACAGGTCTGTGTTCTATTTTTGTTGCTTGGCGAGTTGATAAGTATGACATCTGTTAACAAGTCTCGCAACGTCTTTCTTTAGCTTTGGCCAGTAAAACCTATGTTGCACAGCATCAATGGTCTTGCTATGTCCAAAATGTCCAGCAAGGCCACCAGCGTGCAATTCCAAATAAGATACTCTCGTAATGATGTACTAGGAATGCACAGTTTGGAGCGATTGAAGAGATAATCATCTTTCAAGAAATAATCATCTATCAATCGAGTGATGCCATCCTTCAAAGAGGTGTAGATCTCGTGAAAATCTGGGCAGGAGGCATACTCATCTTTCAATATCTCAAAATCAATAATTTCAGTGCGCAGTGTAGATAAGATCATGTGACAACAACTTAGCGCATCCACGGCCTTATTATCAATCCCTTTTGTGTGCCTAAGAGCATCTGTAGTCGTCTGCTAAATATGCATAATATGCATATTTTGTCAAAAAAGTCGTTGCAGTCATCTGCTAAATATGCATATTTTGCATATTTTGCTACAGTAGATTGCTATAAATGAAAGCGGATATGAGAATTATGCATATTATACAAGACGCAACTTCACATTGCGTCCAACGAAAAAAAATTATTTTTTATTTCTCCGATGCAACTTCCTATTGCGTTCCTCAAAAAAATAATAATTAACCGTAATAAAAAAACTACAAAAAAACTCAATAAAGCAAAAAAAAAATCAAACAATGTCATACTGACCATTTTTTTGATTTTTTTTTGCTCTTCCGACGTGACATGAAGTTGCGTCCGTCTATTTTGGGGTTTTTTTTCCGTTCGTCTGATCTGATCTGATCAGAGATTTTTATTATTTTAAATTAAATTAGTAAAAAATAGCATTCGACGACTGCAGCACAATAGCCAAATGCTATATGCATTTATCCATATATGCATAATTTACACAATGACAACTGTGGATGCTCTAATGGTATATGAATATTCTTGTAGGAACTCTACCCATCGAGCATGTCTCGGATTCAATTTTTGTTGAGAATTAAGGAATCTTAAGGCCTCGTGGTCTGAGAAAATAACGAATTCTTGTGGCAGGAGATAATGTCACTAATAGCGAAATGACTGAATTACCGTATAGAACTCCTTATCACAAGTGGAGTATTTTTGTTTTGCTTCGTTCAGCTTTTCGCTGAAATAAGCAATAGGATGACTCTCTTGACTGAGGACTCCACTTATACCAATACCAGAAGCATTGCACGTTACTTCGAAGACTTTAGTGAAATCAAGTAACCTCATGACAGGTGTCTGAGTCATTCTCTTCTTGATCTCTTCGAAGGCTTTTGTGACTTCTTTCGACCAGATAAATTTACATTTCTTCAAACAGTCGGTTACCGGAGCCATGATTGTGCTAAATCTTGCACAAACCGACGATAGAAGGTGGCAAGACCATGAAAACTCCGCACATCACAACTATTGCGGGGCTCACGCCACTCAGTAATAGCTCGTATCTTTTCTGGGTCAGCGGATACTTCTTAGGCAGAAACAATAAATTCGAGAAAGATAGTTTGATTGGAGAGGAATGTACATTTGGTAAGATTAGCATAAAGTTGTTCCTTCCTCAAAATACCACAGACCTGTCTCAAATTGTCAAGATGTTGCCTAACGGATTAGCAGTAAATGAGAATATCATCAAAGTACACCACAAAAAACTTGCCCATAAAGGGACGGAGTACTTGCGTCATGATTCTCATAAATGTGCTCGGGACATTTGTCATTCCAAATGGCATGACCATCCATTCGTACATGCCATCCTTCATCTTGACGGCGGTCTTCCATTCATCACCAGGACAAACACGTATTTGGTGGTAGCCACTTTTAAGATCGATCTTCGAAAAGATTGTGATACCAGACATCATGTCCAACATGTCATCCAAACGGGCAATGGGAAAACGGTACTTTTCTATGATCTTGTTTATGGCACGGTTGTCCACACACATATGCCAGGTTCCATCTTTCTTTGGCGTCAATAGAGCGGGAACAGCGCAAGGACTCAAACTTTCTCGAATGAAGCCCTTTGCCAATTACTCATCAACTTGCCTTTTCAACTCGGCATACTCTGTCGGATTCATCCGATAATGTGGCAAGTTGGGTAGACTCGCTCTCGGAACCAGATCAATAGCGTGTTGGATGTCACGCAGTGGAGGCAGCTGGTTGGGAAGGTCAGCAGGAAACACATCTGCAAATTCCTGTAGGACGGGAGTAACTTGAGGCGGGATGAGTGATTTAGGATCTTTAGAGACTTCTCTCGTTGTGAGTAAAAGAATTGTAGCCCTTTTGTCAATTTCTTTCGTGAGTTCCTTTTCACCCATATACGTTACTTCCTTGTCTTTTCTCGAGGGAGCTGGTGTTGTTTCAGCCGGACCAGTTCGTGGTCTCACAATATGAGCTTTATTTTTAGTTTATCATGCTGGAACACACATTGGTTGGATCGACCATATATGGTTACATCGTGGTCGTATAACCAAGGTCTCCCTAAAATGACTTGACCCACATCCATTTTGAGCACATCACACGAAATTTCCTCTTTGTAAGCTTTGAAATCCCCAGGGATCAAACATTGATGTGTTACTTGGAGGGCTGTCGCATCAATCCAAGATACCTTGTATGGGCATGGATGGGGTTCAGCCTTAAGTCTGGTCTTAGCTAAGACCGTAGAAGAGACAACGTTGACGCAGCTCCCACTGTCAACAATCACATTGCAGTTTTTGCCACCTATAGTCGTAAAAGTGGGGAATATAGCAGTGCGCTTCCAATCATCTTCTTTTTTTAGTGGGACAAACCACATCTGACTACATTCAAGTAAGGTGATTAGATAGATCGAATACAGTGGAGATACTGGTCATCCTCTTCTTCACCGAAGTCATCGCCTTCAATAGGCTCATAGGAAAGCTCATTGTCAGAATCATCAACGATGACAGCGGTACTCTCTACTATATTGATCCTACTGGGACTGGGACAGTTGCTAGCAACCTGACTGTATCTCTTACATTTATAGCCCTTAGTGAGAGGGTCAATCTTAGAGTAATCTCTTTCGGTGTTCTTACCATTATGTTCATCTCTATGTGAATTGAAATTTGAGTTAGGTTTGCTGGGATAAGATTTGTTGGGGTACTGAGAGGGAGGCTTAGGCCTAGACGGATCAGTAAAGTTCATTCTAGAGGAATGATCTCTCGAATCGCTGGACTTAGAATGAGAACTAGCTTTAAGGAAATCCATATCGAAGACAAAGGCATAGGCTACAGCTAGTGAGCACATTTCTATGAGTTAGCTCGTTCCTAAGGTCGGCTCGTAGTCCAGCTCTGAACGTATAGAGAGTTTGTTCTTCACTCTCTTTACCCGAAGCATTGAACCGAATAAGGAAGTCATCAAACTTATCAACATATTCTTGTGTGGATTTACTTTCTTGATAAAGTTGGTTCCACGAATATAGCAATCGGGTGTGGAACGATAACGGTACATATCTCTCAGTGAGCTTCTATTTCATGCCTTCCCAAGTGGCTATGGGTGCCAGGCCTCGGCATCTACGGGCATGTTCAAGATTGGTCCAGTGTTGTTGAGTTTTACCCGTCAATCTCATTGTGGCAAATTTAACCTTCAGGGCTTCGCTCATGTCAAACCACACAAAGTAGTGGTCCATGGTACGGATCCAATCAAGATAAGCTTGGGGTTCCATGTGGCCTTCAAAATAGGGAACGTCAGCCTTATCGTTCTTCTTATATTGTTCGTCAGGGTCACGATCTTAACGTCGGCCGTCGCGATCATTCCCTTCAGGAATCTGACAATTAGCAGGAAGCTCAGGGGCAACAGTTTAGTTTAATTACACTTTCTCAAGCCTCTGATTGACATTGGTAAGAGTTACTTGAATGACAGCGAGGGTAGCGGAAATGTCAGAGTTGCCCATCTCAGTTCGGGGAGGTCTAGGGTTCCTAATTGGGTGGTTTGGGAGGGAAAAGAAAGGCTCTTAGGATCTGTGATGGTGCTGCGAAGATGTATTCACCAACAGTGGGGACGTGTGTGTTTGCTAAAATTTGGGGACACATGTTCTAAATGCGCTGAAGTTTTTTTTTAATATCTAAAGTGGTCTAAAAGAACGAAATGAATAAAATAAAAAAAAGACTCTAAACGATTCTAAATGAATGCAAAAATAATGCATGAATGATGCAAAAACTAGGAACCTTCGTTATGATACCAAAATGATGTAAAACTAACCCTAAATAGAGAATTTTTCAAGAAATTTAAAGGATTAATTTTACCAACACGTAATGCAGTTTAAGTTAGAAATTATAACTATTAATTAGGTTTGATGGATTTTCAAGATGTGAAATAGTTTAGCAAGCCCAATTAAAAGTTCAATCCTATCAATCAACAATAATACTTAATCGTTCTTAGCTGGTAAAATATTCAATAAAGATTTGTACACTACGAGGCAATTGGAACACACACTCTTAATATTTGTGGACGACAGATAATAAGATAATATAATAGAGATGATAAGGCGGTATAAAACAAATATTTGAAAAGAGGAAAGAGTATACCAGGGTTCGAAGAAAGTTGTGCTTGTTGCACGGGTGGCAACAGCGACGAGGCCACAAAGGGGAAGACGGCGGCTGCGATGGGGGGGCACTGGGGCTCGTGGTAAAGCCGGCGACAGGAGAGGAAGCTTCGAAGTGGCTTCAACGAGGGTCGCGTTGGATGGCGAGCGTCGACTGGCAGAGACTGAGGGTTTCGGCGACGGGGTGTGTTGTCCAGGGCGTCGACTGGGGGTGGGGGGACAGTGGTGATGCTGATGGCAGCTTGTGGTGGTCGGGATTGACGGGGGCACCGACGGTGGCATCGATAACAGAGGGGAGGAAGAGGACAATGGTGATGGTGCACTACAAGAAATTTGCCATATACCAACGGACACCTATAGTGACGGATCTCTAAAACTGTGGGTATAGGTATCATATACCTACAAATGAGATAAAACACTGTGGGTATAGTCCATAGTTTATTTTCCCCCAAAATTTTTCATTTTTCCTCTCTCTTCCTCCAAAATATTTCATTTTATCCCTCTAAAACTCCTAAATCCTCTCTCCCCAAACCCAATCTCTAAATCCTCCTCTTCCCACTGCCGTCGCCCCACTCTTCCCTGCTGCTGTCGCCCCCTCTTCCCGCTACCGTCGCCCCCCTCTTCCCGCTGTCGTCGCCCCATCTCCCTCACTTAAAGGAAGAAGACGAGATCTCCCCCGCATCCTCCTCTTCTTCCTCGGCATCGATCTCGCCGAGATCTCCTCCGCATCTGCCGCCTCCTCCTCCTCCTCCGCCACTGGCGCCGGCATTGAGGTTCGTCAATTTGAAAGGTATGTTTTTCTATTGCAGTTGTTTTAGTGAAGTCCTCATTTACTAAAAGGTGTTGGGGGTAGCAAAAAGAGGTGGGTTGAAACTAGGAATAATTGAAAAGATTAATTTGACGAAGGAGGTTTCAGTAGAGTTGATTGAGTGGAAGAGAAGGATCCATGTAGCCGACACCAAATTTTGGGATAAAGACTACATTGTTGTTCTCGTTTTCTTGGTGATTATTTTGTTATGCTTATCTAGGGGCTAGTTGGTTATTGTGGGAAGTAGCTGGTTTGATAGTACTGAGTGTTATAAACTGTGGTAGATGCATTCAGTGATTCTCAATGCAAATGATTCATCAGAGAGTTTTGCACTTTTCATAATATGCAGTCTAATCGTCCTATTAGAAGTTCTCTTCATTTTGTTCTAGTAGATGCATCCTGTGAAGATAGGTAACACAAAATTTTCATACCCGAACAATATTTCCCACTTTCGCCTTTCTGGCGCTTTTATATGTTGTTTTCTTCTACTGACTTATATTAGAACATTGACAAATATTATTTTCTTTATTTTCTCTTCCATATTATTAGCCTTTATAATCTTGATGTATGTGTTCCATGCATTTGCATTTAAAGTTTCAGTTTTTTCCACCAAATATCCTCACTTTATAACGGTTTAACTGATTGTTGAAAAAACTTTTTACTTGTAATGATAGGTTTGTGGAGGTCTATAGTTACTACTCAGTCGTATTTGAGTCGCTTGATGCAACAATGCCAAGAGAGAGCCCAGATAGAATGAATGTAGAAAAGCAGTGCCTTGCAAGAGATATTGTCAACATTGTGGCATGTGAAGGTGTCGATCGCATTGAAAGGTAGTTCTCGAGTACACACTTCATTTGATGTCATCTTATTTAATACCCCGATTTTTCTGTTAATTTCTCCTATTCTTTAGTTTACTTTCATTCAGTCTTTGGTAATTTGTCGCATTCTACCAGAATCTAGAGGAAAGTTAGAAAAACTATAAACCATATAGGCCGATGCCATAGGTTCCATCTGTCAGAAACCTTGATTTGATGATGCTTCAATTATGTCAAGAAGGGATTGCTAATTATGACTAGATCTTGTACAAATATAAAATTTATTACTAAGACCTCTTCAAGTATTTTCAATATATCTTACTATAAATAGTTTCAATAAGTTTAGGAGAAAAGAGGCATTTACCTATTAGAGAGATGGTGTCATTTGATTCTTTTTCACTTTGTTTCTTTTAAGCCCTTATTTCACAATGCAATTTAAATACAGACGAGTATGTGGAGTTAGTCCTAGTGGAAGAAAAAGTTTAGATAATAATTTTTTCGGAGAGACATGACAGATACCCAGACACATTGTCATCTTGATTCCACCAGAAACTGGAAAGAAATTCAGTGAAATCCAAAACATTGAAAATAATGGAACTGATGAAGTATTTTGTTTTAGCTCGCCCCTTGGTCATATATCAAATTGCATTAATAAATTACTTGTGTATTTCTAACGGAAAGAAAAAAAATTGTTTCTTTTTTGAAAAACTAGGTATGAAGCTGCAGGGAAATGGAGGGCAAGGATGAACATGGCAGGCTTCGTTTCGTGCCCTCTTAGTTCTTACGTGAATGGTACTATCAGATCGCTGTTGAAAATGTACTGTGATAGGTACAAGCTCAAGGAGGAAAGTGGGTACTGTTAATTTGAACCACCACATTAACAGTCATGATGCCAAAATAACACACATGATTAAACTATTTGTAGAGTAGGACACTTCTGAGCAGGCTATCATTTAGAAGTTAATTTTCTTGACATGCTATAATATACTATGATTTTGAAGGAATTTAAGATTTGTGCCCCTGCAACTCTTGGTTATGTTCACAATTATAACAACTTCTGAATGATGTTGCTGATATCTAAACTATATCAGTTCTATTAAGTGCAATTGTGCCAATGAAAATGGGTTGCAGAGTGGTGTTAGAGGTTTTACTACCTGAATTAACTTGCATTTTCTATAATTACGCTTAACATATAAGCACTAACAAAATAACCAACCTTGTCGATATGGTAACATCTTGCATTTCCATAGTGGTATGGATACCAGATATTGAATGCAGTTTCTTTTGCACATATTTTATGCATCAATTCTTTGTATATATATCAATTTTTGGAGCATTTAGAAAAAAGTTGTTTCCCATCATATCCCTGTTGATTGTGAATGAATTGTATTTGAGAGCTTGATTAACCTTGGCAAGCTAATAACCAAATTTTCAGCAGTCAATATTGAAGACATACAAGACTGAAGGCTTGGTTAGCTCATTAAGCCTAATACTTGAATCGCCAGCCACTGCCTTTTCCATGCTTAGATATGAGAAAGAATGGCTTGTTAATTCTCTATCATTCTTATACCACTGAAATCTTACCTGTGTTACTATTTTACTGACTTGGTTTGTGCATGTGGAAAGTTGATTGTCCCATGTTATTTAACCTTATATTTATCTTCTTATAGAAAAAGTAACAAGTAGATTCGAAATTTAGAATGGACCTCAGTGCCATTTCTCATAATAACTTCCCATACTTTTTGCTTGCACACATCTCTTCTGTGATAAGTCTTGCAACACTTAAATAACCATTTTTTCAAACATACATTGTCATATAGCATGTGTAAACTGATCATTTGATTCTGTTCGGTTGGATGGTTCTCGAGTTGCAAGGCCAACCATACAGATCCAAATAAAGCTTCATGTGCTGTCGATATTGTATTCAACTCTTGGAAAGAATAGAAGAACCTGTCATTTGTCGGGCCACTTATCTTTCGTGTTAAACTTTAGCACTTGGTTTCCACAGAAATGCTTAACTAGTTCATGAGCATATAATTTATCATTCTTCATTATATACTCTTATTTGTTAGAAATGTCTGATTTTGAGATAAATATTCTCCTGTGCCAATCAATCCTATATGAATCCATGTTACATGAATTTTATTTATCATTATTTATCATTATTATTTTTCAATCCTATATGAATCCATGTTACATGAATTTTATTTATCATTATTTATCATTATTATTTTTGCATCCGCATGTTTTCATCTTATATTGTATGTTTCATTTTTAAAATATTCAACACAGTATTTTTAATCCTAATTGTGCAGGTTTATTCTCGATAAGAAAATTGGCATTGGCCAACCTAATCGCATTGAAAATGCAAAGATTTTGGTGGCAAACACAGCTATGGACACTGATAAAGTCAAGATATATGGTGCCCGAGTTCGTGTTGATTCAATGGCAAAAGTAGCGCAAATTGAGGGAGCCGAAAAAGGAGAAAATGAGGGAAAAGGTGCAGAAAATCATTGGTCATGGTATCAACTGCTTTGTAAACCGGCAGTTGATATACAACTTCCCTGAGGAACTTTTCGCAGATGCAGGAATACTAGCTATTGAGCATGCTGATTTTGATGGGATCGAGCGACTAGCTCTAGGAACTTGGATTTAGAGATAAGATCACGCTTACTAGCAGCCGTTTTCTTCTTGGAAACAAGTATGTTAGCTCTTGTTCGAGTAATTCTGGAAAAGTTTATTCATATTACTTTTCTATCTTTCCCTACATCTAGGTGGAATTTATAATTGATTAATTGCCCTGGCCAGCTTTTCCTTACAAATTTATGCTTCTACTTGCATTAGTGAAGTGTAGAGTATGGTTTGCCCTTTGCTTTCTTATATTCTTAAAAATTATACTTGTGGTGTTTGCTTAATAGTGCTACTAGTTTAGTATAGACACTTTTCACAGATTTTCATGGGTGTCCATTAATCTGTAGAAAATTTTTAGATGTAAAAAATCAATCACTTTTCATGCCGAGTGTTCCTGCTTATTCATGCTGCCGGTACCAAATAACTGTATAAATTCTATAGCTCTTCTATTGAAGCAATGCCCTTTTAAGGTTGTAGGAAAGGTATACTGCAGTTCTATTCCTTTTCTTTTCCATATTGAAAGCTTCTGTCGTGCTTAATCCATTCACTAAACTCAGAAGTTGTTCTTAATTATTTTGTAGAGACAATTCAAAGATGAATTTGTCACGGCTGGTGGTGTTCCACTATGAAGACCAATGTCATGAAGCAACCTATGACCAGTTTGGATGGAGAGGTATGAATGTGTTCATTTGTGCAACCCCTCTTCCATTAGAACTAATAATTAGTATCGAGGCTTTTGCGCTGGTTGATAAATATCTATTTTGCGCTGGTTAATACACTGCTGTGTAAAATTGAATTGAAGATTTAGAGTACACTATTCTCTAGATCTCTAGATCATTTATCAATACAGCGCAGTGTGTATTAATTGTCGATCATTTCACTTGAAGTTTTTTGTTTCACAGTGCATCCTTTTGCTACGTACTAGTAGACTGGTTCCTATCAATCAAATCTAGAGTACACTGTTCCCTTTTTGACTATTTGTTGGTGACCAAAGTTGGATCTTTTTGCTTTGTTTTGTTTGTGAAGGGCTCTCAACAAGCGAGAAATGATTGAACTCGCTCAAAATGCAGTCGAGTTTGTGTTTGCCAACGATGAAGTGAAGAAGGTTGTAAAGAAGATTTGCAGGATGCTAAAAGAAGATTACTGCAAAGAGAATCAAGATCAATCAAGATCTGGTTGCCGTAAAATAAGAAAATTGTTAGTGTCGTATCTCAAGTGAGGAGTTAATTGAATGTTATCTTATAATGTCATTGAATATGTTGATCGTAGTTTAAAGTATTGATTCTCATGTCTGCACACATGAATTCAATTGTGTATTTGGTTATTAACTATTTTGTAATTTGACATGCTTGTAATACTTCATTAATTTTTAATATGATTGAAGTTTATTTTTTTTTAATTTTGTTTCATAAACACATTTATCTATTTTATTGTGTATTTAGTTTATAATTGGATTAATATTATAAAAGAAAATATTAAATTATTATAAGCGTAATTAATAAGAAAAAATTGTGTATAGAGCGATGAGTACATATTCAAATAATTGGATGCGAAAACCATCGCTAAAACCTATAGCAATGGAGTTTCAATCGTGGGTATAGGAAAGCAAAAGGTGTCTTTAAAACCTATACCAACGGATACGAAACCGTGGGTATAACACCGAGGTTTTGTCCAACGGGTGAAAAAACCGTCGCTATAGGCTATAGTGACGGCATTTTGCCGTGGGTATAGCTAATTAAAAATGACTGAAAAATATGTCCGTTGGTATAGGTTTTAAGGGCTATAACTACGATTTTTCGCCTTTTACCCACGGATTTTTGCTGTCACTATATGTCAAATTCCTTGTAGTGGTGGTGGGAGAGGGGAAGAGGAGATCATTGCTGGTGGGGTTTCGGTCGGGATTTGGTGGATAAACAGACGGGGATTTGGGATCGGGATGGGTTTCAGGAATCGATGGGGGTGAGGAAGAAGATGAAGAGTGGTTAGGGTTTTGGATTTGGGGATTAGGGTTTGGGTTTAATTTATTTGGTGATTTGGGGTAGTTTTAGAGTTTATCACAAACCCTAAAATTTTTATTAGGATTTATCACAAACCTGAATAATTGGATCTCAATTGTATCACACAAAAAATAGAGATGAAGAGCAAAACTCCAACACAATAATTTTTTTTAATCAAGAATAACATATTCTCATTAATCTCTAGGCCTATATATAGGCTCAAAACAAATCTTAATACAAATCTCAAAATATTCTAAAACTCAGAATATTCTAATGCATAAAAGAAATATTACATATGGCTATAATTTTCAAAAACAAATATGGTACTGAAATAAAATCCTAAGCTAATAAAGCAGCTGTCATAGACGATGTCTGTGCTGATAGAAACGCCCGAATCTTCTTGAACCAATGTCTTCATCAATATATATATATAGAGAGAGAGAGAGAAAGAGAGAGAGTTTTGCTCAGTTGAAAATGGGTTCGTTTTCAACGGGTTGGAAAACAGCGATCTGAGCCGTTGGAGTGCTGTTGATCTTGATCGACGACTCAGATCGTTGCCGCTCAGATTCGGAGCGGAGCTCCTATTAGAGCGGAGGGGCATTTTGGGAAGTTCAAACGTTATTCAGCGTGAACGTTTTTTTGTCGAAAAAAAAACACTTAGGCCGTTGTTCCCGATTGATTTTTTTATTAAAAAAATCAACTTAGGCCGTTGTTCCCAACAACGGCCTAGGTATGTACAAGTACTTTTCCAAACACTTGTACATACTCAGATCTCATCTTCCTCACTTCTTCGTCGACAACTCTCTCTCTCTTTCTCTGGAACTCGTGATACTGATTCCCCAAACCCTAGCTCTACTCCGACCTCCTCTTCTCGATCTCCCCCTCTTCTCTATCTTTCTCTATCTATCTCTCCCTCTCCCGGATATCCCAAACCCTAACCCAATCTGAAATCTCCCCAACTCACCCGAACCCTAACACAAATTTTTCGAAACCCTAGAGTTTACAACTTCTTCGTCTCCAGCAGCGGCTCCTCACATCTTCGACAACTCTCTCTCTCTGGACTAGGTATTCACTTATTCACAATTTAGTGTAAGTAACTATGTAATTTATTGAAATTTTTTTTTCAATTTTTGAGTTTGATTTTTTGTATAATGCGTAGTAGTCTACAATTTAGATAGTACAATTTTTGTATCATGTTTGTTGTATATATTTTGTTGACATTTTCGTAGATGTATTGTTAGTTGAAGTTGTAAAATATAAGAAAAGCAAACAAACGAGATCCAAAAATTTCCAAATTTTACGACTAGGTCGGATTCACCATGTACAAGGCAACGCAACTTGTAGAGACGATTTCCGACTCACGCTTTGCAAGATACGTCCGTTTATCACTTTTATTCAATAAAATGGATATAAAGTGGTACACAATTGTATATTACAAACCGAGAGTCGGAACTCACCTTTGCAAGTTGCATTGGCTTGTTGTTGGTGTGCCAGACATAATGGCCAATTTCGAATTTTTTGCATCTCGTTTGCGTTGTTCTGTCGCGTATATGAAAGAAGTTCTATATACCTCGGAACCTTTTTAGTACGGTCTCACTAGAAAACCGCTCAAACTTGGTCCAAAAAAATGAAACTGCTGCGAGTAGGTCGGGCTAACCATTCACAACCCAACGCAACTTGTAGTTGCGAGTTTCGACACACGGTTTGCGAGATACGTCAATGTATCGCTTTCCGCCTTTTTTCAAGATTGAAAGCGATACACAGCCGTATCTTTGAAACCGTGGGTCGGAACTCGCTTTTACAAGTTCTGTTGGATTGTGTGCGGAGAGCCCGTCCCAATCGTAAAGTTTTGTATTTTTTGGTGGTTGTTTGTGTGGTTTTCTCATGTATTTTATTATGTATTTAGCGAGTTTTCAATATAGAACTTGCTCAAAAATTACGAAATTGTTCGAGTAGGTCGTTTTCGCCACTGACAGGCCAAAGCAATTTGTAGTTACGAGTTCTCACCCACAGTTTGCTATATGCATCCGTGGATCGCATTCCGCTCTTTTTTCAAGAGTGAAAGCGATACACGGCCATATATTGAAGACCGTGAGTCCTAACTCGCTTGTACAAGTTGCGTTAGCTTGTGTGCGACAATTTAGAACCAATCGCATAGTTTTGTATTTTTTGAAAGTCGTTTGTGCGGTTTTCTCACGTATTTTGTTTCGTATCTATATATACCAATTTTTTGTGAACAAATTGTTTTATATATGCGAACTTTTTTACAGAGAAATGGTTAGAACGAGGAAAACCGGAAGGTAATTTGTTAGTGGTCGGGGCGAACATTCCACAGAAGCAAGAGAACTATTAATTTGTGTTGTGAATTTTGTATATAGTGGTACTGTTACTACACTAATAATAATTTTACAATGTGTTAGTGTAGGTTGGTGCATCCTCTTCGGTAGCAAAACGAGTTCCAGGACCAATATATAAAGGTGAACTCACCTTGCAAGACCGCCACAGATCCGAGGCAGTGTGGGGTGGGACGACGTGGAGGTGTAATTTCCACACTTACGAGACTATGACGGTGCACCCACGTATCGTCGAGTACCTAGTTCAGGTGAAACTCGACCGAGCACCTCTTGCAGCACTCGTCGAGCGATGGAGACCAGAGTCCCACACCTTCCATCTATCGGTCGGAGAGATGACGGTGACGCTACAGGATATAGCGATGATCTCCGGTCTTCCAATAGATGGGATGGCCGTGACTGGTAATATAAACATTGATAAGAGAGCTGTATAATGAACTCCTCGATACAGAGTTTGATGATGAGGACACGGAAGATAGGGCTATTTTTGTCGGACAATCAATCTGACTATTTTGGTTGAAGGATAATTTTGAAGGGAGGTTGAACGATGCATCGATCGACCACGAAGTGCAGTGCTACACAAGAGCGTACATTCTAACGGTGCTTGGAGGGGTTATCTTGCCTAACTGATCCGGAGATACTGTGCCGCTTATGTATCTACAATTGCTCGCCGACCTAGGCTTAGCTGGCCGGTACAGCTAGAGAAGTTGCGTGTTAGCAACGTTGTACAGGACGTTGTGTTCGGTTGTGTTAGATGAAACCGAGATGACCGATCCAATGGTCTTGTTATAGATTTGGTCATGGGAGCATCTATACTTGGGTCGTCCCTGAATTACGAGACCGGCGAACGGTTGGATGGCCGAAGCACCAAATGTGGATATGTTAGCACCCTTAGGTGTATATTGGGCAAGTAAACGGAGTTATAGAGACAATCCAAAAGGTGTACTAACTTACTACAGAGACGAGCTCGACCAACTATGAGAAGAGTTCGTGATTTGGGTTCCGTATACACCCGAGCAGGTGGGAAGACTACCACCGATGTGCACGACCGGATCACAGTTGTGGATGACGATGGCTCCACTCATCAACTTTGGTATAGTGGAGCATCTGCGGCCAGAGAGAGTCCTTCGGCAATTCGGTCTTCAACAAAATCTACCAAAAATATGCGCAAAGCTATACAACTTTGAGTTACACGCTGTGAAGGGTACCGATCATATGCATACCCATGATTGGGCAAATTTCCATCGTGTTCATGTTGCAGAATGGAATGAGTGACGGTTTGAACTCGTAATTATTGATGTTCCACCGTACGATGGCACGCAGCAAACGAAGTACATGGAATGGTACAGATCTCTTACACGTTTGTACATCCATCCCAATACAGAATTACCTGTTGGTATTCAACTACCAATTGAGGAGAGAGAGACTGAACCACCACCCGCGTATTCTAGTTAACAACCCCATGTTCCAACCGAAGGCGTCATCTATAAGTACATTGGTAAGTATAATGATTAAATTTTATCGAAATTTCCTTATTATTTAAAGTGATTAAATTGTTTACGAATTCGAATGTATTTAATATATATATATATATATATATATATATATATATATATATATATATATATATATATATATTGTTTTAGATCGATAATACATGGGACCTATATATATTGTTTTAGATCGATAATACATGGGACCTGGCAAAAGAATGCGCGCAGGCACTCAAAAGTAATGCTGCCCAACCTATGAAAAAGTTTGCTCAGAAGATGCTCTCTTCATGTCGTAGCAATTTAGATGTTTTGGGAGAGGGTGAAGCTTTGAACCGTTATTTGGATAAATCCATATGTACACAGCGACGTAAGAGCGTGAGGGGTAGGCTATCTGGCCCGGGGCAACAACGCCAATATCATGCTCCATCTGCACCTCAAGAAGAAGCGCAAGAAGAAGAGCATCAAGAAAGTGTTGTTGGAGACAGACAAGAGAAGGGAGAAGAAGAAGAAATTGTTGCGGCGTCATTCCCAACCCGGCGGCGACAACCTCGTCGGAAGAGGCGAGCACCACAAATTTACACGCCCGGTGGCTAAGTGTTTCCCGATACATTTTTTTTTGGGAGTACAAGTTTTTTTGTTGTTGAATGTAATTGATAGAATTGTTGTGGTTGTTGTTGAGATATGGTTAGTTTTAGTTGTTGTTGATGTAGTTGTTATTATGTGATTATTGTGAATTTTGTTGTTGTTATTGTTTTTTTTTAAGAATGTAGTTTTTTTTGGAGATTGTATGTAGAATTTTTTCTGGAGAATGTAGCTAATGGGATTGTATATAGTATTTTTTTGGAGAATGTAGTGTAGCAGCTGTAGCTGCTGTGTTAACTTGTAATTAATTTTTTTTATTTTTTTTACTTAGGCTGTTGTTGAAGACAACGGCTTAGGTTCTATCAATCAATTTGTTTTTTTTATCAGTAGCTCTCTGTCTTGGCTTATCCGAAAGGAGCAACAACTGAAAAATTTTGGATTATTTTGAGTTGGTCTCCGTCTTGGCCAAACCAAAAGGAGCAACAGCTCATAAGGTTGCCAATTTCTTTGGTTACTGCTTAGGTTATATGATAAATTTTGGAATTTTTTTTATGCTTTTCACAATTGTCTCTCCACATTTTACGAACAGTGTCTATCGAACTCTACGCAAAAAACATTCATATGCTTGTATATTGTCTCTATATTTTATTAATTTTCATTTTTAGCCGACTAAATGAACAATATACAATCGTCAAGTTTAAATACTTATACAAGTACTAGTAAATAATTTATGTTTTAAGATTTTTGCAAAAAAAAAATTTTTTTTAAAATTAAAAAAATTTATAAAAAAAATTAAAAACCCTAAAATGTAATTTCTTTTCGAATGTGCAAACTTATTGAGCTAAACCCCAAACCCCTAACCATACCCCCCTAACCCATAATATTTCAATAGAGAACAATACTGGTAGGGAATAATTTATTACGTTATATTTCAAATTATTACTGACTAATACACTTTATTACGTTAAATGTGATGCCAATAGATGTGTTCACCATTTTTTAAAAATAAAGTCCACAACCCTACACAACCGCCTTGCCTGTTTTAAATTTATCCATTTTTTTGTCTCCTCCAACGGTGACGCTAGATTATATGATTAATTTGGATTTTTTTTTACACTCTTAACAACTCTCTCTTAACTCTTTACGAACAGTGTCTCTCGAACTGTATGCCAAAAGACATTTATATGAGTTATATTCTCTCTATATTTTATTAATTTTTCATTTTTAGTCACCTACATGAACAGTATACAATCGTTAAGGTTAAATGATTAAATATCTACCAGAAAATAAAATATGTTCTTCTTTTTTGTAAATGGTTAATTGTTATGGTAGGGTTAAGGGTTTAGGATTATGGTAGGGTTTAGGGTTTAGGGTAGGGTTATGCGTAGGGTTATAGCAGACATACGGGATAGTGAAGGGTTATGAGTAGGGTTATGGTAGTGATCAATAGATTTTTTTTTAATAGTCCAGGTAAAAAAATAAAAAATGAAATAAATTTTTTTAAAAAAAAGGCACGGCCGTTGTCTCCAACAACGGCCTACGTACAGGAGGGTTATGCGAGGGTTAGGGTAGAGGTTTTGTAGTGTTGTGGACTTTAATAATGTTTTTTTTAATTAATTTTTTTCTAATTTTAAAAAAGTGTATTCCCAATTTTTTGAAAAAAAAGGGCATGCGGGTTATGCAAGGTTCCGAAAGTGCATACCAGGTTTGGAATAATTATCTTTGATTTCTATGGTGACGTAATAAACCATCTTAATCTGTATCGTTCTCTATTGAAACATTCTACTTTCAATCGTTTATACTAACCCTAACCTAACCCTAACCTTAACCTGACCCTAACCCTAACCAAACATGTGGTTGAGATATTATGGGTTAGGGTAGGGTTATGCATATGGTTAAGTGTTAAGCTGAATAGGTATGCACATTCTAGAAGAAAATACATTTTAGGGTTACCAAAAAAATTAAAAATTTGGGTTTTTACAAAATTTTAAAACTTAAATTATTTTCTGGTACTTATTTAATCATTTAACCATAACGATTGTATATTGTTCATTTAGGTGGCTAAAAATGGAAATTAATAAAATATAGGGTCGATATACAAGCATATGAATGTCTTTGGCGTAGAGTTCGAGAGACATTGTTAGTAAAGAATGGAGAGACAGTTGTAAAAAAGCATTAAAAAAATTCCTAATTTAATTAGAAAACCTAGGCCGTTGTTGGAGATAACGGCCTTAGTTAAAAAAAAAATTCTTGGATTATTTTTGAGTTTGGCTTGGCCAAGACAGAGAGGTACATTCAAAAAATCCATATTTTTTATATAACTTAGGCCGTTGTTGGACAACGGCCTAGGTTTAAAAAAAAGTTGGATTTTTTTTGGAGTTTGTTGCTTCTTTTGGCTTGGCCAAGACAGAGAGGGACTCATAATAATCTGAATTTTTTCATATATCGTAGGCCGTTGTTGGAATAAGATATATTCCAACAACGGCCTAGGTAGTGAAAAAATAATATTGATTTTTGATGACTTGTTGCTCCTTTTGACTTTGCCAAGTCAGAGAGCAACCCAAAAAAATTCAATTTTTTTATATAACATAAGCCATTATTAGAGACAGCAACCATAGTTAAAAAAAAATTGTTCTTGCTATCTGACTTGTTGATCCTTTCGGCTTGGCCAAGTCAGAGAGCAACAAAAAAAACAAATTTTTTGATATAACAAAGGCCGTTGTCTCCAACAACGGCCTTAGTTTAAAAATAATATATAGTTGCTTTCTTACTTGTTGCTCCTTTTGGCTTGGCCAAGTCAGAGAGCAACCCAAAAAAACAAATTTTTTGATATAACATAGGCCGTGGTGGAGACAACGGCCTTAGTTAAAAAATATATATGGTTGCTCTCTGACTTGTTGCTCCTTTTGGCTTGGCCAAGTCAGAGATAACCCAAAAAAAACAAATTTTTGGCTATAACCTAGGCCGTTGTTGGAGACAACGGCCTTAGTTAAAAAAATATGGTTGCTCTATGACTTGTTCCTCCTTCTGGCTTGGCCAAGCCAGAGAGCAACCCAAAAAAAACCAATTTTTTGATATAACATAGGCCGTTGTTGGAGACAATGACCTTAGTTAAAAAAAATATGGTTGCTCTCTGACTTGTTGCTCCTTTTGGCTTGGCCTAGTCAGAGAGCAACCCAAAAAAAATCAAAATTTTGGCTATAACCTAGTTGCTCCTATTTTTTTTGCTTGCTCTTTGACTTGTTACTCTTTTTTGTTTGGCCAAGTCAGAGAGCAACCAGCAAAATTTCAAAATTCACTTGTACAAGACAACGGCCTAGGTATAAAAAGGAGAAAAAAAATTTTAAAAGCATGTCCACTGCAGTTGTATCTGCTACACTTCAATCCAACCACCATATAAATACACAATACAATCAACAACAACAAAACAACAACACTTGAATCCCAAGAATATTTAAAAAGAACAACTCTTACACATAACTATAAATCCAAATTATTGCATCAATATCTAACATACTCAAACTGTACATCAAAAATTTCCAATTCACAATGCTTCTTATCTCTCATCGGAACTCTCTTCATCGGATGGATTCACTTCTTGCAGATTGATTGCCCTTAATTCAAAAATAAGTTATAGTTAGTGACAAATTCATTTACTACAAATGAAGTATAATAAATTTAAATGAATGTTAACCGAAGAAATTACACGTATTACTCCTCAAATAATGTTGGACAATTTCTTGAATCATGATCCATTTGCACAATGCCACATGTTCGGCACCGTCTCGGTTTTTTAAAGTGAAGTTGCTCTCTGATCGGCCTCAATCTTTTGGCGCGAGGCCTTCCCTTTGTCATGCATTGTTGCGGGTCCCTTACGCGTGTAGGTACGTGTCTGCTGCCTTCATCATGCGGTTGTGCACTACCATGCGGTTGTGTACTATCATGCGGTTGTGAGGCCTCTTTGGGTTGTTCACCTAATCTCGGTTGTAGCCAAGAGACGCCGTCAATGATCTTCTGCAAATTCTCAAGCCTGTATTTGTAACTTTTATTGGAGGAACAACCAAGATCGACAATCTGTTTTACGTGGTAGCTTAACTTACAATATCGAGAAGCAAAATTTTCGGTATTGCGTTCAGTTGGAACAGATGTATAACTTCTTCTCATCACATCTCGGGTCCATCTTGTTTTACTGTATACATCCGGAAAAGAAGTGTGATGGTTGAACTGAAGAACCGCTAAAATATGCCTGCAAGGAATGCCAATGAAGTACAAGAAATAACAAGAACATGTAATAATTTGGTTGAGTTTGCATAACTGAAGAAGGCGAGCCGCTTCTGATTCTCCACAGAGTATCACATGGAAGGTTGAACTATCCGGTGACTCAAGATCGCCAACGAATGTCACATTGTACATGAAGCTTTTTGTAACTTCATCTTGGAATTTGTAAAAAAAATTCAAAGTGTATGTTTTCGCCATTTGTGCCTCCAAAGCCCATTCTCTCTTCGTTCGGTCTCTTCTCACGATTACGATGATTTTCTTTCAACTCATCGTGTCTTTGCCTTCCCAAAAAACGGTCGAAGATGATGGCAAATTCATGCAAGGAATATTTCTTTTCTGTATGATGCTTCAAGGCAGAATGCGATGACTCAACCCGTTGGCTACTCAACATGCCGGCCCAAAGAGAATCTTTACCATAGATGGGTGCCCACTTTTTACGGATATCAAATAGATCGTTAAACCATTTTTTATTCTCTAATTCGTATTGCGAAATCAATAAATTTTATTTTTTTACAAATTCATTTACATATTCAGAATTGTAGATGACAGTCTTCAATGAATCCCTAAACTTGTCGACATCGTTCGACATACGCACCTCCTGCGGTAACTTATCCAATATGTGCGAAATACAAAATTGATGCCGAGTCTGGAGAAAAACTTTCTTAACTGCGGCGGCAATCCCACGGTCTTGATCGGTGACGATGCCGGATGGAGCACGATTCATAACACCTAACCAATTTTCAAAGAACCATTCAAACGAAGAGATCGTCTCATTTGGAATGAACACACCTCCTAAGAAAGTCGATTGTCAATGTTGATTCACTTCAACAAAGGGAAAAAATAACATTCCATACCGGTTCGTATTGTACGTGGCATCAAAGCAAAGTACATCGCCAAATTCTTGATAATTCATCCTAGAAATACCATCAACTCATATACAATGTGACAACTGTCCTTCGGGATATACTTGAATGTCATAAAAAAATGAAGGATTTGTATGTTTCTTAGATTCGAAAAGATCAATTAGCATTTTCGAATTGTGTCCTTTCAATGCTTCTTGCGAGTCTCTAAGTAAATTTCTAACATCTTTTTCGGTGAATCATACTTGACCGTGACCACCACTAGAACTTTCGAAGAAGAGAATTTGTCGACATGTCTGGATATTAGCTTGGTTGAACTGGTCTATTATCCTTTTATTCGTATTTGACACGGAACGGTTTCAGAGGAAAAAAATGCCTTCTACCGGGTGAGGTGAATTCGTGATTTTGTGCTTCATGAAATGAATACAACACCCACGTATTACTTGCTTCGTTCAGTTTTACACGAACGCAAGCCTTACAACCCGTTGTACAGGTTGTTTCCCGTTTATCATCACTATGTTGACTCGGCGACGACCCGACTTTATTACATAGATAAGACTTATCTACTTCCACTCCTCCCTTTAATTTATTTCTACCCTTACGCATTGCAAAACCCCCATTGTAGTACCCCGTATTTTTAAATACTATTTTTTTTAGATTAGAAAATGAATTAAAATGATTTTTGGGGATTTAATAACTATTTTTCTGAAGATTTATCTTCTTACACGTGCAAAAAACGTACAAATATTTTCTTGGGAAGTTCAAAGTCAAAAATTATTTTGTGAAAAATTATTATTTATTATTAGATAGTATTTGTGATTTTCTAGATTTTTCTGAAAATTATTGGACTCATTTGCAAATATTTCAAAAAGGACTTTTGTGCAAAATTACCAAATTGGGTGAAAACTCCAGATTTTTGGATTTTTGGGCTGGGTATGATGCCTAGTCAACTAAGGGTTAAAAAGTTTACTTTTTTTTTGATGAATTTGATTTATTTTGCAAGTTTCGATAAAAGAGGATCTTTTTGCAAAATTATCATTTTGAGGGGTAAAAGTGCAAACTTATTTTTCTGAACTTTTCAAACAGTGCCGACTAGAAATAAAGTGTTTATTTTATTTTTAAAACTCAATTAAATTGGTTTTATAAAGTTTCCAAGTATAGGGATCTATTTATGTAAAATTATATTTTAAAAGAATTATTTTGCAAATGTGTTCAAAACCCTAATTCTCTTAATTCCGGCCTATTTAAAAAGGTGGAGTGCAGTCGTCTTTTCCTGCAAAACACAAAGGTTTTATTATTTTTATTTTCTTGGAGATTTAAGGAGGAGATCTTAGATTTCTTGCGAAGGAGAGGCTATTTTCTATTTTCTATTTGTCTTCATTTGATCTCTTCAACAATGTGAGTGATATAATTTGTTTTGTTTTGTTCTTTGAATGGTGTATGTGGTGTTTCATCTATTAGAAAGCATGCTAGGATTTTGATATGAATACATATAGTGAATTGAATGAATTGATAAGTCAAAAATTGGATATTTTGTGAAAACCCTAGTTATTTTGTGAGTAGAATTGCATATGGATGATTTTAGATTGTTGAAGAACCTAATATAAATTGTGAGTAGGCTATTTCTTTGGGTTATTGCTGATTTGATTGAGTATGGTGAATGCTATGCATTAATTGATTAAAGATGAGATTTTTTAGACTATTGGTGAGTTGGATGAATGCAACTTGGCCATGTTAATGATAAATTTGTTTTTGTTCATGAATCAACTATTGAGAATACTTGAGTTTGAGTTTGATGAATTTTGAGAAGGGGTAATGGATTAAAAGACCATGTCTTGAGGATTTGAGTTGTGATGACTAGATTTGGGGTTTGATACATTTTTTCCAATTTGGGGATTCGTGATTTTATGAAAGATTTTACTTGAATTTGGATTTGCTCAAATACTAAGTTTTAATCTGAATATTTTGTTATTTTAATTTATGGATTTGTGAAGTTTTCTTTGGTGCACGAACATGCACAATCAATTTACATGAATATCGTATTTCATTGTTTTTGAAGAAATTGAGCTTTTATGTGTTTTTCGAAGAATTTGACTATATCTCAACTTATTTTGGTACTGATAAGGTTTGGAATATAAAACAAAGTTATTTTGATGCATGATTGATTCTTAAAAACTCTAATTTTGATATATGCACACATTCATGTTTTATTTTAAAGAAATTCATCAAAAAGCTATTTTTATCAATTCAAGTGGTTTTGATTGGTTTTTATGGATCTTTGTATATCCTATAAGTTGTATTTGATCATATCAGAAATATACTTTTTATAGATTTTGTTTTTATAAAGTAAATCTTCGTATTGGTTAAAATATGCACACCCCAAACTACAATCTGTAGGTGTGACAGTCGACCGGTATGTTTCAACAGTCGACCGTCGCTATCTGGCTGCTGTGTTTTCTCATTTTCTTGAAATCTCGTGTGGAACATTCGACTGACCCATTTTTCCAGTCGACTGTCTCTGCTCTATTTTGATATTTTCTCGAAGTGTTGGATTTTCGCTTTGGACAGTCGACTGATCACTTTTACAGTCGAGCATCAATACTTAGAATTATTTTTCTTAAAAATGTTGGATTTTCGCTCTGGACAGTCGACCAATGACTTTTTGCAGTCGGCTGCTACTAGTTAGATTTTTATTTCTTGAAGTGCTGGTTTTTCGCTCTGGACAGCGACCGATGATTTTTTATAGTCGACTGTTATTGTTGTTTTCTTAAGTTATTCGGATGTTCTTTAAACGATTGATTCTTTAAAAGTTTTTGGATCTATAACTTACTATTCTAAATATTATTTTTCTACAGAACATATGTTTTCAAGATATTTTATTGTTGGAATTGGATTCTGGAATTTTATAAAGATTTGAGTTTTGTTGATTAGAGAAGTTTCTCCATACGATCGTTTTGACAATTGATTTGTGAGTTTTTGGTCTTGATGATATCTCTAGGAGTTGAGTGGGAGTCCTGTGAACCGACAGTTGAGATTTGTTGAGTTAGACCTGGGGGGTCTTGGTTTGGTTGTTGTTGAGTATTTAAGTTCGGCAGGATACACTAACTCTAGAGATGGAGATTTTTGTGATTTAATAATAACCAACCTAAGGACAGGCACTAGTGGGGATGTGATAGAACTTGGGAAACGTAAGTTTAGGCTCATGGTTTTATTTAGTCTAACGGATGCATTCCAGGACTGTTTGTTGTTCTGTCTCGAGCGGACATTTGTATGTTCGGGTGTCGAGGGTCTACAGACCTATTCACGGAGCATGCAAGGTGCATTCGCATATCGAGAGTCGGCAGGCCTATTCACGGAATGTACGTGGTGTATCTGCACGTCGAGGTCCTTGCAAGCCTATTCGTGGGGTACACGGTTTGGGAGATGATTCTCCGGTTATTTTTGAGCTATCTTACATGATGCTTGCGCGTCAAGGGCTGTGGTGCCTATTCGAGGAGTATTCTGGATCTTGTTTTCCATCACTGTAGTAGGATTAGTTGCATAACGAGGGGTTATCCCTATAAAGTGGAGATCGTTAAGGGCTTGCACCGGACCTATGTACTATGGAATGTATAGAATCCGACAAGTATGCATTAGAGAGTCAGCATATAGAGATTGTGTTTTCTTGACTTGGTTTTATGCTTGTGTTTTCCCGTTTTCCTACACTTGACACATAGTCGAGATTCACTTGATGTTTTCATGTATTACTACTTACTATCTTATATCCCTTGATGTTTTCATGCTTTACTTATTGCTATTTCTCACTTCATGTATTCATGTTGTTAATATATGTTGCTTATGACTCTATGCTCTATATTCTATTTATGTCGCTTTGTTTTTGTGTTACTCACACCGTTATGGCTGACCCCTGTAGTTTTGGGGGTTAGGGTCATCTCTAGCCTCATGCTTTACAGGTAGGTGCTCAGAACTTGGAGTTTGGATGCTTGAGTTTAATTGATGTAATAGAGCTTTTGTGTAAATTTGTAAAATAAGTGTTGTAAAGAAAGAAAGTTTGTAATTCAAGGTGTTTTGTATTCCGCTGTGTTTGTAAACAATTGTTGTATTAAAAGTTGAAATAAAAATTATTTGTGTTTTTGGCTATGTTTACTATTGCAATTGAAGTTGATGTTGGAAACCGTGTCACGTATTTCTAAGATATCATATTGAAAATTCAGGGCGCTACACCCACATCGAGCATATGAAGAATAGAAATTTTCAGCCTCAACTAAAGTTGGAAACGTCATACCTAACTTTGGTTTTAGGTGTTCTTCGACTAACGGCATGGAATCAATGATTGGTTCTACCCACACAAAATTATCGCCGGCAGCCGAACTCTCTATATCGTTGTTCATCTGCAAAAAAAAATATTTTTGGTAAATTAATACACATATCATATAAAAAATAGCTTGTTAACAAACGATTGTGATATATATATAGATACGAAACAAAATACGTGAGAAAACTTCATAAACAACGTCCAAAAAATACAAAACTTTGCGATTGGGTCTGGCTTGCCGCACACAATGTAACGGAACTTGTAGAAGTGAGTTCCGATCCATGGTTTGCAAGATACGGCCGTGCATCGCTTTCAATCTTGGAAAAGAGGGGAATGCGATACACGGACGTATATAGCAAACCGTGGGTAACAACTCGCAACTACAAGTTGCTGTGGCTTGTGAGTGGCAAGACTGACCTACTCGCAAAATTTTGGATTTTTCAAGTGAGTTTTCTATTAAAAACTCGCTCAAAATATAACAAAATTTATGAGAAAACCACACAAACGATGCTAAAAAAAAACTAAACTTTGTGATTGAGCGAGCTCCCCGTACACAAGGCAATACAACTTGTACAAGCGAGTTCCGACCCACGGTTTGCAAGATACGGCCGTGTATCGCTTTCACTCATGAAAAATGCCAACAATGCGATACATTGGCGTAGCTCGCATACCGTGGGTCGGAACTCGCAACTAAAAGTAGAGTTGGGTTGCCAGCGGTTAGCCCGACATGCTCACAAAATTTTTTATTTTTTGGATGTCATTTTCTAGTAAAAAGTTCCTCGATAGAATTCAAATATTAATTGTTGTTGTTGTTTAATATACGGTAGAAATCCGCACAAACGAGATCAAAAAATTCCGAAACTTTGGGAGTAGGACGGACGCAAAACACATGAGCCAACAATACTTGCAGAGGTGAGTTTCGACTCACGGTTTGAAACTCACGGTTTGCAACATACGCCGATGTATCGCTTTCACTCACGAAAAATAGTCGAAAGTGATAGCAGCCGTACACTTCAAACCGTGAATCCGAACACACTTCTACAAGTTGCGCTGGCTCGCAAAATTTCAAAATTTTTGGATCTCTTTGTGTGCTTTTACTAACAACGAACAACAACAACTAATACTACATCTACATCGACAATAACACTATAATTACCTAATCTGTAATTAGCTACGCATAATATATAAATTGTACACTCAAACAATGAATAAAAAATTTCAATCAGTTAACCTAGCAAGATCTACTAAAACAGGAAAAAATTATTACCCTTCACAATGAGGGTTTTCTAAAAGGAGATAGAGGAGGTCCTTGTGCGCTGCTGCAGACAAAGAAAGGGGAGTAGAGTTTGGCTAATTTCTTTAGGGTTAGGGTTTTAGGGTTGGGGAGATTTCGTATGGGTTAGTGTTTTTTGGTATTCAGGATCTTCATAGGAAGAGGGCAAGAGTGTGAGAAGAGGGAGAGATTGAGTGAGAAGCAACGAGCAAAAGAGAGCTAGGGTTTTCAGATCGAGAGAGAGAGCTAGGGTTTGGGGAATCAATATCGCAAGAGAGAGAGAGTTGTCGACGAAGAAGTGAGGAAGATAAGATCTGAGTATGTACAAGTGTTTGGAAAAACACTTGTACATACCTAGGTCGTTGTTGGGATCAACGACCTAGGTTGATTTTTTTTAATAAAAAAACATCCTAGGCCATTGTTCCCAACAACGGCTTAAGTGTTTTTTTCGACCAAAAAAAAGTTCATGCTAAATAACGCTAAGTCTGAAGCGTTATTTAGCGTAAACTTCCCAAAATGCCCCTCCGCTCTAATAGGAGCTCCGCTCCGAATCTGAGCGGCAGCGATCTGAGCCGTCGATCAAGATCAACAGCGATCCAACAGCTCAGATCGCTGTTTTCCAACCTGTTGAAAATGAACCCATTTTCAACTGAGCAAATCTCTATATATAATATTTCTTTCTCTTTTCTTTCTTTTGCTAATGGATTATGCATATTTTATTAAGCCCAACCCAATTTGCATGTTCTGTTAGCCTAACCCACTCATGAACATATACACTAGACTAATAATATACTAGTATATGTGTATATGTATGTATATATATACTAACTAGCCTACAATTTTTTACTTAAGACTTCTAGCCTATATAATTTTTTACGAAGTTTTTGACCTAGAAGCTTAGGTGAGCTTATGAGTTAGCCCTAAGGATTAGGGTCTAAGGCTTAGAGTGGTGACTAAGCACTTCTAGGAATTTCTACACATCCCCACACACCTCCACACTCATCCTAGCCCCTTTCCAAGCCTTGGCCGGCCACTCTCACCCCCCCCCCCCCCCTCTATATATATATGTGCTACTTCATCCTATTACTACTACTTCATCTTACTTTACTTCATATTGCTACTACTACTACTACTACTACTACTACTCCTACTATACTACTCACTCATCTTATTATACTACTATTGGAGCAAGAAGTCAAATAAGCTAAAGGTGAGTCTTAGTTCACACTTAGCTCCATTTCTTCATTCTGTGTTCCAATTCTAATTAATTTACTATCAATTTCCGAGAGTTATTGGAGCTTGATATCAAAAGAAGATTATCAATCAAAAGAAGATAAAGCTAGGGTTGAGCTTTTTAAACATAAGGTGGGTCTTCTTCCTCCTTGGATGCTTCTTTAATTTTTAGTATTTGATTGTTTGATTGTTTGATTGTTAGTAGTTTGTTATCTATATTTAAATAATTGGGTAGTAGTTTATTAGTAGTAAAAGAAATTGGTAGTAGAATGAATTATTGATAATAGATTGCTTGGGTGGTGTAGATTGTGTAAATTGTTAGAAATTTGAAGTTATAATAATTGTTAAAAAAAATTGAAAATTATTAAAGTATTAAGAATTAAAGTGTTGATGGTTTATTGAAGTAGTTGTTAATAGATTGAAAATTGTGGTTTGTTATAGTAATTGTAGTAATTGTTAGTAGATTGAAAATTATTGTAGATTAAAGTATTAATAAAATACAATGGTTATGTATGCATGCATGTGTGTACGTTTGAAATTGCCGAATTAAAGAAAACAAAGGAAACAAAAAGGAACTAAGTAGATAAGACAGAAAAGATATGTTTTTATTTCTAATCTATGTAGAATACACAATTTTGAAATTTGAAGTGATGAAAAATTTTGAGGGAAATTATGCAACAAAAGGTTTGCATATAAAGTAAAATATTTAAATTAACATAAATAACAAATGAAAATAAATGCATGCATTAGAAATGTTTAGTAGCTTAACAAGAAAAGTTTAGTAGCTTAACAAACCATGTGAATGAAGTTGTAAATGAGTATTTGGATATTTCGTGAATACAAGTTCACACATGTACATGTCTAAACAACATAATGTAGAAAAATAGTTAAGAAATATGTATGAAAGATGTTCATTGATATACACAAAAGACTGTTTATACAATGTAGAAAGACATTGTAATACATATGGGTATGTTGTCTTAAATAGTAGTGTTGTGCATGTGGGATGTGCAAATTAGTATTTGTCCGGGATGAATGATTGGTGGAACATTTCGGAAGGTTGCCATTTGGTGGTTGCCGTTCCGAAGAGTCATTTAAACCTAGAACTTGAACTAGATAATATAATAAGTAATCTAGGCAGTTAATCTAGAAACTATAAGTGATGATAAATAAGTTAAGAAGTGATGATAAATAAGTTATTAGAATAAAGTAGTAAATGACTTAAATAATCAGTTTCAAGTGTTCCTTAAGAACTTAAATTGTCCGAGGTTACCCACTAACAAGTGGACTAAGTACCTTTCTAATTAACTAATGCTATCCATGTTTAAAAAGAACTAGAAGATGTCTAAATAAAGTAATTTGGATCGGGTAAAGTTAGTGAATTAAGAAATCCATTTAACGTAACTCAACCACTAGTTCTAAAACTTCCTAGAAGATTGGGATAAATTGGTAAGGACAGGAACTAGTACGACGTGTACTCACCTATCAAGGGGACACGTGCGGCGTGGTCTCGTCTGGGACACGTGCGGCGTGGTCTCGTCTGTTAATTTCTGGGATTTAGTGATAAGAACTATATGGTGGAAGTTAGGGAATGGACCCTCCAGATCACCAAAGGTTCTCTGTTGTTTAATGCGAACTCTCGGTGGAGCAGGTAGGACCTGCAGGGTCACCTTTACATGCGTAACAACTTTTGGGTAAGGTTCGGAAGTGGCATAGGAGTCTAGGATTGGCATTCGGGTCGAACGAGCAGGGCCGGGCTGGACCCGCCCGGGTTGGAAGGTGACTTGGGCAGATTTGGGCTGGGTTGGTGGCTTAACCGGGCCGGGCCAGGCAGGGCCGAATAGTGGAAATGGCAGCCCGCCCGACCCGGGTCGGGTCGGGTTGACCCGTGGGTTGGCCCGTTTAGATAGATAGGTTTTTTTTATATAAATTAAAATAACAATAATAATAATAATAATAATAATAATAATAATAATAATAATAATAATAATAATAATAATAAACATTAAAAATCGTAATAATAATAATAAGAGTGAAAGAGTGAAATTGGCAAAAAATATTGAAATATTATTCATATGATTTTAAGTTATACAAGTTTCACAATTTCTAATGAAATGAAGAATTCAATTCACAAATATGTTTTATACACTAACATATTTCTTATATACAATTTCAATTTACTTCAATTTTTCTAATTTGAAATAACAAGCACAGATATAATATAATTTTTTTGTCTATTTACAATTGTCTTCAAGTTGATGGCCTTGAATTTGTTGTTGGTGGTCTTGAATTCTTCATTTTGGTTGCTATTGTTGTTGTTGTTGTTGTTGTTGTTGTTGTTGTTGTTCTTCCGGCGAGTTGCTCCCACTTGTGGACGTTGATAATGCTTTCCCTTGTGTCCTATCTTCAGCCTTCAGCCAGTCTTCTGTGCAAACGAGCATCGCTAACGTGTCGGGCTTCAAGCGATTCCTGTAATCAGTTAGAACTCTGCCACTTGAAGAAAATGCACTTTCAGAAGCAACTGTAGAGACAGGAGGAGTTAGTAAATCTTTAGCCATAATTGACAGAATACTATAAGTGTGTTCATAGTCTTTCCACCATTGTAAAATATCTAGTGGAGAAGAAGAAGACTCAGAATCTTATTGGTTATACCAATTTAATTCATTTGGTTGATTAGTCCTAAGTTTTTTGGATTGAATTTGTGCAAGTAAATTAAATGTTCTATCATCAAATTTACTCTTGCCCTTACCTTTAGAAGTTGCAGAAGAAGAACTAACTATAGAAGTTGTACTACTGGAAGCAAAACATCTATCATAGTAATCATACAAGTTATTTAATGTATATTCAAATTGAACTAAAAAAGTAGCGCAATCAATTACTATTTCTAAATTTTTCCCAAGAAATGCAAAAAATATTTCAATCAAACTCTTCGTACCTTCTAATTTGATGCGAGGATCCATAACGGTAGCAACACAAATCAACATAGGAGGAGGAAAATAATACTTCAAAAAAAATTTGTATGCAGGTTTTACAATATCACCAACATAAGTATCATTTAAGATTTCGTTTAATGTTTGCATCATGCTAACTAATGAAATAAAAAAGCTACTAGAAGTAGATTCATATGTTTTTGAAAATTTTAAAGTTGTGGTTTTAAAATGTTCTAAAAATTTCAGCAAAGATTCGGCATAAAACCAATCGGCGGGAGTCATTTCAAAATTTTGCATATTTTTTGCGATACAAAAATCATTTACAACTGCTTTATATTCGGTAACAACATGTAGTAAATCAAAAGTAGAGTTCCATCGGTGTTTAACATCCTTTGTAAATCTTCTAAAAGGTACATTTGAAATCCTACACCAATTTTTCCATTCTTGAAATACGCTAGGACTTAACGAAATGAAATGTACACAATTTCTAATTTTAACTATATATGGATCGGCTATTTTAATACATCTTGAACACATAAATCTAAAATATGGCATGCACATCTAATATGGAAAATATTGTCAGATGGAGAGTTTAATGCGGATTTTAAAGTAGTAATTACTGCATTATTGTTAGATGCATTATCAAAACTAATACACATAATTTTGTTGCGAATTCGAAAAACATCACAAATTTCTAAAATACGGTTTGCTATTTCAGCGCCACTATGGGGATACGGCAACGCCGCAAGTGATATGATTCTTTTTTGAAGAATCCAACCATTGTCGATCCAATGACAGGTTATTCTCATCGTTGGAATTTTGTTGACACCCGTCCAACAATCTGAAGTTAAACTAACCCTACAAGTTAAACTCCATAAAATTGCAATCAAAGCGTCCTTCATTTCATTGTACACTTTAAAACAATCCGATTTGCAAGTATTTCTCGGAATTCTTCTAAAATGAGGGTTTAAGTCCGTTTGATTAAAATTTTCCAAGTCCCTACTCTCGGGATAGGAAAATGGTAACTCTTCCTTTATTACTAATCGGGTCATTTCCCGACGAACAAGATCAGGATCATAAAGGTGGCTATCAACTAGACCGGTCCTAGGGTTGATTTTTTGTTGGCCGGGTAGGTCAACAAGAAGGTCTTTATGGTTATTTTGGATGTGTCTACTAATTGTACCGGTGTCATCACCCCTCTTGAATTTGTATGCCTTAGAACATGTTTTACAAACTTTCAAACCTATACCCGGAGTTTCCTCGTCCGGGATATAATCGTAAAACTTATGCCAATCACTACTTTCTCCTCTACTTTTCCTACTGCTACGGGGTTGTGTGGTTTTAGTTGGTTGTTGTTGTTGTTCTTCTTCTTCTTCTTCTAATTGTATGTCACCTACAACCTCGTCGTGTGTACCCTATTGTTGGGTAGGAGGATCATGGTACTCTTCGGCGGGCTCACTAATTGGGACAATTGGTGGCCTACGGGAAGTGCCAGGCAGAATCTTGCCCACTTTGGCTACGACCGCTACTGTGTGATCTAGACATAATGTAGTAATGTATGTAAAAAAAATACACAATGTAGGAGCGATGGGTTATAAAAAAAAATCTAGAAAACAAGAAGGTTGAGATAGAGAAGATCAAAAAACCAACAAAAATTATAACTACAACAAAAATTAAATAAGAAGAGAGGTATGAAATATTGATACCGTTCACCGTGGATACGCGTATATAAAAAAATCCGTGAAAATAAGAATAGAAGTAGAAGTAGAAATAAGCGATTCCAAAATTGAAGAGTTGAGGAGAGCTTGAAGGAGAGTTGAAGACTTGATCACTTGGAGTTGGACGAGAGTTGAAGAGTTGAAGACGTTGTTGAATTTTAATTTCGATACGATCGGAATTTGATCGTGTATATGCCTTGAAGATTTGCTTGTTGAATACTTCAATTGTTCACAAATTGCTTAGAAATGAGTTATAATAGTAGAGAGAGTAAGAGAGTTTTTTGTGAATTTTTGATAGGATTTTCGGGGGTATTTATAGGGTTAAAATAACCACACACCAAAAAAACCAAAAAACCCACAAAAAACGGCTATAAGAGCTGCTGAGGCTCTATGTGCTACAGTACCAGGCCAACGGCCAATTTGCGATCCGTTGGACCCGTTCGAGTCAACGGTCAACCTGGGGAGGGTCGAACGTTTGACCCATTCGGGTCAAACGGTTCGCAACCCACGGGTCGACCCGCAGGTTGGCGGGCGGGTTGGGGCATTTTTAACGGGTTCGCGGGCCGGGTTAGACGGGTTCGATTCAGTGTTTTTTGGCAATCCGGGTCGACCCGTTACTGTTCACGGGTTCGACCCGAACCCGCACCGCACTTAAACGGGCCGGGTTAACCAGGGCGGGTCGGCGGTTGACCCGGCCCACTTGCCATCCCTACGTAGGACCACAGGGACCAAACAGAGTATGACCGGGGAGTGGCATAGGACCATAGGGTCTCGACATACATAGTGGCATGACCAATGAGTTCTGAGTGCAGAGGCGGAACTAGACCGAGCGTCTGCAACCTTACCAGTCACTAGATGAATGTCAGAAACAGGGAAAAAGTACAAGAGTAAGATGCATGGCGAGGGATTGGATCCTATCATCTGGAGAATACGAACTCGATTTGGGGAGTATGTAGTATGGGATGCATATGTTTCCAAATCAAGTTTGCATTAGAGTATGAGCATCATGTGCATTTATGTTTGTGCATCAGATTTAAGTCATGGCACACTAACACTTTTGATTGTCTGAATTTCACATTTCATATTGTCATTCATATTAATTTTTTATATTGATTCATTGTTGAGGAGTGAAGCTCACTGGTTTTATCAGTTTGCGTCAGTTGCATTCAAATGACGTGCCCACTTATATTTAGGTTGCAGGACCACCCAATTTTCGGGATTGTAAGCTTAAGCTATGTTAGGCATTCATATTCAAGAAGAAAGCATTAAGGTAAGAAAAGAAGTTTTTGATTTCCTGAGATTTTCTGTGTTGTGTACTCATTTGAAGTAAAAGATTCTGATTGGTGTCACGAGTTTCCAGTATACGAAAATCGGGGCGCTCATCTTTGCCCAAGATTGAATATTTGTCCTTCTCTGCTCTGTACTTTGTTTCATACACAACGGAACTTTTGTCATTTATACTTTGATTGTTTTATCTGAACGATCTCATTATGATACTTCAGATCTCTTCCTGATTTAAGCCTCCTTAAAGGATGCATCACTTAGAGGTTTCCCATATTCAAGTTTGAAGTCATGCCCAAATCATAGAAGCGTGATATATTGTGCATATGCTATGTCTGGTCTAATGTACTTATTGGAGTACCTAATGGAGTTCTAATGTACTTGATGAGTTGTATAAGACCAAGCATAGCCGTTTTTTTTAAAAAAAATCATTTGACCTTCTTGACTCATAAAGTCTGACAAATGTGATTAGTTTGTGATAGGCCCTACGGTTGAGAAGAATCATTCAGAAATCGAATCAGCGACAACCGAATCAAGAATCCCACTTCGTCGATCAAAGCGATTAAAGGGGGAATATGACCACCCCGATTCTTCAGTTTCGGATGGTCAGTCATCGTTTCTGTAAAACTTTTATAAAAAAAACCAAAGGTTTCCTAATATACAAAACAAATATTTTGACTATATGATAGTGTTTGTAACAGACCCTTTTGTTGATGAAGATCATTCAGATATAGAATCTGAGACAACAGTTGGTGATCTGGGTTTGCAAATTTCTGATTATGAAACTATCTGAAATGCCCGAATCTTTGAGAACAAGGTTTGCTTTCCCTTCAGTCATTTTCTTTTTTTCAAGCCCCACTTCTCAAAAGGAATACGGAATACAAGTACGTGACAAAGTCCAGCGAAAGATTTTCATCATTCATAAGCTATAAGGATCAACTCAACCCGCATAACAGGAAATATAACAGAATATACTTAACCACGCATGCATGAACAAAATTAACCAACTGAAACTATTTGAAACAAATATAAATTTTCCAAATAAATTCAAGATCTGGATCAAGTAAAACTTCGGGAAAACAAGCCCGTTACAAGTTTTAAGTAGCAACAAGAAATTAAATAAACTCAAAACATATAAAACTAAAACATGATTTTCCAGGCACAGCTTAAGATGCCTGCTCACTTACTTTTACAGGTAGCTGATCTCCAAAACCTATATATATATCATATAGAAGGAAAATAGAGAAACAAAGACAGAAGCCTGTTAGGGCAAGTTACAAGCCGCAAGTAGTACAAGCAAGGATTATGAAAACATGTGCAAGAAAATATGAAATAAGATTTGGAATCAAGGGTATGCAACACGATTTGACAAGGATGCAATAAGTAGTGAAGTTCAAGAGACTAGCTAGCATGTGAAACAAATCGAGTAACAGGATCGAGTAACAAATACAAGTGGCAGGAATAGGTAACAAGTGAGCATGTAATCTGTATCAAGTATCGAGTAACAAGTATCAAGTAATAAGTATCAAGTAGCATGCGAGGCAGGTGTCAAGTGTGTGCAAGTAACAAGTTATTCTTAAGTCTATTGTTTAGTTCGATCTAGGTAGCACTTCATGCGTCCCATTTATTTACCACATGGTTGCTACTTACAAACAAGTTATGTTTAGGCCTAGTGGTGGATTTTATAGGGTTGTGTACTTAGACATCAAGTATCAAGCAAGTAAGCTCATGAATGCACTAGTAATATAACAAGTTCATGAATCGAGTATTAATGAGTTTCACAAATACGATAATAATATAACAAGTTCGTGAATCAAGTAATAACGAGTTCATGAATACAATTATAGTATAACAAGTTCATAAAGCAAGTAATAACAAGTTCATGAATACAATAATAATATATCAAGTTCATGAAGCAAGTACAAGTGGGAAACACGGGCCTCCTTTCGAGTACGCTTACCTATATTGTCCACTACTACGGTCTTTTCCTTAAACCCCAGCTTATTATTTATTATTATTATCAAGACAAGCATGAATGTGTGCAAAGCAGGGCAAGTAAACATGATCGAGAACAAGGAACAAGTTTAAGCTAGGTAGAAGGTACATTCGAGGGTCAACACAATTTAAAATTATCAAGAACGACGAGAATTTCAATTCTGGATAACATGACGTTGCTGCACCAAAACTGAGATTCCCACCACCACAGGAATGCAAATCTGAATCCGTCAAAAAATCTAGAAACTCGACTCTGCCGAATCCAGCGCATATAAACATGTTACATGAAAGTTGTAGCAACTGGTGTCAAAACAGCAAACTACACAGAATTTGTTTCAGCCAGAATTTGTGAAATTGTGTTTAAGAACATGAAATAGATCTGAAACTTCATCAATTAATTCCAGGAAAATTAGGGAAGGTCCTCTAGTGTGTCTAGTATCAGCATGCAAAATTGCAAGTCATTATTTTACAGTTAGCATAGTTAATTTAATTTGGAAAACTGAGTGACGCAGCAAATTTAAGAATCTGAAATTTCAGGCACAGCAGCACTAAAACAGTGATAATTTACAAACTATAACTCGGAGTTCAATTCCGTAAAAAGGGTAGTAAACTAGACACTGGAACTGCATTTCATGTTTAGAACTCAAGTCCAGATTCTGAAATTATTAGGGTTGAAATAGCAGACCAAAAACATGACAGCAGCAAACAAAAATATTTTTGCATGAAATGTATTATAATTATACTGGTTGTGAAACGAGTGTATCAACGAAAGGTTATGACTCTTATGATCATGGAATTTATAAGGACGGCAACAAGAAAAATGAGATCATCAATGATAAGCCAAAGGTGAGTCACAACTACAATCTACTTGCGGCATTTTCAAATAAAAGCTTGTACTAGAATAACGAATTGTACAAGAAGATACTTGCCTTGATTGGATGAGGACGTTGATTGACGATCGAGATCGGATGGATCGGATCGGCATGGATCTTGATGGCAATCAAGATCGAGAAAGATCGATGGTTGGGATTCAACGATTGAGATCAAATTTGGTCGACGGCTCATATCTGATCAGATCCTAATGCAGGTGATGATGATGATTATGATGATGATGATGAGATCGGACGTTTCAGATCGCGGTGCCCTGTTGATGATGATCTGATGACGATCTGAATCGCGAGGAAGGATCAGATGGCCCAGATTTGATCTGATCGAGATGGAACTGAGGATGATCACGATCACGAGGAGATCGGACAGTCGAGATTTGAACGATCAAACCTCTTGATCAATCAGCACTGGCAGAGGCGAGAGGGCTTCGACAGAGGCTATGTGCGAGGCTGCGACTGCGGCTGTGTGCGAGGCTGCAAGGAGGGAAGCTTCGGTGGGGAACTTGACTGGTGATGAAGGTGGATTGCGGTGAAGGGCAGCAATGGTGGAGGCTGGCGCAAGGGGTGTGTCGATTGTAGAGGCGTGCAATCGATGAAACAGGGGGCTCGGAGGCTGCGATGGTGCAGGGAGGCACGTCAAGGGTGAAGCTAGAGACGATGGGGAAGGAGGAGCAGGGCGAGGACAATGCAGGGGGAGGGAGTGCTCCTCTATTTTGGAGAGGAAACAGGGGAGATCAGAGGTGTAGCTGGCAATGGCGGCTCGAAGGTGAAGGAGGTGATGGCTCGTTGGCGGAGGCCAGAGGGTGCGAGCGTGTCACGCCTCGCTTTCCAAAAATACGGAATACGAGCACATGACAATAGCCAGCGAATGACTAACGTCACCCATAAGCTGTTTTTTCGATTAACTTAACAATATAATCAATACAGAATATTTGCGCAGACAATAATAATAATCTCATGAACAATAATATTTGGAATGAACAATAAAAATATCTAAATACAATAATAATCCAACGTCTGGAACAAAATAAAATTTGGGACATAAGTCCAAAACAATAATAATCCAATCCAAAATAATAACAAGTCTAAATACATTAAGTTTATTAAAGCAACAAGCAATTATAAAGCAGTAGTCTTCATAATGTTTATTCTCCAATTCCAGCATGCAATTCTCCTTCATTACCTGTATACACTTCATCTAAAAAGAGGAGAAAAATTGTCCTTAGAGCAAGTCATGGACAGCAAGTAGAGAAAGCAGGGAACAATGGAATAACGGTATAACAATAAATCAATGGATCAGTTGGAATCAATAACATGGCACGATAATCAATAATCAATATCACGGTAATCGATACAATGGCTATAAACAATGATGCAATATTCGGTAACGGTGATCAATGATTAATAATGGTAACACTTAGCCAATATTTGGTATTAATAGAAATAATGATGAACAATATGCAATGTCGGTGATGTGTCAATCCTTATGTCTATTAATTATTTTAAATCCTAACTAATGTCTGTACAACTGCATTCCATTCTGCAGGTTCGATGCATACAATCAATTTCGTTTGGACTTAAGTAGTAGATTCTATAGTTCATGTACTGAGTATGATGACGATAACAGTAGTAACACGGGCCATGTGTAATTTCTTACACGATGACAATAACGGTAATAACACGGGTCATGCGTAATTTCTTACACGATGACGATAACGGTAATAATCACGGGCCAACATCCGAGTACAGTCCCTATATCATCAACTACTCTAGTCAATCCCTTAAACCCCGGCTTGTTAATTATTTCATCATTGCAACAATACAATATGCAATTAAAGGACATTTCGGTGAATGATAGTATCAATAGGAGAACAATAAGTTGGTAACATGAAATAGGACAATTAGAATGATGACGATAAGACATTAGGATTATGCAATGCAACATACATACATCAATTCATGCAATATTACGATATAGGAATAATTAATTCAAGAAAATCTGAAAAGTATAATTCTGGAAATAAAACACAGCTGTAGTAAAAAGGGCATAACTTTTGCTACACAACTCGGAATTCAAAATTCAAGATGTTCTGGAAACTAGAAAGATGAGGCTACAATTCTTGTTCAGGAAGTAATTTAATTTGAGGTCATTTACTGGGTCAAAAACAGCAGTCAATATACAGCCAGCAAGAAGGATACAGATTTTAGGCTAATTTTCATGAAAATAAATTAATTAAACATGATGGGTATCAATTTTGTTAGTCGATAAACTATATAATGAGCATGATGAGTGTCAAAATATGATAAATAAAATTAGAACACACCCATACATTAATTTATCATCAATCAATCATCAATTGATCAAACAATATACAACCTATCATTTGTCTCTACAATAATTTATTTGTGTGACGACTATATGAACACCCTATTATCAATTCTATATGCACTCATGAAAGATCCAAACTTTAGAGTCAAAAGTGGCACGATATCAAGAATATTGGGGTTAGCTCGTGTAAATCCTCAATAGACCCAACGAAGAGATGAACAATGGATAATACGATAACAACGAGGTCTACTTGCAAAAATTTCAATAAAACTTGAATTTGATACGATGTTCAATTCAAGGGGACAGTGACTTGCCTTATAAACGACGAAATTGAACATCAAGAATAACGTGATACGGATTCCGAAGCAACGAATCCACGAACCAACACAATCCACCATTAGCACGTGCAAAATAGGTGCAATAGAGAGACAAAGCAGCAACACAGTAAAAGGGACAACAGCACCAAGGTCAGCAACGTCAATGGGCTAGCGAGTCTGGCCGCTCGACGGTGGAGGGACGTCGACGGCAGGGTAGGCGGTGGACTGGGGCACAGCGACGGTGGCGCTGCAGCAGGGGGGTTTGGGTTCTGGCGTTGATGGCGACGAGAACAGGAGAGGATGTGAAGGGGTTCTTGACTGGCGGCCCTAGGAGAGCGGCGCCGGAGGGGGTGGCAATGGGGGTCGCCAGAGCACGCCGGGGAGGACGATTGGAAGTGGGTCGGGGGAATTTTGGCGGGAAAATTTGGACGGGGAGAGAGAAACAGAGAGGAGAGAGAATAGGAGAGAGAGTAGACGGTTAGGGCTTCAATTTGTGTGCAATTTAGGCTTTGTATTAGGGTTGTATTTATCGGGTACAATTAGGGAACTGGGTTAGTGGTTTAGGGTTCAATAATAACGGTTTTGGGTCAAGAACAAATCAAATTGGATTTTAGGGTTCAATTAAGAGAGAGATCCAAATCAATAGGGTTCAAATAAAAATACTCACCATTAATAAAAGAAAATAGGTTCAACAAGAAAGGCTCAATCAAGAAGAACGGAAATTTTTCATGAACATATTTAATCAAAAAAAATAATCAAGAAAGAACAATAGGGTATTTAAAATATACATACATATGTATATATATACATTAAATCGAATAGTGAAATGTATATAAAATTGAGCATGTTCGGGCTTAAAACAAAATAATAATAATAATAATTCTAATAATAATGATAAAAATAATAATACCGATAACAATAATAATAACAACAATAATAACAAATATTAATACCGATAGCAATAAGAATAACAATAATAATAATAATAATGATATGCATCAAAGTAGGATTTGAGTTTTAACAATTTATTAAAATCCGAAAATTAATAATATGAATAGTCGATCAATTAGGGATAGAAAACAAGTTCAAATATACCATTATTCAAAATGAATAAAATCTCGATAGAAAACAAGAAAATGCTGACATATTTATTTGTTTTTTTTCCTTTTTGAATATTTATTAAGGCAAGAATGGCATCCCTCGCAGCATAAGTGAGCTTCATGGCCTCATTTCTTCTGCCAAATCCAAAAGAAGCTATAAGAAACAGAAGCCAGATTTATCGACTCCACTTCGTCGATCAGATCGTTTGAAAGGAAAACCTGGAGACCTAAATCTAGATATCCCATCTCCCCTAAGTATTTATACCAAAGTTTGATTAGAATGCATGTGTTTTTTTTCCATGTATAAATATGCAAATGTTTATTTGATAGTTCTTGTGGAAAGATCGGGGACTGCAAGGAGTCTGTTTTCTAATGCAGATCGCTGCTCAAGTAAAGCAAGGGAAAGTGTTTATAATCCAGTTTTGGGCATTTGTTGTCATTTTTGCACGTGTGTTTAATTTCTGTAAATCACCCTGAGGGGTGAATAGGGTGATTGTGCGGAATTAAAAAAATTAAAAATTAAGTTGCAAATTAAAAAAGAAGAGATAGAGAAAGCAAACACAACAAGTACAAGTGACGCAGCGATATAACGTGGTTCGATCCCCAGGTCTACGTCCACACCACCTACTTGTAGCAATTCTCCTCCACAAGCATTCCACTATACTCAAACCCTTGTACAGTGATTCTCGGATTCAGGCTGAGAGACCTATTACACCCACAGGACTTCTAACACAAGTCTGTCAATCTCACTGAAATGGAAGAAAAGAAAAACTCAACATCTTTAATGATCCTGGCTGAAGAAAACAAATAAGTATCACACACACTCGGATTGATTGTTGAATGATTAGTTCAGAAGATTTTTTTCTCATAGCAATAGGTGAAGAATACACAGTGGGTTCGTCCAAATATATAGATTAGGAAGTGTATCTATCAAAAATAGAAACGATACATTCCAAAAAAAATGAACATCGCGAGGTACGGTCGATTGCAATTAAGGGACAGTCGACCGTTCATCTTTTAAACGAAAAGTCGAAAGATGAATGGTCGACTGCTTCATTATATTGACTATAACGTGCGGTCGACTGTGGTGCGGTCAACCGAAATTATAGTATGGTCGACCGCAATCGTGTTGTTCTTGACGAAACCACTTTATATTCTTACCATATACTAATCAATCTTTTTATGAATGTTTTTAAATGAAAGTTACTCAAAATAAATAAAATAAATAAAATAATGAACATCTCCCTTGAATGTTTTAGTCTACATACTCCTCCTTAATTCAATACTTCCTGAGATATATGGTATATATGAAGAGGGAAGATGTAGACTAAAACATTCAAGGGAGATGTTCATTATTTTATTTATTTTATTTATTTTGAGTAACTTACAGTTAAAACATTCATAAAAAGATTCTTCCCCTTTTTGGAACACACCAAGAGGGGGCAAAAGAATAGCATAAGTGTATAACATAAGAAAAATCTACTTATATGATACCGTTGATCACGAGACTCTTTGAACGAGACTCTTTGATATACAGTGAGAGCTCTTCATGGTATCATAGATTTGAGAATTTCCCAATACAGATGCGTGACATTGAACAAAAGAAGAAGAAGAGTGAATTTTAATAAACAGAAATCATAGAAGATTGTAAATATATATTTTTTTACAGCAAAAATAAAAATAAAGAACCGGTCGACCGCACGGTCGACCGAAAACCAATTTTATAAAACAAGCACACAACCCGAAAGCAAACTGGTCGACCGTAAACCCTATAAACGCAATTTGGATGGTAAGCAAATCCAGAGAGCGAACCGGTCGACCGCAAATACTAAACCCAATTTTAGATAGCAGACGAAAAACCCGAGAAAAAATTGGTCGACCGCCCAGTCGACTGTACACCTTCACGGGCGAACAGTCGACCGTCCAATCGACGACCAAAAAAAACAATTTTAAGTAGAAATGTGAATAACGTTCAATTCTCCCTCTAAAAAATGAAATCATTTTTCATCTAAAGGCTTAGTAAAGATATCAGCAAGTTGAGAATCAGTGAAAACATAGTCAAGAATAATATATCCATTTTGAAAATGATCTTTAATAAAGTGATACTGAATATCTATATGTTTTGTGCGATTATGTTGATCAGAATTTTTAGTCATACGAACAGTACTAGTATTATCGCATTTAATCGGAATGTGATCAAAGAATACCTTGTAGTCCTCTAAAGTATTTTTCATCCACAATACCTGCACACAGCAGGATCCTGCGACAATTTATTCAGCTTCGGTAGTGGAGAGAGTTACAGAGTTCTGCTTCTTGGATGTCCATGAGACAAGGCAATTGCCCAATAAGTGACATGTGCTGCTAGTACTTTTTTTGTCTGTTAAGCTGCCGGCATAGTCTGCATCAGAGTACCCTACAAGTGAAAAGTTTCTATTTTTTGGATACCAAAGTCCAGTATTTAGTGTGTCTTTAAGATATCGAATGATACGCTTAACAGCAACCAAATGCGAATCTTTGGGACACGATTGAAAACGTGCACATAAACAAATACTAAACATAATATTTGGAAAAAATACAGTAATGTAAAGTAAACTACCAATCATACCACGATAGGTAGAAATATCAACATTGTTACCAGATTCATACTTGGAAAGCTTAGTGGTAGTTGTCATAGGTGTTTTGTAAACATTTGCATTCTCAAGACCAAACTTTTTGACTAGTTCCTTTGCATACTTGGATTGATTTATAAAGATGTCACCCTTTCTTTGTTGTATTTGAAGCCCAAGAAAATAAGTTAGTTCACCCATCATACTCATTTCGAACTCATTTTGCATTTGCTTAGAGAATTTCCCTTTCGACATATTGCTTCATATAAGATTTGGTGGATGGCTAGACATGATTTTCCATGCGGGACGCCTTTCGTCGGTAGAAGATTGATGTTGTATATGATCATCTTCCATGGCATCGATTAGTTGTGTAGGCATCTTTTTTATTTGGGATTTGGATGCATCTTTATCCAGAGGAGGCTTATGATTTTATGAGTCCACATTTGGTTCTTGGTCAATGTGTACATGTTTCTTTTCAACCCGAACACCTGTCTCATCATCATCAACAACATACAATATTTTTTTGATGTAAGGATTAGTTTCATCAAATATAACATCAATGGATTCCTGAATCGTGCATCTTCTTTTATTAAATACACGATATGCCTTGATGCTTAACAAATATCCTAAGAATACGCCTTCATCACTTTTACGATCCAAATTTTCCAAGTTATCAAGAGTATTTAAAATAAACACTTTACACCCAAAGATGCGAAAGTAACTTAAGTTAGGAATTTTGCCATAATATAGTTCAAAGGGCATTTTCTCAAGATATTTTCTAATGATTACCTGGTTAATTGTATAGCATGTTGTATTGATAGCCTCTGCCCAAAATGACTTAGGTAAAATCTTTTTTACTGAGCATGGTTCGGGCCATTTTTTGAAGAGATCAATTTTTTCTTTCAACAACCCCATTTTGTTAGGAAGTGCGAGGACAAGCAAACTCATGTTTTATTCCCTTTTGTCACAAAATAATGTAAAGAGTTTGTTTTGAAATTCTCCACCATGATCACTACGAATAGTAACAATGGTGAGGTTTTTCTCATTTTCCACTCTACGATAGAATTTTTGAAAAATATACAATGTGTCATCTTTTTGTGACAAGAAGGTAACTCAAGTAAATCTACTATAATCATCAACAATTACAAAGCATATCGTGCACCTTCATTACTACGTGTTCGTGATGGTCTAAATAGATCCATGTGCAAGAGTTCAAGGGGTCTAGAAGTTGATACCATTTTCTTAGGCTTGTGAGAACTTTTAGTTTGCTTACCGAACTGGCACAACTCACAAGGTTTATCTTTCTCAAATTTGGTTTTAGGAATCCCCTGCACAAGCTCCTTGGTTATAAGTTTGTTCAGATTATCAATGGTTGTGTGTCCAAGTCGCCGATGCCATAACCAACCATCCTCATTTCTAGCAACAAAGCACCTCATATTCTCTTGTGCTAATTCATTAGAGTTTATAACATATACATTTTTGCATCTGTTAGCGAGAAGTAAACAAGATTTATTACTTTCTAGTACAGTGCATGCATTTTTATTAAAAGTAACAGTATAACCTTTGTCACATAATTGGCTGATGCTAAGTAAGTTGTGTTTCAAAACACTTACCAATAGAACATCTTCAATGGAGCATGAAGAACCAAAGTTTATTTTACCATTACCGATGGTTTGACTAGTGTTATTATCTCCAAAGATGATATCCTTCTCTCTTTCCCTTGATAGTGATGCAAAGTATCTATTGTCACCTGTCATATGGTTTGAACATCCACTATCAAGGTACCACCGATCTTTAGTCTTGATACGCTGAGGTACCTACATCAAGATTAGTAAGTATAATTTTGGGTGCCCAAGTTTGTTTTGGACCTGCATTTACATTCTTTCTTACCCAAACAAAATTAGTATTTCTTTTTAAAGAGCAATTATAAGAAATATGCCCTAGTCTATAGCAGTAGTGCACGCCCCGCTTCCCAAAATACAGGAATAAGAACGCGTAACGAAAGCCCAGCGAATGATTATACATCATCCATAAGCTGTAACAGATTAACTCAACAATATACAAGAGAATACAACCATGAAAGAGAAATGTAATCACATAAACAATGAATAAACTCCAAAATAATCATGAAATAAATTCACCAAACAATAATCCAACATCTGGGATAAAACAAACTTCGGGTCATAAAATCCCAGAATACAAAGTATAATAAAAGCAATACAGTAAGCAAATAACAAGAGATAGCAATAACAGTCTAATGGCCCAGCTCTGATCTTCAGAGAGTGCTTACCAATTTTTTCTGGTATTGCTCCTTCGGTACCTGTAAACTCTTGATCTGAAAAGAGAGAAAAGAGTGTCCTTAGAGCAAGTCGTGGATAGAAAGTAGAGAAAAACAGAGGATAAAGGAAGCATGTATATCAAAGAAAAGGGACAGGATCAAAGTCAAAGAACAAAGCAAAGACATTTAATAATATCAAAGGTCTACAGTTAATCACACATGTAATGAGTGATGTCAACTTGAGTTCTATACAGGATCAAGCATGAGATGTCAAATGCAGGTTATTAATCATTTTATTAGCCTATCTAGTTCACGTACTACTGCATCCCATTCCACAGGTTCGGTGCAAGCACACAGTGAACATTTTAGACTGATGGTGAATTCACGGATTGTGTACTCGGCGTCGATAACAATAATTTTACAATCAATAATTAACAATCAATCATTTGTAATCAATACTCCTCCCAATCAATATTTCTCCTCCTTCCATGACAATACAATATAACGATAAGGCCTTGCTGAGTATATTTTTCAATCGTTCACTACCAAGTCTACCCATAATACTCCGGCTTGTTATTAGTTTATTTCCATCCTATGTGAGCATGCAAAAAGGTGTTAATGTTGTATTATGCTAGGTGTGACTAGTTCTATTCGTTACAGACAAATCATGAAGCAAATATATTAAATTAGCACAATCACATAATCTGGACAACATGACCTTGCTGTACAAAAACACAGGTTACCGCTACTACAGAGAAGCAAATCTGGATCCGTCAGAAATTCTAGAAAGTAGACTCTCATTCGGTTCCAGCGAATATATATACGACTTATGAAAGCTACCGGAACTAGGGTAAAAGTCCTATTCTTTTCAAATTTTATGTTCAGGCAGCAAGTTATAAATTGTGTTCACCTATTTGTTTCAAGTCAAAAAACTCATCAAATAAATCTATAAAAATTCTGGGTGGTTCCTACACATATCTAGGTTCAGCCAAATTTATTCCATATTTCTATTTTACTGTTAACATGTTCAATTAAATTATGGAACAGCAAGATACGCATGCATTTGTGAATCTAGAAATTCTGACACAGCTGTACTAAAATAATGATATCTAACAGATTACACATCAGAACTCAAATCCGTAAAAAGGGTAGTAAACTAGATATCTGGGGCTAAATTTCATATTCAGAAAGTTATTTCAAAATACGACAGCAACATGGTCGAAAATCTGATTCAAAAAGATACAAACGGCAGCCCAGAATTTATTTTGATATGAATAAGCAACAATTTAATCATACAATCATACAATTCATGCTAATTAATAGTCAAAGTGTCAATAGATGTTTAACATGCATGATTTCAGTTTTAAGATGCAATTTCACATGCATGATAATCAATTCATCAAATCAAATCAATTTAACATGTCTAATTTACCAAACAATTCTATAACACATGGATCTAGTTATTTTTCATGTAAATGTGCATATGCAAGAAACAATAGGAACTAGTTTTTAGACTAAAGAGGTAAGCACGATGTTAAGAGTATATCGGGTTGGCTCGTGTAAACCCTCAATAAACTTAACGGAATTCAAATAGCAGTACGATAAAGAAAAGGACTGGATTTACTTGCAGAGATCAAAGAAATCTTGAACAAAACAAACAACTAGTTCAAGAAGAGACTTGCCTTTTTAATTAATAGATTCGAATTTTTAGAATAACGGGATGAGAATCCCGGGCGACTAACCAAAACACGTGCAAGTTACGTGCAAAACAGCAAACAACAAACCAAGATCCAGAACAGCAAACACAGAGTAGCAGATCCCCTACTCAACCAAACAGCATACACTAAATCGGAATCTCCTCACACAAAACACCAAACACCGAAAGTAGCCAATCCTGCTTCGTCTTCTTCCTCAACTTCGACAGAGAGAGAGAGAGGGCGGAAGAGGGAACGGCGACTGCGGCGACGTCTGGTGGCTGCAGCGACGAGGCAAAGTGGCTGATGGTAGGTCGCTGGCGGTCGGGAAGCGACGCAGCGACCAAGGGACAGCGGCGCTAGCGCTGCTCTGTTTCGCACCGAAACAGAGGAGGCAAAGATGGTGGGGCTTTGGGCGTTCGACGACGACGACGAGGGGCGAGGGATCTTCGGTGGTTGCGGGGGGGACAACGGAGAGGCGAAGACGGTGGCAAAGAGGCGGTGGCAGCGACGATGGTGATCGTCAAGGAGATGGGGACGGTGGCACAGGGAGAACGGGAAGGCGACGGGGATGGTGGTGATTATGGGGATGATAAGGAGAGGGTGAGAGGTCGAAGGGGATGATCAGAGAAGCCGAACAGAGCGACGAGGGGCTCGGGCGGATTGGGTTCAAAGGGAACAGAGAAGGAGAGAGAGCGGGAGGTGAACAGGGAGAGAGAGGGGGAGGGGGGGTAGCATAGTGATGGCTAAATAGAATTAATTAAGGTTAGGTTAAAATAGATTAGTATATATATAGGGAAAAGTGAGATATAGGGCTATTGGGTAATTGGGTTTAGATCCAATAAATAAAAATAGATTGGATATGAATATAATTGATCAATATAAACCCAAATACAAAAGAATAGGATATCTGGTAAAATATAATTTATAACAAAAATATAATTTGTATCACATTACATAAATTATTTGAAACAATTATAAACACAATTATTAAATAAGAAGGGATTTGTTTTAATAATCAATAATAATAATAAATCATCACAATAACCATAAGAATAATAAAATAACCATGTCAATAAAATAATAATACTAATAATAACAATTTATAATAATCATAACAATAAGAGTAAAATACTATCAATAATGATAATAGTGACAATAATAATATAATAATAGTGATAACAATAAATAATACTAACAATAACAATGGCAATTATCAGAGCAATATCATTATGTAAAAATAGGAATTTGTTGAAATAGTCCAATCAATAATAATATTTTTGATTTAAATTTAAATGTGAATAGTTTGATCAAGTAGAAATGGAAACAAGGTTTATTCGAAATAATTATAACTATTGTTTAGAAAAATACTTTAACATAAAATTCAAACGAATTAAACAAATAATGAATTTAAAAAAATATCGAAATACAGAAAATATTCAGGAAATACGTTTTTGCAGATATGGGGGTTACAAGTAATGACATGTGATATGATTGTGCCTTGGGTCATGCACACTTGCATAGTTTTGAGTTGATTTGTGATTATGTTGGTGACTATGCATGTATGTATGACATGATGATTTAGATTTTTGATACTGTATTGGCTATTCGTAACCAAGCCCTCGATTATCATAATAAGATCTTGAATTTTTTGTAATAAGGTAACTGGGCCCTTCATATTTTTCAACAATTTTTTCGAACTCAATTACCCTTTTACAAAGTCTTTTCCTAGTCATCTCATCATCTTTTGTGTTCCAACGAAGAGTGTATAGTGTAGCATCAAGTATTCTATTTTGTTCAAGAGCTTCATTACAACTTTTCACTACCTCATCAAATTTTCTTTTGCATTCTTTTAAATCGTCGGTGAGTTTAGCAATATAAACAGATTTCTCATGAATTTCTCTTAAGTTTTCATCATGTGTTGCTAAGGATTCTTGAATTTGTTGTTTTAAATGTTTATTTTCCTCTAGCAATACATCATGATCTTTTCTAAATGACTCGAATTTTTCCATGATCAGAGAGTTTTTGTTTTTCAGTTTTTTTATTTTTAGCAATGCAAGAGTCTTGAGATTCATTTGAGATTTGTTTATATTGTCTTAATTCACGACTCAATTTCTTAGCATAATCTTTTAATCCATTACACATGTCTACTAAATCATCGTAAGTAGGTTCTTTGATTATCTCTTCTTGAGATGGTGATTGCACCTTACCATTCCCAAGAGCCATGAAGCCAATATTATTGTGATCTTGCTCATCCTCACTTGAATCTGAGTCTAACCATGTTGCCTTCAGCGCCTTCTTTTTCAATCCCGGATTGGAGTGGTAGTAGTCCCTGTTCTTGTCCTGTGAAACGGGACAATTTGCCCGAATATGTCCAGGCTTTTTGCATTTCTAGCATATGTCGTCTTTATCATTTTCTCTTTCTCCTTAATACCTGCCATATTTTTTGTGTTTAAGATACTTACGATATTGCTTAGTCAACAAGGCGATGTCTTCGTCTGACTCCTCACGATCTGACTCTGCTTTTGATGATCGAGACTTTTCTGCTTTCAAGGCGATGGTCCGCTCTTCGGTTTTTGGTTCAATCCCGATATTCTGCCTGTATCTTTTGGTTTCGGTCATCTCCATTTCGTAAGTCTTCAGTTTTCCTTAGAAGGTACAGTAATCGAATCCCTTTTCCTTAAGGGTCTCCCTCATTGCAGCAGCTTTTACATCCCCTTCCGGCGTGAGACAGCTTATGAGTTTTCCGACCTTTCAGTCATCATCCAATTCCTTACCTAAGCTCTCAAGCTCATGTGCAATAATATCGAAGCGGGCAAGCATTTGATCCACGTTCTCTCTCCTGACAATATACGAAAAACATCAAACTTATAAAAACATAAATTTACTTTAGCTTTTACCTCAGAAGCGGTTCCCTTGTGCCGTTTTAGCATGTTGTTCCAAATCTCGTATACTGTCTTGCAATTTCGCCCGCGTTGCATTAATTCTTCATTGTTCAACCTGCATAAAGGGCTGTCATAGCTTTGGAGTTTGCTGTTTTTAGTGCTAGCTCTGTGTTTGAGAAAGTTGTCTTTTCATCGCTGACCGGAATATCTGTTTTGTTAATGCACACATTCCATACTTCTTCTCCAAGCATCTGTAAGAAATGAGACATACGAACTTTCCAAACATCATAGTATTTTCCATCAAAATATGGTGAGCATGTTAGACTTGTCCCATTGGAGATGAATGGCTCCGATGAGTACAAGTTTTCGGGAGGAGGGATTTCGGCCATTGGACCTTTTGCTTAAACTTTTAAACTCTTAGTAAGCACCTCACTCTGATACCACTGTAAATCACCCTGGGCGGTGAATAGGGTGATTGTGCGGAATTTAAAAAAAAATAAGTTGCAAATTAAAAGAGAAGAGATAGAGAAAGCAAACACAGCAAGCACAAGTGACGCTGCGATATAATGTGGTTCGACCCCTAGGTCTACGTCCACACAATCTATTTGTAGTAATAAAAACATTTATAATAATAAAAACTAACAGAAATTCTTGGTATTCTTTTTATTTCTTGAATCTGCAGGCAGAAGAAACTGTGTGTAGAAGAAGACTGCAAGCGTTGTGGGGATGGAGATATGAATCAGCCATGCATAGGTGATTGCTTCTTCATTTTCTGATTTCAGAAATATAAGCTTGCAGTGATAAATTTTTTTAGTGTAATAAATATTAAATGAAAGACACTATTGTTAACAGGAAAAACGTAGTGCTCTGAATGTCACTCTTCCCAGGGTGTTTTGTGCCAGGCTTGTCTCAAAGTTAGGTATGGTGAAGGTAAGCAACCAAGAAGCTAGATACCTATATATTGCATCATCTGCATAGTTTTTTTGCTACGAAGAATTTGACCTTTCATAATTGGATTTCTCAGAGATGGAAGAAGTCAGAGCGAACGAGAACTGGATGTGCCCGCACTGCATTGAAGAGAAAGGAATCAATCCATATTGGATCTGCAATAGGCATGTGATGCCTGACGCTAATTTTCTGTTTCTTTAATTATATATATATGATATCATTTGTTTGGATCTAAAAACAACTGACTGTTGCGATGAATTCATGACAGCTCTTTTAGTTTGAAAAAGAGAAAGATGGCTCCCACCGGAATTGCTATATATCAAGGTTAGTATAAATTTGAGATACCATTATCACATTGATTGGTTATTCCTTACATGATTCTCTGACCTTTGGTTGTTCTGGATGGCGCGATGCTTATGTGTGTAGTTCGAGAGGAGGGATATGCATCTGTGGCTCATCTGATCATGGACAAGCTGAAATGCAAGGAAGGCTATTGATATGTTGTGCATAGGCTATGTCTTATTCAAATTAAAATTCTGGAATTGACACAACTCCAATAGGTACTCATATTTTTTCACCATTTAAGTGAGATACGTGTAGTCTTTCCATATTGATAATCTATTTCATCTGGTAAGACTGAGAACTGCAGGTAAATTGAAAATGAAGACGGATGAAAAGCCCAATTCACCAAAAACGTGACTGAAGATGATCAGGGTGTTGGTGCAGCGGATCAAATCAAGAAGTATGGATATGCAGTGAACAATGATAAGGGTGTCCGTGTAAATCACCATGCTGGCCATAATGATTATTAGGAGAAATTTATATTAGGATTGCAATTCGGTGTTTTTATATTTGGTGTCTATGATAAAGCGCTGAGAGCAATGATCATGATTAGCTTTTATGTCGTACTCACATTTGCTTGTGATTTAGGCTTTTTATTACTTACATTTACTTACATTTACTTGTCGGGTAATTTTTTATTTAAAAAAGTTTTAAAATTCAAAAAAATTAAAATGAAAAAAACCTATCTATCCCGGCGTTTATAGACAAAAACACCGGGATATGGTGCTTTTTCATTAAAAAAATTAATAACCTATCTCGGTGTTTTTTGTCAAAAATGCCGGGATAGGTTAATTTTTCCCTTTTCCTGCCAAAAGTTCTATACCGGCGTTTTTTTTAATTAAACGTCGGGATAGATATAGGCTATAGCGGTATTTCTAAAAAATACCAGGAAAGCCTGTGCGGTTTGTAGTGTTAGTAATTAGCGGATATATACATATATATATATATAAGTGATCATATAAGAAGTAGTTCTCACAAAAAGCTTCGTGTGAACTCCATACATAGTCATCACATGGATGATCCGAACTATTCACATTGTTTTTTTTTTTTTTTGAGGTGAAAGGTGGAATAAGGCCACCTGTTTCATTAATAAGTAGTTAATAAAACAACCCCGTGAACCGGGGGAAAAACAAAAGTACAGTGCGGAAAAAAAGATAGTGCAGGAAATAAAACATAAACCCCCAACAAAACCCCGGGGGGTGGGTCTAAACCTCCAAACCTCAAACAGCCAAAAATACAGTAGATGAAAAACAGACTAGCATGGGCTGCATCTATAGAGACTCTGATGAGCATAGATGGTGCCGCCCCTCAGTCCAATGTCGGCCCAAACTCTATCTCCTCATCATCAAAATCCTCCACCAGGAAAACTCTGGCGATCCTCCCTCTCGCTCCTGTAGCAGCAGCTGTAGCCCAAAAAGAAATAAGATGCATGATATGAGTAAGGTTACCAGAAATAGTACTACATGAAGCCCGAAAATAAAAATTATTTCTGTCTAGCCATAACACCCATATGGTAGCCGCAATGGCGATGTACCACGCATCCTTCATATCATGGCGACTCGATGCGAATTTGGGACCGATCCACAAATCCTCATACTCGTTGGGGTAGCAGATGTGCCTAGGGCTCTTAAAACCTCTACCATAGTCGCCTTACTCCTCGGGCAGTGAATAAAAAGGTGATTCAAAGTCTCTGTATGCATGTGACAGAACCCGCAGTCAGCCCCAATCTGAGGTTGTCTTTTGGACAGGTTCTCTCTCGTTAGGATTGCATTATTGATCACTAGCCAGAGGAAGGCTCTGACTTTTAACGGTATTTTCGCCTTCCATAACACCTGTGCCCAGCTTGGTCTGCATCCCCGGAAGTGAATTCGATGGTACAGGAATCTGATCGTGAAGGTTCCTTTGGTCTCTAATCCCCATCGCATCTGGTCTGGACCTTGTGTACAAATCATTCCGGTCCGCTTGATGTGTGCTTGCAAATCGAGCAATTGCTGATGTAATCCTGGGGTAAGAGCTCCTTGGAATGACGGCCTCCAATTTCCCCTCTTCCAAGTTTCTCCCACAGAGATATTCGGTCGATTTGTTCTGGCAAATAGCTCCGAAAGAGTATCCTTTAGCGCATGGGCACCACACCACTTATCCCACCAAAATCTGGTGGACCGTCCATTACCGATAGTCGACGTGACTGCTGAATTGAACGGTCCACTGGCTTTGGTAATTCCTTTCCAAAATCTGGAGACCTTAGTCCCTACTCGAAAACCTAGACTTCTCGTACCTTTTCTCCTTAGGTATGGTTGGATGAAATCTTGCCATCCTTCCCCACTGTGGTGAAAAACCTTCCACCACCATTTTTCCAAAAAGGCTAGGTTCATATCTCTAAGGTCGATGATGCCTAGTCCTCCATGCTTCTTCTTCATGCAAACAATACTCCATTTGATCAGGTGATAACCACCCTTATTCGAATCTGCCCCTTTCCAGAGGAATCTTTTTCAGATTCGGTCAATCCTTTGGATAACCCACTTTGGAAGCTCAAAAAAGGACATGTAGTAGATGGGCAGATTAGACAAAACTGAGTTAATGAGTATCACTTTGCCCCCTAATGACAGCGATTTGCCTTTCCAACCAGACAGTCTGTCCTCCACCCTATCTATTATCGGCAGCCAGTCCGACTTAGAGAGTCTCCCTGATCTGAGTGGGAGCCCTAAGTATTTGATTGGGAACTCATTCGTCATGCAGTTTAGGATAGTTGCATGTTCCCGAGCTTCTTCATCAGGGAGGGTAATGGGAATCAGTGCACTCTTATGGAAATTAATCCTCAGACCTGACCAGACTTCAAAATAGTAGAGGGCCCCTTTAAAGCAGACTATTTCTGATCTGGACCCATTCCCAAACAGAAGGGTGTCATCAGTGTATTGGAGGATCGTGCTTCCCTGATTGGAGGAGCTGCCGGCCACAGGCATAATCCAGCCTTTTCTCCGACAATTTTCTAGCATTCCCCTCAGCACATCTGCCACAACAGTGAATAGAAGTGGAGATGACGGGTCCCCTTGCCGGAGTCCCTTCTTGCAAGGAAACGATAGACCTGGCCGCCCATTCACCGAAATTGCCGTTTTACTAGTCTGTAGGCATTGTTTGATCCATCTAACCCATTTGTCCCCAAATCCTCTTCCTCTGAGAGCTTCCAGCAGACACTCCCAGTCAACTGAGTCATATGCTTTCTCGAAATCCAGTTTTAGAAGGTAATTCTTAGAATTGCTCGTATGGCAGTGGTGGATAACTTGTTCAGCAGTGGCCACACAGTCCAGGATACATCTGCCCTTGATAAAACCCTTCTGAGTTTTACTGATAATATTATCCATAATATTCCCCAGACGGATGGCCAGGACCTTTGTGATGATATTTGCGGAACAATTAATTAGGCTAATCGGTCTGAAATCCCCCACGCTCTTAGACTCTTCCCGTTTGGGTATCAGGACAACCTCCGCAAAATTGAACATGCCCAATCTGAGGTTGTGATGGAAAAATTCCTCCATCAATGCCATGATGTCCCCTTTAATTTCTTCCCAGAACACTTGGAAGAACATCATTGGAAAGTCGTCTGGCCCAGGTGACTTGTCTGTTCCCATTTGGCTGATGGCCTTTTTTACTTCCATTTCCGAGAAAGGTTCCTCTAAATTGGAGAGAGTTTGCCCAGAATCATACTGGTATGCCTGCCAATAATCTCCCCTTAAGGGGATCCTGAAGTCATTCTTCTTTCCAAAGAGGCCCTTATAGTAATTTTGGAAAGTTGTGGAAATCACCTTTTCATCCTGCGATGTTCTCGTGTCCGTCTGTATTGAAAGGATGAGATTCGATCTGCGTCTTGCGCTTGCCACTCTGTGGAAGTAGGCCGTATTCGCGTCTCCCTCTTTGAGCCACGAAATCCGTGATCTTTGTTGCCATTTGATTTCTTCCAACTTATAAAGATTGGTGACATTTCTCCGAAGCTCTAAAAGTCTGTTTCTTTCTTCTTGTGACAAGACACTTGTCTCTTCCACCTTCTCAAGCTCATCGATTCCTTCCAAAAAGGAATCTTTTGTACGCCAGATGGCCGGAACCTAGACCGGTTCCATCTGCGCAACCGCTTTCTGGGTCTGCAGATTTTTTCACACCACCGAGATGCTGCGTCTCTGCCAGCGGTTGGGAGTGCCCAATTTTCCATCACCATGTGGTGGAACCCTTGAATTTCCAGCCAGGCCTTTTCAAACCTGAATTTTCATGGCCTCTTCGTTCTACGTCCCCCTACATCGAGCAGGATTGGGGTATGGTCAGATGTTGGTCTAGGGATTGACCTTGCTGTAGCCAATGGGAATTTAGCTTCCCATTCCATAGATACTAGTATCCTATCCAGCTTGGCCATCACCGGAGCCTCTTGCATGTTAGACCAAGTGAATAGTCTGTCATTAATAGGGATATCAATCAGTTCTAGCTCCGTAATCACCCTGTTGAACTCCTCTCTGTGTCTGTCACTAGACCCTCTTCCCTTGTGCTCGAAAGCAAACCTGGTGATGTTGAAATCCCCCCCCAACAATCCAAGCTCCAGACCAACGCTGTCGGATATCGACCAGCTATTGCCAGAAGGCATCTCGTGTGTAGCCGCATTTGGTCCGTAGACGACAGTCACCGTCTGCATTCAATCATCGGACCAGCATTTCAGTCGGGCAGTCATGGAGAAAGTTTCGCTGAATACTTCAGTACAGGATAGAATCTTCGAGTTGAACCCAATAGCGATCCTTCCTAAGGCTCCTATAGATGGGCGTAAAACCCATTCCTTGATTCTGTGACCCCCTATTCTATTGAGCTTGAGCCCATGCCGGAGTTTGGTCTCCTGCAGCCCTACCACTTCTACCTTGAAATTGTTAATAACGTCCCTTACCATATCTCTCTTCCTTTTATCCTTCAGCCCTCTGACGTTCCAAAATAGTGTATTCATTAGGGGACTATGTTGAGGGTGAACGTTGGTGTGGGTGAGGGGCCGACAACATCCTCGGGGATGTCTGTCGACCCAGCGCTATCTCCTAGAGCGTTATCGCCACAGGTCTTAGCTCTTTCGGTTTCCCAACCCCGAATTTTATTGAGGAGTAAAGCAATACGCTCTGTGTCCCATACCTCTAACCCACATGTTATGGCTAGACACAAAACTTTAGAGTCTGACATAAAATTTAAAACGGAAGCTAAATAACTTGTCGTACCTCCGTTGTCGAATTTAGTGGCCTTGGCTGCCGTGGCAACCTCAAGAAAGTCATCCAAGAACTCCACATGAGCCCTTTTGGGCGACCGCTGAACTCTGAATCCAACTGCCCTTCGAGACTGTACAGAACTATCTCTCGGAACTTATTCTAGAATTGTGGACAGGACCATCTCTCGCAAGATCTCCCTCTGAGTGTTAGCAATGAACTCAAAATCCTCTGACTCCTCATCAGAAAAAGAAAATTCTTCATCTAGATTAAGCTGCCCTTCTAGATCCTCATCACTGTCTGTGAGTAGGGTCTCCCCTTGTAGGGTAGGCACTCTCAAAGCGGACTCCTCCTTGAGCCCGTCGCTTGGTGACTCACTAATAATAGTGGTGTTCTCCATTGTGGTCCCCTTATTGGGTTCGCTCCCAAACTGACATTGTGTCTGATTGTTCAAAACCCAAGTGCTACTAGACCCAGAGACAATAAAAGGCATTTTGGACCCCTCTTTGGGCCCATTAGCCCTTATATGTAGCCCACCAACCGGCTCCAACCTAACACAATCAAAAGATAGCGAAGCTAAAGTGTTCCCGCGGCACACCATACCGCTAGCCTCGAAAATAGCGGGAGGCACTTGGTCACAGGGGGTGGTGAGATTACCCCCCATGCCAGCTGGCTTCGTGCGATTGGAGGGATTCTCGGTTGGCTCAGAGAGCAAGAAGTCCAATGTTGGCTTCGTTAATAACGGAGCGTTGGCTTTTCCACTTCCCTCTCTACCAACGCAGATTGTGCTTCAACTCTGTCTTCTTTCCCATTTTTACCAATCTCCTTCGCTCGAAAACCCCTGTCTTCTTTCCCAAAATTGCCAACCTCCAAAAGCTTGTCTTTCTCACCCACTCCCTCAGCACCGAACTCATGCTTCTTCGAGTTCTTTTTGCTGAGGTTGGGCAGGTCTGCGCTCGTCTCTTTCCCCAGAGAGATCTCTGACTCCTGTCGCACCTGCTCCACCGTGGCTGCTTTTTCTATTTCTGGCGTGAACCAGCGCTTTGTGACCCACTCCTTAGTCGAAAGCATTCTTTTGCTTGTCGCCTTCCCCAAACTGGTGGTCTCTCCCACCAACCCCTATCTCAGAATCTGCATGTTATTGCAGACTGAAGATTTGCCCTTAATGGGGTCTATCAGTCCTGTCCCTCCCCTCAGAGCCTCTGCGTGCACCTCCGAAGTAAGGTTGTCGAGTGGGGCCACCGTTCGTTCCAACGAGTTGAAGGTCCTAGGGGACTTTTCACCATTGGATCTGACGAGACGGTCCCTGCCTCGTACTTCTCTGTTCTTTGGGTCGTGTTTTGGCCGTGGCCGCTCTGCCGGAGAGTCTTGGTGCCCCTCCTGCCTTATTGCCGCCTTAATGATCTCATAGTGATCCCTCTCCACTTCGTGGGAGCCATCGATAGTGAGGCATTTGTAGGCAAAAGCGCTTGTTTGTAAGATCTGATATCTCTGAGGGAGGAAGAACGCATTGGGGAGGTGATTGTCGCTTGTTCCTTAGCTGCTTCTTCTTTCTTGTCGAGCACGAATCTGACAAGATACGAGTCATCGAAGGAGAACACCTTGGCAAATCTCGGCATCAAGGAGATGTCAGTGCTTCTGATAATTACCCTTGCCGATACCAACTCCGACCGGCGCACCGTCTTCTCATCTACCTCCTCCACAACCCCGAAGTCCGCTACTATCTCTTGTATAGCTTCCCTCTTCCAAAAGTGTAGTGGGAGGTTATGAATCCAAATCGAGAATCTTTCACCTTGAGGGAGCTCCGCTCTGAAAGTCGGAGTCCAAGCGCTGAAGTCGACTTGGAAGTGTCCAAAGTCGATAGTACCCAGGCTTACCACCTCTGCAACCTTCTCCGGTGATGGGAATGAAACTAGAAATTGCAAGTGGCAGAGCTTCTTTGCGACCCAATCCTTATGGGCTCTCATAGGCCACTTCTCAGTTAGCGCTTGCATGAGGTGCACCTCCGATGGCCTTCCAGCTTTGACTTTGGCAACCGTACACCATTGCCGCAGCCATCGCTCTTCGCTCTTGATCACCTCCAGGCTCTTAGCCAATCTAATGATTGTGGGATTGTCAGGGGACATTCCCCGGCTCACAGTACGCTCCTCATCACTATGGGTATCCACCACATTAGTGCACACATAAGAAAGATGTCCCCATTTCATACATTTGAGGTACCGTACTTCTTTGGTGCATTCACTCCGATAATGGCCTAGGTCCCTGCAGTTGAAGCACGGGGCCGGCTTTCTCTTGCCTTTCCTCGACTTCTTCTTGTGGTCAAGCTGATCAGGTTGAAGGTTAGTGGACAAACCCTGAGTCTTGTTTTTCTTTCTCCTAGCCTGAATCCATTGCCCCTCCTTCTCCTCCTCACCAGAATTTCCATCCTCTAGAAACCCGTCTAGTGCAGCCCCTTGATGGGCTCGTGTGGCATAGGATTTAGGAGCATGGAACTCAGGGGGTGGTGGAGCTACAAGATGGTAGGTGGTGGGATTGGGGTGGGTGGTCGCGACAGTATATTTGGATTCAAGGATGTTGTGTTGGTGTGGGGGGTCAGAGGGGATATGTTGGTGAGGCGTTGAGGGTTGCTGAGGCTGTAGATGTGGTTGAGACAATAGTTTGGTAACCGGATTTGTGGTGTTGTTTGAGACTGGTTTTGTGGTGTTGTTTGAGATAGGATGATGTTGCCTGCGAGCATCATATACGTTGTCTCTCTCCGAGTGATCCCTGTATCTGCGGTGATGGTGCTGTAACGGTGGGGTCTTCTTACGCCTATATTGGCCGGTAGGGGGACCCCTTCGTTGGGCCCTCCCCCCGTAGAACTCTTCATGACGGCGTTGATGATTGTAGCGATGATGATCGAAGTTCCTCTCCATACGACGGTGATGTTCACGTTTGTGTGCACGCGTCGGGGAGCGAACTCGTCTGAGCTCACGACCTTCTCCCTCATGGGGCTGTGGGCTCATTTGTTGGAGAGACACCGCAGGGGCGGAGTGGTTGTTCCCTTTACTGGGAAACTATTCACATTGTTTAAAATAACTAGATTAGTTTAAATATGTAAAATCAAGTTATTTGAAATTCATTTGTCCATCTATCATATCAAAAACCAAGCTTAGACAGAAACTGTTCCCATATATTTTATACATACAACAATTATTTGCAAGGTTTTTTGCGTGGATACCAGTCACAAATTTTAATATTGTGATTTTACCACCCTCAAATTTGTATTTGTGTAAACACCACTCATAAATTTGTGTATTTGTCTAAACACCTCCCCCCAAATTGAGTATGGGTCAAAACACCTTTAGGAATGTTAGGCATCCCAATAAGTAGTCATATTTAACTATAGTTAGGGTTTAACATATGGGTGGCTCTCTCTCTCTCTCTCTCTCTCTCTCTCTCTCTCTCTCTCTCTCTCTATATATATATATATATATATATATATATATATATATATATATATATATATATATTATAATGGGAGAAGGCCTTAGTATCATTTGTAAATGTTTTGTCAATCTACCAACCTGTGCAATACATGTGCATAACTATTATAAAGGAGGTTCTAAGTTCAAATCCACACTATGTCTAAATTTTTATTTTAAAAAACTATATTTATTAAGACGTGCATCGCACGTGTAAATTACTAGTATATATATATGGGGAAAAGAAGTATGAGCAACTTGCTCATTTAGTAAATAAGCTATTGATGATGTAGCATGCATGTGATTGGAAAATCCTTAAAATGGTTAGTTTTCATTGTATCACATGCATACCACATAATCACTTGCTCATTTACTAAATGAGCAAGTTGCTCATATCCCTTTTACCCTATATATATATATATATATATAAGTGATCATCTAAGAAGTAGTTCTCACAATAAGCTTTGTGTGAACTCTTTACATAGTCATCGCATGGATGATCCGAACTATTTGACTAGATTAGTCTAAATATGTAAAACCAATTTATTTGAAATTCATTTGTCCATCTATCATGTCATTATAAAAATAACGATTTTCAGTATTCAATTTGTAACACTTTAACGCATGGACAAACAAATCTCCAATGACTTAATTTCTCTTTTGTAAACTAATTTAGAATTGTAAGTCAAATGGAACGGTTTGGATTTTTCATTTTATATCCCCCAAAAAAGTTCATACATATGGTTCTCACCGAAGGAGTTCCCACATGATCATAGTCATATATATATATATATATATATATATATATATATATATATATATATATATATATATATATATATATATATATATATATATATATATATATATATATATATATATATGGAAAGCTTCGGTTGTGCACTCCTCTAGTGCACACGGCGTGTGCACTAGGCCTTCGGGCGTTCATATCGACGATCCGAACCGTTCACATTGATCTACACATCTAAATTAGTCTAAATATGTAAAATCAAATCATTTGAAATTCATTTACCCATCCATTGAAGTGTTACAAAATTGTATGGCTGAAAATCATTGTTTTTTATAGTGACATGATGGATGGGCAAATGAATTTCAAATGATTTGATTTTACATATTTAGACTAATTTAGATGTGTAGATCAATTTGAACGGTTCGGGTCGTCGATGTGAATGCCTGAAGGCCTAGTGCACACGAGTGCACACGGAGGGGGAGTGCACAACCGAAGCTTTCCCTATATATATATATATATATATATATATATAGGGAAAAGGGGGTATGAGCAACTTGCTCATTTAGTAAATAAGCAATTGATGATGTGGCATACATGTGATTGGTAAATCCTTAAAAGGGTTAGTTATCCAATGTATCAAATGCATGCCACATAATCAATTGCTCATTTACTAATTGAGCAAGTTGCTCATATCCCTTTTACCCATATATATATATATATATATATATATATATATATATATATATATATTAAAACACAAGACAATTTGAAAAAAAAAAGCTATCAAGTGGTTCATCTTCAATTGAAACAAAATCACCGATTCAGATTCACTCTTCAAAAATATATTTTTCCTCCAAAAAGTTTCTTCCCCTCCCCCCCCCCCCCAAAAAAACCAAATTAACCCCCCCCCTCCCAAAGAAAAATAAATAAATAAATAAATAAAAACTTTTAAAAACTTTTTAAAAAAAAAAACTAAAAAAACTCATTACTTTATTACTATCTCTCTCTCTTCTCTCCACTTTTTCATATTTATCTCTTCCCCCCCCCCCCCCCCCCCTCATTCTCTTTCCATTTACTTAGAAATTTAGATTTTTCAGATTTCAAGTTTGTAAATTTTCAACTTTTTAATGATTTCTTTATTTCTCATGTTACATTGAAAATAGCAAATATCTCCTCAACAATTAAATTTAATCATTTTCCACCCTCAAAGTTCTAAGAAGTTGGATTTTACACCCCAATTTTTAATTATTTTTCAACATATACTAATAGAAACATGGACTTTTATTTACAACTAATTATTGTCACACTATTCAATTATTGTCACACTATTCAAACTCGAGCTACATAATTGTTGTTTTACTATTTACAAGACTTTTCGTATGTTATATCGTTCCGAAGACGTGCCATAGGCATATATCCACGGGCAAATCTAGTATATATATATGAGGTTTCTTCCATTACAAACGGGTCTATTTGCACATACCCATTGCAAACGACGATCTAAGTCGTTGGATCGCTCAAGATCAGATTCTGCGGCTCAGATCGACCCCGCTCAGTTTTATTTGAACAAAAATATAACAACCCGTCATTGGCAATGACGGGTTAAGTTATATTTTTTGTTAAAAATTTAACTTAGCACGTCGTTGGCAACAACGAGCTAAGGTTAACTACGATTTTTTTTTTTTAAAACTCAGCCCTACTCCATCTTCTATCTCTCACTCTCTCTTATCTCTCTCTATCTCTCTCTTCTTCCTCGAACCCAAACCCAATTCCAATCAAAACAAAATTCCCTCTCACTCCGGCGAATCCTCTCTCACTTCACTTTCCCACTCACTATCTTCCTCTTCTCCCTCTCTCCATCTTCCGAAGCACATCCTGAAATCCAAAAAAGACCATAACCCTAACCATCTCCCAAACTCCTCCGTCCATTGCTGTTGCACCTCCTCCATCCTCACACTTCTCACTCCCAATCTCTCCTCCAATCATAACCCCTCATCCAATCTTCGAACGCAAATTGGGGAAGTCGAAACCCTAGTTCGACGACAACATCTACATTTGGAAAATTCGCAGTTGTGCAAAGTAATGACTTAATCCTTGGCTTCGTAGTTGTACACTTATGGTGTTTTTTCTGTTTTTTATGTTTCTTTATTACTTGAGTTGATTATTGTGATGCATAATTTTATAGATGTAGTAGTTTGTATGTAGTATTTTGATAATTTTAGACGGTGGAATTAGTCGTAGTTGTTGTCTGTCCAAATTGTAGATTGAGTCGTAATTATAATTGTTCGATATTAGTAAAACCGCGGCAAATGGTAAAAAAAATACCAAAACTTTACGAGTAGGTCGGAATCACGACACACAAGCTAACAGAACTTGTAGGAGTGAGTCTCGACTCACGGTTTGCAAGATACAGCTGTGTATCACTTGTAGTCAAAAAAAACCAAAATAAAGCGATATACGACTGTATCTCGCAAACCGTGAGGCAAAACTCAACTCTACAAGTTGTGTTGGCTTGTTTTACGTGAGTCTGACCAACTCGCAAAGTTTTGAAATTTTTTGATACTATTTATGCGGTTTTCTCACGTATCTCGAACAAGAACAACTAAACTCTGAAATTTATTAATACGATTACACTAGAAACCCCTACAAATAACATCCAAAAATTATGAAATTCTGCGAGTAGGTAGGACACCCCACATAAGTCAACACAACTTATAGAAGTGATTTTCGAGTCATGGTTTGCGAGATACAGCTGTGTATTGTTTATTTGGATATTCTTGGAATAAATTTATACTCGGTCGTATCTTGCAAACCGTGAGTCGAAACTCATTTCTACAAGTTGTGTTGGATTGTGTAGGGTGAGTCCGACCTACTCGCAAAGTTTCGGGATTTTTGGATGTCGTTTGTGCGATTTTCTCACGTTTTCGATCACTTTTACAACCTAAACAACTAATTTTGGATATTTAAGTACAGAAACATATAAAACCACACAAACGACATCTAAAAATTTCAAATTTTGTTAGTAGGTTGGACTCACCCCACACAAGCCAACGCAACTTGTAGAGCTGAGTTTCGACTCACGGTTTGCGTGATACGGCCAAGTATCGCTTTTGGTCAAGATAAATCAAAATAAAGTGATACACGGCCATAACTCGCAAACCATGAGATGAAACTCAACTCTAGAAGTTACGTTGGCTTGTGTTACGTGGACAGAGTTTTGTTTTTTTTTATGCTGTTTGTGCGATTTTCTCATGTATCTCGAACAACAACTAAATACTGAAATTTGTTAGTACGGTTACACTATAAATTGAAACCCCTACAACCGACATCTAAAAATTATAAAAATTTTCGAATAGGTAGGACTCACCCCATACAAGCCAACACAACTTGTAGAAGTGAATTTTGACTCACGATTTGCGAGATACGGCCGTATATCGCTTTTGGTGAACAAAAACCAAAATAAAGCGATACACGTCCTTATCTTGCAAACTGTGAGTCGAAACTCACTTCTACAAGTTGCATTGGCTTGTGTTAGGTGAGCCCGACCGACTCGCAAAGTTTCAAAATTTTTTGTTGTCATTTCTGTATGTTGTCTTGTGTCTTTATATATACAAATAGTGCAATTAGGTCTGTATGATTAGTGTATTGATAATTATTCTATTATTTTTTATGTTAGATATGGACAGTGTCAAAGGAAGTTCCGTTGTCGGCGATAATTTTGTTCGTGCACAAGAAAGTGGTGAATCTCGGTCGCAAGTTGACGAGCACCTAAAACCAACGATAGGTATGACGTATCATACTTTAGATGAAGCGGGAAAATTTTACGCATCATATTCTAGATGTGCGGGTTTCGCTATCCGTAAGGACGGAAATAAATACAAGAGAACTGATGTAATCGATAAATCATATGTATGTAATAAAGCTGGGGAGTCACCGAGTCAGCCTAATAATGCTAGACAGGGGAACTACTTCTAGAATGAGCTGCAATGCTTTCTTTCATGTAAAACTAAACGAACAAAGTATTACATTGGTTATTTATTCATTTATGAACCACATAATCATGAATTTACTTCATCCAGTAGAAGTCATTAGGTGCCTCGAAACCGTAAAGTGTCAAAATCTGATAAAAGAGTGATTGATCAACTTAGTGAAGCTAATGTCTCTATATGCATACAAATGCTTTTCTTCGAAGGTGCAAGTGGAGGTCATGATAAAATTGGATTCACTAAAACCGATGTTAGAAATCTAAGGAGAGACTCGATGGAAGGTATGAAAGGACACGACAGGAAAATGCTCATTGAGTTCTTCAAATCGAAAATGCAGACTGATCATTTATTTTTTTATGATTATCAATTAGATTCCGAAGGTCAATTGTCCCATTGTATTTTGGGTGGATGGTATCGTTAGGAAGAATGTGGAAGTATTTGGTGATGTAGTTTGCTTTGATGTCACCTACAATACGAACTGATACGGGATGTTATTCATACCATTTGTTGGAGTCAGCCATCATTGGCAATCAACGTTCTTAGGTTGTGGGTTCATTCCAAATGAGAAGGCATCCTCATTTGAGTGGTTCTTTGAAAAGTGAAGAGGAGTAATGGTACGTGAGCCGATCGACATTGTGACGGATGAGGATCGTGGAATCGGTGCTCCACTGAAGAAAATTTTCCCTGTGACTGAGTATAGATATTGCATTTGACATATTTTGAATAAGTTACCGCAGGAGGTCCGTATGTCGAATAATATCGATGAGTTTAGAGATGCTTTGAAGAATATCATCTATATATAAGAATATAAAAATGATTTTGAGGAGAAGTTGAAATTATTGCTTTTGCAATACAAAGTTGAGAATAACAAATGGTTGAACGATAAATTCGAAATTCGTAAGAAATGGGCCCCCGTCTATGCAAGACAGTCATTTTAGGCCGGCATGTTGATGTCATGCCTCGCTTCCCAAAAATACAAAATACGAGTACATGACATTGGCCCAGCGAATGACTAACGTCACCCATAAGCTATTTATCCCATCAACTCAACAATATAATCAATACAGAACAATTGCGCGGGCATTAATAATAATCTAATGAACAATAATACTAGGAATGAAGCAATAAAAATATCCAAATACAATAATAATCCAACGCCTGGAAACAAAAAATAACAATATTCGGGTCATAAGCCCAAAACAATAAAATAACAATAGTCCAATAATTAAGTCTTCCAAATTTTTGTTCTCCAATTCCAGCAGTCAATTCTCCATCAACATCTGTAAACACTTAATCTAAAAAGAGGAGAAAAATTGTCCTTAGAGCAAGTCATGGACAGCAAGTAGAGAAAGCAGGGAACAATAGAATAACGGTATAATAATGAGTTCAATGGATCAATAGGAATCAATAAATTGGCACGATAGCAATAATATATATCATGGTAATCGATGCAATGGTGTAACAATGATGCAATATTTGGTAACAATAATCAATGATCAATTCGATGTCAATAGGAACAATGAGGAACAATATGCAGTGTCGATGCTGTGTCAATCCTTATGTCTATTAATTATTTCAACTCCTAACTAATGTACGTACTACTGTGTCTCATATGTTCCATACCACAGGTTTGATGCATACAATCAATTTTGTTTAGACTATAGTGGTAGATTCTATAGTTCATGTACTGGTTATGAAGACGATAATAATATAACACGGGCCAAGGTGCAATTTCTTACACAATGACGATATTAATAATAACACGGGCCAAGGTGCAATTTCTTACACAAAGACAATATCAATAATAACACGGGCTATCATTCGAGTACAGTCCCTACATCATCGACTACTCTAGTCAATCTCTTAAACCTCGGCTTGTTAATTATTTATCAATGCAACAATACAATATGCAATTTGAGACATGTAGTGAACCATAGTATCAATAGGGAAACAATAGGATGATAACATGAAATAGGACAATTAGAATGATGAAAATAACTCATAGGATCATGCAATGCAACATGCATACATAAATTCATTCAATATACGATATAGGAATAATTAATTTATTAAAAAGAGGAATCTAAAATTCTGGACAGCAAGCACAGCCTGTACAAAAATATAGTTTTCCACTGATTCAAAAATTGAAAGTTGAATCCGTCAGAAAATCTGGAAACTAGACTTCCACATGGTTCCAATGCATATTTAAAGTTAAAAATCCGACAATAGTAGCTAGGTCAAACACATGGTTCTTTACAAAATTTATGTTCAGGCAGAAATTCGACATCTTGTTGTTTTAATTTTAGAATCAGCAAAAACTCCATATTAAATTTAGTAAAAATATTTTCTGGCCTCCTAAACTTGTTAAGCAACAATCTGGAAATTATCAGATTATAATTTTATCATTTGATCAGCCTTTTTACTGTTTAAACATGAAAGATACGAGAATCTGAAAATCTGAAAGTAAAAACACCACTATAGTAAAATTGGGCATACCTTTTGCTACAAAACTCGGAATTCAAAAATTCAAGATGTTCTGGAAACTAGAAAGATAAGGATACAATTCATATTCAGAAAGTATTTCATTTTAAGATCGTTTACTGGTTCGAAAATAGCAGTCAATGTACAGGTCAACAAGCAATATAAAGGATTTGGGTAGTTTTCTTGAAAATAAATTAATTAGACTATATGGGTATCAACTTTTTAGTCAATAAATTGTGTAATCAACATGATGGGTGTCAAAACATGATAAATAAAACTAGAACACGCTCATACATCAATTTATCATCAATCAATCATCAATCGATCAAACAATACACAACCTAGCAATTGTCTCTACAATAATTTATTTGTGTTATGAGATGCATGAAAATTCCCTCTTTTCAATACTATATGATGTAAGCAAGATTCAATATTTTTGGAGTCAAAGCGGCACGATATCAAGAATATTGGGGTTAGCTCCTGTAAACCCTCAATAAACCCAATGAAAGAGATGAACAATGGACAATACGATAAACAAAGGGATCTACTTGCAAGAATTTCATTGAAACTTGAATTTGATACAATTAGGAATTCAAGAGGACGGTGACTTGCCTGTTAGACGGTGAAAATGAATACCAAGAATAACGGGATAAGAATCCCAAAACAACGAACTCACGAACTAGCACAACCCACCAATAGCAAGTGCAATATATGTGCAATGATCCAAAGAGGCAATCAACACAGCACACAAAGAGACAAGTCAACAGCAGCACTCAAAGAGACTGCAGCAACAGTGGCAAAGGGGCTTGGGGTCAACGACCTGGCGGCAATGGCTGGAGGCACGACGTCGATGAGGTACGACGACGAGGAGCAGGAAGCGCTCAGGGGGAAACGACACTGGTGGTCGGCATCGAAACAGGGAACAGCAACAGGGTTGTTGGGTCTTGGGGTTTCGGCCGCTGTTGTCGAAAGGGAAAAGGGGAGGAGTTGGGGGGTTGTTGTGCTGGTGTGGTGGCACGTCGATGAGGGAAGGCGGCGCTCAGGAGTAGGTCGCCGGAGACGGGGGCAGTGCCGTGAGGGCAAACAGATAAGGTGGGTTCAGTTGGAGAAGATGAACAGTAGAGGGCTGGAAATTTGGGCAGGAAACGGTCGGGGAGAGAGAACGGGAGGAGAGAGAATAAGCGGCTAGGGCTTCAAAATTGTGCATTTTTAAAGGTTTGTACTATGGTTGTATTTATAGGGTACAATTAGGATGTTTGGTTAGTAGTTTAGGTTCTAATAAAAGCGGTTTTGGGTCAAGAACACATGAAATTGGGGCTTAGGGTTCAGTTAAGAGATAGATTTAAATTAATAGGTTCAAATAAAAACACTCACAATTAAATAAAAGATAATAGGTTCAACAAGAAAAGCTCAATTAAGAAGAAGAGAAATTTCATGAACGAAAATTTAAATCCAAATAAATAAATAATAATACAAATGAGAAGAATATAAATTAGATTGAAAATAAATTGGAATTCGCCAAGAAAACCAGGTCTAGTACAATAATAAAATAATTCATTAGATGAATTTTTAATTAAATAATCATGAAATAGCAATTAACAATTATAATCATAACAATAATAAAATCATGCAACAAAATAGTATCCGGGTTTAGAAATTTAATTAAAATAATCCAATAATAATAATATATTTGTTTTAGACTCAAATATAAATATCCGATCAATAAGATAAAGAAAATAAGATCAAAATACATCATTATTCGAAATAAATAAAATTTTCGATTAGAAATCACATTAATAAAAGATCCGAAATAATTTAGCGCAAAATAAATTTGGAACAAAAAAAAACATTTTATAGAAAATACACGGAAAATACCTATTCGCAAAAATGGGGGTTACAGTTGAGTACTCAACGAGCGAGTCTGTGCATTCATCCTTGAAGAAACATACCCATAAGAAGTACTCCTTACATGAATTTGCTGTCATCTTCGACCAAGTCTTAGTAAAACAAAGACAAGGGGAACTTAAAGAAACTCACCGTAATCATGAGGAGAGGCCTAAATTGAAGACCGAATGGGCGATGGAAGACCAAATGACGCGAACATACACATTGAAGGTTTTCTGCAAATTCCAATAAGAAGTGCAAAAAAGCTTATTATTTAATGTGAGTTTCATTGCCGATATGGATACACTGGATAGTTCAGCTTTCTCTGTGACAATTTGTGGAAATTCAGAACTAGAAAGGGTGATTTTTTTTTTGCAAACACTATCAAATGGCTAAATGTCCTTGTTGCCTCCATGACTTCGTAGGCATTCCATGCAAACATATTTTGGTGGTTCCTCGGTTCACCGATTACACCGTATTACCAGAGCAATATATTTGTAGACGATGGATCCAGGATTAGTTGGGAAGAAGCTATACATCCATTTCCAATAGTGTTGGCGACAATTTTGCCTCTCGATATTGTGAATTGAGTCAACACTCAAGACAGTTGGTCGATCTTAGTTGTTCTTCCCAAAAAAACTTACAAGTACATGCTCGACCATATGCTTAAGGGTATTGAAGGCATTTCTCACATGCAATCCGGAATTAGCGCACATCACAAAGGTAGTGCACAACCTGAGAGTGATGGACATGCACATGCACCGGTGGGGGTCGATGCATTACAAAGGGAATGCCTAGAGGGAAGAGATTGAAGCTGATAAGAGAGTAAAAATCGGGAAAAAAACTAGATGGTGCAGGACATGCTTTCGTGTCATGTCCAAATAATTTGGATAGGTAATATATCTGCTTTTAGCTTATATTAATTTGACTCACTCAAACTTGACTTATTCTTGTTGACTAACTCATTCTTCTCATTTATTTAGCAGGTCGAAAGCATATGAAGAAGATCCAAGCGGTGAAGAGAGTGATGATGAAGAAGGTGAAGATTCATGCTGAGGAAAATTTCTTATTATGTATGTGAAATTTAACTTCGAGACCTTTATTACTAATTTCATTTGATGATAATAAATTTGTGAATTTCTACAAGTTTTTTGTTGTAAGTTTTGATTGGAACATGATCGTGCTGAAGGAAGTCGTTTCTCTTCAAAAAGTTTTAAATTTCTGAATGTATATATATGCTCATGTAAATGCATTTTTGGAACAATTAAGGGTTTAGGATTGTATTTGAAGTTATAAGTATATTTTTGTGTATGTAATTGCAAATTTGTGTATCAAATTGTTGAGAATGTGAGGGATGGATGAGAATGGTAATGTGTATACTCGGGGGGTGGGCGCAGGGTGGACGATTTCCAAATGGACTCCACATTCATTAGATAGAGAAGATCGCCAAGATTTCGTGATCTGTTGTCGAACCTACTCCAATTCCAGCAGTTAAATTTGTAATCTGAGGGTAATTTGCATGTTTATATATGTAATTTATCTTCTTCTTTGTATTACTGAATTGTACTTTTTATGGCGCTTTACTTCAGAGTATATTCTCTTGCACAGGAAACAGACGACCCAATTTCACATATAGGATATTTTTAGAAAATATTTGCAAATATTGGACACCCTCCAAACTATTTGTAAAAATAGGATAGTTTGAAGTAATTTTCTAAGAAATACCTTACCTTTAGAGATATTTACACGACATTAAAACAAAAAAATTACATATCTCACTACCCTATTTAAAAACAATATATTTTATAGAAAATAAAGAAATTAAGATAAAAAAATCTCTCAAAATTTAAAATCATATACATTGATAGAAGATTAACACAAAGAAAGCATATAACTGATAGGGAAATATCAGAATATTTGTTAATAATAAGTAAAAATAACCAAAAAACTACCGAAGGAAATAAAAAAAAGAGATAGCATACAAGGTATTAGATTATAGAAATAAAGAAGCAAGTTGGTATTACCAACACCTGCTAACATAAAAAATATTAGGCTAGGTATGGCTAATAAAGTAGTAATATTAAATTAAAAAATAAGACCGAAATTTATATGATAAACATACAAGAGTTGGAAGAAGATTACAATGGTCCAGAGTTTGTAGGAGCTATAAGAAAAGATTTAAAAATCATAAATAAGAACATAAAAGAACTTGGTAGATATATAACCGAAGTGACAGAAGAAGAATTAGGCATAACGGAAGAAGGTATGATGGAGTTAGAAGCTATAACAAAGCTTAATATAAATATTTTAGAAATAGAAAATTTAATGGCAAATCCCAATTCAGTGGAAATAGAGGAAGTCTTAAAAAATCTAGATTTAACGAATGAAGAAATAAAAATGGATCAAGATAAAGAAAAGATTATAGCAAAACCTACAGAAATTCAAACTGACATGTACGAAATCTTAAGGCCACCACCTACCAAAAGACCTTATCACTTATCATGGAAATGGAAAAACACAAAAAATAATAAATTAGGAAGAGACAAAGAAAAGGAAAAAGAAACCCCAAAATATAAACCTACAGAATACTACGAAAGAGGAATAGCAGGAAATGAAGAATGGCTAGATCTAGACTGCGTAGAAGACATAGATAGAACAATAGAAGAATGGTTAAAGGTCTCACTAATAGTAGGATTTAGGCAAAATCTTTCAGGAAACTCATTTGAGAAATTTATAGAAGCAGCCTTTATAGGAGTAGTAGCAAAATGGTGGAATGAACTAAAAAAAGAAGAAAGAAATACTATTATAAAGTCAAGACCAATTGATGATAAAGGAATGGAAGAAAGTTCAGCACAACGAACCTTAGGTCTGGTAGAAATAATTACAAATTATGAAATAGCAATAAGAACAGAATTCAGTGTCTACGATAAATGAGAAAAATACACTATAAACAAAAAGAATCAAGCAAGATAGAGACTATGTAATTTAGAAATATGCAACATGTGTTATTTTGACAACTATGCTTGTGAATTCCGAGTATATTTTCAAGATAATTATTATACAAAAGAAGAACGGAGTCCAATATTGGACTCATTCGTTCTAAAACTACCTGATCCATGGAATATAAACATATATAGTGCATACATAGGTGAGAAAGTAAAACCAGAAGTAGATACTTTAGGGTATAGAACACAATCTGTAAAAGATTACAGGGATAAAGTGTGCCAAGAAGCTAGAGCAACAATGAAATACTATAGAACATATAAACAAAGAATTTGTTGTGAAGATACTAGACCGAATCATTGGGGATGTAATAATAACTATAATTATTCGAAGAAGAGTAAACACAAATTCCAAAAATATAAACCAAAATATAAAAAAACTTTTAAGAGATATAAAAAACTCTATAAAAGATACTTCAGAAGAATAAATAAAAATAGACAATATCCGAAAAATCCAAAGAAATGTAATTGTTATATATGTGGAGAAGTAGGACATATATCACCAAATTGCCCTTAGAGAATGAAAAAAGAAAATATAAAATATGTAGAAGAAATTGAAGAAATGAATAACATAAATTATGAACCCATAGAATATGAGGAAGACTGGTCAGAAATTAGTGAAGATGAAGAAATAATGGTAATGGAAGAAGATAGTGAAAGTAGTGAAGGTGAAACAGAAGAATGTGGAATAAACATGATGACAGAAAGAACAGAAATAGGAGAACAATTAGAAAGAGACGAAAACAATGAAGAAATAAGTGAAAGAATGTACTTTGACATATAAAAATACGATAAAATAAGAGCAACCAAATTGGATATAAACCCAAAAGAGATATTTAAACTACCAATATTTGAAAGGAAAAAGAATACCATCATAACAGCCAAAAATAATGAACAACCTATAGACATGGAACATGTAACAACCCGGATTTTCATATGAATAAATGTATGATTTGTTAAGCACTAAAATGCTATAGTTATTTATTTAATTTTCTTTTTGAAGCTTCTAGTATGGAATTAACTCTTAAGCTTCAACTGGATCCGATTAAACCCGAGTTAACCCTAGTTTAACTAAACACTTGTAGTGTACCATGGCATGTAACAAAAAAAAAAGGAGTTGTGCACATGCACAAGGTGTAGGCCGGCCAAGTATTAGAGGGAAAGAAGGAGGGAAAAGATTAGGGTCTGGAGTTTTGTTTGAAATTCAAAGAGATTCTCCATCATGAGTTGAGAAATCCCAAGAGGTTTGTACACTCCTACACTCCATCTCACCTCCCCTATTGCCCAATGTAGTCCTCGACCTCTTCTCACTCCCCCCTTGCACAAGAAACCAACCAAATTCAGCCCCTCTCACTCTATTTAATCCCACATCTCACTCTAACTTCATTTTTCTCATTTTCTACTCCCAAACCATTTTCTATTACACTTATACACTAACTAGAAGGACCTAGTTACTGATTTGGAGGAGGAGAAGCCAAAGAGAAGTGAAGAGGAGGCCAAAGCAAGGAGAGAAGCAAGGAGCTCAAGTTGGAGTCAAGGAGAAAGACAAACAAGCAAGGAGCTAGAAGAAGATTAAACTACAAGCAAAGGTGGGTGTTTCCAATATCTTGTTTTGTTTTTGGATGGTTGAATGGTGTTTGATGACTAGAAAAAATGACATGCATGCCCTAGAAATGAACTTAAACAACCCGTTTTGTGTTAAGTAGTCCAAAATAGAAAATCCTATTAAAAGACTGAATTTTTGCTGTCAGTCTATAGCTCATTGCATGAACACTACTTGGAATTCTGATCTGAAATTTTTAGAGGATGATCATATAGGTGTCGTACACCTTCAATAATTTGTCTAGATTTTTATGATTTTTTATGCTATTAAAATAAATTACGAACTTGCATGCTGCTCAGAATAAAAAGAAGTAGTTTTTTTTGTTACTGTTGTGGAAAGAATGACTTGTATCTCAGTGCATACTTATGGGAATGATCTGAAATTTTAGTATGTCATTGTTGGATGTATCTAAGACCTACATTTCAAATTTCATGAGATTTGGACCACTGTAGCTATGTCAATAAAATTATGCAAACTGAGCTAGATATTTTAGTAAACAGAACTGCTGTTGTTACTTTCCTATTTTTGGATGACATTCAAAGGGACATAATTGGAAATCTACTTGGTAGAATCGCTTGGTTTTTGGAAGTATTGTAACATCATGTGTCAGGAACTAGATTCTAAAATTTCATGATGATCTGACACCATATGATATTTTAAATAGATTTTATCCCATGACTGTGTTGATCTGATCTGTTGTTCTGAAAGTCTGTATACTTGTTAAAGATGGACCCATAAGAGTGTCTAAACGATCTTATCTGAAGTGCCTTATAACTAGGAACTTTTAGTAGACACATAGAACTTTCTGGAATGACCAATAAATCCTGATTTGGACAAGTATTCGATTTTATATGATTTTTGCAAGTGATGACAGAAACGTAGTGAAACATAGAGCTCACTGGTATGCACCATGTTCATAGAAATGGGTTTGAACTTGTACTTCACTAACTTAGAGTTGTCGTTTGAGGTCAATAAACATGTCATGGATGTGAGTATGAGTTAGGACTTAAGTGATCTAAAGTTTCTTGCTAAGAGTAGCCCATAGTTTCTTGTAGACAACAATATAGACAATGGTGTTCAATGTTTGAAGTAGAAATTGTATTAGATGTTGGGGTATTGTTGTAAACCACTTTGGGATGAAATTCATGCCCATTGTGTGCGTGTACTTGCTGTCTACTTTGAGTAGAAGCATGGGGAGCGACCGATCGCGATTTCCTCAAGGGAACGGGACCGGGAATAACTTCGTTTTAGCACGAACACCAAGTGTGTGCTTGCTGTTTGGAAACTTAAATTGTTGTTTTTAGGACTCTTAGAACCCCTTTTTGGGTATTCATGGGTTAGGACTTACTCCTAGTGTGGTGTACCTTATTGGGATACATTGGTTAAGTTGAGACCCTAAGATTTAGTCTTGTTGACAAATCTAGATGGGTAGAATGTACATCGAACGTGTTGGAGGAGATGACTCGTGCACCGACGTACTTGCCAGTACATGGATGTATTCCATGGGTTGTGTTTGGAGCTACCACCTGTCAAGGACCGTGGAGCGGTAAGTTTAGCAAGAAGCTATTTGTTGGTCGGTCCGAGGTTGCAATCAAACTCCAATCGTCGATGTGGTTGCGGCAATCGATGGGGACGATTCGCCAGGGATTCGTGCCAAGTGTAGGCCGAGGCGGGTCAACTCTTAGGCTGGACTAGAGGGCTAGTTGAGTCCTAGTGTGAAATGGGTTGAGATCTATTTTGATAAAGGTGACTAACTAGGGAGAGTCGACTAATGGAATTGAACTAGTTGACCGTGGCAAGCAAGTTGATTATCGAGTCAGGGATTTGGAAATGGTAGATAGATTGCCTAACTAAAAGAATTCGAGTTGGCTAGAGTGATCATTCGAGTAGTCGGTCGATAAAACAAACCTTTAATCTTAGAGTGCGGTAGCCTAGATACTTTGGTAGAACTAGATCCAGTCTTGTTTGAATGTAAGGACAGGCACTAGCGAGGGTGTTCGCCTGTCAGGGGGACGCATGGCGTCATCGCCTCCGACCGAATCCTAGGTTCGTTTAATGCGGACAGGGACCCCGAGCTGCCCTGGGAGCGGTGACACTCTGTTGGGGGCTCCGTTGTCTCGCAGAAATGCCTTTATGATCCGTAACAACCTTCGAGGAGGTTTGGAGTGTTGACGTTGTCTCGATGCAAGTTCTATTCTAGTGTAAGGATGAGTGTAGCGGAGTTGGGAAAACCCTATATCCGTCAGGTCCTTTGTCGATTAATGTGGACAGACGGATTATACAATGTCCCGGAGAGCTAGACTCTATCGGGAGTTGCTCTAATCACTCGGTAATGGAGCCCTTGTGCCCATATATCGGCTTTTGGTGAGGTCCGAGGAGATAACATATTGGGTAAGCCGATTTGGTTACAGTCACGCAGGGTAAGCCTGCAACATATCGGGTAAGCCTGTCACGCCCCGCTTTCCAAAAATATGGAATACGAGCACGTGACGAATCCCAGCGAATGATTTTAACATCATCCATAAGCTGTAGGATCGACTCAGCATCACAACAAGGATATAACAAGATATATATACAACCAAGTATGTATGAATAATTTATTAAGCAACAGAAAATAATTTAAACATTAATAATATCCAAAATGTTTTCAATGTCTGGAACAAAAGGTAAAACTCGAGAACATCAGCCCGTTACAAGTCTTAAGCAACAACAAATGAAATAACTCAATTACAAAATAAAATGATTAAAGAAAGATTTTCCCAAGAAAGGCCTAGAACGTCTGCTCACTGATTCCGTCAGGTAGATCTCCTTGATTACCTGTAAGTTGCTCATCTAAAGAGAGGAAAAAGAAAGTCCTTAGAGCAAGTCGTGGACATGCAAGTGGAGAAACAGAGAAACAATAGCAATAGTAGTAAAACAATGAATTCAATAAACAATGAAGTCAATAGTGTTGAACAGTGACAAAGCAATAATAGTATAATATACAATAACTATGATTTATCACGATAACGATGAACAATATCAATGATGGTAATAATAACGATAACACTGTTCGATAAAGATAACAATATACAATGATAATGTGATGAGAGCCTTAGGTCTATTATTCATTTTCAATCCTAGCTAATACACGTACTACTGTGTCCTATGTGTGCCGTACCACAGGTTCGATGCATACAATCAATTTCGTTTAGATTAAGGTGGTAGATTCTATAGTTCATGTACGGAATATGATGACGATAACGATAATAACACTGGACATGTGTAATTTCTTACACGATGCCGATTACGATAAAAATACTGGACATGTGTAATTTCTTACACGATGCCGATAACAATAAAAACACTGAACATGTGTAAATTCTTACACGATGCCGATAACAATAATATTCACTGGCCATCATCCGAGTACACTTACTATATTGTCAACTACCCTAATCAATCCTTAACCCCGGCTTTGATTTATTTCCTTTATTAAATTAACACACAATAATGCAATTAATAAAGGACGCTAGAGAAAGTGACAAAACAACCCTAGGATCATGCAATATACTCTATACAATTAATACACTAAATATAACATTATAAACACAATGGTACATTATAAAACATAGAATCCCAATTCTGGACAGCAGTAGGTTGCTGCACCAAATCAGAATTCCCGTTGCTACAGGACAGCAAATGTGGATCCGTCAGGTGGTCTAGAAACTAGACTCCTTCCCAGTTCCAACGCATACTTAAAGTCTATATTCCGACAACGGTAGCTAGGCGAAATTCAGTAATCTTTATAGATTTTAGTTTCTGGCTGGGTGTCAATGTTGACTAATTTCAGTTATAAAGGCAATAAATAATCATTACAAAAATCAGTAAAAATAATTTTTAACACCCTAAGCATGTTATCTACAAATCTGGAATTTATCTTGGCCATATATGATTAATAGTTCACTTAATTTATCAGCCTAACATGTTATGTACATGAATCTGAAATTACAGCGCAGCAGTAGGAAAAGGGGCATTACTCGGGCGAGATAAGTCGGAATTCAAAAATTCTGGTGTCTATTGATATCTAGACAAATAGGGCTACGTTTCATTTTCAGGGAGTTTCTGATTTTAATGAAGTTATCTAGGTCAAAACAGCACAATAAGATTCGGATTGGCATAATTTCCAGAATAGTCAACATGTTCATTTTGAATAAAACGGTTAAAAGTTAAGAATAATAAATTGAAGTTTAATAATCATAATCACAGAGAACCAATCTTATGTGAACATGGTATTAAGGTAGATGATGTCCATAATTCTAACAATTACCATTCAACTAATTTATCAATAACAATCACATGAACAATCAACTAATTTATACAACGTACTATAGCTAGTGTCATTAATGTCATGATACGAAATGTGTCAATAATTCCCTATTTTTATATTCAATAACTATAACTACATGGGTGTATGTAAAATCCTTATACGTTAGAGGCAAAAAGAAGGCACGAAGTCGAGATTACCACTTGGATTCGCTCGTGTAAATCCTGTGGCATCCCAACGATAGATACAATAACATTTTACGATATTCAATAGGATCCACTTGCGGAATTCAATAAAAACATCGAATATGATACAATAAATATTCGATAAGAAATGACTTGTCTTTTTGACGAGTAGATCCGAAGAGAATAATCCGGTGAACTCCAAAATATACGTGCAAATTACGTGCAAGAAGGTCTAAGCAAACAACAACAGCAACTAGAGCAAAACTCCACACTAAGATCCGCCCGAACAGCAAACACGGTCTTCGGATTCGCTGTGCGCCGAACACCAAACAGCGTAGATCGACCAATCAAAATCTTCCCCCACATCGGATCCCAAGCGGAACACCAAACGGCAAAATCAAATCCCCCTCCACAAAACACCATACAGCATACACACCCACTCATGTTCCTTCTTCTTCCCAGAATGCGCCAGAGAGAGAGAGGGAGAGGGATATCGCGGGAGGATGTATCAGTGACTGCGATGGCCAGCAGCGGCGACAGCGGCGAGGGTGACGACGACGGTTAGCGGCGCAGTCGTCGAAGGGAGTCGACAGCGACCAAGCGAGCGGCAAGCTCTGCCCTCGCTCCAAAAATAGGGGAGACGAAACGATGGGGATTCTCGGTGCTTGGATGGCAGCGATGAGGGGGAAGGTGGTGCGGTGGTGGTGAGGAGCGACGAGGAAAGGGATGGTGAAGCTGAGTTTGAGCGAAGGCAATGGCGACGATGAGTTCTCCGGGTGTTTTGGGTTCGAACGATGGAGTGGAGGAGAAGACGAAGGTGAGGCAAAGGTGATGGGTGATTGAGTGGCAATGGCAGTGGGTTGGGGTGAGACGGTGGTTGGGGTCGGGAGGAAGATGGGTTGAGTTGGGTTTTGTTCGGTTTCGATCAGAGGAACGAGAGAGAGTGGGAGAAGAAGGGAATTGTTCTGTTTGGTTTTATTTTTGTTTGGGTTTTAATCAGAGAAGGGAGAAAGAGTAGGGGGGAAAAGAACAGTGCGGGTGGTTATTAAGTTGAATTAGTAATGGGAGAGATTATAGGGCTTAATAGTGGGGATTTAGTTATACAAATTGTGGGAGTTACAGATTGTGGAAAGTGAGGGGAGTGATTAGGAAAAATCATAGGGATTAGTCCGTTAGAGGAATTTGGCTTAGTGGGTTTGGGTGAGAGATCCAATAAGAGGTGGATATCGAGCTTTGGGTACAAAGTGGGTCAAATTGAGGAATATTCACAACCCAAGAAGACAAGACAAATTTTATAAAATTAAATCTGAATTAAGACATACAAGGGGTAGATTTTAAATGATCAATTGAGATGAGGAATAATTTATAAATAACATTCGAATAAATATTATTTAACGCAAAATGTGACAAATGAAATGAATTACAATTGCAATGAAGATTACAATTGGGATCAATAACAGAGAAAGGAAAAATGAAAATGGGAGTTACAAAGTTGATTTGATTTCAGTCACGCAGGGTAAGCCTGCGGCTGAAAACCCGGACATAGTGGATAAAACTAAGAGGATTGGACACCACTATTGACAGTAGTGACTGGAGTTACACTAGGGGCCTGCAGCCTCACCATCACTGGAATTAGAAATAGGAGAGAGCACAATGTTAGGATGCATAGCGGGGGATCGAGCCCCATTAAATTGAACAACATCGTTTAGTTGGGGGGTGTGTAGTATGGGATGCATATTTTTCAACCAAGCGTGCATTAGCTTTATGAGCATTGTGTGCATAGTGTGTGCATTAGTTTAGGCCATGGCATACACCGACACTAGTTTGACACCACCTTTTTCTTTGCATCAAATATTATTTGTGATTGTTGAGTTTGGAATAGCTATATTATGGCGTAGAGTGGATAACCGAATATAGTATTTCGTCAGTTGTAATCAACTGACGTGCCCACAGTTATCAGTGCAGGATTGCCAACTTGGGATCACGAGGAAAGCTCTAGAAGGGAAAAGCATCCAAGTGAAAGTTACTGTCCAAATTTTATTGTACATTCTTGTTGTAACAATTAACTGTAATTGTTGTAATTATTCGACATTATAATAAAAATTTGATGTAATAAAAGTTTTTAATTTCCTGTGATTTTTATTGTGTTGTGACTCATTTGAAGAAAGATCCTGGAGAGTGTCACGAATTCCTAAGAAATTCAGGGCGCTATAGAACAAGCCCAAGGAAAAACCATAATCTTATTAATAACTAAAAAATAATAAGACAAGAGATGGAAAAAATATGTGAGAAAACCAAAAAACTATTAAGACATGTACATTTTGGAACTGTGCAAATAATGATAAAAGCTTATTTTAAGGAATGAACAAATACACCCCTAGAAATATACCTAATGGATGATAGAATAATATCAAGTACACAAGATGCCTTAATAGGAATAGTACAAGGAAACTTAATGTATCAAAAGATAAAATTTACAATAAAACCTAATTGCTCTATAAGCATGGCCGAAGAAAATAAAGACAAAAGTTTAGTCATGTACCACAAATTATCAGGAATAGAAATGATAGAGAAAAGCAAAGTTATGAGTATATAAATAAGAAATATTTATGCTTTCACTAGTAAGCATGAAGTAAAAAATAGGAACACAGATAATTTTAAAATAGAACCATTATTCAGCGAAATTATAGGATACAAACCACCTAGAGAAAACCCTGAAATAACTATACCAAATTACATAGAATTTGACTTTAATAAATCAAAATAAATTACAAAAAGAAAATCACCACAAATAATGTTCTGAAATACATTAGATAATCAATAACCAATTTAAAATAGAAATAGAATATTATGACAGTGAAAAATGAAATAAACAAGTAGCCCTGGTAGATATAGGAGCTACTAACTCGCATATTAAACAAACAAATATAAAGACAACAGAATTAATACCATTAGAAAATCCATATTACTACCTAGACTACTACAATAATAGACATTCAATTGTACATAAAATAATACTGGCACTGAGGATAAAATGTAGAAATGAAATACTATTACATTTACATGTGGATCCAGAGCATCATGTTAATAAAATGTTATTAGGAACTGACTTCCTTACATCAGTACAACCGTACTCATTTCAAGAAGAAAAAATCACAATAACAGTAAACAATGAAAGTATAGTATTAAATAGAGTATTGTGTAAATGAATCCATTAAGAGAAACAAAAAATACATTATACATACTAACAGAATTTATCTCCGAAGGATACAAATTAAGAAACTATCATAGTCTAATAGAAACTATCATGTCGCAAAAATATACTACAAAGATGGAAACAAGATGGATATAATAAAAAGGCAATAACCGGATAAACTGGGCAAACAGTCATACTTGATAGGTGTCAACAAAATGTAAATATACAAATAGAAAATTACGTACTAAAAATAGCAATAATATACCAATTTGATGATATGAATAATGATGTACAATTAGGAAATAATTTTTTCCAACAATACTATCCTATAACCATATCTCATAAATCCGTAATATTTACAATACCTTGTCAACACCAAGCAATAACCATTAGAATAACACAACCTTATTCTAGGATCGACTTGCCGCATATCAAAGTTTCTTCAACCCGGCATGGTGAATATCAATATTTACCGAACAAAACTAGAATACAACAAGTCTAAGAAATAATTACAAAAGAAATTTTATAAAAACAATTAGAAGATATGTGCGGAGAGGACCCTTTAGCAAAATGGGACTTAAGTAAACCCACAGCACATATAGAATTAATAGATAAGAACAAAATAATAAAAATTAAACCTATAAGACACACTCCAACAGATTTAGAATATTTCAAAATACATATAAAAGAACTAATGGAAAATAATTATATAAGAAAATCACAAAGTCCACATTCATCACCAGCATTTATAGTGAGAAAACATTCAGAAGAAAAAATAGGTTAATCTCGAATGGTAGTAAATTATAAAGAATTAAATAAAAATACTAGGAGATTTGGATATCCACTACCAGATTTGTAGATACTAAGAATAAGAAAAATATATTCAAAATTCGACTGTAAATCGGGATTCTACCACATAAAACTAACAGATGACTCAAAACAGTTAACAACATTTAGTACACCACAAGGGTTCAATGAATGGAATGTATGACCATTCGGATATAAAAATAGCCCAGGAGTATCTCAAGAATATATGGATAAGATATTTGAACACAATTACTTCATACTAGTATATGTAGATGTCATCTTAATAGGATCCGAAAACGAAGAGCAACATAAAGAACATTTACTAAAATTTATAGAAATAGTAAAAAATACAGGTATTATACTATCAAAAAAGAAAATGGAATTGTTCAAAACTGAGATAGAATTCTTAGGAACAAAATTATCACATGAAGGAAGAGAAATACAGCCACATATAGCAGAAAAATAAAGACATTTCCTAACGTCCTAAAAGAAAAAAGAGAAGTACAAGCCATCATTGGATTATTAAATCAGACACGAGGATATATACCAAATCTATCAGCAAAAACAAATTGGTTACAACAAAAATTAAAAAAGTTTAAGAAATGGGAATGGACCCCAGAGAATGGAGAAAAACTTAAAATATTAAAACTGTAACCCCTCGAATTCCATTTACATGTAATTCGTAGTACAACAAGATCTTTTACTTCAATTCGTACAATTTTACAAGAAAATTAAAACTTTTCATTATACACATTGTTTGTTTCAGAATTACACAGCAGAAGTTAAATAAAATACAACATGGAAATATTTACAACTCTAACATCAACAGCTTTGAAAATGATCTATAGCATCAATTGTCTTTAATTCCTTGCCAATCCGAGTCCTGCACTGAAAAATCTGTGGACACATCAGTTGTTTACAATCGATGCAATGTTATAAAACAGCGATCCTTTCTATGTCGTAATATAACGATTCTCTTACTTTAGCAAACACAAACTTGAATGCATATTAAAGTATAAAGAGTGACTATCCTAAACATGTCAGTGTATGATATGACTTAATGCCTAATGCAGCTATTATACTACAATGACACTAAGCATACTTGTTCGGATTCTTTGCATCCCATTCTACATAGGTCTGAGGGAAAGTACCTACATACTCCATATTAAAGAGTTTAATCTCTTGCCATGCATCCTACTGCTATGACTACTACAAGATTTAGACACTGCGAATATTGGTTCTCATCCCGGAATACTGGAGATCAATCCCACTCCGTGGATCATTCTGTGGTCCTTACGTCCATCGTCCAGGAATACTGGGGATTGTCTCTCTCCGCGAGTCATTCTGGAACCCTCATCGCACAGATACCCAATGAGCATCGCTCTCGTCCCGAAATACTGGAGATCATTCTCACTCCGTGGATCATTCTGTGGCCCTTACGTCCATCATCCCGGAATACTAGGGACTGTCTCTCTCCAAGAATCATTATGGAGTCCATAACTCACGTTTGCTCTAGTTTCATCATGTCACCAACTAGTGCATGTCCTTAAGTTTGAAACATGAATAATAATACTACCTATAGCTAGCTTACCCTCCTACCGGTCTTAAACCATACACCGAGAACGATAGCCCATACTGGCCCTTTCTCAAAATTCAATTAATCATTATCATTTCTTTGTCAGTACCTGGGTCTCACTAGCCTCTAGAATCAACATCTTTTCATGTTCAATATCATGGGGTACTCATACCCTTACAATTCATATTCTCATTTTCATTTATTCACATCTCAATCAATCTTTTCATTCATTCTTATTTACCAACTATGAAGTAAATACTTCTCTGTTGATCACACAACCAACAATTCACTTTAATAAACTACAAGTTTCGTCGATTAAATAAACCCTTTTCATATTCATCTATATTTCAATTATAAATCTCAATTCTATTCAAAAAATAGATTTATTAGTTTCATGACTGAGTCTACTATATCTTTGTAGTTAAAATCACCTAGAATCATCCTCAATTTCTTCATCCAAATTCATTTGCAAAACAGTAAGTTCAAAACCGGAAAACTGCAATTCATACTTCTTGTAAAAATCATAGAAAGTTATATACTTCATGAAACTTTATGTTCTTTAGATCAAAATAAAGGTATACAAGTCTACTACAATTTCTTAGTAATAAGTTTCTCCAAATATTGTATTTATAACCATGAATTCTTCGAAATCTACAGTATGGTCGAAAGTATTGAAATACTACCACTTGTATAGTCTTGCAAAATTCATTATAAATTAAATTCTTTGTGAAATTTTGATTTCTTAGACTTTACAGAAAGGTTAACAAGTCTAATTCAAGTTCTTAGTTTTGACTTTTCTCAAATTACTTCATCTAAGATGTTGAAATGATCAAAATCCGAAATGTGTACAAATATCCAGCAACTAGTCAACTGCCAACTAGTCCTAAGTTTGGATTTTATTAAAATAGTAAATGACATCCAAAAATTATGAAATTTTTAACAGATGTTCTTGACATATACGAGATGTTCCTATAAAAATTTTAGCTCTAGATTCCATCTAATTTAATAGATATGATTTTCTGAAGTGCAATTAAAACTTAAAACAACAACTTTCTTTGCATAAATTAACAACTTTGTGTATGAATTTATACCCAATTCATTTAATCCAAACATGATATATTACTATGCACTACAAAATCTCTTCCAACTTATCTACATGACAATCTTTCAACTAGCATGCATTTCTTTTCATATTTTATTTCTATTAAACATTCTAAATAACATCATCACAAAATTAACTACAACTCATATGAATTATCAATTTTATGCATAAATTTTTCTACACATGCATACTACTATATCTTAGAATGCAAGAATAAACACCCACCTTATTTTGATGAACAAGGGAAAGAAAAGTCCTAGAAGTGGCTCCTAGATCCAACACAAAAACTCTTCTCCTCCTAGCAAAAATTTGAAAGCTCCCCCAAGCAAGAAAAACCCGAGCTCTCTTTCTTTCTTTCTCTCTTTCTTTTGTTTCTTTCTTTTCTTTTGTTTTGATTCTTTGTAAAATGCACACACAAGTAGGAGGTATTTATAGGGCTAAATGGGTGAATGAAGAGACCCATTAGAGACCCATTACCCAAAAATAAATACCTATTATCAAAATTAAGTACCCACTCACCATTTACTACAACAACGCCCACTCACAACCCTTTTCCTTCCTCCCATTTTGGCCGGCCAACCTTTGGGTGCACACACGTGCACGTGCACCCCACATGCACACACTTCGCATTCCTTTAATTATTATTATTTGTTTAGTATTAGGCTAGTTGTTTTTTACATGACAAGTGTATAGAATTAAAAAGTGTTCATTTTAAGAGTAGAATTTATTATGGGCTTTTCTTTTAAATAAATTTTCTAATGGGCTTTAAGATGGACATTAGGCCTATGGGCTTTTATTAAAATAGAAATAACACAAGATGACAAATAAAATGAGAAATAAATGTGTATGATTTTTAGAAAATCTTAAGGACTAAAATTGTATAAAATTTACGTGCAATGCACGTGCAAAAATATTAAAAATTAATTTTTTATTTTTCTGGTATGTTACAAAAATAAAAAACTTCAGGATTAAATAAACTAAGATTACCTGTTAAAGAATGTTTATGGATAATAGAAACAAATGCATGTGAAAATAATTGGGGAGCAATATTAAAATTCGTTGAAATAGGTGAAAAAGAGGAAAGATTAGCCAAATACACTAGTGGATCATTCACACAAACCCAACAAAATTACCACATAAACAAGAAAGAACTACTAGCAATACTAAAAGCTATAAAAAAGTTTAAATTATTCATAATACCTACAAATTCACAGTAAGGACAGATAATACACCAGCAAAGAGTTGGATTAACAAAATAATGGATCCAACTATAGCAAATAAAAGATTGATAAGATGGCAAATTGAATTAGCAAATTATGACTTTACAATAGAAAACATAAAAGGAAAGTACAATATTTTAGCCAATTTTCTTTCAATTAATTAACTATTTCATTTGTTGCAGAATGAAAACTAGAGTCCAGCAAATAGAACAGGATATAATTTTCCTTAAGGGAACCATGAAACAAATAAAAGGAGCATTTAATCAATTACAGCTACAAATACGCGAACTCTAAAGTCTATTCTACCAGCATGTAAGCCAGCATGCAACTACAGAAAATATGATGGACAATACTAGCAAAAAAATGAGTGAGATGGGCGAACCTACTCATTCGCTAAAAGAAGAAGCAATTACATCCTCACATAAGACCACATACAAAGAGACACTTCTCACTGAGAAATCTCTTACCAATGTATCAAAGAAAATATTATTTTTACAATATATTGAAAAATTATGTCAAGTAACCGAGGTGAACCAGTTCATCAAAACAATATCATAGAAATATATGAACAAGGCCATCATCCTACTATGAGCTAATCCAAGAACAACCAGGGCATTGTTCGAAAGAAGACTTATTCATTGCATCTATCCATCCAGAGAATGTGAAGAATTTGTCCACTTGCCAAAAGAAATTTACAAAGCAGCTAAGAGACTTATTTTGGCCTTATTAAGGCCTCAAAAATATATGTCATAATGTATTCAGCAATTCCTGAATATCTTGAAGAAAATGAAGAGCTTCCAGCAGAACACGTTATAAAAGTAGGAATGACTAACCAAGTAATCTATGGAGCATCTAGCAATGTATCATATAAGGCTGAGGAATTTGAAAAAATAATCTCAGAAAGAAGAGCAATGGAATTCAGAAATATGTATTGCAAGCTAAAAGACATCAAACTAAGAGACAACAACATAAGGATCTATGACAGCCCAGACCCAGAGAAAATAATAATGTATAGTATAACAAAAATAAAACAACCACAAGATAAGCATGAGCTGTTTGATAGTCGGTACAAGATATTATCTACAGAAGCAATGACAATGACAGAACAGACAGCTGGATACTACTATAGCTTGATGAAGACAGAACATCAACACAAATATGGAGCATGTGAAGATGTCGGCCAGGAGGAATCTCTTTTTCTAGAATAGTCCACAATGTAATCGAAATAATTATTACAGGTTGATGTAGGCAGTTACATATTTGTAGCAATTATTGAACATATGATGTAAGCAGTGACGCATGGAAACTTGTTGTAAGTTGATCCCTTGGTCTATAAAAGGGGAAGCTAAGTAAGGGAGAAGGCAGAATATCTAGGAGAGAAAAAAATTTATATAAGTTTGTAAGGAGAGTTTGTAAAGAAGTTTGGAGGGAGTTTTAGGAGAAAATATCCAAGAGAGAAATTCCATATAATTCTCCTTGTTCTTTCTTCCATACAATCTTTCTTGTTATTTCTTGTCCAAAGAATGACTAACTAATCTCTTCCTCTCAGGGAGAGCTCGGTAAGGCTCTGCCTGAAAAATCTTGTAAAAAAACCAATTTGCAACCTTCTATAATTGAGCTGTACACCTAGTAGCAGAAAATAAGCTCGGTCGTAGTTGTCTGTACTGAAGTGCTACTCAGTTGTTCCAGACATATTCCTTGGATGAAGCTCTCTTGAAGAGCATAGTAGTTCTGGGATGGGAGGAACATAAAAGGAGCACTAAAATCGGGGTGCATACCAAAGGTATTTTATCCACTGGTAGTAACTGGTACAAATAACTCAAAGAAGCTTAACTATGTCGGAAGCATGATGGGCCATTTTATTTTGATTGTTATGGTACACTTAAGAAATCTCTCCCTACTCATGATTTCATTTTAAAGTTTTTTGATACTTTATTGTTCTCTTTTGAAGACAATTACAACTCTATTAATATAGTCATGCAGTAGTAGGAAAATATATGAGACAAAATCAAAAGCCATGAGAGATCTTGAAGGTGATTTCACGGCAACCCCATTTGGTATCAAAGCATACTAAATACATATGAAGAAGAAAAGACAAGTAAGAAAGAATTATAAATAAGAAGGCAAGTAAGAGATTTGAATTTAATTTGTCAAAATAATGGAGGTACCGGAGATCAGAAATGGAATCTAACAAAGAAGAATGGGACAAAGAAAATAGCATCTAATAATGGAACCTAATAATGGTGAAAGTGACATGAAGATGGAATCTAATAATGGTGAAAGTGACTTGAAGACTTATGGGCATACTAGTCTATCAAGACAGCATGCTAGCGTACTACTTTCTTCATGTTGTACTGTATTACTTTCTTTATGTCGTGTTAGTCTTGTGAGGTTGCTTTATGTACTGAGTCAGTTTATGTACTTTTTATTTGTATATGCGTTAGAGTCGGTCCTGTAACCAGTCATGTAATGCTTCACCCCAGTTGGTATCAGAGTCTTGTTTCTAAGTAAGTAATTCTCATCTGGTTTTCTCAAAGTATTTAGTACAATTTAAGTAGTTAAAAAATTGATTAGATAAGATAAATAGAAAATATTACAAAAACAAAATTTAAATTTGCAGAAAGATCACACATCCTATAGAAAAATCTATCGTACAGTAAGCATAGAATATTAATTAAAAACTATCCCTTAGTTGCAAATAGTTTGGACATTGTCTTCTTTTTACAAATATTTTCAAATTTTGTCCTTAGAAAACAATTAACTCGGAAGCAGACTGGATGTAACACAATTCCTAAAATAAAGATGTTCAGATTTGTTTTGTTACATGCAATCTGTATGAATGTGCTGCTGTAATTAGTCATATTTGAAATAATCCTATCACTAAGGTAGGAGTTGTACTGTAATTATATTGGATTTTGGTTCACTATGTGCTAATGGCTATGAGGAAGTCCTAGTAAATTGTAACAATGAGCATATCAAACTGGGTAGTGCATTTACATTTTATGTGCAGATAGATTTTCTCAAATTGGCAAAAAATTATGGACTATAAATTGCATAAACTGTAGAGAATGACTATATGCATGTATACACATAATAAAGAGATCTGTTAAAAACTAGTAATTAATCTTTATATACCAAATGTTGCTGCTTATTTCTGTGTGGGAACAAACAGATACGTGAAATCTTATAAATAAATTAGTAAAGACCGAACCTTCGGTATTCGTCGACTTTGAACACGAAAAACTACAATTGACTCCAAGATTTGATCGTCATGAACGGCTGAAATCGCTCCCGTGGACTTGCAAACAATTTTGAAACACCGGGGGTAGCCCCGACGATAGACCATCCGACGCCCAAGTCAGAAACTTAAAGATATTATGAGTTTTGAGAACGGAGTTGTCAGTTATCTTGTTTCTGAGGAGGTCTCGAGGTATATATAGCCTCGAGGGGGGCCAGTTTCAAGATATTCATCTATCTCTACTTTCCGGTGGCTGTATAGAGTCGGTTATGCCATTCATATGAAGAGATCAAGTTTGGACTCCTCTCTTGATGAGGAGATAGAGTTTTCAAACTCTCTTTTGTGTATGGAATGATAGAATCAAGTTACCTCCTAGAAATAGGGGGTTTAAAATGGGTTCGATGGATCTGGACTCCTTTGTGTTAGGGTTGTTCTAACAACCCCTATTAAAGGCTGGATCGGGTCACTGGGCTTGAAAATGACCCAACTTATCTTGTCGGGCATGTATCTGCTGAAATTACCGTTTTACCCTTAAGAACTTTAAGATGCGTGCCCGATTTGGACGGTCCCAATTTTTTTCTATTTTTAGCCATATCACAAGCCTCCCACCCCAGAAGACTGAGTTTCACAGCCTTTGAGGAGTAGTTCGCCCGTGTTTAATGGTTAACAAAACTTATCGAAACCTTCAGGGATGTTTGAATCATGCTCAGGGTGTAACGGTGTTGTTTTGACTTCATATAGTATCCAGACTAATCTTTATAGTTTTCTAGAATTTTATGATTTTTTCTGAAATTTTGGAAATTTTCTGGATTTTTCCCAATTTTTTAATACTATTTTTTTTTTTTTGAGGGGAAAAGGTAGGGTAAGTCCCTACCTCACATTTTTTAATACTATTTTGGAATTTTTAATTAATTAATCCAAATTGTAAATTAATTTATGGAATTTTAAAAATAGTTTCTCTAAAATAATAATAACTTTTTAGAATTTAAAATTATATTCAGAAATTTTAATTATGTTTCAGAATTTTGAAATAAATTTCCTGATTTTGAAACTAATTTTTGGATTTTTTTTAAAATTAATTTTCCAAATTTTTTAATTAATTAATTCGAATTTTACATTAATTTTTGTAATTTAAAAATAAGTTTTCTAAAATAATAATTATTTTTTAGAATTTAAAAATAATATTCCGAATTTCTTATTATTTTTCGGAATTTTGAAATGATTTTTCAGATTTTTAAAGTAATTTTCGGATTAAAAAAATTCCAAACTTTTTAATTAACTAATCCGAATTTTACATTAATTTCTGGAATTTAAAAATATTTTTTCTAAAATAATAATTATTTTTCAGCATTTCAAAATAATATTCTAAAATTTTAATTATTTTTTATAATTTTGAAATAAATTTCCAGATTTTTTAAGTAATTTTTGGATTATTTAAAATTGATTTTCCAAATTTTTTAATTAATTAGTCTGAATTTGAAATTACTTTCCGGACATTTTAAAATAAATTTTCAATTATTAATCATTTTTTTGAATTTTTATTCAATTTTCGAGGTAAAATAATTAATTTTCAAAAATTTTAATTACTTATTCTAATAACAATAACTTTTTCGGATTTAAAAAATATTTTTTTCGATTTAATAATTATTTTTCTAGATTTTTAATTAATTTTTTGAATTTTTAATTAATTTTCAGAATTTTAAAAATAATAAATTCGAATTAATAATTAAATAAATGATTAAATTAATTACCTGGCGGCGTGGCAGCATCTGAAGCGTCGATCAGGTTAGGCGCGCGGGCTGAGGAGATCCAATGGCTCAGCTACCCTGGTTTCGATCTTTGGACCAGGTATGCTTTTTGATGAGATCGCAACCTTCGATCGCCTTGGGCACGAAAAATGAGGAGATCAGATGGTCCATAAGCGAATTTTTTCCCATCTTACCCGGTTTGGACCGAGTACAGCGCCATGTGGCGTGATCTGGCGATGACACGTCGGCGTTGACCTGGTCAACGTTGACTTGGTCAATGCTGACTCCTTTTTTTCCTCCTCTTGGCGCAGCCTACATTGTAACTAACTTTCACGAAGCTACAGAGATCCGATCGGGGCGTACGAAACTCATTCGAAGAAGACTCGAAGATCTACAACTTCAGTTTATAATGTTGTTAAAGAATCGTCCATTTTTAAGCTGAAAACTAGCCCATAACGTATCTGCCCACGGAGAGTTAAGAAGAGGAGTTCTGCAGTAAAACAGACATTCTAGGTGCTACAGAGGTCAGATTGGAGCGTGTGATCCCTCGTTTCAAAGGTGACTCGAAGATCTACAATTCCCCTTCAGAATTCAGCTGAAGAATCATTCGTCTTTATGCTCAAAACAGGCCTGCAATGTCTTTGCCTCTGTGAAGTTGAGAAGAGCTTTGGCGTCGGGGTCTACGAAGAGGAGTTTCGACCCCCGGGAGCTACTAAGAAGAGCTTCATAAGCCTCTTGCGAAGAGTTGTTCTGGAAGCGAGTTTAGGGCCACTTGTGGAGAGTTGTTCAGGAGGAAAGTTTGAAGAGAAAACTCTAGGGATGAGTTGAGGTCTAAACTCGTTGTGGAAGAGGGTTGCTCGGGGGACAAGCAAGATGAAGAGCATCGCCGGGTTCTAGGAGAGAGCTGGTCGGGAGGTGAGTTTAAGGAGCAACTCTAGGGGTGAGTTGAGCTCCGAACTCACTGTAAAAGAAGATGGTCGCTCGGGATACGAACGAGATGTAGAGCATCATCAGGCTCTATGAGAGAGTTGTTCGGGATGTGAGTTGAGCTCCGAACTCGACTGGGAGAAGATTGCCCGAAAGGCGAGTGAGATAAAGATCATCTCCAGACTCTAGGAGAGAGCCGTTCGGGATGCAAGTTTGAGGAGCAACTCTATGGGTGAGCTGAGCTCCGAAATCGTTTGGGAGAAGGCCACTCGAGAGGTGAGCGGGATGAAGATCATCACCAGGCTCTTGGAGAGAGCCATTTAGGAAGCGAGTTTGAGGAGAAATTCTATGGTGGAGTTGAGCTCCGAACTCGTTTGGGAGAAGACCGCTTGAGAGGTGTGCGAGATGAAGATCATCGTCGGGCTCTAGGAGAGAGCCGTTCTGGATGCGAGTTTGAGGAGAAACTCTATGGGTGAGCTGAGCTTCGAACTCGTTATGGAAGAAGGCCGCTCGGGAGGCGAGCAGGATGAAGAGCATCACCAGACTCAAGGGAAAAAGCCGTTCGGGAGGTGAGCAAGATGAAGAGCATCGCCAGGCTCTAGGAGAGAGCCGTTCGGGAGGCGAGTTCTAAGAGCAACTGTATGGGTGAGTTGGACGTCGAACTTGCCATTTGGACCCGGCAGGTTTGTAAAGGCAACTCTTGGAGGGAGTTGACCTCCAAACTTGTAGAGGCAACTCGAGGAGGGGAGTTAGTGTCGACATTGCCGTTTGGACCCGACAGGCTTGTAGAGGCGACCCGAGGAAGGGGTTGGAGCTGACCTTGCCGTTTGGACCCAGTAGGCTTGTAGAAGCAACTCTTGGAGGGAGTTGACCTCCAAACTTGCTATTTGAACCTAGCAAGCTTGTAGAGGCAATTCGAGAAGGGAGTTGGATATCATATCTGATGCTTGAAGGTGAGCTAGTTGTGGGAGAAGCTCCATGGATGAGTTGAGCTCCAGCACCATCGCATGGGATTAACGAGTTGATGGTGTGGCTCAGAAGAGGAGTTGAGCACGATGCTCATTAATGAGGGTTGTCGAGCTGCAAGAACAGCTACAAGAGCGAGTCAGGCCCTGAATTCAGTATGTTTGAGTCAAGCTTTGGAGATAGCCTTGGAAAAGAGTTAGTCTTCGAACTTGCTTGTTGGAATCCACAAGTTTCGGGAGTAGATCGAATGGCCGTTTCGAGCCCCGAACCCACACTTGCAAGTTGTGAAGGCAATTTCAAGCCATGATTGTGAACTCCGAACCAGTTGTTTAAGATTCATCAATGAGTTGTAGGAGCAATTCTGAATGGTGAGCCACTCCATACTTGCTTGTTCGCAGGCGACTAAAGCGGTGTCGAACCAAGCGTTAGACTCTGAACTTGTTGTTTGGGGGTTTCAACGAGTTGTAGGAGCAATTCCGAATGGTGAGCTGCCCCGCACTTTCTTGTTTGCAAGTAGATAAAGCTATGTCGAACCAAGTGTTGGACTCCGAACTTGTTGTTTGGGGGTTTCAACGAGTTGTAGGAGCACTTTCGAATGGTGAGCTGCCCCACACTTTCTTGTTTGCAAGCGGATAAAGCGGCTTCCAACCAAGTGTTGGACTCCGAACTTGTTGTTTGGAGGTTTCAACGAGTTGTAGGAGCAATTCCGAATGGTGAGCTGCTCCGCACTTGCTTGTTTACAAGCGGCTAAAGCGGCGTCGAACCAAGTGTTGGACTCCGAACTTGTTGTTTGAGGGTTTCAACGAGTTGTAGGAACAATTCTAAATGGTGAGCTGCTCCGCACTTGCTTGTTCACAAGCAGCTAAAGCAGTGTCAAACTAAGTGTTGGACTTCAAACTCGTCTTTTGAGCCTAACAAGTTGTGGGAGCAGCCCTGGGGGACAAGCTGGACTCCGAACTTACCATTTAACAAGTCGTATGTATGACTCAAGGAGATAGACATGTGGCCCATGCAATGATCTTTACAAGAAAAGGTCAAGTTTTATTGAAACAAACTAAGTGACTGCCTTGAGGGGGGCGAGCCGTTATTACATGCTTTGGCCGTATCGCAAGTGACAGACTTATTGAAAACTTAAAACCTACTTCTACGAGAGGGTGTGAGGCACCATTGTGGTAATTTATTTGATGCCATGTATTCCAAGTCCGCCTTCCTAGAAGAGAGGGATCTCCTTGAGTTCATCAACTAGTTCTGAAAGGACTTGACTGTTCTGTTGGGGGAGCTCTAATGCTTCAAGTGGGAGGGCCGAGCCCCCCCATTATAGTGGTGTAACATCTCCGAGCGGTCTCTTGGCTTCCTTTAACTTCTCCTACTCCTGCAGTGGTCGGGAACTTCATTTTCATGTGAAAGATTGATGGTACAGCATGAAGTACTGCTAGGCCTGGTCGGCTCAGAATGACATTGAAAGTGGCCTTCACATCGACGACCATGAAGTCCATTGCCTCTGTCCGGATTGTTGAGGTTTTTCCTGCATTCACATCAAGAGTGACTATTCCTTCGATTGAGACCGGAACCCTGGAAAACTCGTGGAGCGTATATCCTGCAAGGCTTGAGATGATCTCGAGAAAGTTTGAGGCCTTGGAAGGCTTCTAGGATGAGGATATTCACGGAGCTTCCATTGTCGACTATGATTCGGCGCACCTCGTGGTTGGCCATGTGGAGACTAATTACTAGTGCGTCGTAGTGAGGCGTTCGAACGCCTTCTAGATCTCTGTCTGACAATGTCATCGGGATGCCGAAACGTTTGGGCGGAGGGAGGTTTTGCACCGAATTAACTTCTCAGATGAAGGACATATGGGAATAGTTTGATTCTCCCCCCCCCCCATAGGGCCTCCGTGAATGGAATGCAGGACTGCTCTCGACTTTGAGTCTTGAGATTCGGTGGGCCTCTTGACCCGTTTGTTAGCTCCCCGATGTGGAGGTGGATCTACTCTGTCCTTTCTGACGAATCTGGCCAAGTGCCCTCGTTGTATGAGTTCCTCGATTTCTTCCTTGAGAGCCCGACAGTCGTTTGTGTCATGGACATGGTCCCTATGAAAACGACACCACTTGTCCATGTTTCTCCTTTTCCCTAGAGTGTTCATCTTCGGGGAGAGCGAAGCAGCCCTTCCTTGTCTACTTCCATGAGTACAGCCGATATACTGGCATTTAGGGGGGGTAAATTTATCAAAACGAGGAGGGCAGCGCTGGCCAATGTTGTCCTTCTGAAATTTTTGGGATCCTTCTTCATTTGCACTCTTACGTCAGTTCTCGGAAGATGGCTCTTCTTGACTGAGGGGATTGAGAGCCTCTTCAGCTCGGATATACTTCTCACTCCTCAGCAGAAGTTCTGAGAAGTTTCGAGGTGGCTTCTTAGCGAGGGATGCCTTCAGGTCGACATTGTTAACATTGTGTCTGAATGCTGCTGCGGCTACCGCCTGATCGATGGAAGCGATGGATTGGGACTCGGCTGTACAGCGCCGAACAAAGTCCCTTAGCCGTTCCCCTTTCTTCTGGTTCAGGTGTAGCAAGCATGTGCTTGTCTTTTCGGTTCGACGGCTGCTGACGAAATGGGTGAGGAAAAGTTCTTCAAACTAATCGAACGAGAAGATCGAACCGAGGAGGGAGTCCGAAGCTGGCCCCTTCAAGGTGGCAAGGGAAGGTCTTGCAGAGGAGGGAGTCCGAAGCTTGATGGATCATCATGAGAGTTTTAAAACTCTTAATGTAATCAACCAGATCGGACTCCCCATTGTAGGAGTCAAAGTGAGGTGGCTTGAAGGTTTCGGGGACCAGGGCTTCCATGATAGTCGTAGAGAATGGGGGTCTGCTCGGTCAGAAATTCTTGGCTTGATGATCCTTTTCCCAGTGGATGTTGTTAAGGCAGTCCTCCATCTCTCGGAGGCGATGAAGAACTGAGTCGTCCGTCCGGTCGGATCTTGTCGACCCACGGGGCTCTCCTTCATGTACGGTTGCGAGACGACGAATGCTTGATCGTTGAACTCTTTCTAGGGTGATGTTGAGGGCTTGGAGGATTTGATTTTTGAATTTATCAAACTCTGCTTTGGTCACAGGTGCATGTTCATCTCCATTGGCCCCATGAACTGATCGACTGGCCGCGGTCTAACTCCTTTGTTGCTGAGAGGGGAGTGACCTTCGTCCCCTGGGAGATGGGGTTCTTCTACGCCCCCTTGAAAGGGGGTTCTTCTACGCCCCCGTGGAGAGGGGGTTCTTTTGTGCCTTTGCCTTCGAAGAAAGAGACTTCTCATGTTTCTCTGATGTTCTGGGTTAGGGGGCTCATCACGAGTTCGTCTCTCATTCAAACGGGTTCGAAGGTTGATCCCTTGTTGGCGGTTGACAATTATTTGACGAAGGTCTCTGGACCCCTGAGGACCTGTGATGCCATCGAGTCGGTGGAAGGATTGTGGACCGACATGGTCACGGAGAGGATGCTGCTCATGACGGCTTCGACTGGGGCCCCCCAGTGCCGCTCCTCTAGACGGAGGTTGGATTTGTTGGAGAGGGGGCTGCTCGAGCCGAGGTTATTGAGACTGCTGGACTTGCAAAGGTGGTTGAAGCGGGTCCTCCGCGAGGGGAGGAGGTGAAGGAAGGTAGCTGGCTCGTCAACGGGTCACAGTCGTCCTCGCCTTCCTTCTCGGAGGCATGGTAGAAAGGGTGGTTTCGGATTGACAAAGTTGGATCAGCGATCTTTTCTGTTTCCCACATACGGCGTCAATCTGTTGCTGCTTATTTCTTTGTGGGAGCAAACAGATACGTGAGTTCTTATAAATAAAGCAGTAAATATCGAACCTTTGGTATTCATCGACTTTGACCACGAAAAAATTCAATTGACTCCAAGATCTGATCGTCAGGAACAGCTGAAATCGCTCCCGTGGACCTGCAAACAAGTTTGAAACACCGGGGGTGGCCCGGCGACAGACCCTCCGACGCCCAAGTCAGAAACTTGAAGATATTATGGGTTTTGAGAACGGTGTTGTCAGTTACCTTGTTTCTGAGGAGGTCTCGAGGTATATACAGTGCCGAGGGAGGCCAGTTTCAAGATATTCATCTATCTCTACTTTCCGGTGGCTGGATAGAGTCGGTTATGCCATGCATATGAAGAGGTCGAGTCTGGACTCCTCTCTTGATGAAGAGTTTTCAAACTCTCTCTTGTATATGGATGGATAGAATCAATTACCTCATAGAAATAGGGAGTTTAAACTGGGTTCGATGGATCTGGACTCCTTTGTGTTAGGGCTGTTGTAACAGTCCCTATTAAAGACTGGATCGGGTCACTGGGCTTGAAAACGGCCCAGCTTATCTTGTCGGACATATATCTGCTAAAATTACCATTTTACCCTTAAGAGCTTTAAGATCCGTGCCCGATTTGGACGGTCCTGGTTTTGTTCTATTTTTACCCATATCACCAAAGATGCAGTTGTAATATTGTAGACGTGTTACCCCAAATTGTTTCTTAACCTGAATGAGATATCTCCCCCACATGGCCCATAAGAATTGGTGTACTTAATTTGTTTGCACGTGCGCTCTACATGTTCTCAATTTTAGTTGGTGTCAAACACATAGGATATAAAGCACGAAACAATTTCCGAATGTGCTATGCAAGTTGGAAAAAAATCAGCATGCGAAGTTGCAAACAGTTGCACTTGATGTGGGATTACATTTATCTTTCCCATATGGTAGAAGCCACTGAAACACACTCTTCACTTGGCTATGACACTTGATCTGTTCTTGCATCATTAGCACACTCAATTTACACGTTCCTTATGTCTCAAATGCATAATGATTATCATCAACATGTAGCTTTAATTGCATGTAAATTGTATTATAAAGTAGACCAAGATCCGCCCTTTCACGGATTAGATAGTAGTGTAGATCATTGAAGCTGGAAGCAAATGCACAGAGAATGACGACAAAGAGTATACCGCCAACTTCCATCAGTCAATAATATCTTGACTATTTTGTTTGCAAGGATTGCAATTCCAAGATGAATATCAAATTTAAGTGAGTTTTCAGTACAAATATTCTATTCCTGCTTTAGAAATTAAAGGAACATATCAATAATACAAGGCAAAGAGAACAATCATAGGCTGTACTTGATCTTGTAATCCCTCAGGCCACCTTCCCCTCTTTCATAATAATCTTGAATGCTGAATGTCTGAGATGAAAACCCTAAACTAGCAGCATACACTGCTGCACCTCTCCATGCATCGAAAATAGCATCTGATGCCCTCACTACCTTCAATGGGGAGAGATACGGCCGTCGACTTCGGATTCCTGATTCCATTCGAGCATCGAGACCTTCAAAACACGTGCTACCACCCGTCAGCAGGATAGAGGTGCAAATCCTCTCTTTGATTGTGTCACTGACGGAAGAGAGCCTCCTGAGAGCAATCTCAACCATCTCGTCGAGCCCAGCTTGATCGACTCCAACCATGCTCGGCTGGAATAGTATTTCAGGGCACCGAAACCGCTCAACACCAAGAACAACTTGGAAGTCTTGTGCTGTAAGTGGACGAAGGCGGGCAAGGTCTGCAGCTCCTTGCAAGTGAGGCATTTCGATTTTAGGAACAAATTCCGGGTCTATGTCCTGCAGAGTTTCATCACAAGCAACAAGCATTAGAAAACTAGAATTATTTGCCCATGTACTGAACTTGCTTTTCTTTTCTACCAACTTGAACAACGTTGCTAAGCATGAGGCATTAAACAAATCTTGCCAGATGTCACTAGTTGAAACTTTGAAAATTTGGAAGTATGTAGTGCAAATACTAGTAGTAAGAAAGAGGCCGGACTTCATGTGGAGGGTGACAGCCTCACACATTCAATTTGGAGTTGTATTAGCGTAATAGGGAAAAGAGAGTAGAAGAGGAAGAGAATCAATCTACGGAGAAAGAAATTTTCATCACCTTTGTATTTATCAATAAACCCTCCTATTTAAAAGTTATCCAGTTTCTAAATGGGAATTAACAAGATTTTATTCCTAAGAATTTAAACTTAAAAATTTGTTCTCCCAAGATTTTAGCTTAATTCACATTATTTAGGTGTCCTGTGACAACAAAAAGTTGTGAGGCAGAAGTATAGCGAAGATAGAATGTTTTGGCCTAATGTTGTTATAAAAGGCAAAAGCACTTGTAGAGAAGGATACTACCTCATTAGGTGTAGTGGGAAAAGAAAAATACCTCAAATTTGAACAAATTATTTGGGCCCAAAACACTGTTAGGCATTTATACCAAACAGTGTATATAAGTGCTTTGGAGGTTGAAAACTACTTTTAAGTTCTCCAAAAGCCTAAACAAGGTCTAAGAAAGCAAACCAACATCAGCAGGTGAAACTGACCTGGAGCCTAGTGGAAACCCTAGCTAGTTCTTCTTCATCCTCATCTGGTCCATCATTATCATCATCACCATCCTTGCTCATTAGTTTGTAGAGTTGCCAATCTTCATCTTTAGCTCCAAAAGTATCTTCGCCTTTTCCACGATCGAATGCTGCAGTTGTCAAAAGGCGCATCCTTTCCCTTTGAGCAGCATTTAAACGCTCACCTCGGCCCACATTTCCTGATGAATTCTGATTACTACCATTTGTCTTTAGCCTCTTCCTCTGCTCGACTTTTTCAGAGAGTTCTCTATATTTGCCACGTAGTTGTTCAAGATATAGCTCTGGGTTCTCTCTGCATTGAAAAATGGAATAAAGTATTAAAATACTTCAAGTTGAATTAAGTTCAATTGTTACTGAGGAGATGGTCCTTATAGCTAAAAGGATAAAAACAAAATAATAACGCAGCTCTTCATAAAGATTTGGGCAGAAAAGCGCTTGTTGCCAAAACTGCTTGTTAATGTTGTATAGAGAATTTTCTATCAAGTGATAAAATTGTAACAATCGAAAACAAGCATCCACCAAGTCTAAGCAATATAAAAAGTGAATGATAGGATGAACAGATTCAGATTGTCAACTTCCAGGATAAAGCGAAAATTAGGACACCAAATTATGCACAGAGAAGTATGCATTGATCACCTGCAATCACTCTGCAGGAAAATTATTAGTCATTAGTAAATTTGGTCTGAAATAGCGATCAAAACCAAGGTTAGGAGTATCGCTATCAGCCTGAAAATACTTTTATTGGCATCAGCATTCTGTAAATATCGGCAAAATCGGTTAGGAGTATCGGAATTTCCTGTATCAACGACTTTATTTATTTAAATGATTTTCTAAAAAATCTTTCTTAAAATATTTGCAAGTCTTGGTTATAATTAAAAAATCAATTGAGATATATAATTTTATAACACTTCAATGCATGGGCAAATGAATTTATAATGACTTTGATTTTACGTACTTAGACTAATTTAGAACATCAATGTGAACGGTTCAGATCATCATTACAATGGTCAAAAGGCCGAGTGCACACGGATGCGAGTGCACAACGGAAGGGGATTATATATATATATATATATATATATATATATAATCAACTACAGGTGCTATCGGGTCCTATCAGGTCGGGTCCTCCACTACCTGGACCCGGTACCTCATAGGTCCAAAAATTTGACCCAGACCCGAACTTGCGAGAACCGGGTCCGGGTCCGGACCAAATCAAAAAAGTCTACCCGTCGGGTCCGATAGCGGGGAATAAATATTTGCACTTACGTATTTTTGCACCCGATAACCTACGGTTTCAACAATTTTTTCACTAAGTACATGAATAAATATTATATTTACACATCTATCTTCAACAATTACTATTTTCATGTATATCCCTATAACCCTATCATTCAATATCTATATTTTTTGTGGTATTTTTTAACAGGTCCGGGCCCAGGTCAGCTATATTTTGAGCGGACCCGGACCTGCACCTGGAAGTGTATCGGGTATTATTTTAGAACCATATTCAATCTTAGGAGCTTTAACCACTTTTCATAGCGACGATAAAATGTCAGATCTTTAGTAGTTTTCTTCAAAATATAAACTCACTATTTGTTTTCTCCCATACCAAAATAAGCAGCAACAGATTGGCACCGTTTGTTGGAAACTACACAGATCTACGTCACAGATCAGAACTTGCCGTAAAAGAAAAACCGAGAGCCGACAAGCGAACCCTCTTCGTTAGCAAAATTCATCGTCTGGAGGACCTTATTCCTGCTCATCAACCGGATCAGCCTCAACAGCCTACTCAAGCTCCTTTCAACGGAGAGGCAACGCGGGGTTCCCGACAAAGCCGTCATGAACCACGTCATGAACAACACCCTCTACACGATCATGTCTCGGTCCATACTGCCGCCAGTCACTCGATGCCCTCGAGGGGCCCCCAGGGGTCAAAAGACCTTCGCCAAGTCATCAACTCCAGGCAATAGGGGTCCGACCTCCGAATCTGCCTGAATGAGAGTCGTGCCCGGGGCGAGGCCTCCCATTCAAACCATCAGGTAAACCAGAGAAGCAACTCTCCTCGAAGGCAGAGATCAAGGAGCTCCTCCCATAGGGCGAGCAGCGAAGAAAGACGCCCAACTCGTGAAAGTCGAAAGCTTCATGAGAAGAACAAAGAGAAAGAGGCCCCTATCACTATGGCCGAACTTGAAAACTTCAAGCACGACATCCTCTATGTCATCCAAGTCCTTCGCCGCATTCGAGAAGTGGAGCAGATAAAGCATGAAGGGAACCGCTCCAGCAGGGCAGCCGACCTCCTTTCAGCGAATCCATCCTCAATGCACACCCATTCCTAAGAACTTCAAAGCTCCTCAGTTTGAATTTTTACGATAATGCATCTGACCCAACTGATCATATTAAGAGTTTTAAAACTCTCATGATGATCTACAACGCCATTGGTGCGCTCCTGTGCAGAACGTTCCCCGCAACCTTGAAGAGATCGACAAGGGAGTGGTACTCGTACCTTACTCCGGAGTTGATATTCTCCTTCGACTAACTCGAAAGACTCTTCACAGCGCACTTTGTCACCAGGCGCAAGACTGAAAAAACAAGTGCCTTTGTTGAAATTAAAGCAAAGGGACAGAAAGCTGCTAAAGGACTTTGTCAAGCGCTTCACAGCCGAGGCAAGGTCCATCTCCTCCCTGGACTCATCAATGGCGGCTGCGGCCTTCCGCCACAACGTCACTCACAAATACCTGAAGGCCTCCCTCACGAAAAAGTCGCCCAAAAATTTCACCGAGCTCCGGGAGAGGAGTGATAAGTATATCCGAGCTGAGGAAGCCCTTTATTCTCAAGCCCAGAAGGATCCATCTTCCGGGAACACGGAAGAATACCAGCAAGGAAGGGCCCAGGAAGTTTCAGAAATATGGCGCAGTTCAACGCCGCCCTCCTCCAGCACCACGTTTGGATAAGTTCACTCCTCCTAACGCAAACATATCAGTCATCCTGTTGGAAGTTGAAAAGGACAGAATAATATGTCCTCCCCTAAAGATGACCATAGTCAGCAAGAGAATAGACTACAAGTGGTGCACAGTTCATAAGGACCATGGACACACCACTGACAGCTGGAGAGCCCTCAAAGAAGAACTTGAAAGTCTGATTCGCAAGGGCTACCTCTCCCAATTCGTTCAGCGAAACAACACCGAAACCCCTCCGGCATGGAAGACTAATAAGTGTCAAGAGAAGCATTTCGAATCCCAAGACTCAGAGCGCATGGCAATCTTCCATTACATCCATGGAGGACCAATGGGGGGAGAGTCCAACTCCTCTCGCAAAGCCTTCGTCCAAAAGGTAAACTTAGTGCATAACATCCCCCGGCCAAAAGCATAGGGTAACTAACATCTTTCTCCGACAAGGACTTAGAGGGTGTCCGAACACCTCATTACGATGCAGTGGTCAAAAGTCTTTGCATGGTGAATCATGAGGTATGCCGCATCCTGGTGGACAATGACAACGCAGTAAACATCATTTTCATGAACACGTTCAACAATCCCAAGCTCCCCCGAGACCAACTCAAGCTAGTCTGCTATACACCACGGATTCTCCAGTGTCCTCTTTCAAGTCAAAGGAATCATCACACTCGACGTGACAGCAGGAAAGGCTCCAGCCACTCGAACGGAAGCACTGGACTTTATGGTAGTCGACGTCAAAGCCGCATACAACGCAATATTTGGTCGTCCAGGTCTGGCGGCCTTTTATGCAGTTGCTTCCGCCTGCCATATGAAAATGAAGTTCCCAACAATAACAGGCGTAGGCCAAGTTATAGGGAGCCAACAGGCCGCACGATCATGCTACACCGCCACAATGGGAGGCTCGGTTCTCCCCCTTAACGCCATAGAACTACCGGCAAAAAGCAATCACAGTAACTCTGAGCCCATAAACGAGCATGAAGCTACTACCCTAGACAATCCTGCCAAGAACTTCCAAACTTGCAAGCCATCTCCCACCAGCTCTAAATTTGTCTCCATCAAAATACAATAATAAAATTGAATTTCCCGCCCGAAGCCACTCCGCTCATTTGACGGAAAGAAACAGCCCTGCCTAACCGCATTGGCGAACCTAAAGATCTCTCATTCTCTCTGCAAAACAATAGGAGGCTCGCTCCAAAATATGTAAGTTCAGGCAAGGTCTACCAAGTTGTTCGCTTACCGGCTCATCAACTTGAAGATCCGGTGGGCAAGGAGATGTCAGCAGGGACTTGGAACATGGAACGCCTCATGAACTTCAACAAGGGTGCTTGACACCCCTTCCTCTATATATTTTCAATAATTTGTAATAAAGCCGACACTTATAACAGCCACAACGTGTAATAAAGGCCAGCCATTAGAGCAACCGCTTAGTTTATTTTTTCAATAAAAATTTGCCATTTATTTTTTGCAAAATTCTTGTACTTTCTATGGACGCATACGAGTTAAATGCCAAGCCTACTCCCAAACGGCACCAAAAACTCATTAGAAGCTCCTCATAAGACTGAGCTGGGAGTCTATACCCATGGCTCGGAGTTGCTCTAGCAACCTGCACTCAAGCACGTTCAGAACTCAACTCGTCATTCGATCTGCTCTTACAACCTATTAAATTCCCTACACAACAAGTTCGGAATCCATACTCATGGCTCATAGTTGATTTAGCAACCTGCAAATAAGTAACTTCAGAGCTCAACTTGCCATTCAATCTCTCCTGAAACTTGTTCGAACCCTTAAAGATGAATTTGAAGTCCATAATCGTGGATTGCAGTTACTCCACCAAACCTGCAAATAAGCATGTTTGGAGCTCAACCCGCCACTCGAGGCGACTCACAATTCGTTGGAGAACCCATACAGCAATTTCGGAGACCAACTTTTTCCTAGAGTTGCTCCTACAGCTGGCTAAACACAAAACAGCAAATTCGGGGTCCAACTCCCACCTATAGTTGCTCCTACAACTAGCCAAGTATTCCAGAATCCAACTCTTCCCTAGAGATGCACCTACGACTAGCTAACCCCCAAGACAACGAATTACACGAAAAGAACTTTCATCGCACAATCAACTAGTTTTTTTACAACTGCTGAATTATAACAAATCTATGTCGTGGATCCAATATCACTTACCAAAGTTTACAAGCACAAAACTATGAGCCTTGTTACAATTGCCGAATAACAAGGAGTCTGCAACTTCAGGTAAAAGTATCACTACAAAGGTTTAGTAAAACGCTAAGCGATACAACAGTCCTGCAAGATGATCTACAGACCGTCCTTCCGGCCCCGCGGGGGATGGATGTTCCTCCTAAGGGACACAATCCTCGGCCTTCTGTCGGATACCCCACTTTTCCTGAGCCACTTGAACTCTTGGTAGGAAGCGCCAACCCCGTGGACTGAGCCTGGGGACCATAAAACGACGCACGCGGCCCCCCACGGGTAGGAACCAAACTTGACAACACGATCGCCCGGCTCTGAGGGTAACGAGGGGCCACCCGTACAATTAAGGCCGCTCCTCTAGCCGTTAAACCTGCTCCATCAACCGTCACTTCCGCTCCAACACCAACAGTACGCAAGGTGTTAGCCATGCGCAACCCCCCGAGCTTCGCTTGCGAACGGTACATGTCCAGATCCTTCTCAACAAGCACCTCCCTAAGAAGAGTACACTCCCCAACACTATCTTTCATCACTTCGGGAAGCAAGGGCATGCCAACGAGGCGATCGACAGACATAAGGGTTAGCTCACAGTCCCTCTCAACTAACACTGCCTTGAGACAAAGCGTTTCCAACCATTCATCCTCTAACTGGTTACGCAAGCGAACGAGTGCTAATTCTGTTATGCATAATATGTTGCGAAGTTGCTCAATCTCATCGCCTTGGGGATTCTCCCGACACCCGCAATCATCTGCCAACGAAAGGGACCAAAGAGTTATCTCAATGTCGACAAGGCGAATGATACAATCACAAAAGAGATAAACATCAAAATATCTCAACCAAGAGTAACTCCAAGCATACCAAAATGATACACAAGTACTGATAACCAAGGAAGCATTTTTCATCAACAAAAAAGGAAGATACAAGGATGTGGTGGCCAGTCCGCTATATGGTATCATACAAAAATCAAAAACAAAATCAACTAAACCGCGAAGGAGGAATCAAGAATCCACTTGCCTTGGAAGCACTACGAGGAAGGAGCCCCAGCCGCCTCCTTCCCATTACCCTTCTTGGTCGAGCCGCTCTTCACGCCCACCACGGGAGTGCCGCCCTTATCTCCATCCTCCCTATCTCCGTCCTCCCCGGAAGCCACTCCAGGGCGGAGATCACATGGTGCCCTTTTCCGGTGAAGCCGGGAACACGATCGGCCACATAAGAGATAGCCCGGGCGTAGGACCTGTCAATCACATTCTGCATTCTAGCCTTGGCCTCAGCCTCCACCTTGGCCTCCGCAGCCTTCACCGCCAAATCTGTCTTAACCCTCGTCTTCTCCAACTCCAACACAAGATCGGGAACCCACTTCTCCGACTTCTCAAGCTTCTAACTCGACTCTTATTCTCGCTTCTCTGACGACTCCGGCTTCAGGCATAACTCCTCCCCCTTCTTCTTCGATACCTCCAACTCCATTTTGTGCCCCTTGACGGCCCGTTTCTTCTCCCTCTCAGCACCGGAGAACTGCGCCCTCAGCTCCTCCTCGGCGACATAAAAATCGACCAAGTGGCCGTTTGACAAGCCATCTAAAAAAAATAAGAAAAACTTTCAAGACATTGATCTATGAAGAGAAATATGAAAGTCACTTCAAAAATAGTACACACCGTCCTCTAGGCCCGAGCGATATCCAGGACGGACCTCTCAGGTAGCTCCATCTTCAGTCTCTCCCGACCAGCCAGAGTCGAAAGGTGGCGAATCTCGTCCAAGCAAGCAGCTGAGTTACCAAGGAAGCTCTCCTGCTGCTTCACGCTCCAGTTGGGAACATAAATCATCTCCCACTCGTCGCTAAGAGTCACCGTAGCCTAGACATTCAGGGGGAGAAGCGTAGCACCCGCACAATAGCCGCCAAGGAAGAACCCCCCTGCGGCAACGTCAGACGATGCCCCCACATGCATCTCCAGCGAAACAGTCAAGGCTCGGGCGGAGGGATCCTTCGACTTCTTCGAAGTAGGGGTATTGATCGTTGTCCTCTTATGCTTCTTAGACTAGTCAACCCTTTTGTTGTGGAGGCTCCCGATCGAAAATCACGTCATCATAATTCATCCCTGCTTTCTCTGTGAAATGAAACACAAAGGGATGAGAACTCACAATGCAAAGCAACGCAAATAACAAAAACATAAACTAACTACAACAAGTATGAAAGGAAATGAAAGCGAGAAATCATACTACGGTCCACCCGGCTTAAACCACCCTTGAAGAGAACTTCATCGGTGATATCTCGCCATGCAAACGTTTTTTGCGCGAGAAGACCGTCACTAAAACTCTTCTCCGCCGAAGTCACCACCGGTGCTGCCTTCAGTGTTGTCGGAACCGTCCTTCTCCATGTCGTGGGAATTCCCCACAGTTCAGGGCCACGGACGATGAAGAACGTCTCCCTCCAACACTTGATCGAATCAGGAACATCGATCACTCCCCGATTACTACCACTGTTCCTCCATCTTGTTCAACTGGGTAATCTTAAAGTGCCACTAAAAAAAGGGTTAGACTCGGTTCAGCTCCGGGCCTATGACACTGTAGGACGAATCCCACCACGTATCTCCATGCTTTTGGCATAAGTTGCATCGAACTTAGCCTATACCAATTTAGAACCTCTCTGACAAAAGATGTGAAGAGACAGACGAAGTCCTGCGTAGAAGGCATTGCACAGAGAAAAACAATACTCGTTGGACATCCCGTAGCACGTCCTAACTCCAGGACCCAGCAAGAATAACTCATACTCGGAAGGGATCCCGAAGGCCGCCTTAATCATGGCAAACTCCTCCCTCGTGAGGATCGTGCAGTCAAAATCAGCCTCAATAGTGTGAACAGGTTCCGGCTCAGCAAACTCTGTCGTTCCGAAGAAAATCCCGATACACTTTATGGTACTCCCAAATTAACTCAAAAACTAGAAATAACGGTATCTTAAGTGCACTCCCAAAATCTCTCACCACCTCAACGACTAGCCTCACCCTTCCATTTCTCCTCTCTAGTAAAACGGCTAAATTCTATATCATCGCCTACCTCTAGATAGTGTTCTAAAAAACGGTCTAGGCGGCCCTCCAACGCCTCGCCTAGGGGCTAGGCATTTAAGAAAATCAGTTAATGGTTCTTGGCGGTTAAAAGCGGGTCTAGGCAGCACGTAATCGGTGTAAGCGGTTCTAGGCGGGCTAGACCCGCTTAGGACTTAATTATCAAAAAAAAAGGGACCTGACTTATTCCAACCCGACCCGCTCTAATACACTCAAACCCCTAAAACTTCTCTTCTTCTCTAAATCCCCCGTAAAAAACCCCCCAAATCAAGTCTATTCTCTAAATCCTTAATTCCTCTTTCTCTAAAACCCCCAATCACCTCCTCCGCCTCCCTCTTCGCAGTCGGAGGCTCGCACCTCGCAACACGCTTCAATTTCGACCTCCGCCTCCCTCCTCGCAGTCGTTGCTCGCAGTCATCAACACAACCTCCTCCGCCTCCCTCCTTGCAGTCGCAGCTCTCACTCAGTCGTCAAAACCTCCTCCTCCACCTCCCTCCTTGCAGTCGCAGCTCGCTTCAACTTCAACCGACGTCAACACAACCTCTCTCCTCTCTTCAGCTTCAAAGTCAAGTCATCAACACACTGCCTCCCGCCTTGCTTCACCTCCGACGTCAACACTACGTCCTCTTCTCTCTCAAACTTCTCCTGACGCAACCCTCCTCCATCCCCCGACTCAAGCCTCCCGCTTCCCCACACTGTTTGCTCCTTGGACTGGAACAGCCGAACAGGTAATCTCCACGACTGATCTTCATCATAGATTAATACTAATCTAACAAATGAGTATAAGACTATACAAAAAAAGAAAAAAACTAATAATAATACACCGATTCGATTTTGTAAAGCTCATCCTGCAATTGCAAGGAGAAATATCAAGAGTAAAAATTGGTAACAACAAAACAAAACAAAATGATAAAATATATAAATAAAATATATACATAAACAAATATATATATAATATATAAATAAAACTGCCTAGCGCCTAGTCGCTTAAGGTCCGCTTACAAGGCCTAGGCGCTAGGCACCCATCGGCCGCCCGACTACCGCCTAGCGACTTTTAGAACATTGCCTCTAAATTAACCGCAACAGAAGATGAGTCACTCGACGAAATGCTAGACATAATTGATAACAATTGCAACGGGTTACCTAACCAAGCTCTCATGAACTCTAAAGATATGACCGCTAGCACCACCATCAAACCACCACAAGAGCTAGAGAGAAGCTCTCAAAAAAATTGTACAGAGAGAAAGTGGTATAAGCAAATGAGCAAATGTGAGAGAGATGCGTGGGGTTGGGTCTTATTTATAGGCCCACCAAGATCGAATCATCATGTGGTAGCATTTAAGTCATCCACAAGATCCAACGGCCGAAGCACTTAGCACCCAAATCAACAGAACACTCGTCCAACAATGCACGTAATCAACGAAATGCTCAACCGACAAAACAAGTGAACACCCAACGCTTGATCGGCGAAAGAGCGATTCAACGAAATGAACGACGAGATGCTTGATCGACGAAGCAAGTGAACGACACCTAGTCGATGAAAGAATGATTCGACGAGGTAGCCACGAAACAATTACTTGGTAAGCAAAAACTCAAGAATCTCGAAACCAAATCCAACATCGCCAAAGAAGATCAATAACTCATCAAACTCGACCCAAACCCTAAGTCAACAAAGCCCCAAAGATTGGCCACAAATCAAGCTCAACAAAGCTCCAAAGTTAGCCACAAATCGAACTCAGCAAGAAACCCGAGTTCAACCCAAACCCTAAGTCAACAAAACTCCAAGATTGAGCTCAATAAAAACCCGAACTTAGCAAAACCCAAACTTGGCAAAACCCCAACTCGGCGAAGGAACTCTTACTCAACGGGGTGATGGACGACGGGAGATGGAGGGCTTGCTCGATGAAGAAGCTCGGAGGAGTTGGTCGCCGAACACTTGGTCAACGAGGTTGTCGAAGCTTGTTAATCGCCTAACCCTAGCTCCTGCTCTTGATCAAGCTCTGGCTCGATGGCATGTTAGTCAAAGAGGAGGTGGTCGACGGAGCTCTTTGGTTGCCAAAACAAAAGTTCGAGTGTTAGCCGCCGAAGTACTTTGGTCGCCAAAACCCTTGCTCGGCGAAGGAGGTGGTCGACGAAGGATTGAAAGAGGTCGACAAAGATGAAAGTGGAGGTTGACGAGGTAGATGGTCGGCGAAGAAAAACTCAAACTAGGTTGACGAAGCTGTCATCCGACCTAAGCAGGTTTGCGGCGCCTCCACCACCCAATCACACCAAGATGTGCGCAAGCGGGTTCGAGTGGAGCAGATGGACTCGAAACCTGCCATCAGAACTCGAATCCACTTCATTGGTCGCCCAAATCCGTTGGGCGACCAAGAGCAGCCTCCGCGGGAATTCCGACCGTCCGATTGCTCAAATTCACGAGCGTGCGCGTGATCAGTGCACAGAATTTTGCCACGTCGCCACTCTTCCCCCGCTCTGCTTCTCAGTCATTCATTCAACTTAGCGAGCGAACTCCATATTGATCAACACATGCGATCACGCCACGTCACCCAGCTTCTGCTCGACCACGCCATCGTCCGCCCGATCTCCGCAGCAAGCGAGCCATATGCGATCAATGGCCCTGATCGAGCCACGTCGTCAAGCACATCATAGCCACTACATCATGACCATTTAATTCACTTAGTGGGCGAGCCCACACTTGATCGACGCACCAGATCACTCAAAAAAGAGCTCCAGGTTTGATAATTTGTTAAGAATTCCCAAAAAAAACATTTAAAATTCAAAATTTTAATTAAAAATTCCAAATAATAATGATTAAATTCAAAAAAATTAAGAATTTCAAAAAATAATCAAAAATTGGAATCATTAATTAAAATTTTGAAAAAGCAATTATCAATCGGGGAAAAATCATTAAAATCCAAATAAATTATGGAAAACTCAGAAAAAATCGAAAAAGTTCAGAGAAATATCCACTGCCTGCAAAAGCTCTGAACAAGTTCCAGGTATCTTCAATTGTCCTCCAAAGTGGGGGGCTTATGATAATGGTAAAAATCTCACAAATCAGAGTCGTACGATTTCAGCACAGATCTTAAAGCTTCTAAATGCATATTAATAGTAATGGACCTCCCCAACAGGTCCAGACCTTGTTCAAGATCACTAACAATACATTGGCCGCTTCCATATCCATCAAAAGCGACTAGGCCCTTTAGGAGAGACATCCAGCCCATCAGGACTGTAAGTCAAATCTGTTATCCCCAACAAGAGAGTAACTGATTCTATTTTTTAAAGGGGAAATGTACAGAAGATAACAGACTTATATCAATCTTCTAATCGATTCTCATGCCTATAACTACCTTCCCCCCTCCCTCAGTCAGAAGGTAATCAATCTTTTCTACTCTCAAACTCTCTTCCTCTCTCTGGTTTTGACTTGCGCGTCAGAGGGTCTGTCGCCGGAACCAACCCCAGTGTTTCAGGCTTTTTTGATGTTCCATCGGCCGCATGAGCAACCATCAGAACCTGATCCAGGTCTCAGGAGCCCTAACCACTTTTCACGGCAACAATCAAAAGTCAGATCTTTAGTAGTTTTCTTCAAAACATAAACTCACTATTTGTTTGCTCCCACACCAAAATAAGCAGTAACACCTTACAACAGTTGATCTAATTTAACAGCATGCTAAATTGGCCAAATCATGGTACTCAAAAGTAGATTCTTTTCCTAGAACTCATTTCTAGGTATAAAGAAAAAGCCAAGCAAAACCACGTGCACTGCATTATTTTCTCTAAATTCCAGTTATTGTGTGTATAGATAGATATTGTGTGTATAGATAGATATGACCCTCACAGAACTAATTTAAGTAGGGAGATGTATCTGAAAAGTTATGGCAATAGCTTGAATTGTAGTGTTCTATGTGAAGTCACTGTCAATAATTATATAGTTCACAACAACAAAGGCTTAGCTGAAAAAGTTGTTAAATGAGTTATGGGTTTGATTTAGATAATACTGTAACCTATATATCTATCCATTTTAATTAACTAATACCCAAACTGACATAGTAACCCGACCCAAATACACCTCACATTAGTATTCCTCTCTTCCAAATTGTTGACTGAGTCTAGAGTTTCCAGAGAGGTGGCTGGATATGGGGAGGATAGAGTTGAGGAGGCAGGCAACCAGGGTGAGAATTTTGTAGCGATCAACTAAGCAAGTTAGTTTCTTTCTTTCTCGTGTATTCATCCAAAATACATCTCTTCCTCTCTCGATTTCTCAAAAAATGATTTTTATTTTCAAAATTTTCCTTTTCTCCATGTCTTGCTGGAATCGAATAGTAGCGGTCGAGTTTATTTGATCCATCTCTATCTTACCAATCCCCGAGACAGATCAACGAGCCTGATATTTTAGGGGAATATCAGAATGGCAAAGTCGTTTCCATTCATCCAACCGATGCAGATCGGTATTGACTAATACTTCAAAACTATGACCAAACTATTAGAACAGCAGACATTGACAAAGCCACTAACCCAGATCTTCTGGGTTGGTTATGTAAATATTTTTTCACCATTCACCTCTTTTAAGAAAGATCTCCTCTACTAACTAGCACGTCCTTTTTTACTGCTTCAAACCAAGTTTAAGTATTCACCTATTCCTTAATCCATTAACTACTATCCTCCACTCCCAAATTTTTATATTACCAAAGATGATACTTCGAGTTTTTTTACTTTCGGCCTACCCAATATGGTATTTGCCTAAAACTTGGTATTCGCTTATACTTAAAGATAACAAGGAAAGAAAAAAAAAAAGGAATGGTAACAAGCAATTGATACCGAAGACTATTGCAGATAAGTAGGTGAAACAAAGACGAGAGTGTAAAAAAGAGACCCCAATCTAGTAGGAGCAATTGAGAAATATTACAGAATATTTAGAGTATATAATTTATTAACATATACTTTGCACCTTAAAATTATATATTCTTATAGGATAGTTTTTTAAATTTAAAATTCATATATTTATGGTATACTTTATAAAATGAATTTATTTATCAAAAAGGTTGTTTTTGTACATGAAAACAAAAAATGAATACAAAAAATAATTCATGGTATACTTTATCAAATGAAGTTATTTATCAAAAAAGATGTTTTTATGCTTGAAAACAAAATAAATACCTATTCTCATCAATAGACAAAATTAATAGACAAAATTATACACTAAATGTTTGCTTTGAGATTAAATATTTTAACTATTTTTCGAATTTTTAATATCAAGTATTGAACACTTTAAGAGCCAATACCAAAAAATCCAGTCAATGTTATCAAAAAAATTCGAGAATGCCAAAATCGATAGAAAATTTGGAAGACCGAAGCCAACCTAATGCTGAATTTTTGAAACATGCTCCTAATAGGCACTTAACTTCGTTTCCCATGAAGCATGTCCATACTATCTTAAAGGTTCTCATTATACTATCCTCAGTTGGTACTACTTTCAACTCCTCACAAGTTTGCTCATTTCTTATCCTATATATTAGTATTTAGCCACCCAACACATCTCAACTTTTCCATTTCAACTAAGAAAACATATTCAAGAAATATTTCTTTATTGCCCTACAATTTGACACAATAAAGCATCAGTTATCTAGTTGTCCTAAAATTTTCATACGATATCGTAAACACATAATATTCCTGAAGCACTTCTCTACTGCTGCTGATCCAGAAGGATGATCCTAAGTTCCTATTCAATATCTGATGTAAAACTAACCATAAAATAGAGAATTTTCAAAAATCTTAACGGGTTAATTTTACCAACACGTTATGCGGATTAAAGTTAGAATTTTAAAACAATTAATTGGTTTGATGAATTTTCAAGAACTGAATTATGTTTAACAATCCCAATTAATAATTCAACTCTACAATCAATAATTAAATCCCTAAGTGTTTTAGCAAGTATAGGTTCAATATTGATTCGTACTCTACTTAAGCATGTGGAACACTCAATCTCAGTTATTTTGTGGACGACAGGCAAATCAGATAATATAATAGATAATAGGGCAGTAGAACACAAATATTTAATAGTGGAAAGAGTATACCGAGAGTCCAAGGAACAATTGCAACAATCAAAGAGGCTACTGCTCGAGTGGCTGGTGGCTGTTGGGCTCGGGGAGAAGGAGCAGCGGTTGTAGGGTGCTGGCGTCAAGGTGCCGACGAGTAGCTGATTGCGGTGGTGGTCGACTTCGGAAAATGGCTGTTGATGATGGTGGAGTTGAGGGCAGGGTACTCCGGCGATGAGGGCGGCAGTGGTGAGGCGAGGGGGAGTCAGGATGCAGGTGTGTGGTCGCAGCGGTAGTGCTATGGGTGGTAGGGCGTCGAGGTGGGGTGAGGAACAGCGGCACTGCAGATGATGGCGAGGCAATGGAGGTGGTGACGATGGGAGGGCGACGGCCAGGGAGTAGGCCTGGCGCGAGGAAGAGGATGGGTGAACGGGAGATTGGTGGGCAGTTTGGAAGTGGCGGTTGTGATGAGGGATTAGGGTAAAGGAAGAAGAAGATGAGATTAGGTTTTGGATTTTGGGAATTTGGGAAATTAGGGTTTGGGTAATTTTGTTTGGTGGATTTTAATTTGGGATAGATTTTAGAGTTAATCACTAATCCTAAAATTGTATTAGAATTTATCACAAACCCTAATAATTTGGATCTCACTTGTATCACACAAAGAGAAAGAGAGGAAGAGCAGAAACTCAACATAATTTTTTTTCAATCAAGAATAGCATATTTTCTCATTAATCTCAAGGCCTATAAATAGGCTCAAAATACATCTTGATAAAAATCTCAAAATATTCTCAGAATCTCAAATACATAAAAAAAATTACATATGGCTATAATTGCAAAAAACAAATATGGTACTAAAATAAAATCTAAACAGAATAGATGTCATCATCATTCTCTCCGGGTGGGAGAGCTCGACCCAGTCGAGTCAAAACAAGTGATCCTGCCATGGTGCTCCAAAAGATCTGGATCCAGGTTGCGGGAGCCTCTCACGATCACTGCAAGTGTCATCCAACTTCAGCTTGTTTTTCCACCTCACCAAATACTTGTGCATACCACCATCTCTTGTGGAGATTATCTGATCATCTAAAATATTATTCAATTCTTCTGTCGGTGGGTGAATAGTATCAGGTAAAGGGATAAATGTGGAAATCTCACTATTAGGCTGTAGGGTAGGCTCATCTATAAGAAAATTTCTAGGGTTGAATTTTGAGCCTTCATAAAGTACTAGATCCTCAATATTGAAAGTCTTACTTATGCCAAAACCTTCAGGAAGGTCAACGACATAGGTACTATCATTGATTGCATGTAGAATCTTAAATGGCCTGCAGCACGTATGTTCAAATTCTTAACGGGTTCAATAGAAAACCGTTCCGGATACTGAGAAGAGGAGTGCTCAGGTATAGAGAGATTAGGAGGATTGATTCTAGAGGAATGATCCATCGAATCGCTGGACTTGTAATGCAAACTAGCTTTAAGGGAATCCATATCGAGGACTAAGGCGTAGGCTGCTGCTATTGAGTCCACATTTATATGAATTAGCTCGTTCTTCAGATCGGCTCATAGTCCCGCCCTGAACCTAGAGAGAGTTTGTTCTTTACTTTCTTTACCTAAAGTAATGCACCGAATAAGGAAGTTATCAAATTTATCAACATATTCTTGTGTGGATTTACTTCCTTGATAAAGTTGGTTCCACGAATCTAGCAATCGGATGTGGAATGATAACGGTAAATATTTCTCAGTGAGCTTCTCTTTCATGGCTTCCCAAGTGGCTATGGGTGTCAGGCCTCGGCCTCTGCGGGCATGTTCAAGATTGGTCCAGTGTTGTTGAGCTTTACCCGTCAATTTCATAGTGGCAAATTTAACCTTCAGGGGCTTCGCTCATGTCAAACCACACAAAGTAGTGATCCATAGGTACGGATCCAATCGAGGTAAGCTTGGGGTTCCATGTGGCCTTCAAACTGGGGAACGTCAGCCTTAACGTTCTTCTTATATTGTTCGTCAGGGTCACGTTCTTGACGTTGATCGTCACGAACATTTTCTTGAGGGATCTGACGATTGGCATGAAGCTCAGGGACAATGGTTTGATTTAACTCCACTTTCTCAAACCTCTGATTGATATTGGCAAGAGTTGCTTGGATGGCAGCTAGGGTAGCGGAGATATCAGGATTGTCCATTTCAGGTCGGGGAAGTCTAGGATTCCTAATTTGGTGATTTGGAAGGAATAAGAAAGGCTCTTCAGGATCTGTGATGGTGCTGCGAAGATACATTCACCAAAAGTGAAAACTAGGGGTCGTGTGTCTTAACTTTTTTTATTTTATTTTATATTTTTATTTTTTTATTTTTTCATTTTTTTATTTTTTTATGAATCTGAAATGACCTAAAATAAAAGAAAGAAAAAATAAAAGACTACACAATCCTAAATGAATGCAAAATTGATGCCTACGATGCAATAACTAGAGTTTTAAGAACCTTCGCTCTGATACCAAAATGATGTAAAACTAACCCTAAAATAGAGAATTTCAAGAATCTTAACGGGTTAATTTTACCAACACGTTATGCGGATTAAAGTTAGAATTTTAAAACAATTAATTGGTTTGATGAATTTTCAAGAACTGAATTATGTTTAACAATCCCAATTAATAATTCAACTCTACAATCAATAATTAAATCCCTAAATGTTTTAGCAAGTAATAGGTTCAATATTGATTCGTACTCTACTTAAGCATGTGGAACACTCAATCTCAGTTATTTTGTGGATAGGCAAATCAGATAATATAATACATAATAGGGCAGTAGAACACAAATATTTAATAGTGAAAAGAGTATACCGAGGGGCCGAGGAACAATTGCAACAATCGAAGAGGCTACTGCTCGAGTGGCTGGTGGCTGTTGGGCTCGGGGAGGAGCAGCGGTTGGAGGGTGCAGGCGTCAAGGTGCCGACGAGTAGCTGATTGCGGTGGTGGTCGACTTCGGAAAATGGTTGTTGATGATGGTGGAGTTGAGGGCAGGGTACTGCGGCGATGACGGCGGCAGTGGTGAGGCGAGGGGGGAGTCGGCATGCAGGTGTGTGGAGGTCGCAGTGGTGGTGCTGCGGGTGGCAGGGCATCGAGGTGGGGTGAGGGACAGCGGCGCTGCAGATGATGGCAAGGCAATGGAGGTGGTGACGATGGGAGGACGACGACCAGGGAGTAGGACTGGCGCGAGGAAGAGGATGGGTGAACGGGAGATTGGTGGGCAGTTTAGAAGTGGCGGCTGTGATGAGGGATTAAGGTAGAGGAAGAAGAAGATGAGATTAGGGTTTGGATTTTGGGAATTTGGGAAATTAGGGTTTAGGTAATTTTGTTTGGTGGATCTTAATTTAGGGTAGATTTTAGAGTTAATCACTAACCCTAAAATTGTATTAGGATTTATCACAAACTCTAATAATTTGGATCTCACTTGTATTACACAAAGAGAAAGATAGGAAGAGCAAAAACTCAACACAATTTGTTTTCAATCAAGAATAGCATATTTTCTCATTAATCTCAAGACCTATAAATAGGCTCAAAATACATCTTGATACAAATCTCAAAATATTCTCAGAATCTCAAATACATAAAAAAGATTACATATGGCTATAATTGCCGAAAACAAATATGGTACTAAAATAAAATCTAAGCAGAATAGATGTCCTCATCAATATCACCATCCCAATTGATATGTAAATCTTACCAAATGACTGATTCTAAGTGGCAAATATGGTCACTCCAAAATATTCTCTGCTACTGAGGTGAACTATACTGTTTTCTCTTCCCACAACCAGTTAATGTTACACTCACATATTTTATCTTGGTCACGATTCCGAACAAGGTTTAAGACCTTGGTTGGTTTCGATTTCACTTCCTCAAAGATGGATAGGTTTTGGAAGGTTTTGTTAGTTTCTTAGGTTTCATTGAGTTTCAGTTTCAATTTTTATGGCAGATTTGTGTATATATAATATACATATCAATATGTTGTAAATAGTACTTTTTTATATATAAAAAATTCCAAATGCAGTAACATGTATATCTCTTGTTTTCAAGTGAAAGGGTATGTGGATTGGGTCGAATCACTTCAAAACTTACCCAGTCCAAATCTAAAAATCTAATTATTTTGTTGGGCTGGGTCAGATTTGAACTAGATCTGACCCAATAACCCAAAAAAAAAAAAATAATAATAATAATAATAATAATAATCCAAATGCAGTAACATGTATATCTCTTGTTCTCAAGTGAAAGGGTATGTAGGTTGGGTCGAATCACTTCAAATCATACCCAGTCCAACTCTAAAAATCTAACTATTTGGCTGGGCTGGGTCAGATTTGAACTAGATCTGACCCAATAACCCATATCATACTGAGATATAAACCTAATTCAATTTTTGTAGTACGCCACGGTAACATTTAAGTTTTTAAAGATCGTTCCTCTTAAAGATCTTTCCTCTTTGTATCTGTAACATGAGCCGCAGTAACATTGTAAAATTTTAAAGCTTCTTCTTCGTATGTAACGTAACATACGCCGCCCTAACATTTTAAATTTTTAAGCTTCCACTTTTGTATCTTTTTTAGGAATGCTGTGAAAGAAAGGAAAAAAGAAAAAGAAGAGAAAACGAAGAAGATGCGGAAGAAGGCAAGGAAAACAGTTCCAAGAGACATAAAAAGATTATTTTTTTTCTTAGCATATTTGCTTCTATAAGCGGTTAAAATCGGTTTTTAAAATAATCGATTTAGGAGCGATTAATGATTAATCGGTTGATTGGAAAATAATCGGGATATATATATATATATGAAAACAAATAGCAAATTGATCAATCCTCTCTAAAGTATATGATCAAGAGAATCTTAAGTTTTGAAAGACAAGTTAACATGTGAAATTTCAAGTTTAATGTCACTAATTAAGTAAGAGTACCTTAAAACTCAAAGATAATACATTCAAAATATAAATAAATAGTAAACAATCCACACTCATCTTCATATTCATAATTCACGTTTAATGTCACATCCACACCCATCTTCATATTCATAATTCACGTTTAATGTCACATACCAAAAGAAACTAAATATAAATAAACATTTCTAGTTTTTTACTCATTGTCATGTTTAATACCAAAACACAAAAGACCAAAATAAAGTAAAATAAACCTAGAACCGATTTAGCCAATTAATCGGATTAACTAATTATCGGCCGATTACCAACTTAGCTGGCGCTTATTCCCAATGAAACCACTGCGGATAGAAATATTGTAAATCACTACAAAACTAATCACCTTAAGTCCGATTAGAGATTAATCGTCGATTACTCTGATTTTTTCTGATTTTAACTGCTTAGCTTTCCTATTCTTGCCCATTTCCTGCATCTTCTCTCTCAAGAATTGCATTTCTTTTTTCCATTTTATAAAGCTTTGTATTCGAGTTTCGGCCAAAACTGATTTTTACCCTCTCATTTTCGGGCCAGTTCTCTCAAAAAACGATCCAAAATGACCCAATACTGAAGCCTCATACCATGATTCTAAGCTTTTGATGCTAATGCTTCAACTTTCAACTTTGTAATATATCCTTTCTATGGAATGTAATATCATCAGCAAACAACTTATACCCTGGAACATCATCCACAATTTGAGTAGTAAGCTCATCCATCACTAATGAAAAGATACACACTCAATGCAAATCCATGTTTTAAAATGCCTGCTTACTAATTATTATCACTTTTTCCTTCATATTCTTATCTCACACAAAATACATACCAGGTTGCTCATTTAAAACCACCATGTAATCCACCTAGGACCAGTGACTCATATCATAAGCCCTTTCTAAATCAATGAAAATCAGGTGCATACCTATTTTCCTGTCTGGAAATCTTTTCATTAATACTTTCAACAAATAAAGAGCTCATTGTCATTTGTCAAACTCCTTGTAAAAAAAAGGAAAAATAATTTCCAATGCAGTATCTGATTTTCTAAATATGTGATTTAATTACGCCCTTGCTTATTTTCTTATATATTTTTTAATACTCTGTCCTAAAATTTTATAATAACCTTGATCTCTTGGCACTGGCAGTTTGCACATCTTTTTGTGTATCCCTAGTTCTTATAAATGGGTACCAAAAGTAGTTATTCCCTTGTTCACCAGGTACTTTATCTAATTTTATTGAGAAGTAAGCTTAACTATACTAATATTCCCCAAAGCACTTCCAAATCTTCAATAAAGATGTCAGTAGGTCCTACTAAGGTACAACTCTCCTGGTTTTCAACTTCTATCAAGCAAAATCTAGAAGTGCAGAACCTACAAACTCTACCATGGTTGCATCATTTGGGTTTATCTTAATTTCTCCTCAATCTCCGTAGATCTCTTACCCACGTGCAATTTCTTGCAAACATTAGAACTTATTCTCCAAAGCACTTCCGAACTTCAATAGAGATGTCAGTAGGTCCTACTAGGGTATGTTTCTCCTGGTTTCAATTTCTATCAAGCAAGCTAACTTCATTAAATATAGTTGTGCAGAACTTTCTACCATGGTTGCACAATTTGCATTTCTCTTAATTTCTCCTTAATCTCCATACATCTCTTACCTTCAATCGAGTTCTTGCAAACAATACAGTTTATCTTTTCAAATCATCATCTGTTTCCATTCCCCTTAACTGAAAATGTTCCACTATTCCAAGTAGGTAATTTAACCTATTCTCCTCATACAGACTTCTTACCTTCATCTCTCTTATAGCCTACCTGCTTAAGACTACTTGCCAGCAAAGTTGAAGGCCAATCTAAAAAACACCTTACTCGTACTCGGTTGTGTAAAATAATAATATAAATAAAGAAAGATAAAAATATGTAAATAAGGCTGGCTCCTCCCTTTAACCTACATGATATAAGTTACAAGGTTCTTCATATCAGTATATCAGGTAGTGTTAAGAGGTACAGGAACATACAGGCGCTTTTCTTCTTCTTGTTGATTTTGCTGTTCCTGCAGTAATTCCTCTTCAAACCGCTTTTGCTTAGCACGCAATCTGCCCTCTGTCGTGGTCTTTAGAAAAATCTGCCTTTTCTTTTCTTTCACCTGCCAAATGAAAGATTTGATATTACAACCAACCCAAACCAATAAAGCAATATTACTATATGATGAGAGGAAAAGTGTGTTCAGTTCACCTCTTCCCTTTCAAGTTTCAAATTACTCAAGAAAATTCATGGGATCCCACCTTTACTTAACAGTAACTAACAATCTGCACGTGCGATGCACGCCCTAATAATTTTTTTTCTAAAGTAAGGATTACGACTTAGTCTGGACTCGAACCTGAGACTTCCCTTTCCCCATTCCAAACCTAATGAGGACATTAGTTCGAGACGATTTAAGCGCTTCTGTCAGCACAGACATCATCTAAAATGGCTACTCCATTAGCATAGTTATCTTTATTTCAGCAGTTTTTATTTGTTTTGGGACATTTTAGCCATATGTAGTACTTTCTCAATTTGCACTCTTTATTTTCTGCATTAGAATATTTTGGAGATTTGTATTGAGATTTTGTTTTGAGCCTATATATAGGCCTTGAGAATAATGAGAAGGTATGTTATTATTGATTTAAAAATTTATTGTGTTGAGTTATTGCTCTGCATTTTTCCTTGTGTGTGATGCCATATGAAATTATTAGGGTTTGTGAGAAATCCTAAGAAAGTATTAGGGTTTGGGAGAAGCCATAAACTATACCCTAATCCTTTTATCCAAACTATAAACCCTAATCTCTCCTTCTCCGGCCACCAGCCACCTTCTCTCTCCTTCCTCTTTCTCTTTCTCACGACGCCCCCATAACCCCTGCCTCTTTCTCGTCAACTCGAAACCTCCACCGTCGTCACCCCCTTCACTGTCGTCGTCATCACCTGCCGCCACCGCAAGCCACCGGCATACCGTCCACTGCAAGCACCAACCGCCATCACCTCCACCCAACGCTCTACTTGATTCCCCTAAACTCCTCCGACCCCTTTTGTTGCCTCCCATCACCTCCCGATCAACCTCCATCAACCCCCAACACCTTCCCCTACTCCAAATCCCCACAACTCCAACTCAGCTCCGAAACCCAAATCCCTAAATCCACGTCAATTCCTAAACCCTAATCCCCAAATCAAACTCAAATCTAAACCCATAATCCCCAAATCCAATTCAAACCTGAAACCCTAATTCTCACATGAAGAAGATGATCTAAGGAGTGCAACGCTATTGACGTCGAATAGTGGCATCTTCTTCCTTCATCCGTGGCAACCGTTCATCGACCCCGGTAATTTCTTTCCATTCTCTATTATTTGTGTTACTGCCTATCATTTCTAGAATATTATCTAAATTTATTATCGTCCACAAATATTGAGTGTGTGTGCTTCTACTTTCCAATTAGCGTGAATCTTTAATTGGGCTTGTTAAACGTATTTCAATTCTTGAAAATCCATTGAACCAATTATTAGTTTAATTTCTAACTTAATTTGCAATACATGTTGGTAAACTTAATCTTTTGATATTCTTGAAAAAATCTCTACTTACGGTTAAGTTTACACCAAAACCCTCACCGTACTCTTTACAAATAACCCCAAGTGACACCAACTTTTATTTTATATGAGTGACACACTTTAATTTTATATGAGTGACACTTTTGTAAATAATTATGTTGTAAATAAATATAAACTTTGAGAGTATTATGGTAATTGATAACAGTTGAGTAAATGGATGATTAATGTAACTCTCACTTAAACATGAGTGGTTGAGATTAGATGGTTATTTGTTTACAAATGACACAACTCCAACTCTCCCATTATAGTATTAGAGATATTGTATCAAAATTTTATCGGATGTATAAGTACAACAGGTAGTCTTCCTGAAAATCTTATCTTGATACCTGAGTAAATAATTAGCTAAATGTTCTTAATTAATGGAAAGTTTTAAATCTCTCTTGCATGTGCCCATAAATCTAGTTATTTATATTATAAGCTAAGAGCTGAAGTCCTAACTAACCAGCTCAGAAGTAAACATGCTGTCAGGAATATTTACAGAATGATTACAGGTTGGAATCCTCACTAACCTGCTCAGGGGTCAACATGTTATCAGGAACACTGACTAGAGGAAATCTCACGGCCAGCGAGGCCTCATCCATTTTATCTTCATTGTCATCAGGATCACCCCTCGACTTCCTTAAGGACTGCGTTACTCGTAAAAGAGCAGAGTCAACATCTTGCCTCGAGACATAAGGGGTATTTGATAGAATAGAGGGTATTTCAGCTTCCTCTGCCTCGTCAAGTTCATCCTGCAGATCTTCTAAACCACGAAGTTCATTTTCCATCTCAGCGATTCTAGTAGATCTCTTTGCAGCAGCCATATCTCTCAGCCTCTGACCTTGCTTTTCCTTTAACACAGCCTTTCTCGCAAGTTCTTCTTCAGAGGGCCCACTCACCTGTGGAGGCAGGGCCCATGGTAGTTGCCAACACCTGGTTTTCTCTTCGGCTTCTTTTGTCCCTTTCTGAAAATAGAAGGAAATATTTTATAGTATTTTGCTAATTCGTAATGCGTCAGCAATCATGTTGCATTTATTAATGTTCAGTGTAAGAGAAAGAAACCTTTAATGATCAAATCTTGTCCTAGTAAATACTAGAAGTGGATAGATTATATGGTTCACAAACGTATCAAAGTAAACTTAGAAACAGACAACCAATATCGGACCAGGAGAAACGGGTAAAACAAGGAGCACTAAGTAGCAATAACAGAAGAAGCAACTTTTGGATCCTCAAATAAAAGAACAATGTCCAAAAGAGTGGCTGTAGGTTGAGCAAGGGAATATCTCTTCAAATTATTTTAAGGCAAAAATTAATAAGAGGTGCTACAATCTGACCCCAAAATAAGGAGATGAAAAACAAGCCACCTGGAATAACTGCAATTCTGAAAGATAATCCGAAGCTACATAACAATGCTCTATCTTCAGATCCTCGGCTTTATCACATGTAATGCTAGACCTGTTGTATTGTACTTAAACAAGTCATAACACACAAGTTAAGTTGTAAGGATTAACATCCAACTGTAAAACTAATAGACTCCATAATCCACATACGCGTGATTGGGATACTTCAGAGAAAGAAGCTGCTTCAAATAATCAGTTACATGATATCCACCAATATTTGTTCTGCAGGTTGCATCTATCACAGGCTCACCCGTTATAAACTGCAAGACAAATAGAGGCACATATCAATATTATGACACGATGATTCTGACAAAGACAACAGGCCAACGAAAGAAATAAAATATGACCGAGAGAAAAAAAAAAAGGAAATAACCACTAAGCAATGGTGTTACATTGGGTCGAGCTGAAGCCCAAACCCAGCCTGATATTATGAGTTTGCCGAAGTTGGAAAACCTTGCCAGAAGGCCAAAACACTTTTTCATATAAGATATGTAGGTTTATGTGCATGTATACAAAACCTACCCAACTGGATCTCATAAGCCCGCACACTCTGTTCATAGAAGATGTATGTGTAAATCTATGTGCATGTATACAATATAATGTATAACATTAATAAATACGTAGTGCAAATATAGATATGTAAATTTATGCATGTCTAAACATGTCTACTTTGATATACCAAGATCTATGGATATACAATTTTCCATAAATCTATAGGGTGGCGATCCGGTGAGAACCGTTGTCACGATAAGCTTCGTGAGAACTCCTTGCATATCCATCACATAGATGATCCAAACCGTTTACATTGATTAGAATAACTCAATTAATCAAGAAATGTAAAATCCAAGTCATTTGAAATTCATCTACCCATGCATCATGTCATTACAAAATATAAAGATATTCAACCATACAATTTGTGACACTACTAGATTTGCTCGTGGCTACGTGCCGTAGGCAGGTCTTCAGTACGATACAGCATATGAAAAGCCTTGTAAATAGTAAATCAACAATTATGTAGCTGAAAAGTTTGAATAGTTTGACAATAATTAGTTGTAAATAAAAATCCACTGGGGTATAAAAGTCCATGTTTCCATATATATATATATATATATATATATATATATATATATATATATATATATAGAAAGAGAGAGAGAGAGAGAGAGAGAGAGAGAGAGAGAGAGAAATAATTAAATAAATAAATGAGTTATTTTGGGGGGGGGGGATTTGAATATGAGTTTTGGGGGGAAAATGTGTTTTGTGAGGTTAGATCTGAGCCTTTGATTTTGGGGGGATTGAAGGAGAGCCACTTGATAGCTTTCTTTGTATTTTATTATATAGATAATGCATGGGCAACAAATCTGCAAATGAAGTGTTGTCCCATTTTTTGACTAATTTAGACATGTAGATCAAAATGAACGGTTTGACTTTTCAATTAATGTCCCAAAGAGAAGTTCTCAAGTGGCTCTCACCAAAAGAGTTCTCATTGGAGAAATGCCCATACATATATAGGGGGAAATGAGGTGAGAACCGTTCTCACAATTAGCTTTGTGAGAACTCCATGTATAGTCATCGCATGGATCATCCGAACAGTTTACATTGTTTAACAAGACTAAATTAGTCTACAAATGCAAAATCAAGTAATTTGAAATTCATTTGTTCATGCATCATGTCATTATGAAAATACCGATATCCGGGCATACAATTTGTACCACTGTATTGCATGGGCAAACATATTTCACATGACTTTATCTCACATTTTTAGGCTAATTTGGTCCTGTGGACCAAAGTTAACGGTTCGGAACTTCGGATCTTTCAACTAATGTCCCCAAGAAAAGTCCTCGCGTTGTTCTAACCAATGGAGTTCTCACCACAACAACAACAGGAAAAAAAAATCATCACCATCATGCTGTCGTTAGCAAAATCAAACAGCTCTGGTACAGAATCCAGATATAATTAGCAAACTAAACAGATCTTGTACAAAATCCAAATATTCCATGAAGGGTTAAACGTTTTAGGTTTATGCCAATACAACATTCTGCAATCAAGAATAAAGAACTTGCGAGAGAAACTACATTCTCCATTGAAAAAGAGTCATTTATTTCCCTTAATTAGAGATGACATTAGAGTGTTACATTATCCTGATTGGAAAGAAGCAATAAAGAGAAATAGAATATATTGAAAAGAAATAGAAAGTACTGTTCTTCCAGCAGAAAAATATTTATATTGCCTATATGACTATGATATACAATTTAAGATATCTACAAAAACTAATACGACAATTCTAAACCATCTCCCCAAATAATTTATTGAAGTCCAAGATGAGCTAATATGCATGATATATTACTTGCACTTGCATATTTGCCTATCGTAACACCCATCTTCCAAAACAAATTGATATGACTGTTGGTAATACCAAAACATCTAAAACGCCCGTGACTTACAGGGATAACATGGTTTGTTCCCAATCCGGAACAAACAGCAAGGCCATCTTCATTACAGACTCCAAGTCGTTGATTGAATTTATAGCTGAATGCAGAGTCCACACCAAAGGCTGAAACAAAAGAAGGTACAATATATGATAGGGTTTCAACTAGATAGAATGGACTCTAAAAAGAATGTAGGGGAAGACTTGTACCTATAGATGGTATGGCATATGTTTCAAACAGAAGTTCTGCCATTTTAATGCGGGATGAGATTGGGTTGCACACGCATTCCGTCATCAAAATGGGATGGTTGATCTGTTCTGCCCTCAAGTTTAATATACAATACAAAATTGTCAGCACAGTACCAACTAAACCCACATTAATAGTATATGATTAAGTGGATTAGTACTGTAAGATTTTGGATTTCATAGTATTTATTATCTATATAATAAAACACAAAGAAAGCTATCAAGTGGCTCTCCTTCAATCCCCCAAAAATCAAAGGCCCGGATCTAACCTCACAAAACATATTTTTCCCCCAAAAGTTCCCCCCAAAACTCAAATTCAAATCTCCCACCCAAAATACCTCCTATATTTATTTAACTTTTTTTTCTCTCTCTCCCTCTCTCTTCTATTAAAAAAATTAAGAAAATAAAATTTTAAATATTAAAAAATTTAACAATTTAAAATTTTAAAAACTTTAAAAATAATTCAAAAAAATAAAAAAAAAACATATAATATGTTTTTTGCTCTATGTTTGCTACTTCAATTAATTTGCTAGACCTCCAAAACTATTTTTTATGATCAAATAAGGTGCACCGTTAAGAAGACGTGCCGTAGGCACGTATCAACGGGCAAACCTAGTATGTCCATAATGCAGATATAACAAACTTAGCATAAAAGGTTAACCAATATGATAATCAAATAAGAGTTAGCTGCATCATATCTATGGGAAGTCTAAACTAACAGAAAGTCAATTACAGTGCTTCCTACAGAATGGACTCGTGGAGAGATGATTGTTTCAAGATACTGACCCTTAGACATTAACCAATATCTGTAAAAAAAAGACAAGCATAGTTCATGGTGAAAAGTTATTAAAAATATAAATTAAGAACTGGTAACACTAACAATAGATTACTTCCCGTATAATAAATTACATAAGTTTGGTTCTAAGCAACCGAATACTTTCATTCCAAACATAGCCATTTATTTAAAATTTAAAAAATTGCAACGGTTAATTTAAATAGTGAGTTAAACTAAGGATAAATAGCGAACTCCTGAAAGTAGGACCCGTGGATGTCCTTTCCTCCTCTAAATCTTTCATGGGGATAAGTGCATATCAAATTCTAAAGTGAGAACAGTTAGTGAAATATTCTAAATTGCAATTCATACCAAGGCTTGCTGTATATATTCTGAACAAGGTATATCAGCAAAAAAATACTTCCACCAAAAACGACAATTTAGAAGTATCAAACAAACGCACAATGATGCAACATAATATCTGTCTCATATCGAGGACAAACTTTACTCGGATCACTATGCATAAGTAGTCAAACTGTATCTAAATCATAGATCCCAACATGCAGATCAGTTAGCATATAGTTTATGCTAAAAAGTAACATAGCCAATGTTGATAAGTAAATATACATAAATAACAAAAACAAAACAAAACTTCCCATTTACACAGTTCACATGGTTGAACATAGGTTGGTGGCTTGTCAAGAATTACTAAAATCACACTGTGAGAAACTAAACTAAAATGAAACATTGCAGTATGTACCTGTGAACCATCAACCCCCAAACGCTCAAACGCATAGTCAAGAACCTAAAATTCAAAAACATTAGTTCACATAGAAAATTTTAAAAAGAACAAGTTGAAGAGACCTCAAATCACAATTTTAGAAAACCCATTAGCAAAGCATGCTATTTGTTAAACAAAGAATAATATAATGCAATAGATAACCTAAGATAGGATATAAGAACTTGCAAGCCCATAATTATAATAACTGGAACTATTTGTAAATGAATTAGGATCAACGCCAATACACTAACCAAAAAATTAATAGCATTAAGCAATAAAGAGGCATAACGGGGGAAGTTGTCTATTTGTTTTAAATCACAGCCCAAAAAAAAAAAAGCAAAGCACCTGTATTTCAGATGACAAGGCCTCCCACTTCAAGTGGGAGGTCCAAGATCCAATATATTTGAAATTTTCATATAAACTTGAAGATTTGCTTTATCCAGTGTTCTAAATGGCGTTCGCCTCGGACGCCTAGGCGCTCAAATGGAGGAGAACGAACCGCCTTTGCATTAGGCAGTAGTCTAGGCGGTTAGAGGCGATTAAGCGTCCGTCTTGTTGAGTAGCGTTAGTCTTGTTGAGTAGGCGTCCGCCTATGTCCAATGCTCAGGCGTTTTTTATTTTTTAAAATTTTAAATACTATAAAATAACACAAAAAAAATAGAACTATTATTAATCTATTAATTTGTTGTATAATATGTATGGATCTTTAATAGTAGTGGATTTTTTTTAAAACTTTTTTTGTATTATTGGTGATGGATTGCACATATTACACCTATTAAACATATTAAAATAGCACATGTTACACATATTACACATATTGGCATATTGCACATATTACAATTGAACAATTATTTTTTTAATTGCACGAGGAAGCTTTTTTTATACATAAACACTTTTTAAGTACACATTACACAAGAATATGATGAATATTTGCAATTGGATTGCATGATTATACTTACGATTAAAGAATAGGGGCTGAAATTAACTAAATCGGCAAAATAAATTCAACCGCCTAGGCACCGCCTAGGCACCCTAGGCACCCCTTGACCGAACCGCCACCGCCTAACACCGTTTACAACCTTGGCTTTATCATCTTGAATAATTTGAAGAATGATGTATTTTGTTAAAATCTTCATACTAGCACAATAATTGCAACAAAGACAATTGTACCAAAATTTTAGGGTAGGCCACATGGATCCTTCTCCACTCATATTTAAGGGCAACCTCGTTCCGTCAAATTCACACTTCTCGAATCCTTATTAATAGCTTCAACCCAAGTTTGTTTGAGTCTACCCCTAGTCCTTTTTGCTTCGGATGCTTCCCTAACTTCAATCTCATCAACTTTCCTAACTTTCCTAACTGGGATAGTTATCGTCTTGGTTGTTTCTTTTTTCCTTTTTTAACAAGGCCGTAGCCACACACCCACCCCACACATGCACACTCACTCACGCTCACATCCCACAATATGGGATTTGTGCAAGCAGAAGTTTGAACTCCCGAACTCGTGCTCACTAGCAAAGAGACTTACAACTAGATTACTAAGGCAGTTGCAGTCTTCGTTATATGTGTAACCACCTCAAATAGTCACTTCGAGATGAACAAATAAAATATAGTTGGTAATCATGAACTCAATCCATACATCCCAATCGTCACCTTCATAAAGATGGCTTTAAGAGTGATCATGAAGTACAAACATTTCTATTTAAGAGTTGGCACCTCTTAGACACTTACGATGCCACGCTAATTTAGCATGAAGCTATATATTTCAGATTAGTATTTTGTAAAATTTGTGCTAGTGTCACGTGCTTGTTGTAATTGCGTCAACGTGTCATTTTCCATGCTTCTTCGAGTGTGTTTGGTTTGCGGATTGAACTACTCCCGAGAATGAAGTATTCCCAGTAATATGATGGTGAAAGTGAGTATTCCCGGAATACTACATTACCGTGTTTGGTACGGTATGCTATATTTCCGGGAGTACTCCAATCTCATATATTAATTTTACGAAAATACCCTACTAATGGTGAACAAGCAAAGTGAGAAAGTTTGAAGGGCAGAGATGTGCAGTGTGGAAGTGACGATACTGATGGTAATGGCGGCGGTGGTGGTGGCGGCGGTGGTGGCGGCGACAAGATGGTGGTGGTGGTGGTGGTGGTGGTGGTGGTGGTGGTGGCCTCGGTGATAAAGGTGACGGTGATGTCGGTGGTGGTGGTGGTGGTGGTGGCAGCGACGGTGGTGGAGGTAGACATAATTAATGAGGATGAAATATTCTATTATAATTTTATTCCAATGAAAAATTAGAAATCCCACATGTTTTGGGGGGGGAGGGGGGATGAAATTTAGGGATTTCATTCCCTAGGTAATACATTACTCCTTCCCATAATATGACGACACATTGCCAAACAAGAGAATGGAGGGGGGAATGGAAATATTCCTCCCTCTAATCCGTGTACCAAAGGCTGGTGATGATATTAGCTCTAACTGAAAGCGGAGGTGTCTCCGTTGAAGAGTATTGTGGAAAAAGTAGTTTTTGTCATTTGCTTGCAGTGTCATATTACAATAACTCTCAAGATTCTTTATGAAATGAAACCCCTTTGATGTTCTTTTAATTCTTCATTAATTATATGAAATTCTTAGATAGCATTTGCTTTTGTACTTCTAAAATTCTGGACAGCTTCAGGTATGGGGGTCTTATATTATCTTAGAGCCAATGAAAAGGTGAACGAAAATACATGGTGAGATCAATAGTAGAACCTGCCATTCGATGACAAAAGTAGAAGGATGGCCTAATGTGTTTGGTTGGTGTATGGATGGAAAGGATAAAGAAAGTAAGAATACATATAAATACTGAGTTGGACAGGCAAAAAGATCTAAATTAGATTTGCATATCCACACAAAAATTAGACAAAGAAGTTGAGAGAGAGAGGCGCAAACACTTTACTTAAGTTAGAGCGGAAAATAAACCAACAAAAAACCCGATCTGATTCATTTTCTGCCCGAAAACTAAACTGCTTCTTCTACAACTATCTGATCTCCCCAAATTGTGCGCTCCAGTCGCTCCACTATTAGTGCCCATCACCAAAATTAAGTGAAGGTAGAGTCAGAACTCTGTAGCCATCCGATCCTTACAAAATGTGCACTACGATCGCTCCATGATCCACACCCATCATAAAACTTAAGTGTAGGTGGGGTCAGAACTGTGCAGTTGTCCAATCTCCCAAAAATGTGCGCTCTGATCGCTCCACAATTCGCTATCATCATAAAACTTAAGCAAGGTTTTAAATCTCGAATTTCGAACTCGTCTCGGTAAGGGGTATTTCATCTCGGATTGGAGATATAGGAGGAGATATCAGGAAAGTGTGATCATCTCGAATGTTCATTTCGGACATTCAATAAACATATTTTTTGGTTACTAAACAAGATATTATATTTATCATATAAAATAATATTGTATAATGTAAGTTATATAACTAATGACATGAATCAATCACGGTAAATATTCGCAGAATTTAACAACAATATAAAAAGAGAATGTAATATAAGTATATAACTAAGTTGAATTTGCATTGATTAGAAAAAATATATTAGTTAATAGACTTACTTGACTTTGCATATACACAAACAATAGAGATACGAAATCATCTTAAAGGTCCTATATTGAAAGACATGCCAAAAGCTAAAATTAAAAAAAATTATATATTCACAATAACATTAGTGTGTCTATTTCGGCCGATATCTCCTGCATTGTACATTCTATTGTGGCAACCACTATTTTCTTCCTCATTCAATTATTTCTTATTTTGTCTTTTAGTATGTTTCCACTCATCCACCTTAGCATCCTCATTTTGGCATTTTTTAACTGTTTCTTAATCGTCCAACACTATGATCCATAAAGCATGACTTGGTTTAGTTGTTTTGTAGAATTTTCCCTTCAATCCCAAAGGCATCCTCCAATCACACAATACTTCCGATGCATTCACCATTTTAACCAGCCCGCTTTAATTCTTTCGATAACACCCTCCTTAATTTCCCCATCATGGTGAATGAACTAATATAAATAACAAAAATGGTTGCTCCTAGGTAATTCTTGGTGCTCAATGCAAACTACACTCTTGTCATTACTCTTAATTTTTCAAATACACATACTCTATTTTAGTCCCACTAATTCTAAATATCTTAGATTCTAACATTTTCTTCCTTCTTTCTAAGTTTGAAGCTCTGTCTTCCCTAATTGTTACATTATCATACATATCTTTAATAACATCTATATAGCTACAAGACATTTGTTTATATCCTAAAACAACCTTATTTTAACAACATCACTTAAATTAGACAACACAAGCAACGGGATGCACCAATTAAAATAAACCATGCTTCAACGGAAAATTTCCCCATTTCAATAATATTAGAGTGTCAACTCATTCATACATATGATTCCGAGACAAAAAGACACACCAACACAAATTAAATCTTTTATATTCTGCACAAACTACACAAGATATCTGAAATAGTAAAAAGTGGTAAACTCACATATTCCATTATTTCATACTGATACACCACATTGTTTTCAAACGGCGAACGGTACGAAGTCCTCGTACAGTCAAAGTACTTGAGCAGCGCCGGGTTGTGATGATCCCCAACAATGGTAACTGTCTCACCTACATACCCCGTACTCAAAATCTACACCTAAAAAAATTCCCCCAAAATAAAAGGAGATGGAATTTGGAGTTTACCTGTGGTCTTGTGCCGAGGCCTCTGAGCAGCGTTGCGGAAGATGACACGTGGATCGTTCTCCCCAGCCCATCTAAAAGAAGAAAACATAAGGTGTAAGTAAAATTAGGGTTAAGGTTTGGGTTTCGGGGGGTGGGGGTTTACCCGATACGGAAGGTGGAGCCGCCGTTGTCGATAACGATGGGGGTTGAGGAGGAGAAGCGATGGTAGTCGGATTGGCGTTGGGTTCTTGCCAACGAAGGCATCGCTGCTGCTTGTCTCTCTCGTTGTCTCTCTTTTTCTTCAGTTCAGCTTCGTTGAGGAATAACAATGGCGGCCAAGTTGGGCTATTTTTGTGTGGATGAGCTGGTTCGGAAATATACCCCGAACCCGGTTCCAATTTATTTGGTTTGGGGCCCAATCGGATCTTTTGGGGGTTTATTCCTCCCGACTAATCTCTAACAATCTATACTAGTATTTTTCATGTGCGATGCACGTTTGATAAAGAGTTAGAGTTAAACGTGCAATACACGTAAGTCGTTATAAAAAAATGGAGTTGAACGTACACGTATTTTTTAAAAATATAGAAAGAAAAATATTGACGTATACGTGCGATGCACGTGTTGGAAATAGATTTGGAGTTGCACGTGCGATGCACCTGTTTGTTTGGTGACATAAGTGATCTTTCTTTTGTGACAAAAAAATATTTACAATTGTTTATTTGTGACAAACTCTCCAATAAATAGTAAGTAAATATATTATATTATAGATAGATAGATGGATATTAATTTACACATGTGATGCATGTTCAATATAAAAAAAAATTAAAGTAAAAAAACTGACATAGTGAAAGGCCTTCTTTCTTAGTTTTTAAAAATAGTAGGGGGTATATGCTAGTTTTCACATTTTAAATGGGGACATTTGCTAAAATATCTCTTTTTTAGGGGCTGCACGTGTATCACAGCGGATATGTTTGGTGAATTTAGTTTGGCTGTAAATTGCACGGGTTTGCTCAGTTACAAAATTAGGGTTTGTTTGTTTACAACCCAACTCTCCCATTAAAATAGTAGAGATAATAAAACACAAAGAAAGCTATCAAGTGGCTCTCATTCAACTCCCCCAAAATTAAAGGCCGAAATCTAACCTCACAAAACACTTTTTTTTTCCCCAAAATGTTTATATTTGAATGTTCTGATTTGAGTGACACAATTGTTGGATTTAGTTTGCACGTGTATTGCACGGGTTTGTTTGGTGGATTTAGTTTGACCGTATATTGCACGGGTTTGCTCAGTTACAAAATTAGGATTTGTTTGTTTACAACCCCAACTCTCTCATTAAAATAGTAGATATATATATATATATACACTTATGGAAATATGGACTTATATTTACAACTAATTATTGTCATATTATTCAAACTTGAGCTATATAATTGTTGATTACTGTTTACAAGGCTTTTCATGTGTTGTATCGTTCTGAAGACATGCGTAGGCACGTGCCCACGGACAAATCTAGTCTATATAATAAAACACAAAGAAAGCTATCAAGTGGCTCTCCTTCGATCCTCCCCAAAATCAAAGGCTCAGATCTAACCTCACAAAACACATCCCCCCCCCCCCCCCAATAAAAAAAAAGTTCCCCCCCAAAACTCAAAGTAAAATCCCCCCAAAACAACTCTTTTATTTATTTAATTATTTCTCTCTCTCTCTATGTATATCTCTCTATCTCTCTCTCTCTATGTATATATATATACATAGAGAGAGAGAGAGAGATATACATAGAGAGAGAGATAGAGAAATGCTCCATTAAAAATGCAAATGTTGTGAAAACACGTAAAAACCACCTAGGCCGTTGTTGGAAACAATGCATTATAACCTAGGCTGTTTTTCACGTTTTCAATGGAGCATTTCCCACACACACATATATATATATATATATACTTTTGGAAATATGGACTTTTATAACCCAATTCATAATTATTTTTCAACATATACTAATGAAAACATAGACTTTCATACTATTCAAACTTGAGCTATATAATTGTTGATTTACTGTATACAAGTCTTTTCATATGTTGTATCGTTCTGAAGACGTGTCTAGGCATGTGGCCACGGGCAAATCTAGTCTATATAATAAAACACAAAGAAAGCTATCAAGTGGCTCTCATTCAATCCCCCCAAAATTAAAGGCCCAGATCTAACCTCACAAAACACATTTTCCTCCCCAAACTCAAATTCAAATCCCCCCAAAACAACTCATTTATTTATTTAATTCTCTCTCTCTCTTTCTCTCTCTCTCTATGTATATATATATATATATGGAAACATGGACTTTTATACCCCCAATTTATAATTATTTTTCACCATATACTAATGGAAACATAGACTTTTGTTTACAACTAATTATTGTCATACTATTCAAACTTCAGCTACATAATTGTTGATTTACTGTTTACAAGGCTTTTCATATGTTGTATCGTTCCGAAGACGTGCCGTAGGCACGTGGCCACGGGCAAATCTAGTCTATATAATAAAACACAAAGAAAGCTATCAAGTGACTCTCATTAAATAGGGTTAAAATCAATGGTCCAGATCTAATCTCATAAAATATATTTTCCCGCCCAAAAGTTCCTACCCAAAACTCAAATTCAAATCACCAAAACAACTCCTTTATTTATTTATTTATTTATTTATTTATTTATTTATCTCTCTCTCTTCTCTCTCTCTCTCTCTATTTACTCAGAAATTTATATTTTCAGATTTCAGGTTTGTAAATTTTTATATTTTTTATGCATTTTTTTTATTACTCATGTTATATTGAAAATAACAAATATCTCATCAACAGTTAAATTTCATCATTTTCCACACTCAAAGTTCTAAGAAGTTGGATTTTACACCCCCATTTATAATTATTTTTCAATGTATACTAATGGAAACATGGACTTTTATTTATAACTAATTATTGTTTTACTATTCAAACTTGAACTACATAATTGTTGTTAGACTGTTTACAAGACTTTCATATATTGTATGATTCCGAAGACGTGTCGTAGGTACGTGCCCACGGGCAAATCTAGTCTATATAATAAAACACAAAGAAAGCTATCAAGTGGATCTCATTCGATAGGGTTGAAATCAATGGTCCCGATCTAACCTCACAAAACATATTTTCCTGCCCAAAAGTTTCCCCCCAAAACTCAAATTCAAATCCCCTTAAAATAACTCCTTTATTTATTTATTTATTTATTTATTCTCTCTCTCTCTCTCTCTCTCTCTCATTCTTTCTATTTACTCAGAAATTTATATTTTCAGATTTCAGGTTTGTAAATTTCAGATTTTTTATGCATTTTTTATTGCTCATGTTAAATTGAAAATAACAAATATCTCATCAACAGTTATATTTCATCATTTTCCACACTCAAAGTTCTAAGAAGTTGGATTTTACACCCCCATTTATAATTATTTTTCAATATATACTAATGAAAATATGGACTTTTATTTACAGTTAATTATTGTTTAACTCTTCAAACTTGAGCTACATAATTGTTGTTTTACTGTCTACAAGACTTTCACATGTTGTATCGTTCCGAAGACGTGCCGTAGGCACGTGCCCACGGGCAAATCTAGTATTATAATATAATATAATATAATATATATAACATCTCTATCTCTATCTCTGTATCTCTACTATTTTAATGGGAAAGTTGGGGTTTGTAACAAACAAACTCTAACTCTGTAACTATATAAACACGTATAATACACGTTTAAACTATATTCAACAAATATAAATGTGCACCGCACGTTTAGCCCGAATCAAAGCATTCAAATATAAACTATTTTTTTTCTTATTCAATATATATTCATTTAATTTGATGACTTTACTTTTTTAGACGTGCATCGCACGTACATTATACTAGTATATTATAATGAGAGAGTTGGAGTTGTAATTTGTCAAAAAACAAATTTGTGTGTGCACGTGCAATTCCAATTCTTAAGTTTCCCTGGTATGAGTGGGAGTCCAAGATACTTATAGGGAAGCTTTTAGATCTGTAGTTTAGGATGGTCGCATGTGTCTTCTCCTCCTCTTCCTCCTCCATCGCAATAGGGATGAGGGCACTCTTGTGTAACCCTGACCAAGCCTCAACATAGTATAGAGCTCCCTTGAAAGCAATTGTTTCCCCCATATTCCAATTTCCAAAGAGTAAGGTGTCATCAGCATACTACAAAATAGTACAGCCTGAACGATTTATCCCGCTGGCAACTGGTGTGATCGAACCCACACATCTACAGTTGTCCATCATGGTTTGAGGACATCCACTGCTATTGTGAATAGTAGGGGGAGCGAGTCACATTGTCTCAAACCTCTTTTGCAGGAGAACAGTTGTCCCAACGTTCCATTCACACCTGACTGACGTCCTACTCATTTTCAAGCAATGGTTCACCCATCAGATCCATCTATCTCTAAAGCCTACGCCTTTAAGCGCTTCAAATAAAAAATCACTCGATCGAATCATAGACTTTATCGAATTCCAGCTTTAGCAAGTAGCTATTGTCATTCGATATATTAGCCAGGATGCAACGTCCTTTAATGAAGCATCATTGTTCTTGACTGATCAGACCATCTATCACCTTCCCTAATCTATTTGCAAGTATCTTGGTGATTATCTTAACCGAGCAATTTATGAAACTAATGGGGTGAAAGGCTCCCACTCTAAGCGGGTCCTCCTTCTTCGGGATAAGGACAACTTTCGCAAAGTTGAGTCTGCCCAGTTTCAATCGGTGGTCATAAAATTCAACCATGACGGCCATCAGGTCATCTTTAATCTCTTCCCAGAAGACTTAATAAAAAAAGGGATAAGGAATCTGTCTGGGCCTGGCACTTTCTCCTTGCCCAAATGGAGGATTACCTCCTTCACCTTCTCTTCCGTGAATGGCGTTTCAATGGCCTGTAATGGTTGCCCCAAGTTCGATGAACTGTTGTGCCCAAAACCGTCACTGAGGGGAGCCCGAGATTCAGCCTTGTTCCCAAGAAGGTTTTTGTAGTGTAACTGAAACACAGTCATAATTTGATCCTCTTCTTGTACCATGCCCGTCTCTATTTGGATTGAGAGTATGAGGTTAGATCTTCGTCGTGCACTAGCTACTCTATAAAAGAAGTCTGTATTCACGTCTTCCTCTTTGAGTCATGAAATTATGGAGTGTGTTGCCACTTGATTTCCTCTAACTTATGGAGCTGGGAAATTTCCTCCCTTAAACTGAGTAGCCAGGTTTTTTTCCTCTTACGTGAAATCTATAGACTACTCCAGTCTTTTCAATTTGTCGATACTCTCCAGAATGGATTCCTTGGCATGCCAAATCGTTGAGAACCTGGAACGATTCCATTTCCTAAGTATTGCACAAAGTTTGTGTATTCTTTCACACCACATTGTCGCCGCCTTAGCCCCTCGTGTAGGTAAGGCCCAACTTTCCATGACCATGTGATGAAAACCCTAAATTTCCAGCCACACTTTTTCAAACCTGAATTTCGACAGTTCCCGCTGGTAATGCTCTCCCGAGGAGAGAATGATGGGAACATGATCAAATGTTGGTCTTGGTAGATATTTAGCATTGGCCAATAGGAATTTAGTCTCCTATTCCATTGAGACCAAGACCCTGTCTAGCTTTGCCATGATATGAGATTCTTGCATATTAGGCCACGTTTAGAGTCTATCTGGGATTGGAATATCCACCATATCCGGGTCTGTGATAACCCAGTTGAACTCCTCCCTATTTGCATCGCTTCTTCCACTACCATGGTGTTAGCCGGTGAACCTTGTGATGTTAAAGCCAGCCACCCCCCCCCCCCCCCCCCCGCTAACTACCCTGGGATGGTGCCAACGTGTATGGATTGAAAGGAGTTCGGCCCAAAACACGACTCTAGAGGATGCTTGGGTAGGACCATAAACAACTATAAACGATGGAGTCCAGTTATCAGTCCTCCATTGGAGCATGACAGATAATAAAAATTGTCATGCCCCGCTTCCCACTATACGAAAGTACGGGTACGCAATCGAGGCACATCGAATGATATAAGTATACCAACTCATATCATCCATAAGCTGTACAATACCAGTAAGCTCAACAACACGTGTAACAATAATAATCACATGAACAATGCTAGAATACAATAACCACTATCTGAGATACAAGAAATTCGGGTCAAAATATCCGAGAATAAACAATGTACTAAACAGTTTATGACAATAAGGTGGTAGAGATATAGCTGTAGCAATTCCGTCTAGAGAGTATGATCAAGTTCCTTACGTAAATCATCATCTGTCCTGTATAAACATTAACTCAAAGAAAATGGAAAAGTACCCGTTAGAGCAAGCTTCGGGCAGCGAGTAGCAATAAGCAGTAAAATGGTAAGATAACAAGATATAACATGGAAGGAACAAGAAGTAGCAGTGCAATTGCTGCAAAATGGTACAATACAATATGGAAGGAAGCAAGGGACTGGAATAATATGATCATGTAAGTAACTATTCAAGATTTCAGAATATAATCAATTGTTAACCCAGGATCAATTAATCATTAATCGTACAATCAAGAATCAAGAATCATGTAATCAAGAATCAAGAATCATGTAATCAAGAATCATGCTTAATGTCAATCTCGAGTTTATCAGTTTTATTAACTTATCTAATGCACGCAATCAAACAACATACAACCTAGCAATTGTCTCTACAATAGTTAATCGTGTTATGAGATGCATGAAAATTCCCTATCATCAATACTATATGATGGATGCAAGATTCAGTATTTTTGGAGTCAAAGTGGCCACGATGTCAAGAATATTGGGGTTAGCTCGTGTAAACCCTCAATAGACTCAACGAAGATGATCAATACAATGATATGATAACGAATAAGATCTACTTGCAAGAATTTCAACAAAACTTGAGTTTGATACAATTAACAATTCAAGAGGACGGTGACTTACCTATTAAATGGTTAATTCGAATATAGAATAATGGGATGAGAATCCTGGGCGACGAATCCACGAACATGGTAACACGTGCAAACTACGTGCACAACCCAAAACAACATAGCAAGGATCGGCAGAGCAGTAACAGCAAGATTGAACGAACGACTGAGATCAAGATAGAGATCAAGAGGATCAAAGATCAAAGATCAAAGATCAAAGATCAACGAACGAGATCAAGTAAATGATCAAGATCAAGATCATCAGCACACATCAAGACCCATAACAGCAAACAGCCATCAACCACCCCTGTCAAAAAACACCAAACAGCGATCCTTCCAAACCAAAACAACAAACAACATTTCAAACTCCCCCTTCTCTTCCTAACAACGATGGAGAGAGAAAGACGATGGGGGGAACAGCGGCGATCGACATGTCAGCGACTGGCGGCTATTGCGGGAGGTGATGCTGGCTGCGAGGGGGCTCCAACAGCGCATAAGAGAGATGAGGGTGGTCGGAGCTCGGTTGATGAGAAGTTGATGGAGAACGGGGGGGGGGGGGGAGGGGGGGCTTGAATGCTCTGTTTTGGGCAGGAAAACAGAGCGAAGGTGATGCAGCGCAATGAGGAAGATGATGAATAGGGATGGGGGAGAGGTCGAAAATGAGGCGGTGAGGGGAGGAGAAGCTCGACGGAGTGTAGTTGAGCGGGGATGGTGAGGAGTTCGATGATAGCGGCAATCACGATGGAGAGGATGAAGTCGAAGGAGGAAGACGAGTTGGGTTCGGGAGGAAGACGATGATGGTGAAGTCGATCGGCGGTAGGGATGAAGGTGGAGGAGGATAGGGTGGTGACGAGAGCAGTGGGGTTCAATGGCGGAAGGCCATGGCAAGAGCTCAAGCGGGGTGATGGCAAAGAGGACAGGGGATCAAGGCAATGGGTAGAGTCATGGTGGTGTTGGGTTCACGGTGCAGGCGAGGGTCGAACATCGACGGGGGCGAGGCTGGAGAGGACTGGGTTCGAAGCGCAGTGGGTTTCGGCTTGGGAAAAAAGAGGAAGAAGAAGGCGGATGAACAGAGGGTGGGGGGGGGGGGGGGGTGTTTGCACAGTAGGGGGTTCACACAGTTGGCGGTTGAGGTTTAAGGGGGTTAGGGTATAGGTTAGGGTTTTAGGTTAGGTTAGTATTTATAGGATATTAGGATGGGTTTAGGTAATGGGTATGGATCCAATAAGAAATAATAGGATTGTAGGGTTTATAAAATATACATTTAAATATACATTAAATCAAATAATAAAATACATATAAAATGGAGTATCTTTGGGCTTTACAAAACTAATAATAATATGAGTAATGATAATAAAAATAATTATAATAATAATTGTAACAACATCAATAATAATAAAAATAAGAACAATAACAATGATAAAATAATAATAAAAATAATAATAATGGTAACAAAATTAAAATAATGATATGTATCAAAATATGATTCGAGATTAACAATTTTATTAAAAATCCAAATGGTAATAATATTAAATATAAATAGTTGATCAATAAAAAAATAGAAAGTAAGATCAAAATACCCCGTTATTCGAAATGAATAAAATTTTCTATTACAAAATACCTTAATAAAAATCCAAAATAAATTTAGCACAAAATAACTTATAAAAATCAGATTGTAGAAAAATACACGAAAAATACTTATTATTGGGAATGGGGGTTACACGAGATATGCACCCGAACTTGTGATGGACGAGGCAAAGAAAGCTCGGAAGTTCGAGCATGGATTGAGACCGAGTCTGAGATCGAGGATGATACCCCTTGGTATCAGGAGGTTTGACAAGTTAGTCAAGCGAGCTGCAGCTACAGAGGAGGATATGGAGCAGTTTCATGCCGTTCAAAATAGGAGAAACAATTGGAATGTCGGGAAGAGGCCCGCAGTACCTGGGAATGTCAGGGGGCAGCCGCCAGGTCAAAGGTTCAAACCTACGAGGGTGAACGCTGTCAATTTGGCTAGAAGACCCGGAAATGGTTGGGTGAAACCTCTAGTGACTTGTTTCAATTGTGGAGAAATGGGCCACTACAAATCTCAATGCCCCAAGCAGCGAGATGTCGCCCGAAATGGACTACCGCAGTAGGTTGGGAAGAGGTCGTACCAGTAGGGGGAGTATTCGCTTTGACGTCATTACTGGTACGGGGGCGAATGTTTAGAATTTTCTGTCGCTTTTTCCCTGTTTTATTTAGTAAAGACTGTTATGTATTGGAAGTGTATTATGTAACAGGAGAACTTCTATTAAATGGAAAGAAAGCTATTATTTTGTTCGATACTGGACCCTCTCATACTTTTGTATCTCCTAAATTTACTAAAGTTTTGGGAGTCGAACTGAAGGTCTTTCCAGGCAAGATCCTAGCAGTAGCTGCTCCATCAGGGGAGACTTTAATCACTGATCGGTAGTATGCAGACTGCGAGATCGAGATTGGAGACAGGATTTTCGAGATTGATCTAATCGTGCTGAATATCCTAGGGGCCGATGTTGTCATTGGCATTGGTTGGATGTCAGTTTACAGTGCGAACATCGAGTGTAAGACCAAGGAAGTAACAGTGAAGGTTCCAGGTGGTCCTGTAGTCACTTTTCAGGGAAAGAAGAGATGTTCAAGTTTGGTGGCAGCTATCAGCAAGAAGAAGGTTCCTGTGGAGGTACAAGAAATTCTAGTGGTTCGGAATTACTCGACTGTGTTCTTGGAAGATTTGCCCCGGTTACCCCCACATTGTGATGTAGAGTTCAACATCACTATCTAGCCAAGGAGTGCACATATTTCCAAGGCACCGTATAGGATGGCGCATGTGAAGCAGGATGAAGTTAAACGGCAGATTGAAGAACTTTTGGGGAAAGGTTTTATTCAGTCGAGTGCGTCACCTTGGGGAGCATCGATATTGTTGGTGAATATGAAGGATGGGTCGATGAGGATGTGCATAGATTATCGAGAGCTGAATAAGGTGATTGTTCAGAATAAATATCCTATTTCACGAATCGATGACCTGTTCGATCGCCTTCAAGGAGCAGCTATTTTCTCTAAAATAGACCTTCGATCGGGTTCGAGTGAAAGTAGAAGATGTGCATAAGACTGCATTCAGAACTCGACATGGGCATTACGAATTCTTAGTTATGCCATTTGGAGTGACGAATACACCTGCAATCTTTATGGATATGATGAACAGAGTTCTGAGGCTGTTTATTGATTCTTTCGTCGTGGTATTTATTAATGATATTCTTGTGTACTCCAAGTCAGAGGAGGAGCACACTGAGCATCTGGCTGAGGATCTGAAGAAGCTTCAAGAACATGAGTTGTATGCCAAGTTATCCAAGTGCGATTTCTTGAAATCTGAAGTGGCATTCCTGGGTCACATCCTTTCTAAGGAGGGAGTGACTACTGATCCTCAAAAGATAGAGACAGTGAAGGATTGAGAAAGGCCTACTACAGTAAAAGAAATTAGAAGTTTTCTTGGGTTAACTGGATACTACAGGAGGTTTATTCAAGGCGATGCTCAGATAGCCGTGCCACTCACTGGTCTGGCCAAGAAGAATGTAGATTTCAAGTGGACTGAACATTACGAGACAAACTTTCAGGAGTTGAAAGAGAAATTAAGTACTACTCCCATTTTGGTTTTGCCTTAAGTATGATGTCTACAGCGATGCTTCACATTGTGGGATTGGATGCGTCTTGATGTAAGAGGGAAAAGTAATCACTTATGGGTCTAGGAAACTAAGACCGCATGAGAAGAATTATCCGACTCAAGATCTGGAGTTGGCTGCAATTATTTTTGCCTTAAAGCAATGGAGGCATTACGTGTACGGTGAGAAATTAAAAATGTATACGGACCATAAAAGCTTGAAGTACATCTATCAGTAGAAGGACCTGAAAAAGGCAACAGAGATGGCTGGAGGGACTTGAGGACATGCGTCCTGAGATTAAGTACCATCCGGGTAAGGCTAATGTTGTTGCTGATGCACAGCCATAAAAGTAGCTTGGTCAGTTTGATCACGACCTAGAGCATCTCGCAGAGGAGTTAGATCGGGCTAGTATTGAGGTAGTCTTGCAAGGTTTGGGAGCATCTTTGGCTCAGCTGAGGCTTCAGCCCACGCTGAATGAAAGGATTATGGCAAGTCATAAGGAAGATGCAGAGATTTAGAAGATGAAGGAAAAGGTTAGTGCAGGCAGATGATTAGAGTTTCAGATCAGGGATGAAGTGTTGCGGTTTGGAGAGAGACTGTGTGTTCCGAATCAATCAGATTTGAGGGAGAGTATTCTTCAGGGGGCACATGCTACTCTTTTGTCTATACATCCTAGGAGCACTAAGATTTACAAGGACATCAAGCAACATTTCTGGTGGTCAGGTTTGAAGCAGGATGTGGCTGAGTTTGTGGCGAGGTGTGAGATTTGCCAGTAAGTGAAAGCCAAAAATCAGAAGCCTGGAGGTTTATTTCAACTGTTACCCATACCGGAGTGGAAGTGGGATAACATCATCATGGATTTCATCACAGGTTTGCCCAAGAGTTCAAAGGGTAATGATGCGATTTGGGTCATAGTCGATCGACTAACCAAATCAGCTCACCTTTTAGCAATGAAACTCATTTCGTCTATGGACAAGTTATCCATCTGTATGTTAGGGAGATCATCAGGCTTCATGGTGTTCCGTTGACCATTGTGTCTGATCGAGATGCGCTGTTCTTCGCATTTCTGGAGGAGTCTTCAGACAGCTTTGGGTACTAAGACGGATTTCAGCACTGCTTTCCATCCTCAGACTGATGGGCAGACGGAGAGAGTCAATCGAGTTCTTGAGAATATGCTTCGGTATTGTATTCTAGATTTTGGAGGCAGTTGGGATATGCATCTAGCTCTGGTAGATTTTGCCTACAACAACAGCTTTCAGACTAGTATCGGGATGACACCATATGAAGCTCTGTATGGCAGAAAGTGCAGAACGCCTATTTGCTGGTTTGAAGTGGGGGAGCGACAGATGTTTGAGCCCGATATCGTGCAGCAGACCCCGAAAAAGATCGATTTGATCAGAAAGAGGTTATTTGATGCTCAGAGTAAGCAGAAGTGTTATGCCGACAACCGGAGAAGGGACCTTGAGTTCGAGGAAGGTGACTTTGTCTTTTTGAAGGTATCGCCTAGTAAAGGTGTGATTTGTTTTGGCAAAGGTGAGAAATTAGCCCCAAAATTCATAGGCCCATATAAGTTATTGAAGCGGATTGGGAAAACTGCTTACCGATTGGAGTTACCTGAAGAGTTATCTCTGGTGCAAATGTCTTCGATGTGTCTATGCTGAAAGGTTACATTCCAGATCCAAGTCACTATTTTCCCGAAGTGTCGGAGGGTTTGCAGCTAAATCTGAGCTACATTGAGCGACCGGTTGAGATCGTGGATCGTCAGGAGAAAGTCTTGAGGAACAAGACAATACCGATGGTCAAAGTAGTCTAGAGAAACCAGTTGGTTGAAGAGGCTACTTGGGAATCCGAGGAGAGGATGTTGAAGGATCATCCCGAGCTCTTTGTTTGATTGTATTGTTTTTCTTTCTTCTTTTATGTTTTGTTTTCTCACTCTTTAAACGTAGTTTCGGGGATGGAACTATTCTAAGGAGGGGGTGTTGTAACATCCAGAATTTTTCAAATAATTAAATATAAAAATTTTCATTTGTTTTCACGTGTTTTGCACGTACAAATTAATGTATGTTTTTAGCTTTAAAAATTATTCTTATTAAATCTTCTCTTTTAAAAAGCCTCTTATTAAATCTTAGGCCTAATAACTTAATTCTAGTCCACCCAAAATTAATTAATTATTTAATTAAAAGCCCATGGTTTTAGCCTACTAGTTAATTCTATTAGTAATTAATACAACTTGTAAGGTAGACTTGATCATGTAACAAATAAGTAAACAATTAATAAGTGTACAAACGTAACTAGTGTGCTAGTGGAGACATGTGCATTGCATATGCACGTGCAATGGAGCACTAGGGGTGGCTGACCTTACACTTGGAGTGGATGGAGAGATGGAGAGAGTGGTCAGTGGTTATTTTGATGATGGGTAGTTCTTCTAACTCCCAAATGCATCTAAACCCTCCATCCAAATTCATCTGAACCCTCCATTTGAGCTTGAGTTGTGTATAAATAGTCCCACTGGTCTTTCATTTCTCTTTGAACTTAGAATTTTCAAGAGAAAAGATAGAATTTGTATAAGAGAAAAGATAGAGATGTGTGAAAAAAGACCGAGTGTTATGTGTGTGTGTGCTCTTGCATTGGGTGGCCGGCTAGCATCAAGGAGGAAGGTTCGGTGGCACATCAAAGAGGAGAAGGTATGGGTTTTGCGGCGCAAGCTAGGAGGAGAAGGAAGACGATCGTACTATCAAGGAGTTCTTTAGGGGTTTTCATTTATCTTCAAAGAAGGGGGGCGATTTCTCTACTTCTAATGTAGATACCATGCTAGGAATTTTAATTTCATGAACATGCTAAAGAAACTAGCTAAAATTGCCATGTGTTTGCCTAAAAAGACTAGTAGAGAAAAGAGAAGAATTTGATTGTGATTAGTAGATTAAAACTCATCATGGTGTTCTATTAATGATATTCATGTTAGAATATGTACTTTTAGATGGACTATGCTAGTGTGATGAACTTACTAAATGAATGGCTTAATTGTAGATGAATGGATATTGCTATGTGTAGTTGTAGATTAAGATGAGTAATTATTGTCTTGTTTAGTTGATCAAATGCGTAAATTGTTGTTATATAATGTTAGTGTAATAAAAAAAAGGATTTGCTAACTATTGTGGAGTTTGAAAGAGAAGAAGAAATTATATTTAGTAGATTCTATATTGGCAATTTTGAGATGTAATAAGATATTCTTTGAATATAAGTTGGAAAGAAGACTTATTTAAGGTTAAAAAATTAAGAAATTTTAATTACAGTTATACTGTTTTATTTAAGAAAAATATTCTGGACAAATTTAATTTAAAAGATACTAATGCATTAAGAAATTGAGTTTTGTAAAAGAGATTTATAAACAGACAGTAGATACATAATTATTTTCACTCTTAGCTGCAACAGAAATTGAGTTTGGACATATTGGCTTTCGGTGTGAGTTATAAAGTACAGTGCAAGTGGTCTTGGGTTCTAGTCTTGAAGAGGCAATGTTTTGATCAAAATTCGATTTTTACTTGAATACTGTACAGTCACTACATAAAGAATAAAAACCCTTTCATATCGGTTAGTCACTCAAGACCAACTGGTCTTTCTACAAATATTATCTAGACTTTATGAAAAATAATTCTACAACATTTTATTTATTTTGTGAAGATTGGATGTGGTTTTTATATTAAAATGGATTAAAAAACTTGATGAAATTTCTTTTAAAGTATGGTTTTAATATAATTAAAGAAAGAGGAAAAATGTGTATGCAAGAAATTATGTGGGAATTACATTATGAGATGTAGTAAATTAAATATTAAATTGATGTTTAATATGTGCAAGTGTGAATGGAAAATGAAACAAAAGAATCATGATGAAATGTGGGAATTTTAAGAGTAATAAACACTCAATTTTTGATGAACATGAAAAAGAAGTTAAGAACTAGAGTGTAGCTAAATCCTTATGCCGGAATGAATGAATTCTTGAAAAATGAATGTTGTAGAAAAAGACCAAGATTTGGGTCGTTGTTATCAATTGATGGTTAAGTCCGGTGTAGAGGTGATGCTAACTCTAGGGTGTTAATTTTACTCATGACTCATTTATCTAAGGATTAGACACATAGTGAAGATGGGATGAAAGTAATAGAAAGACACAAGTATGAGGGCCTCAGATATACGGTGTGAGAGTGTTCACAGGATTTCTACATGATGCCTCATGTCAGGACATAAATACATCTCCAGAATATTGGGATCGTGGCGACGCTTGTGGGGTGCTTGGTGACTACGTAGTGCCATCGTTCCATGGCGGAGGTAAATTTTCCATTGGATGTCTGCATGATGCGTCATGTCATGACGTCGGATTCCCTCCAGGATGTCTGGACATGGGCTCGTAACTCATAGAACATCTATGATACTTACCGTAGTTACCGTAGTAGTTTAACTCATGGCGAGGGAATCAACCCTACAAGATGAAGTACGATTAAGGGCTTACCCTTGGACCTATGTAGTATGGGATGCAGAGAATTTGAACTAGTGCGCATTAGTGTCATTAAATATAAATAATTGCATTAAGGACTAAGTGCACAGCCACACACGATATCAATAAGATAGTCCCCCTTAGCCTTGTTTGTGATCAAGTGTGTATTTTCTAAGTAAGAGAAATTGATGTATTATATCCTAGCGTCAGTTGTATGCATCTGACGTACCCATAATTTCTATGCAGGATTAAAATGAATGAAAGTACTAAAGAGGAATGTTGCTTAAAGAATTGTTTCAAGTGTTATCTTTGTTCATGTAATATGTTGTAACTTGCTTCTGCTGTGTTGATGTAAACATTATTATACAAAATTTTTAAATTCCTTGTAAAATTGTACGAAGTGAAGTGTAAAGATTCTGTGGAACTTTGAATTTAGACTTATTTGGAATTCAAGGTGTTACAACCATCCCTCTAGTTCTTTGAAGAGTTGGTTCTCTAACGTGCTACCCTTCTTCATACTGGCCACCACACACCACTTCCTAGGCCAAATTTCTTCTTCCTTGATGATGGCAAGACTATTCATGAGCTTGATATGAGTGAAATTTTTTACGGATCTTCCTATTTGAACAACTCGATTCTCCTCCTCCTTGTTTACTATCACATTTTTGCAAACATAGGAGATGTGCCCCCATTTCATGCACTTTAAGCATCAAATGTCTTTAATGTAATCCGCCCAAACGTCACCTAGTTCACCACAGTTGATATAGGGTATGGCTTTCACTTTTCCTTTGCGAGTTCTCTTCCCTCCAATGGAAAGTGTCTTCTTTCTTTGTATATTTGCTTTCGACCTTCGTCCATCGCTCGTCCCCCACTATGATCTTTAGTCCGCCTTGGTTGGACTCCCTTTTGGAGCCTAAACCGCAATGAGGCTTGGAGCAAGAGATTGCTGCAGTGCAAGAATAAAGCTCTGGTCTGGAGGGAGTTGCCGACTAATTTGATGCTTTGGAGGTTGGAGAGGTAGGAGTTGGTGTGGTGGTGAGGTCTGGGATCGGGTTGTGGTAGTGGGGGTTGGACATGTGGGGATTTTGGGTGATTATGATTGACAGTGTGAACTGGGTTGGGGTTAGGATATTAGAGTTGTGTAGTGTGGGATGTTGATGGTTTGTATGGGTTGTGATTTGATTGAGAAGTTGTATGAATGTGTTGGTGTGGTTGTTCTGAGTGTCAGGAATGGTGGTGAGCGTTGTTGTATTTAGTGCTGGTGATGACTTCCTTTGTTCTAATTGCTGTCTCTATCCCTCTTTGTCACATTAGCCACATTCCCTTTGAAATAACTCTTCTTATGCCAGCAATGGCTAGTAGGAGGACCCCCTCTTTAAGCCCATCCTTTGCACTCGGTGAGGGGGGACTATGATGATGATGACTCTCATCATGTCGGTGATCACTTCTGTGATCAATACTCGACGATGGTATGAGTTTCCCCTTGCCCGAGGGTGGTGATCGTTGGTGATTCTCCGCTCGATGGATAAAAGATGAAGATGGGGATGATTGACGGTGGGTGACATGGTGGTGGACCACATCATTTGGCCCATAACCTCTCATCTTGGCTTTGAGATACTCCTGGGTTCGGATGTGATATGTATCTTTTTTTGTTGCTGTATCTGATTAGGGAGGGCTGGGGAGGGAGGTGAGGTCGTCGGTGATGAGCAGGAGAAGGTTAGGTGGGAGGGGGTTAGATAGGAGCATGTTTTATACCTTTGAAGTTGAAGGAAAAAATTTTATAGGATGGCTGTTAGACCAACAATGATTTATGGAGTAGAGTGTTGGCCAACAAAAAAAACATCCAAAAAATGTGTGTAGAGAATATGAGGATGCTAAGATGGATATGTGGTAAAACTAAGAAGGATATAATTAGAAACAGGCATATACAAGACATGATAAAGGTAGCTCATATCCAAGATGAATTAAGAGAGAATCAACTCAGGTAGTTTGGACATGTCACAGGTAGACCTAGTAGTGACCCCGTTAGAAAGAGTGATTTGATAAGTATTGAGGATAGAGTTAGAGGTAGGGGAAGACCTAAACGTACTTGGGTGGAAACGGTGAGAAAATATATGATAGCTTGTGACCTTACAGAAGATATTGCGTTAAATCGAGCAGAATAAAAAATCAGGATTCATGTAGCTGACTCCAACTAGTTGAAAAAAAAGCTTTGTTGTTGTTGTATTATATCTCTAATCTCTAATCTCTAATCTCTAATATCTAATCTTTAATCTCTAATACTTTGATCATATTTCATCGAGAAATTATACGAATGTTGAATGGGATTAAGGTTAGGGGTATTCACTATATATTTCACAAATTCAGTGTGGGGGTTGTGTAACGCCCTGCACCAATACTCAGATAATTTTTATTATTTTTAGAAGACAAATTAGATACTATGTAGTACAACTTCCCACCACAGGCTGCCTCTCAAAAGGTGGTTAACCAATTAGGTGACTCTTGATCATAGGCAATTTTATTTATACTCAATTAATTTTTGTGTATTCCCGATATGGGATTATTATATTAAATCTCCTCCTTTTTCTCAATTAATCCATGAGCACATTGGAAGCTCGTGGGCCCCCCTTCCATATGCCACGTCACAATCAACCTGAAGACCAAGGCACTGTGTGCCTCTCTCTCCATAACAGCAGGTGGGGCCCATAGCGCCATGTCACACGCCAAACCAACAACAGCATTTGCTGTTCCCAAACAAATCGGTGGGCCCCCCTTTCTCCTTCAACTGAATTGTTCATACAATCCCCCTCTAGAGTTCTTCTATAGGACAACTCCTAATTCATGTTATATATATATATTTATATATTAGAAATTACGGGGTACTACATACACCCCACCTTTTTAGAAATCAACGTCCTCGCTGAGTACGGGGCACACATCTAGTGTAGGATCCGCCTTTCTAACTGATGTGGCATCGTCCTCGATTCCGGAGATCAACCACTCTCAACACCGCAGATCGGATACCCGGAGATCAATCACTCTCAACACCGCAGATCATACCCGATCCTGGAGATCAGTGACTCTCAATACCGCAGATCATACCCGATCCCAGAGATCAGTGACTTTCAACACCGCAGATCATACTGAGGCCCTCTTCCACACCCGGTGTCGAAAGGGCTCTGATACCATTGGTAACGCCCCGTCCCAATACTCAGACAATTTTTATTATTTTTAGAAGACAAATTAGATACTATGTAGTACAACTGCCCACCACAGGTTGCCTCTCAAAAGGTGGTTAACCAATTAGGTGACTCTTGATCATAGGCAATTTTATTTATACTCAATTAATTTTTGTGTATTCCCGATATGGGATTATTATATCAAATCTGCCCCTTTTTCTCAATTAATCCGTGAGCACATTGGAAGCCCGTGGGCCCCCCTTCCATATGCCACGTCACAATCAACCTGAAGACCAAGGCACTGTGTGCCTCTCTCTCCATACCAACAGGTGGGGCCCATAGCGCCATGTCACATGCTAAACCAACAAGAGCATCTGCTGTTCCCAAACAAATCGGTGGGCCCCCCTTCTCCTTCAACCGAATTGTTCATACAATCCCTCTATAGAGTTCTTCTATAGGACAACTCCTAATTCATATTATATATATATCTTTATATTAGAAATTACAGGGTACTACAGGTTGATCATATGTCTAAGGTTGAAATTTTGTGTTAATTTTGATGTGGCATTCTGTTCTATTCTTGCTGATGAATCAGGGGAGTTCTCCACCATAGAGAGTGACTCTAGCGCGCGCGTGCGTGTCTGTATATATATATATATATATATATATATATATATATATATATATATATATATATAGAGAGAGAGAGAGAGAGAGAGAGAGAGAGAGAGAGAGAGAGAGAGAGAGAGAGAGAGAGAGAAAGAGAGAGAGAGAGAGAGAGATGAATGCTCCATTGCAAACCACCTAAGCCGTTGTTGGGAACAACAGCTTGTGTTAACATATCTGAAGCTGTTATTCCCAACAACAGGTTCAATGGTTTGCATACCCATTTTGCATGGGACCCATTTGCACGGGAGCATTCCTTATATATATATATATATATATATATATTCCAAAAAAGTCCCAATTGTTTCTAACATTCTATTTTTTGAATGAGATATTTACGGAATCCCCATGAATAGGATTAAACCTTATTCAATGATATTTCCATAAGATTTATCTTTTTTATTCTTAAGCAAGCCCTTGAGAGGATTTCGTTGATCCATGATTTATCTTTCATCTTTCTTTTCCTTTTTGTTTGTATCAAGAAAGATGTCAATCAATTCCGATTCTTTCGTTTTCTATTGATTCTTTTCCAATCGAGATGTATGGATCAATGGATCTATGTATCTATATAGATCATGTTCATAAATTAACAAAAATGTGCAAAAGCTCTATTTGCCTCTGCCATTCTATGAGTCGCTTCCTTTTTGCATATGACGTCGCTACTCCCTCTGGCAGCAACTACTAATTCGGAACATAATTTGAAAGCCACGGGATGCCCTTAATAACCAATGAATGGCAAGTGCTTTTCCTTGTGTAGATCCTATTTCAATAGAAACTTGATGAGTTGATCCTACACGTCTTGCTTAAACTGCTAAATCGGGAGTTACTCCATGTATTGCTTGACATAAAACAGATAGTGGATTTTTTTATGTCTTTTGTTGAATCTTTTTCACGGCTCGATAGATAATTTGATATGCCAATGAATTTTTTTTCCGTGTTTCAGAATATGGTTAACCAATATGTTAATTAATCGATTACGATAAATTGGATCAGATTTTGCACTTTTTTCTTCTGCAGTACCTGGACGTGACATGAGTGTGGAAGTGGTTCAAAAATTAGTTTTCTTTTTATAAGGGCTAAAAACGAATCACTTATTTTGGCTTTTTGACTCCATATTTAGAACGCCCATGTTGATGATCTTTTACTCCAACAACATCTATGGTTCCTCGAACAATGTGATATCTCACAGCTGATAAATCTTTAACCCTTCCACCTCTTACTAATACTACATATTGTTCCTGTAAATTGTGGCCAATACAAGGTATATAAGCAATGATTTCAAATCCAAAAGTTAATCGTACTCTAGCAACTTTACGTAATGCAGAGTTTGGTTTTTTGGGGGTGATAGTCGAAAAGTTGACAGGTAAGTCACCCTTAATATCACTCTACAAAACCGTATATGAGATTTTCACCTCATACGGCCCCTCGTACATGAGATTTTCACTCTACAAAACCGATGAGAACCGTACATGGTTATTTGGGGGTCAATTCTTTCAAAGTAATTGGATCATTTTCTTTGTTCGAGAACCTCTTCCCTTCTTCCACTCTCTCCCGAAGAGTAACTAAGACCAATTCATTCACGTTTTCATGTTCCAATTGAACACTTTTCATTTATGAACAAAGAAGAAGATTATTCTTTTTACCAAACAAATGCGTATCAAATCACAATCTTCTAATTCTAATAATTCTAATCTAATAAGAGCAGGAGATCTTTCTCGATCAATCTGTTTGCCCCTCATTCTTCGAGAATAAGAGATACAAATATGTAGTAAATAGGTTGCACGAGAAAACTTTTTTCGTTGTCAAGAAAGGTCAATACTTTTTACCCAAAAAATTTAATACTAATGGATGACCATTACTCAATAATTTTTTCTTTCCATAAAATGCACAAATCCATCTATTGTTCTATCTTGTCTTGAGGGGTCGTAATATGAGAGAAAAATAAAAGTGGTCACGTGTGAAACTGGAGTGAAAGTTATCCCTCTATCTTTAGCTTGCTAGATAACCATTGAAAGTGATATATGTGTTTATTTGAATGAATGCAGAGAGTGATGCGTCCCCTCTCCCTTGCCCCCTGTCGCGACCCCATTCCCCACAGCGCCGATGGTGACTAGCGTCCGGCGCAACCCTTCACGGCGACGTCCGGTGGCGAGGCCTTGCCGGCAACACGATCTGTTGGGGGCGGCAGCTACGGTACACCGCCATCCCGTCGTACCACTCGCCGCAGATCCCCCGTCGCCCCTCCCTCCTCTCACTTCGTCGCTGCTGTTTCCTGTTGCGCTCGCCGCAGCGGTGTCCCGTCGAGATACCACCGATCACCTCAAACATCGAGCTCCATCCGTCGCCCATCCGATGAGGGAGGCAGAGACTCTCGGCAATGAAGACCCAGATTCTCGGCAATGCGGCATTCCGTCGAGCTCCATCCGTCGCTCAGAGTTGACGCATCGCTGCTTCCCTAGAAACGACGTTGTCGCCTCGCCACAGGTCCACTGCCATCAAACTCAACAATGAAACCCAGTTCTGATCGATTTTCGGACGATGAAGACCCAGAACAGCTGCCACCATCAAAGTCAAGCGGCTCACAGATCTGTGATTCGTGGTATTGGGGGTGGGTTTCTTGGGGGTTGGGGTTAGTTTAGGTTGAGATTGGTTAGCTTTGCTAGGTGTTTCACCGGTTGCTCTTCACGCTTGCCACCATGTCCACACTCTTGGGACCAATTACAGTTATGTTTTGGTTTTTGAGGGTTGGTAGTGCGTGTGTAGAAGCCGGGGTGTGCTTGGCTGTGCCGTTGTGTGAGACGGCAGGGTATTTTGTGGTTTAGAGGGTTGGTGGAGCTGCCTGGGTTGGATATGTCTAGGTGTGATGTTTGCGGTGTAGGTCGGTTGTGGGGCTAAGACTCGATGACGGGGTTCCCCCATGAGACTGCTTGTTACATACTAGTATTTTACCACCATGAGACCGATTGTGGAGCTTGGGCCTAAGACGAGGTCCCTCCGTGATGGGTGCTCACTTGTCGCACCTTCCGGGGTAGTGGTCTCAAATGTCGCGGAGCGTCTGAGATGTGAAGAAGGAGGTGGAGGAAAATTTGATTCAGTGTGAAGATTGAGGTGTATAGTTGTGGGACTAGGGCCCGAAGACAGAGTCCCCACATGATCGTTACTGCACAGGATGGGGTTTGGGCCCACAGAAGGGGTCCCCCCATGAGGTGCATAGAGGGGAGATGTTTGTCTTCTTGGTCGGCAGTAGAGGAGGCGCACACTGTACTCGACCTTCCTTAACCCAATGCCACAGACTTTGCAACAACACCGCCACTACGCCCTCATCATTGACCCTAAAATCTACAACGTCCACCGTCCGCAGGGCGAGAGGTGAAGGTGATTCTTCAAATTGGTTGTGATTTGGTTGGGTTTTACGTGAGAGAGAGAGTGAGAGAGTGAGAGAGTGAAGACGTTGCTTCTCACTACTCTATGCAGGTGTCTGGTTGTGTTAGACTGTGTCCGTGATTAGGGTTAGAGAGAGTTTTTTGCGATAACTCTTCTTTTGGGTGCGACTCCGATTGGGCCATGTTTGAAGTGACGTTGATGAGGTAGAAGGAGGGGAGCGGCAAATTTTCAAATCCCACAGGATTCGCTTCAGGTGGGTGAGTGCGTGCCGTGGAGGTGAGTGCTCGAAGCTTGCTTGATGGACATACAATTAGTTGGTCCTCGTAGGTTAGAGTGAGAGCTGATTATATGTACTGGTCATGTCGCTTTATGTTTTTTTTCTGTCTGTAGGTTGTATCTTGCTCCAGCATGCTGGGGTTGTTTTGTTAATTGCTTATTAATGAAACAGGGTGGCCTTATTCCACCTTTTCCCTCAAAAAAAAAAAAAAAAAAAAAGAAAGTGATAAAAGTAGTGAAGTTCATATGAGACAATTATATCTTTTTAAATTATACTTTCTTACTCTTTTGTTATTCTTTTCATCTTTCTTACCTCACTTCATCTTTTTCTAAGGGAATTTATATAGTGAAAATCATAGTAAAAAATTCAGAATTCAGGAATAATCTGGTGAGGTCAAATGTTTGGAATACGGAAAAAATTTGGCAAAAGTTAAGTGTAAATTCGGGAACTTTTTTTTGATATGGTCAATAAATTTATATATGCTTGTATGTATGTATGTATGTATGTATGTATGTATGTATGTATGTGTATATTTGTATAAATATGAATAAATTATATATGTACGTATTATGTATATTTGTATAAATAAGGATTTATGTATACTAGTTGAAATTTTTCGTGCACGTTGCAAAGGTAGAAACTGTAAAAATTAAAAAAATTGATCAAAACATGACAATGCACTACACGCAGAGATGATATTCAGACTACAAATAAATTGTGCTTACACAAAAAAAGACTAATTATAAAAGGGATAATGTGTTGAAATCACAGTGTGTGACTTGGTATAGTCTATTGAGAGACTCATGTTAAATATGGATGGTCCTCAACCACATCGTTTGGCAATCACCATTTGGAGTTTCATCGGGCCCCTTCTCCTTAAAAAAAAATAAAAGTCCCATTTTCCAAAGAATAATTGCTTACAAAAATAAAAAGAAAGAACAGACTATTCTTTAATGGTGAGATTTAGTATGAGACTCATTAATCATCAAATGAATAGATTTTTACAGTGTAGCACTTAAACTCTAGATCAAATGCAAAGTACAAAATATTGATCAATTTCTACAGGTAACAACATCAAATATATTTAAAATGAAATTTTACAAATCTTTCTTTACAAAACACGTTTTCGTTCATGTCGTCTTCCATTTGTTTTTTAATATCTTCCTTTGCATGATCTAACATGTTCCTACCTAAGTTAGAGTTAGAAGCCCATCCATGCTAATATCATGATGCCACTGATTTGTTGATGAACTATAAACATTGCATCATAAATTGATTGTTGCTTCCGTAAGAACAACAAGGATTAGGAAATAATGTGAACAAAAAGATTTTCTCCCATACCACAATTATTACAAAAGATAAAAGACTCAATTCAAATCCTTCTCATTTGTTAGATATTATAATTCAAGATTGATGATGTCCACAAAAATATAAACTATATTAATTTAGTTAACCTAAACTAGAAAGAATTATGGGAAATACAGTCCCGAAAAAATATGTCACTAATTGTAGGAGTTCTTTCCTAAATCTTTATCCAACTCTAACATATATCCCATTCTTAAGATGCATACATTCCTGACATTTTATGTACCATGCACATAAATTAATCTGAGTCCCTCTGTACAAATTAAGTTCCATCCAATCCAGTTCTAGAATCTCATAAATTCAAATTGTTGGTCAAATTGTAAAAGATCCACTGAAACCAATCCAATGTTAAAAGAAAAAATTGCACCAATTTGTCATACATATAGGTCTAGGTTCTTTATCTTACTATATAACATCTTAATGTCTTTCATTTCTTACATCGGACTAAAACAGTCTACATTTATTATAGTTCCAGGAAAACCACTTTTTTCACATTCATTTTGCTTCCATTTTTTCTCTCTCTCCCAGTAAGTAAAAATTAAATACATATCTTAACTATTCATGAGATAAAGAATTAAAGAAGAATGATGTGTACAAGACTTTCAAAATATTCTAAAAAAGAATACAAAAGAACTACAAATGGTTTATGATAAATTGCTGCCGTTACTATGTGGGTGGAAAAAATGAGCAAATTGCCCAAAAAATGGGATTCACGGTTTCTCTTCCTCGTTTACTAAAATATAGCAATAAAAACATCTTGCATTAGGAACTGCATACAACAAAATGATTATCTGAACAATGTCGTCTATCCGTGTATCTTTTACAATCAGAATGAGATAAAGACATTGCTTATTAAATCTTAGATCTCAAGCATTCAAGAGGAAGAAAAATTACATATATATCTTTTAGAATTAACTCTTAAGTTGGAAACTTAATACACTAACTTCTCAGATCAGTTCTTAAACAGTGATGAGGTATGCTCTTTTTCTTAGCTATTCAATGAAATTCCATATAATTTCTCATAATTCTTATATGTATTTGTAAAAAGAAAATTAAACCATGTAAACCAAGAATGATCTTATTGCAAAATCTACCAACAACTCGTAGTGCTAATAGTGAAAACACACTACAAGCAATAGAAACGTTTTAAGAACTAGATGAACGAAGAACAAGCCACCACAACATATACAAGATCTCACAAGAACACAATCAAAATATAGAGATACCCAATACTTCTTATTCTCCAAGAAATATAAAGATTGCAAAGAGATTACAACTCTCATTCTCTCTCTTTCACCTTTGAAACACTCGACACAATCCCCTTTTGAAGTTGAACAATGATAACGGCTCACCTCTTGATCTTATCTATACAAACCCTAGATTCTATAACCATATATATAGCTCCCAAGTAAACCCTAAAAGATAACCACAAATCTAGCTTATTGGGCCTGAATCCCGTCACCCCAAATAACACACAACGCCGTTGACGGTCGACCACACATCCGGTCGGTTGACCACAACGTGTCGAGTCAACTCCTGAAGCCCTAGTCGGTCGACTGCACGGTCAACTGTCCCGTTCTCTATTGAACCCTGTACACTCAAAGATACCAGCAGCCTAGTTGCGGTCGGGTGGTCTGTTGATCGCACCCCAGGACAGTCGATCGCAACTCCTCTAGCTGCACTTCTTCTAGCTGTTGTTTCCTTCTTTTGCTGTCTTCGTCTTCTCCTTTTCTTCTCCAACTTCAAGTACTCCGTGCCTACATGTATTTGAGGACACAATCCTAACAATCTCCCACTTGGACCAAATACATAATGCTTCAAAGTGATTGTAATCTTTACCTCACTTTATCTCTGCCAATCTCCCACTTTCATGGAAGACCCAAGTACTCTCCACTCTCATGAAGAGCACCTCCGCCACTCTACCACATGGAGTGCACCAACCACCCCTCATCGCCTCATGAAGGATGTGCTCCACCAATCTTATAGAGCACGAATACCAGAGAAACAACCTCCCGTGTCGGATTCTATGTTACAAGACTTTCCAACTCGCAGAATCTTTATTAACACCAGACATGGTTTAAAGCCTCTCAATGCATCCTCTGCACTAGAAGTTTCTGTGGATGAAACCTCCACAAAATCCGCAGACTGTTCAACCCATATTGTCCCATTTCGGTTACACTCATCGACATCACATTGCATATCGATACCAATGATTTCTAACACACAAGAGCGACTTGAAGCTTCGTCTACCATATCGCAAAGTACCCTCACCACAGCAATGTCTTGCTCTTTAGGATCACTTCCATGGCCAACAACTCCCACTAAATTAGTAGCCTCCCCTCCAAAACTAAAAAACTCGGTTGCACCACATACAACCTACTACTCAATTCCGACTGAGAGTCAACTACAGGAGAAATGCCCCCACGTCTCTAAGCAAATACTGCATTCCCTCATGTTTCCCATTTGCAATTACCCTTGAACCTACAACTATACGCCACTCCTCACTACGAACAGTAGTAGACATACACTCTTTGTCTAGCCTTCCAATCGAGATAAGATTTTCCTTCAAGTCTGGAACATGCCTTGTCTCCCATAAGACAACACTCTGATTATCATTGGCTTTCACGCGAACAGTACCAACCCCACGTACAGAACACCTGTGACCATTCACCACAATCACATCTCCAAAAGAACCCTCCTTGTAGTCACAAACACCTCTCTCCCCAGAGTGTAATGAAAAAAAGCTCCCGAATCAGTACACCAATCTTGAGTGCCCAACTCCTCCCGAGCTGATAAGCATAACTCTTCAACAAGCCCTACTTGAGCTTCCTTTGGGTTATGTCTCTTCAGTTTCTCATGCTTCTTCTTCATATAGGCCTTACAAATGTGCATCATGTGACAATACCAACACTCAGGTCCATATCCCCCATCACTATCATCAAACCCACTCTCAGATGAACTACTATAATCCCTTTCTTCTTCGACTACTCTTAGTTGTCCCACATCTCTTCTTAACTGTCGTTGCAAAATCTCTAGAAGATGATGATGAGAATCCCCTGTTTTGACCCTTCTCACCTCCTCATTCAGAATGCTACTCACCACATCCTGTAGGTTCGTCGAGTCTGTCATAGTGCCGTAATAGTCTGTTCCACCATACCATAACTATCGGGCAAAGTAGATAGAAGTAATAATGACCGTCCCTTCTCTGAAATTCAAACTTGTAGCTTTCATTTGGTTGTAATTTTCACATGTTCTACTACTGAATCTCCTTTCCTCAACTTCATATTAACCAACTTCTTCAAGTAAAGAATTTGTTTAGATGCTGACAGTTTCTCATACATATCCGTGAGAGTCTCTATAGCCTCCTTTGTGGTCTTTCCCAACTGAATCTGACCTAGCGCCTTCTGATCCAAATAATTCCACTCCGCCAAGACATTCATATCCTTGTCTCCACCTTCTGGCTTCTCATCAAACAACAGACCATCTAGATCTTTCTAACATAGATACGCTATCATCTGAATCTTCCACATTGTGAAGTCACTCCCATCGAACCTCTCGATCTTCAACTTGCTATCGGCCATCCCGAACCTAGTGCTCTAATACCACTTGTTGCAAAATCTACCCACAACTCGTAGTGCTAATAGCAGAAATGTACTACAAGCAATAAAAACTTTCCAAGAACTAGATGAACAAAGAACAAGGTACCAAAATATATGCAAGGTCACACAAGAACACAATCAATATATAGAGATAACCAATACTTCTTATTCTCTAAGAAATACAAAGATTACAAAGAGATTACAATTCTCAATCTCTCTCTCTCATACTTGAAACACTCGGCACAATCCCCTCTTAAAGTTAAACAATGATAACGGCTCACCTCTTGATCTCATCGATATAATCCTTAGAGTCTACAGTCATGTATATAGCCCCCAAGTAAACCCTAAAATATAAATCCAAATTCAGCTTATTGGACCTGAATCCCATCAGCCAAAATAACACACAGTGCTGCTGACGGTTGACCGCACACTTGATCGATCGACCGCAACGTGTCGAGTGCACTCCTGAAGCTCTATTCGGTCGAATGCACAGTCGACTATCCCGTTCTCTGTTGAACCATGTACACTCGAAGATACCTAGCAGCCTAGTTGCGGTCGGGTGGTCGGTCGACCGCACCCTAGGACAGTTGACCATAATTCCTCCATCTGCACTTCTTCTAGCTGTTGTGGCCTTCTCTTACTATTTTCGTCTTCTCCTTTTCTTCTCCAACTTCAAGTACTTCGTACCTACGTGTATTTGAGGCCACAATCTTAACAGATTTTTGATTCGGCCGGTTTTTCTGTATGTTGTTCAGTATATCTTTGTTCCTAGCTCAACGATGGTAGAATGCAAGGAAGAATGCTTCAGAGAAACATACTGAATGTTGGGCTGCATATCTAATACCCAAGAATGCAGTAAATTAATAGCTGTCACAAAAGTGCTTCAATTGCTTTAACATTCTTCACATAACATCTCAAGTTAAACACGTATAGTGATTGGATTTAATAATTCTTCCCACCACTTATCCAATCTATGTAGAGAACTCTTACCAAGTAAACTTTATGTAAGTTTGAATTTAACAGAAATCATTTACTAAATAGGTGGGCATTAAAAAATTAGAATTTTAAAAAGACAAATTATAGATACATGAAACAGGTCTAATAAGTAGGAAATCATAATTCTAAGATCCACAAAACATTAGGTACGACCATTGACTTTGACTGTGTAGAGTGTGATTGGATTCTAGTATAACTGGATGACAAAATTTCATTTTATGTCAGACGCAATTTGATGCTGCTGATTTAGAGGTGGGAGCAACAGATGTTAGCTCTTGTTATTTATAGAGGGAGAGACAAATCTCAACCACAGATCTGGATCTGAGATGAGGATTTTGTTAGAAGTAGGAGATGGAGTGCTGCTGGTGGCGAGCCGCCCTGAGTACTTGCAAAACACCCAGAGACACTAGTTGTGATTCCGGTGACATGCCCTCCGACGATCTGTTCAGGCACTGAGAAAAAGTGGAGCTAGGGTTTCAGTGGAGAAAAAGTCATTACCTGCAGATAGGAGGAGGGGGTCTGGTATTTATAGGCAGAGAAATGGGGAGCCCTAACCCTAACGGGCTGGGTTGAATAGCTTATGTGGGCCTGAAGCAGCAGAAGGCTCATTGAATCCTTAGTCCTGATGATCAGAGATGAGTGAATTTGGAGGGGATTAGATGACCTTTATTGCGCTGGATTATTTACCCACATCATAGGCCCCCCACTCCTGGACGGTTATATGTACCAGCCGTTAAGGAGTAGCTTAATCTCGTGGGGCAAAACAGGGTCGAGGCCGAGCAGTATGACGCCGAGCCCTGACCTTCCAATCTTCGACGACCGGGGTGGGGTAAGCATCGAGCGTGATAGGCTGAGAAAGCCAGTAGCTAGCTTGAAGTTCATGCCGTGCGTCGAGCGTCGAGCATGATAGGCTGAGAAAACCAGTAGCCAGATCAAAGTTTATGTCGAGTGTCGAGCATGATAGGCTTTGTGAGAAAGCCAGTAGCCAGCACGAAGTTCATGCCGAGTGTCGAGCATCGAGCATCGAGCATCATAGGTTGAGAAATCTAGTAGTTAGGTCGAGGTTCATGCTGAGCGTCATGCGTGATAAGCTTGTGAGAAAGCCAATAGTCGGCTCAAAGTTCATGCCGAGCATCGAGCATGATATACTTTGTGAGAAAGCTAGTAGCTGCTCGAAGTCCATGCCGAGTGTTGAGCAATGAGCATCATAGGCTGAGAAAGCCAGTAGCTAGCTCGAGATTCATGTCGAGCGTCGAGCGTAATAGGCTTGTGAGAAAGCGGTAGCTAGCTCGAGGTTTATGTCGAGCGCCGAGCGTGATAGGCTTGTGACAAAGTTAGTGTCTAGCTCGAGGTTCCTGCCGAGTGTCGAGCATGATGGGCTTGTAAGAAAGGCAGTGGCTAGCTCGAGGTTCATGCCGAGCGTCGAAAGTGATAGGCTTGTGAGAAATCTAGTGGTTAAGGTTTCTCCTGAGCGTCGAGCATGATAGGCTTATGAGAAAGCCAGTAGCCAGCTTGTGTCGAGCATGATGGGCTTGTGATAGCCTATCATGCCGAGCGTCGAGCATGATAGGCTTGTGAGAAAGCCAGTAGCCAGCTCGAGGTTCATGCCGAGCATCGAGAGTGATAGGCTTGTGAGAAAGCCAGTGGCTAGCTCAAGGTTCACGCCGATCGTCGAGCGTGATAGGTTTATGAGAAAGCCAGTCTCTAGCTTGATATTCCTATTGAGCATTTAGCGTGATATGCTTGTGAGAAAGCCATAGCTAGCTCGAGGTTCATGTCCAGCATCGAGCGTGATAGGCTTGTGAGAAAGGTAGTGGCTAGCTCGAGGTTCCTGCCGAGCATCGAGCGTGATAGGCTTGTGAGAGAGCCAATGGCTAGCTTAAGGTTTCTGCCGAGCATCGAGCATGATAGGCTTGTGAGAAAGCTAGTAGCTAGGTTGAGGTTCATGTTGAGCTGCGAGCATGATAGGCTTGTGAGAAAGCAGTAGCTAGCTCGAGATTCCTGTCAAGCGTCGAGCATGATAGGCTTTGTGAGAAAGCCAGTAGCTAGCTCGAGGTTCGTGCCGAGTGTCGAGCGTGATAAGCTTGTAAGAAAGCCAGTAGCTAGCTCGAGGTTTATACCGAGCGTCGAGGTCCAAGCTGAGTGTCGAGCGTGATAGGCTTGTAAGAAATCCAGTAGCTAGCCCAAGGTCCAAGCCAAGTTGCAAGGATGTGGGAGATGGAGAAATCTCTTGTCTGGGGCCGAAGTCCGCATGAGAGGCTGAGAAATCTCTCGTTATGGCTCAAAGTCCAAGCTGAGTGGCGAGGACATGATAGATTGAAAAATCTCTCGTCAGGGGTCGAAGTCCATGTGAAAGATTGAGAAATCCCTCGTTATGTTTTGAAGTCCAAGCTGGGCAGCAAGGACATGGGAGATTGAGAAATCTCCCATTTGGGGTCGAAGTCCAAGTGAAAGATTGAGAAATCTCTCGTTATGACTCAAAGTCCAAGCCGAGCGGCGAGGACGTGGGAGATTGAGAAATATCTCGTTTGGGGTCAAAGTCCATACCGAGCTGTGAGGATGTGAAAGACTGAGAAATCTCTTGTTTGAGGTCGAAGTTCATGTGAGAGATTGAAATCTCTCGTTATGGCTCGAAGTTCAAGCCGAGCGGCGAGGACATGAGAGATGGAGAAATCTCTCGTATGAGATCGAAGTCCATGTGAGAGATTGAGGAATCTCTCGTTATGGCTCGTCGTCTAAGCCGAGGGGTGAGGACGTGAGAGATTAAGAAGTCTCTCGTTTGAGGTCGAAGTCCATGTGAGAGATTGAGCTATCTCTCATTATGGCTCGAAATCCAAGCCGAGTGGCGAGTACGCGAGAGATTCTGAGTCGAAGATTTTATTACGATACATTCTAACAAAAAATGTGATTGCGATACATTCTGACGAAAAAATTAAAACTTTATTTGTTTTTCTTGCTTAGTTACACAAGAGGAATAACACGTGGCTCCTGTTACAAACACAGACGTGCCTATAGTCTGTTATGGAATTTAATCAGATGCTCCGCATTCCAGGGCCTCTTGACTACCCTGCCCTCCTGGTCTTCGAGTCGGTACGTACTCAGATGTACCACTTGGGAGATCTTGTACGGGCCCTCCCAGTTCGGGGTCAGTTTGCCTTTCTTGATTGGGTTGGAAATGGTGAGCTTCCTGAGTTCGAGGTCACCCTCCTTGATGTTTGTCTAACGGACCTTCTTGTTGTAGAAACTTTCAATCTGTTGCCGATAGATATTTCTTCTGATGGTATTTTCACGATTTCGTCGATTAGGTCCAAGTTGGCCCTGAGGTCGCTCGAATTGAAATCCTCTTGAAGCCCATGATCCAAGGCGAGGGGAGCCTGACTTCCAGAGGGATGACAACCTCTTTTCCGTATGTCAGGTTGAATAAGGACTTGCCCGTAAGGATCCTTTTAGTTTTTCGATACGAACATAGGACGCTCGACAATACGTCGACCCACAGTCCCTTGGGAGATTTGTCCAATCGTTTTTTCATGCCTTCAAGAATTTGGCGGTTAACATTTTCAGCTTGGCCGTTTGACTGGGGATGGGCTATTGATGAGACTCGTTGCTGGATCTCGAGGTCTTCACAGAACTTTCGAAAATTTTTGTCTGCAAATTGGGTCTCGTTATCGGTGATAAGCATGCGAGGGATCCCGATCTGATAGATAACGTGTTTCCAGAAGAATTGTTGGGCTTGATGTTCTATGATGGCGACCAAGGTTCTGCCTCGACCCACTTAGTGAAGTAGTCGATGGCCACGATGAGGAAACTCCTTTGGCCTATGGCCTTCGGGAATGGGCTGACCCAATTCATCCCCCACATGGAAAATGGGGTTAGACTGGCGAGTGATTTGAGTTCGACTTGAGGCAAGTGTCTGATCGAAGATAATCTCTGGCATGGACTGCACCTTTTTACAAGATCTTGGGTGTCTTGCAATATGGTCGACCAATAGTAGCCGTGGTTGAGTATAATCCTTGCGAGCGACCTACTACCCATATGACATCCCCTAATTCTTTTGTGCATTTCCTCAAGCACGTACTTGGCTTCATCGGGATTCAGACATCAAAGATACGGTCTGCCGTAGTGTACGAGTGCTTGAAAAGTATGTTATTATTCAGGGTGAACTTTTTTGATTGGATTCTCGTCTTCCTGGCTTCTGTCGGGTCTAGTGGGAGTTCGCCATCTGTCAAAAACATTCGGACGTGATCCATCCAAGTGCTCTCTTTGGTGCCCGGGTTGATGCAAAGGACCTCAGGGTTCTCTATGCTAAGCTTGAGGAGGATTTCAACGAGGATAGTGTGATCTAGGCCCTCGAAGGACAATGAGGCGAGCTTGGACATTTTGCTCCCTCGGGATGCGCTCGACAGTTCGCTCTCGAAGATTGTTAAGAGTTGCCAGACGCGGGCCAAGTATTGGATCATCTGGGCATCTCGGGCTTCAGAATCCCTGGTAATTTGATTGACTATGAGATGAGAGTCACTGAGGGCCCTCACTCGTCTTGCCCCTGCCTTGTGGGCCATCGTGAGTTCGACGATCATGGCTTCGTATTTCGTCTCGTTCTTGGAGGCCTGAAAGTCGAGACGCAGGGAGTACTGGAGGATGAAGTCCTCGAGGCCCCTGAGTATGATGCCAGCTCTGCTTCCACCCTCGCAAGATGATCCATCGACATAGATCTCCCACACTGGCTCATCTTCTTGGGCTTCATATACTTTGAGGATGGTACATTCCATGATGAATTATGTAAGGGCTTGCCCTTTGATGGATGTCCGAGGTTGGTAGCTAATGTCATGCTGGCTCAGCTCGGTTGACCACTTGACTAAGCGGTCAGAATTCTCTAGTTTGTTGAGGACGTCTTAAGGGGCTGCTCCGTAACGACTTGGATGGAGTGGGCTTGAAAGTACGGTCGGAGTTTTCGAGAGGCCATCACCGGTGCATAGGCGACCTTTCCCATCATAGTGTATCAGAGTTCAGCATCGTGTAGGACTTTTCAAACATAATAGAGAGGCTTCTGGGCCCCGTCCTACTTCTTGACCAATACAGCACTGAGTGCATGTTTCGATGCGGGCAGTTAAAGAAAGAGAGACTCGCTCGACTCTGCTTTGTTGAGCAGTGGGGGGTTAGCTAGATAGGTCTTCAGCTAGTGAAAAGCCTGTTGTTGGTAGTCTCCTCACTCGAAGCTTCCCCCCCCGGAGAGCTTTGAAGAATGGGTGAGACTTCTCTCAGGATTTGGGGAGGAAACGGCCTATGGCCGCCAATCGACCTGTGAGGCATTGGACTTCCTTGACATTTCTTGGAGGAGCCATGTTAAGTATGGCCTGAATCTTTTCGGGGTTCGCCACAATCCCCCGATGGCTGACCACGAATCCGAGAAAATTACCCGAGGAGACGCCGAAGGCGCATTTGGAGGGGTTGAGTCTCATATTATGGGACTGCAGGACCCCGAAAGCCTCTTCGAGATCATGGATGTGATCCTGCCCTCTGCAACTTCTTATGAGCATGTCGTCTATATACACCTCCATGTTCCAGTCTATCTGCTATTTGAAGACCTGATTGAAGAGCCTTTGGTACGTGGCCCCGACGTTCTTTAGCCCAAAGGGCATGACCCGGTAGAAGTAGAGGCCTTGGTCGGTAACGAAGGCTATCTTGGCGATATCCAGAGGAAACATTCTGATCTGGTTGTAGCCTGCAAAGGCATCCATGAAGCTTAGTAGCTCGTGACCTGAAGGTGGCATCAATCAGGGCATCGATGCTCGGGAGAGGAAATAGATCTTTAGGATATGCCTTATTAAGGTCGGTGAAGTCTATGCAGATCCTTCACTTCCCCTTCGGTTTCTTCACCATCACAATGTTTGCCAACCACTCTGGGTAGTTGACCTTCTGTATGAATCGAGCCGAAAGGAGCTTGTCTACTTCTTTTACCGCCTGTTACCGGTCGGGAGCGAACTTGTGGCGCTTCGGCTGGACCAATTTTGAGCCCGGGTGGATGCTCAGTTTGTGCATGATGATGTCCTCTGAAATCCACTGCATGTCCGAGGGCGTCCATGCAAAGAGGTCAGAGTTCTGGCGGATGCAGTCAATGATGGCCAGCTTTAGATCTGGAGCGAGCGACTGGCTCCTTGGAACCATTTAGATTTATCCTCCTTGAAGAAGGAGACCTCCTCCAATTTGTCAACGAGCTTCGAGCCGAGATGACTCCTATCAGATGGGAGCTCTACTGCGTCGAGGGGAAAAACTCCGCCCTCTATTGCGGCCATATAGCATGAACGTGCGGACTCCTGGTTGCCCCAACAATGCCAACCCCGAGGTCGGTATTGAATTTCATCTTCAGGTGATAGGCGGAGGGTACCGCCTGGAGGGAGCAGAGGCGGGGTCTACCGAGGATGGCATTATACGCGGCCTTGATGTCGACCACCATGAAGTTCCATCACTTATGTTCGAATGATCGGGGCTGTACCAGCTGTTATATCAAGTATGATGACTCCCTCAATTTGGACCGGGATGCCGGAGAATCCGTGGAGCGTGTACCGGACCAGTTTCAGCCTCTCGCGAGAGAGCTTGAGCTTTTCGAACGTGGCCAGGAACAAGATATTGATCGAACTTCCGTTTTCAACGAGGATGCGGCGGAACTCGTGATTGACCATTCCAAGACTGTGTAACCCCTGTTTTTTATTTTATGTATTTTGGAGTGTATTTTTCGTTTTTGGTGTATTTTATATCTCTTGCATTTTTCTGAACCGTATATTAGATTTGTTTTCAATATATATTCATTTTGAGCTCCTTGTGTTTGATCGATTATCTCTTTTGTCTCGTTTTCATCATTTTGATCTTTTCCTCATTTTTGGTCTCGTTCCCTTTATTTTATTTTTCTCTTGGTGTTATGGTGGTATTTTGGTTGTATTTTCCTTTTCCCATTATTTTATCCCCTAATAAGATTTCCAAAGCCAAAAATCTCAATCCTAATTGTATTCCTATTGTTATTTGACCCAATATCCACTACCCAGTTGTATACCTATTACTAGATACTAATACCCACAACCCACTAACCCACTTTAAACTCCTATATATAAACCCCTAATCATAAAACCCTAAACCCTAACCCTAAATCTCGCTTTACCTCTCCTAATCTCGGCCTCCCCTTCCTTTGTGTGCTCCCGGCCTGCGTTAACCCCCAAACCCGACACCATCCCTCCCTAGGCCGAGCCCCATTACCGGCCACCAAAACCCCCTCCGGCCATACTACACCTCCTACAACCGAGCCCTCCATCTTCTCTTGCTTGTTGCCGACAACCACCATCACCACCATCACACATCAACTCTTGCATCATCCTTTCTTGTGGTGTTCTCAAAGTGGGTGTTTGCCACTTTGATCGTCGTTGCTTCAAGGAGATCGTTTGTGGGTAGTTTTCGTTCGTTGGGCTTATATTCGTTGCTTGTAGCGGATTTCGTTCGTGGGTTTCGCTTCTTTTTGTATTTTCATCGTTCTTCATCCCCTAATTAAGGCAAGTAACTTGTACTCCAATTTATTTGTTTGATACAAGTCAAAAAGTTCACCTATAGTATAGCTGGGTCTAGACCAAAGATTGTGATTTTCTTGATAGGTTTTGTCTCTATTGTGATAATTTAGCCGTAGATGACTCATGACACAAATCTTGATATGTGATAACCTAGGAATTGCCCAATTCTTGATTTTTAGTATGTATGTGAATAATTGTATGAATTTGTGTTTGGATTAAGACCCATGTGAATTAATAGGTGTGGACATGTTAATAACCCTAAATCATGATGTTTAGATACTTGGTAGGTTGTATTTCAAGTTTGGATGTGTTTGGATCAATATTCTTGAAGTTATGATGTTCTTGTTTTGAAGTGTGAAATCTGTATTTTCTGGATGTTCTGTTTTGTTTGCTGTTTTCGTCTATGCTACAGCCAGTATCTTGATTCCAGTATAAAATATGAGTTTTAGATAATTTTGTCTATTTTCAAACCCCACTAGTTTTGCTTGATTTGGATTTTGTATGACTGAGTTATGACAGTTTTCGTACAGAGGTGCCGATCTATTTCAGATTCTGTTTTGGGTTAATTTTATTAACAAACTATTTTCAAGAACTATTCTATACATATTATCTTGATCCAATATTTTGGTCAGTGTTTCTTTATGAAGTTAGGGATTACCCAGAATTTTGATGAATTTTATTGATAAGTTTCATGTGACGTTCCATGCTATTTTCTAAAATCTACTCGTGCTGTATTTTGCTTGCTGTTTTATAAAGAATCCTATTTTTACTATGATTCCTTATACTGTATGAAAATTATTTATGAAATATGAAAGTTAGTAAATTCTATCTATTTTCATATCCCTTTGGCGGAATTGGATTTTGATTCACTGATTGCGAGATATATTAGTTTTCGTACAGCAGTGTTGAGATTTCCAGATTTGCTAAACTATGTTTTCTTGATGCTTTTGTATTTTTGATGACTAATCTATTCTTACTGGAATATTATGAAACTTTATATTTTGATTCTAAACATATATGGAAATACCTCAGATTTTTCCTAAATTTAATTGATGAGTTTTGATGCTGTTTTTCGGACTGAGAATTCGTTTTCTTGATTTCTGACTGAACATGATTTCTGTTTTCGAACCTGTTTTGAGTTAAGATGTTGTGAAGTACTATATGACTTAATTATATTCGTTGGATTTATGTGGATGTCTATTTTCCAGATCCTTCGACGGATCTTGATTTGCATTTTTGTAGCGATAAGAATTTTCGTACTGTACTGTCATGCTGTCCTGAATATGAACATACACTGTTTTGCTCGTTTATGTGACTGTATATCATCTATGATTGTTGATTTGTTTCCCTGAACCTAATACTGATTATACCATGTTAAGTTGGACACCATTTCGTACACATTCCTGCATATTTGATGACCATAATAAAAATAACCAAGTCGGGATTTCTTAAGGGAAGATCTAGTAGTGGAAAATATGGAAACGTGTACTTGGAAGGGAACTAGTGTTCCATACTGTTACTGTTACTGTTACTGACCTTGTCTATATTATTTCCCATAGGAAGGTGTAGAGTAGAAGAGAACCACTAGGTTCTGACTATTACTGTTACTGCTACTATTACTGATCCTGAGTACACTGCCCTATCATGGTCCACTATGAAATCTAAAAGCAAAACTGTTTGTTGTAGCAACCATGTGATATGATTCTGGGACGCATGAAGTGCTACCTAGCTAGTAATACACACAAGACTGTAAGAACATAAAACTGATACTGTTAGACTGATACTGTTGGATTGATACTATTATACTGTTATTCTGATTCACTGATATACTGAGCTTACTGTTACTAGATACTATTAGTTGCCATATGACACTGCCTTAGACATAAAACAACTATACTGTTAGTATACCATGCTAGTTGACTGCCATGTTATTAGTTAGTTTCTCCATGTGCTTGTATCCTACATTATTTGTGACCCGTGACTTGCAATTGACGGATACTTATTTTCTTCTTTTCTCCTTCTCCTGCAAATTTACTAATTGCAGACCAGGATGGACGACTGCCAGATGGTATTAGCGAGATGATGTATTAGTGCTGGAGATTCTGCTTTATTATTAGTATTTTATTGTTGCTTGAACATTGAATAAAGTGTATTTGGTTTATTGGATATTTATTGTAATTGGGCGATGTGACCCACGATATTATTTTTCTCCACTCTGATTTATTTGAGAATATTGTATTTGGTTTCAAGTAAATTTCTGTTGGTGTTTTGTTTCAATTTTGCATGTTGGTTGATATTTTTGCTTCCGACTCTGATTAATTGTGTAAGATATTGTAAAGAATTTTGATCAGCTTATGGATGATGAAAATCATTCGCTGGACTTTTGTCACGTATCTGTATTCTGTATTCTTTTTGGGAAGTGGGGCGTGACAGACTGACTACAAGGCATCACAATGAGGCAGTCAGACGGCTTCCAGATCTTCCGCGGAGAATGAGACCTGCTAGTTTTTGCTCCCCGGGGGGTTGAGAGTTGTGGACCGAGTTAACCTCTTGTACGAAGGCCTTACGAGAAGTGTTCGACCCCCCCTACCCCCCCCCCCCCCCCCCCCCAACACACACACACACACACAAGGGTCCTTCGTGGACACAGTGAAGAATGGCCGCCCCCAACTCCTTCGGGCTTGGGCTCCGGACGCCTGTTGGCTGTTCGAGGAGGAGGTGAAGGTCTCGGGTCCCTCGGGTGAGCTCAGGTGAACTCCCTTAAGTACACCCTCTGGATGAGGGACTCAATCTCGTATTTGAGGGCCCGACAATTATTAGTCTCGTGCCCGTAGTCCCGATGGAACCGGCAGTAGAATCTCCTGTCCCTCTTCCAAACAAACTTATTTCGAGCTGAAGTCGAGTCCATTTGAGTCCCAATATCGAACACATTCTCTACTTGGTTTACCACCACTCCTAACATCTTTCGAACACATGAACATGGTCTCTAAATATTGTTTAAATAGCCAACAAAATAGAGTCAACAAACTTGAAAATTCTAGCAAACAATGACAACCCAAAACTGCTGTTTTGAGGCTTCTCGCACTCGAAACGAAGTCTACCATAGCCCTAACATTTCTAGGCCCAAACTAACATGTTGACAATGGTTTGGGTTCACTTGAGTGCACTTACAACTTTAAAAAGGGTGAAAAAGATAGCCATGTATAGTCAAGAAAAAGTAACTCAAAAATAGTGAGAATATAACATGTTTTCTATGTATTTCTTGTTTATCTACAACCTGATTTCTTGTCTATCTACAACCCGATTTCTTATCAATTAGCAGTCTATGATACCACAAACTAACATGGTTCTAATAGATCATGAAAGATGATTAAACATCAATTTTTTCTTGTATGAATGACATACTAAGCAAGTAAACCATTAACGAATAACAAAACTAGCATTTTCAACTCTACACGGTTATTTGTTTATTGAACATGCTATCTATAGTCATGAATGTATAGTAAGCATCATTCCAATAACAACCCTAGAATTCTGTTAGATTAAACATTATTTCTTCCACCAAAACCTAGCATGCTACTAAATTTATATCAACACTAATTCATAACAATAAAAAAAAGAACATCCACCTAGCATGCTTTCTACCATTCCACATAAATCAAGGACATACAATAATTTATCATTCCAATAATAAAGTCCCAGCATGCTACAAAATAATAATCGTATCATACAAACATAGAGGAGATAAAGAACACCCAACTAGTAAGTTGAATTCCTTGTCTTCAAGCTTCCAATGGTCCTTCCTCTTTCAACTCAACTCTCTCACTATTGTTTGTTCACACACAAAAATGGCTTCACTCTCCCTATATTAGCCGGCTAGCACTCCAAGGATTGGTGGTTTTGGAAGTTACAAAAGTCTATTCATTTCTACCCATGATCATACAATTAATTAATCCATTTACACCACTTATTTGGGGGCTCTTGGACTACCAAAACTCTCCACTCACTATCTATATTGGCTGGCCATACCCTTTGGGTATTTGTGCATATTTTCACAATTTTATTATACTCATTTGATGCAAGTTGAGTGTCTAGATGGTTAGGTTAAACTAGACCCATTTCCAACATGAGGCTCAACTCAATTTAAGTTTAAACCACTCTAACTTTAGCTAGGTTTAATACACAATATTCATTAAATTCATACCAAGTTAATATAACATACAACTTCATTCAAACTAATGTATAATAAGAAAATTCAACTAAAACGTGCAACATTCGCACGTGTATTGCACGTACCAACTTGTAAACAAAATAGTCATTTATTATTTTGTAGGTTATTACAAGCCTTCGGGTCACACATCTCATAATGCATTAATCCATCCAACTTAAATCAGATCAAATTTTATAATCCAAATAAGAGCTGAAAAATAACAAATTTATCTATCAAATTAAACCCAGAAAAAAAAATCACCGTTTTTTATGTGGGGCGAGATGGGATGATCTGGCGAGGAAGAAGGTTGCGATGGTTGACATGGTGAAGAAGGGGATGGCTGAGATGGCTGAGAGTGGTTGTGCTCTGGTTGATAGGAGGGCAATTCCGAGGGGATGGAAGATGGCACGAATGGCGGCGGCGGCAGTGGAGGGACGAGAAAAGGGATAGGGTTAGGGTTGGGGGGGGGGGGTAACATCCTGGATTTTTAAATCATATTAGTTAGAATGTATTTTTATTTTCCACATGTGGTGCACGTGCAATTTTATGCATGTATCTCTCTAAAAATATTTCATAACTAGTAGTCTTATTTCATTCTCTTTTATTTAAGAGAACCTAATTTAATTTTTGGCCTAATTGTCTCTTTGTAGCCCACCTTAATTAATTAATTAATTAATTAAATTAATGAAGCCCATGGTTAGTTAGCCTATTAGTGAGCCCATTTATTTTTAAAAATCTCTTTTAATAACCTAATTTGTAGTGTTGGCTCATTCCATGAACAAAAAATTAATTAACGTGAACAACTTGTAAATAGGGGGGGGGGGGGGCACTAGAGGGCACGTACTTGCACTAGAGGGTGCAAAGCACACCCTTTGGGTGTGGCCGGTGGGATCAAGAGAGAGGGAGAGTGGATGAGGTGGAGAGGTGGTTATTTGCATCATGGAAAGTTATAGCAACTCCCTTATTTCATCAAAGCCCTTGATCCTTAACCAATTGATCTAATCCTAGCTCTCTATTTTTACTAAAATTTTGTATAAATACCCCTCCTTTCATTAGTTATCCTTGCACCTACTTTATAACATAAGAGAAATAAATACATTAGTGAGCAAAAGATTGAGAGTTAAGTGAGTTCTAAAAGATTGAGTGTGCTTTGTGTGTGTTCCATCAAGAGGAGGCCGGCTACTCACCCAAGGAGCAAGGAGTCTTGCGGCAAACACCAAGGAGCAAGGAGGAAGCTTGGACTCATCAAACACTAGGAGAAGAAGGCCATTTTGTTCATTCTAGGAGTTTTCCCTAGGACCTTTGTGAAATTCTCTCCAAATAAGGTGGCTGTTTCTCTCTCACCTCTAAGTAGGACCATGCTAGGATGTATTTTTGATCATGCTAGAATAAACAAGTGAAAAACAATGTTCTGTTAGTACCATGATTAAGGGGAAAAATGAACATATGAACATTGCATGTTATAACTAAAAGAAATTGATTGAATGGTATGATTAAAATTGTTGTGGTGGTAAATTGATATTGCTCTAGCATGTTAACTTAGAATGAATGATTCTATATGTTGAAATATTCGTTTATGTGTGAAGAATGCAAATTTAAGAAATGTGTTTGTATGAAAAAAGTGAACTTTGGGAATCTCCATGTTATTTAGATAAAATTGACTAGTAGACTACGCATGATTTTAGTTAATGTGATTGCTATTAAAAGACTCTAAAGATGTATGTTTTTGTTGGAAAAAAATGAACATTTTGCTACTTAGGCCAAATTAAGAAATAATTGCCTTTTGTGTTAATCAAAAGGAAAGAAGAAAACTCTTTAGTCAAATGAAGAGGAACCTAGTGATGATTGAAAAATATCAAGGAAAAATCCCCTTCTTAAAAAGAAGTTGATATTATAACAATATGTGGTTTCATGTACATTTTGTAGTAATAAAAGAGTAGTTCTTTTTATATGAAAAATGTGAGTTAAATGACTTTAAAAATCTTTAATTTACTGTTTAAATCGAAAGAATTCTAGTCAGGAATTTATTTAGTTTTAATGAAGAACAAATCACATTTTTGAAGAAACGAGTCTCTTTAATGAACTAGAATGGCTACAATCGTATACAAAACAAATTAGAATTATTTTCCCTATGGGTTAGCCACTCTGTCCATACTGGTCAGTCGGTGCAAATTAAAAACGTCACTGTATTAGGAGATCTTGGGTTCGAGTCTTGGCACAGACTCTTTATTTTTCTTTTTGAAAACACTCCAAAACCGAGACTTTAACCATAAAAACAATTAAAACCCCCCTTATGTCACGTGGGCGCTGCTGGCTTTTTGGTTAGCACAGCGCCACAGTACAGTATTGTAGCACTGCTGCTGTGGCGGGTTCGAAACCTGGCTTCGGCAAGGTTTTTTATTTTTTTGATTTTTTTTTGAGATTTCAAATTTTTTTTGTAATGGATTCTGTGAAATAAAATTTTTAAAATAAAAAAAAAATATGATAATTATTTTGGAATTAAATAGAACTTATATAGAATTTCTATTGGACTAAATGGAGATTATAGATCAAGTTAAAGAGGTTTCGAAAGTATATTTTGGGATAAATAAAGTAATATGTGTTCTCTTTTTAGAAGAAAAAAATTTTGTGTGAAGTTTATTTTAAAAATTCATGACTTAAAATGCAATTGTGTTAGTTTAAACAAATGAGACTTAAACTTGTGAATGCAAAAGATTTATTCTGAGATTCGAATTATGAACTTTGAGAATTGTGAAATAGTTGAATTATCTTCTCTTTTATGTGAAAGAACTATGCATGAATAATTATGGAAAATCAAGATGACTTATGAGAAATATTGATGAGTGTGAATACTCAATGTGGACATGAAATGAGATTTGAACTAGAGGGTAGCAAAGTCCTTATACCGGCAATTGAACAAGTTGATTCTTTGAAATGAAATGTTGAGATAAAAGACCAGGTTTGGGTCAAATACGTTAATTGATGGTTAAGACCGGTATAGAGAAAAGAGCTAACTTTAGGAGTTGATTTTATTCATGATTCATACAACTAAGGACCAAACAATAAAGAAGATGTGATGAAAGTAAGAGAAGAACACAAGTATGAGGGCCTCGAGTCTACGGTGTGAGAGTGATTCATAGGTTGCCTACTTGATGAGTCAAGTCTTGGCATGGACACTACTCCGGAATTATCGGGATCGTGGCGACGCTTGTGGGATATTTGATTGACTACGGGTGGTGCCATAGTCCATGATGGTGGCTGAATTGACCATAGGTTCTGCATGATGCGTCATGTCACGACGTGGGATTTCCCTCTAGGTTGTCTGGACATGGGCTCGTAACTCATAGGACATCTAGGATACTTACTATAGTTACAGTAGTAGATTAAGTCATGACGAGGGATCGAACCCTACAAGTTGAAGAACGATTAAGGGCTTTCCTCGGACCTATGTAGTATGGGATGCATAGAATCCGAACAAGTGCGCATTAGTGTCATCTAATAATAATAAAAAATTGTATTAAGGACTAGGCGCACAATCAAAACACGACATCAATAGGATAATTCCCTTAGCTTTGTTTGTGAACAAGTGTGTGGTTTGTTAAGTATTGAGAATCGTTATACTGTTTCGGCATAGAGAGGATGGCCGTGTATAATATCTCGTCAGTTGAATGAACTGACGTGCCCACAGTCTTTATGCAGGATAAAGGAATTGACAAAGATTAAAGTATGCAAGCAGCTTATAGAATGTTTCAAGTGTTGTACATTTATTTATATAAATATTGTAATTTGCTTCCGCGGTTTAAGTGTAAATGTAAATGTAACTCTGATGTAAAGTAAAGTTTAAATTTTCTTGTAAAATTGTACGAAGTGAAGTGTAAAGATCCGGTGGAACTTCGAATTCGGTCTTATTTGGAATTCGGGGTGTTACAGAGTGGTATCAGAGCCACGCTTCCAAGTAGTACAAATTTATAAGGAACGACACCCTAGAAGTGGACATTAGAACGTGTGTTGAGTCTAGAAATTTAAATGTAAGTCACTTACATTTGTGTTGCTGTATGATTTATGCTTCTTCTCCTCCTTTCTTTAAGATGGCGGACCACTTCGACCCAGCTGGAGATGACGATTGACACATAGTTGAGGAGGATTACTACCCCGGGCAAGCTGATCCAGACGAAGACGATCCTGAAGAATTCGAAGAGGAATGGCCTGAGTCCAGAGAGATCACTCCACGGTCTCCACCTCTGGATTCATCTGATGATTCCTTTGACGAGGAAGAACCAGTTCCGAGTAGTTTCATTATGTCTCTTCAAAGACAGGTAGAGACTCAGAGGGAGAGAGCGGAGCTACTGCAGGCACAGTGTGCGAAGTGCAAGGAGAGCATTGCAACTCTCAGTCATCGTGTTTGGGAACTCGAGAAGAGGACAAACATGTACGATGTACTGAAGGAGGAAGTGGCGGAACTACGGGAAGAGCTTCGAGAAGCCAAAAGGAACCGTAGGAACTAGACTGTTGTATCTTCTTACTGCTTTCATTTGATATCAGAAATATTTTAAATTCGAATGTATAAAGTTTGGAATTCAATGAATTGCAAAATTGATTTAAAATTCATGTTTATACTTCAAATTTAATGGATCTTTTGCATCAGAATATAGCTAGAAGAGGAGCTCGAAATGGTGAAGGTCTGGACTTGGAAACGGAACTAGCGAGAGTTTATCAGACACTCAATGTCGTTGCCATGAATCAGAATCAGGGAAGGATACTTGCGAATCCAGTACCCGAATCAATCAAACTCGTGGAATCATTCAAGTAGATGAACCACCAGTGTTTGAGGGTAAGTTAGACCCTGGCGCGGCTGACAATTGGATCTGACAGGTAGAGACTATCTTCGATATCTTGGAGACTCCGAAGGGTAGTAAGGTGAAGCTGGCTGCGCTGCAGTTCGTGAAGGATGCGGCTGTGTGGTGGCAGTCGATGAAGTGGACGATGAGAGATATTGTTCTTGGCTGGGAGGAGTTCTTGGAGGAATTCCGCAGTCATTATTTTCTATCAGACGTCCAAGAGAAGAAAGCCATGGAATTTCTGGCGTTGCAGCAGGGCAGCATGTCGGTTAGGGAGTATGAGACAAGGTCACTCAGCTATCAAGGTATGCACCTAAATTGGTGATGGACGAGGCGAAGAAAGCTTGAAAGTTCGAGCACGGTTTAAGGCCAAGTCTGAGATCCAAGATGATACCCCTTGGTATCAAGATGTTTGACAAGTTGGTCAAACGAGCTGCAGCTATGGAAGAAGACATGGAGCAATTTCATGCTGTTCAGAATCGGAGGAACAACTGGCATGTTGGGAAGAGGCTCGCAGCTTTTGGCAATTTTACGGGACAACCACCAGCTCAAAGGTTCAAACCGACAGGGGCAAATGCTGTTAACATGGCTGGAAGACCCAGAAATGGTTTTGTGAGACCTCCCGTAGTGACTTGTTTTAACTGTGGAGAGACCGGTCATTACAGATCTTACTGCCCAGAGTTGTGAGATGTCGTCCGCAATGGACCAACGCAGCAAAATGGGAAGAAGCCGTACCAACAAGGGTGAGTATTTTCTTTGACAGAAGCTGATGCCGATGAGGTGGATCATGTCATCACTGGTACGAGGGCGAATGTTTAAGAAGTTTTCTATTGTTCTTTTTCCTGTTTATTTAGTGAACTGTTATGTAACGAGTGTGTGTTATGTAACATGAGAACTTTATTTGAATGGAATGAAAGTTATTGTTTTGTTCGATACTGGGTCCTCTCATACTTTTGTATCTCCAAAGTTTGCTAATGTCTTGGGAGTTGAACCGAAAGTTTTTCCAGGCAAGGTCTTGGTAGTAGCTACAAGGCTAATTTATGGACGATGACAGTAACCAGACCCCTTCTCTTTGCAGACGATGGGCCCTTTCACAGCAGCCGCAACATCCTCCTCAGTTGCCCACGGCAGATCCTCTACCTTCGTAATGAAGGCAAAGCCCTCAATCTTAATGCCCTGATATCTTATCTAGACATGCATAAGGGCCGTACTGTACCCCACATCCTGGGCATCGAGCATCAGTAGCATAGTCTCTTCCAACTCCTTCTTGTCCTTACTCGCCCGCTGAGTCACCTCATCCAGCTCGCCCCATAGTCTCTTCTCTTCGTCTTGCTATGCCAACCGCACCTTGAACCATCTCTCCTTCTCGGCCAGCAACTCCTGCCAACCATTTTTCTCCCCCTACAACTCCGTCTCGGCATCCTTAACGGCCCACCAAAGCTCCTGATTCCGATACACCAATCCCTTACAGTTCCCCTCAGACTCCTGGGCTCGTGTGAGCATCACAACAAGTCTTTGCTTTAGCTTAACCCCAGTGACGGTAGCCTGCAGAAAGAAAATGTTAGAGGAGAATAAAAACTAAGGAAAGGCTTCAGCAACAAGCAAAAGATCTTTACTAGAACCGAAGCCTGAGCCCAACGAGCGTAGACTTCATCATGAGTCTCCCTTTTCAGGGACACCCGTTCTTTGGGAGTGGTCAGATTTTTGACCACCTGAGTCGCATTCGTGTGGTCCGATGTCAGATCCACCTCCGTGATAGTCCAGGGGGGAATCCATGCCTCCGTCGACGATGGCGGCTTCTTCGGTGCCGTCCCTCCACCCGGTTGCGGGATTCCCTCGGCGACGACCGACAACCGACAACCCCGTAACATTCAGGGGGTCAACAACCTTACCCTTCTTCTGCAGAGGCACAACCGAAGAAGGGGAGTGGGGTCCCTTCGAGGATCCCCTCTTCATTTTCTTCCCCTTGGGGTCATCGGTCATTGCAACCTCCACCTCGTCCGACTTGGCCTTCCCCTTGACCGCTTTCTTCTCCACTTTTGCATTGGCCTTTGCCCCTAACTTGGCTCGAGGGTAAGCCTTGGCCTTAGCCCCAGCCTCGGCTTTGGCCTTAGCCTCGACCTCATCTCTAGCCTTAGTTTCAGTCGCCTCCTTCTCAGCCTTCCTTGCTTGACGTCTTTCCATCAGAAGCGCGGCGAAAACCGTGACTGAGAGAAAAATAAAATTGAGAAGGGGGTAGCAAAGGCAGCGATGGAAAATTTGTGAAGGGTGAGCAGGCGGATGAAAGCAATATATAGGCGTGAAAGAGACATCAAATATTGTGCTCTCACGTGGCAAGCATAGAACATGGGGGTAGCGAAGGCAGTGATGGAAAAATCGTGAAGAGTGAGCAGGCGGATGAAAGCGATATATAGGCATGAAAGGGATATCGAATATTGTGCACTCATATGGCAAGGATGGAACATGCGGGTCCTAGACCGTTGGTTTCCCCGTCAGCGAGACCTTCGAATTCTTGCTCTGCGCTTTTGTTGCTCCAAGGTTCGGAGTCTCACATGGTCTCAATCGCGAACAAGGCCCAACTCTCTAACGCCTCCGACCAAGATGACGATCTGACCCCAAAGGATCATCAGACAATTTTGAAGTTCACAACAAAATCAAGGCTTCATGATACAAAAAACCCTATCATTTCATCAAAATAATCGCGTACAATAGGTGATGGCCAGTCCGCGTTCGGCAAAATACATCGGAAAATGAAAGCTAAAGTGAGGGGGCTCCTCCCCAGATGCCGAACGAGTATTGACCCTTCCTACGATCCTGGGAATAGATTCGACGTCTGATCCTGACTCCAAAGGAATCTCGGCAGAGGTCGTGGGCGAAACCACCGATGAGGGCGGACGAACGCGTTCATCACTTACATCTTCAAAGACCCTATGAGTACGGCCGACACCATCTCCTAGATCAGCGGGAATCGCACGAGTAGTCGCGGGAGAAGTGACAAACTCCGAGTCTTATTCAAGATGGTTGAATCTGAGATGGGGGTATTCCCGTCGGACGCGCCGTACTTAATAATGGAAAGATTTGGCAGAATTGGCTTGTTTAACACCACGCTCCTCCCTATCGATGATCTCATCCGCAACACCCACTAACTCCGAATGGGCTTTAGCTAATTCCCGCTCTAGCGCATCTTTCTCGTGCAACAGAGCCTTGTGAGCAGATCGTTCTTCACCCTAGTCATCCTCTGGTCTCGCCGGCCTCTTCTCCAATTCATTCACCTTCTTTTCTAAGGTCTCAACACACTAGCGCTCCTCCTGGCATTTCTTCTTATACCGTTTCACCTTCTGTCCCGTGGGGCCGAGAAAGCGCTCATATTGCCTCTTCATCTCGGCACCATAGAGGGCAGCCTACAGGAAAAACCTAAAAAGTTAGCAAGGAATGGTCACAATTACAAGGGAAAACACTTGAATGCTTAGCAGTACAACCCCTTGAGAAAAACGAAGGAAACACGAGTTTTTGGTCTCTTGAGAGAGAGCCTCCCGATCCCTCGGACGAGTAAGGTTCTCCACTACTTCCCGAGCCAACCCCTTGAGAAAAACAAAAGAAACACGAAGGAAACGCGAGTTTGTTTTTATGAGGGTCGAGCTGGGATGATCTGGTGAGGAAGAAGGTGGCGATGGTTGACATGGTGAAGAAGGGGATGGCTAAGATGGCTGAAAGTGGCTGTGCTCTGGTTGATGGGAGAGCGATTCTGAGGGGATGGAAGATGGCACGAATGGCAGCGGCAGCAACGGAGGGACGAGCAATGGGATAGGGTTAGGGTTGGGGGGGGGGGTCGGAGGGATTGGGGGTTTCGAATTGGGGAGGGGCTTCGGGATTGGGAGTGGAAATAGGGTTATGGTTTAAAGGGAAATGGGGTTTCGGATTGGAGAAGGCATCAGGATTGGGAGTGGAATTGGGGTTAGGGTTTGGATTTCAAGAGATTGAAAGAGATTGTGAATTTGGGGAGAGATCGGGAGAGAAGAGATTGGAGCAGTTAGGATTTGGCAAATGTGACACTACTATTTTTTACTACTGTCTTGCAAAACATTAAAAGTGATGAAAGTATCTCCACTTTACACTTTTATCCTCATTTTCCCTTTTGCCAAAGCCCCCTTAGTATAAGTAAGTAAACTATTGACAACTAAATATTGCATTGTCAATAATCCCCATCAATTGTTATTGAAGATAGCCCACCCCTAGAAAACCTCTATAACTTGCTTTCACTAAAACACAATAAGTACCATCAGAAACAACCCTCAAAAGAACTATATAAAGGTGCGGATTAACTCTCAATAACCTTTTTTCCTTCAAAAGACTGCTATTAACTAATCCTTAGATACCACCCTTACTTCCTGTTGGGAGAATTGGACCTGAGTGTACCAAGTGACCTTTCTGAAATTGATCTGCAACAGGAAGAAAGTGAGAAGTAGCTCGAGGCGTGGGTTGCACTTTCTTTAAGAAACTATTTGGCCGATTCTGGATATGAATCGTTGATCACCAAACACTTCTCCCGGGATACAACGAGCTTCTGATCTACAGTGCTGCCTAATGCTCCAATAGCAGTACGTACCAACTTGCACCAGCAAAAACCGCAGAAAATGTATTTTTTGAGAAAATTTTGAATGATAGATTTTTTTTTTCTTTTCTGTTTTTCTGTGGCTTTTTACTTCCCAAAGATAATCTCATCTTATAGGTTGTAACCATGAGGCTATAATGTGTGTGCATTAATCCAAAAAACGGCTATATAATGAATACCATTTAATTTTTGAAACTGCTATAACATAAAGTCTATTTAAGTGTGAAACAGCTATATTTATTAAAAACGTTTTGAATTCTGAAAGTTCAAAAAAAAAGTTTCTGTTTTTTTTTTTCAATAGACCCCAAGACCCCTAAGGCCCTAAGGCCCGGCCCGGTCATAGATATATAAATATATATATATATATATATTATGTAGAATGTAGGAATTGAACCCCCAACCTCTTGTGAACTCAAAATTTTAACCGTTGGGCCATGAGACAGTATTGATAACAAGATGAGTGTTTTGAATGTATACTCAATTCCAACAATCCCCCACTTATATATTTAAAACACTAATTTTAAAAGAAGCGGTTTTTCAAAAGTATAGAACCATGCATAAGTAAGGTGTCCGAATACTTGAACCTTACATAGTGGACAATCCTCAAAATGCAAGAATAATGAGTGATCTTCAGTCTTGAACTCATTACCCGTTTTTACATAGTGAAGGAAAACCACACGTGATTCTACCAGGTGCAAGTTCTAAATGCCAGCACATTCCGGCCTTGTGCTTATCCCAGTATAGGTGAATGTTTTTAGAGAATCAGCCCCATTCTCATAGAAGCGGCCACACTTCACAAACACCTCGGTGAGTCTATCAAGAGTGCTCTTGTAGCTAGGCACTCCTCTCATTCAGAGATATAGAGTTCATTAAGAGCCAAGCTCATCCTTACTAACGCTACAAAATATCATGCACATACACATCAGGATGGACTAGGGAGTGGTAAAACTCCTAGGTTGCATGATTTCAATCACAGTATGGCTTGTTTTTCCCATTGAACCTATGTCTTGGGATCTCCAGTCGTATAGGTTGGGTTCCCACCAATTGTGATCCTAAATGGGCTTCAGTCCCATCCTTATCGATGTATTCCAAACTTTGTCTCGAGACAATCCTTTTGTCAAAGGATCTGCAAGATTACTTTCTGATCTGACAAAATCCACAGTAACAGCACCAGACGTGAGGAGCTCTCTCACCGTACTGTGCTTGCGACGAATCGCCAGTCTCTTACCGTTATAGTAAGCATTTTGTACTTTAGCAATAGCAGCAGTACTATCTGAGTGGATTAAGATCGGAGGTATAGGCCTATTCCATGAAGGAATGTAAGACAAGAGGTTCCTCAACCAGCTTGCCTCCTCACTAGCCGCAGCTAGAGCAACTAACTCAGACTCCATAGTAGAGTAAGTTAAAATAGTCTGTTTCTTGGACCTCCAAGAAACAGCACCACCAGCAATACTAAAAACGTATCCACTTGTGGCCTTGGAATCATCCGAAAATGAATTCCAATCTGCATCACTGAATCCCTCAAGGACAGCGGGAAATCTCTCATAATGTAGTCCTAAGTTCATGGTCTTTTTCAAGTACCTCATGACTCTGTCAATAGCATTCCAATGCTCAGAACTTGGACAACTCGTAAATCTACATAATACACCTACAGCATATGCAATGTCAGGTCTAGTGCAGTCAGTAGCGTAGCGAAGGCTACCAATAATACTAGCATATTCTTTTTGTCTAACTGCAGCACCAGAATTTTTCAAAAGTTTAACATGAGGGTCACTAGGTGTACATGCAGGTCTACGGTCAAAGTAATTGTATTTCTTCAAGATCTTCTCAATGTAATGAGATTGATCAAGAGTAATACCAGTTTCAGAACGTGTGATTTTCATGCCTAAAATAACATTGGCCTCACCTAGGTCCTTCATATCAAAATTTTGACTAAGCATAGTTTTAGTCTCTGAAATTAATTCAAGCGAAGAACCACAAATGAGTAAATCATCTACATATAGACAAAGCATGATGCAACTATCACTGGATGCTTTATAATAAAGGCATTTATCAACATTATTAATAGAAAAACCATTTGAGAGTAATAATTGGTCAATTTTTTCGTGCCACTGTTTAGGAGCTTGCTTAAGACCATATAAAGTCTTATTCAGCTTGCAGACTTTGTGTTCCTGCCCTGGAATCACAAAACCTTCAGGCTGATCCATATAAAGTTCCTCTTCAAGTTCTCCATTAAGAAAAGCTGTTTTAACATCCATCTGGTGGATCATCAAGTTGTGCACAGCAGAAATGGCTAATAAAACTCTAATGGTAGTCACACGGGTCACAGGAGAGTAAGTGTCAAAGAAATCTATATTTTCCTTTTGTACATATCCTTTAGCTACTAGTCTAGCTTTAAAATTTTCAATTGTACCATCTGGTTTAAGCTTTCTTTTAAGAATCCATTTGCATCCTATAGTACGACTACCGCGAGGTAAGTCCACTAACTCCCAAGTACCATTAGAGGTTAGTGAATCCATTTCATCATTTATGGTTTCTTGCCACAAATCGGCATCAGGTGAGGTTAAAGCCTCATTGATAGAACTAGGATCAGATTCTAAAGCATATACAACATAGTCATCACCAAAATCTTTAGTAGTTCTAGCACGTTTGCTTCTACGTGGCTCAGAATCTAAATCAACATTAGCAGCATTTGTATTAGTTTGAGGAATGCCAGAGGAAGTTGAGGGTTGTGAACCCCCACTACCCCCACTACTACCCCCACTGTTCCTCAATAAGTAAGGAAATTTATCCTCATAAAAATCAGCATCTAAGGATTCAATAATCACATTATTATGCAAGTCTAAAAATGTGGAAGCCTTACTGTTTTCTGCATAACCAATAAAAACACATTCATATGCCCTACTTGCAAGTTTGATTCTTTTTGGGTCAGGTTTTCTGACATATGCTAAACAACCCCAAACTCTAAAATAATCAATATTAGGCTTTCTACTTCTCCATAATTCGTATGGTGAAGTATCAGAAGATAGATGTGGAATTCTATTTAAAACATGACATACAGATAAGAGAGCTTCACCCCATAAAGATTTGGGTGCTCCAGAACTAATAAGCGAAGCAACTACCAATTCAGTAAGAGTCCTATTCTTTCTTTCAGCTTTTCCATTAGATTCAGGTGAATAAGGTGCAGTGGTCTCGTGAATAATTCCAAATGATGCATATAATTGTTTAAATTCATTGGAATCATATTCTGTACCTCTATCACTACGAAATCTCTTAATATTTCTTTCAAATTGATTTTGCACTTCAGTTACATCTAAACATGTCAATTGCTTCACTCTTATGAGCCATAAGATAAACATGTGTATAATTTGAGTGATCATCAATAAACGTAATGAAATATCTTTTACCATTTCTGGTTAAGGTTCCATCCATCTCACATATATCAGAATGTATCAAGTCTAAAATTTTTGTTTCTCTAGCTACACTTCTATGTGAAGTTTTAATTATCTTAGCTTGACTACAGGATGTGCATTTTTCAAATTCATTTAAGTTAACTTTTGGTATCATGTCAAGTTTGCTCATATTATTTACCAATTTCTTATTAACATGACATAGTCTAGAGTGCCATAAATTAAAAGAAGACAAAGAGTAAACAGAAGCATTATTCTTATTCATTTCAATACTGAGTTTAAACATCCCATTACAAGCAAATCCCTTTCCCACAAAAATCCCATTTTTAGTTATAACATACTGGTCGGATCCGATGCTCTAATGAAAACCAGCCTTGTTGAGCAGGTATCCAGAGATCAAGTTCTTCCTCATATCAGGAGTGTGCAAGACATCCTTGAGTGTAACAGTCCTGCCAGAGGTGAACTCCAAGTCCACCTCTCCAGTGCCCATCACGTTGATACAGTGTGAATCACCAAGTTGCACTTTTTGACCTTCAGTCTCCTTATAATTTTTGAACCAGCTGCGCTCATAGCAAACATGCCTAGTAGCGCCCGTATCAGCCCACCACCCATCGGTTACACCGACCATGTTGATTTCAGTAATCATAGCCACTAACGGCCCTTCGATAGCATTTGCCTGTGGAGCAGGCGTACGTGATCGGCAGTTCCTAGCGATATGTCCAAAGCGATGACACTTCCAACACTCGATAGGATCTGTTCCATTGTTGTTGGTTTGGGCTTGCTGGTTATTTGTCTTATTCGGATTCTGACGTCCATTCTGACCATTCTGACGAAAGTTCGAATTGAACTTCCGACTAGCATTCTTCTTGAACGGCTTGTTCTTTGGTTTCAAATGGACCTTTGCTTTGTTCTGTTGAACAAGCAGGACTTCTTCTTTCTGATCTTGCTTTCTGGATTCCTCCTCAACTCTAAGCCTAGTTATCAAATTCTCCATGGTAAGTTCTTTTGATTTGTGTCGCAGGATGTTCTTGTAGTCTTTCCAACCAGGTGGTAACTTGTCAATCATCACAGCTACTTGAAATTGCTCATCGAGGGGTATTCCCTCTGAAATGATCTCATGAGCAATATGCTGTAACTCGTGTGATTGAATAGTTACCAGCTTGTCGTCGACCATGGTGTATTTGAGGTAACGACTGACTGCGAATTTCTTCGAGCCAGCCTCTTCAGTGTCATATTTCTTCTGTAGGGCTTCCCAAACAGACCTAGCCGTATCGGACTGTAAGTAATAGTCATACAGTTCGTCGGATAGTCCATTCAAGATGAAGTTCCTACACTTAAAATCGGCATCCTTCCATTCTGCTATGTCATCTAAAATTTGTTCATTATCATTGGCATCAACAGGTTCTGGGTTAGGCATTACAGGGCAGTCATGGGTAAGAACATGGGCAACTTCCTTCAGCGACAGATAGAAAAACATTTTGTTCTTCCATCGCTTGAAGTTCAAGCCAGCAAATTTTTCTGGTTTGTTGGTTTCATATTTGCGGTCAGAAACTAAAGCCATTACAGATTACGAAAATAGTTTCTTAAAATTGTTGGGAGAATTGGACCTGAGTGTACCAAGTGACCTTTCTGAAATTGATCTGCAACAAGAAGAAAGTGAGAAGTAGCTCGAGGCGTGGGTTGCACTTTCTTTAAGAAACTATTTGGCCGATTCTGGAGATGAATCGTTGATCACCAAACACTTCTCCCGGGATACAACGAGCTTCTGATTTACAGTGCTGCCTAATGCTCCAATAGCAGCACGTACCAACTTGCACTAGCAAAAACCGCAGAAAATGTATTTTTTGAGAAAATTTTGAATGATAGATTTTTTTTTTCTTTTCTGTTTTTCTGTGACTTTTTACTTCCCAAAGATAATCTCATCTTATAGGTTGTAACCATGAGGCTATAATGTGTGTGCATTAATCCAAAAAACGGCTATATAATGAATACCATTTAATTTTTGAAACTGCTATAACATAAAGTCTATTTAAGTGTGAAACAGCTATATTTATTAAAAACGTTTTGAATTCTGAAAGTTCAAAAAAAAAGTTTCTGTTTTTTTTTTTTCAATAGACCCCAAGACCCCTAAGGCCCTAAGGCCCGGCCCGGTCATAGATATATAAATATATATATATATATATATATATTATGTAGAATGTAGGAATTGAACCCCCAACCTCATGTGAACTCAAAACTTTAACCGTTGGGCCATGAGACAGTATTGATAACAAGATGAGTGTTTTGAATGTATACTCAATTCCAACAATCCCCCACTTATATATTTAAAACACTAATTTTAAAAGAAGCGGTTTTTCAAAAGTATAGAACCATGCATAAGTAAGGTGTCCGAAGACTTGAACCTTACATAGTGGACAATCCTCAAAATGCAAGAATAATGAGTGATCTTCAGTCTTGAACTCATTACCCGTTTTTACATAGTGAAGGAAAACCACACGTGATTCTACCAGGTGCAAGTTCTAAATGCCAGCACATTCCGGCCTTGTGCTTATCCCAGTATAGGTGAATGTTTTTAGAGAATCAGCCCCATTCTCATAGAAGCGGCCACACTTCACAAACACCTCGGTGAGTCTATCAAGAGTGCTCTTGTAGCTAGGCACTCCTCTCATTCAGAGATATAGAGTTCATTAAGAGCCAAGCTCATCCTTACTAACGCTACAAAATATCATGCACATACACATCAGGATGGACTAGGGAGTGGTAAAACTCCTAGGTTGCATGATTTCAATCACAGTATGGCTTGTTTTTCCCATTGAACCTATGTCTTGGGATCTCCAGTCGTATAGGTTGGGTTCCCACCAATTGTGATCCTAAATGGGCTTCAGTCCCATCCTTATCGATGTATTCCAAACTTTGTCTCGAGACAATCCTTTTGTCAAAGGATCTGCAAGATTACTTTCTGATCTGACAAAATCCACAGTAACAGCACCAGACGTGAGGAGCTCTCTCACCGTACTGTGCTTGCGACGAATCGCCAGTCTCTTACCGTTATAGTAAGCATTTTGTACTTTAGCAATAGCAGCAGTACTATCTGAGTGGATTAAGATCGGAGGTATAGGCCTATTCCATGAAGGAATGTAAGACAAGAGGTTCCTCAACCAGCTTGCCTCCTCACTAGCCGCAGCTAGAGCAACTAACTCAGACTCCATAGTAGAGTAAGTTAAAATAGTCTGTTTCTTGGACCTCCAAGAAACAGCACCACCAGCGATACTAAAAACGTATCCACTTGTGGCCTTGGAATCATCCGAAAATGAATTCCAATCTGCATCACTGAATCCCTCAAGGACAGCGGGAAATCTCTCATAATGTAGTCCTAAGTTCATGGTCTTTTTCAAGTACCTCATGACTCTGTCAATAGCATTTCAATGCTCAGAACTTGGACAACTCGTAAATCTACATAATACACCTACAGCATATGCAATGTCAGGTCTAGTGCAGTCAGTAGCGTAGCGAAGGCTACCAATAATACTAGCATATTCTTTTTGTCTAACTGCAGCACCAGATTTTTTCAAAAGTTTAACATGAGGGTCACTAGGTGTACATGCAGGTCTACGGTCAAAGTAGGATGTAGGAATTGAACCCCCAACCTCTTGTGAACTCAAAACTTTAACCGTTGGGCCATGAGACAGTATTGATAACAAGATGAGTGTTTTGAATGTATACTCAATTCCAACACTTCCTTTACCTGGTTCCTATATATTTAAATCCATCCTCTCTTATTGATCTTCGCCAACACATGCATTATCCCTTTAAAACCTAGTCTTATTATTAAAGACCCTTAGCCTAGTCTCAAAATGAAAACAACCCTTAACCAAAAAGAACAAGCCAGTTATCATACTCATGGCTTTTATCATTACTGTCACCACCTTTAACACAGCTTCTTCATCAATTGAAACTCCTTTCTCTCCCCAGCAAGCAATGGAAGAGATGGACTTCACCTTGCCAATCCAAATATCTCCTTCATCTCGGCCATCCATCATGGATCTTAAAACACTCATCCCCTTCATCACTAAAGATGTCCTGGGGTGCAATTATGGAAACTGAATGTGCTTTGAGGATTTGTTCCAATCGCTAATTAGCTTCCGGATTCAGTTGAGTCCTATGTGCTGCAAGGTTATTGAGGATATTGGGGAGAGCTGCTTTCAAAATATATTCACAAAGTTTCCGTTTAGTCCTTTATTTGCTCCCCTGATCATGAGCTTCTGCGGTACTTCACCCTCAACAGAGAGCAATACGGATTAGTCATTTGTTTAATTTAGCGTTTAGTTTCTTGTACTAGGATTTATGTTTTGGATTATAATGTTATATATTAATTTGTTACCATTATAAAAAAATCTTAATTTGTTAGTCCATCGGACTTTGGTTATATGTTTCATTCGTTTCTTATTAATGATGCACTGAGACTTTTTATGAACAGTTTTAATGAAAAAGAACGGTTTTTCTCTTTGTCAAACTGTTTAGGTTACTTGAAGTAAATCAATTCAATTATCTTTTGTGGATTGTTTGATAAAGTTGAGAGACTTCGGCTCTAGGTTGCTTGGAACTCGGATCTCTCTGGTGCATGGAACGAAAATGGGAACAAGGAACGCCAGTAATGCTGAAACGTTGTACGATGGGAGAAGCTTTCTTCGGGCTCAGTTAGAAGGAAATATGTTGAGCTAGACCACATAACATTTTCCGCAAAGTGCTATGAGTGTGTGCATATATCATGAAATCACAGTAACATACCTTTACTAACAAACATAAAAGACGAATTAAAAACTTCAAATGTAATCAATCATAAGAGGTAAATAAAAAACTCCAAATGTTGACTACTAACAACAAGTTACTAAGCAGAATTACTTCCAAGTCACCCCTAAAAGCCAAAAATAAAAAAGATCATAAAAATTAGGTTAGTAACTTAATATTTCTCAAACAACTTCACAACTCTTAAATTTCCTTTCTTCTATAATGCATTTTCATGATTTGAAAAAACAATTTCACAATTCAAATTCCATGCTATTCCTTAGTTTTCTCTTATAATTAATTGAAGCTTATTATTTTCACATGAATCACAATCCAATTTAGGCATTTTCAATTTCGGAACGATAATTTCACCATTGTGGACTGCGACCGTACCACATTTCATAGTGAACATTCCGAAATGAAAAATGTAGGGGTTTGAGCAAATTGGGCAATGTAGCTTCAACTTCTCGGTTTTCCTTGTGAAAAATAAAATGCATGGTTAAAAATGATTTTTATTCCTCCTTAAAAGAGTGTGCTAAGAGCATCCAGAGTCGTTTGCTATTTATCCACTTTATGCATTTTATAGCAAACGAAACACTGCAGATGTTTGCTATTTATGCATAATTTGACGATTTCGCAATAGTAGATGGTTATGTATGAGAGCGGATATAAGAAAAATGCATATTATACGGGTCCCACTAAAAAAAAGTTTTTATTTCTTAGACGGAACTAGACAGTCCGTCGCTTAATAAAAAAATATTATTTCGTTTCTTAGACGGAACTAGACAATCCATCCGACGTTTATTTGATTTTCCATTTTTTTTGTTTTAAGCTGAATCCCCTTGGACGGATCTTGAGGATCCGTACGTGGAGGGGCCCACCTAATTTTTTTCCCTAAAAAAATGTTTTTAAATCTTAAAAAATCGCCAAAATTATTTAAAACTCGTGGGACGGATCTCGAAGATCCGTCCGATCATAAAAAAATTTGTTTTCTATATTGTAGTATTTTACCGCTGCAGCAAACTCGTTTTGCTATAGGTTTAATATGCAAAAATGCATATTTTAGTAAAGCACGACTGTGGATGCCCTAAGCGTGCATGTTTTGTCTTACTTTTTAGAAAACAAGATACCAAAATATATTCCGGAAGACGGAAACAAGAGAAGATGGGCATATTAGGTTTGAACAATAGTACCTAAAAGAAAAGAATAATAAATAATAATGGACAATAAGGAATTAACGTGGATCGGCAATTTGTGCTTATGTCCATGGAGTAGCGATATAAGCTTCTTCATTATTCAAATAATGGGTACAACCAGAGAATACAAGAACCCTCACTCTCACACACTTGGAGTGGTATACAAAAGACTAAGAATTCTCATTCTCTGCTTGGAGTGGAACACCTCACTTCACTTTGGAGTAGAACTCCGTCAATTACTTGCTTTCAAAATGAGGAAGATTACCTCATTATAGAGGGAAGAGTGGAACAATGTAGAAGCTTTGAAATTATTATGTGCTTTAATTCACTTGCACCAATTCATTTTTTAGAATCGCAATTTTTCATGGCGGAAGTTTTCCAACATCACAAATTTTCATTGTGGAAAACTCTTAATATTTTTATATTCCAAAAGCAATTATTTCCCTAGATATTTATCCTAGATATTTTAGAGAAACAAAACTCTTTCATGAGTTGGATTATCCCATGGCACACTAACATGGTATACTAACAAATCTCCCCCTCCAGCCCATGAGGGAGGAACACTGATCATGACTCCAAACTACTTGGAGTCCATTCCAACGAGCTTTATGCAATAATCCAATATCTGCTTTGTGACATTTTTTGTCATCATGTCTGACAAGTTCTTGGCTGTATTAATCTTCTGATCATGACTCCAAACTACTTGGAGTCCATTCCAACGAGCTTTATGCAATAATCCAATATCTGCTTTGTGACATTTTTTTTCATCATGTCTGACAAGTTCTTGGCTGATTAATCTTAGCTCGAAAAACTTTTTCTCGATCACATCTCTAATTCAATGATATTGTATGTCAGTGTCTTACTTCGCGAATGATATGTAGAATTTTTTCTCAAATCAAGAGTGCTTTGATCGTCGCAATAAACAATATAATTATCGTGCTTCAAACCCAAGTCTTGGAGAAACCACTACATCCATAATAGCTCCTTCCATGCTGCAGTAGAGGCAATGTATTCGGCTTCCGTTGTGGGCAAAGCAACACACTTGTGTAGCTTAGATTTCCAAGACACCCCCCCCACCACCACCACAAAAGTAAAAACGTTGCTGGAAGTAGATTTTTTTTCTATCAATGTCTCCTGCCATATCAACATCTGTAAATCCTTCCAAGACTGGTTTGGAACCACCAAAGCACAAGCACAACTTTGAAGTCCCCTTCAAATACCGCAAAATCCACATAACTTCTTTCCAATGATCTTTCCTTAATTAGAGAGGAATCTGCTCACCACGCCAACTACATAAATAATGTCTGGCCATGTACACTCCATTGCGTACATAAAACTACCTACCGCAGATGAGTAGGGAATCACTGGCATTTTCTACCTTTCTTCATCAACTTTTGGACATGACCTCTTACTTAGGAGGAAATGATTAACTAGAGGTGAGCTCACAGGCTTGGCTCCTTCCATATTGAATCTCTTAAGCACTTGTTCGACATTCCTATCTTGTGACAACCACAACATCTTGGATTTCCTGTCACGAACAATCTTTATGCCCAAAATCTATTTGGCCGGTCCTAAGTCCTTCATGTCAAAGGACTTGAATAATTGTTGTTTAAAATCCTTAATCATACATGCATCTTGACCAACGATAAGCATGTCATCAACATAGAGCAACAAAATAATGAATTTGCCCCTAGAAAAATGTCTTATATACACATAGATCAACAGTCGTTCTCTTGTTCCTATGACTCACCATAAAAGAGTCGAACTTCTTATTCTACTGCCTTAGAGCTTGTTTGAGTCCGTAAAGACTTTTCTTCAACTTGCACACCATGTGCTCCTTCCCTTGGACTTCAAAATCTTCTGGCTGCTCCATATATATTTCCTCATCTACGTTACCATGGAGAAATACAGTCTTCACATCTAACTGCTCCAGCTCGAGGTCTGATATGGCTAAAAATGGGGTTAAATCGGAACCGTCCAGATTGGGCACGAATCTTGAAGCTCGGGGGTAAAAAGGTAATTTCACATACAAGCGGATCCAAAGTGGGTACTGAATCTCCTTCTCGCAGATCCAATAACCCGCGAATGGATCCACACCTATTGGGTACGGGTTCCGACCCGAGACGAACCCAAACCAACAAGAGACAAATCAGGATCCATGATTTGGCCAGGTCAATGGCCCTGACTTACTCTCACCGGGAATCAAGGAAAAGATTTCCTAAAACAGACTGAGGATTTTGCTCCCTGCTGTTACACAGGAAATCAGACCCTTAAACAACTCCCCTGGCAACTATAAATACAACCCCTCTACCTCCATAACCAGGTTAATCACTCTTTCACCACTTTAAGCTCTTTCTTAATCTTTCTGATTACTGACAAGAGCGTCGGAAGGTGCATCGCCGGAATCAACCCCGGTGTTTCGCACTTCCTTGTAGGTCGCGGCAGGAGCAAGAAGGCTGAGTCAACTGTTCAGGTTTTTCTCGGACTCACAAATTCTATCTGTTTACCCCCATACCGAAATCAGCGGTAACAGATTGGCGCCGTCTGTGGGAAGAACCACACGAACAGCCTCAGCTTCTTCCTCGTCGTCCTCTGCAGCCATGCCTCCGAAGAAGGTTAGATCTAGAGGGTCGAACCGTGTGGCCAACACCGCCGACCCTACGGAGGAAGCCCCTGTCAATCCTATTCCACAGTCCGATCTTCCTCCACCGGCCCAGCAGGTCCCACCTCCTCATCCCAAGCAGCAACCCAACAATGGCCCTTCCGGCCATAATGCTCGGAAACAGAAGCAGCCCCTCAATCCGGAGCATGTTTCGGCCCATAATGGGTCCTCGGACTCAATGGCTTCTCATCATCCCGACCTCCGCATCACACTCCTGAACCGTCAGAAGGACGACGACCTCCGCACCCACCTTGACGAGAGGCGGGCCCGAGAGGGAGCCTCTCGCCAGCGTCAGGGTGAGCGGTTCCCTCGTCGCTGAGACGGTAGAAGGTCCCCGAACCGCAGAGGCCGAGCGGCGTCTCCCGAGCACCGAAGGAGGAGGCCGCATTCTCCTGGGGATCGGCGTCATCCGAGGGACCGAGAGGTGCCAATCAGTCGGGCCGAATTCCTCCAATTTCAGGAGACCGTTCTGCAGGCTCTCAACCTTCGGCAGAACGTCCAGAATGCTCAGAGGGCTCTGACGCCCCCGAGGGACCCCAGTCCTCGCCGTCGAACCCGAAGTCCTTCCCCTGGTCCCAGCCGCCAGCAGCAGCAATACAGTCCTCGCCGATCCCAGGACTACCGGCGCCGCAGTCCGCGCTCCCCCTCCTATGAAGAGGAGTCCGGGGGGTCATACGATTATCAGCGGAGGGACGACGCCCTCATCCGCCGTCTCCATGAGGTGGAAAGGCGTATCGGCCGCATGGACAGGGAGGAGGAGTCCCGAGCAGGAACCGTCCGTCCCAGCCGACCCCCTTTCTCGCAGTCGATCATGGAGGCCCACATACCGAGGGGTTTCAAACCTCCGCAGTTTGAAACGTACTCAGAGGAATCCGACCCAGTCGACCACGTCGAGAGCTTCAAGACCCTGATGCTGATCCATCAAGCTTCCAACGCTGTGCTATGCAGGACCTTCCCAGCCACCCTCAGGGGGTCAGCTCGGGAATGGTATTCCAGGCTCGCCCCCTCATCCATCTTCTCATTCGAGCAGTTTGAGACGCTGTTCATAACTCACTTCGTGAGTAGCAGGCGAGCCGAGAAGACAAGTCTCTCCCTGCTGAACCTGCGGCAGGAAAGGGAAGAGAAGCTGCGGGACTATGTGAAGAGATTCACCGCAGAGGTCAGGTCTATCGCCTCCTTAGACCAGTCCGTGGCGACCGTGGCGTTCCAGTCGAACGTCCTCAACGCCGACCTCCGATCGTCCCTAGCCAAGAAGCCTCCGCATGACTTCGCCGACCTCCTCCTGAGGTGCGAGAAGTACATCCGGGCAGAGGAGGCTGAAGCTCTTCCGAGCTTCAGGGGGCCCTCCTCAGGGTCGAAGAGGAAGGCGACGGGGGAAGAAGGGTCCAAGAAAGCTCAGAAGGACAATGGCGGTCAGCGCCGCCCTCCCCCCAGGTTCGAGAAGTTCACTCCCCTCACCACTAATGTCTCTACTATCCTAATGGAAGTGGAGAAGGAAGGGGTCATCCCTCCAGCTCCGAGGATGCACACCCCAACAAAGAGGAGGAACAAAGATAAGTGGTGTCGTTACCACCGAGACCACAGCCATGACACGAACGACTGCCGGGCTTTGAGTGATGAGATTGAAGCCCTCATCCGGAGGGGGCAGTTGGCCAAATTCGTGAAGGCTAACGATCGGACGGATCGCAACTCTCCTCCGCCTCGGGGGGCTAACAAGCGCTCCGAGCGGCGCGAGGAGACACCCGAGTTCGAGGAGGAACGGATTCTGCACCTGATCCACAGAGGCCCCATGGGGGGCTCCTCTAATTCCTCCCGGAAGACCTTCGTCCGAGAGGTCAACTCGGTTCACAGTGCCCCTCCCCCCAAAGGTCTCGGCGTCCCTGTGTCTTTCTCCGATGCCGACCTCGAAGGGGTCCGAACCCCTCACTGTGATGCCCTCGTCATCGACCTCCGCATGGCCAACTTCAAGGTGCAGAGGATTTTAGTAGACAATGGGAGTTCGGTCAATATTCTCTTCCTCTCGGCCTTCTGAGGCCTTCAGCTGTCCCGAGACCGTCTCAAGCCGGCCGGTTACACACTCCACGGGTTCACGGGGGTCCCGGTAACCGTCGAAGGGGTGATAACCCTAGACGTTACCGCGGGGAGCACCCCTACTACCTGGACCGAGCCGATGGACTTCATGGTCGTCGACGTCCCGGCAGCGTATAATGTCATTCTAGGCCGACCCGGCCTAGCCGCCTTGGAAGCTGTCCCCTCGGCGTACCATTTGAAAATGAAGTTCCCCACTCGGTCGGGAGTAGGGGAAGTCAGGGGAAACCAAGAAACAGCCCGGAAGTGCTACATGACTTCCATCGGGGGACCAGTGCTCTCGCTCGAGACACTAGAAATCCCCGAGCCGAAAGCTCGGCCGACGTTCGAGTCGGCAGACGAGTTAGAAGAAGTGCTCTTCTCGGACGAGGACTCGAGCCGGAAGTTCCTCATCAGCAAGTCCTTGCCGACCGCACTGTGCTCGGACCTGATTCAATGCATCCGAGATAACCGCGACTTGTTCGCTTGGTCGGCCGCGGACATGCCCGGCATTTCCGAGGAGTTGCTCGTCCATCGCCTGAGTGTCGAACCGGGGTGCAAACCGGTTCAGCAGAAGAAGCGAAAGTTCGCTCCCGAGCGACAGCAGGCCATCAAAGAGGAGGTGAATAAACTGCTGAAGGCCAAATTCATACAGGAGGTAAATTACCCCGAGTGGCTTTCGAATGTTGTAATGGTCAAGAAGTCCAATGGCTCGTGGAGGATATGCATTGACTTCACCGACCTTAACAAGGCGTGTCCGAAGGATCCATTCCCTCTCCCGAACATCGACACCCTTATTGACGCCACCTCGGGCCATGAGCTCCTCAGCTTCATGGACGCTTTCTCGGGGTACAATCAAATCCGAATGTTCCCCCTGGACATTCCGAAGACCTCCTTCGTCACCGACCAGGGCCTCTACTGCTATCGGGTCATGCCGTTCGGCTTGAAGAACGCGGGCGCCACCTATCAGCGCCTCGTCAATAAGGTTTTCCAGAACCAGATAGGCCGGAATATGGAGGTGTACGTTGACGACATGCTCGTCAAGAGCGTCCAAGGCACAGATCACGTGGCCGACCTCCAGGAGGCCTTCGGCGTGTTGAGAAGGCACAACATGCGGCTGAACCCGAACAAGTGTGCGTTCGGGGTCTCCTCGGGAAAATTCCTCGGCTTGATGGTAAGCCAACGAGGAATCGAAGCTAATCCCGAGAAGATCAAGGCCATATTAGACATGGCCCCGCCTCGGAACATCAAGGAGGTGCAAAAGCTTACCGGTCGGCTCGCCGCTATCGGCCGGTTCCTCTCGAAGTCAGGGGAAAAGTGCCTCCCCTTCTTCAAGGCACTCAGGGGGGCCAAGGGTTTTGAATGGGGCCAACTACAACAAGAATCGTTCGACCAGCTGAAGGCCTATTTGGTGAACCCCCCTCTGCTCAGCAAACCGGTCCCGGGCGAGACCCTCTTCGTCTACTTGGCTGCTTCCGAGCAGACCCTAAGTGCTGTCCTGGTAAGAGAGGAGGATCGGTCCCAAAGACCCATCTACTACGTGAGCAAGGTGCTTCGGGACGCCGAGCTCCGCTATCCGAAAATTGAGAAAATGGCCTACGCCCTAGTCACAGCGGCGAGGAAGCTTCGGCCCTACTTTCAATCCCATTCGGTCGTTGTGCTCACTGACCAACCCCTAAAGCAGACCCTCCACAAGCCTGAGACCTCGGGCCGGCTGATGAAGTGGTCCATCGAGCTGAGTCAGCATGACATCTCTTACTAGCCTCGGACGGCAATTAAGGCACAGGCCCTCGCCGACTTCATCGTGGAATCCACTATCCCTGAGGTCGGCCACATCCCGAATGGACCCCCCATTTGGACAGTCTTCGTGGACGGATCCTCTTGTAATGAAGGAAGCGGCACCGGCATCATTCTGAACGGCCCTGACAACTTCGTCCTCCAGTACGCGATCCGTATGAACTTCAAGGCCTCGAACAACGAGGCGGAGTACGAGGCTCTCATTGCAGGTCTCGGACTTGCACGGAGTGCTGGGGCGCAGCGCCTCTGAATCCACACCGATTCCCAGCTCGTCGTGAACCAAGTCTTGGGCGAGTACGAGGCCCGAGACGAGCGGATGGCAAAATACCTCACCAAGGTTCGGGCCCTCATGAACCGGTTCGAGGAGGCGCTCATCGAGCGGGTCCGTCGTGAAGAGAACTCACAAGCCGATGCCCTCTCCAAATTGGCATCGTCCTCACTTCAAGGTCTCGAACAGACCGTGCTGATCGAAGTCCTCTCTAAGCCGAGCATCGAAGACGAGACACCTGGCTCGGCAGAATCGTTGCCGGTCATGTTGCAAGACAACTGGATGAAGCCTCTTGTGGAGTTCTTGAGGGATGGGCTCCTACCCGAAGACCCCAAAGAGGCTCGCCGAGTCAGAACCCGGGCCGAGCGGTATGTCTTGATCGAGGGCATCCTATACAAACGCTCTTTCTCCCAAATAGATGGCCGACCGTACCTAAGGTGCCTCTCTCTGGATCAAGCCGAATATGCCCTACAAGAACTCCACGAAGGCATCGGAAGGGCACACTCAGGATTTAGGTCCTTGACCCGAAAAGCTTTGAATTACGGGTACTTCTGGCTGACCCTCCTTCAAGACGCCGAGCGACACGTTCGGCAATGCAGCTCTTGTCAGAGACACTCCAGCATCAGGCGCCTCCCTCAGGCCAACCTCGCCTCCCTATCAAGTCCCATCCCCTTCGCAATGTGGGGCATGGACTTACTAGGGCCCTTCCCCCCGGCTTCGGGTCAGTTCAGGTTCCTGGTCGTGGCCATTGACTACTTTTCGAAGTGGGTCGAGGCCGAGCCCCTCACCACTATAACCGAGAACAAAGTGGTACAGTTCTTCTGGAAGAGCATTATATGCAGGTTTGGCATCCCCCGTGTCCTCGTAACGGACAACGGGACTCAGTTCACTGGCGCAACATTCCGAGCTCTATGCGACGACCTGGCCATCCAGCAGCGCTTCTCGTCCGTCTCCCACCCTCAGTCGAACGGACAGGCGGAAAATGCTAACCGGCAGATCCTCGCAGGCATCAAGAAAAGGCTCGACAAAAGTTCCAAGGGCTTATGGGTCGACCAACTCCCCAACGTCCTATGGAACTACCGCACGAGCAAGCGGACCCCCACAGGCGAGTCCCCTTTCAACCTCACCTATGGGTCCGAGGCCGTGATACCCCTCGAGGTCGGAATACCTTCCCCTCGGCTCACAGCCTATGACGAAGCACAGAATGCCAGGGACCTCAGAGCAGACTTGGACCTGATAGACGAGTTGAGGGAAAGGGCGTCGATTCGGCAGCAGATTTACCGAAGAAGGGTTGAACTAGCGTACAACAAAAAGGTCCGACCCGCCAACCTTAAGCAAGGAGATTTGGTCTTGAGAAAGCTAGCCATATCCTTCCCCAGTCAGAAGAGCAAGCTGGCTCCGAACTGGGAAGGGCCGTACAGGATCACGAGGGTAGTTCGGCCCGGAACCTATCGTCTTGAAGACCTAGAGGGCAGAGAGCTTCCGAGGACCTGGAATGCCGACCACCTCCTAAAATACCAAGAAAGCGCTCCGGCACCACTCTAAGTATCAGGGGGTATCGAGCCATTCCAGTCCTCCGACTTGTAACCTATTTTCATAAATTGTACTATGTAAAACGGTTCGCCGTCGATTATTAATAAAGAAAGCTCTTTTGTATCTGTGAATTCGCATGCTCCTCTCCCCTCTTATCATTTGCTTTTTAAATTGTGATTTCAACTAATGGTTCGGAGTCCACGTTCGGCTCGACCTCACCTCCTCGGCTCGTCCCCGGACGAACCAGGGGTAGACCATCGTTCGGAACTGCTCCCACAACCGTTGAACTACACCGATGGTTCGGAGTCCAACACTCGGCTCGACTTTACCTCCTCGGCTCGCTTCCGAGCAAGCCAGGGGTAGATCGCCGTTCGGAATTGCTCCCACAACCGTTGAACTACACCGATGGTTCGGAGTCCAACACTCGGCTCGACTTTACCTCCTCGGCTCGCTTCCGAGCAAGCCAGGGGTAGATCGCCGTTCGGAATTGCTCCGACAACCGTTGAACTACACCGATGGTTCGGAGTCCAGCACTCGGCTCGACTTTACCTCCTTGGCTCGCTTCCGGGAAAGCCAGGGGTAGATCGTCGTTCGGAATTGCTCCCACAACCGTTGAACTACACCGATGGTTCGGAGTCCAACACTCGGCTCGACTTTACCTCCTCGGCTCGCTTCCGGGCAAGCCAGGGGTAGATCGCCGTTCGGAATTGCTCCCACAACCGTTGAACTACACCGATGGTTCGGAGTCCAACACTCGGCTCAACTTTACCTCCTCGGCTCGCTTCCGGGCAAGCCAGGGGTAGATCGCCGTTCGAAATTGCTCCTACAATCGTCGAGCTGCAACGATGGACCCGGAGACCAACACTTAGCTCCCAGTCCCCCCAAGCTTGCTTCGCGACAAACCGGGAATGGTCCGCCCCTCTGCTCCGTCAGCGGAGGGATGCCGAAGCTACGTTCGGCCACATAATCCGAGCGCACCTGCCTAATAGCCGAAGACCGAAGCCCTACACCTTCGGTCGGCTACCGAGCAAGTGCCTTCCCGAGCTCGCAAACGGAGAAAACTCACTTTCTCCTCAACTTTCGTGCATGATCTCGATCAGACGGCTCAGATCTTGCCACCTGCGCTAAACGACAAGATAGCGTTTTCTTGGGAACTGAGCCGCCTCGAGATTCGTGCCCACTTTCAACGACTCAGATCTTGCCGCTTGAGCTAAACGACAAGATAGCGCTTTCTTGGGGACAGAGCCGCCTAGGAATTCGTGCCGTACCTTGTCAGAGTCGCTAAACGACAAAACAGTGTACTCATGGGAACCCGTTCGGTTCAACACTCTCGCCGAGGGAACTAACACGCTCGGTTCAAAGATCTCGGCGCAACCAACACAGATATAAGCAAAGTAAATAGGCAAAGCAATGAAAGATATTTTATTAAACAACCAGGCCATAACACAAAGTACATCTTTTTCATGGTTACAAAGTGTTGGGAATCAAAATACACGATGCCGACCCACTACACTTAGCGCTCATATGGAAAAATCTTCACTAGACTGTTCGGCCGACTGTTCGTCCTCCTCGGCTGGTAGCTCCCCTGCATCGTTCCGGAGCTTCGCTACCACAGTCTGCAAGTGTCGAATCTCCGAGAGCAAATCATCCCGCTCGGCTATAATCTTCGACTGGTTGTGCCGAATACACTTGACCCGAAGAGCGTTGCTGAACGCGGTTTGCGAATCCTCGTCCCCTTCTGCAGGGTTCAGCTCGGCGATCCTATTCTCCAGACGCTGGATCTCGGCTTCCCGTAGGTTGAGGACGGACAAAAGGTGAGCCTGCTCACTCTCAGCTCGGCATACCTCCAACTCGACGCTCCTGGGACTCAGAGCCGTCGTCCCTGAAGTGGCTTCGGATTCAGAGTCATCATCCGAGCCATGCAGATCGGCATATGAATCGGCCGCCTCAAGCTGAAAAAAGGGGAAAACGAACAACAAGATTTCAATATACTTCCGAGGCACCACACTTGAAGAATTTTCCAATCATATTCAGACATAATGGTTCCACAGTACAACAAAAACCGAGTCTACAACAAAGTTTTACAGCCAATCAGAAGGGACATGAAGCGACATAGTTAGGTTCTCTTCGGAAGGGGAACGCTTCGGTTTAAGGAAACGCGAGGACGACGAGGTCTGCCCTCCGAGCTCAATCCTAAACCAACGAAGCGCGACCCCCCTTCGCTGCTGGCCCTAACTGCGACGCTGACCGAGGCCCCACTCGACGAGACGGCCGCACTGCTCTGAGCGTCGGCTGGACTCCGTCTGATCATAGGCGAGCGTGTCGCAAGTTCGTAAAAAGAAATCCCTCTCTCGCTCTCTTCGCGAGTACATGACGTGCTGCGGACGTTAGCCCTCTCCGGCACAGGCTTGAGCGACGCGACCTCTTCCTCCAGTTCAATGATTCTGTCTCTCAGAGCTTCGTCCTTCGCCATCTTCTTCGGACGAGAGGGCCTTGACGAGCCAGAGACGGTGGCGCCATCGGTCGCAAGCCGTCGGAAGTGAGTGACCTCGATCCCCCTATCTATCGTGATCCTTCTGAGCCTGTCGACTTCGGCCAATAGCCGCTTGCGCTCGGTCGATGCCTTCTCCAGCTCGGAAGTCAGTTTCTCTTCCGCCGCCGAACGTTCTTTCTCTGCTAATTCCAAGTGTTGGACCTCAGCCAAAAGGTCGTCATTCTTCTGCTCGGCGGCAGTGAGCTCTCTACGGAGCCGCTCGACTTCGCCTTCGGGACAAGGAGCTTGGGGGTACTTCCGCAGTTGCCACAGCTCGCCACAGTACCTCCGCAGAGCTGCCTTCGTCTCCTCCAGCCTGCCGAGTAGGAGAAATCGATTCTGTCGGCTCTGAAAGAGCTCGCCCTTCATTTTCGCCAGCTCCTTCCGAAGGTACACAACCTCCGTGATCGGACCGAACTTCACCTGAAAAGTGGAGATAAATTCGATGGGACAATACACGGAAATATCTACAACTAGTCACACACAAATCCGAGACTCAACACTTGGACAAATTTTGGCCAAACAAAATGTTTCCATTCAAAACCGAGGAGAAAAGTTTTACACAAGCGGTGGCCAGTCCGCAGTTAGGCTTACAAAAGAAAAAAGACTAAAAAAGACAACCGAGTCAGGGGTCGACCTTTTTGCCGTTCGGGTCCGTCGACCCCCCGGTCTTGTCCTCGCCATCGCCCTCGCCTCCGCCTTCGCTCCAACTCTCCTCCTCGGAGTCGTCCTCCTCCTCGCCCTCGGCTTCGGTCTCCCCTGGGCCTTCGACGGGTTCCGTCTCTCCCTCGGGGCTGAGTAGCCCCTCGGTAACCCCCTCCTCCCCTTCTACGGGGTCGTAAAAATGGTAGGAGGACGTGTCGAAGCCCGGATTCTTGGCGGCTACGTGGAGCAGGGCTCGACCGTAGGCATCCTCCATGTTCTGGAGCATGTGCTGCGCGGCCTCCTCCTGCACGGCCTTCCTCACCTTCTTCACCTTCTTCAGGTGCTTGGCCTTGATCCTCTCAGCCCTCTTCCGAGCCTTCTCCGCTTCCGACCGGGCGTTGGCCAGCTCCTCCTTCAGCTCGGCTGCCTCCTTCTCCTTCGCCTCAAGCTTGGCCGCCGCGTCCTTCGACAGCTGAATGGCGTCAGCCAGCTGCTTCTCCAACCCCGCTACTTCGGCAGCCCTCTTCGTCGAGAGGAGCTGCTCGGCATCGAGCCGCTGCATGGCCTTGACACGCTCCGCCCTCTCCCGCTCCTTCTCCTGCTCCTTGTTCGCAAACTCCTCGACCAGGAAATTGAAGTGGCAGAGGGTCTGAAAAATAACAGCGGATTAAAATCCGAGTCCAAAGACTTAGGAAAAAATTCTAAAGAAGAAATTTTGATAAGGGAGACCTCGGCCAACTTACCGACATAGTATTCCGAGCGATCTGCATCACGACGTCCCCTGCCTGCCCGTCCTTCAGGGTCGCTCGGTCTTTCGGGGTCGGCAGGTGTCTCACCGCCTCCATGCAGATGTTGCCGTCGCCCAGGAAGCCGTCGACGTTCATCACCTGCCAGTCGGGCACGAAGATCTGTTTGTGACGCTCGGTCAGGATCTTCTCCGCATCGGCAGTGAGGGGTGGAACTTGGAGGGACAACACCTCCTTCACGCCGAACGTACCGCTCGACGAACCGGGAGCATCCACCTTCGGGGTCGGAGCTGGCACCTCCGAAACAGGGGAGTCGAGAACCCTGATCTCCCCCTGCTCGAGGACCGCGACCTTCGGTTGGTAGGCAGTCTTCTCGACCGAAGGCTTCTTCGAGGCTCGGTCGTCCTGAGGCCCTGCCGAAGGCCTCTTCTTCTTCGCCTCCTGCTCCGACCGGCCCTTCGCCACCAGAGCCTTGTAGTCCAGCTTCATCGTCTCTGCAAAAGCCGAATGAAAAAACTTAGAAAAATTTTCATGAGCTTTAAACAAAGAGTATAAATACCAGAAGCATACTAGGGTCGATCGGACTGAGACCCCCATGGATCAGATCCTCCTCGGTAACATCTTTCCAGCTTAGCGCTGGCAGGGCGAGGAGCTTCTTCTGAACCCCCGCCTCCTCATCACTCAGCGCCGCCTCCTTCTTGGTCCGCTTGGGCAGACCCTCCTTCGCCCAAACCGTCGGTATCACCCACGGTGCCGGAGCTCGGATGAGGAAGTACTTCTCCTTCCAATGTTTGATCGAGTCCGGATTCTCGATCAGCTTCACGCCCGGCCGGGGCGTAAGATAGAACCTCTGTTCGTCTCGTCTTGGCTGATAGGGTCGGTAGAGACTCCGAAAGAGGAACATACTCGGCTTACCGCCGACCTCTTGGCATCGGAGGACGAACGCCATGACGTGCCTCCATGTGTTCGGCATCAGCTGGGCGGGGCTCAGACCGTACCAGGTCAGAACATCAACCACGAACGGGTGGAGGGGAAAGCGGAGTCCGGCAATAAGGGTGTCGACCGGAAAGACACACACGTCCGACGAGGACTTTGTGTTGGCCCGGAAACCCGGCCCGGGGAGGAGCAGTCCATAGTCGGCAGGGATCCGGAAGCCCTCTCGGATCAAATGAAGGTCACCCTCGGTGAGAGACGAGATAGTATGATCCACCTCGGACAGCTCCCTCGGCTCGTTCTCCTCCACCAACTTAGCCGTGCCTTGGGTTACTCTCTCCAAGGTGTCCTCGGCGTAGTCCCGTACGCCCCCCACGCTCGACAGAGAAATGGGCTGCCGACCGAATGCTCCCGCCATCTTCGGCATCTCCACAATCGTGACCACGGCCTTGCCCTCCCTGGACACCGCCGCAACCTCCTTAGGCGGCTCGGCCACTTCGCCCTCTCTATCCGGACGAACGACATTCCGATCGCTCGGCTCCACTACCTCCTTCCCTTTATCCCCTCGGCCAACGGCTTGCTCCGAGGCGGGGGTCTCATCCGTGATCTTAACCATTTTTCTAAAAGAGAAGGGAAAGGGACTGACCTTGAAGTGATTGGTACGGTCGGAAAGTTCACCGGAAGCAAGGAACGCTACCGCGACAGCTAGCACCGCCACCAGAGAGCTGAAAACTTCGAAGGCAAGGTGAGAACTGAAGAGAGAGAGAGTAAAAGTAAAAAGTGAGACTTGATCTAAGGGGGGGTGAAGATTTATAGTAAAATGGAACGTCCCTTGGACTTCCAAACGAAAGTTCGCGACCTTTGGGCTGCTCTCGAAACATCGCGAAGGCCCAACACAACTATCTTCTTCACCAAGTCAACTAACTCGGCACCAGGGGATCTGAATCCGAACCATACGCGATCCGAACCGGCCTACAACAGAGTCCGGTCGGTTTCCGAGCAAGTGCCTTACCGAGCCTGCAAACGGGGAAAACTCACTTTCTCCTCAGCTTTCGCGCTTGATCTCGATCAGACGGCCCAGATCTCGCCAAGAACATTAGACGACAAGATAGTGTTTTCTGGGGAAATGTGCCCGTCTTGAGATGCGCGCCATCATCCAACAGCTCGGTTTGCACCACGTCGCTCAGACGGCTGAACCCTCGGACGTCCCACCTATGTCTAGAGGAACCAGGAAAAATTTTGATTCAAAGTTTTAAGGCGCCGCCCTCGGCGAGCGCCCCCCAGGTCCCGTGTCTCGGTCGGTATTCCGCCGACCCACGGGCCCCGGTCGAAAGCAGATCAACACTCAGAGATCGGGAGAAGCAAACCATTCCGAGCCAGTTGATTGCAACCGCAAAGGTTCGGCCTGCTCTGGCAACCGAACCTTCACAGTTGCAAACAACTTGCCCGGAACGCCCTTCATTTCTTCCGGAAGAACGACCGCTCGTTCTTCCGACAAACTCACCCCTCGAGTTCGGACATGGATGGCCACCTCTCCCACCATGATCTCTGCCAACCCTGACACCCGCTGCGGAGCAAACAGAGTAGGCAGAAGATCTTGGTGGGAGAACGACCACCCGTCCTTCCGAAGTAACTCACCCCTCGGATCCGGACTATGGTCGTCACCACTACTGCCTCGTTCCCCCCCGCTCCTGACATCCACTTTGGGACCGTCAGGAACGAGAGAAGAAGAAGACAGTAGAGTGACCACCCCTCCGAACCTATCGAGGTCAAGACCCCACAAGACTGGCATCCGCCAGAGGCAGACACCACCGAGGTCTAAAACTCAACATTGCTACAACTGAAAATGACAAGGGGAATGGAGTACTTATAGCTCTCCTCCAAGATCCAGCCATTATGACCCTCGGAAGTTGAAACGCCACGCATTAATTGAAGGAACCATACTTAATGGCCTAGGGAAAGCGGAACGCTGCACTAACCCCAAGGCACCATTAATGCCCTCGGAAACAGGATCACCTCTTAACAGATTGTGCCACGTCGCTTGATCCGCCGAGACCCCATGCCTTCGATCGGCGACCGAGCAAGTGCCTTTCCAAGCTCTCAAATGGAAAAAATTCACTTTCTCCTCAATAATCGCGCCTGATCTCGATCAGACGGCCCATATCTCGCCGAGGACACTAAACGACAAGATAGTGTTTTCTTGAGAAATATGCCCATCTTGAGATGCGCGCCGTCATCCAATGGCTTCGACTGCGCCACGTCACTCGGATCGCCGAACCCCCTAGTCTCCGATTGGCAGCCGAGCAAGTACCATTCCGAGCTCGTAAACGGAGAAAAAAGACACCGAGCTACTACGACCGTTGGATCTCTCAGAAATTCGTGCTTCTAATGATGAACGATCCAGATTGCGCCACGTGCACTAAAAAGACAAGATAGCATTTTCTTGGGAAACGTGTCACCATCCGATGGCTCAGCTTGCACCACGTCGCTCGGAACGCCGAACCCCCTAGTCTCCGGTCGGCAGCCGAGCAAGTGCCATTTCGAGCTCGTAAACGGAGAAAAAGGATGCCGAGCTATGAAGACCGTCAGATCTCTCAGAAAATCACGATCGACTGTGATCAGAGGTCCAGATTGTGCCACGCCATAAATCAGTATTAAAAATCGTTTTTTATTTATTTAAATCGCTTTATTTATTTAAAAATTGCAAAAAAATTGCTAAAAATTCGGGAAAATTAACTAAAAATTCTAGAAAATAATTGAAAATTCGGGGGTATATTTTTGGGCCCCTGAACGCACAATTATTGCCCAGAATGCACTGTTAAGGCCCCCCGAACGATTAGTAAACACCTCGCAAAATTAAATAAATAATCCGAAAAAAATAGATGAAAGACGCCAAATACTGGATATGGTTAGGAAATAGCTCATGGCATCAAAAAGTTACCTCACTACCCCCTTCAAGATCCTAAGTCCTCCACATGGACTCCGATACAACTCCGCTAGCCACCAAAACAGTCAAACTACTCCTCAAAGGCTGATCACGCTCAGTCTTTAGGAGTGGGGGGCTCGTGATATGGCTAAAAATGGGGTTAAATCGGAACCGTCCAGATTGGGCACGAATCTTGAAGCTCGGGGGTAAAAAGGTAATTTCACATACAAGCGGATCCAAAGTGGGTACTAAATCTCCTTCTCGCAGATCCAATAACCTGCGAATGGATCCACACCTATTGGGTACGGGTTCCGACCCGAGACGAACCCAAACCAACAAGAGACAAATCAGGTTCCATGATTTGGCCTAGGTCAATGGCCCTGACTTACTCTCACCAGGAATCAAGGAAAAGATTTCCTAAAACAGACTGAGGATTTTGCTCCCTGTTGTTACACAGGAAATCAGGCCCTTAAACAACTCTCCTGGCGACTATAAATACAACCCCTCTACCTCCATAACCAGGTTAATCACTCTTTCACCACTTTAAGCTCTTTCTTAATCTCTTCTGATTACTGACAAGAGCGTCGGAGGGTGCGTCGCCGGAATCAACCCCGGTGTTTCGCACTTCCTTGCAGGTCGCGGCAGGAGCAAGAAGGCTGAGTCAACTGTTCAGGTTTTTCTCGGACTCACAAATTCTATCTGTTTATCCCCACACCGAAATCAGCGGTAACAAGGTCCATGCCTGTAACGCCCCGCCCCAATACTCAGACAATTTTTATTAATTTTAGAAGACAAATTAATACTTATAGTACAACTGTCCACCTCAAGCTGCCTCTCAAAAGGTGGTTAACCAATTAGGTGACTCTTGATCATAGGCAATTATATTTATATTAAATTATTCATTGTATACTCCTGATATGGGATTAATTCTCACAAATCTTTCTCTCAAATTCTGTGTACAACCGAAGCCCTCTCCCATGGGCCCCACACTGTCCACATCATCACCTAAGAGCACAGAAGACAGCACATGCTGCTCTTCTAAACGGGCAACCCCCACACATCTGCTAACGTCACGGTGATGTCATCATCATAAACCAAAAAGCAGGTGTGCTGTTACTCATCTCGTGGACCCCCTCTTTTCATCTTCTCTCTCTTATCATTATATATATATATATATGTTTATTATACTCTTCGAAATTACGGGGTATTACATACACCCCACCTTTAAAAATCAGCGTCCTCGCTGAGTACAGGGCATGCCATCTAGTGCAGGATCCTCCTTTCTAGCCGATGTGGGGTCGTCCCCGATCCCGATAATTTCGGAGATTAGTCCCACACTGCAGGTACACTCCTCGATAATTTTGAGGACTATCTCACAACGCAGATCATACTGAGGCCCTCTCCCACACATGGTATTGAAAGTCGGCTCTGATACCATTTGCAACACCTCGCCCCAATACTCAGACAATTTTTATTATTTTTAGAAGACAAATTAATACTTATAGTACAACTGCCCACTACAAGCTGCCTCCCAAAAGGTGGTTAACCAATTAGGTGACTCTTGATCATAGGCAATTATATTTATGTTAAATTATTCATTGTATACTCCCAATATGGGATTATTTCTCACAAATCCCTCTCTCAAATTCTGTGTACAACCGAAGCCCTCTCCCATGGGCCCCGCACTGTCCACATCATCACCCAAGAGCACAGAAGACAACACAGGCTGCTCTTCTAAATGGGCGGCCCCCACACATCTTCTGACGTCACGACGACGTTAGCATCACAAACCAAACAGCAGGTGTGCTGTTACTCATCTCGTGGGCCCCCTCTTTTCATATTCTCTCTCTTATCATTATATATATATATATTATACTCTTCGAAATTACAGGGTATTACAATGCTTTTTGCTAGTTCCATAATAACACGGATATATGTCATCTTTACCACTGGTGAAAAAATCTCGTCAAAGTCAACACTTTTCTTTTGGTCGAAACTTTTAACTACCAAGCGAGCCTTGTACTTTGTCATATTTTCATCTCTTTTCAGTTTGAACACCCACTTATTTTTGAGTGTCTTTTTATCCTTCAGAAGTTCCACCAACTCATAGGTATTGTTCTTAAGCAAGGAATCCATCTCAGACTCCAATGCCACTACAAGAAAACAGTTCTACACCGGTGTTTCTACTCCGGTGTTTTGGTAGAAACGCCGCTGTAGAGAATAGGTAATTTGGTAGGGGGAAAAAATTACAGCGCTACACCTGCGTATATGAAAAATGCCGGTGTATGTACATATACACCGGCATTTTAGAGTTAAAATGCCGGTGAATGTGAAGGATAAGACAACAACTATTGATCTCATTCTCCTTTATTTCCCCTCCCCTTCCCCCAATTTTTCCCGCTCTCTCTCCATCTCCCTCCTCCCCAATCGAAAACCCCCATCCCATCGCCGCCCCCCCTTACCCCGCCGTCGACCCTTCCCCCATCGCCGCCCCGTCCTCTGCTGTCATCCCTTCCCTCCATCGCCGCCCCGTCCTCCGCCGTTGCCACTTATAGGGTTTTACCTTCTCCTTCGTTGTAGGGTTAGGTTTTCTTCTCTCGCCATGGGGGAAACCGGTCGAGGCTGGCGGTTCTGGCTCATCTTCCCGTTCTCGCTGAAGCGGCAGCTCTCTTAGCCCCCCCCCCCCCCCCCCCCCCCCCCCCCCGCCATAGCGTCGAAGGTAACCTTCAAAGCATATATATTTGGGTTCTTTGCTTCAAAGCATATATATTTCTTCGTCTTCAGTTTCTTGATTGTTCAAATCTGTAAGCTAATCATGGTTAATAAAACAGAATTGAACACTGGAGGACTATTAGTTTCACTAGTATTGTTGGTTTGGGATCAAGAGTATTGTCTTCTTATCTGTGAGAAATTTGGAGAACAAAGATGAAAATTTTGAGATGTATGAACTGAAATACTATGGCACTGAGTCACTGACTTCATCTTATATTTACTTGTTCTCACAAATACTATGACATAAATTACTCAAGCATGATAAATATAGATCCAACCCAATATAGTTCCATATGCAACTTCAAAATGCACTCAGTAGGACTACTTTTGATATACTGACTAATTTATGAGTCAGTGATTGGCGATCTACTTTTGATATACTGAGTGGCACTTACTGATTAATCTTTACCTCTTTACCTGACTAATTTTGAGTCAGTAAGTGGCACTCACTGATTGTGCTTCTCTATTTTATGAACAATCTTACTGAGTGCATTTTGCATATGGATCTATATTGATTTGGATCTATATTTATCATGTTTGAGTAATTTATGCCATAGTATTTGTGAGAACAACTAAATATGCTTGAGTAAAAACAGTGAACAAATAGAGTTTCTTCTCATTATTTTCGAGTGAATGAGTGATGATGAGATGGATTATGCTTCTGAAGTTGCACACTATGTTTCATGATTCATTGAATAAATGAATTATAGGAGTAACTAGTGATGATTAAATCCTATGTGAGCATTTAATGATTAATCTTTACCTGACATTTTGGGATTTTTTAGAGTGCATTTTGCATCACTTATGAACAATCTAGTGAATTTTGAATCAGTGAGTGGCACTCACTGACTTCATCTTATATACTGACTAATTTGGATAATATGAGAAATTTAAAGAACAAAGATGAAAATTTTGAGATGTATGAACTGAAATACTATGGCACTGAGTCACTGACTTCATCTTATATTTACTTGTTCTCACAAATACTATGACATAAATTACTGAAGCATGATAAATATAGATCCAACCCAATATAGTTCCATATGCAACTTCAAAATGCACTCAATAGGACTACTTTTGATATACTGACTAATTTATGAGTCAGTGATTGGCACTCACTAATTATGCTTCTCTAATTTATGCTTTTGCAATTGGTTTTGATTAGTAAAGAGTGTTGAAGGTTTTTATTTTATTTTAAATATAATTTTTTTTAAAAAAAATTTATAAAAAAAATATAGCTACACCGGCGTTTTTACAAGCGCCGGTGTAGCTTTCAGCAAAAAACTGGAGATATATACCGGCGTTTTAAAAATGCCGGTGTAGGTGATGGCCGAAAACAGTGCTTCCAAACGAAACCACACATTCCCCGGCATTTTTACGACCGCCTGTGTAGTTTTAACCTACACCGGCGGTCGTAAAAAACGCCGGTGAATGTCCCTAAGCTACAGCGACGCACGATTCAGCGACACTTGCACCGGCAATTTATAAAATGCCGGTGGTATCTACAACGGGGTTTATAAACGCCGGTAAATGTGCAAAAAACACCGGTAAAGACTGTTAGTCTTGTAGTGTGCCTTCATCCATTTGTTTATGTCTTTATGAGTTTTGGCTTCCTCATAGCTCTCGGGATCTCTGTCTTCAGTGACCAACACAAATTTTGATATAGGATACTTTGTAAAAGGTCTTCGGTTTTTGCTCGATCTTCTGAGTTGGACTCTGTTCTCTTATGGGGCTAAAGGCTCCCCCTGATTAAGCTCCTCCTGGTAATGCTCTACTTGATCAGGCTTCCCCTGATCAACAGTATATAGTGCTGAAGACATCACGTTTGTAGATGCTTCATGCATGCTACAATGTTCTTCTTCATCTAAAGCTAAAGGGTCAACATCACTGGTTGCATCTACTGGTTGTTCCTTTTCATCAGATTCTACAAGTGTTTGATCTTCACATCAGATTCTCCGAATAAGTTTCTTTGCTTTTGGGTTCCACAAGGAAAATCCAAACTCCTCATCTCCATAGACGAGGAAGATGCATGAGGTAGTCTTGCAGTCTAACTTCGACCTTTGCTCCTTAGGCACGTGCAGAAAAGCTGTGCAACCGAACACCTTCAAATGAGTAAGAGACACTTTTTTTGGTCCACACTCCTTTTGGAACTTCAAGATGCAACATAATAGAAGGTGATCTGTTAATCATATAGCATGTTATTCTCACAGCTTCACCCCAAAACTGCTTTGGTAGCATGATGATCCTCAACATAGACTTGACATTCTCCAAGACTGTATGGTTTATTCTCTCGGTTACACCATTGTGTTATGGAGCGCCAAAGTCTTCTCAAGCCTGATACCATGCTTCACAAAGTAGTCTCTGAACTGATAAGGTGTATACTCTCTGCCATTGTCACTACATAGGCAATTGAGAGATCTTTCAGTCTCCCTCTCCACCATAGTATGGAACTTCTGGAATGTCTCGAAAACCTGGTTTTTGGTTCTCAACAAATAAACCCAAATTTTGCGTGAAACAACATTAATATAAGTAACAAAGTATTTATTTCTTCCTAATGACTCCACCTCCATTGGACCACACACATCAGAATACACAAGATTCAACAAATTTTATTCTTTGTAGAGGAAGTGGCAAAACTAACTCTACGTTGTTTTCCAAATAAAAAAAAAAACTCACAAGGCTGAATGGGCATACTTTGGCAAAGGGAACAAGTGACATCTTTACCAAAATTTGAAGGCTTTTCTCACTCATGTGGCCTAACCTCTTGTGCCATAAATATGTAGACGAGTCCTCCACATTATTCAACTCACTTTGACAAACCATAGCGTAAGACCTATACAAAGTACACCAAAGCTTGGCTATTTCTATCATCATCGAGCCCTTGGTCAGCTTCAATCTTCCATTGCCAATATAGTGCTCATAAGCTTGTAGGTCCAACACATATACAAAAATTAGATTGAGACATAACCCAAAAACATGTCTCAGATTTTTTAGCAACAACTGGTAACCTAAATTCGTTTGGAGACAAACATCTCCAATTCCAAGAATTTTGGAGTGGCTCTTATTGTCCATCCTCACCACTCCATAGGCACCTTCTTCATATCTGCAGAAGAACTCTCCTTTCGATGTAGCATGGAAGGAAGAACCATTATCGAAAATCCATTCAACACCCTGACTGGGATTACCAACATGTAGGCATTCTCTAATAGAGAGGATCTCCACATCGTCACCACATAACACTGCGGTAGTGTTATTAGTATCTTCTTTCTTTTGGTCATTGCCCTTCTATTGTTGTTTCTTTCATTTGTAGCAGTTCTTCTTCATGTGGCCTTCATTGCCGCAATGATGAAAGATACATATGAATAAGGACTTTGACTGGTTGTGACCTTTGTCATGATCCCTTGGTGTTTAGACTTACTCCTCCTCATGTTCTCTATGACATAGACTTGACTATTTATCTGTGCCTAAAACTTTTCTCATTGTTTCTTGATTAAATATGCAACTTTTAATATTTTTCATAGTAAGAACACCATCAGGAGCAGAATTACTTACAATCACCACTTCACAAAAATAAGAATGACTGCAGCTCATCGTCGATTATCATGCTCATTGTGGCTAGCTGGTTGGGCACATTTTAGTAATTGTTGACGTGCACATCAATACTTGTACTCCGTGTACTTTAAGTTGATGAGCTTGTTGATCAAGAAGGCTTTTTTTGAAGGCGCTTTCTTCTCGAACAAAGACTCAAGCTTCACCCAAAGAGCATGGTTGTCGGTTTCCTTAAAGATATGGCACAACACGCTATCATCCACCCATGGTCTGATATGGCCAATAACTTTCTGGTTCAACATCGTCCACTCAGCATCTGACAATTTCTCTGACTTGGCATCGACACCTTCGTTCGGCTCATGTAAATCCTTGTAGTAGAGAATAACCTCCATCCTTGATTTCCCCGTAATCCAGTTTGAATTGTCGAGCTTTATCATGGAGCCACCACCACTTTTCATTATGGACCAGTGAGCTAACCTCGCTCTAATACCACTTGTTAGGATTGAACAATACTACAGAAAAGAAAAAGATAATAAATAATAATGGATACCAAGAAATTAACGTGGTTCGGCAGTTTGTGCTTATGTCCACGAAGCAACGATATAAGCATCTTCCACTATTCAAATAATGGGTTCAACAAGGGAATACATGAACCCTCGCTCTCACACACTTGGAGTGGCATATAAAAGACTAAGAACTCTCACTCTTTACTTGAAGTGAACACCTCACTTCAATTTGGAGTATAACTCTCTCAATTGCTTGCTTCCAAAATGAGGAAGATCACTTCCTTATATAGGGGAGGGTGGAACAATGCAAAAGCTTTGCAATTGTTATATGATTTAATTCACATGCACCAACTCATTTTTCCAACATCACCATTTTCCATGGTGGAAGTTTTTCAACATTATCATTTTTTATGGTGAAAAATTCTAGCACTTTTATATTTTCAAAAACAATTATTTTCCTAGAAATTTCTCTTAGATATTTCTACAGAACTAAGTTCCATCATGGATTGGATTAGTTCATGATAAACCAACATGGTATACTAAGAGGGCATCCTTGGAGCACCGTAGCTCTCGAGTCATCACCTGGAATATAAGCATTATGAAAAGACCCTAATCAATCATTCTCTTAATCTTTGGACTCAAAATAAAAATAATTAAAATCATTCTCTTATTCTTGTATCCTTTGATTGTGTTAATCCATAATACTATTTACATTTCAACTCTTAAATAACTTCTACAGTTTTACATTTTAGATTATAGTTCATGTCTCACGATTCAAGTGTTATGGTGTTGTCCTTACGTGGAGCTGTCCCACATTATATAAATCTACTTATATAACACCTGTCCCAAAAATAACAATTTCTGATGACCTATTATTTAAAATAATAGTAATAATTATTAGAATAAAAATATTATTATCCTTACTTTTACAATAACTTCGGAGTTTTGACCTATTGACAGGTTCTTTCACAATAATAAATTGCTAAGATGGTTATGACAATCATACTGCAACTTAGTTTGCCCAATTCCAGTCTTTTTTCATCTCTCTTCTATAAATCAGTCTCTCCCATCTTCCTGTTTCTTATATTCTTTGTTGTTGACAATAATGGCACTAAAAGAAAAGGGAAAAAGGGAAAACTGTGTCCGCATATGGTGCTGTGTGATGAGTCTAGTGGTGCCATTTTGAGTCGATGTTTGATCATCGAAGCTTCTCAATCGAAAGTTTTCCACCGGTGTATGACTGTTCGGCCTCTCCTGCTGACAATGGTGAGAAGTATGTGGATGAGGGGGTGCATGTTCTAAAATTTTTCTATTTTATTTTGTTGCCCTTTGTATATATTTTGAAAATAAAGTTAAATAAGATTCTACGTTCTATTCACTTTGCTAACATCTATACTATTATTAAGCAAAGTCCCATTTTAGCGGTTTTTTACTATCATACCCCTATATACATAAAAGACTTCAAAAATAATCTAAGGTTAATTCTGTCAAATTTGTCCCTGGTCCCTCCACAATCAAAGGGCAGAAATGTAATTTTCACTCAAAACAAACTCCCTATCTCAAATCCCCCCCCGGTCGATTCTTCTTCCTCTCTCCCAAAAACCCCACCGCCTCTCTCTCCTCATCCCCCGTCGATTCCTCTTCCTCTCGCTCCGCCCTCGAACCGTCCCCCCTTCCGTCGTGTCATCGCCGCGATCCCCCCCCCCCCCCCGATTTTGCCAACCGTCAGCAGCTCAAAAAAAAAAAAAAACAAAAAAGCAAAACCCTAATTTTAAAGTTAGGGTTTCTTCGATTAAAGAATGATGCTTCGATTTGATCCTGTCTCTCTCGGTTCCAACGACCCAGTTGACATTACAGTGGGATTTGGAACGGTTCGGTTCTCGATTTGTCAGATTTGGTGAGGAAAATGTTTATTTAAAAAAATGATATTTTAAAATTTTTTATTTTTATATTGAGTTGGAACTTAGCTGTAACTTTGTTTGTCATTGTTGGGTTTTCTTTGTGTTGTTCTATGTTGTGTGAAGTCTGGGGCGAGTACAGTTGAAATCACGGAGATTTGGAGAAGAATTCAGGTGAGTGAGTTGTTGATTCTGATTGTTTTCAGTTGTTAATTTGGGTAAAGTTTGAATATTTTTGGGCCTTCATGATAAACCTTCTTTTTGCCGGGTATGAGAAGACTGCTAAAACAATGGTTTTTGCTGTTTACTTCTTTACTCATTGTCCTTATGCACTATAATAATTGTTATAAGCAAGCTTATCTTTCCATAATGTTCCTACATTACGTTTTGCATTTTGCTTTATTCTATGTTTAGGTTTTTTGAGTTAATATATCCACTGATCAGATTTCATAGACATAAATTTGTTCGAAGAAAATCAGGAAAATTCATGTTCCATTAATTTATTGACTTCCACTCTGTTATTACTTACATAACCTAGCCATTTCCTGTATCCTAACAAAATCAAAGATTTAAGAATAACTCTTGCTCTTTATTCTGACTGATATTCCTAAACATCTAACAGGAGGAGCATCAAACTATAAGGAGCAGTAAGGACAACAACTACCTTGCTTTGGAGGACTACAAATCCATGTCGTTCACGCAATGTGTAAGATACATTGCTTATTATTCCTGAAAATTTTCACTGGGAAGCAAAAGCTATAAATAAGGCTGTAAAAGTTATCTACCACTACTTGACTCCTACAGACTAAATAATTTCTACAGACATTTCACACTACTCAGAAATTATGTAGTTTCTTAGATAGTGAAAATGAGATAGTTAATGAATATGATGACATAATGCAGGTTATTGATGAAACACTCAGACGTGTCGGCATTACAATATGGTTGTCGAAGGGGGCAAAAGAGGATGTTCAGTATTTTGGTAAGATATTTCCTTGGTTCTGTTCATTCATTGTCTTCCCAGCATGTCATTTGTTCTATATACTTCTACTGAATAAGTACGCTTTGATGTTTATATTAGATTATGGAGATTAAATAAGAAAAATAATTCTGTGAAAGAAAATCAAATTTGACTAAGGTTTAAAGGTTGCTGAGGGATAGTGGCATTGTTTGGATTTCTTTGGAAAATTATTAGAATAGCTGACCATGAAATCCTGTTTATGCACAATTTCAGGTTTTATAATTAAGTTTATGGTACTCCAAGGAAATACATCTAATAGTTATGTGGAATCCTGATAGCAACGGAATCAATTAAACTACTCAAAGTTGCAACTCACTACAAACAGAGGAATTTATCTATACTTTATGGTACTTTTTTTTAAACAATCGTAGTATTTACACAAAAAAGAAAAAAATAATAGGGTGTGCATCGCACACGTGCAAACTGCTAGTTCTTTTTAATCTAAGTAATTAAATACAACTACTTTGTGTCTGTTATATATAAACTTAATAATGGCCATTGGAGATGATACATAAACTTGGCGATAAGAAGATACCAAAAAAGTAAATTAAGACATAAAATTTCGAATGAAAATAAAATTCTATTACTACTCCTAAAAGTAGATTGGGCCCCTCTGCGCCCAAAAAAAAAAAAAGAAAAAAAAAAATTTGTCCTGGGGTCATTTGGGAACATGGATATTTTGAGAATTTTTTTACATATCTATTATCTATTACTACTCTTAAAAGGAGTTACTTACTGCCGTCCCGTCTTGCTTTTTCTTTTTTTTTTTTTTTTTTTCCTAACGAGGACATATTCGTAAATAAAAAAAGTTACATGAACTGCTTATGCAACTACATATCAGTTTTTGAAATTGAATTTCTCTCGCTAAACATTTCCTTATATAACTCCCATTTTGCGGTTTCTTTTAAAAAAAAAAAAAAAAAACTTCCATATTGCGATCACTCTCTCTCTCTCTCATGGAAACTCTCTTTCTCCTTCCCGCTCTATCCTTCCGTTATCTCTCTCTCTCATCTCATCAATGTCCATGCCTTTCTTCAATGCGTCTCCATCTATGGCCTTGAACTAGTCAGGCCAAAAAACAGTGGATTTATATCAAACTTCATAATTCTAAAATTTTAAATTGGAAGAATGTATCATATGGATGGTTCAGTAGTAAAAGCAACTTCGTCACTTTCGTGTACCCATCGGACGGCAGCCCTTTCGGGGGTTCCTTAAGAATCGATTCACTCTGCGTAGATTGACTGAATGCAGAAAGCCTTCCACTAGCAGGCGATCGTGTTTTTCACAGAATTTCTCATTACTCAAGTCAGCATTCTCACTTCTGATATCTCCAAGTGTTGTCACCAAAAACCTTCCCCGATTGACAGAACGTCCCGCTACTGACACTTGAAAAAGTAACTTTCAAGGTTTCGTCACTTCGGAGAATCACTTGAGCACATGGACATTTTCGGTGCCATGGAGTTAGACCAGTGAGCTATACGCCACTACCTGTTCACAAATATTAGAGGTTCTTTTTCCATGATCAATTTTGGTACTCATGGAACCCACTCCTGATGCCCAATAATACAGGTAAAATTTTGAGCCACACGATCCCAGCAAGCATCTCAAAGCTTTCAAGGTTAGTACAGTAATTTCACAACAACAAAAAGCATATTAGAAGAACATGGGCTATCTTCAGGCCCATCAGCTCAACCATATCAACAATGATGGCTTACTTGCAGCCTAAGAAGAAGACGATTTCCAGCTAAATATATATGTCAGTCAAATCCCCCAAAAACACGGATTAGTTACTAACTCTATCCCTTCACTATGAGAATCTGCAACCGAATCTTAAAAGACACATTTTCAGGTTTATCTTTTATAACTTATTCCTAGTCTTTAATACTCCCCCCTCCATCAGTCAAGGGTAATCAATATTTCTCCAATGAAAAATCTGGGTTACTGACTTGAGTGTCGGATGGTCTTACGCTGGAGAAACCTCCGCTGGTAAGACTTCTTAAAGGTTCTCAAACATTTTCAATCGTCCAGATCAAGATCTAAGCGATTCTAGCCATCCAGATCAAGATCCAAGTGTTTGGGGCCATCCAGTTCCAGATCCTAATCCATGGTCCACATAAGTGCTTTCTCCTTCAATAAAAGAACTCATAATTTGATTGCTCCCACACCAAAATTAGCAGTAACACCCATGCTTCAAAAACTGTCAATGATATTGAAAAGTTTTATGAGCATTTTTGCATGATGTGTGTGATGAAATGCCTGTGAAGTTGTTAAGTGATTTTTGCTTCAAATTTTAAATTACACACACACACGCAGCTTACCGTCCGTTCCCGAATTACACACACACACACACACACACACACACACACACACACACACACACACATATATATATATATATATGAGTAAAAAGGTTATGAGCTACTAGCTCACTTATTAGGTGAGTAATTGATGATGTGTCAGACAATAATTACACAATAATTATTTAGTAGTCACCTCAATCATTAATGCATAGTGATGCGGGTAAAAATCATGTATGATCTCAGCCGAATGATTCTAGCATGAATCGCAAAGCAACATACTTGGCTCAACGCTAGCCTTTCTATTGGTCCAGGCCAGATAGCTCCCCGGGTCTTCTACAGGCCCATTGGCGCACCTAGAAGAACCACCCACAACTTGCACCAGACGCTCCGTCGGTTACACCGTAACAGCCAGCTTCTAAGATTAAGGATCTGATCAATTACAGATCCGAGATCAAGGGGATTTCAATTCTGCCCAGGGATCTCTCCATAATGGATACGGAGCCCAGGGAACATCTACTGCACTGTTACAGGGTAATCACTCTTTTTTTATACAGAAACTCTTCCTCTAAATTACTATCTTCTGACTTAAGGATCAAAGGGTCTGTCACCGGGAATACTCCTGGAGTTTCAGGCTTCTTTTTGTAGGTCGACTAAGTGGGCTCCTTCCCCATCCAATCCACTCGGTTCCCCCTCGGTTATAGAACGTAGGTCAGGATCACAGCCGTTTCTGCAATTACAAGAACTTACATTATCTGTTGCTCCCCCACACATAAAAAAATGACCGCAACAGAATGGCTCCGTCTGTGGGAACAGCATCTCGATCCTACCCCCGATTCGAGTACTAATCCAAAGCCATTTACTTTCATGGCACCTAAAGCTAAGAAGTCCACCACCGCGGGTCCCAATCCACGGGGACCAGCTCCGAGCACTTCTTGTTGTATCACGAGGCACGTCAAGCAATTTGCAGTTGATGAGCTCCGTAACGTCATCAACAACTGGCCGAACTAGAACGACCACCGAACCTAACTTAGCTGTTCGAGAGGGAAGCTGGGCAGTCGAATCCAGCTCTGAGCCACAGTGTTCATCGGTTCGAAAGACAAGACCAACAACGCAGCCAATCTCAAAGGGATCCTCGTCACCCTGACGACCATGGAGAAGAAGGTCACGTTACTCCTGCCGAGTTCTAAGAGTTCCAGGCCGAGGTCCTGCGAGCACTCTGAGGAAGAGAATGAGATGAACAACGCTCAGGCGAGGAACAAATCGAGGTTCCTAGAGGAGAAGAATCTCATGGGTCGACCGGATCTAGGAACCAACACGATGATATTCGAGAAAGTTTCCAAGAGATGGAAGATTGCCTTGCTCGGATAGCCGAGAACGGGGGACGATCCAGCTGGGGTCATCAACCAACCCGACCTCCCTTCTCCACCCAAATCCTTGATGCCCCTACCCGAGAAACTTCAAGCCACCCCAGTTTGAGACATACAACAGAGAGACAGATCCTGCTGATCACATAGAAGGGTTCAAAACCCTCATGATGATTCACAGTGCCTCAGATTCTCTCCTATGTCGTGTGTTCCCCGCTACTCTATGTAGCTCTGCTCGGGAATGGTATTCCAAGCTCGCCCTTGGTTCGATTTTATCTTTCGGCCCGTTTGAAGAGAATTTTCTTGTGCATTTCATGATCAGCCACAAAGCAGAGAAAACGAGCGACTCCATTCTAGATCTTAAACAGAAGGATGGCAAGTCCCTTCGGAACTTCATTCGAAGATTCAGTGCCGAAGCTCGGGCGATTGTCTCCCTCGATGCCGGGGTCACCTCAGCAGCATTTCGGCACAATATCTGCCATAATAATCTTAAGGACTCCCTAGCCAAGAAATCTCCCCTCGATTTTCCCGACCTCCTCCATAGGGTCGAGAAATATATCTGAGCCAAGGAGACCCTGCATCCTGGCGGCTGGAAGGAGACCCTGGCGAAGGGAAAGAGGAAAACGGATGAGCCCGAGGTCTCAATAAAATTGCAAAAGGATCCCACTGGTGAAAGGCGTCCACCTTCGGTTTCCCGGTTCGAGAAGTTCACCCCGCTCACTACGTTTGTCTTAGCCATCCTCATGCAGATTGAGGACAAAGGGATAGTCTTGCATCCCCCCTTCCAACAACAACAACAGGAGAGGGACCAAAGGTTCTACTGTCGGTTCCATCGGGACCACAACTACGAGATCGACAATTGTTGGGCTCTTAGGAGGACACTGAAGCTCTCATACAGAGAGGCTACCTTACTGAGTTCACTCAGAATACAAGGCGAGCCTCCCCTCCTTGAAGGGCGGACAAATGTTCAGAAATGGGTCCCAAGCCAGAGAGAGCAGATGTGCTAGCTATTCTCCACTGCGTCCATGGTGGACCCATGGGAGGAGACTAGAACACCTCCCGCAAAGCTTTCATGCGAGAGGTTAACGCGGTCCACCATCAATCACCCCCCAAGGGGCAGGGGTTATCGGTCTCGTTCTCTAATGAAGACCTCGAGGGTGTTTGGCTCCCATATTGCAATGCCCTAGTCATCAGCCTCAGTTTAGCCAATCACGCGGTTCGCCTCGTCCTTGTAGACAATGGGATCTCAGTAAACATTCTGTTTCTGGCAGCCATCGAAGCCCTTAAACTCCCCAGGGAAAGGCTAAAGCCAGTGGGGTACACGCTCCAGGGGTTCTCAGGAGCCCCTATCCAGATAGAGGGAATCGTGACCCTCGACATTATTGTCAGGCATGCTTCGGCTTCCCGAACCGATGTCAAAGACTTCATGGTGGTAAATGTTCAAGCAGCCTACAACACTATCCTCGGTCGTCCTGGCCTCGCCTCCCTCCAAGTAGTACTCTTGACGTGCCAAATGAAGATGAAAGTCCCCACCGAATGTGGGGTCAAAGTCGTCCGAGGTAACCAAGAGGCCGCCTGAATCTGCTACATATCCGCTATGGGGGCGGCAGTCCTACCCTTCGATGCAGTCGAGCACCCCTTTGAAAGGAGTATGACCGGCTCCGAGCCAGTCGGTAAACTGGAAAAGGTCCCCTTCTCTGAAGACGAACCATCCAAGTGGTTCCAAGTAAGCCATCCCTCCCTCAGGACCTAAGGCGAGACATCATCGACTGTGTCCATCGAAGTTGGAATTTATTCTCATGGGTGCCCTCGAATATGCCTGGGATCTTCGAGGATCTTATAATACATAGGTTGAGCATCCACCCAGACCCCAAATCAGTTCAACAGAGGCGTCATAAATTCTCCCCTAATCGGTAGTAGACAGCTAAGGAAGAAGTACAGAAACTCCTATATGCCAAGTTCACTTAAGAGGTGAGCTACCCAGAGTAGCAGGACAATGCTGTGATGGTCAAGAAGCCCAATGGGAAGTGGAGGATCTGCATCGAATTCACGGATCTCACCAAGGCCTGGCTGAAGGATCCCTTCCCTCTCTTGAGTATTGATGCACTCATTGATGCGATGTCCGGGCATGAGCTTCTCAGTTTTATGGACGCTTTCCCGGGCTACAACCAAATCAAGATGTACCCTCCAGACATCTGCAAGACAACTTTTGTGACCGACCAAGGGCTATATTGCTATCGTGTCATGCCCTTCGGGTTGAAGAATGCCAGAGCAACCTACCAGAGACTCGTAAACCAGGTTTTCAGAAACCAAATATGCCGAAATATGGAGGTGTATGTGGACGACATGCTCGTAAAAAAGCCTCAAGGATCGGAATCATGTGAAAGATCTTGAAGAAGCATTCGGGGTCCATCAATCCCATAACATGCAGCTAAACCCTTTGAAGTGTACCTTTGGTGTAATGTCTGGAAAGTTCCTCGGGTTCATGGTTAGCCAGAGGGGAATAGAGGGCAACCCCAAAAAAGTTCAGGCCATACTGGACATGTCCCCTCCAAGAAATGTCAAGGAAGTACAGCGCCTCACTAGTCAGTTAGAAGCTATCAGCCAGTTTCTTTCTAAATCTGAAGAGAAGTCACTGCCATTCTTCAAAGCCCTCAGGGGAGTTACAAATTTCGAGTGGTGGGAGCCACAACAGCAAGCCTTCGACCAGTTGAAGACACACTTGGCCAGTCCCTCGCTTCTCAACAAACCCGAACCGTGTGAAGTTCTATCTCTATAACTGGCTACTTCAGAGCAGGCACTTAGTGTAACATCCTAGATTTTAAAATAATTAAGTAAAAAATTTTCATTTTTTTCACGTGTTTCGCACGTGCAAGTTTATGTATATTTTTTGTTTTAAAAATTAATTTAATGTCATGCACAAATATTTTCTTCTCTTTTTAAAAATCCTTTTATAAAATCCTAGGCCTAATAATTTAATTCTAGCCCATCTAAATAAATAAATTAATTAAGTAAAAGCCCATGGTTTTAGCCCACCTAATTAGCCCACTAGTTAATTCTATTAGTAATTAATACAACTTGCAGGGTAGACTTGATCATGTAACAAATAAACAATTAATAATTGTACAACTTAAACTAGTGTGCATATGGAGACACATGCATTGCACATGCAGGTGTAAGGGGACACTAGGGGGTGGCCGGCCACACTTGGAGTGGAGGGAGAGAGTGGTAGACTGGAGAGTTGGTTATTAGATGATGGGTAATTCTTCTAACTCCCAAATGAATCTAAACCCTTCATCCCAACTCATCTCAACCCTTCATTTGAGCTTGAGTGGTGTATAAATACCCCATTAGTCTTTCATTTCTATTTGAACTTAGAATTTTCAAAAGAGAAAAGATAAAATTGTGTAAGAGAAAAGATAGAGTTGTGTGAGGAAAAGATTGAGCATTTTGTGTGTGTGTGTGCTCTTGCACTTGGGTGGCCGGCTAGCATCAAAGAGAGAGAGTTTGGTGGCACATCAAGGAGGAGAAGGCTCAGTTTTGTGTGGCACAAGCTAGGAGGAGAAGGGAGACGATCATGCATTCAAGGAGTTCTTTAGGAGTTTTTCTTTGTCTTCAAAAAGGTGTGTGATTTATCTACTTCTAATGTAGATACCATACTAGGGATTTTAATTTCATGAACATGCTAAAGAAACTAGCTGAAATTGCCATGTGTTTGCCTAAAAAGACTAGTAGAGAAAAGAGAAAAAGTTGATTGTGATTAGTAAACTAAGACTCATCATGGTGTTCTAATGACGAAAATCATGCTAGAATATGTAATTTTGATGAACCATGCTAGTGTGATGATCTTGTTAAATGAATGACTTGATTGTAGATGAATGGATATTGCTATGTGTAGTTGTAGATTGAGATGAGTAGATTTTGTCAGCTTTAATTGATAAAATGCATAAATTGTTGTTATAAAATGTTAGTATAATAAAAGAAAAGAGTTTGCTAACTCTTGTAGAATTGAAAGAGAACAAGAAATTATATTTAGTAGATTTTATATTGGTAGTTGAGAAGGAACTAGAGTGCATTTTAAGTCAATAAGATACTCTTTAAATATAAGTTGTAAAGAAGACTTATTTGGTCAAAAAAATTAATATATTGTTTTATTTAAGAAAAATATTCTGGACAAATCTAATTTAAAAGATACTAATGCATTAAGAAATTGAGTTTTGTAAAAGAGATTTATAACAGTAGATACATAATTATTTCGAATCTTAACTATAACAAAAATTGAGCTTGGGCTTACTGGCTCTCGGCGTGAGTTATAAGCGCTGAATATAGTGTAAGAGGCCTTGGGTTCGAGTCTTGAAGAGACTCTGTTTTTATTGAAATTCGATTTTTTTCAAATTCAATACAGTCAACATATAAAGAGTTTAACTCCTTTCATATCGGGTAGTCACTCAAGACCAACTGGTCTTCAGTGCGCTTTGGGTTTGTTACTGTTCATCGGCGGGGGGTCTCTGTTTGGTTCTGGGTTCGATTCCGCGGACCCACTTTTGATTTTTTTTTTTTTTTGATTTTTTTCATTTTTAGGAGTTTAAAGTGCAAATAAAAAATTGGGAAAAAAATTCTATTATTCTACAAATATTATCTAGACTTTATGATTAATAGTTCTCCAACATTTTATGTATTTCGTGAAGATTAGATGTGGTTTTTATATTAAAATGGATTAAAGAACTTGATGAATTTTCTTTTAAAGTATGGTTTTAATATAATTAAAGAAAGAGAAAAAATGTGTATGCAAGAAATTATGTGGGAATTACATTATGAGATGTAGTAAATTAAATATGAAATTGATGTTTAATATGTGCAAGTGTGCATGGAAAATGAAACAAAAAAATCATGATGAAATGTGGGAATTTTATGAGTAATAAACACTCAAATTTTTTATGAACATGAAAAAAAAGTTAAGAACTAGAGTGTAGCTAAGTCCTTTTGCCGACATGAATGAATTCTTGAAAAATGAATGTTGTAGAAAAAGTCCAAGATTTGGGTCATTGTTATCAATTGATAGTTAAGTCTGGTGTAGAGGTGATTCTAACTATAGGGTGTTAATTTTACTCAGGATTCATTTATCTAAGGATGAGACACAGAGTGAAGATGTAATGAAAGTAAGAGAAAAACACAAGTATGAGGGCATCGGATCTACGGTGTGAGAGTGTTCACAGGATGTCTACATGATACGTCATGTCAGGACGTGAATACATCTCCAGAATATCGGGACTGTGGCGATGCTTGTGGGGTGCTTGGTGACTACGTAGTGCCATTGTTTCATGGCAGAGGCGAATTGTCCATAGGATGTCTGCATGATGCGTCATGTCATGATGTGGGATTCCCTCCAGGATGTCTGAACATGGGCTCGTAACTCATAGAACATCTACGATACTTACCGTAGTTACCGTAGTAGTTTCACTCATGGCGAGGAAATCAACCCTACAAGATGAAGTACAATTAAGGGCTTGCCCTCGGACCTATGTAGTATGGATTGCATAGAATTCGAACAAGTGCACATTAGTGTCATTAAATATAAATAACTGAATTAAGGACTAAGTGCACATTCACACACGACATCAATAAGATAGTCCCCCTTAGTTTTGTTTGTGAACAAGTGTGTGCTTTCCAAGTGTAATGCCCCGATTTTTTATTTAATGAAAAATTATTTTATTTTGCACGTAGTGTGCACGTGCAATATTTTTGGTTGAAATAAATGTTATGGTTATTTTCATTATGATGAGTATAAATATTTAAATATGTGCTTTTAATTATTTTATACAAAGCCTTCTTTCAATTAGATAAAAAGCCTTTTTTCTTAAAGCCCAAAATTTAATTCATTTATTTTCTTTTATAATTATTATTTTGGCCCATAAACTAAAGCCCATGAGCTATTTTATTTTTAAATATAACTTGTAATGTAGGATACAATTTAGAGATTTTTTATATAAAATATAATGTACAAATTTTGGAGACCAAGTTGTATGCACGTGCACTGCACGTACACGTGCAATATGCACAAGGCATGGCCGGTTGTGGCTTTAGGAGGGAAATCAAAATTTGAGTGGAGTCATGGTGGAGGTGGTTACTTGATTATGGGTAGTTAGTGTAACTCCTCCTTAAATCTAAGCCATTTGTTCCTAACTCCTACTTCAATCTTAGCCATCCATTTCCTTAGATTTTTAGTATAAATACCCCCCTTTGGCTAGTATTCTTGTGCTAATTATTTTCTCCAAACCTATAGTTCTAAATACAATACCTAGTAGTTTATTAAGTGAGTAAAAGATTGAGAGTGTGTGGGAGTTTTGTGCTTTCATCATTCAAGGAGAGAAGAGGCCGGCTTTCATCAAACAAGGTGCTCGGGTTTGGCTTGTGGAGTGCTCGGGCTTGGCTTGTGTGCGTGTCGACGAGGAGGAGAATCGTTCGTTTGCAAGGACATTCGTTTAGGAGGATGCTAAGTTGTACTTTTCTTCAATAAGGTGGGTAAATTTTCTATATTTCTAATTAGAAATGCATGCTAGATTGAATGGAAGGAATGAAGCATGAAAAGATTAATAAGAGTACACATTTAATTGGAAAAATGAGCTAAATTGATTGAATTGTTGATAAGCAATTGTATGTGGCTCTATTATTAAAATTCAAGTTGTGTGCGATATAATCATGGCTATGAATTGTGTAAAGAAGCCTTCGTTATTAGCATTAAAAATTATGTGCAAAAATTAGTGGATTGACAACGTTGCTTTATGTGCTAAAATAGAATTTTTGTTACGACGTTGTAATGAGTGAATTAGGATGCAATTGTTATGTTTGTGAAATGATTAAGAGCAGAAAATTGGTGTAGAGATTAGTGAAATTAAAATGTCGAAAGAGAATGTATTAGTAGTAGTATATCAAATTAACCAAATTGTATGGTAGATATGTGTTAATTATTGGGAAAAATATGTTTAATCATTTCAGAAAATTATTTTTTATATACTGGGGTATAATTCATGATGGAAATGATTAATCTGGAATTTTTACAGTATGTTAGTAAGAGCAATTTGAAATGAGATTTTGATGAACATCGAAATATTTTTAATAACAGAGAGCATTGATTTAAATAAATTTCGAATTATACTAGTGACAACCTGAGCCTATAGCTCGAGTGGTCGGATCACTCTTAATTGCTACAGTATATGCGGGGGGAATATCCGAGGTTGAGGGATCAAATCCCGTTGACACCATTCTTTTTTGTTTCGAACATTTTAAAATAATCAGTTCGGCCGAGAGCATTTAATGCTCTTGCCCTCTCTTCTAAACGTGTGCAGCATTCGGCCTAGTGGCCTGTGCCTTCGGTTGGGTTCCCTGTGGTCGCTGGTTCGACTTTGGGCCTCGGCTGTGTGTTTATATTGTGGGAAAAACAATTTTTTGGGTGTTTTAATGATAAAAAAAATAAGGAAAAAATATGATTATTATCTTAAAAATATGTGGAGTTTATGAAAAATAATTTGAGTATTATTTGCATGAAGTGGAGTATGTTTAGAGAATAAAAGTATAATTTAGAACTATAAGTTCTATACTTGCATTTGTATAAAGTTGTATTTTACAAAAGACTTAAAATGGAATCTTAGAAAAGAAACACGAATAAAAAGGAATTACATGAAGTGATGTGAATTATTCTCATTGGAGAGTAATGCGACAAATTATGAAGTGTAAATGTCCATCTTTGATTGAATAATTAGTGATGTGGGTTTTAATGTGAAAGTAATATTCTATGAGCTACATGATGAATAGTTGAATTTAATTATAAGTATGGACTATTGAACAATTTAGAAATCATGATTGGAAAAGAGAAATACCTTTGAGTATGATAACTCAACATGTGAACTTATGAGTTGGAAACGCTCAACTTTAGAAATTGTGAATTGAAATTGAAACAAAATAGTAGCTAAGTCTCCCCCAGCAATTGGAAAGAAATGAAAGACCAAGGTTGGTCATGTTTGAATGAATGAATAAGTCCGGTTTAGTGGAGAGGCTAACTCTAGAGCTTTGATTTTGTTCATGATTCTAATAAAAACTAAGGATTAGTACATAGTGGAGATGTGATGAAAGTAAGAGAAAACATGAGTATGAGGGCCATCGGATTGGCGGCGTGAGAGTATTTCACAGGCTGTCTTCACGTTGCGTCGTGACATGACGTAGATACTGTTCCAAAGTACCGTCCCGGTGGTGACGCTTGTGGGATGTTTTGTGACTGTGAGAGGATCGTGTGCCATGAAGGAGGCTGAATTGCCACAGGCTGTCTTCACGATACGTTGTGACATGACGTGGGATTCCCCTCCAGGTTTTCTGTACACGTGCTTGTACTCGTAAATCATCTAAGATACTTACTGTAGTTACAGTAGTAGATTAAGTCATTGCGAGGGATTGAACCCTACAAAGATGAAGAACGAATAAGAGGCTTGCCCTCGGACCTATGTAGTATGTGATGCATAGAATCCGAACAAGTGTGCATTAGTGTCATATCATACAAACAACTGCATTAAGGACTAAATGCACAATCACAACACGACATCATTAGGGTATTCCCTTTAGTTTGATATGTGACAAGTTTGTGTTTGTTAAATATGGAAAATGAGTTATACTATTTCCGGCATAGAGAGGATGGCCGTGTATAATGTTCGTCGGTTGAATAAACTGACGTACGTACAGTTTTATATGCAGGGTAATGACATGATAAAGAGGAACAGATGCTTAAAGATTATTCAATGCTGTTGTACATTTATTCAATTGTTGTAAATTTTACTTCCGCTGTGCAATGTAAAGTATAAAGTTTTATGTAAACTCTGATGTAAAGTGAAAAGTTCGAATTTTCTTGAAAAATTGTACTAAATGAAGTGGAAAGATCCTGTAGAACTCTCGAATTCAGTTGTATTTGGGATTCGGGACGTTGCACCAAGTAAGAGAAATTGATGTATTATATCCTAGCGTCAATTGTATGCAACTGACGTGCTCATAGTTTCTATGCAGGACAAAATGAATGAAAGGACTAAAGAGGAATGCTGCTTAAAGAATTGTTTCAAGTGTTATTTTTATTCATGTAATATGTTATAATTTGCTTTCGCTGTGTTGATATAAACATTATTATATAAAAGTTTTAGATTCCTTGTAAAATTGTACGAAGTGAAGTATAAAAATCCAGTGGAACTTCGAATTCAGGCTTATTTGGAATTCGGGGCACAGAGGCCGATCTATTAAGTCGAAAAAATCCTATGCAATGCCGAACTCAGGTACTCTAAAGTAGAGAAGATGGATTATGCACTTGTGATGGCGGCGAGAAAGCTTAGCCCATACTTCTAGGCCCACTCCATTTAGGTCCTTACAGACCAACCTCTTAAGCAAGTACTCCATAAACCCGAGATGTCAGGCCATTTGGTCAAATGGTCTATCGAGTTGAGTCAGCTTGACATGAACTATAAGCCCCGGACTGCGATCAAGGGCCAAGCGCTCGCCAAATTCATCATTGATTGTACCATTCCCGATACATCCGAAGTTCCGAAAGATGAGCTAGAGTGGGAACTCTACGTTGATGGGTCGTCCTGCGACGGTGGGAGCGGGGCCGGGGTCATACTCAGGGGCCCAGACTCCTTCATTCTCCAATACTCTCTTCGCCTCAACTTTCCAGCCTCTAACAATAAGGCGGAATACGAGGCAATGATCGTAGGACTTCTTTTGGCCCATAAAGAAGGAGCTAAACATGTAAGAGTTTTTAGAGATTCTCAACTGGTCGTTAATCAGATTTTCGGGGAATACGAGGCTCGCGATGCCCGAATGATCCAATACCTGACCCGTGTTCGGCTCCTTCTCTCAGATTTACCTGAAGCAACAATGACTCGATTCCTCGAGAACAAAATACACAGGCGGACACTCTTTCTAAATTGTCTTCTTTCTCATTCGAAGGATTAGATCACACTGTCTTGGTGGAGTTCTCCTAAAACCCAGCTTCGAGGACGACGAATCGCCTGAAGTCAGCTGCGTCAACCCATCCGTGGGGGCAAGAACTTGGATGGACCCAATTTTGTACTTCCTAAGGGAGGGTGAACTACCCCCTAGATCCATCCGAAGCTAGAATGGTTTGAACTCGTTCAGTGAGGTTCACCCTCATTGACGGAACACTCTTCAAGCGCTCGTACACCAAGGCAGACGGGAGACCTTATCTCCACTGCCTGAACCCTGAGGAAGCCAAATACGTGTTAGAAGAGATGCACGGAGGAATCGGCAGCTGCCACATGGGCAGTAGAGCTCTAGCAAGGAAAATACTCAATCACGGGTATTACTGGTAATGCCCCAAATTTCAAACAAAAGTAATTCGTAGCAAAAACTGGATCTTTTACATTAACTTCGTACAAATTTACAAGAAATTTAATTCTTTTCATTTACAACATTGTTCTTTACAATAGCACAGCGGAAATAAAGTACAATACAACATATGATAATGGAAGCTCTTCAATCTTATGACAACCCGTCACAATGACTACAAGTCCATGCCAAATTCCAATTCTGCAACTAGAAAACTATGGGCACGTCAGTTGTATGCAACTGACGCAATGCTATAATACAGCGATTTCACTATATTAATAATCACAACTTGAATGCAAAAATAGAAAAGTGGCTATCCTAATTATGTCAGTGTATGATATGGACTTAATGCCTAAGAGCATCCATAGTCATTTGCTATATTTGCCAATTTTCCATATTTTGAGAAACGTTGCCCTGCAGTCGTTTGCTATTTTGCCATATTTTGGCAAAATCGCTACAGTCGCTTCTCATATTTGAGAAACAAACTGGCGATTCTCATATTATATGGGACGGAACAACCCGTTGTTTTTTTAATGGGATCAGACGAAACAACTTGTTTCGTACCTATTTTTTAATTTTTTTTAATGATCAGACGATACATGTACCGTCTGAACCAAAAAAAACGAAAAATTCGTCAAACATGACATGTTGTCCCATTTGAAGCCAAAATGGCTTGGATGGGACAACATGTCCCGACGGGCCCATTTTGTGGGATTTAGGGGTTAATTAGGTAGGTTAGTGTATATTTAGTATATATTTTAATATTTAATTTATTTAATTTAACTATTTTAATATCTAATCAATAGTTAATTAACTTAAACATTATTAACTTAACATTTTTAAATATTTTTTTTACTTAACGTCCTAGACGATACATGTTGTTTCGTCACAGTATTTTTTGAGATTTTTTTTAGCAAACGACCACTACAGTGATCACGCTCTTTTGCTATTTCTATTTGTGCCATTTTCTCAAATATGAGAAACACCATTGTGGATGCTTTAATGCAGACATTTATATTTACGATGACACTAATGCATACTTGTTCGGATTCTATGCATCCCATACTACATAGGTCCGAGGGCAGGATCTTATCGTACTTCTCATTATAGGGTTCAATCCCTCGTTATGAAATCCTACTACGGTAACTGATGTAAGGTTTAGATATCCTGTGAGTATCTAGTACCACCCCGATAATTCTTGAGAATCGTTCTCCCATCGCAAATGATTTTGGACATCCTACCTCACACCCCGATAATTTTGGAGACGAGACCCACACTGCGAACCATCTGGTACCTCATCACACAAATACCCCATGACCGTCGCCTCGATCCTGATAGTTCTGAAGAAATATCTCCCGCCGCATGCAATTTTGGACATCATGCCTTATGCCCCGATAATTCTGAAGATAATCTCCCACCGCGAATCGTGATCCCGATAATTTTGAAGAAGTATCTCCCACTGCAAGTGATTTTGGACATTGTTACCGCTGATTTCGGTGTGGGGGTAAACAGATAGAATTTGTGAGTCCGGGAAAAAGCCTGAACAGTTGACTCGGCCCTCTTGCTCCTACCACAACCTGCAAGGAAGTGCGAGACACCGGGGTTGATTCCGGCGACGCACCCTCCGACGCTCTTGTCAGTAATCAGGAAAAAGATTAAGAAAGAGCTTAAGTGGTCAAAAAGTGATTAACCTGGTCTTGGTGGTAGAGAGGTTGTATTTATAGTCGCCTTTGGAATGATTAGGGTCCTGATTTCCTGCCTAACAGTCAGGAGCAAAATCCTCCTATTCTGTTTTAGGAAATTAGGCCTTGATTCCCTGGTGAGAGCTAATCAGGCTTATTGATTTGATTTAATCAAATCAGTGGCCTGATTCTCCTCTTGGTGGACCGGGCTTGTATCGGGTCGGGACCCGTGCCCAGTTGAAGTGGGTCCATTTGCGGATGGTTGGTTCTGTGAGAGGGAGACCCAATACCCGTTTTGGATCCATCTGTATGTGAAATTACCTTTTTACCCCCGTGCTTCAAGATCCGTGCTCGATCTGGACGGTCCCGATTTAACCCAAATTTTAGCCATATCACGAGCCCCCCACTCCTAAAGACTGAGCGTGATCAGACTTTGAGGAGTAGTTCAGCTGTTTCCGTGGCTGATGGAGTTGTATCGGAGTCCAATGTGGGATTTTGAATCTAGAAAGGGGGTAGTGAGGTAACTTTTGACGCCGCTGGCTGTTCTCTGGTCACATCGGGTATTCTTATCTGAATTTTCGGACTATTTATTTAATTTTGCGACGTGTTCGCTAATCGTTCGGGGGCCTTAACTGTACATTCTGGGTGATAATTGTTCGTTCAGGGGTTCGAAAATGTGCCCCCAAATTTTCAATTATTCTCCAGAATTTTTTGTTAATTTTCCCGAATTTTTAGCAATTTTTTCGCAATTTTTAAACAAACAAAACGATTTAAATAGATAAAAAACGATTTAAATACCGATGAATGGCGCAGCTCGATCTGAGCCGTCGATCGTGGACGGGTGCGAACTTCGGAAAGATCTGACGACTGTTACCGCTCGGCAGCGTTTTTCTCCGTTTACGAGCTCGGAAAGGCGCTTGCTCGGCTGCCGACCGGAGGCAGGGGGTTCGGCAGGCCGAGCGACGTGGCACTGTCTGAGCCGTCGGATGTTGGGCACGCATCTCGAGACGGGCACAGTTCCCAAGAAAACGCTATCTTGTCTTTTAGCGCACGTGGCGCAATCTGGGCTGTTCATCATTGGGAGCGCGAATTTCTGAGAGATCCAGCGGTCCACGTGGCTCGGTGTCTTTTTTTCTCCATTTACCAGCTCGGGAAGGCACTTGCTCGGCTGCCGACCGAAGGCAGGGGGGTTCGGCAGGCCGAGCGACGTGGCGCTATCTGAGATGTGTGATGTCGGCACGCATCTCGAGACGGGCGCAGCTCCCAAGAAAACACTATCTTGTCTTTTAGTGCTCTCGGCGAGATCTGGGCCGTCTGATTGAGATCAGACGCGAAAGTTGAGGGGAAAGTGAGTTTTCCCCGTTTACACGCTCGGGAAGCCACTTGCTCGGAAGCCGACCGAGGGCCTGTGGTTTTTGGCAATCTGAGATGGCTCTGTTCCCAATGGTATTAATGGTGCTTCGTGACTTGTGTGGCGTTTCGCCTTCCCGATGTCATTAAGGATAATTCCTTTAATTAATGCGTGGCGTTTCAACTTCCGAGGGTCAGTAAGGATAATCCCCTTAATTAAAACGCGGTGCTTCAATTTCCGAGGGTCATAATGGCTGGTTCTTGGAGGCAGGCTATAAGTACTCCACTCCCTTTGTCATTTTAGTCACAACCAAATTGAGTTCCAGACCTCGGAGGCATCTGCCTTGGGTAGCTTCTTTCTTGAGATTCGGAGAGGTGGTCGCTCTCCTGCCTGGTTTTCCCTTTGTTCCTGACAGCCCCAAAGCGGATGTTAGGAGCGAGGGGGGACGAGGTAGTAGTGGCGACGACCGTGGTCCGGATCCGAGGGATGAGTTACTTCAGAAGGACGGGTGGTCGCTCTGTTGTCTTATTCTTCTCCCGTTCCTCACTGCTCCGAAGGGGATGTCAGGAGCGGGAGGGGATAAGGCAGTAGTGGCGACGACCATAGTCCGGACCGGGGTGTGTGGGTCTTTTCGGAAGGACGGGTGGTCATTCTCCCACCAAGATCTTCGGCCTTCTTTGGTCGCTCTGAAGCGGGTGCCGAGGTGGGCGGAGGTCTTGGTGGAAGAGGTGATGATCCATGTCCGAGGCCGATTTCCGGACCGTTCGAGTCCGTTTGTTGCAACTGTGAAGGCGCCGTTGCCAGAGTCCTCTGGCCAGCCGAGCCTTCCAGTTGCAACCAACTAGCTCGGAATGGTGCGCTTCTCCATCATGAGTTGCAGCTCGGGCTTCTGGACCGTCCGAGCCCGTTGTTTGCAACTGTGAAGGCGCTGTGGTCAGAGTCCTCTGACAAGCCGCGCCTTCCAGTTGTAAACAACTAGCTCGGAACGGTGTGTTTCTCCTGATCTCTGAGTGTTGATGGGTCCCCTCTCATCTCTGTCTTCCTTCCGGGCTGATGGCTTCTGATGGACGTCAGCCCGGGGGAGTTAGAGATAGGGGGGAGTGCCGATCTGTTCCCGACCGGGGCCCGTGGGTCGGCGGAATACCGACTGAGGCACGGGACCCGGGGGGCGCCCGCCGAGGGCGGCGCCTCAAAACTGAATCAAAACTTTTCCAGGTTCTTCTAGGCATAGGTGAGGCGTCCGAGGGTTCAGTCGCCCGAGCGACGTGGCGCACCTTGAGCCGTTGGATGATGGCGCGCATCTCAAGACCGGCGCAGCTCCCAAGAAAACACTATCTTGTCGTTTAGTGTTCTTGGCGAGATCTGAGTCGTCTGATCGAGATCAGGCGCGGAAGTTGAGGGGAAAGTGAGTTTTCCCCGTTTACCAGCTCGGGAAGGCACTTGTTCGGATTCCGATCGGATCCTGCTGCCGGCGTGTTCGGATCGCTTGTAGCTCGGATTTGGAACCCCTGGAGCCGAGCCAGTTGACTTGGTGAGAGAGGTAGTGGTGATGGGCCTTCGCGACGTTTCGAGAGCAGCCCAAAAGTCGCGAACTTTCATCGGAAGTCCAAGGGACGTCCCAATTTTACTATAAATCTTCACCCCCCCTAAGACCAAGTCTCACTTTTCACTTTTACTCTCTCTCTTCAGTTTTTACCCAGCTTTGAAGTTTTTAGCTCTCTGGTGGCGTTGCTAGCTGTCGCGGTAGCGTTCCTAGTTCCGGCGAACTTTCCGACCGCACCTGTCACTTCAAGGTCAGTCTCTTTCCCTTCTCTTTTTAGGAAAACATGGTTAAGATTTCGGCTGAGACCCCCACCTCGGAGCAAGCCGTTGGCCGAGGGGATAAAGGGAAGGGAGTAATGGAGCCGAGCGAGCAAGACGTTGTTCGTCTGGATAAAGAGGGTGAAGTGGCCGAAGTGCCAGAGGAAGTCGCGGCGGAGTCCCGAAAGGGTAAAGCCGTAATCACGATAGTGGAGACGCCGAAGAGAGCGGGGGCATTTGGTCGGCAGCCCATCGCCGTGTCGAGTGTGGGAGGCATCCGGGATTACGCCGAGGATACCTTGGAGAGGGTTACTCAAGGTACGGCTAAACTGGTGGAGGAGAACGAGCCTAGGGAGCTGTCCGAGGTCGATCATAGGATCTCGACTCTTACCGAGACAGATCTTCGTCTGATCCGAGAGGGTTTCCAGATCCCTCTTGAGTATGTGTTGCTCCTTCCTGGGCCGGGGTACCGAGCCAACACAAAGTCCTCGTCGGACATATGTGTCTTCCCGGTCGACTCCCTCATCGCCGGGCTCCGCTTTCCCCTCCACCCGTTTGTGGTCGAGGTCTTGGTCTGGTACGGTTTGAGTCCCGCCCAACTGATGCTGAACACTTGGAGGCACGTCGTGGCATTCCTCCTCTGATGCCAAGAGATCGGCGCTAAGCCGACTATGTACCTCTTTCGGAGTCTCTTCCGACCTTGCCAGCCGAGGCGGGACGAGCAGAGGTTTTTCCTTTCTCCTCGGACGGGAGTTAAGTTGATCGAGAACCCGGACTCGATCAAACATTGGAAGGACAAATACTTCCTCGTCCGAACTCTGACGCCATAGGTGATACCGACAGTTTGGGCGAAGGATGGCCTGCCCAAGCGTACAAAGAAGGACGTCCCGCTGAATGCCGACGAGGCTGAGGTTCAGAGGAAGCTCCTCGCTCTGCCGACGCTCAGCTGGAAGGATATTACCGAAGAGCATCTGTTCCGTGGGGGTCTCAGTCCGATCGACCCTCGTATGCTTCTGGTATTTATACTTCTTTGTTTAAAGCTCATAAAAATTTTCCTAAGTTTTTTCATTCGGCTTTTGCAGAGACGATGAAGCTCGATTACAAGGCTCTGGTGGCGAAGGGCAGGGCAGAGCAGGAGAAGAAGAAGAGGCCGCCGGCAGCGTCTCAGGACAGCCGGGCCTCGAAGAAGGCCTCGGTTGTGAAGACTGCCGACCAACCGAAGGTCGCGGTCCTCAAGGAGGGGGAGATCGAGGTCCTTGTCTCTCCAACGAAGGTCGCAATCCCCGAGCAGGGGGGGGTCGTGTTCCCCGATCCCCTCGCCTCGGATGCACCTGCTCCTACCTCGGAGGCGGACGCTCCCGGTCCGTCGAGCAGCGGGTTCGGGGTGACGGATGCGCTGTTCCTCCCAGTTCCGCCCCTTACCTCCGACGCGGAGAAGATCTTGACCGAGCGTCATAAACAGATCTTTGTCCCCGATTGGCAGGTGATGAACATCGACGGCTTTTTGGGCGACGGAAACATCTGCATGGAGGCGGTGAGGCACCTGCCGACCCCGAAGGATCGAGCGACCCTGAAGGCCGGGATGGCAGGGGACGCCGTGATGCAGATAGCCCGGAACACCATGTCGGTACGTATGCTGAGTTCTTCTTTATCCAAATTTCTTCCTTAGAATTTTTCTAAGTTCTTGGACTCGGATTTTAACGTGTTGTTCTCTTCCAGACCCTCTGCCACTTCAATTTCTTGGTCGAGGAGTTGGCGAAGAAGGATCAGGAGAAGGAGAAGGAGAGGGCGGAGCGCGTCAGGGTCGCGAAGCAGCTTGATTCCGAGCTGCTTCTTTCGACGAAGAGGGCCACCGAAGTGGAGGGGCTGGGGAAGCAGCTGGCCGACGCCGTTCAGCTGTCAAAGGACACGGCGGCCAAGCTTGAGGCCTCGGAGAAGGATGTGGCCGAGCTGAAGGAGGAGCTGGCCAGCGCTCGGTCGGGAGCTGAGAAGGAGGTTGCCGAGCTGAAGGAGGAGCTGGCCAAAGCTCGGTCGGAAGCAGAGACCGCTCGGAAGAGGGCTGAGAGGATCAAGGCCAACCACCTGAAGAAGGTGAAGAAGGTGAAGAAGGCCGTGCAGGAGGAGGCTGCGCAGCACATGATCCAGAACATGCTGGACGCCTACGGCCGTGCCTTGACCCACGTAGCCACAAAGAACCCGGGCTTCGACACGTCCACCTATAATTTTTACGAGCCCGTGGAGGGGGAGGAAGGGATTACCGAGGGTCTGCTCGGTCCCGAGGGAGAGACGGAACCCGTCGAAGGCCCCGGGGAGACCGAAGCCGAGGGCGAGGAGGAAGATGACTCCGGGGAGGAGAGTTGGAGCGAAGGCGGAGGCGAGGGCGGTGGCGAGGACAAGACCGGGGGGTCGACGGACCCGAGCGGTAAAAAGGTCGACCCCTGACTCGGTTGTCTTCTTTTAGTCTTTTCTCGTTTTGTTTTCTTTTTGTAAGCCTCATTGCGGACTGGCCACCGCTTTTGTTTTGAATGAAAAGCATTTTGTTTGGCCAAAATTTGTCCAAGTGTCGAGCCTCGGATTTGTGTGTGGCTAGTCGTAGATGTTTTCAAGTGTTGGGTATCGGATTTATCTCCGCTTTTCAGGTGATGTTCGGTCCGGTTACGGAGCTCGTCTTCCTTCGGAAGGAGCTGGCCAAATTGAAGCGTGAACTCTCGGACAGCCGACAGAGGCAGTTTCTCCTGCTCGGCCAGGCGGAGGAGGTGAGGGCACTTCTAAGGAGGTACTGTCGCGAGCTGCATCAACTGCGGAAGCGCTCCCAAGCCCCTGGTCCCGAAGGGGAAGTCGAGCGGCTCCGTGGGGAGCTTACTGCCGTCGAGCAGAGGAATGACGACCTTTTGGCTGAGGTCCTATACTTGGAGCTATCGGAGAAGGAACGCTCAGCGGAGGCAGAGAAGCTGGCGTCCGAGCTGGAGGAGGCATTGGCCGAGCGCAAGAAGCTGTCGGCCGAAGTTGACAGGCTCAGAAGGATCACAATAGATAGGGGGATTGAGGTCATCCACTACCGGCGGCTCGCAACTGATAGTTCCAATGCCTCGGGCTCGTTGAGGGCTCCTTGACCGAAGAAGTTGGCGAAGGACGTCGTCTTGAGGGATAGGATTATCGAACTGGAGGAGGAGATCGCATCGCTCAAGCCCGCGCCGGAGAGAGCTAATGTACGCAGCACTTCGTGCACTCGCAAAGAAAGCGAGAGGGGGATTACGTTTTACGAACTTGCGACGCGCTCGCCTATGACCAGGTGAAGTCCGGCCGACGCTCAGAGCAGTGCGGCTGTTTCGTCGGGCGGGGCTTCGGTCGGCGCCGCTGTCAGGACTAGCAGTGAAGGGGGATCGCGCTTCGTTGGTTTAGGGTCGAGCTCGGAGGGTAGGCCTTGTCGTCCTCGCGTTTCCCTAAACCGAAGCATTCCCCTTCCGAAGAGGCCCTGATTATGTCGTTTTCCATTTTTGTTGGTCGTTGTAACAACTTAGTTGTGGGGTCGGTCGACCGTCTGTAACACTATTATGTCTGAATGCAAATAGTTCTGAAAAATTTTCAAGTGTTAGACTTCGGCAGTGTATTGAAACTGTGTTATTCGTTTTCCCTTCTTTTCAGCTCGTTGTGACGATCCATGGCTCGGACTCCGAGCGTTCGAATGATGACTCCGAATCCGAGGCCACCTCTGGAACGGTGGTTCTGAGCCCCAGGAGCGCCGATCTGAAGTTACGCCGAGCCGAGAGTGAGTGGGACCACCTTTCGTTGGTCCTCAGTCTCCGGGAAGCCGAGATCCAACGCTTGGAGAATAGGATCGTCGAGCTGATCCCCACAGGAGAGGATGAAGACTCGCAGACCGCATTCGGCAACGCTCTTCGGGTCAAAAGCATTCGGCACATTCAGTCGAAGATTATTGCCGAGCGGGATGACTTGCTCTCGGAGATGTGGCACTTGCAGGCTGTAATGGCGAAGCTCCGGGGGGAGGCAGAGGAGCTGCCAGCCGAGGAGGACGAACAGTCTGGTGAGGATGCTTCCTTATGAGAGACAAGTGCAGTGGGTCGGGCATTGTATGTTTTGTTTGCCAACACTTTGTAATGGAATGTTTTGTACTATGTGCCGACAATTAATAAAATTCCCTTTTGTTGCTTTGTATATTCGTCTTTGCTTATAACTATGTTGGTCGCGCCGAGACCTTTGAACCGAGCGTGTTTGTTTAACCGAACGGGTCCTCATGAGTATGGCACTTTGTCGTTTAGTGGTTCTGACACGGTACGGCACGAATCCCTAGGCGGCTCTGTACCCAAGAAAGTGCTATTTTGTCGCTTAGAGCAGGTGGCGAGATCTGAGCCGTCGAACGAAGGCGCGAATCTCGAGGCGGCTCAGTTCCCAAGAAAACGTTATCTTGTCGTTTTGCGCAGGTGGCGTGATCTGAGCCGTCTGATCGAGATCACGCACGAAAGTTGAGGGAAAAGTGTGTTTTCCCCGTTTACACGCTCGGGAAGCCACTTGCTCGGAAGCCGGCCGAATTTGTGGGTCTTCGGTCTTCGGCTAATAGTTAGGAGAGTTCGGACTTTTGTGTTCGAACGAAGGTCCGGCATCGATCTACCGGGGTAGTTTAGATGGACTGGGAACCAAGTGTTGGCCCCCGGGACCATCGTTGGAGCTCGATGGGTGTGGGAGCGATTCCGAACGGCGATCTACCCCTGGTTCGTTCGGAGACGAGCCGAGGAGGTAAAGTCGAGCCGAGTGTTGGACTCCGAACCATCGGTATAGTTCAACGGCTGTGGGAGCAATTCCGAACGGCGATCTACCCCTGGTTCGTCCGGAGACGAGCCGAGGCGGTAAAGTCGAGCCGAGTGTTGGACTCCGAACCATCGGTTTAGTTCAACGGCTGTGGGAGCAATTCCGAACGGCGATCTACCCCTGGTTCGCCCGGAGACGAGCCGAGGCGGTAAAGTCGAGCCGAGTGTTGGACTCCGAACCATCGGTTTAGTTCAACGGCTGTGGGAGCAATTCCGAACGGCGATCTACCCCTGGTTCGCCCGGAAACGAGCCGAGGCGGTAAAGTCGAGCCGAGTGTTGGACTCCGAACCATCGGTTTAGTTCAACGGCTGTGGGAGCAGTTCGGAACGGCGGTTCGCCTCTGGTCCGTCCGGGGACGAACCGAGGGAATGAGGCCGAGCCGAACGTGGACTCCGAACCATTGGTTGAGGTAATGTAAAAAAGAGACAGGTGACAAGGGGGGAGAAAAACATGCAGATTCACAAACATAACAGAGCTTTCTTTATTGATTTCGACGGCGAACCGTTTTACATTGTACAATTTATGAAAAAATGGGTTACAAGTCGGAGGATTGGAATGGCTCGATACTCCTTGTTACTTAGAGTGGCGTCAGAACCTTTTCTTGTTTCCTGCGAGGATCTGCTTATTAGCATTCTCGGCCTGTCCGTTCGACTGAGGGTGTGAGACGGACGAGAAGCGCTGCTGAATGACGATGTCATCGCATAGGGCTCGGAATGCTGTGCCAGTGAACTGAGTCCCGTTGTCCGTCACGAGGACGCGGGGGACACCGAATCTGCATATGATGCTCTTCCAGAAGAACTGCACCACTTTGTTCTCAGTTATAGTGGCGAGAGGCTCGGCCTCGACCCACTTGGAGAAGTAGTCGATGGCTACGACCAAGAATTTGAACTGACCCGGAGCTGGAGGGAAGGGCCCTAGTAAGTCCATCCCCCACATTGCGAAGGGGATGGGACTTGATAGGGAGGCGAGGTTGGCCTGAGGGAGTCGTCGGATGTTAGAGTGTCTTTGACAGGAGCTGCATTGCCGAACGTGCCGCTCGGCGTCTTGGAGAAGGGTCGGCCAGAAGTACCCATAATTCAAAGCTTTTCGGGCCAAGGACCTAAATCCCGAGTGTGCCCCCCCGATGCCTTCATGAAGCTCCTGTAGGGCATATTCGGCCTGATCCGGAGAGAGGCATCTTAGATATGGTCGGCCGTCTATTTGAGAGAAGGAGCGCTTGTACAAGATGCCCTCGATCAAGACATAGCGCTCGGCCCGAGTTCTGACTCGGCGTGCTTCCTTGGGATCCGAGGGCAGAACTCCGTCCCTTAGGAATTCCACCAGTGGCTTCATCCAATTGTCCTGCAGCATGACCGGCAATGACTCCACCGAGCTAGGTGTCTCGTCTTCGATGCTCGGTTTAGAGAGGACTTCAATCAGTACGGTCTGCTCAAGTCCTTGTAGAGAAGATGAGGCCAACTTGGAGAGAGCGTCAGCTTGTGAGTTCTCCTCCCGGGGGACCCGTTGGATGATGGCTTCTTCGAACCGGCCCATGAGATCCCGGACTTTGGCGAGGTACTTCGCCATTCGCTCGTCCCGGGCCTCATATTCGCCCAAGACCTGGTTCACGACTAGCTGGGAATCACTGTGAATCCGGAGGCGCTGCGCCCCAGCACTTCGGGCGAGTCCGAGCCCAGCTATGAGAGCCTCGTACTCCGCCTCGTTGTTCGAGGCCTTGAAGTTCATGCGGATCGCATACTGGAGGACGAAGTTGTCAGGGCCGTTCAGGATGATGCCGGCGCCGCTTCCTTCATTGCAAGAGGATCCGTCCACGAAGACTGTCCAAATGGGGGGCCCATTCGGGACGTAGCCGACTTCAGGGATAGTGGATTCCACAATGAAATCGACGAGGGCCTGGGCCTTGATTGCCGTCCGAGGCTGATAAGAGATGTCGTGCTGACTCAGCTCTACGGACCATTTCATCAGCCGACCCGAGGTCTCTGGCTTGTGGAGGATCTGCTTTAGGGGTTGATCGGTGAGGACAACGACCGAGTGAGATTGGAAGTAGGGCCGAAGCTTTCTTGCTTCCATGACCAGAGCGTAGGCTATCTTCTCTATCCTCGGATAGCGGAGCTCGGCGTCCCGAAGCACCTTGCTCACGTAGTAAATGGGCCTTTGGGTCCGGTCCTCTTCTCTTACCAAGACAGCGCTCAAGGTCTGCTCGGAAGCGGCCAAGTAGATGAAGAGAGGCTCGCCCGGGATCGGCTTACTGAGCAGAGGGGGGTTCACCAGATAGGCTTTCAGCTGGTCGAACGATTCTTGCTGTGCTTGGCCCCATTCAAATCCTTTAGCCCCCCGGAGTGCTTTGAAGAAGGGGAGGCACTTTTCCCCTGACTTGGAGAGGAACCGACCGATGGCTGCGAGCCGACCGGTGAGCTTCTGCACCTCCTTGACGTTCCGAGGCGGGGCCATGTCTAATATGGCCTTAATCTTCTCGGGGTTAGCTTCGATTCTTCGCTGGCTTACCATGAAGCCGAGGAATTTTCCCGAGGAGACCCCGAACGCACACTTGTTCGGGTTCAGCCGCATGTTGTACTTCCTCAATACACCGAAGGCCTCCTGGAGGTCGGCTACATGATCGGTGCCGTGGATGCTCTTGACGAGCATGTCATCAACGTACACCTCCATGTTCCGGCCGATCTGGTTCTGGAAGACCTTGTTGACGAGGCGCTGGTAGGTGGCGCCCGCATTCTTCAAACCGAACGGCATGACCCGGTAGCAGTAGAGGCCTTGGTCGGTGATGAAGGAGGTCTTCGGGATATCCGGAGGGAACATCCGGATTTGATTGTATCCCGAGAAGGCATCCATGAAGCTGAGGAGCTCATGGCCCGAGGTGGCATCGATAAGGGTGTCGATGTTCGGGAGCGGGAAGGGATCCTTCGGACACGCCTTGTTTAGGTCGGTGAAGTCAATGCATATCCTCCACGAGCCATTGGACTTCTTGACCATTACAACGTTCGACAGCCACTCGGGATAATTTACCTCCTGGATGAACTTGGCCTTCAGTAGTTTATCCACTTCTTCCTTGATTGCCTGCTGTCGCTCGGGAGCGAACTTTCGCCTCTTCTACTGAACCGGTTTGCATCCCGGTTCGACGCTTAGGCAATGGACGAGCAAGTCTTCGGAGATGCCGGGCATGTCCGCGGCTGACCAAGCAAATAAGTCGCGGTTATTCCTGATGCACCTCACCAAGTCTGAGAACAGCACGGTCGGCAAGGACTTGCTGACGAGGAATTTTCGGCTCGGATCCTCATCCGAGAAGAGTACTTCTTCTAACTCGTCCGCCGGCTCGGACGTTGGGCGGGCCTTCGGCTCGGGGATTTCTAGTGTCTCGAGCGAGAGCACTGGTCCCCCTGTGGAAGTCATGTAGCACTTCCGAGCTGTTTCCTGGCTTCCCCTGACTTCCCCTACTCCCGACCGAGTGGGGAACTTCATCTTCAAGTGGTATGCTGAGGGGACAGCCTCAAGGGCGGCTAGGCCGGGGCGGCCTAGGATGACATTGTATGCTGCCGGGACGTCGACGACCATGAAGTCCATCGGCTCGGTCCGGGTAGTAGGGGTCCTTCCTGCAGTAACGTCTAGGGTTATCACCCCTTCGACGGTTACCGGGACCCCCGTGAACCCGTGGAGAGTGTAACCGGCCGGCTTGAGACGGTCTCGGGACAGCTGTAGGCCTTGGAAGGCCGAGAGGAAAAGGATGTTGACCGAACTCCCGTTGTCCACCAAAATCCTCTGCACCTTGAAGTTGGCCATGCGGAGGTCGATGACGAGGGCATCGCAGTGGGGGGTTCGGACTCCTTCGAGGTCGGCATCAGAGAAAGACACAGGGACGCCGAGTCCTTTCGGGGGAGGGGCACTATGGACCGAGTTGACTTCTCGGACGAAGGCCTTCCGGGAGGAGTTAGAGGAGCCCCCCATGGGACCTCCGTGGATCAGGTGCAGAACCCGTTCCTCCTCGAACTCGGGTGTTTCCTCGCGCCGCTCGGAGCGCTTGTTAGCCCCCCGAGGGGGAGGAGAGTTCCGATCTGTCCGATCGTTAGCTTTCACGAACTTGGCCAACTGCCCCCTCCGAATGAGGGCTTCAATCTCATCTCTCAGAGCCCGGCAGTCGTTCGTGTCGTGCCCGTGGTCTCGGTGGTAACGACACCACTTATCTTTGTTTCTCCTCTTCGCCTGGGTGTGCATCCTCGGGGCTGGAGGGATGATTCCCTCCTTCTCCACCTCCATGAGGATAGTAGAGACATTAGTGGTGAGGGGAGTGAACTTCTCGAACCTGGGGGGAGGGCGGCGCTGACCGCCCATGTCCTTCTGAGCTTTCTTGGACCCTTCTTCCCCCGTCGCCTTCCTCTTTGACCCTGCGGCGGGCCCCCCGAAGCTCGGAAGGGCTTCGGCCTCCTCTGCCCGGATGTACTTCTCGCACCTCAGGAGGAGGTCGGCGAAGTCTTGCGGGGGCTTCTTGGCCAGGGATGATCAGAGGTTGGCGTTAAGGACGTTCGACTGGAACGCCACGGTGGCCACGGACTGGTCTAAGGAGGCAATTGACCTGACTTCGGCGGTAAACCTTTTCACATAGTCCCGCAACTTTTCTTGCTTCTCCTGCCGCAGGTTCAGCAAGGAAAGACTCGTCTTCTCGGCTCGCCTGCTACTCACGAAGTGAGTAATGAACAGCGTCTCGAACTGCTCGAATGAGAAGATGGATGAGGGGGCGAGTCTGGAATACCATTCCCGGGCCGACCCCCTGAGGGTGGCGGGGAAGGTCCTACAGAGCACCGCGTCGGAAGCTTGATGGATCAGCATCAGGGTCTTGAAGCTCTCGACGTGGTCGACCGGGTCGGATTCCCCTGAGTATGTTTGAAACTGCGGCGGCTTGAAACTCCTCGGTATGTGGGCCTCCATGATCGACCGTGAGAAGGGGGGTCGGCTGGGACGGAAGGTTCCGGCTCGGGACTCTTCCTCCCTATCCATGCGGCCGATGCGCCTTTCCACCTCATGGATACGGCGGATGAGGGCGTCGTCCCTCCGCTGGTAGTCGTATGACCCTCCGGACTCCTTTTCATAGGAAGGGGAGTGTGGACTGCGGCGCCGGTAATCCTGGAACCGGCGTGGGCTTTGTTCCCGCTGCTGGCGGCTGGGAGCCGGGGAAGGGCTCTGGGTTCGGCGCCGAGGACTGGGATCCCTGGGGGGCGTCGGAGCCCTCTGAGCATTCTGGACGTTCTGCCGAAGATTGAGGGCCTGCAGAACGGTCTCCTGAAACTGGAGGAATTCGGCTCGACTGATAGGTACATCCCGGTCCCTCGGATGACGCCGATCCCTAGGGGAGCGGGACCTCCTCCTTCGGCGATCGGGGGACGCCGCTCTGCCTCTGCGGTCCGGAGACCTTCTGCCGTCTCGGCGACGTGGGGACCGCTCACCTTGACGCTGGCGGGAGGCTCCCTCTCGGGCCCGCCTCTCGTCAAGATGAGTGCGGAGGTCGTCGTCCTTCTGGCGGTTCAGAAGTGTGATGCGGAGGTCGGGGTGATGAGAAGCCATCGAGTCCGAAGACCCGTTATGGACCGAGACATGGCCCGGATTGAGAGGCTGCCTTCTCCTTCCGACCGTTATGACCGGACGGACCATTGTTGGGCTGCTGCTTGGGAGGAGGAGGTGGGACCTGCTGGGTTAGTGGAGGGAGGTCAGACTGAGGGATAGGATTGACCGGAGCTTCATTTGCCGGGTCGGTGAGGTTGCCCGCACGGTTCGACCCTCTGGATCTGTTCTTCTTCGGCGACATGGCTGTCAGGGACGGCGGAGAATGGACTGAGGCTGTTCGTGTGGCTTGTTTTCCCACAGACGGCGCCAATCTGTTACCGCTGATTTCGGTGTGGGGGTAAACAGATAGAATTTGTGAGTCCGGGAAAAAGCCTGAACAGTTGACTCGGCCCTCTTGCTCCTACCACAACCTGCAAGGAAGTGCGAGACACCGGGGTTGATTCCGGCGACGCACCCTCCGACGCTCTTGTCAGTAATCAGGAAAAAGATTAAGAAAGAGCTTAAGTGGTCAAAAAGTGATTAACCTGGTCTTGGTGGTAGAGAGGTTGTATTTATAGTCGCCTTTGGAATGATTAGGGTCCTGATTTCCTGCCTAACAGTCAGGAGCAAAATCCTCCTATTCTGTTTTAGGAAATTAGGCCTTGATTCCCTGGTGAGAGCTAATCAGGCTTATTGATTTGATTTAATCAAATCAGTGGCCTGATTCTCCTCTTGGTGGACCGGGCTTGTATCGGGTCGGGACCCGTGCCCAGTTGAAGTGGGTCCATTTGCGGATGGTTGGTTCTGTGAGAGGGAGACCCAATACCCGTTTTGGATCCATCTGTATGTGAAATTACCTTTTTACCCCCGTGCTTCAAGATCCGTGCTCGATCTGGACGGTCCCGATTTAACCCCAATTTTAGCCATATCAGACATCATGCCTCACACTCCGATAATTATGAAGATAATCTCCCACCGCGAATCAAATGAGACCCTCATACTCATGTTTGCCCGTACTTCATCATATCTCCCTCTAGTGCTTGTACCTAGGTTTTATGATTATCACAACTTAGAGCTAGCCTACCCTACCGGACTTAAATCAACACACGGAGAAATGTTAGCCCACACTGGCAACTTCTCAAATTTCATTTATCATAACTTGCCGGTCTCTACGGGTCTCGCTTGGCCTCTAGATTCCAACATCTCAACCGAGATCAAATGGGTTATCTTAACCTCAATTACACAATTTCTCATTCATAAATTTATTTGATTCTTTCATACCTTCACTTTAAATTGTCAATTTCAAATTATACCTTATAATATATCTCAAAAGCATTTCAACTTTGATAGCAACCTTACAAATTTCATACGTTTATTTTCTCAAATACATTCTTTTTTATCACTTAATTTGTCATATAAATCATTTTTCATAAATTCTAGGATGAAAATCCCTTTCATATGTTATGCAAATTCTCGGATAAATTATCACATTTTAATCTTTCCTCACAAAATAAATTATTACCAATTCACTCCTTAATGTAAATAATGTAGAATAAAATTTCCATCCAAATGAATTTCCCACATTTATATTTATTTATCTCAATTATTCCAAAGTTAATTCATTAAAAATAAAACAATTATTCTTTAAAGAATTCAAAATAATCATCTAGGCATACTAATCAAATTGTAGATAGGTTTTATCTACAATTAAATTCTACATTTGTACACAATTATTCTAATAAATATTCCAATGATATTCTAGTATAATTTAAATTCATCTTTAATTGAATTTATGCAAATTTAGCTAATATAATTTTAAAAAAGGGATTTTTTTTAAAAAAAAGTAAATGCCTCTGTCCGGGCTTGAACCCAGAACGGAATCAACCCAAACCGCAGCCCAAACCAGTAGCCAACTCACTGTTGTGAGTTAAAAGGCTCACCGCATGATTTAATACTCAAACTACTGTGAGTATAATAACTCAAAAATTTTGATAATCCAATTACTATGTTTAGCTTTACAATTTCAGAATGACATCATTTCTAAGATTAATGTATATGTATGAAATAGAATATATACCAGGTTTTATTCTTGAAGAACATGAAAATTTTTATTTAGAATGTATGAATTACTCAGTCTTATACTTAAATTGAATGAATAATTGTTCCCCTCACAACTAGAATTTTTGAGAAGTATTTATTTTTATGTTACTAAGATGCATGCAAGAAATCAATCCCATGAGTTTATGACATGAAATTTCACTAGATAAAACCTCTACAAAAACTCCAACACATACACACATTAAATTTATCACATACTACACAATCATAGTTGAGCATGCACAAATTAAAGTTCTAGAGCAATTATCTCACATGCACAAATCAAGTTATCTCTATCTACACATTTCTAGTTTAAACAAACACAATTTCTACATACTAGAAGATTATGAAAATAGTCACACATTCACATACCAATTTAATTATCCTCTACACATGTTATGGCTAAGCATGCATAATCTACTAAAATATTAGAAGATAATGAGAACACTCACCTCAAAAGAGACCTCCTAATGGTTGAACCCCTTAGCAAAATGCTTCAAAAAGCTCCACAAGCAATCCCGCAAGCCTCTTCCTCGGTTTTCCAAAATCAAAACAACACCTCCCTCTCTCTTGAGTCTCTCTTTTGTTTGATTTTTTGTGTGTGTGTTCATTTGGGGTTAGATTAGGGGGTATTTATATGGAAAATTATGGAGTAGTTTTAGCAACCAACCATCCACTAACCGACTCACACACCCACTCACACACTCACCCCACTCACTCACCCCACTCTCTCCTATATGCAGCCGGTTTCTTGAAAGAGTGCACACTGCATGTGTGCACGTGTTCTGTACACTTTTCACTCTACTCTTATTTTATCATTTTATTTCATGTTAAACCCTCTTCTTTAATAAATAATTATATTATTTTCTTAACAAAAATTTAGTATAATTTGTTTAAATTAATCTTAATGAAACTTTAGTGCACAACTTTGTAATAAAAATAACGTAATTAGCACGTGCATAGAAGAAAAGACCCGTGTAAAGCACGTGTAGCCAAAATATTTAAAAAGAAATATTTCAAGTAAAACTTGTTTAAACTAAAAAAATAAAAAAAAATATACACACATCATAAATTTTTATTTTGAAAAAGGATACAACCAGTACGTGCACTACCCACACGTGTGTCGCACGTATCAATACAAAATAAATTCGAGAGAACGAAAAACATTCATAAACAATCAAAATACAAAATACGTAAAACATTTATATTAATAATGTTACGGATATTACACGTAATGGTAAAATATATGTAATCGACACGTGCATTGAAAGCATGTGCAATACACGTAAAACACGAAGATTAGGATTTATATTTGTGTTGGCTCAAAATAGGATAAAAATGAATTTTGAGATGACAGAAAATATATAATTAATCGAAATACAAAAATACGTAGGATATTTATATTAAAATATGTTACAGATATTACCCCTAACGGCACAAAATACATGTGTGTAACACACGAGGGGCAAAATTATCATAACTTAATTTTGCGGGGTGTTACATCACTGGCCAACCCTCCCCCAAGATGCTCAGGACCTTGTGAAAAAATGCGGCTTTGTCAAAGGTACTCCTCCAATCGACATGCTCCCCAAGTCGAGCTGAAATCATTAGCTAGTCCGATCCCCTTATCTATGTGGGGAATGGATCTAGTCGGCCCTTTTCCAAAAATGACTGGCAATAGGCGCTTTCTCATCGTCGCCATAGACTACTTTCCCCAGTGGGTAGAGGCAGAACCCCTCACCACCATAATTGAGCATCAATGATAACAATTCTTTTGGAAGAACATCATTTGTCGATTTGGTATCCCTCAAATCCTTATCATCGACAATGCCACCCAGTTCGTCGGCAAAAACTTATGCAAGTTCTTTGTCGACCTACGAATCCAGCAAAGGTTCTCTTCCGTCTCGCACCCCCAGTGCAATGGCCAAGCTGAGAACACCAACAAACAGATTTTAGACGGGCTGAAGAAATGCGTAGACAAATCACCAAAAGGCCTATGGGTCGAAGGGTTACTAAGCGTGTTGTGGTTCCACCGAACCACTAAACGAATTCCAACTAGCGAGTCCTCGTTCAACCTAATTTTTGAAACCGAAGCTGTCATTCCTCTTGAAGTCGGTCTCCCTTCTCCACACATCATGAGATTCACCAAAAGTTCCAACTCAGCAGTCCTAAGGGCCAACCTCTATCTCCTTGATAAGGTGCACAAAAAAATGACAATCAGAAGGAACATCTACCAACTGAGGATCGAACGCTTCTATAATAAGAAGGTGCTACTGACCAACATAGAAGAGGGTGACCTCGTGCTCCGACGACTCGCCATCTCTGAACCCACCATGAAAGCAAATTTCGTTCCAAATTGGGAAGGTCTTTATAAGGTCTCCAAAGTGGTCCGTCCAGGGACCTACCGACTTGAATACCTGAGGGGCAAGGTAGTCAAGAGAACTTGGTGTAGGGCATCTGATTAAGTTCTATGAAAGCCCTTTAAATGATTCAAACTCGTAACAGGGCAAATGTAATAAGCGCCAGCTTTAGTGGCCCCGAATAAAGTTGTTTTTAGTTTCGTTAATCAGTCTTTTCCTAATCATTTTCAAAACAAAACCTAAACCTTGGAAAGAGTACCTCAACTCTAAGTCTTATGCAGTTCTCACTGCTAAGTCTAAAACTCGGAAAGAGTGCCTCAACAGAGCACCTCAACTCTGAGTCTTAGGCATTCCTCATTGCTAAGTCTAAACCTCGAAAAGAGTTCCGTAACAGAGCACCTCGACCCTGATCTAAACCTTGGAAAGAGTGTTTCAACAGAGTACCTCGACTTCGAGTCTAAACCACGAAAAGAGCACCTCGACTCTGAGTCTTACGCAGTTCTCACTACTAAGTCTAAACCTCAAAAAGCGTGCCTCAACAGAGCACCTCAACTCTGAGTCTTATGCAGTTCTCACTGCTGAGTCTAAACCTTAGAAAAAGTGTCATAATAGATCACCTCAACTCCGAGTCTAAACCTCGAAAAGAGTACCTCAACTTTGAGTTTTACGCAGTTCTCACTACTAAGTCTAAACCTCAGAAAGAGTGTCTTAACAGAGCACCTCGACTCTGAGTCTTATGCAGTCCTCACTAATGCGTCTAAACCTTGAAAAGAGTGCCTCAACAGAGCACCTCGACTCTGAGTCTAAACCTCGGAAAGAGTACCTCGACAGAGCACCTTAACTCTGAGTCTTACGCAGTTTACACTACTATGTCTAAACCTCGGAAAGAGTGCCTCAACAGAGCACCTCGACTCTGAGTCTTACGCAGTCCTCACCACTGAGTGTAAACCTCGAAAAGAGTGCCTCAACAGAGTACTTCAACTTTGAGTTTTATGCAGTTCTCTCTGCTAAGGCTAAACCTCGAAAGAGTGTCTCGTCAGAGTACATCGACTCTGAGTTTTATGCAGTTCTCACTGCTAAGTCTAAACTCCAGAGAGAGTGCCTGATAGAGTACAACGACTCCGAGTCTTACGCAGTTCTCACTGCTAGGTCTAAACCTTGGAAAGAGTGCCTTGATAGAGCACCTCAACTCTAAGTCTTATGCGGTTCTCACTGCTAAGTCTAAACCTCGGAAAAAGTACATCGACTCTGAGTACTATGGGGTTTTCTCTGCTACATCTAGAGCCCGGGAATCGCCCCGACCCTAAACTTAACGCGAATATCTCCATTGCCAAGAAGTAAACTCTCAGAGCTCAACACAAACAAGTTAATCTACTGAAAAAGATAAATTTTATTGATCAAAAAGTGATTACAAAGGCGGTGGCTAGTCCACAAAAGGCATACAAAATGTTGAGATCTAAACTTACATATATACATGATCCGCTTCGTACCACGGAACACCCGCTACTCTCCACACATTGAGGAGAAGAAACAAGTGAAGACACCTCGGTAGTCGACCTTAGGACTCCATTATGAAGAAGAGAGACACTCATGAAAAGGCGCCCGGTCCCTTTCAGATCGTTAGTCTCCCTCGCCGCCATGGCTTGGGAATCCCTTGGGGGAAGGTGGAATTTGACGCCAAAAACGGTCCGAACCTCCGTTCCTCCAACCGACCCAGCTAAGAAAAGCTTAAGGGAAGGATGAAGAGTCTTCTGATATAGGTAACTCTGCATCCCCGAGTCCCGCTCCCTGATCGGAAGCATTAGATCTTGTAATCGAGTTGCAAGTGACGAACTTCGACACGAGTCACGGTTTTCCACTCCAAGTCCCCTTGGCTCGGCAAAGACGAAGTAGGAGCTTCCAACTAAAAAATTGCGACCAAACCCCTAATCCGAATACAAGAACGGAAGAAAGAATCCCTCAAGGGTTGGTCGCAACTCTTATAGATCTTGAAATCCGAGTCGAGCAAGCCGAGGCAAGGGCTCAACACTATGAGCCCTCCAAAGTCTCAGTCTCGAGGACTCAAACCACTCTCCGAAACTTCATCAAGGAAACATTCACTTGTTGAAACAAATGTCTTGGAGACCATGGGATTTTATAGGCAACCCAGCCAATTATCTCATTGAATTCGCATTCAAACGGTCAACGATCCAACTTCCAAGGCACATAGTAACCTTGGTTTTCACGAAGGAAGTGACGTAAGCAAACAAAACCGTTCAAATGGCCAGCACTTCAACTTCCAAGGCATACAGTAACCTTGGCTATCACGAAGGAAGTGACGTAATAAAATACGTGGCAATCCTCTACACACGACCGCTAAAGCGTGACTGCCGATGTAAGACCTCGACTACCTAGCCCCTGCCTGACAATGCCCAATGGCAAAAATAGAAGAAGAAAAGAGAATAGAGACAAATTTTATTCATAATGAAAAGAGTACAGAGGTGGTGGCCAGTCCGTAAGAAGGCGAAAATACAAGGCTAATTTATGGACGATGATGGTAACCAGACCCCTTCTCTTTGCAGATGATAGGCCCTTTCACAGCAGCCACAACATCCTACTCAGCCACCCGCTGCAGATCCTCTACCTTCGCAACGAAGGCAAATCCCTCAATCTTGATGCCCTGATATCTTATCTAGACATGCGTAAGGGCCGTACTGTACCCCACATCCTGGGCATCGAGCATCTGCAGCATAGTCTCGTCCAACTCCTTCTTGTCCTTACTTGCCCGCTGAGTCGCCTCATCCAGCTCGCCCCGTAGTCTTTTCTCTTTGTCTTACCATGCCAACCGCTCCTTGAACCATCTCTCCTTCTCGGCCAGCAACTCCTGCCGACCCTTTTTCTCCCCCTACAACTCCTTCTCGGCATCCTTAACGGCTCACCAAAGCTCCTGATTTCGGTGCACCAATCCCTTACAGTTCCCCTCAGACTCCTGGGCTCGTGGGAGCATCATACCAAGTATTTGCTTTAGCTTAACCCCAGTGAAGGTAGCCTGCAGAAAGAAAATTTTAGAAGAGACTAAAAACTAAGGAAAGACTTTGACAACAAGCAAAAGATCTTTACCTAGAACCGAAGCATGAGCCCAATGAGCATAGACTTCATCTTGAGTCTCCCTCTTCAGGGGCACCCATTCTTTGGGCGTAGTCAGATTTTTGACCACCTGGGTCGCATTCGCGCGGTCCATTGTCAGATCCACCTCCATGATAGTCCAGGAGGGAATCCATGTCTCCGTCGACGATGTCGGCTTCGCGGCCGTCCCACCACTCGGTTGCGGGATTTCCTCGGTGACGACCGAAAACCGACAACCCCGTGACGTTCAGGGGGGTCAACAACCTTACCCTTCTTCTATAGAGGCACAACCGAAGAAGGGGAGTGGGGGCGCTTCGAGGATCCCCCTTCATTTTCTTCCCCTTGGGGTCCTCGGTCATTGCAACCTCCGCCTCGTCCGACTTGGCCTTCCCCTTAACCGCTTTCTCCTCCACCTTTGCCCTGACCTTTGCCCCTGACTTGGCTCGAGGGTAAGCCTTGGCCTTAGCCCCAGCCTCGGCTTTGGCCTTAGCCTTGAACTCAGCTCTAGCCTTAGTTTCGGTCGCCTCCTTCTCAGCCTTCCTGGCTTGACATCTTTCCATCAGATGCCCGACGGAAACCGTGACTAAGAGAAAAATAAAATTGAGAAGGGGGTAGCGAAGGCAGCGATGGAAATTTGTGAAGGGTGAGCAGGCAGATGAAAGCAATATATAGGCGTGAAAGCGACATCAAATATTGTGCTCTCACGTGACAAGCATGAAACATGGGGGTAGCGAAGGCAGTGATGGAAAAATTGTGAAGGGTGAGCAGGCGGATGAAAGCAATATATAGGCATGAAAGGGACATCGAATATTGTGCACTCATGTGGCAAGCATGGAACATGTGGGTCATAGACCGCTGGTTTCCCCGTCAGCGAGACCCTTCGAATTCTTACTTTGCGCTTTTGTTGCTCCAAGGTTCGGAGTCTCACACGGTCTAAATCGCGAACAAGTCCCAACTCTCCAACGCCTCCATCCAAGACGACGATCCGACCCCATAGGATCATCAGAAAATTTTGAAGTTCACAACAAAATCAAGGCTTCATGATACAAAAAACCCCTATCATTTCATCAAAAATAATCGGGTACAATAGGTGATGGCCAGTCCGCGTTCGACAAAATACATCAGAAAATGAAAGCTAAAGTGAGGGGGCTCCTCCCTAGATGCCGAACGAGTATCGACCCTTCCTACGATCCTGGGAATAGATTCGACGTCTGATCCTGACTCCGAAGGAATCTCAGCAGAGGTCGTGGGAGAAACCGCCGATGAGGGCGGATGAACGCGTTCATCACTTACATCTTCAAAGACCCTATGAGTACGGCCGGCACCATCCCCTAGATCAGTGGGAATCGCATGAGTAGTCATGGGAGAAGTGACAAACTCCGAGTCGTATTCAAGATGGTTGAAGCTGAGACAGGGGTATTCCCGTTGGACGCGCTCAATGGCTTGTTTAACACCACGCTCCTCCCTATCGATGATCTCATCCGCAGCACCCACTAACTTCGGATGGGCTTTAGCTAATTCCCGCTCCAGCACATCTTTCTCGTCCAACAGAGCCCTGTGAGCAGATTGTTCTTCACCCTGGTCATCCTCTGGTCTCGCCGGCCTCTTCTCCAATTCATTCACCTTCTTTTCTAAGGTCTTGACGCACTCACGCTCCTCCTGGCATTCCTTCTTATACCGTTTCACCTTCTATCCCGTGGTGCCGAGCAAGCGCTCATATTGCCTCTTCATATCGGCACCATAGAGGGCAGCCTACAGGAAAAACATAAAAAGTTAGCAAGGAATGGTCACACTTACAAGGGAAAACACTTGAATGCTTAGTAGTACAACCCCTTGAGATAAACAAAGGAAACACGAGTTTATGGTCTCTTGAGAGAGAGCCTCCCGATCCCTCGGACGAGCTAGGTTCTCCACTCCTTCCCGAGCCATCTCCGACTCCATGACGGAACCAAGATCCACCGTCGATCAATCTAGTCCGGAGAGCCCAAGAACCTCGTCGCTAGCCCTCAATAACCTCTCGCTCGGTCACCCGCTTGGAGCCTCCTCTGTGCCACGAACCTCTAAAGTCTTGGGTTTATTGGCAAGTGCTCCGAGGTGGGTATCCCAGTCTTCCTTTTACCCATGTGGTCAACTGTCGACGCCTCCCGAGGCTCCAATGCTAGAGCAACCATAACACCAGCACCTGCTGAGAAAATTAGATATCAAATGCGGCATTATAACAGTACAATAAGATGAAAGCAAAAGAACCTACACAAGCCGACGAAACTTAGACCAGCATCGACCGATCTCTCATCTGACATTTGTGGCCAGACGACACAAGAGCCCTTCTCGAAGAGTCTCTGAAACTCAACGCTCTCCTCCGAGTTCAGGTCATAGGACATCGGGGCATCCTTCTTCGGCGAGCCCTCGTACGACCATTTGGTGGGGATGTCCCACAATTCAGTACCTCGGATGATAAAGTATTTCTTCTTCCAACCTTTGATGGAATCAGGATGGCCGTGCACCACTTGGTTCCCCCGACGTGGTGAAATATACCAGCGATAGGGGTGACTGGGTAACACTTTAAAATTCAAGCACGCCTAAAAATATTTGAGGTGGAGAGGTACCCCTCTCTCAGGACAGACCATGATGAAGCTCGTCAATTGCATCCATGAGTTCGGCGCATACTGCATGGGGCTCAGGCCTGCCCAGTTCAACACGTCCTTTATAAAAGGATGGAGAGGAAGACGCAGGCCTGAGTGGAATATATCGACATTCATTATACACAGTGGCCCCAGAAGATTGGCATTTTTATGAAGGCCAGAGTGCTGAAGCATCAACTCGAATTGGGGAGGAATACGATAAACTGCCCGAAGCGACCCAAGTTCATTAGCGGCAACGACGCTTTTCACCTTATCCACATATGCTATCGACCTATTCGACAAAGGTAGAACCCCGAAGCCAAGCCCATCCCTCAGATCTTCAGGATATCTTCGGATAGACTCCTTACGCTGGAGCGATTGGTCAAGGGGGAGCTGAATCCCCTCCGGCCTCGCCGATCCTGGTCTACAGGGAGCCACAACCGATGGGATCACAACTTCTGGCACTACCTCTTTAAGATCGCCCATAGGTCTTCCCTCATCCTCCACCGACCGATCTTCACCCCCCCCCCCCCCCCCCCGATCACCTCCACTTTCTAACGTGTGGGGTAATTCTCGATTTTCCTTCACCAAACTATCTCTGACTTCACCGGTTGTAGTCTCCTTCTCTACTCGGCCATGGCTCTCTCCCTCAGAACCAGAGATTCCTTCGATATGAATGTCCAGCTCTAGAGAGATCTCGTGTGTTGACCCCGATTTCAAAGGTTCACTTCTCCGCGAAGAGGGTCGACTTGACGAACTCACGGACGACTCACCTCGCAAAGAGCTGCTGCCCTCTGATCCACTACCGTCGCCAGAAGATGTTGAGCTGCCGATTTCTATGGCCAACATATCCAGAATCACAATAGGGGCTAAAGGAATCCTGAGTGTAAAGAAAGTAACCTCTCACAGTGACAAGGGGGAGCGAATTTATAGAGACTAGCTACTTCCGGAACCGTCGGCATGTGTCATCCCCTCAAATTCTGTGAGTGACAGTCCTTCGAATGACCACCGTCACGTGTCGACTCCTCAAGATCCACAAATTCTAACGTGGCAAGAAGCCACGTGGACAGAAGATCTAATGCCCCCTATTCCATTGGCCAGCGCAAGACTTCAGCGAGAAGCAAGTGACGCCTTGGTTCGACCCTCGTTACCCTTGGTGCCCCGACTCCGAACCTTTTGAAATACTCATCATTTACAAAGTTCACACCTCAGACCCATGCCTCAAAAGAGGATACCAGTTTGATATCTCAGCAAACTAATGTGGCCGTCATGCCAACACTTTTTCCACGAGTTATTTACTCCTCAGAAACGACCAACAGCTCACTCCCAAGAGTGGGGGGCTCATGATATGGGTAAAAATCATGACTAATCTCCACTGAACGATTCTAGCACGAATCACAAAGCAATAGACTGAGTTTAATGCCAACCTCTCTACTGGTCCAGGCCAGATAGCTCCCCGGACTTTCCGAAGGCCCATTGGCGCACCTAGGAGAACCGCCCACAACTTGTGCCAGATGCTTCATCGGTTATGCCGTAACTGCCAGCTCCTACGATTAAGGATCTGACCAATCTCAGATCCGAGATCAAGGGAATTTCAATTCTTCCGAGTGATCTTTCCATAACGGATCTCCCCCGGACCTATAAATAGAACATCTGTTGTACTGTTACAGGGTAATCACTCTTTTTGCTACAGAAACTCATTCTCTAAATTGTTGTCTTCTGACTTAAGTATCAGAGGGTCTGTCGCCGGGAATACTCCTGGTGTTTCAGGCTTCTTTATGCAGGTCGACTATGTCGTCTCCTTCCCCTGTCCAATCCACTTGGTTCCCTATCGAATACAGAACGAAGGTCAGGTTCACGATCGTTTCCGCAATTACATGAACTCACATTATTTGTTGATTCCACCCCCCCCTCCCCCCCCCCCCAAAAAAAGACCACAACACATAGTTGCCACATCATCAATTGCTCACTTATAAGTGAGCTAGTTGCTCATTTCTCCGTATATATATATATATATATATATATATATATATATATATATATATACATGGGAGTGATCATGTGTGAGAACTAGTTCTCATGATAAGCTTCGTGTGAACCTTTTACATAGCCATCACATGGATGATCTGAGTCGTTCACATTGTTTAGAATGAAAAAATTAGACTAAATTTGTAAAATCAATTTATTTGAAGTTCATTTGTCCATCCATCACGTCATTATAAAAAATAACGATATCCAGCCATACAATTTGTAACACTTAAATGTATGGACAAATAAATCTCAAATGACTTGGTTTCTCATCCGTAGAATGATTTAGATGTGTAGATCAAAATGTGCTGTTCAGATTTTTCAATTTATATCTTAAAAAAAGTTCACACTTGGTACTCACCAAAGGAGTTCTCACATGATCATATTCCTATATATAATGAGCAACTTGCTCATTTAGTAAATTAGCAATTGATTATGTGGCGTGTTGATTCTTGGTTTTAATGACTACAACACAATACAAAGTTTTTCTATCACATATCTCTTGCAGAGTGTATCAAAGTCAATACCATGGTGAAATACACAAAGGCAATACAATCTGATGAAGCTTTCAAGAGTAATTGATCAAGCTTCAAGACATCTAGACAAAGACTCAAGCTCAAGACAAAGACTCACATTCAAGACAAGATTCAAAGTGCTTCAATTGTATTAAACAAAGTGTCTTGTAATATTGTAATTTTAATTCTTTGAGTCTTAGAAACTTGTAAAAGCCTTGTCACACACACACTCACACTTCTTTAAATAATCTGAGTGTTTTACAAAATCAAAATGTCAAAACAAGCTTAAATAAGTTCAGCTGTATGAGTACCAGTCGACCAATTCTTGGAACCAGTCGACAGTCATAGTACGAAACTGTATGAACTCATACAAGCTCTGGCCAGTCGTATCATTATGGCAACACAGTCGACTGTTCAAGCCGTTTCGATAGTTTTTTGAATTTAAAACTTGTTTTTCAAATTCAAATCTTTTTCATTGCCGTTGTATGGCAGTTGGGATTCTATCTCTCAACGTCCAAACGTTTCTAACTTTATAAAAAGAGTATAGAACTCATTTGGCAAAGGTTACTCAACTCCAAGCATTCTTTAAACTCTCAAGTCTTTTTGTTTTCAAGTGTTTCAAAAGCATACAAACTCTCTAAGACTTGGTTCTCTGAATTTCAGTCTAATATAACATTGATTTCGTTTTAGACTGAATTCAGAAGTTGACCTAATAGCCACTATACAAAAGCACTATCACATACAAGGCTAGAGGTTGTTGTAAACTCAATTTTGTTGTTGTTTTCACTCTCGGGTTGTGAGAGTGGTCCTCTCGGTTGGAGAGTAGGGCTCTTGGTTTTAGAGTCGGTTTCACTCTAGGGTGTAGAGTGGGTTTGCTCTCTTTAGTGGTGAGAGAAGTCTACGGATTTGATATTGTTGTTGTCAAAGGCCGTAGAGTATTCTTGTACTTTTTCAAAAATAGTGGAAAATCTCAAGTGGGTTGCTTAGGGACTGGATGTAGGTCGGGAGGACCGAACCAGGATACATCGTTGTGTTTGGCTGTGATTGACTCTCTGTGGTTGTATTCTCTCAACTTGCAATTTCAATTTCTCTGAATTTTATTTCAAAAACTTGTCTGGTAAGTCGACTGGTTTTCGGCTATAAACCGACTGATCAGACTTGTAACTCTTCAGTAAAATACTCTTCTTATCTGACACAACAGTCGACTGTATATCTTTTTAAGTCGACTTAACAGTATGAAAAGTTCAAGTTCTTAATTTTTTTAATACAACACTATTCACCCCTCTCTAGTGTTATTTGCCTTGCCTACAGGATCCAACATGACATGCATGTGATACATTGGACAACTAACCATTTTAAGAATTTTCCAATCATATGTATGCCACATCATCAATTGCTTATTTACTAAATGAGCAAGTTGCTCATACTCCTCTCTCTCTCTCTCTCTCTCTCTCTCTCTCTCTCTCTCTCTCTCTCTCGCTATATATATATATATATATATATATATATATATATATATAAGCAATGTCCATTGCAAACCACTGAAGCCGTTTTAATATAACCTAAGTCGTTGTTGGGAACAACGGCTTCAGTGGTTTGCATACTCGTTTGCACGGGACCCATTTGCAATGGAGCATTGCTCTCTCTCTCTCTCTCTCTCTCTCTCTCTCTCTCTCTCTATATATATATATATATAGGAGTGATCCAATGAGATACATCTTAAAATGAGATAATGAGATACATCAATAATGACCATTGGATATAATTAGATTGAGATCAATGACTCTAATCCATTTGGTTTATTTCTACTAATCTATCAAAAAAAAAAAAAAAAAAAACCCAAAAAAAACCAACTGATATTTCATCTATATAATGAACAAACCAAAGGATGGTTTATTTCTACTAATCTATCAAAAGAAAAACAAAAAAAAAAGCAAACAAAAACCCAAACAAAAACCAACTGTTATTTCACCAAAAATCAACATCCACGAAGCTCACCATTTACATTGGAAACAGGACTATAATACATACACACACGTATCAAGGCTAGCTGGTCTAATAATTACTTGGAACAGTAACCGAAACTGAAGAAACAGATGAACGTGCAGAAAGAGTAAATAACTACAGAGATTCACAAAGTCTAGAAAAGTAACTACTAATAATCAAAAGGCTAGCCAGAATAACTCATCTCATTGATCAGGTCTTAATTAACATCAGAACTGCTTCTAGACTCACTCTGGTTCTCGCTCCGTCGAGGACACCCGTTCTGTTGAAAAGTAGTTGCACTGGAATTATACCCACTTAGCTGGGAAGGAGCACTGGAACTATACCCACTTTGTTTTTTTGATGAAACGGATAGAGTCCTAGGACTCCAGCCATACATTAATAACCATGATAATTACAATAGGGAGGTTTTACAAGATGTAAAACAATCAACAAAGCATAATAACAACTACATACAAAATAAAAGAGTCGATACAGACCCAAGCAATCAGAACAATACAACCAACTAGCTCATACACAAAAACAACCACTACCGCCGAGGGAACTAGCCAACCATGCGCCAGAACACAGGGTAGCTCTGGAAGTCGTCCCGTGAGAAAGGAAACGAAACGAGAAGAGGAGACAACCCGACGCCTGGGAGGAGGAGCTCCTCCGCGATGTCTGCCTTGCCGAAAAGGCAACGGAGACGAGCAGGTGGCTCCAAGGAGGACGCACGAGACCCGAATACTGAATCAACGCCTAGGGTCGCAAATTCCCCCAGCACAGACAGCATCAACAGTATACTGGTAGGAACGAGCTGGAAAATTAAACCAAACAAAGAATGTGGCATACCACTACGATCTGATGATACACTCAGCAGCTAACGCAATGGAGAGGGCAAACAGCCAGCCAACCAAAACAGAGAAACAGATTTTGCAAAAGCATAATAAGCCCAACGGCTAATAAACACATCAAACAGGATGAGCGAGCTAAAATACAACCTGTCTCAAAAACAGAGAACGATAGAACAAGCTGCCGTCACTCTGAAAGGACGATACAGAAAACCATAACAGTCTTAAAGCCCAAGTACACAGCGAGAACCACAAACAACATAACAGAAAACCACTAAATAAATAGAAGCAAGGAAATACATCAGGTGAGTTCAACTGGAGGAGAACAAACTAGAAAAAACAACTAAAGATAACCACATAACACATGATGAAATAACAAGCAGGTCCAGACAGAACTTCAACAACGCAGGCCAAGATAGGAGCACCCGAGCTAGGATACCACCAAGAGGGAAAGAACATAGTATGGTAGACCCAAAAGTGATCAGGTTTCTATACAAAACCGAACAAAAGCCACACCTGTCCAAAAAGGTTATGAACATGTTGCCAAAAGTATTATAAGGGTAGGTGCTCCTACCCTTAATCCTGCAAACAAAATTACCAAGAGAAAAGAGATAAGTCACAGAACCAAGCTCGAAACATAAGAGTAAAAAGGCTCGAGTAATCAGCGATAAGACACAAGTAAGTTACAGATGCTATAAAACCACATGAGGTACACAAAAAGAGGAGCTGTGAACATTAAATTGCATTGAGGGTAATGAGACAACGAATAGCATTATCTAGCCTATCAATCCTCATGGCTTCTCTGGCTTCCGTTTTTAAAGAAGAAGACCAAAAATTGAATAAAAATAATAAATCGTTAGATAAAGAACGAGGTGAATTAAAAATCTGACGGAATATTCTGTTATTTCTTTCCTTCCATATCAACCATAATAAAATTTGGAAGGAGAGGATCCACGAATTATGGAAAGCGGCGTTAGGAGGACGTTTCGTCTAGCAATCGATCAAACTAACTGGAGTGTTAGTGTAGCGCCCCGAATTTCTAATGTAATAATTTAGAAAATACGTGGCACAATCCCAGCATCCACTTCAATGTAACAATATACACAACCAACATCACTAAAATTTTGAACTTTTATTACAACAAACTTTTACAAATCACAGCGGAATTCAAAACAACTCAAACAATATTTTCTGTCATTTACAACTCAAAACTGCTTTTACAATTTTACACACACAAAAAAAATATTATAAATCAATCTATCTCAAATATGCCGCAAGCATCCACACCTCCAAACTCTAAGCAATAACCTGCAACATGTGAGGCTAGAGATGATCCCTAACCCCCAAAGCTAAAGGGGTTAGCCATAAATGGTGTGAGTGACATAAAACAATCAACATAATTTAATTGTAAAACATAAGGTCATCAACAACATGTATTAACCACAATGATAAATGAATAAGGAATAACAAAGATGTAAAGCATGAAAATGTCATAGAATGAAAACAACAAGTGCATCTAGTCTAAAGGTCAAGTGTAGGAAAACTGGAAAACACATGCATAAAACCAAGTCAAGAAAACACAATTGCTATATGTGGACTCTCTAATGCATACTTGTCGAAGTCTATGCATCCCATTCTACATAGGTTCGGCGCAAGCCCTTAACGTCTCCACTTCATATGGGTTCAATCCCCGCTTTGCAACTAATCTTAACACGATGACTACTACGAGATAAAGATAAACTGTGAGAATTAGCCCATGCCTGATAATTCAGGAGATGGATCCCACATCTCAGGTATTTTACCTGGATAATTCAGGAGATCATCCCACATCTAGACATAGACACATCATCACATGATTACCCCATGTGCGTCGCCTCGACCTTGATAATTCAGGAGTTCAATCCCACATCTCAAGCAAACCACTTGGATAATTCAGGAGATATATCTCACATCTCAGGTAAATTACCTGGATAATTCAGGAGATAAATCCCACATCTCAAGATAGTTACTTGGATAATTCAGGAGATCAAATCTCTCATCTAAAGTCGTATTGAGGTGCATAACTCATGTTCCCGTTCATCATATCACCACTAGTGCCTATCCTTATTATTTGTGGGTTATTTAATTACTCAACGAATCTCCTAGAGTGGTGTACCCTACCGGCCTAAAAATCAAACTGAATAACTGAAAATGCCTCAATGGACCTCAACAAAATAACTTAACAAATATCTCAACACCGGTATACTAGGGTCACGTACCTCTAGAGACTCAAACTCAAAAGTCTAAACAAATTCCCACTAACAAGAGTGGCTCAACTGAATATCTTAAGATCAAATGCCGAACTGAATATCTCAAAAGCAAATACTAAACTGAATAAGGTAAAGACTGATTTATCTGAAACCAATCACACGAAATAACACTAAAGATACAAAGATCCTTCAGTACCAGTCGACTTATACTTTGGTAAGTCGACTGTCCAGAGGACAATATCCCAAAATTTCACAAGAATAGACTAAGTCATATCAGTCGACCTAAGGGGTCACCAGTCGACTGCATAAAGGCCAAGTCGACTGTCCCGAAAGGACTGAACAAATTTCACACAATAGAATTCTCAGTGAACCAGTCGACTGCACAAAGGCTAAGTCGACTGTCCAGAAAGAACTGTACAAATTTTACTAAGAAGGTTCTCAGCAGACCAGTCGACTGACAGAAGTCTAAGTCGACTGTCCCGAAAAATTTTCAAAGGTCTGAAGGTACAGTAGTAGGGTCGTACCAGTCGACTGCATATTAGGCCAGTCGACTGTCGGCCTACAGTTTTCTAATTAGGTCTGAATATAAAACTAAACTGGTGTTTTTCTAAAGGTCCTTTGTTTATGAAAAATAGTTCGTCTTTTGGCAAAATAACAATCTAAATAATCTTCATTATGGATTCATCCCTCAATCATCCAATATGTCAAAAACTCGATTCTCAAGATCTATAATCACTAATTTTTCCATTAGGGTTTCTCAAAAGCTAAAATTTCTTTCACAACCATGATCAAAGTCTGATTTATAACCCTGAGATCCAGATGCTCGTCATCCAATTCAAACATAAACCATTCTTAACATGTTTTCTAACACTATGATCTCATAACTCAAGATCTATTCAATATTCATGAGTTTCACAAACATGGTCCAAGCAATAATAATGGTTCATTCACATCACAATACAAGGATCATATCATTCATATAATGAAACAAAGCAAAACGATGTCATTCACATAAATCAAAACAACCAATTTCATATCATTCGCAAAATCAAACAACAACACAAACAATGTCACTCACCTTGATTTAGAGAAAATCCACGAAAAGGTCTTCCTTTTGCTAGATCCAAAAATCCTCCTCCCGATCACCAAGAAAACAATATTATAATAAATCTGGAGTTGTGCAGCGAATGATGGCTGCACACCCTCTTTTATACAGGCCGGAATTAAAAGGAATTAGGGTTTTGAAGTACTTTTGCAAAATAGTCCTTTTTCAATTTATTACTTCACATATATAACCTTCTTTAGTTAAAATAAGTTAAATAAATCAAAACTAAATAAAATCCTTTTACCACTAAGTTTTCCAACAACCCAGCACTGCCCAGAGATAAGAAAATCCTGGATTTACACTCAGGTTGGCGATTTTGCACAAAAGCCCTCCCTTTTGTAATATTTGCAAATTCATCATAAAATATCCATAAAAATCCAGAAAAATCCGAAATAATATATAGTAATACATATTATAGTTTCCAATGAAAATATTTGACTTTTACCTTCCAGAAAAGCATTTGCACAAGGATCCAACATAAATTCTATATTTGCAAAAACACCCTTTTTGACTAAATCTTCACCAAATAGATTTTAAATAAAATCTAAATATATTTAAATTTAAATGCTAACCATGGGAAGCCAAAATATCAGTAAAAACGAATTTTCATAGTTTATTTAAGATCCAAACGACTTTTTACATAAAAGTCCCTCTCTTTCGAGATATTTGTAAAAATAGTTTCTTTATTCAGAAAAATCCCAAAATTTAGAATACACTCCATAATAAATATGAAAACTTATTAAAAATATCAAATTGTATATTTACACCAAAATTATTTGCACGTGTTTCGCACGTGTAAAAAGATAAATCTTTTGGAAAATATTTATTAAATTTCCAGTAAATCATTTTAATTCATTTTCAAATATAAAAAATAATATTTGAAAATACGGGGTTCTACATCACTCCCTCCTTAGAAGAGTTCTGTGCTCAGAACTACTGCTAATGGGGTCCAAACAAACACATCAAGAAGGAATGAAAACTTATGGATAGAAAAAGAAATACATTCACACAAGTGAATGCACTTCAACCAAGAAGTACAACATGCATACGAAACACAATCATGCAAAAGAATTCAGAAAATCAAACTTCCGCTGCGCGACTCTGATAACTGCCACCGGAAGCCAGGCTGCCACAACTACTGAACTCCTGCCTTCAACTCTGACCTTCCACATTGTTCCAAGAATCAGTGGTCACTCCCTCCTTAGAAAGGACATGACTAAAGATAACCACCTCAAGACCTTGCCTGGAAACACCTTAAACTCCACACTAAGACTAACAAGAGTTGGGCGACACAATTGCATACAAGAAAACAGTATCAATAAAACTTTGGTCTTTATTCCATTAATCCAAATAAATCTTGTTACATGAAGAAAAATACTCAATCTTCAATTATTCCAAATAAAAGTTTTATTTAATACAAAAGAATGAATTTCCAAGTTCTTGCACACACGAGTCACATTCCTGAGTTATCTGCATCCTCATCAGTCAATACGGGCTCTCGCCCCTTCCTCAGATCCTTTCTTTTCCTTGCATTCTCTTTCTTCAGCTGTGGACAGATTTGTCGAATATGACCTTCTTGACCACAATGAAAACAAGTTTGCTTCGCCAACTTCGAACATGCTGATCTGTAATGACCTGCCTGCTTGCAGTAAAAACAAGTCACTTCCTTAGTTGCCGGGGCCTTCTGCACTGGATTGCTGAGCTTGATTTGCTTTGCCGACTTTGGACACGTTGACTGGTAATGTCCTACCTCCTTGCAGCAATAACAAGTCACTTTCTTAGTTGCTGGTGCCTTCTGTACCGGACCCCTGATCTTGATTTGCTTCGCTGGGGATTCCTTCCCTTCCTGATCTGATGTGACCTTCTCCTCTCGAGAGACTCGTCCTGTTTGATGGGATCGGCGTTAATGAACACCTGTCCAATCCTATAATTCCGATCTTGGCTCCGAATCTGCGCCAGATTAACTGCCATCAGCGCATCCAGAGTCTGATACACCTTGGCGAATTCAGCCTCGAGGTCAATTCCAGTTCCTAGAGAACTTCCAGATCCATCCTCATTGTTGTCCTCGTTCCGGGGTCTGGATGCAACCATACTGATCACTACAAAACGAGGGTAAAGTTAGAGAATCACACACACATTACACATTCACATCCATACCCTATGGTAGAACCATACCCCAAACCAAAACATCATGTTTCAAACGGAATGAAATATATGCTTAAGCACAAATACAAACGAGAATGAGAAAATGCCTATGTAGTATAGCAAATTTACATAAGGAATATATCATAAAATATACAATAATGTAGGAATTAAACCAATGTAAAATGACATGCATAGTAAGTAGGTTGAAATATGTGGTACATATATAGAAATTTGTAGGAAGTATATGTAGAAATCAAGAATGTAATGATAATGAAGTTTAAGTAAAAGATAAGTAGTGGGTGCACATAGTACATTCGAAAAGTATAAAACAACAAATTTAGTTAGTAGCTTTTAAATAGTGGAAAGAAATTATAACAAAAGCGGTCAACTATAAATAATAATAAAGGTATCGAATATAAGGTGCAAAACATAATTAATAATAAAGATTTAAATGTGCAGAAAACATATCGTACTTATATGAGTAAAATATTGCAATCAAGTTTAAATGTTCCAAAATAGATAATACAAAATAATGGAAAATATGGTGTTGAAAAATCCAAGTATATAAAATAAATTGAAAGTAAATATGCAAAACAAAATTTATAGTATAGCAAGACAATAATGAAAGGAAATAGAAGTAGCAATAATATCTTAACACGTAGTAATTCAAAACTTTAATGTAATATATAGAAGTAATATCAAAGTATGCGAGTAACGGAAAAAGTGCATGAAAGTAAGATAAATAAGACGTCAAGAAAGAAATGGGTAAGAGTCGCAAAATAAATAAGCTTGTGAAATGCTAAAGGATGCACTATTGAATTACAATAAAAGTTTAATGTTTTGCACTAATGAATAGAAATAATATAAACTCGGTTGGGGATATAGAAACAAGAAATAAATTCAGTTGTTGGCAATAGAGAAAACCGAATAAAAATAAATTAGGTTAATTTCACAAAAGTTATTTGGTAAGAAAACAAATGTAAAACAGTAAGAGTGATAGAATACAAGAGTGAGCACAAAATTGAGGTGCACAAAATATACAAGAGAGCAAATAATTAAAAGAATCTAGTGGAAAATAATTAGATTTTATAACTAGGAGTAAATAAATAAATGAAAATTACTTTGGCGAAAATCATATAATCCAGAAATTAGATACAGTGGGTAAGAAAGCAAAACATATAGTAGATCATGAATAAGTAAAATAGAAATTATATAGGTGGAAAGGTAATACCTTACATAAATAAATATCGATTACACAAAGCGAACATAGATGTCAAAAATTAACTAGTGAGAAAATATTTGCTTTATGCAAAAATAATCAATACACTTGTGATAAAGAGATTTCCTTCAAATCCAAGCATACAAACAGCCTAAATCTCATTACAGGTCTTCATGACCAAACAATCAAATCACACACATCTGATGTCCACTAGGGTACTCACACTTCTAATGTCCACCTAGGTACTCACGCTCTAGTGTCCACACCTAGGTTGGTTTTCATACTATGTCCATTATTACTATTGAAGCATGCTCTGATACCAAACTGTAGCGCCCCGAATTTCTAATGTAATAATTTAGAAAATACGTGGCACAATCCCAGCATCCACTTCAATGTAACAATATACACAACCAACATCACTAAAATTTTGAACTTTTATTACAACAAACTTTTACAAATCACAGCGGAATTCAAAACAACTCAAACAATATTTTCTGTCATTTACAACTCAAAATTATCTCAAAACTGCTTTTACAATTTTACACGCACAAAAAAAATATTATAAATCAATCTATCTCAAATATGCCGCAAGCATCCACACCTCCAAACTCTAAGCAATAACCTGCAACATGTGAGGCTAGAGATGATCCCTAACCCCCAAAGCTAAAGGGGTTAGCCATAAATGGTGTGAGTGACATAAAACAATCAACATAATTTAATTGTAAAACATAAGGTCATCAACAACATGTATTAACCACAATGATAAATGAATAAGGAATAACAAAGATGTAAAGCATGAAAACGTCATAGAATGAAAACAACAAGTGCATCTAGTCTAAAGGTCAAGTGTAGGAAAACTGGAAAACACATGCATAAAACCAAGTCAAGAAAACACAATTGCTATATGTGGACTCTCTAATGCATACTTGTCGAAGTCTATGCATCCCATTCTACATAGGTTCGGCGCAAGCCCTTAACGTCTCCACTTCATATGGGTTCAATCCCCGCTTTGCAACTAATCTTAACACGATGACTACTACGAGATAAAGATAAACTGTGAGAATTAGCCCATGCCTGATAATTCAGGAGATGGATCCCACATCTCAGGTATTTTACCTGGATAATTCAGGAGATCATCCCACATCTAGACATAGACACATCATCACATGATTACCCCATGTGCGTCGCCTCGACCTTGATAATTCAGGAGTTCAATCCCACATCTCAAGCAAACCACTTGGATAATTCAGGAGATATATCTCACATCTCAGGTAAATTACCTGGATAATTCAGGAGATAAATCCCACATCTCAAGATAGTTACTTGGATAATTCAGGAGATCAAATCTCTCATCTAAAGTCGTATTGAGGTGCATAACTCATGTTCCCGTTCATCATATCACCACTAGTGCCTATCCTTATTATTTGTGGGTTATTTAATTACTCAACGAATCTCCTAGAGTGGTGTACCCTACCGGCCTAAAAATCAAACTGAATAACTGAAAATGCCTCAATGGACCTCAACAAAATAACTTAACAAATATCTCAACACCGGTATACTAGGGTCACGTACCTCTAGAGACTCAAACTCAAAAGTCTAAACAAATTCCCACTAACAAGAGTGGCTCAACTGAATATCTTAAGATCAAATGCCGAACTGAATATCTCAAAAGCAAATACTAAACTGAATAAGGTATAGACTGATTTATCTGAAACCAATCACACGAAATAACACTAAAGATACAAAGATCCTTCAGTACCAGTCGACTTATACTTTGGTAAGTCGACTGTCCAGAGGACAATATCCCAAAATTTCACAAGAATAGACTAAGTCATATCAGTCGACCTAAGGGGTCACCAGTCGACTGCATAAAGGCCAAGTCGACTGTCCCGAAAGGACTGAACAAATTTCACACAATAGAATTCTCAGTGAACCAGTCGACTGCACAAAGGCTAAGTCGACTGTCCAGAAAGAACTGTACAAATTTTACTAAGAAGGTTCTCAGCAGACCAGTCGACTGACAGAAGTCTAAGTCGACTGTCCCGAACAATTTTCAAAGGTCTGAAGGTACAGTAGTAGGGTCGTACCAGTCGACTGCATATTAGGCCAGTCGACTGTCGGCCTACAGTTTTCTAATTAGGTCTGAATATAAAACTAAACTGGTGTTTTTCTAAAGGTCCTTTGTTTATGAAAAATAGTTCGTCTTTTGGCAAAATAACAATCTAAATAATCTTCATTATGGATTCATCACTCAATCATCCAATATGTCAAAAACTCGATTCTCAAGATCTATAATCACTAATCTTTCCATTAGGGTTTCTCAAAAGCTAAAATTTCTTTCACAACCATGATCAAAGTCTGATTTATAACCCTGAGATCCAGATGCTCGTCATCCAATTCAAACATAAACCATTCTTAACATGTTTTCTAACACTATGATCTCATAACTCAAGATCTATTCAATATTCATGAGTTTCACAAACATGGTCCAAGCAATAATAATGGTTCATTCACATCACAATACAAGGATCATATCATTCATATAATGAAACAAAGCAAAACGATGTCATTCACATAAATCAAAACAACCAATTTCATATCATTCGCAAAATCAAACAACAACACAAACAATGTCACTCACCTTGATTTAGAGAAAATCCACGAAAAGGTCTTCCTTTTGCTAGATCCAAAAATCCTCCTCCCGATCACCAAGAAAACAATATTATAATAAATCTGGAGTTGTGCAGCGAATGATGGCTGCACACCCTCTTTTATACAGGCCGGAATTAAAAGGAATTAGGGTTTTGAAGTACTTTTGCAAAATAGTCCTTTTTCAATTTATTACTTCACATATATAACCTTCTTTAGTTAAAATAAGTTAAATAAATCAAAACTAAATAAAATCCTTTTACCACTAAGTTTTCCAACAACCCAGCACTGCCCAGAGATAAGAAAATCCTGGATTTACACTCAGGTTGGCGATTTTGCACAAAAGCCCTCCCTTTTGTAATATTTGCAAATTCATCATAAAATATCCATAAAAATCCAGAAAAATCCGAAATAATATATAGTAATACATATTATAGTTTCCAATGAAAATATTTGACTTTTACCTTCCAGAAAAGCATTTGCACAAGGATCCAACATAAATTCTATATTTGCAAAAACACCCTTTTTGACTAAATCTTCACCAAATAGATTTTAAATAAAATCTAAATATATTTAAATTTAAATGCTAACCATGGGAAGCCAAAATATCAGTAAAAACGAATTTTCATAGTTTATTTAAGATCCAAACGACTTTTTACATAAAAGTCCCTCTCTTTCGAGATATTTGTAAAAATAGTTTCTTTATTCAGAAAAATCCCAAAATTTAGAATACACTCCATAATAAATATGAAAACTTATTAAAAATATCAAATTGTATATTTACACCAAAATTATTTGCACGTGTTTCGCACGTGTAAAAAGATAAATCTTTTGGAAAATATTTATTAAATTTCCAGTAAATCATTTTAATTCATTTTCAAATATAAAAAATAATATTTGAAAATACGGGGTTCTACATCACTCCCTCCTTAGAAGAGTTCTGTGCTCAGAACTACTGCTAATGGGGTCCAAACAAACACATCAAGAAGGAATGAAAACTTATGGATAGAAAAAGAAATACATTCACACAAGTGAATGCACTTCAACCAAGAAGTACAACATGCATACGAAACACAATCATGCAAAAGAATTCAGAAAATCAAACTTCCGCTGCGCGACTCTGATAACTGCCACCGGAAGCCAGGCTGCCACAACTACTGAACTCCTGCCTTCAACTCTGACCTTCCACATTGTTCCAAGAATCAGTGGTCACTCCCTCCTTAGAAAGGACATGACTAAAGATAACCACCTCAAGACCTTGCCTGGAAACACCTTAAACTCCACACTAAGACTAACAAGAGTTGGGCGACACAATTGCATACAAGAAAACAGTATCAATAAAACTTTGGTCTTTATTCCATTAATCCAAATAAATCTTGTTACATGAAGAAAAATACTCAATCTTCAATTATTCCAAATAAAAGTTTTATTTAATACAAAAGAATGAATTTCCAAGTTCTTGCACACACGAGTCACATTCCTGAGTTATCTGCATCCTCATCAGTCAATACGGGCTCTCGCCCCTTCCTCAGATCCTTTCTTTTCCTTGCATTCTCTTTCTTCAGCTGTGGACAGATTTGTCGAATATGACCTTCTTGACCACAATGAAAACAAGTTTGCTTCGCCAACTTCGAACATGCTGATCTGTAATGACCTGCCTGCTTGCAGTAAAAACAAGTCACTTCCTTAGTTGCCGGGGCCTTCTGCACTGGATTGCTGAGCTTGATTTGCTTTGCCGACTTTGGACACGTTGACTGGTAATGTCCTACCTCCTTGCAGCAATAACAAGTCACTTTCTTAGTTGCTGGTGCCTTCTGTACCGGACCCCTGATCTTGATTTGCTTCGCTGGGGATTCCTTCCCTTCCTGATCTGATGTGACCTTCTCCTCTCGAGAGACTCGTCCTGTTTGATGGGATCGGCGTTAATGAACACCTGTCCAATCCTATAATTCCGATCTTGGCTCCGAATCTGCGCCAGATTAACTGCCATCAGCGCATCCAGAGTCTGATACACCTTGGCGAATTCAGCCTCGAGGTCAATTCCAGTTCCTAGAGAACTTCCAGATCCATCCTCATTGTTGTCCTCGTTCCGGGGTCTGGATGCAACCATACTGATCACTACAAAACGAGGGTAAAGTTAGAGAATCACACACACATTACACATTCACATCCATACCCTATGGTAGAACCATACCCCAAACCAAAACATCATGTTTCAAACGGAATGAAATATATGCTTAAGCACAAATACAAACGAGAATGAGAAAATGCCTATGTAGTATAGCAAATTTACATAAGGAATATATCATAAAATATACAATAATGTAGGAATTAAACCAATGTAAAATGACATGCATAGTAAGTAGGTTGAAATATGTGGTACATATATAGAAATTTGTAGGAAGTATATGTAGAAATCAAGAATGTAATGATAATGAAGTTTAAGTAAAAGATAAGTAGTGGGTGCACATAGTACATTCGAAAAGTATAAAACAACAAATTTAGTTAGTAGCTTTTAAATTGTGGAAAGAAATTATAACAAAAGCGGTCAACTATAAATAATAATAAAGGTATCGAATATAAGGTGCAAAACATAATTAATAATAAAGATTTAAATGTGCAGAAAACATATCGTACTTATATGAGTAAAATATTGCAATCAAGTTTAAATGTTCCAAAATAGATAATACAAAATAATGGAAAATATGGTGTTGAAAAATCCAAGTATATAAAATAAATTGAAAGTAAATATGCAAAACAAAATTTATAGTATAGCAAGACAATAATGAAAGGAAATAGAAGTAGCAATAATATCTTAACACGTAGTAATTCAAAACTTTAATGTAATATATAGAAGTAATATCAAAGTATGCGAGTAACGGAAAAAGTGCATGAAAGTAAGATAAATAAGACGTCAAGAAAGAAATGGGTAAGAGTCGCAAAATAAATAAGCTTGTGAAATGCTAAAGGATGCACTATTGAATTACAATAAAAGTTTAATGTTTTGCACTAATGAATAGAAATAATATAAACTCGGTTGGGGATATAGAAACAAGAAATAAATTCAGTTGTTGGCAATAGAGAAAACCGAATAAAAATAAATTAGGTTAATTTCACAAAAGTTATTTGGTAAGAAAACAAATGTAAAACAGTAAGAGTGATAGAATACAAGAGTGAGCACAAAATTGAGGTGCACAAAATATACAAGAGAGCAAATAATTAAAAGAATCTAGTGGAAAATAATTAGATTTTATAACTAGGAGTAAATAAATAAATGAAAATTACTTTGGCGAAAATCATATAATCCAGAAATTAGATACAGTGGGTAAGAAAGCAAAACATATAGTAGATCATGAATAAGTAAAATAGAAATTATATAGGTGGAAAGGTAATACCTTACATAAATAAATATCGATTACACAAAGCGAACATAGATGTCAAAAATTAACTAGTGAGAAAATATTTGCTTTATGCAAAAATAATCAATACACTTGTGATAAAGAGATTTCCTTCAAATCCAAGCATACAAACAGCCTAAATCTCATTACAGGTCTTCATGACCAAACAATCAAATCACACACATCTGATGTCCAGTAGGGTACTCACACTTCTAATGTCCACCTAGGTACTCACGCTCTAGTGTCCACACCTAGGTTGGTTTTCATACTATGTCCATTATTACTATTGAAGCATGCTCTGATACCAAACTGTAGCGCCCCGAATTTCTAATGTAATAATTTAGAAAATACGTGGCACAATCCCAGCATCCACTTCAATGTAACAATATACACAACCAACATCACTAAAATTTTGAACTTTTATTACAACAAACTTTTACAAATCACAGCGGAATTCAAAACAACTCAAACAATATTTTCTGTCATTTACAACTCAAAATTATCTCAAAACTGCTTTTACAATTTTACACACACAAAAAAAATATTATAAATCAATCTATCTCAAATATGCCGCAAGCATCCACACCTCCAAACTCTAAGCAATAACCTGCAACATGTGAGGCTAGAGATGATCCCTAACCCCCAAAGCTAAAGGGGTTAGCCATAAATGGTGTGAGTGACATAAAACAATCAACATAATTTAATTGTAAAACATAAGGTCATCAACAACATGTATTAACCACAATGATAAATGAATAAGGAATAACAAAGATGTAAAGCATGAAAACGTCATAGAATGAAAACAACAAGTGCATCTAGTCCAAAGGTCAAGTGTAGGAAAACTGGAAAACACATGCATAAAACCAAGTCAAGAAAACACAATTGCTATATGTGGACTCTCTAATGCATACTTGTCGAAGTCTATGCATCCCATTCTACATAGGTTCGGTGCAAGCCCTTAACGTCTCCACTTCATATGGGTTCAATCCCTGCTATGCAACTAATCTTAACATGATGACTACTACGAGATAAAGATAAACTGTGAGAATTAGCCCATGCCTGATAATTCAGGAGATGGATCCCACATCTCAGGTATTTTACCTGGATAATTCAGGAGATCATCCCACATCTAGACATAGACACATCATCACATGATTACCCCATGTGCGTCGCCTCGACCTTGATAATTCAGGAGTTCAATCCCACATCTCAAGCAAACCACTTGGATAATTCAGGAGATATATCTCACATCTCAGGTAAATTACCTGGATAATTCAGGAGATAAATCCCACATCTCAAGATAGTTACTTGGATAATTCAGGAGATCAAATCTCTCATCTAAAGTCGTATTGAGGTGCATAACTCATGTTCCCGTTCATCATATCACCACTAGTGCCTGTCCTTATTATTTGTGGGTTATTTAATTACTCAACGAATCTCCTAGAGTGGTGTACCCTACCGGCCTAAAAATCAAACTGAATAACTGAAAATGCCTCAATGGGCCTCAACAAAATAACTTAACAAATATCTCAACACCGGTATACTAGGGTCACGTACCTCTAGAGACTCAAACTCAAAAGTCTAAACAAATTCCCACTAACAAGAGTGGCTCAACTGAATATCTTAAGATCAAATGCCGAACTGAATATCTCAAAAGCAAATACTGAACTGAATAAGGTATAGACTGATTTATCTGAAACCAATCACACGAAATAACACTAAAGATACAAAGATCCTTCAGTACCAGTCGACTTATACTTTGGTAAGTCGACTGTCCAGAGGACAATATCCCAAAATTTCACAAGAATAGACTAAGTCATATCAGTCGACCTTAGGGGTCACCAGTCGACTGCATAAAGGCCAAGTCGACTGTCCCGAAAGGACTGAACAAATTTCACACAACAGAATTCTCAGTGAACCAGTCGACTGCACAAAGGCTAAGTCGACTGTCCAGAAAGAACTGTACAAATTTTACTAAGAAGGTTCTCAGCAGACCAGTCGACTGACAGAAGTCTAAGTCGACTGTCCCGAACAATTTTCAAAGGTCTGAAGGTACAGTAGTAGGGTCGTACCAGTCGACTGCATATTAGGCCAGTCGACTGTCGGCGTACAGTTTTCTAATTAGGTCTGAATATAAAACTAAACTGGTGTTTTTCTAAAGGTCCTTTGTTTATGAAAAATAGTTCGTCTTTTGGCAAAATAACAATCTAAATAATCTTCATTATGGATTCATCACTCAATCATCCAATATGTCAAAAACTCGATTCTCAAGATCTATAATCACTAATCTTTCCATTAGGGTTTCTCAAAAGCTAAAATTTCTTTCACAACCATGATCAAAGTCTGATTTATAACCCTGAGATCCAGATGCTCGTCATCCAATTCAAACATAAACCATTCTTAACATGTTTTCTAACACTATGATCTCATAACTCAAGATCTATTCAATATTCATGAGTTTCACAAACATGGTCCAAGCAATAATAATGGTTCATTCACATCACAATACAAGGATCATATCATTCATATAATGAAACAAAGCAAAACGATGTCATTCACATAAATCAAAACAACCAATTTCATATCATTCGCAAAATCAAACAACAACACAAACAATGTCACTCACCTTGATTTAGAGAAAATCCACGAAAAGGTCTTCCTTTTGCTAGATCCAAAAATCCTCCTCCCGATCACCAAGAAAACAATATTATAATAAATCTGGAGTTGTGCAGCGAATGACGGCTGCACACCCTCTTTTATACAGACTGGAATTAAAAGGAATTAGGGTTTTGAAGTACTTTTGCAAAATAGTCCTTTTTCAATTTATTACTTCACATATATAACCTTCTTTAGTTAAAATAAGTTAAATAAATCAAAACTAAATAAAATCCTTTTACCACTAAGTTTTCCAACAACCCAGCACTGCCCAGAGATAAGAAAATCCTGGATTTACACTCAGGTTGGCGATTTTGCACAAAAGCCCTCCCTTTTGTAATATTTGCAAATTCATCATAAAATATCCATAAAAATCCAGAAAAATCCGAAATAATATATAGTAATACATATTATAGTTTCCAATGAAAATATTTGACTTTTACCTTCCAGAAAGCATTTGCACAAGGATCCAACATAAATTCTATATTTGCAAAAACACCCTTTTTGACTAAATCTTCACCAAATAGATTTTAAATAAAATCTAAATATATTTAAATTTAAATGCTAACCATGGGAAGCCAAAATATCAGTAAAAACGAATTTTCATAGTTTATTTAAGATCCAAACGACTTTTTACATAAAAGTCCCTCTCTTTCGAGATATTTGTAAAAATAGTTTCTTTATTCAGAAAAATCCCAAAATTTAGAATACACTCCATAATAAATATGAAAACTTATTAAAAATATCAAATTGTATATTTACACCAAAATTATTTGCACGTGTTTCGCACGTGTAAAAAGATAAATCTTTTGGAAAATATTTATTAAATTTCCAGTAAATCATTTTAATTCATTTTCAAATATAAAAAATAATATTTGAAAATACGGGGTTCTACAGTTAGACACTTCCCACGCTAGAACAATGATTTTCTAGAGAGAAAGCGCGAAAACACATTCTATGAATAAGTGATTAATATCCTCCGATGCAGAGTTGCACAGGGGACATAATTGTCCCCAAGCTTGGTTCCTCTTGTTGAGGACCTCAACGGTAAGGAGTTTATTGTTGAGTGCTAACCAGTCAAGGATTTTCACCTTCAACGGAGCACAAGACTTCCAAACTAGATCGTGGTAAGGAGAACGAATCCCTCTAAAATTAAGAAAGAGGTAGAAAGAGCGAACAGGGAAGTTCTTTGACGAATTCCAACGCCAGAAGAATTCTTCTTTGTCGAGCCAAACCGCCTTGTTTAGATCCTCGAGCAAGTTATCAAGCAACGGGAGTAATAGGGGTGAAAGATTAGTAGAAAAGGGAATCGACCATTCCCTTAGACCGTCATTGATGCTATAGACATCTGACACCAAGGCCGTAGGATTAGTGGCAAGACGGAATAACTCAGGATAAGCGGTCGCTAAAGAAGAGTTACCGATCCAAATATCAGACCAGAATCTGGTCATGGATCCAACAGCACATCCGTGGCTAAGACCGCAACGGAAAGCAGCAGCCGCTTTCCAAACACCTTTCCAGAAAGGTGAAGCAAGCCTATGGGGATTTTCAGGGAAACTCCACCAATCATTGGCCACGAAGAAATTGGCTTTGATACATCTGATCCAGGGGAGATCAACCAACTTGAGGAATCTCCAAAGCCATTTGCCAAGTAAAGCTAGGTTTTGATGCCTGAGGTCTAAAACCCCTAAACCTCCAGCCAATTTCGGGGAGCAAATGAGTTTCCAGTTACAGAGATGCGATCCGGGATTGTAGCTAGATGATCCAGACCAGAGGAAATTACTTCTGATCTGGTCGATCCTTTTGATCACCCAGGAGGGGATGAAGTAGAAGGACATCATGTATAGGGGGATAGATGAAAGAACTGAATTAAGCAGAATTAATCTGCCTCCTCGGGATAACAATCTCCCGGACCAAACTGACAGTCTGGATTCAACCTTATCAATCATTGGAGACCAATCCGATCTATGGAGTTTACCCCACCTCAGGGGAATCCCTAAATACGTGATAGGAAAGGACGCGACCGGGCAGTTAAAAAAAGCAGAAATTTCATCCTGACGGTTAGGCGATCCTCCTAGCCAAACGACAGACGATTTTTGAAAGTTAATAGTGAGACCCGAGGCTAGCTCAAAGCAATAGAGAAGCAGTTTTAGATTTCTGAGGGTATGAGAGTTGGGTTTGGCCAGAATGATGGTATCATCGGTGTACTGAAGGTTCAGAACGCCGTTGAATGAACGGGACTCCCCCAGTCCTTCGATGACCCTGGCATCCCAAGCATTACGAAGAAGTTTACTGAACACATCCGCGACTAGCGAGAATAGAAGAGAGGAAAGAGGGTCACCTTGCCTGAGACCGCATCTGATCTTAAATTTGTGACCCTCCGATCCATTAATGAGAATGGAGGAGGTACCCGCAAATAGGCTGGATTTAATCTAAGCAATCCATTTGGGACCAAATCCTCTATTGATTAAAATATCGAAGAGGAAATCCCAACAAATATTATCATAAGCTTTTTTTGAAAATCGAGTTTGAGAAGGATACCCTCTGTTTTGGAGTTATGACAGTGGGAAATGATTTCTTGGGCCGAGGCCACACTATCAAGAATAAATCGGTCTTTAATGAAGCCCGATTGAGCCGGATCGATAAGAGGGGAAATCACCTCTCCAAGTCTAGTCGATAGGACCTTCATAATGATTTTGAATGTGGAATTGATAAGGCTAATCGGCCTAAAATTCGCCACGGAATTCGCTCCACAAATTTTAGGGATGAGAACAATATGCGCATAGTTGATGCGGTCAAAGGAAAAAGAACCACGATGAAGATCAGCGAACATCCGGAACAGGTCATCCTTCAGCCAATTCCAAAACTTTTGAAAAAAGAACGCGGGGAAACCATCTGGACCCGGCGCGGCATCGCTTTTTAAGCCGAATACAGCCGATTTAATTTCTTCCATAGAAAATGGGGCTTCGAGAGAAGAAAGGTTGTCGGTGGCCTCTCCGTACAAATGATACCAATCCAGACTCAGCGTCCTCTGTTTATAAGAACCAAGGAAATTTTTATAGAAGAGGAGGAAGGAATGGTGAATATCATCGATAGAAGAGAGTTCATTCCCCTCATGCACTATAGAAGAGATGTGATTACATTTTTGTCTGTGGGAAGCAAAGTTATGAAAAAAAGTCGTATTACAATCTCCTTCTTTGAGCCAGCGAAATTTGGCTCTTTGAGCCCATTTCACGTGGTCTTGATGCAGAATATCCGCGAAATCTCGCTTGCAAGACTAACGCTCATTGAAAAGCTCACCCGAGATCGGGCCCTGCTCCTCCAATTTATCAATAGATTCGATGGTGGAAAGATAATACTTTTTAAGGAAATTAGTGTTAAATTGCCTTTCATTGCGCCAAATCTTACAACCGAACTTAATTGCGTGGAGTTTAAGAAGAATGGATCCTAAACCGGAAGATCCTGATATCGCCGAAAGGCATTCAGTAACGAGGTTAACAAAAATTTGGTCTTGCAACCAATATTTTTCGAATCTGAATTGGTGATGGCGAGGGAATTGGTAGTCGGAATGAAACGCAATAGGAACATGGTCAGAGGAAGGGTTGGGTAGAGCAAGAGCAAAAGAGTTGTGAAAACGGTCTATCCATGCATTGGATACCAAGAAACGGTCGAGCTTCGCCATCGAGGGAAGATGACGGAGGTTCGACCAAGTAAAGGATCTACCCGATAAAGGAATGTCGGTAAGTTGTAAAAAACGAATGCACTCGTTGAAACTAGGATTGCCAAGCGAAGCTTGGTTAGATCTTTCGGTGGCAAATCTAGTGACATTAAAGTCGGCACAAAAAATACACAATCCGAGAGAGTGGGGGAGAAGGGATTGGAATTCGTTCCAAAATAAAGGTCGTCCTTCAGAGAAGGACGGACCGTACACGGAGATACCCACTTTGTTGAGAAGAATTACTGCGAAATGGCCATAAATACGAGAACGGGTTTCGCCTCCCACTTCCCTCTTCACTTCTTTCCCTACTAGATCCAGAGTTACCATCACCACCACTTCCCTCACGCTGATGGCTTGAACGAGCTCTATTTCCATCACCATTATATCGTGGTGGTAACTCCAGGCGGCAAACTGGGCATGAGTTATGCTGCACCAACCACGGAACAATGTAATCTGAATGATACAGGTGCTTACATGGCATTTCCTGTGCTTCCGACCCCAACTCAAACCTATTTTTACAAACAGGGCAGTGTGAATCTCCATGAAGATGCCTCTGATTTATCTTGACAGTGGGCATTGCATCTATAGAGGATCGAGCAGCAGGTGGTGGACCCCGACGGTCATTCCTTATCAACATTTCCATCAACTCTTCTAATCCCCCACCTAAAAAATAGCCCCCAATGTTTCCACTTCTCACTGGGGCCCCATTGAAAAGCACTTCGAGTCCTCCATTGTTGGAGATACGACTCGGAATTTGGTCACCAAAAAGCAGGACTTGACCTGAGCCGTACCCTAATCCTTGATCTGCAATCTCGTTAGATCTTCCACGGTTCCTCACAACCATCTGCTGTCGCATCAAGGCAGATAAGGCTTCCGTGGCCCGGGATCGGTGGTCTCCACCATCGTGTGGGTCAATTCCAAGTAACTCGAACGGCACCGTGACATGAATCTCATTAAGTTCTTGCAAGAAACCACCTTCGCAGTACGGACACAGCAAGTCACCTCCAGGGGGTTGAACTATTTGTCTGCATTGGTAACACCAGTGTGTGTTTCCTCGCCTCGACATTTTTCCTGAATGCTTTTTTTAGCTCCCAAATTAAAGCAGCGAGCATTAAATGCATGAAACCTGATTCAACCAGCAAAATTTCCTTTGCAGCGATCGGAGAACGAATCCGAATCCCTAATTCGGAAATAGAGATAAGGGTTTGGAGAGGGAAATGGAAGAGGACTATAATATATACACACGCGGCGACGACGACGGCGCGGAAACGCGGGGCCAGATGCAAAGGGAAGAAAGTGTCTGAGTGAGTGAGAATGATCTCGCTGCGAACCTCTCTGGATTGAAAGCAGTTTGAGAATTAATGCAAGTTACGTTAGGGAATCCTCTGGTTTGTTCATCATATAATGAAATAACAGTTGGTTTTTGTCTGGTTTTTTGTTTGGTTTTTTTTTAAAATTTTTTTTTCTTTTGATAGATTAGCAGAACTAAACCAAATGGATTACAGCCATTCATCTCAATTTAATTATATCCAATGGTCATTATTGATGTATCTCATTATCTCATTTTAAGATGTATCTCATTGGAACACTCATCTCCTCTCTCTCTCTCACGGAGTTCTCACCAAATTAGTTCTCAACCGAAGGGCCACATATATATATATATATATATATATATATATATATATATATATATATATATATATATATATATATATATATAGGGAAAGCTTCGGTTGTGCACTACCACTAGGCCTTCGGGCGTTCAAATCGACGATCCGAACCATTCAAATTGATCAACACATCTAAATTAGTCTAAATATATAAAATCAAATCATTTGAAATTTATTTGCCCATTCATCATGTGACTATAAAAAATAATGATTTTCAGCCATATAATTTTGTAACACTTCAATGGATGGGTAAATAAATTTCAAATGATTTGATTTTACATATTTAGACTAATTTGGATGTGTAGATCAATGTGAACGGTTCGGATCGTCGATATGAACGCCCGAAGGCCTAGTGCACTAGAGGTAGTGCACAACCGAAGCTTTCCCCAAGTAAATATGTAAAATCAAATCATTTGAAATTCATTTGTCCATCCATCATGTGACTATAAAAAACAATGATTTTCAACCATACAATTTTGTAACACTTCAATGGATGGGTAAATGAATTTCAAATAATTTGATTTTACATATTTAGACTAATTTAGATGTGTAGATCAATGTGAACGGTTCGGATCGTCGATATGAACGCCCGAAGGCCTAGTGCACAAGCTGTGTGCACTAGAGGTAGTGCACAACTTGAAAAGCCATACTTATTATGTTATATCATATTTTCGAAAATTATATGATAACTAGGTTTGCCCGTTGACACGTGCCTACGGCACGTCTTCGGAACGATGCACATTGTTTGATTATATAAAATAGTTTTGGAGTTCCAGCAAATTAATTGAAGTAGCAAACATAGAGCAAAAAATATAGTATATGATTTTTTTGATTTTTTTTGAATTATTTTTAAAGTTTTTAAATTTTTTTAGTTTTTTAATTTTTAAATATTTTAAAATTTTTATTTTCTTAATTTTTGAATAGAAGAGGGAGAGAGAGAGAGATAGAGAGAGAGAAAAAATATATAGGAGTTGTTTTGGGTGGGAGATTTGAATTTGAGTTTTGGGAGAATTTTTGTGGGGAAAATATGTTTTGTAAGATTAGATCTAGGTCTTTGATTTTTGGAGGGATTGAAGGAGAGCCACTTGATAGCTTTCTTTGTGTTTTATTATATAGACTAGGTTTGCCCGTTGACACGTGTCTACGGCACGTCTTCGGAAAGGTGCACCTTATTTGATCATGTAAAATAGTTTTGGAGGTCGAGCAAATTAATTGAAGTAGCAAACATTTTATATGAGAAACTTTTGGAGTTCAGCAAAAAATATATTATATGATTTATTTTATTTTTTGATTTTTTTGAACTATTTTTAAAGCTTTTAAATTTTTTATTTTTTTAGTTTTAAAATTTTTTATTTTTAAAAAAATTTAAAATTTTTTATTTTCTTAATTTTTTGAATAGAAGAGGGAGGGAGAGAGAGAGAGAGAGAGAAATTAAATAAATATAGGAGTTGTTTTGGTGGGTTTGAATTTGAGTTTTGGAGGAACTTTTGGGGGGAAAATATGTTTTGTGAGATTAGATCTGGGCCTTTGATTTTTAAGGGGATTGAAGGAGAACCACTTGATAGCTTTCTTTGTGTTTTATTATATAGATTATTCTGAAGATAATTCCATCCATTAAAATTGTGTTGACATTATTACTTACTATGTTATAACGTTCTGAAACTCGAAATGGGTTGAGGGATATCAAATTTAAATGGCCACTTTTTGGTAACTGGAGCAAGTGCATGGCATATAATTACTCACAAATTAGCTTCCCCCTTAGTAAGGAAGGCAGAGTAGATGCCCCTATATTTTACAGTTACCCCACTTCCTGTGTCACTTGATAATGCTAACATATGAACCAGTGGACGAGTCTTTTTGTGTCAAGTCAGTTTGTAACTTCATGATCTCATTTGAACTTTCAGTTTCTTTTATTGAGATCATTTGGAAACAACAGTCCTTTGAGAGCGGAAACTTTAGTTGGCGATTAATGTCGAAGTAGATTTTCTCAAATCTAATCAAAGGGCTAATTACCACAACAACTGTAAGCATTCCCAATTTTTTTGCGTCGCTACATAATCAATTCTTCTCCTCCACATCAGATACAGCAATATATTTAAACTATATGACAAATTTGTATGTAATTACTTTTATCTTTTGTTTGAAAATGTAGACTTACTTGATGGTGAGTTTTTAAATCCTGTTGAACTCCACTACTATTCCAATGGAAATGAATATATAATGGAAATGAATATATATTTAGCTCTTCATTTGTTTTTTATGGTGTTTTAAGTCTTGTTGAGGCCTTAGAACTACCTCGAGCTACATGAATGATCTTCAATACAATACAAAGGTTTCTATTTGTTATATTTTTTGGTTTTTCCATTATTTGAGGCAAGGTCTGCACAAGTTTTTTCACAGCAGCGATTTTCTCATGCATCTTCAGATTGAAGCATGCTTTTAGATGTGTGTATCAATACTTTGGTTATCCAGTATCTGAATGTTTTCAGTTTCTAAGTTTCTGAAACTTGCATACAAGGCAAATGTTTATGCTTACTCAGCTCATTCCTTCATGTGCTTATAATTGGGGTTGGATCATGGTAAAACCATTTGCAATTTTTAAAATTTGTATCCTGATATTTTATAATGCTCTTCCTCTGATTTAGAGGGGATAAAGCATAGGATTAGAGGGCACAGATGGCAATATGTCTGGTTCAACCTCAATTATGAGTAAAGCTGTCAGAAAAATTTAGGCTTTCAACTATTTATATGGCTTGTTTATGTTTAGATTTTTTGTTGTTGTTGAAGGAATGTTTGTGTTTAGATTTTGAGATAAATAAAGTGTTACTGAATGAGGGCTAGCAAGCACTTTTAAGTTGAACGATCAAGAAGAGAAACAATCAAACCAAACACACAATTTTTCCAGGGTTCGGAGAGACGAGCAACACTTAATATATAGCTATTTGATTTGTATATACTAGGGTTGGCAGGCGGGCTCACCGGGCTGGGCCGAGCCCAAATCCACCGGATTTGCCCGGAATGCGGGCGGGCTCGGGTCGGGTTGGCTCAATAATCGAGCCAGGCCGGGTTGGAAAACCAAAACCTCAACTCGGTCGACCCGTGAACCCTTTCTGGTTGAACCCATTTCGGACCGGGCCAGGTCGCAGGTTGGCCCAGGTTGGGATAATTTTTATTTTATTTTTATTAATAATTAATAAGTTGGTTAGTATTTCAAATTTTATATCAAATGAGTGTGAACAAGAAAATTAACCCACCCTAGCTATTTATAGCCAACTTCATCTTTTCACTTCTCCCATCTCATCAATGTGGGAGTGTCTTTGAATTTTAAACTTTGAAAACTTTTAGTCCCACATTGGTGAGATGGTTATAAATAGCTAGGGTAGGGATTGTCTAAGTGAGTAGTGAGTAGTAATCAATTAATTTTGAAGTTTACAATCATTTTTATAAAATTTTGAAACACATATTTTGCAGCAAATTTTTTTTTATTTAAAAACAAATAGAAAAAAAAGTCAAAAAAAGATCCAAACGGGTTGAATCCACAAACCCGGCGGGTCACGGGTCTGGTCGCATCGGGTTCCAGGTTGCATGGGCTAGATTGAGCGAGTTTGGTTTGAATTTTTGCCGACCTAGTTCGACCCGGTAAGGGTATCGGGTTTGACCTGAACTCGGATCGGGTCAACGCTGGTCGGGTCGCATCGGGTTCCAGGTTGCGAGGGCTAGATTGAGCGAGTTTGGTTTGGATTTTTGCCGACCTAGTTCGACCCGGTAAGGGTATCGGGTTTGACCTGAACCCGGACAGGGTCAACGCTGGTCGGGTCTAAGCGGGTGGGTTGCGGGCGGGTCGCGGGTCGAACCGACTTGGATGCCATCCCTACTATATACATTGCCTCTGACCCTTTTGTTGGAATTAATTTTTGCAGTTTTCCGGGCCGGATTCCGGCAAGCTCCGGCCACCGGCGGCACCGGAAAATGAGTGGATTGCGATCCTCTCGTCGAGTACTATTCCGTAGTATACTCACTTGCCAAAAACGAATTCCGTATGAATGAGAAATGTTGATCCAAAGTTGGGTACTTGAAAGGTACCAACTTAACAAATGGATAGTCCCATATCGGAAATTGGGAAAGATTGTTACTAGTATATATACTAGAAAACTGGACTAGAGGGCGTGGCCCGGGGGTTACCACTAACGTGTAGTGGAGAGAGGACTTAGCCAAAATGACAAACACACACGCGCGCGTGCCCGGCCCGGCCCGGCTCCGGCTCCGGCCCCGGCCCCGGCCCCGACCCCGACCCCGACCCCGACCCCGGCTTCGGTTTGGTCTGGCTTAAAATTTTATTTTACCTTTTTGTAACAGAAGAGTCCCCATTACTCTGCTGTTACAGAGTAATGGCTGCTGAACAGTCTCCAGTCCAACCCTTATCTATATATCCAGACCCAGACATCAGCTCCCAGGGTCATACAGAAATTTTTTTTCACTTCAGTCTTCCTCTTCTTCTTCCTCTGCTCTGAGTCCAATATCTGTCAACTGAGAGTACACACAGACAGCAGTTCGTTGTCTCTGAAGCAAGGGTGCTGCATCTTCAGAGACTGCATCTTCAGAGAAGGTACAGTTGTATCCTGGGAAGCGATTTGCCGGTAACCGTCACACTACGGGGCAAATTCTGCTTTAAGGACAGAGATTTTTCAAAATCTCGACTCTGTACAAGTTTATTGTTTACTGTTTTTCTTTCTGTATTTGATTTCTTCACAACTTTGTTGGAATTTCTTATTATTTTATATTCAGGTTCTAACACCTTTATCATTGTTGATTCCCTTAAACTTTGCCTGTGTTTGAGTTCTTGGTGGTCTAACATGTATACAATTTTGACAAAAGACTTGTGGTTATGAGTGTCACTTAAATGGTTTCAAATTTTTGTACATGAACATTTTCTCTGACAACAGATAGAGTTCATTACTCAGATAATATCTACTTTTGTAGAGATGTTTTATAAGTTGAAATTAGAGCAGAAAGTGATAATTATTTTTTACAATCCGCAACTGGATTCATTTTCTTTCTTCTATGAATGGAACCATTGTGTTAAATCCCAGTATTAAAGATAGGTATGCAAACCTAACAATTTTTTTTCTCATAATTAACAGGATAAAGTTGTTAACTGTCAAGATTATATAACTCCATTATCTGAATTCTCTGTCAAAAAGGCATATGAAACTGTTGTTGAAAAGTGGTATGCAGGCAACACCGGCAATAATCATAATATGATGCTTTATAAATGTACTAGCAAGGTACCCTGCGCATTGCGCGCGACTGCATGCTTTGTAGACATGACTAAGTGAATGAGATTATTGGGATGAAATTGCTCGAGTTTGTTGCATGTTAGTTTGGATGTGACATTCGATTTCAATGATATTGGCTAACCGTCTCTTGGAGATTTCTGCATAGATGCTGACAATATGATTAAAATATAGGGAAGAAAGAGATTGAATATAAAAGGGTAAGGGTAAAAAAGTAATTTAATAATTATAAGTTAACGGAAAGGGTTAAGTTAACGGAAGAATGGGTTTATTGTACTTTTTCAAACGTTGTATGGACATTTTGTACTCGGACCAAACGTTGGGGGGATACTTTGGCTTTTTCCCTAAAATATATAAAGAAGCATGAAATCTGATTGTGAGGTATCTTATGTGAATAAGATCTATATTCACTTACTAAGATCTGTTCATTATCAGTGGAGCCATGTTGACTATCAAATCCAAACTCAGATCCAAAAGAAAACAATAGTGAAGAAAAGGAAATTAGGGGATTTCATTATATTGGGGCTGTTTCTGTTAAGAAAGAGGGGGGGGGGGGGGGGGGGGGGGGGGGGGGGGTCTTTTTAAATGTTGAAATAACAAAAGATTATACTACCCTTATAACATAAACATAATTACTCTAATATCCCCCCTCAAACTCGCGGTGCGGCTGCAATAAGCATCGAGAGTTTGCCAAGAAAAAAACGAAAACGGGAAATAAAATGTGACTTGGTAAAAAAGTCTACAATCTACATGGAAGAAGGAACAAACGGTAAAGTAATGGTGCCATGCTTGAGGTGGTGGCGAGTAAAATGAAAATCAATTTCGATGTGTTTGGTCCGTTCATGAAAAACTGGGTTGTGGAAAATCTGAATAGCACTTTGGTTGTCACAATACACAAGAGTAGGATGAGAGAGAACAACACCCATATCTGCAAGTAACCAACGTAACCAAATAATCTCTTTAGTAGTGGATGTCATTGCACGATATTCTGCCTCTGTAGAAGACTGAGAAACAACAGTTTGTTTCTTGCTCTTCCAAGAGATAAGAGAATCACCCAAAAAGATATAGAAACCAATAACAGACTTGCGAACTGTAGAATCAAGCTCGTAAGCAGCATCAGAGTATGCACGCAGCTCCAAGGAAGAAGTGGATGGAAGCAAAAGACTCTGAAAGATGGTACCTTGAAGATATCACAAGATACGAACAACAGTTGCCCAATGTACGGTGGTAGGGGAAGCAACAAACTGATTGACAATATGAACAATATAAGTAATGTCTGGATGAGTGATGGTGAGGTAGACCAAACTTTCAACAATAGTGCGGTATAAAGTAGGATCTGACAAAGAAGTACCATCAGAAGGAGAGTACTAAACATTCAGCCCATAAGGAGTATCAACAGTTCTAGTATCAGTAAGACGAGCACGTTGAAGAATACTAGCAGTGTACTTAGACTAAGAAAGTAGATAACCTTTTGGAGAAAATGCAACTTCAATACCCAAAAAGTACCGTAGAGAACCCAAATCCTTCATTTCAAATTAACGGGCTAATGTCGACTTTAATACTACAATGCCATCAACATCATCACCAGTAATAATCATATAATAAACATATAGAGAGAGCAAGATACGGCCAATAGGAGTACACTTAACAGAGAGAGCCAAGTCGTGATTACTGGAAGAAAACCCAAGAGACGTGATAAAGGTAGAGAACTTCTCAAACCAAGCTCGAGGTGCTTGTTTGAGTCCAAACAACGATTTCTTAAGTTTACAAACTTCTCCCTTATTATGAGAGACACCAGGAGGGGAACCATATAAACTTCTTCATGCAAATCACCAAGAAAGCATTCTTAACATCCATTTGAGATATATGCCATTGACAAACAGATGCAACTCAATAAGAGTATGAACTGTGGTCATCTTTGCAACAGGAGCAAAAGTCTCCTCATAATCCATACCATACTGCTGAAAAAATCCCTTAGTAGCCAATCTAGCTTTGTAGCGCTCAACTGATCCATTAGACTTGGTCTTGATTTTATAAACCCAACGAGAACCAACTGCACTTTTACCAGAAGGTAAAGATACCAAATCTCAAGTGTGTCTTTTGCAAGGCAGAAAGTTCTTCATTCATAGCACGCTGCCAATAGGGGTCAAGAACTGCCTCTTTGTAGGATGAGGGCTCAGAGAGAGACAATGAATATATGCTAATAATGAAGAGAAAGAAGTAGAATAACATGAGTAAATAAAATCTGGTAGGTGAGTAGACTTACGAGAACGCTGAGGATAATGAGAGGAGGAATCCACATTCTCTGGAGGAGCTTGGGCGGCAACATGAGGAGGGGGAGTATCACGAGTGTCAGACTGCGAGACACCAGTATCTCCAGAACTAACAATGCGAGTCCTATGAGAATAATGAAGAGGAAAGGGAGCTACAGGAATGGAAGGGACTGGTGGTGAAAGGTTCTCTGTATGGTCAATGAAAGGATCAATATGAATGAGATCAGATTTGGCCAAGTTGTGAAGAATAGAAGGAATGGAGAAGAAAGGTATATGTTCAAGAAAGAAAACATGACGGGACACATATAGCTGTTGCGAAGTAGGATCAAAACAACAATATCCCTTTTGTCCTTCACCATAACCAAGAAATACACAAATGGCAGAGCGAGACGATAATTTCGTACGCTCTACATGTGGACGAAGGACAAAGCAAGTAGAACCAAAGACTCTCAATGAGGAATAGTAAGGAGCATGCCCATATAGTTTTTCAAAGGATAACAAATCTAAAGTAATGGACGATGGGATCTTATTAATTAGGTTGACAGCAATAAGTACCGACTCTCCCCAAAACTCACTAGGAACTGAAGATGAAAACTGTTGCTGCTGATTTCGGGTGTGGGAGCAAACAGATGAATTTGTGAGTTCTTTGAGAAAAACAGTAAAGCGAACCTGTTGACCTTCACCTATGCGTTGACTTGTTTCTTACCGCTGCCATAAACCTGCACAATGTTTGATACACCGGGATGGATCCTGACGACGAACCCTCCGACGCTCTTGTTAGTAATCTCAAAGATTAAGAAAGTGCTTTAGGTAGGAAAAGATTCATTACCTTATCACGGTGAGGGGAGAGGAGTATTTATAGTTGCCTTAAGAACCAGTTTCGAGATAAGAATAAATCTCTACTTCCGGATGTTTATGGATAAGATGGAGAGGTTAGACTCGTTTCGTGATAAGAGGGACAATTGAAACTGTCTCCCAGGGATAATCACGAATTTGAATCACTCTCTATCCATCTGGGTTAGTTTGTATCTAGTTGCTACCCATATCGAGTAGGACAGATCCGTTTATAGGTTATTGGGCTTTGAAGAGGAGACCCAGTTTCCATTTCGGACCCATTTGTAGGTAAAATTATCGTTTTACCCCTAAGAGCTTTAATATTCGTACTTGATTTGAACGGTCCCGGTTTAATCCTATTTTTAGCCATATAACGAGCCCCCCACTCCTAAAGACTGTGTTTTACAGCCTTTGGGGAGTAGTTTTACTGTTTTAATGGTGCACTGACTTTATCGGAGTTTTTAAGGGAGTTTGGATCTTGCTCGAGGTGTAACGGTGTCAATCTGAGCTTGTAAAATGTCCAAAATTATTCTCAGATTTTTCTGGAATTTTTCTATTTTTAAAAATATTTTTTGATTTTTTATTTAATTTCGCGAAGTGGTGATCTATTTTCAAAAAGTATAATTAATTGTTCTAATCAATAATTATTTATCCAGGAACTCAAAAATATTTCCTGAATTTATAATTATTTTTTAAAATTTTTATTAATTTTTTTTGAATTTTTAATAATTTTTCAAAATTTTTAAATAATTAATTCAAATTATAATTAAAATAAAAAAAATTAATCGTGGGAATATCGACGTGGCGCAATCTGGAGCGTCGATTGTGTCGTCGGCGTGAATTCCTGGGCGATCAAACGGTAGATCCGCTGCCTGATGGCGTGGAGAAATCTGAGCGCTCCGATCATAGGCGCACATCGGGAGGTAAGCATTTTTTCTGCCATTGGGGGTCGGTGGCAAGAGTGCTCGGAACCCGTTGCCGAAGACCAGGAGAGCGACATGTGGCACGTTGACCGTGGACCAGTCAACACATTTTCTCGCATTTGGACGTCGGTGGCAAGTGTGCTCGGTACACGTTGCCGAAGTCCAGGAGAGCGACACGTGGTGCGTTGATCGTTGACCGTTGACTGTCAACACATTTTCTTGCACTTGGACATCGGTGGCAAGAGTGCTCGGCACACGTTACTGAAGTCCAGGAGAGCTTTTTCTCGCATTTGGACGTCAGTGGCAAGAGTGCTCGGCACAGGTTGCCGAAGTCCAGGAGATTTTTTCTTGCATTTGGACGTCGGTGGCAAGAGTGCTCGACACACACTGCCGAAGTCCAGGAGAGCTTTTTCTCACATTTGGACGTCGGTGGAAAGAGTGCTCAGCACACTTTGCCGAAGTCCAGGAGAGCTTTTTCTCGTATTTGGACGTCGGTGGCAAGAGTGCTCGGCACAGGTTGCCGAAGTCCAGGAGAATTTTTTCTCGCATTTGGACATCGGTGGCAAGATTGCTCGACACCGTTGCCGAAGTCTAGGAGAATTTTTTCTCGCATTTGGAAGTCAGTGGCAAGAGTGCTCGGCACATGTTGCCAAAGTCCAAGAGAGCTTTTTCTCGCATTTGAACGTTCGTGGCAAGAGTGCTCGGCACAGGTTGCCGAAGTGCAGGAGAATTTTTTTCCGCATTTGGACATCGGTGGCAAGAGTGCTCGGCACACGTTGCCGAAGTCCAGAAGAATTTTTTTCTCGCATTTGGACGTCGGTGGCAAGAGTGCTCAGCACACGTTGCCGAGGTCCAGGAGAGCGACACGTGGCATGCTGACCATTTGACCGTTGACCAGTCAAAGGTCTGTTGAGTTTTCCATATTTTCTGTTGTTTTGCAGTAAATGGGCCGGGCCTTTGCGCTTTTAAATACCTTTTAGTCTCGGTTAATGTGCCCCTCTATGTAAAACTCCACCCACTTCTCATTTGCTCACTTTCTAGTTTTTTAGTCAGGTGGTTTCTTTCTCTTACTAGAGCTTCAGGCGAGAATCTTCTTCTTCCGACGATCTTTTTCGGTAGTCATTGTCAAATCAAGGTAATTTCATACTTAGTTTATTTTTAGAGAATGTCTAGCATTCCCTCGAGGCAGGAGACCTCCCCTACTCTCGCCCATGAGCCGACCTTGAGCCAAGTTCCTCAAATCGACAAAGGCAAGGCCGTGGTAGGGTCCTCTTCGGTCGTAGTGGAGACCGTGGTTGAGAGCTAGTGGAGGATGGAGGAGTTCGGCAGACTGCCAGAGGAGCTAACCGGGCTCCAGAGGGTTCGGGACCTTCCGGACGAACAAGCCAAGCGCATTATGTACGGCATGGGGCAGAGCTTCGAGGAGAATGCCACCAGGGAGACCTCGGAGGTCGACGAGATGATCTCCATACTTAACGAGGCAGATCTTGCGTCTATTCAGGGAATGTTTTCAGATCCTGAAAGAGTACGAGCTGATGTTGCCTGGGCCCGAAGTGAGGGCCAATTCTCTGATGCCAGTGGACATGTGCTTCTGGCCCATCGAGGCCTTCATAGTCGGTGCGCAGCTCCCTCTTCATCCCTTCATCGTCGAAGTATTGCGATGGTTTCAGATCAGCCCAGTCCAGTACATGTCGAATGTGTGGAGGCTGGATCAACGAGTTCATCCTTCACTGCCAAGCGGCGGGGCTTAAGCTGGAGTTGAGGGTGCTGTTGACAGTATACCGGGTTCATCAACAACAGAAGTCGAAGTTTAGGTTTTACCAGGCACCGAGGCATGGCACCAAACTCGTTAGCTACCCCGATTCAATAAAGCATTGGAGGGACAAGTACTTCCTTGTCCGGAGTAGAGAGCCGTGGGTCATCCCGACGACTTGGGTCGAAGAAGTCTCGAGGAGGGTGAAAGAAAGCATGGTGCTCAGCCGCGAAGAGGACGAGATGGTTCGGACGCTCCTCGATCGGCCGAAGTTTGGTTGGAGGGATCTGACCGAGGAGTTGCTCTTAGGAGGGGTCTCAGCCATATAAACCCTAGTATGTGGTTTATTTTTAGCCTCGTGTTCCCCTTCTTCTTAAGTCTGGCTTTACTTGTGCTTAACTCTTTTTTTTGTTGCAGAAGCTATGGACTTCGAGGACATGCTGGCGCAGCGTGGGGTCTTGGGTAGTAAGGCCCCGAGGAAGAGGAAGAGGGTAGGTCTCTAAGGTATCCTCACTGAGGGTAAGGACTGTCGCCGCTGCCGTGGAGCAGGCGGCAGTGCAGGCAGGCAGTTGTTCAGTGGCCAACGACCCCCGCAGCAATGTCGGCTTCGGCTGAGACTGGGGCCTTCCCATTAGCAGCGGCCTTGGGTTTGGACGGCCCCGCCGTTGACGACCAAGGCCGAGGTGTTCCTGACCAAAGAGCATAAGAAGATTTTCGTCCTAGATTGGCAAGTCCGCAAGCTCGACTGGGGTTCTTGGGGACTCGTCGTCTAGCATGCAAGCCGTTCGGCACCTCGCCACACCGAAGGACAAGGACAGCCATGGATGTCGGTAGTGTTGGCGACGACTGCGCTCGAGATTGCACGAGCGGCGGTGTCGGTAAGTCTAGTATTGACTTATGGTTTTCATCTTTTATAAACTACTTTTCGAGTTTGTCATGGTGCTCCGCTTTTCTTTTCGCAGATAACTTGCCACTTCGGTCATCTGATGGAGAAGATGACCGAACTAGAGAAAGCTCGGAAGCAGGAGAACCGATCGGGCTCGGGTAGAAAAGGCTCAGATTGCCAAAGACCTCAAGCAATTGAGGGTTAAACCGAGGTGAAGGCTTCAAGGTTGGAGCATCTCGAGAGTGTTGTAGCGAAGCTCGAGGCTGACAACGCTCTACTGCTCTAACAAAAAGAGCTGGCGGTGAAAGACAAGGAGGACGCCGTTGCCGCCGCTAGGGTCTCCGCGGCTAAGGAGGCCGAGGCCAAAGCGATGAAGAGGGCGAAAGAGTAACTCGCCATCAATATGGCGAAGGCCTATGCTCACGCAATCGAGCAGGTAAAGGAGGCCTACCTGGAGGTAGACTGCACCGGATGGCGCCTGTTCCCCGACCCTGTCCCTGGGTTTGACGATGCCTCCGAGGAGGATGAAGAAGATGACGAGGTTAAGGTGGTCGATGTATGGGTCGACGAGGCAGAGGTAGAGGCCGATGCAGGAGGCAATGCCCCTAGCGATCGTCGTCGCCACACAAGGGTCGGAGCCCTCGGCGACCGGGGATCACTCTAAAGAGGTCCGCTTTTGACCTTGTTGTACTTCATACTTCTGTTTTTAATGTTATGAACTGTAGCCTAATTACAGACTGGCCACCGCTTCTTGTACTCGTTTAATTTTAATGAAAAACTTTTTTTCGCCCTTTTTTTACAAGTGTTGTGTGGCTTCGAAACTTTTGTGGGTTTTCTCTACTTCTGAGCTGTCTCAGTAGCTTTGTTTAGGTGCAGTATTGTCATGTTGGTTCTTCAGACTTAAAAATTCACGCTCCTTTTTTTTTGACTTTCAGAGATCAGCGAGGTGTCTCGTCTCCGGTCTAATCTGGGTGTCGCCATGTTGGGGCTAGCTCGGTCTCGAGAGATGCTCTATAGAGCTGAGCGAGAGTTGGGTCATCTGATGCTGACCTTGGCTCATCGAGAAATCGAGATGAGGCACCTCGAGGAGAGGTTTCACGAAGTTCCCCATGAAGGTGAGAAGACATGTCCCTTAATGGTCGTCAGCCAAGGCCTGAGACTCAAGTTCCTTCGCACTTTTTATTCGACGCGAGGTCTGAGAGAGATGAGTTAAAGAATGTGGTGCTCGAGAAGAGTCTGGAGGCGGCGCACCTTCAGAGGACTATCTCCGAGGCTTCTCGTGGGGGTAGCTCGAGCCGAATGCCTCGCCTGATGGTCAAAGTGACGGACGACTCGCTGAAGGAGCGGATCGTGAAGCTAGAGGCAGAGAACCTTTGTCTACGACAGCTTTCTGAGGGGAGTAACGTCAAAAACACTTCCTGCCCCCGGGGTGAGTATGCCCAAGGAAGGTCGTTCCCCAAGTTAGCACTTCGTTCTCCCCCATCTTGAGATACCCTAGGGACGCGCAAAGTGGGGTAGCCGGCTCGTCGAGCGGAGGATCTGTTGGGACGACTGTTAGACTCCTAGGTGCTGACGATGCCACTCGGCTTGCCGGCTTGGAGACTTCTATGGAAGTGAGGCGACAGCAACACAATGCTCACCGACCCCGTGTATCGCTTAATAGAAGCATCCCGTTCCCTAGGAGGGGCTATAGAGAAATTTTGTAATCTTGTAGTCTTCATTTCATATGAGTCTTGCATCTCAAATCTTGATGAAATAATATAAGTTTTTGGTCTAGAATTAGACTTGTACCTCAAATTTTGATGAAATAATATATCTCATTTCTCGAGCTTCTTATGAGAATTTGTGTTTCGCTAATGTTTGCAAGAGTATCAATAGTTGTGGGAGCAAATCCGAATGGTGAGTTACTTAGTACTCGCTCGTTCGCAACTTGCTAAAGCGGCATCGAACCAAGTGTTGGACTCCAAACTTGTTGTTAAGAGAGTATCAACAGTTGTGGGAGCAATTCTGAATGGTGAGCTACTTTGTACTTGCTCGTTCGCAAGTAGCTAAAGCGCCATCGAACCAAGTGTTGGACTCCGAACTTGTCGTTAGAAGAGTTTTCAACAGTTGCAGGAGAAATTCCGAATGGTCAGCTACTTAGTACTGCTCGTTCGCAAGTAGCAAAAGTTGCATCGAACCAAGTGTTGGACTCCGAACTTGTCGTTTAGAGAGTATGTGCTCGGTGAAAGAGTACTAAGACAATAGTTTTTTTCTGAGAGAGAGAGAGAGAACTGCTCTTTATTAAAAACAACTACTAAGTGGCTGCTTCTGAGTTGCGAGCCATTATTACATGTGCAAAAATAAACTAAATAAGAAAGGAATAACTTAGAAATGCTTTAGAGCTAGCTAGAAGTTGCTTGGAGCGGTGTTTTAACACCCTCTTGGTACTTCAATAAGTGCTCCACATTCCAAGTCCTTGGTACTCTCTTGCTCCCCGGGTCTTCAAGTTGATCGGCACTAGGTCGGACAACTTTGGAGATCCCGTATGGTACTTCCCAATTAGGTGCTAGCTTGCCTTTCTTGCTTGGAAAAGAATTTGATAACTTTCTGAGCACTAAATCTCCTTCTTTGAGATTTTTAGGGTGGACTCTCTTGTTGTAGGATTGCTCGATCCTATGTCGATAGATTTCTTGCCGAATGGAGGAACTCTCACTGATCTCATCGATGAGGTCCAAGTTGCTGCGAAGCTCGTTCACATTTTGCTCTTCGTTGTAAGCAATCAAGCGGGAGGGGGGGGGGGGGGGCCCAAGGTAGACCCACCTCCAGGGGGATAACGGTTTCGAAGCCGTAAGTGAGGTTGAAAAGCGATTCTCCTATGGGGATCCTCTTCGCAGTGTGATAGCTCCAGAGCACATTGGGAGCTGCTCTACCCATAACCCCTTAACCGACCTGCTCAGTCTCTTTTTTAGGTCGGAGAGAATTTGCCGATTGGCGTTCTCTGCCTAACCGTTAGATTGGGGGCGGGAGACCGAGGAGAATCATTGCTGAATGCCTAGATCTGCACAGAAAGTGCAGAAGGCTACCCTCATAAACTGAGTTCCATTGTCCGTTATCACGATTCGGGGCACGCCAAATTTGCAGACAACATTTTTCCAAAAGAAGTGCTGCACCCTATTCTCTATGATCGTTGCTAGGGGCTCTGCCTCGATCCATTTTGAGAAATAGTCGATCACCACAACAAGGAACTTCAACTAGCCTGGCGCTGGAGGAAATGGCCCGAGCAGGTCCATTCCCCACATTGCAAAAGGGGATGGACTGGATAGAGAGGAGAGTTGGGCTTGCAGAAGGCGACGGATTGTTGAAATTTTTTGATAAGGACCACATTGGCGAACGCGTTGTTCGGCATCGCGAAGGAGAGTAGGCCAGAAGTATCCATAGTTCAAGATTTTGCGGGAAAGGGACCTTGCTCCTATGTGAGCGCCACACATCCCTTCATTTATTTCAAAGCATACTGGGCTTCGTCGGGGGAGAGACATCTCAAGTAGGGTCTGCCGTCTACTTGGGTGTAGGAGCATTTGTACAAGACTCCCTCGATGAGTGTGTACTGCTCGGCTCTGGTTCGGATCTTTCGGGCCTCTTTAGGGTCTAAGGGAAGGATCCCATCCCTGAGGAACTCGAGCAGAGGCCTCATCCAATTCTCCCTGAGTTGTAAGAGCAGCGTCTCCATTGGCTCGGGGCCATCTTCCTTGATAATGGGCCTTAGTAGAACTTCTATTAAGACTTTGCTAATCAGGAATTTTCGGGTCGGATCTCCTTCTGAGAAGGTCACTGCTTCCAGCTCATCGATCGGCTCCGATATAGGTGGGCTACTCCCTTGGGGGAGTTCAAGAGCTTCGAGGGAGAGGACATGTCCTCCCACAGAGGTCATGTAGCATTTGCGGGCCGCCTCCTGGCTCCCTCTGACTTCTCCCACGCCCGCTGTGGTGGGGAATTTCATCTTCATGTAGTAGGCCGAGGATATGGCCTGGAGAGCAGCTAGGCCTGGTCGGTCCAGGATGACGTTGTAGGCGGCTTTCAAATCCACCACCATGAAGTCCATCAGCTCGGTTCGGGTGGTAGGAGTTTTACCAGTGGTTACGTCGAGAGTTATGACACCCTCGATCGTCACTGACACTCTGATGAACCCATGGGGAGTATAGCCGACAGGCTTGATTCAATCACTGGATAGCTTGAGCCCCTTGAAGGCATCTAGAAAGAGAATATTGACCGAACTGCCGTTGTCAACTAAGACCTGGCGCACGTCAAAATTGGCCATGTGGAGGTTTATTACCAACGCATCACAATGGGGAGTTTGGACACCCTCTAGATCTCTATCTGAAAAAGTGACCGGGACCCCTAGACCCTTGGGGGGGACGGTTTTGCACAGAATTTACTTCCCGGACGAAGGCTTTTCGGGAGGAGTTGGAATCTCCCCCCATTGGGCCTTTGTGGATGAAATGCAGGACGACCTCTAGTTCGGAGTCCGGGGTCTCCGCGTGCCGCTCGGGTCGCTTATTAGCCCCCCTAGGGGGTGGAGGAAGATCCACCCTGTAACGCCCCGAACTTCCTATAAGGAGAATTCGAGACACGAGACAGGACCTTTACATTCAATTTGTAACGCCCCGAATTCCAAAAACCCTGAATTCGAGATGTTCTACAGGATCTTTACACTTCTTTCGTAAAATTTTACAAAGAATTTAAAACTTTTATTTCTACAATAATTACATCAGAGTCTTTTACATCAATACGCAGCAGAATTAATAAAATACAACAATAATGAATGTACAATTGTTACAACTTTAACATTTAAGTAATCAACGGCATCAAATCATCTTTATATCTTCATGTAACTCCAAATCCTGCATATAAAACTGTGGGCGCGTCAGTTGCTTACAACTGACGAAATATTATACACGGCCATCCTCTCTATACCGGAAACAGTATAACGATTCTTAAATACTTTAGCAAACACAAACTTGATCACAAACAAAGCTACAAGGGACTATCCTGTTGATGTCGTGTTGTGCGGTGCACTTAGTCCTTAATGCAGTTATTATATTATATGACACTAATGCACACTTGTTTGGATTCTATGCATCCCATACTACATAGGTCCGAGGGCAAGCCCTTATTCGTTCTTCATCTTTGTAGGGTTCAATCCCTCGCCATGACTTAATTTACTACTGTAACTACGGTAAGTATCCTAGATGTTTTCTGACCTACGAACTCATGTCTAGGCACTCTGGAGGGAATCCCATCGATGACATGACTCATCATGCAGACATCCTGTGGTAATTCAGCTCTCACCATAAACATGACACCACCCGTAGTCTTCAAACATCCCACGAGCGTCGCCACCGGGACGGTACTCTGGAGCAGCATCCTCACCCAGACTCATCATGGGAATTCCTGGGATACGCTCTTGCCGCTACCCAATAGCCCTCATACTCAATGTTTTTCTCTTACTTTCATCACATCTTCACTATGTATCTATCTGTAATTTCGGTAAGTATCATAGATGTTGTATGATTACAAACACGTGTACAGAAAACCTGGAGGGGAATCCCATCGCTGACATGACTCATCATGCAGACATTCTGTGGTAATTCAGCCTCACTTCATGGCACACAATCCTCTTGCAGTCACCAAACATCCCACAAGCATCGCTACCAGGATGGTATTCTGGAGTAGTATCCACGTCATGTAACGACGCATCGTGAAGACAGCCTGTGCATACCCTCAACAACACCCATCCAATGGCCCTCAACTCGTGTTTTTCTCTCACTTCCATCACAGCCTTACAAAATTTGTTTTAAAAGAAAATCATCACAACCTAGAGCTAGCTTACCCTACCAGACTTAAATCAACAACAGAGAAAGTCAGCCTACCTGGCTACTGCTCAAGAGACGCTAAAACCTCAACGATTAGCTCTCAAAATCATAAATAATACTGCCGGTCACTAGGGTCTCGCCTAGCTTCTAGATTCCAACAACTATCTCTTTCTAGAGATCAACAATATTTCATAATCAATCTCAAATAATATTTCCATTTCTTTTGTTCACAAATTCTTTCTCAAAACATTTCTTTTATAATCTCATAACAAGAGAACAATTCAATTTGATTTCTTTATCAATTTCATCTTTCATAACCTGGCGTGCATTTCACAATAAAACTCAATCACATAACCATAAAATCTCATATTCAACTTATTCAACTTTCATTTATCAAGAATCAAATCCAGCTCAAGAACCAGAAAATAGTTCGGTTCAGTCGACTAGTGGCAGTATCAGTCGACTGTTCCGTGAGTACTTTGAACAAAAACAACAGTCAGCTCGATCCAGTTGACTGTGAAAGCAGACAGTCAACTGCTCTACGAGACTTGAAACTTCAGTAATAACACAGTCGGTTCAGTCGACTGGTGACAGTATCAGTCGACTGTCCCGTGAATACCTTGAAAACTCAAACATCAAATTTATGTCAATAGCAGTCGACTGTGAAAGCATTCAGTCGACTGTCCTGCTGACGAAAACCAACTTTTTAACACTTACCAGTCGACTGTGGAAGTGAACAGTCGACTGTCAACCACACAAATTGCAGCCTACATATAATTTTCGACCTTGTAATTGATTTGTACTTCCATATAAAAGTGTAGATCATTTTCAGAAATGTATTCCTTTAAAACAATATCGTATATGTTATCAAGTTCTCAAGTTTCTCATTTTTCAATGAAACCCTTAAAATGCATCAAAACACATATTCAATCCATTTTCCAAATAACCTGTTTTCTTTTATCAAAATTACTTTACAAAAATCTCTATACTCGTATAAATAACATTTTGAGGTTATAATCACACTTCTTTGCAATATTTGCATTATTCTAATAATGTCTCAACATGCATCAATTTCATATAATCACTTCAATTTTAGCACTTCAACTAGCAATCATAACAAGCATAGTAATTTGTATTTACCACGATCAATCACAATTTAACGATTCATTTCTACATTAATTTCATGCAATCAATTCAATTTCATACAAATAAACTATATATCCTCTATCATGCAAATTTCTACTCTTAAATTAGAAAGCAGTTAAGAAACACCCACCTAAATTGAAGATTTGTACTCAATGAACTCCTAGAATTAGGAGCTCCGAAGGAAAGCTCCAATTGCCACCTCCTCGAAATCCGTGCACCAAGGCTAGCCCCACAATCCATCTCGGCAAGCAACAATCATCAAGAGCATCTCCATCCCCACTCCATTTCGGCAACATCAAGAACAACTCCCATCTTCTTTCATATACACATACTATGTATATACATATATATACATTAGTATATGTATATAGGCAAGTGGGATAAATGATTAGGTGGAGAATGGACAAAGTCTTTGCTGGTTTTTGGGGTTGCTTCTTTTCGGAATGGCAGGAGAGAAGAGAGAAAGGAGATGAGAGAAAGTGAGACTATGGGTGTATTTTATAGATTAACTAATAGGTAGTTATAGCAACCACCCCACATGAACTCCACTAACCCCATATTTAAACTTTGTAACTTGTTTTCCCTCCCATTTCAAAATCAAATGTTCAGATTTTCCCTCTCCTCATGAGCAGCCCGGTCCCCAAATTGTGTGCACATCGCACGTGTGCACTTGCACGTGCTTTGTGTACAAAAACAATTTATTTATTTAATCCCTTTAAAATAATTATCTATATATGTAATAAATATATAAAATTAACTTTAAAAATTATACTTTTCATGCACAATAAAATGTAAAGAAACATTTCATGAAAATTTATTTTGAAGGAAGAACGCGCTTACAACACATGCACCAAAACACGTGCGTCGCCCGTAAAATCTCAAAAATACAAAAATTGATTTTATCAACCCGAAAAATATTTATAATTAATTGGAATGCAACATAAGAATATATTTAGTATACATATATGATAATGTACTCAAACGTACAAAAAACACGTGTATTGCACGTAGAAAATTTATTTTAATAAAGACAGTCAAAAAAATGAATTTTCATTTACAAAACAAATTCAAACATGTTTATAAAAATAAATGATTGAAATCCATTGAAAACTTTGCACGTAACGGAGGAATACCCGAAATCGACACGTGCATCGATAATACATAAAAAGCACGTAGAAACTCAAAGATTGAAATTTAGCATTTGAGTTGTCTCAAATGGAATTTAAGAATACGAGATTGCATAAATAATCAGAATTCAAAATACATATCCAAATACGTTATGGATATCATCAATAATAGTACAAAATGCACGTGCGTAACACCCGAGGGCAAAATTGTCAATTAAATTTTGCGGGGTGTTACACAATTAGCCACAATACACAGAAAAACAGGAAAATTTAAATTTTTTTACTCAATATAAAATATTACAAGCCGAGTGTTTCCATTGTTTCAATAGATTACATCAGAGTATACATGAGAGAAACAAATAAACATTGGGCTTTTTTTCTTGGAAGTTATGCCTTGAATAGAGTTCTCCAGATTGGTGATCCTGCATCCACAACCTATTTGAGTGGGGATGTCAGTACATATACTGAAGCTTAAAGGTTGATGACTAGCAGCGAATCTCAATTTTAAACAAATATATTTTAAGCATGGCAAAAATGTGCCAGTGTAGTTTAAGTGTTCTTGGGTGCTATGACTTAGAATCTAGCGCAATGTCAACTAAAGCTAGTGATATGGCTAAAAATGGGGTTAAATCGGAACTTTTCAAATTGGGCACGAATCTTAAAGTTACAGGGGCAAGATGGTAATTTCAGTTACAGACGGGTCCGAATTGGGAACCGGGTCTCTCCTCTTGGACCTGCTAACCAGTGAACGGATCTATTCGAACTGAGAATGGGTCACAACCCTTTAAGGACCAGTTCAATAGGATAAGAGGAAATCCTGCTCGTCCTTATCTACTGGAGGTGGCTTTAACCACTTCTATCCAGTCACACCGGGAATTAGGAATTCATTCTTATCTCGAAGCAGATCCCCAAGGCGACTATAAATACTCCCTACCTCCTACCATTACAAGGTGATCACTCTTTGTCTACCTAAGCTCTTTTCCTTTCCTTTTCTGAGTATTGACAAGAGCGTCGGAGGGTTCGTCGCCGGGATCCATCCCGGTGTTTCGAACGTTTGTGCAGGTCCATGGGAGCATCAAGGAGTCAGCCTATCAACTATGGAAGAAGTCAGATTTGGCCTGTTCGAGTTCCTACGAATCCACAAATTCTATCTATTTCCCCCACACCAGATTCAGTGGTAACAGATTGGCGCCGTCTGTGGGAAACTCTCGAATAGCAATCCGACCTTCCTCCTTCAACCAAAGCTACTCCTAGCAATGCCTGCCAAGCGGAAGTCCGCAAACTCCAACCGAAGAACAACCTCCACTATTCCTCCTCCTCCTCCACCAGAGGATCTCCCTCCGCCAGTCCAACCAGCGTACAGCTCGAACACCCGAATTCTGAATCTCTTCAGCTGCCTCTAGGGCCCTAAGTGACTGTGGGGGAGCCTTCTCGGTGAAGCTGCCCAAAGTAACCCCTGCACCAAGTTCAGGTATCCATCCACAATGCCTCCACAAATTCCATGGCCTCTCATAGTCCTCCAACACCTAAGGATCTGCGAGATGTGCTCAATAACTGGCAGAACGAGCCTGAGCCCAACCTTCAAATTCGTCTGGATGAGAGGCAGACCCGCGATGCAAACCCTCGCCGAGAGCACTAGAGGGACCGGTCACCCTGCCGAACAGACCGCAGAGGGTCAAACTCTCCTCGGAGGCGGAGGGAGTCACCCCCGCATCGCCCAACAAGAAGCCGCTCCCTGGCTGGCCATCCTACACATCGAGGCCAATGGGAGCAGGAGGCCCCTGTCGCGAGGGCGGAATTCCAACAATTCCAGTAGGCGGTCCTCCGGGCGCTCAACACCGACCCCATGAATGCCCAGTGAGCTCCCAGTCCTTAGTCGGCTCCCAGTCATCACCGCCCCTCTCCTGATCATTGCCACCGCTCTTAAAGTCCACGGTCGGCTCAGAGCCATCGTCGTCGCTCTCTCAGCCCTCGGTCAGCTCCGAGCCATCCCCGTAGTTCTATCAGTCCACGACCTACTTAGAGCCATCGCCGCTACATCCCCAACTGTCCTCTGCATGAGGACGAGTCTCGGGGCTCAACATGGTATGACCGAAAGGAGGACTCGGTCTACCGCTGTCACCACGAGATGGAGAGGCACCTCGGCCAGCTAGACAGAGACGAAGAGCAACGGGCGAGGAACCTCTACCCAAGTAGGCCCCCATTCTCCCGCACCATCATGGAGGCCCCTATCCCGGACAACTTCAAGCCTCCACACTTCGAGACTTATATCGGGGAGTTGGACCCCACAGATCACATTGAGAGTTTCAAAACTCTCATGATGATCCATCATGCATCCGATGCCCTCCTCTGCAAGACCTTTCCAGCCACACTCAAGGGGCCGGCTCGAGAGTGGTATTCTCGACTTGCACCGGCATTTATCTTCTCTTTTGACCAGTTCAAAGACCTCTTCCTCATGCATTTCGTGACCAGTCGCCGCTCCGAGATGACGAGCACCTCGCTGCTCTTCCTCAGCCAAAAGAAGGGCGAATGGCTGAGGGACTATTACAAGCGGTTCACCGCAGAAGCCAGGTCCATTGCCTCCCTGGATCAGTCGGTAGCCTCTGCTGCCTTCCAATCCAATGTCATCAACCCCGACCTCTGGGCTTCCTTGGCCAAGAAGCCTCCTCGGAACTTCTCCAAGCTACTCCTTAGGAGCGAGAAGTACACCTGAGCTGAAGAAGCTCTCAATCGTCCCACTCTGGAGGGGTCGTCTTCCGGTAACAAGCAGAAGGATACAGAGGAAGAAAGAGCTAAGAAGCTCCAAAAGGATAACGGATGTCAGCTGTGCCCTTTCCCCTGCTTTGAGAAGTTCACTCCACTCAATACGAGTGTCTCCGCCATCCTGATGGAGATTGGGAACGAAGATCTCCTGCCGCCACCTCCGAAGATAAACACCCCCGGTAAGAAGAGAAACCGAGACAAGTGGTACCGCTTCCACCGGGACCATGGGCACGACATTGATGATTGTCGGGCCCTGAAGGACGAGATCGAGACCCTCATCCAGAGGGGCAAGTCGCTCGATTCGTAAGAAGGGACAGAGCCGATCCGCCTCCACCACCCAGGGGGGCTAACATGCGGACAAAACAACACGTGGAGGCCCCGGATGTCGAAGCAGAGCCCATCTTGCACCTTATACATGGAGGCCCAATGGGGAAAATTCTAAAAACTCTCAAAAAGCCTTCGTTAGGGAATTCAACTTCGTGCAGAACCATCCTCCCCCCAAAGGCCTCGAATTTCCTGTCACATTCTCTGATAGAGACTTGGAAGGCGTCCGCACGCCCCACTGCGATGCCCTCGTCATTAACCTCCGGATGGCCAACTTCGACGTACATTGAGTTTTGGTGGATAATGGAAACTCGGTCAACATCCTCTTCTTGGAGGCGTTCAAGGGCCTCCATCTATCAAGGGACCGGCTCAAGCCAGCTGGCTACACCCTTCATGGGTTCACCATTGTGCCAGTGATGATCGAGGGAGTTATAACTCTCGACGTCACCGCTGGAAAAACCCTAGTCACACATAGAGCCAATGGATTTTATGGTGATGGATGTGAATGCCGCCTACAATATTATCCTAGGCCGAACAGGTCTAGCCGCCCTCCAAGCTATCCCTTCAGCCTACCACATGAAGATGAAGTTCCCTACTGCCGCAGGGGTAGAAGAAGTGAGAAGGAGTCAGGAGGCAGATCGCAAGTGCTATATGACCTCAATGGGAGGCTCAGTCCTCTCCCTAGAAGCCCTCGAGCTCCCACCGGAGAGCAGCTAGACCATCTCCGAACCAGTGGACGATCTAGAAGAAGTGACCTTCTCAGAGGAAGACGCCACCAAGACATTATGGGTCAGCAAGGCACTTTCCCCCTCCATCAAAGAAGACATCTCCCGGTGCATAAGGGAGAACCGCGATCTCTTCTTCTGGACTGCGGTCGATATGCCTGGGATCTCCGAGGAGCTCCTAATGCACCACCTCAGCATTGCCCCGGGTGTCAAGCCCGTTCAGCAGAAGCGACGCAAGTTCGCTCCCAAGCGTTAACAGGCGATCAAAGAAGAAGTCAAAAATCTCCTCAACGCCCGATTCATCCAGAAGGTGAACTATCCTGAGTGGCTATCCAATGTAGTGATGGTCTAGAAAGCCAATAAGATGTGGAGGATATGCATTGATTTCACCGATCTCAATAAGGCGTGCCCAAAGGACCCTTTTTCCCTACCCAGCATCGACGCCCTGATCGATGCAACCTCCGGGCACGAGCTCTTTAGTTTTATTGACGCTTTCTCGGGGTGCAATCAGAATCGGATGTTCCCTCCCGATATCCCGAAGACCTCGTTCGTGATGGATTAGGGCTTGTATTGCTACCGGGTTATGTCGTTCGGCTTGAAGAATGCGGGAGCTACTTATCAGCGCCTCCTGAACAGGGTCTTCCGAGACCAGATTGGCCAAAACATGGAAGTCTATGTAAACGACTTGTTGGTCAAGAGCACCCGAGGGCAGGAGCATGTTCTCGACCTCCAAGAAGCCTTCGGGGTGCTTAGGAGGCACAATATGAGGCTGAATCCGAACAAGTGTGCGTTCGGAGTCTCATCCGATAAGTTCTTGGGGTTCATGGTCAGCCAGAGGGGCATAGAGGCCAACTCCGAGAAGATCCAGGATATTCTTAAAATGGCTCCCCCCTCCAGTGTTAAAGATGTACAGAGGCTCACTGGGCACCTCGCGGGAATTGGGCGATTCCTCTCCAAGTCCGGGGAGAAGTGCCTCTCTTTCTTCAAGTCCCTTAGGGGGGATAAAGGCTTCGAATGGGGGCAACAGCAACAAGAGTCCTTCGACTAACTCAAGGCATACTTAGGTAACCCCCCACTCTTGAGCAAGCCAACGCCTGGGAGCAGACCCTCAGCGCTGTCCTTGTAAGAGAAGAGGATAGAATGCAGAGGCCCATCTATTATGGGTGTAAGGTCCTCCGGGACACTGAACTCCGTTACCCAAAGCTGGAGAAGATGGCTCTCGCCTTGGTTATGGCGTCCCGAAAGCTCCGCCCTACTTCCAGTCTCATTCGATGGTCGTTCTTACCGACCAGTCTCTCAAACATGTTCTCCATAAACCCAAGACCTTCGGGCGCCTTATGAAGTGGTCCATCGAGCTAAGCCAACACGACATCAGCTACTAGCCCAGAATAGCAATCAAGGCCCAAGCTCTAGCTGAATTCATTGTGGAGAGCACCATCCTCGACCCTTGCGAGTCATCTGCCGACCCCCTGGTTTGGACCGTTTATGTGGATGGATCTTCTTACACCGATGGAAGTGGGGCTGGCGTCATCTTGACCGGTGCAGACGCTTTCGTCCTCCAATACTCCCTCCGCCTAAACTTTCCGGCATCAAACAACGAAGCATAGTATGAGGCCCTCATAGCGGGGCTCTGTATGGCTTACAAAGTAGGGGCCAAGTGCGTCAGAGTCTTCAGTGATTCGCAGTTGGTCGTCAACCAAGTGTCAGGGGAATATGAGGCAAGGGACGAGCGTATGGCCAAGTACTTGGCAAAGGTTAAGGAGCTACTAGACTTATTCGAAGACGTTCAACTCCAGCAGGTTCCTCGTGTGGATAACACACAGGTAGACGCTCTCTTAAAGTTTGCCTCCTCGTTCCTCCAAGGTCCAGAACCGACCGTCTTTGTAACGCCCCGAATCCCAATTTACTGAATTCGAGATGTTCTTCAGGATCTTTTCGCTTTCTTCACATACAATTTTACAAGGAATTTAAAATCTTTACTTTTACATCAGAGTTACAGCATGTTACATTTGAATTCACACAGCGGAAGCAAAATGTACAATATTTACATAAATGAACAACAATATAATGAACTCTTTGTGCATCCATTCCTTTTACGTGTGATTATCCTGCATAAAACACTGTGGGTACGTCAGTTTATTCAACCGACGATAAATTATACATGGCCATCCTCTCTATGCCAGAAACAGTATAATGAATCTCATTTCTTACAAACCACAAGCCAGTTCAACATAAGCATGCAAATAGGGAAACTTTTAATGATGTCGTGTCGTGATTGTGCACTTAAATCCTTAATGCAATTTACTTAGTTAATTATGACACTAATGCATACTTGTTCGAATTCTATGCATCCCATACTACATAGGTTCGAGTGCAAGCCTCTTAAACGATCTTCATTTTAGTAGGGTTCAATCCCCCGCCATGACTTATTCTACTACTGTAATTCCGATGAGTATCCTAGATGAATCTATGAGTACAAGCATGTATCCTGGCCCCTGGAGTAGAATTTCGCGCCATGTCTTGACTCGTCAGGCATGCTTTCTGCGATAATTCAGCCTCCTCCCTGAACATACTCCTCTTGCAGTCACCAAAACATCCCACAAGCGTGACTAGAGTCCGATCATTACTGAGTTGTGCCCGCGCCATGTCTTGACTCATCAAGCATGCTTTCTGCGGCTCACACACCCGCACCGTACCCTAGCTCTCATACTCATGTTTTTCTCTCACCTTCATCACCTCCACACTATGTATTAACTTAATTAGAATCATGAATGAAAATCAACCTCTAGAGTTAGCCTCTCCATCATCCGGACTCATCATTTCATTACACTTGACCAACCTGGTCTAATTCTCAATATCATTTCATTCGCTGCCGGGGAGACTTAGCTACTCTTCTGTTCAATTTCACATTCACAATATCCAAAGGAGCATCATCGGCTCATAATTCATTTTAGAGTCTCACAGACTTTCCTCATCATGATTCCACATTTCATAATTTCATTTGATTCTCAATCCTCATCTATGACTCATTTACACAATTCATGCATCCATAACAGGGTTCATTGACTTAAATCACAAGGTTCACCATTACTAACAGCAAAATAACATGAATTCCAGTATACCAAAGTTCACTCTGTACAGTCGACTTGGAAGAGCACCAGTCGACTTATACAGTCGTACAGGGTTATCATAATGTTCGGGTTAGTAGACTGAGTACACTACCAGTCGCCTGTCCCGCCCAATTCTTATTCACAATATTATCCTCGTAACAGTCGACTGATCAGTAATCAGTCGTCTGTCCTGGATATTTCAAACAGCATAATTTCTAAGTCCAGATCAGTCGACTTGCCACATGCATCGGTCGACTGGACAGATCCATTTTAATGTGGGAATTTACTTACATTTCTTTACATATATTTGCATCATGATATCAATTAACAGTATATACCAATTTATGTTCCATAAACATAATACCCCTTGCTCAGTAGCATTCACAACACAATTTTCCCAGTTCTTAACATGCTCTTTAGAGAAATTACTACTCTAAACCTGTATTCATATTGCTCTTACTTACATACGACAATGGGAATATAAATTTCAAGTCATCATCATGAGTCTACACAAAAATAGAATATCTTTATTCGAGGAACTATCAAACAATCACTTTCAGAACGAGCATCAGTCGACTTAACTCCAAGTCAGTCGACTAAGCCGACAACTTCAAATGTTTATCTCCTCAGTTCTTTTTGTTTGTTTACCTTCCCTCCATCATATGTGTCATAGGGAAAAACGTACATTTTATGATCACACCATCATGGCTATTTACACACACTTATCAGCACATTATGAAAATAAATATCTCGTATCAGTCGACTGGCTCATATGGCAGTCGACTGAACCGTCAGTCTTGTCTCGAATTTAATAGCATGTTCAAGCAATTTCTACAGCATTCAATTCACTTTTGCCACATGGTAACACTTCATGACAAATATAGCATTATTCCTACATTAGAAGTCCTGAGAAACACCCACCTTTTGTGAAGAAAATAACGAAATCCCGCAAGTCCTTCAATATCACGCTGCACTTCTTGTTCCTCTGTTCCACGCCGAGCTCCTCACCAATGCTGCTTGCCTCCACAGAAAAGCTCTCACACAACTCACAGATACTCTCTTGAAATCTTAGGAAATTTTAGTGTAAAAAGATAGGGATTAGGAGGGGGTATTTATACTAGATTATAGGCGAAATGGAGGGCTGAGATTCGTTGGGGAGTTGGAGATCAAAGGACAAGATGCAATCGGTAGTTTGAGAAACTACCCACACTCTCACATAACCGCCCATGATCCTAGCCACTTCTCCACAAATCCGGCCAAGTTTGTGCCTTGTGCACGTGTACATGGAGTGCACGTGTACACACAAAATCCCACCATAAAATGTACATCAAAATACCCGGAAAATAAGAGGGAAAATGCTGCACATACAAGTGTAAGAAAAAGATTAAGTTTATGGGTTTAAATACATTTGGGCCAAAATATGTATTTTTTTACATAAGAAAATAAACGAGTCACATTTGGGCTTTGAGAAGAATGTTTTATAGGAAATACTACACCTTATTTATCATGGAGAAAAGTAATAATAATAGGCTATCATAAGAAAAATAAATACCCTTTTCATATATATTAAGAAAATAAATCGGGATACTACATCACTCCCTCCTTAGAATAGTTCCGTCCCCGGAACTACAGTCAAGAGCGAGAACAGAAGAAATACAACACACCCAACCAGAACAAAAGACATAAGATACAAGATACCAGATACAATCAATACAAATACAATCAAGCAAAAAGCTCAGGATAGTCCTTCAACATCTTGTCCTCGGATTCCCAAGTAGCCTCTTCAACCAAGTGGTTTCTCCAGACTACCTTGACCATCGGTATCGTCTTATTCCTCAAGACTTTCTCCCTACGGTCAACGATCTCAACAGGAGTCTCGATGTAATTCAGGTCTAACTGCAAACCTTCCGGTACTTCTGGCAAATGATGACTCGGGTCTGGAATATAACCTCTCAACATAGACACATGGAAAACATTGTGCACCTGAGACAACTCTTCCGGTAATTCAAGCCGGTAAGCAGTTTTCCCGATCCTTTTCAATATCTTATATGGGCCTATAAATCTCGGGGCTAACTTCCCGCCTTTGCCAAAACGAACCACACCTTTGCTGGGTGATACCTTCAGAAAGACGAAGTCACCAACCTCAAACTCAAGGTCCCTCCTCCGGTTGTCTGCATAGCTTTTCTGCCTGCTCTGAGCTTCCACCAACCTTTTCCTGATCAGATCAATCTTCTCAGAAGTCAGCTGTACAAGCTCAGGACCAAACAACTGACGCTCCCCAACCTCATACCAACACACAGGAGTCCTGCACTTCCTGCCATACAAAGCTTCATACGGCGCCATCCCAATGCTAGTTTGAAAACTGTTGTTGTAGGCAAACTCCACCAAAGGTAAATGCCTTTCCCAACTGCCTCCGAAGTCTAGTATGCAACACCGAAGCATATCCTCAAGAATACGGTTGACTCTCTCGGTCTGCCCATCGGTCTGTGGATGAAAAGCAGTGCTGAAATCTGTCTTGGTACCCAAAGCTGCCTGAAGACTCCTCCAGAAATGCGAGGTAAACCGCGCATCTCGATCAGACACAATAGTCGAAGGAACGCCATGAAGTCGGACAATCTCACCAACATACATCTCAGCCAACCTGTCCATCGAAGCTGTGAGTTTCATCGCCAAAAAGTGAGCGGACTTGGTAAGTCGATCGACTATAACCCAAATAGCATCGTTGCCTTTAGAACTCTTAGGCAAACCCGTGATGAAATCCATACTGATGTTATCCCATTTCCATTCCGGAATAGGTAACGGCTGTAGTAGACCTCCGGGTCTCTGATTTTCGGCTTTAACTTGCTGACAAACCTCACATCTCGCGACAAATTCGGCCACATCCCGCTTCAAACCCGACCACCAGAAATGCTGCTTGATGTCTTTGTACATCTTAGTACTCCCAGGATGTACCAACAAAAGAGTAGCATGCGCCTCCTGAAGAATACTCTCTTTCAGGTCCGCCTGATCTGGAACGCACAGCCTATCTCCGAACCACAGCACTCCATCCCTGGTCTGAAAACCGGGCAACCTGCCAGCACTAACCTGCTCCTTCATCTCCAGAATATCAGCATCAACTTCCTGACTTGCAATGATCCTTGCATTCAGAGTAGGCTGAAGCTTCAACTGAGATAAAGATGCTCCCAATCCTTGCAAGACAACCTCAATACCTGCTCGGTCCAACTCCTCAATCAAACGCCTCTGAGTCGTAATCAAACAGGCCAAACTGCTCTTGCGACTAAGTGCATCAGCAACAACATTAGCCTTTCCGGGATGATACTTGATCTCAGGTCGCATATCCTCGAGCACTTCCAACCATCTCCGCTGTCTTAGATTGAGATCCCTCTGCTGGTAGATATACTTCAAGTTCTTATGATCCGTGTACATGTTCAGCTTCTCACCATACACGTAGTGCCTCCATTGCTTCAAAGCAAAGATAATCGCAGCCAGCTCTAGATCATGAGTGGGATAATTCTTCTCATGCGGTCGTAGTTGCCTAGACCCATACGCGATCACTTTACCTTCTTGCATTAAGACACAACCAAGCCCCCGATGTGAAGCATCGCTATAGACATCATACTCAACTCCTGCTCTAGGCAAAGCCAAAATAGGTGCAGTAGTCAGTCTATCCTTCAACTCCTGAAAACTCGCCTCACATTGCTCGGTCCACTTGAAGCTCGCATTCTTCTTGGTCAACTCGGTAAGCGGCACAGCTATCTGAGCATAACCTTGAATGAATCTCCTGTAGTATCCAGTCATCCCAAGGAAACTTCTGACTTCCTTCACTGTAGTAGGCCTAGCCCAATCTCTCACTGCCTCTATCTTCTGAGGGTTAGTTGCCACTCCCTCCTTAGAAAGGATGTGACCTAGGAATGCCACTTCAGATTTCCAGAAATCACACTTGGATAACTTGGCATACAACCTCTGCTCTTCCAACTTCTGCAAAACTGCTGCCAGATGCTCAGTGTGCTCCTCCTCAGACTTGGAGTACACGAGAATATCGTCGATAAACACCACGACGAAAGAATCAATAAACGGCCTCAGAACTCTGTTCATCAAGTCCATGAAGATTGCAGGTGCATTCGTCACTCCGAATGGCATAACTAAGAATTCGTAATGCCCATGCCGAGTTCTAAATGCAGTTTTATGCACATCTTCAGCTTTCACTCGCACTTGGTGATATCCTGATCGAAGATCTATTTTGGAGAAGACAGCTGCTCCTTGTAGACGATCGAACAAGTCATCAATTTGAGGAATCGGGTACTTATTCTGAACAGTGACTTTATTCAGCTCCCGGTAATTGATACACATTCTCATCGATCCATCCTTCTTCTTTACCAAAAGCACTGGTGCTCCCCAAGGTGACGCACTAGGTTGAATAAAGCCTTTTCCCAATAGTTCCTCAATCTGCCGCTTCACCTCATCCTGTTCCACTGGAGCCATCCTATACGGTACCTTAGAAATGGGTGCACTTCCCGGTTGAACAGTGATGCTGAACTCTACATCACGATGCGGAGGTAACCCAGGAAAATCTTCCAAGAACACAGTCGGATAGTCCCGAACCACAAGAATCCCTTGCAATTCCACAGGAGTCTCTTCCTTGCGGATAGTTGCCACCAGCTTAGAACACTTCAACTTCCCTTGGAAAGTGACTTCAGGTCCACCTGGAGCCTTCACTGTCACGATCTTGGTCTTGCACTCGATGCTTGCACTGTACACCGACATCCAATCAATGCCAATGATAACATCGACTCCCAAGATAGTCAGCTCGATCAGATCAATGCCAAAGATTCGATCCCCAATCACTATCTCGCAATCAACATAGTACCGATCAGTGGTCAAAGTTTCCCCTGATGGTGTAGCCACTGCTAAGATCTTGCCTGGGAAAATCTTCGGTTCAACTCCCAACACTTTAGCAAATCTAGGAGACACAAAAGTATGAGAGGATCCAGTATCAAACAACACCACAACTCCCTTTCCATTAATATAGAGTTCTCCTGTTACATAACATCATTACATAACAGTTTTACACTATGATCGGGAAGGAGAAATGAAAAAGAAATCACACTAGACCTCAGCCCTCGTACCAGAGATAACCTGATCTGCTTCCTCAGCATCAGCTTCTGTCAAAGCAAATACTCGCCCTGACTGGTACGGCCTCTTCCCAGTCTGCTGTATTGGCACATTGTGATTGCCAGCCCGCGGTTTGAGACATCGAGATTGGTAATGTCCCACTTCACCACAGTTAAAGCAAGTGACTGCAGAAGGTCTCCCTGCATCGTTTCCAGGTCTCCCAGCTACACTGACGGCATTCGCCCCTGTCGGTTTGAATTTCTGTGCAGATGGTTGCCCCTTGAAACTCCCCGATGGCGCGGGCCTCTTCCCAGACTGCCAGTTGCTCCTCTGATGCTGAGCAACATGGAACTGCTCCATATCCGCCTCCGTTGCTGCCGCCCTCTTCACCAGCTTATCGAATCTCCTGATACCAAGGGGTATCATACGAGATCTCAAGCTCGGCCTCAGACCATGCTCGAACTTGCGAGCCTTCTTCGCCTCATCCATCACCAATTCTGGAGCATACCTGGAGAGTTGAGTGAACTTGGTCTCATAGGCTCTCACTGACATGCTGCCTTGTTGAAGTGACAGAAACTCCATGGCCTTTTCTCCTGGACGTCGGAGGGGAAATAATGACTGCGGAATTCCTCCAAAAATTCCTCCCAGCCAAGCAACAAGCCGCCCATAGTCCTCTTCATCGACTGCCACCAAACAGCCGCATCCTTCTCCAACTGCAAAGTCGCCAACTTGACCTTGCTGCCCTCCGGTGTTTCCAACACCTCAAAGATTGTCTCCACTTGCCGAATCCAGTTATCGGCCGCATCCGGGTCGGATTTTCCCTCGAACACTGGTGGTTTCATTCTCTTGAACGATTCCACTAGCTTGATTGCCTCGGGTACTGGATTCACCGGCCCCCTTCCTTGGTTTGCAGCCACTGCATTCAGCGTCTGGTAAACCCTTGCAAACTCGGCATCCAGGTCCAAACCTTCACCATTCCTGGCTCCCCTTCTCGCCATATTCTGATGCAAAAGATCCATTAAATTCGAAGTATAAAACAAGAATTTACACCAACTTTCATTTCATTGAATTTCAAAGTTTATACATTCGAATTAGGAAAACATTTTAACATCAGAATAGAAGAAAATAGAAACCAAGACAATCTAATCTCTACGGGTCCTCTTCGCTGCTCGAAGTTCATCCCGCAGTTCATCCACCTCATCCTTCAGCACATCAGTTAGGTTCTTTTTCTTCTCAAGTTCCCAAATCCGATGGCTAAGAACAGAATAGTCAGCATTTCGCTTCTCCAGCTGAGCCTCCAAAACTCCAACTCTATACTTCAAGGTATCCACTTGCCTCTGCAGAGAAGCCACAGCGTTACCCAAAGCTGGTCCCTTTTCTTCATCGGAAGAAGAAGAATCATCAGGTGAGTTCGGCAGTGGGGTGATCTCTCGGGATTCAGGGTACTCCTCATCATCAGAATCAGCTTGCCCAGGGTGATATTCGTCCTCAGAATCAGCCTGTCCAGGATGGTACTCTTCCTCAATAATGTGCCAGTCGTCGCCTCCAGCAGGGTCGAAGTGATCAGCCATCTTAGAATAGAGAGGAAGAAGCATAAATCATAGAGCAACACAAATGTAAGTTACTTACATTTAAATCTCTAAATCCAAACACACACTCTAATGTCCACGTCTAGGGTGTCGTTCCTTATAAATTTGTATGAGTGTGAAAGCATAGAAAGCGTGGCTCTGATACCACTCTGTAACGCCCCGAATCCCAATTTACTGAATTCGAGATGTTCTTCAGGATCTTTTCGCTTTCTTCACATACAATTTTACAAGGAATTTAAAATCTTTACTTTTACATCAGAGTTACAGCATGTTACATTTGAATTCACACAGCGGAAGCAAAATGTACAATATTTACATAAATGAACAACAATATAATGAACTCTTTGTGCATCCATTCCTTTTACGTGTGATTATCCTGCATAAAACACTGTGGGTACGTCAGTTTATTCAACCGACGATAAATTATACATGGCCATCCTCTCTATGCCAGAAACAGTATAATGAATCTCATTTCTTACAAACCACAAGCCAGTTCAACATAAGCATGCAAATAGGGAAACTTTTAATGATGTCGTGTCGTGATTGTGCACTTAAATCCTTAATGCAATTTACTTAGTTAATTATGACACTAATGCATACTTGTTCGAATTCTATGCATCCCATACTACATAGGTTCGAGTGCAAGCCTCTTAAACGATCTTCATTTTAGTAGGGTTCAATCCCCCGCCATGACTTATTCTACTACTGTAATTCCGATGAGTATCCTAGATGAATCTATGAGTACAAGCATGTATCCTGGCCCCTGGAGTAGAATTTCGCGCCATGTCTTGACTCGTCAGGCATGCTTTCTGCGATAATTCAGCCTCCTCCCTGAACACACTCCTCTTGCAGTCACCAAAACATCCCACAAGCGTGACTAGAGTCCGATCATTACTGAGTTGTGCCCGCGCCATGTCTTGACTCATCAAGCATGCTTTCTGCGGCTCACACACCCGCACCGTACCCTAGCTCTCATACTCATGTTTTTCTCTCACCTTCATCACCTCCACACTATGTATTAACTTAATTAGAATCATGAATGAAAATCAACCTCTAGAGTTAGCCTCTCCATCATCCGGACTCATCATTTCATTACACTTGACCAACCTGGTCTAATTCTCAATATCATTTCATTCGCTGCCGGGGAGACTTAGCTACTCTTCTGTTCAATTTCACATTCACAATATCCAAAGGAGCATCATCGGCTCATAATTCATTTTAGAGTCTCACAGACTTTCCTCATCATGATTCCACATTTCATAATTTCATTTGATTCTCAATCCTCATCTATGACTCATTTACACAATTCATGCATCCATAACAGGGTTCATTGACTTAAATCACAAGGTTCACCATTACTAACAGCAAAATAACATGAATTCCAGTATACCAAAGTTCACTCTGTACAGTCGACTTGGAAGAGCACCAGTCGACTTATACAGTCGTACAGGGTTATCATAATGTTCGGGTTAGTCGACTGAGTACACTACCAGTCGCCTGTCCCGCCCAATTCTTATTCACAATATTATCCTCGTAACAGTCGACTGATCAGTAATCAGTCGTCTGTCCTGGATATTTCAAACAGCATAATTTCTAAGTCCAGATCAGTCGACTTGCCACATGCATCGGTCGACTGGACAGATCCATTTTAATGTGGGAATTTACTTACATTTCTTTACATATATTTGCATCATGATATCAATTAACAGTATATACCAATTTATGTTCCATAAACATAATACCCCTTGCTCAGTAGCATTCACAACACAATTTTCCCAGTTCTTAACATGCTCTTTAGAGAAATTACTACTCTAAACCTGTATTCATATTGCTCTTACTTACATACGACAATGGGAATATAAATTTCAAGTCATCATCATGAGTCTACACAAAAATAGAATATCTTTATTCGAGGAACTATCAAACAATCACTTTCAGAACGAGCATCAGTCGACTTAACTCCAAGTCAGTCGACTAAGCCGACAACTTCAAATGTTTATCTCCTCAGTTCTTTTTGTTTGTTTACCTTCCCTCCATCATATGTGTCATAGGGAAAAACGTACATTTTATGATCACACCATCATGGCTATTTACACACACTTATCAGCACATTATGAAAATAAATATCTCGTATCAGTCGACTGGCTCATATGGCAGTCGACTGAACCGTCAGTCTTGTCTCGAATTTAATAGCATGTTCAAGCAATTTCTACAGCATTCAATTCACTTTTGCCACATGGTAACACTTCATGACAAATATAGCATTATTCCTACATTAGAAGTCCTGAGAAACACCCACCTTTTGTGAAGAAAATAACGAAATCCCGCAAGTCCTTCAATATCACGCTGCACTTCTTGTTCCTCTGTTCCACGCCGAGCTCCTCACCAATGCTGCTTGCCTCCACAGAAAAGCTCTCACACAACTCACAGATACTCTCTTGAAATCTTAGGAAATTTTAGTGTAAAAAGATAGGGATTAGGAGGGGGTATTTATACTAGATTATAGGCGAAATGGAGGGCTGAGATTCGTTGGGGAGTTGGAGATCAAAGGACAAGATGCAATCGGTAGTTTGAGAAACTACCCACACTCTCACATAACCGCCCATGATCCTAGCCACTTCTCCACAAATCCGGCCAAGTTTGTGCCTTGTGCACGTGTACATGGAGTGCACGTGTACACACAAAATCCCACCATAAAATGTACATCAAAATACCCGGAAAATAAGAGGGAAAATGCTGCACATACAAGTGTAAGAAAAAGATTAAGTTTATGGGTTTAAATACATTTGGGCCAAAATATGTATTTTTTTACATAAGAAAATAAACGAGTCACATTTGGGCTTTGAGAAGAATGTTTTATAGGAAATACTACACCTTATTTATCATGGAGAAAAGTAATAATAATAGGCTATCATAAGAAAAATAAATACCCTTTTCATATATATTAAGAAAATAAATCGGGGTACTACAGTCTTGATAGAGGTCCTCCACAGACCAAGTATTGATGAAGATAGCCCGGAGCCAATGGAAACCTACCCCCTAACACTTTGGAAGAACTGGATGAAGCTTCTCGAGTACCTCAGAGACGGAGTCCTTCACGAAGACCCGAAAGAGGTAAGGAGGATCAGGACATGAGCCGAGCGGTACACACTCCTTGACGGGGTCATGTACAAATGCTCTTACACTCAGATTGATGGCCGACCCTATCTGAGGTGTCTCTCCCCGGAGGAAGTGCTCTATGCCCTAAAGGAGGCCCATGACAGTCTATGTGGTGCGCACTTGGGAGAGAGAGCCCTCGCTCGTAAACTATTAAATTACGGATACTTCTGGCCCACACTACTGAGCGACTCCGAGGAGTACGTCCGCAAGTGCGACTCCTGCTAGAAATTTGCCTCTATCCGTTGCTTGCCTCAAGCACAACTCACCTCCTTGGCGAGTTCAATTCCTTTTGCAATGTGGGGGATGGATTTGCTCAGACCCTTCCCTCCAGTACCAGGCCAGCTGAAGTTCTTAGTCGTGGCGATAGACTACTTCTCAAAATGGATCGAGACTGAACCTCTTTCAACGATTACTGAGCACAAGGTCCAGAAGTTCTTTTGGAAGAACATCGTTTGCCGGTTCGGGGTACCCCGCATCCTCGTAACCGACAATGGGACTCAATTCGCAGGAGCAACATTTCGCAACTTATGCACTGACCTCGGCATCCAGCAGCGGTTCTCCTCGATTGCCCACCCTCAGTCCAATGGCCAAGCGAAGAACGCCAATCGACAGATATTCTCTGGCTGAAGAAGAGGCTCGACAAGTTCACCAAGGGGTTATGGGCCGAGTAGCTCCCCAACGTGCTTTGGAACTATTGCACCACAAAGAGAGCTCCGATGGGGGAGTCCCCCTTCAACCCAGACTATGGCTCCGAAGCCCTCATCCCCTTAGAAGTGGGTCTGCCTTCACCCCGACTGATAGCCTACAGTGAAGCATAGAATGCGAACCAACTTCGCAATTGCTTAGGCCTCATAGACGAGGTCTGTGAGAGAGCTGCCATTCGACAAGAGACCTACCGCCGTAGGATCACTCAGTCTTAAAACAAGAAGGTACAGCCAGCTAATCTTAAAGAGGGTTACCTAGTACTCGAGAAGTTTTCGATCTCCAATCTGAGCAAAAAGGGCAAGTTGGCACCAAATTGGGAAGGACCCTATAGGGTCTCTAGAGTTATTCGTCCAGGAGCGTATTAACTCGAAGACCCGGGGGGCAGGAGAATACCGAGGACATGGAATGCAGAGCACTTGATGAAGTACCAAGAGGGTGTCTAAACACCGCTCCAAGCAACTTCCCCAAAAGCGTTCCATAAAAAATGCCAAAAGTTTTATTTTGTATTTTCTTTATCAAAGTGTAAGAGCGGCTCACAACTTAGAAGCAGCCACTTAATTGTTTTCAATAAAAGCCATCTTTCCCGCAAGTTCTCTATCTTTGAGTAGTCTAATTGTACTCACTAAAAACAATTGCATTAAAACGGCACGCTCGGAGTCCAACACTTGGTTCGACTCCGCTTTAACTACTTGCTTCTAAGCGAGTACGAAGCGGATCACCATTCGGAATTGCTCCTACAGCTGTTGATATTTTCTAAATGACTCGCTTGGAGTCCAACACTTGGTTCGACTCCGCTTTTACTTGCATCTAAGCGAGTACGAAGCGGATCAACATTCAGAATTTCTCTTACTGCTGTTGATATTCTCTAAACGACAAGTTCGGAGTCCAACACTTGGTTCGACGCAACTTTTGCTACTTGCGAACAAGTGAGTACAAAGCGGCCCACCATTCGAAATTGCTCCTACAACTATTGACAATTGCAAATGCTAGCAAAACACCCAAGTTCACGAAACAAATACTATTTCATTAAAGTTTGAGATACAAGTCTAATCACAGACCAACGACTCATCTTCACATCGAGATACAATACTTGTGAAACCAAGATTAGCTCACGAAACAAGTACCATTTCATTAAAGTTTGAGATACAAGTCTAATCACAGACCAACGACTCATCTTTACATCGATATACAATACTTGCGAAACCAAGATTACAAGACTATAGGAAGCTACTTCAGCTCTTCCTAGGGACGGGGATACTTCTGTTAAGAGACAAGCGTGGGCGACGAAGGCCGTGCTACTGACGCCCTACTTCGACGGACGTCCCTAGGCCAGCGAGCCGAGAAGCATCGTCCGCACCCGATCTAATGGTGGCCCCAACAGATGCTCTGCTCGACGAAGCTTCCACCCCACTTTGTGCATCTCTGGGGTCTCGATGTATAGAGGGCGAGCAAAGCGCGAGCCTGCGGAACGTTATCCCCCTATCATACTCCTCCCGAGTGCAAGAGGTAGTTTTGACATTACTTCCCTCAGATCGCCGTCGAAGATGAGCGTTCTCTGCCTCAAGCTCGATAATTCGCTCTTTAAGCGAGTTGTCCGTCACAATTATCTTCAAACGCAACAGTCACATCGAGCCGGCACCATGAGTGGCATCGGCGATTGTCCGCCGAAGATGAGCAACCTCCATGCTCTTATCGAGAGTTACCTTCTTCAGTTCGTCCCTCTCTGCTGTCTCCTCAAACAGAGAGCGACGAAGGTGCTTAAGTCTCAAGCCGAGGTTGACAGACGTCGACGTACACACTTCATCGCCTTCGGGGGTCACCTCGTTGAGCCTCTCTTCTAATCGTCTCCTCTCTATGTCGCGACAAACCAAGATCAATCTCAGATGACTCAGCTCCCACTCTACTTTATGAAGCCGCTCTTGGTTCCTAGTGAGCCCCAACTTAGCGACGCCGAGCTCTGCGCGAAGACGGGTAGCGCTGCTATCCTGAAGGAGGTGAACAAAAGAGGCAAATGTCTTAGGACCTAAAAGCAAGTCCACGATAGCCAACGCTGAAGACGCCTCCTCAGGGGCCATGATAGCCAGGGGTGTAGCCTCCGACGAAGCACCATCCTCGACTTCGGTGCCTCCAGCCTCGACCTCCTCATCCTCCTTTTCTTCTCCTTCGCCTTCCTCGTCCCCTTTCGAGACGTCGTCGAACCCGGGGATGAGGCTTGGGAAGAGACGCCAGTCGGCGCAATTCGCTTCAGGGAACTTCTCCCTTACCTGATCGATGGCTCGAGCATACACCTTTGCCATGTTTACGATAAGAAACCTCTGTTCCTTCTCCATGGCCTGCTCCTCGACCATCTTCACCGCCTCTAGCTTCGCTGCGGCCACTGCATCCGCCTTGTCCTCAGCCGCCTCCTTGGCAGCCTTAAGGAGCTGAGCGTTGTCAGCCTCCAGCTTGGCAACCACGACTTTGAGGTGCCCCAATCTCCAGTTCTGTGACTCGGCTTCAAGCCTCGCCTACTCAAGGTCCTTGGCGACCCAGATGCTCTTCGCTCGAGCCTTGTCTACCTCCAGCTTCAGCTCCTTCTCTTGCTTGGCCATCTTCTTCATCAGATGGCCGAAGTGGCAAGTGATCTGAGGGGAGTAGAACTTGAGTTATAAACAAAAAAAAAGAGGGGGGAGGGGAGAGATTAAGTGCTCAACAGAAAGTACCATCTTCAAAACTCACCGACATCACCGAACGAGCGACCTCAAGCGCGTCGTCTCCCACATTCCCCACCTCTATGGCTGCCTTGTCCTTCGGCATTGCAAGATGCCGAATTGCCTGCATGCACGTTGAAGAGTCTCCTAGGAACCCGTCGAGCTTGTAAACCTGCCAGTCTGGGATGAATATCTTCTTGTGTTCCTCAGTTAGGAACACCTTGGCGTCGGAGGTTGGCGGCCGGCCCTCCAGACCTAAGGCTACCGATAGGGGGAAGACCCCCATGTCGGTAGAGGCCGATGCCACCACTGGGGTCAACGGCTTTGGAGCCAATGGCCGCCTCGCCAATTGCTCCTTGACGACACGATGCGCTTTTACCCCCTGGCTAGGTCGCCTTCGAAGCAACTCTATTCCTCTTCTTCGGGGCTTTGCTACCCAGGGCAACCCTCATCGCCAAAAGGTCGTCGAAGTCCATAGAGTCTGCAAGAAGGAAAAAAATAGGTTAGAAAATATGGCCTATTTTGTAACTAGCGCCAATCCAAAATATAAAAAAAAAGGAGACAAATATAGCAAAACCATACTGGGGTTTATTGAGCTAAGCACCCCCCCCCCCCCTCGGAAGAGCACCTCCTCGGTCAGGTCCCTCCAACCAAACTTCGGGAGGTAGAGTAGCATCCGAGCCATGTCCTCTTCCTCGGAACCAAGTGTCGGACACTCCTTGACTCTCTTCGAGACCGCCTCTACCCAAGTTGTAGGGATCTCCCAAGGGACAGGACTTCGATTAAGAAGTATTTATCCCTCTAATTTTTTATTGAGTCCGAACAGCTTACCAGCTTCGCCCCATTCCTCGGAGCAAGATAGAAACGATACTCCATCTTGTGTTGTTGGTGAATCCCAGTACACTGTCCGGAGAACGCACAGCCTCGGCACAAAGCCAGCCACTTGGAAGTGCAAGATAAATCCATTGAACAGTCACCATACGTTCGGCATGTACTGAACGGGGCGGAGGCGGAACCACCTCAGCACTTCGACGATGAAGGGGTGGAGTGGGAGCCGAACCCCTGCCAAGAACGTATCGACAGGCCAGAAGCACATGTCAACTGGCAACAGCGAGTTGGCCCTCACTCCCGCCCCAGGGAGCATTAGAGTGTACTCCCTCGGAATTTGGAAGCATTCCCGAATCCGTCCCAAGTCCTCCTCGGTGAGGATAGAAATAGTCTCATCTGCCTCCGTCGTCTTTCTAGCTTCGTTTTCCTCGAAGCTGCGACCCATCCCGTACATAATCCGCTCCGCCTGGTCCTTCGGAATTTCCCGAACCCTCTGCACTCCGGTTAGCACCCCTGGCAACCTTTCGAACTCTCCTATTCTCCGCTCCTCCTCAACCCTCGTCTCCACAATTACCGAAGCAGGCTCTACTACGGTCTTGCCCTTATCTTTTGGGGGGACCTGACTGGAGGAGGCCTTGGCGGCAGGAGGAAAGGTGGACTCCTGCCTTACGGGGTCGATAGACATTCTCTAAAGGAAGGAAATAAGCTAAGTATAGAATTAGTTACCTTGAATTGACAACAACGGTCGGAAAACACACCGGAGCACTGTAAAAACTCGTCGAAAGCTTTCGCTAGTGAAAACTCTCACCTGAGTAAAAAACGAGAATAGAGGGAAAATGAGAGTGGGGGTGGAGACTTATAAAGATTGGGGTAGTTGGCGCACTTCCCAAGGGTAAAAGGCCCCCAACGGTGCAAAGGCCTGGCCCATTTAGCAAAAACGACAAAATATATCTGAGAAACTCAAGAGACGTACGAAATGGCTACGTGTCGCTATCCCATTCGTCCCCAAAGTTTTTTTGCCACCGATGTCCAGGCGCAAACAATTGCGTTGGCTAGTCAACGATGAAAGGGACCCACTGGCCATGTGTCGCTCTCCCATTCGTCTCCGATGTCGTTTGCCACCGACGTCTCAACGCAAACAATTCTGTTGACTTGTCAACGGTGGAAGGGACCCACTGGCCACGTGTCGCACTCCCATTCATCCCTGAAGTTGTTTGCCACCAATGTCCAAACGCAAACAATTGCGTTGACTGGTCAACGACGAAAGGGACCCACTGGCCACGTGTCGCTCTCCCATTCGTCCCCAAAGTCGTTTGCCACCGATGTCCAAATGCAAACAATTGCGTTGACTGGTCAGCAGTGACAGGGACCCACTGGTCACGTGTCGCTCTCCCATTCGTCTCCGAAGTCGTTTGCCAACGACGTCCAAATGCAAACAAATTGTGTTCATTGGTCAACAATGATAGGGACCCACTGGCCACGTGTCGCTCTCCTATTCGGCCCCGAGGTCGATTGCCACCGACATCCAAAGCGCGAAGAAACAGGGGTCCACATGCCACGTGTCGATCCCCTAGACTTCGGCAAGCTTTCCGAAGTCGTTTGCCACCGACGTCCAAAACGTGAAGAAACAGGGGCCCACATGCCATGTGTCGCTCCCCTAGATTTCGGCGAGCCTTCCGAGGTCGGTTTCCACCGACCTTCAAACGGGCAAAATTCGCCCTCTTCACAGTCGTCGGATCACTCGAAAAGCGTGCCACGGTATGACGTCTCAGATTGCGCCACGTCGATTTTATTTGATAAATCCTTTTATTTTAATTATAAATTTGAATTAATTATTTACAAATTGCAAAAAATAATTTTAAATTCAAGAAAGTTAATTAAAAATTCTAAAAAATAATTATAAATTCGGGAAAAATATTTTGGAGCTCCTGAATAAGTAATTATTTATTAGATTAATTAATTGATATTTCTTGGAGACAAATTGTTGCTTCTCAAAATTAAATAACTGATCCAAAAAATAGTTAAAAATTTTGGAAAAATCACTAAAAATCCTGCAGAGCCCAAGAACAATTCTGAGCACGCCACCAACTCAGAAAAGCACCATCACCCCTTGAACCGGATTCGAACACCCTTTGAGAACTTTGATAAAGCCTTATACGCCATTAAAACAACAAAACTACTCCCTAAAGGCCGTAGCACACAGTCTTTGGGAGTGGGGGGGCTCGTGATATAGCTAAAAATGGGGTTAAATCAGAACCGTTCAAATTGGGCACGAATCTTAAAGTTACAGGGGCAAGATAGCAATTTCACCTACAGACGGGTCCGAAATGGGAACCGGGTCTCTCCTCTTGGACTCACTAACTAGTGAACGGATCTGTTCAAACTGAGAACGGGTCACAACCCGTTAAGGACCAGTTCAGCAGGATATGAGGAAATCCTGGCTCGTCCTTATCTACTGGAGTTGGTTTTAACCACTTCTATCCATTCATACCCGGAAGTAGGGATTGATTCTTATCCCGAAGCAGATCCCCATGGCGACTATAAATACTCTATACCTTCTACTGTTACAAGGTGATCACTCTTTGTGTACCTAAGCTTTTTTTCTTTCCTTTTCTAAGTATTGACAAGTGCGTCGGAGGGTTCGTCGTCGGGATCCATCCCGGTGTTTCGAACGTTTGTGCAGATCCATGGGAGCACCAAGGAGTCAGCCTATCAACTATGGAAGAAGTCAAATTTGGCCTGTTCGAGTTCCTATGAATCCAAAAATTCTATCTATTGCCCTCACACCAGATTCAGCGGCAACAGCTAGGATGCACTTATTCAAATGCAAGCAAGAATCTGGAGTTGTATGCATCCCATAACTACATACGTTCATATCACGCCGTTCTCCATATTTAGGGATTTGAACCCGCATTATGAATTCTAATTTTGTACACAACCTGTTCTGACAGATACAACGTGATTGATGAGGTTGCAGACATGGTCAAGTCCCACCAATGCAGTATGCTCATGGTGCCTATATTTGCCACTACTATCCGCATACTGGACCTCACTCAAAAGCCAGACGAACGCAGGGTATCCGCAGCACAAGATAGCACGAAGCCTACCCTGTGGCACCCATAACTCATAGACCGTGGTCTAAGGCCCGTTTGCTTCCCCGACATAGAAAGTGACGAGATTCCGGGGTCCATCACCTAGTTTCGAAAGGAGAATCTCCCATTCTTGTCATGGTATTTCAGGAATTAACAGACTGAGATACGCAACCTGTGCTCCCAACTCGTGAGAATGCACCGTACGTATCCCTTTGACGGGATGGTACAACCCAATAACACCACCTAGTGTCGGCCTATAGGACGAGTTGGATGATAAGGTATCACCCCTAATACCAACTCTTCCCTTTTGGCAAAAATGGTTAAGTAATGATCCTTACAAGTTACTACCCTAATGATGTCACTAATCCTAAACAATCTTACGAGGTTTTCAACCTAGAATTTCTTAAGATTGTCATGGTCCAACTCATGGCCTATCGTTCCAAGACACCGGTGACCACTACTTTTGTGAAGACCACTACTTGATGAATAAAGATTCTACATATGTAAAGACCACTACTTTTGTAAGCTAGAAGTTCTCTAGCATGCTAACAACATAATGAGTTTTAACAACCAAAATGGGTTCTTTTTAACATAGAAGTTAAGAAGCCTTCTATTAAAAGAACTAATCTTTTCTAACATAAAAGAAAAATAAAACTTAATCTTTCACAACCTAGAAAAACTTTAATCTTTCTTGAACTAGGATTTGTAAAGACTTGATCTTTAGCATAATAGAAAGCAACACATAATTACTTAAAAACTCATCTTTTATGAACCTAGAGTTTGTAAAGGCTTGATCTATACCACCATAGAAAACAACACACAACAATTTTCTAAAAGTCATAACTTTCATTATGTTTGTTAAGTTCTACAACCTCAAATTTGGTGTATAAACATTCTCAATTCTATACTCATAGTTTTAGTCCAAGTTGTTATAGTTTTTGTTAACAAAATAGCAACAATAACAACAATAATTACATCAATGCGAAAGATTCTATCTTTATGTGTTTTTAGTAAGTTCTACCCTTCAAAACTCTTCATGTGGTCTTTTTTGATCCACACTACTCATATGCACATAACCATTAGTCCAAGTTTTTAATTTAGCAAAATAACCACAATAACAACAATAACCATAACAAGGTTTAAAGACTCAACCTTTATGTTGTTTTGTTTGAGTTCTATCATCCATCTTTTCATGTGATCATTTTGATCCATACAACCATTTATATGCTCATGATTTAGTCCAAGTTGTTTAGAACATATAACATACAACATACAACATATAACAATAAAAAGAGAACAAAATCAATAAAAATAAGAAGTAGAGAAACCCCCACATTTTGATTTCTATGTAGGAAGAACTAGACTTATGCTCCTTCTCCTTCCTCCTAGCTCCAATAGAAACCTACAAATGGAAAACTCTCATTCTTTTGCTCTCAATTTTTTTTCCTCTTGGCAAATGAGGCAAGGGAGGGGGGGGGGGGGATATTTATAGGAGGAATGAGAGGGTGAGGGTGTAAAATGCACCTAGGGTTTTTTTGCAAAGACCTCCTTAGGATCTTTGTGGCCGGCCAAATCCTAATGTGGTGGAGGGGTGCGGTGGAGAAGAGTTCTAGTAGAAATACACCTATTAAAACTTATTTGTATTTCCATTCATTCTAAACCCGAAGTTTATCCCACCAAACAAATCCTAGCCATCAATTTTTGATTAATCATGACAAAAAATGAGATATTTTGGTCCAAAACACATACTACATGATTTGTACAAATATACAAAATCGATACACTACGCATACGTATATACTAATATATATACCGATAATTTTTATTCGTTAAACCGTACAACCCGTATAAAAATAATTTAATTTCGACATTAATAATAAAAATAATTTTTATTATTGGCTCGGAAGATTTCAGCCCCAAAATGATACAGTGCATATATCTATAGACTGGTATGCATACAGATGATGATTATTAATTAAACTAAGTAATATCCACCAAAAATATTTTAATTCTGAAAAAAAAAAAAAAAATATTAATTAATAACTGCTCGGGATATTACACGCCCTGTCCTTCCTCACGAACCTGGAGAGTTGCCCTCTCTGAATAAGGGCCTTGATCTCATCTTTTAGGGCCCGACAGTCATCTGTGTCGTGGCCGTGGTCCCTATGGAAGCGACACCACTTGTCCCTATTCCTCTTCTTACCCGGGGTGTTCATCTTCAGAGGTGGCGGAAGAAGACCCTCTTTCCCAACCTCCATCAGGATGCCTGAGACACTCGCGTTGAGCGGAGTGAACTTCTCGAAGTGGGGAGGATGGCGGCACTGGCCTCCATTGTCTTTCTGGAGCTTCTTGGCTCCTTCTTCGGCTCCCTTCCGTTTGTTCCCGGAGGACGATCCCTCAAAAGCGGGGCAGGAGAGAGCTTCTTTTGCTCGGATGTTGTAACCCATGTTTTTCCAAAAATGTATTTTAGTATATTTTCTGTATTTAAAAAATTTTGCAAATTATTTTTTTCGGTTTTCAAATTCTTTTGTCGAATTGTACTATTGGATCTCCTATTAAAATTTATTTTCGATCAATAATCGTATTTGTAACAATTTCCATTATTTTATATTGTAACACAATTTTTATTATTCTTATTGTTATTGTTATTATTATTATTATTACTAATATTTCTATCAAAACCTAATTCTATATTTTTATTAGTTATTGTGGTTCCTTAATACCCAAAACCCATTTGTATTTTGTTGGATTTCTTTTATTAAAATCCCCTAAACCCTACTACCATTTATTTAAAACCTATTCTACCAGACCCGTTACTTATTGGATCTACCCAGTAACAGCCACCCAAAACCCATTTACACTACCCGAAACCCACATCAGCACCTAAACCCCTAACCCTAATATTTTTTTTTTTTGACTGAAAAAGGTAGGTCATGCCTACCTCAAAAAGCTATATAAATATATACGCAAAATGATCAGTACAAAAATCTGCTGTAGGGTGATGCTCAGGTTATGAGAGGGGTTAAGTTCGAGATGGCACGATAGTGGACCGTAGAGAGGGCAGCGGACGTCTGTCGTACACCTCAACTAGGGCCACTGTCGTGATCTCATCCCCCTTCCCCTCCCTTACATGCAACCGAGGCATTCGAACACTAGCAGTAAAACAGTACAGGAAATTAAGCTACATATAGTATCAGTCTAGATACTGGATCAGTCTCAAAATACAGTACAAAACAGAGAAACTGAAAACAAGTTCTAAAGCAGCCTTTAACTTGCATTCTCGCCAGATGTGTCCCCTTGAGCAGGCTTCATAAGGTCACTGTCCCCTGTTCTGCCCAACTCCTCCATGAGCTTAGTCTTCTTCTTGGAAGCGTCACTCGAATCTAGCCATTGAGAAAACCAGAATTTAGTATTAGCAATCAGATTGTTCACCGATGTTTGCTTGCGGGAAAAAATCCTATCATTTCTAGCATTCCAGATTGACCAACAGACAGCGATAGTAATGAGATGCCATGCATGAGTGTATTTGTGCTGCTTGTTGTCAAAACACCATGTAGAAAAGCATTCGGCAATAGATGCAGGCAGTGTGTGTATGTCAAATGCTCTAGAAAAGTGAAGCCAAGTTTGAGTAGCCTTCGGGCACTCAAAGAAGATATGGTAGGTGGTCTCTGTATGATAATCACAATCACTACAAGCTATATCACCATTCCAACCTTTGGAATGAAGTATGTCTCTGGAGTTGAGTTTCTCCCCACTCAGCATCCAGATGAATATCTTGCATTTGAGAGGGGCGCAGTTGCTCCAGCATGCACGATAGAAGGGAGAGAGTAAGCCGGAGTAGGTGTAGAAGCGATAGGCTGATTTGACAGAGAAGCACCCAGAGAAGTCATGGTTCCAAATGGCTCTGTCAGGCTGATGAGAAGATGGCTGGAGAGAGGAGATGTTTTGAAGTAGCTGTCGCTTCTCTGCTAGAATGATACTATTGGAGGAAGTATGAAGACTTGGTCGCCAAGTCCAATGATCTTGATGAAAGCACCCTTGTGATCTCAGGGAGGCGGTTTTGTTCCAGGCAGCATCATAAAGGTTAGGGTATAAAGTGGCGATGCATTGCTTATTAATCCACTTCGATGTCCAGAATTTGAGGAGCGCCCCATCTCCAAGCTCCCATGAGATCCCTTGATCAAATTGCTCTTTGAGTTTGCAAAGATTTTTCCAAAAGTCAGAAGAAGTGGACGAACAAATGAAGCTTGCGCTGTCACTTTGGAAGTACAGGGATTTTAAAGTTTGCGTACAAAGAGACTTGTCGGTGTGAATCTTCCACCACCATTTCAGCAGTAGAGCATGGTTGAAGAGCTGGAGGTCAAGCACCCCAAGGCCTCCTTGTTGCTTTGGTTGGCAGATGCGTGCCCAGCTGGTGCAAGAGATCCCTGAAACCTGTTTGTCGCCTCCAACCCAGAAGAAACGACTTCTTATTTGATCAATGCGCTTAATTACCCATTGCGGCAACATAAAGAAGGATGCGAAGTAAGTCGGGAGTGCGCTGAGCACTGAGTTAATGAGGATGAGCCTTCCTCCACGGGAGAGCATTTTGCCTTTCCATGTTGAGAGCCTGCGCTCAATTTTGAGCAGTAAGGGCTGCCAGTCCCTCTTCTTAAGCCTGCCTTTTGCAAGAGGCATTCCGAGGTATTTGGTAGGCAAGGAGTCTTGCTTACAACCAAGGATGTGAGAAAAGGCCTGTAGCTTAGCTTGAGAGCGCCCAAAGTAAGTGATGGCTGTTTTGGACAAGTTGATATGAAGACCCGATATATTTGCAAACAGATGCAAAAGAACCTTCAGGTGAAGCACTTCCTGCTCATTTCCTTTGCAGAATAGCAAGTATCATCTGCGAATTGTAATATAGAGAGGTCTGCCAGGGTACCTCGAAGGTCTAATCTTGAGAATGTGTCGTTGATCCTGCCAACTCGCAACATTTGCGCTAGGACATCCACAGCAAGGATAAAAAGCATCGGAGAGAGAGGATCTCCTTGCTTAAGTCCCCTTTTGGATTTGATTGTTTTCCCCCCAATTCCATTGACTAGGATATTGGACTTAGTGGAGTGCAGCATTGCCTTAATCCAAGAGCACCAACGTGGCCCAAAACCTCTAGCTTTCAGAAGCTGATCCAAGAAATCCTAATTAAGCATGTCAAATGCTTTGCGAAAATCAATCTTTAGCATAATAGTATCTGACTTCTTTGAGCAACATAAATTGATGGCTTCATGAGCGACTAGGAAGCAGTCTACTGTAGATTTGCCCCTGAGGAATGCACTCTGCAATGAAGAAACAAGAGAGTGAAGGAGTGGGCTCAATCTGTTGGCAAGGATCTTAGTGAAGATCTTCATTGAACAGTTTAACAGACTGATGGGACGAAAATCAGCCACCGTGGAAGCTCCATCGCACTTAGGAATGAGCACAATAGTTGAATAGTTCAGTCTATCGAAGGTGGCTTCACCATGCTGAATGGCTAGGAGCATACTGCACAGGTCCTCTTGGATAGTATCCCAGTGTTGCTGATAGAAATACATGGGGAAGCCATCAGGTCCCGGAGATTTATCTCCATTCATGTCAAAAACAGCCTTCTTAATTTCCTCTCTACTGAAGTCAGCATCAAGAATAGAGAGGTCTACATTAGTGGATGGATACAGAGTCGACCAATCAATAATGAAGTCAGAGTTATTGTTGGAGCCACAAATTTCCTGAAAATGATCGTCAAAGCTGGATCAGATGGCTGATTGGTCGGTGATCAGGTCACCCTCTTGAAGCAGAGAGTAGATGAAATTCCTTCGTCGTCGCCCATTAGCCATTGAATGGAAGAACTTGGTATTAGCGTCCCCTTCTTTGAGCCAGGTGATGCGTGAACGCTGGCACCAATAGATGGTCTCAGTTTGAATGAGCTTGTGATATTCCGATCGAGCAGAGTTGAGCTCAACTTCTTGGGAATCAGAGAGGTTTTGTGTTTCAGCAATCACGTCCAGATCATGAATACTTTGTAGCAGTGAGGCTTTGCGCTTAGGTATATGTCCAAAGACCTCATATCTCCACCGTTTTAATCTCCTTTTGAGGAGGTTAAGCTTATGAGCAAGAATGTCAACCTTGGAACCTGTGCAAACAAAGCTGTTCCACCATTGCTCAATATTTTGATTGAAATCTTCATGAGATGCCCAGGCCTTTTCAAATTTAAAGTAGTGAACTTTGTGATGTAATGCTTGAGAGTCAAGAATAATAGGACAATGGTCCGAAGTGATACGGGGCAGAGAGTGTTGGATGCATGAGGGGAAAGCTTGATCAAACTGGCTAGTAATCAGAAATCTGTCTAGCCTTGCATAAGAAGCATTTTGGCGCAAGTTGGACCATGTAAATTTTCTCCCTGCAAGTGGCAAATCAATAAGCTGCAGTTGTTGTATCCAATCTCGGAAATTCTTCATATCTCTGCTAGAGCCTGAGCCTCGATTGCGCTCCTGGTTGGATATGGTCACGTTAAAATCTCCACAAATAACCCATATATCACTGAGAGACTTGCTCCGCTGCACAATTTCATGGAAACAGAGTTCCCTATCATCAAGCTCAAAGGGAGCATACACAGAGGTAATTGACCACTGAACACCTGAAGCTTTGGTACGGAAGGAGACAGAGATTGAAAATATGTCAACAGCACAATAGGTACAATCAAAGAGGTTGTCATTCCACCCAATTAGAATGCCCCCTCTACTATCAATCGCATCGAGACCTCTCCAGGAGTTAATAAGATTGCCTCCAATTGAGGACAACTTTCTAGGGGATGGAGCAGAGAGTTTGGTCTCTTGGAGACAAACTACGTCAATTTGAGCATTTCTAAGGCCATCTTTAACTAAGGCACGCTTAAAGGGGTTGCCTAGCCCTCTAACATTCCAGCTTCCTATCTTCATTGAAAGTGAAAGAGCACAGCAAAAAGCACGATAAATCAAAAAGCATGCAACAGTCTCAGGCACTAGTTGAGATGTTGCTGTTGATCAGGGTGATCAACTGCAATCTCCACAACTTGCTTGAGTTTGGTGATCGAATGTGGCCCAGCAGCCGCCACTCCCACCGATTCCACAACTTCCAGAATATCATCATTCGAGAGCAAATTGAAAGGGTTTTGACTGGCTGAATTAAAGGAGTTCTTCGATGAGGATGTACCTGATGCTTTGCGTAGGGACGCACTCTTGGCCGAAGTGCGCAGATGTTGGAGGAATGGTCTTGTGGTTGGCAGTCTGGTAGCCGAACAGATACGTTTACGGCGCCTGCTAGTACCTTCCTCAAAGCCAGGTGGACCAGAATCTGTGGAAGAGGGTGCTGCTTGACGGCGAGGAATCAGTGACCTTGTGCGGAATGTGGAGGTTGCGCCAACTGCTAGCGGCTGAATACTCTCAGACTTGGAGTCCTGTTTCCCAAGCTCTGCATCTATGGCTTGCTCAAATGCTGGCTTGATATGATCAAAAAGAGACTGGGGGATACAAACAGGCTTCCCTTCCCAGGTCAAATGACAAAGTTGCTCCTCTACCGCAATGTCGTAGGAATTCTCAGAGCTGTGGGGCTGAATCTGGGAGGCTTCGGATGGTATATGCAAGTTGTCTTTGGGTAAATCCGAGTTGATGACAATAATAGGTGGAGAAGTTGTTTGTACAGCTGGGACCACAGGAATCTCAACATTCGGGACCATAGGAATCACAGCATGCGGGACCGCATCAGTCTCCGCATTTGGGGCCACATTTGGGATCTTAATACTCGAGTCAGCCATACCTGAGATATTCAAAAAATGCTTACCAAATAAAGAAGGATTTGGTGGGGCCTGAAACCGCGCCGCCATATCCTGAACTGTATCAACCGTTTCCTTGATCTTAGCTTTCCCCTTGTGGTCGCCAATCACTCCCTGATTTGGCTCCGAGATATGCGGTTGCAGTTGAACAGGATTATTCACCGGCTCATCAGGCTTGCACGTCGGCGGTGACTCTCTCCGACGCCAGAAATTAGTGGAAGACCCCTGTTGATCCGAGAAGAGTTTAGTCTTGCCGCTGGCCACATCAGCGGTGGGGATGGGGCTGCCGTAGATGAGGACTGGCACTTCATGAATCTGAATCTCTTTGGTCCAGGGCACCTGGTAGTGAATCATCACGTTTTTGGGGATTTGGCTGACATCTTCTACTTCGATTAAGACCAGAGCCTGTTCTCTCATGGCTGCTGCTTTCATGTCCCCGCTCAAAGTGACAAGCTTGCCAAAGGGGCGGACAATCTGTTCAACAGAAGAATGATTCCACATGTGATACGGTAAGAGAGGGACGTTGATCCAGATGAAGCAAGGCTGAGGTTTCATCTTCGCCCCAAAGTCCATTGACCTTGGGGAAAAGGTCGCATTAAACCCTGAGAAGCTAAACATCCCCTCCGAGATGGCTCGTGCTACATCCTCATCTGAGGGGAACTGCACATGGAAAACTCCATCGGAGACTTTCTTGACAACCCACCACCCCCCTTGCCTTCTCCATGCAAAGTTCAGGGCACTCTCCACGGTGGCAGCATCAGGCTTTGATCTAGGGTTGATTAGGTGGAGAAATGCGCTTGCATGTAACGCCGGGAGTGCTGCAGCGAGTTCAGAGTTGTGGTGGACTTCAACGGCCATGGAGTCTCGTCGATTGAAGAGGGGGCAGTCTCTGGCCCGGTGTCCCATCTTTTTACAATTGAAGCAGTGTATGCTGCCTTTCCGGCAGTCCACTGCGTAGTGGCCCGAGTCGCCGCATCTCATGCATCGGACTTCCATCTTCTTCCGGCGTTGGATCTGATGAGGTTTCGAGGAATGGGTGGAGCGGTAAGGAAAAGAGGGGAGGCGGTATGGAATGGGTTTGGGTGGGATTTTCGGTAAAGAAGGTGAAGGGGCAGGGTGTAAGTGGCGTGGGCGTGGGTAACGAGGGGGGTAATGATGAGGGGTAGCCGCCATGAGAACCTGAGCATAAGATCTGCTCTTGTTCCAAGGCGTCCATGCTCTCTCCTCTCTCCTCTCTCCTCTCTCCATTTTGTGTATAGAAGTGCGGAGTTGTTTTTTGTGGGGGATTTGAATTTGAGTTTTTTCCCTTAACCCTAATATTCATTTCCCCATCCTATATAATACCATGTTCGTCTCCTCTCTACCAGCCGCTTCGTCTCCCCTATACCCTATTCACCATAGCCGCCCTCCCTACCTCTTCATCTTCTACCTCCCATCCTCTCTTTCCCTCTACCTGGGCACCCCTACACCACCCTCGCCACGACCACACCTCTCGTAACCCATCCCCTGTGCTTCCTATGCACCCTCTCCCGTCGTCGCGACCTCCTAGTGATGCAGCGCCTGCGTCCTGCCAACCCCACCTCGCGACGCAGCCTCATCGTACCCCCAGCTAGTCGCTGCACCCTAATCCCCGTCTCCCTGTGCTCTCTCCCCTCTCCTCCCCTGTGCCTGTCTCCCCTCCTCTGACCTGAGTCGCTCGCAGCCCCGCCAGCAGACCCCCCTCAGCACCGTGCTGCTCTCCCTGAGCGCTGCCGTCGGTGCTCAACCACCTCCCTGGGGTGCTTCGCCGACCTCCCTATGCTGCTCCGTCCTGGTGTGCACCCGTAACAACGAGCATCCATGGAGTTGCTGTTTGTTGGGTTGTGATCAACTTGATTGTGAGCCATTGATCGCCGTGATCATCATGATCATGTTCCCTTGGTTTTGATCTTGGTCGTCCGTTAGATCTTAATCATCATGCTTGATTGGATGTGGGCCGTTGACCTCTTCTTTATCATCCGATTAGATCCTACCTGTCCGATATCTTCTTGATCGTCACGATCATGATGATCATCAATTTCCTTTGATCGCAACTAGGGCTATTCATCGGTGCGAAACCGAACCGAACCGAAATTTTTGGTTTGGTATATTTGAAACCGAAATCCGAACCGAAATTGATAAAATTTAGTTTGAACCGAACCGAATTGTATCGGTTCGGTTCGGTTAATAACCAAACTAACCGAAATGTGGAAGTAAGAAATATACTTATTAGATCAATGCAGCATTGAGTGAAACACCATAAAACAGGTAAAGTAATATTCTTATCAGACGGCAAAAAACAAATATGGACCGAAAGTTAAGAAATAGTGATCATAGGTGTTATCTTAATTCGAAGTTGAGTTTGCAAATGCTATAACTTTGTTCGACCAAGTTTGGTGATGCTTTAAAAAAAAATCAATATGACATTATGGTCCAAATAGAAACAGAGATAATGCTTTGTTCCCTTTGGAGCTGATGTAACAGTTGAAATGCTTCAGGAACAAATAAGGATTTAACAGCTACTATTAGCTGAAAGTACACTTCCGTGTTCTTGATTATGTTTACTTGAATTGTTTCGCACACTTCCATGGCTGCTTGATATAATAATAAATAACAAGCCGGGTTTTAAGGGAAAGACCATAGTAGTGGACAATATAGGTAAGTGTACTCGGAATGAGGCCCATGTTTTCCAATACTTAGTTCATGAAGGAGCCATTACTTGGCTCATAAACTTGTTTGATTCATGAACCCACTGTGTGGTTCTTGAACTTGTTAGTGGATTCACGAACTTGTTTCGTTAACTTGTTATTTTATTTTCCGATTCATGAACCATGCTTGCTTGATACTTGATGCCTGAGTACACTGCCCTTTAAAATCCACCATTAGGCCTAAACAAAATTGCATTGACTGTAACAACCATGTGATAAAAGGATGGCACATGAAGTGCTACCTAGATAGTAATAACTACAAAACTTGACACATGATAATTGAACATGATACATACTTACTTGATACTTGAGCATAATACTTGACACTTGTTACTTGATATTTGTACTTGACAACTTGACACATTAGACTTGTTACTTGTTACTCGACACTTGTACGTGATACTTATTATTTGATGCTTGATACCACTACATGTTCACTAGCCACTTGTTTTACTACTAGTACTTGTTACCAACCTTGTCACTTGAGTTCTCTTTCTTGCTAGCTAGTTTCTTGAATCCCCACTACTTGTTGTATCCCTATTATATTCTTGATTCCAAATCTTGTTCCATATTTCTTGTACTTGTTTTACTATTTGTGGCCCTAACTTTCACTAAGGGCGTTTATCTTGTTTTCCCTATTTTTTCCCTTTTTATATTTATATATATAGACTTTGGAGACGTGTTGCCTGTTGGAATTAGTGAGCAGACATTCTAGGCTTCGCTTGGGAAAACTGCTTTAATTATTTTTGTATTTGAGTTATTTATATTTGTTGCTACTTGAATCTTGTAACGGGCTTATAGTCCCGAGTTTTATCGTTGATCCAGATTTGAAAACTGTTTGGGATATTATTATTTTGTTCAATTGTTCTTTGTTTATTAATAAAGTATTCATGCATGTGTGGTTGTGTACTTTTTGTTATATCCTTTTTATGATGCTGAGTCAATCCTACAGCTCATGAATGATGAAAATAATTCGCTGGGCTTTGTCACGCGCTCGTATTTCGTGTTTTGGGAAGCGGGGCGTGACAGATGTATTTCTCACTCCTGGGCAGGAGTTATGAGAAATCCCGAGGGGACTTCTTGGCAAGGGATGCTCTGAGGCTGTCGTTAGAGACATTGAATTGGAAGGTGGCGGAGGCCATAGACTGGTCCAAGGAGGTGATGGATCTGGCCTCCGCGGTGAAACGTTTGACATAGTCTTTTAGCTGCTCGCCCTTCCTTTGATGAAGCAATAGCAGAGAGATGCTCGTTTTTTCAGCTCGGCCGATACTCACAAAGTGAGTCAGGAAGAGGCCTTCGAGCTGATCGAAGGAAAAAATGGAGATCGGGGCTGGACGTGAGTACCATTCACTTGCAGGCCCCTTCAACGTGGCTGGAAAAGTTTTGCAAAGAAGTGCGTCCGATGCTTGGTGTATCATCATGAGAGTTTTAAAACTCTCGATGTGGTCAGCGGGGTCGGATTCCTCGTTATATGATTCAAAATGAGGAGCCTTGAAGTTATCTGGAACCGGTGCCTCCATTATAGTCCGGAAGAATGGAGGCCTGCTGGGGCAGAAATTCCTTGCCCGTTGCTCTTTCTCTAGAAATGTAACTTCTGTTTTTCCAAAAATGTATTTTCTGCATATTTTCTGTATTTATAATTTTCGCAAATTATTTTTTCGGTTTTTAAATTTCTTTTGTCAAAATGTATTTTGTTTTAGACATTCTATTTTAAAATATGTTTTCGATCAAATGAATTTATTTCTATCTATTTTTCTGTGATCTTATATTGTAATAAAAATCTCATTTATTATTATTATTATTATTATTGTTATTAGTACTATTGTCATTATTGTTATTTTTGACTAGTTATTAAAAATTCATTTTTATCTACTAATTGAATAAATTATATTTTGTAATGCAAATTACATTTTATTAGAGACAATATTTTATTTGTTATTAATTTTATATACCCATTTTTTTTCTTATTGGATTTTTCTAAATACCCTAATACCCATATCCATTAACTATACCTAGTACCCAATCACTTAAAACCCAACTATAACAATAATCCTAAACTACCCAAACCGTAACCCACCACCTTATAAATACACTCATTCTTTACTTTCCTAATTTAAAATCCTACACCTTCCTAATACTAATCCTATACCTTTAATTAATCTACACCTATCACCTATTAAACCTTCCATATTCTTGCATCCTTCCGTGAGCTCCTATTCTCCCTTCACACCCGGATGTGCACAAACACCCGGCCCTTTTCCTTCCCTTGTAGCCGCCTCAAATCCCCTCGCCATCTTTCTTAAACCCTATTTTTTTTATACACTATATATACTTTTGTTTATGTGTTCAACCGAAAAAAAATAAAAAAAAACTGCATATTCTTTTTTTTTCCCCAAACCCTTGCGCAGTGCTTCATCTCTTCCGCTTCCTCTCCATCCGCCGTCTTGCGCTCTCTTACTCTTGTGATTTTATTGCGCGTGGTCGAGTGCGTGTGTAGATCGTTCGTGAATTCGTGGATTTTCGTTCGTGGGATTTGCTCCCACTTTTGATTTGCGTCGTTCTTCATCTCCAAATTAAGGCAGGTAACTTGTACTACAATTCCTTAGGTTGATAGAAGTCAAAAAGTTCACATCTAGTGTAGTTGGGTCTAGAGACAACCAAAATTTGCTCTTGATGGGTTTTGTCTCTATGGTGTTAATTTGGCCATAGATGACTTATGACACCGAGTTTGATAGGATAATGAACTAGGATATGTCCAAAACTTGATTTTGATGCATGTATGTGATTATTGCATGAATTGTGTTTGATTGAATGCCCATGTGAAAATAATAGGCTTGGACATGTTAGAATCCTTAAACCATGATGCTTAGATGTTTGGTAGGTTGTATTTCAAGTTTGATTATGTTTGGAGCAATATTGTGAAAGTTATGATGTTTTTGACTAAAGGTGTGAAATATGTATTTGCAGCTTGTTCTGTTTTTTTTGCTATTTTCGTCCATGCTAAAGTCTGAATCGTAATTTTGAAATAAAAGAGGAATTCTAGATAATTTTGTCTATTTTCAAACCCCACTGGTTTTACTTGATTTGGAGTTCGTATGACTGAGTTATGATGGTTTTGGTACAGACGTGTCGATAGATTCCAGATTCTGTTTTGTATAAATTTTGTTAACAATTTATTTTCAAGAACTATTCTATACATAATATCTTGGTATAATATTTGACCCAGTGTTTCCTTATGATATTAGGGACTACCCAGATTTTGATGAATTTTTAAAGATAAGTTTTATGTGGTGTTTCATATTCTATTCTAAAATCTACTCATACTGTAAATTGCACGGTGTTCAGTAAAGAACTCTATTTTCACTCTAATTGTTTATACTGTATGAAAATTCTTTGTGAAATATGAAAGTTATTCAAATCTATCTATTTTCTTGTCAATTTGGCAGAATTGGATTTCGATTTGCTGATTGCGAGATATCTTAGTTTTCGTACAGCAGTGCTGAGAATTCCGGATTCGTCAAACCATGTTTTCGTGTCGCTTCTTATTTTTTATGGTTTATCTATACATACTGGAATATTGTGAAACTTGTTATTTTGAGTCTATACCTATAGGGGAATACCCCAGATTTTTCGTGGAATTATTTGATGTGTTTTCATACTGTTTTCATGCTTTTGAAGTTGTTCTCCTGTTTTCTGGCTGAACATAAATCCTGTATTCAAATCAGTTTTGAGCTGTGTTGTTGTGAACTAGTGTGTGACTTATTTATATGCGTTGGATTCGTGTGGATGTCTAGTTTCCAGATCATTCGACGGATCCATATTTGCATTTCTGTAGAGACCAGAATCCCTGATTTAGTACTGATCTATCATGCTGTCCTGATTATGAACGTACACCATTTTGCTCGTATATGTGAATGAATATTATCTATACATGCTGGTTTGTTCCCCTGAACCTAAACCTGATTATATCATGTTATTTTGACACTGTTTCATGATTATACATCCCTGTTTGAGAATAATAATAAATAATCAAGCCGGGGTTAATGGGAAGGATCGAGTAGTGGATAATTCATAAACGTGTACTCGGAAGGGGGCCCGTGTTTCCCACATTTGGAATTTGGTATATGATTTGGATTATTTAGAATTTGGTATATAATTTGGATTATTTGGAATTTGGTATATGATTTGGTTAATTTGGAATTTGGTATATGATTTGGTTAATTTGGAATTTGGTATATGATTTGGATTACTGTTCCTGAGACACTGCCCTCTATGGTCCACTATGAAATCTAATACGAAACTGATTGTTGTAGCAACCATGTGATAAAAGTTGGGGCGCATGAAGTGCTACCTAGATAGTAAATCACACAAGACTTGATACATGATACTTGAATATGATACTTGAGCATGATACATGCTTGCTTGATACTTGACTACATGATACATGAGACGTGATACTTGAGATTTGATATTTGGTACATGTTACATAATTACCTGTTACCTGATTATCCTGATTTCCTGATACTTGATACATGTTTACCTGTTTACCGTTTACTTGACACTTGACTCATGTTACCTGTACCTGTTAGTATACCAGTTGCTAGTTAGTTTCCCCATTCCATATTTTTGTATCCTACTCTATTTGTGACCTGCGACTTGCAATTGACAGGTACTTGTATTTTCTCTTTTCCTCTTTCCTATATTCGTTGAATTGCAGATTTTGGAGGACAGGTTCCAGACGGGATTGGTGACATGATGTAATAGATGCTGGAATCTTGCTATTATTATTTCTTGTAGTTTGCTTGAACAATAATTGTATTTTGAGACTTGAATTTATTCTTGTATTTGGGCAATGTGATCCTGAATTTATTGTGTATTCAGATCATAACTATTTGAGATTAATATATTTTATTTCTAGTATTCTTGTTGGTATTTGGTTCATATGTGCATGTGGTTGACTTTTCTGGCTTCCGACTCTGATTATATTGTGATATGTTGTAAAGATTTCTTGAACAGCTTATGGATGATGAAAATCATTCGCTGGGCCAATGTTACGTATCCTTATTCCGTATTTTTGGAAAGCGGGGCGTGACATTGTTGATGTGTCTAATTTATATACAAATATTTGTACTCATTTACCAATTAAAATTGCTTGTTTTCTTTGATATTGTCTATAATTCATCTTATTTCTATAAGATTTCAATTTATTAATTATTTTTGAAGAAATAATATTTTTGATGCAAAAAGTAAAGATTTGTGGAAAAAATCAACAAACAAAGTAAAACTATGGATTTATCAATTTTTATTGTTTTGTTGAGTTAAAAGTGCGATAAATAATTTTAAAAGAATTTTAATGAGCTAATATGATTTTTAGTTAGTTTAATTAATTTTAAACTAATTAATTTTAATTTATTTAAATCCTAAATTCAGGTCTTGATTTGTGTATGCAGTAGCACGTGCTTGCAAGAAAAGGAAAAAGAAGAAGAAAGGAGAAAGAAATAAATATCTGGGTTAAAGAAGGAAGGAAATAAATGAAAGAAGGGGAGTTTTCTGCAAAAGCGCAAACCCTAATTCTCTCTCCCGTTCCCTATAAATATGTGCCAAGGTGGGAGTACAATTCAAGAGGTGACGGCTGCCAATTAAAAAAAAAAAGAAAAAAAAGAAAAGCAAAACAGACGACGACAGCTCCTGTGTGGCGTGGATACACACGCACTCTTAGAGACAAGGAGAAGTAGCAGGCGACAGCAAGTCAGCACGAGGATCAAGGCGTGCTGACTTTGCTCTGGGTCCCATGTGCCAAGGAGAAGCCACAGGATGACAGCACGGGTGTGAGAGACTTGGGAAGCTGACGTGGCGATCTGATGGGCGACAAGGATAGCTGCGCGACGTGACAGCGTGCAGCTAGCATGACGGGTGTGATTCGACAGCGTGTGTGACGTCGTGACTCTGACTGGCTCCGACTCCGAGGTGACAGCTTTTGGGTTTCAGTTTTTTTTAGATAGAGAATAGAGACAGAAGAGAGATAAAGACTTGGGTTTGCATTAATCTTTTTGTATCTCTTATTCTCTATATTTTTTGATGCAATCCAAAACATTTTTTAGTTGCAAATTTAATATGAACTAAATTTATTGTTCTAGAGGCTAAGACGTAGCCTAGTTTTGTAGAACACAATTTTAATTCCTTATTATTATTCTATTTTTCCATGGTTGTGTGTTAATTTTTATTATTTATGCGTACAATGGTGGATAGACATTTGTATGATCTTTTAAATCATGAAGAGACCGAACTGCTGATTTGTGGTTAATAAAAATTAAACACCGTTATTGGAGGATGTGACCATTAAGAAATCCAAATTTTCAATTAATAATTTGATGGATAGACAAATAATTAGTTGAGAATAATTTTTAGACTGCGTGGATAGAGTGGTTAATATTTTTAGGATTTTGGTCTACAACTTGGAAAGATAATATTTTTATTCATAAGGAGTTATAATTTTTGTGTGTGATAAACGAGGTGAAATCAAGAGCCCTAGAACTAATTTTACCATTAACAAATTATAAGAGCTTCACTGTTTCACAGCCCTTTCCCTCTTCACAAATTTAGTTAGTTTTAATTAGATTAATTTAATTTAGTTGTTTTATCATTTATAAATTTTGATCTTCCTAATAGTGATTAATCTAGTAAATTCGGTACTCAATAAAATATATAGTCCCTGTGGGTTCGACACTCTATGCACTTAAACTATACTACTTGTTGCGATTTTGTACACTTGCAAATATTTACATCAAGTTTTTGGCGCCGCTGCCGGGGACTAGTTATTCTTTTATTGATATTGAAAATTGCTAGATTATTACTAGTTTGGATTTTTTATAATTATTTTTATTTTATTATTATTTTACATCTTTTATTTTCTTTTGACTAACTTTTACTTTTATTTATTTTTCTTTTATATTTCAGGACTTAGGAATTTCATTTTTATTTTTATTTAATTTTTTTTTACTTCTTTATCCTTTTGATTTATTTTTTTTCTTTATTTACTTGTTTTTTAGGGTTTAGGTGTGTATGCCCAGATCTAACCCATTGGAGCCTAAACTTTTTGAACCGGAAATTGAAAGAACCTTACGTCAAATCAGAAAGGAAAAGAAAGAAAGACCACATCCTCTTTATCCATGGCGAACAGAGAGGAGAACAAAGCTTTGAGGGATTATGCAATGCCCTCAGTCGAAGGAACGATATCAAGTATCACAGGGCCGGTAATTGAAGCAAACAATTTTGAAATCAAACCCGCAATTATTCAGATGATTCAGCAAACAGTTCAATTTAGAGGACTAGCACATGATGATCCAAATGTTCACATCGCAAACTTCCTCGAAATATGTGATACCTTCACATCGCAACCGTCGAGCCACAACCACTGTTGCCGTTGCTGTTCGCTGTTGGAATCGCTGCCATTGCCCTCTTGCTATATTGCCGACCGCTCGAACTTTGCTGCGACCTCTTTCGTACGTGAGTTGCACGTATTGTCGCCCCGAGATCCCACTCCCGTTATTCTTGCATATTCGGATCTAACGTCGTTATAAAGGCAAGTCACCGTCTTTTTCTTGAATCGTTCATTGTGTTTGTGTTCAAGAATGTTTACTGAAATTCTCGCAAGTAGATGTCATCGTATATTGTTATTGTCTTGCAATTTGTTCAGAATGTAGAGGATTTACACGAGCTAATCCCCTTATTCTTGACTTCGTGCAGATATTTGACTCTAAAGATCGTGTCTTTCATGCATTTCATGTAAATCTTTTGATATTAGGAATTATTCATGCATGTCATTCCATCGATAAACTATTGTAGAGTTGTATCTTAGGTTGCTACTGATTGAACCATTGATTTGATGTATTGTTTAGCATTAGATTGATGTATGGTTATGTTTTCTTGCTGTGATTTCTTTGTCATCATGCTTACCATGTTAATTGACTAATTAAATTGATAACTATAACCCTAGATCACTTTTATACCATGAAATATGTTAATCCAGAATTTTTATTGTCTGCCTGAAATTTGTATGATCTTTTCGACCCTTCTATTGACACTGAACCATGAACATTTGTAAATATGAAATGTAGCCCTATGTTTCCAGTTTCCAGAACACTAAAGAAAACATGCTTAGAGTCATGATAATTATTTTTACTGATTTTTAAAGTGAAAATTTGCTGATTTTATAACTGTAACTAATTGACATCGGTAACCAGTCTGAATCAGTGGTAACCCCTGTTTTCCCAAAGATGAATTTTCCGTGTATTTTCGGTATTTAAAATTTTTGTAAATTAGTCTTTCGCTTTCAAATTCTTTTGTCAAATTGTATTTTTGGATCTTCTATTAAAACCTTTTTTTAATCAATAATTTTATTGTAACTATTTTCTATGAATTTTATATTGTAATACAAATTTTATTTTTGATATTATTACTGTGATTTCTATTATTAGTACTACTACTGTTATTATCAGTACTATTATCATTGTTATTATTGTTATTGTTATTGTTTTATTATTATTATTATTATTATTATTATTTCTATAAAATCATAATTGTATATTTTTATTGGTGATTTTATTTTTCCAAATACCCATTATTTTATTGGATTTCTTCTTGAACCCAATATCCCCAATACCCATTACACACCAGTTTACCATATTTCCTATTTAATAAAACCCAAAAACCCAATACCATTACCCTATTTAACCCAAAACCCTGGTTTACCCCCTACTGTTCAGCCGTCTTCTATATCTTTTCCTAACCCTAAAATTCCTCCATCCTATATATACCCATAACCCGGTTTCCCTGCCTCTTCATCTCCCCCTAGCTGCCTCTCGTCCCTGTGCTTTCTCCCTCTTCCGTCCGTCCGTCCCCAGGTTCCCTCAGCTCCGATGTCTCCCCTGTCTCCCTCGTTGCCCTGTGCTTCACCCTCTCCCCTGCGTTATCGCGATCGCAGCCAGCAGTCGCCATAGCACCAGCGTCTTCGCCCAAGCGCCGACAACACATCCCCCCAACCGCCTCTTCATCCTCCTCGACGCCTGCAGCGATGCTCCGACCTCCGGCCTAGCCCTCACTCCGACACCAGCGCCAGTCGACAACAGCTTTGCGGCAGTGCTCACCGCTGTGCCGTGCCTCTCTCAACTCCCGACCTTTCCCTGTGCTGCGCCCCGTCACCACCTGCAGTGATGTCGACCCGAACAGCCAGTGCAGCACGCCTCCATGGCTGCTGGTGTTGCTGTTGTCGCGACAGCCGTCAGCCGAAACCACCACCAGTCCTCCGCCTTGCCGCCACCCGCCACCGACTGTCGGAGCAGCCAGTGCAGCCATTGCCATGGGTTACCATTGCTGTTAATGTGATATTGACTAGGTTATGGAGTTTTGTTCTTGTTAATTCTCGAGCGTCCGATCTTCTTGATCATCATCTTTGTCGTGGGCCGTTGATCAACATTTTGATCATCATCATCTTGGAGTTATTTGATCACTTTGATTGGTGGCCGTCTGATCGTCGATCTGATCCGATCATCATCATCATCATCAAGATACTGATCACATCTCGATCTTGATCTTGATCTTCGATCAGAGTCGTTCGATTTGATCCAATCGCCTTGATCTCTTTTTCTCTTGATCTCAGCCATCTGATTATGTTCGTGATCTTATTCGTGATCATCTCGTTCGTTGGTTTGTGTTCGTGATTAATTCATGTGTTCGTTCGACCCGCTCGTGATTTTGTGTTCATGCTCGGGATCTGTTCCTGTTATTCTCTTTCTCTTTCGTTTGATTTGTCGTCTTTCAGGCAAGTAACTTGTACTCTAATTCCTTTGTATGATACAAGTCAAAAATACTGCTTATAGTGTAGTTGGGTTCTAGAGACAACTCGTGTGTGTTATTTTTGATAGATTTTCTCTATTGTGCTACTTGACCATAGTTGCCTCACGACACAAAATCGACATGAAAACAACTAGGTTTGGCCGTTCTTGATCTCTTCATATATGTGAGATAATTAGGTGAAATTATGTGTTTGATGGTATCCATGTGATATGATGGTTGTGAACATGTTATTTACTCTATCTCATGATATTTGGACACTTAGTAGACTCTATACCATGTTTGATTATGATTGGAATAAGTTTCGTATGATTTGTGTCGGTTTTGTTGTTGAAGGAAAATCTGTATTTGTCGTTGATCAGTTTTGATTTATATTTAGACCATATTAAGGTCAGAATTCTTAAATTTTGTATTAGACATGAATTGTAGAGAAATATATCTTCTTTTCAAACTCTCTGACTTTGATCGATTTCGTTTTCGTATGAGTGAATTATAGGCTATTTTGCTACAGAGGTGTAGATCAATTCCAGATTTTGTTTCTTGATGATTTTGATGACTAAATTATTTTGGTACTTGTGCTACACATATTATTTTGATCTGAAACTTTGGTCAGTATTTCTATACCTATCTAGGGATTACCCAAAATTTTGATAGATTTTATTGATGAGTTTTATATGCCGTTTCAAGCTTATTTGTGAAAGCTATACTTGCTGTATTTTACTCGCTGTTCTGCAAAGAATCGTGTTTTCACCCTATTTCCTTTTACTGTATGAAAAATATTTATGAAATATGAAAGTTATATTATTTAGTCTATTTTTATCTTCCTTTGGCGGATTTGGATTTCGTTTCACGGTTTGCGAGATATTACAGTTTTCGTACAGCAGTGTTGGGAATTCCAGATTTGCCAAACTATCATCTCTTGATGTTTTCTGTTTTTTGTTGAATGATCTAATTTTACTAGAATATTATGAAAATTTATATTCTGATACTAGACCTATAGGGGATTACCGCAGATTTTTCCTGGATTTGTTTGAGGAGTTTTAATGCTGTTTTTCTGACTGAGAATTCGTTTTACTGATTTCTGGCTGAACGTATTTTCTAGATTCAAATCAGTTTTGAGTTATGATTTTGTTAATTACTATATGAATTATATATGATCTCTAGATTCGTGTGGAAGTCTATTTTCCAGATTCTTTGACGGATTCAGATTTGGATTTCTGTAGTAACGGGAATCACTGTTTTAGTACTGTACTGTCTTGCTGTCCTGAATATGAACATACACTGTTTTGCTCGTTTATGTGATTGTATATCATCTATGCATGTTTATTTGTTTCCCTGAACCTAATACTGATTATATCACGTTAGTTTGACACTATTTCGTACACTTTCATGCCTGTTTGATGACAATAATAAAAGTAACCAAGCCGAGGTTTCTTATAGGAAGATCTAGTAGTGGAAAATATGGAAACTTGTACTTGGAAGGGAACTAGTGTTCCATACTGCAAATGTTACTGTTACTTTTCTGCTATTGTTACTGTTACTTTTCTGCTACTATTACTGTTACTTTTACTGCTACGGTTACTAATATCTGAGTACACTTCCCCATTATGGTCCACTATGAAATCTAAAAGCGAAACTGTTTGTTGTAGCAACCATGTGTTATGTTTTTGGGGCGCATGAAATGCTATCTAGTTAGTAATAGACATAAGATTGTAAGAACATAAGACTGATACTATTAGACTGATACTGTTGGACTGATACTGTTACTTACTGTTACTGGACACAGTTAGTTGCCATATGACACTGCATTTGACATAAACATCTATACTTTTAGTATACCATGCCAGTTAACCTTGTTTTACTGATTCATGTATCTTACATTATAAGAGGCCCGTAACTTGCATTGACGGGTACTTATTTTCTTTTTCCTTCTCCTACAGTTTATTGATTGCAGATCAGGATGATCATTTGCCCGATGGTATTAGCGAAATGAGATATTAGTGTTGGACATCTTTTTGCTATTATTATTATTGTTGCTTTGGAACAATATATTTTGAGTACTTGAATATTTATTTTGTATTTAGGTGATGTGACCCAGGATATTTGACTTTTCCAGATTCTGATTATTTGAGATTATTATATTTTATTTCAAGTAAATTATGTTGGTTTATTAATTCAGTTATGCATGTGTGGTTGATTCTTTTGCTTCCGACTCTGATTATTTTGTGAGATGTTGTAAAGATTCTTGAACAGCTTATGGATGATGAAAATCATTCGCTGGGTTTTTATCGCGTATCCGTATTCCGTATTCTTTTTGGGAAGCGGGGCGTGACATCAGTAATCTGTAAAGAACCCTGTAATTAACCTAGCTACTATTATCGGAACTTTCACTTTAAATATGCGTTGGAACCGAGCAGGAGTTTATTTTCTAGAACTTCTGACGGATCCACATTTGCTTTTCTGTTGCAGCGGAAAATCCAATTTTGGTACAGAAACCTACTGCTGTCTAAAATTGAGTTTCCATGTTTCGATAATATAATCGAATCTATATTGTTGTTTTTGATGCATTGAATTGTTTGAATTGCATTGCATGATCTTAGTGTTATATTATCATCGTTCTAGTGTTCCCTATTGACCGTCTTATCGTTTTCTCATTGATATTATTGTTCCTATTGTTCCCTATTGGTATCGTGTTATTGCCAACCGTTATTGCATATTGATTAAATAAAAAATTGTTAATCAAGTCGGGGTTAAGGGTTTACTAGATTAGTTGATGATATAGAGACTGTAATCGGAAGTGGGGGCCTTTCCCAAAATATTGTGTCTGTCTATCGATTTATTGTTAGATTACTGACCACAGGATCCCAATTCATCGTGTATCGTTTTATTGTTATCGTGCCGACTAGTGTGCAACAAAGTTGCTATCATTTTTAGTGTTATCGTGACGAGTACATGATCTATAGAATCTACCACTTAAGTCTAAATGAAATTGATTGTATGCATCGAACCTGTGGTATGAGATGCAGTAGTACGTGCATTAGTTAGGACTAAATTGGATAATAGACTTAAGATTGTCATCGCATCGTCATTGCATATTGTCATCATTATTGAACACTGTTATCGTTATTGTTTGCCATTATTGTTATCATTTTATTGTTATTGTTATTGACAATCGTTATTGCGTATTGCATCGTTATCGTTTAGCCACTATTCATTACTGTCGATCCTATTGCTATCATTATTGAATTCATTGTTATATCGTTACTGCCATTGTTTCACTGCTTTTCTGTAGTTGTCGTTCATGACTTACTCTAAGGACATATTATTCTCTCTTTTAGATGAACAACTTACAGGTAATCAAGGAGAATTGCCTAATGGATTGAGAGAACAACACTGGTGAAGGAATTGATAGCATCGTCGCTTATTTATTTATCGTTTATGTTATGGAGACCTAAATCATTGAATATTTTTATTTTATTGTATTGTGGGCATTTGTGTAATGCCCTAAATTCTAAATATGACCGAATTCGAGATTTCACAGGATCTTACACTTCACTTCGTACAATTTTACAAGGAAATTAAAACTTTTCAACATACATCAGAGTTTTTTACATTTTTGTTTACACAGCGGAAGAATGAAAGAATACAACAATAAAATACAACTTATACAACTTTATCAATGTAAATCATCAACTGCATCATAACATCTTTACTTCATCAGGAGAAAGTCCATTACCTGCAATTTAAGCTGTGGGCACGTCAGTCACTTACAACTGACGAAAATGTTATACTCGGCCATTCTCTCTACGCCGTACATATAACGATCTCAATACTTTAACATATCACAAACTTGAATGAACATAAAGTGTTAAATGTGACTACGCTAAACATATAAGTGTATGTGATGCCTTAATGCCTAATGCACACATTTTATACTAGGATGACACTAATGCATACTTGTTCGGATTCTATGCATCCTATACTGCATAGGTCCGAAGGCAAGCACCTACGTACTCCACATTTAATGGTTCGATCCCTCGCTATGAAAACTATCTAGTAATAAAATAAGGTTTAGATCATTCCACAAATATGGATCCCCGCTCTGGAGTCCACCGCTGACTATTATAACAGATCCCTCATCGTGCGAATCATCCCGTAAGTCCCCCTCTAGCCCCGGTATACGTATATACATTGGAGTATGCCAAACTATCCACCCGACTACTCATGATCCCGAAGTCCATTGCTGATCAATCATCATAATCCCAGATTTAAAATAAAAGCATGTCTCCCACGGAGCAACCACAATCCCGGAATCCACCGCTGACTGGGTCTATAGTCTCGGATTCCACCACCGACTATATAGAGTGCCCCACTTACGTTTGCCTAGGTTTACTACTTCTTCACTTATGTGCCTATTTTTTAAGTTCAAGACATGAATAAATTTCAAACCTAGAATTAGTTTTACCTCCTACCGGACTTAATCAACAAAATACGAGATAGCTCCACGACCATATCTCAAAATATATCTTAACTCTTTCCAATTCAATAGTGCCGGTACCCGAGGTCTCACTAACTTTAAATCATGACTTTTTCATGTACAAAAATCCATGGGTACACATACCCTTCAATAAACATGTCTTAAACTTAGATATTTTCATCTTCAACTTATTCACAAATGATTAATGTCTTGTCACTATTCATGATCTATTCATCCATTCGTAATCTTTATAAGCAAAAATAATTTCTTTCAAGAACACAACTCCATCACATGAACTTTTATCAAATTCAAACTCTAATAATTCTTTTCATGAACACACTTTCATCACTTGAAGTCTTATTACAATTTAAGTTCATACAATGTATCTCAACAATTCTTAAACCAAGTAATAGTATAATCTTTTCAAAAGAAATCACTTCATACAAACACATTTTTCTCGTCTTCAAAAATATAAATTTCATACTCTTTACTAATCAAAACTTAAGTTACAATTCACTTTCTATCTCAAATATCCATTTTTTGTATCTCAAGTCTACTAGAAAAATTTGCAACTCTTTTTAATAAACTCTATTTCATTTATAGAAAATTCTATTATATTTCTCCAATTTTTTTCTCCATTTAAACCCACCGAAAATTGCCCAAAAATCAAAGAACACGAAATAAAAAAAAGAAGTGCAGCCCACGGGTTTCGAACCCAGGCCGCCCGCTAGCTACAGTGATGCCCAAAGACCCCCACCTGCTAGCCAATAAGTCCACATGGACTCAATGCTTGAAAGGAGCACCCGAAACCCCTTATACAATTACTCTGCGGTTGGATTTCAAACAAAGAAAATGAAAATAAAAGAAAGGGGTTTGCCGAGTTTCGAACTCGTGACCCGGGACAAAGGCGTGCTACAGTGATGGTTTTAAAGAGCCTCTGTTAACCAAGAAATCCATATGCAGTTACTGATACAGAGTTATATTATCATATTTCCGTTCAGTTTTTCTGTTATTCTATTATCTTCACAAAACTCGATTTTTCTCTTGATCCAATCTTTCATCAAACTATAGTTTGTTTTACTTTCTAACAGAAACACATAATTTTCTAAATCATATTTTTAAACAAACATCTAAATTGCACAATTTATTTCTTCTCCTTTATGCATAAGCAATATATTTCTTCATTTTAAACAACTGGCAATTTCCAACAACCAAGAGAAATTATGAGCACCAAATACATTTTTACAAAAATTCATTTGCTTATCATAAAAGAAAATTTTAGCAATTGTTCATATAATCACATATCTCTACATTCATGTATACTAGTTCATGACAATTTCATCAATTATTTCTTTTTCTCATTACCATTTTAATTTATTTACCAATCATAACATGATTTACTATTATTCATATTACATCCAAAGTATAGATTTGTTCTACTTTAGTACATCAAAATTTCTATATTACTCATTCATTATTATTAGCATGCATTGTTCTAAAATTAGAAAATACGAGAACACCCATCTCTAATGAAGGTTGAACAAAAGTGGAAGCACACTCTGTTAATTCTTGATTTTGATGATTACAACACAATGCAAAGTTGTTATGCTACATCTTATACATTGCAGGTTGTTTTTACACAAAGACAAAATGTTCAATCAAAGCTCTCATAAAAAATTGGTCAGGAATCTAAAAGCTTAAGATTGATCCAGCAAGCTTCATAGTAAAAGACAAAGGATAAAGCTCCAACTTAAGACTCAAGTCAAGACTCAAGACAAGACATATGTGTAACACCTCGTAGTTTTCGAAATATTATAAAATAATATATATATATATAGGGTAAAAGGGATATGAGCAACTTGCTCATTTAGTAAATGAGCAATTGATTATGTGGCATACATGTGATACATTGAACAACTAACCTTTTTAATAATTTTCCAATCACATGTATGCTACATCATCAATTGCTTATTTACTAAATGAGCAAGTTGCTCATACCCCTTTTCCCCATATATATATGTAAATATGTGTTGTCAGATGGTAAAATGAATTTAATGTATGAAATAAATGTATGATGTGTGTGATATCATGGGGGGCCACGTGAGTTACAAGCAACATGTTGCTAAGTTGACTTCGGTCAATGGTGACATGGCTTCATGGGCCCCACCCGGATGAATGTTGGCTGTGCATTCTTGAAAGCTGAAGGTGGTAAGTTTAGAATATAAGTCCCATATCGGATAGATGACATAATATAATAATAATAAATAATAATAGCCAAGGATCATTAGTCACCTAATCGGTTAACTAACTTTTGAGAGGCAATCTGTGGTGGGCAGTTGTACTACATAGTATCTAATTTGTCTTATAAATTGTATAAATTGTCTTAGCTAGGGGCAGGAATGTTACAAATGGTATTAGAGCCGACTTTCGACACCGGGTGTGTGTAACACCCCGTAGTTTTCGAAATATTATAAAATAATATATACTAAGTCACATATCGAATAGATGACATAATATAATAATAATAAATAATAATAGTCAAGGAACTTTTGAGAGGCAACCTGTGGTGGGCAATTGTACTACATATTATCTAATTTGTCTTATAAATTGTATAAATTGTCTGAGCTATGGGCATGGATGTTACACTATGCTCCAATGTGTTATATTGCATGTCTTGCAAAACAATTGTAATTTTTTCTTTTTTTGAGTCTTAGATTGATGTAACAGCCTTGTCACACACACACACTCATACATCTTTATAAATGAGTATTTTTCAAAAGATTAAAGGTCAAAACAGTTTGAAGTAGATCAGCTGTTAAGTACCAGTTGACTCCCATATGGCACCAGTCGACTGTACCAGTACGAAACTGTCTGAACTTTTTCTAACTCTGACCAGTCGACTCATTATGTCAACCCAGTCGACTTTTCAAGTTGTTTTGGCAGTTTTTCTATTTTCAAAACTCGTTTTTCAAAATCAAATCTTTATTTCCATTGGTTGACAGTTGGTATAACTGTTTCTCAACGTCTAGTGACTCTAACTCTATAAATAGAGTGTATAAATCACTTGGTAAATGTTACTCTCTTATACAAGCTTTCAAGTCTTTATTTTTCAAAAAGAGAAATAAGAGTTTCAAAAGCTTTCAAATTCTCTAAGTCTTTGGTTCTCTGAATTTCAGTCCAATATAACATTGATTTTGTTTTGGACTGATCTTAGAAGTAACCTTTTAGCCACTATACAAAAATCACAATTACAAAACAAGACTATAGGTTGATTGTAACTCTTTTGTTGTTGTTCTTCACTCTCGGGTTGTAAGAGTGGTCCTCTCGGTTGGAGAGTAGGGCTCTTGGTTGAAGAGTCGGTTTTTCACTCTTAGTTGAAGAGTGGGTTGCTTTCTCTAGTTGTGAGAAAGACCTACGGGTTGGACAATGTTGTTGTCGAACGTCGTAGTGTGTTCTTGTAATTATTTCAAGAATAGTGGAAAATCTCAAGTGGGTTGCTTGGGGACTGGATGTAGGTCGGGAGGACCGAACCAGGATACATCGTGTGTACTCTGTGGTTGTATCTTTTTGAACTTGCATTTCATTTTCTTACTTTATAGTTTTCTGTAAAACTTGTCTGGACAGTCGACTGTGTCCTTTTGTAAGTCGACTGATCAGACTTGTACTACTTTCTCTTTGAAAACTTGTGTGATAAGTCGACTGATTAGACTCACTTTAAAAATACTCTTCTTAACTGTCGCTCCAGTCGACTGGTTTATCTCTTCAAGTCGACTGGTCAGAAGAAAAATTTAATCCCGCAATTTATTTTGTTATAAAACACTATTTACCCCCCTCTAGTATTTTTTGCCTTGCCTACAAGATCCAACACTTGATATCAGAGCCTGGTTGAGTGCAATGGCAACTACTTCGAATGCAAATCAGTACCATGAAGGCTAATCTACACAAAGGTCATCCCTCTTCGATGGAACAAGTTACAACTATTGGAAGTGTAGAATGAAGATCTATCTTCAGTCCATCAACTATGAAATATGGAACATGATGAAAATCAAGTACACTGCTCCTACCATTCCATATGCACAATGGAACGACGACATGAAGAACCAAACAATGAACAATGCGAAGGCGATGAATGCGCTATTTTGTGCCCTTACAAAGGAGGACTTCAACCGTGTGTCCAATGCAACAACCGCACATCAAATTTGGCACACACTTGAGGTAACTCATGAAGGAACAAACAACGTGAAATAATCTAAAATATCTGTTCTTGTTCACAGGTTTGAAATATTCCGCATTAAGGAGAATGAGAATGTGTCCGAGATGATTACTAGGTTCACAGACATTATAAACTCACTTGTGGCACTTGGGAAGACATACACTCAAGCCGAGATGGTGAGAAAGGTACTTCGTGCATTAACTCCCGAATGGGAGAAGAAGACCACCGCCATAGAAGATGCCAATGATTTAACACAAATTTCTCTTGAGATCCTTGTGGAAAATCTCATGGCTTATGAAGTACAACTTGAAGAGCGCAAGAAGGATACCGAACCACAACAATCAAAGAAGAAGACATTAGCATTCAAAGCCATGTCAGTCTCCGAGGATGAAGAAGAAGATGAGGAAGAGATTGCCATGTTCACGAGAAGATTCAAAAAGTTCCTAAGAAAAGGTAAGTTTAATTCAAAATATAAGGATTCTAATGAACCTCCAACTTGTTTTAGGTGTAACAAGGCAGACCATATGAAGAAGGATTGTCCACTAGAGAACGCAAAATCTAAGGAAAAGACATCCAACTTCAAGAAGGATATGTACACAAAGAACAAGTTCGTGAAAAACAAAAAGGCATACCAAGCAACTTGGGATGACAGCGATTCTTCGTCGGAAGAAGAAATTAATGAGACAAACGAGGTTGCAAACGTGTGCATTATGGCGTCTCAAAATCAAGTAAGTAGTGAGTATGATTCTAATGGTTTACTTGATGCTTTCAATTAAATTTTTCAAGAACTTAAAAAGGAAAAGATTAGAGTTAAGAACCTAGAGAAAGTTAATCAAACACTTTCTCAAGAGAATCTTAACCTTGATAAAGAAGTAAAATCCTTAAATTCTTGTATTTCTAGTTTAGATATGAATCTTGAATCTCTAAAGAAGAATTATGAAGAGATATCCAAGAACGTATCTAAATTTAATAAAGGAAAATAGAATTTAAATGATGTTCTTCAAAATCAAGTAAAATCTAGTCAAAAGTTTGGACTTGGTTTTAAAAGGTCACTTGAAAAATCTCATTCATCTAAGAACACTAGTGTAAATAAACCTATATCTATTTTTAGTGTTAAGCATAAACTTTATGAGTTCTTTGAAAAGTCTAAAACTGTAAGTTCTCCTGATAAAAGCAAATCTAAAATTCATCCAAGTCGACTGCACCCATTCACTAGTTGCTTGTCCAGAGGTACTGAGTCTTATTCAACAAGACAAAAACCTCAGATAAGTCGACCTATACTACCTCCCAGTCGACTGATTAATAGTAAAAGTCGACTGAAAGGTGTTGTAAAGTCGACTGGACAGAGCAAATATGTATGGGTTCCAGTCAACCTGAGTTCGAAAGATAAAATTGCTTATATTAATTCATATATGCTGAATGTATGTAATTCTGCTAATTTCATTCCTGCTTATGGTGGAAAATCAAACTCATCATGGGTTTGGTTTCCTACAAACTAATCTTTTTTGGACCCAATGAAAATGGTACCATATTCACATTGAATATTTTATAGGTACGTAAGAAAGATCGTTGGATACTTGACAGTGGATACTCAAAGCATATGACTAGTCATGCCAACCTCCTATCTTCCATACAAAACATTGATGGAGGAACATTTACATTTGGCGACAACAATAAAGAAAAAGTCATAGGAATTGGTTTGGTCGGTAAGGACACTAACCCCTTTATAGAAGATGTTTTGTTGGTTAGTGGACTTAAGCATAACCTGTTAAGTATTAGTCAACTTTGTGATAAGGGTTATAAAATTATGTTTGAAAAAGATGCTTGTTTAATTTATGATTCTACTATGCAAAATATAGTTTTTCAAGGGTTTAGGAAAAATAACATTTATGAATTGTGTTTGAAAGCATGAGTTTTCGAATGATTTTTGCTTAGTAGCTTCTAATAATGATTCTTCGCTTTGGCATAGACGTTTTGGTCATGTGAATATGAAAAATCTCTCTAAATTGTCTAAGTACAACCTAGTTAAAGGACTGCCAAGACTATCCTTTAAAAATGATAAGTTATGTGATGCATGTCAACTAGGTAAACAAATTAAATCTACTTTTAAAACAAAAGAAGTAATTTATACTAGTAGGCCGCTCGAATTACTTCACATGGATTTATTTGGCCCTACTAGAGTTGCTTCTTTAAATAAAAGTAGGTATGTATTTGTTTTAGTAGATGATTTTTACGATTCACTTGTACTTTCTTTTTAAAACATAAAAAATGATGCTTTTGAAGAATCTGCAAATTTTTGTAAACAAATTCAAAATTAAAAGTCTCTAACCATAGTCACTATTAGAAGTGATCATGGTGGAGAATTTGAAAATGAAACGTTTGCAGAATATTACAACAAGAATGGTATAACTCATTCATTTGCCTTTCCTAGAGCTTCACCACAAAATGGAGTGGTTGAAAGGAAGAATAGGACTTTGCAAGAATGTGCATGTACCATGCTTGTTGAAAGCAATTTATCTAAGTATTTTTGGGCTGAAGCTGTTGCTACAGCTTGTTATGTTTTAAATAGAATTTTGATTAGGCCTAAGCTAAAGAAAACATGTTATGAGTTATTTTTTGATAAAATTCCTAAGGTCTCTTACTTTAAAATATTTGGATGTAAGTGTTTTATTCTGAACACTAAGGATAATTTAGATAAATTTGATCCTAGATCTAATGAGGGTATTTTTGTAGGATACTCAAATAAGAGTAAAGCATATAGAACCTTCAACAAGTCAACAATGACTATTGAAGAATCCATGCATGTTGCATCTGATGAATCTCTGTCTTCATTGACTTTAATTGAAGATGATGAAACTAATTCATCACCTTTAAATAAAGTAATTACATCTTTAGAACAAACTAGTCTTGCGGTTAAGTTGACCGATAAGAAAGTCAAGTCGACTTATGTAAAACAGTCGACTAAGGAACTTGTCAAGTCGACTGATCCTGTTGTGATGTCTCCAACTTTACCAAAATCTTTTGTTGAAGTTAGAGATCATCCTCATGACTTAATAATTGGTGACATTTCACATGGTATTCAGACGAGATCACATGTTAATATGATATTTCATACAGCTTTCTTGTCGGATTTTGAACCGAAGAATATACAAGAAGCATGTGAGAATGAATTTTGGATGAATGCCATGCAAGATGAGTTAAACCAATTCATAAGGAATGATGTATGGAATTTAGTTCCACAACCTCCTGATCATACTATAATTGGTACTAAATGGGTATTTAAGAATAAGTTAGATGAATCAGGACAAGTTGTTAGGAACAAAGCTAGACTAGTTGTTCAAGGATATAATCAAGAAGAAGGTATAGATTTTAATGAAACATATGCTCCTGATGCTAGATTAGAATCAATTCGTATCTTATTATCTTTTGCTTGTTTTATGAATTTTACACTTTTTCAAATGGATGTTAAAAGTGCATTCCTTAATGGGTTTATAAAGGAAAATGTTTATGTTAAACAACCACCAGGTTTTGAACATGAACAATTCCCAAACCACGTTTTTAAATTGAAAAAGGCTTTATACGGTCTTAAACAAGCACCTCGTGCTTGGTATGATCGACTGAAGACTTTTCTTTTAGAAACCGGTTTTGAAATAGGTAAAGTAGATACTACTCTGTTTATTAGAAGAATTAAGAATGATATTTTAATCATACAAATATATGTTGATGACATAATTTTTGGTTCTACTAATAGCAATCTATGTGAAGAGTTTGCTAACACCATAAAAAACGAGTTTGAGATGATTCACATGGGTGAACTCAATTATTTCCTTGGACTACAAATTAAGCAGTCACAAAATGGTATATTCATTAATCAAGAAAAATATGCCAAGGAATTACTCAAACGGTTTAGCACAAGTAGTAAGACCACACCTATGGCTACTACCACTACCCTTGACAATGATGAATTAGGTGAGAGTGTCGATCAGAAACTCTATCGAGGTATGATTGGCTCACTCTTATATATAACTGCTAGTAGACCAGAAATTATGTTTAGTGTATGTTTGTGTGCTAGATATCAGTCAAGTCCTAAAGAATCTCACTTAAAAGCTGTGAAACGCATTTTGAGATATATTAAAGGCACGTCTGATTATGGTCTATTTTACCCACGCATCGACAATTTTCAACTTTTGTCGTATAATGATGCGAATTTTGCTGGCAGTAAAACTGACCGCAAGAGCACTAGTGGGACATGTCATTTTTTGGGACATTCACTAGTTTCTTGGTGCAGTAAGAAGCAAAATTCCGTATCCCTATCTACTACAGAAGCTGAATATATCGCTGCAAGTTTTGTTTGTGCTCAAATTTTGTGGATGAAACAAACCTTATTAGACTATGGTATTTCTTTTGAAAAACCTTCAATAATGTGTGATAATACCAACGCCATTAACTTATCTAAAAATATGGTTTAACACTCACATACAAACATATTGATATTCGACATCATTTTCTACGTGATCATGTTTTAAAGGGAGACATTTCTTTAGACTTTATTTTTACTAATAAACAAGTAGCTGACATTTTTACCAAACCCCTTAAAGAAGACACCTTTATAACCTTAAGAATAGAACTAGGGATTTGTAATTTTCATGACACTTCTTGAATTGTTTTTGTAAGTCGACTTACACACATTGTTCAGTGGACTGCCAAAGTATTGCTTTAAATTTTGTCTGAAGTTTTTATGCTCTGGACAGTCAAATGAGCTTAGCATCCAGTCGACTGACTAGTTGTATTAATATTGTGTTCATTTTTTTTCTCTCGACTAAGTCGACTGCCTATTAATACCAGTCGACTGTCGCGAATCAGTTTTTCTTCAGATTCGAATCTTGGTACTCTTTTGAGGCAACTGTTCATCTTTTTACTCTTCTTTGACCATATCTAAGCCGTTGCTATCTTTCTCCTTTGATCCCAGCCATCTATTTTCTTGTAAAAACAGTAAACCTACGCCCTTCCTTTCACTTTTACCCTACCTTTATTTCCTAGATCTGAAGAAGAGAGAAGACAAGTCGACTGCACAGTTGCTGCTGCTGTCAATTTCCAGCATTATGAAGATCCAATCCGGCTGATTTCTTGTAGATTTCCAGTCCACTTGAAGTTTTAGGGTCTCCTTGTTGGTATATTTCCTTTGCTCTTTTTTCCTTCTTATTATGGCTCCTAAGATATCTAAAACATCTCAAGTAGAGGAGGGTTCATCTTCTAGAGATTACATTCAATATATTAGAAGTCCAGACCTTGTAGAAAAATGGTTCATCATATGTTCTATGATAATTTTTCTGGGTCGGTTTGTTAATTTTTCCGTTCTTGATAGGTTTAATCTCGTATCATTGTTTCAACATTGTAGTCTTTATGAATTCTTGTCTTTACAAAATCAACCCTACTACTACCCTCAACTCATTTATTTGTTTTATACAAATATGAGGGTTGTTCAATCGGATGATGGTGAGGTACTCATTTATTCTTCTGTCAAAAATAAGAAGATGAAACTCACCTCTGAAAGAATCAACCTTATTTTGGGTATAGACGATGAATGGCTTGACTTAGGAGAAATTTTGATGGATGATGCCACCATTTTATCTAGAATTTATTTGCCGAATATGGGACCCCCTATGACAAATAAGTCCATTATCCCTGTTGCAAAACTTGTTGCACGGATACTATCATACAATATCATTCCGAAAACAGGGAGTTATGATCAGTATTCCATGGAATTACAACAAGCTGTTTATGCAATATTCGGCAAAATCAATCTAAATTGGGGTCGTATCATTTTTTCTAGGCTTCATAAGTCTCATACCTCCTTTCTTCCTTTCGGTGGCCATCTTACTCGAGTCTTTTGTGCTTATGATGTTGATCTCGATTCAGAGACCATTGTAGTAAAGCACTATGAATGCTTTGATCGTGCAAGTTTAGCACGCATGAAGCTTCTTACTTCTCCACCTAGGTCTACCTCTAGGACTTTCCTTCCAGTTCCTTTAGCTACTTCAGCTCGTCCATCTTCTACTTCTAGTTCCTCTCGTCCTCGAGCTGATTTTGATGATCCGCGCAGTATTTATAATGCCATCAATTATATCATGGATCGTCAAGATGTTCTTGAGTCACAAATTTTCCATCTTACTCACCTGTTCACTGCTCAATTTCCTCCTCCCTCTCATGATGACCAAGATGAAGAAGACGAAGATTGATGAGTTCCTATTTTATTTTCTATGTATTTTTTTACTTATTGTTGCATTTTTTTAATTATGTAATAGTTTGAACTAAGACTAAGTTTATATGAATGCATTTTGTATTATTTGTTTGTGTGGAGTATTTCTTCTTCCCATTTTTTTTGTTGATGACAAAGGGGGAGAACATATCAGCTTTTTATGTTAATTTGTATGCATGCTTTGTATTTATATTGCTGTTGTGAGAACATATGCATGCTTTGTATTTTTTAAGCTTTAACCTATGCATGCTGTACATTTGATAGGGGGAGCATGTGAGCACTTGTATTATTTATTTCCTTTATTATAAGCTATTGTGTTGTCATCATCAAAAAGGAATAGAATGTTAATTCTTGATTTTGATGATTACAACACAATGCAAAGTTGTTATGCTACATCTTATTCATTGCAGGTTGTTTTTACACAAAGACAAAATGTTCAATCAAAGCTCTCACAGCAAATTGATCAAGAATCTAAAAGCTTAAGATTGATCCAACAAGCTTCATAGTCAAAGACAAAGGCTAAAGCTCCAACTCAAGACTCAAGTCAAGACTCAAGACAAGACCTATGCTCCAATGTGTTATATTACATGTCTTGTAAAACAATTGTAATTTTTCCTTTTTTTGAGTCTTAGATTGATGTAACAGCTTTGTCACACACACACACACACTCATACATCTTTATAAATGAGTGTTTTTCAAAAGATTAAAGGTCAAAACAGTTTGAATTAGATCAGCTGTTAAGTACTGTACCAGTACGAAATTGTCTGAACTTTTTCAAACTCTGACCAGTCGACTCATTATGGTAATCTAGTCGACTGTTCAAGTTGTTTTGGCAGTTTTTCTATTTTTAAAACTCGTTTTTCAAAATCAAATCTTTATTTCCGTTGGTTGACAGTTGGTATAACTGTTTCTCAACGTCTAGTGATCTAACTCTATAAATAGAGTGTATAAATCACTTGGTAAATGTTACTCTCTTATACAAGCTTTCAAGTCTTTATTTTTCAAAAAGAGAAATAAGAGTTTCAAAAGCTTTCAAATTCTCTAAGTCTTTAGTTCTCTGAATTTCAGTCCAATATAACATTGATTTCGTTTTGGACTGATCTCAGAAGTGACCTATTAGCCACTATACAAAAATCACAATCACAAAACAAGGCTATAGGTTTATTGTAACGCTTTTGTTGTTGTTCTTCACTCTCGGGTTGTGAGAGTGGTCCTCTCGGTTGGAGAGTAGAGCTCTTGGTTGAAGATTCGGATTTTCACTCTTGATGGAAGAGTGGGTTGCTTTCTCTAGTTGTGAGAAAGGACTACGGGTTGGACAAGGTTGTTGTCTAACGCCGTAGGGTGTTCTTGTAATTATTTCAAGAATAGTGGAAAATCTCAAGTGGGTTGCTTGGGGACAGGATATAGGTCGGGAGGACCGAACCAGGATACATCGTGGGTACTCTATGGTTGTATCTCTTTGAACTTGCATTTCATTTTCTTACTTTATAGTTTTCTGTGAAACTTGTCTGGACAGTCGACTGTGTCCTTTTGTAAGTCGACTGGTCAGACTTGTACTACTTTCTCTTTGAAAACTTATGTGATAAGTCAACTGGCTCTTCTATAAGTCGACTGATCAGACTCACTTTAAAAATACTCTTCTTAACTGTCGCTCCAGTCGACTGGTTTATCTCTTCAAGTCGACTGGTCAGAAGAAAAATTTAATTCCGCAATTTATTTTGTTATAAAACACTATTCACCCCCCCTATAGTGTTTCTTGCCTTGCCTACAGGATCCAACACACTCCTAGCTCCTAGCAAATCATTCTTCTCCTAGCAAGAACTCCTCCAAGCACAAGAATCCCTCCAAGCACAAGAACACTCTACTCGCTTTCTTTTTCTTTCTCTTATTTTGATTTGTGTTTGGTGCAAAAAAGAGAAGGAGAATGGGGTGCTATTTATAGGATGATGTTAGGGTCTAATTTGCAAACTTCTCAACCTAATAACTCCTCATTTAAACTCTTCATCCCTTCACTTTCCTAACTCCTCCCTCAAACTCTCCAAATGCCCTAACTCCCAAACTCCCAACCCTTCTACTCCCCACTATGCTAGAACTCGGCCTCACCCTAGGTAAAACCGGCCAACCACTAGTTGCACTAGTGTACACATACATACATAAAATAAATACAATCTTTATAGTTCTAAGATGTGTACTAAAAGTTTTAACTTGTCATGTATTAGTCCAAGCTCAACTTAAATTAGGATTTTATTAATGGGCTTGTCCCATGGGCTTTTATTTTAATTAACTAGCTTAAATATTCTAGTGGGCTTTCCCTTAAATTAATCTAATGGGCTAGAATTTAATTTTAGGTCTATGGGTTAGATGAAAAGGCTAGATAAGACTATACATGCTAAAATTAGTAAATGAGAGTAAAAAAAGAGATGGATAAATTAGCACGTGCATCATACATGCAAAAATTGAAAAATATATTTTTAAATTAAAATAAAAATGTGGGGTGTTACAATTTGACCCAGAATTGTTACTTTTTTCAGATTTGGTTATCTTATTGCTATTTCATGTTTCAATTTAGTTTGTTATTCATGTGATTGTTCTTATATGCATGCGTGGTTGTATCGCTTTCTAGTTTATATTGTTGAGTTGAACAATAGCAGCTTATGAATGACGTAAGTCATTCGCCGGGCCAATGTTACGTGCTTATGTTCTGTGTTTTTGGGAAGCAGAGCGTGACATACAGAGACACTCGCTATCTGGGATAGCGACTGTGTGATTTTGATTTTTCCAGAGACAACAAGTCTCTGGAAAAATCTTAATTCACACAGTCTCTATCTGAAATAGTGAGTTCAAAGAGGCCGTTATCTCAGATAGTGAGTTTAGTTGTGATCAAATTTCCAGTGAATGAGTTGTCTTAGGAAAAATCTTAATTCACACAGTCGCTATCTGATATAACGAGTTTAGTACAAAGACACTCGCTATTTATGAAACATTCAAGTACAAACTTCATCTACAAATTTCCCTATATAAATACAACACATAATCAAACTTTGTCATATCTTAGACTCATCCAAACAACACAATCAACCAAAATAATACATTACAAATGTCCTAGGGCATTACATATGTCCACTAATACATGAGTACAAAACATGATAAAATTTACATAGTTGAACAGCTTTGAGAAGTCTGACATGAGTTTTTCTGACATCGATGCATATTGTGGCATTTCAAACCATATTTTGAACAAGTCATCCCCGTACCCGTGCTCGATTTATCTCTTACATCCAGGTCATTGCGAATTCTCGTAGTCTTTGGCCGGCCTTTCCTAGAACGTCAAAGGCTCGCATCAGCTATGAGTCGTGGTCCACTATGATCAGGCTAATATGCTGGATCTAGTGTAGGATGAAAGGTGGGGGCCCATGTTTGTGCTAAGGCACTAACAGAATAAAATGTATCAACATAAAGCTGGTAATCAATTGCACAAGATGCACAGGATGCACAATACATTGGAACATGAAGTATGATATAGCTGGAATGTCTAACATGTGTATGTTTTAGTACCCAAGTGAACACTATGTAAGTTCCCACCCTTTCGATTCCCACTCACTGTTCGTATGCCTGTTTTGACTGCAAAAACTCCTGGTTGATGATGAAACATGACCACCTCATGCAAGTTTGCTCTCTCGCACCATATATTGATCAAATCTTGAACTCCCGGAGTGAATATCTTCCCTTAAGTTATAAGCATATTCGCTAATTGACGGCGAGTTACAAAGTAAGAATTAAGACGATAAAAGATTATCTCCACAATCGCAGTTACGGGCAAACTACGGACACCTTTCAAGACTGAGTTGAACACTTCTGATAGGTTCGTTGTTGTTATGCCATATCGTCGACCTCCATTTGTAGAAAGTGCCTATTTCTCAACCAGTTTATCTTTCAACCAAGTAGCCGCCTCCACATTGATAGTTTCAAGCTCAACGAGTTTGGTTTGGATGTTTTTGGGTTGGTTTTGACATGCTACAATTTTAGTTTTTTTCCTCATACCCTTGCTACCAAATTTGGTTAAGAAATTTGTAGCAAAATATCACATACAATAACGATAATATGCATTTGGCCCAATTCATGCTCCATTTTGCGTTTCCATGCCAAGATACCTGTATGACGATTGAAGATAACATATAACCAAAATCGATCAGTGACAAAAAATGAATGCAGCTCATGAACCATGTCCTAGTATGTACACTCTCTCAATCAACTATTGCAACAACAAATGGAAATAAGCTATCATTCGCGTCCGGTGAAATGACAATTAAAAATAACTCTTATATTTTTCATACAAGTGTGTTCCATCAACACTAATAACAGGTCTGCATGTCTTGAACCCCTCAATCGAAGCACCAAATGCCCTAAATGCTCCCTTGAATGTTTCCACACCGGGACAAGACTCATACTTTTTTTAATGAATAGTGGTTCCTGGATTTGCTGCTTGTATTGCTCATAGAAGATAAGGAAACTTAGTATATGCTTCTTCAAGGGAACCAAACAACCTCTCAATAGTTTTTTGTTTTGCAATCCAAGCCATCCTATACAAAATCTAATAGTTGAATTGTAGCTTGACTATCTCAATAATGGTCCGCGGTGTTATTCCTATCTCAGCCTTGACAACATATTCACAATCACATTGCAAACTTTAGCTTCAACTTTATAGTGGTCTTGATTCTACGTGGAATTCAGACATGTATGCGACCTTACTATTTTCTTCACCACGAAATTTGTCCCACCTTTTGGAATGATTGCACATAATCTCCGCGGGCAACCACCTTTACTTACCACTAGGGGAATTTGCTCCATCTCCTCCATGGTACGTTTCCTAGGTGCTAGTTTACATTTCACGATATATAGCGTCAGGGTCGATTTCAATGTGACAAATTCTCGATGTTTCTTGATGGAGTATTTCTTCACCACATGTCGGATATTTTCTTTACTTTGAAATTCCTGCCCAATATACAGTTTGTCTACATTGCATGAACCGGATGACTCTTGTAGAACTTGATGTACTCTCGCACTTTGTACCATCGCCTTGGTCATCAACATTAGCATAACCATCATTAATGTTCACATCATTATCATTCCCCTCATTTATATTAACATTTGCATATTCATCTTCTTCCACTTCATCATCATTTTCTAAACTCTTATTAACTTCATCGTCTGTTCTTCCTCTTCTTCATCATCTTTTAATGATTCATTGTTAACGGTAGCATTTTCAAATATTTCAAAAATATTGTCATTTTCAACATAATCATGAACCAAACTAGGGGCAACTCAAATTCTATAGAAGCTGGGCTAGTTATATTTGTGAATGTGTCTTCTTGTGGGGATGATGAGATTGCATGTGATTCATGAACTTGATTAGAACTCATCTCATGTCTCGGAACTTCACGTACAAAGCTTGAACTAGGATTAGCATGTGGCTGAGAATTATTAATTTTGATTTTCTAAATATATAACTCAAATGCAGACCAACTATAATTGGGATCAAATGTCCTAGAAATCATGGACTTCAGATTATTATCATTACCTACGTGCACTGTTATAAAATATCGACCTTCTCCTTTTCCCGCGGCATATCGAGCTAAAATTTGAATACTCCATTGATCTCTATCCCAATTAGTAACTTCATAAATTTTCTCGACCAGTTCTACTATTATAATAGTAAGAGATGCCCAAATTATTTCAAGATCAACGTCACTATAACAACAACCTAGCTTTGGGTCACGAATTATTTCACTAGAATAAAACCAAATAGGAATATCACAATCCACACCTATACATATTTATACAAAAATACGAGTCATTATCTAACCACAAACTAAACCTACCTAAGTATACATGATAAATGGTTATAGAAATCATTCCCATCATCCAAAAGATTGAACAATTATGAGCGAGGTGAATATGGCGTAGAGAATGTGGATGAGATGAATGCACTTGATTCCGTTGCTATCCTCTTGACATTTCCCTAAATAAAGAATAAAGAAATATGGGTCTTTTGGATGATGGGTTTAGGGTTTTGAGAGAGTGAAGAGAGAGGGTTATGAGGGATGAAGTGGGTTTGAAGAGATTTTGGAGGGTTTTTGTAGGTGAGAGGTCAAATTTGGGAGCTAGGTTTTGGTTTCAGAGTTGGGAGTGGGAGTGAAGAGAGGATGGAGAAAGATGAAGTCAATAGATGAGAGAAAGAGACAACGATTCTGACTTAAAAAATAATTCAAAGTCAGCTTACTATCTCAAACAGCGAGTGTGGTAAAACTATGCTTGTTGTTTGAGACAACGAGTATGACTTTGGTATTTTTTCTCCAAGTTTTTTTTTCCTCCAAGTTGTCGAGAAATCCTTAAGCCTACACTCGCTATCTCAAATAGCGATGATCTTTTCACCGAACTTGCATTATGAGATAGCGATTAGGTCAGTTTGGTAAATACTTTCGAAAGTAGATCAGTTTGGTACATACTTTCAAAAAGTGGGCCATTTTGAAAGAAAAGTTGAAAAAAAGTTCTATTGATGTTGGGAATTTGAGAAAAAGAGAGAAATTGAGATTATATATATAGATAGATAGATAGATAGATAGAGAGAGAGCGCGCGCAATGAGTTACTGAGCAGATGAGCACACAAATGAGTGGTTTAACCAAAAATAATGTAAAGTAGAGGGGCACAAGTTGAAAGGAAAGTGCTATAATCACTACTAGTATAATGCACGTGCGATGCACGTCTATAAAGGTGTGTAGAATTTTGAGGAAGGGGAAGGTCACCAAAGATGTTGCATGCATGCATGCAGACATGCATGCACAATTTATTCATTTTGATATTTGCATGCATGTAATAGACCTACTGGCTTTGATAGGAGGAAACTTTCTTATGAATAAATTGTGCATGCAAGTACATGCAAATCTATACTATTAATTATTTTTTCAAAACTATGCAGATAGGCATGCAGATCTATGCATGTTAATTATTTTTCTAATACATGTAAATTACATTTCTGACCTCCGATATTAACTCTATATTTTTTTTAGCCTTTTATGTTTATGAGGATATGATAGTAAAAAGCAGCCAAAATAAGGCTTTGCTTAATAATAGTATAGATATTTTCTCATTTCTACCAACAATGTTGTTGCTGATGGGGAGTAAAATTAGCAAAAGTGAGCGTATAAATATCAGCACGCCCCCCAACTCACATGCACACCAAACAACGTAAATCTACACCGTGACATATGAAATCCGATGGCCAAAACTTTTTCGATTTTCCAGAATAAAAAACAGCGATTTTTAGCAATTCACTTCCCTATATTCACTTCCCTGTGCCAATTTATATAATAGAGAGACAAGGAGAATGAGAGTGGGGCCTAGGATTAAAACGTGGCTTTGGAAGTTTTTGCAAGATGTGATTCCTACGAAGGCTTTTTTTGGAAATAATAACTTGAGGTGTTCATCTTGTCAGCGATATCAGTTTAAGCTCCTCATGGATTGTGCCTTCAATAAGGAGTGTGGAAAGAGTTTTTTCAATGCCATGGCATTATTTGGCTGACTGAGTCAATGATAGAGCAGTGGAGAATAATGGAAGGTGAGAAATTGCATGGAAAGAGTCGGACTCAGATTTGATCAAGCTACAATGGAAATAATGGTAAAAACCACAAGAAAGCAGGGCCGTACGATTCCAGCACAAATCTCAAAGCTTCTATAGGCAGATTAGTCATAACGGGCATTTTTAACAGGTCTGGGCCTCCTCCAGGCTTCTCTATAAGACATAAGCCTCTTTTAAAGACCACAAAAAGTGACAGATTATGCCCACTAAGAGAGACTCAATCCATGAGGGCTGTTATTCAAATCTCTTATCCCTAAACAAGATAGCTTAACTCTTGAGGGGGAGATTCTAATATGAGATAAGAAATTCATAGTCAATCTAATGGATTCATATCAATCTCCTATACTGTTTCTCAGACCTATAAATACCCCCCCCCCCCCTATTCAGTGAGAAAGTAATCAACAATTTCTCTCTCAATCTCTCTTTCTCTCTCTGGTTCTGACTTGAGCATCAAAGGGTCTATCGCCTGGGCCACCCTCGTTGTTTCAGGCTTTTTGCAGGTCTATCGGTCGCGTCAATAACAGTTGGATCCAGATCACGGTATTCAATCAACGACCCAGATTCAAACTTAGGAGCTCTAACCGTATTTCACGGCAACGGTTAAAGGTCAGATTTTTAGTAGTTTTTATCAAATATTAACTCACTATCTGTTTGCTCCCACACCAAAATAAGCAACAAATCATACTTACAGCCATGCCACCAAGACTAAGAGGCAGAGTGGCGGCCTCAAACTATCGCACCAACTCTCTTCGTTAACTAGCTCCTCCTATGAGAGATCTGATTCCTCCTCAACAGCCGCCCCGACGGCCTAGTCAAGCTCCCATCAACGGAGAGGCATTGGGGGGCTCCCGACAGAGCCATCATGAACAACACCTTATGCACGATCATATCTAGTTCATAATGCTTCAACTGATTCAATGGCCTCGTGAGACTCTCGAGGATCTAGAGATCTCTGCCAAATCATCAGCGCCGGGCAACAAGGAACTGACCTACGAATCTTCTTGGACGAGAGGAGCACCCGAACTGAGGCATCCCGCTCAGAACATTAGGATAATCGGAGGAGCAGCTCTCCTAGACAGAGATCAAGGTGTTTCTCCTCTCACAGGGGGCGTACTGCAATAAGAAGCACGACTCATGAGAGTCAAAAGCTTCTTGAGCGGAACAAAGGGAAAGATGCCCAAGTCACTAGGGCCGAATTGGAAAAATTCAAGCTTGGCATCCTCCGAGCTATTTAGGGTAGTCAAGATCTGGGCCATCCCTCCAAAGAAGAATCCACCGACTCAACTGGATCCAAGGGGAAGGACGACCAGGTACTTCATCGTATCTGAGAGGTAGAAGATCATCTAGAACAAATGAAGTGTAATGCCCCAAATTCCAAAACACGGTAATTCGTAGCACAACAAGATCTTTTACTTCAAATTCGTATAATTTTACAAGGAATTTAGAACTTTTTCATTCAAAAATGTTCTTTTACATTAACACAGCGGAAAAATAAAACAATTACAACACGATAAAAATACAACTTGAATGACAGCAACTAAAATCTGACAGCAATCTTTAACACCAAATCATCTTTGTGTTCTTTTGCAAATCCAAATCCTGCACTGAAGACTGTGGGCATGTCAGTTGCTTACAACCGCAATATTATAAAATAGCCATCCTCACTATGCCGTAATATAATGATTTTTTATACTATAGCAAAACACAACCACAACTTGAATGCAAACAAAATGTACAGAGTGACTATCCTAAACATGACAATGTATGCATCCCATTCTACATAAGTCTGAGGACAAGCCCTTATCGTACTCCTCAATATAGGGTTTAATCCCTCGCCATGAATTACTACTACGGTGACTAATGTATGTTTTAGATATTCTGTGAGTATCTAGTACCACCCCGACGATTCTTGAGTATCGTACTCTCACTTCAAGTGATTTTGGACACACTGCTTCACACCCAGTAATTCTGGAGACGAATACCCACACCGCGAGCTATGACCCTGATAATTCTTGAGCATCGCAATCCTACTTCAAGTGATTTTGGACACACTGCCTCACACCCAGTAATTCTGGTGGCGAATACCCACACCGCGCAATCATTGGTACCTCATCACACAAATACCCTACGAACGTCGTCTCGAGCCCACTAATTCTGGAGTAATATCCCCCACCGCGAGCCTCAACCGCGGTAATTCTGGAGATACCTTCCTCTGCGCAATCTAAGCCCTCATACCCATGTTTGCTCATACTTCATCACATCCCCCCTTAGTGCCTAACCCTAAGTTTTAGTTTTGAAAATCATCACAACCTAGAGCTAGCTAACCCTCCGGACTTAAACCCACAAGAGAAAGTCAGCCCACACTGGCTACTTCTGAAAGAGAGAGTCAGCTCACACTTGTCACTCCTAAAAAAATCTCATTAATTATACTGCCGGTTATTAGGGTCTCGCCTAGCCTCCAGATTCCAACAACTATCTAATTCTAGAGATCAATAGTAGGTTATATTCAACCTCAAGAACAATATTTTAATTTTCAAAACAATAATTTTCAATCAACCATTGAAGTATTCAACTTTAAAAATTCATTCACTAATAATTTCAAACTCAAATTTCCTCATGAAAAACATTTAATTTGCTAAACAAGACAATCGCTCCCAAAGCTTTCTCAAAATCCACCTCCTTTAAATTAATTCCCTTTCAATTAACTCTTTCTAGATTTTAAACAAAACTCATCTCTTCATCCCAAATTTTCTGAATTTCATTAAAAGTCATGTCCAAACTTTTTCATTTCAATTATCAACTTTATCTCATTTTTATTAAAAAAAAAAAATCAAACTTAATAATCTTCAATTAAATGCAGTTTCAATTTTGAAGCCCAACTCAACACATAAACAAAACGTACCCTTTTAGATTCCAAAATTTCATTTAGAATAGTATAATAAAATCTCCAAATAATGTTCTACAATTTTCTCACAAATTTTTTCTCAATACTTTATACTAAGAATCCAAGAGGAAAATATATATAAAAAACGTTTTTAATAAAGTCAGCCCCCTGCAGGGCTCAAACCAGTGCCAGCAGAGAAGAAGCCCATGTGCCAAACCAGTGGGCCAACTGCGCCCACGGTATAAAGTCTCTAGCAATTTTTAAATACCCAAATTCATCTCATTTCATTCTTTTTAAAAAAAAATGGAAACACACAGAGCAACACCCCACTCGAACCCGCGCCAGCAGCGAGGCGACAAAGCGCCTACCCACTGAGCCTAAGCTAAGATCACAACTACTATAGGGTTTAAATTCTCAAATAATTGGCCTCGGTTAATTTCCTTTTTTCAAAAATACACACGTTCAAACTCCATTGTCCACCTCATTAATTTAATACGATCAAGCTACACATTCTAGAATATAAGATAATTCTACACAATTTTAAAAAAAATTGCTAACACATATAGATTAATTAAATTACCAAAAAAATTTACGAAATATTAATCTACATCACATATCAATATATATTTTTTCTTTTACCCTAACAATTAATAATATGAAAATTTTCTTTAAGATCAATTAAATTCATACTCCAATTCTTCTATAAAATATACTCACTCTAAAGAAAAACACATTATAATATTACACATGCTAATTTACACAAAATCCAAACTTTTATTTCATAAATCTACTTTAATTAACATATACTTCATTGAAAACTATAGAGTTTCTTCTACCACATGCATCACAATCAATGAGAATAAATTAAACCATTCTACATCGACAAATTTAAATTTTAGAGTATCTACACATGTAACTACTCAACAAATTCAAGAGTATAAAGGAACACCCACCTAAAAGAAGAGTATACTAGTAGAAAGCCTGTCCAAAGCACTCCAAAAATCCCCAAAAGCCAAGCTATTCCCTCCACCGAAAAGCACAGCAAGAATTTCGGCAGAGCACAGGACAATTCATTTTTTATTTTTGAGTTTTGGTTATGCTGTGTAAGGCTAGGAAGTAGGATTATAAAGAAAATGTTTAATTAATTAATTTAAGTAAATTTTGATTATTTCACTGAGTTTAATTAACTACCTCATTCACCAACTAATACCCTACTATCTCACCACACATTCCCGGCCACTCCTTCCTTGCACAAACACGTGCACGTGCACCGCTCGTGCACACCCTTTGTTTATATTTTTATTTAAATTAAAAACATATATTATAATATACAATAAGCATTTAAATAAAACTAGTTTAATTTAATTAAAATTAGGGTTTTCATGCATGAATAAAATAGACACAAATACTTCATGAAATTTTATTTTGAAAGAGAATGCAACTAATACGTGTACTGCAAACACGTGTGTTGCACGTAAAAATTTTAAAATAAGAAATAAATTTTATCGATGGGAAAATGTTAATAAATAATCAAAATACAACATACGAAAATATATATTGTTATACATATACCATAATGTAATCAACACGTACATAGAAAACACGTGCATAGCACGTATAAAAATATAGAAGAAAAATGAATTTCTAATTATAAAACAAATTTGACCAATTAAAAAAATAAAAAATTGTAATACATAGAAAATAGTATACGTAATTGACACGTGTATCGATAACACGTGTAATACACGTAAAAAAGATTGAAAATTAATATTTGGGTTGGCTCAAATAGAATTTTGAGAAGACGGAAAATGCATAAATAGTCGGAATCTAAAATATGTATTTAAGTACGTTACAGATATTACTAGTAACGGTACAAAATACACGTGTGTAACACGCGAGGGACAAAATTGTCATAATTCAATTTTCAGGGGTTTTACATGAAGAATGAGGGGAACCACTCCAGTAGGGCCTACCGCCCTAGTCGACATTCTTTCAGCAAAACCATCCTCGATGCACTCATCCAAAAGGACTTAAATGCTCCTCAATTCGAATCATCCGATGGGGAATCAGACCTGACTGACCATACCGAGAGTTTCAAGACCTCATGATGGTTTATGATATGGCTAAAAATGGGATTAAATTGGGACCGTTCAAATCGGATACGAATCTTAAAGCTCTCAGGGGTAAAACAGTAATTTCACCTACAAATGGGTCTGAAATGGGGACTGGGTCTTTCTTCAAAGCCCAATAACCCATAAACGGATCTGTTTTACTTGGTACGGTACCCAACCCGTTACAAAATAGCTCAGAAGGATAAAGAAGAATTCAGATGCATAATTATCCATAAGAAGTGGTCTTAACCACTTCTATCCATCCACACCGGGAAGTAGAGATTTGTTCTTATCTCGAAACGGATCCCTAAGGCGACTATAAAAACCCCTCTCCCCCCACCATAAGAGGGTAATCAATATTTTTCTACAAAAATCTCTTTCATAATCTTTCTGATTACTGACAAGAGCGTAGGAGGGTGCGTCGCCGGGTTCAATTCCGGTGTTTTGCACTTTTTGCAGGTTCGCAGCAGCAGCAATAAGCCAAGTCAACACGTTGGTGAAGGTCAACAGGTCAACATGTTTGCCTTGTTCGTTTTCTCAAGAATCCACAAATTCTATCTATTGCCCCCACACCAGATTCAGCGGCAACAGATTGGCATCGTCTGTGGGAAAGGAAAAAGCAACCCAACCTAACTTCATCAGCGAGATTAGTTTCAAAGCATTCATCCAAAAGAGAAGGCGAAGGCAGCGATCTCCAGCCGAAGAACCACTCCTCTTCCTCCTCCTCCCCCTCCAGCTCAAGGTGTTATTCCTCAACAGGCCCCTCCAGGGTCTCGGGGGGCTGCCTAGGGGGCTCCTGTTGGAGTCGTCCGAGGCAACATCCTCCTCATGACCTTGTAGCGGTTCCCAATCCTCCGGTCGACTCTATGGATTCTCAAAGCCCTCCCGAGCAGGATCTCCGTCAAGTGATTGCCAACCGCCAAAAGGGGGTCGACCTCTGAACTCACCTGAATGGATGGCGAGCCCTTGGGGGCGTCCATCAACCTGAGCACCCAGTGGTCTCATGAGTCCTGACCCTCCGCAGACTGAGGACTAGAAGATTCCCTCCCCCGAGGAGGCGAAGAGAGTCCCCTCAACGTCATCGGCGGAGAACTCATTCTCCAGTAAGCCGAGCCACACATAGGGACTGCCAAGCAGGAGAGGCACCAGTCACAAGGGTGGAGTTCAAAAATTTTCAAGAGGCCGTTCTGCGGGCCCTCAATGCCTCTCCCAACCATGAGCAACGGGCACCTAGTCCTCAACCTGCCCCAAGCCATCACCACCGCTCTCCTTGTCCCCTTTCGCATGGGAAAGAGTCTAGAGAATCTGCAGGATATGACTGAAGGGAAGACTCGATCTACCGCCATTTTGGAAGAGGCGCCTTGGCCGACTTGACAGAGAAGAGGAACAACGGGTGAGGAATTTCCGCCCGAGTAGGCCCCTGTTCTCCCGAGCCATCATGGAAGCCCCGGTCCCGCAAAACTTTAAGCCCCTTAACTTTGAGTCATACAATGGGGAGTCGGACCCCACCGACCACATCGAGAGTTTTAAAACTCTCATGATGATCCACCAGGCTTCGGATGCGCTCCTTTGCAAGACCTTCCCTACCACACGGAAGGGGCCTGCGAGAGAATGATACTTTCGACTTGCCCCGGCCTCCATCTTCTCGTTCGATCAGTTCGAGGGGCTCTTCCTTACTCATTTCGTGAGTAGCCGTCGGGTCGAGAAAACAAGCGTATCTTTGGTGACCCTCTGCCAAAGAAGGGGTGAATGCCTAAGAGATTATGTTCAGCGCTTCACCGCCGAAGCCCGGTTTATTGCCTCCCTCAACCAATCCGTAGCCTCTGCAGTATTCACGCACAACGTCACTAACGCCGACCTCAAGGCATCTCTTGCAAAGAAGCCTCCTCGAGACTTCTCAGAACTCCTGGTTAGGAGTGAGAAGTACATCAGAGTAGAAGATGCTCTCAACCCCCCCACTCTCGAGGAATCATCTTCCGGGAACAAACGGAAGAATACGACAATGGCCAACGCCACCCAGCTCCTCGTTTTGAGAAGTTCACCGCCCTCAATGCTAGTATATCAGCAGTTCTTATGGAGGTGGACAAAGAAGGGCTACTCCGTGCTCCTCCTAGAATGAATACTCCTGGCAAGCAAAAAAATAGGGATAAGTGGTGCCGCTTTCATAGGGACCACGGCCACGACAAAAATGATTGTCAGGCTCTCAAAGAGAAGATCGAAGAACTCATACAACGGGGATACCTGGACAAGTTCGCCTGAAGAGACGGGACCGACCTTCCATCCCGAGGAGCCTACAAGCGAACAGAGAGGTCCGCCCAGTTCCAAGATTCTGAACCTGGGGCCGTCCTCCACCTCATCCAAGGAGGTCCAATAGGGGAGAACCCAACTCCTCCCAAGAGCCATTCACCCTATCGTAGAAGTAGGATCTCGATTTTCAATAAGGTCGATGCTTGTAACCCGGCCAACAACATGTAAAAATGGTTTGCCCCATCGAAGCGGCCATTTAGTTTATTTCAATAAACATAAACTTTTGTCTATTATTGCACTTGCTTCATTTCTACTTCTCTGAGTCACTTCTACGACTCGCTAAATGGTAGGTTCGGAGTCCAGCTTGTCCTACAGGGCTGCTCCTACAACTTACTAAGCTCAAAAGACGAGTTCGAAGTCCAACATTGGTTCGACGTTGCCTTAGCCGCTTTTAAACAAGCAAGTGCGATGCAGCTCACCATTCAGAATTGCTCCTACAACTCATCAACTCTCTCAACAACAAGTTCGGAGTCCAACACTTGGTTCGACGTTGCCTTAGCCGCTTGCAAACATGCAAGTGCAGGGTAGCTCACCATTCGGAATTGCTCCCACAATTGTTGAACCTCTTCTCAACAAGTTCAGAGCTAAAACTCTCCCTTAGAGTTGCTCCTCAAACTTGTCTCCCCAACGGCTCTCTCCTAGAGCCAAGCTCTTCACTCCGCTCGCTCCCAGAGCGGACCTCTTCTCAACGAGTTCGGAGCTAAAACCCTGCCCTAGAGTTGCTCCTCAAACTTGTCTTCCCAATGGCTCTCTCCTAGAGCCAAGCTCTTCACTCCGCTCGCTCCCAGAGAGGACCTCTTCTCAACGAGTTCGGAGCTAAAACTCTGCCCTATAGTTGTTCTTCAAACTTGTCTCCCCAACGGCTTTCTCCTAGGGCCACGCTCTTCGCTCTGCTCGCTCCCAGAGCAGACATCTCCTCAACGAGTTCAGAGCACAACTCTCCCCTAGAGTTCCTCTTTACACTCGCCTCCAAACGGCTCTCTCCTATTGCCAAGCTCTTCGCTCCGCTCGCCTCCAAAGCGGACCTCTCCTCAACGAGTTCGGAGCAAAACTCTCCTTTAGAGTTGCTCCTCAAACTCGCCTCCCAAACGGCTCTCTCCTAGAGCCCTTACCTAACCGAGCGACCTTATTCCAAGAGACTTCGGAGCCTAACACAGCTAGAGATGCTCCTTAGACTTGCCTCCAAGATCGGATCTTCTCAAGAGTCATACAAAGCTCTCTTCAACTTCACGAAGACAAAGATGTTGCGGGACTATTTTGACCATGAAGAAGGATGATTCTTCAACTTTTTTCTGAAAAGAACTTGTAGACCTCTGAGTTAGCTTCGAAACAAAGGGTCACACGCCCCAATCCGACCTCCGTAGCACCGAGAACGTCGGTTACAATACACATGCGCCGAGCACTCTTACCACCGACGTCCAAATGCAGGAAAATGCGTCGACTGGTCAACGCGCCTCATGTCGCTCTCCTATTCGTCGACAGCAGGCTCCAAAATCACTTACCACCGACATCAAAATGAGAGAAACTGCATTGACTGGTCAAATAGCCTTGGGGCCAACTAGCCACATGTTGCTCTCCTATTTGTCGACAACAAGCTCCGAAGTCACTTGCCACCGATGTCAAAACGTAAGAAAATGCATTGGCTAGTCAATGGTGGAAGGGACCCCATAGGCCACGTGTCGCGCTCCTATTTGTCCCCGAAGTCACTTGCCACCGAACCTGAAATGAGAGAAAAACTCTGCCTCAAAATTCGTGTTCGATCAAGATCAACGGGTGTGATTAAAGAAAAAAAGAAAGTCAACGGTCAACATTGACTGAGTCAACGGTCAACCATTGACTGCCACGTGTCACTCCCTACTCATCCCCGAAGTCACTTGCCACCGAATCTGAAATGAGAGAAAGACTCTGCCTCAAAATTCGCGTTCGATCAAGATCAACGGTTGCGATTAAAGCAAAAAAGAGAAAGTCAATGGTCAACATTGACTGAGTCAATGGTCAACCATTGACCGCCACGTGTCACTCCCTTACTCGTCTCCGAACTCTCTTGTCACCGGAGCTCAAATTGGAGAAAAATTTTGCCTCGAAATTCATGCACAAACAAGATCGATGGATGAGATTCGTCCGAAACAATCAAACAAATAAAGAGAAGAAAGAGATAAGGGTTAACGGGTCGGGTCCAAACCCGTTTGGACCCAAACCTGATCCACAATCCGAACCCCCTCTCCGTTCTCTTCTTCTCCTCCATGTTTCCCGCTAAAACCAAAAACAGAGAAAATCCAACTCCATCGATGAGCTTGATCGTTCGCCTAACTCCCCCGTTCCCCGAGCATCTCCTTCGCCATGCTCGCCTCCTGCCATGGTTGCTTCGAGCGCTTTGCCAACTTCGAAAGCTTCGTCTCCGAGCTCACCTCCACCCTCACTTCAAAGCGTCGAACTCCCCCTCGAGCGAAGCTCCGAACCCTCCTCGTCGAGCTCCCTCGGAGAAGCTCTACTAGCCATCCTCCATCGTCATCGAACTCCATCTCCGAGCTCCCATATTTCGAGCTCCCTTCCATTTCGAGCTTCCTCTCTGAAGCTCCGCCGAAACTCTCATCAACTAGCTCCTACTCCCGCCGAGCTCCGCTTCCCAAGCTCCATCGAGCTCGAGTTCTCCAAGGCCGAACACGCCACCGCCATAGCCTTGCCTCCACCATGGCTTCGTCGAACCCATCACCTTCGACGAAGCTACGCCGAGCTCCTCCTCCATCTTCGTCAAAGCTCTAGACCCAAACCTCCTTCGTCGAGCTCAACCTCGACACCACCACCGTCGTGCCTCACCGCCGAGCTCGCCTTTACTATCTCCGAGCCAAGCCTTGCCGAGCTCCCTCTCTAATGTCGAGCTCGCCAATCCACCAAGCTCACAAGCTTTGAGCTCTATCCTTCATGAAGACCTCCTTCACGTCGAGCCTCATCATTATCGAGCTCCCCCGCCTCCGTTGAGCACCGGAGCTGAGCTTCGACCCCGACTCACCGGGCTCAAAGGCTCTGCCTTCGTTCTCACCGAGCTCCGAGCACCTCCACCCTCGCCGAACCCATCACCGAGCTCCGCCGAGCTCCACTTCCCTTCGTCGAGCTACCCATTTCCGAGCTTGGCCATCTCACCGAACTCGCCGAGCTCACCTCCTCTCTTCCCCAACCCCTCATGGCAGTCGAGCTCGAGCTCCGACGTCTCCTTCGTCAAGCTCTGAAGCTTTGAGCTTATCACCTCCGCCGCTGAGCCTCCCTCTGCCGAGCTCCATCATCGAGCTCCAAAGCTCCAAAATGCCGATGAGTTCTCTATGTCGAGCTCCTCATCGAGTTGCCTCCACTGCTGCCATCGAGCTCCAGTGTCGAGCTTCGCCATAGTCGCTCCGAAACTCCATGTTGAGCTCCCCTCCTTCACGAGCTCCACCATGGCCTTGTCGAGCTCCAGCTTTCTTCCTCACCGAACTCCAAGTTGGTGTCAAATCCATCACCCCAGCTTCGCCAACCACAGAGCTCTCCCACCGAGCTCATCACCTTCACCAAAGCTCTAAACTCCCAGTCTCCTTCACTAAGTTCCTCCCTCATTTCCGAGCGACACCTCCTCTTCTCCCCGCCAAGCTCTCCTCCGGTGACGAGCTCCATTTCGCCTAGTGCCCACCATCGCCGAACCCATTGACCTCCGATGCCGAGTTCGAGGTTCTTCTACCTTCGCCAACCACAGAGCTCTCCCACCAAGCTCATCACCTTCACTGAAGCTAAAAACCCATGCCGAACTCCCCCTCTCACCTGGCTGAGCTCCAAGAGGCTGACCCTATGCCTTGTCAAGCTCCTTCCTCTCAGTCGAGCTCCCACAAAGAACCTAACGACAGCTCCACCATGGAAAACGTCTCCATCGAGCTCTCTCCACCCATGAGCTCACCTCCGCTGCGAGCTCCAACGAGGAGATCCGAACTCATACTCTCCTCGCCGAGCGTCTTCGTCACCAAGCTCACGAGCTCCAAAACCTCGAGCTCCGAACCCACTGTCTCTGAGCTCTCCCCCCAGAGCGTCAAGCTCCACGATGCATTCCTCGCCGAGCTCCTCTCCCCTCATCGAGAACCCACGAGCTCCTCATCGACTCCGGAACTCACCTCGCCCCTGCGTGAGCTACACGGCGCACTGAGAAGTGGTCGGAGAAGGAGACGAGGGAGGGAGACGAGAGAGAGTAGATGAAGAAGACCAGAAGTAGAAGAAACAAGCAGAGCGGGAGAAGAAGAAGAAGAAGAAGAAGAAGAAGAAGAACAACAACAACAACAACAACAACAACAACAACAACAACAACAACAACAACAATAATAATAATAATAATAAATTGTGGTCAACGTTGACCAACTGCACCAGGTGGCACTCTCCTAATCGTCGCCGATCTCACTTGCCACCGACCCTCAAATGAGAGAAAAATGGGCTCCTCCCGATGCGCGCTCATCTGATCATGATCAATGCTCAGAAACGCGCCACGTGTCCCGATATTTATTTATTTATTTAATTGAATTAATTATTTAAAAAATTAGAAAGATTAATTAAAAATTGAAAAATTTAATTAAAAATTCTAAAAATAATTATTAATTCGGAAAATATTTTTAAATTCTGAAAATAATAATTATTAAATTAGAATAATTAATTAAAATTTTCGATAATTAATTATTTTATTCGGAAATTAAATAAAAAAATAAAAAAAATTAAAAATTGGAAAAAAATCAGAAAAATCGGGAAAAATCACAAAAAATCGAGAAAAATTTTAGAATAATTTTGGGTATTTTAAAAGTCCAGAATAACACCATTACACCTCGAGCAAGATCCAAACTCCCTTAAGAACTCTGATAAAATCTCGTACGCCATTAGGGCAACAAAACTACTCCTCAAAGACTACAGAATTCAGTCTCCAGGAATGGGGGGCTCGTGATATGGCTAAAAATTGGATTAAATCAGGACCGTTCAAATCGGACACAAATCTTAAAGCTCTCAGGGGTAAAACAGTAATTTCACCTACAAACGGGTCTGAAATGGGGACTGGGTCATTCTTCAAAGCCCAATAACCCATAAACGGATCTTTCTTACTGGGTACGGGTCCTAACCCGTTACAAAATAGTTCAGAAGATTAAATTAGAATTCAGATTCATAATTATCCTTAATAGGTGGTCTTAACCACTTCTATCCATCCACACAGGAAAGTAGAGATTTGTTCTTATCTCGAAATGGATCCCTAAGGCGACTATAAAAACCCCTCTCCCCCTACCATAAGAGGGTAATCAATCTTTTTCTATAAAAAGCTCTTTCATAATCTTTCTGATTACTGACAAGAGTGTCGGAGGGTGCTTCGCCGGGATCCATCCCGGTGTTTCGCACTTTTTGCAGGTTCGTAGCAGCAGTAAGAAACCAAGTCAACACGTTGGTGAAGGTCAACAATTCAACAGGTTTGCCTTGTTCGTTTTCTCAAGAATCCACAAATTCTATCTATTGCCCCCACACCAGATTCAGCGGCAAACAGTTTACAATGCCACCAATGTGCTAATGTGTCGAACATTTCCCGCAAAACTGAAAGGATAATCATGGGAATGGTACTGCCTCACTCCAGAGTCAATATTCTCCTTCGACCAGCTCGAGGAGCTCTTCATAGCGCACTTCGTTACCAGCCGAAAGGCTGAAAAGACAAGTGCCTCCCTATTGGAACTGAAACAAAAGAAAAGGAAATTGCTGAAAGACATTGTCAAACGCTTAATGGCCGAAGCAACGTCGATCTCCTCCTTGGACTCTTCAGTGGCGGCTACAGATTTCCGCCACAAGGTTGCGCATAAAGAACTAAAAGCTTCTCTCGGAAAGAAGTCTCCTAAAGATATTACTGAGCACCTAGAGGGGAGTGACAAATACATCAGAGACGAGGAAGCTCTCAATCTACAAGCCAAGAAAGAGTCACCTTCCGGGAACAAATGGAAGAATGAAAGCGAGTCAGCACCCAAGAAGTTCAAGAAAGACGGCACAGGTCAACGCCGTCCTCCTCCAATACCTTGCTTCGACAAGTTCACTCTCCTGAATGCAAGTGTGTCTGCCATCCTCATGGCAGTTGGAAAGGATGGGATAATCCGTCCTCCTCCCAAGATGACAACGACTAGCAAAAAGAGAGACAGAAACAAGTGGTACACATTTCATAAGGATCATGGACACACCACCGATGGCTGCCGAGTCTTGGACAGAAGAATTAGACTTCATGATAGTTGACATCAAGCCGCATACAAAGCAATATATGGCCACCCAGACCTAGCAACTTTCCATGCAGCTGCCTCCCCGTTTCACATGAAAATGAAGTTCCCAACAACAACAGGCGTAGGCCAAGTTATGGGGAGCCAACAGGCAGGATGAGCATGCTACACCGCTACAATAGGGGGCTCGGTTCTCCCCCTCAACGCCACAGAGTTACTACCAAAAGCGGTCACAGTAACACCGAGTCTGCAGATGAGTTCGAAGCTACTGCACTAGACAATCCTATCGAGAACTTCCAAACCTGTCAGCATCTCCTCCCAGGTCCAATTCATCCTCATCAGAATACAATAATAAATCTAAATTCCCTGCTCCGGGCCACTCTGCTAAGTCAACGGAAAGAAACAGTCTTTCCTAAGATCATCGGCGTACCATAGATCTCTCCTGCTCTAAGCAGAACAAGGGGAGACTCACTTCCAAACAAGCAAGTTCAGGCAAGGACTACCAAGCTATTTGCATATTGCCTCACCAACTTGAAGACCCCGAAGGCAAGGATATAACAGCAGGGACTTGGAATGAGCAACACCTCATGAAGTACAATGAGAGAATCTAAAACGCCCTATTTTAACATTAGAACTTTTAAAACTTGTAATAAAGGCCAGCCACTAGAGCAGCCATTTAGTTTAATGTTTATTTCAATAAAGACTGCTTTCACTACTGGTCAATGCATGTAATAAATGTCAGCTATTAAAGCAACCCTTTAGTTTATTCCTTTAATAGAATTAGTCATTCATTTTAAAATGATTTTGTACAACTCCATTAGAGCAAACAACGAGTTAAACGCCTAATTTATTATAGCGCCCTGAATTTCCAATATGATATCTCAGATTTACGTCGCACAATTCCCAGCATCAACCTCAATTGTAATAGTAAACATAGCCGAAACACAAATAAAATTTTCAACTTTTATTACATCAATTCATTTTAAAAACACAGCAGAAAACAAACACCTTGAATTTGTTGATTCTTGATTTTGATGACTACAACACAATGCAAAATATGTCTGCGCTATGCTGTATATAATTGCAAGTTGTATCAGAAGATACACAAAGGCCTCATTACTTTAAAGCTGAACAAATGATCAAGCACAGCTCCGGATAAAGAAAATGGCTAAAAGCTTCACTCAAGACTCAAGACTCAAGACTCAAGTCAAGACCAAAGCTTCAAATGTCATATATTTGTGTGTCTTGTAAATATGTAATATTTTTCTCTTTGTTGAGTCTTAGATTGATGTACATCCTTGTCACACACACATACACTCACATATAACTTTTTATAACTGTGTGTTTACAAAATCCAAAGGTCGAAACAGCTTGAACTAGATCAGCTATTGAGTACCAGTCGACTGCAACTTATAACCAGTCGACTCAGTCTGTACAAAACTGCCTTATCTTATTCAAAATCTGACCAGTCGACTCATAGAGGCAACCCAGTCTACTGTTCAAGTGATTTCGACAGTTTTCTGATTTCAAAAGCTGTTTTTCGAATTTAAAACTTTTATCCATTGATCAAACGGTTATGAGTAACTGCTTTTAACGACCAGGGATTCTAGTCTATAAATATAGCCTTACAATCACCTTTAAAAGGCCCCAAGCAATTTTTTGAGAATAATTTTAAGATTTGTGCATTCAAGAGAGAAAAGCTTTCAAATCTCACTAAGTCTTGGTTCTCTGTTTTCAGTCCAGTATAACATCGATTTTATTTTGGACTGAATATAGAAGTCAACCAGTTAACCACGTACAAAATCACAATCACAATAAGGCTATAGGTTGATTATAAACAATTTTATTGTTTTTCGTTTCCTCTCGGTTGGAGAGCAGGACTCTAGGGTGTAGAGTCGGGTTTTGTCACTCTTGGTGGAAGAGTGGGTTGCTTTCTCTGGTTGAGAGAAATGACTACGGGTTGGACAAGGTTGTTGTCTAAACGTCGTAGGGTATTCTTGTAATCTTTTTTCAAGAATAATGGAAAATCTCAAGTGGGTTGCTTGGGGACTGGATGTAGGTCAGGAGGACCGAACCAGGATACATCGTGTGCACTCTGTGGTTGTATCTCTCTGAACTTGCATTTCAATTTTCTCAGTTTATAATTTTTTTCTGTGAAACTTGTCTGGACAGTCGACTGTGTACTTCTTTAAGTCGACTGATCAGACTCGTACTAATCTGTGAAATTTGTGTGTTAAGTCGACTATCTCATCTCTAAGTCGACTCCTCAGACTTTCCTTAAAATTACCCTTCTTTTGTTTCGTCAGTCGACTGGTTCACCCTTTTAAGTCGACTGAGCAGAATAAAATTTTAATTCCGCTTTTTAATTTTAATAAAACACTATTCACCCCCCCTCTAGTGTTTATTGCCTTGCGTACAGGATCCAACACTTGGTATCAGAGCCTGGTTGAGTGCAATGGCAACTACTTCAAATGCAAATCAGTACCATGAAGGCCAATCTACACAAAACCTCTCTTCAATGGAACAAATTACAATTATTGGAAGTATAGAATGAAGATCTACCTACAATCCATCAACTATGAAATATGGAACATGACGGAAACAAAGTACACCGCTCCTACTATTCCATATGCACAATGGAACGACAACATGAAGAACCAAACAATGAACAATGCAAAAGCAATGAATGCATTATTTTGTGCTCTCACAAAAGAGGAGTTCAACCGTGTGTCGAATGCAACAACCGCACATCAAATCTGGCACACACTCGAGGTAACTCATGAAGGAACGAACAAAGTGAAAGAATCTAAAATATCTGTTCTTGTTCACAAGTTTGAAATGTTCCGCATGAAGGAGAATGAGAGTGTGTCCGAGATGATTACTAGATTTACAGACATTACAAACTCACTTGTGGCACTTGGGAAGATATACACTTACCCCCGAATGGGAAAAGAAGATCACTGCCATAGAAGAGGCCAATGCTTTATCACAACTTTCTCTTGAGAATCTTGTGGAAAATCTAATGGCTTATGAGGTACAAATTAAAGAACGCAAGAAGGATGCCGAACCACAACAGTCAAAGAAGAAGACATTAGCGTTCAAAGCCATGTCAGACTCCAAAGATGAAGAAGAAGATGAGAAGGAGATTGCCATGTTCACAAGGAGATTCAAAAAATTCCTAAGGAAAGGTAAGTTTAATTCAAAATTTAAAGATTCTAATGATCCTCCAACTTGTTTCAGGTGTAACAAAGCAGGCCATATGAAGAAGGATTGTCCACTAGAGAACACAAAGTCTAAGGGAAAGACATCCAACTTCAAGAAGGATAAGTACACAAAGAACAAGTTTGCCAAAAATAAAAAGGCATATCAAGTAACTTGGGATGACAGCAATTCTTCTTCAGAAGAAGAAATTGATGAGACCAACGAGGTTGCAAACGTGTGCTTCATGGCATCACAGAATCAAGTAAGTAATGAGTATGATTCAGATGATTTACTTGATGCATTCAATGAAATTTTTCAAGAACTGAAAAAGGAAAAGATTAGAGTTAAGAACTTAGAGAAAGATAATTAAACACTTTCTCAAGAGAATCTTAACCTTGATAAAGAAGTAAATTCTTTAAATTCTCGTATTTCAAGTTTAGATATGGATCTTGAATCTCTAAAGAAGAATTATGAAGAGATATCCAAGAACATATCTATGTTTAATAAAGGAAAATAGAACTTAAATGATGTTCTTCAGAGTCAAGTAAAATCTAGTCAAAAGTTTGGACTTTGTTTTAAAAAATCTCTTGAAAAAGACAATTCTTCTAAGAACACTAGTATCAATAAACCTATATCTCTTTCTAGTGTTAGACATAAATTGTATGAGTTCTTTGAAAAGCCTAAGTTTGTAAGTTCTATTGATAAAAGCAAATCTAAAGTTCAGTCAAGTCGACTGTATCCATCCACCAGTCGCCTGTCCAGAGGTACTGAGTCTTATTCAACAAGACCAAAACCTCATATAAGTCAACCTATATTACCATCTAGTCGACTGACATATAGTAGAAGTCGACTGAAAGGTGTTATAAAGTCGACTGGACAGAGCAAACATGTATGGGTTCCAGTCAACTTGAGTTCAAAAGATAGAATTGCTTATTTAAACTCATATATGCTGAATGTATGTAATTCTGCTAATTTCATTCCTGCTTATGGTGGAAAATCAAACTCATCATGGATTTGGTTTCCCACAAACTAATATCTTTTGGACCCAATGAAAAGGGTACCATATTCACATTGAAGATTTTATAGGTACCAAAGAAAGATCGTTGGATACTTGACAGCGAATATTCTAAGCATATGACTGGTCATGCCAACCTCCTATCTACCATACAAAGCATTGATGGAGGAACAGTAACTTTTGGTGATAACAATAAAGGAAAAGTCATAGGAATCGGCATGGTCGGTAAGGACACTAACCCTTCTATAGAAAATGTTTTATTAGTTAGTGGACTTAAACATAATCTGTTAAGTATTAGTCAACTGTGTGATAAAGGTTATAAAATTGTGTTTGAAAAAGATGCTTGCTTAATTTATGATTCCACTATGCAAAATATTATTTTTCAAGGTTTTAGGAAAAACAACATTTATGAGCTATGTTTGAATGCAAATGAGTTTTCAAATGATTTTTATTTAGTAGCTTCTAATAATGATTCTTGGCTTTGGCATAGACGTTTTGGTCATGTGAATATGAAAAATCTCTCTAAAGTGTCTAAGTACAACCTAGTTAAAGGGCTACCAAGACTATTCTTTAAAAAGGATAAGTTATGTGATGCATGTCAACTAGGTAAACAAATTAAATGTACTTTTAAAACAAAAGAAGTAATTTCTACTAGTAGGCCGCTCGAATTAATTCATATGGATTTATTTGGCCCTACTAGAGTTGCTTCTTTAAATAAAAGTAGATATGTATTTGTTTTGGTAGATGATTTTTCACAATTCACTTGGACCTTCTTTTTAAAACATAAAAATGATGCTTTTGATGAATTTGCAAATTTTTGTAAACGAATTCAAAATCAAAAGTCTCTAACCATAGTCATAATTAGAAGTGATCATGGTGGAGAATTTAAAAATGAAACGTTTGCAGAATATTGCAACAAAGAATGGTATAATTCATTCATTTGCATTTCCTAGAGCTTCACCACAAAATAAAGTGGTTGAAAGGAAGAATAGGACTTTGCAAGAATGTGCACGTACCATGCTTGTTGAAAGCAATTTACCTAAGTATTTTTGGGCTGAAGCTGTTGCTACAGCTTATTATGTTTTAAACAGGATCTTGATAAGACCTAAGATAAAAAAGACTTGTTATGAGTTATTTTTTAATAAAATTCCTAAGATCTCTTACTTTAAGATATTTGGTTGTAAGTATTTTATTCTGCACACTAAAGATAATTTAGATAAATTTGATCATAGATCTAATGAGAGTATCTTTATAGGATACTCAAATAGGAGTAATGCATATAGAATCTTCAACAAGTCAACAATGACTATTGAAGAATCAATGCATGTTACATTTGATGAATCACTGCCTTCATCAAATTTAATTGAAGATGATAAAACTAATTTATCACCTTTGAATAAAGTAATTACATCCTTAGAACAAACTAGTCTCGCGGATAAGTCGACCGATAAAGAAGTCAAGTCGACTGATGTAAAACAGTCGACTAAGGAACCTGTCAAGTCGAATAATCCTGTTGTGATATCTCAAACTTTACCAAAATGCTTTGTTGAAGTTAGAGATCATCCTCATGACTTAATAATTGGTGACATCTCACATGGTATTCAGATAAGATCACATATTAATATGATATCTCACACAACTTTCTTGTCGGATTTTGAACCGAAAAATATACAAGAAGTATGTGAGAATGAATTTTGGATGAATGCCACACAAGATGAGTTAAACCAATTCATAAGGAATGATGTATGGGATTTAGTTCCACGACCTCCTGATCATACTATTATTGGTACTAAATGGGTATTAAAAAATAAGTTAGATGAATCAGGACAAGTTGTTAGGAACAAAGCTAGACTAGTTGCTCAAGGATATAATCAAGAAGAAGGCATAGATTTTGATGAAACATATGCTCCTGTTACTAGATTAGAATCAATTCGTATTTTATTATCTTTTGCTTGTTTTATGAATTTTACACTTTATCAAATGGATGTTAAAAGTGCATTACTTAAGGGGTTTATAAAAGAGGATGTTTATGTTAAACAACCACCAGGTTTTGAACATGAACAATTCCCGAATCATGTTTTTAAATTGAAAAAGGCTTCATACGGTCTTAAACAAGCACATCGTGCTTGGTATGATCGATTGAAGACTTTTCTTTTAGAAACAGATTTTGAAATAGGTAAAGTAGATACTACTTTGTTTATTAGGAGAATTAAGAATGATATTTTAATCATACAAATATATATTGACGATATAATTTTTGGTTCTACTAATAGTAATCTATGTCAAGAGTTTGCTAACACCATGAAAAACGAGTTTGAGATGAGTCACATGGGTGAACTCAATTATTTCCTTGGACTACAAATTAAGCAGTCACAAAATGGCATATTCATTAATCAAGGAAAATATGCAAAGGAATTACTCAAACGGTTTAACATGGATAGCACAAGTAGTAAAGCCACACCTATGGCTACTACCACTACCCTTGACAAAGATATATTAGGTAAGAGTGTCGATCAGAAACTCTATCGAGGTATGATTGGCTCACTCTTATATATAACTGCTAGTAGACCGGATATTATGTTCAGTATATGTTTGTGTGCTAGATATCAGTCAAGTCCTAAAGAATCTCACTTGAAAGCTGTGAAACGAATTTTAAGATATATTAAAGGCACATCTGATTATGGTTTATTTTATCCACACACCGATAATTTTCAACTTTTGTCGTATAGTGATGCTGATTTTGCGGGCAGTAAAACTGATCGCAAGAGCACTAGTGGGACATGTCACTTTTTGGGACATTCGCTAGTTTCTTGGTGCAGTAAGAAGCAAAATTCGGTATTCCTATCTACTATAGATGCTGAATATATCGCTGCAAGTTTGGCTTGTCCACAAATTTTGTGGATGAAACAAACCCTATTAGATTATGGTATTTCTTTTGAAAGACCTTCAATAATGTATGATAATACCAGTGCCATTAACCTATCTAAAAATCCGGTTCAACATTCACGTATGAAACATATTGATATTCGACATCATTTTCTACGTGATCATGTTTTAAAAGGAGACATCTCTTTAGACTTTATCTCTACTGATAAACAAGTAGCTGATATCTTTACCAAACTCCTTAAAGAATACACCTTTATTACTTTAAGAAGAGAACTAGGGATATGTGATTTTCTTGATATTTGCTGAATTTTCTTTTTGTAAGTCGACTTGCACATGTTGTTCAGTCGACTTCCACATATTGTTTTCTATACTTATTTTTCTTCTCTGGACAGTCGACTGAGATGTTCAACCAGTCGACTGACCAGTTGTGATAATTATATATGAATTTCTTTTTTTCTCGACTAAGTCGACTGCATACTAAGAACAGTCGACTGTCACGACTCATTCTGTCTTCCTATTCGAATCGTCGCACTGCTTTTGAGATGTCTATTCATCTTTTGACTCACCTTTGACCATTCTCGGCTGTTGATTTCATTTCACCTTTGATCTCAGCCATTCCCATCAAGTTAAAACCCTAAAACTCTACCTTCCTTCCTTTTTCACTTTTACCCCAAAATTTTCACCTAGATCTGGAGAACTAGAAGAGAAAAGAAGAAAAGAGAAAAAGTCGACAACTTAGGTTGCTGCTGTCTTGAGAATTTCTCATCCAGTGCTTTCTAGTCGATTTCTTGTTCCCTTGCTGATTGATTCTTTGCATTTCCTGTTGGTAAACTCTCATTCACCTTCACTTTTTTTATATTATGGCACCCAAAAGATCAAAAACCTCTCATGTTGATGAAGGTTCTTCCTCTAAGGACTACTCTCAATATCTTAGAAGCCCCGATCTAATAGAAAAATGGTTTATCATTTGTACCATGGTTATTTTTCCGGGTAGATTTATTAATTTTAATGATCTTGATAGGTTTAACCTTGTGTCTCTATTCCAAAATTATAGTCTTTATGATTTTTTGTCCTTAGAAAATCAACCCCATTATTACCCTCAACTTATTTATATATTTTATACAAATATGAGGGTGGTTCAATCGGATGATGGTGAAGTAATAATTTATTCTTCTGTCAAAAATAAGAAGATGAAACTCACATCCGAGAGAATTAATCTGATTATGGGTATAGATGATGAAGGACTTGATTTAGGAGAAATCATAATGGATGATGCCTCCATCTTATCTAAAATCTATTTGCCCAACCGTGGACCCCCTATGACCAATCAATCCATCACCCCTATTGCGAAACTTGTTGCACAGATACTGTCATATAATATCATCCCTAAAACAGGGAGTTATGATCAGTATTTCATGGAATTGCAACAAGCTGTCTATGAATCTTTGGTAAAATTAATCTCAATTGGGGTCGCATTATTTTTTCTCGACTTCATAAGTCTCATTCCACTTTTCTTCCTTATGGTGCTTTACTTACTCTTGTTTTCTGTGCTTACGATATCGATCTCGATTCAGAGACCAATGTTGTCAAGCACTATGAATGCTTTGATCATGCAAGTTTAGCGCGCATGAAGCTTCTTGGTTCTCCACCTAGGTCTACCACTAGGCCTTCTCCCCAAACCGAAGTTCCTTTCGCCACTTCGGCTCGACCATCTTCAGCTTCTAGCTCTTCTCGCCCCTGAGCTGATTTTGATGATCCACGCAGTATTTATAATGCTGTTAACTATCTCATGGATCGTCAAGATGCTCTTGAATCCCAACTTTCTCATCTTACTCATCTGTTCACTGCTCAATTTCCTCCTCCCTCTCAAGATGACGAAGATGACGAAGACGAAGACTGATGAGTTTTTACTTTTATTTACTATTTTTTATTTTTTTGTTGCACTTTAGTATTTTGGTATTTTGTACTAGTTTTAAAGACTCAGTTGTTATGAATTAATTTTGTTTGTGTGTTATTTTGTTTAAATGAAATATTCTTTCTTCCTATTTTTGTCTTTTTTTGTTGATGACAAAGGGGGTGAGAACACTAGTATCAATAATCTCTGTTGTTAATTTTTGTGATAATTTATGCATCAATAATCTCTATTGTTAATTTTTGTGATAATTTATGCATGCCTCTAGTTTTGGTGAAAATATATGCATGATGTATTTTTGATAGGGGGAGCATATGAATGCTTGTATTTTTCTATCTTCATTTATTATCAGCTATTGTGTTGTCATCATCAAAAAGGGGGGGAATGTTGATTCTTGATTTTGATGATTACAACACAATGCAAAATATGTCTGTGCTATGCTGTATATAATTGCAGGTTGTATCAGAAGATACACAAAGGCCTCATTACTCTAAAGCTGAACAAATGATCAAGCACAGCTCCGGATAAAGACAATGGCTAAAAGCTTCAGTCAAGACTCAAGACTCAAGACTTAAGTCAAGACCAAAACTTCAAATGTCATATATTTGTGTGTCTTGTAAATATGTAATATTTTTCTCTTTGTTGAGTCTTAGATTAATGTACATCCTTGTCACACACACATACACTCACATATAACTTTTTATAATTGTGTGTTTACAAAATCCAAAGGTCGAAACAGCTTGAACTAGATCAGCTGTTGAGTACCAGTCGACTGCCACTTATAACCAGTCGACTGAGTCTGTACAAAATTGTCTGATCTTATTCAAAATATGACCAGTCGACTCATAGAGGCAACCCAGTCGACTGCTCAAGTGATTTCGACAGTTTTCTGATTTCAAAAGCTGTTTATCGAATTAAAAACTTTTATCCGTTATTTATCCGTTGATCAAACAGTTATGAGTAACTGCTTTTAACGGCCAGGGATTCTAGTCTATAAATATAGCCTTAGAATCACCTTTAAAAGGACCCAAGCAATTTTTTGAGAATAATTTTAAGATTTGTGCATTGAAGAGAGAAAAGCTTTCAAATCTCACTAAGTCTTGGTTCTCTGTTTTCAGTCCAGTATAACATCGATTTCATTTTGGACTGAATATAGAAGTCAACCAGTTAGCCACGTACAAAATCACAATCACAACAAGGCTATAGGTTGATTAGAAACAATTTTATTGTTTTTCGTTTCCTCTCGGTTGGAGAGCAGGACTCTAGGGTGTAGAGTCGGGTTTTGTCACTCTTGGTGGAAGAGTGGGTTGCTTTCTCTGGTTGAGAGAAAGGACTACGGGTTGGATAAGGTTGTTGTCTAAACGCCGTAGGGTATTCTTGTAATCTTTTTTCAAGAATAGTGGAAAATCTCAAGTGGGTTGCTTGGGGACTGGATGTAGGTCGGGAGGACCGAACCAGGATACATCTTGTGCACTCTGTGGTTGTATCTCTCTGAACTTGCATTTTAATTTTCTCAGTTTATAATTTTTTCTGTGAAACTTGTCTGGACAGTCGTCTGTGTACTTCTTTAAGTCGACTGGTTAGACTCGTACTAATCTGTGAAATTTGTGTGTTAAGTCGGCTATCTCATCTCTAAGTCGGCTCCTCAGACTTTCCTTAAAATTACCCTTCTTTTGTTTTGTCAGTCGACTGGTTCACCCTTTTAAGTCGACTGAGCAGAATAAAATTTTAATCCCGTTTTTTAATTTTAATAAAACACTATTCACCCCCCCCCCCCCCCCCCCCCCCGCTCTAGTGTTTATTGCCTTGCCTACAGGATCCAACAGAATTACAATATTTTCTTTCATTTACAATACATCTTTTACAATTTACATAAGCCACATTATCATTCTACCACATGCATCCCGATCCCTATGCTATAAGCACCTACCTGTAAAATATGAGGATAGAGATAACCCTAATCCCCAAAACTACAGGGGTCAGCCATAATGGTGTGAGTGACATCAAAAGAAATGCAACTTAAATGAAGCATAAAGGATAAAGTCATAAACAACATATATCAACAATAATAACAATGGAATATGAAATAACAATAAATAAAATATGAAAACATCAAGTGAAACTAGACTAAGTGTCAAGTGTGGAAAAAACAGAAAACCACATGTATAAAACGAAGTCGAGAAAACACTAATTCTATATGCTGACTCTCCAATGCATACTTGTCGGATTCTATGCATTCCATACTACATAGGTCTCGTGCAAGCCCTTAACATTCTCCACTTTATAGGGTTTAATCCCTCGTTATGTAACTAATCCTACTACGGTGATGGAAACAAGATCCAAAATACTCCGTAAATAGGCATCACAACCCTCGACGCGCAAGCATCATGTAAGAATAGCTCAAAAACTGGATAATCACCTCCCTGCCGTGTACCCCACAAATAGGCTTGCGAGTCCCTCGACATGCAAATACACCAGGTACATCCCGTGAATAGGCCTGTCAACCCTCAACACACGAATGCACCCTTGCATGCTCCGTGAATAGGCCTGCAGACCCTCGACACATGAACATACAAATGTCCTCTCAAGACAGAATAATACACAAGTCCTGGAACGCATCCGTTAGACCTAAACCCAAGCGCATATACTTACGTTTTCCAAGTTCCATCACATCTCCACTAGTGTCTGTCCTTAAGTTGGTTATTATATATAAAAAATATACAAATCCCCCCTCTCTAGAGTTAGTGTATTGTAACCCCTATTTTTCGTTTTATGTATTTTTTAGTGTATTTTTCATTTTGTTGTATTTTCTCTCTTTGTATTCCTCTTGTATTTTCTGAACCGTATATTCGAGTTGTTTTCAATATATATAAGTTTTATTTCATTTTGAGCTCTTTGTGTTGGATCGGTTGTCTCGTTCGTCTATTATTTGATCTTTCATTCATTTAGTCTCATTCTCTTTATTTATATTTTGGGTGTTTGCGGTGGTGGTGATTGGTTGTTATCCTATTCCCAATCCTATTGTTGATCCCTAATAGATTTACCAAAGCTAGATTGAACCCAATCCTATTTTGGATCCTATTCAATTCATCCATATCAATACCCATTAAACAATCCTATTACTACTCCTAATCTACCCACAACCCAATTACCCATTATCCCAACTCACATATTTATATAACCCTCTCTCCCTCAAACCCTAACCCTAACACCTAAACCCTAGCCCCTATCTTAACCCCCGACCTCTCCCCCTTGCTTGCACCGCACCCCATCCCGATGCCCAGGCCAGCAACCCCCTCTCCTCTTGGCCAGCACTCCAGACCGATAGCCCCTCCATCCGATCTCCATCATCCCACCTCCGACCACCACCATACTCCATCCCCTACCCCTCTCCAATCACTTCTCCCCCTTTGCTGACCAACCCTCCAAGCCACAAGCCGCCGCAAGTTCACATCTCTCTTTTGTGGGTTATCTCTTCTCCTGCTATGAGAAGCGTGCCGTGTGTTCGTGCGATTGTTCGTGGGTTCGTTGCTCTTGATTTTGGATTCTCTTGTTCGTGGATTTTCGTTTGTTTCCCGGGAATCCATTCCCGTTATTCTTGGAATTCGTTTCATCTCGGTTAAGGCAAGTAACTTATACTTCAATTCCTTTGTTTGATACAAGTCAAAAATACCACCTATAGTGTAGTTGGGTCTAGAGACAACTCGTGTGTGTGTTATCTTTGATGGGTTTTGTCTCTATTGTGAAAACATGACAATAGTTGCCTCACGACACAATATGGACATGAATTAACTCAGGTTTTACCCGTTCTTGATTTGATCATGTATGTGAGACTTATTGTGAGAATTTGGATATTTGTTGAGAACCATATGATAGGCTTGATTTAGATATGTTAATAACCCTAATTCATGATGTTTGGACACTTGGTAGACTCAGTTTCATGCTTGGTTGTGCTTTGAACAAGTTTTGTATGATATATGTTGAGTTGTTAAAGGGAAAAATCTGTATTTTGTCGCTGATCTGTATTGGTTACTATTTTGGACTGTCTTGAAGTCAGTATCTTGGTTCCTGTATAAAATATGAATTTTAGAGAATTTCTTCTATTTTCCAACCCCTCTGACCTTGCTTGATTTTGTTTTCGTATGTGTGATATATGACTGATTTACTACAGAGGTGTCAATCTTTTCCAGATTTCGTTTCTTGGTGTTCCTGATGACTAAATTATTTTAATAACTATGCTACATATATTATTTGGATCTGAAACTTTGGTCAGTCTTTCTATACTTATCTAGGGTTTCCCAGAATTTTGGTAGATTTTATTGCTAAATTTTATGTGCCGTTTCATGCTCGTTTATGAAAACTATATCTGCTGTATTTTGCTTGCTGTACTGTAAAGAAACATATTTCCACTCTGATTCCTTTTACTGTATGAAAAATATTTGTGAAATATGAAAGTTAATATATTTTGTCTATTTTCATCTCCCTTTGGCAGGTTTTGATTTTATTTCACGGCTTGCGAGATATTTCAGCTTTCGTATAGCAGTGTTGGGAATTCCAGATGTGCCGACTACCATTTTTTGATGATTTCTGATTTTGGTTGACTAAAAGCTTTCTAGAAAATTATGAAACTTTATATATTGGTGCTAGACATATAGGGGAATACCCCAGATTTTTTCTAGAATTTATTAAGATGTTTTCATGCTGTTTTCCTGTACTTGAATATAATTTACTAATTTCTGGCTGAACGCATTTCCTGGTTTACATTCAGTTTTGAGTTATGATGTTGTGAATTACTATGTGAATTATTTATATTTGCTGGATTCGTGTTGAAGTCTATTTTCCAGGTTCTTTGACAGATCCAGATTTGGATGTTTGTAGTAGTGGGAATCACTGTTTTTGTACAACATTGTCTTGCTGTCCTGAATTAGAAAACTAGTTATTTTACTCTGTTATGTGTTATCTTGTACCTGTACTTGTTTAACTTGCACCCTGAACCTGATACGTTTATACCCTGTTATCCTTGCTTTGTTTTGTGACACATACATGTATGTCTGATTATAATAATAAATGACCAAGCCGGGGTTAAGGGAAAGATCTAGTAGTGGAAAATATAGAAACGTGTACTGAGAAGATGACCTGTGTCCTGCCTGCCTATTACGTGTTCATGACTACATGATTCATGATCCTATTTCCTGTACCTGACTGCATGCTTCCCTATAGGAAGATTTACTCGGAAGATAACCACTAGGTTATACTTGTTTCCTGTACCTGACTGCATACTTCCCTATAGGAAGGTGTACTCGGAAGAGAACCACTAGGTTCTACTTGTTCCTGTTATTCCTGTTATCCTGAACCCTGAGTACACTGTCCTATGGACTCCACTACGAAATCTAAAATGAAGCTGTTTGTTGTAGCAACCATGTAGTAAAAGCTAGGATGCTTGAAGTGCTACCTAGATGGTAAAATAACAAGACTTGACATGACATAATCTGCTTTTCTGTATACCTGATTATCCTGTTACATGATTACCTGTTTACCTGTATACCTGTTACCTGATACATGTTACATGATTACCTGTTTATCTGTTACCTGCATACCTGTTACTTGTATACATGATACATGTTTACCTGTTTATCTGTTCACTTGACACTTGATACATGTTACCTGTACCGGTTTGTATACCATGTTGCTTGATTCTGTTTGCTTGATTCATGTTAGATATTATATTTCTATTGACACACTTATACCATGCTAAGCTTGTTACTTAGAATTATCTATCCCCTATACTTGTATCCTACATTATAAGTGGCTCGTAACTTGCAATTGACGGGTACTTATTTTCTTTTTCCTTCTCCTGCAAATTTACTAATTGTAGATCAGGATGGTCAGCTGCCAGATGGTATTGGCGAGATGATGTATTAGTGCTGGATTTTCTGCTTTATTATTATTTGATGCTTGAACTTGAATAAAATGTACTTGATGACTTTGATACTTATTTTGTATTTGGGCGATGCGACCCAGGATATTTAACTTGTCCAGATTCTGATTTATTTGAGATTTATATATTTTTGGTTTCAAGTAAATTCCTGTTGGTATCTTGTTTCAATTATGCATGCCTGGTTGTATCTTTTGCTTCCGACTCTTATTATTCCTGTGATATGTTGTAAAGATTCCTGAACAGCTTATGGATGATGAAAATCATTCGCTGGGCTAATATTTTGTGCTCGTATTCCGTATTTTTGGGAAGCGGGCATGACATGTATCCTGCCGGACTTAATTCCACTACAACAATCCCAAGATCCCACTGGTCTAAATCCACAAAATCTCATCGGCCGGTTCACAGGACTCCCACTCAACTCCTAAAGATTCACAGCTCAACCATCAATACCAAAACTTTCAATAAAACTCACAAATTCATCATAAAAACGATTATATGAAGAAAACTTCTTAAACCAACAAAATCCAAATCTATATAATGTACTCATAAAATTTCAGAATTCAAATTAAGTATTAAATCCATTAAATAACATAAAACCATATTTTGAAGTCATAGGATATCACAAAACAACAATTCTTTTGAAAATCACATATATCTCTCTTTACAAAGTTATAGAGATGAATTCTATTATAAATAAAATATGACTTTCTGTAAAATACTGTAATCTGTAGTAAAATGTCATTTAAAAATAGTAGATTAATAACCCACCATATCGAAGAACCAACCGTTTTAAGAAAACATCAGAAAACCCGAAAATCCCATCAGCCAGAACAATGACAGTCGACTGCCAAAAATGGCCAGTCGACTGTCCTGCGAAACTCCGAAACTCAAGAAAACGACAATCGACTGTCGACTTCAGTTCAAAGATAAAGTAGTCGACTATTATTGCAAACAAAATCCAAAATTCAATAACTGACGGTCGATAGTCGACTTCAGTTCGGTCGACTATCAATCATAACAGGTTGCAGTTTTGAAATTCTGTGAATGTTTTAAACTGATACATTGATAAATCATTGTAAAATCAAAATTTAACTTCCTGAGATGATCAAACATATCTTGTATAACGTATAGGTGTTTATAAAACAATCAAAAACACATCAAGATCTCAAACGAGTGATATTTCACGAAAATCTTTCAAAACAGTCAATATATATATATATGTTCAAATAAGGATTTAAGCATCAATTTTAGCATCAGAATTCACCAAATAGGAGTATTCTAATGTTCAAAACCATCTCAGTACCAAAACAATTGAAATCCAATCAAAATCCCATCAAAATTCACGAAGTTAAAAAAAAAAACAGTATACTTGAATGTGAATGTGTATATGTGGGTTTATCTAATTGTGGGTGTGTATATGTCAGTTAAAAACATCAAAAAAAAAATCTTTTATAAGAGGCATATTTTTTAATCCAATCTCGGTACTCAAACAAATCAAATTCAATTCGGAAACTTCACAAAAATTCACCAAAACCCAATTTTTTGGCTTGCACACAAACAGACCTGAACTCAACTCCATCTCTTTCACCTAAAGCTTGATTCTTTTAGTTCAATAACTCTTCTACAGCTTGTTATATACATACCCCACTAATTACAATTGTTTACTTGTGAATATATGTGAATTCTACTTACATATAATCAAGTTCCACTCATTCAAACTTCATAACAGATCATATATATATGTACATACAGTAAAAATCAAGTCTTGTTCACTTTTTGAGATACAACATCATACAAACTTAATATGAACAGTCAAAACAGCAAGAGTATGAAAGAAAACAACCTACTCATGATTTCTATTAGGTTCTTTAACAATCTCGAGTCATCAAATTAGGGTTTTAATCATCAATAGTATTGTTTCATGAAAAGATTCACTTTTTAATTCATCTACTCATCAAAATTCATTATATCTTCATACCATCATCTAACATGCTCTCTAATACACAACCATCACATACAACATGCTTAGAACAATAAGAAAATAAACATATGTTACTCACCTTATTAAAGAATCAATCGAAGAAAAATACAGAGAATAAGAAAATCCTTCATTTCGCAAGAAAACCAAGATCCTCGCTTTGAAACTCCATGAAAATAATAATAAGTAAATCCTTTGTGTTGTGCAGCAAAGAGACTGCTGCACCCCACCTTAAATAGGTCGGAAATCCAAGTAATTAGGGTTTTTGAATAGATTTGTAAAATACCTCTTTTAAATATATCTTTACATATATAAATCTTTATACTTGGAAATTAAATAAAAACAACTTAAATGAGATTTAAAAACAAAAACAACCACCCTAATATTGGTCAGCACTATTTTAAAAACATAGAAAATGAAATTGTACCTTTTGCCCTCTAAGTGGCAATTTTGTAAAAAGACCCTTCTTTATCAAAACTTGCAAAATAAACCAAATTTATTTTAAAAAAAGTAAACTCTTTAACTCTGAGTTGACTAGGCATCATGCCCAGCCCAAAAATTCAAAAATCTGGAGTTTTCACTCCAAGTGGCAATTTTGCACAAAAGTCCATCTTTTTTGTAATATTTGCAAATAAGTCAAATAATTACCAGGAAAATCCAGAAAATTCACAAATAATATCTAATAATAAATAATGGGTTTCCCCAAAATAATTTTGAACTTTGAACTTGCCAAAAAATATTTGCACGTGTTTTGCACGTGTAAAAAGGTAAGTTTCAAAAAAACTATTTATTAAATCACCAAAAATCATTTTAATTAATTTATTAATCTTAAAAACATTATTTTAAAAAAAAACTGGGGTATTACACTTACACCTAAAATGTCACTGAAAACTCGTTAAAAGCTCTCTATAAGATGAATTTGGAGTCTATACCCATGGGTTGAAGTTACTCTAGCAATTTGCAATAAAGAAAGTTTAGAGTTTGCTTCACCATTCGATCTGCTCTTGTAATCCGTTAGCATCTCGACGATAGGTGTGGAGTCCATATCCATGGCTCGAAGTTACTATAACAACCTGCAACAAGGCAAGTTCAAAGTTTGCTTTGCCATTCGATCTGCTCCTGCATCCTATTAATACTAAAACTAACAAGTTCGGAATCCATACCCATGGCTCGAAGTTACACTAGAAATTTGCACTAAAGCAAATTCAGAGTTCGATTCGCCATTCGATATGTTCCTGAAACTAGTTAAAATTCCTTGAAGACAAATTACAGGTCTAAAATCGTCGATTGCAGTTACTCCAGTAAAACTTGCAAAAGAAACAATTAGAGTTCAACTCACCACTCGATGTCACTCTCACAATTTGTTAGGGGACCCATACAGCAAGTTTGGAAAATAACTCTCTCTCAGAGTTGCTCCTACAACGAGCTGAGTACAAGTCGGACAAGTTCTAAACTCTGTCGCACATCATCAACGGTTCGTTAGCTATACAACAAATTTGAGGCTTTGTTATTTAGCTACAAAGAATTCCTTCGATAGCCCATCAATCTCAACGACAATGTGCACAACAATGATCAAGCATATGAAGAGATTTCATCAAAAATCACAGAACTATCATAAACCCATATGTTCATATCCAGTACCACTACAAATATTTACAAGTAAAAAATTATGAGCCACACTACATGCATCGAACTATAGTATGTCTGTCATGCCCCGCTTCCCAAAACAGAATACGGAATACAGATACGCGACAAAAGTCCAGCGAATAATTTTCATCATCCATAAGCTGTTCAGAATCTTTACAACATTTTACAAGAATAATCAGAGTCGGAAGCAAAAGAATCAACCAAGTATGCACATATGAACGAAAATACCAACAAGAATACTTGAAACCAAAATATATATTAATCTCAAATAATCCAGATTTGAATAAGTCAATATCCTGGGTCATATTGCCCAAATACAAGAATAAATCCAAGTACAAGATACAATTGTTCAAAGCAAGCAACAAGAAATAATAATAGCAAATTTCAGCATCTAGTATCTCATCTCGCCTATTTCATCAGGCAGTTGATCTCCAAAATCTGCAATTTAACAATTGCAGAAATAGGAAAAAAAAATTCCCATCAATGCAAGTTACTGGCTGCTTGTAGTGCATGATACAAGTACATGGAAAAAACTAACTAATAACATGGAATATGCATGATAACAAAATAGAATACTAGCATGGCAGGATGAACAAGTACAAGTGGCATGTATCAAGTGTCGAGTGAACAAGTATCATATAAACAGGAAACAAGTATCAAGTGTTATGCAAGCAGGTAAACAGCTAACATGTATCAAGTAAACATGCAACAAGTATCAAGTATCATGTAAACAAGTATCAAGTGTCATGTATCAAGTATCATGTATCCTGTAGTTAAGTATCAAGTATCATGTTCAAGTGTCATGGTCAAGTCCTGTAGTTATTACTATCTAGGTAGCACTTCATGCATCCATACTTTTACTACATGGTTTCTACAGTCAATGCAATTTCGTTTTAGATTTCGTAGGAGATTCTATAGGTCATGTACTTGGGTATCACAAAATCACAGAACTTGGTCGGTAAACTTGATCGGTAACAGAAATTAACTTGATCGGTAATAGAAATTAACTTGATCGGTAAATGTGATCGGTAACTAGCATTGGTATAAATACCCGAAACCCGGACCTGACATTGGACCGGAACCAACCCGGCCTATCCAGGTCTGGGTCCGGGTCCTGAAATGAGACCCGTTGTAATTTCGGATCCGAGTCCGGGTCCGCTCAAAAGAGACCTGACCCGGACCCGTTGAAAAAAACCAACAAATCAAAAAAAAAATAAATATTCTATCCTCATCCCTCCTCAATTCTAAATCTTCATCTTCCAAACTCAAAACTCTTGCATTTTTCTTCTTTCCTTTATTCTAAATCTTCAACTCGCCACCTCCGCTCGCCGCTCACACTCCCGCTCCTTCCCGAACGGGTATGAATATTTTAATTGGACCCAGACCCGGAACTGGACCCGGTCCTCATGGGTCCGGGTCTGGGTTCGGGTCCGGGTCAGGGTAGTGAAGGACCCGACCCGACCCGATACCAATGCTATCGGTAACTTGATCGGTAACAGAAATTAACTTGATCGGTAACTTGATCGGTAACTTGGTCGGTAACAAGTCATACGGGAAACACGAGTCCCCTTCCAAGTACAGGCTCCTATATTGTCCACTACTAGATCTTTCCCTTAATCCCGGCTTGATTATTTATTATTATTAGCAAACATACATGTACGTGCACAAAACAGGGCAAGACCATACTGTAGTAAAACAGTGATTCCCGGTCTTACAAATATGCAAATCTGAATCCGTCGAAAGTTCTAGAAAATAGAATCCCGTCAGAATCCAGAGAATATAAGTAAGCCGTATAGTAATTCACAAAAACATAACTCAAAACTGATTTGAACCCAGAAAATACGTTCAGCCAGAACTTAGTAAATCGAATTCACAGTCAGAAAAACAGCAACAAACACCTCAAATAAATCCAGGAAAAATCTGGGGTATTCCCCTATATGTCTAGTATCGGAATATAAAGTTTCATAATTTTCCAGTAAGTTTAGTTTAGCCAACAATATTCAGAAAACATCAAGAAACGATAGTTTGGCAAATCTGGAATTCCCAACACTGTTGTACGAAAACTGTAATATATCGCAAACCGTGAAACGAAATCCAAATCTGCCAAAGGGAGATAAAAATAGACAAAATAAGCTAACTTTCATATTTCATAAATATTTTTCATACAGGAAAAGGAACTAGGGTGAAAATATACTTCTTTACAGAACAACGAGCAAAATCCAGCAAGTATAGTTTTTATTCGAAAGCATGAAACCATATGTAAGTCTTATCAAATAAATCCACTAAATTTCTGGGTGATCTCTAATCAAGTATATAAATACTGTCCAAAATTTTAGATCAAAATAATATGTTTAGCACTAGTATCAAAATAGTTTAGTCATCGAAATCATCAAGAAACAAAATCTGGAAATGAAATACACCTCCGTAGTAAGATGATCATATCTCACACATACGAAAACGAAATCGATCAAGGCCAAAGAGGTTGGAAATAAGACGGATTTATATAAAAATCATGTTTAATACTGAAGTTAAGATACTGGCCTTAGTATGGTCTAAAAAAGAAATCAAAACTGATCATCGACAAAATACAGATTTTTCTCTTAACAATAAATCAACATACAACATACGAAACTCGTCCCAAACACAACCAAACATGATATAGAGTCTACTAAGTGTCCAAACAACATCAAATAGGGTATATGGCATTTCCACAACAAGTATATAACGTGGATCCAAACAAACAGGATTTCTCATAATTATCCCAAAAATATAATCACATCAAGAACCGTCAAAACTTAAGTTATTTCATGTCAAATTTGTGTCGTGAGGCAACTATGATCAATAGCACTATAGAGACAATACTCATCAAAAATACATCACACACGAGTTGTCTCTAGAACCCAACTACACTACAAGCAGAATTTATGACTTGTATCATACAAAGGAATTGAGTACAAGTTACTTACCTGAGAGACGACGATGGAAACGACAAAGGACGCACAAGAATAATGGAAACGGATTCCTGAGCATGAACACAATGAATGGATCGAACGAGCACACGAACCAATCATGAACACAAGCACAGATTTCGATGATCAAGAGGATGATCAAGATCAGATCAATTGGACGACTGAGATCAAGATGATGAAGATCAAGGGATCCAATGGCTAGATCCAAGAGATCAAGAGGTGATGATTAAGATCAACAAGATCGGATAGCTAGGATCAATCAATCAAGATCAAGATCAATAGATCATGATCACAACCAAATGGACGGCCCACATCCAACTTGATCAATCCCATGATCAACTCCACACTCATGGGGCTGCACTATGGGGAAGTAGTACGGTGCACGGGGTGGTGGCACGGCAACTGAACGTCATTGTCGGCGTTGGGAGGAGCACACATAGGGGGCTGGCGCACTGCGATTGCTGCAGCGGATGTCAGGGAAGTGGAGTGACGGCTAGAGGGTAAGGCGAGCACAGCGGGATGACGGATGGGTGAGGCTAGCCGTTGCTGCTGTGCATCGGAGAGTCAACACACAGCAAAGTCGGCAGTGCTGCACAGGGAGCATGGGGCTGTGTTGGCTAAGCGCTGTACTGGGCAGACGTCAACGCGGTGCTGTAGGCGCGATGCAGGGAGAACAAGTGGGAGGACGGGGTGAAGGTACTTCGGTGCACAGGGGATGGAAGATCTGGAGAGGGAGACAGGAGGTAGGGGAGAAGTCGAGAAGGCGGTTGAGGGTGCATGGGGAAGCCGAACAGGTAAATATTAGTATAAATAGAGGATGGGTAGGGTTAAAGGGTAAAACGGGTTTGGTTGTTAATAGGTTTTCGGGTAGGGGATTTCTAATGGGTAGGGTTGGTGGATAGATATTGGGTAATGGGTATACAGGGTTTTAGGATTATTAAATCCACCAGAAAATATTTATAAAAATATTAGATAAAAGTATGATCTATATAAAAAAATGTAATTTGCATTACACTGGACTTTATTTAAAATAACTACAAATACAATTTATAAATAGAACTAGGTTTTTAATAACCAATCAAAGTATTAACCATAATAAAAATAATAGTAATAATAATAATACTGAACAGTACTAATAACAACAACAATAATAATCATAAACATAAATATAGTAATAATAATTCTAATAATAACCGAAAACAAATAAAATTATTGATAGATTTTAATAGAAGATCCAATAGTACATTTTGACAAAAGAATTTGAAAATTGAAAATATAATTTGTGAAAATTTTAAATATAGAAAATAAACAAAAATACGTTTTTGGGAAAATAATGGTTACAAATGCTACCCACCTTACAACAAATTTTCGTCCTCGAAATTTGCTTAGGCAGTACATAGGATAAGGCAAAAACAAACTGGGGGGAAGGGCAACAAAAGGAGGGTTAAAGGGAAAGGAACAAAGCAGAGACAACACCAGAAAAAGAAAGAAGATGGATAAGAAGGATGTCAAATGGAATGCAAGAAAAGAAGCAAACGGTATCAAAAGGAGAGAAACTACACATGATAACAAAACAAGATAGGAAGTAGGTAGAATTAGAATCGAAGAGAGAATGAACAGGGAAGAATTGAATCAAACAATGAATTGGTGCATGATGGCAAAATGGAATGCAAGGAAGAAGTAATCGATATTAAAACTGAAAAAGAAACAACACAAGACTTGCAAGATAATAAAGTAAAAAGATGAAGAATTAGGTAGAGCCAGAATCGAAGAAAGAATGGATAAGAAAGAGATAAACCAAGCAATGAGTCAACGGATGAAAATGAATACAAGGAATGGAAAGAAGCAGACAATGCAAGAAATAGAGAGAAGCAAACAATGTAGGGAAGGAGAAACAACAAGAGAATCCTGGGACCTATGGGTCATGGGCCCACACGCTTCCGCTACGCCACTCTGATCGGGAAGACTTTGCCAATAGCATCCAGTGGTGCCACTGAGGGATCAAGCAAGAAAGAAAAGAATGGATAGCACCAGAATCAGAAAGATATGGGTACGAAAAGAATGAATTCATACCCAAGAAAAAATCAACAAGGAGGACAACTAAAAAAGACTGAAGAATCCAGGAATTAAGCAATTGAATAAGAAGGGATCAAAAAGAAAAGAATAAGACTAGTATCCAGATCAATGTTGACTATAATTAATTCATTTATGCATGCATGGTGGTGAAATGTTGAGCCGATCCCTGTTCGAGCCAAGCTTGTCTAATATATTAGGCAACTAATACATTAGCCAAACCTGGGCTCTGATACAACTAAAAACATTGTCACGCCCCGCTTCCTAAAAGAGAATACGGAATACGGATATGTGATAAAAGAACAGCAAATGATTTTCATCATCCATAAGCTGTTCAGAATCTTTACAACATTTCACAAGAATAATCAGAGTAGGAAGCAAAAGAGTCAACCAAGTATGCATATATGAACCAAAATACCAAAAAAAATACTTGAAACCAAAATATATATTAATCTCAAATAATCCAGATCTGAATAAGTCAATTTTCTAGGTCACATTGCCCAAATACAAGAATAAATCCAAGTACAAGATACAATTGTTCAAAGCAAGCAACAAGAAATAATAATAGCAAATTTCAGCAGCTAGTATCTCATCTCACCTATTTCATCAGGCAGCTGGTCTCTAAAATATGCAATTTAACAATTGCAGGAATAGAAAAAAGAAAATAAACTTCCGTCAATGCAAGTTACGAGCCGCTTGTAGTGTAGGATACAAGTACATGGGAAAAACTAACTAATAATATGGAATATGCATGATAATAAAATAGAATACTAGCATGGCAAGATGAACAAGTACAAGTGGCATGTATCAAGTGTCGAGTGAACAAGTATCATATAAACAGGAAACAAGTATCAAGTGTCATTGAAGCAGGTAAACAGCTAACAGGTATCAAGTAAACATGCAACAAGTATCAAGTATCATGTAAACAAGTATCAAGTGTCATGTATCAAGTATCATGTATCCTGTAGTCAAGTATCAAGTATCATGTTCAAGTGTCATGGTCAAGTCTTGTAGTTATTACTATCTAGGTAGCATTTCATACATCCATACTTTTACTACATGGTTGCTACAGTCAATGCAATTTTGTTTTAGATTTCGTAGGGGATTCTATAGGTCATGTACTCGAGTATCACAAAATTACAGAACTGGGTCGGTAAACTCGATCGGTAACAAAAATTAACTTGATCGGTAACAGAAATTAACTTGATCGGTAACTTGATCGGTAACTTGATCGGTAACTAGAATTGGTAAAAATACCTAAAACCGGGACCCGACCCGGAACCGACATTGGACCGGAACCAACCCGGTTTATCTGGATCCGGAACCTAAAATGGGACCCGTTGTAATTTCGGATCCGGGTCCGGGTCTTCTCAAAAGAGACCCGACCCGGACCCGACCCGGACCCGGACCCGTTGAAAAAACCCCAACAAATCAACATAAAAATAAATATTCTATCCTCATCCCTCCCCTCATTCCTCCTCAACTCTAAATCTTCCCATTTCGAACTCAAAACTCATGCCTTTATCTTCTTTCCTCTATTCTAAATCTTCAACTCGCCGCCTCCGCTCGCCGCTCACACTCCCGCTCCTACCCGAACGGGTAGGAATATTTTAATAGGACCCAGACCCGGAACCGAACCCAGTCCTCACGGGTCCGGGTTCGGGTCCATTTTTTGGACCGGTAGGGGACCGGGTCAGGGTAGTGAAGGACCCGACCCGATACCAATGCTATCAGTAACTTGATTGATAACAGAAATTAACTTGATCGGTAACTTGATCGGTAACAAGTCATACGGGAAACACGAGTCCCCTTCCAAGTACATGCTCCTACAATGTCCACTACTAGATCATTCCCTTAACCCCACCTTGATTATTTATTATTATTAGCAAACAGACATGTACGTGCACAAAACAGGGAAAGACCATATTGTAGTAAAACAGTGGTTTCCGGTCTTACAAACATGCAAATTTGAATCCGTCGAAAGGTATAGAAAATAGAATCTCGTCAGAATCCAGAGAATATAAATAAGAAAATATAGTAATTGACAAAAACATAACTCAAAACTAGTTTGAACCCAGAAAATACGTTCAGCCAGAAATCAGTAAATCAAATTCACAGTCAGGAAAACTGCTTCAAAACACCTCAAATAAATCCAGGAAAAATCTTGGGTATTTCCCTATATGTCTAGTATCAGAATATAAAGATTCATAATTTTCCAGTAAGATTAGTTTAGCCAACAATATTCAAAAAATATCAAGAAACGATAGTTTGGCAAACCTGGAATTCCCAACACTGCTGTACGAAAACAGTAATATGTCGCAAACCGTGAAACGAAATACAAATCCTCCAAAGAGAGATGGAAATAGACAAAATAATCTAACTTTCATATTTCATAAATATTTTTTATACAGGAAAAGTAACTAGGGTGAAATTATACTTCTTCACAGAACATCGAGCAAAATCTGGCAAGTATAGTCTTTATTCGAAAGCATGAAACGGTATGTAAGTCTTATCAAATAAGTCCACCAAAATTTTCGGTAATCCCTAACCAATTATAGAAATACTTTCCAAAATATCAGATCAAAATAATATGTTTAGCACTAGTATCAAAATAGTTTAGTCATCAAAATCATCAAGAAACGAAATCTGGAAATGAAATACACCTCTGTAGTAAAACGATTATATCTCACACATACGAAAACGAAATCGATCAAGGTCAGAGAGGTTGGAAAGAAGACTGATTTATATAAAAATCATGTCTAATACTGTAGTTAAGATACTGATCATAGTATGGTCTAAAACAGCAATCAAAACTAATCATCGACAAAATACAGATTTTCCTCTTAACAATAAATCAACATACAATATACGAAACTCGTCCCAAACACAACCAAACATGATATAGAGTCTACTAAGTGTCCAAACAACATCAAATAGGGTATATGGCATTTCTACAACAAGTATATCACATGGATCCAAACAAATAGGATTTCTCATAAGTATCCCATAAATATAATCACATCAAGAACCGTCAAAACTTAAATTGTTTCATGTCAAATTTGTGTCGTGAGGCAACTATGGTCAATAGCACTATAGAGACAATACTCATCAAAAATACATCACACATGAGTTGTCTCTAGAACCCAACTACACTACAAGCAGAATTTATGACTTGTATCATACATAGAAATTGAGTACAAGTTACTTGCTTGAGATACGACGACGGAAACGACAAAGCAAGCACAAGAATAATCGGAATGGATTCCCGGACACGAACACAATGAACGGATTGAACGAGCACACGAACCAATCACGAACACAAGCACAGATCTCGATGATCAAGAGGATGATCAAGATCAGATCAAACGGACGGCTGAGTTCTAGACTGATGAAGATCAAGGGATCCAACGGCTAGATCCAAGAGATCAAGAGGTGATGATCAAGATCAACAAGATCGGACGGCTAGGATCAATCAATCAAGATAAAGATCAAGAGATCATGATCACAACCAAATGGACGGCCCACATCCAACCTGGTCAAACCCATGATCAACTGCACACTCACGGGGCTGCACTGTGGGGGAGTAGTACGGTGTACGGGGTGGTGGCATGGTAACTGAACGTCACTGTTGGCGTTTGGAGGAGCGCACACAGGGGGCTGGCGCACTGCGGTTGCTGCATCAGATGTCAGGGAAGTGGAGCGATGACCAGGGGGTGAGGCAAGCACAGTCGGACGACGGATGGGTGCGACTAGCCGCTGCTGCTGTGCATCGGAAAGTCAACACACAGCGAAGTCGATGACACTACACAGGGAGCACGGGGCTGTGCTGGCTGAGCGCTGCACTGGGTAGACGTCGATGCAGTGCTGTAGGCGTGACACAGGGAGAACAAGCGGGAGGATGGGGTGAAAGTACAGCAGTGCACATGGGATGGAAGATCGGGAGAGGGAGACGGGAGGTAGGGGAGAAGTCGAGAAGGCGGTTGAGGGTGCATGGGGAAGCCAAACAGTTAAATATGAGTATAAATAGAGGATGGGTATTAGGGTTATAAAACAGCTGATGGGTAGGGTTAAAGGGCAAAACGGGTTTGGTTGTTAATAGGGTTTTGGGTAGAGGATTTCTAACGGGTAGGGTTGGTGGATAGATATTGGGTAATGGGTATACAGGGTTTTAGGATTATTAAATCCACTAGAAAATATTTATAAAAGTATTAGATAAAAATATGATCTATATAAAAAATTGTAATTTGCATTACACTAGACTTTATTTCAAATTACTACAAATATAATTTATAAATAGAACTAGGTTTTTAATAACCATATTAAAAATAATAGTAATAATAATAATATTGAACAGTACTAATAACAACAACAATAATAACCATAAACATAAATATAATAATAATAATACTACTAATAATAACCGAAAACAAATAAAATTATTGATAGATTTTAATAGAAGATCCAATAGAACAATTTGAAAAAAGAATTTGAAAACAGAAAAAATAATTTGTAAAAATTTTAAATACAGAAAATATACAAAATACGTTTTTTGGGAAAACAGAGGTTACAAATTCTGCAAGTGCAAAAATGATACAATGGCACGCCGGAACATTAAGCGGAATGGATGCTGGCAATGATGCTTCATAAAATAATGCCTTTATTCTAAAGATTTTCTCTCTTTAGAAAAGTCTATAGAGAGAAACTAACCCAAATCCCCCAAAAAGCAAACCCTAAATTTGAGAAAATTTTGGGGCGGCGGCTAGGGCTCATCGCCGCCGCCCCATCGTCCCTCTGTCATCCCTCCTTCCCTCCACTCGCTCTCCTCCCCACGGTGATCCTACGACGGCGATGCCCCCCCACCCCACCACTCGATGTGATTCTTCGCTCTCCGCCCCCTCCCGTCGCTGATAGCCTCCGGTGCCACTTCCCCTTCCTTGAGCGCATCTCTCCCCTTCCTCGAGCGCCTCCATCGACGGCACCTGGGCTCCACTCGCCCAATGCAACCAATGCCTTCTCAGTCGAGTGGCATGCCGCTCCAGCCATGTCTTCCCTGCCGTTGAGCTAGGCAGACGGTCCGACGTCCTCGCGTCGGCTTTGGTTCGGTTTGTGGAAGTTTGGAGATGGGGGTGAGTTGGTGTGGGGTTTGGGTTATGGTTCGGTTTGTGGCACTTTGTTATCCACTCTTGGGGCCTGGATGCTCTTCGCGGTCGCCACCATGTCCACACTCTCCGGGCCAATTAGGGCGATCTGCGGCTATGATTTGGTTTGCGAGGGTTGGTAGTGCGTACGAAGAAGCAGGGGTTTGCTTGAGGATGGCAGTGCCAAAGTGAGAGACAGGGTATTTTAGTGAGGGGGGTTGGTGGAGTTGTCTGAGTTGTAGTATGGTTGTGGGGCTAGGGCCCAAAGACGGGGTCCCCCCATGAGATGTGCTCAGTCGTTACTCCTGTGTCCTATGCCTTACGGTTCCTTCGCCACCACCACCATGTCCACGCTCTCATGGCCGATTACGGTGATCTGCAGCAATGATTTGGGCCTCCAGGGATGGTGTAGTCGGCGTAGTAGTCGGGGTTTGTGTTGATGGCAGCGCCAAAGATAGTGGCCGGAGCTTGTTCCCCGTTTTGTTGGGGTGTGTTTTTAGAGGGGCAGGGGCTGCATCCAGGCTGCTTCACCTGATGAACACATTCGACAGGGCACCACCACCACTACGCCTTCATAATGGAAGCTGACGCCCAACGTCATCGCCCATTGTGGCGAGTGGAGAAGGTGATACTTTAATCAGCTGGGTCTTGTTTTGGTTTTCTGATTGAGAGAGGGAGAGTGAAAGAGTGAGTGAGTGAAGATATTGCTCCTCACTACTCTTTGTTGGTGGTGGTCTGGATTTGTGAGAAATAACTAGAGATAGAAAGGGCGTGAAAGGCGAATGTATCCTCTTCACGACTCTCTCCTTGACAGCAATTTTTGGTGGGGGAGTAATAACAGCTAGATTGTGGGAGGATAGGAGGTGTAGACTGAGCTTGGTGGTTGTCAAAACTCTGTCTACAGGGCTTGGGCGCAAAGATGCCCCCCAGCAAGTAGACTGAGCTCGGCGGTTATTAAAATTCGGCCTGCGAGGCTAGGGCCCATAGATGGGTTCCCCCAGCGAGGTGAAGGCAGGGCTAGGCGGATGATAAAATCCTGCCAGACTAGTTTCAGGTGGGTGTGCATATTCCGTGGAGGTAGTGTACGAAGCTAAACTGACGTATATACAATTTTGATGGACCGAGCATGTTTGGTGGCCCACCCTCTAGGGTTGTTGAAGGGATTTGTTGTTTGTACGAGTTATGTTGCTTCATGTATGTTCTATTTTTTATCTGTAGGTTGTACCTTGACCCAGTACTCTGGGTTTGTTTCTTCAATTTCTTATTAATGAAACAGGGTGGCCATATTCCACATTTTCCTTCAAAAAAAATCTCACAATGCGACCTACAAACTATCATTTCGGCTCAGTGGGCTAGGAATGTTATTCCTAAGAGATACAAGCCTCTTTATAGGTTTCTTGATGGGCACCACTTTTCCTTGACTGCTGGCATCTTTGGCAGAGAACGCCGACCCTATGGATTGAGTTTGCGGGTCAACACCTGATGCACACAATTCTCTGTGGACTGAAGTTAAACTCAACAAGGCAGACACCACACTCTGAGCATCACCAGGATGACAAGGGGCACCTGCACCATCAAGATCGCTCCGTGTACGGTCAACCCAACTCCACTAGCAGTTGTGCTCCCTTTCACATTAGCCGTGACGCCCTTCTTCACATCAACTGTTGGTCCCTTTTCGCACCAAGAACGTACGGAGTGCTAGCCGTTCGCAACCCTCCAAACTGCGCTTAGAGATGATACAACTCCAAGTATTTGTAAACAACTATTTCCCTAAGTATAACACACTCTCTGATACTATCTTTTTTCACATTCGGAGGTAGTGACATGTGTTAGGTTTTGAAGGCAATCACAGATTAAATACACAGCAGAAAAAATTACAAAAATATCGAAACCTAGTCATGGATCCATACAAAAACCATAAATCATGTTTAGGAGTTATACCTTAAAGATGGATATGATGTTTGCACAGTATGCCGATCACAACACTGCAATATTGCGGTGCCACTACGATATCCACACGAATGGAATGAAAAACGACTTTCTATCAGATAGCGGTGCTAGCTGCAGGAAGGGGATGTTCCTCCTCATGATCTCTCTCTCTCACTTTCTGTGACGGCTATGGTTTCTTTAAGTGTGTCTTTTCCACAGATAAATATCATATATATAGGTGCAAAAAACAAACCCTAAGAGAGTAATGAGGTTGTTGAGCTCACAATCTGACCCATTGCATACGGCTCTGCAATGGAGTTTCTTTTTTTTCCTCCCTTCTCTTCTATTCAATAGAATAAATATAGAAGAAACAAAAAAATAGAATCCATCCCATGAGAGAAGCAAGGAGGTCAACTGCTTCAAATATACAACATGGATTCTGGCAATGCAATGAAGTTAGACCCTCATGTAAATCCGAACGAATCAGTCTTTCGGTCTATTAGAGAACTATCTCTCCAGGGATTGTGAAAGATGTTCCACAAGAACTATTCTTGTTATTGCTTCGACTCAAATTCCCTAAAAAGTGGATCCTGCTCAGATAGCTACGAAGAAATTAAATACATGCATTAAGATATGAAGTCTTCATATTCTGAACTGTCTCACGATGTTCTGAACCCAGCTCACGTACTGCTTTAATAGGCGAACAGCTCAACTAACCTAGGTCAGATTCGTGTGTGGGCCTTTGAACTTTAGTCAGCCCATTTAATTTAATTAAATGTCAAACCAATGTCAAGAGTCCAAGTCATACCTGGATCCCAAATTCATCTTATGAATTTAAATTCCAATTTCGATCCATTCTAAGTGTGTGACCTTGTAAGTTCCCATTACGTTGACAGTAATACTAAAATCATATTCGATTATTACAAATAGTGAGAGGTATCTAGCAATACATCACTGTTACTCAAGTAACGGGAATGCCAGTGATTTGACATAATCTATCTGTGATAAATGTTACCATATAGTCTAGTCCCTTTGTCTAGATATCTTAATTGACCACAAGGCATAAAGCGTGTCACCCTTGTATAGTTCAATCTTTAGTTTCTTGATGTCCGAGTAGACTTACTAAAACAAATGAGATCAATATCTCATATTGACTCATTTGAGCACGGCCATGTATTTTGCAGTCTCACTCAAGCAAGGGGCACATAGATATCGCTCCTGTTATGTAAGAGGAACAAATCCTATCTAAGTTACTCACATTCCTTCGCATGATTTGTAGTATATCCAATAGTCGACTTTATAATCACCTTATTACAGGCATCGTTTGACGGTATTGAAACATATAACTTCTCATGTAGGGAGCAGTTGTGACATCAAGTCAAAGGACTACGTCAACCATGGTCACTATGAGAACCGCTTATGACACTCATGTAACGATTCCATGCAACGTTCTTATGGTGGGTCAGTCCAGTAGATTATTACTCTAATATGTACCAATGTGAAGACTTGATATCTCATATTCATGACCCATGAGAATGTTCATCAATCTACGCACACACTAGTCTCTATGTATTATCGTTGTCATAATTCACAATAATACTTAACTAGTGACATTTAAGAACAATGTTCTGATTACAGCCAATAGGATTTCACAATCAAGTCATGCACTTGATATCCCATGAAATTGAACTTACTTTTCTAAGAATTTCATTATGTTCATTTAATTCAGAATAAATAACACAATAAATGAAATGCCTAAATATAAAATAAATGTCATGATACAATGTAAACTAGTAATGTCAATACACAACTGGCCTCTAGGGCATACATGAACAGCATGCTGGCAAGATGATCTGCACGCAGGAGGGCTAACTCGCAGTTCCTCTCGATAAGCGCTGACTTGAGGAGAACAATTTTCAACCACTCGTCTTTCGACATAACACGCAAACAGTCAACAACTAGTTCTGTTATGTGCAATCACCTATGTAGATACTCGACTTCATCAATACAGGGTTTCTCCCCCGTCCCCATAATCATTTGTCAACAAGTTGAAGAACATCGTCACACAAGAGAACTAAGTGCCACAGTTAAAATTCATCGCAAAACATGGTCGACACAATACAAGGGCAACAGTAACGCATGAAAATAGTATTTCATCCACTAAAATAAAGATACAAAAGTGTCGTGGCCAGTCCGCATTTAGGCATCATACAATGACTAAATCAAATGCAACTAAAGACTAAATTAGAAACAACTAAAGAAAGTGCGAAACATGGAATGGTGAATCAGGCATCCACCTGTCTCGACGAAACCGAAGAGATCCCGACGGCCTCCTTTCCTTTGCTTTTCTTCCAAGAACCGCTCCTTGCGCCTTTTGCGGGAGTGTCACCTTCACCACCGTCCTCCTTACCTGTATCAAGGGCCTGCCCGGGGTGAAGCAGTATGTGGTAGCCCTTAACATTAAACCTGGAACACGCTCTACCACATGCGAAATCACCGTTGCATAAGATTTAACCATCGCCACAGCCTAGACTTGGCCTCGACCTCAACCTTGGCCACCCAGCCTTCAGCTCCAAGGCCGCATCAGCGTGAGCCTTCTCCAACTACAATAAGAGCTCGTTTACCCTCTTCGCTGACTCCTCATCCTTTTTCTCCGACGCCTCTAGCTCGAGGCGCATCTCATCCTCTCTCTTCGCCAATGCCTCCATCTCGAGGCACGCCTCTCCCTCCTTCCTCTTCACCGTCTCCAACTCGGTCTTCACCTCCTTCACGGCTTTCTTCTTCTCCCTCTCGGCGTAGGAGATTCGTGCCTTCAAGTTCTTCTCTTCAGCAGCATAGAAGTCTACTAGATGACCAAAGTGACACATCACCTGAAATAGAGAGATAATAGTTAAGAAATCATACTCCAAATGAGAAAAACAGAAGCCAAAAATCATAGAAGACTAGACCATATCGTCATGTGTGCCCGCGCGATCTCCAAGACTGTGCGGTAGGGGCCGGGGGCTGTGGGTCCTGGGAAGGAGGATGACTGCTCACCGACCTCTTTCGCTTCTTCGACTCGTCAGCCCTCTTGTTACGTGGTGCATCCATATCCGCCAACAAGTCCTCGTACTCCATGTATGTTTTTCCTGTAAGGAGAAACACAAAGGAGTTAGAACTCGTGATACCAAATAAAAGCATTGCAAAAGTAATAAAGGCATGAATGAAACAAAAAGAAAGTGACAATGAAAAACCATACTAGAAAAAGCCGGGCCAAGACCACATTCGATGAGTACTTCGTCGGTAATGTCTTGCCATGCCAATACCCTCAATGCAAGAAAAGCGTCGCTAACACTCTTCTCTGCCAAAGTCACCACCAGATCCTCCCTCACCACCGATGGAATTATTATCCTCCATGTTGTGGGAATTCCCCACGAATCAGCACTCCAAAGAACAAGAAACCTCTTCTTCCAACTTCTAAATGAGTTGGGGACATCGACTAACCCTCGGTTCTTACGAGGGCTAAGGTACCAACCCTCCTCCATTTTGTTCACTTGGACAAGTTTAAAATGCCGTCTAAACACGACAAGACTCGGCTCAGTTTCGAACCTACGACTCCATAGGAGAAATACCACGACATGCCTCCACGCATTTGGCATAAGCTACATCGGACACAACCTATACCATACACACCTCTTTCAAAAAGGGGTGAAGAGGTGAAGCCTCGCGAAGATGGCAACACAAAGAAAGAAGCAATACTCCTCAGACACTATATAACATGCCCTGACTCCAAGACCCGATAAAAGTAGTCCATACTCAGAGGGAATCCCAAAGCCAACTCTAATCATAGCGAGCTCCTCTCGTCTAAGGATGGTGACGATATAATCATCCTCAATGGTGTGGACAGGGTCTGACTCGACATACTCCATGCCATCCCTAAAGAACTCTCGATCAACTACATGGTACTCCCTAATCAGCTCGGGGACTAAGAATAATGGAGTCCTAAGTGCACATCCCTCAACTCTCTCAGGCTCAATGATCGTTCCCACGATGGTGGAACAACTGCCCACATCTCTCCCTCTTTCCCCTATAATGAAATGATTGAACTCAACACCGTCGTCTACATCTAAACCAACCGGGGTCGACGAACTGCTTGACATAATGAACAATGATCGTGAGATGGTTACATAGTCAAAGCAACAAGAACACCAAATCTACAACTGTAACTAGCACCACCGTCAAACACCAGAAAAATCACCAACACCGCCTGGTAAAACACCCCAATTTCTAGAGAGAGAAGCTCTCAAAATTTTCTAGAGAGAGAAAGTGAATGAGGTAAATAAGGAAAATGGGGGTGAAATCCACTCCTATACATAGAGCCTTGAAGACCAAATCGCCATGTGGCAATATCCTAGCCACCCATAGGATCTAATGGTCGGATTACACTGCACCCGAATCAATAAGAACAGTATCCCAGTAGTGGAACAGTTGATCAGAAAAATGAGCGATCGTCATAATGCTCTGCCAATGAATGAACAGTTCAATGGGCTAGACAATTCAACAAACACTTGGTGAGCACAAATGGGCTATACAATTTAACAAATACTTGGTGAGCACAATGAGCTAAACAATTCGACAAATACTTGGTGGGCACGAAAATCATCACTAACAATGAGAAACCCAATGCAAGCCAAATTTCTTGTTGATTAGCTCCATCAACCCACACAACAATAATCCTCAACTTTGAACTCTGCTTCACAACACATCAACAAACAACAACCACCTGAACCTTGCAGGGAAGAGGTGAACAATTTTTTTCTACTTAGCACACTCAAGATGATTTATCTAGTACCTTGGCTACTCAAAGCTCTAAGGAGATAATCAATTTACAACCCAGGCTCCTTGCAAAGCTCCAAGATTTTTGAAAATCTCCAAACAAGGAGTTGGCTTTTTTTTGGCATAAAAGAAGGAAAGAAGCTACAAGTACACCATGACTTGAGATTGGGTCAGAGTTTTTAAACCAAACCTACCAATAAAATATCGAAAATCAAAGGATGGAAGATAAACGGGAATGCAAGTATGCGGGTGCGAACTCGAAACCCAAACCAGAAAAGCTCTTCTTCTCCTTCAAACCCCTTCTTCAGAGCTCGACCATAAAAGCTTGCTCCCTCGTCGCACAACTCTAAGTTCTGCCTCCAGACCATCGCCATACTTGCTAAAAAGGATCTATAGCTTGGCAAAATAGTCGTCATCATAGCTCATCCACCATAGCTCGACCAACATAGCTCGGTCGCCATATACAAAGCTTCATAGCTCGGCGGAATCGAGGGATCCATAGCTCGCAGCGTTAAGAGCTTCATAACTCGGCGACAATTTGCTCGTAGTTTGACTACAACAGCAAAGCTTGTAGCTCGGCGAGATGTATAGCTTGTCAAAGGAGTAGCTTGGAGACGACGACTCCCATAGCTCGGCGAAATAGCCCATCTTCATAGCTCGACGAGATAACCATCTTCATAGCTCGACGAGAGCTCCATAGCTCAGCAGAATCGAGAGCTCCATAGCTCAGCGATGAAAAGAGCTTCATAGCTTAGTGAGGCGACCCTGAAGCTCGATAACTCCAACTCCGCCCATGGTACGACTGGCAAAGGTAGTTCGACGACCGAGAATTTGAAACAAAAGCATCGCCAGAGCTCAACGCGGTAGTTCAAAACAGAAAGATCCCCAATGCTCGGCAAAACCATTAGCTCAGCGGGAAAGAGGGACGAAGAAATGCCATAGCTCGACCAAAGTTTAAAAACCCAAAGCTTGGAGAAACTGTAGGCCAAGGTAGGGGTCTCAGTGAGTGCTCGCTGGCCCTTGGATCACTCAGAAATTTGCTCACGCTCTCGATTAACGATCCAGATGCAGCCACGTCTCACTTGTCATTTCGTTAGCTTCCCTGCCATTCGATCTCACTCAGCGGGCGAGCCCCTCGCTGATGAGCGCTCCAGATCGTGCCACGTCACCCAATGATCATAGCCATCAGATCGTAGCCACTCAACTGCATTAACGTGCGAGCCAGCATCTGATCGATGCACCCGATTGCTTTAAAATTTGCTCGCGGTCTGATAATGCATTAAAAACCTAAAAAATCATTAAAAATTAAAAAAATAATTTAAAAATCCAAAAATAAATATTTAAATTGATAAAATTAATTAAAATTTTCCAAAAAATAATTGAAATTGGGTTTGTTAATTAAAAAATTCAAAAGAGTTATTTTAAAATTGGGGAAATTTATTTAAAAATCCATAAAAATTTGGAAAGAATCTGAAAAATGGAAAATTCTAGAAAAAATCAGGAAAATATACGTCTACTTCAGAAGTCTAGCTCTGATCAATTTCAGGTTTCTCCAATGCTCCCTGAAGGCTAAGATTGTATTGCAGAATCCAAAAATATGGTGAACTACTTTCCGAAAGCCAAGAAAATTGTCTCCGGGATGTGGGGGTTTATGATAATGGTAAAAGTTGCAGTTAATCAGGGTCGTACGATTCTAGCACTGATCTCAAAGCTTCTACAGGAATATTAGTCATAACGGACCTCTTTAACAGGTTCGGGTCTCCTCCAGGCTCATCTATAAGACATGAGGCTTTTTTAAAGCCCATAAAAAGTGACAGATTAGGCCCACTAAGAGAGACTCAGACCATGAGAGTTGTTAGTCAAATCTCTTATCCCTAAACAAGAGAGTTTGTCTATTGAGGGGGAGATTCAAATAGGAGATAAGTAATACATAATCGAATAGTGGATTCATATCAATCTCCTGTACTGTTTCTCAGGCCTATAAATACCCTCCTCCCTCCTCATTTAGAAGGTAATCAATAATTTCTCTATCAAACTCTCTTTCTTTATCTGGTTCTGACTTGTGCGTCAGAGGGTCTGTCGTCAGGGCCACCCCTGGTGTTTCAGACTTTTTGCAGGTCCATCGGCTGCGTCAACAACCGTCGGATCTAGATCACGGTGTTCAATCAACAATCCAGATTCAATCTCAGGGGCTCTAACCACATTTCACGACAACGGTCAAAGGTCAGATTTATTGTAGTTTCCATCCAATATTAACTCACTATCTATTTGCTCCCACACCAAAATAAGCAGCAACAAATGGCATACATATATTGGCTTCTATCGGGAAGAAAGATATAGAGTGTTGTTTGAAGGTGAATTTCTATCATACAAGTTGATTGTGATGCAAGCTAACTGTTATATGAAAGATTAAGCGTACTCTGTATTCTTTTTTAGCTCTTCTTTTAAGCGGTGTAAAAAAAATTTTATTAAAGGGGAGATAAAGCGTTGTTAGGTTTCGATGATAGTCTCAGATCAAATACACAGCAGAAAAATTACAAAGAAATATCGAAACCTAGCCATGGATCCATGTGAAAATCATAAATTGTGTTTAGGAGTTATACCTTGAAGATGCATCTGATGTCTCTAATTAATGTCGATCACAGCAATGCAATATTATTGTGCCTCTATGGTATCCACACGAACAGATCAAATCAAGCTTTCCCTCACGCCCTGGTGCAAACTGTGGGAAGGGAATGTTCCTCACGATCTCTCTCTCACAATTTCTGTGACAGTTAGGGTTTTCTCATGTAACCCTTTTCCACAGATACGTATCATATATATAGCTGCATAATATCAATCCTTAGAGAGTAATGAGGCAGTTGGACTCACAATCTGACCTGGTTCAGATTCGTGTGTGAGTTATGAATCAAGAGATCATGTCTTGGGAATTGAAATTAGAGGAATTAATTGATTGAGGAAGTACACCCAAATTAGGGATTCTTTGAGATTTTGATATTTTGAGGGTTTGGATCTGAATACGAACTATTTCAATGAACAATGAATTTTGTAAGAAACTCTTATTTTGATTATATGCACGAATTCATGTTTTAATTGAAAGAAATCAACAAAATCTCTATTTTCTTAATTTCAAGTGGTTGATCTAGTTTTAGGGACTATTTTGTATTCTACCAGTTATAGTTGATCATATAAGAAATATGTTTTTCGTAGAAATCGTTTTCATGAAGTAAAACTACGTATCGGTTGAATTGTGCACAACCAAAATACTACAGACTGAAGGCCGACAGTCGACTGTCGTGAATTCTCAGTCGACTGATACGACCCGGCTGCTATGTTCTTTAGTTTTCTCGAAATTTTCTTCTGGACAGTCGACCTATACCTTTTACAGTCGACTGGTACACTTAGAATTATATTTTTTAAAGTCATTGTAAATTTCTCTCTAGTAAGTCGACCTATGACTTTTACAAGTCGACTTATAACACTTAGAATATTTTCTTAAAGATTACTGGAATTTCTCTCTGGTAAGTCGACCTATACCTGTTACAAGTCGACTTATAACACTTAGCTTATTTTCTTAAAACCATGGAATTTTCTTTCTGGACTGTCGGCTTATGCTTTCTATAGTCGACTGATACTGATGTATCCTTAAATCTATGAATGTTCTTTCAAATGATTTATTCTCTAAATGTTTTAATCTATAACTTATTATTTTACACCTTATCTTCTATTGAACATATGTTTTCAAGAATGTTAAGTTGAGCAATTTATTTTGGAAGTTGGTTTGGATATTTGAGTTTGATTCTCTAGAGGGTATGTGTGACCCTAGTATACCGGCAGTTGATTTGTTTATGTTTGGGCCTGTTGAGGTATTTAGTTGATCAGTTGTTGAGTTAAGTCCGGTAGGGTACACCAACTCTAGGAGATTCATTAAGTAATTGAATAACCTAAATGATAAGGACAGACATTAGTGGTGATATGATGAACGGGAACATGAGTTATGGACCTCATTATGGCTTGCGGTGTGAAACAATCTCCGGAATTATCCAGGTGTGAGTGAAATAGTCTCCGGAATTACCTGTGTTGTGGGATTGGTCTCCGGAATTATCGGAGTCGAGGCGACGCACATGTGGTATTCGTGTGATGAGGTGCCATTGCTTGCGGTGTGGGGTATTCTCGAAGATTCCCAGGTGTGAGTGAAATAGTCTCCAGAATTATCTGTAGATATAGATTGACCTCCGGAATTATCGGAGCATGGGCTAATACTCACAGTTTATCTTTATCTCGTAGTAGTCATCGTGTTAGGATTAGTTGCATAGCGGGGATTGAAACCTATAATGTGGAGACGTTAAGAGCTTGCTCCGGACCTATGTAGAATGGGATGTATAGAATCCGACAAGTATGCATTAGAGAGTCAGCATATAGAGTTTGTGTTTTCTTGACTTGGTTTTACGCATGTGATTTTTCTGTTTTCTACACTTAACACTTAGTCTAGTTTCACTTGTATGGTTTTTCGCATTTCGTGATTTCTCTAATTTCATCTACTCTTGTTATGTTCTGCTGTTGATAAATCTATGCTTTACTTATGTTGTTTGTTTATGTCACACACACCATTATGGCTGACCCATTTAGTTTTGGGAGTTAGGGATCATCTCTAGCCTCATGTTTACAGGTTGTTGTTGATTAGAGCTTGGGATTTGGATGATTGAGTTCAGTTGATTTAGTGAAAAATGTAAAATGAAAAGTGTTGTAAAGAAAAGAGAATTGTGATTTAAGATGTATTGTATTCTGCTGTGCTATGTAATTGATTATTGTAATGAAAGATGGAAAAAATTTTATTGGTGTTAAATTGTGTTTAATATTACATTGAAGTTGATGCTGGAAATTGTGCCACACATTTTCTAAGATATTATATTAGAAATTCGGGGCACTACAGAGGTTGGTACCAGAGCATGCTTCAATAGTAATACTAAACATGGTATAAAAATAAGCTAGGTGTGGACACTAGAGTGTGAGTACCTAGGTGTGGACATTCGAGGGTGAGTATCACATAGAACTGAAACATGATGTTTAGTTTGGGGTGCAGTTGAGGTTTAGCCAAAGGATATAGATGTGAATGTGAGCTGTGTGTTGTGGTGCTCTAACTTTTCCCTCGTTTTACAGTATTCAGTATGGTTGCACCCAGACCCAGGAATGGTGGTAACAATGATGATGGATCTGGAAGTTCTCGAGGAGTTGGAATTGATCTCGAGGCCGAATTTGCCAGGGTGTATCAGACTTTGGAAGCACTGATGGCATCTAATTTGGCTCAGAATCGGAACCAGCATCAGAATCATGGAACTGGACCAGGATTGGTTAACGCCGATCCCATCAAGCAGATTGAGTCCTTCAAGAGAATGAGGCCGCCAGTTTTTAAGGGGCAATCTAATCCAAACGAAGCTGATGATTGGATTAGGCGGATGGAGACAATCTTCGAAATCTCAGAAACTCCGACAGCCAATAAGGTGAAGTTGGCCACTATGCAACTGGAAAAGGACGCTGGTGTTTGGTGGCAAACGGTGAAGAGGACGTTGGGGGACCAGCAAATGACTTGGGAGGCTTTCTGGAGGAATTCAGGGATCACTTATTTCCCCTAGATATTCAGGAGAAGAAGGCGACAGAATTCTTGAATCTTCAGCAGGGCAGCATGACCGTGCGAGAGTATGAGACCAAGTTTGCTCAGCTGTCGAGGTATGCACCAGAGTTGATCGTTGACGAGGTGAAGAAGGCCAAGAAGTTTAAGCAGGGCTTGAGACCAAACTTGAGGTCGAGAATGATTCCGTTGGGCATACGGAGGTTCGACAAGCTGGTCAGGAGAGCAGCTGTGACTGAGGAAGACATGGACCAATTCCAGAAGAAGCAAGATACCTGGAACCGGAACAAGAGGCCAGCATCAGGTCAGAGTGGGAAGGGATTCCCGGCGAAGCAAGTCAAGTTCAGTGGACCAGTGTAGAAGGCATCTGCAACTCAGGAAGTGACTTGTTACTACTGCAAAGAGGCAGGTCATTACAGGTCAACATGTCCTAAGTTGGCGAAGCAGACTTGTTTCCAGTGTGGGCAGGCAGGACATTCTAAGTCTCATTATCCACAGTTGAGGAAGGATGGTTCAGGTGGAAGTAAATTCCAGAGGCAAGGGCGAGTATTTGCATTAACCGAGCAGGACGCGGGTAACTCGGAAAATGTAATACAGGGTATGCAAGAGTTTTGATTTTTATTTTAAATCAATGTAATAAGTAAAACCTTTATTTGAGAATAATTGGAGATTGAGTATCACTCTTCATGTAACAGGGATTGTTTTGATTAATGGAATAAAGGCAAAGGTTTTATTTGATACTGGTTCATCGCATACTTTTGTGTCGCCAAATTTTGCAAAGGTCTTAGGTGTGGAGCCTAAGTTGTTTCCAGGCAAGGTTTTGTTGGTGGCAACACCGTCAGGTGAAGAATTGATCGCTGATCGATATTACGAGGGCTGTGATATCGAGATTGGCGGGAGATTATTCAGTATTGATCTGATCGAACGGCAAGTCTTAGGAGTGGATGTGATCCTGGGCATTGATTGGATGGCAATATATGATGCCACAATTGAATGCAAGCAGAAAGAGGTGTTAGTGAAAGCACCAGGTGGTCCTGCAGTGACTTTCCAAGGGAAGGAGAAAATTCCGAAGGTGGCTGCAATGATATCCAAGATGGCGATTCCAGATGAAGTCCAAGGCATTCCGGTTGTCAGAGATTTTCCTAAGGTGTTCTTAGAAGATTTTCCAGGATTACCGCCACAGAGAGATGTAGAGTTTTGCATCAATGTTCAGCCGGGGAGCGCGCCGATTTCTAAGGCTCCGTACAGGATGGCACCTGTGGAGCAGGACGAAGTGAAGAATCAAATTGAGGAGCTGTTGATCAAGGGGCTTATTAGGCCAAGTTCCTCGCCATGTGGTGCGCCAGTGTTGTTAGTCAAGAAGAAGGATGGGTCAATGAGGATGTGCATTGACTATCGGGAGTTGAATAGGGTGACTATTCAGAACAATTATCCACTACCGCGGATTGATGATTTATTCGACAGGCTTCGAGGAGCAGCTATTTTTTCGAAGATTGATTTGAGATCAGGGTATCATCAGGTTCGAGTTAAGGAGGAAGATGTGAGTAAGACAGCTTTCAGGACTCGACATGGACTCTATGAGTTTTTGGTGATGCCATTTGGGTTGACGAATGCTCCACCAGTGTTCATGGATATGATGAATCGGGTTTTGAGGCCGTTTATTGACTCCTTCGTGGTGGTTTTCATCGACGATATTTTGGTGTATTCGAAGTCGAAGGAGGAGCATTCTACGCACTTGACAACGGTATTACAGAAATTGCAGGAGCATAGCTTGTATGCCAAGTTGTCGAAGTATGAGTTTTGAAAGTTTGAGGTAGCTTTCCTTGGTCATATCCTTTCTAAGGAGGGAGTGGCCACTGATCCTCAGAAGGTTGAAGGAGTTAAGGATTGGCCCAGGCCAATGTCTGTGAAGGAAGTCAGAAGTTTCTTGGGTTTGGCTGGTTACTACAGGAGATTCATCCAGGGTTATTCTCAGATTGCAGTTCCTTTAATAGGTTTGACCCAGAAGAATGTGGCATTTTCATGGACTGATAAGTGTGAGGAGAGTTTCCTTGAATTAAAGGAGAGGTTGACTACTGCACCTATCTTAGCTTTGCAACAAGCTGGGAAGGATTATGACATCTTCAGTGATGCGTCTCTCAGAGGTTTGGGCTGTGTCTTGATGCAAGAAGGCAAGGTTATTGCTTATGGTTCGAGGCAATTGCGTCCGCATGAGAAGAATTATCCGACGCATGATTTGGAGCTAGCAACTATTATCTTTGCCTTGAAGAAGTGGAGGCATTATGTCTATGGTGAGAAGGTCAATATGTACACTAACCACAAGAGCCTGAAGTACATTTATCAACAGAAGGATCTAAATCTTCGGCAGAGAAGGTGGTTGGAGGTATTGGAAGACATTCGCCCTGAGATCAAGTATCATCTGGGCAAGGCGAATGTGGTGGCCGATGGACTTAGCAGGAAGAGTAGTTTATCAAGTTTGATCACTACTCGAAGTGAGTTGGCAGCAGAGATTGATCAGGCAGGTATTGAGGTGGTGCTGCAGGGTTTAGGGGCGTCTTTGGCTCAGTTGAGGCTGCAACCTTCCTTGAGAGAGAGGATTGTGGAAGGTCAAAGATCAGATTCAGAGATTCAAAAGATGTTGCAACAGGTTTCAGAGGGCAAGCTATCAGAGTTTCGTGTCCAAGATGGAGTTCTTTGGATGGGTGAGAGGTTGTGTATTCCGGATAATGCAGATTTGAAAGAGAGTATCTTACAGGAAGCACACAGTACCTTGTTGTCAGTACATCCTGGAGGCACGAAAATGTACAGGGACATTAAACAGTATTTTTGGTGGTCTGGTATGAAGGATGTGGCAGATTTTGTGGCAAGGTGTCTGACTTGTCAGCAGATCAAAGCAGAAAATTAGAGACCTGGAGGTTTGTTACAACCGTTGCCTATTCCGGAGTGGAAATGGGAGAATATCAGTATGGATTTCATCACGGGTTTGCCGAGGAGTTCGAAGGGCAATGACTCGATTTGGGTTATTGTGGACCGTTTAACTAAGTCAGCTCACTTTCTAGCCATGAAGATTACTTGGTCAATGGAGAAATTGGCTGAGTTGTACATTGGTGAAATTTTGAGACTTCATGGAGTTCCTGTGTCGATTGTTTCCGACAGAGATGCAAGGTTCACTTCAAGGTTTTGGAAGAGCCTACAAGCAGCTTTAGGCACCAGAACTGATTTCAGTACTGCTTTTCATCCACAGACCGATGGTCAGACAGAGAGGGTGAATCGAGTGCTGGAAGATATGTTGAGGGCTTGTGTTATGGATTTCGGTGGTAGTTGGGAGAGATACTTGGCATTGGTTGAGTTTTCTTATAACAACAGTTACCATGTGAGTATCGGGATGGCACCGTATGAGGCTTTGTACGGGCGGAGGTGCAGGACACCAGTTTGTTGATACGAGGTTGGCGAGAGGCAGATGTTTGGTCCTGAGATCGTGCAGCAGACGACAGAGTAGATTGAGCTGATTCGCAAGAGGTTGGTCGAGGCTCAAAGTCGGCAGAAGAGTTATGCTGATACTCGACGAAGAGACTTGGAGTTTGAGGTTGGGGATGCAGTTTTTCTCAAGGTGTCTCCGACCAAAGGAGTAATCAGATTTGGTAAGGAAGGCAAGTTGGCGCCAAGGTATATTGGGCCATACAGGATCGTGGAGCGGATTGGCAAGACAGCATATAGATTGAAGCTTCAAGAGGAGTTGGCACAAGTGCATGATGTATTCCATGTGTCATTGTTAAGGAAGTATGTGCCAGATCAGAATCATCAGTTGGTAGAGATTCCTGAAGGTCTACAGGTGAACTTGAGTTACAAGGAACAGCCTGTTGAGATCGTTGACCGTAGGGAGAAAGTTCTTAGGAGCAAGGTGATACCTATGGTCAAGGTGCTGTGGAGGAATCAGCAGTTCGAGGAGGCTACTTGGGAGCCAGAGGATCGTATGCAGAAGGAATTTCCTGAGCTTTTTGTATGAATGTATTTTCTTTTATGTGATTGTAACTCTTTTGAATGATTGTACCTTTGAATTGAGTTGTATTCCTTCAATTTTGATTATGTTGTCACATCCAATTGTTTGGACTATGTTTCCATTTATGAGATATTGTTTTTCTTTGTTGGTATGTTGTTTGGACTCATTAGTAGTAGTTCTGAGGACAGAACTCTTCTAAGGAGGGAGTGATGTAGTACCCCGTATTTTTAAATATTATTTTTAAAGGTTTATAAATGATTAAAATGATTTCTGGGGATTTAATAAATATTTTCTAGAAATTTATCTTTTACACGTGCGAAACACGTGCAAATATTTTCTTGAAAAGTTCAAAAGCCAAAATTATTGTATGGAAAATCATTATTTATTATTTGGGATTTATTTATGATATTTCCAGATTTTTCTGACATTTGTTGGATCTCTTTGCAAATTTTAAGAAAAGAAGAACCTTTTTGCAAATTTGTCATTTTGAGGGGTGAAAGTGCAAAACTATTTTTCTGAACTTTCAACAGTGCCGGCTGGAAAGTAAGGGTTATTTTGCTTTTAAATCTCAATTTAATTAATTTTATCAAGTTCCAAGTAGGGAATCTATTTATGTAAAGATATGTTTTCGAAGGGTTATTTTGTAAAAGTGTCTAAAAACCCTAAAACTTATTACCCCGGGTATTTAAAAGAAAACGCAGTCGTCATTAGCTGCACAACATTAAGTTCTTGTTATTTTTGGAGGATCAAGAGGAGGATCTTGGATTTCGCAAAAAGGAGAGGCTTTCTTGTTGGATCTTTTCATTTCTAAGGTGAGTGATATAAATTTGTTTTGTTGTGTATTGTGTATGTGGATGATTGTTCTTTTCGTTTACTTTGCGAATGTTGTATGTGAATGATATGTTTGTTTTCTTCGATTTGTGTAAGTGGTATGCTAACAATAAGAATGTTTGATTATTCTTGGATGCGGAATTTTATTGCTAGGAAAGCATGTTAAGGTTTGGATATGATTATGCATATTATGGATTGGACAAAAAATTTGATCTTGTGAAACCCTAGTGGTATGTGATTACAATTTGATTTTGGTTACGAGCTGTGGTGGAAAATTCAGATTTTTAGAAAATTTAATGGAAGAGTTATGAATCAAGAGATCGTGTCTTGGAAATTGAAATTTGAGGAATTAATTGATTGAGGAAGTACACCCAAATTGGGGATTCTTTGAGATTTTGATATTTTGAGGGTTTGAATTTGAATACGAACTATTTCAATGAACAATGAATTTTGTAATAAACTCTAATTTTGATTATATGCACAAATTCATGTTTTAATTGAAAGAAATCAAAAAAATCTCTATTTTCTTAATTTCAAGTGGTTGATCTAGTTTTAGGGACTATTTTGTATTCTACCAGTTATAGTTGATCATATAAGAAATATGTTTTTCGTAGAAATCGTTTTCATGAAGTAAAACTACGTATCGGTTGAATTGTGCAACAACCAAAATACTACAGACTGAAGGCCGACAGTCCACTGTCGTGAATTCTCAGTCGACTGATACGACCCGGCTGCTATGTACTTTAGTTTTCTCGAAATTTCCTTCTGGACAGTCGACCTATACCTTTTACAGTCGACTGGTACACTTAGAATTATATTTTTTAAAGTCATTGTAAATTTCTCTCTGGTAAGTCGACCTATGACTTTTACAAGTCGACTTATAACACTTAGAATATTTTCTTAAAGATTACTGAAATTTCTCTCTGGTAAGTCGACCTATACCTGTTACAAGTCGACTTATAACACTTAGCTTATTTTCTTAAAACCATGGAATTTTCTTTCTGGACAGTCGGCTTATGCTTTCTATAGTCGACTGATACTGATGTATCCTTATATCTATGAATGTTCTTTCAAATGATTTATTCTCTAAATGTTTTAATCTATAACTTATTATTTTACACTTTATCTTCTATTGAACATATGTTTTCAAGAATGTTAAGTTGAGCAATTTATTTTGGAAAGTTGGTTTGGATATTTGAGTTTGAGTCTCTAAAGGGTGTGTGTGACCCTAGTATACCGATAGTTGAGTTGTTTATGTTTGGGCCTATTGAGGCATTTAGTTGATCAGTTGTTGAGTTAAGTCCGGTAGGGTACACCAACTCTAGGAGATTCGTTAAGTAATTGAATAACCTAAATGATAAGGACAGACATTAGTGGTGATATGATGAACGGGAACATGAGTTATAGACCTCAGTATGGCTTGCGGTGTGAAACAATCTCCGGAATTATCCAGGTGTGAGTGAAATAGTCTCCGGAATTATCTGTGTTGTGGGATTGGTCTCCGGAATTATCGGAGTCGAGGCGACGCACATGTGGTATTCGTGTGATGAGGTGCCATTGCTTGCGGTGTGGGGTATTCTCGAAGATTCCCAGGTGTGAGTGAAATAGTCTCCGGAATTATCTGTAGATATAGATTGACCTCCGGAATTATCGGGGCATGGGCTAATACTCACAGTTTATCTTTATCTCGTAGTAGTCATCGTGTTAGGATTAGTTGCATAGCAGGGATTGAACCCTATAATGTGGAGACGTTAAGGGCTTGCACCGGACCTATGTAGAATGGGATGTATAGAATCCGACAAGTATGCATTAGAGAGTCAGCATATAGAGTTTGTGTTTTCTTGACTTAGTTTTACACATGTGGTTTTTCTGTTTTCTACACTTAACACTTAGTCTAGTTTCACTTGTATGGTTTTTCGCATTTCGTGATTTCTCTAATTTCATCTACTCTTGTTATGTTCTGCTGTTGATAAATCTATGCTTTACTTATGTTGCTTGTTTATGTCACTCACACCATTATGGCTGACCCCTTTAGTTTTGGGGGTTAGGGATCATCTCTAGCCTCATGTTTACAGGTTGTTGTTGATTAGAGCTTTGGATTTGGATGATTGAGTTCAATTGATTTAGTGACAAATGTAAAATGAAAAGTGTTGTAAAGAAAAGAGAATTGTGATTTAAGATGTATTGTATTCCACTGTGCTATGTAATTGATTATTGTAATGAAAGTTGGAAAAAAATTTATTGGTGTTAAATTGTGTTTAATATTACATTGAAGTTGATGCTGGGAATTGTGCCACGCATTTTCTTAGATATTATATTGGAAATTCGAGGCGCTACACGTGGTTCGTGACGGGAATCTGTTCCCGTTATTTTCTTTCTTTCGTTGGATTCATCGTCGTATTCCAGACAAGTAACTTGTACTTCAATTCCTTTGTTTGATACAAGTCAAAAATGCCACCTATAGTGTAGTTGGGTCTAGAGACAACTCATGTGCATGTTATCTTTGGCGGGTTTTGTCTCTATCGTGAAAACTTGACCATAGTTGCCTCACGACACAATCTTGGCATAAATTAACTTAGGTTTTACATGTTTAAACCGTTCTTGATTTGAACATGTATGTAATACTTTTTGTGAGAGTTTGGATATTTATTGAAAACCATGTGATAGACTTGTTTTAGAGATGTTAATAACCCTAATTCATGATGTTTGGACACTTGGTAGAATCGATTTCATGCTTGGTGGTGCTTTGAACAAGTTTCATGTTTTATGCTTGGTGGTGTATTTTGTCGCTGATCTGTTTTGTTTGCTGTTTTGGACTGTCTTGAAGTCAGTATCTTGGTTCCAGTATAAAACATGAATTTTAGATAATTTCATCTATTTCCCAACCCCTCATACATTGCTTGATTTTGTTTTCATATGTGTGAGATATGACTGTTTTACTACAGAGGTGTAGATAAATTCCAGATTTCGTTTCTTGTTGATTTTAATAACCAATTTATTTTAATAACTATGCTACATGTATTATTTTGATCCAAAACTTTGGTCAGTATTTCTTTATATACTTGGGGATTACCCAGAATTTTTGGTTGATTTTATTGATAAATTTTATACGTCGTTTCATGCTCGTTTATGAAAACTATACTTGCTGTATTTTGCTCGCTGTTCTGTATAGAATCGTGTTTTCACCCTGATTCCTTTTACTGTATGAAAAATATTTGTGAAATATGAAAGTTAATATATTTTGTCTCTTTTCTTCTCCCTTTGGTGAATTTGGATTTTGTCTCACTAGTTGCGAGATAATTCAGTTTTCGTACAGCAGTGTTGGGAATTCCAGATTTGCCAAACTTTCATTTCTTGATGTGTTCTTCTTTTTGATGACTAAACTAATTTTACTGGAATATTATGAAACTTTATATTTTGATTCTAGACATATAGGGGAATACCCCAGATTTTTCCGAGAATTATTTGAGAGGTTTTGATGCATTTTTCCTGACTGAGAATTTGTTTTACTGATTTCTGATGGAACATGCTTTCTGGATTCAACCCTATTTTGAATTATGATGTTGTGAATTACTATATGACTTATTTATATTCGCTGGATTCAAGTGGAAGTCTATTTTCCAGATCTTTTGACGGATCCAGATTTGGATGTTTTTTGTAGCGGGAATCACTGTTTTTGTACAACACTGTCTTGCTGTCCTGAATTAGAAAACTAGTTGTTTTACCTTGTTATGTGTTGTTATCTTGTACCTGTACTTGTTTATCTTGCACCTTGAACCTGATACATGTTTATATCCTATTATCATTGATTTGTTTTGCGATACATACATGCATGCCTGATTATAATAATAAATGACCAAGTTGGGGTTAAGGGAAAGATCTAGTAGTGGAAAATATAGAAATGTGTACTGAGAAGAGGACCTGTGTCCTGCCTGCCTGTTATGTGTTCATGACTACATGGTTCACAATCCTGTTACCTGTACCTGACTGCATGCTTCCCTATAGGAAGATGTACTTGGAATATAGCCACTAGGTGTTTCCTGTACTTGACTGCATACTTTCTCTAGGAAGGTGTTCTCGGAAGAGAACCACTAGGTTCTACCTGTTCCTGTTATTCCTTTTATCCTAAACCCTGAGTACACTGCCCTATGAACTCCACTACGAAATTTAAAGCGAAACTGTTTGTTGTAGCAACCATGTAAAAGGATGGATGCATCAAGTGCTATTTAGATAGTAATATAACAAGACTTGACATGACATAATCTAATTTCCTGTACTTGATACCTGATTATCCTGTTACATGATTACTTGTTTACCTGTTTACCTGTTACATGTTAACCTGTTTACCTGTTTACTTGACACTTGATACATATTACCTGTACCTGTTAGTATACCATGCTACTTGTTTCTATTTTCCTGATTCATGTTAGATATTATATTTCTGTTGACACATTTATACCATGCTATGCTTGTTGCTTAGAACTATTTATCCCATGTACTTGTATCCTACATTATAAGTGGCCCGTAACTTGCAATTGACGGGTACCTGTTTTCTTTTTCCTTCTCCTGCAAATTTACTAATTGCAGATCAGGATGGTCGACTGCCAGATGGTATTGGCGAGATGATGTATTAGTGCTGGATTTTTCTGCTTTATTATTATTACTTGTTACTTGAACTTGAATAAAATGTACTTGATAACTTGGATTTTTATTTGTATTTGGGCGATGTGACCCAGGATATTTGACTTGTTCAGAATTTGATTATTTGAGATTATTATATTTGGTTTCAAGTAATTTCTGTTGGTATCTTATTTCAATTATGCATGTCTGGTTGTATCTTTTGCTTTCGACTCTGATTATTCCTATGGTATGTTGTAAAGATTCCTGAACAGCTTATGGATGATGAAAATCATTCGCTAGACTTTGTTACGTGCTCGTATTTCGTATTTTGGGAAGCGGGGCGTGACATCAGACTTATCATCCCCGGCTCGGGAAAATGAAGCACATTTTCTAAACATGGTCTACAATAAAAATTAATTGTTTAGCGTCCAGATTAAGAGTTGGTTATCAATTGTTCATGGGATCCCTGTATTGTGCATACTGTTGAGTCAAACCGATAAAACTCAAATCTGATTAATATATCAACCAAAGTCAGACTTCCTTTCGTTAGTCATGTTTGACTGATATATTATCCAAACCCGGGCTCTGATACCACTAAAAACCTTGTCACGTCCCGCTTCCCAGAAATACAGAATATGAGCACATGACATTGGCCTAGCGAATGACTAATGTCATCCATAAGCTGTTTATCCGATTAACTCAATAATATAATCAATACATAATAATTGCACAAGAAATAATAATAATCTCATGAACAATAATACTTGAAATGAAGCAATATATAATATCCAAGTACAATAATCCAACGTCTAGAAACAATAATAAAAATCCAGGACATAAGCCCAATACAATAATAAATCCCAAACATAATAGTAATAAGTCTAAATGCAATGAAATAACAATAGTTCAATGATTAAGTCTTCATGGAAAAATAATAATTTATTAAGCGGCAATTATATCAATTCCTTCACCAATGTTGTTCTCCCAATCCATCAGGCAATTCTTCATCAACACTTGTAAACACTTCATTTAAAAAGAGGAGAAAAATTGTCCTTAGAGTAAGTCATGGACAGCAAGTAGAGAAAGCAAGAAAGAATGGAATAACGGTATAACAATAATTTCAATGGATCAATATGAATCAATAACATGGCATGATAATCAATAATCAATATCACGGTACTCGATAAAATGGCTATAAACAATGATTCAATATTCAATAACGGTATTCAATGATCAATAACAATAACACTTAGCCAATATTCGATATCAATAGGGACGATGATGAACAATATGCAATATTCGGTGAAGTGTCGATCCTTATGTCTATTAATCATTTTAATCCTAACTAATGTATGTACTACTGTGTCCCATATGTTCCATACCACATGTTCGATGCATACAATCAATTTCGTTTAGACTCTAGTGGTGAATTCTATAGATCATGTGTCGGTATGGTAATCACTGATACGATACAATATTGTTGCACAATTCATTATAATGATACACTGATTCACGAGTTCACGAGTTCACGAGTCTACGACACGAAAGATTGGGGTGCCGTAGTCAGCGCTCCATAATCAATCGATAAATACTGTCCGACATAGTCACTATATTATTCACTACTCAAGTCATTCCTTAAACCTCAGCTTGTTAACTATTTTATTAATGCAACAATACAATATGCAATTATGAGAAATGAAAGGAACGATGATAACAATAGGGAAATAATAGGATGGTAAACAATGATAATAACTCATTAGGATCATGCAATATATCATACACACTTCGATTCATACAATACTACGATATAGGATTAATTAAACTATTAAAAACTGAAATATAGAATTTTGGACAGCAAGAGTAGTATGTACAAAAATGCAGTTTTCCGCTGTTTCACAAATCGAAAATTGAATCCGGAAAAAATTCTAGAAACTAGACTTCAACATGGTTCCAATGCATATTTAAAGTTCAAAATCTGACAACCATAGGTAGGTCAATCACATTGTTCTTTACAAATTATAGCTTCACGCAGAAATTCAACATCATGTTATTATAATTTTAGAATCAGAGAAAACTTAATAATAAATTTATTAAAAATGTTTTCTGGACTCCTAAACATGATTACTAACAATATGAAAATTTTCAGAGCAAGATCTTATCATTTGATCAGTCTATTTACTAGTTGAACATGGAACGTACAATAATCTGAGAATCTGGAATTAAAAATACAGCTGACATAAAATGGGCATAACTTTTCCTATATAACTCGGAATTAAAAAATTCAAGATGTTTTGGAAACTAGAAAGATAATGATACAATTCATATTCAGAAAATAATTAATTTTAAGATCGTTTATTGGTTCATAAACTGCAGTCAACATACAGGTCAGCAAGCGATATACAGGATTTATGTAGTTTTCTTGAAAATAAATTAATTAAACATGATGGGTATCGATTCTTTAGTCAATAATTTGTGTAATCAACATGATAGGTGCAATAACATGATGAATAAGAATAAAATCATATGCATACACTAAATTATCATCGATCAACAACAAACAATCAACCAAACATACAACCTAGTAGTTGTTCTACAATAATTAATTGTGTCATGATTATACGGTTAACTCTATTATCAATTCTACATGAATGCATGAAAGATCCAATCTTTAGAGTCAAAAAGTGGCACGATGTCAAGAATATTGGGGTTAGCTCGTGTACACCATCAATAGACCCAACGAAGAGATGAACAAGTATAATATGATACCAAGGGATCTACTTCCAAGAGTTTCAACAAAACTTGAATTTGATACAATTAACAATTCAAGAGGACGGTGACTTGCCTGTTAGACGGTGAAAACAAATACCAAGAATAACGGGATAAGGATCCCGAAGCAACGAACCCACGAACACACGAACTAGCAATTTAACATGTGCAATATATGTGTGAGAGCAAAGAGCCAAAGCAAAGAAAGAGATATCAGCAACTGAACCCAACTCAGCCACGACAGCAAGGGTCCGTCCAAGGGGGCGGCGTCGCTGGCGACTAGGCGCAGCGATGGGGGTCAACGCACGACGGGATGGCGACAGCCACTCATGGCGGCGCTACAGTGGGTCGACGGGATTTGCGGTGGTTTGGTTGTCGCTGCTGACGAGGAAAAAGGAGGAGGAGGTTTGGTGGTTTTCTGTGGTGGCGCTGGCCGTCGAGGGAAGTGGGGCGGCGCCGGAAGGAGGTCGGAAGGTGGCGTCGAGGAGGGCGACTGGAGTTGGCCGGGGAAGATGATCGAAGACGGGTTAAGAGATTAGGGCAGGAAAATGATGGGGAGAGAGAACGACGAGGAAAGAAAGAGGGAGAGGAAAGAGAATAGGCGGCTAGGGTTTTGAAATTGTGTAATTTTTAAGGTTTGCAGTACAGTTGTATTTATAGTGTACAATTAGGGTACTGGTTGGTGAATTAAGGTCCAATAGTAGCGTATTTGGTTTAAGAACAAATGAAATTGGGTTTTAGGGTTCAATAAAAGATAGATCTAAATCAATCGGGTTCATATAAAAATACCTACAATTAGATAGAAGAAAATAGGATCAACAAAATAGTCCAATCATAAAAAACCAAAGAATTCCATGAACAAAAATTTAAATCCCAATAAATAAATAAACAATACAAATGAATAGAATATAAACCGGGCTTGAAAATAAAAAAACAAAGAATTTCATGAACAAAAATTTAAATCCCAATAAATAAATAAACAATACAAATGAATAGAATATAAACCGGGCTTGAAAATAAACTGGAAATTCGCAAAGAAAATTAGATCCTGTACAGTAATAAAATAATCCAATAGATGAATTTTCAATAGATAATCATGAAATAACAATTAATAATCATAATCATAATAGTAATAAAATTATACAATAAAATAGTATTCGGGTTTAACAATTTTATTTAAATAATCCAATAATAATAATACACTTGATTATTGCTTAAATATAAATAGTCAATCAATAAGATATAGAAAATAAGATCAAAATACACCGTATTCGAAATGAATAAAATTTTCTATTAGAAAATACTGTAATAAAAGATCCGAAAAAAATTTAGCACAAAAGATCAAATTATAGAAAATACATGTAAAAATACCTATTGTCGGGAATGGAGGTTACAGCGGGGTGTTACAATAAAGCTTCATTCAACACGCATGCTTTAGTTTGGTTACATTTTAAGGTTTTTTCTCTCATTTTAGTGGTATTTCTTGACACAGGATACCTTTGCTGGAAAGAAAATTCTTCCTGCACAATATGTCGATGTTCCAACTAAGGACATTCCCTTTGAAAGTTCTGTAAACATGAATAAGGAACTTGAACCCATGTCGAAACCCATGTCGAAGGAGAAGCAAATAGAGGTTTTCTACAAGTATGCGGCATATGCACCTCGCGAATTCAGCTGTCTCCTTAAACTTTACTTGTAAATTATTTCTACATTAATACTAGTTATACTTCAATTTGGAAGGATATGAGGTACTGAGGAGATGTGAAGACATTTGTGGTCCATCTTAAATAATATGTAGCATATCTTTTGTTTTTTTTTTGAGGGAAAAGGTTGAATAAGGCCACCCTGTTTCATTAATAAGAAATTAACAAAACAACCCCAGCATGTTGGGGCAAGTTACAACCTACAGATCGAAAAAAAATATGAAGCGACATGACCATTACATATAATCAGCTCTCACTCTAACCTACGAGGACCAACAAATTGTATGCCCGTCAAGCAAGCTTCAAGCACCCACCTCCCCGGCACGCGCCCATCCACCTGAAGCGAATCATGTGGGATTTGAAAATTTGCCGCTCCCCTCCTTCTACCTCACCAACGCAACTTCACACATGGCCCAATCGGAGTCGCACCCAAAAGGAGAGCCGACGCAACTTCACCTCTCACACGCTTTAGCTCTCACAAGAGATTTCTTACTAAGCAAAACTCTCACTAACCCTAATCACGGACACAGTCTAAGAGAGCAATAAGGATGGTACTTATACTCTCTTAGATGATTTCTCACCAACATAAACAGACACCTGCATAGAGTAGTGAGAAGCAACGTCTTCACTCTCTCACTCTTTCTCTCTCACGTAAAGCCCAACCAAATCACAACCAATTTGAAGAATCACCTTCACCTCTCGCCCCTGCGGGCGGTGGACGTTGTAGATTTCAGGGTCAATGATGAGGGCGTAGTGGCAGTGCTGTTGCAAAGTCTGTGGCAGTGGATTAAGGAAGGTCGAGTTCAGTGTGTGACTCCTCTACTGCCGACCAAGAACACAAAAATCTCCCCTCTGTGCACCTCATGGGGGGACCCCTTCTGCGGGCCCAAGCTCCACCCTGTGCAGTGACGATCATGGGGGGACCCCGTCTTCGGGCCCTAGCTCTACAACTATACACCTTAATCTTCACACCGAATCAAATTTTCCTCCACCTCCTTCTTCACATCCCGGACGCTCCGCGACAGTTGAGACAAACACCCCGGAAGCTGTGACAAGTGAGCGCCCGTCACGGAGGAACCCCGTCTTGGGCCCAAGCTCCACAATCGGTCTCATGGTAGTAAAATACTAGTATGTAATAAGCGGTCTTATGGGGGACCCCGTCTTCGGGCCCTAGCCCCACAACCGAACTACACCGCAAACATCACAACTAGACATACCCAACCGAGACAGCTCCACCAACCCCCCAAACCACAAAATATCCTTCCGTCTCACACTACGGCACAGCCAAGCACACCCCTGACTTCTTCACATGCACTACCAACCCCTAAAAAACCAAAACATAGTTGTAATTGGCCCCAAGAATGTGGACATGGTGGCAAGCACGAAGAACAACCGGTGAAACATCTAGCAAAGCTAACCAATCTCAACCTAAACTAACCCTAACCCCAATAAACCCACCCCCAACTCCAAGTGTCACAGATCTGGGTCGCAAAATAGAAGGTCGTCGTATGGGGGGGGAGCGGTCAAATCTTGTCGCCGTCGCCCAGATCCGATCGATCCGATCTGGGTATTCTTCTCCGTTGTCGATGGTGGATGCGTCATCGGCGGAAGGATGGCCGATATCCACTCCTTCGATGGACCGTCACCCTCACTCAGAGTTGGCCCGTCGCTGTCGCCTAGGGGCGCGCTGGTCTCATCATCGAGTTGGCACGAGCGACAGGGCGTCATCGACGCCTTCACGCGATGGAGGACGATGAAGCGGCGTGGTCGTGGATCTCCGTCGACGTGCTGGAAGGGAGGGAGAGTCGCCGCGTTGGTGGAGGAGTGGTAAGGGGGGACGACGGGGAGGGGGGTGGCAGCGCTGAGCGCAAGCCGCCTCCTGATGTGTCTAATTTATATACAAATATTTGTACTCATTTCCCATTAAAATTGCTTGTTTTCGTTGATATTGTCTATAATTCATCTTATTTCTATACGATTTCATTTAATTAATTATTTTTGAAGAAATAATATTTTTGATGCAAAAAGTAAAGATTTGTGGAAAAAATCAACAAACAAAATAAAATAATGGATTTATTAATTTTTATTGTTTTGTTGAGTTAAAAATGCGAAATAATTGTAGAAGGATTTTAACTAGCTAATATGATTTTTTAGTTAGTTTAATTAATTTTAAACTAATTAATTTATTTCATTTCTAAATCCTAAATTTTGGTCTTATTTTGTATGCAGAAGCACGTGGTGGAAAGAAAAAGGAAATAAAAGGTGAAAAGAGAAAGAAATAAAATTCAGATAAAATAAGGAAGGAAATAAATAAAGAAGAAGGACTTTTCTGCAAAAAGTGCAAACCCTAACTCCTCTTCCCGTTCTCTATAAGTACAAACCAAAAGGGAGAGAGAAGATCCAAGAGGTGACGGCTAACACAAAAGAAAATTTAAAAAATAATAATAAAATAAAGAGAGGCAGTCAGCCTCTCTCTTGCTTTCGGCAGAACCCCACGTGACAGGTGGGCTCGCGAAACAAAGAGGAGAGAGAGACGATCCCATGTGCTTTTCGCTGGCGTGTGCTTGTCTAACGTGCCTTCGAAAGCGACAGCTCGCAGGTGGCGACTTGACAGGCGTGTGCTCTTCTGACTCGGCGCAGCTGTCGGCTGACGTGACAGCGCTGACAGGCGCAGCTGTCTGCTGATCCTGGCGCGGTTTCCAAGACAGACAGCAGCTACGAGTCAGTTTTTGGGTTCGACTTTTGAGACAGAAGAGGGATTTGAATTAAATTTTGTATTCTTTTTGTATCTCTTCTTCTCCAATTTTCTTTTGATGCAATCCCGAACATTTTTATTAATTGCAAATTGAACATGAACTGAATTTATTATTCTAGAGGCTAAGATGTAGCCTAGTTTTTGTAGAACACAAATTTTAATTCCTTATTATTATTTTATTTTTCCTGGTTGTGTTTTAATTTTTATTATTTATGCGTATAAAATGGTGGATAGACATTTGTATGATTTTTTAAATCATGAAGAGACCGAACAGGTGATTTGTGATTAATAAAAATTAAATACCGTTATTAGAGGACGTGACCAATAAGAAATCCAAATTTTCAATTAATAATTTGATGCATAGGCAAATGATTAGTTGAGAATAATTTTTAGACTATGTGGATAGAGTGGTTAATATTTTTAGGATTTTGGTCTACAACTTGGGAAATATAATATTTTTATTCATAAGGAGTTATAATTTGTGTGTGTGATAAACGAGGTGAACCAAGAGCCCTAGAACTAATTTTACTATTAACAAATTACAAGCGCTTCACTGTTTCACAGCCCTCTCCCTCTTCACAAATTTAGTTAGATTTAATTAGATTAAGGTAATTTAGTTGTTTTATTATTTATAAATTTCGATCTTCCAAATAGTGATTAATCTAGTAAATTCGGTACTCAATAAAATATCTAGTCCCTGTGGGTTCGACACTCTACTCATTTAACTATATTACTTGTGCGATTTTGTACACTTGCAAATATTCACACCACCTCCGTCCCTAGGAGATACATCTAGGGTTGGGTTCGGGAGTAGGTTGGGTTTTTAGCATATCGTTTGTTTGAGGTGTGTAAATTATTGATTTGCATTTCATTGTGCACATTTCTTTCTTTCTGATTGATGGTGCTAAAAAGCATCCAGAGTCACGTAGATTGATATTTTTGAAGCATCTTATGGAGGTATTTTTTTTTAAGCCCCTGTAGTTCAATCTTAATATGTTCATCCATGACATCAAACAACATATCAGTGATGTGCATTCTGTTTGTTTTTTATATTCTCAAACCTATAGAAGTGGTGTGCATTGTTTTAAATGATAAGAACTTGATGAGCTGCATTCTGTTTGTTTATTTTATAGTTTTGAATTTTGCTTAACTAACTACATGTTGATAAATATTTATGTTGATTCAATTGGTTATATTGAATGGGATTGAGGAGTTCTATGTTGTTTTATAATATATATATATGAAATTTTATTTCATGTAGGATAATTTTTTATTAAAAAATGTTTTAAAATTCAAAAAAAAAAACCAATCTATCCAGGTGCTTTTAGATAAGAACGCCGGGATAAAGTTCTTTTTCCTTAAAAAAATTTAATAATCTATCCCGGTGTTTTTGGTCCAAAATGCCGGGATAGATTACTTTTTCCTTTTTCTTGCCAAAACCTCCATACTGGCCTTTTTTTTCGATTAAATGTCGGTATAGATATAGGCTATAGCGGCGGTGCTAAAAAGTGCCGGGATAGACCCTATATTTGTCTCGACCCTCGCTATAGCAGCGTTTCTGGCGGCGTTTCTGAAAACGCTGCTACAGTCTATCCCGGCGTTTATAAACTGCCGGGATAGCCCCAAAAAAAGGCTGGGAAAGCCCTTGCGGTTTGTAGTGAAAGGACAATGTTTGGAATGACATATTTTCAGTATTGATCACTATGTGTTTAAATACACGAAAGATTACATAAGAGATAACTTTGAATCTCTATAATATAGGGATGGATATAAACAGAAAACTAAAATAGGAAACAAAATATCAGTTCAAGGAAACTGATTAGTAGAAGATCACAATCAAATCCATTGTGTTCTCAACACTCCCCCTCAAGTTGGAGAGTGGATATTGATGACACCCAACTTGCCAATGAGATCAATGAACACGGATTTGCTAAGTGATTTTGTGAATACATCTGCAAGCTGAATATGTGATCTGACATGTAAAGTTTGAATTACTCCAGATTTAATCTTCTCCCTCACAAAGTGACAATCAATCTCTATTTGCTTGGTTCTTTCATGAAAAAACGGATTTTAGGCAATATGCAATGCTGCTTGATTATCAGAGTACAGCATTGTGGTTTTTCCGGATTGAACACCAAGATCTTTTAGTAACTGTCTCAACCAAACAACCTCTGAACAAGTTGTAGCCATGGCCCTATACTCTTCCTCTGCTGAAGATCTAGACACTGTAGTTTGCTTCTTTGTTTTCCAACTGATTGGTGTTGACCCTAAGAACCCAACATAACCTGTGGTTGGCCTTCTAGTGTCTTGACAAGTTGCCCTGTCTGAGTCACAGTAAATACTCAATTCTAATGTGTTTCTAGATGGCAGGAGAATTCCTTGGCCAGGTGAGTTCTTTAAATATCTCAGAACTTGTATGGCAGCATCAAATTGAGGTTTCATTGGATTGTTGACAAACTGACTAAGTCTATTTACTGGAAATACTATGTCTGGTCTAGTGAATGTAAGATACAAAAGTCTACCAATTAAGCATCTGTAAATAGAGGGGTCAGTAAGAATATCACCTTCATATTTAGAAAGCTGAATATTTGGACCACGGAATAAAAGCTGGTTTACTATTAAGCATGCTCATATCTAATAAAATTTCCAGTGCACAGATTTTTTTGAGAGAGAAATACCTTTAGAAGATTTAGCAGCTTCAACCCCAAGGAAAAATTTCAGAGGACCCAAATCCTTAATATGAAATCAATTGTTGAGGAAGACTTTGAGTTTCGCTATGACCTCTGAATTAGCTCCAGTAATAATCATATTATCAACATATAACAGCACAACAGTGAAAGATATAGTTGTTTTTTTGAACAAACAAAGAGTAATCACACTTGGACTGAGAGAATCCAGCAGATCGACAGAAGGACGGCAGAGAACTTGCTGAACCACTGACATGGCGCCTGCTTCAAACTGTAGAGGGATTTGTGTAGCCTGACCATATTCTCCCCCTTGCTAGGAAATCCCTCTAGTAGCTTCATGTAGATCTCCTCTTTCAGATCTCCATGTAAGAAAGCATTGTGAACATCTAATTGGTGAAGGGACAAATTTTGAGTTGCTGCAATGGAGAGGATAGTGCGAACCGAGGTCAATTACGCGACTGGAGCAAAGGTTTCATGATAATCAATGCCTTCCTTATAAGAGAAATCCACACATCATAATGAATCATATCAAATATATTACAAGATTTAATTTCATGAGAAGAAAATGAAAATCTAGACTATTTGGCCCGAGGACAAATATCACATGAGTGATTTTTAATGTTGACAAAGGAAATAATATCTTTTGAAAAGAAACGAAGTCGCTTATGAGATGAAATGACCTAACCGACGATGCCATTGATCAAAGGAGATAGAAACCGATGCAGCAAGTGACGAATGAAGCTGCTTATTGAAGATGTAAAGTCCCCCATGAAATCTACCCACTCCAATCTTCTTCCTCGTTAACAGATCCTGAAAATAGAATAGATCATGTAAAAAGTGAGCCGAGCATTTTAGAGAGATCACTAACTTACTGACAAATATGAGATTAAATCCGAATAAAGGAACAACCAAGACATCATATAGAATCAATTTGGGAGTTAGTGTAATAGAGCCAATATGAGTTACTCTTGCAAACGAGCCATTAGGGAGTTTAACCGAGAGAGGAAAAGGAATAGGTTTGCAATCAGTAAGGAGAGAAGTGCTAGAAACCATGTGATCGGTTGCGCCAGTGTCTACAACCCAGGAGATAGCGCAGGTTTCGGTACGAAGAGAATGAGTGTTACCTTCCATGTTCACACTGGCTTGGTGATTACCAGTTTTAAGAAGCTGTAGTTACTGAGTGATCTGGTCCGGAGTGAGACTACCACTAGAGGAAGGAGATGTCAGAGTAGCATACTTCTTCTTGTGGAATGTGTGGCCAGGAGGGTAGCCATGCAGTTTGAAGCACTTCCCAATGTAATGGCCATTGTCACCGTAATGATCACAAACATGCCTACCTTTCCGTTTGGTGGAGGAAGAGGTTGAACTGCCAGTCGGAATCACAGTGCTAGATAGGGAACGAACTGCAGAAGAGGATGCTCAACATGCGGCCATGGCCAAGGAATCCATGGAAACAGTAGCCACAGGGTCAAGAATAAGACGCTGCTTCTCCTCAGAGGTAAGAAGAGAGTAAGCTCTGTTCACATTAAGAAGGGAACTCATCATCAAAATTTGGCGCCGAGAGTTGTTGAAGGAATCAGACAGGCCCATAAAAAACTGATTGAGTTGCTCTTGAGAAAAATACTCATTGAAGGCCTTGAGGTAGCCGCAGGTGCAAGCGGGAAGAACGACCAGGGAGTTCAATTCATCCCATAGAGATTTGAGATTCATGAAGTAGGCAGCCATAGAAAGATTGTCCTGAGTACATAGCGCAATGTCATGCCGAAGTTGGAAAATCCTGGGATCGTTGGACTGTGCTCATCTGTCCTGTAATTCTGTCCATATCGCAGCGATGTCTGAGACATAAACGACGCTGTTGAGGATGTCCGGGGAGAGAGAGCTTAGCAACCAAGCCTTAACCATCGCATTACAGTGCTCCCATGCAGGAAATCAATGTTCGAAGCCGAAGGTTTCTTGATAGTACCGTTGAGTATGCGAAGCTTATTCTTGGCACTAAAAGCAATTTGAACATTCCTGCTCCAAGTATTGTAGTTAGTGTCGGAAAAAGGTTAAGCAACTAATTGCATTCCTGGGTGATCAGAATGATGAAGAGAGACAGTGGATGAGAAGCATCGTTCTCAATGGAAAGCTTGTTGGGGGCCATGAGGAACTGTCTGGAGAAGGAACAATGGCAGCAAGAGATGAAGAAGAAGCCCTAGAATCGTAAGAGCTCTAATACCATTAAAAGAACAAGGTTTGGAATGATATATTTTCAGTATTGATCACTATGTGTTTAAATACAAGAAAGATTACATAAAGTTAGAAAATGTGATGAAAGGTGAAAAATGTGATATGTTGATCTGATGATTACAGTATACATTTATAGCAAATGCTAGCAATACATGATCCTACAATTAAGGCTAGCATTAAGATACTATAAGCTAATAAGGAAACAAATAATGCTGACAGCCATTGATTGGTGATTATACTAATTTCAATGATTGACATAATCAAGGCAATCATTGGATTCACACATTAAGGGATCTTGTCTCTAATTATCATTGGATCCACACATTAAGGGATCTTGTCTCTAATTCCCCCCTTCAAACTGATGGGTGAGAGAGTCACCCCAAGTTTGTCTCTGAGTTGGTTGAATCGTGTGTGAGTTAATGCTTTAGTGAGGCAGTCAGCAATTTGATCAGCTGATGGGACATAGGCCACAACAATCTCATTTTGCAGCACTTGGTCTCTGATGTAGTGCACATCAATTTCAATGTGTTTGGATCGAGCATGCATAACTGGATTTGAAGTTAATGCCTTGGCACTCAAGTTATCACACCACAGTGTTGGTTTTCTTGGCAGAGGGAGTTTCAGCTCATCAAGGAGTGATCGGGTCCATGCTATTTCAGCAGCTAAGTCAGCCAGGGCTCTATATTCTGACTCTGTACTGGATCTTGAGACTACCTTTTGCTTCCTTGAGGACCAAGAAATTAGTGTTTCACCAAGGAAAACACATTGACCTGCCATGGATTTTCTATCGTCCACACTTGTGGCCCAATCTGCATCTGAGAACCCTGTTAAGTCCAAGTCTGTGGATGGTTTAATGTGCAGGCAGTGTTGCATGGTACCTTGAAGATATCTCAGTATTCTTTTGATGCCTTGCCAGTGATCTATAGTGGGAGAGCTCATGAATTGACTGAGCTTGTTAACTGAGAATGCTATGTCAGGCCTTGTGTTTGTTAAGTATTGCAATGCTCTTATAGCTTGTCTGAACACGGTTGGGTCCTGTAACTTCTCCCCTTCAGCTGTAAATTGCTTGCCAGTTACCATAGGTGTTGGACAAGATGAGGCATTTTCCATTTTGAATTTTCTCAGGATGTCTCCTATGTATTTTGATTGCTTCAAGTACATACCAGATGCATCTCTTTGAACTTCTATGCCTAAGAAGTAGTGCAGTGGACCAAGATCCTTAAGGGAAAACACAACATTGAGTTGTTTGATGAAGGACTCTAAAAATTTGGTGTTGTTCCCTGTGACAATTATGTCATCCACATATATAAGTAGAAAGGTAATGTGATCTGTACCTCTTAGAGTGAAGAGTGAGGAATCACTTTTTGTGTTCTTGAAATCCCAGCTGAGTAAGGCATTTTTGAGGCTGTCAAACCAGGCTCTTGGGGTCTGTTTCAATCCATAGATTGCCTTAGATAACTTGCAGACATGTTCAGGTTTAGTTGAGTCTACAAATCCCTCTGGTTGATGCATAAACACAGTTTCTTTGAGGTAGCCATTAAGAAATGCATTGTTTATGTCCAGCTGTTTGACCTCCCAATTGAGATGCACTGCAATTGAAAGTATGATTCGAACTGTACTGGCCTTGACAACTGGGCTGAAAGTCTCTTCATAATCCAATCCAGCTGTTTGTTGAAATTCTTTTGCAACTAATCTTGCCTTTCTCCTTTCAATTGTCCCATCTGCTTTGTACTTGGTTTTGAAGACCCATTTAGAATCAATGATGTTCTCTTGACCTTGATATGGTACCAAAAACCAGGTCTGATTTGACATGAGTGCCTGATACTCATTATCCATAGCTTCTTTCCACTGTGGTCTTGTGAGTGCTTCTGTGACATTTTCTGGTTCCTTCTCATCTGTGCAAGTTTCAGCTAACCCAACATATGGCTGCTTTGGCTTGTGAATTCCAGCCTTGCTTCTGGTCCAATGAGTGTTGATGGCTGTGCTTGAGTCAGCAGAGTCTTGGTGAGCTTCAACAACTGTTTCTGTGGGATCAGTGTCATCAGGAATTGGACTATTCCTTGTTGAATCAGTTGAATCAGTTGCAGTCTGACTTCTGCTAGGACTAATTGCAGCACTCTCAGTTGGACTGGCTGGTTCTTGTTCAACATCAAGATTGTTGTCAGCTGGAAGTGGTGCTTCTCCAGTATGTGAATTTCCTGCAGTGGGCAAAGGAAAAGAGAAAGATGAACTTTCAGTTAGTGTTTTCAAGGGACTTCTTGTATTGAGAAAGCCATCATGGAATGGAAAATGCTCTTCATTGAAGACAACATGTCTTGAAGTGAAGATTCTTCCATGAGAATTTATGCATTTGTATCCTTTGTGGGAGTTACTATAGCCCAAGAACACACATCTGGTTGTGTGGAATTGCAGTTTGTGCTGATTATAGGGCTTGAGACAGGGATAGCAAGCACACCCAAAAGGTTTTAGGGAGCTGTATTCAGGTTCCTTTCTAAAGAGCAGTGAGTAAGGGCTTTCATTTTGAGTGACTAGAGAGGGCAGTCTGTTTATGAGATAAACTGCAGTGGAGAAAGCTTCCCACCAATAATGTAAAGGCATTTTGGCTTGTGCTAGTAATGTCAAGCCAAATTCAGCAATATGTCTGTGTTTTCTCTCGGCCCTACCATTTTGTTGTGATGTATAAGGGCATGACATTCTGAATTGTATCCCTGCTTCTAGTGCATGGTTTTGCACAGCCTTGTATTCACCACCACCATCACATTGGATTGTCTTAATTCTCTTATTAAACAGATTTTCTGCCATGTTTTTAAACTGAATGAAGGCTTGTGCAGTATCTGATTTCTGTTTCAGAGGATAAATCCAGGTAAATCTGCTAAAGTCATCAAGGAAGTGAACATAATATTTAAAACCAGAAGAAGATGCTACTGGTGCAGGCCCCCAGACATCAGTATGAACTAATTCAAGAATTTCCTTAGCATGAGAGGAAGAGGTTTTAAAGGGTAAAAAATGCATTTTGCCATATTGACAAGCCTCACAAAAGTTAAAATGATCACTAGGTGATAGTGTGACATTACAACTTTTCAAGACTTTATCTAGGACTTTATTATTTGGATGACCAAGCCTTCTATGCCAGCTCTCCTTGACAGATACATAAGCATACGAGTCCCTTTCAGTCCTTGAGAGTTGATACAAGCCATCTTTAAGTGTCCCTCTTAGAATTGCCTTCCCTGTCAACTTGTCCTTCACAAAGCAACAATTTTTATCAAACTCAACCAGAATTTTATTATCAGCAGTTAATTTTGACACACTTAATAGATTTTTGGTAATGTTGGGCACATATAAGACATCACTTACCTTGAGTGAGTTTAGTTTCAAGGAACCTGTGGCAACAATATTCAATTTTTCACCACTTCCAACTTTAAAGAGTTCTTACCATGATGTTCTGCCAAATCCTCGAATTTGTCAGTTTGATGTGTCACATGATTGCTTGCGCCACTGTCAAAGTACCAATCAACATCTTCGAGAGAGCCTTGTGAGGCTAGGAAGGCATTGTGTGCTCCTTGTCTATCACTGCCTGCTGAATAATTTGAGTTTGAATAAGATTTATCATACCTGTAGTAGCAATTCACTGCTGTGTGCCCAACCTTGTTGCAAACTTGATATGTTGGCTTAGACATTCTTCCTCTTCCTCTGCCTCCTCTCCAACCTCTGAAGTTAGAGCCTCTCCAGTTGCTACTGGAGCCTCTCCAGTTGTTGTTTGTGTTGAATTTGTTGCCTTTGTAATCAGTTTTGTTGGCAATATTTGCTGATGCATTAAGGGTTAGGTTGGTGAGGCTATTCAGTTGATCAAGTCTACTTTCAAAGGTCAGCAATTGGGCCTGCAGATCAACCCAGGTGAGGCTAGTTTGATCAGATAGCTTGACCACCATAGGGTTGTATTCAGAATCTAAACCATTCAGGGTTTGAATGATCAGATCTGAGTTGGAAATGGGGCTGCCTGCAAGTTTAAGCCTATCAGCGAGATTTAAGGTAAGTGACTCCTCCAACCTCATACCAACAAACTCAGATACTCCTCCATCTTCATCTCTCCTTTTCTGATGCTGTGAAACTCAGATTTAAGGTAAGTGACTCGAGACCTTGTGTGTGCACCGGCTAGGCTTTGAGCTTCATCCCAAAGTTGTTTTGAGGTTTCACAGTGCAGCAACTGTGTTGCCATTTCAACAGTCATTGAGTTCATCAACCATCCAAGGAGTTGTGAATTATGAGCCTGCCAATCTTCAAAGGCAGGATTTGGCTTCTTGCTTGAATCTGCAGAAGCTATGAATTCTTCAGGACACTCCTTTGTCCCTAGCATATGCCCATCGAGCCTGCAACCTTTGACTATAGAGATCACCAAGGATTTCCACAGTGGGTAGTTGTCTCTGTCCAACTTGACAGACACAGTGGATGGGAGATCATTTTTGGACTTTGAATCTGCAGCGGATGCCATGATTTTGTATTGGATCAAGAGCCTTTAGGGCTTAAAAGCTCTGATACCAAATTAGAAAATGTGATGAAAGGTGAAGAATGTGATATGTTGATCTGATGATTACAGTATACATTTATAGCAAATGCTAGCAATACATGATCCTACAATTAAGGCTAGCATTAAGATACTATAAGCTAATAAGTTAACAAATAATGCTGACAGCCATTGATTGGTGATTACACTAATTTCAATGATTGACATAATCAAGGCAATCATTGGATCCACACATTAAGGGATCTTATCTCTAATTATCATTGGATCCACACATTAAGGGATCTTGTCTCTAATTCATAAGAGATGACTTTGAATCCCTATAATCTAGGGATGGATATAAATAAAAAATTAAAATAAACAAAATATAAGTTCAAGGAAACCGATTAGTAGAAGATCACAATGAAATCCATTCCGATCTCAAAAGTAGTTTTTTTTTTTTTTTTTTTTGATATAAAGGTGGCTATCGTCACCGCTTCATTAATAAAAAGTTAATTAAAAAAGTACAACTACACCGAAACGTTAAATCGAACACTCTCGGTTCAACCCCACATACAAAAAATAGATACAAACTAGTAGAAAAGCAACCAAGAGTACAGTAATCAAAATCAGCCAACATATGTAAACAACCAGCAGGAGCCATAATCTCCATCCACCACGACCTGTGCGACTAATCCTCCATCTCTCTGCGAAGCCTATTCCTTACTCCACCCTGACCTACCCAATCAGTAATGAATGAAAGAATGTTATACATCAACTCATGAAATCTATTTTTAATATTACGGAAGCATGAATCATTCTGGTCTAGTCACAGGCTCCACATAGTAGCAACATCAGATATATCCCACTCTAATCTATTTTCTTTTCGAACTAGGCTCCTCACCCCATTATTCCATATCTCTATCGTAGAGTTAGGAATGTCCAAAAAACCGAAACCTAAATACACTACCTCCCAAGCCAACCTAGCTTTACGACATCTAAATAAGATATGATTCGTGTCTTAATCATCATGCTTGCATCGAGAGCACTTTAAATCCACCAGAATGTTGCACTTATTTAAATTACTCTTAGACAAAATCGCGTCATTCACAAGCAGCCAGAGGAAAGCCTTCACCCTTAACAGAACATTGGTTCTCCAAATCGTAGTTGCCTACCCACATCGTATCCCTCCATCATTAATCGAATTATACATCGATCTCATGATGAAGGTGTCACGCCCCGCTTTCCAAGAAGGAGAATACGGAATATGGATACGCGACACAAGTCCAGTGAATGGCTTTCACCATTCATAAGCTGTAAGGATCTTTACAACATATACAAGAATAAACAAGAGGTATACAAGAGGAATAGTCAACCACGCATGAATAGCTGAATTAATATAGTCAACATTCATATGGCTAAAAAGGGGATTAAATCAGGACCGTTCAAATCGGACACGAAACTTAAAGCTCAGGGGTAAAACAGTAATTTCACCTACAAACAGGTCTGAAATGGGGACTGGGTCTTTCTTCAAAGCCCAATAATCCATAAACGGATCTGTCTTACTGGGTACGGATCCCAACCCGTTACAAACCAGTTCAGAAGGATAAAGAAGAATTTAGATTCATAATTATCCCTAAGAAGTGATCTTAACCGCTTCTATCCATTCACACCTGGAAGTAGTGATATGTTCTTATCTCGAAACGGATCCCTAAGCCGACTATAAAAACCCCTCTCCCCCCACCATAACAATGTAATCAATCTTTTTCCAATTAAAGCTCTTTTATAATCATTCAGATTACTGACAAGAGCGTCGGAGGGTGCGTCGCCGGGAGCCCTCCCGGTGTATCGCACATTTTGTAGGTTCGCAGCAGCAGCAAGAGACTGGTCAACAATTTGGTGAAGGTCAACAGGCCAACAGGTTTGCTTTATTGTTATCTCCAAGAATCAACAAATTCATCTGTTTGCTCCCACACCAAAATCAGCAGCAACAGATTGGCACCTTCTGTGGGAACCGAAAATGCAACCCGACCTAACTTCATCAGCGAGACTAGTTTCAAGCCATGCATCCAAAAGAGAAGGGAAAGGTAGCGGTCTCCAGCCGAAGAACCACTTCTCTTCCTCCCCCTCTTCCTCCAACTCAAGGTGCTCCTCCTCAACAGGCCCCTCCATGGTCTCGGGGGGCTGCCCAGGGGGCCTCCTGTTGGAGTCGTCCGAAGCAACATCCTCCTCATGACCATGTTGTGGGTCCCAATCCTTCAGTTGAATCTATGGCTTCTCAAAACCCTCCTAAATGGAATCTTATTGAATCTATGGCTTCTCAAAGCTCTCCCAAATGGGATCTTCGTCAAGTGATTACCGACCGCCAAAAGGGGGTCGACCTCCGAACTCGCTCCCGACCGCCAAAAGGGGGTCGACCTCCGAACTCGCCTGAATGGATGGCGAGCCCTTAGGGGAGTCCATCAACCTGAGCACCCAGGGGCCTCAAGAGTCCGGACCCCCCGCCGACCGAGGACCAGAAGATCCCCTCTCCCAGGGAGGCGAAGAGAGTCCCCTCAGCATCATCGGCAGAGAATTCATTCTCTAGTAAGCCGAGCCACACATAGGGACCACCAAGCTGGAGAGGCCCCAGTCACAAGGGCAGAGCTTCAAGACTTCCAAGCGGCAGTCTTACGGGCCTTTAATATTGCCCCAAATAACGACCAGAGGCCACCTACTCATGAGCCAGGTAGAAGCCACCGCCTTCACATTCCCAATCCTCGTCCATCTCCAAGCTACCATCGCCATAGCCCAAGTCCACCCTCGTACGAAGATGAGTCCCGGGGCTCGGCAAGATATGATCAAAGAGAAGACTCAGTCTCCCGCCGTTTCCACAAGATGGAGAGGTGCCTCAGCTGAATTGACAGGGAAGAAGAGAAATGGGCGATAAACCTCCGCCCGAGCAGGCCTCCATTCTCCCGCACCATCATGGAGGTCCCCGTCCCCGAAAACTTCAAGCCGCCTCACTTCGAGTCGTATACCGGAGAGTCGGACCCCGCGGATCACATAGAGAGTTTCAAAACTCTCATGATGATCCACCATGCTTCAGACGCCCTCCTCTGCAAGATCTTTCCTGCCACGCTGAAGGGGCCTACAAGAGAATGGTACTCTCGACTCGCCCCAGCCTCCATCTTCTCATTCGATCAGTTCGAAGGGCTCTTCCTTACTCATTTCGTGAGTAGCCGCCGGACCGAGAAAACAAGTGTATCTCTGGTGACCCGCAACCAAAGAAAGGGTGAACGCCTAAGGGATTACGTTCGACGCTTCACCGCCGAAGCCCGGTCCATTCCCTCCCTCAACCAATCTGTAGCCTCTGCTGCAATCCAGCGCAACGTCACCAATGCCAACCTTAGGGCGTCCCTTGCCAAGAAGCCTCCTCGGAACTTCTCAGAACTCCTACTTAGGGTGGAGAAGTACATACGAGTGGAAGAGGCTCTCAACCCCCCTACTTTTAAGGAATCATCTTCTAGAAACAAACAGAAGAATATAAGCAAAGAGGGGTCCCAAAAATCCCAGAGGGACGGCAATGGTCAGCGCCGCCCGGCTCCTCGTTTTGAGAAATTCACCCCCCTCAGTGCTAATATATCAGAAGTTCTTATGGAGGTGGATAAGGAAGGACTACTCCGCACTCTCCCTAGAATGAATACCCCAGAAAAGAAGAGGAACAAGGATAAGTGGTGCCGCTTTCTCAGGGACCACAGCCACGACACGGATGATTGTCGGGTTCTCAAGGAGGAGATCGAAGAACTCATACAGCGGGGACACCTTGTAGCGCCCCGAATTTCTCATAAGATATCTTAGAAAATACGTGGCACATTCCCAGCGATCCACTTCAATATAATATTAAACACAACCAACACCACTAAAATTTTCAACTTTTATTACAACAAACTTTTACAAATCACAGCGGAATCCAAAACAACTCAAACAATATTTTCTTTTTATTTACAACACAAAACTATCTCAAATCTACCTTTACAAATTTACTCAAAACACTTAAGAATCAATTTATCTCAAATATGCCTCTAGCATCCAAACCTCCAACTCTAAGCAACAACCAGCAACATGTGAGGCCAGAGATGATCCCTAACCCCCAAACTAAAAGGGTCAGCCATAAATGGTGTGAGTGACAACAACAAACAACATAAAAAAAACTTAAGCATGGATTCATAAGTAACATATAGTAAACCAAAGTACATAAAATATGAGATAGCAAGAAATGTAACAACAAGTGATACCAAACAAGTGTTAAGTGTAGAAAACCGTAAAACCACATACATAAAACTAAGTCAAGAAAACACACAAATTCTATATGTGGACTCTCTAATGCATACTTGACGAAGTTTATGCATCCCATTCTACATAGGTTCGGTGCAAGCCCTTAACGTCTCCACTTCATAGGGTTCAATCCCCCGCTATGCAACTAATCCTATCACGATGACTACTACGACATAAAGATAAACTGTGAGAGTTAGTCCATGCTTGATAATTCCGGAGATAGATCCCACATCTCAGGTAATTTACCTGGATAATTCCGAAGATCATCCCACATCTAAACATAGACACATCATCACATGAATACCACATGTGCGTTGTCTCGACTTTGATAATTCCGGAGATCAATCCCACATCGCAAGCAAACCACTTGGATAATTCCGGAGATATATCTCACATCTCAAGAAAGTTACTTGGATAATTCTGGAGATTAAATCCCACATCTAAAGCCATACTGAGGTGCATAACTCATGTTCTCGTTCATCATATCACCCCTAGTACCTGTCCTTATTATCTTTCGGGTTATTTAATTATTCAACGAATCTCCTAGAGTGGTGTACCCTACCGGCCTAAAAATCAAAACTGAATAACTGAAATGCCTCATGGGCCTCAACAAAATAACTCAACGCCGGTATACTAGGGTCACACACCTCTAGAGACTCAACTCAAATATCTAAACCAAAGTCCCACTAAACACAGTGGCTCAACTGAAAGTCTTAAATCAAATGCTTAACTGAATATCTTAGAATCAAATGCTTAACTGAAAGCAAAGTATGGACTGAATTATCTGAGAACCAAACACTCAAGTAACACTCAAGGTACAAAATTCTATCAGTACCAGTCGACTTATACTGTAGTAAGTCGACTGTCCAGAAGGACAAATATCCAAAATTTAACAAAATAAACTAAGTCATATAAGTCGACTTAAGAAATCATCGGTCGACTGTCCAGACCAGAACTGTCATAATTTTACAAAATAATTTCTAAGTATACCAGTCGACTGACAAGGGTCTCAGTCGGCTGTCCAGACAAGAAACTGACATAATTTTACCCAATAATTTCTAAGTATAACAGTCGACTGACAATGGTCTCAGTCGGTTGTCCAGAACGGATTTTCAAGAGGCTAATGATACATCGGTAGGGTCGTACCAGTCGACTGATAGGTAGACCAGTCGGCTGTCGGCCTATAATTTTCATAACTTAGGTCTGATTACAATAATTAAAACTGGAGTTTTCTAAAGATTCATTGTTTATGAAAAAAGGTTCGTATTCAGGCAAAATGACAAATCTCAAGAATCTTCATTAAGGGTATATTACTCAAAATCTCAAATATGTCGATACCCAAGTTCTCATGTTCTAGATCACTAATTCTTTCATTAGGGTTTCTCAAGATTAAATTCTTTAACAACTCTAAATCAAAATCTGATTTTCAATATGTAAGATCCAGGTGTTCATCATCCGATCATAACCACACTCAAATTTTAATAATACGGTTTTATAAACAAAGATCTACTAATCCTTCTTAGATTTTACAACATGGTATAAACAACAATCATTAATCACATGATTCACACCACAATTTCAAGATCTATATCATTCACAACATCAAGTCTAACATCATTACCACTCGCATACATAGATCAACAACAAGATAAATTTATGTCATTCACAAACAAAACAAAACACACAATGTCACTCACAAAACAAACAAAACAAAACAAAGTCGCTCACCTTTTAATTGAGAAAAAGTCCACGAAAAGTCTCCCTTTTGCTAGATCCAAAATTCTCCTTTTTGCTCCTCCAAAACCGATCTCAAAATTCTGTATATCGTAGCAATGATGACTGGAAAAATTCTTTTAAATATCCGGGAGTGAATATTAGGGTTTTACCCACACTTTTGCAAAACAATCCTTTCCAAAATACAACTTACATATATAGTTCTATTCTTGGAAATTCAATCAAAATTCATTCAAATTAGGATTTAAAAGAAAATATACTTCTAAATCTCAACCAATACTGATCCAAAGTCCAGAAAATATATTTTGCACTTTAACCCTTAAAAATTGTCAATTTTGCAAAAAGGTCCTTTTCTCAAAAATTGCAAATAGTTCCAATTAATTTCAGAAAATTCTGGAAAAATACTAAATAAATCTCAAATATTAAATAATGATTTTTCATAAAGAAAACTAAATTTTCAAACTTCTCATAAAAGTGTTTGCACGTATTTTGCACATGTACAAAAGATAAATCTTTTAGAAAATATTAATTAAATCTCCAAAATCAATTTAAATTCATTTTCAAATATAAAAATAATATTTGAAAATACGGGGTTCTACATCACTCCCTCCTTAGAAGAGTTCTGTCCTCAGAACTACTACTAATGAGTCCAAACAACATATCAACAAAGAGATCAACATCTTATAAATAGAACGTAGTCCAAACAATTGTATATGACAATACAACCAAAATAGAATGAACACAAATTACATCAATCAATGGTACAATCATTCAAAAGAATCACAATCACATAAAAGAAATACACTCATGCAAAAAGCTCAGGGAAATCCTTCTGCATGCGATCCTCAGGTTCCCAAGTAGCCTCCTCGAACTGTTGATTCCTCCACAACACCTTGACCATAGGTATCACCTTGCTCCTAAGAACTTTCTCCCTACGATCAACGATCTCAACAGGCCGTTCCTTGTAATTCAAGTTCACCTGTAAATCTTCAGGAATCCCTACCAACTGATGATTCTGATCTGGCACATACTTCCTCAACAATGACACATGGAATACATCATGCACTTGTGCCAACTCCTCTGGAAGCTTCAACCTATATGCTGTCTTGCCAATCCGCTCCATGATCCTGTATGGACCAATATACCTTGGCGCCAACTTGCCTCCCTTACCAAACCTGATCACTCTCTTGGTCGGAGAAAACTTGAGGAAAACTGCATCCCCAACCTCAAACTCCAAGTCTCTTCGTCGAGTATCAGCATAACTCTTCTGCCGACTCTGAGCCTCAACCAACCTCTTGCGAATCAGCTCAATCTGCTCCGATGTCTGCTGTACAATCTCAGGACCATATATCTGCCTCTCGCCAACCTCATACCAACAAACAGGTGTCCTGCACCTCCTCCCGTACAAAGCCTCATACGGTGCCATCCCAATACTTGCATGGTAACTGTTGTTATAAGCAAACTCAACCAATGCCAAGTATCTCTCCCAACTACCACCGAAGTCCATAACACAAGCCCTCAACATATCTTCCAACACTCGATTCACCCTCTCCGTCTGACCATCGGTCTGTGGATGAAAAGCGGTACTGAAATCAGTTCTGGTGCCTAAGGCTGCTTGTAGGCTCTTCCAAAACCTTGAAGTGAACCTTGCATCTCTGTCGGATACAATCGACACAGGAACTCTATGAAGTCTCACAATTTCACCAATGTACAACTCAGCCAATTTCTCCATCGACCAAGTAATCTTCATGGCTAGAAAGTGAGCCGACTTAGTCAAACGGTCCACAATAACCCAAATCTTGCCCTTCGAATTCCTCGGCAAACCCGTGATGAAATCCATACTGATATTCTCCCACTTCCACTCCGGAATGGGTAACGGCTGTAACAATCCTCCAGGTCTCTGATTTTCTGCTTTGATCTGCTGACAAGTCAGACACCTTGCCACAAAATCTGCTACATCCCGCTTCATACCAGACCACCAAAAGTGTTGTTTGATGTCCTTGTACATCTTCGTGCCTCCTGGATGAACTGACAACAAGGTACTGTGTACTTCTTGCAAGATACTATCTCTCAAATCTGCATTATTCGGAACACACAACCTCTCACCCAACCAAAGAACTCCATCTTGGACACGAAATGATAGCTTGCCTTTTGAAACCTGTTGCAACATCTTCTGAATCTCTGAGTCTGATTTCTGACCTTCCACAATCCTCTCTCTCAAGGACGGCTACAGCCTCAACTGAGCCAAAGATGCCCCTAAACCTTGCAATACCACCTCGATACCTGCCTGATCGATCTCTGCTGCCAACTCACTTCGAGTAGTGATCAAACTTGATAAACTACTCTTCCTGCTAAGTCCATCAGCCACCACATTCACTTTGCCCGGATGATACTTGATCTCGGGACGAATGTCTTTCAATACCTCCAACCACCTTCTCTGCCGAAGATTAAGATCCTTCTGCTGATAAATGTACTTCAGGCTCTTGTGGTCAGTGTATATATTAACCTTCTCACCATAAACATAATGCCTCCACAGCTTCAAGGCATAAATGATCGCTGCTAGCTCCAAATCATGCGTCGGATAATTCTTCTCTTGCAGACGCAATTGCCTCGAACCATAAGCAATAACCTTGCCTTCTTGCATCAAGACACAACCCAAACCTCTGAGAGACGCATCACTGTAGATATCATAATCCTTCCCTGCTTGCGGCAAAGCTAAGATAGGTGCAGTAGTCAACCTTTCCTTTAACTCAAGGAAACTCTCCTCGCACTTATCAGTCCATACAAATGCCACATTCTTCTGGGTCAAACCTGTCAAAGGAACTGCAATCTGGGAATAACCCTGGATGAATCTCCTGTAGTATCCAGCTAAACCCAAGAAACTTCTGACTTCCTTCACAGACGTTGGCCTGGGCCAATCCTTCACTGCTTCAACTTTCTGAGGATCAGTGGCAACTCCCTCCTTAGAAAGGATATGACCAAGGAAAGCTACCTCAGACTTCCAAAACTCACACTTCGACAACTTGGCATACAAGCTATGCTCCTGCAATTTCTGTAATACCACTATCAAGTGCATAGAATGATCCTCCTCCGACTTCGAATACACCAAAATATCGTCGATGAAAACCACCACGAAGGAGTCAATAAATGGCCTCAAAACCCGATTCATCATATCCATGAAAACTGCTGGCGCATTCGTCAACCCGAATGGCATTACCAAAAACTCGTAGAGTCCATAACGAGTTCTGAAAGCTGTCTTACTCACATCTTCCTCCTTGACTCGTACCTGATGATACCCTGATCTCAAATCAATCTTCGAAAACACAGCTGCTCCTCGAAGCCTGTCGAACAAATTATCAATCCACGACAGTGGATACTTATTCTAAATAGTCACCCTATTCAACTCCCGATAGTCAATGCACATCCTCATTGACCCATCATTCTTCTTGACCAACAACACTGGCGCTCTCCATAGAGAAGAACTCGGCCTGATAAGCCCTTTGCTCAACAGCTCCTCAATCTGCTTCTTCACTTCATCCTGCTCTACAGGTGCCATCCTGTATGGAGCCTTGGAAATCGGCGCACTCCCTGGCTGAACATTAATGCAAAACTCCACATCTCTCTGCAGCGGTAATCCTGGAAAATCATCCAAGAACACCTTAGGAAAATCTCTGACAACCGGAATGCCCTTAACTTCATCTGGAATAGCCATCTTAGATACCATTGCAGCCACCTTTGGAATCTTCTTCTTTCCTTGGAAAGTCACTGTGGGTCCACCTGGTGCTTTCACCAACACCTCCTTCTGCTTGCATTCGATTGTGGCATCATATATTGCCATCCAATCAATGCCCACAATGACATCCACACCCAATACTTTCAGCTCGATCAAATCAATGCCGAACAACCTCCCACCAATCTCGATATCACAACCTTCGTAATATCGATCCGCAATCAACTCTTTACCTGACGGCGTTGCCGCTGACAAAACCCTGCCTGGGAACAACTTCGGTTCCACACCTAAGATCTTTGCAAAATTTGGCGATACAAAAGTATGCGATGAACCAGTGTCAAATAAAATATTTGCCTTTATTCCATTAATTAAAACAACTCCTGTTACAATAAGAATGATACTCAATCTTAAATTGTTCTCAAATAAAGGTTTCACTTATTACATTGATTCAAAACAAAAATCAGAATTCTTGCATACCCTGTATTACATCTTCCGAGTTACCAGCGTCCTCCTCGGTTAATGTAAATACTCGCCCTTGCCTCTTCTGAGATTTGCTTCCACCCGAACCAACCTTCCTCAATTGTGGAAAATGGGGCTTAGAATGTCCTGCCTGCCCACACTGGGAACAAATATGCTTCGCCAATTTCGGACATGCTGACCTGTAATGTCCTACCTCCTTGCAGTAATAACAAGTCACCCCTTGAGCTGCAGGTGCCTTCTGCACTGGATCACTGAACTTGGACTGCTTCGCGGGGAATCCCTTCCCACTCTGGCCTGATGCTGGCCTCTTGTTCCGGTTCCATGTATCTTGCTTCTTCTGGAACTGGTCCATGTCCTCCTCAGTCATAGCTGCTCTCCTGACCAGCTTGTCGAATCTTCTGATGCCCAACGGGATCATCCTCGACCTCAAGCTTGGCCTCAAGCCCTGCTCAAACTTTTTGGCCTTCTTTGCCTCGTCAACAACCAATTCTTGTGCATACCTCGAAAGCTGAGCAAACTTGGTCTCATACTCCCGCACGGTCATGCTGCCCTGCTGAAGGTTCAAGAACTCGGTCGCCTTCTTCTCCTGGACATCTAGGAGAAAGAAGCGATCCCTGAATTCCTCCAGAAAAGCTTCCCAAGTCATCGGCTGGTCTCCCAAAGTCCTTTTCAGCGACTCCCACCAAACACCAGCGTCCTTCTCTAGCTGCTTCGTAGCCAACCTCACCTTGCTGGCTGCCGGAGTCTCCGATACCTCGAAGATTGTCTGCATCTTCCTAATCCAATCATCTGCTGTGGTTGGATCAGCTTGCCCCTCAAAGACTGGCGGCCTCATCCTCTTAAAGGATTCGATCTGCTTAATAGGGTCGGCGTTAACCAATCTCTGTCCAGCTCCATGATTTGGCTGCTGATTCTGTTGCTGAGCTTACTGCTGCGCCACATTGAGTGCCATCAGCGTATTCAGGGTCTGATACACCTTGGCGAATTCAGCCTCAAGGTCAATTCCCGTTCCTTGAGAACTACCAGATCCATCCTCATTGTTACCACCATTCCTGTCCCTGGGTGCAACCATTTTGAATACTGCAAAACGAGGGAAAAGTTAGAGCATCACACACAATTCAAACTCACATCAATATCCTTTGGCAAAACCTTAATTGAATCCCAAAGGTAAAACATCATATTCAGTTCTATGTGATACTCACTCTTCAATGTCCACACCTAGGTACTCATACTCTAGTGTCCACACCTAGGTTATTTTTATGTCATGTTTAGTATTACTATTGAAGCAGACTCTGATACTAATCTCTGTAGCGCCCCGAATTTCTAATAAGATATCTTAGAAAATACGTGGCACATTCCCAGCGATCCACTTCAATATAATATTAAACACAACCAACACCACTAAATTTTTCAACTTTTATTACAACAAACTTTTACAAATCACAGCGGAATCCAAAACAACTCAAACAATGTTTTCTTTTTATTTACAACACAAAACTATCTCAAATCTACCTTTACAAATTTACTCAAAACACTTAAGAATCAATTTATCTCAAATATGCCTCTAGCATCCAAACCTCCAACTTTAAGCAACAACCTGCAATATGTGAGGCTAGAGATGATCCCTAACCCCCAAACTAAAGGGGTCAGCCATAAATGGTGTGAGTGACAACAACAAACAACATAAATAAAACTTAAGCATGGATTCATAAGTAACATATAGTGAACCAAAGTACATAAAATATGAGATAGCAAGAAATGTAACAACAAGTGATACCAAACAAGTGTTAAGTGTAGAAAACCGTGAAACCACATACATAAAACTAAGTCAAGAAAACACATAAATTCTATATGTGGACTTTCTAATGCATACTTGTCGAAGTCTATGCATCCCATTCTACATAGGTTCGGTGCAAGCCCTTAACGTCTCCACTTCATAGGGTTCAATCCCCCGCTATGCAACTAATCCTATCACGATGACTACTACGAGATAAAGATAAACTGTGGGAGTTAGTCCATGCTTGATAATTCCGGAGATAGATCCCACATCTCAGGTAATTTACCTGGATAATTCCGGAGATCATCCCACATCTAAACATAGACACATCATCACATGAATACCACATGTGCGTCGTCTCGACTTTGATAATTCCGGAGATCAATCCCACATTGCAAGCAAACCACTTGGATAATTCCGGAGATATATCTCACATCTCAAGAAAGTTACTTGGATAATTCCGGAGATTAAATTCCACATCTAAAGCCATACTGAGGTGCATAACTCATGTTCTCGTTCATCATATCACCCCTAGTGCCTGTCCTTATTATCTTTCGGGTTATTTAATTACTCAACGAATCTCCTAGAGTGGTGTACCCTACCGGCCTAAAAATCAAAACTAAATAACTGAAATACCTCATGGGCCTCAACAAAATAACTCAACGCCGGTATACTAGGGTCACACACCTCTAGAGACTCAACTCAAATATCTAAACCAAAGTCCCACTAAACACAGTGGCTCAACTGAAAATCTTAAATCAAATGCTTAACTGAATATCTTAGAATCAAATGCTTAACTGAAAGCAAAGTATGGACTGAATTATCTGAGAACCAAACACTCAAGTAACACTCAAGGTACAAAATTCCATCAGTACCAGTCGACTTATACTGTAGTAAGTCGACTGTCCAGAAGGACAAATATCCAAAATTTAAGTCGACATAAGAAATCATCGGTCGACTGTCCAGACCAGAACTGTCATAATTTTACAAAATAATTTCTAAGTATACCAGTCGACTGACAAGGGTCTCAGTCGGCTGTCCAGATAAGAAACTGACATAATTTTACCCAATAATTCCTAAGTATAACAGTCGACCACTACAAAAGAAAGTAGCTTTCCCGGCGGTTTTTTCCGTCTATACCGGCGTTTTTTTACGCCGGGGAAACTTTCACCGGCGTTTACAATAACACCGGTCCAACTGCCGCCGAAGCGGGCGTCGCTGAAACGAAGGGGTCTACACCGGCATTTTTGGTGGACGCCGGTAAATGTTAGGACTACACCGGCGTTCATCAAACGCCGGTGTATATCGGTTTCTGGGTGCCGTTCTTGTGCACCTATATACATACACCGGCGGTCGTAAACCGCCGGTATTTATACATTCACCGGCGTAAATAAAAACGCCGGTATAGATCGAAAGTATACCGGCGGTCAAGAAACGCCGGTGTATGTGCGTTTATGAGCGCCTGCTTTTCCCTGTTTACGAACACCGGCGCGACCAAAAAATGCCGGTGTAGTTATATACGCCGGCGTATATTAAACGCCGGTGTACGCCTGTGCCGTTACAGCTGAAAACTTTCACCGGCGTGCGTTGAAACGCCGGTGTATCACACACTCCAACAATTAAATTATATACACCGCCGTTTTTTAAAACGCCGTTCTGGCTATGCCCGTTTATTTTCGATACTCCGCTTTTCCGTTCGATTTCAATTCACAGTTTCATTTACAAAACCTGTAAACTAATTCTCACAACTGATTCAATCAATTTCGTTGCATACTACTGCGCAAACCACAACCAAACACAAGAATAATTAAAGATAATCAAGTTTCACACGTGTCATATCAACGTCCAAATTCATTGATTAATTAACAGTGTCATAATTAACAAATTAATATAGAGACTAACATCCAAAATATCCAAACAAACCAGTCTGACAAATATCCAAAATATCCCAAATTCAAAGTATGACCTAACTCTCATAAAAAAAACCAGTCTGACATAACAACAGCAAGGAGGAGGACATAAGAACAACAACCATACAGCAAGGAGGACATAAGAACAGCAAGGAGGACCGCAGATTCATACCCCTCGAGTAGCTTCAGCTCTGATCATCTGCATTTCCTTCATCTTGACGACCGCTCTGTGAATAAAAAATAATAGTTTAATTGAACAGTAGATCACAATACAGAATATACATATTTTTTGAACTTGCAAAAAGAACTACCTGTGTCTCGAATTATAAGATCAAAGTGCCAACTGCAAATGGAATTGTTAATGATATATACAGAGGTAAAATAATTACATTGCAATGCTAAAAATTCCGTACTTAATTTTGTTTTTAAATATATCTAAAATAACAAAACAAATAAAAATTCAGTATCTAACTTGAAATCTTTATATTCTCCTCTGATTGGGAATATCCACTATCTAAAACAATAAAACAAATGAAAATTCAGTATCTAAGCATGTCCTTCATGGATTGTTCAGACAATCCATGAAACTGTCATCGTGGACGGAAACCAAATATAAGAAAAAAAAGAAAAATAAGATAGGGCTCATATCAAGTGTATTTTTAGGAAACTGTCATCGTGGAAGGAAACCAAATATATATAGAAGCCAGAAATGGAAACAGAAAGAAGAAAGGTAGAGACTTTGGATACACCAGGCTACCATAGCGGCATTTTCCTCATCTCTCTCTCATCCCTTATTTCCCTTCAGCACACGAACAGAAAGAGACATCAGCAACCACCTTAAGAGCGACAAGAACAACAATAATAATAAATTATTATGAACAAGATGTCTCTATATGGGTTTCCAGTTCTCCACTCGAGCCCACTCTTTCTAATCACAGCCCAATTAAGAACATAGACAACATCCACTAAACAATCCAATCAAAACCCAAGTGTGGTGCATATCCGGCCGGAGAATTTTGGCATACGTACCTATACAATATCCTCAGTTCACAGTGAACCCATTTTTGGTATAAAAACATGCATGCCAAGAAGACAATCAGGTGCTTGAAATCAGCTTCACTAACAGTTAGTGAAAATGGGACCATAAAATAGCTTAAGAAGACCATCAGGTTTGTGAAGTAAGCTTCACTAACAGTGATAGAAACTGGGGATGCTATGCAGCATACTCATTTTGGAAGTGAACCCATTTTGTGTTAAAAAAACCATGCCAAAGATTGCAATCAGGTTACATTGACAGTATCCGAAAATGAAAATTTCTCCATTATCTGAGCTTATATGTTGCTCTACTACTTTTTTAGCCCAACTATATCGCAAAACCCAAGTGTGGTGCATATCCGGCCGGAGAATTTTGGCATACGTACCTATACAATATCCTCAGTTCACAGTGAACCCATTTTCGGTATAAAAACATACATGCCAAGAAGACAATGAGGTGCTTGAAATGAACTTCACTAACAGTTAGTGAAAATGGGACCATTAAATAGCTTAAGAAGACCATCAGGTTTGTGAAGTAAGCTTCACTAACAGTGATAGAAACTGGGGATGCTATGCAGCATACTCATTTTGGAAGTGAACCCATCGTGTTAAAAAAACCATGCCAAAGATTGCAATCAGGTTACATTGACAGTGCCCGAAAAAGAAAATTTCTCCATTATCTGAGCTTATATGTTGCTCTACTACTTTTTTAGCCCAACTATATCGCAAAACCCAAGTGTGGTGCATATCCGGCCGGAGAATTTTGGCATACTTACCTATACAATATCCTCAGTTCACAGTGAACCCATTTTCGGTGTAAAAACATACATGCCAAGAAGACAATCAGGTGCTTGAAATCAGCTTCACTAAGAGTTAGTGAAAATGGGACCATAAAATAGCTTAAGAAGACCATCAGGTTTGTGAAGTAAGCTTCACTAACAGTGAAAGAAACTGGGGATGCTATGCAGCATACTCATTTTGGAACTGAACCCATTTTGTGTAAAAAAAACCGGTTACATTGACAGTATTTGAAAATGAAAATTTCTCCATCATCTGATGACCACAGTGAACCCATTTTTGGTATAAAAACATACATGCCAAGAAGACAATCAGGTGCTTGAAATCAGCTTCACTAACAGTTAGTGAAAATGGGACCATAAAATAGCTTAAGAAGACCATCAGGTTTTTGAAATAAGCTTCACTAACAGTGAAAGAAACTGGGGATGCTATGCAGCATACTCATATTGGAAGTGAACCCATTTTGTGTTAAAAAAACCATGCCAAATATTGCAATCAGGTTACATTGACAGTGCCCGAAAATGAAAATTTCTCCATTATCTGAGCTTATATGTTGCTCTACTACTTTTTTAGCCCAACTATATCGCAAAACCCAAGTGTGGTGCATATCCGGCCGGAGAATTTTGGCATACGTACCAATACAATATCCTCAGTTCACAGTGAACCCATTTTCGGTGTAAAAACATACATGCCAAGAAGACAATCAGGTGCTTGAAATGAGCTTCACTAACAGTTAGTGAAAATGGGACCATAAAATAGCTTAAGAAGACCATCAGGTTTGTGAAGTAAGCTTCACTAACAGTGAAAGAAACTGGGGATGCTATGCAGCATACTCATTTTGGAAGTGAACCCATTTTGTGTTAAAAAAACCGGTTACATTGACAGTATATGAAAATGAAAATTTCTCCATCATCTGATGACCACAGTGAACCCATTTTTGGTATAAAAACATACATGCCAAGAAGACAATCAGGTGCTTGAAATCAGCTTCACTAACAATTAGTGAAAATGGGACCATAAAATAGCTTAAGAAGACCATCAGGTTTGTGAAATAAGCTTCACTAACAGTGAAAGAAACTGGGGATGCTATGCAGCATACTCATATTGGAAGTGAACCCATTTTGTGTTAAAAAAACCATGCCAAATATTGCAATCAGGTTACATTGACAGTGCCCGAAAATGAAAATTTCTCCATTATCTGAGCTTATATGTTGCTCTACTACTTTTTTAGCCCAACTATACCGCAAAACCCAAGTGTGGTGCATATCCAGCCGGAGGATTTTGGCATACGTACCTATATACCATCCTCAGTTCAGGGAAGAAAAATACGAATAGGGCTCATAGCAAGTGTAGTTTTAACTGGAATTGTCATCGTGGAAGGAAACCAAATATAGAAGCCAGAAAGAGGAATGGTAGAGAATGAGGATACACCAGGCTAACATAGCGGCATTTTCCTCATCTCTCTCTCACCCCTTCTTTCCCTTCTCCACTCCAACTCGTCTCTTTCTAATCACAGCCCAATTAAGAACAATTGTTCACAGTCACTGTTAAAGAAACATATATGCTCAGATTATGAAAAATTTATATGCTCAGATTATGGAAATTTTCAGTCACTGTTAAAGAAACTAAGTAGGCTGCATAGCATCCCTAGTTTCTTTCACTGTTAGTGAAGCTTGTTTGGAAAATTGTTCACTCAAACATGCCCCTTGTTTCTGAACTCAAACATGACATTAATAAACATCTTTTCTAATAATGGCTACACTTGTGGAAGCTCTCTCTAAGCCTCAATTCTTCAAGGTTTTGTTGCCTACTTCTTTACAGAAGTTGGTACTCCATTCTCCTCTCTTTAAAGAAGAATAGAGTACCAGCTTCTGTAAAGAAGTAGGCAACAAAACCTTGAAGAATTGAGGCTTAGAGAGAGCTTCCACAAGTGTAGCCATTATTAGAAAAGATGTTTATTAATGTGATGTTTGAGTTCAGATACAAGGGGCATGTTTGAGTGAACAATTGGGTTTTGAATGGAGATTGTAGTCATAGATCAATTCTTCATGGAAGAAAAATACGAATAGGGCTCATAGCAAGTGTAGTTTTAACTGGAATTGTCATCGTGGAAGGAAACCAAATATAGAAGCCAGAAAGAGGAATGGTAGAGAATGAGGATACACCAGGCTAACATAGCGGCATTTTCCTCATCTCTCTCTCATCCCTTCTTTCCCTTCAGCACACGAACACATAGAGACATCAGCAACAACAGCAAGAGCGACAAGAACAACAACAATAATAAATTATTATGAACAAGATGTCTCTATATGGGTTTCCAGATCTCCACTCCAACTCGTCTCTTTCTAATCACAGCCCAATTAAGAACAATTGTTCACAGTCACTGTTAAAGAAACATATATGCTCAGATTATGAAAAATTTTCATTTTCAGATACTGTTAAAGAAGCTGATTTCATGCATCTGATTGCAATCTTTGGCATGGTTTTTTTTACACAAAATGGGACTACTTCCAAACTAAGTATGCTGCATAGCATCCCCAGTTTCTTTCACTATTAGTGAAGCTTATTTCACAAACCTGATGGTCTTCTTAAGCTATTTTATGGTCCCATTTTCAGTTGCTCCAAATTAGTACAATGTCATCTATACCAGGTTATGTGCCAAAATGGGGTTGGGCATACGATGCAAGGCCGACAAGTATTAGTTGTTTGTGAGTATGCAATAGGATGCAGCTATGAACATGGGCTCATATCAAGTGTAGTATTACGAACTGTCATCGTGGAAGGAAACCAATTTAATATAGAAGCCATATATGGAGCCAGAAAGAGGGATGGTAGAGAATGAGGATACACCAGGCTAACATAGCGGCATTTTCCTCATCTCTCTCTCATCCCTTCATTCTCTTCAACACACGCACACAAAGAGAATCAGCAACAACAGCAAGAGGGGGTTGGTCCAACAATAAGTGTAGATTATAATAAACGAGATGTCTCTATTTTGGGTTTCCAGATCTCCACTCCAGCCCTTTCTTTCTAATCACAGCCCACTTAAGAAACATAGACGAAATACTTATAGACGACAGCCACAATGCAGACTCACAAACACTAGTACGTGTCTTTCATGCATTCAACTAACATAATCTCTTTAAAAATACCAATTTTAAGACTTACCGATGTTTTTTGACAGTGGGCGGCGTGCTACCCTCACTCTCATATGTTTGCCTGCCACTATTATTTAGTGGCTGCTCATCCCCATGGCTCTCGTTGCCATCATTTATATTTACCCTCTTTCCACGCCTCGGCATGTTGTACCTGTCAAGGATCCGATAACTTGGTTCAAATGATAGTTTGGTTCAAATGACAACGATAGTTTGGTTCAAATGACACTAAGCATAGTTTAATGTAAATAATACCAAGCAGTAGAAAATAGAAAGACAATTAAACCAGTGTATTAAATTCACAATGAACATATTCGAAATTACAGACATAATATTACAACAAGATTTAAGACATAAAATTACAGACATATAATAAACTTGCATAAAAAATCATGTAAACTACAATATGACATCTTCCAGTACATCGCCCTCTTCTCCATCCTTGCGGAGCCAAGTCCCGCAAATTCCAACATCGGTTGTGTTTACATCAAACACAGGAAACTCAGAAGCAATGTAATTGTTCATGTCTTCACCGTCTTCATCGTCTGAAGTATCGCCCAGTTGGAATACATCTCTTGGTTGCATAGGGATAGCCACATACGATTTTGGCAGGGTTGGATCTGCAATGTAGAACACTTGTTGCACTTGGGATGGAAACACAAATGGCTCATGGCTAATGTGTGTACCGATGTGAATCAATTTTGAGAAGTTTACAACTGTGAAGCCAAGCTTGTCCTTGTTGTTAGCAAAATTCCTATCAAACTCAGCCCAATCCCCACGAAATAAGACAACACGGAAATGGCCAAAATAATTCAACTCAATGATATCCGTGAGCACTCCATAGTAGTCGAGATCCCCATCTACAGGCCTCGTGTCCGATTTGGAAGCATAACTTCTAGTCTTAGACGTCACTACCATTCCACTATTTTGAGACTTCAAATTCGATTCACGATCCTTAGTACGAAATCTAAAACCATTGAATATGTATCCTCCGTATCTTTTGGCCATCTGATAGGGACCTTTGGCAAGTACTTGTATTTCAGATGACGCACCTTCAGGACCCAAAGAATGTACCTATTAATTTTGCGCAAATCGTATCAACACCATAGAAAATGTAGATATAATAAAGATTAACTTGCATAACTGTAATTCACCTACATGAGATTCAAACCACTTATGAAATTTTTCATTCATCAGCTTGTTTTGTTCACGTGGTGATAGTCTTCTTGGTCTAGCCCTTCGTTTGATGTCCCTAACAAATTCGCTAAAAAACAAGCAATTGAAATTAAGAATAACAAAAGTATCAAAAATATCGAACTCCGCGGTTTTCACTGTATTCCATTTACATTTAAAAGCAACTTACTTTCGAAATGGTTCCACTGATGCATGATGGTCTAGCACATATCGATGTGCCTATTCCCACGCTAAGCTATCGAGCTCAAATGCATCAACTTTACCAACAGTGGTGCCAGCGGTATCAAAAAGATATTGTGCACCATCAAGGTTGGAAATGTCTGGATTTCTACGTGGTCTACTGGAAGATGTCTCCACACCAGGCAAATACCTGGAAAAAAAATGTGAGCACTCCTCTGATAGATATCCCTGGGCTATTGACCCTTCAGGATATGCTCTATTTTTCACATAACCCTTTAGCCGGTATAGGTACCTGAACATGTACAATTAATAAACTAGAGCGGTTTAGGGGATTAAAAGAAATGAGCTTTTGAAAATTCAATTTCGTAAGATGAACGAATTATTTTACCTCTCAATGGGGTACATCCACCGATAGTGAACAGGACCACCGATTCTGGCTTCACCAGCAAGGTGGATTATCAAGTGAATCATAATAGTGAAAAATGATGGAGGAAATATCATCTCCATTTTACTAAGTGTCAATGCCGCCTGCTGCTCCAATTGGTCCAGATCTTCAACACGAAGCATTCTTGAGCAAATACCTTTATATATGCTACAAAGATCTTTCAGGACAGTAGTAACTTGCTCACACATTGAAGACCTTAGGGCCACAGGAAGGAGATCCTGCATTAGGATGTGGTAGTCGTGTGACTTTAGCCCCTGAAGCCTCTTCTCTTTAAAGTTGACACATTTTGCCATGTTAGAAGAATAGCTATCGGGGACTTTCAGTTCAAGTAGTACTTTGCAAAACAACTCCAACTCCGATTTTGACATTGAATAGATTGCAGGAGGTAGGAGCACTTTCCCGTTCGGCAATTCTTCTGGGTGCAACTCATGTCGGATGCCCATTGACTTCAAATCAAGTCGGCTCTTGAGATTGTCCTTTGTCTTCCGATCATCTCCCATAACTGTTCCTATACAATTCTCCTCTATATTTTTGCCGATATGCATCACATCTAAATTATGTCTCAGTAAGTTGAATTCCCAATACGGCAACTTGAAGAAAATACTCTTCTTCTTCCATGCACCTAAACTCGTCAAGTTTTGATCCTCATCCTCGCCATATAGATCGGTCTCCTCATCTTGCTCCGGCCTTGCCCTTTTCTTGCCCTTTGTCCTGACTTCTGGTTCCTTTCCATATTTGAATTGATGACCATCTACCCGCCTCAAAATATCTGAACCAGAGGAAGACCCAGGAGCATGTTCCCACTCGTCGATGCCATCAAATGTCGCTGCCTCTGCCCGAAATATTTGTGTGTCAGGCAACCATCTCCTATGACCCATATAGCAAAACTTTCTGCCATTGTACAACCACCTTGAACTAGTTTGGTCAGCACAACATGGACATGCATAACGTCCTTTAGTACTATATCCAGATAAATTTGCATATGCTGGAAAATCATTGATTGTCCAAGACAGCACGGCACGAAGAGAAAATGTTTCTTTAGCCACAGCATCATAGGTTGGAACACCCACCCACAACTTCTGAAGTTCATCTATTAACGGTTGTAGGTACACATCTATATCATTTCCAGGACCTTTCGGTCCAGGAACTATCATGGACAAAATAAATGAGGACTGCTTCATGCATTTCCAAGGCGGCAAATTGTATGGTATCAACACAACCGGCCATATGCTGTATGTACTACTCATTTGCCTGAAAGGGTTGAAACCATCACTAGCTAGTCCAAGTCTCACATTTCGAGGATCTTCCGCAAAATCAGGATATCTTTCATCAAATCTTTTCCAAGATTGAGAATCAGCAGGATGTCTAAGAATCCCATCATTAGTGCGGCCTTCAGCATGCCATTTCATATCAGAAGAAGTTTTCGTGGACATAAACAACCTTTGTAACCTAGGGATCAGAGGAAAGTAACGCAATGTTTTGGCAGGCTTCTTTTTCCTACTTCGCTTAGTAGATCCACTGGCTCCCTCGTCTTGATTTGGTCTTTCTTTCCATTTCGAAGAACCACACACTTCGCAATTCTCCAGACTTTCTTTACCACTCGTGAAAAGCATACAGTCATTTGGACATGCTGCTATCTTCTCATATCCTAGATCGAGAGAACTTAGGAATTTTTTGATTTTATAGGCTGAGTTTGGAATACAGATTTCAGGAAATGCTTCATTCAACAATTCAAGTAGCATAGTGAAGGACTTAGCAGACCACCCGTTTAAACATTTAATCTGAAATAGTCTGACAATGAATGAGAACTTAGAAAATTTGGTGCAGTCGCGGTACAACGGGATACTAGCATCTTCAAGTAACTTAGCGAAGGATTCTTGCTGCTTATTATTTTCATGGGTGGGGCCAGACATTTCCTCGTCCACCCCACCACCAATCTGGTTTGTTTCTATTGACTCATTGTGAACTTCGGTTGTTGGGTCATTGGTGTGGAAAGGAACATTATGAATCCCCATGGCATCTTGTAACAAAGCATGCATCTCATCGGGAACGCTTAAGTCTTCGTTCACTAAGGGCTCAGCCTCATTTTCTAATACAACCGGACGAACAGGAGCTGCCGTATGATCCTCTCCATGACAAAACCACCTTTTGTACCCTTGAAGAAAACCGTTGACAGCCAAGTGTGTATGTACTACGTCACATGTCCTCAGCATACAATTTGTACAGCGAAGGCATGGACAAAGGATTAGGTTGGGATCACGGGAATGTCGTTTGGCAAAGATAATAAAATCTTTAATACCATCACGGTACTCCTTGGATAATCGTGGTTTACTAATCCAACTTCTATCCATTATATCAATAGTACATAGTCTGAAATTAAAATTTGATATATTAAATAGTAATAACAGTAAAAGGCATTTTGTATATTAAATTTCACCTATTTGAAAACCATCCCTAGCTGCAAATAAATAAACGATATAATCTTTAACTGTAAAATAAAGAAATTGTGGCTCCAAAAAATGTACAAAAAAAAACTACTTCTTAACACAATCTACTCTATTCACCAAACCCTAAACGACCTTTTGTGGAAATGATCACAACCACCTTAGACGGTATTTTATCGCACTCCCAGTGTTCAAGCATAAAAAAAAATCGACTATAGTCTCCCCTGTATTTGGCTTTCCGTTCAAGGAGATGATGATGATGGTAAAGGGTATTTTGCTGATGAAGAGGAATCGGCCGAATAATGAGTGCGTCGTGCTGTAACTACGGTGACAAGAAGATCTGATGACTCATGAACTATTCTGTTCATGACTACTAATAATCACTTATCTCATAATAATAATAATAATAATAATAATAATAATAATACTACTAAACAAAAGAAACAATAAAAGAAAAATTAAAATGTCTAGTATGTAAGCATATATTTTGCAGACTGAACCAATTGTTGTACATAGCCGGAGGATTTTGGCATAGAGCTATAGCATCCTCAGTTCACAGTGAACCCAGTTTGGTCAAAAAAAATGCCAAAATGACAATCAGATGCATGGGATAAGCTTCAATTAATTAACAGTGAAAGAAACGGGGGATGCTATGCAGCATACTTAGTTACGAAGTGAACCCATTTTGTTAAAAAACCATGCCAAGGATTCCAGTCAGGTTACTTTAACAGTATCTGAAAATGAAAAATTTCCCATTATCTGAGCTTATATGTTGCTCTACTACTTCTTCATCCCAACTAAATCTAAAACCCAATTGTAGCCGCATATCCGGCCGGAGGATTTTGGCATACGTACCTATACCATCCTCAGTTCACAGTGAACCCATTTTGGTAAAAAAAACATGCCAAGATGACAATCAGATGCATGAAAATAAGCTTCACTAACAACAAAAAAAGAAAATGGGGATGCTAGCAGCATACTTAGATTGGAAGTTAACCCATTTTCGTATAAAAAACCATGCCAAAGATTGACAATCAGGTTACTTTAACAGTATTTGAAAATGATAAATTTTCCATTATCAGAGCTTATATGTTGCTATACTACTTCTTCAACCCAACTAAATCTAAAACCCAATTGTTTTGCGTATCCGAAGGATTTTGGCATACGTACCTATAGCATCCTCAGTTCACTTAGTCTGGAAGTGAACCTATAGAAACTGGGGATGCTATGCATGCAGCATACTTAGTTTGGAAGTGAACCCATTTTGTGTTAAAAAACCATGCCAAAGATTGCAATCAGGTTACTTTAACGGTATCTGAAAATGAAAATTTCCCATTATCTGAGCTTATATGTTGCTCTACTACTTCTTTAGCCCAACTAAATCTAAAATCCAATTGTTGTGCATATCCGGCCGGAGGATTTTGGCATACGTATCTATAGCATCCTCAGTTCACAGTGAACCCATTTTGGGTAAAAAAACATGCATGCCAAGAAGACAATAAGATGCATGAAATCAGCTTCATTAACAGTGAAAGAAAACGGGTATGCTATGCAGCATACTTAGTTTGGAAGTGAACCCATTTTGTGTTAAAAAACCATGCCAAAGATTGCAATCAGGTTACTTTAATAGTATCTGAAAATGAAAATTTCCCATTAACTGAGCTTATATGTTGCTCTACTAATTCACTGTGCCCAACTAAATCTAAAACCCAAGTGTGGTGCATATCCGGCCAGAGAATTTTGGCATACGTACCTATACAATATCCTCAGTTCACAGTGAACCCATTTTGGGTAAAAAAACAAAAATGCCATGAAGACAATCAGATGCATGAAATCAGCTTCATTAACAGTAAAAGAAGATGAAAATTTCCATTATCTAAGCATATATTTTTCTATTAATTCTTCATCTCAACTAAACCGTTCATGCTAAGGAAATCGAAATGAATAAACTGAAAAAAGCTGCATTTTTTGGAAAATAAGGGAAATCAAGAGATCATACCGAAGAGAGAGGGAGGGAGCGGGGCGATGAGGGCGGGGGCGTAGGAGAGAGAGAGAGAGGGGGTGACCGCCGATTCACCTCCAGATCGAGAGAGGGAAGAAGGAAATCGAAAAGGTCGAAGGGAATAAGGGACGATTTTGAATGGTCGAAGGCCGTCGAAGAGGACGAAGCGGCGGAGGCAAATGCGCGGGAAATAGAGCGAGGAAGGAGGGAAACGAAGCGCCTTTTCCCCTTTTTTTTTTTTGGGTAATGGGTAAATGGCGAGCGAAAGATTAGGGTTCGCGGATTTTATTTCCATTTATTCACCGGCGTTTTAATTGGAAACGCCGGTGAATGTGCCCGTATATTCGCCGGCGTTTATAATAAAAAACGCCGGTGAATAATAAACTTCACCGGCGTATTTAGGTAAAACGCCGGTGAATACTAACATTCGCCGGCATTTTAAATCGACCGCCGGTGTATAACCATCCCATCTGGCGCCCAATTCCTACTCGCTCCCTACCCCGGCGCTACTAGTAAAACGCCGGGGAATAATCGCCGGTAAAAGCAGTATCTTTTGTAGTGGACTGACAATGGTCTCAGTCGGTTGTCCAGAACGAATTTTCAAGAGGCTAATGATACATCGGTAGGGTCGTACCAGTCGACTGATAGGTAGACCAGTCAGCTGTCGGCCTACAATTTTCATAACTTAGGTCTGATTGCAATAATTAAAACTGGAGTTTTCTAAAGATTCATTGTTTATGAAAAAAGGTTCGTATTCAGGCAAAATGACAAATCTCAAGAATCTTCATTAAGGGTATATTACTCAAAACCTCAAATATGTCGAAACCCAAGTTCTCATGTTCTAGATCACTAATTCTTTCATTAGGGTTTCTCAAGATTAAATTCTTTCACAACTCTAAATCAAAATCTGATTTTCAATATGTAAGATCCAGGTGTTCATCATCTGATCATAACCACACTCAAATCTTAATAATACTGTTTTATAAACAAAGATCTACTAATCCTTCTTAGATTTTACAACATGGTATAAACAACAATCATTAATCACATGATTCACACCACAATTTCAAGATCTATATCATTCACAACATCAAATCTAACATCATTACCACTCGCATACATAGATCAACAACAAGATAAATTTATGTCATTCACAAACAAAACAAAACACACAATGTCACTCACAAAACAAACAAAACAAAACAAAGTCGCTCACCTTTTAATTGAGAAAAAGTCCACGAAAAGTCTCCCTTTTGCTAGATCCAAAATTCTCCTTTTTGCTCCTCCAAAATCGATCTCAAAATTCTGTATATCGTAGCAATGATGGCTGGAAAAATTCTTTTAAATATCCGGGAGTGAATATTAGGGTTTTACCCACACTTTTGCAAAACAATCCTTTCCAAAATACAACTTACATATATAGTTCTATTCTTGGAAATTCAATCAAAATTCATTCAAATTAGGATTTAAAAGAAAATATACTTCTAAATCTCAACCAATACTGATCCAAACGTCCAGAAAATATATTTTGCACTTTAACCCTTAAAAATGTCAATTTTGCAAAAAGGTCCTTTTCTCAAAAATTGCAAATAGTTCCAATTAATTTCAGAAAATTCTGGAAAAATACTAAATAAATCTCGAATATTAAATAATGATTTTTCATAAAGAAAACTAAATTTTCAAACTTCTCATAAAAGTGTTTGCACGTGTTTTGCACGTGTACAAAAGATAAATCTTTTAGAAAATATTAATTAAATCTCCAAAATCAATTTAAATTCATTTTCAGATATAAAAATAATATTTGAAAATACGGGGTTCTACACACCTGACCAAGTTTGTCCAAAAAGATGGGGCCGAGCTTCCCCCCTGAGGAGCCTACAAACGAACAGAGAGGCCCGCCGAGCATCAAGACTCGGAACCTGGGGCCATCTTCCACCTCATCCAAGGAGGTCCAATGGAGGGAGAACCCAGATCCTCCCAAGAGGTCTTCACCTTATCGTAGAAGTATGATCTTGACTTTCAATAAGGCCGATGCTTGTAACCCAATCAACATCATGTAATCATGGTTCGCCCCAACGAAGCGGCCATTTAGTTTATCTCAATAAAACTTAGCATTTTTTCATTGAAAATTATTGCTCTTACTTCATCTCTACCTCTCCGAGTCACATCTACGACTCTTTAAATGGTGAGTTCAGAGTCCAGCTTCTCCTACATAGCTGCTCCCACAACTTACTAAGCTAAAAAAATGAGTTTGGAGTCCAAAACTTGGTTCGACGTTGCTTTAGCCGCTTGCAAATAAGCAAGGGCAGGACAGCACACCATTCGGAATTGTTCCTACAACTTGTTAACCCCCTCTAACAACAAGTTCGGAGTCTAAAACTTGGCTCGATTCCTCTTTAACTACTCGCTTACAAGCGAGTAAGAAGTAGTTCGCCATTCGGAATTGCTCCTGCAACTGTTGAATCTCTTTAAACGACAAGTTCGGAGTCCAAAACTTGGCTCGATTCCTCTTCAACTACTCGCTTACAAGCGATTAAGAAGTGGTTCGCCATTCAGAATTGGTCCCACAACTGTTGAGTCTCACTTAGACAATAAGTTCGGAGCTGAACTCTCCCCTAGAGTTGCTCCTCAAACTTGTCTCCCAAATGGCTCTCTTCTAGAGCCAAGCTTTTCGCTCCGCTCGCCTCCAAAGCGGGCCTCTTCTAAGCCAGTTCGGAGCTCAAAGCTCTCCTCTAGAGTTGCTCCTCAAACTCGTCTCCCAAATGGCTCTTTTATAGAGCCAAGATCTTCGCTCCTCTCGCCTCCAAAGCGGACCTCTTCTCAACGAGTTCAGAGCACAACTCTCTCCTAGAGTTGCTCCTCAAACTTGTCTCCCGAATGGCTCTCTCCTAGAGCCAAGCTCTTTGCTCCGCTTGCCTCTAAAGCGGACCTCTTCTCAACGAGTTCGGAGCACAACTCTCTCCTAGAGTTGCTCCTCAAACTTGTCTTTCAAATGGCTCTCTTCCAGAGCCAAGCTCTTTGTCCCGCTCGCCTCCAAAGCGGGCCTCTTCTAAGCGAGTTCGGAGCTCAAAGCTCTCCTCTAAAGTTGCTCCTCAAACTCGTCTCCCAAATGGCTCTCTTCTAGAGCCAAGCTGTTCGCTTCGCTCGCCTCCAAAGCAGACCACTTCTCAACGAGTCCAAAGCACAACTCTCTCCTAGCGTTTTTTCTCAAACTTGTCTCCCAATTGGCTCTCTTCTAGAGTCAAGCTCTTCACTCTGCCCGCCTCTAAAGCGGACCTCTTCTCAAAAAGTTCGGAGCACAACTTTCTCCTAGAGTTGCTCCTCAAACTTGTCTCCCAAATGGCTCTCTTCTAGAGCCAAGCTCTTCGCCACACTCACCTCTAAAGCGGGCCTCTTCTAAGCGGGTTCGGATCTCAAAACTCTCCTCTAGAGTTGCTCCTCAAACTCGTCTCCCAAATGGCTCTCTTCTAGAGCCAAGCTCTTCGCCCTGCTCGCCTCCAAAACGGACCTCTTCTCAACGAGTCCGAAGCACAACTCTCTCCTAGAGTTGCTTCTCAAACCCGTCTCCCAAATGGCTCTTACCTAGGGCCAAGCTTTTCGCTCCGCTCGCCTCCAAAGCGGTCCTCTTCTCAACTAGTTCGGAGCTCAAAACTCTCCCCTAGAGTTGCTCCTCAAACTCGTCTCACAAATGGCTCTCTCCTAGAGCCAAGCTCTTCGCGCTCGCCTCCAAAGCGGACCTCTTCTCAACGAGTTCGGAGCAAAACTCTCTCCTAGAGTTGCTCCTCAAACCCGTCTCCTAAATGGCTCTCTCTTAAAGCCAAGCCCTTCGTCCCACTTGCCTCCCGAGCGGGCCTCTTCTAAGCGAGTTCGGAGCTCAAAACTCTTCCCGAGAGTTGTTCCTCAAACTCGTCTCCCAAATGGCTCTCTCCTAGAGCCAAGCTCTTCGCTCCGCTCACCTCCAAAGCGGATCTCTTCTCGACGAGTTCGGAGCACAACTCTCTCCTAGAGTTGCTCCTCAAACTTGTCTCCCAAATGGCTCTCTCCTAGAGCCAAGCCCTTCGTCCCACTTGCCTCCCGAGTGGGCCTCTTCTCGAGAAGTTCGGAACTCAAAACTCTCCCCTAGAGTTGCTCCTAACACTCGTCTCCCAAATGGCTCTCTCCTAGAGCCAAGCTCTTCGCTCCGCTCGCCCCCCGAGCGGGCCTCTTCCAAGTGAGTTCGGAGCTCAAAACTCTCTTCTAGAGTTGCTCCTCAAACTCGTCTCCCAATTGGCTCTCTCCTAGAGCCAAGCTCTTCGCTCCGCTCACCTCTAAAGCGGACCTCTTTTCGACGAGTTCGGAGCATAACTCTCTCCTAGAGTTGCTCCTCAAACTTATCTCCCAAATGGCTCTTTCCTAGAGCCAAGCTCTTCGCTCCGCTCGCCTCCCAAGCGGTCCTCTTCTCAACTAGTTCGGAGCATAACTCTCTCCTAGAGTTACTCCTCAAACTTGTCTCCCAAATAGCTCTTTCCTAGAGCCAAGCTCTTTGCTCCGCTCACCTCCAAAGCGGATCTTCTCAACGAATTCGGATGACAACTCTCTCCTAGAGTTGCTCCTCAAACTTGTCTCCCAAATGGCTCTCTCCTAGAGCCAAGCTCTTCGCTCCGCTCACCTCCAAAGTGGACCTCTTCTCAACGAGTTCGGAGCACAACTCTCTCCTAGAGTTGCTCCTCAAGCTTGCCTCCCAAATGGCTCTCTCCTAGGACAAAGTTCTTCGTCCTACTCGTCTCCCGAGTGGTCCTCTTCTAAGCGAGTTCGAAGCTAAAAACTCTCCCTTAGAGTTGCTCATCAAACTCGTCTCCCGAATGGGCCTTGCGAGGATCCTCCTAGCTCATCTCCTTCGCCCCTAGGAGTGGAGTTCCTCTTCGAAGATTCTGAAGACCAAAACAATCCTCAACTTCATGAAGACAAGGATGTTGCAGGGCTATTTTTACCATGAAGATGGGTGAATCTTCATCCCACTCCTAAAGCGAAGTTGTAGATCTTCGAGTTAGCTTCGAAACGAGGTGTTGCACTCCCCGATCGGACCTCCGTAGCACCGGAAAAGTGGATCGCAACACAGCTGTGCCGAGCGAGAAAATGGCAAAAACTATTGCCTCGTGATTCGCGCCATGATCGTGATCAACCGTCCAGATCTCGCCACGTACTTCGGATCTGCAACCCGAGCAACTTGCATTCCGAGCTGCGTATTGGGGAAAAATGACTTCATCATCATGATTCGCGCCTGATCACAATCAAACGACTCAGATTGCGCCACGACCACAAAACGATAAGATTACGTTTTCTCGTGATCTGAGCCTCTTGCCTCGTGATTCGCGCCATGATCGTGATCAGCCATCCAGATTGAGCCACATAGCTCGGATCTACAATCCGAGCTACTGTGCTACCGAGCTGCAAAATAGCAAAAAATTCTGCCTCAAAATCCACGCTCAAATCAAGATCAACGGCTCAGATTCGGCAAAACATAAAGAAAAAGGGAGAAAGGATTTAAGGGGTTAACGGGTTGGATTCCGACCCGTTACCCAAAAACCTGAACTTCATCTCTCCTCCCCTTCTTCTTCTCCGAGTTCCTGCCAAAAACAAGAATAGAACCAAAATTTTTTTGTTGAAACGGTGAAAACACCATGCCAAACTCCCCCTCTCACCTTGCCGAGCTCCAAGATGCCGACCCCCTGCCTCGTCGAGCTCCGACCCCTCGCCTCGCCGAACCCTCCACATCACGAGCACCAACTGCCGAGCTCCACCACCCACCGATGTCGAACTCGCCATCCAACCACCTCGCCATTACTGCCGAACTCCCTCCATCACCAGGCTCCTCCAATGAGCTCCGAATGCCACCATCACGAGCTCCGTCGGCTCCCTCAAGCAAGCTCCACCATAGCTTCGACGACACGTCATCAACCTCCTCAACGTCGAGCTCCTTCAACACAGAGCCAAACCATCCCATTGTCGAGCTCGTCTTCATTCGCCCACCTCCCAAACCGAGCTCTCCCTCTCACCGAACTCCTTCCGTCGTCGAGCTCAAAAACCCAACACATAGTCGAGCTCAACTTCGGGAGCGCCGACCTCCAAAGCTCGAGCTCGAACGTTTGCCACTCCCTCTTCGTCGAGTAGTACACTCATTCGACGAGCTCACCACCTCGAAGAGTTCGTTCGCCGATCATCTCTTTGCCAAGCTCGCCCTGTTTGCCAGACCGTCCCACTGTCAAGCTCTCCTTTGCGAGCTCCACTCCTCGAGCTTCGTCATACCCAACGGTCTCTCGTTCGCCGAGCTTGCCTAACTCCTTTGCCACGCTCGCCGCGCGCGTTCATCTCCTTCGTCAACTTGCCGAGCTCCCCACTGTCTCCAAGCTCGAAGTCGCTAGCGAAGAAGAAAACAGAGTAGAAGACGAGGCAAAGAAGAAGGAAAGAAAGAATAGAGAAAGAGCTGGGCGGGAAGGAAAGAAAAAAATGTGTGCCACGTGGCGGTCAATGCAAGCGTTGACCGAGCCACGTGGCGTCACAAAGTGGGTCGGCAGCGGATTCCGAGCAAAAGGGTTTCCGAGCTCGTAATTGGAGAAAAATGCTCCCGAGCCACACGATCCATCAGATCATCCCAAAATTAGTGCCACGACATGATCGACATCCAGAAATGCGCCACGTGTCCAGAAAATGCTTCACATTGTGATGCGCGCCTCTGATTATGATCGACGTCTAGAAACGCTCCACGTGGTCCGCTTTGTGATGCACGCCGTCTGATCATGATCAACATCCAAAAATGCGCCATGTGTCCAGGTAATATTTAATTAATTAATTAATTTATTTACTTAAATTTATAATTTTAAAAAATCTTAAAAAAATATTTAAAAATCGAAAAAAATTAATTAGAAAATTCTAAAAATAATTATTAATTCAGAAAATAATTTTAAAATTCTGAAAAAAATATAATTATTAAATTAGAATAATTAATTAATATTTTCGATAATTAATTATTTAATTCGGAAAATTAACAAAAATACAAAAAAATGAGGAAAAATTCAGAAAAATCTGGAAAAATCACAAAAAATTCAGAAAATTCTGAGGATATTTTTGGGCATTTTACAAGCTCAGAATAACACCGTTACACCTTGAGCAAGATCCAAACTCCCTTAAGAACTCAAATAAAATCCCGTACGCCATTAGAACAACGAAACTACTCGCCAAAGACTGTAGCGCTCAGTTTTCAGGAGTGGGGGGCTCGTGATATTGCTAAAAATGAGATTAAATCAGGACCGTTCAAATCAGACACGAAACTTAAAGCTCAGGGGTAAAACGGTAATTTCACCTACAAGCGGGTCTGAAATGGGGACTGGGTCATTCTTCAAATCTCAATAACCCATAAATGGATCTGTCTTACTGGGTACGGATCCCAACCCGTTACAAACTAGTTCAGAAGGATAAAGAAAAATTTAGATTCATAATTATCCCTAAGAAGTGATCTTAACCGCGTCTATCCATTCACACCGGGAAGTAGAGATATGTTCTTTTCTTGAAACGGATCCCTAAGGCAATTATAAAAACCCCTCTCCCCCACCATAACAAGGTAATCAATCTTTTTCCAATTAAAGCTCTTTTATAATCATTCAGATTACTGACAAGAGCGTCGGAGGGTGCGTCGCCGGGATCCATCCCGGTGTATTGCATATTTTGCAGGTTCGTGGCAGTAGCAAGAGACTGGTCAACAATTTGGTGAAGGTCAACAGGCCAGCAGGTTTGCTTTATTGTTTTCTCCAAGAATTCACAAATTCATCTGTTTGCTCCCACACCAAAATCAGCTGCAACAAACATGATTACTTGAAAGGAAACATGAATATTAAATTTCAAATAATCAAGTCTGGAACAAAACTCAATTCTGGGATAAAATGCCCAATACAATATCCATGTAGCAATTACATTTATTCAAAATAAACAACAAGAATAAATAGTAGCAAGATCTCCAGCCAACTAGAATCTTTGGTCACCTACTCCATCGGACAGCTGGTCACCAAAGTCTGCAAGTGAAAAATTTACAGGAAAAAGGAAAGAGAAAACAAACGCCCAACAATGCAAGTTATGAGCCGCTTGTAGTGCAGGCAACACGTACTAGAAAAAGATAGACAAGTATAGAGTAACAGCGGAAGCAATTACAGAAGTAACATGGAAGTAATGTGATGGCAAAATAGAGAAACTAACTCAAATTCAAGAACAGAAACACATAGCATGGCAAGATATTCGGGTGCAAGTGGCATGTAACAAAGTATCAAGTAGAATGCAAACGAGTAACGAGTAACAAGTGTCAAGTATCATGTTATTCTTAAGTCTTGTATTTATTCCTAACTAGGTGGCACTTCATGTGTCCCAAATTTTTACCACATGGTTGCTACATTCAAGCAAGTTGCATTTTAGATTTCATAGTGGATCATAGAGGGCAGTGTACTTAGGGACAAGTATCAAGTATCAATTATGAAGCATCGAGTATTACGTGTCAAGTGTGCAAATGTCAGGTAATCATGTGTCAAGTATCAAGTATCAAGTATCAAGTATCAAGTATCACGTAGGATCTATGAATCCTCTTCCGAGTACACGTTTCTGTATTTTCCACTATTAGATCTTTCCCTTTAATGCCGGCTTGGTTTCTTATTATTATTATTTAATTCAAGCATGGGCATGCACAAACAAGGCAAGAAACATGGTAAGATAATAAGAGACAAGTACAAGTTGGATAAAGGACACGAACGGGTGACAAACGACTCATCAAAGGCTAGGACAACAAAACTTTTAGTTCTGGACAGCAAGACAGTACTGCACCAAATCTGAGTTTTCCGTTGCCACAAATATGCAAATCTGGATCCGTCAGAAAATCTAGAAAATAGACGTTCTCGGCCGAATCAAGCACATATATAGAAGTCATCTAATAATCACAGAAACAGGGCTCTAAACAGAATTCTATATAGAAATCATGTTCAGCCAGAAATCATAAGGTTGTATTCATAAGCATGAAAACGGCACAAAACTTACTGATTTAAATCCAAGAAAAATCTGGGGTATGCCCTAGTATGTCTAGTACAACAAATAATATTTCGTAATATTCCAACATAGATAGTATACTCAAATAAATTCGGGAAACAGCAAGATACAACAAATTTGTGAATCTGAAATTCTTAACACATCAGTACTAAAACAGCGAAAAATTACAAAGTATAACTCTAAATCCAAATCTATCGAAAGGGTGGTAAAATAGATACAGTAGGCTACATTTTATATTTACAAAGTTTTTACCAAAAGCAACTAGAATTAGGTTGATGTTATGGTTCTTTACTAAACAACATAAAATTCTGAAAATATAGTAGTTGTTCACAAGCATAAAATAGATTATAATGTCATCAAATAAATCTACAAAAATTAAGGGTTGATCCCAGTCATATCTAGATATGCCCAGAAAAATATTAGATCCAAATTTTATCTTTAACATTAGTCTTAAAATAAATTATTATACAAAATTCACATAAAACAGAATCTGGAATTTTCTACACATCTGTAGTAAAACAGCAATAACTCGCAACTCATAAATCGAAACTGTGATCTGACAAGAATTCTGTAAAATAGACAGCGAGATCTATGATTTATATTCACAAATTAATTTGATTTACTGACCTGAACAGGGTCTAAAATACTGAATCAAAACATGGCAGCAGCAAAAACAGAAATCTTTCTCATGCATTAAATCAAATAGTTCATATGCAACAAATCCAAATTATAATAAAACACAAAACATGGTATAATAGATGTCCAAAACAACATGGTATGGGTGTTTCACAAATCTACCACAAGATACTACGACTAACACATCAAGCATACAAGATTCATACAACATATCATGGATCACGAACAACATACATACATGCATCAAGAATCTAAATTATTTTAAAATTATTTCATGTCGTGTGTAACAAAGGACGACTATGGATGGATCAACAAATAGAGACAAGATCTAACAAGAGTTTTTCATGAGAATGAATCTAGGAACAAAAAGTGGCACTACATGCGGTATTTAGTACTTGTATATACAACAAAAGAATACAAGTTACTTGCCTTGTAATTGCCGACGGATCTAACGAGAAAATGAGAATAATGGGATAGATTCCCGTGAACGAACTTAATAGCACGAACGGATAATGAATGAGATGCACAAGATGATCATGATCACCACGAACACAATAACACAATCCAATGCGCGAGATCAAACGCTTGCGGAATCAAACACAAGCACAACAAGAGAGAGATAGGGGCAGCCAAGGTGGGCACTGTGGAGAGGAGGACGATGGCAGCCAAGGGGAGACACGGCACAGTGCGACGGCGGCACGACGAACAGGGGACAACGACGAGGGGGGGCTGTCGCTCTGGATACTATTGTCATTGCTGCTATCTGCCTGGCCCTCGGAAGGAAGCAGGGAAGGAGGAGGGGGCACTGCTGGTTGTGGTGTTGGGATGATGGCGGCGCTGGCACAGGGGGGGCGGCGACTGGGGTAGTCAGTAGGCGGTGGTAGGCCGGAGGTCGGGGTAAGGGCACACAGGAAGAGAGATGAGGGAGATGAAAAAGAATTAGGGTTAGGTTTTTTTTGGAGATAACAATTGTAGGTGTGAATAACAAAATTTTTTGGGGATTATAATGAGAGATTTATGGCAAGTTGTGATTTGGAGAATCAAGAGAACATGGGGAAAATATATGATCTGTTTGTTAGAGAACGTGAAGAAAATCTGGGGAAGACTGGGTCAAAGAAGAGGGTATTGGGTTGCGGGTTAGGATTGAGTCGGACGAGTAGATGGGTTCAAATAGGGTAGATTGGGTAGAAAACCAGATCCAAAAAGGCAGAATTCAAATAATAGGCAATTAGGCTATGAAATGCAACAATGAGAAACAATGAATCATCCAAAGACAGAATAAGAGGCAGACAAATGAATCTCAAAAGAATTAAGCAAATAGATGAATATATAAATGCTGGAAAGAAGAACAAACACACAGGTTCAGGAAAATAAGGAGTACAAATAGATAGAATACACTGGGAGAAAGAATACAGTATAAAAATACAGAAAATGGGGTACAGGAGTTACAGAAGGTATTGTTGGTCTCTAAGGTCCACCTTCGCAAGTCCTCTGTCTCACCCAAATGCAGATCCTTATCCCTAAGGAACACCATCAGCTGCTCATTTCAGTGCAAGATTGGGAAGGTGAGCTCTTTAATGTAATCTTAATTGACCTATTCTTCCACACATCCACCACTAAGGTGTCCAAACTGAGGACTACCCTGGCTACATATTGAAATAGCGCTTGCAGGGTATTATTCCCGCATCATTTATCTTTTCAGAATCTGGTATCCTTACCGTTACCCACCTTGCATAACATATTGGCATGGAAGATATCTCCCACTTTCGCCACCCTTTCCATAAGTAGGAGGCCTTACCGTGTTTGCTTCTTCCCTCCAATCTAAACCTTTTCTGCCACCGATATAGGGCAAAGGAGTTATACCACCATATTTTGCGCTTCATGTGCATCTTCCACCACTATTTGCACATCAAAGACTTATCATATCTTTGAGGTCTAGAATCACCAACCTTCCAAATTCTCTTTTCTTACAAACCTTCCCCAGTTGACCAGGTTAAGACCTTTATCCTCCTCGTTTGATCTTTTCCATAGTAATTTTCTCAAACATTTATCAATTCTGCGGATCACCCATTTTTGTAGTTCATCAATCGACAGAAGATATGTCGGTAAGAAGCTCAGAACCGAATTGATCAACGTGATCCTACCTCCTAGTGACATGAAACGTCCTTTCCAATTAGCCAGTCTCCTTTCAACTTTCTCCACTAGCGGCATCCAGACCTCCCTATGCAGACTCCCAGCATCTGATTGGGGAGCCCAGATAATTAAGCAGAAACTGAGCAATCTCGCAGCCTAAAAAGTTCTTAATATCCCCGATAGGAATGAATAGTTGATCTCTAAAAGCGATGATGCCACTTTTGTGAAAGTTAACACGTAATCTGTCCCATGCTTCAAAGCATCTAATAACTGACCCTAACGCCACGATTTCCTCCTCTTTTCCCTCTCCGAAAATTAAAGTATCATCAGCATATTGTAAAATAGTCACCGCGTCCGAAATACCCTTCATGTCCAGGCCCTTGATAACGCCGGTTAATTTTCCCCTCTTAATCATTTCTGCGAGTCCGCCCGCAACCAACGTAAAGAGGAGCGGGGATAGCGAATCCTCTTGTCTGAGGCCCCTTCTGCATATGATTTCACGTCCAATTTTGTTGTTGAGTTGTATGAATGATTTCCCTCCTCTGAGACACTTTTGCATCCATGATCTCCATTTTTCTCTGAAACCTTTAAGATGTAGCATTTCATTAACACAATCCCACTCAACTGAGTCATAGGCTAACTTGAGAAGAAAGCCATCCACTTATCCTTGCAATCTCTAAAGACAATCTCGTAATCGATGCAATGTTGTCCATGATTAACCTCCCCCTAACAAATTTGCTGTGGGACTCCCCTACCAAATCAGAGAGGTGGGGGATAGTCTAGAAGCAAACACTTTGGTGATGATCTTAAAGGACCCGTTGAGCAGACTGATAAGCCGTAGATCAGATGCTCTTAACACCTCAGACTTTTTAGGTATCAGAATAATGTTCGCATAATTGAGTCTCTCAATCTCCACAGCACAATTATAGATATCTTGAAAATCTCCCATTAGGTCCTCCTTGATAATAATCCAATATAGCCTATAGAAGAAAATGGGGAATCAGTCTGACCCAGGAGCCTTGTTTTGTCCCAACCTCCTGATCGCCGAGAACACCTCTTCTTCTGTGAACGAACCCTCTATTCCTCCGCTCCCATCTATTCTGGAATCTGTCACATCTCTTGGACCAAGTTGCATCTGTAAACCCTCTTAGACCCTAAAAGATCCCTGAATCTCTGGTCGATATGTTGTGTGATCAGACCTTCATCTTCGGTCCAAATTTCATTGACATACATACCGGAGATGTGATTCCTTCTCCTTCTCCATTGGCCACCTTGTGAAAAAATTTAGTATTAGTATCCCTCTCCTGAAGCCATTGAACCCTAGAACGTTGTCTCTAATATAGCTCTTCTAACTCTCCAATTTGGTGCACTTCATATTTACTCTCTGCCAGCTCTGCGTATTCTATCTCTAACAAATATCATTCTTCTTCCTTTAATTCCAGTTCATGTATTTTTTCACCTAAGAGCTCCTTCTTCCTTCTTATTTGACCGAATTCAAGTTTAGCCCAACCTTTAAGACACTTTAGCAATCTCCTGACCTTGAAGATCTATCTACTCGTAGCATCCACTTCTCCTATAGTGGATTTCCATTACTTATCTATCACCTTTCGAATATTATCATGGAGGGTCCAGGCCTTCTCAAAAAGAAAAGGTCGAGCCGGACAATGAGTTAAAACTCCACAGTCAAGAACCAATGGAACATGATCTGATGTATACCTAGTGCCAGATTTGACCATGGCTAAAGGAAAAAGCTCCTCCTATTCAAGAGAAGCTAAGATCATATCTAACTTAGCTAAAATAGGGTTGTTCTGCATATTAGACCACGTGAACTTCCTATCTATCGGTCGGATTTCCTGAAGTTCGAACTCGTCAATGGTTAGATTAAAAGTGTATATATCTTGTTGACTCGCCCCTCTGCCTCTATGTTCAAACAGGAACCTAGTGATATTAAAGTCCCCTCCAACAATCCAAGACCCCTCCCACTGATTCCTAATAAGCATCAGTTCCTCCCAAAACTGGCCTCTAAGTCTAGAGTCATGTAGGCCACAAACAGATGACACCAACTGCACCAGTCATTACTTTTTCGTCTAAGTCTAACAGTCACCGAGAAGAACCTAAGAAAATGATCAACAATCTTGAAAATGGAAGGATCAACTCCAACTACAATCCCTCCCAAAAAGTCTACAACAGGTTTGAAATGCCACTCAAACCTAATGGATCTATTGGCGTGAAATACCTCGCAACTCGAATTCTCAATCCTAGTTTCTTGTAAAGCGCAAATGTAAGGCCTATACTTCGAAAGAGTATCGTTAATGAGTCTCCTCTTAGATTTTTGCCTGGATTCCCCTAACATTCTAGAAGATGTATGACATAATTAAAAAATAAGGTAACTCCTACCCTCTAGCCCTATGATAGACAACCCGACTATAGGCATAATCTAAGTAACTTAGCCCTCAACAGATTCACTTCTAATTGTTCTGATCTAGAGGAAACCATGGCTAGACCGAAAAGACTGGCATAATAAATAAGAGTATTATCGAAATAAAACTCATTATAGACAAATTATCACCTGATGTACCTCCCTGAGCAAAGTCGGCTCCTTTGCTTTCGCCGCAACTTTGATTAAATCCTCCTCTCGTGGACCTTGAGAGCTCCATTTGACAAGTTGTCTCTTGCACATCCTTGATATTCCACAGTAGCTTTAGAAGCGTCTCCTCCTATATTCTCAATACCCTCACCCTCCTTCAAGTCCCCCACATGCTTATCCCACTCCTCTGTGTCTGATTCAGAACCAATGGCGCACTCTTGCAGTCCATCATGAGCCCATATCCTCTCATTCTCAATCACTTTATCACCAATCTCTGCCTCCCTGTGGATTTTGACCAGCACAACAGATAGTTGTCTGTGAGGATTCGCATCCCCACCGTCTAGAGAATTGTTACCACCAGAATCTGTTGAGAATTTATCTGAGGAAGGAATAACTCCCTATACGTCGTAGACATTCAACTTGCTATGATGGCCCACCTCGAAGATTCCATCACTTCTCAATAGTTCACTACAGTGAGGCCCATTATTTTTTTATACTAGTGAGGTCCAACCCAGAGAGATCCACCTTCTTGGTCAACTCCAAAACAGCAAAACGGACAGATTCCTCGAATTTCACTCTGGAAAAATTCAAAAGATGCACGCCATTCGATTCCACAGCGTCGCCTCCCTCGAGCCTAGAGCCCCCTGCTTGATTTCAAAATGCCACAGTTCCCCACGTACGAACGTTGTACAGGTGATTGGACATTTGCACTGTACCTGCAGCGCGTTCTAAGCATTTCTCTCTTCGACATACGTGCCCTTGGAGACTCTGCCAACCCCCTCAACGCACGTCATCCCCATGTGGCACGACCCAGAGCCTATGGACTTTTAATAGTGAAGGATCTCGTTTTTTGAGATGAGCGGCCTAGATGGATCCCTCTTTCATCCAACGGTTGATCTTTCCCTGATCCGTTGCCCCTTGATGGACGACCTTGATTAGCATCCCCCCGATCCAAAGAACCTTGATCATCGTCTACCTCTGTTGATTCCAAACCTCCTGAAGCCTCTCCCAACTCCCCAGCCTTGGCAGCGGAAAATGAAACCGACTTTCCTCTCAACGATTATCTTAACCTCATATACCACCTCTTCAAATTTGACTCAAATCATTGAAGGGATTGTGACGAGATCTTCCAACCCAATTATAAGTCTAACATACTCTCTTCTACTCTGAACCAAGGCATTTTTGTCGACTTCAACAACATAGCTGAATCCTCTAACCAAGTTCTGAAAACCAGACCGCACCCAACAATGAAAAGGAAAGGTGAACACCCAGATCCAAATCGAAGGGAGAGTGTCCACCTTCATAGCGCCTAGTGCTGCGCTTCCATTGGTAGAAGATAATGTAGAAGCCATTTCCCCTCCAAGCCTTTAAGCGCTACCACCTCCTTCACCCTCTCCTCGTTGCCACAATGCACAAGAAACTCATCTTGAGATAAGCGCTGCACTTTACAAATCCAGCAGGAGTTCTTGTAAGTATTGGCGATGAGTAACTTCTCAATCTCCTCAATGGACGGGTGGCTAGTTCGCGCTATGATCATAGCACACTTCATAAAATGTCGCTCGAGCTCGGCCATGATTGGGGTAGGCGAGATCACATCATTGATGATTTTCCTCCTACCAGCAATATTCTCTTGAGTAGAGCTATGCTCGGTAGGGATCACAGGGGTCACTGGTTTTGGCAGCGACTTAGACGAAGACTTCGCCGAAGTAGCTCTCCTATTGCAGGCCTTCGAAATATGTCCAAATATCTTACACACATAGCAAAACCAGTCAATCGTACATTCAGGGATAGTATGTCCCTTTTGTGCGCACTTGTGGGACTGTAGGCCGATCCCTGGTCTCGAAGACGTTGATAAGGTTACGCTAGGCTTCGACACCGACTTCCTGAGCTTCTTAGGTAGAACCAAGATCAACTCACCCTCTTCATCCTCTCTCAGCTTGATCTCCTCCACTGCTGGAGACTTACCCCGGTGATGCTCCGACTGATTTCTTTGGCCCTCTCTCCCAGTCTTCGCAACCTCTACATAAGATCTTCATCTATATTGCTCACGTCGGAGTTCCTCTCTATCCTCCTTAGGAGACCATATGAACCTTCTCTCCTCCGAGAGCAACTCCTTTTTGTATCTAATCACCTCTCTCGAGTGCCCTCTATGGACCACTCGATGCTCTGTCGTCATTGGTCAACCTCTTCCTCGAGCATAGTCGGTGGCGGTGTACCTCTCATCGCCACCTCTGAGCAGCTGCCTCTCAGGCTCAGGTTCCCTACCGCGTTTGACCATGGTGCTTCTAGTATAGGACGGCGGTTGCTTGAAGTGATGGCTAGGAGCACTCTAACTTTCTCTCAGACATTATCTCAACAGTTGCCCTAGGGTAATTCCATTTTAGGCACACTTATGGTTGCAATCTTAATTATGATGCATTTTTGGTTAATTGCAAATAACTTACTAAGTAGCAATTATGATTTAGGAACTTGGTTACTGGAATCAATTAAATACCCCTGAAAATACAGTAAATTTTGTTAGTTGTAATTAATTCATCCACCACATTTGTGTTTACGTTGTACCGATCATCTCTTCTACTATAATTGGAGAAGGTCGTAGTGTAATTTGTCCATGTAATTTGTCCATATTGCAACCCATACAACGTGCGTTTAATTAAACTTTACAATATATATACAATTATAATTAGCTGATTTTATTTCCGTCTGATAATTTATTTGAGTTTTTAAGAGGATTTGGTAATATTTTATTTCCAAGTTTCACTTTTTTGGTTGCATTCTTTCTCAATTATAATTAGCTGATTTTATTTACGTGTGTTAATTTATTTCAGTTTTTAATAGGATTTGATAATATTTTATTTCCAAGTTTCACTTTTTTCGTTGCATTCTTTTTCTGTTTTTATTTTTAAACCTTATATACTAGGTAATATTTGTTTCTAATTCTATGCATATGATTGATTTTCCTCCACGATTGCCACACATGTAGCTTCTTTTCCAAATTTAAATAGAGATGGAAAACATATATAGTGCAACACTCGGGAAGAATTTTCTTTTGCTATTACCCAACTTTCAAATTATTACAGTAATGAAGATGATAATTACCAGGACCGGTCATAAGAAATCAGAGGCCATGTGCGGAACTTAAAATTAGACCATAATATAAGAATTTATTGTTGATTTATTATTTTATGGCTTTATTGTTCCATAAAACAAAATATAACTAAGATATTCAAATAAAAGTATATTTTAAAAGGCAATTCAAATTTTCTATTTCAGTTTGTTTAGAGCCCCCTAAATCTGATAGACTTATATCAAGAATGATTGCACAAAAATTAACTCAATTGAATAATATCTCTGGAAAAGAAAAAGAAAATCATAGCAAATTATCTTTGAGAATCACAAACTTTGAAGTTGAGAGGATGATAATTAAGTACAGAGAGTGAGAGAGATGATGCTGTATTAATGAAAAATGATAAAGAATGAACCTTTGATTTATTTATGGGAAAGAAAAAAAGTTATGAAGAATAGAGTTTTTTTTTTCTTTTTTTTTCTTTTGTTGAAAATTCTGAGCGTCAGCATGGGTGTTTATAGCAAATCTCTAATATTTTAATGGGAGAGTTGGGGTTTGTAACAAACAAATTCTAACTTTGTAACTATATAAATACGTATAATACACGTCTAAACTATATCCAACAAATATAAATGTGCACCGCACGTGTAGCCCAAATCAAAACATTCAGATATAAACTATTTTCTTTTTCTTATTCGATATATATTCATTTAATTTGATGACTTTACTTTTTTTTTAGATCGCACTGTACATTATACTAGTATTTGTAATTAAGAAGAACTATGCATATAAACTCTTATTCGTGATTTTCTATTAATAAAATATTGTGGCAATTGCAAAAAATAAATATTTTGCAACTGCTATTTACAATTATGTCTTTCAGCTACATTTGCAAGAAAATCCAACTAGAACTTTGAGAATATTGTAGCACTCTAAATTAACAGCCCCAAATTAATTACAAATAACAGACTGTATCTAATCATAGTTTGCAAACAAACTAAATTAGCCGAGAGATGTATTGAAAGAGATTTCAAGGTGAGTGATTGAGTGAGTGAGAAACAGAGGAATGGACATGATGTAGCAAGTGGACAAGGTGAAAGAGAATTCGAAGTTTTGTATTACTCTGTGGCTAGCTTTTTGATTTTTGGTATCACCTTAGATTGTGATGTATAACTGTTGCTATATATATTGCTAGCTGTTGGGCATCAACAGCATCCTAAGTATATGATTTTTACCCATCACACTTACACCCCTCATGTCATCTTCTAATCTCTCCCTCTCTCTCTCTCACGCAAGCCACAAAATCACTTCACAATCTCATAATTGCTTTAACCGTGCATTCATACCTCTCCATCTCTCAACCTCTCTCCCTTCAGCTTTCTGATCTTCTTGTGCTTCTTCCTCCTCCTCCTCTTCCTTTCTGATATTCAACCCTCTATGTAGTTCTTTTCTTTTGATTCTTTGGATTGCTCATTTCTGTCTCATCCTTCTTTTGGAGTTAAGATTAGGGTTAGGGTTAGGGTTAGGGTTAGGGAGAAGGAACATAATTACATAGTGAGCAAAAGGAAAATATGTGTGAGTATATTAATGCAATTAACCAGTCATTGTTTGCAATTGTAGCATCTTCGAGATTCACATGGGCTAGTTTTACATTAGTATTGTGGTGAGACCACTTGAGAATCTTGATGATGCTGCATTGGCAATAAATGACTCCCTCAAAAAATTTCTCAAATAATAGCTAGAAATAGTGGTATCTAGCTATTTACATAGGTATTTCCTTTTTCTTTTACGTTCTTCTTTTTTCTTTTAAATTCTAGGTTTCCTAGTTACAATGTAACAAATTTAAAATTTCCTATTTATTCATTGTATATTTACAGGTTGATGTAGGGGAAGCTTTGTAGAATATCATATCGTTGAGTTTTTGGTGCATGGATCTGCATGGATGTGCCTGAAGGATCTTCCCTCTTTCTCTCCCTCTCTTTCACACAGTTGCTTGGATTTCAGTGATCACAGTATAAACTTTTTTATTTTATTTTCTTCTGTTTTGTGTTGCTTCTCATATCTATTTACATGGGGTGGTTTGATTGGCCGTAAAATGTATCCAACCTAAAAGATTACTATTTAGAAAAGAAATCTTCAAAAATAAGTTCTAAAAAAAATAGTTTGTTTGGATGCAGTTTTACTGTAGTGTAGAATAGAGAGAAAATAAAAAATAATATAAAAAATTAATAAAAAATAATTGTAGAGAAGTATGTGAGGGCGTTGTTTTAATGATAATGTGAGGATAGATGTGAGAGAAATCAATTAAAAATTATGTGTATGGTGATCCCCCCTCTTTTCCACTCATTTTGGCCAGAAATCAGTGGGGCCAAGAAGTGCTACAATAATGCTCCGTCGAAATCAAATTCAACATCTTCTACTGTCAAACAACGCTGTGAACAATGCTTTTTCTTCAGAAAACATTTCCTACAGTGCTTTTATTGTCAAACAAACCACCCCTATATGTAGGTCACGTGCAAGCGTCTACAAGCAGTCTTGATGCCAATCATATATCCCAAGACTTCGCAACATATATAGTTGTGTACACTTGGCGATGTTGCGTGAAATGCATCTCGTCTATGTCTATTTTTATTTTCTTCTTGTCATCTCTCTCTCCCTCTCAGGGATTAAGTAATACTCCATCTATTCCAAAATAAAAGTCATTCTAGATTTCTACACGACTATTTATAAACAATCTAAAATTGTGCAGTAGTACTAGATTATAATTGATGGACCTTTAAGAATATTGTAAAATGTCGAACTTACCTTTCTCTCTTACTACTTATTCTTCACTACTGTAATATGAATAGACAAGGGTAAAATTACAAGCTTCTTAAAAAAATTAATTAATGGATAAGACATATTAATTAATGAATTAATTAATCAATTAATATGAAGAGACAATACATCTATTTCAAAATCTAAAGCAATTTATATTGTGGAATAACAAAAAACTGGAATAACTTATATTTTGAAACGGAGGAGTAGAAATACTTATAGATCTTCTTAAATGGGGAAAGGAGATCATATGAATTAGTTCTTTATAACTAAGAAATTAAATGAAAGTAGGTCCATACAAATACTTATGGATCTTCTTATTTTTCCTTTTATATATGCTATAGTGATCTTTTGTGCATGATACATGTAATATTTTTGATTTATTCCCAATGATTGTATCTTCATCCTAGGTATTTTTTTTAATAATCAAAAGGATGCCGCAAGAGAATCCACTAACGGTTGCTAAAAATTTAAAAGTTATCATTTGAGTTAAAATATACCCCACTATCGTTCGCTAAAAAACCAAAATTAAAATAAGAGTGAACATTCGATTGCTGAAGATAGCAGAGGGCTTTAGACAATTGCTAAAATGGAGAAGACGGAGGATCAAGCTCTGTCTGTTATTTTTTTTTTATATGGTCATGTTCCGTCCGCCAAATTTTTTAATATATTTTTTTCTCAAAATTACTCAAATGCCATCTAAAAAATTACAGAAATGCTATTTAAATAAATTAAAAATAAAAAATCAAATTAAAATGCTCGGACGGAAGAAGATCTTCGTTCGGCAATTTGTTCAGAATTTTTTTCAAAAAATTATGAAATTGCCATTACAATAATTACGAAAATGCCATTAAAATTATTATTATTTTTTTAAAAAAATAAAAACTTGGACGGACGATCTTCATTCGTGCAGGAAAATTATTCACAATTTTTTCTTCAAAAATTACCAAATTGCCATTACAATACATATGAAAATGCTATTAAAATAATTTTTAAAAAAAAGCATGGACGGAAGATCTTCATTCGTCCAGGCATTTTTTCACATTTTTTTCAAATAATTACAAAAAATGCCATTACAATAATTACAAAAATACCATTAAAATAATTTTAAAAATTAAAAAAAGAAAAAAAAATTAAAGAAATGAATTTGGGGGATTATGAATTCTAGATTTGAGATATATGAATAAAGTACTGATGAGTAAGTGGTGGTGAAATATGCAGAGAAGATGTAATAATTGGTGGTATAAATCTTTCATGCTATATTAGAGAATGAAGAAGTTCAGGTACGATAGGAGAAGTGAGCATGGTAAGGCCCCATACCTCTTGAAATGGGTGGTGAGAGTGGGAGACTTTTCATGCTAATACAAGATGTGTGATTGACAACAAAAATGATATAAGATTTGGAGAAGTGGCCATGGCTGGAGATATTGTGAACGTTGATATGTTAGTCAATGAGGTTTGGAGAAATTGTAGACTCGTGATTCATTACGAGCTCAGCCAGCTGAGGAATGTTTACACCAACTGCAAATACTAAAGGACTTCATTAAGACGGAGGCCCAGTACTTTAACAGAATGAACGATGAGAGAAATTGGAGTTTAGATCCTAATGACACGCTCTTGGTGCCCTCTATGTACAAGTAGCTAAACGATTGAGGGATTAGAAGTAACTAGTATAATGTACGTGCGATGCATGTCTAAAAAAAGTAAAGTCATCAAATTAAATGAATATATATCGAATAAGAAAAAGAAAATAGTTTATATCTGAATGTTTTGATTTGGGATACACGTGCGGTGCACATTTATATTTGTTGGATATGGTTTAGACGTGTATTATACGTATTTATATAGTTACAAAGTTAGGATTTGTTTGTTACAAACCCCAACTCTCCCATTAAAATAGTAGAGATTTGCTATAAACACCCATGCTGATGCTAGGAATTTTCAGCAAAAGAAAAAAAAAACTCTAATCTTCATAACTTTTTTCACTTTCTCATAAATAAATCAAAGGTTCATTCTTTATCATTTTTCATTAATACAACATCATCCCTCTCACTCTCTGTACTTGATTATCATCCTCCAAACTTCAAAGTTTGCGATTCTCAAAGATAATTTGCTATGATTTTTTTTCTTTTCCAGAGATATTATTCAATTGAGTTAATTTTTTGTGCAATCATTCTTGATATAAGTCTATTAGATTTAGGGGGGTCTAAACAAACTGAAATAGAAAATTTGAATTGCCTTTTAAAATATACTTTTATTTGAATATCTTAGTTGTATTTTGTTTTATGGAACAATAAAGCCATAAAATAATAAATCAACAATAAATTCTTATATTAGGGCCTAATTTTAAGTTTCGCACATGGCCTCTGATTTCTTATGACTGGTCCTGGTAATTATCATCTTAATTACTGTAATAATTTGAAAGTTGGGTAATAGCAAATTTTTTATTCTTCCGAGTGTTGCACTATATATGTTTTCCATCTCTATTTAAGTTTGGAAAAGAAGCTACATGTGTGGCAATCGTGGAGGAAAATCAATCATATGCCTAGAATTAGAAACAAATATTATCTAGTATATAAGGTATAAAAAATAAAAACAGAAAAATAATGCAACCAAAAAAGTGAAACTTGGAAATAAAATATTATCAAATTCTATTAAAAACTGAAATAAATTACCACACGGAAATAAAATCAGCTAATTATAATTGCATATATATTGTAGAGTTTAATTAAACGTGCGTTGCACTGGTTGGGATATGGACAAATTACACTAAGGCCTTCTCCCATTATAGTAGTAGAGATGAAACTAACAAAATCTAAAGAACCAATGCACCAATGAAGTTGAAAGCGTTCCTTTAGCTAGTGGAGAACGGTGCAATTCTTACAAAAGTCAACATTCACAAACGCAACCTGTAGGTAGACATTAGGTGTTCGAGATGCACTATAGGAGATGAGGACACAAATCACATATTATTCACCTGTCCTGGGGCAATGTTAGCTTGGGAGGTTGTGTGTTTAGGCTTTAGAATATTTTGAGTGTCCAAGTTTGACATTTGAGATTTGGGGATTTGGGGGTGGTGTAAGGTGAGGGTAGTTAGGAAAGAGGATAAGCTGCTATATTATGGAGACTATAACTAAATCGTAACGAGTAGTATTTTCATAATAATAACTGCAGATTTCTGTCATGATGCATTTTTTTTTGCCTCCATTCATGTTTGGACAAGTCAAGCAGGTTCGAAGAAAAAAATATGCATGGAGAAGGAGTATGACAATCAGGAGGTCTCGTGAGACTGGCTGGGAAGAAAATTGGTTATATTTGTACTGTTTTTTGAGTTGTTTTGTATTTGTGGTTTTATATTTATGAGACATCTTCGATTATTGGAGTTGTAACATGTTCTACTTTGTTTTGTTAATATATTATTAATGAAGCGGTGACGTGATCATCTTTATTTAAAAAAAATATATTGGTAAAGTTGACTATTTTGACTATTTTATTGAAATTGCCATTGTACTTTACCAATATACTAAATAATAATATATTGGTAAAGCTGACTATTTTGACTATTTTCCTGAAATTGCAATTTTGCACGTGCAACACACGTGCAGAGTTAGAAAATTTTGAATTCTTAAAATTTTATGGTTAATGATTGATTTTTCTCATTTATTTATGATATTTTAATTTTCAGATTTATTTGAATTTATTTGACTATTTTATGAATTTCTCAATTTTACACGTGCAAATATTTTTGGGGGTGCAAATCTCCTCTTTTAGATTTCTGAATAAATTCTCCTATTTATAATTGAGTATATATTTTTTTGAATAAAAAAACTATTTTTATAAATACTTCGAAAGAGAGGGGCTTTTATGTAAAAAACCGTTTGGATCTCAAACAAATAATAAAAATTCATTTTTTACTATTTTTTGGGCTGTACATGGTCATAATTGAAAATATAATCTATTTAAATTCTATTTAGAGTTGATTTGGTAAAGATTTAAACAAATATGATATATTTACAAATAAGAAATTTAAGTGGATCTTGTGCAAATATTTTCTTGAAAAGTAAAAGTCCGAAATTTTAATTGGAAATCTATTATGGATTAGTAGATATTATTTCTGAATTTTCTGAATTTTTTCTGATAATTATTTGACCTATTTGCAAATATTACAAAAAGAGTGACTTTTGTGCAAAATTACCACTTGGAGTAAAACTCCAGATTTTCAGATTTTTGGGCTGGGCCTGATGCCTAATCAACCCAGAGGTAAAGAGTTTACTTTTTATTTTAATAATTTTGTTTCATTTTCCAAGTTTTGATAAAAAAAAGGATATTTTTGCAAAATTGCCACTTAGAGGGGCAAAAGTGCAATTTCGTGTTTTCTGGGTCTTCAAACAGTGCCGGCTGATACTAGAGGGGCTATTTTTTATTTTAAATCTCAATTAAGTTAGTTTTATTCAATTTCCAAGTGTAAGGATTTATATATGTAAAGGTATATTTAAAAGGGATATTTAGCAAATCTATTCAAAAACCCTAGATACATCAAATCCCGACCTATATAGGGTAAGGTGCAACCGTCTCTTTGTTGCACAATACAATGGATTTCTTATTATTATTTTCTGGGAGTTTTTAAAGCGAGGATCTTGGTTTTCTTGCGAGGAGGGATTTTCCTTATTCTTTATTATCTACGGTTGATTCTTCAATAAGGTGAGTGACTTGCGTTAGTTCTCTTATAGCATGTTGTATGTGTTGATCTATCTATTAGTAAGCATGTTAGATGATGATGTGAAGATATAATGAATTTCGATGAGTAGATGAATCAAAAGTTGAATCTTTTCTTGAAACTATACTATTGATGACCAAAACCCTAATTAGATGACTTGTGATTCTTAAAGAACCTAATAGAGATCATGAGTAGGATGTTTTCAATCATTCTGTTGCTAATTTGAATGTATATAATAGGTTGTGTGATGTTATTGCATGAAAATAGACAAGTTTGAACAAGGATGGGATCTGTTACTGTTGATATGAATATATACACACTGTTGATGAATAAAACTTGTTGATTAGTCATTATAATTGCTTATATTCGTGGATAAACTGATGTAGATGATTGGGGTATGTATATAACAAGTTATTGAACTAAAAGAAACAAGTTTTGAGAAGTGAAAGAAGAGTTATTGCATTTCGGGTCTGTGATGAGCACATTTTTGATGGTTTTGGCAAATTTGAGGACTGAGATGATGAAACTACTTGTGTATGAATTTTGAAAATCACACATAATGAAACTTTGAGAGGAAATTAGGTTCGAAGAAGGATTTTTCATTACTTTCATGTGCAGGTTGAGTTTTTTCAAAACTAATAATTGAGTAAAAGTTCTCGTAAGGTGGATTTTTGGTTGAAGCTTGAACTAGCAAGACTGGGTATGGTTTGTCCATTGTTTAATTTGACCTAGTGTGTATTTATGTACTGCTTTCATCATGAAGAGGAATCTTAGACTCAATATATGGTATGCCAAATTAGCAGGTTATTGTTCATACCTGTGTAGATATATACAAATATAGAATTATCATACTAGAGTATGTATATTGATGCTTTGAAAGTCCTAATTTTACTTTATCAACCATCAAGTAAACTAGTTCTCTACCTTTAGTTAATTAGTAAGTATCAGTTTCTTTTTTTTAGTACAGATAGCTGCTTCTGCTGCACTGCTGTGCATGTGCACACACAAACAAAACTCATCTTTACACACACAACCTGTATCTTGTCTAAGTAGTAGTCGTAGGTATTGTGTTTGGTAGTTATCTTTGTGTTTGCATTGAAGATCATCTTCTATAACCTACATATGGTTCATCTTCTATATAACCTGCATATGCTTAATCTCGATAAACATGGCTTCCCCTATATCCTATGAATACTTCAACTCAGTAAAGAGAGATTTTTCTATATATCATATATATATACATATATACTTCACTTCAGTAAAAGGTTTTTTCTATGTATCAAATATATATACATATACTTCGTAGCAGTGAAAGGGATTTCTTTCTATATCAAGTTATATACACATATACTTCATTTCAGTACAAAGAGTTTTTCTATTTATGTTATATATACACACAAACTGAATTTCAGTAAAGGGATTTATATACACATTGTGCACACATCATTTCAGAAAAGAGGATCTTCTATACATATATACATACTCATATACAAATATATGAATGAATGAATTTCTGTGAGTAAGTTAACACTGATATGAAGTGACTAAAATGAAAGATTTATTTTGTGTTGATGGTTGAGTTGTGAGTCTCTAGAGGGTGTGTGGGACCCTAAATACCGACAGTTGAGATTTTGTGGTTTAGCCAGTTGTGGCTTTGTTGTTGATCAGTTGAGTTAAGTCCAGTAGGGTACACCAACTCTAGGAGATTTGAAATTACTTAATTAACTTAATAAGATAAGGACAGGCACTAGTTAGTGATATGATGAAATGAGTGCAAACGTGAGTTATGGACGCCAGGATGATCCAAGGAGTGAGATATTTCCCAGTATTCATGGACGATAGACGTATGGGCCACAGAGTGATATGTGGAGTGGGATTGATCTCCATTATTCTGAGGACGAGAGCGACGCTCATGGAATGTTTGTGCAATGAGGGTTCCAAGATGACTTGTGGAGGGTGGCAATCTCCATTTCTGGGACGATGGACGTAAGGGCCACAGAATGATTTGCGGAATGGGATTGGCCTCTAGTATTCCAAGTGCGAGAACGAATACTTGTAGAATGTCTAAATCTCATAGTAGTCATAGTAGTAGGATTAGTTGCATAGCGGGAGATTCAACCCTATCAAGTGCAGAACGATAAGGGCTTGCACAGGACCTATGTAGAGTGGGATGCATAGAATCTGACAAGTATGCATTAGAGAGTTAGCATATAGCATTGGTGTTTTCCTGACGTCGTTTTATGCATGTTGTTTACTGTTTTTCTACACTTGACACTTCGTCTAGTTTCACTTGATGTTTTCATGTTTTATTTATTGTTATTTCTTATTTTATTTATTCTTGTTGTTGATACATATTGTTTATGATACTATAGTTTCATGTTTTATTTATGTTGCATTTATTTTTATGTCACTCGCACCGTTGTGGCTGATCCATGTAGTTTTGAGGGTTAGGGTTATCTCTAGTCTCATGTTTTACTAGGTAGGTGCCTATAGCTTGGGATTTGGATGCATAAGATAGAATTGATGTTATGGTTTATGTAAATTGTAAAAGAATGTGTTGTAAAAGAAAAAAATTGTAATTCAAAGTGTTTAATTTTCCGCTGTGCTGTGTAAACAAGTGATATAATAAAAAGTTTTAAATTTCCCTGTATTTGGTTGCTATGTTTATGATTACATTGAAGTTGATTCTGGAATTGTGCCACATATTTCTGAGATATTATATTAGAAATTCGGGGCGCTACAGATATATATATGGGGCTCTTCATTTGCGCCCTCCTCGTTTGCGCACTTCCGTCCAGACTCAAGCACAACCGCCTGATCTTCATCAAGATCAGGAAACTCTCCTTTCTCCCATTCTCTCACTTATGATGAATAGGGGGGGGGGGGGATTTAGTGATTTCACTTATTCTCTCGACTTCTATCTCCTTCTCTCTCACTGTCGACAACCTCTTCTCTCCGTCTCCCATTTCTTCCCTCCAAACCCTATCCTCCTCAGGCCCCCTTTAACTCCACCTCAGCTCCGCTCCATCTCCATCTCCATCTCACCACTTCTGCCACCAATCTACTCCACCTCCGTAGCCCCTGATGCCCCTGAAGCTCTTGTATCGGGTCTTGAAGCCCCCAACGCTCCTCTACCGGGTCTCAACGCCCTCGACGCTCTTCCACCGACATCCTAAGCTCCAGCTCCACCTCCCAATGACGGTGAATTCCACCTTCACCCCTCTTCGTCTCACCTTTTGTTGATTTTTTTCCTTCAGTTTATAATTTTGTGGTTCAAATATAATTGATGAGCAGAATTAGTTGATATAATTTTGTTGTTCAAATGTAATTTATGAGTTGAAATTATTGAGTATAATATAATTGATGAATTTGTTAGCTTCATTTTGAAGTTGTTGGTTCAAATGTAATTTTGTGATTCAAATATTATCTGGGAGTTAGCTTCTTGTTGTTGTTGTTTATGTTCTTGTTGTTCTTGAATAATTCTTTTTGTTGTTGTTTATATTCTTGATTGTTGATTTTATTTTAATTCATAATTTTTTGGTTCAGAAGAGTGCACAAGTAGATGGATAGGAAGTCTTCCGATGCTTGTCATGGTCATCTTGCTGCTATTACATACAATATATACACATACAAGCATGCCTCGTTCATCCAACAAGATACATATATACTAATTAGAGCAACACACAACCAAAAGACTAAAATGTAGCAAATGCAAAAAATTTCCAATGGATTGAACAGCATGTTTTCTCATTCATAAATATCCATAAGATATTCATATATATCCCATTCACATATTTCCAATAGCTTGCATTCCTTATTTATTCATTCTCATTCACATCAGAACTAAACATTGACAAAATTAAGAACATGATTCACTTTATTTTATAAACATATCCAAATTAAGATCATCATTCACATCACAAATAAATGTATTCAAAACAGGGTGTTTATAACTCAAATATCACTTACAATTCACTTGAACCATATATACATCATACTATTCTCACTGACTATCAAGGTATGGTTTAAAGTCGGTTAAAATACAAACACACATATACAAATAAGTTCCCTATTTTTTCTCCTACTTGTGCACCGGTTCTTCTCCTTCTGTTGTTGTTCTTCTTCTCCTTCTGCTCTCTAATGCTGCTGCTGCTTCTGCCCCTTCGATTTCTTCTCCTTCTACTTGATCTTCTTCTGCAGCTGCTCCACATCTGTTGAATCACAAAAAGAACAAAACATGGATTAGGAATAGCTTGTATTTGTTGTTGCATGCATCACCAAATTTTTGAATCTCTTACATTGTACGTTTAGAACACATTTTTCAACTATCAGAAATATCAAAATTGTCAAATAATTAAACTTAATTTCAGCAAATGCAGCAACAACAAAAGCAAAAACAATTGCAACCAAATAATCTCACTTAAGTTCAGCAAAATTTCCAAATAATCAAGCTTAAGTTCAGCAAAAGCTAAAGTTTAGCAAAAGCAAATGCAGGCAATGTGACAAGCATCAGTTCAGGAAATTTAGAATACTTACACCATCTAGTCAGTTCAAGAAATTCAAGAAATTCAAGCATCAATCACTAGAGCTGCATTGCAATGTCATGCCAACTAGTTCCAATGCATAGATAATCCTTGTTTACCATGCAAACTAGTTCAAATCTTTGCTCTCTGTTGGTATATATAGAGAACTATTCAGCTGCGCAATCTTAGTGTTTGTTCCTCTTAGAGTATAAGAAGCAAAATTAAGCTTGAGCACAAGAGAACATTAATACACACTCAACAAATCTCCATACCTATTATCAAAGCAAAAGAATATTGTCTCATTCACATAATACCAAAAAAATTATTTAACAATAGTTATGATCAAGGAAGAAATTAAATATGTTATCAAGTTAGCTAACAATCTTCAAACATGTCTCAACCTAATGATTATTTTTTGCATACTAAAAATTACCACATGAAATACTATTTATTGCAACACCTTCAATTGAGACACAATAGCTAGTATCTTGAAGAGAGGAAGGACTGAAATGAGTGAAATGCTTAAATAATCAATATCTGAACAACAACAATATAATCAACTGAGGAATGAGTGAAATGCATAAATAATCAAGTATCAAGCCATTAAACTGAACAACAACAATCACATACAAAATCTAAAGGATAGAGGAATGAGTGAAATGACTAATTTACCCCTTTCATCATAAGTGAGAGAACGGGAGAAAGGCGAGACGCCCGATCAAGATCATGATCCTTCTCGGTATCGGACGGCTGTGGGAGAGAAGTGAGAGGTGCGCACAAAAAGAATGCACAACTAAAGATTTCCCTATCTAACAACATGCTCAAAATTAAATACATATCATAAGTATCCAACCATCATAAAAAGTTTGATACGTTCAATCATTGTTTCTCATCACTTCCTAAAAATCAGATGAATTAAGCTCAGATCACTTCAATGTAAGCTAAACAAGGCTAGGGTTGCATTTTATATGCCTTCCATCTAGTCAAGCTTCATTTCCAGAAAATTCATCATTAAGAATTGAAAAAATGTTCACCAATATCAACAAATATCAACAAATACTAACCCCAAGACTCCTAAATTAAACAAATAGTATCAGTTCTTCTCACTCAATATCAACATATAAGTCTCATCATTGCCTACACACACAACCAAATATGCTTCAAAACAATAATTTCTACAAGCATCGCCAACTTATATCAGTATCCAATTCTAACAACACACTCATCATATAAATAACCAACTTATATCCAAGTGTGACTCATTATTGCCTACACACACAACCAAACGAAAATGTAAAAAATTGAACAAAATTCTTAAAAGCATCTATGAGAATCAAACACTTCCCTCCAAAAATATTGTGAAATGGCAGTTTGGAGATGAAGAACTCAAATCAGGGGGACTAGGGTTTCGAGATGGAGAGGGGGAGTTGGGGGCATCAAGATCGACGACAGAAAGGGGCGTGGGAGGAGAGCTGAGGTGGGTCTAGGGTTTCGAGCTGGAGAGATGGCTAGGGTTTCGAAGAAAGGGAAGGAGGTTGTCAGATTTGGGGGTTGAATTTAAGGAGATGAAGAAGATGAAGAAATTAGGGTTTTAGGATTTGGGGGGGGGGGGAGATTTCAAGAGCAGGAGATGGAGTTGTAGGTTGGTGCCGACAGTGGTAAGATGGAGATGGAGGGCGATGAGGAGGCTAGGGTTTGAAGGGGAGAAATGGGAGACATGGAGAGAGCTGGTTCGGGAGAAAATAGAGAAGGATATAGAGAATGAGTGAAATGACTAATTACACCCTTCATCATAAGTGAGAGAGCTAGAGAAAGGAAAGTCGCCTGATCAAGATCAAGATCGACTGTTGTGGGAGAGTGTGCTCGGGAGTGCACAAAGAATGAGTGCGCAACTGAAGAGTCTTGTATATATATATCACATCTCATTAATTAATTTTTTTGGTACATAATTTTAGGTTTGAAGCTTGTGTTCCAAGATCTAAGTCACATGAGCTAATTAATTTGGTTATCATTTTTAATCTCTAATATTATAATGGGACAGTCAGGGTTGTCATTTGTAGACAAACAAACTCGTGCATAACTAATATAAAGGTGGTCGCAGGTTCAAGGTCGTACTATATCGACATTTTTACTTTAAAAAATATATATACTTATTAAGACGTGCATCACACATGTGTGTGTGTGTGTCTATATATATATATATATATATATATATATATATAGAGAGAGAGAGAGAGAGAGAGAGAGAGAGAGAGAGAGAGAGAGAGAGAGAGAAATCTTCGGTTGCACACTACTTTGGTGAGCACTTCGTGAGCACTCACGAAATTGACCACCTATGACAAATCTGAACCGCTCATATTTTTCTATATACCTAAGATAGCCTAACAATAAAAAATCAATTAATTTGAAATTCATTTGTCCATAATTTACATCATCACAAAATTGTATGGCTGAAAATTCTAACAGCATGATGGATGGGCAAATGAACATAGGGTCTTTATTTCATGTGTGCTTACGGAGTGCTCACCAAAAGTAGTGTGCAACCGAAGGGGACTCTCTCTCTCTCTCTCTCTCTCTCTCTCTCTCTCTCTCTATATATATATATATATATATATATATATATATATATATATATATATATATATATATATATATATATATATATAATCTTTAATCTCTAATATTATAATGTGAGACCTTAGTATCATTTGTAAATCTACCCATGCGTGTGACGCACGTACATAACTAATATGAAGGAGGTTTCATATTCGAGTCCTCACTATGCTTTTATTTTTATTTTTGAAAATATTTATTAAGACGTGCATCGCACATGTAAATTACTAGTGTATATATATAGTTAAACTATTATGAGACGGTGAGCTGAGCTCCTTATCGTGAGCTGAAGATCTCAGCCGTTGGGTTGCGATCCAGCGGCTGAGATCTATTCCGCCCAAATATCTCAATCTGCCTAAGTGTTGAAGGGCATTTTGGGGATTTCACATGCAGTCTATTCACTTTCCCTTCTTCTTCTTTACTTATTCTCTCCCCCAAATCGAAACCATCTCTTCCCTAAATCCCGACGCTCCTTGTTTCTCCTCCTCGCCACTCCAAATCCCCACCCCGACGCTCTTCGCCGCTCCGCACCCCCACCCTGCCGCTCCTTGTCTCTCCTCCTCGCCGCTCCAAATCCCCACCCCGATGCTCCCTGCCGCTTCTCCAAATTGAAACCCTAACCCTATTCACTTTTTCCCCTTCTTCTTCTTCATTTCTTCTCTCCCCCAAATCGAAACCCTATCCTTAGCTAGCTTCCAACCTTCTTCGTCTTCCCCTTATCCGCTGGCTAGCTTCCAAATCGAAACCCTAGCTAGCGAGCTCCACATCTCTCCTCCTTGAAGCTCCAAACCTCCACCCCGATGCTCCTCGTCTCTCCCGATCTTCAATTTCGATTTCCCCCAAAAAATTTCGAATTCGATCAAACCCTAGCTCCAATCTCAGATCCGACGAAACCTCCCCCCAAATTCGACTCCACCTCCCCCCAAATTCAAATCCACCACAGCTCCTACTCCCGCTCCACGAAGCTTCGAAATCTCCCCCAAATCTGACAAAACTCTAGATCCTCATCCACCCCAAATTTACCCAAATCATTAGGTATATTTTGTTTTCCTTTTTTGAATTTTTTTTTTCATTTCATGTATTTGTGGTTAGTTGTTTTTTCAATTCCATTAACTTCTTCAACATCACTACATGATCAAGTGTAAATATTTTTGCAGATAAAGGTTGAAATCATGAGAAAAATATGATGAGGGGGCTGGACCACTGTGTGGACACCTAATATCTGACAGGGATGTATATGATTCGCTGTAATTGATTTTTAAATTTGGTTGCTCGCCATTTAAATGATGTATCTATATATGGTTCATGGTGTTGAGGGATCCACCTATTATCTAATAGGGAAGTATTTGATTCTCAACCTTTGATTTTTAAATTTGGCCTCATTCTTTTTTGTGTGTTGGTGTAGGCGGTGATGACAAACACCTTATGATGTGAATTTATTTTTGAGCATGTTGTATAGTTATCTTTGTGATTCTATAATTTTCACTTATTATTTGGGGGTAAATGAGTCTTTTCACTATTCATTTTTGCAACTAAGTGTAAATGAAGACTGATGCTTGATTATATGAATGAAGTGTTCCTTATATACATGAAAACTGATGCCCTATTCTGATTAATGAATGCTTGCACCTGCCCCGATAATTCTTGCAGTGATTACCTATTGTCTTGGTCTTGGTCTAGGCAGTGATTACCTACTCCCTATTCTAATTTTCACAATGTGAAGTGGTCATGGCCTAGGAAGTGATTTTTTCCAACTGCACTGATAATGCTTGCACATTTTTTCAAGCTTGCATATATAGAGTGAGTCTATTATGAGATGGTGAGTAAAGGCCCTTATCGTAAGCAAAAGATCTCAGCCATTGGATCGCGATCCAGCGGCCGAGATCTATTCCGGCCAAATATCTCAATCTGCCTACGTTTTGAAGGGCATTTTGGGGATTTCACTTGCATGGGGGACCACTGTTGAGACTAGTTGGCAAGGCATATTAATGCAACCCTAGGGAAATATAAGTGTGTTATGAGCCTACGACTACTTCAATTCATGATTTTGTTGAGTAGTACTACTTGGCAGTTTGTAGTAGTATTTTAGTTCATGAATACATATTTAAGATTGTTGTTTTAATTATTTTTAGGAGCAGCAGCAGCAGCTTAAGCAAGCAGCAGCATATAAGCATTTTGTACATGTTTATGAGCATTTTCAGCTCTATATGTTGTTTCCAAGCAAATTGTACTATGTTTATGTTGTATATTTGAGTTGATTAAACTCTATTTATGTTGTATTTAGGCTGATTAAGCTCTTTTTTATGTTCTTTATGAGCTGACTGAGAGATGTTTATGTTGTATCTTGACTGATTGAGCTATTTTTTATGTTGTTAATGAGCTGATTGAGAGATGTTTATGTTGTTTCCAGGCTGATTGAGCTCTTTTTTTATGTTGTTTATGAGATGATTGAGAGTTGTTTATATTGTATCGTGGTTGATTGAGCTCTTTTTTAAGTTGTTAACGAGCTGATTGAGAGATGTTTATGTTGTTTGCAGGCTAATTGAGCTCTTTTTTATGTTGTTAATGAGCTGATTGAGAGATGTGTATGTTGTTTCCAGGCTGATTGAGCTCTTTTCTATATTGTTTATGAGCTGATTGAGAGTTGTTTTTGTTGTAGATTGGCTGATTGAGCTTTATTTTATGTTGTTAATGAGCTGATTGAGAGATGTTTATGTTGTTTCCAGGCTGAATGAGCTCTTTTTTATATTGTTTATGAGCTGATTGAGAGTTGTTTATGTTGTATCTTGGCTGATTGAGCTTTTTTTTATATTGTTTATGAGCTGATTACAGTTGTTTATGTTGTATCTTGGCAACTTGAGCTCTTTTTTATGTTGTTTATGAGCTGATTGAGAGATGTTTATGTTGTATCTAGGCTGACTGAGCTCTTTTTTTGTTGTTAATGAGCTGATTGATAGATGTTTATGCTATTTCTAGGCTTAAATATATATATATATATATATATATATATATATATATATATAGAGAGAGAGAGAGAGAGAGAGAGAGAGAGAAACATTAATTATTATTTTTTGTATAAAATTTTGGGTTTGAAGCTTGTGTTCCAAGATCTAAGTCACATGAGCTAATTTATTTAGTTATCATTTCTAATCTCTAATATTATAATGTGAGAGTTAGGGTTGTCATTTGTAGACAAACAAACTCATGCATAACTAATATATAAGGTGGTCTCGAGTTCGAGGTCATACTACGTCGGAATTTGTACTTTAAAAATATATATACTTATTTAAACATGCAATGCACATGTAAATTACTAATTTGTATTAATGAAAAGGAAGCATGTGGAGAAGATGAGATCATATATATATATATATATATATATATATATATATATATATATATATATATATATATATATATACTAGATTTGCCCGTGGGCACGTGCCTACGGCACGTCTTCGAAACGGTACAACATATGAAAGTCTTGTAAACAGTAAAACAACAATTATGTAGCTCAATTTTGAATAGTAAAACAATAATTAGTTGTAAATAAAAGTCCATGTTTCCATTAGTATATGTTGAAAATAATTATAAATGGGGGTGTAAAATCCAACTTCTTAGAACTTTGAGTGTGGAAAATGATGAAATTTAACTGTTGATGAGATATTTGTTATTTTCAATGTAACATGAGCAATAAAAAAATGTATAAAAAATCTGAAAATTTACAAACCTGAAATCTGAAAATATAAATTTCTGAGTAAATAGAAGGAGAATGAGGGGGGGGGGGGGGAAAGAGAGAGAGAGAGAGAGAGAGAGAGAGAGAGAGAGAGAGAGAGAGATAAATAAATAAATAAATAAATAAAGGAGTTGTTTTGGGGGGATTTAAATTTGAGGTTTGGGGGGGGGGGGGGGGGGGGGGGGGGGCGGGGGGGGAGGGGAGGGGGGGAACTTTTAGGTGGGAAAATATGTTTTATGAGGTTAGATCTAGACCATTGATTTCAACCTTATTGAATGAGAACCACTTGACAACTTTCTTTGTGTTTTATTTTATATATATATACACACACTCTAAGTACAGCATTCAGTAAGAAGACTGAATGCACATACTTCTTACTGAATGCTGTACTTAGAGTGTATATATATATATAGAGAGAGAGAGAGACAGAGATTCCCTTGTGCACTCACCATGGTGTACACTCCGTGTGCACTTAGAGCCGACCATGGGCCTGTGCAACCTGTGCAGTCGCACATGACCCATTGATCAGGAGACTCACAGGACATCAAGTGTAAATAATTGAGATTATGTTCTAACTTTAGCACTAAAGTTGATCTGTCTGAGTGGTTAAGGAGATAGAACTGAAATCTGTTAAGCTTTTGCCTGCATAGGTTCGAAACCTGTTGTCGACAATTTTATTTTTCATTATATATTCTAGTAATTACACGTGCGATACACGTCTTAATAAATATATTTCTTTTTAAAGTAAAAATTCAGACGCAGTCTGGGTTTGAACCTAAGATATCCTTTATAATAGTTGTACACGTGAGTTGCACGTGTTGATAGATTTACAAATGAGACTAAGGCCTTCTCCTATTATAATATTAGAGATTTATACGTGCGATGCATGTCTTAATAAATATAGCTTTTTAAAATAAGAATTCAGAAGTAATCTTGGTTTGAACCTAAGACTTCATTTATAAAAGTTATGCACGTGCGTTGCATGTGTTGATAGATGGACAAATGACACTAAGGCCTTCTCCCATAATAATAATAATAATAATAATAATAATATATATATATATAAAGTTCTTTAATGATTTATATGTTTCTTTCGTTAATTGTTGAGATTGACTTAATACATGAAGCTTTTTTTAATCGTGTATTTCCTGCATTGCAAGAATATGAAGATAATGAACCAAATTTATGCTATTTCATCTTAATTGATGAGACGACTAATTCAAGATATCGATTAAGTCGTCTTAGGTATTGGAGCCTCCAATGATATAAAATTTGAAAGATATTTTTCAAATGAATTCACATAAATTTAAATTTCCTGTGATTTTACTGTGTTTGGACTCATTTGAAGGAAAGATTCTGGATTGTGTCTCGAGTTCTGGGTATTGGCAATTCGGGTCGACACAAAGTGATATCAGAGCTTGATTAGAGAAGAAGGCTTTAAAAATTCGGAAGCGTGATCAGTGGTTCTCATAGTGTGATCTATGGCGAAGCATTGGCTCTTACCCTGACATGCCCAAGTCGGCTAACCACCGATGCGGTTGCAATAGTCAAGATGTTGTTGGCGTAAAATAAGCTGTGAGGTTACCTTTGTGGCCACTCTGTTCTGGGTGACAGGCGGTAATTGACACAAAGTGGTATCAGAGCCCACATCAAATTATAGTCTAATACAGTAGGAAATTAGACTTGGATGCCCCAGTTAGAGTCGGATTTAGTTGGATAGAAGGATGATCGTAAATCATACAAATGCATTTTACAACTTATGTATGTGACTTTTTCCTAAGTCTGAACTAACTATGATGTAATTTTTTCTTTAACTAATGATTATTGGTGTAGCCAGATGTCAAGGAGGCAAACCTGCAGCCGGACGTCGATGGAGTTGATCACGCAACACAAGAGACGAGGAAGGAAGCAGTAGAGTCGACGACGGTGACCTCAATATCGAAACGGAAGTTCGCCAGAATACATCGACTAAAGGGAACTTGAGGGAAGCCAGCACGGATCAGATACCATAAGCTGACGCCACAGGTAGAAATTCAGGAAGCAATGTTCCTAATCTTGTACTGATGGTCAAATTTTCAAGTGCCGAGCAGAATGAAGAGCTACTACTAGAGAGATTCATTAGGCTTAATGCTTCGCCTTGAGAAGCACAGTTTCTACTTGTAAGGAATGAAGAATGGATCAGTGGGGTTGCACATCAAGCAACATGAGTGAACCAGGTTACGGCTTAATACAGGTATCCATCAATGACTTGTTCGATCGGCTTCAAGAGTAGCAGTGCTCTCTAAGGTCAACTTGCAGTCAAGCAAACACCGGGTCGGGATCAAGGAGGAACAAGTACAGAACACGGAGGAGATTCACGCCAAGCATTTAGCAGGGGCATCGAAAAAGCTACAAGAAGTCTGGAGTGGCATTTTTTGGCTTCGACCTTTTTCTAAGGAGGGAGTGGTCACCGACCCAAAGAAGAAGTACCGAGGCATGGAGCAGCATCACTGGTGGGCATGAAGGAAGCAGAACATTACTAACTTCATGGTTAGATATTGATATTGTAGGCACCAAAAAATTAAGACCAGAAGCTCGGAGGACCATTATGACTATTATCAGAATGGAAATGAAAGAATATCACCAAGGATCTTGAGGATCTGGCGTAAGTATGCAACAATGAAGTCTGGAGCTTTAGGGAGACTCGGCATCGATAGTCTTCCCCGGGGAGGCAAGGTATACTTCGCGTCTCTGGAAAATCTACAAGGACTTCTGGAACGGGAACCGACTGTAGCACAGCGTACCACACGAAGGCAGATGAGGCGACAAAGGGATTCACACTGAGCGCTAGAAGGCAAGCTAAGTGGTAACAATTATCTTAGAGGGACCAGCTCGCCGAGGGAATCATTTGGGAATCTAAAGACTATTAAGGAACGTACTTCCTGAACAATTAATAAATTGTGTATTGTTTTCCTCTCAACTAAACATCGTTCTGAGGACAGAACGATTATAAGGATGGAGTAATGTAATATCCCGCAAAATAGTATATAACTATTGTGTACATTAATCCGTGCACAATTCATAGTCGCATGTATTAATGGATTCTTCTCAATTTTAATTGAGTAAATATGGAGACATATTATTTAATATGTTTTAAACCCGACAATGGTACAATTGTTGAACAAGAGCTGGAATAATTTCTCAATTAAATTGTACGTTTGTCTCAACTATAATCGAGACGGAATGTATAATGTTTCTATAGTAATAAACTGTTTTATTATATACATACAATTTTTTTATTTATTTAAGTATTTATGTATGTATTGTATGTATGTATGTATGTATGTATATGTATAATTATTCATACTAATCCAAACCACCAATTAAAACCCTAAACCACTATTAAAACTATGGGCTTGTTTTGGGGTGTGCTCACACCCTCCCCCCTCTCACCGTAGCCAGCCACCCATTTACCCCCGTCAACCCCCCCCCCCCCCCACTCCTTATTTAAACCCTCAAATGCCATTTTCCATCTCCTTCTTCATTTTTCTAACTGTGAAAACTACTTCTTTCAAAAACTTCATTTTTTTCATTTCCTAGCATTTCCTACAACTTTAATTTCTTCTTAAAGCATGGCTTGGAAGTTGGAGAGAAAGCATACAAGAAAGGAGCATGGGGCTAGGAGGAGGAGGAGCCAAACAAGGAGAAAGAGAAGAAAGAGATCATCAACAAACTTCATAGTGTGTGTCTTTCTAAACTCTATGCTTGTGGATTTATTTTTTGTGTATGATGAAAAGTTGCTGATTTGAGGCTGAAATGGTATGAATGAAATTTTGTTTGGTCAAACTTAAGTTCTTGAGCTGAGAATACTAATTGATAGGAAAAAGTATGACCTTGAGAAGAATTAGCATGATTTGATTAGAAAATCATAACTTTGTTCCATGATGAAATTTAAACTTAAAATTTTTACAAATGCATCTTGATTGTATTCCTATGAACTCCACCAAATTTTATAATTTTTGAATATGATTTGATATTTTAATAAATTTAAACATGCTGCTGGTGTGAGATAAATTTTCTGCTCTGTTTGAATCTAACATGCCTGACTTACAAAAATAATATCTCCTTGTCTGTCATGAATTTAGAGTTAAAGATTATACTGTGCTCTTACATGTCTATATCAATTCCCAAATTTTCATAATTTTTTGAAGATGTTTGATATTTTTGGAAATTCTACTTCTATACTAGAAAATGAAAATATTGAACTGTCTTTCGATTCTGTTTCCAGAATTTTGTGTTCAGTTTGGAAATCCATTCATTCCAAAATATAAGGATTCTTAAGCTAAATTTTTTATGAATGGTTCTTATATGTGTCTACAGAAATCCCACCAATTTTTGTGATTTTTGGAAATGAGTTGATATTTAACATGTTTCTATACTCGGATAAATTTGTTTCATCTCAGTTTTGATCGTGAATGCTTGTTAACCTGAATTGCATAACCCTATGATTAAAGAACATCTGAACTTGAAACTTTTACAGTAGTATCCTAAGTCAATGTGGAACATTTCTGCCAAGTTTTGTAATTTTTAAATAATTTTTTTTATCTCTTTAAAATGTAACTTGCCGCTGCTGTTAAGAAACAGTGTTATTGCTGTGTGGTAATTTACATCTAATTCAAAATATCATATCTTCCTCTATGCTTTGAGTTTTTAGTTAAATTTTGGATATGTGATGATTCTATGTTTTGGGACCTTCCTACCAAACTTTATAAATTTCTTTATTCATTTTTATCTTAAATGAGTTTATTAGTGCAACTGGCCGATAATTCTATCATATCTGAAAGTTTACGTGCTCATTAGTTATGGCTATTTTTTTATCTGAAATGAAGTATTCTGAGAAAGTTATCAACTGGGATGTTAAGAGTAGACTTAACGATCTTTCCGAAGAACCAAAGAACCCAGAATTTCATTAAGTATGTGATTTATAGTGATTTTTCCAAAACAGCATAACTGCATGTTGAATAGTTGGCTTACCATTTTGTTTGATTATATGCTTGCATCATACTGGGACTTTAGAATTCACTTAAATAAATTTTATTCTGACCTTTGAGACGTGTTTGATCTTGTTAGTGTTGTGCTTGTCCCACCTAATGTGCTTTTATTTAGAATTGAGCAACACTCATCTCATTTTTGCCTTGGTACACTTGTTCAATTATTCACCTTTAGTTTGCTAGTGACCTAGTTGGTGAGAAGTACCCTATGACTTATTGCATGATATTTGGGTGTTGCCAGTAGCCTTATCACCTCTAGTGCCTTGGATGAGAACAATCTTCTTGCGCCGGCTGATCGCTAACCAAGGAGGGTTGATCGCGGGACAGAGATGGGGTTGAGATCCAAGAAAGAGGGCAGATGGTGAACGACAAGGTCGAATCACTGACATCACTAGGTCAAGTTGAGATCAGGTCTGGCCAATCCTTGGTCTTAGTTAGAGGCTGGGTTGGGTTTAACCCAAGGCAGTTAAGTTGAATAAAAGACTAAGTAGTTAACTAGTAAGTAATCGGCTGGTATTCAATAATCTCTGCATAGTTAAGATCTGTAGTTGCTTAACCAAGACTACTGTAGGTCTAATGAACTAGTGGTAGTATCCTAAAACCAGAGTATGTCATTGATTGTTAGGGAAGGAACTAGTCAGGTGGTTGTACTCGCCTGTCAAGGGGACACGTGTGGCGCTGTCTCGCCTGTCAGGGAGCACGGGCGAAGTAGTCTCGTTTTTTTTATTCCTGGGATATAGTGATAAGAATGGGAAGTGCGTACTATAATTCTCCTGCCGGAAGATAGGAATGGATCCTAAGAATCTGTCAAGTTCTATGTTGTTTAATATGGACAGGGAGCTAGGGTAAGACTCAAAATCGCGAGTAAGACTCTAGGTGTCTCGGTTAACGAGGGTTGCCGCGGGTCCTCCTCCTTTATGTTCGTAGCAACTTTTGGGTGAGGTCAGAACAGTGGGACTGCGGGGACCAGGCAAAGTGGAAAATGGGGACACCACCACTGACTGCAGAGGCAGGATTTGGGCCGAACAACTGCAACCTCACCAGTCACTAGATGAATGTCAGGAACGAGAAATCGTACAAGAGTAGGATGCATAGCGATGGATCGAACCATATGATATGGAGACTACGAAAAGTATGTAGTATGGGATACATACGTTTCCATTGAATTTGTATTTGGGAAAGTATGTAGTGGGATGCATACGTTTCCAAATGAATTGCATTATAGTAAGTGCATTGCGTGCATTTGGAATTGTTCATTAGACTCTAAGGCAAGGCATACACTAACACTTGTGAATTGACTACACATTTTCCTTTTATATCAAATATTGATTGTTGAGTTTTGGAGTCATTGGTTTTATCAGCATTGCGTCAGTTGCATTCAACTGGCGTGCCTACATGTTATTAGTTGCAGGATTGCTGATCGTGGAACAGGGGACTCAAGCTGCAGGGAGAAATTAGTGGAAGTTGTTGTCCAATGTGTTGCAGAGGTTTATGATTGTCGTACAATATGAGATTATAAATTTTGTACAGTAAATTTATTTGATTTAATTCATGTGAATCCATGATGCAATTCAATGATGAGCAAATTTGTACTTGTAATAACTGGTGGCAAATATAAAGTTTTAAATTTCTTGTGATTTTACTGTGTTTGGACTTATTTGAATGAATGATTCTGGTTTGTGTCTCGAGTTTCGGGTATTAGGAATTCAGGGCGCTACATCGACAGTCGTGTAATAACTTTTTGAATAGATGGGTTTGGTTTCGAGCCGCCTCGTGTGAATGTACCACCTTGGAATTCGAAACATTAGCCAGGGAAATTGTGGTGTCTGTTTAATAGTGTCGCCTTGGGTTTCGAAATGTTAAGTCTTTGAAATTATAGCGCCTGTTCAATTGCATATCTTGGAATTTGGAAAGCTGGCTTGGGGAAGTGTGATAGTGACTTCTTCATGGTTGTTGGATGAGAATGGATGTCCTAGATCCGTCCACGTCATTGTTGTGGGTTTCGAAGGCGCTTTCTGCCCGTAGCATATATAAGTTCCTCTTATCTTTAATGCTTTTGTCAAGTGTCTTAGCTTAAGTGGTCCCTTGTTACCCGCTGATAGTTAAAAGTAAAGCGGCGAGTATGGTCGCTCTGTCCCTCACAGCCAATGGGGGATAGGGTTATCGCCTCATAGCTTGGACACATTTATTGCTTCCTAGGGCGACCAGGCGAACCCAGGTGAGATTAGTTGAGGCTTGCCCCTAGTTCGGGCTAAACAAGGACTCAACCAATGTTGTGCTCAGTCCTGTGTTGGGCTTGAGAGGCAGGCTAAGCATTAAGGACTTGGGAGATTGTAGGGGTTGAAGTCCATGCTGAGCGGTGAGGACTTAGGAGATTGTAAAAATTTTCTGATATGGTTGAAGTCCATGCCAAGCGGCGAGGACTTAGGAGATTGTAAATAATCTTCCTTGTATCCAGGAGATAGGATATTGTGAAAAACTTGTCGTTATTCCATGTCGAGCGGCGATGACTTGGGAGATTATGAAAAGTCTCCTGTTAGGGTCAAAGTCCATGCCAAGCGGAGAGAACTTGGGAGATTGTGAAAATTTTCCTATATTACAATTGCTTAGGCGCTAACTGAATTCAAATGAGTTGCTTTGGAAAATTTTTTTTTGCTTGATTGCCAAGGTTTGGAACTTATACAATTGCTGATACATGTATGAGCCACTATGGTCCCCCATAGAATTTGATCAAGTGTTCCGTGTTACGGGTCCTCTTGCTACCCTACCCCACGCCCCCTTCCCCGGGTTTTCTAGTCGGTAAGTGCCTGGACACACCACTTTGGAAACCTTGTACGGGACCTCCCAGTTTGGAGCCAGCTTTCTTGTTTTGTGTGGTTCGGAGATATCAAGCCTTCTGAGTACGAGATCACCCTTTTTGATGTTATTTTTGTTGTGGAACCGTTCAACGCTTTGTTGGTAAATATTTCTTATAAGGGAAGACATCTCACGGACTTCATCGAGGAGGTCCAAGTTGGCCCTGAGGTTGCTTAAGTTCGACTCCCCATTGAAGCCTATAATCCTTGGTGAAGGTAGTCCGACCTCTACGGGAGTGACAGCCTCTGTCCCATAGGTTAGGTTAAAGGGTGACTCGTTGTCGGGACCCTCTTTGTGGTTCGGTATAACCAGAGAACACTGGGTAGTTCATCGACCCACAACCCCTTGGGGGATTCATCCAACGGCTTATTGAGGCCCTTGAGGATTTGACAGTTCACTTTCTCAGCCTGGCCATTGGATTGGGGGTGCAAAACCGAAGAGAACTGCCGTTGGATCCCGAGGTCCTCGTAAAATTTACGAAATCCTTTCCCCATGAACTGGGTCCTATTGTCGATGATGATGACCCGCATTATCCGAACCGACAGACAATATGCTTCCAAAAGAACTATTGAGACTGATTTCGGTGATGGTGGCCAGGGGTTCTGCTTCAATATACTTAGTAAAGTATTCGATGGCCACAATGAGAAATTGTCTCTGACAAGTCGCCTTAGGAAAGATGGGGTCTATTCCCGACATGGCGAATGGCACAGGACTGATGAGGGATTTAAGCAAGGCTTGGGGGGCATGCTTAACTGAGAAGAATCTTTGGCACGGTCCACAGACTTTAACCATTTCTTGAGCATCTTGAAGGAGGGTCAGCCATTAGTAGCTATGGTTGAGGACTTTTCTGGCGAGCACCCTGCTACCTATATGGTAACTACCAATCCCTTCGTGCATCTTTCTCAAAACGTATTTGACTTCTTCCGAGCTCAGACACCACAGAATGGGTCTCCCATCGACCTTGGTGTACGAACTCTTGTAGAGCATGCTGTCCAGAAGCACGAACCTCTCAGTGCTGACTTGGACTTTTCTGGCCTTGGATTGATCTTGTGGCAGTACACCGTCTCTCAAGAAATCCAAGATAGGGTCCATCCACCCTAGCTCCTACACGGGCGGATTGAAGTAGAGGACCACGGTGTTCTCTATACTTGGTCACTGGAGGACCTCCACTAGGACAGTGTGATCAAGGCTGTCAAAGGAAGAGGGGGCCAACTTGGATAGGGCGTCCGCCCGAACATTCTGTTCACGAGGGATTTGGGTAACCATGAAGCCTTGATGTTCTCGGGGTTTGCGTCTATCCCGTGCCGGCTAACCATGAAGTTGAGAAATTTTCCAGAGGTAACGCCGAAGGCACATTTGGAGGGGTTGAGTCTTATATTGTGCGTCCTCATGATCTCGAAAGCCTCCTCGAGGTCCCTCACATGGTCCTTCCCTCTCATGCTCTTGACAAGCATATCGTCAACATATAGCTCTGTGTTGCGCCCTATTTGTTCTTTGAAGACTCAGTTGACGAGTCTCTGATATATTGCGCCAGCGTTATTTAGCCCGAAGGGCATGAATATAGCAGTAAAGCCCCTGAATGCCTTCATGTGATAGGCTAAGGGCACTGGCTGGAGGGAAGCAAACCCAGGACGGCCGAGGATGACATTGTATGCGGTCTTGAAATTGACCACCATGAAGTCCATTGCATCATTTCGGGAGGTCGGGGACTTCCCAGCCATGACGTCCAGCGTGATGATTCCCTTGATTTGGACTGGGACTCCTGAAAATCCATGAAGGACTGCTGGCTTCAACCTATCCCGAGAGAGCTTTAGTGCCTCGAAGGCTGCAAGAAACATGATATTGATCGAGCTCCCGTTGTCGACGAGGATTCGGCAAACCTCGTGATTGGCAAGATTGAGGCTGATGACCAGTGCATTACAATGAGGAACCCTGATGCCCTCGAGGTCTTTTTCCGAGAATGGGACCGATAGTCCAGGACGTCGGGGTGGAGGGAAGTTGTGGACAGAGTTGACTCAGCAGCAAAAATTTGAATCCCCGCCCATAGGCCCACTATGGATACAATGGAGGATGGCCAGTCCTTCAGAGCCATGCGACTCGGCTGCTGCCTCGGGTCGCTTGTTGGCACCTCATGGAGGGGGAGAGATTCTCGACTCATCCCTAGTGAAATTCTTAAGGTATCCCCTTCGGATGAGAGCTTTCATCTCATCCTTAAGAGCCCAACAGTTTTCGGTTTTGTGATCGTTGTCCCTGTGGAAACGGTAGTGGAACCTATGGTCCCTTTTATTGTTGCCATTGTTGGTCGATAAGAATATCGAAGGATTCCGTCACCCTCTATTTCTATTAGAATGGCAGATACACTCTCGTGAGCGTAGTGAATTTTTCGAACCTGGGCACCAGGCGGGCGCCTTTGCCAAGAGGCATCCTTCTAGATCTTCTTTGGTGCCTCAGCACCATCCACCTTCCTCTTTCCTCTTGCAGGGGAATCCCTTCGACCAGCAGGGTGTAATGCCCATTTGGCTTGGATATACTTCTTGCTCATGAGAAGGAGGTCGGGGAAGTCAGCCAGAGGCTTCTTGGCGAGGGACGGCTTCAGTAAATCATGCCTGATGTTGTGCCAAAAAGCCATAGCTACAACCTTGGTGTCGGAGGGAGGAAATCGATCAGACATCAGTGGTAAACCTCCGAACGAGGTCCCGGAGGGACACTTTATCCTCCTGCTTCAGATCTAGTAGGGAAGTGCTGGTCTTCTCAGCCATGCGGCTGGTCACAAAATGTGTAAGAAAATTCTTCTTGAGATGGTGGAAGGAGGAAACGGAGTTGGGAGCGAGCTGAGAGAACCATTCCCAAGATGGGCCGTGTAGTGTGGTCGGGAATGCGCGGTAGAGGAGGACATCTGGTGCACTGTGAATTATCATGAGGGTTTTAAAGCCCTCCATGTGATCATCCGGATCCGACACCCAGTTGTAAGTTTCAACGACAGGTGGCTTAAAGGTCTTCGGGATCGTGGCCTCCAGGATATGAAAGGAGGTGGGGGATGAACGGGTCGGTACCCCCGGTTCGACTCCCTCTCGCCTTCTCTGATCTGAGCCAAACGGTCTTCCATCTCTTGCCGCAGCTTGAGGACGATGTCCTCCCATCCCTCAGACTAGGCTGACCCGTGGGACTCCTGATTCTCGTCCACTATGGTTCGGTTTGTGTTTGCTTCGGGCTCCCCCTAGGAGTGCTTGAAGTATCTCATCCCAGAACTCCTGGAATTTTGCCCTGGTAATGTGGCCTCCTTTCGCTCGACCATTGGGAGGTCGATGACCCCTTGGAGAATGGTTGCGCTCCCTGCCATTCGGATGGGAGGAGTGATGGCTTTGGCTCAGACCGTGGTCAGAGGGTGGCTCGATCCTGGAGTGGCTGAGGCGGTTGTAGAGGTCGTCCTCGTTCAGTTGGTTATTTATAATATTTCAGAGGTCAAAGACCTCTGAGGGCTAGGGGTTTTGAGCCACTAAACGGGAAGCTCCTGGGGCTGGAGCAAGCAGGTGCTCGACTTGTTACTGTTGCGACCCCTGGGTGACCGCTCGGCTGCGCGATGTACTAGGTGGGGGTAGAGGGTCAGCGTGGCGACCCACCATGGCGATTTTCTTGGCTATCGAAGAAGAGGTTAATGAGAGTGGGACTTAAAGAGGTGGGTAGATCTATGCTCGTTTCCACAGACGGAGCTAATCTGATGATGCTGTTTTTAGGGTGTTGAAGCAACAGATGATGAGTTCGATTTATGAGGGGAAATGACATATCTCAGTCACAGATCTTGATCTGGTGTGAGGTAGGAGAAGTGGATCTTCTTGTGGCCTTCCTCGATTGTTGGCCGCCAGACTCCTGCACAAAGCTCAGTAACAACGATGGTTTTCATAGTTTTTCCTGGTGGCAGACCCTCCGACAATTAAGTCAATGACTAGAAAAAATGAGATTTAGGATTTTGGAGGCTAAAAGTTCATTAGCTGATAATAGTGAAGGGGGTCCGGTATTTATAGGCAGAGAGAAGGAACCCTAATGGGACCGGATTGACCCTCATTTATGGGCCATATAAGTGTATAGGGCTGGTTAGCGGCCCACGGAGTATGTAGGCCTATTCTAGTGTATTTCTGGATCTTGATGAGATCAGAAGACTCAGATGAGGCCGAATTTTACCCACATCAGTACCTAATCTAATTAGTTTGAAATGAGAGTTGATAATGTAACCAGAAATAGTCATACAGACAAAGTACACATGTAGTGTTATATTCGAGTTAATTATTTTTTTAGGACAAAATTTGAAAATATTTGTAAAAAAAGGACAATGACCAAACTATTTGCAACTAGGGGATAGTTCTTAATTAATATTCTATGCTTACTATCCTATAGATTTTTCTATAGGATGTGTGATCTTTCTGCAAATTTAAAAAAAATTTGTAATATTTTCTATTCTCTTATCTAATCAATTTTTTTAACTACTTAAATTGTAATAAATATTTTGAGAAAACCAGATGAGTATTACTTACTTAGAAATAAGGCTCTAATACCAACTAGGGTTGCAAAGCGTGAAAAACACCTGTAAATAGAATAAAACAGAGTATCAAAAAACCTCAAAGATGATAGTTTTCTGTAAAATAATATTCTTCGAAATAATGTGCGTTGTCTATCTCAAAAATATTAAAGTAATCAAGTATAAGTTCAAGATTTCTCATAGATTCTGATTCTGTCTAAGATATTTTGCTACTACTGTCATACGGGGTTCTTCGAGTTCTTCCATATATCCATTTCCTTCTTCAATATGTTCATTTTCTTCTAGAAATTGTCTATATGCTGTTGTAGGACTCCAGATATAACTACTAAATTCACAATATTCATAAAATAATAAAGATCTTTCATAAAAAGTTGGATCAACAATTATTTGGACATTTATATTACCAATTTCTCCAGGATTTATTTGATTTATTGTTATAATTATTACTCGTTGTACACTAAAGAAAAATAATTTGAAGTCATAAAAATCATCCATGCTTGTTACTCTATGAAGATAATAAACATAAAAAACTAGCTAACTATCACTTCCTTGATAGTTAGTCATTAACTCATAAACTTCTGAGGCAAAGACTGAAACTATTATTATCCATTATTCTCTTTTAGCAATTTTTTGATTTAAACAACAAGTATAAAATCAGGGCTGGAGAGAGATTTCTAAGGATACCATAAAAATCAAAATAAAATGGCCCATCATGCTTCCGACCTAGTTAAACCTCTTTGAGCTGCTCTGTACTAGTTACCATACAGTGGATAAAATACCTCTGATGCACCCCAATTTCAGTTCTCCTTTTACGTTCCTTCCCATCTCAGGACTACTATGCTCTCCAAAAGAGCTTTATTCAAGAGATACGTCTGGAACAACTAGTAGCACTCGAGTACAGACAACCACAACCTAACTTGTTTCCTTCTGCTAGGTGTACAACTTAACTATAGAAGGTTACAAATGGGTACTTTTGTAAGATCCTTCAAGTAGAGCCTTACAAAACTCTCCCTAAGGGTAAGACACTAATTATTCGTACCTTATATTGTGCAAGAGCTTAGCAAGAAAGATAATATTTATTGATTTCAACTTTCTTACAGACTCTCCTTACAAGCTTATATGGATGCCAGTAGGTCTGCCCCTTTCCCTTACCCAACCCTCCCTTTTGTAGAAGAAGGGATGATTTTACATTAGTTACAATTATTGTTCTCATTACATCACTGCTTACATCATAGATAAATAATTGAGCCTATTACGTCACTGCTTACATTAAAGATTCTTTTCTGGCCAACATCTTCGCGTGCTTCACATCAAAAATAACTCTTCGTCAGACTTCTCTTGTTCTTTTCCTGTATTGTTCGCATTTATGTTGTGGTTCCATCCTCATCAGTCTACAGTAGTGGACAGCTAAGGCTCCTTTATGTAGAATTTGGTACCAGCTGTCAAAGACTTCTTTCTTTGGCTGTGGTTGTTTAATCTTTGCTATGTTGTAACTCATTAATTTTTGTGGGTCAGGGCTATCATAGATTGATATGTTACTGTCTCTATTTTATGTCCTTTAGTTCACAATACGTTGTTCTAAATCCCATAGCTCTCATTTCTGGGATTAGTTTTTGAAATTGTTCATTTTTATATGGTTTAATATTGGTTGCTCCAAACAGGATTTATGTAGTCATCTATATCTTTATAATATGCTCAGCAGGTAATATGCTCAGCAGGTAGTTCATCATCATCTCCAAGAAATTTGGAATAGCTGAAAATACCCTGACATATACTTTGGAGGCCTTTGAAATGCCAAAATAACTATTAGCAGATTTATGTACTTCTCTTGGTAGCGACTAAGTTCTTCACATTCACGGGATGGATATATGCAGTGGATAAGCCCTCTTTCGAATAATACTCTTACTTTCTTTGGATTTGCTCATGGTAGTATGATCGCTTTTTTCATATATTTTGTTGAGAAATAGCTTTCATAAATTGATTGACCCGAGTGGTCTGGCATGTAACACCCCGTAATTTCAAGATATATATATATATATATATATATATATATATATATATATATATATATATATATAAAATAAAATAAAAAGAAAGCTATCAAGTGGCTCACCTTCAATCCCCCCAAAATCAAAGATCCGGATCTAACCTTACAGAACACATTTTTTCCCCAAAAGTTTTCTCCCAAAACTCAAATTCAAATCCCCCAAAAAACAACTCATTTATTTATTTAATTATTTTTCACTATATACTAATGGAAACATGGACTTTTATTTACAATTAATTATTGTCATATTATTCAAACTTCAGCTACATAATTGTTGATTTACTGTTTACAGGGCTTTTCATATGCTATATCGTTCTGAAGACGTGTCGTAGGCACGTGGCCACAGAAAAATCTAGTGTGTATATATAATTAATAGGTTATTTCCTATAGAAGTTTACTATGGGGAGTTCCTATATGGATTTAATGGAAATACATTTAATGAGATGATGATAGAGTGTTGGTTTGGGCTGCTGTGTACTTTGGCAGATTTGTTGTACGGTGACGTGGGCAAGCTAGGTGGGGTCCAGAAGAAAGAAAGAGGGTGTTGTTTCTCTTGCCAGAAGAGAGAACACGGGAGTGTGGATTTGATTAATCTCATATCGGGAATATTAAAAAAATAATTAATAATAAATAATATTGCCTCAAAATGATCTGCAGTATGAGATAGTCCCCGGAATTATCGAAATGTGAGTGAAATAGTCTTCAGAAGATATATATATATATATATATATATATATATATATATATATATAATAATAATAATAATAATAATAATAATAATAATAATAATAATAATAATAATAATAATAATAATAATAATAATAAATTACAAAGAAAGCTATCAAGTGGCTCACATTCAATCTCTCCCAAAATCAATGGCCCAGATTGATTCTCACAAAACATATTTTCCTGCCCAAAATTTCAAACCCCAAAAATCAAATTCAAAACACCCCTCTCTCTCTCCCGAAAAGTCCCCCCCCCCTCTCTCTTCCACCGCTCTCTCTCTCTCTCCATTTTCCTGAACCCCCCCTCTCTCTCCCCGCTCCCTTCTCTCTCGCTCTGTCTCTCCATCTTCCCCACATCCTGCCCCCTAACGCTGTTCACCTCCAAGCCACCTTACCCTGCTTACCTCTCGTCTACCTCCCATGCAGCCCGCCCTAAGTCGCCTCCCAGCTGCCTTGCGCATTGGCCCACGCCGATCTTTTGCTTCCAATCATACACCCGAAGCCCCTTCTCTCTCTCTTGTTACTATCTCTTTTAGAACCGTTTCCCCCCCTCCTTTTCTGTTTAGGGTTTCACAAGGAGGCGGCAATTGGAGCAATGGTCGACGACTGGAGAAGTGGGCGGCGATGTTAAGGGATTCTGGCGACTGGAGCGGTGATGGCAAGGGGTTCAGGCGATGGCTACGGCGACAACAGTAAAGGTATTTACATCTCTTTTCCTGAGTTTCTTCTTCCTCTAATTTGTGTTGTTTTGTTTTATTTATTTGATTTTGAGTTTGTTCTTCCTCTAGACTTTCTTCTTCGCCTGAGTTGTTCTGATTTGAGATTTCTTCTTCCTCTAGATTTATTTGAATTTTGCTGATTTCACTGTTTATACTATGAACACTATGAAGTGTGATTGTGGGTTTGAGATTATGAATGTGGGTTTGAGAATTGAGATTATGCTGATTATGATAAGTTTCATAAAGTGAATTATTTTTGGGAAGATTCCAGTGGCTGTTTATGCTGTTAATGCTGTTTCCACTTCACATAGCTTCACATAGCTTCACATAGCTTCACAGTTCAATTTATCTATACCCATAATATGATCACCCATAATATGAATGTTCCATTTCTTAATAGACTTCACATAGCTTCCAGTTGCTTCATATAGCAATGTTGCATTTGTGAAGCTATGGGTACTGATCAATAGACTTGCATTCCAGTGGCTGTTTAAGCTTTGAGATTATGAATGTTGCATTTCTTAATGTTCACAGTGCACCCATAATATAATCAGTACAATTTCACTATAACCACACCTGCAAGATCACATTCACATTATATAATACATAGTTACATACAAAATAACATTTGGTTTTGAGCCCTTCATAAGCAATGTTGCATAAGCTTTTCAGTTTTGATTTGAATCTGCAAAAAAAATAAAAATTAACTAGAGAAGCAATGAAGTCAATTAAGCATTAACATTTTCTATTTTCTATTGAAATATTTAGAATTTAGAAATTTTTTTAGATAGTTAATTTTGATTTTTGAAATAAAAAAAATCAAAAATTTTAGTTAACTACAATTTCAGCGTCCATTTTAGATGTTGATATCAATAACTTTTTAGAACCCTTTGTTGTGATTGGTGCTTTATAGATAATTCCATAGACGGGATAAAGTTCTGATGATGAGATTCATCTAACATAAACAGATAGGCATCCCATGCCAGCACAAATTTTGAGGCAAAATTTTCAAGATATCACCATTTTGTAAGGTATCAATTTTAGTATCAATTTTGTTAGGGTTTGTGCTTTTTATCATCAATTTAGGGTTTGATGAATTGGGAATTTAGGGTTTTGACTGATTAGATTGGTTCTAATTTGTGATATTGTTCAATTATCGATATCGAACTGAATTTAATAATTTTGCTCTTATGACTGCGTTTAAGATCCGAGCTGTTGTTAAATGATTTTTGCCTTCATTTCATGTCACTAAGATTTAATTTTCATGTACTTATATATTCTGTACTGAATTGCAGTGTCCTTTAAGTCTCGAGAGGACCATCGGAAACAGTTGGAATTGGAGGAGGCCTGAAAGGCGGGGCTTGCCCCGGCCGAGGTTAACGAAGATGGAAAAGAAATCAATCCCCATATTCCTCAGTATATGTCTTCGGCTCCTTGGTATCTTAATGCTGAGAGACCGATAAGCCTCTCATTCCTGTGTATGTACTAATTTTTACTTTGTTGTTTATGTCTTTATCAAAGTTGTTGGTTTTGGTTTTGGTTTTTTTAGAGTTTAAAACATCAACGGAAGTGGAAGTCAGATCCAAACTCTACGAAAGCGTGGTATGATAGAGGATCAAAGATATATCAAGCGGATCGATATAGGAAGGGTGCATGTGAAAAGTTAGTTTTTTCCACCTATCTCCTCCTTTAAATTTTGTAATATATGCCTCGATACGTACAACCCATTGTTGTAATATTTGGATGAAAGTTGGGGTGGGGATATTGGAAGACGTTCTACATGGTATATACCTTTGTTATAATGGTTAATGTGTTTGATCGTGCATGTTCTCTCACTATTTAGCATTCCTGACAAGGATGGGTCTTCAGAGAAAGAGTATTGTTTAGTTTAACTTTAGGTGTGTTAGGGAAAAAGATAAAAGTAGTAGTTTGGAAAAAGTTATTTTGGCCAAACACATTTAATTCAGCTTTCGAACACCTATTTTGAGTTTGAGTTTAAAAGTTCTTTTAGATCCGAAAACGCTCTCCAATGTGCTGCTAAGCAGCCTTATTCATGCTCTAAATTCATTATGTTCATTATGTCCGGGTTGTTTTTGTAACAGGTGGAGTTGGTAGGAATGGTGGGGACAAGGCCCATGGGGAGGATTGTGGTGAAAGGATGTGGAGGCAGCTGCAGGGGCAGCGGCGGGAGGGAGTGGTAGGGCGGTGAAGGTGGGGGTGACTTTGCCGATGGGGGTAGAGTTAGGGAGTGTGGTGCCGTTTACGACAATGCAGAAAGCAGTGAGTAGGAATATGGTGGATAGTTTGTCAGTGTTGACATTTAGAGTTGGGTATACAATTACAACGGATGCGCTTGATGAGCTTTATAAGAAGGTGTTTTTTTTTGTTTTTGTTTTGTGTAGTTTGTTTGATTGAGATAATGTGGAGGTAGGAGCGGTAGGCTTTTAGAGTTGTAGATCGACATTAGCATGTAGTAGCATAGACATGTATCCAACACGATAGGTCACAAACTTTTATATTGTCAGTACGTGAGTTCGATACAATCATACAAGTAACTTTCAATTACAAATGTCGGTGCTGCATTTGTAATTAAAAGTTACAAATGGCAACTTTAGATAACAAAAAATTCAAAAATAACAAAGATAAAATTAAATAGAACCTTTTGAGAAAGTATATATAGCTAATAACTTAGAGTTAATATTGAAAATTTATGAGTTCACTATAAAAAAAAAATTGCATCAAAGAGTATAATAATTTAAAATTTTTAGAGCATGGCTAAAGCTCTAAGAGGTATGACGTAGGCTTTTAGAGTTGTACTGGGGATTTAGTGGCATTCTAAGAATGCATACCCGTACAGATAGAGTACTTGAAGCATTACAAGCTTCACCTGAGAAAATTAGTTGGTCGAACAGAAGCACAGAAAATCATCAACAACTCCATGGTTGTAATTAGTGCTGGTACTAATGATTTTTTCCAAAATTACTTTTTTTACCTAAACAGATCAAAGCAATTCACAGAGCCACAGTACGAGGACTACTTGGTCTCACTAACGTCTAGATACATCAAGGTTTCAATATCTAACCCCTTCATATAATCTGGCATTTTTGACGTAATGTGATCGATTGACTACTAAAATATTTTGTTTGAAGTCTTTAATAACAAATGATTGTACATTTTAACCAAGAAAATCATTTATTTTTAAATAAACAGTCAGTAGTATGTGTATAGCAAGGTTTCTTTTGCGGAATCTCTTAATCTATGAGATTTGTTGCTAATCACCTATACAGGCAATTGACTTAGTATACATACCATGTCTTGATGAGATAACTGATCTGAATTCTTACCTTGAATTAATTTATAATATAAGCAAAACTGCATATCTAATACACAAACTTTATTTTAAAATCTCCTTTTTTTTCTATATAAAGAAGTATGTATTGACAACTTTATGTAGAGAATTTAAATTCAAGTAAACATGTATTTTTAGAAAGATCAAAAACTTCAAGCACTAATGCATTTTCTTATAATTTTTCCAATTCTGAGACCTGATTGTTGTGTATAGAGTCTGTACTAAATATTAATATCTCCTCCTAACTTTTCCCTAACTATATATCATTCAAATTCAATATGCAATTATTGTCAAGAGTGGCTGCTACAATGAAGCCTTCCTTTTGTTTGAGGACATGAACGGGTCAGGCGTACTACACCTGATCCCGTGATCCTTGCTAGCTCCCATTCAATGCCTGCGCCCGCACTAGAAATCTCTCCTTTGGCCAAGCTATATCAAAATTATGTATTCTTTGCAATTTAGAAATGCTTGACTATTTTTTTCCTTATGGACAATTCATTTTATTTAATGATCATATACTTTTGTAGGCATTTATAGCACGTGCATTATACTTTTGTAGGCGTTTATAGAATGTCGAAGTTAATCATCATATATTTCCCCACCTTTATATACAGATCAATTGCTTCAACAAAATTGAAGAGAATCTCATGACTAAATTGCTTGGGGAATTTGTCAACTCTTTACCTATTCTGGTGTGTGTAGAGTTAGTGATATCCTGTTAGAGCATCTTTCGTCAGTGGTGGTAAAAGCCTTTAAATGTTTTTTTTTTCAGGTTACAACTATCATAAATTTGTAGATGACTTATTTTTTTTGGGAAAGAAATAGGTTTCCATTCTTTCTTTTTCTTCTAACTTTGCTTCAGTTGTCTACTCCTGCTTCAACACCACCTGTAGGTTGTGTAGTTGTTTATTTGTTTGTATTTAAAATTTCAGTCCATGTAGTATTCTGTTTGAAATTACTTTGAAGGTGTGGTTAGTGTTGTAGATTAATGCAGCTCTTATTGTAAAACCCTGTTGAATTTCCTTTAAAAAAAACTTTACAAAGATTTTGGTTTTTGACCTTTTTTCTCCTTTCTGGGTTTCATTCTTTTTCTTCAATTTCCTTTCTCATTTGCTGGGATTCTTGAACCAAGTCATACACCAAGGAAACCAAAGTTGACACCTGAGCATAAAATCTGGTCAATCTTGGATTAGAGTCGAGCTCTATGCATCTTTTGATTTTTTTTGTTCAACTTTTTGGTTCATTGAAGTATCCTTTTCTGCTAGAACTATGATGAACGCAGTGCACAAAAGGAATATTGTGCTCTATGCATCTTTGTGCTAGCACTCTCTCACTCTCTCGACCACCGACCTCATCCCCGATCCCACCACCGATGTCACCACCGTTCCTCTTCTCCCGACCACCGTCCTCACCACCGATCTCACCACCGATCTCAGGTATACTGCATTGGTTTTGTTGGGTTTGTGTTAGATGGGTTAGTTACAATTCTCATCTAAAGATTGGATTTTTAGGTGGATTGTAGATTGGATTTTAGGTGAATTGTAGTTAGAATTTTAGTTAGAACTGTTAGAATTTTTAGTTAGAATTGGTGCATTTGAACAAGTAGCTGATGGTTTGTTTATTTGTTGGGTTTGTGTTAGATGTTGTTAGACTTCTTTGTTCTCTTCATTTATAGCCAGAAAAAGAAAGGAAGAGAATACAAAAGGGAAAATATCATATAGGAGGCAAAGCATATGCAGGGACAAATCCAACAAAGATGTACGTCTCCAAGTTGTAGTTCAGACAGTAAGAAATCTTATAAAGGGAGATTTTAGATTCGAGATTAGACTACGACGTAGCCTTTATTCAGAAGAAAAAAAAAAGATATAGGTTTTCATGTGTTCTCTGCATAGGGATTCTTCAAAATATATGAAGATTGTCATGACTTTGTGGAAAATATTATGCTAAAAATATATGTTGCTTAAAGTTCTTCTTTGCTTTTTTTTTGATACATTTTAGAACTTAACGTGGTCATGCAAAAGATTCCTATGGATCAATGTGGGTTCATATAATTAATTCTGTTTATTGAAGACTATTATTATTAGATCCAACAAACAATGTAATTTACGATGAGCATGATCTTCTCCAAATTAAAAATCATTATTTTTTTCCAAATGTCGATATTGACCCAAATGTCGAAATGACGATTATTGATCCAAATGTCTATATGGAATTATTGATCCATATGTCGATATGGTGATTTGGCAACTCTATGAAATATAACTTGATATTTACAGCCATTTATTGATTTAAATTGTATCACATATTCATAGTTATGATAAAGATATTACTTTCCTTAAAAATTTATATACTCCGGCATTTTAAGAAACACGCTGGGCTATAGATTTATACCCCGATATTTTTTGAGGAAACGCCCGGTATTCCTTCTTATTTTTTTCAGATCTCATCAGGTTTTTCGATTTGTTTTTACTCTCTCTCTCTCTCTCTCTCTCTCTCTCTCTCTCTCTCTCTCGAAGCCTTAGCCTATCGCCACAATAGCCCGCACTGCCTCAGGTGATCCCCGCCCTCGCTCCTCCGGTGTACTCCCCGCCGTCGTTCCCTCCGTCGTCCTCCCTACCCTTGCATACCATTCTTCTTCCTCTCTCTCTCTAGCTCTCAAACCCTAGGTACTCTCGAAGCCTTAGCCTATCGACGCAATAGCCCGCACTGCCTCAGGTGATCCCCGCCCTCGCTCCTCTGGTGTACTCCCCACCGTCGTTCCCTCCGTCGTCCTCCCTACCCTTGCCCACCATCCTTCTTCCTCTCTCTCTCTAGCTCTCAAACCCTAGGTATGAATATTTCTAACTTTTAATAAATTTCGTATTTATGAATGTAATTATTTGGGATTGTGTAATGAATAATTAGGGATTGTGGAGTATTTTGGGATTTGAGAATCTTGACTAATTAGGGTTTGTATTATTTGTGAATTTTATATCTATGAGGTTTCTGATTTTTTCTAATTTGTTCACCTTTTATAAAATACCCTTGATATAGTCCCATCCTTTTAATATGTGTATGCTAAAATTCTTGAAGTGTATTGTTTAGCCAGTTTTAATCTTTATAGCATTTGATAGTATGCATTTGTTAGTTGGTCAAGTGTATTTGCAGCAGAACTCAGATAACTTAAGTTGTCAATGCAATATACATCAGATGACCTAATGTATTAGAAACTTATGTTTTCATGCTAATTTTATAGTTCAGGACCCAAAATTAATTGAATTATTCAAGTATTGAGTCATCTATTAGGCAATGACTATAACCTATCTAAAGCTGTATGTAGATAATCTAGATTTTCACTCTGCAGAGAATATAGCTGGTTTTAGAACTTATATGTTGGTGGGTTCCAAGCTATATCCATTTTTTCCTGGTCCATATTTTCTAATTTGCACTCAGTGTTAGTAAATAACTAGGGGCAGTGAGCTATTTTGCCATTGCTGTTTATTGATCAATTCAGATTTTTTGTTATGTTTTAAAGAGAAGCATTTGTCATTATATTATGTTTTATCCATTTTCTAATAGAAGAACAACATTTGTTCTTATTCATGATTATGCATGGTCCGTATTACATTGCATCCTTAGCTTTGTTTTGATATGAGGTCTCATATGTGATCTTGGTATTATGTACTATTAGTTAAGAGTAACATCTTCTATGCCTTAGCATAGCATCCTCCATCTATTTATCATCTATGTTATTTATTTGAGTGTTGACATGTCCTTCCTTCTACAGTGGACATTTCATCCTTTCATTTATCAGAGCGAACGCTTCTACACAGTTCTTCTCTGGCCTCGAGTGTTCGCATTTTTAGTTGTAAGTTTCTTGATACTAGATACCATAGTTCCAATAGGTGTGTTGTTATTCTTTGATTTGCAATTGTAGATATTCCTGCAGGCTTCCCAATTTCTACGGATCATTACATTTTATTCAACTCAACTTCCTGGTCCTAACTATCACCTTCGAGAGGTAACAGTCTTTATGAACAGTTTTTTGCATTATTACTTTGCTGGTGTGAAGTTCCGGTTCTGGTAATTTACACTTGAGAGAATTTGGCTGCATTTTTTTTTGGTAATTTATTTTAACTTAATATTTGTTCTTCAGTTGAATTTGTGAATGAGTTATATTATTTGTGAATGAGGTATATTTTTGGGTTGTCGTTATTTGTGAATGAGTTATTTTTGGAATTTTCATAAAGATCCGTGTAAGAAGACTAGAGCTTCTAGCATAATAGTTGATGTCCCGAGATTCATAGTAGGAAAATACTGGATCATAAGATCTGTATTAGTATAGCTCCCTGGCAACTTGCTCGCTCACCAAGAACAATAGGTCCTATCCTGTCCGTCTAGCATAGGTGATCAAATGGCAATTATCAAGAACAATAGCTGGGGGGGGGGGGGGGGGGGGGGCTGATTCTACCACCTGGATCTCTGTCATTATCTCAAACCTTTCATGGCCATGCTAGACAAGGTCCTGCACCTAATCTGAAAAAAATGTTTACCACACATGATGAGATTGATATATAGCCCAACAGAAATATATGCAATTAAAATACGAAAACAAATGGATTTTTAGAAATCAAAATGAAGTTCATGTTAAATCATGGTAATGAAGGAAATATGTTGTAACTTTTTACTAATCGCAATGATAACATAATGCCACAAAAATGTCCATACAGAATCTTTCAGATACATAAGATTTTGCCAACCCAATTGAATTCTAACATCAGCACTAAAAACCATAACACCATATCAAATACTATTGGCATATACATCATAATACTTGACAAATATTGCATTTAAAAACTCAAATCTTTTGTTCACAAAGATGCTAAGAGGTTCATAATGTTACTAATTTATCATTTCTATCTCACAACATGATGCCTGTAACAGGTTAATTTTTTTATAAAAAGACCTATTCACTATAGTTGTGTGATTGAAAAAAATAATGTAAGTCAATTTCATGGCACGATGCCTTAAACATGATGAAAAATTCAAAAGAATTTTTTTTTTAGCATTCAAACTTTTATTTTTCACAGAAGTTGTAGAAGGTGATACATTTGCTAAACAAAAGTTATCTCATTAGCCACCTTTGCAACTTTTTTATGTTTTATGTTTCGTTATAATTTTTACTTTGTCTTGAAGAAATTACTATATATAATTCTATTTCCATATCAATGAAACCTCTTCCTGAAATCTTGCATATGGATATGGATAATAATCATTAAGAATGATATATATGAATTTTCACCAAGAGCATGCAGGAGTGTTGTTCATGGAATGTTGACATCGAGCTATGGGTCCATACACATAGCTTTCACATTGTAATAGAAGTTTCTTTCACTTGAAAGCTCAAAAATTGTGAACCGTCCTCTGAAAAACAAATTTCTCATATTAGTACCTCAGCAAATTAATCATAAATACTTCCATCTCATATTAGTACCTCAATAAATAGTTATTGTTTGCTGTTTGTTGTTAGTTAGTTTTAAATCTCTCATTGTTTTCATTGTTTATTGTAAACTCTTACAATTTGTTTCAAAACTCTTACTGTTTTTTTAGGTACACTGTTTCGTCCTATTTTTGAAGACTTGAAGCATTGTGTTTTTCTACAACACTGTAAACTTTTTGACCTCTCATTTGGTTGGTTGGTGTAAATTTTGGTGAAGGATATAATAGTTGTAATATTTAGCATTTTGGGAGATTATGTAAGTATCTGTATATAATGATTATATAATATAGTTATGTTAATACCCGTACCCGCAATTTTGTGGAGTATTGGGTTCTATGTTTGGTTTTTAAAAGGTTTTTCGAAGGTTTTTCAAAAAATCCATTACGTTTTCAAAGGAATTTTTGGTTTTTATTTTGTATCTTGCATTATATTATGATTTTTTCCCCCAGAGCCATATATATATGATGCCTGTGTGATGTTGCTTGGTTTCGTCTGGGGAGGATTGATATTTATTGCCTGTGATGTTATATTTTTAATTGTTAGCAGAATTTCATAAGGAATTGCTGTAAAAGGGCTAATATTTTAGGGGAGACTCTGTCGAAATTTTTACTAAATTTTCTAAAATCTATTATGTTTTCAAACGATATCTTAATTTTTATTTTGTATCTTAGTCATATGAAGATTTTTTTCCCCCAAAGCCCTATATATATGATACTTGTGTGATGTTGTTTGGATTGGCCTGGGGAAGATTCATATTTATTGCCTGTGATGTTAAATTTTTTAATTGTGAGCATAATTCCGTAAGGAATTGCTGTAAAATGGTTAATATTTTAGGGGATGTTCTGTCAAAATTTTTACAGAATTTCCTAAAATTTATTATGTTTCCAAACGATAGCTTGGTCTTTTATTTTATATCTTTAGTTATATGAAGATTTTTTTCCCCAGAGCCCTATATATATGATGCCTATGTGATGTGGCTTGGATTGGCCTGGGGAGGATTCAATTTGACTTTCTGTGATGTTAATTTTTTAATTTTGAGCATAATTCCGTAAAGAATTGCTCTAAAAGAACTAATATTTCAGGAGAGATTCTGTCGAAATTTTTACTACAATCCTGCCTGTAAAATTTTAGAGAAGACTGTCGAAATTTTTACTAAACAACTTAATTAATTAATCATTTTTCGTGATAACGTCCCGTAGGAAACAATTTAAAGGTGATTGTATTAGAAAACTATTAGGAAGCAATATAATTTCAAAGGAGGCTTGTATAGAGTAGATGATTGTATTAGAAAGGTGGTTGCATTTGTTTACAATCAGTTTTTTTTCCTGTCAAGGTGCATATTTTTAATTGATGTTCCCACATTTCCTGACAAAAACATAGCTTTTTTAAGAATTGGATAAGTCAATATTAAGATATTTAAGAGCAATAAAGATAAATTCCTAAAAACTGAAATATTTTAACGAATAATTGTTAAAGAGGTATAAAGAGGTATAATGAATGACTTTTGATCTTAGCATGTATAATGCACAAATTTATAAGCAGTTCACCCAACCAAATAACTCCAACTAAATTTATATGCAGTTCCGAATACATGTCGTAGGCACGTGCCACGGGCATACCTAGTATATATATATATATATATATATATATATATATATATATATATATATATATATATATATATATATATATATGATAGGTTGTTGCCTATAGAAGTTTCCTATAGGGATTTAATGGAAATACATTTAATGAGATGATGATAGAGTGTTGGTTTGGGCTGCTGTGTACTTTGGCAGATTTGTTGTGCGGTGACGTGGGCAAGGTAGGTGGGGCCCAGGAGACAGAAGGGGGTGTTATTTCTCTCACCAGGAGAGAGAACACGGGAGTGTGGACACATCGGGAATATTAAAAGAATAATTAATAATAAATAATATTGCCTATGATCAAGAGTCACCTAGTTGGTTAACTACCTTTTGAGAGGCAGTCTGTGGTGGGCAGTTGTACTATAATAATATTAAAATATATAAATTTTCTGAGTATTGGGGCAGGGGCGTTACATTTTATATGCGTCTGTTTCTATTATCCATAAACACTCTTTAACAGGTAAACTTAGCTTATTTAATTTTGAAGTTTGTTGTTTTAATAATTTAAGTTTTTCTTCATCCTCTGAGGTCCATTCCCATTTCTTAAACTTTTTTAGTTTTGTTGTAACCAAATTATTTTTGCGGATAAATTCGGTATGTATGCTTGTTTGATTTAGTAGTCCGATTATATACTTCTCTTTTTTCTTTTAGGACATTAGGAAATGCCTATTTTTTCTGCTATATGTGGCTGTAGTTCTATTCCTTCATGTGATAATTTTGTTCCTAAGAATTCTATCTCAGTTTTGAACAATTTTATTTTCTTTTTTGATAGTATGATACCTACATTTTTTACTATTTCTATGAATTTTAGTAAATGCTCTGTATGTTGTTCTTCATTTTCGGATCCTATTAGAATATCATCTACATATACTAATATGAAATTGTTGTATTTTTAAATATTTTGTCCATATATTCTTGAAATATTTCTGGACTAATTTTGTATCCGAATGGTAATACATTCCATTCATAGAATCCTTGAGGTGTGCTAAATGATGTCAACTGTTTTGAGTATTCTGTTAGTTTTACGTGGTAAAATCTGGATTTACAATCGAGTTTCGAATATATTTTTCTTTTTCTTACCGTGTTAAGTAGTAGTTGCATATCTGGTAGTGGATATCCAAATCTCTTAGTATTTTTATTTAATTCCTTATAATTTACTACCATTTGAGATTTACCAATTTTTTTCTTCTGAATGTTTTCTTACTATAAATGCTAGTGATGAATGTGGACTATGTGATTTTCTTATGCAATTATTTTCCATCAGTTCTTTTATATGTATTTTGAACTCTTCTAGATCTGTTGGAGTGTGTCTTATAGGTTTAATGTTAATTATTTTATTCTTATCTATTAACTCTATATATGTTATGGGTTTACTTAAGTCCCATTTTGGCTAAAGGGTTATTCCCGCACAGATTTTTTAATTCTTTCTATAAAATTTCTTTTGTAGTTATTTCTTGGACTTGTTATATTCTAGTTTTGTTTGGTAAAAATTGATATTCACCGTGCTGGGTTGAAAAAACTCATATGCGGTCCTAGAATAAGGTTGGGTTATTCTAATTGCTATTGCTTGGTGTTGACAAGGTGTTGTAAATATAACAGATTTATGTGATACGGTTATAGGATAGTACATCATTATTCATATTATCAAAATGGTATATTATTGGTATTTTTAGTATGTAATTTCCTATTTTTATATTAACATTTTGTTGATACCGATCGGGTATGACGATTTGTCTAGTTAATCCGGTTATATCCTTTTATTATATCCATCTTGTCTCCATCTGGTAGTATATTTTTGCAGCATAAGCTAGTATCTACTCCGGTGTCTATTAGACTATGATAGTTTCTTGATTTGTATCCTTCGTAAAGAAATTCTGTTAGTATGTATAACATATTTTTTGTTGCTCTTAATGGATTCATTTACTCAATATTCTATTTATTACTATAGTTTCATTGTTTACTGTTATTGTGATTTTTTCATCTTGAATTGAGTAAGGTTGTATTGATGTAAGGAAGTTAGTTCCTAATAATATTTCATTAACATGGTGTTCTGGATCTACACGTAATTGTAATAGCATTTCATTTCTACCAATTACCCTTAGTGGCAGTATTATTTTATGTACAATTGGATGTCTATTATTGTAATAGTCTAGGTAGTAATATAGATTTTCTAATGGTATTAATTCCGTTGTTTTTATATTTGTTTGTTTAATAAGTGAATTAGTAGCTCCTGTATCTGCTAAGGCTATTTTTTTATTCCATTTTCCACTGTCATAATTTTCTATTTCTATTTTAAATTGGTTATTGTTCTGATTGTCGAATATATTTATTATTGGTATTAATTCCAATGCTTGTTGTTTGTTTCTTATTGGTAGTGATCTCTTTCCGTACATTATTTGTAGGGATTTTCCTTTTGTAATTTCTTTTGCTTTATTAAAGTCAAATTTTATATAATTTGGTATAGTCATTTCAGGATTTTCTCTAACTAGTTTGTATCTTATAATTTCGCTGAATAGTTGTTCTATTATAAAATTATCTGTATTTCTATTTTTTACTTCATGCTTACTAGTGAGAGCATAAATATTTCTTATTTGTATACTCATAACTTTGCTTTTGTCTATCATTTCTATTTCTGATAATCTATGGTACATGATTAAAATTTTGTTCTTATTTTCTTCGACCATACTTACAGAGAAATTAGGTTTTATTGTAAATTTTATCTTTCGATACATTAAGTTTTCTTATAATATTCCTATTTGTGTACTTGATATTATTCTAACATCCATTAGGTATATTTCCAGGGGTGTATTTATTTCTTCCTTATTTGCACAGCTCCAAAATGTATGTGTCTTAACGTTTTTCTGTTTTTTTCACTTATTTTTTTCATCGCTTGCCTTATTATTTTTTCAGTTATTAATGAGATTATAGTTTTTCCTTCTGTTTGTTCAATGTTTATAGGTTGTTCATTATTACTAACTATTATGATGGTACTCTTCTTCCTTTTGAATATTGGTAGTTTAAATATCCCTTTTGAGTTTATATCTAATTTGGTTGCTCTTATTTTTTTCATATTTTTGTATGTCAAAGCACATTTTCCCCCAAACTTCTTCATTGTTTTCTTCTCTTTCTAATTGTTCTCCTAATTCTGTCATTTCTGTAACCCTTGTTTTCATAAATACGTATTTTCAATGTATTTTTTGTATTTAAAATTTTGTAAATCCTATTTTAAAAATCCAATTTTTTTATTTATATATATATTTCCCGTCTAATTGGATTTTAAACCTGTAATACCCCGATTTTCATTTATGCAAATTATTTATATCTTGCACGTAATGTGCACATGCAATATTTTTGTAGTTTTAAATTTTATAATTATTTTCTTCATGATGAGTATATGTAAGTAAATATGTGCTCTTTAATTATTTTTATATAAAAGCCTTTTTTCAAATAAACAAAAGCCTTTCTTTTTAAAGCCCAAATTAATTTTATTTATTATCTTTTTAAAAACTATTATTTTGGCCCATAAACTAAAGCCCATGAGTATTTTTATTTTAAAAACAACTTGTAATGTAGAACACATTTTAAATATTATTTTTATGAAAATATAATGTACAATTTTTGTTAAATGGAGGACAAGTGCATGCACGTGCATTGCACGTACACGTGCAATTGCACACGGTGTAGGCCGGTTTTGGCATTGGAGGGAAACGAAAATTTGAGTGGAGTCATGGGTGGTGGTTACTTGATCATGGTTGGTTATTGTAACTCCTTGAATCCTAGCCTTTTGTTTTTAACTCCTAGTTTAATCCTAGCCTTCCATTTACCCAAATTTTTAGTATAAATACCCCCCCCCCCCCCCCCCCCCCTAGCCTAGTTATTTTTGTACTAATTATTCTCCAAAGACCAATAGTATAATATATATTATCAGTAGTATAGCAAGTGAGTTAAAGATTGAGAGTTGTGTGTGGGGAGTTTGCGCTTGCATCAACAAGGAAGGCCGGCATCAAAGGAGCTCGGGTTCGGCATCTTGGAGGCTTGTGTGCGCATCGAGGAGAAGGAGGATCGCTCTCTTGGCGAGGACATTTGTTTAGGAGGTGTTGCAAATTGTGTTTCTCTCCATTTAAGGTGGGTTATTTTCTATATTTCTAATTAGATATCATGTTAAGGTGGGTTATTTTCCACATTTCTAATTAGGAAGCATGCTAGAATTAAATTCAAGTGATGATGCATGAAAAAGATTAATAAGAGTACATTTTAAATGGAAAAATGGCTTATTAATTGATTGGAATGTTAATAAATGGCTTGTATGTGTTACCATCATTTAATTTAAGTTGTGTGTAAATTAATTATAGATACGGATTGCTTGAAGAAAAATTCATTATTATCATCAAGAACCATATGCAAAAGTTAGTAGACGACAATGTTGTTTTATATGCTTAAATGGACCTTGTGTGATAATGTTGAAATGAATGACCAAAAATATAAATTGTGGGTTTGTGAATTGAATAAAAACAGAGAATTGATATAGAGATTATTGAAATCAAAATTTGATAAGAGATGTCGAAAAAGAAATGTGGTAGTAGTAGCATATAATTTGAGCTAATTATATAAAAATATGTGTTTAATTATTGAAAAAAAAAATTAATTTTATATACTAAAGTATAAATTATTAGGGGGATAAGTAATCTGGAAATTTACAGTAAGTTTAGTAAAAGCAAAATCAAATGAGAGCTTTTTAGAACATCGAAATGTTCTATTAAACAGAGAGAATTGATTTAAGTAGACTTCGAGTTGTATCTGAGTCAACCCGAGCCTATAGCTCGAGTGGTCGGGATGCTCTTAGTTGCTACAGTGCGCAGGGTTCCTCACAGATCGATGGTTCGATTCCCGTTAGCACCATATATTTGTTTTGTACATTAAAAATAAATTAACTGCAGCCGAGAGCATGTATAGCTCTCAGCCCTCCTTTATACTGCTTGGCGCGATCGGCCTAATGGTCTGTGCCTGCGGCTTGTTTCCCTGTGGTTGTTGGTTCGGAACCCAGTCTCGACCTGGGTTTAATTTGTAGAAAAAATATTTTTTGGGGATTTTTTTTGTGATTAAAGTTATGGAAAAAAAATATGATTATTATCCTAAAAATATGTGTGACTTATGAAAAGTAATCTGGTGGTTATCAAAATAAAATAGAGTGTATTTTTTTAGGAAAAATGTATAATTAGAACTATGGTTCTACACTTATATTTTGTGGAGGTTGTAATTCGCAAAAGAACTCGAAATAAAGTGCTAGAAAGGAAATATAATAAAGAAAGAAATTATATAAAGTGAAGTGATGTGAATTATTCTCATTGGAGAATAGTATGACAATTATGAGTTGTGAATATTCTTTTGACCATATAATTAGTGACGTGACCTTTAATGTGGAAATGATATTTGATGGAATACATAAGGAATTATTTTTATTCTATGTATGTTTATGGACTCATGAATAATTTGAAATCATGTGATTGGAAAAGAGAAATGTTATCGGGTATGAAAACTCAAACATGTGAATTGTGAATTGAAATTGAAAATTAGAGTGTAGCCAAAACTCACACCAGCAAGTGAAAGTGATGAATAATTATGATTATTGATATTCAAAAGACCAGTTTGGGTCATTGTGAAATGAAAGAAATAAGACCGGTAGTAGTGAGAGGGCTAACTCTAAGAGATTGATTTTGTTCATGATTTCATTAAATTTAAGGATTTAGTACATAGTGAAGAGATGATGAAAGTGAGAGAAAAACACAAGTATGAGAGCCTCGAGTTTACGATGCGGGTGTGAGCCACAAAATGCATGCTTGATACGTCAAGACATGGCGTAGGCACTACTCAGAATGATCGGACCTTGGCGACGCTTGTGGGATGTTTGGTGACTACAAGAGGATCGTGTGCCATGAAGGAGGCTGAATTGCCATAGAATGCATACTTGATGAGTCAAGACATGGCGTGGGATTCCCCTCTAGGTTTTCTGTACATGAGTTTGTACTCATAGATCATCTAGGATACTTACCGTAGTTACAGTAGTAGATTAAGTCATGACGAGGGATTGAACCCCACAAAGATGAAGAACGAATAAGAGGCTTCCCCTCGGACCTATGTAGTATGGGATGCATAGAATCCGAACAAGTGTGCATTAGTGTCATGTAATATGAATAATTGCATTAAGGACTAAGTGCACAATCACAACACGACATCAATAGGGTATTCCCTTTAGTTTGATATGTGACAAGTTTGTGTTTGTTAAGTATGGAAAATGATTTATACTATTTCCGGCATAGAGTGGATGGCCGTGTATAATGTTCGTCGGTTGAATAAACTGACGCACCCACAGTTTTGTATGCAGGGTAAATGACATGATAAAGATTAAAGAAGCACAGATGCTTAGAGATTATTCAAATGTTGATGTACATTTATTTAAATGTTGTAAATTTGCTTTCGCTGTAAAATGTAAAGTGTAAAGTTTCATGTAACTCTGATGTAAAGTGAAAAGTTTTAATTCCCTTGTAAAATTGTACAAAAGAAGTATAAAGATCCTGTGGAATCTCGAATTCAGTGTATTTTGGAATTCGGGGCGTTACAGAGTGGTATCAGAGCCACGTTTCACACTTGTACAAATTTATAAAGAACGACACTCTAGAAGTGGAAATTAGAGTGTGTGTTTGAGTCTAGAGATTTAAATGTAAGTTACTTACATTTATGTTGCTCTATGACTTATGCTTCTTCCTCCCTATTTCTAAGATGGCTGATCACTTCGACCCTGCTGGAGACGACAACTGGCATATCATAGAGGAAGATTATTATCCTGGACAAGCAGATTCCGAGGAAGAGTACTACCCAGGGCAAGCAGATTCTGACGCAGAAGAATGGCCTGAATCCCGAGAGATCACCCCACCTCCGGATTCATCTGATGACTCTTCTGACGAAGAAGAAGAACCAGTTCCAAATAGTCATGTGATATCTCTTCAGAGGCAGGTAGAAACACTATGGGAGAGAGTTGGATTATTGGAGGCTCAGTTAGCGAAGCGCAAGGACGACTTTGCAGTTCTCTGTCATCGTGTCTGGGAACTCGAGAAGAGGAAGAATATGACCGATGTGCTGAAGGAAGAAGTTGATGAACTACGGGGAGAACTTCGTGAAGCGAAGAGGAACCGTAGGAGTTAGACTGTTGTAGCTTCTACTGTTTTCATTCTGATGTCAAGAAATGTTTTCAATTCGAATGTATAAAATTTGGAATTTAATGAAATTCAAGTTGATTTAAAATTCATGTCTTATACTTCAAATTTAATGGATCTTTTGCATCAGAATATGGTTAGAAGAGGAGCTAGAAACAGTGAAGGTTTGGACTTAGAAACGGAACTTGCAAGGGTCTATCAGACGCTCAATGCCGTGGCCATGAATCAGAACCAAGGAAGGGTACCTGCGAATCCGGTGCCCGAAGCGATCAAACTCGTGGAATCGTTCAAACAGATGAAACCACCTGTGTTCGAAGGAAAGTCAGACCTTGATGCGGCTGACAACTGGATTCATCAGGTAGAGACGATCTTCGAAGTGCTGGAGACCCCTGAAGGCAGCAAGGTGAAGTTGGCGACTCTGCAACTTGAGAAGGATGCGGCTGTTTGGTGGCAGTCAATGAAGCGGACAATGGGAGGCATAGTTCTCGGCTGGGAGGAATTTCTGGAAGAATTCCGCAGTCACTATTTCCCCTCCGACGTCCAAGAGAAGAAGGCTATGGAGTTTCTGTCACTACAGCAAGGTGGCATGTCAGTTAGAGAGTACGAGACCAAGTTTACTCAGCTCTCTAGGTATGCTCCTGAATTAGTGATGGATGAGGCTAAGAAGGCTCGTAAGTTCGAGCATGGATTGAGGCCGAGCTTGAGGTCCCGGATGGTACCTCTTAGTATCAGAAGATTTGACAAGATGGTCAAGCGCGCGGCAGCCACGGAAGCAGACATGGAGCAGTTTCATGTTGTTCAGAGTCGAAGGAACAACTGGCAGTCTGGAAAGAGGCCCGCCAATTCTAAAAATTTCCAGGGACAACCATCTGCACAAAGGTTCAAACCGACAGGGGCGAATGCTATTAGTGTGGCTGGAGGACCTGGAAACAATGTGGTGAGACCTCCTGCGGTAAATTGCTTCAACTGTGGTGAGACGGGACATTACCAATCTCAATGCCCCAAACCACAGAATGGTAATCGCAATGTACTAATGCAGCAGACTGGGAAGAGATCGTACCAACCAGGACGAGTATTTGCCTTGACGGAAGCTGATGCCGATGAAGTAGATCATGTCATCACTGGTACGAGGGCGGATGTTTAGAGGTTTATGTTGTTTCTTTTTCCCATTTATTTAGTGAACTGTTACGTAATGAGTGTGTATTATGTAACAGGGAAACTTTATTTAAATGGAATGAAAGTTGTTGTTTTGTTCGATACTGGATCCTCTCATACTTTTGTGTCTCCTAAATTTGCTAAAGTCTTGGGAGTTGAACCGAAGATATTTCCAGGCAAGATCTTAGCAGTAGCTACTCCATCAGGGAAAACTTTAACCACTGATCGGTACTATGCGGATTGCGAGATTGTGATTGGAGACAGAATCTTTGGGAATGATCTGATCGAGCTGACTATCTTGGGAGTCGATGTTATCATTGGCATTGATTGGATGTCGGTGTACAGTGCAAGCATCGAGTGCAAGACCAAGACGGTAACAGTGAAGGCTCCAGGTGGACCTGAAGTCATTTTTCAAGGGAAGAAGAAGTGTTCTAAGCTGGTGGCAGCTATCCGCAAGGAAGATGTTCCTGTGGAAGTGCAAGGGATTCCTGTGGTTCGGGACTATCCGACTGTGTTCTTGGATAATTTTCCTAGGTTACCCCCACATCGTGATGTAGAGTTCAGCATCACTGTTCAACTGGAAAGTGCACCCATTTCTAAGGCACCGTATAGGATGGCTCCAGTGGAACAGGATGAGATGAAACGGCAGATTGAGGAACTGTTGGAGAAAGACTTTATTCAACCTAGTGCGTCACCTTGGGGAGCACCAGTGCTTTTGGTAAAGAAGAAGGATGGATCGATGAGAATGTGTATCGATTACCGAGAGCTGAGTAAAGTCACTGTTCAGAATAAGTATCCTATTCTCCGAATAGATGACTTGTTCGATCATCTACAAGGAGCAGCTGTTTTCTCCAAAATAAATCTTTGATCAGGATATCACCAAGTTCGAGTAAAAGCTGAAGATGTGCACAAAACTGCATTTAGAACTCGACACGGGCATTATGAATTCTTAGTTATGCCATTTGGAGTGACGAATGCACCCGCAATCTTCATGGATTTGATGAACAGAGTTCTGAGGCCGTTCATTGATTCTTTCGTCGTGGTGTTTATTGACGATATTCTCGTGTACTCTAAGTCAGAGGAGGAGCACACCGAGCATCTGGCAGCAGTTTTGAAGAAGCTGGAAGAGCAGGAGTTGTATGCCAAGCTATCCAAGTGTGATTTCTGGAAATCTGAAGTGGCATTCCTAGGTCACATCCTTTCTAAGGAGCGAGTGGCAACTGACCCTCAGAAGATAGAGGCAGTGAGAGATTGGGCTAGGCCTACTACAGCGAAGGAAGTCAGAAGTTTTCTTGGAATGACTGGATACTACAGGAGATTCATTCAAGGTTATGCTCAGTTAGCTGTACCGCTTACTAGTTTGACCAAGAAGAATGTGAACTTCAAGTGGACTGAGCAATGTGAGGCGAGCTTTCAGGAGTTGAAAGAGAAGCTGACTACTGCACCTATTTTAGCTTTGCCTAGAGCAGGTGTTGAGTATGATGTTTACAGCGATGCTTCACATCGTGGGCTTGGTTGTGTCTTAATGCAAGAGGGAAGAGTAATCGCTTATAGGTCTAGGCAACTACGACCGCATGAGAAGAATTACCCGACTCATGATCTGGAGTTGGCTGCGATTATCTTTGCCCTGAAGCAATGGAGACACTACTTGTACGGTGAGAAATTGAACATGTATACGGATCACAAGAGTTTGAAGTACATATATCAGCAGAAGGATCTGAATTTGAGGCAGCGAAGATGGTTAGAAGTGCTTGAGGACATGCGACCTGAGATCAAGTATCATCTTGGAAAAGCTAATGTTGTTGATGATGCACTTAGTCGTAAGAGTAGTTTATCCAGTTTGATTACAACTCAGAAGCATCTGATTGAGGAATTGGATCGAGCAGGTATTGAAGTTGTCTTGCAAGGATTGGGAGCATCTTTAGCTCAGTTGAGGCTTCAGCCAACTTTGAATGGAAGGGTCATTGCAAGTCAGGAGGTTGATGCTGATATTTTGGAGATGAAGGAGTAGGTTGGTGCTGGCAGGTTGCCCGGATTTCAAATCAGGGATGGAGTGCTGTGGTTCGGAGATAGACTATGCGTTCCAAATCAGGCGGACCTGAAAGAGAGTATTCTTCAGGAGGCGCATGCTACTCTTTTGTCGGTATATCTTGGGAGTACTAAGATGTACAAAGACATCAAACCGCATTTCTGGTGGTCAGGTTGGAAGCGGGATGTGGCTGAATTTGTGGCGAAGTGTGAGGTTTGTCAGCAAGTCAAAGCCGAGAATCAGAGACCCGGAGGTCTATTACAACCGTTACCTATTCCGGAATGGAAGTGGGATAACAACAGTATGGATTTCATTACGGGATTGCCCAAGAGTCCTAAAGGCAATGATGTGATTTGGGTTATAGTCGATCGACTGACCAAGTCCGCTCACTTTTTGGCGATGAAACTCATTGCTTCGATGGATAAGTTAGCTGAGTTGTATGTTGGCGAGATCGTCAGGCTTCATGGTGTTCCATCAACTATTGTGTCTGATCCAGATGCGCGGTTTACTTCGCATTTCTGGAGGAGTCTTCAGACAGCTTTGGGTACCAAGACGGATTTCAGCACTGCTTTTCATCAGCAAACCGATGGGCAGACCGAGAGAGTCAACCGTATTCTTGAGGATATGCTTCGGTGTTGTGTACTAGACTTTGGAGGCAGTTGGGAAAGGCATTTACCTTTGGTAGAGTTTGCCTACAACAACAGTTTTCAGACTAGCATCGGGATGGCGCCGTACGAAGCTTTGTATGGTAGGAAGTGCAGAATACCTGTTTGTTGGTTTGAAGTTGGGGAGCGTCAGTTGTTTGGGCCTGAGCTTGTACAGCAAACCTCTGAAAAGATTGATCTGATCAGGAAAAGGTTGTTAGAGGCTCAGAGCAGGCAGAAAAGCTATGCAGACAACCGGACAAGGGACCTTGAGTTTGAGGTAGGTGACTTTGTCTTTCTGAAGGTATCACCCAGTAAAGGTGTGATTCGATTTGGCAAAGGCGGAAAATTAGCCCCAAGATTTATAGGCCCGTATAAGATATTGAAAAGGATCGGAAAAACTGCTTACCGGCTTGAACTACCGGAAGAGTTATCTCAGGTGCACAATGTCTTTCATGTGTCTATGCTGAGAGGTTATATTCCAGATCCGAGTCATCATTTGCCTGAAGTGCCGGAAGGTTTGCAGTTGAATCTTAATTACATCGAGTCTCCTGTCGAGATTGTTGATCGTCGAGAGAAAGTCTTGAGGAATAAGACGATACCGATAGTCAAGGTAGTCTGGAGAAACCATTTGGTTGAAGAGCCTACTTGGGAGTCTGAGGAGAGAATGTTGAAGGATTATCCCGAGCTTTTTGCTTGATTTGTATTTTGTATTTCCTTGTGCTTGTGTGAGTGTTGTTCTCGCTCTTGACTGTAGTTCCGGGGACGGAACTATTCTAAGGAGGGAGTGTTGTAATACCCCGATTTACATTTATGCAAATTATTTATATCTTGAACGTAGTGTGCACATGCAATATTTTTGTAGTTTTAAATTTTATAATTATTTTCTTCATGATGAGTATATGTAAGTAAATATGTGCTCTTTAATTATTTTTATATAAAGGCCTTTTTTCAAATAAACAAAAGCCTTTCTTTTTAAAGCCCAAATTAATTTTATTTATTATCTTTTTATAAACTATTATTTTGGCCCATAAATGTAACACCCCGTTTTTGTACAATACCTGAAGATATGCATATGTGTATGTATATTGTTAGTATGCGTGCAATTGATTGTTGTATTATGGGTCGATTGTGCCATCGTGGTGGATGGTTAGGGCTACCGGACGGTTTTTGGGAGAGTTGCATTCCAAAGATGCACGAGAACGAGACGGACCGATACTAGTATAACTGCTAGTTTTCGGCACGATGCACATGCAAATATAACACGGTATGGTACTACAGTGAATATAGGTTGCATACGCTCGTTAAAATACGCATCTCACACTCGTTGGAGCTCGTTAAGAGCTAAGTTGGGCAGCCAACACACCTAACACAAAACCAATGGGCTAGCCATGGTTTTGGGGCCTACAAAAACCACCTATGATCTAACCTATCCCCCACCCCTTGTCAAATCCGGTCATCCCTTCCCATCACCCTCATTTTCCACTTCATTTCTCCCATTTTCTCTGGAATTTTTAGAAGATAACACCCCAAGAGAAGGAGGAGAGAAAAGAAGAAGGAAGGAAAGGAGAAGGACCAAGAAGGAGATTTCCAAGAGGAGCTTGAAGAGATTCCTTCTACTACTACAACCTAAGGTGGAAAGTTTCTCTAAACTTGAAATTCTTGTCTTTTAATCAAATTTGGTTGCATTCATGTGTGTTAGAATGCATAGGATTGCTTTTCTAAAGTTAGAAGTAGAAGTCGGAATGGAACTAGAGAAAGCTGGTTCGGAGTGCCATGTTGTAGATTTTTCCGAGAGCACAATATGTTGAATTAGACCACAAAATTAAAAGTGTTTGTTAACTTATGTGTTAGGATCATCCATGAATTATTTCAGATTTTTCTATGATCATTTGATATGCTAATAAAATCGAACGATGGATATGTGTTGTAAGGCAGACTCAGGAAAAGAAAAACAGGATGACTGATATTGTAGGAATTTTCGCGATTTATTGAAGCATGATTTTGATCTTAAATTTTTAATAATTATTCCTGAATGCATTTTGATTATCTAAAAAAATCAGTAGATTATTTGGATGATTTTAAAGGCATGAGAAAAAATCTATCTCTAATCAGTATCTGATGTTGAATTAGAAAACTGGATGGTTTCTGTGCTCACTTAAAGTAGCTATTACTCACTGAATAATTAGAATTTTGACATGAGGTCTTTTGCATAATGTTGGGTATGATGTCTAGTGTCAACACCAGAATTTTTGTGCCAATTGGAAAAGTTTGCAATTTACTGTGATTTTGTGATTGAGCACTGTGCTGTTTTCAGCCAGTTTTGAAACTCTGTAAAGATTGGGAAATTGAGACCTGTTAGAGGCATATTTTGAGGATCATGACCCAGGATAGAGTTGTAGGAGACACCTAGGCCTTTCCAAAAAAACTAATTTGAGGCAAATCCAGTAAACAGTTGAATTTTTATGATTTTTGTAAGACTTGACAGAGGACGATAGTAGAGCTGAATGCTTTGAATTGGAGAGACCAATTGTGTAATGGGTGTATCGATGATAGATGATTGTGTTAGGGTGATTTAATGGTGTAATTTGTACTCACGACCAACTAGAGAGTTGTTGAGGACACCCACACCCTTCTACAGAATTTGAGTTTGTGTCGTTCTGATGAACGAGTAGGATTTTGTGTTATTGGTAAGGTGCAGCCCGTGCACAGGAAGCACGCAGGTTGGAGATTGAAAAGCTAATTTGAGGACTTAGACGGTTGAGTCTAAGCTCGTGATCAACTAGGTAGTTGTAGCCTAGGATCGTACCTTTCCAGGTTGGGTCATACACCCCATCGGAGTTGTATCGAGAGAGGGATGACCATTTGAGATTCGGGCAGAAACCCGTAGGTTGCTTAGTCTGGATTAGGACTAAGGATTGTGAAAGCATTTTTTCCTTGTGTGTGAGCCGAATCGGTGACTCGTGGCTAGGGATGGTTGAATCTCTGTTATTGAGGTTGTTGATTCCCCGAGTGGGATGTGTGACTCGAGTTAGTCACTAGGGTAAAGGATACCCTGCACCTATCAAGCCTATATTATTAAACTTCTGCCGAGCGTAGGACGTCCGAGCATGCCAGTGAGTGGAGCTCACAGGGCAATTTTATATTTATAGCCTGGGTAGCGGCAGGCGTAGGCCATTTTTGCTGGACGAGTCCAAGTCGGGGAAGTGGCGAACCGGGCCGATGTCGCCAGGGGCCAGAGGTTGATAGGCAAGTGTGGAAGCAGTTAATTCTTACCCGAAGAATTAGAATAAGGTAGGGGTTAGAATGGTTTATTAGGGGGTTGGAGAATTGCATTAGTCCTAGTAATCCATAGTCGGTGTTGTATCTTCCAGTCGTAGGGATACGTTCTCGGCCGCTCATGGATTGAGTCCCCGGCTCGTATCTCAATCTGTTGATTCCCAAAGTTTGCCGGAGTAAGGTGCGGGAGGCCCGAAGGAATTGACCTTCCGTGGTGCTCACGTCCCTAAAGCGCAGGTTGTGTTTTGTGTTTGGTGTGTATTTGTTCATAACCCGGGCCAAGGGTGAACACGCATGCGAGAGTCCATAAGTGGACATGTGGAACCAAGGGTCATAAGAACCAGGTTCAACGTGGTTTCTAAGGAGGTCCGTGTGCGGGCACCAACTGGCGGTGACCACTTGGGCACTGCAGGGTGGAATATGACTGACCGCTGCAATCTCCTTGGGCGACGGACAATCTATTGGGAACTGGATGGGTACATGGATAGGATGCATGGCGAGGGATTGAACCCTACAATCAGGAGAGGCGAACTCCTTGGAAGGTATGTAGTATGGAATGCATACATTTCCATCGAAGTTGATTTTGGAAAAGTATGTAGTATGGGATGCATACGTCCCAACTGAATTGCATTAGAGTAGGTGCATCGTGTGCATTCTTGTTCGTGCATTAGATTAGGCTATGCTTGGGTCTTAGACACATGTAGTATGGGATGCATGCGGATCTAGTTTTCCAAGTCTTGTTTGCTTTAGAATAGGCTTATGATTGGTGCATTTAGTGGTTAGGTCATGGCATACATGAGCACCACATAATTTAGGATGCACGTTTCCCTTTTCCATTTAAGATGGGTTGTGATTGAATTTTAGAGGATCGTTGTTATCACCAGCTTTGCGTCAGTCGAAGTACTGACGTTCCCTCAGTTTTAGGTATCGACTTCTACCTTTCGAGTAGGTGCAGAGATATCAGAGTAGTGCAGCAGAAGACTCAAACCGAGGAGCAAGTCCCAGGAAAGCAAATTGACTGTTCAGCGGAGCTTCGACAGTGAGCCGTCGACTGCCATTCAGAGAGAGAGAAGTTGTTAACTTTACAGAAGGGAGTGATGTATGTTGTAATAAGATGTACTGAGTTTATGTAATTTGTATTCTTGTCAAGAACAAGACATTGGTTGTAATCAATGATGTAATAACTCATTGGCAATAAAAAGTTTTTAAATTTTCATGTTATTACTGTGTTGAGATGCATTTGAAGGCAAAGATTCTGGGGAGTGTCACGGATACCCGGTAATGGGGATCCGGGGCGCTACAATAAACTAAAGCCCATGAGTATTTTTATTTTGAATACAACTTGTAATGTAGAACACATTTTAAAGATTATTTTTATGAAAATATAATGTACAATTTTTGTTAAATGGAGGACAAGTGCATGCATGTGCATTGCACGTACACGTGCAATTGCACATGGTGTAGGCCGGTTTTGGCATTGGAGGGAAACGAAAATTTGAATGGAGTCATGGGTGGTGGTTACTTGATCATGGTTGGTTATTGTAACTCCTCCTTGAATTCTAGCCTTTTGTTTCTAACTCCTAGTTTAATCCCAGCCTTCCATGAACCCAAAGTTTTAGTATAAATACTCCCCCCTAGCCTAGTTATTTTTGTACTAATTATTCTCCAAAGACCTATAGTATAATATATATTATTAGTAGTATAGCAAGTGAGTTAAAGATTGAGAGTTGTGTGTGGGGAGTTTGTGCTTGCATCAACAAGGAAGGCCGGCATCAAAGGAGCTCGGGTTCGGCATCTTGGAGGCTTGTGTGCGCATCGAGGAGAAGGAGGATCGCTCTCTTAGCGAGGACTTTTGTTTAGGAGGTGTTGCAAATTGTGTTTCTTTCCATTTAAGGTGGGTTATTTTCCATATTTCTAATTAGATATCCTGTTAAGGTGGGTTATTTTCCACATTTCTAATTAGGAAGCATGCTTGAATTAAATTCAAGTGATGATGCATGAAAAAGATTAATAAGAGTACATTTTAATTGGAAAAATGACTTATTAATTGATTGGAATGTTAATAAATGGCTTGTATGTGTTACCATCATTTAATTTAAGTTGTGTGTAAATTAATTATAAATACGGATTGCTTGAAGAAAAATTCATTATTATCATCAAGAACCATATGCAAAAGTTAGTAGATGACAATGTTGTTTTATATGCTTCAATGGACCTTGTGTGATAATGTTGTAATGAATGACCAAAAATATAAATTGTGGGTATGTGAATTGAATAAAAACAGAGAATTGATATAGAGATTTTTGAAATCAAAATTTGATAAGAGACGTCGAAAAAGAAATGTGGTAGTAGTAGCATATAATTTGAGCTAATTATATAAAAATATGTGTTTAATTATTGAAAAAAAAGTTATCACTACAAGGAATTTGACATATAGTGACAGCAAAAATCCGTGGGTAAAGATCGAAAAACCGTAGGTATAGCCCGTTAAACCTATACCAACGGACAAATTTTTCCGTCGTTTTTAATTAGCTATACCCACGGTAAAATGCCGTCACTATAGCCTATAGTGACGGTTTTTTTACCCGTTGGACAAAACCTCGGTGTTATACCCACGGTTTCGTATCCATTGGTATAGGTTTTAAGGACACCACTTTCTTTCCTATACCCACGGTTGAAACTCCATTGCTATAGGTTTTAGTAATGGTTTTTGCATCCAAATATTTAAATATATACCCATCGCTCTATACAAAAAAATTTCTTATTAATTATGCGTATGATAATTTAATATTTTCTTTTATAATATTAATCCAATTATAAACTAAATAAACAATAAAATAGATAAATGTGTTTATGAAACAAAATTTAAAAAAATTAAACTTCAATCATATTAAAAATTAATGAAGTATTACAAGCATGCCAAATTACAAAATAGTTAATAACCAAATACACAATTGAATTCATGTGTGCAGACATGAGAATCAATACTTTAAACTACGATCAACATATTCAATGACATTATAAGATAACATTCAACTGACTCCTCACTTGAGATACGACACTAACAATTTTCTTATTTTACGGCAACCAGATCTTAATTGATCTCGATTCTCTTTGCAGTAATCTTTTAGCATCTTGCAAATCTCCTTTACAACCTTCTTCACTTCATCGTCGGCAAACACAAACTCGGCTGCATTTTGAGCGAGTTCAATCATTTCTCGCTTGTTGAGAGCCCTTCACAAACAAAACAAAGCAAAAAGAACTAACTTTGGTCATCAACAAATAGTCAATATTCAGATAGCATGCAAAATGTGTCATTCGGATTCAAAATGCCAGAGAAACGTATGTTTGCAAAGTACCTTATTCGATCACCAGCAGTTGCCCCTTGGGACGATAACCACATATGCCAGAGAAACGTATGTTTGCAAAGTACCTTAGCATACCCTCGTCCGATGCCCCTTGGGCCGCACCTGCACCTCGGGACGATAACCACATATGTTTGGACCGGATACTTCTCCATCAGCTTCATGGAACCTGTCCGTATCTTCTCCCATGCTCTCATACCTAGTTCGGATATGTCTGCAAAGAGGAAGAGAAGGGAAAGTTAAAATGGGTGATATGTTAACAGCTTGAAGGACCAGTTTGAGAAATGAGAAGTTCAGAAGATATCACATAGCTTCTATAACCCTTCCAGGACTATATCTGAACAAAACATGGGTGCTCCTCCATCAAATTAATCCAAGGGTTATTCCCTTATCAGATAATACGTTTGTAAATTATTAAATACTCAAACATGATAACTTGTTCTCCATGACTGCCCATTATTTTCTTAATCCTTTACACAGGAGGATGTTTTTAAGTAAGCTCTTTACTGCTATGTATCAGCCATATCTGCCGGCATTCTTGAAGAAATTGATATAGAACTAAACCATCAGTTCTATGTAGTTTTGATAATTAGCTGTTTAAAGTTCTATTATATACTCTTCTCCCCAAAAAAAAGAAGTTCCATTATATATTCATGGCAACAAAACAAATGGTTTACCAAATTTAATATGACTAAGCTTTGTTACTGCTGATGCCAATTGCAATTGCATTGACCAATCATCACTAACTGAAAACCACTATTGCATGAAGAGTTCAAAAAATCAAGGGGAAAGGCCGGCTACAACTGAGATAAAATTCGAGACACGATATCCCATCCACAACCACAAGAATCCGTAACTGCAATAAAAATACTCCCAAGTAAAGAATACGGTTGTGTACCAGACCACGGTGTACACCTACTTGCTCTGAGCGTAAAAACAGAGAAACTCTATGGCCATATTTTCTTCATCGATCACAACTTCCATAGCCATCAACTGAGAATTTTTTGCATGGAATTGGTTCAAGTGATCATGAATAGAGGAATCTTCTATCGTTGAGAGCTTGTAGAGTTGTCACTTCAAATACATTCAACTCGTTAGGAATTTCCTCATATAGAGGCTCTCTACCTTACAGTGATAAATACAATATCTAAAAAGTTGAAAGAAAAATATAAGCATAGAAGTACCTTGTCGAGTTGATCAACCTCAGTTTTCCCACTGAATAGTGGTTCCTTTGCTAAAAGCTCAGCCATTATACAACCTAAAGACCACATGTCAATGGCAGTTGAATATTCCTTAGTTCCTAATAAAAGTTCAGGTGCCCTGTAAATACAAAATAGCTGGGTCAGAAGCGCAGAATAATACCATTATAAGTAACACAATTTCTCTGTCAAATCAATTAGTCTCAAAATCGCTTAGGGGAACTCACCTGTACCACAAGGTCACAACCAGCTGGGTATAAGGCTTCAATGGGTATAAAGTTATATATAGCTATAAGTATGATATGACCTGAAGAAAAAAATAAAGATGGACTTCCCATGATCATTGTTGCAATGCAAATGGGGCTGACTCTTTTGAGCATAATGCTCCAAAGAATGATTCCAATTTATAGTACGTTTCCTTGCTGAGCATTTCTCAGCATCATCAAAACCTTCTTCTGAGGGTCAGGTATGTAACCCAAGCATTTATGATATATTTAACCGATTAACAACCAACTCTTGACATCAAACTGTCTTATATATTGAGAAATTCTTGGTCAAGGAAATTAAGGAGATATCAAGGAGGAGAGAATATTGCCATAATCCGATCAAAAGAAATTTGCAAACTTGATTGAAACATTCCCTGACTCATGGAAAAGTATATTTCTTGCAAAAGAAAAGTGGCAGAACAAATCACATATCCATCAAAGGTTCTGTTAAAATAGATACATTTATCATCAATTACTCAACACCATCAAAACCTTCTTCTGAGGGTCAGGTATGTAACCCAAGCATTTATGATACATTTAACCGATTAACAACCAACTCTTGACATCAAACTGTCTTATATATTGAGAAATTCTTGGTCAAGGAAATTAAGGAGATATTAAGGAGGAGAGAATATTGCCATAATCCGATCAAAAGAAATTTGCAAACTTGCAAGAAATCTAGAAGATTAAGGGAATAATAGATTTTCAGTGGATAATTACATTCATCTTTTAAACAAGGATAAATCCAATAACCAAACATTTGAAAATATTATTCACACATTCAAATTAAGAACCTCTATCAACTGTACATTTGCAAATATTATTCTCACAAAAAAGGTCAAGTAGTAATGAAATTGAGCAAAATTCACTCTTCGCCTCAAAATAGAAGTACGCACAAAAACAAGTAAACCGAATTTATTGACAAGCATATCTATCAGTATATAATAGGTGTGCATGATTACCTGTGAGCCTCAAAAAGTTTGTCATCAAAGCCCTCGTTTATATAGTTCATAGCAAGCAATCGATTCTGCAAGAACATTTAATGTAAGCTACAGGAAAATTTTGAAAGGAAGCCAGAGAAGAGGCATCGTAAGAATAAACTAAAATGAGTAGTATCAACTTACAAAGCAGCATTTAAGAAATAACTTAGCCAAGAAAATTAACCCTTCTTTTTAAAAGAAGGAATTTTCTATGCAATCAGGAACACAATGAAGATTTCATTAGAGAAATATAAAGTATAGAGAATGTAAGCTTTGCTACATGTATGCAACAACAAAAACAAGTTATAGCAGCAACTACAATGAACGGAAAATAGTATACTGTGAAAAAGGTTAGTCAATAAACTTTGAATACATTTCAGAAGTTTACAACTTTACATACATGATCTTCCTTCTCTTTATATTTCAAATATTCATGTATGCTTTTAAATCAATAAATATTTAATAATTTGCAAGTAGTTAGATTCATAACAACAACAATAGTTGCAATGTTTAAAAATATTGCAGGAATTCTATTTTTGATAACTGCATAGCAAATATGATAAAGTATGTATGATGAGAAAATCCACTTCATAAGAATCCCATATAAATGATTAAGATTTGAACTCCCTATAAAAATGAACTATTAAACTAGTACCACAAATACATGGTTTAATTGAGATTTAAGGAAGCACTACAGCAGAAGTTAAAGTGCACAGCACATCCTTAGAATACAGGGGCAAATTAAGCCATGAGAAATGCCCACAACTGATGGAGAAATTAAAGTGCACAGCACCCTGTGAAACTTACAACTAATAAAGAATTTGTAAATAAATTAATTAATTAATCAATCAATGCTGCTCATCATATTGAACACTTAATGAACATCTTTAGGCAATAAATGCCAAGTACTTATGCATCAATTATTGCAATGAACAAGAAACCTGATTTATACAGATGAAAACAAGATTTGAATGTCCAAAACAGTTTAAAATAGAGGTACAATATACAGTTGGCAATTGGTAAACAAAATTAAACAGTGAACTATACCTGACCCGCATTACGTGAATCAGGATCAATCTGAAGACATTTTTCATATGCCGCTATAGCAAGAGCAATATTTCTTGCATCTCTGTAAAGGACCCCTAGAGACCATGAAAAATAAATACAAGGTCGTAATTCATAATAATTTTAATATTTGAAATAATATATCGTATCTCATAAAACAATTCATAACTAATAAGAAAACAGTAAAGAGAAGTTTATAGACATTATTCTGTTATCTATATAAGTACTATAATGAATTAAAATATATAATTTGCTTCTGGTAGAATAAAGCAAGTGAGGCTTAACTCTCATACAATCCCACTATACAACACCATTGGTGGTAGAAGCCTGCAAACAGTGGCTCATAGTAAACATAACAAATTAAAAACTTAATTCAGAATTTTTTCCAGTAAACACTTGGTCCAAAGGGTTATATTGACTACTGTGATAACGGTGATTCCCATTAGTAAAGTAAATTGAAGAATAAAGATGTAATTCTTCGATCATATACGATGGTACACAACAGATTGGGATGTTCAAACTTTAAATGTAAATTTGTGTTCTTACATTCATACAACTAATAATGTTTTATTTTTCACCAGCAATAGCCATACTGTAACCATTTCAGGAATTGATTCCTATTAACCAAAAACTGTAGACGAAATCATTTCACAGATATGAATATACATCAAAGATTAAGATTGGGATATTAAATCTTCATCAACAGTGCACTTGTTTGCCTCCGACCAGTGGCAGACCTACATAGATCCGAGGGAGGGGGTCGCTTACCCTTGGGTTTAGGAACTTTGCTAAAGAGTAGGAATCAGTATTAAACGTATATATAATTCACAATGTCATAAATTGGAATCATTCTTTGGAGCATAATGCTCAGCAAGGAAACAGTTGTGAACTTGTGATGTGCGTATAGGGAATTAGGGATGTAAACAGATAAAATTTTGTCGACAGCCTCGTATGCACCTATCAATATTGATATTAAGTTCGATACCCTAGCAATATCAGCATTTGTATCAATATTCGCTACAAGTGATCAGAAATGAACACAATAATAGGTTTACGATTCCTAATTGATCAGTTCCCCTACAAATGGATTGCAAACTCATGACGAACTTGTCTTGAACATACTGATTATACATACCTTGTTACCAATCACTCCAGCTCATCCTCTTCGTTGTATATAAATTGCTTAGCCTGCAAACTTCTAATGAGGGTCAGTTCAGTACAAAAACAACTAACAGGCTGGATATGTAACTTTCAAAATGACTTTTGTTGAGCTTCAGAATAACCCCAAGAAACACTGTTCAAACAAGTCTTCAGCTGATTAGCCAGAAAAAAAAAAGGAACCGTTTTCTACAATTCAATATGATATGGCTAAAATTGGGGTTAAATCGGGACCGTCCAGATCGAGCACGAATCTTGAAGCACGGGGGTAAAAAGGTAATTTCACATACAGATGGATCCAAAACGGGTATTGGGCCTCCTTCTCACGAAACCAACCGCCCGCGAATAGATCCTCTCCAACTGGGCACGGGTCCCGACCCGATACAAGCCCAGTCCACAAAGAGGAGAATCAGGGTACTGATTTGATTAAATCAAATCAACAAACTTGATTGGCTCCCACCAGGGAATCAGGGTCTAACTTCCTAAAACAGAATAGGAGGATTTTTCTCCTAACTGTTAGGCAGGAAATCAGGGCCCTAATCATTCCAGAAGGCGACTATAAATACAGCCCCTCTACCACCAAGACGAGGTTAATCACTTTTTCACCACTTAAGCTCTTTCTTAATCTTTTACTGATTACTGACAAGAGCGTCGGAGGGTGCGTCGCCGGAATCAACCCCGGTGTCTCGCACTTCCCTGCAGGTTGCGGCGGGAGCAAGAAGGCCGAGTCAGCTGTTCAGGTTTTCCTCGGATCCACAAATTCTATCTGTTTTCCCCCACACCGAAATCAGCGGTAACAGATTGGCGCCGTCTGTTGGAAAACCACACGAACAGTCTCAGCCCATTCTCCGTCGTCATCTGCAGCCATGCCGCCGAAGAAGAACCGATCCAGAGGGTCGAACCGTGGGGGCAACCCCACCGACCCGGCAAATGAAGCTCCGGTCAATCCTATCCTTCAACCCGACCTCCCTCCGCTGACCCAGCAGGTCCCACCTCCTCCTCCTCCCAAGCAGCAGCCCAACAACGGTCCGTCCGGTCCTAATGGTCGGAAGGAGAAGCAGCCTGTCAATCCGGGCCACGTCTCGATCCACAATGGGTCATCGGATTCGATGGCCTCTCATCACCCCGACCTCCGCATCACACTCCAAAACCGCCACAAGGACGACGACCTCCGTACCCATCTTGACGAGAGGCGGGCCCGAGAGGGAGCCTCCCGCCAGCGTCAAGGTGAGCGGTCGCCACGTCGTCGGGACGGCAGAAGGTCCCCGGAACGCAGAGGCCGAGCGGCATCACCTGAGCGCCGAAGGAGGAGATCCCGGTCCCCCAGGGATCGGCATCATCCGAGGGACCGAGATATGCCCATCAGCCGAGCCGAGTTCCTCCAGTTCCAGGAGACCGTCCTGCAGGCCCTCAATCTCCGACAGAACGCCCAGAATGCTCAGAGGGTTCCGACGCCCCCCAGGGATCCCAGTCCTCGGCGCCGAACCCAGAGTCCTTCCCCGACTCCCAGCCGACAGCAGCGGCAACAGAGCCCTCGGCGGTCCCAGGAGTACCGGCGTCGCAGTCCACGCTCCCCTTCCTATGGAGAGGAGTCCGGGGGGTCGTACGACTACCAGCGGAGGGACGACGCCCTCATCTGCCGTATCCATGAGGTGGAAAGGCGTATCGGCCGCATGGACAGGGAGGAAGAGTCCCGAGCAGGAACCTTCCGTCCCAGCCGACCTCCCTTCTCGCGGTCGATCATGGAGGCCCACATACCGAGGAGTTTCAAACCGCCGCAGTTTGAAACATACTCTGGGGAATCCGACCCGGTCGACCACGTCGAGAGCTTCAAGACCCGGATGCTGATCCACCAAGCTTCCGACGCGGTGCTCTGCAGGACCTTCCCTGCCACCCTCCGGGGGTCGGCGCGGGAATGGTATTCTAGGCTCGCCCCCTCGTCCATCTTCTCATTCGAACAGTTTGAGACACTGTTCATTACTCACTTCGTGAGTAGCCGACGAGCCGAGAAGACGAGTCTTTCCTTGCTAAACCTGCGACAGGAGAAGCAAGAAAAGTTGCGGGACTATGTGAAAAGGTTTACCGCGGAAGTCAGGTCAATTGCTTCCTTGGACCAGTTCGTGGCTACCGTGGCGTTCCAGTCGAACGTCCTTAACGCCAACCTCCGATCATCCCTGGCCAAGAAGCCCCCGCATGACTTCGCCGACCTCCTCCTGAGGTGCGAGAAGTACATCCGGGTGGAGGAGGCCGAAGCCCTTCCGAGCTTCGGGGGCACCGCCGTGGGGTCAAAGAGGAAGGCGACGGGAGAAGAAGGGTCCAAGAAAGCTCAGAAGGACATGGGCGGTCAGCGCCGCCCTCCCCCCAGGTTCGAGAAGTTCACTCCCCTCACCGCTAATGTCTCTACTATCCTCATGGAGGTAGAGAAGGAGGGAATCATCCCTCCAGCCCCGAGGATGCACACTCAGGCGAAGAGGAGGAACAAAGATAAGTGGTGTCGTTACCACCGAGACCATGGGCACGACACGAACGACTGCCGAGCTCTGAGAGATGAGATCGAAGCACTCATTCGGAGGGGGCAGTTGGCCAAGTTCGTGAAAGCTAACGATCGAACAGATCGGAACTCTCCTCCCCCTCGGGGGGCTAACAAGCGCTCCGAGCGGCGCGAGGAGACACCCGAGTTCGAAGAAGAACGGGTTTTGCACTTGATCCACGGAGGCCCCATGGGGGGCTCCTCTAATTCCTCCCGGAAGGCCTTCGTCCGAGAGGTCAACTCGGTCCATAGTGCCCCTCCCCCGAAAGGTCTCGGCGTCCCTGTGTCTTTCTCCGATGCCGACCTCGAAGGAGTCCGAACCCCCTATTGCGACGCCCTCGTCATCGACCTCCGCATGGCCAATTTCAAGGTGCAGAGGATTTTGGTGGACAATGGGAGTTCGGTCAACATCCTGTTCCTCTCGGCCTTTCAAGGCCTGCAGCTGTCCCGGGACCGTCTTAAGCCGGCCGGTTATACTCTCCACGGGTTCACGGGGGTCCCGGTAACCGTCGAAGGGGTGATAACCCTAGACGTTACTGCGGGGAGCACCCCTACTACCCGGACCGAGCCGATGGACTTCATGGTCATCGACGTCCCGGCAACATACAATGTCATCCTAGGCCATCCCGGCCTAGCCGCTCTGGAGGCTGTCCCCTCGGCATACCACTTGAAGATGAAATTCCCCACTCGCTCGGGAGTAGGGGAAGTCAGGGGAAGCCAGGAAACAGCTCGGAAGTGCTACATGAGTTCCACCGGGGGACCAGTGCTCTCGCTCGAGACACTAGAGATCCCCGAGCCGAAGGCCTGTCCGACGTCCGAGCCGGCGGACGAGTTAGAAGAAGTACTCTTCTCCGACGAGGATCCGAGCCGAAAATTCCTCGTCAGCAAGTCCTTGCCGACCGTGCTGTTCTCCGACTTGGTGAGGTGCATCCGGGATAACCGCGACCTATTTGCTTGGTCGGCCGCGGATATGCCCGGCATCTCCAAGGACTTGCTCGTCCACCGCCTAAGCGTCGAACCGGGGTGCAAACCGGTTCAGCAGAAGAGGCGAAAGTTCGCTCCCGAACGACAGCAGGCAATCAAGGAGGAAGTGGATAAGCTGCTGAAAGCCAAGTTCATCCAGGAGGTAAATTATCCCGAGTGGCTGTCGAATGTCGTAATGGTCAAGAAGTCCAATGGCTCGTGGAGGATATGCATCGACTTCACCGACCTCAACAAGGCGTGTCCGAAGGATCCCTTCCCTCTCCCGAACATCGACACCCTTATCGACGCCACCTCGGGCCATGAGCTCCTCAGCTTCATGGATGCCTTCTCGGGGTACAATCAAATCCGGATGTTCCCTCCGGACATCCCGAAGACCTCCTTCGTCACCGACCAAGGCCTCTACTGCTACCGAGTGATGCCGTTCGGTTTGAAGAACGCAGGCGCCACCTACCAGCGCCTCGTCAACAAGGTTTTCCAACATCAGATCGGCCGAAACATGGAGGTGTACGTTGATGACATGCTCGTCAAGAGCATCCGCGGCACTGACCACGTAGCCGACCTCCAGGAGGCCTTCGGCGTGTTGAGGAAGTACAACATGCGGCTAAACCCGAACAAATGTGCGTTCGGAGTCTCCTCTGGCAAGTTCCTCGGTTTCATGGTGAGCCAGCGGGGAATTGAGGCTAACCCCGAGAAGATTAGAGCCATATTAGGCATGGCCCCGCCTCGGAACGTCAAGGAGGTGCAGAAGCTCACCGGTCGGCTCGCAGCCATTGGCCGGTTCCTCTCCAAGTCAGGGGAAAAGTGCCTCCCCTTCTTCAAAGCACTCCGGGGGACTAAAGGATTTGAATGGGGCCGAGCACAGCAAGAATCGTTCGACCAGCTGAAAGCCTATCTGGTGAACCCCCCTCTGCTCAGTAAGCCAGTCCCGGGCGAGCCCCTCTTCATCTACTTGGCCGCTTCCGAGCAGACCCTGAGCGCAGTCTTGGTAAGAGAAGAGGACCGGACCCAAAGGCCCATTTACTACGTGAGCAAGGTGCTTCGGGACGCCGAGCTCCGCTATCCGAGGATAGAGAAGATAGCCTACGCTCTGGTCGTGGCAGCAAGAAAGCTTCGGCCCTACTTCCAATCTCACTCGGTCGTCGTCCTCACCGATCAGCCCCTCAAGCAAGTCCTCCACAAGCCCGAAACCTCGGGCCGGCTGATGAAGTGGTCCATAGAGCTAAGTCAGCATGACATCTCCTATCAGCCTCAGACGGCAATTAAGGCACAGGCTCTCGCCGACTTCATTGTAGAGTCCACCATCCCAGAGGTCGGCCACGTCCCAAATGGGCCCCCCATTTGGACAGTCTTCGTGGACGGATCCTCTTGCAGTGAAGGAAGCGGCGCCGGCGTTATTCTGAACGGTCCTGACAACTTCGTCCTGCAGTATGCGATCCGCATGAACTTCAAGGCCTCGAACAACGAGGCGAAGTATGAGGCTCTCATAGCTGGTCTCGGACTCGCCCAAAGTGCTGGGGCGCAGCGCCTCCGGATTCACAGTGATTCCCAGCTAGTCGTGAACCAGGTCTTGGGCAAATATGAGGCCCGAGACGAGCGAATGGCGAAGTACCTCGCCAAAGTCCGGGAACTTATGAGCCGGTTCGAAGAAGCCATCATCCAACGGGTCCCCCAGGAGGAGAACTCACAAGCTGACGCTCTCTCCAAGTTGGCCTCGTCTTCTCTACAAGGTCTCGAGCAGACCGTACTGATTGAAGTCCTCTCTAAACCGAGCATCGAAGACGAGACACCTAGCTCGGTGGAGTCATTGCCGGTCATGCTGCGGGACGATTGGATGAAGCCACTGGTAGAATTCTTAAGGGATGGAGTTCTGCCCTCAGATCCCAAAGAAGCACGATGAGTCAGAACTCGGGCCGAGCGCTATGTTTTGATCGAGGGCATCTTATACAAACGCTCCTTCTCTCAAATAGATGGCCGACCTTACCTAAGGTGCCTCTCTCCGGATCAGGTCGAATATGCCCTACAGGAGCTTCATGAAGGCATCGGAGAGGCGCACTCCGGATTTAGGTCTTTGGCCCGGAAAGCTTTGAACTATGGGTACTTCTGGCCGACCCTTCTTCAAGATGCCGAGCGACATGTTTGGCAATGCAGCTCCTGCCAGAGACACTCCAACATCCGACGTCTCCCCCAGGCCAACCTCACCTCCCTATCGAGCCCTATCCCCTTCGCGATGTGGGGAATGGACTTACTAGGGCCTTTCCCTCCAGCTCCGGGTCAGCTCAGGTTCTTAGTCGTAGCCATCGACTACTTCTCGAAGTGGGTCGAGGCCGAGCCCCTCGCCACTATAACCGAGAACAAGGTGGTACAGTTCTTCTGGAAGAGCATCATATGCAGATTCGGCGTCCCCCGCGTCCTCGTGATGGACAACGGGACTCAGTTCACTGGCGCAGCATTCCGAGCCCTATGCGACGACCTCGTCATTCAACAGCGCTTCTCGTCCGTCTCACACCCCCAGTCGAACGGGCAGGCCGAGAATGCTAATAAGCAGATCCTCGTAGGAATCAAGAAGAGGCTGGACAAGTGCTCCAAGGGTTTATGGGTCGACCAACTCCCTAATGTGTTGTGGAACTACCGCACCAGCAGGCGGACGCCCACCGGGGAGTCCCCTTTCAACCTTACTTATGGGGCCGAGGCCGTGATACCCCTCGAGGTCGGAATACCTTCCCCTCGGCTCGTAGCCTATGACGAAGCGCAGAATGCCAGGGACCTCAGAGGGAACTTGGACCTGATAGATGAACTGAGGGAAAGGGCATCGATTCGGCAACAGAATTACAGAAGGAGGGTCGAGCTAGCGTACAACAAGAAGGTCCGACCCGCCAACCTTAAGCAAGGAGATTTGGTATTGAGAAAGCTAGCTATATCCCTCCCCAGTCAGAGGAGCAAGCTCGCTCCGAATTGGGAAGGGCCGTACCGGATCACAAAAGTTGTTCGGCCTGGAGCGTACCGACTTGAAGACATGGATGGCAAAGAGCTTCCGAGGACCTGGAATGCCGACCACCTCCTGAAATACCAAGAGAGCGCTCCGGCGCCTCTCTAAGTAATCCAAGGTGTCGAACCATTCCTCTCCTCTAACTTGTAACCTGTCCCATGAATTGTACTATGTAAAACGGTTCGTCGTCAAATATCAATAAAGAAAAGTTCTATTATATTTGTGAATTTGCATGTTTCTCTCCCCTCTTATTTAACCAATGGTTCGGAGTCCAACACTCGGCTCGACTTTACCTCTTCGGCTCGTCTCCGGACGAACCAGGGGTAGATCGCCGTTCGGAATTGCTCCCACAGCCGTTGAACTATACCGATGGTTCGGAGTCCAACACTCGGCTCGACTTTACCACCACGGCTCGTCTCCGGACGAACCAGGGGTAGATCGCCGTTCGGAATTGCTCCCACAGCCGTTGAACTACACCGATGGTTCGGAGTCCAACACTCGGCTCGACTTTACCACCACGGCTCGTCTCCGGACGAACCAGGGGTAGATCGCCGTTCGGAATTGCTCCCACAGCTGTTGAACTATACCGATGGTTCGGAGTCCAACACTCGGCTTGACTTTACCTCCTCGGCTCGTCTCCGGACGAACCAGGGGTAGATCGCCGTTCGGAATTGCTCCCACAGCCGTTGAACTATACCGATGGTTCGGAGTCCAACACTCGGCTCGACTTTACCACCACGGCTCATCTCCGGACGAACCAGGGGTAGATCGCCGTTCGGAATTGCTCCCACAGCCGTTGAACTATACCGATGGTTCGGAGTCCAACACTCGGCTCGACTTTACCTCCTCGGCTCGTCTCCGGACGAACCAGGGGTAGATCGCCGTTCGGAATTGCTCCTACACCCGTCGAGCTCCAGCGATGATCCCGGGGTCCAACACTTGGTTCCTAGTCCATCTAAACTACTCCGGTAGGTCGATGTTGGACCTTCGTTCGGACACGAAAGACCGAACACTCCTAACAACTAGCCGAAGACCAAAGACCCACAACTCGGTCGGCTTCCGAGCAACTGGCTTCCCGAGCGTGTAAATGGGGAAAACGCACTTTCCCCTCAACTTTCGTACGTGATCTCGATCAGACGGCTCAGATCAAGCCACCTGCACAAAACGACAAGATAACGTTTTCTTGGGAACTGAGCCGCCTCGAGATTCGCGCCTGCGTTCGACGGCTCAGATCTCGCCACCTACTCTAAGCGACAAAATAACGCTTTTTTGGGTACAGAACCTTGCCGTACCGTGTCAGATCCACTAAATGACAAAGAGCTGCACCCCTGGAGATCCATTCGGCTAAACAGACGCGCTCGGCTCAAAGATCTCGGCACGACCGATACGGTTACAAGCAAGGACAAACATACAAAGCAACGGAAGGGAATTTTATTAATTGTCGGCGCATAATACAAAACATTCCATTACAAAGTGTTGGCAAACAAAACACACAAATGCCCGATCCACTGCACTTGTCTCTCATATAAAAACATCCTCACTAAACTGTTCGTCCTCCTCAGCAGACGACTCCTCCTTCTCCCCCCGGAGCCTCGCCATCACACCGCGCAGATGCCACATCTCTGAGAGCAGGTCATCCCGCTCGGCGACGATCTTCGACTGAATGTGCCGAATGCTTTTGACCCGAAGAGCGTTGCTGAATGCGGTCTGTGAGTCTTCATCCTCCCCTGCAAATTTTCTAATGGAGACTATTCGCATTCAGACATAATAGTGTTACAGACGGTCGACCGACCCCACAACTAAGTTGTTACAACAATCAACAAAAATAGAAAAACGACAGAATCAGAGCCTCTTCGGAAGGGGAATGCTTCGGTTTAGGGAAACACGAGGACGGCGAGGCCTGCCCTCCGAGCCCGACCCTAAACCTACGAAGCGCGATCCCCCTTCGCTACTAGCTCTAATGGCGACGCCGGCCGAAGCCCCGCTCGTCGAGGCTGCCGCGCTACTCTGAGCGTCGGCTGGACTCCCCCTGGTCAACGGCGAGTGCATCGCAAGTTCGTGGAACGTAATCCCCCTCTCGCTCTCTTCGCGGGTGCACGAAGTGCTGCGAATGTTAGCCCTGACCGGTGCCGGCTTGAGCGACGCGATCTCTTCCTCCAGTTCGATAATCCTATCCCTCAAGACGTCGTCCTTCGCCAACTTCTTCGGTCGAGGGGCTGTCAACGAACCCGAGGCATCGGCGTTATCAGTCGCGAGCCGCCGGTAGTGGGTCACTTCGATCCCCCTATCTATTGTGATCCTTCTGAGCCTATCGACTTCGGCCGATAACCTCTTGCGCTCGGTTAACACTTTCTCCAGTTCGGAAGCCTGCTTCTCCCACTCCGCCGAACGCTCTTTTTCCGCTAGCTCCAAGTATTGAACCTCGGCCAAAAGGTCGTCATTCTTCTGCTCGGCGGCGGTAAGCTCCCTACGGAGGTTCTCAACTTCGCCTTCGGGATAGGGGGCTGAAGAGCGCTTCCGGTACTGGTACAGCTCGCGACCATACCTCCGCAGAGCCGCCTTCGTATCCTCCAGCCTGCCGAGCAGGAGATATCGCTTATACCGGCTCTGAGAGAGCTCGTCCTTCGTTTTCACCAGCTCCTGCCGAAGGTATTCAGCCTCCGTGATCGGACCGAATCTCACCTGAAATGCAGAGATAAATCCGAGGCCCAACACTTGGAGAAAGTTACGCCAAAACAAACACTAAGTCCGAGACTCAACACTTGGGCAAATTTTGGCCAAACAAAACATTTTTTCATTCAAAATTCGAAGAGTTCTACAACAGCGGTGGCCAGTCCGCAGTTAGGCTTACAAAAACAAAAAAAGAGAGAAAAGAAGACAACCGAGTCAGGGGTCGACCTTTTTGTCGTTCGGGTCCGTCGACCCCTCGGCCTTGTCCTTGCCCTCGCCTCCGCCACCTCCTTCGCTCCAGCTCTCCTCCTCGGAGTCGTCTTCCTTCTCCTCCTCGGCTGCGGCCTTCCACGGGTCCTCGACGGGTTCCGTCTCCCCCTCGGGGCCGATCAACCCCTCGGGGACAACCTCCTCACCTTCCACGAGGTCATAGAAGTTGTAGGAGGACGTGTCGAAGCCCGGGTTCTTGGCGACCACATGTTGCAAGGCACGGCCGTAGGCGTCCAGCATGTTCTGGATCATGTGCATCGCGGCCTCCTCCTGCACGGCTTTCTTCACCCTCTTCACCTTCCTGAGGTGTTTTGCCTTGATCTTCTCGGCCCTCTTCCGAGCGTCCTCCGCCTCCGACCGAGCCTTGGCCAGCTCCTCCCTCAGGTCGGCGGCCTCCTTCACCGACGCCTCGAGCTTGGCCGCCGAATCCTTCAGCTCGGAGACCTCCTTCTCCGAGGCCTCGAGCTTGGCCGCCGTATCCTTTGACAGCTGAACAGCATCGGCCAGCTGCTTCTCCAGCCCCTCCACTTCGGCGGCCCTCTTCGTCGAAAGAAGCAACTCGGAATCGAGCCGCTTCGCGACCTTGACGCGTTCCACCCTCTCCTTCTCCTTCTCCTGATCCTTCCTCGCCATCTCCTCGAGCAGGAAATTGAAGTGGCAGATGGTCTGAAAAAGAACAACAGAGTTACAATCCGAATCAAAGAACTTAGAAAATTTTCTAAGGAAGAAATTCAGATGAAGAAGAAATCAGCCTACTTACCGACATGGTATCCCGGGCGATCTGCATCACGGCGTCCCCTGCCATCCTGGCCTTCAGGGTCGCTCGATCCTTCGGGGTCGGCAAGTGCCTTATCGCCTCCATGCAGATGTTCCCATCGCCCAGGAAACCATCGGCGTTCATCACCTGCCAGTCGGGGACGAAGATCTGCTTGTGACGCTCGGTTAAGATCTTCTCCGCCTCGGCAGTGAGGGGCGGAACCGGCATGGACAGCGCATCCTTCATCCCGAACACGCCGCTCGACGAACCCGGAGCGTCCGTCCCCGGGGTCGGCACAGGTGCATCCGAGGCAGGGGGATCGGAGACAATGGCCTCCCCCTGCTCGGGGACCACGACCTTCGTCGGAGAGACGAGGACCTCAATCTCCCCCTCCTTGAGGACCGCGACCTTCGGCTGGTCGGCAGTCTTTGCGACCGAGGGCTTCTTCGGAGCCCGGCTGTCCTGAGGCGCTGCCGACGGCCTCTTCTTCTTCTCCTGCTCTGCCTGGCCCTTCGCCACCAGAGCCTTGTAATCAAGCTTCATTGTCTCTGCAAAAGCCGGATGGAAAAACTTAGAAAATTTTTCAAGAACTTTAAACAAGGAGTATAAATACCAGATGCATACGAGGGTCGATCGGACTGAGACCCCCACGGAACAGATGCTCCTCCGTAATATCCTTCCAGCTTAACGCTGGCAGGGCGAGAAGCTTCCTCTGGACCTCAGCCTCCTCAGTATTCAGCGGGGCGTCCTTCCTTGTACGCTTGGGCAGGCCGTCTTTCGCCCAAGCTGTCGGTATCACCCACGGCGTCAGATTTCGGACGAGGAAGTATTTATCCTTCCAATGTTTGATCGAGTCCGGGTTCTCGATCAACTTAACTCCCGTCCGAGGAGAAAGGAAAAACCTCTGCTCCTCACGCCTTGGCTGGCAAGGTCGGAACAGACTCCAAAAGAGGAACATAGTCGGCTTGGCGTCGATCGCTTGACATCGGAGAAGGAACGCCACGACATGCCTCCAAGTGTTCGGCATCAGTTGGGCAGGACTCAGACCGTACCAGACCAAGACTTCGACCACGAATGGGTGTAGGGGAAACCGGAGCCCGGCGATGAGGGAATCGACTGGGAAGACGCATATGTCCGGCGAGGACTTTGTGTTAGCTCGGAACCCCGGCCCAGGAAGAAGCAGCGCATACTCGAGCGGGATCCGGAAACCCTCTCGGATCGTGCGGAGATCGGCCTCGGTGAGAGTCGAGATCCTGTGGTCGACCTCGGACAGCTCCCTAGGCTCGTTCTCCTCCACCAGTTTTGCCGTACCTTGAGTGACCCTCTCCAAGGCATCCTCGGCGTAATCCCGGATGCCTCCCACGGTCGATACGGCGATGAGTTGCCGACCGAACGCCCCCGCTCTCTTCGGCGTTTCCACTATTGTGATCACGGCTTTACCCTTTCGGGACTCCGCCGCGACTTCCTCGGGCACTTCGGCCACTTCACCCTCTTTATCCGGACGAACAACTTCTTGCTCACTCGGCTCCATTACTCCCTTCCCTTTATCCCCTCGGCCAACGGCTTGCTCCGAGGTGGGGGTCTCAGCCGAAATCTTAACCATGTTTTCCTAAAAAGAGAAGGGAAAGAAACTGACCTTGAAGTGACAGGTGCGGTCGGAAAGTTCGCCGGAGCTGAGAACACTACCGCAACAGCTAGCAACACCACCAAGGGAGCTAAAAACTGCGAAGCAAAGTAAAAACGGAAGAGAGAGAGTAAAAGTGAAAAGTGAAGACTTGGTCTTGGGGGGGTGAAGATTTATAGTAAAATTGGAACGTCCCTTGGACTTCCAATGAAACTTCGCAACTTTTGGGCTACTCTCGAAACGTCACGAAGGCCCATCACCACTACTCCTCTCACCAAGTCAATTGGCTCGGCCCCGACGGATCCAAATCCGAGCTACGAGCGACCCAAACACGCCGACAGCGGGGTCCGGTCGGAATCCGAGCAAGTGCCTTCCCGAGCTGGTAAATGGGGAAAACTCATTTTCCCCTCAACTTTCGCGCCCGATCTCGATCAGAAGGCTCAGATCTCCCCAAGAGAACTAAACGACAAGATAGTGTTTTTTTGGGGACTGCGCCCGTCTTGAGATGCGCGCCACCAGCCAGCGGCTCAAGGTGCGCCACGTCGCTCGGACGATTGATCCTTCAGACGCCTCTCCTATGCCTAAAGGAACCTGGAAAAATTTTGATTCAGTTTTGAGGCGCCGCCTTTGGCTAGCGCCCCCCAGGTCCCGTGCATCAGTCGGTATTCCACCGACCACGGGCCCCGGTCGGGGACAGATCGGCGCTCCTCTCATCTCTAACTCCCCCGGGCTGACATCCAACAGAAGCCATCAGCCCGGAAGGAAGACAGAGATGAGAGAAGGCCCATCAACACTCAGAGAACAGGAGAAACACGCCGTTCCGAGCCAGTTGTTTACAACTGGAAGGCGCGGCTTGTCAGAGGACTCCAACCGCAGCGCCTTCACAGTTGCAAACAACAGGCTCGGACGGCCCAGAAGCCCGAGCTGCAACTCATGATAGAGAAGCGCGCCATCCCGAGCTAGTTGGTTGCAACTGGAAGGATCAGTTTGTCAGAGGACTCTGACAGCGGCGCCTTCACAGTTGCAACAAACGGACTCGGATGGCCCGGAGATCGGCATCGGACATAGATCGTCACTCTCCCACCAAGGCCTCCGCCTACTTCGGCACTCACTTCGGAGCAACCAAGGAAGGCAGAAGATCTTGGTGAGAGAACGACCACCCGTCCTCCCGAGACGGCCCATCCCTCGGATCCGGACTATGGTCGTCACCACTCTTGCCTTATTCTCCCCCGCTCCTGACATCCACTTAGGGACCGTCCGAAACGGGAGAAGATAAAGGTAAGAGAGCGACCACCCGTCCTTCAAAGATAACTCATCCCCCGGTTTCGGACTACGGTCGTCACCACTACTACCTCGTTCCCCCTCGCTCCTGACATCCACTTGGGGGCCGTCAGGAACAAAGGGAAAACCAGGCAGAAGAGCGACCACCTCTCCGAACCTCAAGAGAGAAGCTACCCAAGGCAGATGCCTCCGAGGTCTGAAACTCAACTTGGTTGTGACTAAAATGACAAAGGGAGTGGAGTACTTATAGCCTGCCTCCTAGAGCCAGCCATCATGACCCTCGGAAATCGAAGCGCCGCGTTTTAATTAAGGGAATTATTGATCCTCGGAAGTTGAAACGCCGCGCATTAATTAAAGGAATTATCCTTAATGACGTTGGGAAGGCGAAACGCCACACAAATCACGAAGCGCCATTAACACCATGGGGAACAGAGCCATCTCAGATCGCCAAAAACCACAGGCCCTCGGTCGGCTGCCGAGCAAGTGCCTTTCCGAGTGTGTAAACGGGGAAAAATCACTTTCCCCTCAACTCTCGCGTCTGATCTCAATCAGACGGCCCAGATCTCGCCGAGAGCACTAAAAGACGAGATAGTGTTTTCTTGGGAACTGCGCCCGTCTCGAGATGCGTGCCAACATCCAACAGCTCAGATAACGCCACGTCGCTCGGCCTGCCGAACACCAATGCCTTCGGTCGGCATCCGAGCAAGTGCCTTCCCGAGCTGGTAAATGAAGAAAAAAAGACACCGAGCTACGTGGACCGCTGGATCTCTCAAAAATTTGTGCTCCCAATGATGAAGAGCCCAGATCGCGCCACGTGCGCTAAAAGACAAGATAGTGTTTTTTTGGGAACTGCGCCCGTCTCGAGATGCGTGCCACCATCCGATGGCTCAGATTGCGCCACGTCGCTCGGAACGCCGAACCCCCTAGTCTCTGGTCGGCAGCCGAGCAAGTGCCTTTCCGAGCTCGTAAACGGAGAACAACCATCAGATCTTTCCGAAGTTCGCGCCCGTCCACGATCGATGGCTCAGATCGAGCCACGCCATTAATCGGTATTTAAATCGTTTTTTATTTATTTTAATCGTTTTATTTGTTTAAAAATTGCGAGAAAATTGCTAAAAATTCGGGAAAATTAGCTAAAAATTCTGGGAGATAATTGAAAATTCGGGGACACACTTTCGGACCCCGGAGCGAACAATTATTACCCTGAACGCACCGCTAAAGCCCCCGAACGATTAGCAAACACATCGCAGAATTAAACAAATACTTCGAAAAAAGTAGATAAAAGACTGTCAGATACTCGATGCGGCTCAAGAACAGCACACAGCGTCAAAGGTTACCTCACTACCCCCTTTCTAGATTCAAAATCCCACATTTGGACTCCGATACAACTCCACCAGCCACTGAAACTGCTAAACTACTCCTCAAAGTCTGATCACGCTCAGCCTTTAGGAGTGGGGGGCTCGTGATATGGCTAAAATTGGGGTTAAATCGGGACCGTCCAGATCGAGCACGAATCTTAAAGCACGGGGGTAAAAAGGTAATTTCACATACAGATGGATCCAAAACGGGTATTGGGCCTCCTTCTCACGAAACCAACCGCCCGCGAATAGATCCTCTCCAACTGGGCACGGGTCCCGACCCGATACAAGCCCAGTCCACCAAGAGGAGAATCAGGGTACTGATTTGATTAAATCAAATCAACAAACTTGATTGGCTCCCACCAGGGAATCAGGGTCTAACTTCCTAAAACAGAATAGGAGGATTTTTCTCCTAACTGTTAGGCAGGAAATCAGGGCCCTAATCATTCCAGAAGGCGACTATAAATACAGCCCCTCTACCACCAAGACGAGGTTAATCACTTTTTCACCACTTAAGCTCTTTCTTAATCTTTTACTGATTACTGACAAGAGCGTCGGAGGGTGCGTCGCCGGAATCAACCCCGGTGTCTCGCACTTCCCTGCAGGTTGCGGCGGGAGCAAGAAGGCCGAGTCAGCTGTTCAGGTTTTCCTCGGATCCACAAATTCTATCTGTTTGCCCCCACACCGAAATCAGCGGTAACACAATATATTATTGAGCAGTATATAATCTATAGGAAAATATCTCACCTATATCAATTTAGAAGAAGAGATGAAGGGATTCGGGAAAAAAAAGGATCTCGATACGACGACGACGACGACTGCCCCGATCTCGATTGCATCTCCAGTTAGTACTAGAATCCCTCAGATCTGGATTTCCAAGAAACAACCAAATGAATCTAGAAGAAGAGATGAAGGGATTCGGGTGCCCCGATCTCGACTGCTCCCGATCTCGACTGCTCCGATCTGACGACTGCCCCGATCTCGACTGCTCCCGATCCTAAAGCTTGGGGAGAGAGGGTTTGGGGAGAGAGGGATTCGAGTGTGGGAGATAGAGAAGAGAGAGAGATGGGTGTGAGCCTGAGACAATACTCTATAAATTGGGGACATTTGGGATTTGAGGGGGAAAATGAAAAAATTGGGGGGAAAATGAATTATAGAATATACCCACCTATACCCACAGTTTACTATACGTCTGTGGGTATACAATGTCTGTACCTACGGTTTTAGTGATCCGTCACTATAGGTGTCTGTTGGTATATGGCAAATTTCTTGTAGTGTATTTTTATATACTGGAGTATAAATTATTAGGGGGATAAGTAATCTGGAAATTTACAGTAAGTTTAGTAAAAGCAAAATCAAATGAGAGCTTTTTAAAACATCGAAATGTTCTATTAAACAGAGAGAATTGATTTAAGTAGACTTCGAGTTGTATCAGAGACAACCCGAGCCTATAGCTCGAGTGGTCGGGATGCTTTTAGGTCCTACAGTGCGTGGGGTTCCTTACAGATCGATGGTTCGATTCCCGTTAGCACCATATATTTGTTTTGTATATTAAAAATAAATTAACTGCAGCCGAGAGCATGTATAGCTCTCCGCCCTCCTTTATACTGCTTGGCGCGATCGGACTAGTGGTCTGTGCCTGCGGCTTGTTTCCCTGTGGTTGTTGGTTCGGAACCCGGTCTCGGCCTGGGTTTAATTTGTGGAAAAAATATTTTTTGGGGATTTTTTTTGTGATTAAAATTATGGGAAAAAATATGATTATTATCCTAAAAATATGCGTGACTTATGAAAAGTAATCTGGTGGTTATCAAAATAAAATAAAGTGTATTTTTGAGAACAAATGTATAAATAGAACTATGGTTCTACACTTATATTTTGTGAAGGTTATAATTCGCAAAAGAACTCGAAATAAAGTGCTAGAAAGGAAATATAATAAAGAAAGAAATTATATAAAGTGAAGTGATGTGAATTATTCTCATTGGAGAATAGCATGTTAATTATGAGTTGTGAATATTCTTTTGACCATATAATTAGTGATGTGACCTTTAATGTGGAAATGATATTTGATGGAATACATAAGGAATAATTGAATTCTATGTATGTTTATGGACTCATGAATAATTTGAAATCATGTGATTGGAAAAGAGAAATGTTATCGAGTATGAAAACTCAAACATGTTAATTGTGAATTGAAATTGAAAATTAGAGTGTAGCCAAAACTCACACCGGCAAGTGAAAGTGATGAATAATTATGATTATTGATATTGAAAAGACCAGTTTAGGTCATTGTGAAATGAAAGAAATAAGATCGGTAGTAGTGAGAGGGCTAACTCTAAGAGATTGATTTTGTTCATGATTTCATTAAATTTAAGGATTTATTACATAGTGAAGAGGTGATGAAAGTGAGAGAAATATACAAGTATGAGAGCCTCGAGTTTACGATGCGGGTGTGAGCCACAGAATACATGCTTGATGCGTCAAGACATGGCGTGGGCACTACTCAGAATGATCGGACCTTGGCAACGCTTGTGGGATGTTTGGTGACTACAAGAGGATCGTGTGCCATGAAGGATGTTGAATTGCCACAGAATGCATGCTTAATGAGTCAAGACTTGGCATGGGATTTTCCTCCAGGTTTTCTGTACATGAGCTTGTACTCATAGATCATCTAGGATACTTACCGTAGTTACAGTAGTAGATTAAGTCATGACGAGGTATTGAACCCTACAAAGATGAAGAACGAATAAGAGGCTTGCCCTCGGACCTATGTAGTATGGGATGCATAGAATCCGAACAAGTGTGCATTAGTGTCATGTAATATGAATAATTGCATTAAGGACTAAGTGTACAATCACAACACGACATCAATAGGGTATTCCCTTTAGTTTGATATGTGACAAGTTTGTGTTTGTTAAATATGGAAAATGAGTTATACTATTTCTGGCATAGAGAGGATGGCCGTGTATAATGTTCGTCGGTTGAATAAACTGACGTACCCACAGTTTTGTATGCAGGGTAAATGACATGATAAAGATTAAAGAAGCACAGATGCTTACAGATTATTCAAATGTTGATTATTCAAATGTTGATGTACATTTATTTAAATGATGTAAATTTGCTTCCGCTGTAAAATGTAAAGTGTAAAGTTTCATGTAACTCTGATGTAAAGTGAAAAGTTTTAATTCTCTTGTAAAATTGTACAAAAGAAGTGTAAAGATCCTGTGGAATCTCGAATTCAGTGTATTTTGGAATTCGGGGCGTAACAAAGCCTATATACACAACTACCCATTACCCATTATCTTTTATCCAATAGCCCAATACCCATTTTACCTTAACCCCACCCGTTACCCAATATCTAACCTACCCGTTAATACTTTATATATATACTCATCCCTGTTTACCCTAATCCTCTAGACCTATCACCTCTAACCTACAGCCACCCCTATTCCCTTCGTCTTCCTCGACCCTAGCCGCTCTCCATCGGCAGCCCCCTTCCCATCGTCATCTCTGTCTCACCCTCACCCCCTACCTCCCTCTCCCGAGCCCTGGTCCCCTACCCTGTGCTGCATCATCTCCGGCGCATCTCTCTCTCCCTCTACCTGTGTGCGTCCTCGTCCTCCTGCTCGCCCATCCTCAGCCATCCGCATTGCCGCACTTATTCTCCACCCTGCCGACCAGTCATTGTCCGCCCTCATTTCCCCCAGTGATCCTCCCCTCGTCGCCTGCACCCTTTCCCCGTCTCCTCGACGTCGCTCTGCACAGCCCTGTGCTTCCCCACCGTCTTTAGCCCCGACGCAACACAGCCCTGTTGTGTGTGCCTTCTCCCGTTGCCGCCCTGTGCCGCCAGCTCCCTTCCTGCGTTGCCAGTCAGCAGACGTCAGCCCGGAGCTCCCGGTCGTGACCACCCCCTGGTCAGCGACTCCCCCGTGCTTCTCCCCCCGACTTCAGTGACTGCAGCAGTAGCCCCAATGCTCGTTCTGCCGCTCCTCACTGCCGTCCTCCCGCCACAGTCGCCGGCGATCTGCACCGCTGCTCTCCTTCCCTCCCCGACCGTTGTTTTGTGTTCGGGTAGGGAAACCGGGTTGCAGTGTTGTTGAAAAGAGAAAGGATTTGAGTTTCGGGTGTTTGATGTTTGGATTAGAGATTTGGTGTTTACTGTCTGGTGTGGAGAAGGATCTGTGTTGCTGTTGGTCTTTGACCCGGTGTGGGTGTGCTGTTTGATCAAGGTTTTGATCACTTTGAATGTGGGTCGTCCGATCTCCTCTTGATCATCATGATCATGAAGATCACCAACTTCCTTTGATCGCAGCCATTCGATCGATCGATCTTGATCATCATCATCATCTTCATCATCAGGGAGATCTGGGCCACTGATCTTTCATCATGATCATGATCATCATCAGTCTTGATCTGGACCATCCGATCTTGTTGATCTTGATCTTGATCTTTGATCTCTGCCGTCCAATTGTGTTCGTGATCTCGATCATCTTCATCTTGTTCGTAAGTCATTCATTGAGTTCGTGCCGGGAATCCGTTCCTGTTATTCTTTCGTCGGATTCGTCTTCTACACCCCAAGACAAGTATCTTCGTGTACAATTTATTGCTCTAGTACCAGCGTTTAATTGAAAATAGTGCAAGTAGATCGTAAATTTGACTCTCCTTTGGCTCATCGTTTGTTGATCTTATTTTATTCCTTACTAATTCCATAATCTTAAGAGTCACAACCCTTCGTTGATATATTTGTTTCAAAACTAGTTGGATCCATTTCATCTCATAATTATTCGAACACATGAAACTAAGAACCATCGAGACTTGTAGATGTGTATTGTATGATGTATGTGTTGATCTTACCTTCCTGAGTTGAGGAATAAATGTGACTTGCTAATTTGATACCCATTACACGCATTTTGTATCACACACTAAATTAGACTCATAATATTCATTAATCATGCCACTTTTATGTAAAAGAAATTTCCATATGCTGCCATTCCTGTCTTAGCTTGCTAATTTGACCCTGATAACATCAAAATCTGGACTTGAGTCCTAAATATGAAACTTAGCCCTAGATATCTAGATTACTACCCTTTTTACGGAATTGAATTCCGTGTTATGGTTTGTGAGTTATCGCAGTTTTAATGCTGCGGTGTCTGTAATCGCAGATTCATAAAAACTGCTGCATCACTTTGTTTTACAATTAATTTAACTACGCTACCTGTAAGGTAATGACTTTAAATTTTGCATGCTGATACCAGACACATTAGAGAGCATCCCCTAATTTTCTTGGAATTAATTAATGAAGTTTCAAACCTGTTTCATATGTATAAACTCAGTTTTACAAATTCTGACTGAACACAAATCCTGTGTAGTTTGCTGTTTTGACACTTGATGCTACAACTTTTATATGTCTTTTATATGAGCTTGATTCGGTAGAGAGTCTAGTTTCTAGAACTTCTGACGGATCCAGATTTACATTCTTGTAGTGGCAGGAATCTCAGTTTTGGCTGCAGCAACGTCATGCTGTCCAGATTTAGAATTCTCGTCTTTCTTGATATTTGTTACGTGTTCCTTGCTTGATACTTGTTACGTGATACTTGTTACTTGATACTTGATACAATTATATGCTCACTTGCCACTTGTTCTACTACTAGTACTTGTTACCCAATAATGTTACTTGAGTTATCTTACTTGCTAGCTAGTCTCTTAGACTCTACTACTTGTTGCATCCCTATTATATCATGTTATACATTCTTAATTCCAAATCTTGGTTCATATTTTCTTGCACCTATTTTCATACTCTTGCTTGTACTACATGCGGCCCTAGCTTGCACTAAGGGCATTTGTCTTTGTTTTTATATATATTTTTTTCTTTTTATATATATATATAAATTTTGGAGATGAGTTGCCTCTTGGAGTTGGTGAGCAAACCTTCTAAGCTTCGTTGTGGGGAAAAACTTGCTTTAATTATTTTGTATTTGAGTTTATTAAATTTGTTGCTACTTAAAACTTGTAACGGGCTTGTAGTCCCGAAGTTTTTACTTTTGATCCAGATTTGGAAATTATTTGGAATATTTATATTTGTTCAAATGTTTTCTGTTGATTAATAAATTATTCATACATGTTTGGTTGAATATATTTTGCTACATTTCTTGATATGATGCTGAGCGATCCTACAGCTTATGAATGATGAAAATCATTCGCTGAACTTTGTCACGTACTCGTATTTCATATTCCTTTTGAGAAGCAAGGCGTGACAATTTCTGTCATCATGTTTATTTCACATCTTCTGTTTTACCTTCAGTACTTCCACTATCTTCTTCCAGTACCATTATTTCTTCATCTTCATTAATTTCTGATCAGTCTTTCTCATATTCTATAGGTTCATAATTTATGTTATTCATTTCTTCAATTTTTTCTACGTATTTTACTCTTTTTTTCATTCTCTTAGGGAAGTTTGGTGATATATGTCCTATTTCTCCACATATATAACAATTACATTTTTTGGGTTTTTCAGATATTGTCTATTCTTATTTATTCGTGTAATGTATTTTTTATAGGGTTTTTTTATATCTCTTAAAAGTGTTTCTATATTTTGGTTTATATTTTTAGAATTTGTGTTTACTCTTCTTTGTATACTCCAGTTTAGGTCATTGTGTAATGTATTTTTAGTTATTATTACATCCCCAATGATTTGGTCTTGCATATTCACAACAAATTCTTTGTTTATATGTTCTATAGTATTCCATTGTTGCTCTAGCATCTTGGCACACTTTATCCCTAAAATATTTCACAAATTGTGTTCTATACCCTAAAGTATCTACTTCTGATTTTACTTTCTCACCTATGTATGCACTATATATGTTTATACTCCATGGATCAGGTAGTTTAAGAAAGAATGAGTCCAAGATTGGACTCTGTTCTTCTTTTGTGTAATAACTATGTTAAAGTATTCTCGAAATTCACAAGCATAGTTGTCAAAATAACACTTGTCGCATATATCTAAATTGCTTAGTCTCCATCTTACTTGAATCTTTTTGTATATAGTGTGTTTTTCTCCTTTATCGTAGACACTGAATTATGATCTTATTGCTATTTCGTAATTTGTAATTATTTCTTTTAGTCTTAAGGTTCGTTGTGATGAGCTTTCTTCTATTCCTTTATCATCAATTGGTCTTGATTTTCTGATAGTATTTCTTTCTTCTTCCTTTAGTCCATTCCATCATTTTACTATTACTCCTATAAAGATTGCTTCTATAAATTTCTCCAATGAGTTTCCGGAAAGATTTTTCCTAAATCCTACTATTAGTAAGTCTTTACCCATTCTTCTATTATTCTATCTACGTCTTTCACGTAGTCTAGATCTAGCCATTCTCCATTTCCTTTTATTCTTTTTTCGTAGTGTTCTGCAGGTTCATATTTTGGGGTTTCTTTTTCTTTGTCTCTTCCTAACATATTATTTTTGTGTTTTGCCATTTCCATCGTAAGTGATAAGGTCTTTTTAGGTGGTGGTCTTAAGATTTCGTACATGTCAGTTTGAATTTCTGTAGATTTTGCTATAATCTTTTCTTTCTCTTGATCCATTTTTATTTCTTCATTTGTTATATCTAGATTTTTTAAAGGCTTCATCTACTTCCACTGAATTGAGATTTGCCATTAAACTTCTATTTCTAAAAATGTTTACATTAAGCTTTGTTATAGCTTCTAACTCCTTCATACCTTCTTTTGTGTCGTTGGCTATATATCTACCTAGTTCTTTTAGGTTCTCATTTATGATTTCAGAATTTTTTCTTATAGTTCTTCCAAACTCTGGACAATTGTAATCTTTTTCCAACTCTTATATGTTTATCATATAAATTTTTGGTTCTATTTTTGAATTTAATATTTCTACTTTATTAGCCATACTTAACCTAATATTTTATATGTTAGCAGGTGTTGGTAATACCAACTTGCTTCTTTCGCTTTTATATTTTTATACCTTGTATGCTATCTCTTTTTGTATTTTCTTAAGTAGTTTTTGTTTATTTTACTTGTTATTAACAAATATTCTGATATTTCTCTATCAGTTATATGTTTTGTTTCTGTTAATCTTCTATCAATATATCTAATTTTCAATTTTGAGAGATTTCCTAATCATAATTTCTTTATTTTCTGTGAAATATCCAGTTTTTAAATAGGGTAGTGAGATATGTAAATTTTAAGTTTTAATGTTGTGTAAATATCTCCAAATGTTGGGTCTTTCTTAGAAAATTATTTCCAACTATTCTATTTTTATAAATAGTTTGGGGAGTATCCTATATTTACAAATACTTTCTAAAAAAGTCCTATACGTGAAATTGACTCATAATATTCAGTATATCTTTTGTATTTTCATGTGAATGATCAAAATTCAATTTTTACATCAAATAATAGCATTAGATCTACATGATAATAGTGACAACATAAATATTAAAATACCCATATCTGCATAATTCTGTATGGGCAGCACCACATAAAATCTTTTTGCCAACTAAAATGGAATAACCTTAAAAAGCTTGCAAGGCTTATTATGCAATTATTCAAGTCGTGGGGTCCTCCATATTGTTTTTCGTATTCTTATCAAATCAATTAGCTACGCATGCCTATATTATTACTCCACAATACATGTTCATATATATTTACAAATATTGTCTACAAAGTAGTACAAAAAAATTCAAGAACCACATGCAAGGTTGAACAAGTTGGTGACCTGGCTTATGGAAAGCCTTGAAGATTTGGTGAAGTGAAAATTGTGAGCCCTTGAAAGGTGCAAACATGGAGAGCACGGAGTTGATGAGATGAATGATAGGAATGAATACAAACAGTGATGGGTTTCTGTTGGGACCTTTTCTCCGGCTCAGGAGCATGGGCCTGTGAATCCAGCGTGGTTGCTTGTCGGGCCTAAGAAAAATAAGGAAACAAGATGATGTTGTGGGTCCATGTGAGCCCTACCTGCTTACGTGGCATAGGTAGGGCCCTGTTGTTACATAGCTTAATGTACTAGAGGATGACGTCAAAGGCGTTGGTCGGTAGGGTGCCCGAGTAGGTTATGGTTTAATTTTCTGATTAGCAAAAACACAAACCATTGTAAAATTCATGAAATGTACTGTACTATACCCAAGCCGGCATAGAAATTAGGGTTTTTGATAAGTATACACCTAACAAATATGCTAATATCATATATACTTTTCAAAAATGTGTATTTTCATATATGTCCCTAACAATATGATCTCATTTCTTATTTACCCCTAAAAGTTGCTTCAAACTACGTGCATTTGAAATTCATAAGATCAGTGACTGATTTGGCTAGAAAATATGACAAAGAAGATGAAATTACAAAGATGTACTGTAAATTTGACCATTTATTAAGAAAACTGAATAAAAATTGAGAATTGTTGATGTATTTCAGTTGGTTTTATAGTCGATTAAGTTTATAAAAAAGTAAGAAGAAGAAGCTTGACTAGTGGAAGAAGGGTATTTCAGTCATTTTATATAAAATCTATTAAACAGAGTTGTAATTTTATACATTTTTATGTTTTTAATGTAGTTTACACTTAAGGAGTAACTAAGAGGTTGGACACATATTGTTAGGGGTAAATATGAAAATACACATTTGTGAGGGGTATATGTGATATTCACATACTTGTTAGGGACATAGAAAAAATGGCAATGAACTCTTTTAATTCGCCTATAAAAAGTGTGCTCTATAAGTTTCCTCAAAATTAATGGCTCACATTCACCCTTCCAAAATATATTTTTCCTTCAAAAATTTTCCCCCCAAAGCTAAATTTTTTTCCACCCAAAACAAAAATCTTCCTCACTTTATTATTCTCTCTCTCTCTCTCTCTCTCCTTTATTCACTTTTTCAGATTGCTCTCTCTCCCTCTCTCTCTCTTTCTCTCTCTCTCTCTCTATCCAGAAATTTAAATTTTCATATTTCAGGTTTGTAAATATCTTGATTTTTCAATTTTTTATGCCATTTTTTATTGCTCATGTAGAAAATCTCACTGATTTTCCTGATTGATTTCAAATGCAATGGAAGATTTAAATAGATATTCACTTTGGTAAATTTCAAACTCTAAAGTTATACTGGATGTAGCAAATATCTCTTTAAAAGAGAAATTTCATCATTTTGGGCGCTCAAAATACTAAGAAGTTGGATTTTACACCCCCATTTATAATTATTCAAACATTGACTTTTATTTATAACTAATTGTTGTCGTACTATTCAAACTTGAGCTACATAAAATCCATGATTGAAGTTTCAGATTCATGCATCCGAAATGCTGGAAAGTAAATGTATCCAGTATTATACATGAACATTATTACAGTGTACATCTCACAAAGTTTATTAACATTAGATAGTAGAAATACCCTAAGAACAACAAAGTTAATTATTAAATATTTTTCATCCTTGATATACAGAGCAAGTTCTTCATCAGAACTAAACAACAATATCTGTCTTGCTTCTCACTACCTCCTGCAATAGATAACATCACTTTAGATGACCATGTAAGTTTTTTTTTGTATGACATCTACAACACTTTCATATCAGATCAATTAATTCTGTCTTTTATATTCCTGACATTATAATGTTTACTTTCATATGCTGCATCGTTCCGAAGACGTATCGTAGGCACATACCCATGGATAAACTTATATATAATAAATCACATGGCAATCTGAAAAAATCATCAAGTGGCTCTCCTTCAATTGAAATTAAATCAATGAGTCCCAAAAGATATTTTTTCCCAAAAAGTTCCCCCCCCCCCCCCCCCCCCCCCCAAAAAAAAAAAAAAAAAAAAAAACTCCTCACTTTATTACTATCTCACTCTACTCCCTTCACTTTTTCAGATCTCTCTCTCTCTTTCTCTGCCAATAAATTACCTTGGTATCTAAATTTTCAGATTATTGAAAATTTTATGTTTCTTTGATTAGATTTTTGCGTTAAATAAACTCTCTTGATAATATGATTAGATTTCCGGACGTATCTCTCCCTTTATGCTTCACTGAGTTAAATAAACTTGAGCTACATAAACATTCCAAGTTAAATCTAAATTTTCCAAATTTGATAGAAATTTATCTAGATTTTTGGGTAAAGATAGAAAATTTTCAAATTTGGGTAAAACTTGGCTTAAATCTAAATAAACTTTTTAGAACTTTCATATTTGGGTAAAACTTTGTTGAAATTAAAATGCTAGCTGAAATGAAAAGTTTTAGATTTCAGGAATTGTTGTTGGAAAACTTTCAGATTTCTGAAAATGTTGGTTGAAATGAAAATTTCACTGAATTGTTATCTTACTGTAATGAAAAATCTAAACAATATTTTTTCTGAAAATCTTCCGAAGATATGTCACAGGCACGTGCCCACAGGTAATCCTAGTATATATATATATATATATATATATATATATATATATATATATATACTAGATTTGCCCGTGGGCACGTGCCTACGGCACGTCTTCGAAACGATACATCATATGAAAGTCTTGTAAACAATAAAACAACAATTATGTAGCTCAAGTTTGAATAGTAAAACAATAATTAGTTGTAAATAAAAGTCCATTTTTCCATTAGTATATGTTGAAAAATAATTATAAATTGTGGTGTAAAATCCAACTTCTTAGAACTTTGACTGTGGAAAATGATGAAATTTAACTGTTGATGAGATATTTTCTATTTTCAATGTTACATGAGCAATAAAAAAATGCATAAAAAATATAAAAATTTACAAACCTGAAATCTGAAAATATAAATTTCTGAGTAAATAGAGAGAGAATCTGAGAGAGAGAAAGAGAGAGAGAGAGAGAACTAAATAAATAAATAAATAAATAAGTTGTTTTGGTGGATTTGAATTTGAGTTTTGGGAGGAAAGTTTTGGGCGGGAAAATATATTTTGAGATGTTAGATCTGGACCATTGATTTCGACCTTATTGAATGAGAGCCACTTGGTAACTTTCTTTGTGTTTTATTATATATATATATATATATATATATATATATATATATATATATATGAGTCTTCTTCCGTTGCAAACGGGCCGGAACGGGTCTGTTCGCACGGACCCGTGCGAACTCCGATCTGGACCGTTGGATCTATGATCCAACGGTCCAGATTATTTTTGATCAAATCTTGCCTTAACCCGTCGTTGGGAAGGACGGGTTAAGGCAAAATTTTATTTAAAAAAATAGCCTTAACCCGTTCTTCCTAAGAACGGGTTAAGGCTATCTTTTTTCATTTTTGTTGACATACAGTTCGTCTTCTTCTGCGCTCTTCGTCTTTCTTCGACGAACCTAAACCCAACGGCCAAAAAAAACCCTAGCTCCGACGATCGAAACGTCCGCTCTCCCTCTTCTCTCCCAACTCCGAAGATCGAAACCTTCGAACTCCAACAATTGAAACCCTAGCTTCTCTTCCCCTCTTCGATACGAAATCGAAACCCTAGTTCTCTTCCAAATCGATTGCTTGGCTTGATTTGGACCTATCTTGTAAGGTATACACTATTTCTTTACCCCAATAATCTACATTTGTAAAAATTTTTTTGAATTTGCGTGTAGTAATTTATTTAGAAATTGGAAAAAAATTTAAATGCGTTAGTAGATTTTCGATGTAGAATCAGGTTAACCTAAAGTATATTCAATTGCCGAATTATGTTGCTTGCATTAGTAACTTGTAGAATTAGAATTGTATATACGAAATTAGTTAGAAACTTTTCAGTGCGGTTATGGTTGAAAACCCTGCGAACGACCATAAAAAAATACGAAACTTTCCGAGTAGGTTCGTCTCACGTAGTACAAGCCACACCAACTTGTAGAAGCGAGTTTCGACTCACGGTTCGAGAGATACGGCCGCGTATCGCTTTCGGTTAAAAAAAACCAATTATAGCGGTGCACAGCCGTATATCGCAAACCGTGACTCGAAACTCGCTTCTACAAGTTCGGGTGGCTTGCCCTACGTGAATTCGACCAAGTTGGAAAGTTTATAATTTTCGGATACCGTTTGTGTGGTTTTGCTCAACTTATTCGCATGATAGTTTTTGGACATAGAATTTTGTAAGTGCGGTTAGATTAGATTAGAAAACCTTTCAAACGACCTCCAAAAAATACGAAACCGTGCGAGTTGGTTGGTGTCACCTACGAGAAGCCAAACCAACTTGTAGAAGTGAGTTTCGACTCACGGTTCGAGAGATACGGCTGCGTATCGCTTACGGTTGGAAAAAATCCAAGTAAAGCGGTAGACAGCCGTATCTCGCAAACTGTGAGTCAAAACTCGCTTCTACAAGTTCGGATGGCTTGCCCTATGTGAATCCGACCAAGTTGGAAAGTTTTAAGATTTTCGGATGCCGTTTGTGCGGTTTTGCTCAACTTCCTCGCACTACAAGTTTTAGACTTAGAATTTTCTCGTTGCGGGTAGATTAGAAAACCCTTCAAACGACCTCCAAAAAATACGAAACCGTGCGAGTTGGTTGGTGTCACCTACGAGAAGCCAAACCAACTTGGAGAAGTGAGTTTCGACTCACGGTTCGAGAGATACGGCCGCGTATCGCTTACGGTTGGAAAAAAACCAAGTAAAGTGGTAGACGGCTGTATCTCGCAAACCGTGAGTCGAAACTCGCTTCTACAAGTTCGGGTGGCTTGCCCTACATAAATCCAACTAAGTCGAAAAGTTTTAAAATTTTCGGATGTCGTTTATGCGGTTTTGCTCAACTTCCTCGCATTAGAAGTTTTAGACTTAGAATTTTCTAAGTGCGGATCGATTAGAAAACACTTCAAACGACCTCCCAAAAATACGAAACTTTGCGAGTTGGTTGGTGTCCCCTAGGAGAAGCCAAACCAACTTATAGAAGTGAGTTTCGACTCACGGTTCGAGAGATACGGCCGTTTATCGCTTTTGGTTGGAAAAAATCATTATAAAGCGGTATACGGTCGTATCTCGCAAATCGGGAGTTGAAACTCACTTCTACAAGTTCGGGTGGCTTGCCCTACGTGAATTCGACCAAGTCAATTATAGTTTTAAAATTTTCTGATGCCGTTTGTGCGGTTTTCTCAACTTCCTCGCATTAAAAGTTTTAGACTTAGAATTTTCTAAGTGCGGGTAGATTAGAAAACCCTTCAAACGACCTCCAAAAAATACGAAACTTTGCGAGTTGGTTGGTGTCCCCTATGAGAAGCCACCCGAACTTGTAGAAGTGAGTTTCGACTCACGAGTCGAGAGATACGACCGCGTATCGCTTTCGGTTGAAAAAAACTATTATAAAGCGGTATACGGTTGTATCTCGCAAACCGTGAGTCGAAACTCACTTCTACAAGTTAGGGTGGCTTGCCCTACGTGAATTCCACCTAGACGGAAAGTTTTATAATTTTCGGATGCCGTTTGTGCGGTTTTGCTTCAATTCCTCAAATGAGAAGTTTTTGACTTAGAATTTTTAAAAAACGGGCCGATTAGAAAACACTTCGAACCACCTCCAAAAAATACGAAACTTTGTGAGTTGGTTGGTGTCCCCTATGATTAGCCAACCCAAGTTGTAGAAGCGAGTTTCGATTCACGGTTCGAGAGATACGGTCGCGTATCGCTTTCGGTTGAAAAAAACCTAATAAAGCGGTATACGGTCGTATATCGCAAACCGTGAGTCGAAACTCACTTGTACAAGTTTCGGTGGTTTGTGCTACGTGAATTCGACCAATTGGTTAAATTTTATAGATTTTTTTGTTTTTATTCGTGCATTTTTCAGTATAATCTCGGTATGTTTGTTTTGTTGTCATCTTTATCAACCACATTTTAAATTTTTTGTCATATAGCTAAATGGCTAGAACAAGGCAACCAAGAAGCCCGTCCGGTAACACTAGTGGCGCACCAACTACTGAGATAAGATTGATTACTATTATTGATTTTAAATACGAACATGTAACATTATCTCAATAATAAAATTTGTTATATTTATTCGTGTAGGTTGGTGGCTGTCAATCCACATCGGCTGAGGCAGGTCCGTCGGCCTCGGTTACATCACCCGGACCCGTGGACACAAGCGTACTCACCCTGCAACCCAAACACCGATCGGAAGCCGTGTGGAATGGGTCCGATAAAAAATGTAATTTCCGGAAGCACACAGTTCTTCCTTTTGATGACCGTATCACGCCGTATGTGGTGGAGGCCGGTTTCTACGGAGCAAGATTCATTCACTCTGTGAAGCTAGATCGGCCACTCCTTACAGCTCTAGTCGAGCGATGGAGGCCGGAGACCCACACATTCCACCTACCAGTGGGTGAGATGACTGTGGCCCTACAGGATGTGGCAATGATAACAGGACTACCAATCGATGGGGTTGCCGTGGCGGGAAACATGGACTTCGATCGAGTTGAAGTTGTTCGGGACTTACTCGGTATCGACCTGCAGTTGGTAGTTCTCCAAAGGAAAGAGGCCGCCGAAAAAGATATCCGCGAAAATGCCCCCGCAGATTCTGATGAAGATGTATTGAATGAACAAATAGAAGCTGCGAAAGATAAAGCGGAGGAAGAAGTGATGAATGACGCTTTCGATGGTAAATCACTGTACATCACCTGGTTAAAATTTCAGTTCGAGGAGGAATATTTGGACGCCGATTCGGACGAGGAAACCCTGACGTACTATGCACGTGCATACATATTTAGTTTGATAGGGGGACTTATCTTTCCGAACTCATCCGGATCAACCGTGCCGCTAATGTACCAACGGTTGTTGGAGGATTTCCGGTATGCGGGTCGTTTTAGTTGGGGGAGTGCGGCACTGGCGCTACTATACAGGAATTTGTGCACATGTTCTTTAGGTGGCGTACAGATGGGTGGTCCAATAGTTCTACTGCAGATATGGAGTTGGGAACGCATCCACATCGGACGTCCCTGTATTGTTGAGCTTACACCGCAATGGTTGGCCGACCCGAGAGCAGCGGAGTTGTTACCTCCTCTAGGAGCATATTGGGCCGGCCAGCACACGTGGGCCGATAACCCACGCCAATCTCTAACCTACTACAGAGATGAGTTGGACAACCTGCGGGACGAGTTCGTCAATTGGGAACTGTACTCGGCCGACAGGTTGCAACGGGTTCCTCCAGTCTGCCTAGATAGATCCCTTTGGTTGACGGCTGCACCTCTTGTGAACTTTGGAGTTGTGGAGTTCCAGTATCCTGACAGGGTCTTGTGGCAATTCGGATATCAACAGAAGATTCCCGAGGTCAGGTCTTATGATAAAAAGTTGCACGAGGTTAGGGGAACGGGACGAGTGCCCAACTTCGATTGGGCTGATTACCATCGTTACCATGTAGCCAACTGGAACACCATGCGGCGGCAAATGACACTGAATATGATGTACGTCGCGATACCATACGATGGCTCCCTCCAGCAGGCATACATGATGTGGTACAAGCGAATAACCCGATTGTATGTTTCTCCAACGGCCGCCGTAACAGCTGGTGTGCAAATTCCGATTCCCCCTACCCAGGTAGAGCCACCTCCAGCATATTCCTCCTCCCAGCCGATGTACTAACCAAGGGCTGAGACATATCGAAAAATGGTCAGTCAAATTTCATATAGTTCGTGCGCATGTATTGTATTTAATTGATGCCGCTAATTATGAATGATGTTTAAATTGGAATTTTTCACCAACTGTAGATTGAAAACGCATGGGAGGTTGTTCGAACAGCTGCTCGCGTCCTGAAGACTAGGATCCCCGACAACTTCAAGGCGGTAATCCGGGAGATGTTAGCCCCGTGCCGTCGTACTCTGAAGGACTTGGGTGAAGGTCCACAGGTTGAGGCCTATTTGAGAGCCAACTTGCCGCCAACAAGTTTAAGGCGAAAACAAACTGTGAGTAGGGGAATTCGAATTACCGAGCCACAACAAGTACAAGAAGAGCCAAATCTCGAAGATGTTGATGAGGAACAGTCGTCGGATGATCCTGATTCTCCCCAGACATATGGCGCACGGCGAAATCCTCATAGGAAGCGGCAACCTCCCAATCAATTCACAAAACAAAACATTTCAAGAACAAAACAAAACAACTTACAATATGCACAAAACAAAAATAAAACAAAACAAGTCACTCACCTTGTCGAAGAGATCAAACGAATATAACAAAGCAGGACGAAAATTCCCTTCTTTGCAAAGAATCCAAGATCTCCTCTTTGAATCTCCAAGAAAATAAAAAATAATAAAACCTTGTGTTGTACAGTGAAAGACGGCTGCACTCCACCTTTTAAATAGGCCAGAATTAGAAGAATTAGGGTTTTGAACACATTTGCAAAATAATCCTTTTAAAATATATCTTTACATAAATAGATCCATATACTTGGAAACTTGATAAAACCAATTTAATTGGGATTTAAAAGCAAAATGAACAATTTATTTCCAGCCGGCACTGTTTGAAAAGTCTAGAAAAACAATTTTGCACTTTCATCCCTCAAAATGACAATTTCGTAAAAAGATCCTTCTTTTTGAATTATTTGCAACTCAGTTCAATAAATATCAAAAAAATATAGAAAAATCACAAATAATCTCAAATAATAAATAATAATTTTTCACAAAATAATTTTGGCTTTTGAACTTTTCAGGAAAATATTTGCATGTGTTTTGCACGTGTAAAAAGATAAATTTTCAGAAAAGTATTTATTAAATCTCCAAAAATCATTTTAATTTATTTTCATATCTCAAAAATAGTATTTAAAAATAAGGGGTACTACAATCTGACCGGGGTCAGATTCATGTGTGGGCCTTTGAACTTTAGTCGGCCCATTTAATCTAATTAAATGTCCAACCAATATCAGGACTCCAAGTCTTACTTGGATCCCCAATTAAATTCATCTTACGAATTTAAATCTCATTTTTGATCAGTTCTAAGTGTGTGACCATGTAGGTTCTCATTACGTTGACAGTTATACTAAAATCATATTCTAGTATTACAAACAGTGAGCAATATCTACCAATACATCATTGCTACTCAAGTAATGAAAATATAAGTGATTTGATATAACCTATCTGTGACCAATGTTCCCATGTAGTCTAGTTCCCTTTTTTGAGATATCTTAATTGACCACAAGGCATAGAGCGTGTCACCCTTGTATAGTTCAATTTTTGATTTCTTGATGTCCGAGTAGACTTACTAAAACAAATGAGCTCAATATTTCATATTGACTTATTTGAGCACGAACATGCATTTTACAGTCTCACTCAATCAATGGGCCCGTACATAGCGCTCATGTTATGTAAGAGGAACAAGAGGGACAAATTCTATCTAAGTCACTCACATCTCTCCGCATGATTTGTAGTATATTCAATAGTCGACTTTATAATCAACTTATTATAGGAAACGTTTGACGACATTAAAATATGTAACTTCTCATGCAGGGAACCGTAGTAACTTCAAGTCAAAGAACTACATACACCATGGTCACTGTAAGAACTGCTTATGACACTCACGTAACGATCCATGCAATGTTCTCATGGTGGGTCCGTCTTGTACATTATTACTCTAATATGTACCAATATGAAGACTTACTATCTCATATCCATAACCGTGGAGAATAATCATTAGTCTACGCACACATAAATTTTTATGTATTATTGTTGTCCTAATTCAGAATAATAATTGACTAGGGACATTTAAGAATGGTGTTTTGATTTCTGCCAATATGATCTCACAATCAAGTCATGCACTTGATATCCCATGACACTAAACTTACTATTATAAGGTCTTTATTATGTTCATTTAAATCAAAATAAATAACACAATATATGAAATGCTCAAATATGAAATAAATGTCATGATACAATGTAAACTAGTAATGTCAATATATAACTGGCCTCTAAAGCATACACGAATAGATGTATCGAACTAGATATATATATATATATATTTATATATATATATATATAATAAAAATGTGTCGGACGATGAATGATTTTCCGTCCATTGATTTTTATTTTTTAAAACCAAGAGACTTAATTAATAATTAATTTAAGCTTAATTTAATCTTACATCTTAATTAAATATTAATAATAACCTAATCTGTACCCATAATAATTTTATAGGTTTAATTCTATAGAATTTTCTCTGTAAAATATGTCTACAAATCTCTTGGACGGGGATTCATTTCCCGTCCAATCTTTTTTTTTCTTTTTAATCGATCGGATGGAAAATGATTTTCCGTCTGATCGATTTTTTTGTTAAAAAAATGGATCATACGGGAAATCCGATATATTTAAATATTAAAAAAAATGATGAAAGATGATCTTTGGTCCGATTCTTTTTTTTAATGCACGGACGAACGATCATCGTTCTTCCAGCTATATTTTCCAAATTTTTGTATCTTCTCCCAAATATAGACGACCACTGTTCCCCTCTAACCCAAATTTTGGGTATTTAGCCAACGACTACAACTCGATTTTTGGCAAATTTTTCAAATTTTGCATAAATGTCCAATGACTACAGATGCTCCGAGGAAGAATAAGAATATCAGTATCTTTGTAGTGTATGCCTCCTTTCTAAAATATTTTGAGAAATATGTGTTAATCATTGTTAGGTGTGTTTTTTTTTGTTTTTGTTTTTTTGGGGGGGGGGGGGGTATAATAGGTTAATTGAACGAAAATTTAAAAACTTAAAGTAAATGCATAAAATAAAAAGATAGAGTTAGAGAAAGCAAACAAAGCAAAGAAGCGGGACACGGCGATTTAAGTGGTTGGGCCCCAGTCATAATCCGCTACTCCCTACTTTTCGCAATTTTTTGCTACAAGCATTCCACTTTACGTAAACCTTGTACAGTGCATTCACGGTATTCAGACCGAGATTCCTGTTACACCCTCATGACATCTACGTAGAAGCTTTGTAAACCGGCTCGATCCGAAGCAACAAAAAAAAAGGTGACAAAGCAAGATTGACTTATCGACTAAGAAAACATTAAAAATGATCTCCTCTCTTGATATTTAGCAAATGATAAATTTGTATATGAGTAGAAAGAGATGATTGAGAATACTATTGGTTCCCCTTTATATATAAGAAATCAAAATATTTATTTCCAAAAGAAAATATTCGTTCTATTTTCTAACTGACAGAAGGCTATAAATATAGACAGACGATCGTCAATTATTCTCGAGAAAGTCCACAAAAATTGACAGTCGACCTTAATTAGTTTCAAATTGGTTTTACGGTCGACTTTGTAGCACAATTAACTGTTAGTTCAGAAAAAATAATTTTTTGGGGAAATCATGATCCACCATAACTTAACATTTGTCAATGATCTGTTTACATAATAATTCTCACCAAAACAAGAATAAAAATATCATTTCTTGATAGGCTTGATACTTTGAGATTTCAACATTCTTTCTCTTCTAAAATTGTTCTTGATTTAAAAGTCTTTCTGTATTGAGCGTGATCCTTTCTTCTTGTGTTCTTATTTGTTTTTTATCATTAGATGATGAAATATCTTTGTCTTATACTTAATCTCATTTTAAACATTTCTATATTTTTCTATAAAAATCTCAGATGAAAATATTAAATAATATGTGTGTACACACCAAACATAAGGTAAACAATATGATCATCCTCAAAATATTTAAGAATTTATGCTTCCTGCCAAGTTTTAATCACCTGAAAGTAAGGTAAAGTAGAATCATTTACAAATAAACCCCTAAATATTACTATATTTAGATTAAAAAAAAGCCTATCTATTACTTTATGACCATGCAACATGAAAGATGAAATTTTAGGCTTTTGCTATATAACCCCTTAAAACTCTATATTTTGTAAAATAAATTAAGTGTTCCTTTTTGAGTGAACATTATTTTTTGGCTAGTAAAAGGTAGGATAATCTCCTTCCTCGCATCTTCCTCGCATTAGCCATTAGCATATATATATATATAAGCTACAAGTTAGTACATAATATAAAATACATCAGTTTGGTCGATTTGATATATATAAGCTACAAGTTAGTACATAGTATAAAATACATCGGTTTGGTCGATTTGATAGGGTTGTGGGTTTTAATCAGATTTGGGGTTTCGAATAGAGGGTAACAGGCGTCTGTCTTACACCTCAACTTGCCTTAACCTGAGGCATTTGCCACCTCATTTAATTATAACAATGCTAGCCCAAAAGATCTCCCAAATGCCATCATCCAGGTTCACTTATAGGTTCTATTACAAAAATCATCTAGCCTCCGGCTCAAAATAAAGGCAAAAACATAAAGCACTACACAGAGTATCTGTCTGTATCACCCAGAGTTAATATCCTCCTCACTCCTAGTCTATTATCCTGCTCGGCCAGCTACTTGTATAAGGATTGCCCGTGCTCCCACACTGTCCACACCCTGCATGAGCTGCTCCTTCTTCTTCTCACTGTCACGTCCATCTAACCAGTAGCCAAGCCAAAATTTTGCATTGGAAATTAATGTTTTTGCCGAATGGAATCTAGCTTAAAAAATTATATCATTTATAGCTAGCCAGATACTCCAACAAATAGCAATTGTGAGAAGGTGTCAAGTGTATCCGTGTGAGCGTGAACCAAAACACCGTAGTGAGAAGCATTCGTGAATAGACTGTGGCATTGTGTGAATGCTGAAGAGGTTGGTGAAATAATTCCAGGTGGTGACTGCAATAGGGCATTCAAAGAAGATATGGAAAGTAGTTTCAATCTGGCATGTACAAGCAGTGAATGTCGGGTCTCCTACCCATCCTTTAGATATTAAAGAAGCTTTGGAATTTATCTTCTCTCAGCTCAGTTTCCAGATGAAGACTTTTCATTTTAGGGGAGCTATCGACTTCCAAGTTGCAGTATGATAAGGAGATTTGAGTTCTGAGTAGCTGAATAGGTTGTAAGCTAACTTGACAGTGAATGTACTAGCTGTGTTGTGTCTCCATGATGGTCTATCTGCATCCTCTGTTGGGTGTATGTGTGCTATGAGCTCTAACAGTCTTCTCTTCTCTTCTCTAAGGATCGGAATAGAGATGTTGTTAAGCCTTCGTCTCCAATGCTAAGCATTGTTTAACCACTCACCTTTAGATAAGATATTTGCTTCAGGGTTCCATGCAGTTGCTGTCAATGCAGGGCATATTAAGGAGATGTTGCTTCCCTCAATCCACCTTGAAGTCCAAAATTTGATCAGTTTCACATTGCCAAGTTTCCAATCTACATTTTTCATGCATGCTTCAACAATTTAAAGAATGATGTAAGCTTAAGGGCGTACATTTCAGAAAATTTTCTAAGAATGTTAAACACAAATGGAACTCTACTTTTGATTTATTAAATGTTGTTACTCAATATAAAGCTGTATAAATGAATTTTGAATTGCAAAATAAATATGAAAATTTTCAAATGAATGATCAATCATGGTATTATGCCAAATCTTTGTTACGTTTTTAGAACATTTTAAAACCGCAACTTTGAAAATTTCAAAATCTTATGATTCTACTTCTAGTAGTATTTTTATTTCACTAATTACTATAATGCAAACTTTTCAAGAAATGATTGATGACATTTATATTGATCATATTGTTAAACCCGATACACTAAATTTTTGAAGTATTTTAGTCCTCCTCCCATGTTGTATTGTATTGCTACAGTTATGGATCTTCGTATTAAATTAGAGGGTATGAGGAGTATGGTTGAAATGTATTTTACTTTACTTGGAGATGAATATGAAATTAATTGCGATGAACTTTTAGCTAGCTTGGAATCGATATTGAATAACTTGTATAATTATTATGATAGAACTTTTGCATCTAGTTGTACAACTAGCATAGTTACTTCTTCTTCTTATACATCTAGAGGTAAAGGTAAGAGTAAATAGACTATGCCATTTTTAATTTAGTTGATCAAATTCAACAAAAAGAAATTTATGACTAATCAACCTAATGAATTAAATTGGTATAATCATCAAGATAGTGAGAGTTTTAGTGCTAATGTGCTACAATGGTGGAAAGAATATGAACATGTTTATAATATGATTAAACATATGGCTAAAGATCTACTAACTCCTCCTGTCTCTACAGTTACTTCAGAAAGTGCATTTTCTACAAGTCGCAAAGTTCTAACAGATTATAGGAATTTCTTGAAGCCTCAATCGTTGGAGATGCTCGTGTGCACGGAAGATTGGATGAAGATTGATGTTAAGGCTCAAGGAATCGGGGTCAACACATCAACAAGTGGAAGCAACTCGCTCGAAGTTCAACAACAACAATTGCAAATTGAAGACCAACAACCTCTCGCAAATTGTATGCAAAAAATTTGTCAAAAAATCATTGAAGTTCAAATGAATAATATATACAATTTTCTTTCACATTTTTACTCTTTGACTCTTATTACAATTATATATATGTATGTATGTTTTTTTTATAGTTGAAAAAAATACCGAAAACCCTCAACCGGGCCAACTCGCTACCCGGATCGACCAGTAACGGGTTCAACCTTTAGGGTTTGCAGGTCGACCGGGTTGACATTACCATTTTCAAACCCGACCCGGCCCAGCCGGGTTAACCTCTTGACCCAACCCAAACCCGCCTAGACTTGGGTTCGACCTGCACGGGTCCGACCCGAACCGGCCCGATCGACCCATTACCAACCATATGCACAGGGCACGGATTGTATGCAATGGAAAAGGATATGTCAGCCAAAGCAACAGGGGAAACTTGGAATACTAGACTTGAAGATGTTCAATGAGGCCTTACTCCTCAAATGGTGGTGGAAGATTGTATCATCTGATTCTTTAGTAAGTCAGACTCTACAATCACTATACTATAATGTCTGCTCTCATGGTTTTGTTTGCCCCACTCAAGCCTCGAACTTCTAGAAGGTGGTCTTTCATCTGAAAGAGCAATTGGGCCACTTTAAGCGATAAAATGTACACAATTTCTAAAGTTATGCACAAATAGTTTGGCTATTTTCAATGCATCTTAAACACATAAATTTAAAATATGACATACACATCTAACATAAAATTTTTCTAAACATGGAGGAGCTAATTGTGGTTTTAATGTACTAATCGGAACATTGTTATTAGATGCATTATCATAACTAATACAAAAAGTTCTATCACGAATATGAAAGATACCACAAAATTCTAAAATACGATGTGCAATTACTAAACCACTATGGAGATACGGCAAAGCCGCAAGTGATATGATCCACTTTTGAATATCCAATCACTATCGATCCAATGACAAGTTATGTCCACCATTAGAATATCGTTACAACCTTTGCAAATAATCAGTGCAATTAAACCATCACTCATTTCGTTGTAAAGTTTAAAACAATCCGATTTGAGTGTATTTCTAGGAATTCTTCTAAAATATAGATTTAGTGTATTTTGGTTAAATTCCTCGACGTTCCTACTCTCAAAATAGGAAAAATGTAACTCCTCCTTAATAACTAGTTGGGTCATTTCCCACCGAACATTTTTGGGATCATATGGGTGGCTATCTACATATCCGGTCCTAGGGTGAATTTTTTGTTGGTCGGGCTGGTCTTGTAATAGATCATTGGGTACATTTTGAATGTGTCATTTAATTGTACACATTCCCTCACCCTTCCACCATTTGTAACTCTTAGAATAATTTTTACAAATCTTATGTCCTAAACCCGAATTATCCTTTCGGAGATATAGTCATAATACTTGTGTCAATCACTAGTTTTCCCTAGTTTTTCTATTACTAGTGGGTTCAGTTTGTTGTGTTTGTGTGTTAATATTATTTATTTCTTCTTCTATGTCGTATGGAGGGACATCGTGGAATCCTATCATAGGATTACATGTAATTTCGGGCTCTATTTGTGGGACTATTGGAGGCCGATATGAAGTACCAGTAGAATCTTGTCCACTTTGGCTATGGCCGCTACCTTGTGATCTAGACATGGCAATAGTGTATGTGAATATAGTGCAAGTGAAAAAATAACAATTTACAGTATTCTAATAGTGTCTGTGAAAAAAAAAAACAATCTAGGAGAGATATTTTTAAACAAAAAAATCTAAAAAGCAATAGGAGGGTTGAGAGAGAGAAATGCAAAAAATCAACAAACAATTACTAACAAAAAAATTAGAACTACAAAAAAAAATAAAGAGTTGAGATGGTTGTGAATTTTGATATTGTACTCCAGGAATAATCGTATATACAAATTATAGAGAAAATAATAGTAAAAGTAGACGTAGTCGATTGAGAAGTATCGTAGACGTAGTCTCATAGTCGTAGAAAGAGAGAGAGAGAGAGAGAGAGAGAGAGAGAGAGAGAGAGCTTCTTCGATAAGAGAGTTTGTAGTAGATTGAGTTGAGAGTGTTCGACACGAATTCAATAATATTGAAATTATTCACTTCTTATGTCCTAAACCTGAATTATCCTTTCGGAGATATAGTCATAATACTTGTGTTAATCACTAGTTTTTCCTAGTTTTTCTACTACTAGTGGGTTCGGTTTGTTGTGTTTGTGTGTCAATATTATGCATTTCTTCTTCTATGTCGTATGAAGGAACATCGTGGAATCCTACCATAGGATTCGGTGTAATTTCGGGCTCTATTTGTGGGACTATTGGAGACCGACATGAAGTACCAGTGGAATCTTGTCCACTTTGGCTACAGCCGCTACCTCGTGATCTAGACATGGCAATAGTATATGTGAATAAGTGCATGTGAAAAAATAACAATTTACAGTATTCTAATAGTGTCCGTGAAAAAATATATGAGAGATATATTTTTATAAAAAAAATCTAAAAAGTAATAGGAGGGTTGAGAGAGAGAAATGCAAAAAACCAACAAATAATTTATAACAAAAAAAAAATAGAACTACAAAAAAAATAAAGAGTTGAGATGGTTGTGAATTTTGATATTGTACTCCAGGAATAATCGTATATGTAAATTATAGAGAAAATAATAGTAGAAGTAGACGTAGTCGATTGGAAAGTGTCATAGACGTAGTATCATAGTCGTAGAAAAAGAGAGAGAGAGCTTCTTCGATGAGAGAGTTTGTAGTAGACGGAGTTGAGAGTGTTGAATCGACAAGAATTCAATAATATTGAAATTATTCACTTCTTTCTTGCTTGCTTCTATGTTGAAACTTTTTGATTGGATTGAGTAGTATTATCTAAGAGAGTAAGAGAGTAAGGTGTCAAAAAAGTTAGGGAGATTTATGTTTTTATAGGCAAAAAATGTCAAAAAAATGTACTTAAAAAAAAAAATTAAAAAAAAAAACAAAAAAAAAACTGCTGCCAAACGGTCGACCCACGGGTTTTGACCGTTGGACCCGCGTTGGTCGACCGTTCAACCTGTTCGAGTCCAATGGATCGAAAGCTATGAGTCGACCCGCAGGTTGGCGGGTAGGTTTGAATTGGTCGATGGATTTGCGAACCGGATTTTATGGGTCAAAATCACCATTTTCCCAACCCGAGGTGACCCGGTAAGGGATTTGGGTTCGACCCGAACTCGAACTGGGTAAAGACGGGTCTGGTCAAGGTGAGCGAGTTGCGGGTGGGTCGCCGGTTGACTCGACCCGGTTGCCACCCCTACCCGTGCATTTGTATCATGTGTACTATGCTTCCTTCTTCAAACTGCCTCTATGGGTGATAAGAAGAATTGATGAGATTATGAGCAAATTTTTGGAACATAATGTGCAAAAGCAAAATACTACTAGTATTACTGCTAGAAAAATATTTTTATAGCTAATTTGATAAACATAAACAAAAAATAGAACCCACTAGACAAATAACATATTCGAATTGATTTATATATTTTATATTTGATCCTAATACTTAATTGATCCTTAATTGATCTGATAAACTTCTGAAAACTTCTTTTATATACATGACCAATTTCTATGTGATTTTTAAAATTTTAATCCCCCCCTCCCCCCGCCCCTCCCCTCCCCTCCCCCCAAAAAAAAAAAAAATCACAGGTGAAAGCTGACCATTTAAATTGCAATGTTATTTTGTGTAGGAAAAGCAAGTTGACAGCTTTTGACAGTGAAACCTAATAATTTAATACGCGGGATGGCAAATGGGCCGGATCGACCCACAACCCGCTCATTTAATCCGGCACGCGAATTTTCAGTTCGGGCCGAACCCGTTAATAGTAATGGGTCGATCCGGATAGTAAAATAGCGAATTTAGCCCGATCAACCTGGCCCTATAACCCGGATACACAGTACTCGACCCTCCCGCGAACCCGCGGGTCGAATAGCGGGTTGTGAACCGTTTGACACGTTCGACCCGCGGGTCCAACGGGCTGTAAGTTACCAAGAGGCTTCAACGGCTCTTTTGGCCGTTATTTTTGTTTTTTTTTTGGTTTTTTTTTTTGGTTTTTTGGATTTTTTCCCCTATAAATACCCCTAAAACCCAAACAAAAAATTCACACCTTACTCTCTTACTCTCTCTAATATTATTACTCAATTCCTTTCAATTTGTGAACAATTTAACAAATAAGGTTGCAAGACATATACACGATCAAACGATAAATTCTGATCGTATCGAACTCAACATTCAACTACGTCTTCAACTCTCCTCCAAGTGATCAAGTCTTCAACTCTCCTCCAAGCTCTCTTCATGTGTTCAATTCCGGACTTCTACTTCTACTTCTATTCTTATTTTTATGGATTTTTTTTTTATATACGAGTATCCACGGTGAACGGTATAAAAATTTCATATCCCTCTTCTTCTTTTTTTATTTTTTTATAGTTATAATTTTTTGTATCATATTTGTTTGTTGATTTTTTTATCTTCTCTCTCACATCTCTCTTGTTTTCTAGATTTTTTTTTTGTAACTTATCGCGCCTACATTGTGTTTAATTTATTTACATACACTACTACATATCAACATGTCTAGATCACGCGGTAGTGGACGTAGCCAAAGTGGACAAGATTCTACCGGCACTTCCCGTAGGCCTCCAATTGTCCCACAAAATGACCCCGCCGAAGATTACCCTAATCCTCCTCCCCAACAATGGGGTACACATGATGAATTTGTAGGAGAAATAGAATTAGAAGAAGAACCACAACAACAAGCCACCGAAACAACACAGCCAGCTACTAGTAGGAAAAGTAGAGGGGAAAGTAGTGATTGGCACAAATTTTATAATTATATTCCGGACAAAAATGTACCGGGTGTAGGTTTAAAAGTGTATAAAACATGTTCAAAGCCATACAAATAGAAGAGGGGTGAGGGCACGGGTATACTTAAGCGACACATCCTAAATGCGCATAAAGAACTTCTTGTTGACCTACCCGGCCAACAAAAAATTCACCCTAGGACCGGTCTAGTTGATAGCCACCCTTATGATCCCGAACTTGTTCGTCGGGAAATGGCCCGATTAGTAATCAAGGAAGAGTTACCATTTTCCTATCCTGAGAGTAGGGACTTGGAAAATTTTAATCAAACTGCCTTAAACCCTCATTTTAGAACAATCCCTATGAATACTTGCAAATCGGATTGTTTTAAAATGTACAATGAAATGAGGAAAGCTTTGATTGCAATTTTATGGAGTTTAACTTGTAGAGTTAGTTTAACTTCCGATTGTTGGACGGGTTGCAACAATATTCCAATGATGGGAATAACCTATCATTGGATCGACAGTGATTAGATTCTTCAAAAAATAATCATATCACTTGTCGCGTTGCCCTATCCCCATAGTGGCAATAAAATTACAAACCGTATTATAGAAATTGATGTTTTTTATATTCGCGATAAAATTATGTGTATAAGTTTTGATAATGCATCTAACAACAATGCATCAATTATTATTTTTAAAACCGCATTAAACCCTCCATCTGACAATATTTTTCATGTTAGATGTGCATGTCATATTTTAAATTTATGTGTTCAAGATGCATTAAAAATAGCCGAACCATATATAGTTAAAATTAGAAATTGTGTACATTTTATTGCATTAATTGACACCATATTTTAAGAATGGAAAGCTTGGTGTAGGCTTAAAATATACCTTTTAGAAAATTTCCAAAGAATGTTAAACACCGACGGAACTCTACTTTTGATTTGCTACATGTTGTTACTAAATATAAAGAATGTGTAAATAATGTTTGTATTGCAAAAAATACGCACAATTTTGAAATGACTATGGTCGATTGGTATTATGTCGAAACATTGTTGAAAATTTTAGAACCTTTTAAAACCGCAACTTTCAAAATTTTAAAATCTTATGAATCTACTTCTAGTAGCATTTTTATTTCAATAGTTACTATGATGTAAATTTTAAAGAAATGATCGATGAAGTTTTTGTTAGTGATATTGTAAACCTGCATACACAAAATTTTTGAAGTATTTTAACCCTCTTCCTATGTTGTATTGTGTTGCTACTGTGATGGATCCTCGTATCAAATTAGAAGGTACGAAGAGTTTAATTGAAATATTTTTTAATTTACTTGGGGATGATGATCATGAAATTGATTGCGCTTCTTTTTTAGTTAAATTTGAAACGACATTAAATAACTTGTATGATTATTATGATCGATATTTTGCTTCTAGTAGTACAACTTCTTTAGTTAGTTCTTCTTCTGCTACTTCTAAATGTAAGGGTAAGAGTAAACTTGATAATAGAACATTTAATTTACTTGCACAAATTCAATCAACAAAAACATAGGGTTAATCAACCAAATGAATTACATTGTTATAGCCAACAAGATTCTGAGTCTTTTAGTTCTTCACTAGATATTTTACAATGGTGGAAAGACCATGAGCACACTTATAGTATTCTTAAAAGGCCATGAACACACTTTACAATAAATATCTACTAACTCCTCCTGTATCTACAGTTGTTTCTGAAAGTGTATTTTTTACAAGTGGCAGAATTCTAACTGATTACAGGAATCGCTTGAAGCCCCAATCGTTAGAGATACTCGTTTGCACAGATGACTGGCTAAAGGCTGAAGATAGGAACCAAGGAAAAGCGTTATCGACGTCCACAAGTGGGAGCAACTCGCCGGAAGAAGAAGAAGAAGAAGAAGAAGAAGAAGAAGAAGAAGAAGAAGAAGAAGAAGAAGAAGAAGAAGAACAACAACAATAGCAACCAAAATGAAGAATCCAAGACCAACAACAAGTCAACAACAACAAATTGAAGGCCATCAAATTGAAGACAATTGTAAATAGATAAAAAATTGTATTAAATCTTTACTTGTTATTTAAAATTAGGAAAATTGAAGTAAATTGAAATTGTATATAAGAAATTTGTTATTGTATAAAACAAATTTTTAGAAAATCTTTATTTCTTATTACAAATTGTGAAACTTGTATAAGTTGAAATCATATGAATAATATATCTTTTTTGGGGGCAATTTCACTCTTTCAATATTATTATTATTATTAAAATTTTGTATGTTTATTATTAAAATTACATTTTTTTAAGTAAAAAAAATTAACTCTAGCCGGGCCAACCCGCGATTCGACCCGACCCGACCCGGGTTGGACCCTAAAGGGTTCACGGGTTGGGCGAGTTGCAAATTTAGACCTCCGACCCGGCCCGGCTCGTTTAACCTCACAACCCTACCCAATCCTGCCCAAGTTGGGTGCAAACCCGGGCGGGTTCGATCCAACCCTGCCCGCCTAACCCATTTGCCAACCCTAGTTTTAATACCCTGATAGAGTAACAAAATGTTGTAGCAAGACCTGGCAAATGTAACGGTGCAAAGATATATCTAAAAAACTAATATCATGTTTGAAACTCAATTCCTATTCAATATGATCTAGTATGGGTATATAAAGAACAATTCGACCAAGGCATCTCTTGGCAACTTGGCGATGGGACTATGGTTAAGTTCTGGACTTCTAAATGGATAGAGGGTAACAATATTGCTACCCTCTTTCCTTTCCTTTTTGAAGCTGCATGGAACAAAGAAGCCTCTCTGCGCTCTCAGGGCACATTAGACCAAGGCAGCTGGATTTGGAGACCTAGCCTTCACACATCTTCTTATAGCATCATCCTTAGTGAAAAGAGAATTCTTTTACAGTCTACTTCGAACATTCAGCCTTCTCCACACGCTGATATCGCTCGTTGGAATCACTCTTGCACTGGGGGCTACACCGTCAAATCAGCCTATAGCTTCTATAGCATTTCTGGCCTCATCTCTCCTTTCTATCGAGCTTATTGGCAGAATTGCGCACCACTAAAATGCAAAATTTTCATTTGGATGCTGAGTGGGGAAAACCTAAACTCCAAGGAAAGGTTGCATTCTAGAGGTTGGGATGGTGATCTAACATGCACCTCATGTGCATGTGAGATTGAAACCACTTACCATATTTTCTTCGAGTGCCCTGTGGCTGCTCAAACTTGGCTGCACTTCACACAACCTTTCCGAATCTTAAACCTACCTGGGTCTATTACTGAATGCTTCTCATATTGGTGTTTTGATCACAACAAGCACAAATTCACTCACTCATGACATTTGGTTACACTAGCTGTTTGTTGGAGTTTATGGAATGATAGAAATGATAGAGTTTTTTACTGCAAGCATACAACTGTGGATAAACTAATCTCTAATACAAAATTTTGGTTCTCATATTGGCTAGATTCAAGCGGGGAGTCCAAGAAGAAAGCAAGGATATTGGAGGAGATCAGAGGCACATGTGACAGTGATCTCATGAGACCGGCTAGGGGCGGTAGTGCAGACATTACCCCAAGTTAATCACCGACATGGCTTCTCTGTTTTTGGTTGTATTTTTTGGGACTTTGTTGTAATCCGATATTTTGTTCAAACTCTTGCTTCTAGTACTGTATGCTTTTCTTCCGACTGAAGGTGGTTCCTTTTTTGTTACGGGCTATGCTTCGGGTGAAGAAGGAGGATGAGATCATGTCTTTGGGACTAGTAGAGGTGCATGACAACCGTCCAATGCCCTCTCTACAACCCAACAGCATGTCATCTCGATCTCAGATTCACCCTATGATCAATTGAACCTTCCTACAATCTTTTTTGTAATAGTTTTAGAACTTTCCTTATATATATATATAAGATTGTAATAGTTTTAGAACTTTCCTTTATATATATATATATATATATATATATATATATATATATATTTCTGTGAGGTAGGATAATCCTACCTTTTGCCAGTCAAAAAAATATGGGTATATAGATAAGCACACATGAACATTAATACTCTGGTAGAATTTTACTGTTATACAGAAGTAGTTAAACAGAAAAAAATTAAATAAAAATTTCTAATAAAAATTTTCTAATAGATTATTTTGGCTTTGCACATACAATGCATGTTAATGCTTGATAGGCTTTTCCCTGCTAGGACTTCAGTAATAAAAATTACATCTTTGTTATTTATGGTGTTATTTATGGTGTTATACGATTAATACATACAATGCACACAGTTTTCTTTCATAATTATAGTAATTAACATTTAATTTCAATTATTTTATCAATACATATAAAAATGATAGTAAAATGTAAATTAATTTGATGTATTTCATTTTAGTTTTTAAAAAAAAATAGGTATTTATAAATATATTTTATTTCAGTTTTTTGGTGTTGTTTATACTTTATAATTTAACACAACTATCAAGGGATTAGAGTTAATTATTTTGTCAGGATAATTTTTGAAACTATTTTCAAAAAAGGGACAATGACCAAACTATTTGCAACTAAGGATAGTTTTTAAATAATATTCTATGTTTCCTATCTTATACAATTTTTTATAGAATGTGTGGTCTTTTTGCAAATTTAACAATTGTTTTTTCTAATATTTTCTATTTCTCTTATCTAATCAATTGTACTAAATATTTTGAGAAAACCATGAGAGTGCTACTTACTTAGAAACAAGGCTCTGATACCAACTGGGATTGCGAAGCGTGAAATCACTTCTAAATAGAATTAAACAGAGTATCAAAAAACTTAAAAGAAGATAGTATTCGGTAAAATAATATTTTTTGAAATAATGTGCATTATCCATCTCAAAAATATTAAAGTAATCAAGTATAAGTTCAAGATCTCTCATAGCTTTTGATTCTGTCTCTGATATTTCACTACTACTATGATATGCGGGTTCTTCGAGTTCTTCCATATATTCATTTCCTTCCTTAGTATGTTCGTTTTTTTCTATAAATTCTCTATATGCGGTTGTAGGACTCCAGATATAACTACCAAATTCTTCATTTTCATAAAAAATAAAGATCTTTCATAAAAAGTTAGATTATCAATTATTTGGACACTTATGTTACTAGTTTTTCCAGGATTTATTTGATTTATTGTTATAATTATTACTCAATGTATACTAAAGAAAAATAATTTGAACTCATAGTAATCATTTATGCTTGTTACTCTATTGGCATAATAACCATCAAAAACTAACATTCTATCACTTCTTTGATAGTTAGTCATTAATTCATAAATTTCTTAGGCAAGACTGAAACTATTATTATCCATTATTCCTTTTGATCGATTTTGCGATTTAAAACAACAAGTATGAAATCAGGAGTAGAGAGAGATTTCAAAGGATACCATAAGAATCAAAACAAAATGGTCCATCATGCTTCCGGCCTAGTTAAAAATAAAATGGTCCATCATGCTTCCGACCTAGTTAAACAACTTTGAGTTGCTCTGTACCAGTTACTACCAGTGGAAAAAATACATCTGGAATGCACCCCTGATTTCAGTGCTCCTTTTATGTTCCTCCCATCTCAGGACTAGTATTCTCTTAAATAGAGCTTTATCCAAAATATACGTCTGGAAGACCTAGTAGCACTTCAGTACAGACAACCACAACCTAGCTCGTTTCCTGCTACTAGGTGTACTGCTTAACTATAGAAGGCTACAAATGGGTCTTTTTCCAAGATCCTTCAGGTAGAGCCTTACAAAACTCTCACTGAGGGTAAGAGACTAATTATTCATACCTTATATTGTACAAGAGCTTAACAAGAAAGATAGTCTTTATTGATTCCAACTTTCTTACAAACTCTACTTACAAGCTTATATGGAAAAAATTCTCTCTTACATATTCTGTCTTCTCCCTTACTCAGACTCCCCTTTCATAGAAGAATGGATGACTTTACATCAGTTACAATTATTGTTCTCATTACATCACTGCTTATAACATAGATAAATAATGGTGCCTATTACGGTACTACTTACGTTAAAGATTCTTTTCTGGCCGACATTTTCACGTGCTTCACATCAGTAATACTCTTCATCAGTCTTATCTTGTTCTTTTCTGTATTGTTCGCATTTATGTTGTGGTTCCATCATCATCAATCTACAGTAGTGGATAGCTGTCTCTTCTGTCATTGCCATGACTCCCTTATATAGAATTTGGTACCAGCTGTCAAAGACTTCTTTCTTTAAATGTGGTTGTTTAATCTTTGTTATGCTGTAAATAATTAATTTTTTTGGGTCAGGGCTATCATAGATCCATATGTTACTGTCTCTATTTTGTATGCCCTTCAATTCACAATATATTGTTCTAAATCCCATAGCTCTTCTTTCTGGGATCAGTTTTTCAAATTCTTCATTTTATATGGTATAATATTGGTTTCTCCAAACAGGACTTGTGTGTAGTCATTCCTATCTTGATAATATGCTCAGTGGGTAGTTCATCATCATGTTCAAGGAATTCTGGAATAGCTGAAAATACCCGGACATATATTTTGGAGGCCTTTGTAAGGTCAAAATAACTCTTAGCAAATTTATATACTTATCTTGGTAGCTGGCTAAGTTCTTTACATTCTCGGGATGGATATATGTAGTGGATAAGCCTCTTCCGAATAATACTCTTACTGTCTTTGGATTTGCTCCTGGTAGTGTCATCGCTTTGTTCATATGTTGTTGGGAAATAGTTTTGATAAATTGATTGACCTAAGTGGTCTGACATAATTTTTTAATATATTGTAAAAATAAATCCTTCTTGGAATATGGAGAAACCGGTAGTAAGCTCTCTTTGTAGGTCGTAGGTTGTATGGAGTGGAACTTCCCTCCAATGTGGCTATTTTTATGATTTCACTTATATTTTTTGGATTAATTGGTTCTCTCCCTTCTCTCTTTTTTTTAAATATGTTCTGCATTTATATGTTGGTAAAATATACTTTGAAGACCACATATTTGCAATTTTAGTTGGTTAAATGCTCCTTTTAATTGCTCCACAGTCTCCTTAGGGTTGACTATATCCAATTCTATATGCTGGACTCTATTTTTCATCCTGTAAAAATGAAATTGTTAGTTTCTTGATTAGAAATCTGCTATAATGTTATCTTTTCCTTTTATATTTTCTATTGAGAAGTCATAATGTGTTAACTCCATTTTCCATCTTATCAATCTTTTATTTGCTATAGTTCGGTCTATTATTTTGTCAATCCAACCCTTTGCTTATGTATTATCTGTCCTTACTGTGAATTTTGAATGTATTATGAATAGTTCAAACTATTTTATAGATTTTAAGATTGTCAATAGTTCTTTTTCATTTACGTGGTAATTTTGTTGGGTCTATGTGAATGATTCACTAGTATATCCGGCTAATATTTTTTCTTTTTCACCTATTTCAATGAATTTGAATATTGCTTCCCAATTATTTTTACATGCATCTATTTCTATTATCTATGAACATTTTTTAACAGGTTATCTTAACTTGTTTAATTTTGAAGTTTGTTATTTAAATAGTTTAAGTTTTTCTTCCTCCTCTGGGGTCAAATCCCATTTTCAAAAAATTTTTTAGTTTTTTTTGTAACCAATTTGTTTTTGCTAACTAAATTCGGTATGTATCATCTTGTTTGATTTAGTAGTCCGATTATGGATTGTACTTCTTTTTTTTCTTGTAGGAAATTAGGAAATGTCTTTATTTTTTATGCAATATGTGGAGGTAGTTCTATTCCATCATGTGATAATTTTGTTCCTAAGAATTCTATCTCAGTTTTGAACAATTCTATTTTCTTTTTTGATAGCATAATGCCTGCATTTTTACTATTTCTATGAATTTTAGTAAATGTTCTATATGATGTTCTTCGTTTTCGGATCCTATTAGAATGTCATCTACATATACTAATATAAAATTTTTTTTTTTTTTTTCAAATATCTTATCCATATTGAAGCACCCCGAATTCCAAAATACAACTGAATTCGAAGTTCCACATGATCTTTACACTTCTTTCGTACAATTTTACAAGGAAATAAAAACTTTTTGTTACATCAGAGTTTACACTTTCATTATATATTTACAGCAGAAGCAATTTACAACAATTTACATGAATTGAAATGTACAACTCTTGAATCAATCTTTAATCAGCATGCATTCTTTAGTCTTGTTAATCAATTTACCCTGCATAAAAACTGTGGGCGTGTTAGTTGCTTACAACCGACAAAATATTATACATGGCTATCATCTCTATGCCGAACAATATAACGATTCTCAAATACTTAAACAATCACAAACTTGATAGAACCTACAAAGGACTATCCTAAAGATGTCGTGTTGTGCAGTGCACTTAGTCCTTGATGCAGTTGTTTATATTAGATAACACTAATGTACACTTGTTCAGATTCTATGCATCCCATACTACATAGGTCTGAGGGCAAGCCCTTAACCGTTCTTCATCTTGTAGGGTTCAATCCCTCGTTATGATTTAAACTACTACTTTAACTACGATAAGTATCCTAGATGTTCTATGAGTTACGAGCTCATGTCCAGACAGCCTGGAGGGGAATACCACATCATGTCACGATGCATCGTGAAGAACCTATGGACAATTCAGCCTACGTCATGGGACATGACACCACCCGTAGTCACCAAACACCCCACGAGCGTCGCCTGCAGTACGGACTCCTGGAGACATAGCCACGTCATGTCACGACGCATCGTGAAGACAGCCTGTGAATACTCTCACACCGTAGCTTCGAGGCCCTCATACTCGTATTTTTCTCTTATTTTCATCACGTCTTCACTATGTATCTAATCCTTATTTATTTGAATTATGAACAAAATCAATTTTCTAGAGTTAGCCCTTCCACTATACCGGTCTTAACCATTTATTTAATATGACCCAAATCTTGGTCTTTTTATATCAAATTTCATTTCAACACATTTCTTTTCAATGCCGGTATGAGGCTTAACTACACTTTAGTTCTCAATTTCAATTCATAATCAAAAAAATTGAGTCTTTCATACTCATAAGTTCTCTTTTCATGATTAACATTAATTTCCACTTCATTTTCATGACATTTGTATATTCATGTTCTTTCATAATTCATCAAGTCATTCAATTTTAATTTCATACACAATCCCATGCATAAACAATATAATTTCATTTTCTCAGGGCAGTCAACTGTTAAGCATGGCCCGTCGGCTGTTCTGCGAGGTTCTAAAGATCGAAAATAAATAATCAGAGCAGTCGACTGTCAAGCTATGGTCGGTCGACTGTTCCGTAAAAGATTTGAACTCGAAAATAAATAATCAGGACGATCGACTGTTTCAATATAATCGGTCGACTGTGCTACTGGGTTTTTCAAATTCCAAAATGTTTTTAGTTCTTTTTCTTCTCCAAATTCATTCAAAAATTCCAGATTTTATTTTTCATCTTATTACATCATTTCAGTAAAATAAAATTTTGATTTTTGATACAAAACAACATAATTTGCTCTCTACTTCATTTTATTCTTCAATTTTGAATTTAGGGAAAAATAAGCATAATCTCCTTATAATTTATACTTAAAATTTTCCTATATCACTTATAATATTTTTATTAACATTGTACAATTATCTCAGTAATAAAATTCATTTTTTTTCATGTCATTTAACAACACATTAATCAAAATCACCTATATCCATAGTTCTTTATTCAGTTGTTCAACATACAAGCATGTATTTGTTTATCTAGTACATCACAACAAAATTGAGCATAGTAACATGGTAATCATTTAACAAATCATAATTTGGCAATCAATTTAACACTCTTTTAATATATAATCAAACTAATAACAATTTGCCTCATTTTCATAATGCATGGCCATATTTGTTAGAGTTTCTCCTTAATTTGTCAACCACATCCTAACATGATGTCTAATTAGAAGTTTAAGAGAAACACCCACCTTAAATGGAGAGAAACAATCAAATAGACTCCTAGAGAATCTCCTGCAACGAATGAATGAAGCCTTCTCCTCCTAGATCAAGCCACGAAAATCGCCTTCTCCTTAGTGCAATCTTGAACCCGAGCCTCCTCTATGCAGTCCGGCCTCCCTCTCCTTGGGTTGAAGAACACACACAACACTCACTCTTTTCAACTCACAAATCCTCAATCTTTGGCCTTACTTCTTGTATCTTTCTTTTTTTTCTCTTTCTATTCTTTCTTTTAAAAAAAATTCATGTGTGAGAATGAAGAGTGTGGGAGGGGGTATTTATACAATTTTCTAGGGTGAATAGAGGGCCAAGATTAGATCAAATGGTTAGAGATTAAGGGTCAAGATGAAGTAGGGAGTTGAAATAACTTTCCATGATGAGAGTAACCAACTCTCCACCACTCCCTTCTCTCCCACTCAACTCCAAACCTATCCGGCCTAGGTGAGAAGGTGTGCAATGCACACTCCATTGCATGCACATGCCACCTAGTGTCCCCCATTTACAAATTTGTTTATGTGACCAAAAATTAATTGTCCATGAAATGAGTCTACACTACAAGTTAGACCATTTCAAAACAGAATTAAAGTAAATGGGTTCACTAATGGGCCAAACTAACCATGGGCTTTAAAATAATTAATTTGATGAATAAAATAGAGTGGGCTTAAAGACAATTAGGCCTAAATTTTAATTAGGCTTTTAAAGAGAATAGTTTTTTTTTTGAAAAAATAAAGAGAACAAATACTATATAAAAATATTTTATAAAAGAAATTATACAAATGAAATCATACGTGCACAACACGTAAAATCACAAAATCTCATAAATGAAAACTAGGGTGTTACACATATTCTTGAAATACTCCTGGATTATTTTTATACCCGAATGGTAATACATTCCATTCATATAATCCTTGTGATGTACTAAATGTTGTTAACTGTTTTGAGTCTTTTATTAGTTTTGCGTAGTAAAATCCTGATTTACAATCAAATTTTGATTTACAATCGAAATGTGTGCGCGATTGAGAATTTCGCGCGATCATGGATTTTCTGATAATAATTATTTTGATTGAGAAATATAAGATATATTGTCTACTTTATTTTATTATTATCTTCGAAATTTAAATTATTTTTTTATACGAATTACTACGAAGTAGTTTTAATGTATTTTTGTATTGTTTGGAATTATTAAAATAGAGAGTTGGGCTTTATTTGGAAATGTAGTAAAGCTAGAGGGCTTATACGAAACATTCCCTTAGATATTTTTCTATCTATTATTTTCTATTCCCCATTTTTACAAAAAAACCCCCCCTTCTTTCTCCTTCTCCTTCTTCTTCCTTCTCTTTCTCTTCCCGTCTGGTTCCACCCCGACCTAGAACCCACCTCCCCCGGTCCCCCACTCCATCTCCTTCCCCTACTTCTCCCTTCTCCTTCGCTCACTTCCAGCCCAAAAGAAAAACCCCCCTCCTCTCTCTCCCACCTTCTCTTCTTCTCCCTTCTCCTTCTCCCCGTTCCATTCCCCATCCCGAACCCCATGGAAACCCCCCCGACCTCCCCTCCTTTTCCTTCTTCTCCATTCACTCCCAACCCTCCTCCGTTCTTCTTCTTCTCCCTTCCTGGTTCGACGCCGACCCCAGAGAGCCCCGGCCTCCTCCCCCTTCCTCCTCCTTCTCCGTTCGCCCCCAACCGATCGAAAAGAGCCCCAACCCTTCCCCCTTCCCTCCCGTTCGCTCCCAACAAAGAAACCCACACCTCCGCCATCTCCTTCTTCTTCTTCCCGATCAAAACGAACCCAAAAAGAACCCATCGCTGATCGTTTTCCCCACCTCAATCCCCTCCGATTCTTCGACAAATCCAAATCAAAATGAGGAGTAGACTAAGTGAGGGATTCTCTACATGGTGGTGTTGTCGGATTTTCGATTGGATTCGGAAGGTATAAACCCTAACTATTTTATTGTATAAAATTTAGTTGGGTTAATTTTTATTGAGTAGGGTTATTTTGATATGGAGATTTAGAGATATTGGAAATTGTAGATGTGAAAGATTAGTAGGTTATTAGAGGGATTGTGAGTTGTTAGTAAAATAGGATTTTGGGTTTGTAAAAGAGGATTATATGGATGTGAATTAATTCTCGTATAGCAGTGGAAATTATAGTTTGGCTATTAGAACAATTAGGAGTGCTTTTAGTATAAGAAGGATCTCGTCGGCATTAGTTTATTACGTGCATCGCACGTGTATATTCCAAGCGTTCAGTAAACGCTTGTGTGATATTTGGGGATAGTGTTATTAGCTTTTATGATTGGTTTGAATTATTTGAGTTTAATGGCTTTGAAATTGATGATAGGATATATTGCGACTTTGGAGGCGAAGTGGCATGGCGCTTCGGATCTTCGCGGAAAATTGTGAGTTAATTTATTATGTGTTTTTGGTGTGTTAAAAATTATGTGAGTACTAGTTTATTATATGTATTTCTGTGATTTTAGAAATATGTGAGTTGGTTTATTATATATTTTTGTAGTTTGATGAATATGTGAGTTATATTATTTATATATTTTTGTGGTTTAAAAATATATGTGAGTTAGTATATTAATATATTTTGTGGGTTAAAGAATATGTGAGTATTGATTATTTTACATATTTTTGTGATTGTAAAAATATGGTGAATTTTAACTATTCATGAGCATATAAAAACCTATATAATGGATGAGTTATTTTTAGATGATGATATCAAAATATGGGTGTATGGTTTATATACGTATTTTGATGTTTTGAAGAAGTTCGAATAAACTAAAGTATTGACATAAAAATTTATGGATCAAAGGGATCCTATAAAAAGTATGAATGGTAGAACTTGAGAAAATAGCTAAGATGAGTAGTTGTTCTAAGGTTCAAAGAAACCATGCTTAAGTGAGTATAGTAGTGGTTTTAGCTAAGAGTCTCAAAAAGAACTCATTTTAGTTGTTAGTAGTATTGAGTAAAAAGAACCCATCCTATGGATTTGAATTGTTGTAGAAAGAAACCCATGGTTAAGTTGTAGTAGAATATCATGTTTGGGTCGATTTTAGAAAGAAACTCATGTTTGAGTCGATTATAGTAGGTATGCCATGATGAGTTGATTTTAGAAGAAACCCATGCTAAGTTGATTATAGTAGATTCTTTTGTTGCTTCTAATTATAGAAGATCAAGTTTGCTAGTAAGCACAGTTGGTTGTTTCTAGGTTTGATTACCTGTATGATTGTTTGTATGTGGTTTTGCGCGTACGTGGCTCGACTGGCCCGTATGTAGCTGTGGGTCTCATACGCAGCTTATTCGGCTCGTATGTGTGTTGTTGCCTCATACGCGGCTCGACTGGCCCGTATGTAAATGTTGGTCTCATACGGAGCTTATTTGGCTCGTATGCATGTTGTTGTCTCATACGCGGCTTGACTGGCCCGTATGTAGCTGTTGGTCCCACACGTAGCTGTTTAGCTCGTATGTGTTTTTGGTTACTCGTATGTAGCTTCTTGGCTAATACGTAGTTTGTTGTGCTCATCTAGGGTGATATCATTGCCCTAGGGCTATCGACCATTAAGACGTGTGTTTAGCTTACTCCTAAGGGACTGTGGACGAGTCACTTCGCGGGTGCCATCAGATCTTAACCGTTGGTTGATTGCGGACCGGAGTGTGACGAAATCCAAGTTCAGGATAGTAGCATGCGAATACGTTCGTATTGCCGGGGTCTTGGATCGATAGGCCATGAACCAGATCCTGAGGGATTCTGGTGAGTTTAGGTTGAGCAGCCTAATAGAGTTATCTTGCGAAGTCTAATTTAAGACCTAGCATGCTGTGTAATGTTGTCATTCCTAGGATTGTTCAGGGTTAGGAACATCATTAAGGTAGTGACTTATGAAGATCATTTTACTTCGACCCTTTGCCGAAAAGAGAGGAGTTGGTTGTAGGTAGCGCCTTACGACCAACTTGTCCCTCGAAGCAGGCCTTAGGTGGTGATATTGGGTTGTATCTTCCTGTCAAAGGGATACGTACGGTGCCCTCTCACGAGTTGGGAGCACGGATGCGTATCGCGCACTGTTAATTCCTGAAGTGCCATGATAAGGCGGGCGGAGCTAGGGGGATGGACCCCGGAACTTCATCGGGTCCTTGGCCAGGGGGAAGCGAACAGGCCATAGATAGCGGTCTATGAGTTATGGGTTAAGAAGACCCTGTGTTCGTCTGGTTTTTGAGTGAGGTCCGGTGTACCGGGTGGTAGTGGCAAACATAGACACCATGAGCCCACTGCATTGGTGGGACTTGATCACATGTGCAACCTCATCAGTCATGTAGTATCTGTCAGGAACAGGTTGTGTACAATTAGAAATTCATAACGCGGGTTCAAATCCCTATATATGGAGAAACGGCTTGAGATGGGGCGCATGTATTTATGGGCTGCATGTTGCTTCGGAGACTTGCTGGCATTAGAATAAGAGCATCATCGCACTAGTAAATCTGGCATTAGAATAAGAGCGTCATCGCATTAGTAATCTTGCATTAGAATAAGAGTATCATTGTATTGGTAATTTGCATTAGAGTTAAGTCATAACATACACTGGCACAAATTATATATACACGTGTCTTTTCCATTCAAGTTGAATTGCGAGTGTGATAGTTGGAGTAGATTAATAACCAAGCTATGGGCTTGGGATGTGATTGTGTTATTACCAAACTATGTTGGGATATGGGGTGTATTGTGATAAAATACAAGTAAATGGTAAGGTGAAATGAGATGTTAGGTTGGACATGAACGAATGTGGTAGTATGAGGATGAAGGCATATGTTTATGATGTGATGCGTGATATAAGGAAATAAAATCACTATTGTATTATGAGTGGTTATTCAAATGGTTACTAAATATAAGTATGTTATGAGCGGGTATAGATATACATACAGGTGATGACTCAGAGAGTATTTGATGTGAAATCCCAATTATGATGTTTACATATTCAGATGTCAAGTAAGATTTGTTTATCTTGGAAATTGTGAGTTCGTTATGTTTTTACTTATAAGTTTAATTTATTTACTTATTTTAATAAATTATACTCACACCAGAAATGGCTAACCCCTTAGTGTTTGGGGGTTAGGGAGTCCCTGGACGACCCTAGGTCCCTACTGTTACAGGTCCTCAGCAGTGCAGAGGTGAGGGTAGGTACAGGTTCCGTGGAGTGGAGTTCCAGTTATAATTCATTGTTATGTTTTAATTGTAAATAGTAAAGATTTATGCTTTAAATTGTATTTTTGATGTACAAGTATGAGGATGATGATGAAGAGTATAGTGTGAGGCAGCAGGATATGGCTTGGACCCGTACCCATTTCGTTGTGGAGTGCCGGGCGTCGTGGTAGGTTTTTACAGGTTATTTTCTAAAAACTTACTACGTTTTCAAAAGGATTTATGCTTTTTAATTGATATTTGTTAAACCGTTATGAGTTTGGCCCCCAGAGCATATATATATATTGCCTGTGTGATGATGCTCATTTTGGCCTGGGGAGCCCATATTATTATTGCCTGTGATGTAAGCTACGGAATTTAGAGCAAAATTCCGTAAGCTTTTCTGTGTTTTGGGCAAAAAATACAAGGGAGACTCTGCCCAAATTTTCTTTGAAACATAACTATTTTAGTTTATGTTTAAAGTGATATAGAAATTGGAAGAATTGATTTTGGAGTCAAAAAGAAAAGAAAAGGGGCAGGCAGTACAGTTTGGTATTACAAACTGATAATTGTAATTACTGCGTAGTAACTCTGTGTTGAAGAAAAGTTTTTAAATTTTCCAGTTTTTCTGTGTCTCGAGACTAATTGAAGGAAAGATCTTGGCATGTGTCACGGTTTCCCAGCAACGGGGAGATCGGGGCGTTACAGTCGTCCCAAACTTTTGCAATTAAAAAATTTGTCTCAGACGACAAATCATATACCGTCCGAAACTAAGACGGTAAATCATCTTCTGATTTCTAAAATATGCATAATGCCATTTTCACTGCCAAATATAAACGTCTCCTGTTCATCCGAAACCCAAAAAATGGGTATATAGACGACGACTGCAAAGAAATTTTTTTTTTCTTTCAAAATATCCATTTTTTAGATGCTCTAAGAGGCTAGCGGTAGGCCCCACATGCTAAACTTAAGAGGAAATAAAAAGGGTTCTGCAACGCTGGCCTTTTGTTTGGGTAGTAGCTAGGTCCCACGCCGCCCGAGCATGGGATCGAGCAGCCCAAGCCATTGTCCCAAACGGGGCAAGACTGTAGCATGGTGGGGCCATCTCATTTTTTAAAATTATTTAATTGTTTAATTATTTTTAAAATAACTTTAAAAAATTAAACAAATAGGCGAAATTCCTAAAAAGTTAGAAAAAAATAATAAAGATAATAACTAAGTTGTACTAATTAATTATTTGGTATTTTTAATAAATTTATTGTACTAGTTTTTTTTTTTACTGGTTAAAGGTAGGGTAAGCCCCTACCTCACAAAAACTATATTAATAAAGAGTAATTACAGTTCCATAGTACAACATGTGATCAAGTAGGTTCAGCTCACAGTAGCCGGACGCTTGATCAAAAGGAGTAGTCACAAGATCTGTCCAAGCAAAGGTTGGACTTATAACTGCGTCCCAAAAAAACATACATCTTGCATACCAAATATAAGAAAACCTCCCCACGGAAATCTTAGCTTGAGCAGCTACCTTCTCCACTTTCAGCTTGATCAATACGCATCAGTGCCTGCTTGAGTAGGGTATCCTGCACATCGGCCTGCTCAATTTTCCTTAACAGTGCTTGCTTCTTCTTCTTGCCATGAACTCCATCTAGCCAGGATCGAAACCAAAACAATGCATTAGAAATAATTTGTTGCGGTGTGAGGGATTTAGAAGAAAAACACGCTCATTTCTAGCAAGCCAGATACTCCAACAAATTGAAATAGTGAGGAGATGCCAACTGTGTGTTTGTGCATGTGTACCAAAGCACCAAGAAGTAAAGCATTCATGAAGGTCATTGGGCAGTGAGTGTATGTTGAAGAGTTTGGTGAAGAAATTTCAGGTGGTAATGGCCATAGGGCATGCAAAGAAAATGTGGTAGACAATTTCGATAGGACATGCACAAGCTGTGCATGTTGTGTCTCCTGTCCATCCTTTAGAGCGAAGAAAGTCTTTCGAATTGAGTATGTCCCAACTCAATAGCCAGATGAAGATCTTGCATTTTAGGGGTGCCAGCCGAAGACCACGTTGCCACATAGTAGGGGGAGCGCAGGCCAGAGATGATGTAGAAGTTGTAGGCAGATTTGATGGTGAAGGTCCCTGTTGTTGTGAGATGCTATGCAGGGTGATCAGATTAGTTGGAGGGCTGGTGATCTGCTAACAGATCTATGAGTTTTTGTTTTTCTTCACGAATGTGTGGTGTAGAGATGCAGTTTAGTCGCGGTTGCCAATGCCAGACGCCATTGATCCAAGAGCCTTAGGAGAGTACCTCAGCCTGTGGGTTCCAAGTAGCAGCAGCAAGAGAGGAACAGAGAGTGATAATGTTGTTACCATTAACCCAGCGTGACATCCAGAATTTGATGTGGTTGCCATTGCCTAGCTACCAGTGCACATTGATCAGAAATTGTTCTTTGAGATAGAACATCCCCTTCCAGAAGCTTGATGCCATGGGGGGACATGTAAGTCTGTTTGTAGCACTTCTGTAGTATAGGCTCTTAAGAGTTTGGCTAGCTAATGAGTCTGAGGAGAATAAGTTCCACCACCACTTCAATAGTAGAGCTTCATTGAAGACTTTCAAGTCTAGCACACCCAATCCACCCTGCTCTTTTGGTTGGCAGATGGCCTTCCAACTCTTGCTAGCCGCACCTCTCGCATCCGTATCTGAGTTACCTCAAAAGAATCGACTACAAATTTGGTCAATTTGCTTTATCACCCAGAGGGGTAGTCTAAAGAAGAGGATGCAAAATACACTGGCAAGGCACTAAGAACAGCATTTATGAGCACCAACCTCCCCCCTCTTGAAAGCATCCTGCCCTTCCACACCGACAGTCTTTTCTCCATCTTTAGGATGAGGGGTTGCCAACTTCTTTTGCTAAGCTTGCCCTTGGAGAGTGGCATTCTCAGGTAGCTGAAGGGTAGGCATTCTTCTTTGCACTCCAGAATAGTTGAAAAGGCATGAAGCTTGGCTTGCGATTTACCAAAGTAAATGATCAAAGACTTTTTGAAGTTTATGGCTAGGCCTGAGACATTGGCAAATAGTTTAAGAGTCACCTTGAGGTTGAGTATCTCCTCTCATCACCTCTACAAAAGATTAAAGTATCATCTGCGAACTGAAGAACGGATAGGTTTGCTAGGGAACTCTGATAGGTAGTTGGGAGAATACACCATTTCTTCGACCACTAAAGAGCATCTGAGCTAGCACATCAACCACTAAGATGAAGAGCATCGGCGAAAGAGGATCCCCCTGCTTGAGTCCTCTCTTAGAGTTGATTTGTTTGCCACTCTCACCGTTGATGATGACAGATGATTTTGCCATTCTAAGGATCATATGAATCCACTTGCACCAAGCTGGACCAAACCCTCTGGCAACAAGAAGTTGGTCTAGAAATTCCCAACTCACAGCGTCAAAAGCTTTGGGGAAGTCTATCTTAAACAAGAGTGTATCTGAGCTCCTACGACTGCTGGGGTTGATAGCTTCGTGTGCAACCAGAAAGCAATCCACCGTTGATTTACCTTTAAGGAATGCACTTTGAGAAGACGACACAAGGGAGTGAAGGATGGGGCTGAGTCTGTTGGCGAGGATTTTGGTGGAGATCTTGAATGAGCAGTTAAGCAAGCTGATAGGCCTAAAGTTCGTTACAGAGTTTGCACCCTCACATTTCAGGAATTAGAATAATGTTAGAGTAATTCATTCTCCCTAGGTCAGCATCTCCCCTCTGCACTGACTGCAACATTGCAAGTAAATCTTTCTTGATGGTGTCCCAGAATGTATGATAGAAGCACATGGAAAACCCATTGGGGTCAGGTGCCTTGTCGCTACTCATATCAAACACCGCCTTTCTAATCTCCTCAATAGTGATCGGATTGTCGAGGTGCTCCAAATTGACTACATTTGAAGGATAAAGGGATTGCCAATCAATGCGAAAGTCAGATGGTGTAGCAGTGCCACAAATCTCCTGAAAGTGATTCTCGAAGGCTGTTCTGATAATAGAGGGGGAGGTTGTGAGGGTGTTATCGATAGTAAGACTTTGGATGAAGTTCTGCCGCCTTCTACCATTAGCAAGTGAGTGGAAGAATTTGGAATTTGCATCCCCTTCTTTGATCCATTGAACTCTTGATCTCTGTCTCCAATACACTGCCTCTGCTTTGATGAGATCCTGGAGTTCAAGATGAGTAGCTTTTAGAGAGTCGTGTGGTGCGGGGAGTTGCTCCGCTTCTGTAGCGCCCCGAATTTCTAATATAATATCTTAGAAAATACGTGGCACAATTTCCAGCATCAACTTCAATGTAATATTAAACACAACCAAACACCAATAAAAATTTTCAACTTTCATTACAGTAATCGTTTACATAGCACAGCGGAATACAATACATCTTAAATCAAAATTTCTCTTTTCTTTACAACAATTTACAATTACATAAGTCACTATATAAATGGAACTCAAGCATCCATATCCGAGCCTTAAGAAATCACCTGTAAAATATGAGGTTAGAGATAACCCTAATCCCCAAAACTAAATGGGTCAACCATAAAGGTGTGAGTGACATAAAAAAAACAAGCAACATAAATATAGCATGGATTTATAAACAACAGAACTAAATAATGATACACAAAATATGTCATAGCAAGGAAAACATGTAACCTCAAGTGAAGCTAAACTAAGTGTCAAGGGTAGAAAACAGGAAAAACCACATGCATGAAACCAAGTCAAGAAAACATCAAGTCTATATGCTGACTCTCTAATGCGTACATGTCGGGGTCTATGCATCCCACTCTACATAGGTCCAGGTGCAAGCCCTTAACGTCTCCACATTATAGGGTTTAATTCCCCGCTATGCAACTAATCCTAATACGATGACTACTACGAGATAAAGATAAACTGTGAGTATTAGCCCATGCCCCGATAATTCCGGAGGTCAATCTCTATCCACAGATAATTCCAGAGACTATTTCACTAACACCTGGAAATCTTCGAGAATACCCCACACCGCAAGCAATGGCACCTCATCACAAGAATACCACATGTGCGTCGCCTCGACCCCGATAATTCCGGAGATCAATCCCACACCACAGGTAATTCCGGAGACTATTTCACTCACACCTGGATAATTCCGGGGATTATCTCACACTGCAAGCCATACTGTGGTCCATAACTTATGTTCCCGCTCATCATATCACCACTAGTGTCTGTCCTTATCATTTAGGTTATTCATTTACTTAACGAATCTCCTAGAGTTGGTGTACCCTACTGGACTCAATTCAATAACTGATCAACTAAAATGCCTCAACAGGCCCAAATATAAACAACTCAACTGCCGGTATACTAGGGTCACACACACCCTCTAGAGACTCAAACTCAAATATCCAAACCAAACTTCCAACATAAATTGCTCAACTTAACATCTTGAAATCATATAGTCGATAGAAGATAAAGTATAGAATAGTACGTTATAGATTAAAGCATTTAGAGAATAGATCATCTGAAAGAACATTCGGAAATATGAAGATAGATCAGTATCAGTCGACTAATAACAAACGTAAGTCGACTGTCCAGAAAGAGAATTTCATGGTTTTAAGAAAAATAAACTAAGTGTTATAAGTCGACTGAAAAGGGTCATAGGTCGACTGGCCAGAGAGAAAATCCAATAATCTTTAAGAAAATATTCTAAGTGTAGCAGTCGACTGAAAACGGGGCATAGGTCGACTGTCCAGAGAGAAAATTACAATAACTTGAAAATCAAGTCTAAGTGTACCAGTCGACTGTAAAAGGTATAGGTCGACTGTCCAGAAAGAAATTTCAAGAAAACTAAAGGACATAGCAGCTGGGTCGTATCAGTCGACTGAGAGGTCATACTAGTCGACTGTCGGCCTACAGACTGCATACTTTTGGTTGTGCACATTTCAACCGATACATAGTTTTACTTTATGAAAACGATTTCTATAAAAATTGTCGTAGGACACATAATAGTCCATAAAACTAGATCAACTACTTTAATTTATGAAAATAGAGATTTGTCGATTTCTTTCGATTAATACATGAATTGTACATATAATCAAAAATAGAGTTTCTAAAAATTTACTGATCACTGAAATTGTTCGTATTCAAATCCAAAACATACAAATATCCAAAATCTCAAAGAATCCCCAATTTGGGTATATTCATCAACTCAATCCAATGTATCTCAAATCCAATTCTCAAGACATGATATCCTAATTCATCAGTCCTTCTCAACATTTTCTCAATCTCAATCACCTTATAAATCATACACATAATCAGTTTATTACATTGCCATTCAAGTTTCATTCAACCAATACTCCAAAATAATAAAAATCTCACCTTTATTAGGTTTATGTATAAAATCTACCATATTCAATCAATCCAACATCGATCCAAAAGAAACGGACTACCCACATACAATTTTATTTACAACCAACTAGGGTTCACAAGATCCAATTTTTCATCCAATTCATAATGTGCATATTCATATTCAAACCCTAAACATGCTTTCTAATAAGATTCAACATCTAAGATCCATTAAAACATTCATAGATCCAACAACCAAATTATACCACTCACATAAACAGATCAACAAAAAAACAATTTCATCACTCATACAAAATACACAAAGCAAACAAACAAGTCACTCACCTTGAAATGAAGAAATTCGACAAGAAGCCTTTTTTTGCAAAATCCAAGATCCTCTTCTTAATTCCTCCAAAAAAATAATAAAACTTTATGTTGTGCAGCGAATGACGGCTGCATTTTTCTTTTAAATAGCCGGGGTGGAAGAATCAGGGTTTTTAGACACATTTGCAAAATAACCCCTTGAAAATATAACTTTACATAAATAGATTCCTATACTTGGAAACTTGATAAAATCAATTAAATTGAGATTTAAAAGCAAAATAAATACCTTAGTTTCCATCCGACACTGTTTGAAAGTCTAGAAAATAGTTTTTTGCGCTTTCACCCCTCATAATGACAATTTTGCAAAAAGATCATTCTTTTTCTTAATATTTGCAAATAGATTCAATAAATATCAAAAAATCTAGAAAAATTACAAATGAATCCCAAATAATAAATAATGATTTTCCATGAAGAAATTTTGGCTTTTGAACTTCTTAAGAAAATATTTGCATGTGTTCTGCACGTGTAAAAAGAATATTTTTCTGAAAAAATTTATTAAATCCCCAAAATCATTTTAATTCATTTATAAACCTTTAAAAGTAATATTTAAAAAATATGGGGTACTACATCACTTCCTCCTTAGAAGAGTTATGTCCTCAGAACTACTACTAATGGGTCCAAACAACATACCAACGAGGAAAACAATATCTCATAAATAGAAACATAGTTCGAACACATGCATATGAGAACATTATCAAAATAGAAGGAGTACAACTCAATTCAATGGTACAATCATCCAAAAGAATTACAATCACATAAAAGAAAAATACATTCATACAAAAAGCTCAGGGAAATCCTTCTGCATGCGATCCTCTGGCTCCCAAGTAGCCTCTTCGAACTGCTGATTCCTCCATAGTACCTTGACCATAGGTATCACTTTGCTCCTAAGAACTTTCTCCCTACGGTCAACGATCTCAATAGGCTGTTCCTTGTAACTAAAGTTCACCTGTAGACCATCAGGAATCTCTACCAACTGATGATTCTAATCTGGCACATACTTCCTCAACAATGACACATGGAACACATCATGCACTTGTGTCAACTCCTCTGGAAGCTTCAATCTATATGCTGTCTTGCCAATCCGCTCCACGATCCTATATGGCCCAATATACCTTGGCGCTAACTTGCCTCCCTTACCAAATCTGATCACTCGTTTGGTCGGAGACACCTTGAGAAAAACTGCATCCCTAACCTCAAACTCCAAGTCCCTTCGTATCAGCATAACTCTTCTGCCGACTCTGAGCCTCGACCAACCTCTTGGGAATCAGCTCAATCTGCTCTGACGTCTGCTGCATGATCTCAGGACCAAACATCTGCCTCTCGCCAACCTCGTACCAACAAACAGGTGTCCTGCACCTCCACCTGCACAAAGCCTCATACGGTGCCATCCCGATACTCGCATGGTAACTGTTGTTATAAGTAAACTCAACCTATGCCAAGTATCTCTCCCAGCTACCATCGAAATCCATAACACAAGCCCTCAGCATATCTTCTAGCACTCGATTCACCCTCTCTGTCTGACCATCGGTCTGTGGATGAAACGTGGTACTGAAATCAGTTCTGGTGCTTAAAGCTGCTTGTAGGCTCTTCCAAAATCTTGAAGTAAACCTTGCATCTCTGTCGGAAACAATCGACACAGAAACCCCATGAAGTCTCACAATTTCACCAATGTACAACCCAGCCAATTTCTCCAACGACCAAGTAATCTTCATGGCTAGAAAGTGAGCTGACTTAGTCAAACGGTCCACGATAACCCAAATCGAGTCATTGCCCTTCGAACTCCTCGGCAAACCTGTAATAAAGTCCATATTGATATTCTCCCATTTCAACTCCGGAATAGGCAACGACTGTAACAAACCTCCAGGTCTCTGATTTTCTGCTTTGATCTGCTGACAAGTCAGACACCTTGCCACGAAACCTGCTACATCCCTCTTCATACCAGACCACCAAAAATGTTGTTTGATGTCCTTGTACATCTTTGTGCCTCCAGGATGTACTGACAACAAGGTACTGTGTGCTTCCTGCAAGATACTCTCTCTCAAATCTGCATTATCCGGAACACACAACCTCTCACCCATCAAAAGAACTCCATCTTGGACACGAAACTCTGATAGCTTGCCTTCTGAAACCTGTTGCAACATTTTCTGAATCTCTGAATATGATCTCTGACCTTCCATAATCCTCTCTCTCAAGGAAGACTGCAGCCTCAACTGAGCCAAAGATGCCCCTAAACCCTGCAGCACCACCTCAATACCTGCCTGATCAATCTCTGCTGTCAACTCGCTTCGAGTAGTGATCAAACTTGATAAACTACTCTTCCTGCTATGTCCATCAGTTACCACATTTGCCTTGCCCGGATGATACTTGATCTCAGGACGAATGTCTTTCAATACTTCCAACCACCTTCTATGCCGAAGATTAAGATCCTTCTGTTGATAAATGTACTTCAGGCTCTTGTGGTCAGTGTACATATTGACCTTCTCACCGTAAACATAATGCCTCCACTTCTTCAAGGCAAAGATAATAGCTGCTAGCTCCAAATCATGCGTCGGATAATTCTTCTCATGCGGACGTAATTGTCTCGAACCATAAGCAATAACCTTGCCTTCTTGCATCAAGACACAAACCAAACCTCTGAGAGACACATCACTGAAGATATCATAATCCTTCCCAGCTTGTGGCAAAAGCTAAGATAGGTGCAGTAGTCAACCTCTCCTTTAACTCAAGGAAACTCCCCTCACACTTATCGGTCCATGAAAATGCCACATTCTTCCGGGTCAAACCTGTCAAAGGAACTGCAATCTGAGAATAACCCTGGATGAATCTCCTGTAGTAACCAGCCAAACCCAAGAAACTTCTGACTTCCTTCACAGACGTTGGCCTGGGCCAATCCTTCACTGCTTCAACCTTCTGAGGATCAGTGGCCACTCCATCCTTAGAAAGGATATGACCAAGGAAAGCTACCTCAAACTTCCAAAACTCACACTTCGACAACTTGGCATACAAGCTATGCTCCTGCAATTTTTGTAATACCGCTGTCAAGTGCATAGAATGCTCCTCCTCTGACTTAGAATACACCAAAATATCGTCGATGAAAACCACCACGAAGGAGTCAATAAATGGCCTCAAAACCCGATTCATCATATCCATGAACACTGTTGGCACATTCGTCAACCCGAATGGCATCACCAAAAACTCATAGAGTCCATGACGAGTCCTGAAAGCTGTCTTACTCACATCTTCCTCCTTGACTCGGACCGGATGATACCCTGATCTCAAATCAATCTTTGAAAACACAGCTGCTCCTCGAAGCCTGTCGAACAAATCATCAATCCGCGGCAGTGGATACTTGTTCTAAATAGTCACCCTATTCAACTCTCAGTAGTCAATGCACATCCTCATTGACCCACCCTTCTTCTTGACCAACAACACTGGCGCACCCCTATGGTGAGGAACTCGGCCTAATAAGCCCCTTGCTCAACAGCTCCTCAATCTGCTTCTTCACTTCGTCTTGCTCTACAGGTGCCATCCTGTACAGAGCCTTAGAAATCGGAGCACTCCCCGACTGAACATTAATGCAAAAATCCACATCTCTCTATGGCAGTAATCCTGGAAAATCTTCCAAGAACACCTTAGGAAAATCTTTGACAACCAGAATGCCTTGGACTTCATCTGGAATCACCATCTTGGATACCATTGCAGCCACCTTCGGAATCTTCTTCTTCCCTTGGAAAGTTACTGTAGGACCACCTGGTGCTTTCACTAACACCTCTTTCTGCTTGCATTCAATTGTGGCATCATATATTGCCATCCAATCAATGCCCACGATCACATCCACTCCTAAGACTTGCAGCTCAATCAGATCAATGCCGAATAATCTTCCTCCAGTCTCGATATCACAGCTCTCGTAATATCGATCAGCGATCAATTCTTCACCTGACGGCGTTGCCACCGACAAAACCTTGCCTGGAAACAACTTAGGCTCTACACCTAAGACCTTTGCAAAATTTGGCGACACAAAAGTATGCAATGAACCAGTATCAAATAAAACCTTGGCCTTTATTCCATTAATCAAAACAATCCCTGTTACATGAAGAGTGATACTCAATCTCCAATTATTCTCATTAAAGGTTCTATTTATTACATTGATTAAAATAAAATCAAAACTCTTGCATACCCTGGATCACATCTTATGAGTTACCCGCATCCTCCTCGGTTAATGCGAACACTCGCCCTTGTCTCTGGAATTTACCTCCACCTGAACCATCCTTCCTCAACTGTGGACAATGAGACTTAGAATGTCCCGCCTGCCCACACTGGAAACAAGTCTGCTTCGCCAACTTAGGACACGCTGACCTGTAATGACCTGCCTCCTTGCAGTAATAACAAGTTACTTCCTGAGTTGCAGATGCCCTCTGCACTGGACCACTGAACTTGACTTGCTTCGCCGGGAATCCCTTCACACTCTGGCCTAATGCTGGCCTCTTGTTCCTGTTCCAGGTTTCTTGCTTGTTTTGGAACTGGTCCATGTCTTCCTCTGTCATAGCTGCTCTCCTGACCAGCTTGTCGAACCTCCTTATGCCGAACAGAATCATTCTTGACCTCAAGTTTGGCCTCAAGCCCTGCTCAAACTTCTTGGCCTTCTTCGCCTCGTCAACTATCAACTCTGGTGCATACCTCGATAGCTGAGCGATCTTGGTCTCATACTCTCGCACGGTCCTGCTGCCCTGCTGTAGATTCAAGAATTCTGTCGCCTTCTTCTCCTGAATATCTAGGGGAAAGAAGCGATCCCTGAATTCTTCCAGAAAAGCCTTCCAAGTCATCTGCTGGTCCCCCAACGCCCTCTTTACCGTTTGCCACCAAACACCAGCGTCCTTTTCCAATTGCATAGTGGCCAACTTCACCGTATTGGCAGTCAAAGTTTTCGATACCTCAAAGATTGTCTCCATCCGTCTAATCCAATCATCAACCTCGTTCGGATCAGATTGCTCCTCAAAAACTGGCGGCCTCATCCTCTTGAAGGACTCGATCTGCTTGATGGGATCAGTGTTAACCAATCCTAGTCCAGCTCCATGATTCTGATGCTGGTTCTGACTCTGAGCCAAATTAGATGCCATCAGTTCCTCCAAAGTCTGATACACCCTGACAAATTTGGCCTCGAGATCAATTCCTAGTTCCTTAGGAACTTCTAGCTCCATCACCATTGTTACCAATCTAGGATCTGGGTCCAACCATTCTGAATACTGCAAAATGAAGGAAAAATTAGAGCACCACAACACAACTCACCTTCACATCAATACCCTTTGGCTAAACCTCAACTGTACCCCAAACCAAACATCATGTTTCAGTTCTATGTGAAACTCACGCTCTAATGTCCACATCTGGGTACTCACACTCTAGTGTCCACACCTAGGTTATTTTTATGCCATGTTTATTATTACTATTGAAGCATGCTCTGATACCAATCTCTGTAGCGCCCCGAATTTCTAATATAATATCTTAGAAAATATGTGGCACAATTCCCAGCATCAACTAAACACCAATAAAAATTTTCAACTTTCATTACAGTAATCGTTTACATAGCACAGCGGAATAGAATACATCTTAAATCAAAATTTCTCTTTTCTTTACAACAATTTACAATTACATAAGTCACTATATAAATGGAACTCAAGCATCCATATCCGAGCCTTAAGAAATCACCTGTAAAATATGAGGTTAGAGATAACCCTAATCCCCAAAACTAAAGGGGTCAACCATAAAGGTGTGAGTGACATAAAAAAAACAAGCAACATAAATATAGCATGGATTTATAAACAACAGAACTAAATAATGATACACAAAATATGTCATAGCAAGGAAAACATGTAACCTCAAGTGAAGCTAAACTAAGTGTCAAGGGTAGAAAACAGGAAAAACCACATGCATGAAACCAAGTCAAGAAAACATCAAGTCTATATGCTGACTCTCTAATGCGTACATGTCGGGGTCTATGCATCCCACTCTACATAGGTCCGGTGCAAGCCCTTAACGTCTCCACATTATAGGGTTTAATTCCCCGCTATGCAACTAATCCTAATACGATGACTACTACGAGATAAAGATAAACTGTGAGTATTAGCCCATGCCCCGATAATTCTGGAGGTCAATCTCTATCCACAGATAATTTCGGAGACTATTTCATTCACACCTGGGAATCTTCAAGAATACCCCACACCGCAAGCAATGGCACCTCATCACACGAATACCACATGTGTGTCGCCTCAACCCCGATAATTCCGGAGATCAATCCCACACCACAGGTAATTCCGGAGACTATTTCACTCACACCTGGATAATTCCGAGGATTATCTCATACCGCAAGCTATACTGAGGTCCATAACTCATGTTCCTGTTCATCATATCACCACTAGTGCTTGTCCTTATCATTTAGGTTATTCATTTACTTAACGAATCTCCTAGAGTTGGTGTACCCTGCCGGACTCAACTCAACAACTGATCAACTAAAATTCCTCAACAGGCCCAAACATAAACAACTCAACTGCCGGTATACTAGGATCACACACACCCTCTAGAGACTCAAACTCAAATATCCAAACCAAACTTCCAACATAAATTACTCAACTTAACATCTTGAAATCATATAGTCGATAGAAGATAAAGTATAGAATAGTACGTTATAGATTAAAGCATTTAGAGAATAGATCATCTGAAAGAACATTGGGAAATATGAAGATACATCAGTATCAGTCGACTAATAACAAATGTAAGTCGACTGTCCAGAAAGAGAATTTCATGTTTTTAAGAAAAATAAACTAAGTGTTATAAGTCGACTGAAAAGGGTCATAGGTCGACTGGCCAGAGAGAAAATCCAATAATCTTTTAGAAAATATTCTAAGTATAACAGTCGACTGAAAAGGGCATAGGTCAACTGTCCAGAGAGAAAATTACAATAACTTGAAAATCAAGTCTAAGTGTACCAGTCGACTGTAAAAGGTATAGGTCGACTGTCTAGAAAGAAGTTTCAAGAAAACTAAAGGACATAGCAGCTGGGTCGTATCAGTCGACTGAGAGGTCATACCAGTCGACTGTCGGCCTACAGACTGCATACTTTTGGTTGTGCACATTTCAACTGATACATAGTTTTACTTTATGAAAACGATTTCTATAAAAGGCTTATTTCTTATACGATCAAATACAACTCGTAGGACACATAATAGTCCATAAAACTAGATCAACTACTTTAATTTATGAAAATAGAGATTTGTCGATTTCTTTCGATTAATACATGAATTGTGCATATAATCAAAAATAGAGTTTCTAAAAATTTACTGATCACTGAAATAGTTCGTATTCAAATCCAAAACATATAAATATCCAAAATCTCAAAGAATCCCCAATTTGGGTATATTCATCAACTCAATCCAATGTATCTCAAATCCAATTCTCAAGACATGATATCCTAATTCATCAGTCCTTCTCAACATTTTCTCAATCTCAATCACCTTATAAATCATACACATAATCAGTTTATTACATTGCCATTCAAGTTTCATTCAACCAATACTCCAAAATAATAAAAATCTCACCTTTATTAGGTTTATGTATAAAATCTACCATATTCAATCAATCCAACATCGATCCAAAAGAAATGGACTACCCACATACAATTTTATTTACAACCAACTAGGGTTCACAAGATCTAATTTTTCATCCAATTCATAATGTGCATATTCATATTCAAACCCTAAACATGCTTTCTAATAAGATTCAACATCTAAGATCCATTAAAACATTCATAGATCCAACAACCAAATTACACCACTCACATAAACAGATTAACAAAAAAACAATTTCATCACTCATACAAAATACATAAAGCAAACAAACGAGTCACTCACCTTGAAATGAAGAAATTCGACAAGAATCCTTTTTTTGCGAAATCCAAGATCCTCTTCTTAATTCCTCCAAAAAAATAATAAATCTTTATGCTGTGCAGTGAATGACGGTTGCATTTTTCTTTTAAATAGCCAGGGTGGAAGAATTAGGGTTTTTAGACACATTTGCAAAATAACCCCTTGAAAATATAACTTTACATAAATAGATTCCTATACTTGGAAACTTGATAAAATCAATTAAATTGAGATTTAAAAGCAAAATAAACACCTTAATTTCCATCTGGCACTGTTTGAAAGTCCATAAAATATTTTTTTTGCGCTTTCACCCCTCAAAATGACAATTTTGCAAAAAGGTCCTTCTTTTTCTTAATATTTGCAAATAGATTCAATAAATATCAGAAAAATCTAGAAAAATTACAAATGAATCCCAAATAATAAATAATGATTTTCCATGAAGATTTTTTGGCTTTTGAACTTCTCAAGAAAATATTTGCATGTGTTTCGTACGTGTAAAAAGAATATTTTTCTGAAAATATTTATTAAATCTCCAAAATCATTTTGATTCATTTATAAACCTTTAAAAGTAATATTTAAAAAATATGGCATACTACAGCTTCAATCTCCAACTTGAGAAGTTTTTCATGAAGGTGCTTCTTTCGGATAGGGATGTGGCCAAATGTATCATTTCTCCACCTTCGAATACGCCTCCTAAGAAGCTTCAGCTTGCATGCAAAGATGTCAACCGGGTTGCCAGAACAGGAGAAGTTTTTCCGCCACTCTTGAACCTCAGGAATAAAAGAGGAGTGTGCAAGCCATGCTTTCTCAAATCTGAAGTAATGTGCTTGGGATGAAATGACCTGAGTGTCAAGAATTATAGGACAGTGATCAGACGAATAACAGGGGAGGGAGTACTAAATGCAGTTGGGGAAACAGAGATCCCATGCTAATGTGATTAAGAATCTGTCAAGCCTAGCCATATAGGGGGATGATCTGAGGTTGGACCAGGTGTACTTCCTGCCTAAGAGCGGTAGGTCAATGAGGACAAGATCATGAATGAATTCTCGAAAGAATCTCATGTCCCTTGTGGAACCCCTACCACTGGACCTATCCGTGTCTGAGATAGTTACATTGAAGTCCCCACACAAGACCCATGCATCTTTGAGGTGGCTTCGTCGTTGCTTTATCTCATAGAAACAAAGGTCTCTATCTTCCAGATCAAAAGGGGCATAGACTGTTGTAATCGACCAGGATTCATCTGAATTGCGGTGTTTGAAAGATGCAGAGATTGAGAAAATATCAATAGCAGAGTACATGCATTCCAAGAGCTGGTCATTCCACCCTAAGAGTACTCCACCACAGCTGTTAAGAGAAGCCACCTGAATCCAATTTGTGATCAGGCTACCTCCTATCGAAGACAGATTACGAGGACCTAGATTGCTGAGTTTGGTCTCTTGTAGGAAGATGATCGATGGGGAGCAACTGCGGATGCCTTCTTTTATGAGTGAGCATTTATCAGGGTTGCCCAACCCTCTCACATTCCAACTAGATATCTTCATGGGGAAAGAATGCAACAAATTGCAAAGAACAAAAAATAAACATGATACGATCCTTAGGATCAGAGAGCCAGTGCAATTAAAAATAATGTTCTAGTTGATCAGATTGATCAACTAAAATCTTCTGTTGGCCCTTGAGAATGTGCACCGAGCGTGGCCCTTTAGCCTCCACTCTAATATATTCAGCTACTTCTAAAATATCCTCATTTAAAAGCAGTTCAAACGCGTTAAGATGAGCATTCGTAACTGAAGCAATTGAAGAAGAGGTACCTGAGGTCTTCTTCTTAATGATAGTGGAGAGGTACTTCATCAAAGGTCTCGTGCTCTTGAGCTTGCCAGCTAACCTTGATCGCTTGAGCCTCTTGGATGGTCCTTCGTCGAAGCCTGGAGGAGCTGAGACGAAGGAACTTGCAGCTTTTGGAACTGGCCTTCTTAGGAGTGAGTGAGCGCAGAAGCTTTTGCCTCTGACATTGCTTACGCCTGATTTGAAAACCACCTTCGCAGCAGCAATTAAGTGATTGAGATCTTCTTGAACACTCTCTTAGGGCTCCTTCGATAGCTGGTTTGATCTTGGCAAAAAGTGACATCGGGTAAGTGACAAGCTTGCCTTTCCAGAACATTTCACGAACTTCTTCTTGAGTTTCTTCATCAGTTGAAATAGCCTGGGTAAAAGGAGATTTGGTGGGACCATGTGAGGGTGCTTTATTGCTACTATCCGAGGATTTTGTGATCTGAACAACTAGGGGTGCCAACTTGGCAGGATTTGAAATCAGAGCGGGGACCTCCTTAGATTGCAGAATAGCCTCCGAATTTGGAAGGATCCCTGCATTAAAGCTAGAATCCTCCATATTTGATATATTTAGAAACTTTTCAAAATTTTCATCACCTTGCGGAGATTTCGCAGCCGTTGGAACCTCCCCCCCCAAATCACAGGGATTTGGTTCAGTGTCCACCGGAATTACAGCCTTGCTAAGTATGCCACCAGCACAAGTATTGCTAGGGCCTTCCGGTGCCTTGGGGTGCCAAAAACTCGCACTTCCAGGCTCCTCAGATGATCTAGTAGTGGTGAAAAGTTGCACCTTTCCTGATTGAACATCTTCAACCGCTATGGGGTCGCCAAGTAACAGAATAGGGACTTCATGGACATGCCTCACAGAACTCCAGGGAGCAGTATACCTGATGGTTAGGGTCTTTGGGATTTGGATCAAGTCCTCCACCTCGATGAGGACTAATGCCTAGTCCCTGGACTTCCTGTCTTGCATCTCTTTGCTAAGAGTAATAAGTTTGCCAAATGGGGAGATAAGTTGCTCAAGTGACTCCCGATCACAATAATGGAAGGGTAACAGGGGTAGATTAATCCAGATGAAGCACAGTTTAGGATGCAGTCTGGCCCCGTAGTCCATTGACCAAGGGGAGAAGGTGGCATTAAAGCCTGAGAATTTGAAGACCCCCTCCGTGATCGCACTTTCAGCTTCAGTTGCAGTCGGAAACTAGATGTGATACACCCCATCGCATACCCTCTGCAATGTCCACCAGCGCCCGTGCCTCCCCCAGGCGAATTTGAAGGCGCTTTCCAAATCCATAGTGAGAGGGATTCGTCTTTGGTTGATAAGGTGGAGGAAAGCACTTGCATGTAGCGCCGGTAGGGCTTGCGAGATGGCGTTGTTGTGTGGGAGATCCACCTCCAACTTGGCAGTCCGGTTATGGACGGGACAGTCCCCGACCTTATGACCAAATTTCTTACAATTGAAGTAGTTGAATCCAAGCTTGCGGCACTCCGACGTGGCATGATCGCCCTCCCCACATTTATAGCAGCGGCGCTCCATTCTCTTAGATCAGCGATTTTTAGGGTGAAAAGTTAGGTTTTTTGGGTACAGGGAAGAGGGTTTGGGTTGGAAGGAAGGTTTGGGGTAATGGGCGGGAGGGTGAGTGGGGGTGAAGTGACGGGATGTTGGGGCATTTTTCGAGAAGAACAGGCGATGGCGTGGGGATCTAAGGGGCATTTGGGGATTGTAATAATGGCGAGAAGGTGGTGGAAGTCGAAGAACCTGAGCATATGATTTGCTCAGTTCCCTAGGAAAGAAGGCAGTCTCTCTCCTCACCCCTCTCTCCATTCTTCTTTTTTAGTTTATTGTACTAGCTTATTTCGTTACTTAAATTTATTTAATGTACAAGTTTATTTTGTGATTTTAATTAATTGATGAAGGGAGTACCGAGTTATCAAAAAAATTATCATTCAGAAATCTTCAAAAAAATATATTAATAAAGTAAATGTGAATAGTAACTGTTGGCATGTGGGTGGGATAAGATATAAAACAATCAGAGGCAGCTACTATTCAGGATGTAAATTTCATAGGGCCTTTTGCCTTTTTCCCGGGCTCTATAGGTAGAGGTGCTCTTACAGTTAAATTCTTTTAATAAAGTTTAGCGCAAGACAATTTACGAATAAGCAAATGTATAGGGCATATGTGTAAGAATCCCTTTTACTGGGCAGTCAAACAATAAGGATAAATCTATACCTACAACCTCGTACACAACCTTCACTCCTTACACTCTAATATAGTACTCATCTAGTGGAGGTGTCTACTAGATGAGTGTCATATTAGACTGTAAGCAGTGAAGGTTATAAAATAGATAATAGATATAGCATTGTCCAATTATTAGGGTCAAAACAAGCAAAGGGTCACATATCACAAAATATTTTGAGGATAAGCATAACTCGCAAAATAATTTCAGAACATAAAATTTTCAAAATTTCTATCAGAATATCAACAACAAAAAATGCAATTCTTGGAGTACAAGTCAGGTCCCCAATATCCGTACAACTTTTTGTTGGAAAATAATCTATGTGGGCTCACATATGTGACTAAATGTATAATTGCTATTCTAAAGTCTAACCCAAATTAAAGTGATCTAATCAAGATTAAGTAATGGGTTAAAAGCATATAATTTAAAGTGTGATATAACACGTGTAGAGACCGTAAAGTAAATTTCTTATTTTGTGATGGGTAAAATTGGAAATCAATATTTATCAATTAGGGTTATGGTCCCCTATATATACGCATCTTCTTATTCCATCTGTCATCCCATCAACAGAAGAATAGAGAGACGACCTCTCATATAAGTGCTTATCATATAGGAAGATCCTAACCCTCTGCGCAATCTCCATCAATGGCTTCAGGTTAGTGCTTCTGCTTTTAATGTTCTTCTTCTTTTGATTTAGCAAAGATCTATAGTTTTATAATTTAGGATTTTACATTAAAGCACTTTTGCAACATGATTAAGATCTAGATTCATAGAAACATGTTTGAGGTTGTTATTAATGTTTTATGCATGTTCTTAAGTGTATATAAAATTCCAACAATTGGTATCAAAGCCATCTTTGCTGAATTAATTGAAGAATATTTCAGGTTTATTGTTTAAAGAAAATTTAAGAAATTTAGGGTTTCTTTTGATCTTCCTTTCCCAAATAGAGCATTAAGATGAAGAAAAGAAGTACCATATCATCTAAATCATCTTCTATTTATTAATTCTTAATATACTTATAGTGCACATGTCATGCAACATAATTGTGAATATACAGTAAAACTTGTGAAGTCGGGTGTACTCATTATTTGAGAGATTGGATTGTCGCTTGGTTAAATCGGGTGAGCCTGGGTAAATTACTCATTCAATGACATCATTTGTGTAATGCCCCGAATCCCAAATACACTGAGTTCGAGATGTTCTACAGGATCTTTTCACTTTCTGTAGTACAATTTTACAAGGAAATTTAAACTTTTCACTTTACATCAGAGTTTACATCAATATTACACTTTTCATTTGCACAGCGGAAGTAAAATTTACAATAATTAAATAAATGTACAACAACATGGTATAATCTTTAAGCATCCATTCCTCTTTAATCTTTAACATGCCATTTACCTGCATATAAGACTGTGGGTACGTCAGTTTATTCAACCGACGATCATTATACACGGCCATCCTCTCTATGCCGGAAATAGTATAACTTAATTTTCCATATTTAACAAACACAAACTTGTCACATTTCAAACAAAAGGGACTACCCTATTGATGTCGTGTTGTGATTGTGCACCTAGTCCTTAATGCAGTTACTTATGTTACATGACACTAATGCACACTTGTTCGGAGTCTATGCATCCCATATTACATAGGTCCGAGGGCAAGCCTCTTAATCGTTCTTCATCTTTGTAGGGTTCAATCCCTCGTTATGACTTAATCTACTACTGTAACTACGGTAGGTATCCTAGATGATCTATGAGTGCAAGCACGTGTACAGAAAACCTGGAGGGGAATCCCACGTCATGTCACGACTCATCGCGAAGAACCTATGGCAATTTCAGCCTCCTTCATGGCACACGATCCTCATGCAGTCACCAAACATCCCACAAGCGTCGCCACCGGGACGGTACCCTGGAGCAGTATTCACGTCATGTCACGACGCATCGTGAAGAACCTGTGAAATACTCTCTGCCGCAAATCTGATGGCCCTCACTCGTGTTTTTCTCCTACTTTCATCACATCTCCACTATGTACTAATTATTAGAATCATGAATAAAAATCAAAGCTCTAGAGTTAGCCTCTCCACTAAACCGGACTTATTCATTTCATGTTCACATGACCAACCTTGGTCTTCTTTTCAATTTCATTTCATTTCCACTGCCGGGAGAGACTTAGCTACTCTTTTGTTCAATTTCCAATTCACAACTTCCAATTTGAGCGTTTCCAACTCATGAGTTCATTTTTCATTGCCTCAGCATATCATGATCTTAGCTTTCATATTCATGTAATTCTCAATTCAAATCTATGATTCATCTTATGTAATTTCATGCAGCAACAAATAGAGTTCATCAACACCCACCAAAAGGTTCACAATCTTCAAAATAAACAGAATAATATTCTCTGACATATCTAAACACTCTGGACAGTCAACTTGGATCTCTTCCAGTCGACTTGTCCAGTCAATTCAAGTTCTTCTTAACCACTCGGGATAGTCGACTGCTGCACATAGCAGTCGGCTGTTCCGCGGTGTTCTAATTTCAATTATCAATCACAGGACAGTCGACTGTCGTTCAGCACAGTCGCCTGTTTTACGGAGTTCAATTATGTAATTTCTCAAGTTCTATACAGTCGACTGCTACACACATTCGGTCGACTGAACAGTTTAAAAATCTCAAATTAAGGAATCACACATCATATTTTGTCACGCTATTCTTCAACAAGAATAATTCACATTTCATGGTTATAACATTGTTCTCAAAATGAGAAGTACTAACGAGTATTCATAATTCATATTTTCATACATCTATAATGTCACTTCAATCTTTACTATACTAATCTTCCTCATTTCTAGTTCTTTTGCAAGGTATAATTTCCCAAAAATACACATGTCAAAATCATAGTTCTAATTACACCTTTCATTCTTAAATCACATTTTATTCCATGCAACAATTCCCAAATTATCTTTATAAAGTCTCATGTATTTTCAAAAGAGTAGAACATTCGAGTTTATAAAAAAATGCATCAGTACCAGTCGACTTATACTATAGTAAGTCGACTGTCCAGGGAAAAACATCCATGATTTTAAGTAAATAGTTTAAGCAAGAAGTTGACTTGTAAAAGCACAAGTCGACTTAAATGAGCACATAAGTCGACTTACAAGGTCCTAAGTCGACTTACCCGAAAGATTCTTTCTCGACATTTCGCAACAATTAATTCCGCTAATCTCTTTATTAGCCAATTACACCTTCATGACTATGTTTAATCCATACCAACTTAGATTTTTACTTAATCAGATCACATATAACTGCATACTCATATTCCAATCCATTTATAGGTCAATTTTCCAATTAGGAGTGTACTCTTATTAGTATTTTTCATGCATCATTCTTTCAGTATAGTACTAGCATGATTCCTAATACGGAAAATTAAACCTACTATCATTCATTCATTCTAACAAGCATTTCTACTTTAGAAATAAGGAAAATCAAACCCACCTTATATGGAGAGAACAAACACAATAGCAACTAAGTCCTTTGCAAATGAGATGCACCTCCTCCTAGATGATGCGCGCACAAGTTCCACAAGCACCACCGAAAGCTTCCCTCCTTGAATAGCCGACCCTTCTCCTCCTTGGTACAATGCAAGCACAAACCACTCACCACTCAATCTTTTTAACTCTCAAACTACTACTAATTAGACTATAGATTTGAAAGGGATAATAAGCACAAAATAACTAGCCATGGGAGGGGGTCTTTATACTAAAAATCAACTAGAATGGAGGGTTAGGATTAGTTGGTTGGTTGTAGGATGGAAGGCTAGGATGAGAGTAGGAGTTATCACAACTACCCACAATCAAATAACTACCACACCATGACCACCACTAAACTTTTGAATCTCCCTCCAAAAGAAGTGTACCCGGCCTTGCCTAAGGAAGTGCTCTTGCACGTGTACGTGTAGTGCACGTGCAAGCAACTAGGCCAAAAATTGTGCATTTGATTTTTACATAAAAATAAAATAGACTTTTTAAATAAATTAATCCATGAGCTTTAGTTTTGGGCCAAAATAGTTATTTAAAAATAAAATAAATAAAATACATTTTGGGCTTTAAGAAAAGGCCTTTTAATCTAATTAAAATAAGGCTTTCTATTTATTTAAAGAAAAAGGCTTTTGTGTAAAATAATTTGAAAACATATATTTAAATGTTTATACATATCACAATAAAATAATTATAAGATTCAATTCAACCAAAATATTGCACGTGCACACTACGTGCAAAATAAATAAATTTTCATTAATTGAAAAATCAGGGTATTACAACACTCCCTTCTTAGAATAGTTCCGTCCCCGGAACTACAATCAAGAGCGAGGAAAACAAAATACAACACAACACAAGAACAAAAGAATACAAAGATACAATCAAGCAAAAAGCTCAGGATAGTCCTTCAACATCCTCTCCTCGGATTCCCAAGTAGCCTCTTCAACCAAATGGTTTCTCCAGACTACCTTGACAATCGGTATCGTCTTATTCCTCAAGACTTTTTCTCGACGGTCAACAATCTCAACAGGAGACTCGATGTAATTCAGGTCTAACTGCAAACCTTCCGGCACTTCAAGCAAATAATGACTCGGATCTGGAATGTAACCTCTCAGCATAGACACATGAAAGACATTGTGCACCTGAGATAACTCTTCTGGTAATTCAAGCCGGTAAGCAGTTTTTCCGATCCTTTTCAATATCTTGTACGGGCCTATAAACCTTGGGGCTAACTTCCCGCCTTTGCCAAATCGAACCACACCTTTACTGGGTGATACCTTCAGAAAGACGAAGTCACCAACCTCAAACTCAAGGTCCCTTCTCCGGTTGTCTGCATAGCTTTTCTGCCTGCTCTGAGCTTCCACCAATCTCTTCCTGATCAGAACAATCTTCTCAGAAGTTTGCTGTACAAGCTCAGGACCAAACAACTGACGCTCCCCAACTTCAAACCAACAAACAGGAGTCCTGCACTTCCTGCCATACAAAGCTTCGTACGGTGCCATCCCAATGCTAGCCTGAAAACTGTTGTTGTAGGCAAACTCTACCAAAGGTAAATGCCTTTCCCAACTGCCTCCAAAGTCTAGTATACAACACCGAAGCATATCCTCAAGAATACGATTGACTCTCTCGGTCTGCCCATCGGTTTGCGGATGAAAAGCAGTGCTGAAATCTGTCTTGGTAGCCAAAGCTGTCTGAAGACTCCTCCAGAAATGCAAAGTAAACCGCGCATCTCGATCAGACACAATGGTTGACGGAACGCCATGAAGCCGTACAATCTCACCAACATACATCTCAGCCAACTTGTCCATCGAAGCAGTGAGTTTCATCGCCAAGAAGTGAGCGGACTTGGTAAGTCGATCGACTATAACCCAAATCGCATCATTGCCTTTAGAACTCTTAGGCAATCTCGTAATGAAATCCATACTGATGTTATCCCACTTCCATTTCGGAATAGGTAACGGCTGTAATAGACCTCCGGGTCTCTGATTTTCCGCTTTGACTTGCTGACAAACCTCACACTTCGCCACAAATTCAGCCACATCCCGCTTCAAACCTGACCACCAGAAATGCTGTTTGATGTCTTTGTACATCTTAGTACTCCCAGGATGTACCGACAAAAGAGTAGCATGCACCTCCTGAAGAATACTCTCTTTCAGGTCCGCCTGATTTGGAACACACAGCCTACCTCCGAACCACAGCACTCCATCCCTGGTTTGAAATCCGGGCAACCTGCCAACACCGACCTGCTCCTTCATCTCCAAGATATCAGCATCCACTTCCTGACTTGCAATGATCCTTGCATTCAGTGTAGGCTGAAGCCTCAACTGAGCCAAAGATGCTCCCAATCCTTGCAAGACAACCTCAATACCTGCTCGGTTCAACTCCTCAATCAGATGCTTCTGAGTTGTAATCAAACTGGCCAAACTGCTCTTGCGACTAAGTGCATCAGCAACAACATTAGCCTTTCCAAGATGATACTTGATCTCAGGTCGCATATCCTCAAGCACTTCCAACCATCTCCGCTGCCTCAAATTCAGATCCCTCTGCTGATATATATACTTCAAGCTCTTGTGGTCCGTGTACATGTTCAATTTCTCACCGTACACGTAGTGCCTCAATTGCTTCAAAGCAAAGATAATCGCAGCCAACTCCAGATCATGAGTCGGGTAATTCTTCTCATGCGGTCGTAGTTGCCTAGACCCATAAGCGATTACTCTTCCTTCTTGCATTAAGACACAACCAAGCCCACGATGTGAAGCATCGCTATAAACATCATACTCAACACCTGCTCTAGGTAGAGCCAAAATAGGTATAGTAGTCAGCTTCTCTTTCAACTCCTGAAATCTCGCCTCACACTGCTCAGTCCACTTGAAGCTCACATTCTTCTTGGTCAGTCCAGTAAGCGGTACAGCTATCTGAGCATAACCTTGAATAAATCTCCTGTAGTATCCAGTCATCCCAAGAAAACTTCTGACTTCCTTCATTGTAGTAGGCCTAGCCCAATCTCTCACTGCCTCTATTTCTGAGGGTCAGTTGCCACTCCCTCCTTAGAAAGGATGTGACCTAGGAATGCCACTTCAGATTTCCAGAAATCACAATTGGATAACTTGGCATACAACTTCTGCTCTTCCAGCTTCTTCAACACTGCTGCCAAATGCTCAGTGTGCTCCTCCTCTGACTTGGAGTACACGAGAATATCGTCGATAAACACCACGACAAAAGAGTCAATAAACGGCCTCAGAACTCTGTTCATCAAATCCATGAAGATTGCGGGTGCATTCGTCACTCCGAATGGCATAACTAAGAATTCATAATGCCCATGTCGAGTTCTAAATGCAGTTTTGTGCACATCTTCAGCTTTCACTCGCACTTGGTGATATCCTGATCGAAGATCTATTTTGGAGAATACAGCTGCTCCTTGTAGACGATCGAACAAGTCATCAATTCGAGGAATAGGACCTTATTCAGCTCCCGGTAATCGATACACATTCTCATCGATCCATCCTTCTTCTTTACCAAAAGCACTGGTGCTCCCCAAGGTGACGCACTAGGTTGAATAAAGCCTTTCTCCAACAGTTCCTCAATCTGCCGTTTCACCTCATCCTGTTCCACTGGAGCCATCCTATATGGTGCCTTAGAAATGGGTGCACTTCCTGGTTGAACAGTGATGCTGAACTCTACATCACGATGCGGGGGTAACCCAGGAAAATCATCCAAGAACACAGTCGGATAGTCCCGAACTACAGGAATCCCTTGCACTTCCACAGGAGTCTCTTCCTTGCGGATAGTTGCCACCAGCTTAGAACACTTCTGCTTCCTTTGAAAAGTGACTTCAGGTCCACCTGGAGCCTTCACTGTTACCGTCTTGGTCTTACACTCGATGCTTGCACTGTACACCGACATCCAATCAATGCCAATGATAACATCGACTCCCAAGATAGTCAGCTCGATCAGATCAATGCCAAAGATTCTATCTCCAATCACAATCTTGCAATCAGCATAATACCGATCAGTGGTTAAAGTTTCCCCTGATGGAGTAGCTACTGCTAAGATCTTGCCTGGAAAAATCTTCGGTTCAACTCCCAACACTTTAGCAAATTTTGGAGACACAAAAGTATGAGAGGATCCAGTATCGAACAACACAACAACTTTCATTCCATTAAGATATAGTTCTCCTGTTACATAATTCACACCATTACATAACAGTTTCACAATATGAGCGGGAAGAAGAAATGACAAAAAAAAATCCACTAAACATCAGCCCTCGTACCAGAGATGACCTGATCTGCTTCCTCAGCATCAGCCTCCGTCAAGGCAAACACTCGCCCTGGCTGGTACGGCCTCTTCCCAGACTGCTGCATTGGTGCATTGCGATTACTGTTCCGTGGCTTGGAGCATTGAGACATGAAATGTCCCGTCTCACCACAGTTGAAGCAAGTCACCGCAGGAGGTCTCACCACATTGTTTCCAGGTCCTCCAGCTACACTAACCGCGTTCGCCCCTGTCGGTTTGAACCTTTGTGCAGATGGTTGCCCCTTGAAACTCCCAAAATGTGCAGGCCTCTTACCAGTCTGCCAGTTGTTCCTCCAGTTCTGAACAACATGGAACTGCTCCATATCCGCCTCCGTCGCTGCCGCCCTCTTGACCAACTTGTCAAATCGCCTGATACCAAGAGGTATCATCCGGGATCTCAAGCTTGGCCTCAGACCATGCTCGAATTTGCGAGCCTTCTTCGCCTCATCCATCACCAGTTTTGGAGCATACCTAGAGAGCTGAGTAAACTTAGTCTCATACTCCCTCACTGACATGCTGCCTTGCTGAAGCGACAGAAACTCCATCGCCTTCTTCTCCTGGACGTCGGAGGGGAAATAGTGACTGCGGAATTCTTCTAGAAATTCCTCCCAGCCAAGCATTATGCCTCCCATGGTCCTCTTCATCGACTGCCGCCAAACAGCCGCATCCTTCTCCAATTGCAAAGTCGCCAACTTGACCTTGCTACCTTCCGGGGTCTCCAACACCTCGAAGATTGTCTCCACTTGACGGATCCAGTTGTCAGCCGCATCTGGGTCTAACTTTCCTTCGAATACCGGTGGTTTCATTCATTTGAACGATTCCACCAGCTTAATCGCCTCGGGCACTGGATTCACCGGCCCCCTTCCTTGGTTCATGGCCACTGCATTCAGCGTCTGGTAGACCCTTGCAAATTCGGTCTCCAGATCCAAACCTTCCCCATTCCTAGCTCCTCTTCTCGACATATTCTGATGCAAAAGATCCATTAAATTCGAAGTATAAGACAAGAATTTAAATCAACTTGCATTTCATTGAATTCCAAAGTTTATACATTCGAATTGAAAACATTTTTGACATCAGAACGGAAAATAAAAGAAGCTAAGACAGTCTAACTCCTACGGGTCCTCTTCGCTGCTCGAAGTTCTTCCCGTAGTTCATCAACCTCATCTTTCAGCACATCAGTCAGGTTCTTCCTCTTCTCGAGTTCCCATACTCGGTGACTGAGAACTGAAAAGTCGTCTTTCCGCTTCGCCAGCTGAGCCTCCAGTAATCTAACTCTCTCTCGCAGCGTCTCTACCTGCCTCTGAAGAGAAGTCACAAGACCACTTGGAACTGGTCCCTCTTCTTCATCGGAAGAAGAATCGTCAGATGAATCTGGAGATGGGGTGATCTCTCGGGATTCAGGCCATTCTTCTCCATCAGAATTTGCTTGCCCAGGGTGGTACTCGTCCTCGGAATCGGCCTGTCCAGGATGGTACTCTTCCTCAATGATATGCCAGTCGTCATCTCCAGCAGGGTCGAAGTGATCAGCCATCTTAGAATAGAGAGGAAGAAGCATAAGTCATAGAGCAACACAAATGTAAGTCACTTACATTTAAATCTCTAGACTCAAACACACACTCTAATGTCTACTTCTAGGGTGTCGTTCCTTATAAATTTGTACAAGTGTAGAAAGCGTAGAAACCGTAGCTCTGATACCACTCTGTAACGCCCCGAATCCCAAATACACTGAGTTCGAGATGTTCTACAGGATCTTTTCACTTTCTGTAGTACAATTTTACAAGGAAATTTAAACTTTTCACTTTACATCAGAGTTTACATCAATATTACACTTTTCATTTGCACAGCGGAAGTAAAATTTACAACAATTAAATAAATGTACAACAACATGGTATAATCTTTAAGCATTCATTCCTCTTTAATCTTTAACATGTCATTTACCTGCATATAAGACTGTGGGTACGTCAGTTTATTCAACCGACGATCATTATACACGGCCATCCTCTCTATGCCGGAAATAGTATAACTTAATTTTCCATATTTAACAAACACAAACTTGTCACATTTCAAACAAAAGGGACTACCCTATTGATGTCGTGTTGTGATTGTGCACCTAGTCCTTAATGCAGTTACTTATGTTACATGACACTAATGCACACTTGTTCGGAGTCTATGCATCCCATACTACATAGGTCCGAGGGCAAGCCTCTTAATCGTTCTTCATCTTTGTAGGGTTCAATCCCTCGTTATGACTTAATCTACTACTGTAACTACGGTAGGTATCCTAGATGATCTATGAGTGCAAGCACGTGTACAGAAAACCTGGAGGGGAATCCCACGTCATGTCACGACTCATCGCGAAGAACCTGTGGCAATTTCAGCCTCCTTCATGGCACACGATCCTCATGCAGTCACCAAACATCCCACAAGCGTCGCCACCGGGACGGTACCCTGGAGCAGTATTCACGTCATGTCACGACGCATCGTGAAGAACCTGTGAAATACTCTCCGCCGCAAATCCGATGGCCCTCACTCGTGTTTTTCTCCTACTTTCATCACATCTCCACTATGTACTAATTATTAGAATCATGAATAAAAATCAAAGCTCTAGAGTAAGCCTCTCCACTAAACCGGACTTATTCATTTCATGTTCACATGACCAACCTTGGTCTTCTTTTCAATTTCATTTCATTTCCACTGCCGGGGGAGACTTAGCTACTCTTTTGTTCAATTTCCAATTCACAACTTTCAATTTGAGCGTTTCCAACTCATGAGTTCATTTTTCATTGCCTCAGCATATCATGATCTTAGCTTTCATATTCATGTAATTCTCAATTCAAATCTATGATTCATCTTATGTAATTTCATGCAGCAACAAATAGAGTTCATCAACACCCACCATAAGGTTCACAATCTTCAAAATAAACAGAATAATATTCTCTGACATATCTAAACACTCTGGACAGTCGACTTGGATCTCTTCCAGTCGACTTGTCCAGTCAATTCAAGTTCTTCTTAACCACTCGGGATAGTCGACTGCTGCACACGGCAGTCGGCTGTTCCGCAGTGTTCCAATTTCAATTATCAATCACAGGACAGTCGACTGTCGTTCACCACAGTCGCCTGTTTTGCAGAGTTCAGTTATGTAATTTCTCAAGTTCTATACAGTTGACTGCTACACACATTCGGTCGACTGAACAGTTTAAAAATCTCAAATTAAGGAATCACACATCATATTTTGTCACGCTATTCTTCAACAAGAATAATTCACATTTCATGGTTATCACATTGTTCTCAAAATGAGAAGTACTAACGAGTATTCATAATTCATATTTTCATACATCTATAATGTCACTTCAATCTTTACTATACTAATCTTCCTCATTTCTAGTTCTTTTGCAAGGTATAATTTCCCAAAAATACACATGTCAAAATCATAGTTATAATTACACCTTTCATTCTTAAATCACATTTTATTCCATGCAACAATTCCCAAATTATCTTTATAAAGTCTCATGTATTTTCAAAAGAGTAGAACATTCGAGTTTATAAAAAAATGCATCAGTACCAGTCGACTTATACTATAGTAAGTCGACTGTCCAGGGAAAAACATCCATGATTTTAAGTAAATAGTTTAAGCAAGAAGTTGACTTGTAAAAGCACAAGTCGACTTAAATGAGCACATAAGTCGACTTACAAGGTCCTAAGTCGACTTACCCGAAAGATTCTTTCTCGACATTTCTCAACAATTAATGCCACTAATCTCTTTATTAGCCAATTACACCTTCATGACTATGTTTAATCCATACCAACTTAGATTTTTACTTAATCAGATCACATATAACTGCATACTCATATTCCAATCCATTTATAGGTCAATTTTCCAATTAGGAGTGTACTCTTATTAGTATTTTTCATGCATCATTCTTTCAGTATAGTACTAGCATGATTCCTAATACGGAAAATTAAACCTACTATCATTCATTCATTCTAACAAGCATTTCTACTTTAGAAATAAGGAAAATCAAACCCACCTTATATGGAGAGAACAAACACAATAGCAACTAAGTCCTTTGCAAATGAGATGCACCTCCTCCTAGATGATGCGCGCACAAGTTCCACAAGCACCACTAAAAGCTTCCCTCCTTGAATAGCCGACCCTTCTCCTCCTTGGTAGAATGCAAGCACAAACCACTCACCACTCAATCTTTTTAACTCTCAAACTACTACTAATTAGACTATAGATTTGGAAGGGATAATAAGCACAAAATAACTAGCCATGGAAGGGGGTCTTTATACTAAAAATCAACTAGAATGGAGGGCTAGGATTAGTTGGTTGGTTGTAGGATGGAAGGCTAGGATGAGAGTAGGAGTTATCACAACTACCCACAATCAAATAACTACCACACCATGACCACCACTAAACTTTTGAATCTCCCTCCAAAAGAAGTGTACCCGGCCTTGCCTAAGGAAGTGCTCTTGCACGTGTACGTGTAGTGCACGTGCAAGCAACTAGGCCAAAAATTGTGCATTTGATTTTTACATAAAAATAAAATAGACTTTTTAAATAAATTAATCCATGAGCTTTAGTTTTGGGCCAAAATAGTTATTTAAAAATAAAATAAATAAAATACATTTTGGGCTTTAAGAAAAGGCCTTTTAATCTAATTAAAATAAGGCTTTCTATTTATTTAAAGAAAAAGGCTTTTGTGTAAAATAATTTGAAAACTTATATTTAAATGTTTATACATATCACAATAAAATAATTATAAGATTCAATTCAACCAAAATATTGCATGTGCACACTACGTGCAAAATAAATAATTTTTCATTAATTGAAAAATCAGGGTATTACAATTTGTGTTTTTATGCGATCCTAAGATCACTTTGTTATGGGGATTTGACATTATGACTTCTTAAAATGCAAGATTGAGTTCTGGTAACAGGGTATATTAGCAAGAATTAAATTGAATATTTGTGTAAGGAAAGGTTTGACTCTTTTATATTCAGTTGCTGGTTTAGAGTTCAGATCCATGTTAAGATCATGTTTCAGATTTAAAAAAAAAAAAATCGTAAGCACTGACTTATAGTTTTGAACTTTGATAACATTTTTTTTAAAACCGTACATAAAGTTTATTCATAGAGTTTATCAGGTTATATGGGTAATTATGCTTGGATGGGCCCACAGGTAATGTCTTCAGAAATGAACCATGGTGGTATGTTTTTTTGGCAGCATGTGGGGTCCTCATGGGGACCCACCGAAAGTTTAAGAAAAAAAAAAGTTCTAAACCGTAAGCAGTTTTTTGATTTTAAAATGGTTTTGAGTTTTGTTAAAGACTTATAAATATTCATAAAGATTCATAAAAGGATTTATTCAGATATGGGTTCAGATTACCCCAGGGTAATTTTAAGGGGTGATTGTATCAAGATCCGTTCTCTTCTGATTGTCACCATCACAGTTTAATTGAGTTTTTTTTTTGATATGAAAATAGTCATATCAAATTCTGGTGGCCAATAGAGAAATTAAAAAAAAAGAAATTTTTTGATATGCATAAGGAATATATGGACTAAGGTGCACCGTGCATGCCTCTTGGCAACAGTTCATATTTGGATGAGAGATGTTTTACTGATCTCCGATGGGAACTTGGAATAACCTTCGATGCTCCAAAATCCAAATTCTGGATGAAGTATTGGCATGGCAATTGAGTTAACGGAACCAACAAAATTATAATGGTCCTGAGTAAGCTAAATCAAAGAGAGATGGGTTTTGGTTAGGATTTTGATGTTGTTCAATTATCTGTTATGGTTTTAATTAATTTGATATTATCAAATCAGTAGATAGATGTGGTTCAATTATGGTTTTGTAATCATAGATATTATCTTGACATTATCCATCTACAAGTAAAGTAAAATTACAAAAAAAAAAATTAAGGAAAAGATAAAATTTTGGGATACAATTAAATTTAAATTATGGTTTTGGTTTTCTTATGAATGTCTAATATTTTGAATAGTTTAATTGAAACAAAATGTCGCCAAAGTGACCTCTTTTGTGTAGATTAATTTATTTAAAATATCAAGATGATTGTGTGTTTGTAATTCATGCGTTTATTAACTGACTCAAAGGTAAGTTGATATTTGGCCGAATTTCATACACATCTGTGGTAATAAATATGTGACAATTTTAAGGTATTCCATGTGAACAATAAGTCAGTACAAAGAATGACTTATTATTTGACAGAATTTATTGTCAATATTTGATTACTACAACAAGAGTACCGCTTACAGTTAATGTTACTGTCCAAAGACTTGATATTAACGTTGTGCCTGGTATCTTGAGATGGGATTAACCATTATTTGAATTTATTGTTTTATATGGATTCTCATGTGAGCTTATTTTGTTTATTTTTGTTCTATATTCAGTTAGTGTATCTTCTGATACCTTAATAACTGCTAACATCAATTTTATTCCCATGCTTAATGGGACAAATTTCAAGGATTAAAAAAAGGACTCTTAAGGATATGGTAAGGAGTATGATTGCTCATCCCACCTTACCTGAGTCCCCCTGGGGAGAAGCATTAAAGACAATAGCTTACATTCTCAATAGAGTACCACCTAAAACAGCTGCAAAAACACTTTATGAGCTTTGGACAGGTCGAAAGCCTAGTCTAAAGCACTTTCACATTTGGGGATGTCTAGTTGAGGCAAGGCCTTACAGGCCATATGAAAAGAAATTGGACTCCAAAACAGTGAGCAGCTACTTTATTGGTTATTCTGAACGATCTAGGGGCTATAAGTTTTATGATCACACACTTATGAATATTTTTGAGATGGGAACTGCAATATTTTTGAGGAAGTTGAGTTGGGGGGAGAAATAAAGTTAGGGACATTGCTTTTTGAGGAGGAATTGGATTCAATTACAAACTCAATTCCTACTATCACTTTTGACAATATTCAGGTTCCCACACCTATTATTGATCAAGAAGTGAATCTGGAACCTCAACAAGACAATGTTGAACAACCCCCCATTCAAGATGAGGTAATTGTTCCAGAAGAACAAACTCAACAACCTCAAGAACCAATGCCATTAAGGAAATCCACGAGAGAAAGGAGGAATGCTATTTCAGATGATTATATTGCATTTCTCCAAGAACATGAGGATGACAACGGAATGATGGAAGATGATCCAATCACATTTCATCAGGCCATGAAAGGTTGTAACTCTCAAAAGTGGATTAATGCCATGAATGAGGAGTATAAGTCTATGCAGGACAATAAAGTTTGGGAACTTGTCCCATTACCAGAAGGTGCAAAACCAATTGGTTGTAAACAGATATTTAAGACCAAGAGGGATGCAAATGGTAATGTGGAGAGGTATAAGGCATGTCTTGTAGCTAAAGGCTATACTCAGAAAGAAGGCATTGATTTTACAGAGACTTTCTCTCCAGTTTCATCGAAAGACTCGTTTAGGACAATTATGGCAATTGTTGCTAATCTTGATCTTGAGCTACATTAGATGGATGTCAAGACGGCATTTCTCATTGGTGACATTGACGAGACAATTTATATGGTGCAACCAGAAAATTTTGTGTCGGGAGATCCAAAGAATATGGTTTGCAAATCGACAAAATCCATCTATGGACTCAAGCAAGCTTCTCGTCAATGGTACCACAAGTTTCATCAAGTAATTATCTCATTTGGTTTCGAGATGAATATAGTTGATGATTGTGTGTATCACAAATTCAGTGGGAGTAAGCATATATTCTTAGTTCTATATGTCGATGACATATTGCTTGCCACTAATGATATAAATTTATTGCACGAAACTAAAAGGTTTCTGTCTAAGCATTTTGAGATGAAGGATCTTGGGGATGCCTCTTTTGTATTAGGAATTCAGATACACCGAGATCGTTCTCGAGGTATTCTAAGATTATCATAAAAGGGATACATCGATAAAGTACTCAAAAGGTTTGGCATGCAATATTGTAGACCAGGGGATACCCCTGTTGCTAAAGGAGACAAACTTAGTCTCAATCAGTATCCTAAAAGTAACCTTGAAATTTAGGAAATACAAAAGATCTCATATACATCAGCTATTAGGAGTCTAATGTATGCTCAAGTATGTACGCGTCCGGATATTGCGTACATTGTTGGGATGTTAGACATGTATTTAAGAAAACTTGGTATGGAGTATTGGATAGCAGCCAAGAAGGTCATGAGGTATCTTCAGAGAACAAAAGACTACATGCTCACATATAGGAAATCAGATTATTTGGAGTTCATAAGGTATTATGATTCTGATTTCACTAGGGTGCCAAGATAGCAAAAGTCTACATCATGTTATATTTACCTATTAACTGGAGGAACTATATCCTGAAAAGTGCCAAACAGATGCTTATAGCTTCTTCTACTATGGCAGCAGAGTATGTAGCGTGCTATGAGGCATCGAATTATGGAATATGGCTACGAAATTTTTGTCACTGGGCTGCGCATTTTGAAAAATATAGAAAGACCACTAAAGTTATTTTGTGACAATAAGTTAGCAGTGATGTATTCCAACAACAGCAGGAGTTCGACAAAGTCGAAACATATTGACATAAAGTTCTTAGTTGTGAAAGAAAGAGTGCAAAGTGGACAGATGTCCATAGAGCACATTGGGACAAACTCCATGATAGCGAATCCACTCACAAAGGGATTACCACCCAAGGTCTTTTATGAGCATACTACTCATATGGGTGTTGTATTTTTGAGGATATCATGATTTAGTGGGCGTTTGTATTTTATTTGCATTATGTTTTTGTGAGATATTTATACATTTGGTTATTTTCTGATCAGAAATAAAGAATTCAGTTTTCTCACTCATTTGTCATGTTTTGGTTCGGACCTCACTTAAGTTTTAAAGAGGACCAGTTGGAAATAGGCATGTGTATAGATCACATTGCATGAAATTTCCATGCTACACATTCACACTTGATCTATGTCATTTGATTATGTCGATATATGTGACCATTGATGAATTTAGTTACGATAAATGTAACGAAAATTGCTTTGATCCTATATTTACATGATTAATGGACGAGATTGTTTGGTTATGCTTTTGGTTATAATAGCAAAATTTTGAGCTCATAAAGTATGTACATTTATAAGGAGTAACATATGTGGCCCAAGTGGGAAATTGTAGGAAAATAATCTATGTGGGCTCAAAACAAGCAAAGAGTGACATATCACAAAATATTTTGAGGATAAGCATAACTCGCAAAATAATTTCAGAACATAAAATTTTTAAAATTTCTATCAGAATATCAACAACAAAAAATGCAATTCTTGGAGTACAAGTCAGGTCCCCAATATCCGTACAACTTTTTGATTTCCGACTTCCAGACTATAATATTTTAATCTATTTTTTCATGTCCTAATAGTGTAGGTAAAATTAAAATTTGAAAAATTCATTAACTCTTATCATCCCATAAAGTCAAATTGGCAATTTTATAGTAATGGCAATCGGGTCCATTGGGCCGAGCTGGGCCCAACCCGTTCGGGTTTAACCAGGTTTCGGGCGGGCTCGGGTCAGGTTGGGCCATTAGCCGGGCCAAGCCGAGCCTGGATGGGAAATGAAAAAACCGATCAGGTCGACCCGTGAACACATTCGGGTTGAACCCGGTCAGGCCGGGCGGGTCGACGGATTGGCCCTTTTTTTTCCCTCTCTTTTAATCTGAAAGAAATAAATAAAAATTTTACAACATGATGAAGAGATTAAGAATTAAATAAAATTGTATATATTATTCATTTCAACTTCTATGAAATTTTTACAACTATTTTTACATACAAATGTTGTTAAAAAAAATTACAAATTTCTTCAATTACATGTTTAAGAGGACTAGGGTTCAAGATAGCCTAAAATTAGATTGAAGGGAGGACATTGGACTACTGTCGTGCACCTCTACTTAACATAAATCTATGATATTATCGCCATAAGTTCCTTAATCTTGTTGTTGGACTTCAGGCGAGTTGCTTCCACTTGTTGATGCAGAAGCGGCTTTTCCCTGATTCCTGTCTTCAACCTTCATCCAAGCTTCAGTGCACACGAGCATCTCCAACGAATTCAACTTCAACGATTCATGTAATCGGTTATAACTCTGCCACTTGTAGAAAAATCACTTTCTGAAGCAACTATAGAGACATGGGGAGTTAGTAGATCTTTAGCCAAATGTGAAAGAATAGGACAGATTTTCATGTTCTTTCTACCGTTGTAGCACTTCAATCATAGTGCTAGAACTCTCACTATCTTGTTGATTATACCAATTGAATTCATTAGGTGCATTAATTCTAGATTTTTTTGATTGAATACGAGCAAGTAAATTAGCAGTGTCATCTTCTAATGTACTCTTACCCTTACCTCTACAAGTAGTAGAAAAAGAAGTAACATACTAGTTGTTCTACTAGATTCAAAAGTTCTATCATAATAATCATACATGTTATTCAATGTCGATTCAAAACTAGCTAAAAATTTATCGCAATCAATTTCAGATTCATCTCCAAGTAAGTAAAATACATTTCAATCAAACTCCTCGTACCAGCTAATTTGATACGATGATCCATAACAGTACCAATACAATACAACATAGGAGGATGATTAAAATACATCAAAATTTTTGTATAAGAGGAAACAACAATATGGCCAATGTATTCGTCCGAAATCATTTTTTGAAAAGTTTGCATCATAGTAATGATTGAAATAAAAATACTACTAGAAGTAGAATCATAAGAGGTAGAAAACTTTACAGTTGCAGTTTTAAATGGTTCCAATAATCGTTATAAAGATTTGGAAAAATACTATGATTGGGGAGTCATTTAAAAAAATTCATGTTTTTTGTAAGACAAAAATCGTTTATAATATCTTTGTATTGAGTAACAACATTTAGTAAATCGAAAGTAAAGTTTCATCAGTGTTTAACAACTTTAGGAAAATTTCTAAAATGTATTCTCCTAGCTTTACACCATCCTATAAATTCTTGAAGCATAGGACCACTCAAAGTAATAAAATGTACACAAATTTTAATTGCAATTATATATGAATCAACTACTTTCAATACATTTTGTACACATAAATTTAAAATATGACACACATCTAACATGAAAATTTTTATTACATGGATGAGCTAATTGTGTTTTTAATTTACTAATCGAAGTATTGTTGTTAGATACATTATCAAAACTAATAGTAAAATTTTTATCACGAATATGATATAAATCACAAACTTCTAAAATATGTGTTGTAATAACTAGTCCACTATGGGGATACGGTAAAGCAGCAAGTAAAATGACTCTTTCGAATCGTCTAATTATTATCTATCAATGACAAGTTAAGCTCATCATCAGAATATCGTTACAACCTTTCTAATAATTGGAAGTTAACAATACTATACAAGTTAAATAATACAAGAGTGCAATTAAAGCATCTCTCATTTCGTTGTAAAGTTTAAAACAATCGAATTTTAGTGTGTTTCTAGGAATTCTTCTAAAATGTAGATTTAGTGCATTTTGGTTGAAAGACTCTACATTTCTACTCTCGGAATAGGAAAAAGGTAGTTCATCCTTAATAACTAGTCGGGCCATTTTCCGATGAACAAGTTCGAGATAAGAGGGTTGGCTATCTATGTGTCCGGTTCTATGGTTGACTTTTTGTTGGCCAGAACCGTTGACTTTTTGTTGGCCTTGTTGTCTTGTAATAATTATTTGTGTATATTTAAAATATGTCGTTTAATTGTACATGTTCCTTCACCCTTCTTTCATTTGTAACTTTTATCACAAGTTTTACAAATCTTATGTCCTACACCCGGATTATCCTTATCGAGAATTTAGTCATAATATTTGTGCCAATCCCATTTTTTCCCCTAGTTTTTCTACTACTAGTAGGTTCGGTTTTTTATATTTCTGTGTCAACATCATGCATTTCTTCTTCAATTTCGTATGTAGGGATATCATGAGTTCCTACCATAGGATTCAGTATAAATTTTGGCTCTACATGTGGGACTATTGGAGGTCGATGTGAAGTACAGGTGGAATCTTGTCCACTTTGGCTGCAGCTATTACCTCGTGATCTAGACATGGTAATAGTGTTTGTGAAAAAAAATTGATTTCTACTGTTTTACTAGTTTTTTTGAAATAATAAAAAATAATCTGGAGGTATATGTTAAAAAATAAAATCTAAAAAACAATAGAAGGGTTGAGAGAGAGAAAAGTGAAGAACAAGCAAACAAATATGATACAAAAAATAAGAACTACAATAAAAATCAAGACAATTGGAGGGTTGTGAAATTTTGATATCTTACTTCGGGGATAACCGTATACAGAAATGTGAGAAAAAATAAAAGTAGAAGTAGACGTAGTCGACTGAGAAATGTAGTAGACATATAGTCACGAAGTCCGGTAGTAGTTGAGAGAGAGAGAGAGAGAGAGAGAGAGAGAGAGAGAGAGAGAGAGAGCTTCTTTGTTGGATGAGTTGAAGTAGACGTAGTTGAGAGTTGAATCAACACAATTCGATACGATCAAAAATTTTCACTTCTTTGTTGCTTACTTCTTTGTTAAAAAAAACTTGATTGAATTGATAATGAATTGAGTAGTAGTAGTAGGGAGAGTAAGATAGTACGGTGTGCAAAATTTTAAATTGAATTAAGAAGGTATTCAAAGGGGAAAAACTAAAACAAAAAAACAAAAAACAAAAAAACAAAAAATTAGCCCAAAATAAAGTCATTAGCTTTGTTTCAGACCATACGACTCACGGGTCGAACGTTTGACCCACACGAGTCGAACGGGTCCAAACTCGTGGGTCGAGTGTGCGGATTGCGGGCGGGTTTGACTTGGTCAACATGTTTACTGGCCGGATCGAGCTGGTTGGATTTCCGAAATTTGTGACCTGGGTTGACCCGAGTCGACCTGCGAGTTTGCCCCGTATCTGAACAGCCTAATTGCGGGCCGGATTCGAGTGAGCAGGTCACGGTCCGGTTGCCATTACTACTTTTATTTGAAATAAATTTGGTAAATATACATATTTTATGTCATATATCAGATGTAAATTCTAAAAATAACTTTGAACCAAATCAATATTGGAAATACAAGTACTACTTTTCTTTCGCTCAGCACAGAAAATAAAGTGGAACCAAGAAAGAAATAATGTTCTGTGAACTTATATGGGCCTACATCTTTATTTCTTATAGTACTAAAATATGTGATAATAAATTGTGATAATCTGTAGTGCCTCGGATCCCCATTATCAGACATCCGCAACACAACCAGAATCTTTGCCTTCAAATGCATCTCAACACAGTAAATAATACAGAAATTTAAACACTTTTATTGCCATCAGAGTTATTACATTAATAATTACAAATATCAATTTGTCCTTGAACAAGGAATACAAATTACATAACTTATTACAACTGGTCACAAAGAATATTCAGGCTCCTCTTGCGAAGCTGTCAGCTGTCTTCCAGATCGGCAATCGATTGGTCATTACCGAAACTCTGCTGAGTGGTCTATCTGCCTCCCGGGGACGTGCTCCTCGGCTTGAGCCTTCTGCTACGCGACTTTGATATTTCTGCACCCGTTCGAATGGTAGGCATGCACACTGCCACCCTACTTGGATGCCCTACTGGTCTGGCTTTCCTGTCCTATCGACCCGGTATCCAGCACCTAATTAAGTAGGCACGTCAGTAATTCTACTGACGCAATGCTGATAAGAAAACAACGATTCTCCAACTATCACACTCACAATTCATCTTGACTGGAAAATAATGTATCCTGATTTCCTAGTGTTCGTGTATGCCATGACCCGAGTCTAATGCAAAAAATACAGAGTATAGAACATATGCACTTAATCTAATGTTAGCAAGACTCGGGACACACATGCATCCCATACTACATGTGCCCCATATCAAGCCGTTTCTCCAGTTTCAGGGATTTGAACCCTCGCTATGCAATTCATTTTAATTTGGTCCACTTCCTGTTCCTGACAGTATGACATGGTTGAGGAGGTATAAAAAAAAAATCGAGGAGCTACCTCGTTGTCACCAATAATTGTTGCATTGGACCATCCTCGAAAGCGGTGACGAACTTACAGATATGCAGCAGCAGATCCATTGCACAGAAGATCCATTATGATCCGTTCGTGTCCACACACATAGAACATGATGACCTCGAAGGTCTAAAAACCCCCTATCCACAAGGAAATCGACATCCCGTTCTTACCATGGTACTTCAGGAATCAACAGTGCAAGATACGCACAGCAGCAAATATCCCTAATGACAGGTTGAGACAATCCTCATAGTATTACCACCTAGTGCTAACTCTCAGAATGAGTCGGATTATAGGGAATCACCCCTAACACCAATTCGGTCTTCGAGTGAAACAATAAAGGAAAACCTAATCAGTGCAGTTTACTGAAAACATGTTACCCAAAATATACACGGTGTCGATCAAACAATGTCGAGCCTGACTAGTCTGTCAAAATAATAATCATCACGGTAATCACATTCACTGATTCCTAATACCTTCACAGGTCAGCGAACAAATAATCTCGGTCCGTGACCTCAGCGAGTAACCCAACGTCACCCCAAGGATGCAATATAGTTCAAAGACGGTAAGCACACACATAACCATAAATTTCTGACCATTGACAGACTCAGACATCGAGACACCAAACACAAACTGACCAGATCTATATCCCAACTCACTCATGTCTACCATGAGTACTAAGCACAGGAACTTGTCTAAGTTCCAAATGAAATGCTAAAAACATCTTTAAAAACAAGATAGCTCATGATCACCACACTGCAGTATGCAGAGGATTCCCCATCAATTGTTCGATGAAATAGTTCAAGAAATAGCAGTAGCTGTGACCCAAGCTACGCTCCTCGGAGTCCAACACACTCAAAATTTCTAGAGGGGTAGGGAGATCCACTGCGATCCCCTAGTGGACGACTTCCTCAAATTCCTTAAGGAACTCAAGTCCCCGTTTCAACTTAAGCTTGAAGTTTAGTCTAAACAACAGGTTGCTAATCTTGCAACATCCATAACTTCCAGCACACAAGACGGAATTGATACTACCCATTTTGAAAAGCTAAGACCCTAGTCTACAACTTTCCAGTTAACCATTTCCTCAAATTCAATCATCTTGATACTATAAAACCTCATATACTCTCAATAGTAAATTTCTTCAAGCACTCGCTGCACCTTTCCGATATTATAAAAACTTGCTCACTCATCGGAATTACTTGATTTCAGGTTCTATGAAAAGGTAGGAGTGTCTACTACAACTTCCTAGTTGAACACTTCCTAAGATTCAATCATTAAAGTCCTTAAAAATACCAACACAAACAGGAGAAAAGTTGATTCTTCAATAAACAGGGCTTCGACTAGACTGGATCTGCCCTTATCTTTGAAAAATCATAACTTTCAACCTACAAACTGGAATCACGAAATTCCAGTTGGGTTAGAAAGCTATGACTCCTACTACGACTCTCTAGTTGGTCAATTTTCCAAATTCTTAACAAATGATTCCAGAAATTCCCATCTTCACAGACTAGTCGATTTGTACTCAACTGAACCTAGTCCACTTTGAAATTTAATAAAAAATCCACCTTATGTCTAATGCTCATAAAATTTGAGATTCTTATTCCAAACATATACCATTTCAATGAGTCCAAAACTCAAATTCAGATTCATATCACACGATGAGTTATGACTCCTCAAACATAGCATACAAATTTAGTTACTCTTTCAGCAGGATTTATATCACTATATACGGTTTATTTTTGAAACTTCATCAAATGATCTTTAAAAATTTTTAATTTGATAATCATCAAATAGACTCATACCATAAGATACTCCCAAAATTTCATAGCAATATCATAAATACACACGTAGTTATGAACCTAAGAATTTCAGTCCGTAAACAGAATTCTGCAGCTCCGTCTCTTTAGACCAGCGAGGTTTGGGGAAATTTTTGAGGTATCATACCATTTCAGAAAAGGTTAAAAACTGAGATTTTGTTATTAGACATATACATGAGCTTCCATAAAAAAATTCAGCCAAAAATACCTAGCCAATAATTAATTACGATTTTTCGAAGTTACGACAAATTTCTCAAGCTGCTGTTTCTGCAGTTAACTTGCTGTCCAAAATTGGAAACTTGTTTGGGCTATTAGATGTCTTCTAAATATTACAAAGAAAATCATGTAGGTCCTAGATACATAGAAAAACATTCTCCCAAAATTTGGGCTCATGATTCTTAACCGTTCATGAGATAAAAAATTCCCAAACTATGCATCAAGAATATGGTTCTCAAACAAATTTTGAAGAGAAATTATTCTACCATAGAACTTCTTCTTCCTTAGCATGCTCATCATTCATACATGGCCAAAAAAAAGCTTTTCTTGGTTATTCTTACATGCAAATTATCACAAATAAATAAAAAACTAAATTTTTAAGTGTTTAGAGAAATCACCCACCCAAATGATGATTGAAGGACCATGGCTTCCCTTGCTCCAATCTTGCTCCTCCTCTCAATTTCTTCTTGTCCACAACTCCAAGAACCCATAAGCAATTCAAAAACCCTTTTCTTTCTATCTTGATAATAGGAGAAGTATAAGAAGTAGAAGAAGATGTAGAAGAAATTGGGTTTAGAAATGATGAGATGATAGTCGAGATGGGGGGGGGGGTTTGGATTTCGGCCATGGGGGGTTGGGTTATTTGCTGCCAAAATTTAAAGGGAAGAGGGAGAGAGTCTAGGTCGGTGGAGAAAGATGGGGATGGAATGAGTGAGGTTGGGGGAATTTTTTAATGGACATTTAGAATCAATCCTAACCCTAGGTTTGTGTTTGATCATCATGATCAAAAGGGAACTCTAGATTAATTCATATGCATACAAATAATCTCTAAAATACATACACTTCCATATGTATACAAATAATTATAAGTATACAAAATATATACATACATACACTCCAACATTTGTATATATTACAATTCACTTCAACACAATTTAATTATATATATATATATATATATATATATATATATATATATATATATAGGGAAAAAGGGGTATGAGCAATTTGCTCATTTAGTAAATGAGCAATTGATGATGTGGCAAACATGCTTACACATGCTTACAAATAAAAATATTTATTTGTAGAATATAAGAATATATAAAAAAATATTATTGCTAAAATATTTACTTCGTTTAAACAATCAGAACAGTACACAATTTAATTGAGAAGATTTCCCAAGTCTATCTCATCGGGTTCAGAATACCTCATATGTCTAAAAAAAATTCAATTAAAACTGATAATTATTAGGAAAAATATGTGATCGCGTGCAATTCTCAACTGTGCACAGATTACGATATTACATCATCAAACTTACAGTAGTAAATAAGTAATTCAAGTAGCGTTATCCAATGTATTCAAGTTTGTGAGAAAGAAAATTAATGTATATTTTTATCAACAGCTGGATTCAATGTTCACAAGCTCGTTAAAAATGTATTTAATATCCATCGTTAGAGCATCCACAATGTTTGCTATTTTGCTATTTTTGACAAAAGAAGCGCTGCAACGGTTTGCTATTTTGTTATTTTTTGAGAAAGTGAGAATAGTAATATCTCATATTTGATAAATAATTTGGTCATTCTCAAAATATAGGAGAAAAAATATATTATTCCATCCCTACACACACACACACACACACACCATGTTTCATCCCAAATGTGTGTGTGTGTATATATATATATACACACACACATTTGGGATGGAACATGTTGTTTATCTATATAATAAAACACAGAGAAAGCTATCAAGTGGCTTTTCTTTAATCCTCCCAAAATCAAAGGCTCAGATCTAACCTCACAAAACACATTTTATCCCTCTAAAGTTTTTTCCCAAAACTCAAATTCAAACCCCGCAAAACAACTTCTTTATTTATTTAATTATTTCTTTCTCTCTCTCTCTCTCTCTCTCTCTCTCTCTCTCTCTCTCATATATATATATATATATATATATATATATATATATATATATATATATATATATATATATATACTTATGGAAATATGGAATTTTATATCCCAATTTATAATTATTTTTCAATATATACTATTGAAAACATGAACTTTTATTTACAACTAATTACTTTCATATTAGTCAAACTTGAGCTACATAATTGTTGATTTACTGTTTACAGGGCTTTTCATATACTGTATCGTTCTGAAGACGTGACATAGGCACGTGCCCACGGGCAAATCTAGTATATATATAATATACACAACATGTGCCATCCCAAATGTGTGTGTATATATATATAGACACACACACATTTGGGATGGAACATGTTGTGTGAGTGTGTGTGCGCGTGTGTATATATATATATATATATATATATATATATATATATATATATATATATATATATATATATATATATCTATCGCGGACAGGACATGTTGTCCCGTTCGAAACCAAAAAATGATCAAACGGGACAACACGTCCCGTTTGAGAATGTTGACCAGCCAAACCCATCATTTAATCATTGGATTAATGTTAATTTATCATGGTTTGCTAATTTACACTACAACTTATAGGACTTTTTACAGCATATTTATTATGACATTTAAGCGTTAATGCCGTTGAAAGTAATTAATCACAACATTTACGAAGTAAATGTTGTCTTTTATTAATTTTAAAATTTATTTCTAACTATAACAACAATTATTTAAAGTTATGTTCTTACGGTATTTTAGAAATGCTGTTATGTCCCACAAAAAACTTGATTGATAAGGGTAAAAAGGAAAATTGAGTCAAACCCATCTCAAATCCTCAACTCCTCCACCGATTCCAAATCCAAATACCCAATCCTCCACAAACCCTAGAACAAATCTGAATCCCTAATCCGGGCTTTAAGTTCTGCAATTAGTGTAAACGAGTCCGATGATAATAAGGACTGTGGAAGGCAATCGAGCGAGGTTAAAAAAGCAAAATGGCATTAATAAAACAAAAAAAGAAGTAAAAAGAACTTTATCACTTGACATCAAGAAAACATTAAGAAATAAATGTCAGTATATATTGATGGTAATTGTTGTTACTCATAGTTTAACTTTTCATTTCGATCATACCTTCTCATTTGATCTTCGTTTAGTTAGTGTGTTTATTTTCTATGTTATAGACGTGTGTACGCATTAGAGAACCTTTTTCAAGTGATGGCATGTGCTCAACTGGTCTTCTACAATGAACCAATGAGTGATATAGATATGTGCATTGAAATTCTTTTGATTTTGATTGATGAGCATACTGAAAAATACGATGGTGATTATGTATCAGTCACAATTCAGTAGTTGCAATGCACAAAAAGGGGATAAACAGGTTGAATATAATTTTTCTCGCCAGGCTAAAATCTGAAGGTGGAGATTAAATTGCTTGAACAAAAAAAGATAGCATCTATATTTTCTAGGAGATAAATGTAGGTAGTAGCACTGTTACATTTACCCGATACTCGGACCCGACCCGGACCTGGCATTAGACCGGAACTGACCCGATCTATACGGGTCCGGGTCCGGGTCCGGGTCCGGGTCCTAAAATAAGACCTGATGCACTTTTGGGTCCGGGTCCGCTCAAAATAGAACTGACCCGGATCCGGACCTGTTAAAAAATACCCCAAAACATATAGAATTTGAATAGTAGGGTTATTGGAATATACATATAAAAGTAATTGTTGAAGATAGATATGTAAGTATAATATTAATTCATGTACTTAAGTGCAAAATTGTGAGAATCGTAGGGTATCGGGTGCAAAACTACTTAAATGCAAATATTTATTTTCTACTACCGGACCCGACGGGTAATTCTTTTTAATTAGGACCAGGACCCGGATCCGGTTCTTGCAAATCCAGGTCGGTCCAATTTTTGGACCCATAAGGTACCAGGTCCGGATCCGGATAGTGGAAAACCCAACCCGATAGGACCCGATACCAGCTCTAGTAGGTAATCTAATTTAATGTACAATGTCTTAAGTACTAATTTAGCTCTAGTTAATATGTACTGTATAGAGACCTTTCTATGTAACCATTTTTTGTAGCACTATCATCTTATGCATGTACATAGGATAATAGCTTACCTGACCTATAAGAGTGCATAATAAGGATTCAAATCCTCTGTACTCACAAAATATGAGTGAATTATGCACTTAATATAATCCGTCCATCGTAAATCAAGTTTGATGAATGGTCAAAATTAATTACATTACTTCTTATTAAAATCAAATATGCTTCAATCAAGCTAATTAGAACAGTTTCCATTTAAATGAAATTTAACAATCTAAATGAGAGATCCTCTCATAATTTTTTGGGTAAATTTTTTTTATATAAAAAGCACCCTACATATTTGGCCAATATTTTGTTTTCTCTAAGTTTCCTTAAAGAGCAATGCTACACCTATTACCTATTTTACAACATTCAATATGTACATTCTAATGTGGCACTCATCTAGTGGAGGTGTCTTCTATATTATAGTAGACACCTCCACTAGATGAGTGTTACATTAGGGTGTAAAGAGTGGAGGTTGTAAGAGAGTTTGTAGTTATAGATTTATTCTTCCTAGAAATAAAAGACTTGATTTTAATCCAATTAGTCAAAAATCCAATGAGTTAAATAATAACTGACAATCATTTAAATCTTTTTTGCGTGAAAAAAAAAAACATGATGTACAATTGAATCAAACAACATACAAACAACATCACTGATACTTAATAGAATTTCAATTTCTTAATAATTGTAATGATATCCAACAGTAAATAACATTCATTGCAAATATGAATCGAAATATAATGAACAACTATAAACTACATATTTTCTCAAATTCATCGAATATTGAATCAACCTACGTAATTATAAATTGTAATTTTGAATTAATTTTACAATATCATACATTAATGTTTTTTTATTTTCTGAATTTTAGATGTCTTCTCAAATTGCTAGTGCCCAGATGAACTAGTGGGCCACAAATGACTCATATTCATCTGGGTACCACTTGTAATTTGAGAATACATCTAAAATTCAAAAAATATTGGTCACTGAATTTTTTAACTCCTTGGATTAAAGTCAATTTTTTTTTTTTTTTATTAAGGAAGCTTAGAGAAAACAAAATATTGGTCAAATATGTAAGGTGCTTTTAATAAAAAAGACTTACCAAAAAATTCTTCAGAGGATCTCTCATTTAGGCTATTAATTTTTTTTTTTAAATGAAAACTATTCTAATTAACTTGATTGAAGCATATTTGATTTTAATAATAAATAATGTAATTAATTTTGACTATTCATCAAACTTGATTTATGATGGATGGTTGATATTAAGTGTACAATTTACTCATATTTTGCAAGTGTAGAGGATTCAAATCTGCATAATATCATCTACACGATATGATCTTTAGAATGACTTTTTCCCCCACAAGCATTACCCTTTTATTTCAAGTTATAGTAATCAAAATGAGGTGTACGCCGATCTATCTATTCAATATGAAGTCACTGAATGGATGATGTATGAGTCACATTGATATATCATCCTCTACCTGCTTAGATTTATAGTTGATTTATATAATTTTAATGAACTTTTATTAAGTTCTTCAACTTCTTATTCATTTTTAACAATATACTAGTCCTTATTAAGTGGTTGTTAATGTGAATATGCTCTTTAATGATGGAATGATGTGTAAATATAACAAAAGTTGATACCAAGGAATTTCTTCATGGTATGCAAGATGTCACAGCTAAGTTGTTAGAGTAACACCATAAAAACAGGATATTGACACAATTCATTGAACAATGCTTTAGTTTAGTGTCTAGCATTTGTTCAGTTAACCACATGATTGTCATTCTCAGACTTCACTGCTGCTTGGGGAACCTTTCCTATTTTCTTCTTCACCTATTGTTCCATTTTTAAATATTCACCATTTCCTTCTGTTTTGAGGATTAACAATAGCAGAGTATCAATATTCTCACATTGTAAGTCTATTACCCAATATATAAATTTGACTGGTAATTTTTTTTTGTCTCATCATTTTTATAAATTATTCACACTTCGACATTTTTTCTTCTCCATTTGCAGGTTAGAGATGTCGTGGATGCATAGAAAAAGTGCGAATTTTTTTTATGTTAATCACTTAAGGATTTTTTGTGTGTCAGTTTTAAGTTTATTGTATACAGATTTCTATGATGCTAAGTTCTGCTATACTTGTAAACGGATCTTGACATTTTTTATATTTCAATGATATATTGACATTATATATGTATCAAGTTTCATGTAGAAAATTTTTATTTGCATCCAAGGCATTTCTTTTTGCATCCAAGTAAAAAAATCCAACGTTCCTAAAATGCTGTAAAAATAAAACACTCTAAAAAACATTGTCAAAGGACAATTTTTTAAAACGCAGTAAAAAATGTCATTTTTGAAACGCTGTATTTTTGACAAAGTTTTGGATATGTCGTAAAAGGACATAATTTGAAAAAACATCGCAAAAAGACAACATTTTCAAAACGCTATGAAAATAGAATTTTCAAAACGTTATAAAAATAACAGCGTTTTGGCAAAACGTTGTATACTGTTTGTAGCATGGGTTATGACAGTGTTTCTAAACCCTTTTATAGCATTTCAGGAATGCTGTCAAAATACATTATGTTGTAGTGTAATCATAGTTTACTTCTAATTTAATAACTAATTAAATCACTAAATGATCATTTAATAACTAATGCAATTTTAATTATCCTAAAAAATACCAAAATACCTCCAATAAACATTTTTTATTATTTTTTCAAGTTATGACAAATGAAAACCGTAACAAAAATTATTTTTGTTATTTCTCATTTTGTCATTTTGCTACATTATGACAATAACTAGTGTTACCCTATGCAAATTGCACAGCCTAAAACTAGTTTTGAGGGACTCATAAAATTATATAGAACTCCAAAAAATTGTAGAGAATTGGGAGAAATTTATGAATATAATCTATACCGTAATTGCCGAAATCTTCATTATCATTCTCATATAAGCATATAGTTTAGAGAATCACTGTCAAACCATAATGTTATCCAATTGAATATTACTAAAGCTAAAAGAAATACATGCAATAAAAAAATATCGCAAATTCAACTAATTTATATTAACAGGGATATTATAATTATCATTAACATTCAGTAAATAAGTTATACATTATTATACGACCACATGTTAGTATAAAGATGATAGACTAAGAAAATCATATAAAAATAATTTTATGAATTGTGTTTGCTTAAAAATTTAATTCTAAATTAGGGGATGTAGGTTGGTTTGGAAAGAGACGTGAGATTTTGTGAGATTGAGACAGTGGGAGGAGAAAAAATTGTGTTTGGGGGATTATAGTTTTTATTTTGTATAAATTTTTAAAAAAATCGTGTGTAATACACGTGTCAGTTAAATATGATTTCCTACTTTTCATCTCCTTTCTCTATTTCAAAATTGAGAAAGGATAGAGGGGTAAACTCTCTTCTATTAGTATAAGATATAGATATAATATAATACTAGTATTACCTTGTGCAAATTACACAGCCTAAAATAGTTTTGACGGACTCATAAAATTATATAGATCTCAAAAAAGTGTGAGATAATTGAGAGAAACTTCCGAGTATCATCCCTACCGTAATTACTGAAATTGTCATTATTATCCTCCTATAAGCAGATGGTTTAGAGAATCACTATCAAACCATAATGTTATCCAATTAAATATTACAATGCATGCAATAAAAGATGTCACAAATTCAACTAATTTATATTAACATGTGTATTATAACATAATTAACATTTAGTAAATAGGTTATACATTAAAAACCATGCATAGCACAGTATGACAAAGATGATAGACTAAGAAAATTACATAAAAATAATTTTATAAATTGTGTTTACTAAAAAATCTAATTCTTAAGTTAGGGGATGGGGGTGTGTTTGAAAAGAGACTTGAGATTTTGTGAGATTGAAAAAGTGGAAGTGGAAAAGACTATGTTTGAGGGATTGAGATTTTTGTTTTGTTTTAAATTTTTAATAAAATTATGCGTAGTGTATGTGTTAATTAAATAGGAATCCATACATTTCATCTCCTTTCTTTATTTCAAAATAAAGAAAGGAGGGAGGGGTAGAGTCTCTTTCCTATTAGTATAAGATATTGATATAATAATGAGTTTGGATGCTCGTATGATTTGGTGGTATTTGCAAATATAATTAAATACCAGTGACACGGTTTGCTAGGAATACATGCCAATAATCAAGCTAATTGGTTATCTGACCACTTTTTGAAAATAATTGGCGAAACGATCCAGTTTAGAAAATATTTAGCGAAATGATATAGTTCTTAATTAAATTTTTATAATACACTTCCTATAATACTTTCTAGAGGATGTGGGACCTTTTATTAAATTCTAAAGATTTTTGGGTTTTAGTATAATTTCTAGTTTTATTATTAATTTTTTTTCTATTCTATAGATTATGAATTAGTAATTAATTTAAAAAAAATTATAGAAATTAGATAAAAAAATACTTACTATGTACTGGCTCTGATACTAACTTTGTGGCGTAGCGGGAAATCTCTCATGAAAAATAGAATTAAAGAGAGTATCAAAAAACTTTAAAACTTTAAAGGATCAAAAATTTTAAAGATGATAATTTTCTGTAAAATAATATTCATCGAAATAATGTATATTGTCTATCCCAAAAAAGTAATCATATGTGTCTTCAAAATCTCCCATACATTCTATTTCTGTCTCAGATATTTCACTATTACTGTCATATGGGGGTTCTTCGATTTCTTCTATATGTCTATTTCCTTATCCAATTTGTTCATTTTCTTCTAGAAATTGTCTATATGGTGTTGTAGGGCTCTAGATATTACTACTGAATACACCATTTTCATAAAAAGTTAGATCATCAATTATTTCGACATTTATATTACTAGTTTCTCCAGGATTTATATGATTTATTGTTATAATTATTACTCGTTGCACACTAAAAAAGAATAATTTGAATTCATAATAATCGTTCATGCTTGTTACTCTATGAGGATAATAAATATAGAAAACTAGCATTCTATCACTTCCTTGATAATTAATCATTAATTCAAAAATTTCTGAGGCAATACTCCAACTATTATTATCCATTAGTTCTATTGAACAACAATAATTATAAAATCAGGAGTAGAGAGAGATTTCTAAGGATACCCTAAAAATCAAAACAGAACGGCCCATCATGCTTCCGACCAAGTTAAACTTCTTCGAGCTGCTCTGTACCAGTTACTACTAGTGGATAAAAAACTTCTGGTATGCACCCCAATTTCAGTGCTCCTTTTACGTTCCTCCAATCTCAGGATTACTATGCTCTCAAGAGAGCTTCATCTGAGAGATACATCTGGAACAACTAGTAGCACTTCGATACAGGTAACCACAACCTAGCTCGTTTCCTGCTACTCGGTGTACAGTCTAACTATAGAAGGTTACAAATGGGTCTTTTTGCAAAATCCTTCAGGTAGAGCCTTACAAAACTTTTCCTAAGAAAGAAAAATTAGTTTCTCTAACCTTATTTTGTATAAGATCTTGTAGTAGAACTCATAGAAAGATAGTTTTATTTCGCTCAATCCCCTTACAGAAAAGATCTTACAAACTTATGTGGAATTTATTTGGATCTAGATTCTCCCCCTCTACCTTACTCAGCCTACCCTTTTATAGACAAAGGGATCAGCTTACAACAAGTTTACATACGTTATTGCTTACATCATATGTCCAATAATTGTTGCTTACATCAGTCTTTAATAATTACATTATGGACTATTCTAGAAAAAGAGATTACTCTTGGCCGACATTATCACATGCTCCGCATTTGTGTTGATGTTCTTTCTTCATCAAGCTACAATAGTGTTCAACTGTCTCTTCTGTTATTGTCATTGCTCCTGTAGATAGTATCTGGTACAAGCTGTCAAACAATTCATGCTTATCTTATGGATGTTTTATTTTTACTATACTATACATTATTATTTTTTCTAGATCTGGGTTGTCATAGATCCATATGTTGTTGTCTTTTAGTTTTATGTCTTTTAGCTCACAATACATGTTCCTAAAGCCCATTGCCCTTCTTTCTGGGATTAATTTATCAAATTTCTCAGTTTTAAATGGTACAATATTTGATGTTCCATAGATCACTTGGATAGTCATTCCTATTTTTATAACATGTTCTGCTTGGAGCTCCTCATTGTCATTAAGATACTCAGGGATAGCTGAATACATTCTGACGTATATTTTTTAGGCCTTTATGAGGCCAAAATAACTCTTGGCTGCTTTGTAAATTTCTCTTGGTAAGTGGATCAGTTCCTCACATTCTCTGGACGGATAAATGCAATGAATAAGTCATCTTTCGTAAATGACTTGGTTGTTCTTGGATTAGCTCCTGATAGGATGATGGCCTTGTTCATATGTTGTTGTGATATGGTTTTGATGAACTGGTTCACTTCGGTTACTTGGCATAGTTTTTCAATATATTGTAAAAATAATATTTTCTTCGATACTTTGATAGGAGGTTTCTCAGTAAGAAGTGTCTCCTTATATGTAGTCTTATGTGGGGACGTAAGTGCATCTTCTTTTAAGGAATGAGTAGGCTTGCCTATCTCACTCATTTTCTTGCTAGTATTGTCTATCATATTTTCTATGGTTACATGCTGACTCACATGCTGGTAGAACAGACTTTGGAGTCTGCATATTTGTAGTGTGATTGATTAAATGCTCCTTTTATTTGTTCCATAGTTCCCTTGAGGCAAATAACATCCAGTTCGCTGGACTCTAGTTTCCATTCTGTAACAAATGAAATAGTTAATTTCTTGATAAAAAATCAGCTAAAATGTTATCCTTTCCTTTTATGTTTTCTATTGAGAAATCGTAATGTGCTAACTCCATTTTCCATTTTATCAATCTTTTGTTTGTTATAGTTGGGTCTATTATTTTGTTAATCCAACCCTTTGCTTGGGGAATGTTTTGTTCTTACTGTGAATTTTGTATGTATTATAAATAATTCAAACTTTTTTATATCTTTTAAGATTGCTAGTAGTTCTTTTTCGTTTATATGATAATTTTGTTGGGTTTGTGTGAAAGATCCACTAATATATCTGGTTAGTCTTTCCTCTTCTTCTCATATTTCAATGAATTTTAATACTGCTCTCTAATTATTTTCACATGCATCTGTTTCTATCATCCATGAACATTCTTTAACAGGTAGTCTTAACTTATTTAATTCTGAAGTCTGTTGTTTTAATATTTTAAGTTTTTCTTCATCCTCTGGGGTCCATTTCCATTTCTTAAACTTTTTTAGTTTTTGTTGTAACCAATTTGTTTTTGTTGATAAATTTGGTATGTAACCTCTTGTTTGATTTAGTATCCCATTATAGATTGTACTTCTCTTTTTTCTTTTAGGACATTACGAAATGTCTTTATTTTTTCTGCTATATGTGGCTGTATCTCTATTCCTTCATGTGATAATTTTGTTCCTAAGAATTCTATCTCAGTTTTGAATAATTCCATTTTCTTTTTTGATAGTATAATACCTGTATTTTTTACTATTTCTCTAAATTTTAGTAGATGCTCTTTATGTTGTTCCTCGTTTTCGGATCCTATTAGAATATCATCTACATATACTAATATGAAATTGTTGTATTTTCAAATCTTATCCATATATTCTCAAAATATTCCTAGACTGTTTTTATAACCGAATGGTATTACATTCCATTCATAGAATCCTTGAGGTGTGCTAAATGCTCTTAACTGTATTGAATCATCTGTTAGTTTTACATGGTAAAATCCTGATTTACAATCAAATTTCGAATATATTTTTCTTCTCCTTACTGTGTTGAGTAGTATTTGCATATCTGGTAGTGGATATCTAAATCTCTTAGTATTTTTATTTAGTTCCTTATAATTTACTACCATTCGAGATTTACCTCTTTATTCTTCTGAATATTTTCTTACTATGAATGCTGGTGATGAATGTTGACTTTGTGATTTTCTTAGGTAATTATTTTCCATTAATTCTTTTATATATATTTTGAATTCTTCTAGATCTGTTGGAGTGTGCCCTATAGGTTTAAATTTTTTTATTTTATTCTTATCTATTAACTCTATATGTGCTGTGGGTTTACTTAAGTCCCATTTTGCCAAGGAGTCTTCTCCGGACAGATCTTCTAATTGTTTTTGTAAAATTTCTTTTGTAGTTATTTCTTGGACTTGTTGTATTCTAGTTTTGTTTGGTAAATATTAATATTTACCACGCTGGGTTGAAAAAACTCTGACGTGTGGCAAGTCGGTTCTAGAATAAGGTTGGATTATTCTTATTACTATTGCTTGGTGTCGACAAGGTGCCGTAAATACAACTGATTTATGTGATATGGTTATAAGATAGTATTGTTGGAAAATTTCATTTCCTAATAGCACATCATTATTCATATCATCAAACTGGTATATTATTGGTATTTTTAGTATATAATTTCCTTTTTGTATATTAACATTTTGTTGATACTTATCAAGTATGATAGTTTGTCCAGTTAATCCAGTTATTGCTTTTTTATTATATCAATCTTGTTTCCATTTTGGTAGTATATTTTCGCGGCATAGGCTAGTGCCTGCTCCGGTGTCTATTAGGCTATGATAGTTTCTTAATTTGTATCATTCGTAAACAAATTCTGTTAGTATGTATAACGTGTTCTTTGTTGATCTTAATGGATTTATTTGTTCAATATTTTATTTATTATAATACTTTCATTGTTTATTATTATTGTAATTTTTTTTTTCTTGAATTGAGTAAGGTTGTACCGACATAAGGAAGTCAGTTCCTAATAACATTTCATTAACATGGTGTTCTGGGTCTACGTGTAAATGTAATAACATTTCATTTCTACCATTTATTCTTAGTGGCAGTATTATTTTATGTACAATTGGATGTCTATTATTGTAATAGTCTAGGTAGTAATATGGGTTTTCTAATGGCATTAATTTAGTTGTTTTTATATTTGTTTGTTTGATATGTGAATTAGTAGCTCATGTATCTACTAAGGCGGCTTGTTTATTCCATTTTCCATTATCATAATATTCTATTTCTATTTTAAATTGGTTATTGTTCTGGTGTTTTAATGTATTTATTATTGGTATTAATTCCAATGCTTGTTGTTTGTTTCTTATTGATAGTGATCTCTTTCCGAACATTATTTGTGGTGTTTTTCCTTTTGCAATTTCTTTTGCTTTGTTAAGGTCGAATACTCACTACAAGAAATTTGCCATATACCTACGGACACCTATAGTGACGGATCACTAAAACCGTGGGTACAGACATTGTATACCAACAGACTTATAGTAAACTGTGGGTATAGGTATCCTATAGCTTTAGAGTTTTTAATCCGTAACTATAAGTTTTACTAACGGGATAAAACACTGTGGGTATATTCTATAATTTATTTTCTCCCCAACTTTTTCATTTTCCCCCCAATTCCCATATACCCCCAATTTATACAGTATCTCTCACGCTCACACCCATATATCTCTCTCTCTCATCTCTATCTCTCACACCCGAATACCTCTCTCCCTAAACTACTAAAATAAAAATTGTAGATCTCTCATTCCGAGGGGGTGAAACGCAATTCGGAGAAAAAGATGGGGCTGATCTCAAGGCTGATAATGGGGGCTTTGGTCGGGATCGCCCTCATCGCTGGTTGGAGTCAGATGATGAAACGTTGCAGCACCAAGTGCATCTCCAAGGTCCGATTTTTCAAATTTTATTTTCTGTTATATTTTGCCCGTCGCATTCATAAAATTGTCGTGATAAGTTTCTCAGTTATATGAATGATGTAGTTGTATCTATTAGGTTCTGATTTTTGAACTGAGAGTGGAAATGATTGGTAGAGATTATACAGAAAGACTGCATTTTGTATTTTTTAGAGTGAATTTGGGGTTGATAAAGTCCAGAAAAAAGAGAAGTCGCGCAGAGTAAAAAACTGCAATTGAAAGGTTCAGTGTGTAACTGTTGAATATACTCAAGAAAATGTGACATTTGCCATCAAAAACCCCAATCAGCAATACTTTGTTTTGTGCAAACTTTTTGGATTTATAAAGTAGAAACTAGAATTGCTTAGTGCGGTGTTTGACGTTTCTAATCAAGATTTGCAAATGATGGTTGATGGAGAATTAACAATCCTTTACAAGTTTTCCTGAGAGGTTTCGATCAAGAAAATGTAAAGGTTTTGTTTGTAATTATGCTGAGGGAGTTGAGATGAATGGATAGGATAGCTATGCTTCTCTCTCTCTCTCTCTGTGTGTGTGTGTAACATATGCTCTTACCAGTTACCACTATAAGTCTAAGATGTTTACTATCTTCAAAGTAGCGTGAGCAAGTAAGGGTTTAGGAAAAAAAAGAAAAATATGGACGTTCGAAGTTATTTTCCTCGTAATTTAGAAATCTCTCCAAAGGCCCAACCGTATAAGGCAACTGAAAGCATCAATCAATGAAGGTTGAGTTGGATAAGATAGAAATGAGAAATCACGAGTCAACAGATCACTAGGTTCCACTAATTGAAGACTTAAATTCAATGATAATTTTGAAAAGATAGAAAATGATTGGGTTTGATTTGGATTGTTGTTTAGGTGGACTGGTTGATGAAGCATGGATCAAAGAGTAAGAATTAAAATTGCAGTGGTTATTGTAATTCACAGGGTAGTCATATTTACATAGAACCATAGAAGAGTTGTCTTCCTATGATTTGATAGCCTTGATTATTTAATTAGTACTAGGTTGTAGTTTGGGACCTTTATTGATGACTTAGGGACCAAGGGCACACTTAGGTGCATCCTTAAAGAAACACCAAATACTAGCAGTAAACACCATTGATATTATCAATTACATACTTCTTGCATTATTGCGCATTAGTGTTGAGAATGAAGATACGTTAGTGAAATAAGGTTACTTCAATGGGTGTAAATGACATTATTATACAACCTAATTAACTTGAAGAGCACTATTGCTAGTGAGCTATTTCACTATTTGTTCTTTGTACATTTTGGTTACCTAATAAACAAATATACAAACAAATATATAAATAAGTTCGTAGAAAATATACTCCAATTATTAATCACCTTTCACCTTCATTTATATCTTTCATTTGTATACAAATTTAAATATGTATTGGATTAGAAGTTAGTTAGAATAATTGTTTGATTTTAGTAGTTCAGTTAAACATTTGAGATAAAAAGTGTCTCAACATTAATAATTGAACCATATATATATTCCGATTTCCATTGACACCAATTATTTGAGTAGCACTATTAGATTTTGCTCTTCCATTTTACTGTAAGATTTGAGATTTCCAAGGTTAATCTTCAAATTAAGCACAACAATGGTAAGTGCACTAATATCTGTATCAATTTAGCACTGTTTTTATTTGTGAAAGTTAATCTGCTGGGAATGATGTTGACTAACACCTTGTGAAAGTTGATCAATTTAAATATATCAGTAAAAATATCAGTAATAATGTATCAGTAAAAATAACTCCTTGGGAATAAATATATCAGTAAAAATGTTTTACTGATAGTCTAATTTAAATTTGTCCCACTGGAGTGTTCCTTGATTTTGGAATTTGTCTAATGAAAAGAAGTAATAGAATGCAGTGTGATTCATCAAAATTTAGTGATATAATTCTGGAATTGCACTAGCTACAATAAACCCTTGAGTGGCTATTTTTCCAATGTAAACAGTAACATGTCATGAAGCATCACATGTTCTCTTGGCCCCTAAAATTCTTATATAGCATAATTGTCTCCATGTTAGGGCATTATCGAGCAGTAAAGATATTTTAAATCAACTCTAATGCAGTATCTACTCAAGAAATGATAACAATACTTTTACAAACATGAGATAGCATACTTGGAACCCATTATGCACGATAATGCTACTTTACGTACTCTTTTTTTTAGTTCAAGTATATGCTTTTGTTAATTATTATTTTTTCAATGTCTTCATTGTATCCATGTATGCCATCTTCATTGATTTTGCATTTGCCCAACTTGATGAGATCTTGATTGCATATCCGTTTACTTGCTGCTTTTTCATGACATAAATAGTTCCTTGTGAGGCTTTCTCGATCATGTTATTATGTGATTGCAGGGTGGTGCCAAGAAAGTTATCATCTCTGCCCCAAGCAAAGATGCTCCGATGTTTGTGGGTGGAGTTAACCACACATCTTACACCCCAGATATTAACATTGTCTCCAATGCTAGCTGCACAACCAACTGTCTGGCACCTCTTGCCAAGGTCATTAATGATATGTTTGGCATTGTTGAGGGATTGATGACCACTGTTCACTCATTCACTGGTAATAATCCATCTAGAAACTAAAACTTTTCAACTTTTGGTATATTTTACCAGATTGATTGTTAAGGATATTAGTTTGATGCAACTTTTTTGTATTGTAATTGTAGCCACCCAGAAGACTGTCGATGGACCATCCGCAAAGGACTGGAGAGGTGGAAGAGCTGCAAGCTTCAATATCATTCCCAACAGTACTAGAGCTGCCAAGGTGTTAGTGCACTTACCATTGGAAATTGATGCTAAAAATTGATTAACATCATTTGTGAAAGTTGATCAATTTAGCACTAGTGAATGATGCTAAAAAATTTCCGTAGGAAATTGATCTAATTTCTTCTTTTACTCATCAAATTTCCATTGAGCAAGAAGGCAATCAGTAACAAAATCCAGTGTCTCATTTGTTGGAATTTTTTTTACGGTACAAGTAAAGGTTCCTCTTCTCTGTTTCTTTTATCTGAAAACAGAAGAGTTAAAGACAGGCCAAGAGATCCTGCAAATTGGAGTGGGATTGCTGATATTGTGGCGTCTTTATCAATTCCTGTTATGGCTAATGGCGATGTCTTTGAGTATGAAGATTTTGAACGGATCAAAAGTTCAACAGGTAGTAAAAAGTACTTCGGTGAACTACTTCTCCATCTTTTTCCAAATAAATTTATTTACTAATTTCTCTGCAAGTAAAGCATTATTTATAAGCCAGAGTGCAAAGAAAACATATTGCGGACAGATAACAACTCACCAGCTACTCTCACCTCTGTGGTTACCAAATTAATATCCCATGCATTATGATAATCAACATAAAAAATTGTCCTTCTGCATTGACCAATGCCTTTTCTTATTTCTATAGAAATGATTTAGGTGAATTGTTTGATAATGTGCTGGATTTTGTTTCAGGTGCAACATCTGTGATGGCAGCCAGAGGTGCACTATGGAATGCTTCAATTTTCTGTGCTAAAGGAAAATCAGCTTGGGAGGATGTCAAAAGAGAGTAAATTCGAAAGGTGCACCTAGATAACAAATTTATCTGTTCATAATTTTTTTCTTTTATCTATACCAGTCATTATTAGTTGAGTGAAGAGTTTGCTCTTACATTACTTATTCTGGACCTTTTAGTTATCTCTGTTAAATTGTCGATCAATTCACTTGAAATTTTTTGTTTCCCGGTGCATCTTGTGGGACAATGATATCAAAAGCACCAAACATACTTTGAAAGAAATGATAATGCACTACTCTTGCCTTGAACATGCTGAAGGAAAAGCTGTAATAAATTTGAGACAAATGCAGATTTAGCGTAAGTTTAACTGACTCAGCTTTTTAAAGAAAGATTGTCCCACCAGTATCTGAAACTTGTGCAATAAAATTATCCATAAAATTATTATAAGCGCAACAATTATTGTCCCACCAGTATCTGAAACTTGTGCCAGAGTTTTAAGGTTGAAAAACCATGATTTTGCCATTATTCTTAATTGAGTTCCTCCCTCAGAATATTGTTAAATTGGTTCCTATCAATCAGATCTAGAGTACACTACATTGTTCTCTTTTTGACTATTTGTTGATGACCAAAGTTGGATCTTTTTGCTTTGTTTTGTTTGTGAAGGGCTCTCAACAAGCGAGAAATGATTGAACTCGCTGAAAATGTAGCCAAATTTTTGTTTGCCGACGATGAAGTGAAGAAGGTTGTAAAGGAGATTTGCATGATGCTAAAAGAAGATTACTGCAAAGAGAATCAAGATCAATCAAGATCTGGTTGCCGTAAAATAAGAAAATTATTAGTGTCGTATCTCAAGTGAGCAGTCAATTGAATGTTATCTTATAATGTCATTGAATATGTTGATCGTAGTTTAAAGTATTGATTCTCATTTCTGCACACTTGAATTCAATTGTGTATTTGGTTATTAACTATTTTGTAATTTGACATGCTTGTAATACTTCATTAATTTTTAATATGATTGAAGTTTAATTTTTTTTAATTTGTTTCATAAACACATTTATCTATTTTATTGTCTATTTAGTTTATAATTGGATTAATATTATAAAAGAAAATATTAAATTATCATACGTGTAATTAATAAGAAAATTTTTTGTATAGAGCGATGGGTATATATTTAAATATTTGAATGCGAAAACCATCACTAAAACCTATAGCAATGGAGTTTCAACCGTGAGTATAGGAAAGCAAGTGGTGTCCTTAAAACCTATACCAACGGATACGAAACCGTGGGTATAACACCGAGGTTTTGTCCAACGGGTAAAAAAATCGTCGCTATAGGCTATAGTGACGGCATTTTGCCGTGGGTATAGCTAATTAAAAAGAACAGAAAAATATATCCGTTGGTATAGGTTTTACGGGCTATACCTATGGTTTTTCGCCTTTTACCGACGAATTTTTGCTGTTACTATATGTCAAATTCCTTGTAGTGACTATATAATTTGGTATAGTCATTTCGGGGTTTTCTCTAACTGGTTTGTATCTTATAATTCTGCTGAATAGCAGTTCTATTTTAAAATTATCTGTATTTCTATTTTTTACTTCATGTTTACTAGTGAAAGCATAAATATTTTTTATTTGTATACTCATAACTTTGATTTTCTATTTCATTTCTATTTCTGATATCTGTGGTACATGACTAGACTTTTGTCTTTGTTTTTTTCGGCCATACTTATAGAGAAGTTAGGTTTTATTGTAAATTTTATCTTTTGGTACATTAAGTTTTCTTGTACTATTCCTATTAAGGCATCTTCTGTGCTTGATATTATTCTATCATCCATTAAGTATATTTGCAGAGGTTTATTTATTTCTTCTTTAAAATAGACATTTATTATTATTTGTACAGCTCCTAAATATATGTATCTTAATATTTTTCTGATTATTTCACTTATTTTTTCCATCACTTGTCTTATTATTCTATCGGTTATTAATGGAATTATGGTTTTTTTCTTGTGCTTGTTCAATGTCTATAGGTTACTCATTATTCATGACTATTCTTCCTTTCGAATATTGATAGTTTGAATATTTCTTTTGGATTCATATCTAATTTGGTTGCTCTTATTTTATCATATTTTTGTATGTCAAAGCACATTCTTTTCCTTACTTCTTCATTGTTTTCTTCTCTTTCTGAAGGTTCTCCTATTTCTGTTATTTCTGTCATCATGTTGATTTCACATTCTTCTGTTTCACCTTCACTACTTCCACTATCTTCTTCCATTACCATTATTTATTCATCTTCACTTATTTCTGACCATTCTTCCTCATATTCTATGGGTTCATAATTTATGTTATTCATTTCTTCAATTTCTTCTACGTATTTTATATTTTCTTTTTTCATTCTTTTAGGGCAATTCGGTGATATATGCTCTACCTCTCCACATATATAACAATTACACTTCTTAGGGTTTTTAGTATAATGACTATTTTTATTTTTATTTATTTTTCTAAAGTATTTTTTGTAGGGTTTTTTATATCTCTTAAAAGTTTTTCTATATTTTGGTTTATATTTTTGGAATTTGTGATTATTTTTCTTTGTATAATTATAGTTATTATTACATCCCTAATGATTTGGTCTAGCATCCTCACAACAGTTTCTTTGTTTATAAGTTCTGTAGTATTTCATTATTGATCTGGCATCTTGGCATACTTTATCCCTATAATCGTTTACAAATTATGTTCTATACCCTAAAGAATCTACTTCTGGTTTTACTTTCTCACCTATGTATGCACTATATATATTTATACTCCATGAATCAGATAGTTTTAGAAAGAATGAATCTAAGATTGGACACCTTTCTTCTTTTGTATAATAGCTATCTTGAAAATATTCTCGAAATTTACAAGCATAGTTGTCAAAATAACACATATCACATATTTCTAAGTTACTTAGTCTCCATCTTGCTTGATTCTTTTTTATATAGTGTGTTTTTCTCCTTTATCGTAGAAACTGAATTCTATTCTTATTGCTATTTCGTAATTTGTAATTATTTTTTTCAGACCTACGGTTCGTTGTGCTGAGGTTTCTTCAGTTCCATTAGCATCAATTGGTCTTGATTTTCTTATAGTATTTCTTTTTTCATCCTTTAGTCGATTCCACCATTTTGCTACTACTCCTATAAAGGTGGCTTCTATAAATTTTTGAAATGCGTTTCCTGAAAGATTTTGCCTAAATCATACTATTAGTGAGGCCTTTACCCATTCTTTTAATGTTCTATCTACGTCTTTTACGCAGTCTAGATCTAGTCACTCTCCACTTCCTGCTATTACTTTTTCGTAGTGTTCTGTAGGTTCATATTTTAGGGTTTATTTTTCTTTGTCTCTTCCTAATTTATTATGTTTTTTGTTTTGCCATTTCCATAGCAATTGATAAGGTCTTTTGTTAGGTGGTGGTCTTAAGATTTTGTACATGTCAGTTTGAATTTTTGTAGGTTTTGTAATAATTTTTTCTTTATCTTGATCCATTTTTATTTCTTCATTCGTTATATTTAGGTTTTTCAAGGCTCCTCAACTTCCACTGAATTGAGATTTTCCATTAAATCTTCTATTTCTAAATATTTATATTAAGTTTTGTTATAGCTTCTTACTTCTTCATACCTTCTTCAGTTACGCCTAATTCTTCCTCTGTGTCATCGGTTATATATCTACCTAGTTCTTTTATGTTCTTATTTATGATTTTTAAATCTTTTCTTATAACTCCTACAAACTCAGGACCATTGCAATCTTCTTCCAATTCTTGTATGTTTATCATATAAATTTCTGGTCCTATGTGTGGACTTAATCGTACTGCTTCGTTGGCCATACTTAGCCTAATAATTGTATGCTAGTAGGTGTTGGTAATACCAACTTGTTTCTTCGTTTCTGTAATCTAATATTTTGTACGCTATCTCTTTTTTTTATTTTCTTAGATAGTTTATTAGTTAATTTACTTGTTAGTTTATAATTTCTAAAGTAGGGTTATGTAGAACATTTTGTTTTTTTAGGTTATTATATCAATAGAGTTAGTTGGATATAATATTTTGTGAAAATGGGTTAGTTGACTAAATGTTTTTGGAAGTGGGTCAGTTGACTAAATAATTGTTGTGGGTTAGCTATTAGAGGTAGCTCCCAATAATCTTGGAGTCATGCATGGATATTTTAGTGGATATTTTATAGACTCATATTTTGTGTTACGAATTGCAGATGCAATTTCTGGACGAATTGTTAACAAGTTATAATAAGTTTAATCGTGCCCAAAATATAGCTCAAGGGAAACCACTTGCACAAAAATGGAGTGCAAGTGAGTCCATTTCTGCTATGAAGGTTGAAACCTCAAAATTATTTTACTTGAGGTTGTGACGGAGTTATTGCAAACTCAAAATTGTATTAGAACATCTCAAATCATGCTAGCTATTTTGGTTTGATAAAATAGCCAAAATAGTGAACAATTGGATAATTTGGCAAGCGAAAAAAGTCTTTGTTCCAACTATACTAGTTATTTTGACTAGCAATAAATATTTTTGAAACCCAAACATACAAACAATTAAAGGCCAAATATACAAACAAAAAACTAAAGCCCAATTTTTAAAGTCAAAAAAAGAAAAATTGAAATCCCGATTCTAGCGATCTGAGATCGCGACTGAGATCCCAAAAACGAAATGTTTCTCCTTCAGATTGCGACAATTTCTTCGATCGCGATATTTTTCTATCTCGATTTTCTTCTCCGATCGCGATTTTTTTCTTCGATTGCAAAAATTTCTTCGATTGCGATTTTTTTCGATCGAGATTTTCTTCGATTGCGGTATTTTTTTAATTCTGTCTAATCACGATTTCTTCATGTGGCAATTATTCTTTTTTGGGTTTTGAGATGCAGAAAGTGAGGAAGGGAAGTTTGGCAAGCGATACAAACTTGACAGATCTGGCGATTAAATCTGAGATATCAATTTTGGCGAGTAATTTGGTGAGTGCTATTGGAGAAGATTTTTCTTCCTAAGAGTATCTCCAACCATGCTAGCCATTTTTGCCTCGCTAAAATAGCCAAAATAGAGAACAATTAGATAATTTGGCTAGCACTCCGCTCCAACCATGCTAGTTATTTTAGCTACCAATAAATATTTTTAAAACTCAAACAGTAAAGCCCAAACATACAAACAATTAAAGCTCAAATATACAAACAAAAAACCAAGCTCAATTTTAAAGCCCCCCCCATAATTAAAAAAAAATAATAAAATAAAATAACAAAGTGAAATCCCGATTTCTAGTGATCTGTGATCCCAAAAACAAATTTTTTTTCCTTCACATCTCAAAAATTTATTCGATTGCGATTTTTTTCTCCGATTGCAAAAAGTTCTTCTATAGCAATTTTTTTCAATCGCGATTTTCTTCGATGCAGTATTTTTTTTATATATTCTTTCTAATCGCGATTTCTTTATATGGCGATTATTTTTTGGGGGGTTTTGAGATGCAGAAAGAGCATAAGGGATGTTTGGCGAGCGATACAAACTTGCCAGATTTGGCAGTTAAATCTAAGATATTTAATTGGCATGTGCTTTGGCGAGTCCCGTTGGAGCATATTTTTCTTCCTTAATTGACTATATTGGCTAAAAAGAAGATATGGCAGCGTGGTTGGATATGGTCTTAAATATTGATCCTACTTGCAATAGATTTGGATGTTACTCAAATTAATAACTATATTACTAGTAGGATACATTACTACTTTCGATGAGAGAATAATATTCATATAGGGGGCATTTGGTACAAGGATTTTTTTTTGGTTTTGGGATTTATGATTCCTGAGATTTATGATTCTTAGAAATCATAAAACATGTTCGGTAGGTCTTAAACATCTCAGGGAATGTTAGTTGAAAACTTAATTTCCTATATTTGGTTGAGCTATATATTTCTTGGGAATCTTAATCTTATTGTCCAAAATACCCCTCTCATCCTCAAATAACAAAACAAACTATTTGATAAAATACCTTAGTAAAAAAATGATGCAAATCTGGGCCGCAAAATACAAATAATTTTAAGTGGTAACATGACTTAAAATTAAAAGATGACAATATATTTGCAGGATATATTATACCCTTGCTGTTGCCATCCGTGGTTCCGAAGATGAATATTTGCATACTCGTCCCTAAGAACTTGCTTACTTGCATACAGGTCCCTCAAAATTCTTTTGTTGCCCCTCTACTTGGGACAAAGAACGTGCAACCCATGTGTAAAGAAAGTGTAGAGTTTATAGCTCCAAACCCCAAACATGCCCCTTCATTCATATATATTAACCATGCATCTAGCTATTATACATAGATTATTATTAATCACATGCTAAGACCAGAAATCAAGCCATGTAACTGGACTTGTGCATCTCATCTTCACCATCCTCCAAATATCCAACATTGTTTGCGCCAGGAGTAGATGTCGGTCCGTTCCAAATGGCACTTGCACACTATTGATCGATTTTTTCTGTTGCATGAATTCAGTCCAAACCACAGGTACATAATCTTCAGGGTTCTCGCAAAATTTGCATTCTTTCACACTCTTCATCTCCCCACAACTGTACATTCCTCTGAATGGCCCAGTTTCGCAACAACCGTTCACTCTGTCTTTAAAGCCTCCAGAAACAATAAGTTCAGATGCAAAATTATGTATTCTTCGATCGGGAGCCAGGAGGATCTAAACGGAGTGCGAATCTTGATGTCCTCCTCCTCCTCTTCTTTGTCGATTGAGGAGATTGGGGAAATTAGGATTTTTTATTTTTCGATGAACGAGTGCTCGGATTTTTGGGGGAGAAAGAGGGGATGGGTTTATTGGAGAGGAAAAGGAGAAGAAATACGAAGAGCCAGGTTTAGGGTTTTTTAAATTTTAGGGGCAAAATTGTGATTTTAAAGAAATAACAATTTTCCAAGAACTTGGGAATCTAAAAATCCCTCAGGAAAAATTTTTGTGGGAATTGTGGCAAAATTTTTTCCTATGAATATTAGTTTCCTAAGAATTTGAATTTAAAAATTAGTATACCAAACATGGGAAACTTAATTCCCAAGTTAGTATTCCCAGAAAACATAAAAAAAAAAAAAATTCTTGCACCAACCACCACCACCCCCAAACTGGGGGCTCGAATCTGGAGGAATGAGGTTGAGGACGGATGCTCGGTTCGGATCTGGAGGCTCGGCTCCAATCTGGGGGCTCGAATCTGGAAGTCTCGTGTACCTGCACTCAGCCTAGGAACATCGGGGTTGATCCCGGTGGCAGGCCCTCCGAAGGTCTAGTTAGTCACTGAAGAGTAACAGTAATTAGGATTTTTGGAGGGGAAATATTTATTACCTTGTAAAAGGGGGGAGAGGGCCTGGTATTTATAGGCAGTGCAAAGCGGGTCTGGACTCGTTTGGGCCGGGTCCTGACCCATTTTCCTGTGGGCCTGACGTGGCAGAAGCCCATGGGGCTTTAGGGCTGACCTGGTAGACCTGATGATCAGGGGTGAGCAGTTTTTGAGGGGATCCTGTGGCCCAGGAGGGGCCACATCATCTGACCCATATCAGGAGCCCCCCACCCCTAGAGGGCTGGATAATCCAGTTATTTAGGAGTGGTTTTCTGCCTTTGTAGGAAGAGGGGAGTGGTGTGTACGGCGAAGAACGGGATCTACATCTTCCTGAAGAGGTCAGCAGGGTAGGTATCCCCTCTTGGAGTCAGGGGAGGCGTCGAGTGCTGAAGGGTAGGAGATCAGTTTGGCGAGCACCGAGGGTCAGGATACGAGCCCCCTCACTTGTTGGAAAAGCAGGGGGACGTCGAGATCTGTGGAGTAGAGGGTCGCTCTGCCGATCGTCGGGGGACGGTGGGCGTGCGCCCTCACTTGAGGCTTTAGTAGTTGTAACGCCCCGAATCCCAAATACACTGAATTTGAGATGTTCTACAGGATCTTTTCGCTTTCTTTAGTACAATTTTACAAGGAAATTTAAACTTTTCACTTTACATCAGAGTTTACATCAATATTACACTTTACATTGCACAGCGGAAGTAAAATTTACAATAATGAAACAAATATACAACAATCATGGAGTAATCTTTAAGCATTGATTCCTTTTTAATCTTTATCAAGCCATTTACCTGCATATAAGACTGTGGGTACGTCAGTTTATTCAACCGACGATCATTATACACGGCCATCCTCTCTATGCCGAAAACAGTATAACTTAATTTTCCATATTTATCAAACACAAACTTGTCACATTTCAAACTAAAGGGACTACCCTATTGATGTCGTGTTGTGATTGTGCACTTAGTCCTTAATGCAGCTATTTAAGTTACATGACACGAATGCGCACTTGTTCGGATTCTATGCATCCCATACTACATAGGTCCGAGGGCAAGCCCTTAATCGTTCTTTATCTTTGTAGGGTTCAATCCCTCGTTATGACTTAATCTACTACTGTAACTACGGTAGTGTCTTAGATGTCCTATGATCTACGAGCCCATGTCCAGGCAGCCTGGAGAGGAATCCCACGCACTGACACGACGCATCGAGCAGGCAACCTATGGACAATTCAGCCTCCGCCATGGAACAATGGCACCACCCATAGCCACTCGAACATCCCACAAGCGTCGCCACCGGGACGATAATTCTGGAGTAGTGCCCACGCCATGTCTTGACGCATCAAGCAGGCAGCCTGTGGATCACTCTCACACCGCTAATCCGATGGCCCCCATACTCGTGTTTTTCTTCTACTTTCATCACGTCTCCACTATGTACTAATCCTTAGTTTTTATCAAAATTATGAACAAAAATCGAAGCTCTAGAGTTAGCCTCTCCACTAAACCGGACTTATTCATTCATTTCAACATGACCAACCTTGGTCTTTCTTTTCAAATTTCATTTCATTTCATTTCTAAATGCCGGGGGAGACTTAGCTACTCTTTTATTTCAATTTTCAATTCACAATTTCCAAATGAGCATTTCCAACTCATAAATTCCCATATTGAGTTATCATACTCAATGTATATTCTCTTTTCAAATCATGATTTCAAATTTGTCCAAATAGTCCATGACTATACATGAATTCCATATACTTTATCAATTATCACATCATATCAAATTTCACATCACTAACAAATATACACACTTCATATTGTTCCACATTATTCTCAAATGAGAATAAATTGTATTATGTCACACAACAAAGTTTCTTTTTGCCAAATCATCTTCTAATCCTTCATTTCAACTTATTCTTTTAAGTTATAATTTCACATCAATAAACATATAGAACCATGTTTCTATTTATGCATTTTATCTCCAAATCATAGTTTATTTCATTCAAATAATTCCCAAATCATTTTTATAAAGTCCCTTACATTTTTAGGAGAATAACCATATTTCTTTCATAATTTTTGGACACTTAAAACTCCCAAAAAATAATTTTTCATTCTTGCCGACAGCAAGAATCGAACCCAGCACCACAGGGAACCAACCGAAAGCCACAACCACTAGGCCAATTGTCGCTGGCGATATAAGGAGAAGGCAGAGAGTATTTATTACTCTCTGTCGCTGACTCTTATGTTTTAAAAAAAGGTAAACAGAAGTATGCCACAGGGGTTCGAACCAGTCACCCCGGGAAGCCCAACCGCACAACATGACCACTTGAGCTACGTGCTCAGGTTGTCACTAGTATGATTTTAACTCTATTTAATCCACAGTCTCTGTTATTTAGAATGTTTCGGCGTTCATCAAAATTGCATAACACAAGTTCTTACTAATATATTGTAAAAATCCGAATTAAATCTTTTTCCATCATGAATTTTATTCCAGTAGATGAAAATAAATTCTTAAATAATTAAACATAATTTTCTCCATAAATAACACATTTCTACCATACAATTTGGTTAATGTGACATATTGCTAATGCATTTTATTTTTGACATTATAATTTCATCAATCTCTATAACAATTCTCTACTCTTATTCATTTTCCAACCATAAAAATTTCATGTTAATTTATTCATTACTACGTCATAACAAAATGTCCAATTTAGCATATAAAGCGACATAATCAATAAACTAATCTTTTGCATATAATTTATCATGCTACCAACAAAGATTTCTTCACACAATTTATAACCATATTGCACGCAAATCTTGAATTTTACTAATAGCATCACACATAATTTTGCATATCAACCAATCAATCACATAGAGATCATCTTTTCAATTAAATGTGCATTCTTATTAGTCATTTTCATGCATTATTTTGTTAGTTTAATCTAACATGGATTTCTATATTAGAAATAGGGAAAATTCACTCACAACTCAAATTTAATAATAAAACCACATACAAGTTATTCATTAACATTCCGATCAATTCATAGACTAACTTTCCAATTAAAATGTATTCTTATTAATATTTTTCATGCATCATTACTCAATATAATACTAGCATAATTCCTAATTAGAAATAAGGAAAATTAACCCACCTTGTATGGAGAGAAAAACTCAATTAGTAACGAAAGTCCTTTGCAACGAGATGCCTCTCCTCCTTGTACAAGCGCGCACACGCCTCCAAGCCACCAACCCGAGCTCCTCTCCTTGGAATAGCCGGCCTCTCCTCCTTGGTAGAATGCAAGCACAATCCCACTCACAACTCAATCTTTTTAACTCACAAACTACTACTAGATAATGCTATTAGACTATAGGTTTGGAAGAGAATATTAAGCACAAAATAACTAGCCATGGGAGGGGGTATTTATACTAAAAATCAAATAAAATGGAGGGCTAGGATTAATTGGTTGGTTGTAGGATGGAGGGCTAGGATGAGAGTAGGAGTTGCAATAACTACCCACATCTAAGTAACCACCACCATGATCTCCATTACAATTTTTGAATTCCCTCCAAAAAGTACACAACCGGCCATGCATAAGGCATGCATTTTGCACGTGTACGTGTAGTGCACATGCATGCAACTAGGACCAAAATTTGTGCATTTAAATTTGCATAAAAATAAAATAGTCTTTTAAATTGTATTCTACATGACAAGTTATATAAAAATATAGTCCATGGGCTTTAGTTTTGGGCCAAAATAGTTATTTTAAAATAAAATAAAAAAATACATTTTGGGCTTTAAGAAAAAGGCTTTTTAATCTAATTAAAATAAGGCTTTCTATCCATTTAAAGAAAAAGGCTTTTGTATAAAATAATTTGAAAACACATTTATACACCTCATAATAAAAATAATTATAAGATTTAATTCAACCAAAATATTGCACGTGCACACTACTTGCAAAATAAAATAATTTTTCATTAATTGAAGAATCAGGGCATTACAGTAGTCGAGGCTCGGTTTCCCGAGCATCGAAGGTCGATGGCGAGGCCCCTTACTTGTTGGAAAAGCAAGGGGAAAGTCGCGGTATCAGGAGTAGTAGGTCGCTTTGCCGAGCGTCGAGGGACGGTAGGCGAGCCCCCTCACTTGAGGCCTTAGGAGTAGGGGCTCGGTTCACCGAGAGTCGAGGGTCGGGAGGCAAGCCTCCTCACCGGTTGGGGGATAACTTGCAGCTCGCGGTGACATCTGAGCGTCGACCCCCAAGTTGTTGAGAGAAACTTTTTGGGGCTCACGGTGACATCTGAGCGTCGACCACCAAGTTGTTGAGAGAAACTTTTTGAGGCTCGCGATTCCATCTGAGCGCCGACCCATAAGACTTTGAAAGAAACTTTTTGGGTCTCGTGGTGACGTCCGAGCGTCGACCCCCAAGTTGTTGAGAGAAACTTCTTGGGGCTCGCGGTGACATCCGAGCGTCGACCCCCAAGTTGTTGAGAGAAACTTTTTGGGGCTCGCAGTGACATCAGAGCGTCGACCCCCAAGTTGTTGAGAAAAACTTTTTGGGGCTCGCGGAGACATCCGAACATCGACCCCCAAGTTGTTGAGAGAAACTTTTTGGGGCTCGCGGAGACATCCGAACATCGACCCCCAAGTTGTTGAGAGAAACTTTTTGGGGCTCGTGGTGACATCCGAGTGTCGACCCTCGAGTTGTTGAGAGGAACTTCTTAGGGCTTGCAATGATATCCGAGCGTCGACCCCCAAGTTGTTGAGAGAAACTTTTTGGGGCTCGCGGTGACATGCGAGCATCGACCCCCAAGTTGTTGAGAGAAACCTTTTGGGACTCACGGTGACATCTGAGCGTCGACCAATAAGACTTTGAGAGAAACTTTTTGGGGCTCGCGGTGACGTCCGAGCGTCGACCCCCAAGTTATTGAGAGAAACTTCTTGGGGCTCGCGGTGACATCCGAGCGTTGACCCCCCAAGACTTTGAGTGAAACTTTTTGGGGCTCGCGGTGATATCCGAGCATCGAACCCCATGTTGTTGAGAGAAACTTTTTGGGGCTCGCGATGACATCCGAGCGTCGACTCCCAAGCTGTTGAGAGAAACTTTTTGGGGCTTGCGGTGACATCCAAGCATCGATCCTCAATTTGTTGAGAGAAACTTTTTGGGGCTCGCAGTGACGTCCGAGCGTCGACCCCCAAGTTGTTGAGAGAAACTTCTTAGGGCTCATGGTGACATCCTAGCGTCGACCTCCAAGACTTTGAGAGAAACTTTTTGGGGCTCACGGTGACATCCGAGCGTCGACCCCCAAGTTGTTGAGAGAAACTTTTTAGGGCTCTCGGTGACATCTGAGGGTCGACCCTCGAGTTGTTGAGAGGAACTTTTTTGACGCTCGCGGTGACATCTGAGAATTGACCCCAAAGTTGTTGAGATGAACTTTTTGGGGCTCGCGGTGACATCCGAGCGTCGACCCCCAAGTTGTTGAGAGAAACTTCTTGGGGCTTGCGGTGACATTCGTGCGTCGACCCCCAAGCTGTTGAGAGAAAACTTTTGGGGCTCGCGGTGAAATCCGAGCGTTGACCCCCAAGTTTTTGAGAGAAACTTTTTGGGGCTCGCAGTGACATCCGAGCGTCGACCCATAAGACTTTGAGAGAAACTTTTTGGGGCGTGCGGTGATGTCCGAGCATCGACCCCCAAGTTGTTGAGAGAAACTTCTTGGGGCTCGTGGTGACATCTGAGCGTCGAACCCCAAGTTGTTGGGAAGAACTTTTTGGGGCTCGCGGTGATATCCGAGCGTCGACCCCCAAGCTTTTAAGAGAAACTTCTTTGGGGCTCGCGGTGACATCCGAGCGTCGACCCTCAAGTTGTTGAGAGAAACTTTTTAGGGCTCGCGGTGACATCCGTGCGTCGACCCCGAAGTTGTTGAGAGAAACTTTTTGGTGTACAAAGGTGAAGTACTCGAGAAGTTGACCCTGCTCACCGAGCTGCCATGTTGGCAGACAGAGCCGAGGATAAGAAGGTTTTTTGCGCCCTAGGCTGACGTCATCAAGATCTTAGTGGCCGTTAGATCTAGATGATGAAGATCAAACGGCCAGATCTCTTTGCAGAATTCAAGGAGTCTTCATCTCCGCTTATAAATTCCCCTCCCCTCACCTCACTTCTTTACTTTGCTCTCATTCTCTTCCCAACAGGAATTTCCTTGCAAGCTGTCGGTGACCTATTTTTGTTGATCTTTACGTTCTCCGGTGAAACAGGTTAGTATATTTTTTACAATGTCACGCACTCAGTCCGGCTCCGAGGCAGGCTCTTCCGGTTGCGTCGAGGAGGAAGTTCACTCATCTTCGATATTTTGGTGTACGGATGACCCTCAAGTGAAGGAGGAGGTTCTATCAGTTGATGGGTCGGGAGACAAGGTTGTCGTAGTTTACAACATGGCTCCTTTACGAGTTCGTAGACCAGGATGGGACCTTGCCGAGCAGAGAGAGCATGAGGAGGGAAATTCCGAGGAGGGTTTTGTTGAGGAAAAGAAGCCCGGGGAAGGGGGCCTGGAGGAAGAGGAACAGGTTGAAAAGGACGATGGTCAGGAGGGGTCCAAACAAGGAACTGAAGGAGGTAGTGATCACGGCGAGGTCGGAGGGACTGCGGAAGCGGTAGAGGAGGAAGAGACAGGCCTCTCACCATTGCCCCCCTTAGTTACCCCTTCCCCTGATAGGAAGCCTCACCCCCAAAGGAGGAAAAGAAAGTGGATACAGCCTGATAGTCCGGCCGAGAAGGACAAATATGAGTATGGCTCCGGGTTCAAGTACCCCCATCTTTTCAGCAAAAATCCAGGGTTGTTCAGGATGTACCATGACGACGTGGAGGATCTTCTCGTGTACACTTCATTGCTGCGGGACGAGGGCCGGTCCATGATCAAGATGGACAATGTGAAGTGCACCTTGCATAGGGACTACTTGCCCATCTTGAGGCTGACCTACTTTATTCCGCAGGATTTTGAGCTACTTGTGCCGAACCCAGGCATCCGTCAGACTACCGAGCTAGAGTTGAGTTTCTGCATGTTCCTTGAGGACGCATTTGTCTTGGGCTTGAGACTTCCGCTGCACCCGTTCATCAAAAGGGTGCTAAATTGGGGGGAGCTGAGCCCCATGCAGTACGGTCCCAACTTTTGGAAATACGTGGTATGTTTTATCTTGAAGTATGAGGAGAAAGAAATCAAGCCGAGGCTCACATACTTCCGCGCTATCCTGGGGATGAACTCGCTCGGGGACCAGGAGGGGATCTTTTACCTCTCGCCATGTCCTCATAAGAAAGTGATGCACGGACATTCGGACTCCATAAAGGGTTGGAAAGAGAAGTACTTCATAGTTCGAAGCGAGAAACCTTGGGAAATTCCAACAGTTTGGAATTTTGGAAAGCCGAACCACAAGCCACCGAAGTGAAGAGACTTAACCGAAAAGAAGTGGTCGAAGGTTGATAAGATCGTGGAGGGTCATAGCATTGGTTGTCCTCGTGTCACGGAGCTGCATCTCGCCCGAGCAAGACTGAGTCCAGTCGATCCTAGTATGTTTTTTGTTTCAATTTTGCTTTTATTTCTGACTTCATGTTAACATTTTTACTTTCCTTTTGTAGAGATGTCTGCCAAAGAGCTCGACAACTAGAATGCCTTGGTGGCCCTGGCTGCCAAGAGGAGGGTCGATTTGGCGAAGAAGGCCACCGTGGGGGCGGGGACCAGCCAGGCCATGACCCCAAGGCCTAAGGAGTCTGCCCCAAAGAGGGCAAAGAAGCACCACCACCATTCGTCTAGGTCGATGAGAGAACCGGGGGCGAGCTCCGGTAGTAAGAAGGTTGTCGAGGTCGCGAATGGGCCTCTCCTGCCACTTCGACCGGACACTGCGGAAATGGTGGGTCGGCAGGGCATGAGGTCGTATGCCCCCGACTGGGGGTCAAGTAGGGGGATACGCTCCTCGAGGGCCCAGTTGCGGTGGAGGTGGTGGAACACCTCGCCACGGAATGGGATCGCATGAACCTGGTGATGGAGACGACTGATACGTCCTGCATGCAGTTTGCTTAGGCCCACCTCGCGGTAAGTCTTTCTTTGTGTTTTTAGTTTTGCTTGCAAAGAATTCTTCTAACTTGTTTCTCCTCGGCCAGGCGATGCAGTATGCGTAGCACTTTCACAAGTGCCTTGAGAAGGAGATCGTGGTTAAGAAGAAGAATGTCGAGCGGTAGCTTCGGGAGGCCACCCAGTTGAAGGACGAGCTGACGGTGGCAGAGTCTGATCTTGCGGTCGCTCAAGCGCAATTGGTCTCGATCTCAGAGCACCACGCGAACGAGCTGGCACACTTCAAGGCGAAGGCCAAGAAGGAGAGCGAGGAGGCGGCGATCACCATGGAGGACACCTTGATTTCCTCGCAGGACGAGGCCTATAACAAGGCCAAAGAACACATCCTGCAGATCTATCCGAACCTTCGTATTAGCCATCTCCACTATGGGTGGTAGCTCCCCGAGCTTCTGCTGACACCCTACGGTGGGGATGAGGAGCAGGGGGACCCTTAGCTAGAGGTCGGGGGTGATCAGGTTGACGAAGAAGTGTCGTTCCCCTCCTAAATAGTAGTCTAGGAATTTCTCTTTTTGTTTGTAATTGCCGAACACGGACTGGCCACCGCTTTTTGTAACGAAAATTTTGATTTTATAACAGAAGAATTTTTTGGCCGATGCTCTATGACTTATGTTTTTTCATCTCTTTTGTGACCTGTTGTTTTTTCCATCTTTTTGATAGACGCATGAGGTCCTCGGCACCGACCTTGGTTCTGCCGAGATCTCCTGGGTCCGAGCCAGGTTGGGGGCCATGGAGAGTGCTCTGGCCAGCCACCGTAAGCAGGCTCGGGATTGAGAGGCCTTAGTAAATTACTTCATGAACAAGTCTAGAGAGCTCACCCTGGAGGTCGCTCGCCTGAGGAAGGCCATAGCCGATCGGGACTAGTGGGCAGTTGAGACGAACTGGTCGATCTCGGATGCCTCGAGTGGGCGACCGACTTTGGAGTCTTTTCTCTGCGAGGTTGTTGTAGAGAAAGAGTTAGAGATCCATATGCTGAAGCTCATGCTGGGCGCCGGTCTGGCCGAAGAGGAGAGCAATTCCGTATTGGGGCCTTCTCCGACTTTTTTCTTGGAGACTCCCCAGCCCCCCGATGCGCAAAGCTCCATTGCCGGAGTGCCCTCGCTGGCCGGACTGGCTAATCGCATGAAGGATCCCGTGGGTAGCACCGAGTTTGAGTTTTAAGCCGAGCGATGAGTAATTTGTAAACTTTTTATTATATTGTGTGGCCGTTTCTAGCACTCTATGAGTAATAAAACTTCAACTTCTTTTCTTTGATAATTTGTTAAGTGAGACTGGCAGTGTCGTAGCTCGAGGTCATTGCCATGTTTGGCCTTGCTCGGGAGCTGAACCGTAATTTCTTGCAGATAGCGTCCCCATCACTTGTTGGAAAAGCAAGGGGACGTCGAGACCGGAGGAGTTGAAGCTCACTTGGCTAAGCGTCGAGGGTCGGAAGACGAGCCCTCATCACTTGTCAGAAAATTCCTCGCAGATAGCGCTCAATAAGGAACGTTTCGCCTTCCAAGAAGGCGACACTTCACCTTTCGCCGTTTGGACTTCCCGATGTCATCAATGTGCTTCTCTGGGGGCTACATAACCCTCACCCCCCCCCCCACACCACTTTTTCATCAGCAATCGAGATTGACTCAACTGCCACCCATTGATAATTCGGGGTTTTGGCTCCGAGAGCCGCTAACCCCGAGCTGTCTGTGGGTGAGAGGAAGGTTGATCTGGGGGCGAGACTTGGGGTGCCTGCCAAAGGCGGGAGCCCTCAATAGTAGAATTTTTTTGCCGAGGGTTCCGGGTCGGTGGCTCCCCTGCCACCCTCGAACAATTCGTTGTTTGAGCTCTGAGGGTTGTAAACCCCGAGTTGTTCGCGGGTGAGAGGAGGACCAACCAATGGTCCGAGGCCCAGGGCATTATTGGGTGAGAATCCGGGGTCGGTGGCTCCCCTTCCACCCTCGCACAATTCGGGGTTTCGGCTCTAGGGGCCGTTAACCCCGAGCTGTCCACGGGTGAGAGGTGGGTCAACTGACGGCCCGGGGATAGAATTCTCGACCAAGAGTCTCGAATCGGTGGCTCTCCTACCACCCTCTGACAATTCGAGGTTTTGGCTTTAAGAGCTTTAAACCCCGAGTTGCCAGCGGGTGAGAGGTGGGTCAATCCGTAGGTTTAGGACTCGGGGCGTTTGCCGAAGGCGAGCGCCCTAAATCTAAAGTGAAAATTTTTGTACCTAGTATAGTATGAGTGTAGCTCGAGGCCGATGCTGAGCCCCCATATGAAGATAAGTTGATATGGGTGTAGCCGGAGATCATCGCCGAGCGTAAAGGTCGCATGGCTTGAAAAGGCCACGGCCTTGCTCGAGGTCAATGCCGAGCCCCCATGCCTCGTTCTCGGGTAAATAGTATGAGTGTGGCCGAAAATCATCGCCGAGCAAAAAGGTCGCGTGGCTTGAAAAAGCCAAGGCCCTACTCGAGGTCGATGCCAAGCCCCCATACCAAGAGAAGCCATTATGGGTGTATCCAGATATCATCGCCGAGTGTAAAGGTCGCATGGATTGAAAAGGCCAAGGCCTTGCTCGAGGTCGATGCCGAGCCCCCGTACCTTGTTCTCGGGTAGGTAGTATGTGTAGCTGAAGGTCATCACCGAGCGCCTGGGTAGCATGGCTTGAAGAAGCCGAGACCCCGCATAGGTCGATGCCGAGCCCCCACACCTTAGAAGTGACTTTTTGTGGCTCACGGTGACATTCGAACGCCGAGCCTACGCTTGTAAGAGAAGCTTTTTGTGGCTCGTGATTCCATCCGTACGCCAAGCCTAAGCTTGTAAGAGAAGCTTTTTGTGGCTCGCGGTTCCATCCGAACGCCGAGCCGGGACTCGTTTTAAGAAAGCTAGCACAAAACCGAAGTTTGTTTTAAGAAAGCTGACATAATTACATCATATTGACTTTAAAAAACAAGGCACGACCTGCCGATTACATTTCATTATTTACATGGGGGTATCTGTAAAGGCTAATCCTATCCCTCGAGGAATTTGATAAGGTGCTCGGCATTCCAGGGTCTCTTGACAGTCTTGCCCTCTAGGTCGGTGAGGCGGTACGTGTCCGGGCATACAACCTCAGAAACTTTGTACGGGCTTTCCCAGTTCGGGGCCAGCTTCCTCTTTTGGCCGGGGTTAGACACCACAAGCTTTCGGAGGACGAGGTCCCCTAACTTGATGTCAGTGGGACGCACCCTTTTGTTGTAGAACCTCTCGATCCTCTGCTAGTATATGTTTCTTCTGACGGTAAATTTTTCTCTGACCTCGTCTATGAGGTCCATATTGGCACGTAGCTGTGCCGAGTTGCTTGCCTCATCGAAGGAAATGATTCGGGGCGAAGGGAGACCGATCTCGAAGGAAAAGGCAACCTCCGTGCCATATGTCAGGTTGAATGGCGACTCTCCCGTGGGGATCCTCTTCGCAGTTCGATGGGCCCAGAGAATGCTCGACAGCTCGTCGACCCATAACCCCTTGGAAGAATTATCAAGTTATTTCTTGAGACCGTCAAGGATCTGGCGGTTTGTATTCTCGGCCTGACTGTTCGACTGCGGGTGGCAAACCGAAGAGAAGCGGTGCTGTATCCCGAGATCCTCGCAGAACTTTCGGAAACTTTTACCCGCGAACTGAGTCCCATTATCTGTTATGAGTATGTGTGGAATCCCGAATCGGCAGACGATGTGTTTCCAAAAGAACTGCTGGGTCTGCTGCTTAATGATGTGGCTAGGGGCACGGCCTCGATCCACTTCATGAAGTAGTCGATCTCTATAATCAGAAACTTTCTTTGGCCCGTCGCCTTCTGAAATGGGCCTACCAGGTCCATCCCCCACATAGCAAAGGGGGTCGGACTGGCCAGGGAGCAGAGGTTTGCTTGCGGTGCTCTTTTCACTGAACAGAACCTTTGACAAGGGCCACACTCTTTAATAAGGGCCAGGGCGTCTTGCAGCATCGTGGGCCAGTAGTACCTGTGATTCAAAGCCTTTCGCACAAGAGATCGGCTTCCCATATGGCACCTACAGATTCCTTCATGGAGCTCCATGAGAGCGTACTTTGCTTCGCCGGGGGTCAGGCAGCGGAGGTAGGGCTTTCCGTCCATCGTGGTATATGACCGTTTGAAGAGGGTCTCGCTGATCATGGTGAACCTCTCTGAACAGACCCTGGCCCGCCTTGCCTCGGCTCGATCTTTGGGGAGTTCTCCTTTGATTAGAAACTTCTTGATGGGAGTGGTCCAATCGTCAGGCTGAGCTTCGTCTTCTACACAGAGGGTCTCGGGGCAGTCGATACTCGGCTTCAGCAGTACTTCGATCAGAATGGTGTGGTCCAGACCTTCTAAGGATGAGGAGGCTAATTTTGATAGAGCGTCGGCCAGGACGTTCTGCTCTCTGGGGATCCTTAAGACTGCAGACTCGTCAAAGGACGCCAAGATCCGCTGGACCACGACCAAGTATTGGACCATTCGATCGTCATAGGCCGCATACTCTCCGGTGATCTGATTGACCACAAACTGAGATTCGCTGAAAGCCATGATCTGTCTGGCTCCTGCCTAACGTGCCAGGGTGAGCCCGACAATCATGGCCTCATATTCGGCCTCGTTGTTGGAGGCTGGAAAGTTGAGGCAGAGGCAATATTGGAGAAGGAAATTTTCGAGTCCGCTCAAAATGATGCCCGCACCACTCCTCGCTTCACAGGAAGAGCCGTCGACATAAACTTCTCACGTCTGATCGGCCTCCCCACTTTCGGTTTGCTCGGAGATGGTACATTCCGTGATGAACTCGACGAGGGCCTGTCCTTTGATGGCCGTTCTTGGCTGATAGCCGATGTCGTATTGACAGAGCTCGATCGACCATTTGACCAGTCGGCCGGAGCTCTCGGGCTTGTAGAGTACGGCCTTCAGAGGCTGGTCCGTGAGTACCTGAATTGAATATGCCTGGAAATAGGGGCGGAGCTTCTACACGGCCAAGACAAAGGCATATGCCACATTTTCCATTTTTGAGTATCTGGTCTCGGCCGTAAGCAGAACCTTACTCAAATAGTACAGTGGCTTTTGGACTTCGTCCTCTTCTTGAACGAGAACAACACTGAGCAAATTTTCCGAGGTCGAGAGATAAAGTTAGAGGGGCTCGCCTAGTTTGGGCTTACTGAGGAGAGGGGATTAGTGAGGTACTCTTTCTTGGGCGAACGCCTATGGCTGCTGAGCACCTCACTCGAAGCCTCCGGTTCCGCACAAAGCCTTGAAGAACGGGAGGGACTTCTCTCCGAACTTGGAGAGGAAACGGCCGATGGCCGCCAGTCTTACTGTGAGTCGTTGTACCTCTTTGATGTTTCTAGGAGGGGCCATGTCTATTATGGCCTGGATCTTCTCGGGGTTTGCCTCGATGCCGCGCTGGATGACGACAAACCCGAGAAATTTCCCCGAGGAGACGCCGAACGTACACTTCGCCAGATTGAGCCTCATGTTGTGGGTCCGAAGGATGCCAAAGGCTTCTTCCAGGTCGGCGACGTGGTCGCATTCCGGCTTGCTTTTAACGAGCATGTCGTCGACTTACACCTCCATGTTGCGCCTGATCTGATCCTTGAAGACTCTGTTGACGAGCCTCTGATAGGTGGAGCTGGTATTCTTCAGTCCGAAGGGCATAACCTGGTAGCAATAAAGACCTTGGTCAGTGACGAAGGACGTCTTGGCTATATCAGGGGGAATATCCAGATCTGGTTGTAGCCTGAGAAGGCATCCTTGAAGGAGAGGAGCTCGTGGCTCGAAGTTGTGTCGATCAGAGCATCGATGTTGGGGAGAGGGAACGGATCTTTGGGGCATGCCTTGTTAAGGTCGGTGAAGTCTATACAGATCCTCTAGCTCCTGCTCGCCTTTCTGATCATCACGATGTTCCCCAGCCACTCAGGGTAGCTGACCTCTTGTATGAATCGGGCGGACAAGAGTTTGTCCACCTCCGCTTTCACTGCCTGCTGCCTCTCCGGGGTGAACTTACGTCACTTCTGGATGATCGGCTTCGAGTTGGGGATCACGCTGAGTTTGTGCAGGATCAGGTCTTCCAAGATCCCGGGCATATTGAAGGGCTTCCAAGCGAAGAGGTTGATGTTGCGGCGAATGCACTGGATCAGGTCGGACATAAGGTCGGGTGCGAGGGAGCAGCTTACGCGGAACCACTTTGATATGTCCCCTGTCTCGAACGAGACTTCTTCTAGTTCGTCAGCCGGCTCAGGCTCGGGCTAGTTCCTTTTGGGCTGCACCTCGACGGCGTCTAGAGGAAACACACCTCCCCCGACTACAGTCATATAGCACGATCGTGCTGCATCTTGGTTCCCTCGGAAGACCCCGACACTTGACTCGGTGGGGAACTTCAGCTTTAGGTGGTAGGCCGAGGGAACAGTTTGGAGGGAGCAGAGCCCCGGTCGGCTGAGGATGGCGTTGTAAGCTGCCTTGATGTTCAAAACCATAAAGTCCATCAACTCGGTCCGTCTGTGAGGGGTCGTATCGTCGGTGATGTCCAAAGTTACGATCCCCTCTATCAGCACCGGGACGCCAGAAAACCCGTGTAGGGTGTACCCGGCTAGCTTTAGCTTATCTCAGGGGAGCTTGAGGTTTTCAAATGCCTTCTGGAAGAGGATATTCCCCGAACTCCCATTGTCCAAGAGGATCCGACAGACCTCGTAGTTCGCCGTGACGAGGCTGATAACGAGCGCATCGCAGTGCGGGAGTCGGACCCCCTCCAGGTCTTCCCCTGAGAAGGAGACAGGGAGTTGCTGAACCTGGGGGGAAGGGAGACCTCAGACGGCGTTTACCTCTCGGATGAACGCTTTGCAAGAAGTGCTGGATTCCCCTCCCATCGGCCCCCCATGGACGCAGTGTAGATTGGCTTGACCTCCGGTTTCTTCAGGCTTGGGGTCCCGCTCGGGATGCTGTTTGGGGGCATGAGGGGGAGGAGAAGGCCTCTGGTTCCTCGTGTTTCCTCGGTCCCAGGCGTCTTCCCGGGTGAACTCCCGGAGATAGCCTCATCGGATGAGGGCTTCGATTTCGTCCTTCAGGGCTCGGCAATAGTCGGTGTCATGCCCGTGGTCCCGATTGAAGCGGTACTAGAACTGCGGTCCCTTTTCTTCTTACTGGTCGAGGGGGCATCTTGACGAGGTCCCTGTCCTCAATTGCTAAGAGGATAACCGACACGTTTTGTGTCAGTGGTGTGTACCTCTCGAAGCGCGGAATCGGGGTGACCCTTTTCATGCCGGTCTCGTCTTTGGGGACTTTCTTGGCGGGCTCTGCCTCCTCGGCCTTGCATTTTCCCTTTCCCAGGACCTCCTTGGCGTCATCAGGATTTAGGGCCTCCTTGGCCCGGATGTACTTTTCGACCCGATTGAGCAGGTCCGGGAAATCAAGGGGAGGTTTCTTAGCTAGGGACGCCTTTAGTTGGCCGTGCCGGACGTTGTGCCGGAACGCCGCCGAGGCGACCCCATCATCGAGGGATGAGACCGACCTCACATCCGTGGTGAACCTCCGGTCGAACTGCTGGAGTGACTCCCCTTCCTTCTGTCGGAAGTCCAGTAGGGATGCCCTCATCTTCTCGGCTTTCCTGCTGGTCACGAAGTGGGCCAGGAAATTGGCCCCCAGCTGGTCAAATGAATAGACCGAGCTGGGGACGACCTTAGAGAACCATTTCCGAGCCGGACCCCGAAGGGTGGCAGGAAAGGCACGGCATATGAGGGGACCTGAAGCGATGTGAATCATTATGAGGGTCTTGAAACCCTCCATGTGATCAGCAGGATCACCCTCGCCGTCATAGGTCTCGAATTGGGAAGGACAGAAATTCTGGGGTATCTCTGCTTGTAGGATTGCAGCGGAGAAAGGAGGTCGGGTCGGTCTATGACCCTAAGCTGACCTCGGGTCGCCCTTGCCAAAGTTATTGAGGTAGTTCTCCATTTCTTGTAGGCGACGCAAGACACCCTCGTCATGTTCTGGCGGGCCTGTTAGGCCGCGAGACATGCTGGCTCCGGCATCTGACCGTGAGTGAGAGCGGTGGAGTGTCTCGTTGATAGGGGTCCCCAGGATGGCCTCCAGGATCTCGTTCCGGAAGTCTTGGAACTTACGATGGGTGATTGGAGCCCGTTCGGCCGGGATGCATTGGGGTGGTGGCCTCCGGTCGATGCGGCTGAGCGCCGGCTTCCGCTCATGGGGCGGATGCCTGGGATGGTTCGGGGCTGAGTTTGAAGAGGCCCGTCCCCTAGTTCGACTGGCCTGTCTGCCCCGGATGACCCAATGCAGGTCGGTTGTGACCGAGCGAGAGGCGCCCGGTCCGAGTCCGAGGTTGACCCTCGGATGGTTGGACCCATGAGTGTCGGCGGGGACGTCCTGCGGAGGAACGTCTTGACGACGTGTAGAGGTGACAGCTTTTCTGGGCTTGGGTTCCACATGAGATCGGATTGAAAGGATGCCGTTAATGGCTGGGTTCGGACAGAGGTCCGTACGGAGGTTTCCCACAGATGGCGCCAACCTGATGCAGTTTGGTTTTCGGGGGGGCTGCACCAGGTGTGAGTTATCTCAATTTGTAAAGTGGAAGCTTCGGTACTGGCTAAACGCCCAACCCTCAGCTAAGGAGACGGCTCGGAAGTAGGTAGGAGTGAGGTTGTGGTCGGATGCTCAGTTCGGATCTGGAGGCTCGGCTCCAATTTGGGGGCTCGGATCCGGAAGTCTCGTATACCTGCACTCGGCCTAAGAACATTGGGGTTGATCCTTGTGGTAGGCCCTCCGACGATCTAGTTAGTCACTGAAGAGTAACAGTAACTAGGATTTTTGGAGGGAAAAGATTTATTACCTTGTAAAAGGGGGGAGAGGGCCTAGTATTTATAGGCAGTGCAAAGTGGGTCTGGACCCGTTTGGGTCGGGTCCGGACCCGTTTGCCTGTGGGCCTGACGTGGCAGAAGCCCATGGGGGTTTAGGGCTGACCTGTCAGACCTGGTGATCAGGGGTGAGCAGTTTTTAAGGAGATCATGTGGCCCAGGAGGGGCCACGTCATCTGACCCATATCAAGTATATATTGTCATCGATCAACACAGAAATTTTTTTGATAACGAGGATAGAATCGAATGATTCCAGCCCAATATATAAATGAAAAAGTAGATACAAATTGTTCCAATTTACACCATCGTAAACAAGAAAAAGTAACGACAGGGGAAGCGACAAAAGCTGGTGAGCAATTAAGCTAATTGCCCAAAATAAGGCGACACAGAAGCTAAATACAGTTGAAAAAGAAACAAAAGCAAATACAGTAATAAAAACAAACTCAACGAGGAACAGATCCCTCGACTGGACCCTGCACACCAAGCGCAAGCAGACCCTCAAAACTGGGTCAACCGAGGCCGAGCCGAGAACTAAGACAGACCACAGCGACGGGAAGATCAACTAGGACAACACCGAGGTGAAGGATGCAATAGCAATGCCCCAAGCCGAAAACCTTAAGACACTACTGCCGCACAAGACTGAAGGGGGGGGAACGAGCTGAAAACGGAGACCGAAAATAGCCTGTGAAGCTAAGAAAGGAAATGCTGGGAGGCTATGTAGAAAAAGGAGATATGGAAATCAGGCTCGTCCCACTGGAAAGCGGAGAACGGGTGAAAACCGTCCCCACGAAATGTGGTCCATCCCGATGAAGAAGGGGAAAAAAGATCTCATTGTCGGTCTCAGACCTAACAGACTCAGAAGTCTACCTTGAGGGAAAAGATTAGAGACAGTTATAACGAATATCCAAGGAGGAAGAATTTAAACAGCCCGTTGCGTAATCAAAAAACAGCCACCAGAGCAAACTCCGGCCTAGAACACAAACGAAATGCGCTCATAATCAGCTGCATTTAAAAGAGGAAACACTCGAACCTACAAAGAAGAAATAGAACAGTAAAAAGTAGTAACCCTACCCAGCATGATCCACAGCTGGGTGAAAACACGAATTCAAAAAAGGGAAGCAAGGATTCAGCCATCAGAATCTCAGCGCAAAAACAAGGAGCCCGGATTGCGCAACCGTATGGACCAAAAGGCTGAGACAGGACCTCATCAAAGCGAGGCTTAGCAGCAAGGAAACAAGGGATAAAACAATAAAACTAAGCCTAAAAGTCAGGTCAGAAGCTAGCACAAAAAGGACATCAATGTGTGTGAGGTCGGTGATTCGTTCCAAAATAAATTGCGCCGCTCAGGAGAAGACGGACCATAAACAGAGATAACAGTGAGGCAGCGACTGAAAGCCGACCAGTGAAGACGAACGATAAGAAAGAAGGTTAATCGCTGTATAGAGATAAGCGAGAAACAGGATTCTTTGAAACCAAAAACGATCCCTCCCCTAGATCCAATGGCGTCTAGGGAGATCTACTTGGAGATAAGGGATCCACCAATAGAACGTAAGATAGAAGGGGAATGAGAGTCAAGTTTCGATTCCTGGGCGGAGATTAAGTCGCAATGAGAAGAGGCGATCAGTTGATAAACGGCCTATTGCTTAGTAGGGCTCCTGAGGCCCCGGATATTCCAAGAGATACTAATCATGGAAACATTGAGACTCAAGAGCTCCAGAACATTCTTGTTGCCTAATGGCATCAAAGTCTACCACGTGATCCGAATTAACCAGAAACCCCATATCATTGGCAAGGTTAATCATATCAAGGTTGGAAAGGGAGTCGAACAAGGGTTGGTCAGAGTTAGCATGAGCTGGTGGAGGGAGACTCAAATTGCAAGCCTGGGCTGCAAAAGAGGGTAGAGACATAGTCGAGGAGACAGAGGTTCTTTTGGCCCTAATACGAGCGCTAGAACGAATAATGGGGAGGGAGACTCTCTTCGCTGAAGATGGTTGTTGACAATAAAAAACCTCAACCACCGGAGAGGAAGGAAGGGAAAGCTGATTCTGCGACGGTCCCAGATGGTAAGAAGGGACCTTACGCATAGAGGAGGAGCAGAGGTTAGACCTTCGAGAAGAAGGACTAAGGATCATTGAGGGGCACTGATTAGGGGTTGGAAGAGGAAGAGAAGAGGGGGAGATAATGGATGAGTTATGCCGTTGAGAGTGATGGCCATTCACTCTTAACCAAACCGAATACCAAGATTCGGTATCAAAGAAAGCGCAGTTAGCAAGATAGTAAGAGATGTAGAGATTATTAGGGAAAGACGAAAAAGCCAGAATTGAAAAGCCAGTAATTACACACGTTATTAACTTCTTTATGGACATCTTCCTCCAACAAACTGATCCAACAAAATAAATCATGGCCATATTCCCTACCACATACATTCGATCCTTGTGGCCTATATGTGAACTACATCTGAGAAAATTCAAATAAAAAAGAAATAGTCAACTTGTACCTATATATACTTACATCAATTAATCACTTAGCTGAATCTTTGTATCGTTCTTGAATTGTCGATCGTTTTAATTTCAAAATATTTAACAGTAATGCATACTTCATATGTTCAACTAATGTAAAAAATTTAGGTTCTATTTAGCATTGATGTTATCAAAATTTTCGAGAAAAAATATTATGAACCAAAAATGTATTTTTTAGGTGTAGATTGATTGAGATTTCTGATTTCTCGTTCACACTCTACTCTCTTCCTATTTATCTAGGTCTTTGTCAATTTCTAATTCTCACGCTTGAAGATTCGTTACGGGACACTGTCCAGGGCCGGCCCTGATATGTAGGCGGGCAAGGCGGCCGCCTCGGGCCCCCGCCGAAATCGCGATTTTTGGGGCCCCCAATTTCAAACTTCCCTTGTAAATATAGGCACGCATTTCGCGCGTAAAAAAATGTTATATGTATGGGGCAGGGGGGGCCCCATTTCGGAAGTTCGCCTAGGGCCCCCCGGAACTCAGGGCCGGCCCTGACACCGTCAATGGTCAGAGACAAAGTGGGCCCCAACATGGTCGGTTAAACAGTCCCCCCCCCCCCCCCCCCCCCCCCCCAAAAAAAAAAAAAAAAAAAAAAAAAAAACTTAGTCAAAATCAATACAATATATCATGCTAAATCACTTTTGACTCATTTTAATTTTAATTTTTTATTTTAAATTTTTTTTAATAACAAAAAAGAGCAAATGTAGAAGGCAACTTCTCACTCTTAGAAAATTCTAGAGAGAGAAACTAGATCTAAAAAAAAGCCTAGATCTAAACTCCTTGGGGCGGCGGCGGCTAGCCCTCAGCGCCGCCCCCCCCCCCCCTCCCCGGCACCCCGTCGTCCCCCCTGTCCATCCCTCCACCTCCGCTGCGACCCACCCTTCCTTCGCGGCGTTGAAGATGAAGCTCCTTCGCGTCGACGAGGCTCCTTCGTGTTGATGGAGCTCCATGGCGTCCCCCTACCATGACAAAGTTGTCGGCTCCAGACGACGACCCATCCTCCCTCCCTTGAAGATGAAGCTCCTTCGCGTCGACGGAGCTCCCTGGCATCGACGAAGCCCCTTCATGTCGACGGAGCTCCACGGCGTCGACGGAGCTCCACGGCGTCCCCCTCCCCTGACGAAGTCGCTGACGCCCAAACACGTTGTTTCAAATGTAGTTTCTCGTCTCCTCAGGTTGCGGAGCGACTATGTCGCGCCAGAGCATCCTCCCTCGCCTGTTGTCGCCAATGCCATGGGTCTGGGGCTCATGTGTGTGAGGTCGGTGATTCGGTATGGGGCCCGTGGGGCCAGGCCTGTAATATCCCGGACGGATATTACCTTGTATAAATTATTATTTTATTATTATTTTGTTTTAATTCCAGAATTGGAATATTTTGGTGATTTTCACCTGGTTTGTTCAAAGACATTATCTGTACCCATATACCGGTCAGTATACATCCGTATTATATCAAATTGGTACCGTGACCTTCCGAACTAATAATAAAATTTATTTTATTATTATTTCCGAAATTAAATCATTTTTATGCGGATTATGCGAAGATTTTCGGTATACGTATATATATATATATATATATATATATATATATATATATATATATATGTAGTATGTCGATTAGTACATTATACAAATTGTGTGTTGTGTATTTTTGGACAAAACACTTGTCTTTGTTATGACAAAACCTATTAGATTGTTAGGGTTTTATAAGTGTTTAACCTAGACTAAGTATTCATGAGGAGATTAAGGAAACTCTTCTAGAAACCTTCTCTCTTCCACCTCACCCCTCCACCTCACCTAGCACCATACCCACACCATACCTCCACCTCATCCCCACCTCCCTTGGTGAAAACCGGCCCCAATTAGTGGGAGGAGTTTTGTGCACTTTTGTGTGTGCAAATTTGTATTCTCCACCCTTTCCTCCACCTATAAATACCCCCTTCCTCCACCTTTGTCTCATTTTTAGAAAGACAAAAAGAAAGGAAAGGAAAAGAAAGAGAGAACCCATTCTAACTTGAGAGTTTTTCTCTTGTAGGTTTCCATAGAAGTCCTAGAAGCTCAGGGGAAGGAGAAGTATAGCTAGCAAGTCCTTCCATCAAAGAAATTTTAGGTGGGGGTTTCTCCACTTTCTTTGGTTTATTGAGTTTGTTGTTTTGGTTTATTGAGTTTGTTCTTCTTCTTACCTTCCTTGTTTTGTTTTCTTTTGTTCTTTTGGGGTGTTTTATTGTGATGTGGTTGTGTGTTGTTTTGTTGTATATGTTGTGGCTTTAAAAAAAAATGGAATAAATAATAGTAAAGAACAAAAAGATTGAATCTTGTAGTAGTAGTTGTTGTTTTTGTGTTATGAATTGGACTAAAATGAACATATGCATATGGACTTTGTGTATACAACCATTTTGGGTTGTAGGACTTGAATGTGGACTCATACATAAGCATATGGACCTTGTGAATACACCCATTTTTGGGTTGTAGAACATACAACTTGGACTTTGGACTAAAGAACATGCATATGAATGGTTGAACCAAGTCGAGGGTTCTTTACTTGTTTTATGTTGATTATTTTCTTTTATTAATCTTATGTAAAAAGAAACCATTTTAGATGTTAATTTTAGTATGAAAAAGAACTAATCTAAGTTGTTAGTTGTAAAAAGATTAAAAAGATCTCTTTTATGTTTGACTAGTAATAAGTAAGAAATAGATGCTTATGTTTTAAATAAAGTAGTAGTAGTAGATGTTTATATTTTAAACAAAGTAGTAGTAGTTGATGTTCATGTTTTAAATAAAGTAGTAGTAGTAGATGTTTATGTGTTAAATAAAGTAGTAGTAGTTGATGTTTATATAAGGTTGTAGTAGACGTTTATGTGTAAATAAAGTTAGTAGATGTTCATACTTAATGATATTCATGCTAAGTAAGTAAATATACATGCTTATATTGTTGTAGGATTAATGTTGAATTAATCTACCATGCTTAGGAATGTTGTAGATTGATGCTAAGTACATATACATGCTTATATTGTTGTAGAATTAATGTTGAATTAATCTACCATGCTTAGGAATGTTATAGATTAATGCTAAGTAAATATACATGCTTATATTGTTGTAGGATTAATGTTGAATCAATCTACCATGCTTAGGAATGTTGTAGATTGATGCTAAGTACATATACATGCTTATATTGTTGTAGGATTAATGTTGAATTAATTTACCATACTTAGGAATGTTATAGATTAATGCTAAGTAAATATATATGCTTATATTGTTGTAGGATTAATGTTGAATTATTCTACCATGCTTAGGAATGTTGTAGATTGATACTAAGTACATATACATGCTTATATTGTTGTAGGATTAATGTTAATTAATCTACCATGCTTAGGAATGTTATAGATTAATGCTAAGTAAATATACATGCTTATGTTGTTGTAGGATTAATGTTGAATTAATCTACCATACTTAGGAATGTTGTAGATTGATGCTAAGTACATATACATGCTTATATTGTTGTAGGATTAATGTTGAATTAATCTACCATACTTAGGAATGTTATAGATTAATGCTAAGTAAATGTACATGCTTATATTGTTATAGGATTAATGTTGAATTAATCTACCATGCTTAGGAATGTTGTAGATTGATGCTAAGTACATATACATGCTTATATTGTTGTAGGATTAATGTTAAAATTACCTACCATGCTTAGCTTGTTGTAGATAAATATTGGAGTTGAATACCATGCTTAGGAATGTGTAGGATTAATGTCAAAATTACCTACCATGCTCAGGAATATAGCAAGATTCATGCTAATTATATATCCATGCTTGAGTTGTAATGATTAATCATGCTTAAAGTAGTGGAGATCCATACTTAATGTGGTAGTAGAGATACATGCTCTAAGTAGTAAATATTCATGCTTAGTTAATGGATAACGATATTCATGCTTAAGTACTTAATGTGGTAATAGGAAGGAATTATGTTGTAATTGTAGTGATAACTACCTTGTTGTAGTTAATGTTAGTAAGGAGCCCATACATGCTTGAAGGGTGTAGTGTAGCATCCTAGTTGAATATTGAAGCAAACGTATATTCTATGTCGTTATAGTTCGTTTTGAAAGGAAACCGTGGATTCTAGTGTGTGAGGTTCAAATTGGAATTGGACTCTATCATGGGGGAATTCCTCATCCTTATGGGTAATAAGGATTGGAAAGATTACTAGTTTTAGTTAGTTTGATAAAGGTTGTTATCTCGCCTTCGGGCTTTTCATTGGTAGAATGCCTATCATAGACTATTAGTAGATTCCTCTGTTGCTTCTAATTATAGAAGATCGAGTTGTTAGTAAGCAAATTTGGTTGCTTATAGGTTGATTACCTGTATGGTTGTTTGCATATGGTTCTGCTCGTACGTGGCTCAACTGGCCCGTATATAGCTGTGGGTCTCATACATAGTTTATTTGGCTCGTATGTAGGTTGCTGTCTCGTATGCGGTTCGACCGGCCTGTGCGTGGCTGTTGGTCTCATACACGGCTTATTTGGCTGGTATGTACGTTGTTATCTCCTCCGAGGCCCGCCTGGCTCGTAGGTAGTTATTGGTTCATACGTAGCTTGTTGGCTCGTAGGTGTTTTGGTTACCCGTATATAGCTCACTAGCTAGTACCCAGTTGTTGTGCTCTTCTAGGGTGATATTATTACCCTAGGGGCTATCGACCATCAAGACATATATTTTCTTACCCTAAGGAACTGTGGAGGAGTCACTCCTTGGGTATCGTCGGATCTTAACCGGTGTAGGTTGATCGAGGACCGGAGTGTAGACGGAATCCAAGTTTAGGGTAGTGGCATACATGTATGTTCGCATTGCCGGGATCTTGGATCGATAGGCCAGGAACCGGATCCTGAGGGATTCTGGTAAGTCTAGGTTGAGCAGCCTAGTAGAGTTGTCTTGCAAAGTCTAATTTAAGGCCTAGCATGTTGTGTTATAATATTGTCATCCCTAGGAGTGTTCAGGGTTAGGGACATCATTAGGGTAGTGACTTATAAAGATCATTTACTTAAACCTTTTGCCGGAAAGAAAGGAGTCGGTTGTAGGGGGCCCCTTACGACCAACTTGTCCCTTGGGGCAGACCTTAGGTGGTGTTATTGGGTTGTACCTTTCCGTCAAAGGGATACGTACGGTGGCTTCTCACGAGTTGGGAGCACGGATTGCGTATCTCACACTATTGATTCCTGAAGTGCCATGATAAGGCGGGCGGAGCTAGGGGGATGCACCCCGGAACTCCGTCGGGTCCTATGCCGGGGATACGAACAGGCCATGGACTACGGTCTGGCTAGGGGGCGGCAGGGGGCTCTCCTGTTGGTGGAAACCCTGATGGTTCGTCTGGTTTTTGAGTGAGCTCCGGTTAGCCGGGTAGTAGTGGCAAACATAGACACCATGAGCGGACTGCATTAGTGGGACATAGACACCATGAGCGTACTGCCTTGGTAGGACTTGACCACGTCTGCAACCTCATCAGTCATGTTGTATCTGTCAGGAACAAGTTGTGTACAATTAGAATTCATAACGCGGGTTCAGATCCCTATATATGGAAAAACAGCTTGAGATGGGGCGCATGTAGTATGGGTTGCATGTTGCTTCGGAGACTTACCGGCATTAGAATAGGAGCATCCTAGTCCTAGTTAATATTGCGTTAGCTTCTAGTCATAGCACTCACGAACACTTAAACTACACCGACACAAATAGCCATGTTTTTGTATGTTGTTTGGGAGATTTGCTGCTATGTTATCAGCCTTAAAGTGTCAGTGATTACTGACGTCCCCACTTCAATAGGTACTAGATCGCAGAAGTACAGGTGCGAGATTCAGGAGGACTCAAGGCAAGGAAAGCGAGGAGTCAGTATCATGTTTAGTTCCGCTGTAACATGTATGTGGATTATCTATTAGTTGGGAGATACTCAAGTGAGAGTTACCAAGTGTTGTTCTTCACTCCTTGTACTCTGATGTAAGATGTTGAAGATTGTAATACTTGGGAATGTAAAGGCATTATTGTAACACTATTGTAATGTATTGCAGTTGTATAATAATCAGACTTGTTATACATTGGGTGTTGAATAAAAAGTATTAAATTCTCCTGTTTTTTCTGTGTATTGTGACTAATTGAAGAAAAGTTCCTGGCTCGTGTCTCGGTTTTCCAGTATATGGAAATCGGGGCGTTACAAGGCCGGTGGTTGTTTTCTGTGGGAGGTGGGGACTATGTTGCACGTGGTATTGCACTATTGTGGGGCTTGGGCCCGAAGAAGGGGTCCCTCCATGATGAGCGCTCACTTGTTTGGGTGTCCAACGATGCTGTTGATGTAGTCTTGAAAGCGCCTACTATCAGACTATTAAGCTTCCTCCAGCTTAGGCCACTCTCTCGTAACAGCGTCGCCTCTTCCATAGTTGGGTGTAAGAGTCAAGATGAGTCTGTGTGGTGAGAAATCTTCTGAGAAAGCAAGATCATGAAAGAGGTGAAGGTATCATCTCCATGGCTCTCTCCTGGAGCGTGGTTTTTGGTGGGGTGAGCGAAATAGTTGTTTGGTGAGAAATCGCTTGAGAAAGCACAATCATGAGAGAGGTGAATGTATCCTCTTCACGGCTATCTCTTTGGTAGCGGCTGTAGGAGCTGTTGGCGGGTTTGTAGGATGAGTGGTGGAGATGGTGGGAGGGTGCGGTTGCTGTTCTTGTGCCGTAGTGTCATAAGTCGGCCTGCGGGGATTAGGCCTAAAGATGGGCCCCCCCAGCGAGGAGTAGGCAGGGATCGACGGGTGTTAAAATCCTACCAGACTAGTTTCAGGTGGGTGTGCATGTGCCGTGGAGGTAGTATACGAAGCTAAACTGACGTACATACAATTTTGCTGGACCGAGCTTGTTTGTCGGCCCACCCTCCAGGGTTGTTGGAGGGATTTGTTATTTGTACGGGTCATGTTGCTTCATGTATGTTTTATTTCATGTGATCTGTAGATTGTATTCTGGACTAGTACTCTGGGTTTGTATCATTAATTTCTTATTAATGAAACAGGGTGGACATACTCCACCTTTTCCTTCAAAAAAAAAAAAAAAAACTTCTCACTCCTTCTCCCTCCAAATTTTGATGTGCATTCATTATATCATATCTATATCTTATGCTAATAGGAGAGAGAGTTTACTCTCTCTCTTCTTTCTCTATTTTGAAATAAAAAATGAGAGAAAAAATAGGGAATCATATTTAACTAACACGTGCACTATGCACGATTTTATTTAAAAATAAAGCAAAATATAAACCTCAATCCTCAAACACAGTTCATTGCCTTCCAACTTTCTCAATCTCACAAAATCCTCCCCCCCCCCCCCCCCCCCCCCCCCCCCACCAACATAGAATTAGATTTTAAGAAAACATAATTGATAAAACTATTTTATATGATTTTCTTACTTTATCATCTTTACCCTAACTTGTGTTATAATACATGGTTTATAATGTATAACCTATTTACTGAATGTTAATTATGTTATAATATAACTGTTAACATAAATTGGTTGAATTTGCGGCATCTTTTCATTGCATGCATTATTTTAAACTTTAGTAATATTCAATTGGATAATATTATATGGTTTGACAGTGATTATTTAAACCATCTGCTTAAAATTTTTTAAGGTTGTGCAATTTGCACAGGGTAACCCTAGTATCCTATAATCAAACCTTAAAAGAAGTGCAATATTGTATAGTATTATAAAATAATATAAACAATAAACAAAGAAAATAGAGACAAGAAGAAAGAATATTATTCTCATTCATAATATTTTCATCTCACTTACAAATGATTCACCTAATGGCTTATTTATAAGCTTACAAAGAATACAAAGAGACAATTACATAATTATTACATATGAATAAATATGAATGAATGCAATGTGGTGGTGGAGAATTCGGAAAGAGTGGGGGGAAGTTCAATAGACAATTCACACTTAATAATTTATTTATAACACTCCCCCTTGAATGTCTATTGAATGTAAATAAGAATATGCCTCGTTAAAACCTTACTAGGTAAAACCCAAATGGGAAAAACCCTAGTGAAGGAAAAAGAGTACATAATCTTTAACAATGATATGCAATGAAGATGCTACCTCGTTAAAAACCTTACCAAGAAAACCCACTGGGACAAAACTTGGTGAAGAAAAAAAGAGTGCAGCGCATATCATCTCTCCCCCTGACGAGATCATCCGATTAGGACTTTCAAAAGTCGTATCTCGAATCTCGATCAATTCTACCATCCTCTCCAAAATTTGGGATGATAGGGTCATAGCGAGCAATCTTCTGGATTGTCGCTTGATTCTATTTGGTTAACAATGATTTCACCATTTTAATTGAAACATGAGTGAAGAAGAATTCTGGTGAAATATGTTTCGGCTGATCGCCTTTGACGTAACCCTCCTTTTATTGAGCTTTAAAGCTGTATTATCTTCAAATAAAATTATGAGTACTTCTTGATCAATTGAGGATGACGCGTTCTCCAAATATATTAAGAAATTAAACCGATCAAACAAATACATTTATGACTTGCCTCGCATGGAGCCAATATCTCTTGATTGATATCTGGCTTTATAATGATATGATAAATACTCTACATTTGCATAACCAATCAAAACTGATATGGACAAATTAGAATAATATAATCCCATATCCATGGTCCCTCGAAGTTATCTTTCATACCAGTCCAATGACTTCAACTTACTAGTAAACCAACCGCATAAGGTATATCATAATATTTATTATTGATAAGATATATTAGTGCTTCCATTGCACTAAGAAATGGTACTCCAGGACCAAGCAATTCCAATGTCCTCACAGCCAATTGGAAATTTAATAAATGAGTATTATCTATAAAATATAAAACAATTTTCTAAATAACTAGAAAAAATGTAGGAAATTCTTACCTTTCAAATGTTTTATTTGAAAAACCTGAAAACAAAAATGATGACAAAACAAAAAATTTGCTTATCCAAGGTCTTGTCGTCTTAAGATATTTCTTTAAAAATTGCACGGCTTGTACAGCTTTTCAGGAGTTCCAACAGACTTTGACCTTAAATATTTAATAAATATATGTAAGCTTATATGATCATTATTATGGTCCCCTTTATCGAAAACTCACTAAGATGCTTATATCACATTTGTTCCCATTGTTTTAATCAATACAAAGCTTTGTTTAACTTAACTGAGTAAATTTTCCGGGAATTATCATTATGTGCTTCTGGCACTTTTAAATCCTTCAGGGATTTTCATATATATATATCATGGTCTAACGAACCATACAAATAGGCCGTGACCACATCCATGAGTCGCATTTCAAGTCTTTCATGCACTGCCAGACATATCAAATATAGAAATGTTATTGCATCCACCACAGGAGAATATGTCTCTTCATAATCAACACCAGACATTTGGGTAAAACATTGTGTGACAAGCCGTGCTTTATATCCAGTAATCTCATTTCGTTCATTTCCTTTTCGTACAAATACCCATTTATAGCTTACTGGTTTGATCTCTTTTGGTGTTCGGACTACAGGTCCAAAAACTCCACGTTTTTCAAACGAGTCTAATTCAGACTTAATTGCCTCTTTCCATTTTGGCCAATCATTTCTATTTCTACACTCTTCCATAGAGGTAGGTTCATGATCCTCCTTTTCATTTATGATATCGCGTGCTATATTATATACAAAAATATTGTCGACAATTATATTATTTCGGTCCAATCTTCTTCCCGTAATGACATAGTTAATTGAGATATCTTCATTTTCATTAATTTCAGGTACCTGATTCTCTTCATTATTAACTACGCCAATGGTCTCTTCTGGAGAGACATCCTCGATTTGACAATCATGGTTATTTGCTCATTTTCTTTTTCGATGATGTTTATCTTTGGAACCAAGTGGTCTACCATGCTTCAAGCGTGCCTTAGACTCACTAGCAATTATAGGTTGTCCTTCAAGGACATCAATTTTGACATGAGCATTTACAGCTGGAATATGAGATTTTGTTACTCTTTTGTGGTCAGTAAATGCGTCTGGCAGTTGATTTGCAATACCTTGCAAATGAATTATCATTTGAACTTCTAATTCACTTTCTTTTGTTCGAGGATCTAAACTTTTCAATTATAATTCATTCCATGAAATCTCTTTTTCCAACTGTTTATTATCTCCCCCTAATGTTGGGAATAGTGATTCATCAAAGTGACAATCTGCAAACCTTGCAGTAAACAAATCTCCAGTGGTTGGTTCAATATACTTGATTATAGATGGAGATTCATACCCAACATATATTCCCGTCCTCCTTTGAGGTCCCATTTTTGTGCGTTGTGGTAGATTAATTGGGACATATACTGCACATCCGAAAATTCGTAAATAGGAAATATTTGGTTCCTGACCATGAACCAATTGTAAGGGAGAATTATCATTATAACTGGTTGGCCGGATGCAGATAAGTTGTGCTGCATGTTCAATACAAAGCTATTGATACTATAACAAATTGGAAATATAGAAGCTTCTTGTATAAAAATATGAGTTACTAATTGAGTAAAGAGCTTCTTGTATAAAAATCTGAGTCCATTAATGTTTTTACGTTAGCCCAACCTCCAGTCCATAGCCCATGTAAAAGTCATATATCAGAATATTAGAAGATAAGAAACATTTGTATGACAGCAGGACGAACAAAACATTAACATTATTTTATTTTTTTTCAAGATTCAACTCATATTTAAGATGTAATACTATTTAGCTGAAAATACACTCTAAACATCATCATTATCTGGGTTCAGATTAGTCTACATATATGATGAAATCATGAGGTTAAACATAAGCAGCAACATAAAAAAGTTTATGTATTAACATAAGAAGCATTGATATGGCTCAGGGACACACTAAATGTCATCATTATCTGGGCTCAGAACCATTGATATGGCTCAGACTATTAAAACATAAGTAGCAGTTAAGACGATTACATAACCTGAAAACTTTGTGCTTTAATTCCATGTAATGCATGAGCAATTAGAGTGTAAAACTTGGTGTTTGCTCAGATATGTACTCACTTATAATAAGTAAAAATATGTTGATTCCATCAACTAAACTACATTCTCCCAACTTTAAACTAATTTTATAGTCAATATCTCAACAATATCAAAACAAGTAGAACCACATGATAAATTCTACCATGTATTAAATAGGAAAGATAGGTTTGCATCAACGTAAACCGAACCACAACACCAAGCAATAACCCCCAAACACGCACATTAAGTTGCTCAGCTTTACTGCACTGAATTAAGACTACGTTGAAAATTTAAGAAAAAAAAATTCATCCAAAAATCACATCAGTGGTAATGGTTCACCATAGCCCAAATTAGGAATATATGTGCTATAATTGACAAGTGCATAATTAAGCACCTGAGTGTAATATCATAACTAAACAATTAAACCGACTTGTTTAGAATTTATATGTGCATGCTAAAATTTGGATCTCAATGGCATAACTCGAAATTAAATGGACACCGAAGAATCCAGAATATTTTTTCTTCTTATCAAACAAGATCATAATTGACTTCTTATAAAAGTCAACACTAATTTCACAAACCTCCATTCAATTCAATACCGTACGAAAAAAATGTGATCCTAATCAATTATATTAACTAAATAATGTCACTAACAAAATCATTATATGTTTTCTTTTGTTAATTAACCAGCTAATCTAAATTGATAGCTCAAGCTCTGAAATTGAGATCCACATACAGATTCATAAGGAAAGAAGTAGGGAGATAGGATAAACTTAACAATTGTTATTTGGATACTATTAAACGACTTAAAAATAATAATATATGCATCCCACAAAACAGTTTCAAACAACTTATCAATCAACATAGTGTTAAACGACTTTGATTCATAATCGAAGCACTTAAACCGCATCTCACAAAATGTATGCCTTTTTAATGAATAGTGTTTAATCCACAGTCAATTAATCGAATTATTGAAGATATGATCTAGGTTTAAGATATCTGACCTATTCAAATCGCCCATTTCACATGTTCAAGTAAAACTAAATTCAAGGATTTGTTAGAGTACCATCCATAGCAAGTATCAAGTAAATCCGAAAACTTCAACAGATCTACAAGTTCTAGAAGTACCAGATCTACGAAACCTAACAGATCTAACAGATCATTCATCTATGGATTCATCAGTATAGTCTAACAGATCAATTGAGATAAGAATCTACTCAAATTGATTTTTCCAGAGAAGGTAGTTGAATTTAATGGACACAAAATAGGATATGTTGGTAATGGGAAGAGATGATAAAGCCATGATAATCCGGATTAGAGTAAATAGACTTGTAATAGGTATTACCTGGAAAGGGATTGAAATATGAAGCGAGAACACCAGTTTCAATCAGAGCTCCTCGTGAGATGGGCAAATATAGCAGCAAATCCATTACCTATACCTATATCATGGTGCTGATAACGTATTATAAAATAATATAAACAATAAACAAAGAAAATAGAGACAAGAGGAAAGAAGATTATTCTCATTCATAATATTTTCATCTCACTTACAAATGATTCACCCAATGGCTTATTTATAAGCTTACAAAGAATACAAAGAGACAATTACATAATTATTACATATAAATAAATATGAATAAATGCAATGTGGTGGTGGAGAATGTGGAAAGAGTGGGGGGAAGTTCAATAGACAAGTCACACTTAATAATTTATTTATAGCATATAAATGATATTAGAGAGTTTTTTCAAAAATAGTTTTGTTAATTTCTCACTTTTTTTAAAATTATATTACACAAGGTTATATTTAAAAATTATTTGCAATATACTGCACAGGATTATACTAGTTAAATTTAATGGAACTAACAATAAGCTAAGATTCCAACAGGAAATCCTTGAGTGGATCAAAGTTAACGACTCAATTGCACATATAGGATATTTTTAGAAAATATTTGAAAATATAGGACACCCTCCAAATTATTTATAAAAATAGGACAATTGGAGGTAATTTTCTAAGAAAGACCTTACCTTTGGAGATATTTACACAGCATTAAAACTAAAAATTTACATATCTCATAACTCTATTTAAAAACTGGATATTTCACAGAGAATAAAGAAATTAAGATTAAAAAATCTCTCAAAATTTAAAATCGGATACATTGATAGAAGATTAACATAAAGAAAGCATATATAACTGATAGGAAAATATCAGAATATTTGTTAATAACAAGTAAAATAACCAAAAAACTACCTAAGGAGATACAAAAAAAGTTAGCATACAAGGTATTAGATTATATAAACGAAGAAACAAGTTAGTATTAGCAACACCTGCTAACATATAAAATATTAGGCTAAGTATAGCTAATAAAGTAGTAATATTGAATTCAAAAATAGGGTCAGAAATTTATATGATAAACATACAAGAGTTGGAAGAATATTACAATGGTCTAGAGTTTGTAGGAACTATAAGAAAAAAATTTTAAATCATAAATAAGAACATAAAAGAACTAGGTAGATATATAACCGCAGACACAGAAGAAGAAGTATGCATAATAGAAGAAGGTATGAAGGAGTTAGAAGCTATAACAAAGCTTAATATAAATATTTTAGAAATAGAAGATTTAATGGAAAATCTCAATTCAGTGAAAGTAGAGAAAGCCTTAAAAAATCTAGATATAACGAATGAAGAAATAAAAATGGATCAAGATAAAGAAAAGATTATAGCAAAACCTACATAAATTCAAACTGACATGTAGGAAATCTTAATGCCCCACCTAACAAAAGACCTTATCACTTACCATGGAAATGGCAAAACACAAAAAATAATAAGTTATGAAGAGATAAAGCAAAAGAAACCTCAAAATATGAACCTACAGAACAATACGAAAAAGGAATAGCAGGAAATGGAGAATGGCTAGATCTAGACTGCGTAAAAGACGTAGATAGAACAATAGAAGAATGGGTAAACGCCTTAGGATTTAGGCAAAATCTTTCAGGAAACTCATTTGAGAAATTTATTATAGCAACCTTTATATGAGTAGTAGCAAAATGGTGGAATGGACTAAAGGAAGAAGAAAGAAATACTATCAAAAAATCAAGTCCAATTGTGGATAAAGGAACGGAAGAAAGCTCAGCACAACAAACCTTAGGTCTGAAAGAAATAATTACAAATTATGAAATAGCAATAAGAACATAATTCAATGTCTATGGTAAAGGAGAAAAACACACTATATACAAAACGAATCAAGCAAGATGGAGACTAAGTAATTTAGAAATATGCGACATGTGTTATTTTGACAACTATGCTTGTGAATTTCGAGAATATTTTCAAGATAGTTATTATACAAAAGAACAACAGAGTCCAATCTTGTACTCATTCTTTCTAAAACTACCTGATCCATGGAGTATAAACATATATAGTGCATCCATAGGTGAGAAAGTAAAACCAGAAGTAGATACATTAGGGTATAGAACACAATTTGTAAAAGATTATAGGGACAAAGTGAGCCAAGATGTTAGAGCAACAATGAAATACTATAGAAAATATAAACAAAGAATTTGTTGTGAAGATGCAAGATCGAATCATTGGGGATGTAATAATAACTACAATTATATAAAAAAGAGTAAACACAAATTCTAAAAATATAAACCAAAATATAGAAAAACTTTTAAGAGATACAAAAAACCTTATAAAAGATACTTCAGACGAATAAATAAAAATAGAAAATATCCAAAAAAATCCAAAGAAATGATTGTTATATATGTGGAGAAGTAGAACATATATCACCAAATTGTCCTAAGAGAATGAAAAAAGAAAATGTAAAATACGTAGAAAAAATTGAATAAATGAATAATATAAATTATGAACCCATGGAATATGAGGAAGACTAGTTAGAAATTAGTGAAGATGAAGAAATAATGGTACTGAAAGAAGATAGTGAAAGTAGTGAAGGTGAAACAGAAGAATGTGAAATAAACATGATGACAGAAATAATAGAAATAGGAGAACAATTACAAAGAGAAGAAAACAATAAAGAAGTAAGGAAAAGAATGTGCTTTGACATACAAACATACGATAAAATAAGAGCAACCAAATTAGATATAAACCAAAAAAACATATTTAAACTACCAATATTTGAAAGGAAGAAGAATACCATCATAATAGCCCGGAAAAATGAACAACCTATATATATTGAACAAGCACAAGGAAAAACCATAATTTCATTAATAACGGAAAAAATAATAAGACAATAGATGGAAAAAATAAGTGAGAAAACCAAAAAAATATTAAGACATACATTTAGAAGCTGTTCAAATAATAATAAAAGCTTATTTTAAGGAATGAATAAATACAACCCTGGAAATATACCTAATGGATGATAGAATAATATCAAGTATACAAGATGCCTTAATAGGAATAGTACAAGGAAACTTAATATATCAAAAGATAAAATTTATAATAAAACCTAATTTCTCTATCAGTATGGTCGAGAAAAATAAGGACAAAAGTCTAATCATGTACCACAGATTATCAGGAATAGAAATGATAGAGAAAAGCAAAGTTATGAGTATACAATTAAGAAATATATTTGCTTTCACTAGTAAGCATGAAGTAAAAAAATCGAAATACATATAATTTTAAAATAGAACCACTATTCAGCGAAATTATAAGATACAAACCAGCTAAAGAAAACCTGAAATGACTATACCAAATTATAAAGAATTTGAATTTAATAAAGTAAAAGAAATTGCAAAAGGAAAAGCACCACAAATAATGTTCGGAAAGAGATCACTGTCAATAAGAAACAAACAAGTATTAGAATTAATACCAATAATAAATACATTAGATAATCAGAACAATAACCAATTTAAAATAGAAATAGAAAATTATGACAGTGGAAAATGGAATAAACAAGTAGCCCTGGTAGATACATGAGCTACTAATTCACATATTAAACAAACAAATATAAAAACAATAGAATTAATACCATTAGAAAATTCATAGCACTACCTAGAGTATTACAATAATAGACATCCAATTGTACATAAAATAATACTGCCACTAAGGGAAAATGGTAGAAATGAAATGCTATTATATTTACATGTAGATACAGAACACCATGTCAAAGAAATGTTATTAGGAACCGACTTCCTTACATCAGTACAATATTACTCTATTCAAGAAGAAAATATCACAATAACAATAAACCATGAAAGTATAGTAATAAATAGAATATTGAGTAAATGAATCCCTTAAAAGCAAGAAAAAACACGTTATAAATACTAATAGAATTTGTTTACGAAGGATACAAATCAAGAAACTATCATAGTCTAATAGACACTGAAGCAGGCATTATCTTATGCCGCAAAAATATACTACCATGATGGAGACAAGATGGATATAATAAAAAGGCTATAATCGGATTAACTGGACAAACCGTCATACTTGATCGATATCAACAAAATGTTAATATAAAAATAGAAAATTACGTACTAAAAAGACCAATAATATACCAATTTGATGATATGAATAATGATGTACTATTAGGAAATGACTTTTTCCGACAATACTATCCTATAACCATACCACATAAATCTGTTATATTTACAACACCTTGTCAACACCAAGCAATAGCAATTAGAATAACTCACCTTATTCTAGGATCGACTTGCCGCATATCAGAGTTTCTTCAACCCAGTATGGTGAATATCAATATTTACCAAACAAAACTAGAATACAGCAAGTGCAAGAAGTAACTACAAAAGAAATTTTACAAAAAGAATTAGAAAATCTGTGCGCAGAGGACCCTTTAGCAAAATGAGACTTAAGTAAACCCACAGCACATATAGAGTTAATAGATAAGAAAAAAATAATAAAAATTAAACCTATAAGACACTCCCACAGATTCAGAAGAGTTCAAAAGACATATAAAAGAACCGATGAAAAAGAATTACATAAATAAATCACAAAGTCCACATTCATCATCAGCATTTATAGTAAGAAAATATTTAGAAGAAAACAGAGGTAAATCTCGGATGGTAGTAAATTATAAGGAATTAAATAAAAATGTTATGAGATTTGGATATCGACTACCAGATATGCAAATACAACTTAACACAGTAAGAACAAGAAAAATATATTCGAAATTCGATTGTAAATCATTATTTTACCACGTAAAACTAACAGAAGACTCAAAACAGTTAACAGCATTTAGCACACCTCAAGGATTCTATGAATGGAATGTATTACCATTCGGATACAAAAACAGTCCAGTAATATTTCAAGAATATATGGATAAGAGATTTGAGAAATACAACAATTTCATATTAGTATATGTAGATGATATTTTAATAGGATCTGAAAACAAAGACCATAAAGAACGTTTACTAAAATTCATAGAAATAGTAAAAAATACGGGTATTATACTATCAAAAAAGAAAATAGAATTGTTCAAAACTGAGATAGAATTCTTAGAAACAAAATTATCATATAAAGGAATAGAACTACAGGCACATATAGCAGAAAAAATAAAGACATTTCCAAATGTCCTAAAAGAAAAAGAGAAGTACAATCCATAATCGAACTACTAAATCAAACAAGAGGATACATACCGAATTTATCAGCAAAAAAATTTGGTTACAACAAAAATTAAAAAAGTTTAAGAAATGGGAATGGACCCAGAGGATAAAGAAAAACTTAAAATATTAAAACAACAAACTTCAAAATTAAATAAGCTAAGATTACCTGTTAAAGAATGTTCATGGATAATAGAAACAGATGCTGTGAAAGTAATTGGGAAGTAGTATTAAAATTCATTGAAATAGGTGAAAAAGAGGAAAGACTAGCTAGATGTACTAGTGGATCATTCACACAGACCCAACAAAATTACCACATAAATAAAAAAGAACTACTAGCAATCTTAAAAGCTATAAAAATGTTTGAATTATTCATAATACATACGAAATTCGTAGTAAAGACAGATAATACACAGGTAAAGAGTTGGATTAACAAAATAATAGATCCAACTTTAGCAAACAAAATATTGATAATATGGCAAATGGAGTTAGCACATTACGACTTCTCAATAGAAAATATAAAAGGAAAAGATAACATCTTTGCAAATTTTTTATCAAGGAACTAACAATTCATTTTTACAAGATGGATAATAGAGTCAACCATATAGAACATGATATAGTCTACCTAAAGGAGACTGTGGAGCAATTAAAAGGAGTATTTAACCAACTACAGTTGTAAATATGTGGTCTTCAAAGTATATTTTACCAACATATAAATACAGAACATATTGAAAAAATGAACGAAGGGAGTGAACCTATTAACCCACAAAATACAAGTGAAATAAAAAAAAATAGCCACACAAGAGGGAAACTCTACATCCATACAACCTACTACCTACAAAGAGAGTTTACTCTCAGATCCTCCAAAATATTCTAAGATGGATTTATTTTTACAATATATTGAGAGATTATGTCAGACCACTCAGGTCAATAAATTTATCAAAACTATTTCTCAACAACATATGAACAAAGCAATCATACTACCAGGAGAAAATCCAAAGACGATAAGAGTATTATTCGAAAGAGGGCTTATCCACTACATATATCCATCCCAAGAATGTGAAGAACCTAGCCAGCTACCAAGAGAAGTATATAAATCTGCTAAGAGTTATTTTGGCCTTACAAAGGCCTCCAAAATATATGTCTGGGTATTTTCAGCTATTCTAGAATTCATTGAAGATGATGAAGAACTTCCCGCTGAGCATATTATAAAGATAGGGATGAATACACAAATCATGTTTGGAGCAACCAATATTATACCATATAAAAATGAAGAATTTGACAAATGATCCCAGAAAGAAGAGTTATGTGATTTAGAATAATGTATTGTAAACTAAAGGACATACAAAATAGTGACAGTAACATATGGATCTATGATAATCCACACCCACAAAAATTAATTATTTACAGCATAGAAAAGATTAAACAACCACAGTTAAAGAATTCTTTGACAACTGATACCAGATTCTACATGAAGGAGCCATGACAGAAGAGACAACCATCCACTACTGTAGACTGATGAGGATGGAACCACAAAATAAATGCGGATAATGTGGAAAAGAACTTATTTATGAAGTGAAGAACGTGAAGGTGTTGACCAGAAAAGAATCTTTTAACGTAAGCAGTACATAATAGGTTCAATTATTTATCTATGATGTAAGCAGTCATGTAATGAAAATGATAATTGTAACTGATGTAAAGCCATCAATTTTGCTATAAAAGGGGAGGCTGGGTAAAGGAGAAGGACAAAAATTTTAGGAAAGAAAAAATTCCATATAAGACTGTAAGGAGAGTCTGTAAGAGAGTTGGAATCAATAAAGACCATCTTTCTTGTCAAGCTATTATACAATATAAGGTATGAATAATTAGTCTCTTACCCTCACAAGGAGTTTTGTAAGGCTCTACCTGAAAGATCTTGCAAAAAGACTCATTTGTAACCTTCTATAGTTAAGTTGTGCACCTAGTAGCAGGAAACGAACTAGGTTGTGGTTGTCTGTACTAAAGTGCTACTAGTTGTTCCAGACATATCTCTTGGATGAAGCTCTCTTGGATATCATAGTAGTCCAGAGATGGGAGGAACGTAAAATGAGCACTGAAATCGGGGTGCATACGAGTGGTATTTTATCCACTGGTAGTAACTGGTACAGAGCAGCTCAAAGAAGTTTAACTAGGTCAGAAGCATGATGGACCATTTTGTTTTGATTCTTATGGTATCCTTAGAAATATTTCTCTACTCCTAATTTTATACTTGTTTTAAATCACAAAATTTTTATTAAAAAAATAATGAATAATAATAGTTTCAGTCTTACCTTAGAAATTTATGAATTAATGACTAACTATCATGGAAGTGATAGAATGCTACTTTTTTATGTTTATTATCCTCATAGAGTAAGAAACATGAATGACTTTTATGATTTCAAATTATTTTTCTTTAGTGTGCAACGAGTAATAATTATAACAATAAATCAAATAAATCCTGGAGAAACTAGTAATATATGTCCAAATAATTGATGATCTAACTTTTATGAAAGACCTTTATTATTTTATGAAAATGGTGAATTTAGTAGTTATATCTGGAATCCTACAGCAACATATAGACAATTTCTAGAAGAAAATGAACAAATTGAAGAAGGAAATGGACATATGGAAAAACTCGAAGAACCCCCATATGATAGTAATAGCGAAATATCTGAGACAGAATCAGAATCTATAAGAGATCTTGAACTTATGCTTAATTACTTTAATATTTTTGAGATAGGCAATGCACATTATTTTGAAGAATATTATTTTACAGAAAACTATCTTTTTTGAGGTTTTTTGATACTCTGTTTTATTCTATTTACAGGTGTTTTTGCGCTTAACAACCCCACTTGTGGTATCAGAGCTTCGTTTCTAAGTAATTCTCATATAGTTTTCTCAAAATAGTTAGTACAATTTAAGTAGTTAAAAATTGATTAGATAAGATAAATAGAGAATATTACAAAAAACAAATTTTAAATTTGCATAAAGATCACACCTCCTATAGAAAAATCTATAGGATAATAAGCATAGAATATTAATTAAAAAGTATCCTTTAGTTGGAAATAGTTTGGTCATTGCCCTCTTTTTACAAATATTTTAAATTCTGTCCTTAAAAAAAATTAACTCAAAGTTAACATGCCAAGTTTCCTGTTATTCTGTTGGAATTTTTGAATGAGCAATCACAATCAACTAAAATCCTGTAGCTGGTGTTACCCATGTGATTGTAAGGGCAAGTCTAATGATTTTGATGCTTGTGACTTCACTTACTGCACTATATAAGGCTTTCTGGCGTGTTAAGAAGAAAAAAATTCTAATAGCACTTAAAGGTAGGGCATTTTCCATTGATATAGGAACTTTTGTACCAGAAATAACGGTATCTCCAATTATAGCCCCTCTAGGAGGAAGCAAGACACGTCACAATCAATTTTCCTATGAAGTAAAAAATCTTTGGTACATCACAAGCTATTTTTTATTTTGAAATAAATATTTTTATGTTATATTTATTTCAATCACCACGAAGTATTTTATACCATACACGTATTTTGTGCTTACCATGTAAAAAATATTATTAAGACATTTAAATTTCATATCATAAAATATATTTATATTAAAACATTTAAATTTCATTTCATTAAATAAATTACATACATTATTTCCACTAAGGGATTACATAACAGTCTAGAAACTGGGGTCTATAAATCTCTTTTCCATCATTTTGGTTATAGTCGTAGGCATTGTCATGACTTCTATTGCCATCCGATTGACCACGATTACAAATTATTTTTCATCTTCTAGAATGCGGCCTTATCGAGGGTCATTACAGTGGTGTCATACATCATTACTCGATCATCTCTTCGCTCTTGTCTCATCTTCTTTGCCTTCCCATTGTATCGACTCAGCAACTAAGTCATTGGTTCTCTTCGTCTCATTATTCAATCGTCCAACTTATTGTTCGATCGTCTCTGCAATTCGACTACTCCCGCCCGATAAAGCCTTCCTTTTCTTTCGAGCAGCCTCTTTTTGAACCTTCCTTCCCAAAGGTCCTGCAAAAGTAGGTGTCGGCAATGGTTCTGGATCGTCGTTACAAGTTAAATCTACAGGATTTGCTTCCATCGGAGTAGCTTCCATAGGAGTTTCTCTAACTGAAAACTCTTGACTTCCTCCAAATCCAGTTTCAACCAGATCTATGAATGTGTCTACACCATTGACTATGTCCAACAAGCATCTAAGTGTCAATCTTCACCCATCTGATTCGCGTACCACGCTTTGGCATCTACAATCTAACAAAATGTTATAAAAAGAAATAATTCAAAATTTATTATTAAGACATGGAAAACTTTGAACAAATTTGTTAAAATTATTTACCTCATCTAGATAAGTCTGGCTGCTCTGAGTTGTCCTTCGAATACGCATTAAAGCGTCATACCACTTCGGTAGCCTCTGGCAAAGAAACCATCTCCACCAACTCTCAAATCTGGGAGCAGGACAGATTTTTTCGGGAGGACCATGCAATTCTTGGAAAGTGATGTGGGTAAAAATCATGGCTAATCAGGACTGTGTGATTCTCGCACGAAACTCAAAGATCCTAAAGGGAAAAATGGTTCTTTTATGACCAGCTCAACCCATGAATAAAAACAAACTGCCACCTAATTAGGGGAAATTGACCAACCATTTATGATTGGCAATCAAATTTTCTAAAACCAGGAAGATAATTAACATATCAGATCATTAATCAAAAGGATTTGATAGAATCAGTTAAGAAATCCTTCAATAACTACTTTTCCACAGGCCTATAAATATAAATATAGGTCATTATCCTGAGTTATAGGTAATCAATATTTTAACAACTAAACCCAGTTTTTCACATCTGGTTACTGAGTAAATCTTCGGAGGGTCTGTCGGTAGGATTCATCCCGGTGTTTTAGGCTGTCCTTACAGGTTTTCGATGGCCAGCAACCAGTGCAACCACCACTAGATCCACAGATTCAATCAAATAGTAGCCTGACATCAGGATCTGATCGATGACTGTGATCTAAGCTTTCCACTTCAATACAAGAACTCATTATTCGTTATTCACACACTGAAGAAAGCAGCATTAGATTGGTGTTGTTTGTGGGAAAGTACAGATCCAATGTTCCTGTCAGATCCCACGATCAGAAGACCCTTCCGTCTATGGCTCCAAAAGTGAAGATGGCAGCAGCCACAAGCCATCAGATAGATCTGCCTCCTCCTCCGCTGGCGCACCTTTCCTTTAGCAGAGATTCAACCCAGGGGTCCTAGCGATGATGCTCGGGATACCAGTTCGATCCCCCTCATCCCAATAGCTGCGGTCATGTCGAGGCCACTTCTCACTCCACCGGGAGGGAAAATACTCTGTCATGTCTGTCACGTCCTTCAACACGTCCTCATTAGCAATAGGAGGAGGACCTTCGTTACAACATCGAATTCAACCGCTCCCAGAATGAGGGTGCCCATTCAGACCACCAGAGGATCCACAGCAGTCACTCCCCTAGCGGGCGGAAGGAAGAGCAGAGCCTCTCTCCAGTGAACCGGCCAGCCCCAATGGTCAACTTAGAAGACGATGGACCTGTAACCAAAGTTGAGTTCCAGTTCAGGAATAAGGTCCTGCAATCCTTCCGCAAGGACCTAGGAAGGACCACCGTTCGTGCAACCCACAAACAAGTCTAATCGAGAATGGGGAGTCCCACAGTTTCACCCGAGCTGATGGAAGATAAGACGAGATCCTAAAGCACCTTCAAGAATGGAGGACCAACCCTCCTGAATAGGGGAGGATGGGAGGCAGCCAAAAAGGGGGTACCGCCCAATCTGAACTCCCTTCGCCTCTTTCATTCTCGTTGCCCCGGTCCCGAGAGGATTCATGCCTCAGCATTCAAGACTTACAATGATGAGTCAGACCCAACTGATCATGTTAAGAGTTTACAAACTCTCATTAGTGCCTCTGATGCACACTTTTGCAGAACATTTTCCGCCACACTGTAAGGTTCCGCAAGAGAATGGTATACCCGGATCGCCTCTGCCTCCATCCACTCCTTCGACTAGCTCAAGGAGGGCTTCCTCACGCACTTAGTAACTAGCTGCATGGCTAAAATATCGAGTGCCTCCCTGCTAGATTTGAAGTAGAAAGACTGATCCGACACCCTACTCGGATGAATACCCCTAGAAAGAAAAAGGGATAAAAGGTTTTGGTGTCATTTCCACCAAGACCAAGATCATGAGACCGACGACTATCGGGCCCTGAAGAATGGGATCGAATCCCTAAACATGACGGGCTACTTGTCCAAATTTACTCAAAAAGACCAAAGGACCTCTCCTCCTCCTGAGGACCCAACATGCCACTGGAGTGAGACCTATAGGGGGGAGACTCTAACTCCTCCAGAAAGGGGCTTGTTCGATCGGTGAACTCGGTCCACAACTTCCCGCCTACCAAAAATCCAGGATTGCCCGTCTTTTTCTCGAACGAAGACTTCAAAGGCATCCAAACTCCTCACTTCGATGCATTAGTGGTTAGTTGGGTTTGGAAAACCATGTGGTTCGTCGCATCCTCATCGACAACAGAAGTTTCGTCAACATATTATTTCTAGCCACCTTTGAGGGACTAAAGGTCTCCCGGGATAGCCTGAAGCCAGTTGGCTACGCTTTCCATGGATTCTCTAGGGTCCTAGTTCAGATCAAATGAATCATCACTCTTGACGTGACCACGGGGAAGTCCCCTACAACCCGTACTGAATCGATGGACTTCATTGTGGTTAATGTCAAAGTTGCAGTCGTCGCCTCAGCATATCACATGAAGATGAAATTCCCCACATGATCTAGGGTTGGATTTGTCAAAGGAAGTCAGGAGCCGGCCTGATCATGATATACCACCATAATGGATGACTATGTCCTCACCCTAGATATAGTGGAGCTCCCCTTCGATAGAAGCTCGATTGGCTCTGAGCCCGTCGATCAACTAAATGTGGCCCCCTTTTCTGAGGAGGATGAGACCAAGAGAATCCAAATAAGCAAGGTTCTACATCTCGAGCTCAAGGAAAAGATCTTCGATTGCATCCGAGGGAACCATGATCTTTTTGCCTAGATGGCCTCGGACATGCCTGGCATATCGAAGAAATTGATAATGCACAAACTATGCGTCGATCCGGATGCGAGACCGGTGCAACAGAAGCTCCGAAAGTTTGCTCCAGACAGGCAGCAGGCTATGAAGGAGGAGGTAAATAAACTCATCGTCACCCATTTCATCCAGGAAGTTAGCTCCCCGGAGTGGCTGGCGATTGTTTTATTGGTGAAGAAAGCTAGCGGCAACTAAAGAATCTGCATAGACTTTACAGACCTGAACAAGGCATGCCCGAAGGATCCGTTTCCACTTTTAAGAATTGACGCGCTCATAGATGCGACGTCTGGAAATAGACTTCTCAGTTTCAACCAGATCCAGATGTTCCCCCGGACATCCCGAAGGCCTCATTCGTCACCGACCAAGGGCTCTCTTGCTATAGAGTCATGTCGTTCGGCCTAAAGAATGTCGGGGATACTTACCAGAGGCCAGTAAACAAAGTCTTCACAGACCAGATATGCCACAATATCGAGATTTATGTTGATGACATGATATCAAGAGCCTCGGGAAAGAGGACCACATAAAGGACATGGTAGAAGCCTTCGGCATCCTGAGGAAGAATATGAGGCTGAATCAGTCAAAGTTTACCTTCAGCGTGTCTTCAGGTAAATTCCTAGGTTTCATGTTCAGCCAAAGAGGGATAGAAGTTAATCCCGAGAAGATTCAGGCCTTCCTCGACATGGCACCTCCAACAAATATGAAAAAAGATCAGAAGCTCACGCTAAACCAAGTAGCAATCGGGCGGTTCCTCTCCAAATTTCGGGAGAAGTGTCTTTCCTTCTTCAAAGCCCTCAAAGGGGCTAAGAACTTCGAGTAGGGGGCCTCATCGACAAACCTTCACTCAGCCGAAGGAGTACCTAGTCAACCCCCCACTGCTCAACAAACCCGAGCCAGGTGAGATCCTCTATCTCTACCTGGTAGGATCCAAGTTAGCTCTTAGCGTCATCCACGTCTGGGAAGAAGACAGGGTTCAGAAACTCAATCACTACGTCAGCAAAGTCCTCTACTACGTTGAGCTCCAATACATGAAGTTGGAAAATATAGCATACGCACTAATTATAGCGGCCCACAAGCTCACCCTTTATTTCCAGGGTCACTCCATCCAAGTCCTCACCGACCTACCCTTGAAGCAGACCCTTCACAAGTCGGAGAACTCCGGGTGGCTGGTTAAGTGGCCGATTTAGTTGAGTCAACATGTCATCGGCTACAAGTCAAGAACTATAATTAAGGACCAGGCGTTGGCCGAATTCATCACAGAAGCACTACTCTGGATCCATCTGGAGAACCCAAGGACTCACCTGTCTGGAGCCTTTATGTTAACAGGTCCTCTTGTGAAGAAGGAAGCAAGGCATGAATGATATTGCAAGTCCCGGACGAATTCATTCTCTAATACCCTCTCCGCCTGAACTTCTAAGCCTCTGATTACGAGACTGAGTACGAGGCATTGATTGTTGGGCTACTCTTGGCTCGCAAATACGGGCAGAATGGGTTGGCATTTTCAGTGATTCACAGTTAGCGGTAAACCAGATTTCTAGAGAGTATGAAGCCCGAGACGCCTGTATGATCGAGTACCTGGAACACCATAAGGGGCTCTTAGCAGAATGCAAAGAAGCCTCGGTCACTCATATTCCCCTCGAAGAGAACCCTCAATCAGACGCCCTATCCAAGCTGGCATCATCCTCCATCGAAGGGCTCGATCACACCGTGCTTATGGAAGTTCTGGTCGGTCCGAGCATTGATAGGAAGATTGTGGAAGGACCATATTTTCAATGTCTATTTCGATGTCTATTTCCCAAAGACACTATGATTGACGGACAACCCTATTTTCGATGTCTATTTCCCAAAGAAGCTCAGTATGCCCTCAAGGAAATACATGTGGGAGTCGACAACTACCACATGGGGGCTTGGTCCCTCGCCAGAAAGATCCTCATCCACAAATACTACTGGAGAACACAGCTACAAGACGCGCAAGAGCTTGTCCGCCAGTGCAGCCCTTGCCAATGGTTCTCCTTCAAGCACTCCCCAAGCAGAGCTCAAATCAATGTCGAGTCCGACCCCCTTTCTTATGTGGGGGATGGATCTAGTCAGCCATTTTCTGAAGACAACAAGCCAGTACAGATTCCGCATTGTGGACATCGACTACTTCATAAAGTGGATCGAGGCTAAACCATTGGCCACCATCACAGAACACCAAGTTCTGCAGTCCTACTAGAAGAACATCATATGCTGGTTCGGGATCTCTCAAACCCTTGTTACAGACAATGGGACACAGTTCGCTAGCAAGAGATTCTGCCAGTTCTGCATGGACTTTGGGAACCAGCAGAGATTCTCCTCTATTTCACATCCCTAGTCCAATGTTCAAGCGGAAAATGCTAACTGTCAGATTCTAGGCAGGCTCAAGAAGCGACTAGATGAGTCTCCTAAAGGATTGTGGTTTGAGGAACATCCAATCGTGCTCTGGTCATACAGAACAACCAAGTAGATATTGATGGGAGAATCACCGGTCAGTCTTACATTAGGATCTGAGGCGGTAATCCAACTGGAAGTCGGCATACCTTCACCTCGAGTGATGACCTTTAACAAGGATCTGAACTCGGAGGGATTTATGAGTAACCTGGATTTCTTGAGGAAGTTCAAAAAAAATTGCCTGTTAGAAAGAGCATCTACCAGCATAGGGTAGAGCGGTTCCACAATAAGATGGTTCAACCAATAAACATTAAGGAAGGAGACCTAGTCCGGAGAAAACTCAAAATTTCCAAACCCAGCAAGAAGAGGAAGTATGTTCTGAACTAGGAGAGCCCTTGCAATGTGTCCAAAGTGGTACGCCCCGGGACCTACCGACTAGAAGACCTAGGGGACAGGGAGACGAAGAGGATCTGTAATGCGGAACACCTAATGAAGTTTAATGAGGGTGCCTACTGCCCCCTAGAAAGATTTGGGAAAGTTGTAATAAAGCGATCAAGGCTTGTCTATTAATAAATTCTAGCCAAAAGGCAGCCACTCAAGTTTATTTTTTACTAATAATTAATGAAGCTTTATGAAATTTAGACTATTTTCAAAATATTTTTCATCTTCTCCCAACAAATTTTTTGAAGAGGTTTGGATCATCGTTGTCGTTCGGCCCTAGGATTTTCATTCGAGGTAGTCCAAATTAGCGCAACACGCCACTGGCAATGAGGTCCGGATCCTCTTTGCCGTTCGGCCCTCAGATTTTCATTCGAGACAATCCAAATTGACACAACACGCCACTCGCAACGAGGTTCGGATCCATTTTGCCTTTTAGCACTCAGGTTGTCACTCGATGTACTCATAAAAGGCGCAAAACCCAAACTCCCGAAGAGATTCGGCCATCGGATTGTCTTCCAAATCTCAACAACGGAAAGTTCTCACAAAAAACGTGTGTAACAACGAATTGGAGGGTTGAGGACTTCATTCAAAACCAACAAGCAAAAAAAACTATGAGCTGAAAAGAAGTTTTATACATAAGAAGTTCGGCTTAAAAAGACTTTGTTCATTCCAAAATCCAAATACATGGGGGTGGTGGCCAATCAGTGAATAGGCAGAAGCACAAAGAAAACAAAGAAAGACAAAATTTCTAAGTCTGCTGCCTAGGAGAGGGTGGCACTTCTTCGTTTACGACATCGGCTGAGACGGGCTCAGCATGAGTCGCAAGACCCTTTGCCGTGGGAGGGGGAACGTGCTCTTCCCTCGAATTCTCCTCCCTAGGACTCCGGGGCTGGTCGTCCAGTTGCATCTCGAAGGAAAATACTTCGAGGTCGAGAACCTCGTACTTCCGCCGGGCGTGCTTGAGGGTGAGATTGTAATCCTTGTCCTAGGCAAGGATGATGCGATCGATGGCAGCCTCCTGATTGTCCACTAGTTTTCTCTCCCTCACCTCCCTAGCATGCTTATCCTTCTCCAGCTCTGCCTTCTCTTTCGATAGCTCCTCTAGGACCTGTTTCTTCATCAGGAGCTCTGCCTTTAGCTCCCTTAACCTCTGTCAGAGATCATCGTTCCTCCTCTTGATCTCCTTTCGGCTCACCTCGAGTAGTTGTGCCCGCCTTAGAAGAACATTGTGCCTCCTTTTCAGCTTGGTCCTATTCAGGTTGCCTACAGGAAGGAAAAACAAATTTCAGCAAAAAATGATACTATGGAATTTCGACAAGATAAAGCGCAATTAACAGATTGGTGGCCTGCGCCTACCTAGCGTACACTTCCTCACCCGACTCCTTCTGAGTTGCCCTATCGCGGGGAATGGCAAGGTGTTCGGTGACCTGAAGCACACTAAGCCACTCCACCAGTAAGTTTATCTTTATGACGGACCACGAAGGCACCCACGCCTTCACAGTCGAGGGAGACTTCGCCAGGGCGACGGCAGTTTTCAGTGAGGAAGTTGGAGGCTTAACCATCACCTACTTCCTCGATGTCTACGGCGCCTTCGTCGCATCTAATGAATTTGCCCTCTTGGCCGAACGCCTCTCGGATGTCGAGGGATTAGAGGACCGTTTTTATGCCTTCAAGGCCACCCAGTGCTCAAGGAGCATCTTGTCGGTCAACTTTCCTGGGAAAATAGACAAAAAGTGAGACAAGAAGAACAATAAATGCAAAAGAGAAAGGGACATACTAGCATCGGTTAGGCTTAGTCCGCACTCCACCAACCACCTCTCCGACATTGAAGACCATCGATACTTCCCTCAATAAACATCAGATCAAGTTCCACCACTTCCTCAATGTATTAATCACCCTCCCTCGGAGCCAGATGCCCAGGCACCTGGAACACCCAGTCGGTTGGAATATCCTATAGCTCTGGTCTTCAAATGACTAAGAACTTGAACCTCCAGTCCTTAATGGAATCCGGGTGATCAAAAATCACCTTCCGCTTGGTCCTCGGTGAAAGGAAACACTGACCGCTGCTTCTAAAAATTTTGCACAAACCTAGGCAGAAGTTGTAGTGCTTATGCTTCAAAGGGACTCTGCCCTCTCACACAACAGAATGAAGCCGACCATCTACTTCTAGGAATTTGGGCCGAGCTGCATCGGACTAACGTCAGACAAATTAAGCACCATCTTAATGAACAGATGCATTAGGAGACGAAGACCCAAGATGAAAGTATCAACGAGAAACATCTAGTACCAACCCACAAGACGATATATCAGTCAGAGGCTAGACTAGAAGCATACGCTCATATCTCTGAGGGATGGAATACACGCTTCAGATTCAAGGAAGGTCAGTTCCCACTAAGGTGTTGGCCACATCGTCGGCATCTATCTAGGGTCCTGGTGTCGCAGGTTTAATACCAAACTTGGCTTGTTCCTCTAGACCGTTGGGCTATACCCTAACAATTAAACATTGCGATCAAGGACAACCTGATGATAGCCACATTCAATGCTTTCAACCCACTAATAGTGCCAGGGGCTCCCTTTCTCCAGTGTTGTCTCTAAACACTATGGGGTTATCCGATGAAAGCCTAAGATGGCATCCTGACTATAGACGGAGGGGGACTCACCCAGTTTGACCCTAGTCATACTTGAAAGAGTTCCACTTACTTACCATAAAAGCTGTTGAGATCTTGTCAAAAAATCACCGCAAAGAGGGAGAATGCACTAGAAAGAGCACCTCCAAGTTTTTTAGAAGGAAAGAAAAGTGAGGGAATGAATGTGAGATGGGAGATATATACATAAAGGAGACTCCTCGCTAACCCCAATTGACACGTGGCCAAATCACAATCCACGCAAATCAATGCCAGCATGTGACCTGCATGCGCAGGAGAACCATCGTTTCATATCACCGAAAACCCAAGTGGGCTGTGGCCCGCCACGTGGCTCACACATGACAACAACGCCGCCAGAGTTCTCGGACTGAAAGGCAAGACCGGGTCCCTCAGATTGATTTCTGAGGCACCCACAAAAGTGGCATGAAATGCCACCTGAGAAGACGTTCGGGTTCTCCTTGTCCTCGACCCAAGGATTGTCATTCGAGGCATCCACAAAAGTGGCAAGGAACACCACTTTACAAGAGGTCCGGATCCTCCTCGATCCCAACCCTTGGATTGTCATTCGAGACACTCACAAAAGTGATACGGAATGCCAATTGAGAAGTGGTTTGTATTCTTCGTGACCTCGGCCCTCAGATTGTCATTCGAGACACCTTCAAACTAGGCAAAATGCCAATCCCAGTCAACATGCCAAACCCCTTACTAAGTCGGCCCAACGATTGACATTCGATGTACTCTCAAAATGGAGCAGAACTCCAGCTTCTAAAGAGACTCGGATCCTATTAATTGTGTGGCCCTCGGATTGTCATCGGAGCCCCCAACAAAAGAAAGCTTTCATAGTTCGAGCAAGGTGACAAATTGAACGAAAAGACTTTTATTTCAACAAGATAAGAGTTACATATTGGAATTACAAGCTCAAAATACATAACTTATACAAGTAAAATTCCCAAGGGGATGCTAGGAGATTCCCTCATTGATCTCTGGACTCAGCTCTCGATATCCCCACCGACGAAGCGAGTCCCTACCCTTGACGGATAGGGACCCTCGTGAACAATAGCCATAGTGGACGATCCGACAACCACGCTTTGGGCATCGTCGGGGGCCATTAGTCCAGTACGAGTCCCCAGGTAAGGAACCCGCCTCGAGAACAAGCTCCAGAAGGGACTCGACGCATATAATTCTCCAAACGTCACCTTCAAACGATATATCTCCTAGTCTTTCTTCATGAGCATCCGCCTCAGAATGGATTATGAAGACTAGTCAACTTCTAGGGATCGACCCCCTTCAGACCCATCAGGAGTGTCCCTGTCAACCTCGATTAGAGCCAAACTCATATCAGGCATCGCCTTCTTCAGGCGCAAGAGTTTCTGCGCTACACGTTGCGATCTCCATATGTGATAAGAGAATGCCCCATCCCGGTCTCTAACCTCTATTCAAAGTCGAACAATGCTACTTTCTGTCCATTGAAACTTGCTACGAAGAGACTGGATTTCGGCCTCTCGAGACTCTACCTCCTGAGGCTCGAATCTTGCAATCTAGATCAACAAAAAAAATTCAAGTCTTAAGGGTCAGACAAAGTCATGCAAAAGATGAGTCAACAACATGTCGTATTTAAAAAAGATTTCGAATCATTTTCTCATTCAAAAAAAAAGCAGAAAAAGCAGTACAAAGGGCGGTGGCCAGTCCACAATAGGCAAATACAATGAAGGAATAAACTAAAAAATAGCCTACTACTTAGGGGAGAGCACCTCGATTGTAGATTCGACAACGGTCTTCCCCCGTGCATCGGAGGCAACGTCGTCATCGGTACGAGGAACCAAAGCATCAACCGTCATCTGTACGAGGAACCAAAGCATCAACATTGGCTTCTTGATCCCCTAAATTGTTCGAAGATATTTCCTTCCGCATAGGGGGAAGCCTTTGATCTCCATGTCGAATGAGAAATTCCCGAGATTGATGTCGGGATAAAAGTGGTGGATGTGCGCAAGAGCCTTCTGATAGGCCATATCCTCACCCAGAATGAGCATATCGAAGGCCTTGAGTTGGTCACCCATCGCTATTTCTCGAGCCTTTGCACAACCTAGTGATGGCAATCAGTTTGATCGGGTCGAACCCATGTGGGTCGAACACAAGTTAGGGCAGGTTCGGGTCGGGTCGAGGGCTTAACTGGGCTGGGCCGGGCCAGGTTGGATAGAGTCGACCTGGTCAACCCGCGAACCCAAACGGGTCGAACCCATTACGGGTCGATCCGGGTTGTAGGTTGGCCCGGTTGAGATTTTTTTATTTTTTTATTCTTTTTGAACTAATATATATATATATATATATATATATATATATATGAACCTATGTTTTTTTATTGAATTTTTCCACATTTCCCGTCTTCTCAAAATCCTATTTGGTCCAACTCAAATATTTTTTCAATTATTGTGTTTTACGAACATTGCATGTATTATCGATGCACGTGTCAATTACGTATATTCCACGTTACGTGTAATATTTTATGTGTTTCATTTATTTTTATGACGTATTCTAATTCGTTTTATAAACAAAAATTTATTTTTTCTCCTATTTTAATTAAAAAATATTTATACGTGCGGTGCACGTGTTTTCTATGTACGTATTGATTAGTTGTGGAATATATAAAAATTTATGAAATATTTCTTTCGTATGTTGTATTCCAATTATTTATAAACATTTTCCCGTCGATGAAATTTATTTTGTATTTTAATATTTTACATGTGACACACGTGTTTGCGGTGCACGTATTGGGTGTATTCTCTTTTCTCAAAAGGAAATTTTAAAGTGTGTGTATTTATTTTTATTTATACATGGAAATTCTAATTTATAATTAAATCAAACAAATTTTATTTAAATAGATATTACACATATATACAAATGTTTTAATTTTAAAATAAAAAAATTAATTATGTGAGGTGTACACAAGGCACGTGCACATGCACACGTGCAATGTGCTCACCCCAAAATGAACAACCGTTGGACTTATTTTGACTTGGTAAATGGGAGTGGGGGTGTGAGAAGAAGTAGTGGTTAGTTAACTAGGCTTAGTGGATTAATTAATTAACTTATACTTAATTAATTAATTAAATTCCTATTATAAACTACCCTACTTCTACTCCTATTCAGCCAAAAACGTAAACAAACTTCAAAAATGAAATGAATGGGCTGTTAATTTCGGGGTCCCTTGTTGTTGGATTTCGGTGAGAAATTTGTTGGCTTTTGTGGATCATTTTGGAGCTTTTGCCAGGGGATTTGCTTCTAATAATATTTTATAAGGTGGGTGTCAGTTCTTTGTTTCTAAATATTATAGAAAGCACGCCTATGTGTTGAATGATTTATTTGTTAGATTGGTGAATTCTACAAATTAAGTTAATGCATGTTGTAGTAATAAAGATTGTTAATTGTAGAACTTTATAGAATTCGTTGTATGTTAATGTGATGTTCATCATTTAATTAGTGGATTTGGATTGGGAAAAACTAACTGAAGGCATGTGTAGAAGCGTGGGCACTAATAACCAACTAGATTAAATTGCATGGATCTTTATGTCTCATGAGAAGAGGTTAAAATTGTGTATATAATAGATATAAATAGAAATGAATAATTGGAGATACATTTTGGGAAATGTATTATTATTGGTAGAACACTTATCTAGTGCTTTTAGTATTAAAGTTGCTATAAGAGAAAGTAATGCTTAAAAATGGGAAATTGAAGTTAACTATTCATTAATGTGAATAAAGTAAGTAAAATTATAATTTTGAATTTTTATTATATAAAATAGTGGTATAAATTTAAATAGAAGAGATAGTTTGCTAATAAAATCAAGTCATATGTTTATATGTTCCAAAAATAAATTTGTATATAATGTGGGGTTAAACCATCTCAATTTTTGGTTTAAATGAGTTAATATATGGTTCTGGAGATTTTATAAATAAATTCATACACTATTATTTGGGGAAACAAATAAAACTATAGACTATTTGAAAAATTAAAGTTAAAGAGGAAACAGAAAGTTAGAGATATAAATAGTGAAACCCATATATAGTCAGAGTTGACGCTTGGCTCAAGTGGCTAACGGGGTGCGCTGCGCCTGTGCTGCCACGTGGTGCCACCTGGGTTCGGTCAGAGGTCGCGGGTTCGAGCCCCGGCTGTGCACAAAGTGCATTTTTATTGTTTTTTTTTCTTTTGAGTTTCTAAAAAATCCAGAAAATTTATATAAATGCTTTTAAATATTGTGGAAACAACTAAAAATATTTTCTTACTGCTTTAGATTATATTTTGGGAAATTAAGAGTTATATTCATGTGATAGTTTTGATTGATATACAAGAAGGGTGTGTATAATTAAGATAATAAGAGGTTATTTGTGATAAAAGGAAAGTGATGAGTTTTGATAATAAATTTCTAATGATGAGTCTCAAAGAGTTTGTGTTTAATTCTTAGCAAACTTTGGATTGGGAAAGTTTGGATGAGTATGAAGGAAAAGAACTTTGTGAAAAAGAATAGTTTGAGATTGTTATTCATGTTTGATAAATACAAGAATAAGATGAAAGAATTGAATAAGATGTGAGTAAAGTAAATTAGAAATGTAAATTATAAGGGTATGAGTACCCATGATTATGGAACAAGAAAGGATGTGATCTAGAGGCTTTGTGAGACCCAGGTACCGGCAAATGTTGAAAGAATTAATTGATTTAAGAATTGGCTATATGGCTATCTCGGTATTTTTGTTTAACTCCGGTAGGAGGGGAAGCTAACTCTAGGTGGTGTAACTTATTCATGTTTTAAACATAAGGATTAGGCACTCGGTGAAGATGTAATAGATCTTGGGCAAACGTAAGTGGGGTGTCTCTGTATAGTCTGACAGTGGATTCCTGTACTATAGACCCAGTCAGACGGTAGATTCCTGGACTGTGGTTGCTTGCTCGGTGAGACGATCCTCAATTAAATCCGGGACTATGATTGATTTGACGGTGGATTCCAGGACCATGAATAGTCGGGAGGATGGGAGGTAGTTCACCATTATATATGTATATACCGGGGCCAGAGCGGCACTTACGGGATGTTTGCACGATGAGGACTTCCATATAGCTTGACGGTGGATTCCAAGGCTGGGGTCGTACTCGTAGGATGTCTAAAACTTGTTTCTATTACCGAGTAGTTGTCATGGCGATGGACTAAACCCTTTAATATGGAGTATGTAAGTGCTTGCCGTCGGACCTATGTTATAGGATGCATAGAATCCGAACAAGTATGCATTAGTATCATCTTAGCGTAAAACATCTGCATTAGGCATTAAGGCATTGCTTACATCGACATATTTAGAATAGTCACATTTTACACTTTATTTTATATTCAAGTTTGTGTATGCTAAAATAAGTGAGGTGCTATATTATGGCATAACAAAAATGGCTGTGTACAGTATTGCGTCAGTTATATGTAACTGACGTGCCCACAGTTTCAAATGCAGGTATTAGATTTGCAAGGAGATATAAAGATGATTGATGCTAAAAGATTAATTTCCGTTTTAAGTTGCTGATGTTTAATTGTACATTTATATCATGTTGTAGTTCATTTAATTTTCCGCTGCGTTGTTGTAAAAGAACTTGATGTAATAAAGTTTCGAAATTCCTTGTAAAATTGTACGAAATGAAGTAAAGATCTTGTTTATGCTACGAATTACCGTATTTTGAAATACAGGGTGTTACAAAGTAAATTAAAAGTGGCATCGTCTAATTTACTCTTACCCTTACCTCTAGAAGTCGAAGAAGAAGAGGTAACTATACTAGTTGTACTACTAGATGCAAAAGTTCTATCATAATAACCATAAAAGTTATTCAATGTCGATTCAAATCTAGCCAAAAATTCATCGCAATCAATTTCATATTCATCTCCAAGTAAAGAAAAATACATTTCAATCAGATTCCTTGTATCCGCTAATTTGATACGAGGATCCATAACAATATTAAGTAGATACAATATGGGAGGATGACTAAAATACTTCAAAATTTTGTGTATGCGGGTTTAACAATTTGACCAATGTAAATGTCATCAATCATTTCTTGAAAATTTTGCATCAGAGTAATTAATGATATAAAAATACTACTAGACGTAGAATCATAAGATTTTGAAATTTTCAAAGTTGCAGTTTTAAAAGGTTCTAGAAATCGTAATAAAGATAAAGCATAATACCATGATTGTTCATTCATTTGAAAAAATTTCGTACTTTTTGCAAGACAAAAATCATTTATACAAGCTTTATATTGAGTAACAACATTTAATAAATCAAAAGTAGAGTTCCATCGGTGCTTAACATGTAACGCCCCGAACCCGGCTCAGCTGCACATACGGCTATGTTTGCGCGCACGCGAAAGAACAGACACAAATCTCTAGACACGCCCACCACAGGCACCATCAAAAGGTGGGTTAACCCGTTAGGTACCTTTCTCATTTGGCAATTCCTATATACACACTCATTTTCTTCTCCCTCTTCTGATATGGGACTATCCCCAAGTCCCATCCACGCCATCCCCATGCATGCATCTAACTTCTCATTCTCGATTTCATTCATTCATTTCAATGCATGCCTAAGCCCCATAGTCCATCTCTACAGGCACTTGATTAATCCATTAATCCATGCCTCCCCATAGAAGTCCTATAGGCCAACAACCAATTCTTCTCATCTCATATATATATATATATATATATATATATATATATATATATATATATATATATATATATATATATATATATATATATATATATATATATATATAATATTATATATATAACCGCTTTAAGTACGGGGTGTTACATGCACCCCCCTTAAGAACTCAGCGTCCTCGCTGAACCCGAGACTTGCAACATCATCCAGGATCCCTTTCTAGCTAATGTGGAGAGGATTACTCTGATTCTGCTAGTTGTACAGTCCCCTACCCGGACAACATGTACCAATCTTGCTCCCTTTCAGGCGTACATCTTGCACACACTCGGTGTCGAAAGTCAGCTCTGATACCATTTTGTAATGCATCGAGCCCAGCTCAGCTACGCACACGGCTAAGTGTGCACGCACGGGAAAGAACGAACAAAAAACTCTAGCCACGCCCACCACAGGCACCATCAAAAGGTGGGTTAACCTGTTAGGTACCTTTCTCATTTGGCAATTCCTATATACACACTCATTTTCTTCTCCCTCTTCCGATATGGGACTATCCCCAAGTCCCATACACATCATCCCCATGCATGCAGACAACTTCTCATTCTCTAGTTCATTCATTCATTTAATGCATGCCTACGCCCCATAGTCTAACTCTATAGCCACTTGATTAATCCATTAATCCAAGCCTCCCCATAGAAGTCCTATAGGCCAACAACCAATTCTTCTCATCTCTTATTATTATTATTATTATTATTATTATTATATATATATATATATATATATATATATATATATATATATATATTATTATTATTATTATTATTATTATATATTTTCTATATAATATTATATATATACCCGCTTAAGTACGGGGTGTTACATAACATTCTTAGGAAATTCTCTAAAATGTATACCCTTAAGCTTACACCATTCTTTAAATTGTTGAAGCATAAGGCCACTTAAAGCAATAAAATGTACACAATTTTTAATGTTATGCATAAATGGTTCGGCTATTTTTACTGCATCTTGAACACATAAATTTAAAATATGACATGCACATCTAATGTAAAAAAATTCTAAACATGCAGGAGCTAATTGTGTTTTTAATGTACTAATCGAAGCATTGTTGTTAGATGCATTATCAAAAATAATACAAAAATTTTTATCACGAATATGAAAGATATTACAAACTTCTAAAATACGATGTGCAATTACTAAACCACTGTGGGGATACGGCAAAGCCACAAGCCATATGATTCTCTTTTGAATCATCCAATCACTATCGATCCAATGAAAAGTTAGGCCAATCATTGGAATATCGTTACAACCTTTCCAATAATGGGAAGTTAACGATACTTGTTACTGCTAAATCTGGTGTGGGGGTAAACAGATAATATTTGTGGATTCTTACGAAAAATTTGAATAGCAAACCTGAAACCTGTTCCGCCGGAGTTTGACCGTTGGCTCCTGCCGTTCACCTATAAAAAGTGCGAGACACCGGGGTTGATCCCGGCGACGCACCCTCCGACGCTCAAGTCAGTAATCTAGGAGATTATGAGAGAGCGTTAACTGGCAAAAGATTGATTAGCTCTTAATAGTGGTGGATGGGGGGTATTTATAGTTGCCGTTGGGATCAGATTAGGAATGTAATCCCTGTGATCAGATAAGGAATGTAATCCCTAATTCCAAGTGAAAGGATAGATGTGAACCAGGGCTGTTGATTAGGACTAATCAGGAACCCTAATTCTATCCTGCTAGACCGAGTTAATTTCGGGTTGGGATCCATACCCAGTTGAGCTGGATCCGTTCGTGGGTTATTTGGTCGTGAAGAAAGACCCAGTTCCCATTTCAGACCTGTTAGTGGGTAAAATTACCGTTTTACCCCTGAGCTTTAAGATTCGTGTCTGATGTGAACGGTCCCGATTTGATCCTACTTTTAGCCATATCACGAGCCCCCCACTCCTGGAGACTGAGTTTTACAGTCTTCGAGGAGTAGTTTTGTTGTTCTAATGGCGTACGGGATTTTATCGGTGTTCTTAAGGGAGCTTGGAATCATGCTCGGGGTGCAACGGTGTTATTATGAGCTTGTAAGATACCCAAAATATCCTCAGAATTTTCTGAATTTTTGGTGATTTTTCTAAATTTTTCTGAATTTTTTCTCATTTTTTTGAATTTTTTATTCATTTTCCGAATTAAATAATTAATTATCGAAAATATTAATTAATTATTCTAATTTAATAATTATTTTGTCAGAATTTAAAAATAATTTTTCTGAATTAATAATTATTTTTAGAATTTTTAATTAATTTTTTTTGATTTTTTAAATATTTTTTCGGATTTTTTAAATAATTAAAACAATTAAATAAATAAATAAATAATTTAAATATTACCTGGACACGTGGTGCATTTCTGAGCGTCGATTATGATCAGATGTGCGCACATCGCAAGGCAGATCACGTTCTGGACACGTGGCGCGTTTCTGAGCGTCGATCGTGTCGCGACGCGAATTTTGAGACGATCGGACGGATCGTGTAGGTCGGCGGATTTTTTCTCCAATTACAAGTTCGGTACCTTGTCCACTCGGTTCGACACTTCAGCTCGTCAACTCAGATCTGCCGACCCCTCCGAGATGAAGCCACGTGGCGATTTTTTTTTCTTCTCTGGTTCCCGCACTGTTTCCTTCTCTTCTTCTTTGCCTCTCTTCCCTTTGGCACCACCTCAACGAGGAGGAAATCTCGACGTCAGCATTGGAGAGGAGGTGAGCTCGGTTACGGGCGAGCTCGGTGAGATGGCGAGGGGAGCTCGACGCTTTGGCGAAGCTTCGTCGACGGTGTGAGCTCGGGAATGGGTTCGCCTTCGGCATTGTGGAGAGCTCGGAGAGCGGCGAGCTCGTCGATGGAGCCGTGGTCGAGCTTGGCGAGGGGAGTTCGGGAACTCAGACTGAGGCGGAGCTCGGCATGGCGAATGACCTCGACGAGCGAAGTGGAGCTAGCCGTTGGAGGAGGAGCTCGGTGGAGGTGAGCTCGGTGAGGTTGACGAAGAGGTGGCTCGAGCGTGGGGGTCGGCGAGGTTGGAGCTCGAAGCAGTGGAGAGCTTGGCATTTGTAGTTGGAGGGGAGCTTGATGGAGGAGGAGCTCGGTGGAGGTGAGGAGTTCGGAGCTCGACATTGGTGAAGTTGGCAAGGAGCTTGGAGCTCGGTGGATCTGGTGATGCGGAGACGAGCTCGAATAGGAAGTTGAAGAGCTCTTTGAGGGAGAAGGAGGGCTCGACGAGGTGGAATGAGGGCTCGACGAAGGAGGGTCGAGGTCGGCGTGGAGCTCGACGAACGGGCGAGTGGTTTTGTTTTGCATGGATGCTCGATGAAGAAGAAGAAGTGAGCTGGGGTTTTTTTTTTCTGTGCTGTTTTGGCGGGAGAGTGGAGAAGGAGAGGAGGGTGACGTGGCACTGGGGTTCGGGTATGGATCCTTACTGGGTCCAAACCCGAACCACCGACCCTCCCCCCCCCCCTCTTTTTTTGTTTCTGTTCAGCAGATGCTTCTTGTTCGGCAAATCCGAGCACGAATTTTGAGGTACAGTTTTGCCATTTTGCAGTTCGGTAGTTCGGTAGCTCGGATTTCAGATCCGAGCTACGTGGCTCAATCTAGACGGTTGATCTCGATTGTGGCGCGAATCACGAGACAAGAGGCTCAAATTTCGAGAAAATGTTATCTTGTCGTTTTGTGGAGACGTGGCGCGATCTGAACCGTCCATCATGTTCTAGCACGAATTTTGAGACAATCTGACGGTGAAACTGGCTCGGCAGTATTTTTTTCCATATGTGGAGGTCGGTACCTCGGCACCTCGGCTCGGTGGCTCGGCCATGGCAGAGCTCGGCCTTGAGAAGAAAGAAGAAGGGGAGGAGAGGCATTCGGGTGCTCTCCTCTGCCTCGTTCTTTCGCACAGTGAAGAAGAGGAGAAGTGTTGGGTACTTTTGGCGGGAAGACTGAAAAAGAAGGAGAAGAATGAAGAAGCCAAGAAGGGTATGGGTCGGATCGTGGGTATCGGATCCGACCCCGACACGTTAGCCTTTTCTTCTTTCTTCCTCTTTATCTGCTTGCTTGTTCGGTGAATCCGGCACGGATTTTGAGGCACATTTTTTGCCACCTTGCAGTTCGGTAGATTGGTAGCTCAGATTTCAGATCCGAGCAATGTGGCTCCATCAGGACTGTTGATCACGATCGTGGCGCGAATCACAAGACAAGAGGCTCGAATTTCGAGAAAACGTTATCTTGTCATTTTGTGGAGACATGGCGCGATCTGAGCCGTTCATCATGTCCTAGCACGTTTTTTGAGTCAATCCGACGGTGAAACTGGCTCGGTGGTTTTTTTCTCCATATGTGGAGGTCGGTACCTCGTCCCTTCGGCTCGGTGACTCAATAGCTCGCCCTCTGCCCATAATAGCTCGGTAGCTCGGCGTAGTGGAGCTCGGCCATGGCGGAGCTCATTGAGGTGAGCTCGACGACGGAGGAGGGGTCGACATATGGGAGAGGTGAAGAGCTCCGAAGCTTGGTGATGTGCTGTTTGGTTTTGGAGATTTTTGAAGAGGAGTTCCACTCCTAGGGGTGGAGAAAAGGTGCTAGGAAGATCCTCGTAAGAGCCATGGGAAGACCCATTCTTTGAAGTGAGTGCAAGGAGCAACTCTATGGAAGAGTTTTGAGCTCCGAACTTGCTTAGAAGAGACCCGCTTTGGAGGGGAGCGGAGCGAAGCGCTGGGCTCTACAAGAGAGTCATCTGGAAGACGAGTTTGAGGAGCAACTCTAGGAGAGAGTTGTGAGCTCCAAACTCGGTGAGAAGAGGTCCACCTTGGAGGCGAGCGGAGTGAAGAGCTCGGCTCTGGGAGCCATTTGTGAGACAAGTGTGAGGAGGAACTCTAAAAGAGATTTGTGCTCCGAACTCGTTGAGAAGAGGTCCGCTTTGGAGGCGAGCGGATTAAAGAGCTCGGCTCTAAGAGAGAGCCATTTGGAAGAAGAGTTTGAGGAGCAACTCTAGGAGGGAGTTGTGAGCTCCGAACATTTTGAGAACAGGTCCGCCATGGAGGTAAGCGGAGAGAAGAGCTCGGAGATAGAGCCGTCTGGAATAAGAGTTTGAGGAGCAACTCTAGGAGGGAGTTGTGAGCTCCGAACTTGTTGAGAAGAGGTCCGCCTTGGAGGTGAGCGGAGAGAAGAGCTCGGCTCTAAGAGAGAGCCGTCTAGAAGAAGAGTTTTAGGACCAACACTAGGAGGGAGTTGTGAGCTCTGAACTTGTTGAGAAAATGTCCGCTTTGGAGGCGAGCGGAGTGAAGAGCTCGGCTCTGGAAGAGAGCCATCTGGAAGACGATTTTGAGGAGCAACTCTAGGAGGAAGTTGTGAGCTCCGAACTCGTTGAGAAGAGGTCCGCTTTGGAGGCGAGCGGAGTGAAGAGCTCGGTTCTAAGGGAGAGCCATCTGGAAGACGAATTTGAGGAGCAACTCTAGGAGGGAGTTGTGAGCTCCGAACTCGTTGAGAAGAGGTCCGCCTTGGAGGTGAGCAGAGCGAAGAGCTCGGCTCTAAGAGAGAGCCGTTTGGAAGAAGAGTCTAAGGAGCAACTCTAGGAGGGAGTTGTGAGCTCCGAACTCGTTGAGAAGAGGTCTTCTTTGGAGGCGAGCGGAGCGACGAGCTCGGCTCTAAGAGAGAGCCATCTGGAAGAAGAGTTTGAGGAGCAACTCTAGGAAGGAGTTGTGAGCTCCGAACTCGTTGAGAAGAGGTCCGCCTTGAAGGTGAGCGGAGCGAAGAGCTCGGCTCTCGGGGAGAGCCATTTGGAAGACGAGTTTGAGGAGCATCTCTAGAGGAGAGAGTTGTGAGCTCCGAACTCGCTGAGAAGAGGTCTTCTTTGGAGGCGAGCGGAGCGACGAGCTCGGCTCTAAGAGAGAGCCATTTGGAAGACGAGTTTAAGGAGCAACTCTAGGAGAGAGTTGTGAGCTCCGAACTCGTTGAGAAGAGGTCTTCTTTGGAGGCAAGCGGAGCGACGAGCTCGGCTCTAAGAGAGAGCCATCTGGAAGACGAGTTTGAGGAGCGACTCTAGGAGAGAGTTGTGAGCTCCAAACTCGTCAAGAAGAGGTCCGCTTTGGAGGCGACCGGAGTGAACAGCTCGGCTCTAAGAGAGAGCCATCTGGAAGAAGAGTTTGAGGAGCAACTCTAGGAGAGGGTTGTGAGCTCCGAACTCGTTGAGAAGAGGTCTTCTTTGGAGGTGAGCGGAGCGACGAGCTCGGCTCTAAGAGAGAGCCATCTGGAAGAAGGGTTTGAGGAGCAACTCTAGGAGAGAGTTGTGAGCTCCAAACTGGTTGAGAAGATGTCCGCCTTGGAGGTGAGCGGAGCAAAGAGCTCGGCTCTAAGAAAGAGCCATCTGGAAGACGAGTTTGAGGAGCGACTCTAAGAGAGAGTTGTGAGCTCCGAACTCGTCGAGAAGAGGTCCGCTCTGGAGGCGAGCAGAGTGAAGAGCTCGGCTCTGGGGAAGAGCCATTTGGAAGACGAGTTTGAGGAGCAACTCTATGAGGGAGTTGTGATCTCCAAACTCGTTGAGAAGAGGTCCGCTTTGGATGCAAGCGGAGTGAAGAGCTCGGCTCTGGGGGAGAGCCATTTAGATGACGAGTTTGAGGAGCAACTCTAGGAGAGAGTTGTGAGCTCCGAACTCGCTATTAAAGTGAGAGAATCAACGGTTGTGGGAGTAGTTCCGAATGGCGAACCACTTCTAACTCGCTTAAGATCAAGTTATCCGAAGCAGAATCGAGCCAAGTGTTGGACTCCGAACTCGTCGTTAGAGGGACTTCTAACTCGCTTAAGATCAAGTTATCCGAAGCAGAATCGAGCCAAGTGTTGGACTCCGAACTCGTCGTTAGAGGGATTCAACGGTTGTGGGAGCAATTCCGAATGGCGAACCACTTCTAACTCGCTGAAGAGCAAGTTATCCGAAGCAGAATCGAGCCAAGTGTTGGACTCTGAACCATCGTTAGAGTTGTTCAACGGCTGTGGGAGCAGTTCCGAATGGCGAACTACTTCTAGCTCGCTTAAGAGCGAGCTTGCGAATTAGAATCGAGCCAAGTGTTGGACTCCGAACCATCATTAGAGTTGTTCAACGGTTGTGGGAGCAGTTCCGAATGGCGAACTGCTTCTAGCTCGCTTAAGAGCGAGCTTGCGAAGTAGAATCGAGCCAAGTGTTGGACTCCGAACCATCGTTAGAGTTGTTCAACGGTTGTGGACGCAGTTCCGAATGGCGAACCACTTCTAGTGTAACGCCCCGAATCCCAAATACAACTGAATTCGAGAGTTCTACAGGATCTTTCCACTTCATTTAGTACAATTTTACAAGGAAATTTGAACTTTTCACTTTACATCAGAGTTACAAGTATAACATTACAATTTACACTGCACAGCGGAAGTAAAATTACAACATTTAAATAAATGTACAACAACTTTGAATAATCTTTAAGCTTCTGTTCCTCTTTAACCTTTATCATGTCATTATCCTGCATACAAAACTGTGGGTACGTCAGTTTATTCAACCGACGAACATTATACACGGCCATCCTCTCTATGCCGGAAATAGTATAACTCATTTTCCATATTTAACAAATACAAACGTGTCACATATCAAACTAAAGGGAATACCCTAATGATGTCGTGTTGTGATTGTGCACTTAGTCCTTAGTGCAATTATTTATATTAGATGACACTAATGCGCACTTGTTCGGATTCTATGCACCCCATACTACATAGGTCCAAGGGCAAGCCCTTAATCGTTCTTCATCTTTGTAGGGTTCAATCCCTCGCCATGACTTAATCTACTACTGTAACTACGGTAAGTATCCTAGATGTTTTCTGACCTACGAACTCATGTCTAGGCGCCCTGGAGGGAATCCCAACGCACTGACACATGATTCATCATGCAGGCATCCTGTGGTAATTCAGCTTCTACCATAGACATGACACCATCCGTAGTCTTCAAACATCCCACGAGCGTCGCCACCGGGACGGTACTCTGGAGTAGTATCCACGCCCTATCATGACTCATCATGGGACATCCTGGGATACGCTCTCGCCGCTAGTCCAGTGGCCCTCATACTCAGTGTTTTTATCTTACTTTCATCACATCTTCACTATGCACTAATTATTAATGTAATAGAATCATGAACAAAATCAAAGCACTAGAGTTAGCCTCTCCACTAATGCGGACTTATTCATTTATTTAAACATGACCAACCTTGGTCTTTCATTTCAAATTTCATTTCATTTCTTTCCGATTGCCGGGGGAGACTTAGCTACTCTTTCGTTTCAATTCCAATTCACAATTTCCAAAATTGAGTGTTTCCAACTCATAAGTTCATTTTCATAATCATAACAGATTTTCTTTTCCAATAACATGATCTCTAATTTATTCATAAGTCCATAGCCATACATGGAATTCAATTATTCCTTATGTATTTCATCAATATACTATTTCCATGTTAAAAATCACAACACTATTGAATATTCACATTTCACATTTTCACATTATTCTCCAATGAGAATAATTCACATCACATCACAAAATATAATTTCTATCGTTATTTCACTTCTTTTCTAACATTTTATTTCAAGTCCTTTTGCAAAATGCAACTTTCATAACATACAAGTGTATAACCATAGTTCTAAATTATACATTTATTTTCAAAACATACTCCATTTAATGCAAATAATCCTCAAATTATTTTTCACAAGTACCACATAATTTTAGAACAATAACCATATTTTTTTCATAATTTTTTTTTCTAAAAACCCTCCAAAAAATATTTTTTTTTCCAAACTAAATACTGGCCGAGCCCAGTATTCGAACCCACGACCACAGGGAAAACCGCCCAAGGCACAGACCACTAGGCCGAACGCTGTATGCGTTAGAAAGAGTGGCTGAGAGCATCTAATGCTCTCGGCCGCTGTACTTTATTTTTTTCCAAAAAAATGCAAAAAGTATGTTGCTAAGGGGATTCGAACCAACATCTCATGAGACCCGAACCCTACTGTAGCAAATAGAAGCATCCCAACCAATTGAGCTATGCGCTCAAGTTGTCAATAGTGCAACTCGAAGTGTATTTAAATCAATTCCCTCTGTTATTTAGAACATTTCGATATTCAACAAGTTCTCAATTCATTTTGCCTTTATAAAATTTTCTGTAAATTTCCAGATTGACTAATACCGTCATGAATTATACTCCAGTATATAGAAAATAATTTTTCCAATAATTAATACATGTTTTTCATACAATTAATTCGAATTCTAAATTGTCACTACCACATTTCTTTTTTGACATTTCTTACAATTAACATCACTAATCTCTTTATTAGCAATCCTCATATTAATTTCTTTAATCATTTCTCAAACATACCATTCATATCTTAATTCATTCATTTCAACATTATCGCAAGGATCCATTTAAAACACATAAAGTAGCATTGTCAATCTACTAACTTATGTATATAATTCTTGATGTAGATAATGAGATTTTCTTCAAGCAATCCATGGATATAATCAATTCACACAAATTTAGACTTTACTAATGGGACCACATACAATTTCATATCAACATTTCAACCAATCAATAGTTCATTTTTTTCAATTAAATGTGTACTCCTATTAATTTTTTTCATGCATCATTCTTTTCATTCAAATCTAGCATGCATTCCTAATTAGAAACATGGAAAATTTACCCACCTTATTTGGAGAGAAATACAACTAGCAACCTCCTAAACGAATGTCCTTGCAAACGAACGATCCTCCTCCTAGAAGCGCGCACTCGAGCCTTCCACAATGCCAAAACCGAGAGCCTCCCCTTGTTGATGCCGGCCTTCTCTTCTTTGATGCAAGCACAATCCCCACACAATCTATCAATCTTTTACTCACTTAATAAACTACTAGATAATGTATTTTTGAACTATAGGTTTGGAGGAAATAATTAGCACAAGAATAACTAGGCTTGGGGGGGGGGGGGGGGGGTATTTATACTAAAAATCTAGGGAAATGGATGGCTAGGATTTAAGTAGGAGTTAGGAACAAATGGCTAGGATTCAAGGAGGAGTTACAATAACCAACCATGATCAAGTAACCACCACCCATGATTCCAATTGAAATTTTCATTCTTCCCTCCAAAAGATCAAAACCGGTCTACCTTGTGTGCATTTGCACGTGTACGTGTAGTGCACGTGCATGCAACTTGGTCTCCATTTTAAAATTTTTACATTAAATTTTTAATAAAAATAATCTTTAAATTGTATTCTACATTACAAGTTGTATTTGAAAATAAAATAGTTCATGGGCTTTAGTTTATGGGCCAAAATAATAATTATAAAAAGAAAATAAATGAATTAAATTTTGGGCTTTAAGAAGAAAGATTTTTTGTCTAATTGAAAGAAGGCTTTATATAAAAATAATTAAAAGCACATATATAAATATCTATACTCATCATAATGAAAATATTTACCAAAAATATTGTACGTGCACACTACGTGCAAAATAAAATAATTTTTCATTAAATGAAAAATCGGGGCATTACATCTAGCTCGCTTAAGAGCGAGCTTGCGAAGTAGAATCGAGCCAAGTGTTGGACTCCGAACCATCGTTAGAGTTGTTCAACGGTTGTGGGAGCAATTCCGAATGGCGAACCACTTCTAACTCGCTTAAGAGCAAGTTATTTGAAGCGGAATCGAGCCAAGTGTTGGACTCCGAACTCGTTGTTAAAGGTTAGTAAGTTGTGGGAGAATGGAGGTCTGCTCGGGCGGAGGTTTATCGGCCGTTGCTCTTCTTCCCTGTCAATTTGGCCGAGGGGCCTCTCCATCTCATGGAGACGGCGGTAGACCGAGTCTTCTCTTTAATCATACCTTGCCGAGCCCCGGGACTCATCTTCGTACGAGGGTGGACTGGGGCTGCGGTGATGGTAGCTTTGAGATGGACGAGGAATGAGAGTGTGAAGACGATGGCTCCTGGTTGGCTCATGAGTAGGTGGCCTCTGGTCGTTCTTTGAGGTGATATTGAGGTCCCGTAAGACTGTCGCTTGGAAGTCTTGAAGGTCTGCCCTTGTGACTGGTGCCTCTCCGGCTTGGCGGTCCCTATGTGTGGCTCGGCTTACTGGAGAATGAGTTCTCCGCCGATGACACTGAGGGGGCTCCCTTCGCCCTCTTCGAGTAGGGGACCTTCTGTAGTCTCGGCGATGAGGAGATCATTCATTTGGACGTTGTTAGAGGGAGGCTCCCTCTCGGGCCCGCCTTTCATCCAAACGGTGGCGAAGATCCTCTTCCTTCTGCCAATTGAGGATGGTATTGCAAAGATCAGAAGCTCGGGGATTATGGGATGCCATAGAATCGGAAGAAGGGTTGTGTATGGAGACGCAGTCCTGATGGAAAGGTTGCTTCTGAAGATTGGGACGCGAGCCCCCCGCACTGGCATTCTGCGGCCCGGTTGGACCCCGGGGGGGTTGAAGATTCTGAGGAGGGAGTTGGTTCTGCTGGAGAGGGTCCTCAGCTTGAGGAGGAAGTTGCCCCTGCTGCTGAATGGGCTGGAGGGGGACTTCCTGTTGCTGTTGGGGATCGACGGGATTGGATCCTCGGTTGGACCTTCTGGATCTTACTTTCCTTGGAGGCATGGCCGGAGGAGATCTGACCGACAGGAAGAGGAGAGGTTGCTACTCGTTTGTTTCTCACAGACGGCGCCAATCTGTTACCGCTAAATCTGGTGTGGGGGTAAACAGATAGTATTTGTGGATTCTTAGGAAACTTTGAATAGCAAACCTGAAACCTGTTCCGCCGGAGTTTGACCGTTGGCTCCCGCCTTCACCTGCAAAAAGTGCGAGACACCGGGGTTGATCCCGGCGACGAACCCTCCGACGCTCAAGTCAGTAATCTGGGAGATTATGAGAGAGCATTAACTGGCAAAAGATTGATTACCTCTTAATAGTGGTGGATGGGGGGTATTTATAGTCGCCGTTGGGATCAGATTAGGAATGTAATCCCTGTGATCAGATAAGGAATGTAATCCCTAATTCCCAGTGAAAGGATAGATGTGAATCAGGGTTGTTGATTAGGACTAATCAGGAACCCTAATTCTATCCTGCTGGACCGGGTTCATTTCGGGTTGGGACCCGTACCCAGTTGAGGTGGATCCGTTCGTGGGTTATTGGGTCGTGAAGAAAGACCCAGTTCCCATTTCAGACCCGTTAGTGGGTGAAATTACCGTTTTACCCCTGAGCTTTAAGATTCGTGTTCGATGTGAACGGTCCCGATTTAATCCTATTTTTAGCCATATCAATACTCTACAAGTTAAACTATACAAAAGTGCAATTAAACTATCTCTCATTTCGTTGTAAAGTTTAAAACAATCGAATATGAGTGTATTTCTAGGAATTCTTCTAAAATGTGGATTTAGTGCATTTTGGTTAAATTCCTCTACATTCCTACTCTTAGAATAGGGAAAATGTAACTCCTCCTTAAAAACTAGACGGGCCATTTTTTGTTGAATATTTTCGGGATCATATGGGTGGCTATCGACATGTTATGGTGAATTTTTTGTTGGCCGAGTTGGTTTTCTAATAGTTCCTTGTGTACATTATGTATGTGTCGTTTAATTGTACATGTTTCCTCATCCTTTCTCCCTTTGTAACTCTTAAAATAAGTTTGAAAAACCTTATTTCCTACACCCAGATTATCCTCTTCGGAGATATAGTCATAATTTTTATGCCAATCACTTGTTTTCACCTAGTTTTTGGAGTTGGTTTTAGATTGAATTAAGGGGGTATTTATAGGGGGGAAATCCCAAAAAATACCCCCTTAATTCAATCAGACCGTTCGACCCATGAGTCGAACGTTCGACCCGCGTGGGTCAAACGGGTTCAAACCCGTGGGTCGAGCGGGCGGGTTGCGGGCGGGTTTGACAAGGTCAATGGGTTCACGGGTGGGTCGAGCAGGTTGGGTTTACGAAATTGGTGACCCAGGTTGACCTAACCCGGGTCGACCCGGATCGACCCATGGGTTCGACCCGGACCCGAACTGCCTAATTGCGGGTCGGGTTCAAGTGGGTGGCTTGCGGGAGGGTCGCGGGTCTAACCGACCCAGTTGCCATCACTAGCACGGCCCTATTGGCATCGGCCCTATTGAGCTCAACGTTCGCCACCTTCTAACTCACCAAAGCCTCGTCATACTGCGCCTTGAGATCGTGGTACTACTTCTCCACCTTTGAAAGGCAGTTGTCCTTTTTCTTAACTTCCACCTCATGTCGGTGCCTCTGCTCCACCATTTGAAAGTGCCACCTGCTGAGGGTCCAACACTTAGAAATACTATAAAGAAATTACAACAACATGAGTGTTCTAAGTGGAATTAAGAAAGACGGAACACTATGAAACCGAACACTTACCACAATTATCGCCTTCGCTGACTTAGTGTGGCTCGACTCATATGTCTTAGTGGCGAGCGCATTTCTGTTGTAAGTAGGGATGAGGGGGTCTAGGGCCAGCGTTGCGACCATGGGTTCCCACAAAGAGTCCCTCCTTCTCACTGGCCAGTCCGGGTACCACGACTCCTTAACCTCCTTTCATACAATCTTCACAACCTCGGGGTCGAAGTCGAGAAGAGGGTCGAAAGATTTCACCAGACAGGTGATTGCCACATCTGTGGTGCTCGGTTGCGCCTCAGCAAGAGACTCGTCAACGACGATGGTGATCGCTCTCGGCTTCTTAGACTTCCCAGTATCCTTGTTGGAGGGTCCCTGGGATGACGAGGTCGACACCTTCCTCTTCCCTCTCGGGAAATCGGCTGGTTTCTTCTTAGGTAGCTCCCTTTGGCTGGTTACAAATGCTTCATCTAACATATCTGCAAAGCAAATACAAAGGTTAAGTGTTAAACATCAAGTAAAGACAACCAGAAAAACAAGAACAAGACATACTAGGGTCGGCCGAGCTCAACCCACATTTGATCAAGTGCCTCCCCTCCACCTCCAACCAATCTACACTCCCCGAGCTAAACAGGAGCTCGAACTCGGCCTTCTCCGCTTCGGAGAAATCCCTCTCCTTTGGATATTTGGGCTTGGGATGTCCCAAGGAGTCGAGCTTTATATGACCATATACTTCGACTTCCAATCTTTGATGGAGTATGGATGATTGTGCACGACATTGTTACTGAGTTGGAGTGTCAAGAAGCATCGGTGCTCAAAGGCTCTAGGGGTGCTGAGGCCGAGACACATTTTGAAGTACTTCAGCTACAGGGGGACCTGCATCTCCTTCTAAAGCATGATGAATGAAAAAATTTGCTTCCACGAGTTGGGCCCATACTGCATGAGTGCTAACTCCTAACCATCGAAATACCTCCTTCATGAGTTGGGCCCATACTACATGGGTTGACTCCTAACCATCGAAGCACCTCCTTCACGAATGGGAGAATCAGCAGCCGAAGCCCTTAGATGAACACGTCGAATAGAAACATACAGTAATGTTCGTCAAGGTCATCAGGAGGAAAGAGCCCAGGATTTGGGATCAGGAGCTCAAACATGTCGAGGATAAAATATGCGCACCGGACAAAAGTGATCTCTTCTCTGATCAGCTTTTTCGAGATCTGGTCGGCTAGGATTGGCCTCCGATTACGTGAAGGAGATGGAGGCAGAAGCCCAACAGTGGTCAAGGTTCTGATGTCATAAGGATACATCTTGATAAGTGTCCATACTTGGAGAATCACTCGATGCAGACCAGGATTATCATAATCACCCTTGATGGGCTCGTCCACTCCTGGGATCTCGATCTTCTTCTTCTTCTTTGGCCTCGGCGCCCAAAGCGGATGTGTACTCACAACCGCCAGGGAATAGGATGTCTCACTTTCATCCCCAGCCTATGTCCTCCCCTCCTTAAGAACCACACTCAGCAAATTATTGCAACCTCACCCTGTGCTCCACCAGTAAGGGTTCCCCCTTCTCCCAAGTCATTCACTGCATCACCGTGTTCAACCTCGGCCACTGAGGCATCGCTTCTGTCAGTTTGCTCCTCTACCAAGGGCGCTTCTCGTAAAGACGAGTTCATTGAAGCTTGCACGACGCGTCTGGTCAAATCGGATGAGCTGCCAGACCAAACCCTAGACATACTTAAATAGTTATTACCTGCCATAAAAGCTGTCGAGAGCTGGCTAGAAAATTGCCAAAAAGCGGAGACAAAAAGCTAGAGAGGAAATTTCCAAAAGTCATAGAGAGAGAATGAAACTGAGAAACACAAAGGGGTAGGGGTGGCATTCGGGCCTAGCAAGCTAGGCCGGGTCGAAACCCCGTGGGTTTTTACCTGGGTCGGGCTGGGAGGAGGTGTGGGCTAGGTCAGGCCGGGCCACGGCGGGGAAATGTCGACCCGGACCTAGCTCCTGGTGTAACGCCCCTGCCCCGAGCCCGGACAATTTATACAATTTATAAGACAAATTAGATACTATGTAGTACAACTGCCCACCACAGGCTGCCTCTCAAAAGGTGGTTAACCGAATTGGTGACTAATGATCATTGGCATTTAGTATTTATACTATATTATATTCAAATTACTTTTCGATATGGGATTAATCCCTTCACTAATCCCCTTTTTTTTGTGTTCTATTCCCAACCCGTGCACACCCCTAGGGAACTAATCCCACTAGGGTGCCACGTCATCGATGAGAACACACAGCACACATAGTGCTGTGCTTCTCTCAATCCATCCGGTGGGTCCCCCCACCTTTCTCTCAAACCGATTTAAACAATCCATTCAAACCAAATCCATTTAATTCTTTTTATAAATCTCTCCCATAGAAACTTCTATAGGACATAGTCAAATCTATTTTATTATTTCAAACCATATATATATTTCAGAAATACGGGGTATTACATACACCCCCCCTTCAGAAATCAGCGTCCTCGCTGATGAGAACACCACAAGTAGTTACTGTGATAATTCCGACAAGTAGTTACTGTGATAATTCCGGAGATTGTCCCACACCACAGACTGTGATAATTCCGGAGACATATCCCACACCACTAATAATCTAGTGTGATAATTCCGGGGACTATCTCACACCGTAGATCATACTGAGGCCCTCTTCTACACCCGGTGTCGAAAGTCGGCTCTGATACCATTTGTAACGCCCTTGCCCCGAGCCCGGACAATTTATACAATTTATAAGACAAATTAGATACTATGTAGTACAACTGCCCACCACAGACTGCCTCTCAAAAGGTGGTTAACCGAATTGGTGACTAATGATCATTGGCATTTAGTATTTATACTATATTATATTCAAATTACTTTTCGATATGGGATTAATCCCTTCACTAATCCCCTTTTTTTTGTGTTCTATTCCCAACCCGTGCACACCCCTAGGGAACTAATCCCCCTAGGGTGCCACATCATCGATGAGAACACACAGCACACATAGTGCTGTGCTTCTCTCAATCCATCCGGTGGGTCCCCCCACCTTTCTCTCAAACCGATTTAAACAATCCATTCAAACCAAATCCATTTAATTCTTTTTATAAATCTCTCCCATAGAAACTTCTATAGGACATAGTCAAATCTATTTTATTATTTCAAACCATATATATATTTCAGAAATACGGGGTATTACACCTGGCCCTTGGCTCGGGGGCCGAGTCGGACTGGTGCGGGCCAGGGCCGGGGTAGAATTTCTTTTTTTTTAATTTATAAAGATGAGAAGGAAAAATTTTTAGAATTTTCAAAAACATGTAGATAAAAGAGATATTCATAAATTAAATTATTTTTATGAATTATAAAGTTCAATATATAATCAAATAGATTAGTAACATTTCACACAAATTTTGTCAAATTACAATATGAGGGGAACATTTGTATTTAGAGATCGAGATGTACTCTATTCAGATTGAAGAGAAGACATTGACTATTGTCGTGCACTTCTTCTTAACATAAATATAGAATCTCACCCCCCTAAATTTTCCAATTATTTACAATACATTATCCAAACTTCATTGTACAAGATGTTCATTCATCGCTACTTGTTGAGCCATTGTGTGCTTCATGTAAATCTTGGGCCCTCTCTTCCGATTTCATCCAATCTTCGACGGATTCTAACATTCCCAAATTTTTAATGTCAAGTGTTTCCTATTCGGTCTCATAATCCTGCCACCAAGAGAAAAAATACTTTCCGATACAATGGTTGACGATGGTGTAGTTAGCAAATCTTTAGCCATACGAGAAAGAATAGTAAAAATATATTCATTGGTTTTCCAAAAATAAAACACAGCTACTATATCATCAATGAGAGATTGTGCATTATACCCATTCAACTCATTTGGTGAATTGGTTCTTGGTTTTTCTGATTTTATGAGATTTAAAACACTATTAGTTGCAAGATCCTTTCCCTTTGATAATATAAATAAGAAGAATAAGTAACATTTTGTGTCTGTGTAGGGTTAGATGAATATCGTAACAATCATAGAAACTAGTCAAAACATGCTCAAAATTTGTAGTGAAAACAACAGGATCAAAATCTTGTATTTCATCGTGTGGAGCACAAGTATAAAAAATCTCAATTAAATTTTTTATGCCCTCTAACTTAATCATGAGATACATTACACTAGAAACACAATAAAACATAGGAAGTGGATGAAAATATTTTAAAATTTTAATATAAGCGGCATAAACCATTCTCCAATAAAAGGATTATTTATCAAATCTTTAATTGTTGTCATCATAGTGACAATTTCAAGTAAAATACCACTAGATGTAGATTTATATGTTTTTGAAAATTGTAAAGTAGCCTCATTAAAAGGTTCTAAAAATTTATACAAACTATCGGCAAAAAACCAAAAATTATCATCTAACATACAATCTTGCATACCCATTGCAACACAAAATTTTCGGAGATTAAAACGATAGTGAAGAACAACACCTAATAAATCAGAAGTAGAATTCCAACGATGTCTAACATCTTTAGGAAAACTTTTAAATACAATTTCCCTAAGTTGGCACCAATCATGAAAATCTTGATATACTTGATCACTCAACATAATAAAATGAACACAATTTCTCATTACCTCAATTTGATCGTGTCCATATTTTAGTGCATCTTGTACACAAAGATTTAAAATATGACAAGCACACCTAACATAAAAAAAATTGGTTCTATAGGATTTAATGTAATTTTCAAACTAGAGATTACCTTAGTATTATTAGAGGCATTATCAAAACCAATAGCAAAAAATTTATCAAAAATATCGAAATTATTACATGCTTCCATGATGTGTGTGACAATTATTTCACCCTTATGTGGGTACTTAACAAATCCGAATGAAATTATCCTCTTTTGAAGTAGTCAATCGGAATCTATCCAATGACATGTTACACACATCATTGGTACGCCGTTCACTCATACCACCCATCCGATGTCAAAGAAACTCTAGTGTTTAGTGATGTTAGTGTTGCTACTAAAAATCCTTAGTCTCATCGTAAACTAATTTACAATTACCCTTAACTACTTTACTCGAATTTTTTTTATAATGGGGATTTAATGTGGTTTGGGCAAAAGTCTCTACATTCCTACTTTCACTAAACGAATAAAGTAGTTCATCTCTTATTACTTAGTTATTTCCCTACGAACAATATTGTGATCGTAGCTATGACTATCTACTTGACCAGTCATATAGTGTATTTTTTGTTGTGTGAGATTGTCTTTAGATATTTTGGATTGACATTTATTTAAGTGACATTGAAGTGTACCCGTTCCCGATCCTATTTTAAACTTATAGGGAGTTTGCACTTCTTGCAAATTTTAAGTCATGCACTCTTATCGTTTTGTGAAGGGACATAGTCAAAATATTTGTGTACTTCGAAAGTGTTCCCTCTTATTTTATGAGACAGAGAAGGGCCTTTTTCCAATGGTTGTGTTTCTATATCTTCTACTTCTACTTGATCTGTGTGTGTTTCATGAAAATCAGGAATACTATCATAATTCATAAGTGTTTCTTCACTCTCTACATATGAAATTGGAATGGAAAGAATGAGATTACTACTAGTGGACTCTTGGTTACTATGTCTACCACGTGAACGCTTAGATGCTATCTAGACTAGTGTATGTATGTTTGCAATGTTAAAAAATTATTTCTAGTGTATGTTCGAAAAATTAATTCTAGTGTATGTTTTAAAATAAATTCTATAAAACAAGTAAAGATAGATAAACTAGTGTATGTTATTGAAAATGATTCTACAAAATAAATACTATAAACCGGTGTATGTTAATAAACCAAATCTTTAAAAAACGAAATATTTCAACAAACAACAGAAATTAATTGAAATAACTAGTATATGTTTACCATTTTTTTAAAAAAAATTGAAAAATAAGAAGAAGAAGAAGAAGAAGCAGAAGTACAACAAAACTCAGTCTAATTAAGAGAAAAAAATGAGAACAAACAACTATGCTAATTCTAAAAATTATACAAATACAAAAATATTGTATAATTGTAGAATGTAAATTGAAGAATGAAGGTAGAAAGAGTTAAGAGCTCGTAGTGTTGTTGTTGATATTGTTGATTGTTTTTGGATGTTGTTGTTGTTGTTGATATTGATGAACTCAACAAAGTAGTTGAATGTTGTTAATTGTTGTTAATTGGTTGAGAGGGTTGAGAGATAGTAGAGAGAGTTGAGTGAATTTGTGAAGTGGATTGACTGAAATGAAGTGATGTATATAGATTATGGATTTTTTTTTAGTTTTCCAAAATACCCCCAAAAACTAGCTTGTATAGATCCCTTGTGAGGTATTTTAGTAATTACACAAACACAATATTTAAAAATAAAATTTCTGAAAAATAAACAAAAATTCCAACTGTCGGCCCGCGGACCGGGCCGATTCAACCCGATCCCGGGTATGAACAGGCCCGGGCTGGGCCGAAGGTAGGCTTTTTTAGGTTTTTCTGAACCGGACCAGCCTATTTATTTTTTACGGTTGGTCCCAGTTCAGCACAATTTTGGGCGGGTCGGGTCCAAGACCGAGCGGGCTAGGCTAGGTCCGGGCTAACCCGACCCTAATGCCACCCATACAAAGGGGTGGGAAATACATAGACTGGGAATCGACTCCTCAAACTTCACAAATGTGACATGGAAGAATCATGGCCCTCCACCTTCATCCAACGGCTAGAATTGGGAAAAAGACTTCGATTTCCTCAATGGTGACGTATGGATAAACACGTGGGACACATGTGCATCTGCAACCATGTGGCCCCCACGTGGCAACATGGCTAGGCCTGGATTATTCAATGTTGTGCGAGTTCACTCCCTCGAAGTCCACGATATTAGAAGAGCTTTCTACAACCTCAGCACTCTGATTGTCATTCGAGGACTCAAAAGTGGTGCCAAACTCCATTTACAACGAGGTTTGGAAAGTTGTTCGAGACGCTCACATAAGTGAGCAAAACGCAACTTAACCCAAGGTTCAGATCAACCCACGATCTCAGCCCTCGGATTGTCATTCGAGACACTCACAAAAGTGGCGCAAAATGCCACTTAACCATAGGTTTGGATCAACCCACGATGTCAGTCCTCAGATTTTCATTCAAAACACTCACAAAAGTGGTGCAAAATGCCATTTACAACGAGGCTTGGAAAATTATACTGCCTCGGCCATCGGATTGTCATTCAAGATGCTCACAAAAGTGGCGCAAAATACCACATGACCAGAGGTTTGGATCAACCCATGACATCGGCCATCAGATTGTCATTCGAGGCACTCCAAAAGGTGGCACAAAATATCACTTGACTAGATGTTCGGAAAACCCATTAGCCTCAGCCCCCGGATTGTCATTCGAGGCGCTCACAAAAAATGGCATAAAACGCCACTTGACCAGAGTTTCGGATCAACCCATGGCCTCGGCCCTCAGACTTTTGTTCAAGGCCACGATAGTGGCGCAAAACACCATTTGACCATAGGTTCGGATCAACCCACAACATTGACCCTCGGATTGTCGATCGATGCACTCACAAAAGTGGGGCAAAATTTTACTCATGAAGAGGGTCGGCATGTCCCTACATCCTTGGGCATCAGATTGTTATTTTAGGAATCCTCAAAAGCGGCGTAAACGCCACTCGCCACTCGCGTAGACGGTCAGCACACCGAACTCCTTACATCCTCAGATCTCATATTGTCATTTGAGGCACCCAAAAAGGCGGTGCAAATTGTTGCTCTAACAGAGGCTCCGCTCACCGAAACCTATATAAATTGCTCCTGTAGCCTCGGATTCCAAACCCACATTAGACCCCTGATTTTTCCAGATAGATAATCTACTCCTCGAAGGCCATTAAACCTAGCCTCTAGGATTGTAGGGCTTATGATGTGGGTAAAAATGTTGTCTAATCAGGACCGTATGATTCTGCACGAATCGCGGGAATCCTAAAGGGAAAAACAGTTCTTTTACAATGACTACATGCCCACCACACCAACTCAGCCCATGAATAAAGACAAACCACAGTCCTATTAAAGGAGATTGACCAGCTATTTATGGTTGGCAATCAAATTCCCAAAAATTATGGAGATACTTAACATATCAGATCCTTAATCAATGGAATTTGATTGAATCAGTTAAGAAATCCTTCTCTAACTGCTCCTCCACATGCTTATAAATAAAGGTCCTTTTCCTCAGTTACATGTAATCAATATTTTGCCCACTAAACCCAGTTTTTTACTTCTGATTACTGACTAGATCGTCGGAGGGTCTGTCTTTGTGGTCCATCCTGGTGTTTCAAGTTGTCCTTGTGGGTTTTCGGCTGCTAGCAACCAGTGCAACCACCACCATATTCATAGATCCAATCAAATACTAGCCTCACATCAGGATCTAAATGATGGTTGTGATCTAAGATTTTCATTTTAATACAAGAATTCATTATCTGTTTCTCTCACACTGAAAAAAGCAACATTAGTATTAAATCTCGCCAATGGAATAATTAAAACATATCGTTGGAAGAAAAGGGAAATAAAAAGTTTTATTAAAAAATTATTGTGCGCTGACGGTAGCGCGACGTCGACACACATGTGCTCTCTTCTCTCTCCTTTTTTCTTGCCGGGCAATAAGAGGGGTGACCAATTTGACCACCCCTCTTGCCTCTTACCGCTTGCTGCTTGTGACGCTGGGAAGCAGCACTCCATTAGACCCCACTTTTTTGTGGGTTTTTTCCAGCTTGTCGCTTGTGATGTCCTTTGCCACCCACCATTAGAATTGCCCTAATGTTCATCAATCAAGACTCTTTGACCATACAATTATATGCTTAATTATATAATATAAGCAATCACAATTATATCCCAATAATCTGTAACATTGTGACTTACATACTAATGAATGTTAACAATCGGTGTGTTTGAGAAAGGAACATTGTAACTTACATACTAATGAATGTTAACGATCGTGTGTTTGAGAAAGGAAAGGAAATAAATTTATACCATATGTATGCTGTATGTTTTCATACACAATCACTGTTAATTTTATTTTATACTTTTTTTAAGAAAAAGTATTACCTCACAACAAAGATAATTAGTGTTTGATGTTAAGATCGGAACACACATATGTACAAGGAAAGATATTAGGGACCCAAGAACTAGGTGGTGGAATTTGAAATGAGAGAAACGAGAGGTTTTTAGAGATAAAGTCTTTAAATTAGCAACATGGAATTAGGAAGGGAGGGTTAATATAATGTGGACTAAAATGATTACGTGAATAAGAGAAAACTCAAAGGAGTACTTGGAGTATCTAAAGGTAGAGGGATTCAAACTAAAAAAAATATGGTGGTAGTAAGAAAAAGTCAAAAATATTGTGGGAAAAAAAAATCAACCATCAAAATATGGTGAAAGAATAGAAATATGGATGATTTGGAGAGATATAAGACCGTTAGAAAAAAAAAGTTAAGAAAGCTGTAAGAGATGCAAAAGAAATAACTTATGATGATTTATACACAAAGGAACAAAAAAAGAAGAAAATAATATCTATAAGCTTGCTAAATAAGGGGAAGGGCAAGCAAAAAAATCAAAAATTATGTGTATTAAGAGCGTTGATTCAAGAATCTTAGTAAAGGAAGAGGAAATTAAGGAAAGATAGTGAAGTTACTTTGAGTAATTATTGAAAGAAAAAGTAATGGGCAACTTAAATATACAAGAATCGAGGGGGAGTCAGGAGCATATATTTTTCCATAGAATTAGGATCTCAGAGTTCGAAATGCTCTAGGAATGTTGAAAATAAGAAAAGCTTTAGGACTGGATGGTGTACCCATTGAAGTTTGAAAGTGTCATGGGGATGTAGGAGTGTGTTGACTAACAAGATTGTTTAAAGAGATTTTGAGGACCATGATGAATGGAGGAATAGTATTTTAGTTCTTGTATATAAAAATAAAAAGAGATATTCAAAATTGCTCCAACTACAGAGGGATTAAATTAATGAAACATACGATAAAATTTTGGGAGAGAGTGATCGAACATAGACTGAGACTAAAAACATTAGTGCTTGAGAATCAGTTTGGATTTATAAATGGGAGGTTAACAATGAAAGCAATTTATTTACTGATGAGACTTATGGAAACATATAAAGAGAATAAGAAAGATCTACATATGATATTTATAGATCTAGAAAAAGCTTATGATAAAGTCCCTAGAGACATAATATGGTAGGTGTTAAATAACAAAAGAGTAAATATTCGGTATGTTGAGGTGATTAAGGATATGTATGAATGCGCAATGACCCCAACTAAAATAACCACAAGAGAGTGTAGTGAACTCCCTATTACAGTATATTTACACCAAGGTTCGGACTTAAGCTCGTACCTCTTTACTTTGGTGATGGATGAATTGACGCGAGAAATACAAGATGAAGTGACTTGGTAAATGCTTTTTACCGATGATGTCATCTTAGTGGACAAACTAGAGTATGAATCAATACTAAATTAGAATTGTGGAGAGAAACTTTGGAACCTAAAAGCTTTATAATAAGCAAAACTAAAACAGAGTATATGGAATGTAAATTTAGAGATATTTAAAATGATGAAGTAATGAAGCTTGATGGTCAAGAGGTACCTAAGAGAGTCAATTTCTGATATTTAAGCTTGATTATACAAAGAGATGGGAAGATTTGTGAAGAAATTGTTCGTATGATTCAAGTATGGTGACTTAAGTAGAGAAGCGTTAGTTATATTTTATGTGACAAATGATACCTTTGAAGTTGAAGGAGAAAAGAATTATATGACTGCTGTTAGACCAACAATGATGTATAAAGCAGAGTGTTGGGTAATAAAGAAATTACATATTCAAAAAATGAATGTAGAGGAGATGAAGATGTGAAGATAGATGTGTAGTAAAACCAGGAAGAATATAGTTAGAAACGAATACATACGAGACATGGTATAGGTAGCTCCTATCCAAGATAAATTAATAGAGAATCGCCTCAGCTGGTTTGAAAATGTCACATGTAGACCTAATAATATCCCCGTTAGAAAAAGTGATTTGATAAACATTGAGGGTAAAGTTTTGGGTAGGGGAAGATTTAAACTTACTTGGGTGGAAACTGTAGGAAAATATATGATAGTTGGTGGCCTTACAAAAGATATTTCGTTAAACTGAGTAAAATGAAAAATTATGATTCATGTAGCCGACCCTAACTAGTTGGAAAAAATACTTTATTATTGTTGTTGTTGTATTTCTTAAGAAAAGGTAAATTATAAGCATCATATTTTATTAGTGAGAAGTTAAACAAAACAAGATCAACAAAAGTGGAACAGATATCAAAATAAAATGCTAGAAAAATAAATGACCAACTTTCAACATCTCAGGATGGTGGATACATGAAAGAAAACTGCAAAAGTTACTCGAAGAAAGCGTAAACATTCCTACCAACAACCATGGGGGTAGGAGTGTAGTCTAGAGTATATCCATTCTCAATCTCTGGCTGCTGAAGTTCCTGGCTCTGCCGGCCAAAAGAAGATGAGGTGCATTAATCTGAGTTAGGGATGAAGATTACCCTAAGTATTCAAATGTGTAAGTAACTAAATAATTAATTCATCAATTAATAAGCTTAATTACGAATTTGGTGGGGGTGGGACCCAGCAGTGAAAGGGTGAGTTTTGGGTGCTGACCAGAAACTAATTAAGCAAAGACACCACCATTAATACTGATATATCGCAGTCATCACACCTGTCAGGTTTCACATTTTATGTACATGCTCTGGTCCCTCATGTATGTACATGCAGGTGATGAAGAAGAGTGGGGAGATGTATTAAACTCATATCTTGAGAGGAATAGAAATGATGGAAGAAGGGCATCTCATCGAATCAACAGAGTTTTAGAGACTGCGTTAGTCTGTTTTTGAGATGCGGCCATACAATGCAGGGCAATTACTACACATTTATAGAAACATACACAGTAGAAAGTTGTTTAGAGTTTCTGCTTTTAGCAATTAGCATTTAGAAATTAGACAGCAGCGCTGCTATCGTTATTGCTAAAGGTGAAAGTTTTTTTTTTTAATAGGACGGATGAACCGTCTAATGCTAACTAATATAATGCACGTGCGATGCACGCGTACATAAAGCATATTTACATGACTTGAAAACTTGAAACAAAAAAAATAACAACCATATTTTTGCAAGGGCAATAATTTTAAACAAAATAAGTTCAGTATGAGAGAGTCAACAATCTTTGGCTAGAACCGCTTAAATTAAATTAGAAACATAAGCAAACATACGCGACCGTAATTGATCTTATTCTGCATATCTCTTATTCTTAGATTGCATGTTTGGGGTTCTCTTTTGGAGTTGAGATAACTACAATTATCCCACTCAGAAAGTTGAGATGCCCCAAAGCTAAATGCCCACAGAATTTACCAAACGCCTCATAAAACTACTATCACAGTATCATTGTTGTATTCCTTTATATAGTGTCACTTACTCCTGATCGTGCAGTAATAATTAGATAATAGAGCTTCCCTATGAAGTGAATTTGTTGAAATTTGATAGACTTCCTTATCTGGTTTTGTACTATCCAATGGAGTTACAGGATACTGCAGTTCAGTCTAAAGTTACCCACAAAGTCTATTTTGATATAAGCATCGGGAAGGAAAGTCCTGTTGGTAGGATTGTGATAGGTCATTTTGGCGATGATGTGCCTAAGACAGGTGAAAACTTCCGGGCACTTTGTACAGGTTGAGTACTAAAATTCATTATCACTTACAGTATGGATTGTGAAGGGGTAATGGCTTTTCGAAGTACATTAAAATGCATGGAAAACTAAAATATACTAAAATTTGACAGAATTAACCCTACATTATTTTTTTAACTTTATATGTTTATGAGGGCATGATAGTAAAAAGCCGCCAAAATAGGGCTTTGCTTAATAATAGTTTAGATATAAACTGCATAAATTTTATACTCAAAACACACAAAAAGAGTGACTAACGGATAAAGTTGCTTAAACATACATACTTCAATGAGAACAGGAAGAAAATTTAATTTTACAAAGTGATATAATACTCACATAGAAGTGAAAAGACTCATATATGTTATGAATCATTTGAGACAATTTCCTAAACAGGAAGATAATGAAAAAACAAATTCATATTACTCTCCAATTCTTTCAGTCATATAATAAGTAGAATACATAAAAATTATAAAGAAAATGAAAGTTCATATATAAGATTTTAGTGCAAAACTTAACCAACCTTTTCTTCCCTCATTACTTTGGCTGCAGCCTGCAAAAGGATAGATATGCCAATCTGTGAATACAGGATCAGTTATATTAGTGTAACCTGTAAAGAAACAATATTCCAAGTGCGGATGGCTAGCTATCTTAGATAGCTGTCTATTTCCTCAATAAAAAGAAAAAGAAACAATCTGCCAAGTTAAAATCAATATTTACCTGTGTACAAAGGAAAAAAAATTAAGATCTCAGGTACCAAATATGTAAAAATCAACAGCAATATTGCCAAAATCTGCTACATATTACAATCTTGGTCTGCAAGCACTGCAAATCTTCAAATGACCAACAGTAAAAATTCCAGATTACAACAAAAACTTAATAACAGACTTATTCTCATGAAAATAAAGCAAAGCTGCAAGTAAAATAAAGTACAATTTATAAATAAAAAATGCTTGCAACAGATGCCTGCTTCTGCAAAATCTTCGTATCCTTGGAAAATTCAACCTTATTTTTTGTAGTGCTGGGTAACCTCCCATGCAAGCTTATCCATGAACTGACATTTCCTGTTCCAGCCCCATCCTGGGTTGCTCTGCAAATAATACGGAATTTAATGTTCGTATTCAAGACTAATTTGTTGAAACAATATGTACATAATAATACTAAAAAGAAGATACAATGATATCATTATAGCCACATAGTTATTGAAAGTGTAAAAAATGAGAAAAAGGCTGAGGAAATCCATGAAACTAAGTCAGTGTAGAACTGCTTTTTCAACATAAGAAATCAACTTGGGAGATTTCACAAAATTTACAACTGCTTGTCTAATAAACATCAGCCTCTAGTTTGTTGGGTGTAGATCCCTTGCTGAGGAAAAAATGAAAAGAGGACCTTAGGCTCTAGTAGGTTATCTTAATTAGCAACTCTGCAAGTTCAGCCAATGAACAGTCAACCCTCCAAATTCCAACGTCTCTTAGAGCATCCCCCGGATTTTGGAGATAGGAGAAGATGGAGAGCACTGCAGTCGTTAAAAACAAAAAAATAGAAGGGACGAAAGATGATCTTCCATCTAACAATTTTTTTTAATGGCATTTTTCTAAATATCCGATGGCAGTTTCGTAAATATCAAAAGATAACTTTGGATGAATGTCTAGGACGGAAGAACATCTTCCATCCCCCGAATTTTCTTTTCTTTTCTATAATGGCAATTTTGTAAATATGGAGTGGCGTTTTCGTAAATTTAGGGGGGGGGGAATTCCCAGATCTTCTGAGGCAAATTTTTATTATTATTAATTAAATTTGTGTGTACCTTAAAAAAAAACTTATAAAAAAAAGTGAGATAGAAGATCTATCTTCTTTTATTATTTTTTTTATATAATAAAATTAGAGGGCGGAAGATCTACTTCCATCTCTCATTTTTTGTGCAGTAAAAGTTGGCGGATGGAAGAAGATCTTCCGTCCAACCTCTTTTAATATTGAAAAAAGATTACATACGGAATAAGATCTTCCGTCTTCTATATTTGGAGATTGCTATATTTTGCTGCTATATTTGGCAGCTCACTTCACCACTTTTCTAAAATCTAAGTTTTTAGCGAACGATAGTGGTAACGAAAAACTTAAATTTTCCATTTTTTAGAAATATAGCTAACGATAGTGGATGCTCTTAGAGTAAGAAATAGTAGATGACTACCAGACATCGCAACCAAGAATAGGGACCCTCACAGCTATGGCAGTGCACTACCCTCTGCCATTGTATAAAAAAACTTGTATTGAAACTGGAGGTCAAACTAAATTCCAGAACTTGCTTCTCTAATTTCCCTTTTTGAAACCATAAAGTCAAGCTAACAAAATATTAGGCAGGATTACACTTCGGATGGGCTATTTTAAGGATTTCCAGCAACCCTTTGTTCACTCTGAAGCTTCACAGCATTATAATTCACAAGATAAAACTTTCAGGTGATCATAAGCAATAGTATTGGACAAAAAGAAATAGTTTTCAAATTCCAAGTACATGTATAACACAAAGGAAAATGAAATGGGTGTGGTAAAACCTGAAGTGAAAGGACTGCACGATCAGTGAACCTCTTCACAGAGGATGGTACATTCTCAGGTATAGTCTTCGCCACTCTTTCCAATTCCTGCTGTTGTTGCTTTGCAGTTACTCTATCAGGGCCACAATACATATCCATAAGCTCTTTCATGTGTGGTAGCCTTCCCATCAAATCTTTAATAATTTCCTGTAGAGAAATGCAACATCAAAAAATCAATATCCAATTTTAACACAAATTTATCTGGAACAAATCAAAAATTATCTCGGAGAGCGGACGTCAACATTATGTACCAAATTATTTTACAAAAGAACTGAGGTACATGAAATTTAAGTGAAAGGCAATTGTAGACTGTATATTTTATCATTCACATTTAGGTAGTAAGAGATCGTATTCTGGTTGGACCATAGAAGATCTACTTGCAGATCCCTAAGATTCTGTAGGATCCATTTAGGGATCCAAACCAACTAAGCATGTACATAAAGAGGTTTCTCAGAAACCTACAAGATCCATTTGGGTATCCATCAATATTTACCTGTGTACAAAGGAAGACACCTGTGATCATTTAAAAAAAGTCCTTCAAGATGGTAAATCTCATACTTAATTGAATAGAAGGTTTTAGTTTCTCTTTCAAAACAAAATATCATATTCATCGAAAAAGTTAAAACAATAGAACAATCATCCTAAAACAAATCTGCATATATATATAAATTAATAAAATTGTACATATGTAATTAAAGATCCCATATATATTCATCATCTTCATTATCAAACCTGTTCAAGCCACCCCCGGCCGCACGTGCGCCGCCTCCACCGTATCGAAGGGCGGGAACTCGAAGTCCTGAAGCAGCGGATTCGTCTCGATCGCCGCGGTCGCCATGGGATGGGAGCAGAAGGTTCGAGAGAGAGGGAAAGATGTGATCTTTTTTTGGGGGGGAGGATGAGTACAGAGGACAGGGAAGGGGTTTTGATTTGAGAGAGAGGTAGAAGAATCGACCGGGGGGGGGGATAGTTTGTTTGTGTGATAATTACGGTTTTAACCCTTTTCTGTGTAGGTATGAGGGGTAAAATTTGACGGATCTAACCCTACATTATTTTCTATATGTGTTATATTTATGAGGGCATGATAGTAAAAAGCCACCAAAATAGGACTTTGCTTAATAATAGTATAGACAAACCTGTTCAAGCCACCCCCGGCCGCACGTGCGCCGCCTCCACCGTATCGAAGGGCGGGAACTCGAAGTCCTGAAGCAGCGGATTCGTCTCGATCGCCGCGGTCGCCATGGGAGGGGAGCAGAAGGTTCGAGAGAGAGGGAAAGATGTGATCTTTTTTTGGGGGGGAGGATGAGTACAGAGGACAGGGAAGGGGTTTTGATTTGAGAGAGAGGTAGAAGAATCGACCGGGGGGGGGGGGGGGGGGATAGTTTGTTTGTGTGATAATTACGGTTTTAACCCTTTTCTGTGTAGGTATGAGGGGTAAAATTTGACGGATCTAACCCTACATTATTTTCTATATGTGTTATATTTATGAGGGCATGATAGTAAAAAGCCACCAAAATAGGACTTTGCTTAATAATAGTATAGATAGATGTACAAAAATTTTAATTAAAAAAAATTGGGACGGATGATGATCCTCCGTTTAATGATTTGTTTAAAAAAAAATTCTAAAAACGTCTGACGGATCTTCTTCATCCGTCCGATAATTTTTTTTCTTTTTATAAAATTATTCGGAACTCATTAAATAAGTTGAAAAAAAAAGTTGAAGAAAAGGACAGACGGATGAACTTCTTCCGTCTAAAGCTTTTTTTTCAATTTTTTTTTAAATTGTGGAATATTAAAGTTACTATTTTACCCACCTATTCTAAACCTATTTAAATAAGTTGAAGGGATAAATAAGTAATTTAAAAAAATTAATAAAGAAAAATTGAGACGGATGATGAAAAATTAATAATCTTCATCCGTCTCTCATTTAAGCCTAATTTTTATTTTTCTTTTACAAAATAAACGACGGACGGAGCTTCATCTTCCGTCCGCCCCATTTTTTTCCTCAAATGGATCATCTTCTTCCGTCTTCTATATTTAGCAGACTTCGATCACTACTTCTGAGTTTAGCGAATCACTGTTCACTCCTATTGTAAAAATTGGAGTTTTAGCAAACGATAGTGAAAGTATTTTTCAACTCAATGGTTATCTTTTGCAGTGAATGCTCTTAGAGATCTATGTCTATGCTCTCTCTCTCTATAGCTGGAGTGAGATTTCAAAAACATGACGTTTGTCTCGAGAAATGTCCAATTTTAAATTAACCCTGTGAGTTTTCAGCGGAAATTGTTCTATTTTCCTTTAGGGTAATGGTTCACCTACAACCTATTCTTACAATATTTCTCTTTATAACCTTAGGTGGCACATTCTCATTGGAAATGTCTTGTAGAGTCTTGTAGAGTAGGTTGTAGACATCTCCAATGGGATTGTAACACATAAGGTTGTAAGGTTGTAAAGGTTATAGGTGTAGCACTACCCTTTTCTTTATTTAGTTTTTTTAGTTCACCCCTATCACTTTGGATTTTGGTTTCAAATTATCTCTCTGTCTGTTGTATGTAATTATGTTATTCACTAGTTTGTCATTTACTATTAATTAGGGCGGAACGGTTCAAAATTATTCCTTTGATAAAAGCAGTGCCATCTTCGAGTAAATAAATAAAAAGGTCCGAGAGAAGTCCAGCAGCTCTTAGAGATCTAGTAGCTAGGCTCGGATTTTTGAAGCTCGGTTCAGTCTTTTATACCTACACACTGCTTAGGAATGCCGGAAGAAGTCCGGGCGACAGGCCTCCGACAATATAGTCAGTCACTGAGAAAGTAACAGTTGCTAGGATTTAGGTGGGAAAAAGTTTATTACCTTGGGCAAGGAGTGGGAGGTCTGATATTTATAGGCGGGTAAACGGGTCTGGGACCGTAACGGGCCGGGTCGGACCCGTTTACCTGTGGGCCTGAGTTAGCAGAAGCCCATTGGACTTCAGTTGACCTGATGATCATGGAGGTGCGGAATTTGAGGGGATATGATTGCCCTGATGGGGCCACGTCATCTATACCATATCAGGAGTCCCCCCACTTCCTGAGGGCTGTGTAAGGCAATCGAAGAGGAGTAGTTTGTCTCTACAGGAAGAGTGGAGCAGTGTGTTTGGCAAATATAATTTGCAGTTTTTTGGACAGGCAAGTGGGGTAGGACAAAGGAGACCCCCGAAGAAAAAGAGACGCCGAGGGTTAAGTACCAAGGGTCGGGGGCCGAGCGTCGAGCATCGAGCCCTGGCTTGTGACAGAGCTAGGAATTAGCTTGAAGATCATGACGGACGTTTGAGGGTCGAGCGTCAACGTTCGAGCCTCCATGCTCGTGTGCCGAGCGTCGAGCCAGTACCGAGCGTCGACCCCCTTACTTGTGAGAAAGCTAGGGAGTGGCTCGAGGTTACTGCCGAGCATCGAGCCCGTGTAGCTTGTGAAAAATCTAGGGCGTGGCTCGAGATCACTGCCGAGTGTCAAGCCCCATTGCTTGTGTGAGAGCTAGGGGGTGGCTCGAGGTCACTGCCGAGCGTCGAGCCCCGCTGCTTGTAAGAAAGCTAGGGTGTGGCTTGAGGTCATTGCCGAGCGTCGAGCCTCCCTGCTTGTGTGAAATGTAGGGTGTGGCTCGAGGTAACTGCCGAGCATCGAGCTCCTTTGCTTGTGTGAAAGCTAGGGTATGGCTTGAGGTCACTGCCGAGCATCGAGCCCCCCTGCTTGTATGAAAGCTAGGGATGGCTCGAGGTCACTGCAGAGCGTCGAGCCCATACAGCTTGTGAGAAAGCTAGGGGGTGGCTCGAGATCGATGCCGAGAGTTGTTGTTGCTGATTTTGGTTTGAAAGCAAACAGATGAATTTGTGGATTCTTGGAAAAAACAAAAAAGCAAACATGTTGACATGTTGACCTTCACCAATGTGTTGACTGGTTTCTTACTGCTGCCGTGAACCTGCAAAAAGTGCGAGACACCGGGGTGGATCCCGATGACGCACCCTCCGATGCTCTTGTCAGTAATCTGAATGATTAAGAAAAAGCTTAAATTGGAAAAAGATTGATTACCTAGTAACAGTGGGGAGAGAGGGGTATTTATAGTCTCCTTAGGGATCCGTTTCAAGATAAGAACATATCTATACTTCCCGATGTGAATGGATAGAAGCGGTTAAGATCACTTCTTAGGGATAATTATGAATCTGAATTTTTCTTTATCCTTCTGAACTGGTTTGTAACGGGTTGGGACCCGTACCCAGTAAGACAGATCAGTTTATGTGTTATTGGACTTTGAAGAAAGACCCAGTCCCCATTTCAGACCCAGGTGAAATTACCGTTTTACCTCTGAGCTTTAAGATTCGTGTCCAATTCGAACGTTCCCAATTTAATCCCATTTTTAGCCATATCACGAGTCCCCCACTCCTAGAGACTGAGTTTTACAGTCTTTGAGGAGTAGTTTTGTTGTTCTAATGGCGTACAGGATTTTATCGGTGTTCTGAAAGGAGTTCGGATCTTTTTCGAGATGTAATGGTGTTTTTCTGGGTTTGTGAAATGCCCAAAAATATCCTCGAAATTTTCTGGATTTTTTGTGATTTTTCTAGATTTTTCCGAATTGTTTCTAATTTTTAAAATTTTTTATTCATTTTCCGAATTAAATAATTAATTATCAAAAATTTTAATTAATTATTCTAATTTAATAATTATTATTTTCAGAATTATAAAATAATTTTCCGAAATAATAATAATTTTCAGAAATTTTTAATTAATTTTTTTGATTTTTAATTAATTTTTCGTATTTTTTTAAATTATAAATTCAATTAAATTAATTAATTAATTAATTAAATATTACCTGGACACGTGGCGCATTTCTGGGCATTGATTATGATCAGATGGCGCGCATCGCAAAGCAGATCATTTTCTGGACATGTGGCGCGTTTCTGAGCGTCTATCATGATCAGATGGCACACATCGTAAAGCAGATCATTTTCTGGACACGTTGCGCATTTCTGAGCGTCGATCGTGTTGTGGCGCGAATTTTGAGATGATCGGATGGTGCGTGTGGCTCGGCAGCGTTTTTCTCTACATGTGGAGGTCGGTGCCCCAGTAGCTCGGCACCCGTCCTCGGATCTGGCCGACCATTGGAGGTGTCACCACGTGGTGATGCCACGTGGAATTTTTTTTTCTTTTTCTTTTCCTTCTTTGCTCTTTTCTCCCGCTCTGTTTCTTTCTCTTCTTCTTCATTCCGTCTTCGCCTCTCCTCCCTTCTCCTTAGTCTCCTCCCTTCGGCGCCACCTCAACGAAGAGGGAAGCTCAACGTCGGTATTGGAGAGGAGCTCAGCGGAGAGGAGGTGAGCTCAGCTATGGGCGAGCTCAGCGAGATGGTGAGGGGAGCTCGGAGCTTCAGCGAAGCTTCGACGAGGAGGCTCGAGCTTTGATGATGGAGATGTGTGAGCTCGGGAGTGGGTTCGGAGCTCGTGATGGTGGAGACGTTGGGCGTGGAGTTGGTGGCGGGGCTCAGAGAGAGAGAGCTCGGCAGCGGAGCTCGGCTGCACCAGAGAGAAGATCGTCGGCAACCGAAAATGGAGATCGGCCTTGGAGGTCGACGAGGCATTCATGGAGGTTGGAGCTCGGCACGGCAATGGGTTCGGAGCTCTTCGAAGAAGAGCTCGACATTGTGGAGGAGGAGAGGAGCTTGATCATGGGTCGAGCTCAGAGATAGTGGAGGGGAGCTCGTAGAAGGGGAGCTCGGCATGGTAAGAAGCTTCGAAGCTTGGAGTGCGAGAGAGCTCGCATAGGGGGAAGTTCGACGCAGTGGTTCGACAGGCCATGGGTTTGGCCCCTTGGAGTGATGGTGATGGCGATGGCATCGACGCTCGACGAGAAGAGCTCGACGCTGTGATGAGCTCAAAGCTTGTGAGCTCGGCGACGATGAGCTCGGCATTGGAGACGAACTCGTCGTTGGAGGTGAGTGGAGCTCTGGGGTTCGTCGAGGGAGACGTCGGAGCTCGATGAGGAAGTGGCAGAGCTTGAAGGTGGAGTGGTCTGGAGCTCAAAGGTGGGCTCTGTTTTCGGAAGAAGGTGACGAAGCTCCTCGTTGGAGCTCGCAGCGGAGGCGAGCTCGCCGTTGGAGCTCGGTGTAGGAGGAGAGGAAGGTGGAGCTCGGCATGGTGAGGATTTGGTGGAGTTCTCTCTACTGACTTGCATCACCAGTGCCTGGTAACTCCGGAGATGAAGTAGTAGTGAACCGGCTTCTTGGGGATGAAGATGGTATCTCTCCCTGAGTTGTAGGTGAGGTAGGGGGAGGTGGAGTTGCAGCTATGGTAGTGCTCTCTATTGGGTTTGTTTCTTGTTTGGTTTTGGCGCCAAAACTATTGAAGAAGAGGAAGGGGAGGAAACGGGTGGTTGTGGAACGGGATCGGGTTTATAAAGGGTTCGGATCCGACCCGTTAACCCATCCACTTCTATTTTTTGGATTGATTGAATCTGAGCCGCACATTGTGTTTGAGCACAAATTTCGAGGCGATTTTTTTTCCATTTTGCAGTTCGGTAGCTCGGTAGCTTGGATTTTAGATCTGAGCTACGTGGCTCCATCTGGACGGTTGATCACGATCATGGGCGAATCACAAGGCAAGAGGCCCAGATCACGAGAAAATATGATCTTGTCGTTTTGTGGAGACGTGGCGAAATCTGAGTCATCCATCAGCCATTGGCGCGAACATCTGGACGATCTGACGGTCCAAGGAGCTCGAGGGTGTTTTTCCCCATTACGGAGGTCGGTGCCCAGGTAGTAGTTCGGAGGCATCTTTCCCCAAAGGGGCACCTCGGTAGCTCGGCGTAGCTGTGTTGCGATCCACTTTTTCGGTGCTATGGAGGTCCGATCGGGGCGTGTGACCTCTCATTTCGAAGCTAACTCGAAGATCTACAACTTCTCTTTAGGAGTGGGCAGAAGAATCACCCTTCTTCATGGTCAAAATAGCCCCGCAACATTCTTGTCTTCATGAAGTTGAGGAGTGTTTTGGTCTTCAAAATATTCGAAGAGGAGCTCCACTCCTAGGAGTGAAGAAGATGGGCTAGGAAGATCCTCGTGAGAGCCATGGGAAGATCCATTCTTGGGGGTGAGTGCAAGGAGCAACTCCTGTGGAGAGTTCTAGCTCGGAGCCCATTGAGAGGAAGGGCAGTCGTGAGGTGAACGGAGTGAAGAACATCACAAGGCTCTAGGAGAGAGCAATTCGTGAGACGAGTTTGAGGAGCAACTCTAGGGGAGAGTTTTGAGCTCCGAACTCGCTTAGAAGAGGCCTGCTCAGGGGGCAAGCGGAGCGAAGAGCTTGGCTCTAGGAGAGAGCCATTTGGTAGACAAGTTTGAGGAGTAACCCTAGGGGAGAGTTTTAAGCTCCGAACTCGTTGAGAAGAGGTCCGCTTTGGAGGGGAGCGGAGCGAAGAGCTTGGCTCTAGGAGGGAGCCATTTGGGAGACGAGTTTGAGGAGCAACTCTAGGGGAGAGTTTTGAGCTCCGAACTCGTTGAGAAAAGGTTCGCTTTGGAGGGGAGCAGAGCAAAGAGCTTGGCTCTAGGAGAGAGCCATTTGGGAGACGAGTTTAAGGAGCAACTCTAGGGAAGAGTTTTGAGCTCCGAACTTGTTGAGAAGATGTCCACTTTGGAGGGGAGCGGGGCGAAGAGCTTGACTCTAGGAGGGAGCCATTTGGGAGACGAGTTTGAGGAGCAACTCTAGGAGAGAGTTTTGAGATCCGAACTCGTTGAGAAGAGATCCGCTTTGGAGGGGAGTGGAGCGAAGAGCTTGGCTCTAGGAGGGAGCCATTTGGGAGATGAGTTTGAGGAGCAACTCTAGGGGAGAGTTTTGAGCTCCGAACTTGTTGTTTAATAGAGATTCAACGGTTGTGGGAGCAGTTCCGAATGGCAAACCACATCTTACCCGCTTATGAGCAAGTAATTTGAAGCATAATCGAGCCAAGTGTTGAACTCCGAACTCGTCGTTTAAGAGAGATTCAACGGTTGTGGGAGCATTTCCGAATAGCGAACCACTTCTTACCCGCTTATGAGCGAGTAATTTGAAGCGGAATCGAGCTAAGTGTTAGACTCTGAACTCTTCGTTTAAGAGATATTCAACGGTTGTGGGAGCAGTTCCGAATGACGAACCACTTCTTTCCCTCTTATGAGCGAGTAATTTGAAGCGGAATCGAGCCTAGTGTTGGACTCCGAACTCGTTGTTAGAGGGGGTTAACGAGTTATAGGAGCAACTCTGAATGGTGAGCTGCCCCGCCCTTACTTGTTTGTAAGCAGCTGAAGCAATGTCGAACCAAGTGTTGGACTCCAAACTCCTTTTTTGAGCTTAGTAAGTTGCGGGAGCAGCCATGTAGGAGAAGCTGGACTCTGAACTCACCATTTAGCGAGTCGTGACTCGGAGAGATAGAGATGAAGCAAGAGCAATAATTTTCAATGAAAAAATGTAAAGTTTTATTGAAATAAACTAAGTGGCCGCTTCAATAGGGCGAGCCATTATTACATGCTATTGGCCGGGTTATAAGCATCAGCCTTATTGAAAAACAAGATCCTACTTCTACGACAAGGTAAAGGCCTCTTGGGAGGAGCTGGGTTCTCCCTGCATTGGACCTCCTTGGATGAGGTGGAAAACGGTCCCAGGTTCTGAGTTTTTAAGCTCGGCGGGCCTCTCTGTTCGTTTGTAGGCTCCTCGGGGGGAAAGCTTGGCCCCATCTTTTTGGATGAACTTAGTCAGGTGTCCCTGCTGTATGAGTTCTTCGATCTCCTCCTTGAGAGCCCGACAATCATCCGTATCGTGGCCGTGGTCCCTGTGAAAGCGACACCACTTATCCTTGTTCCTCTTCTTGTCAGGGGTATTCATTCTAGGGGGAGCGCAGAGTAGCCCTTCCTTGTCCACGTCCATAAGAACTTCTAATATATTAGTAATAAGGGGGGTGAACTTCTCAAAACAAGGAGCTGGGCGGCGTTGGCCATTGCATCCCTCTGGAGCTTCTGGGACCCTTCTTCGCTTGTATTCTTCCGTTTGTTCTCGGAAGATAATTCCTCAAGAGTGGGGGGGTTGAGAGCCTCTTCCACTCGTAAGTACATCTCCACCCTAAGTGGGAGTTTGAGAAGTCCCAAGGAGGCTTCTTGGAAAGGGACGCCCTGAGGCGAGCATTAATGACGTTGCGCTCGAATGCGGTAGAGGCTACTGATTGGTTGAGGAAGGGAATGGACTGGGATTCGGCAGTGAAGCGTCGAACGTAATTCCTTAGGCGTTTACCCTTTTCTAGGTTGAGGGTCATCAAAGATACACTTGTTTTCTCGGCCCGGTGGCTACTCATGAAATGAGTGAGGAAGAGCCCTTCGAACTGTTCGAATGAGAAGATGGAGGCCAGGGCGAGTCGAGAGCACCATTCTCTCGCAGACCCCTTCAAAGTAGCAGGGAATATCTTGCAGAGAAGGGCGTCTGAAGCATGGTGAATCATCATGAGAGTTGTGAAACTCTCTATGTGATCCGCGGGGTCCGACTCCCCGGTATACGCCTCGAAGTGAGGCGGCTTGAAGTTCTCTGGGATGGGGGCCTCCATGATGGTGCGGGAGAATAGAGGTCTGCTCGGGTGGAGGTTTATCGCCCGTTGCTCTTCTTCCCTGTCAATTTGGCCGAGGCACCTCTCCATCTCGTAGAGACGACGATAGACTGAGTCTTCTCTTTGATCATATCATGCTGAGCCCCAGGACTCATCTTCGTACGAGGGTGGACTGGGGCTGCGGCGATGGTAGCTTGGAGATGGAGGAGGACAGGGATTGTGAAGGCGGTGGCTCCTAGCTGGCTCATGAGTAGGTGGCATCTGGTCGTTATTTGGGGCGATATTGAGGGCCCGTAAGACTGCCACTTGGAAGTCTTGAAGATCTGCTCTTGTGACTGGTGCCTCTCCAGCTTGGCGGTCCCTATGTACGGCTCGTCTTACTGGAGAATGAGTTCTCCGCCGATGACGCTGAGGGGACTCTATTCGCCTCCTCGGGGGAGGGGATCTTCTAGTCCTCGGCTGGCGGGGGGTCCGGACTCTTGAGGCCCCTGGGTGCTCAGGTTGATGGACTCTCCCAAGGGCTCGCCACCCATTCAAGCAAGTTCGGAGGTCGACCCCCTTTTGGTGGTCGGCAATCACTTGACGAAGATCCCGCTTGGAAGGGCTTTGAGAAGCCATAGATTCAACTGAAGGATTGGGACCCACGACATGGTCATGAGGAAGATGTTGCTTCAGACGACTCCGACGGGAGCCCCCTTGGGCAGCCCCCCGAGACCCTGCAGGGGCCTGTTGAGGAGGAGCACCTTGAGCTGGAGGAGGGGGTGGAGGAAGAGAAGTGGTTCTTCGGCTGGAGGCCACTGCCTTCCCCTTCTGTTTTGGATACATGGCTTGAAACTAGTCTCGCTGATGAAGTTAGGTCAGGTTGCTTTTTCGCTTCCCACAGACGGCGCCAATCTGTTGTTGCTGATTTTGGTGTGGGAGCAAACATATGAATTGGTGGATTCTTGGAAAAAAATAATAAAGCAAACTTGTTGACCTGTTGACCTTCATCAATGTGTTGACTAGTTTCTTGCTGCTGCAGTGAACCTGCAAAAAGTGCGAGACACCGGGGTGGATCCCGGCGACGCACCCTCCGACGCTCTTGTCAGTCATCTGAATGATTAAGAAAGAGCTTAAACTGGAAAAAGATTGATTACCTAGTAACAGTGGGGGGAGAGGGGTATTTATAGTCGCCTTAGGGATCCATTTCAAGATAAGAATATATCTCTACTTCCTGGTGTGAATGGATAGAAGCGGTTAAGATCACTTCTTAGGAATAATTATGAATCTGAATTCTTCTTTATCCTTCTGAACTGGTTTTTAACGGGTTGGGGCCTGTACCCAGTAAGACAGATTCGTTTATGGGTTATTAGGCTTTGAAGAAAGACCCAGTCCCCATTTCAGACCCGTTTGTACGTGAAATTACTGTTTTACCCCTGAGCTTTAAGATTCGTGTCCAATTCGAACGGTCCTGATTTAATCCCATTTTTAGCCATATCAAGTGTCAAGCCCCCTGCTTGTAAGAAAGCAAGGGTGTGGCTCGAGGTCACTACCGAACGTCGAGCTCCCCTGCTTGTGTGAAAGCTAGGGTGTGGCTTGAGGTCACCGCCGAGCATCGAGCACCCCGTCTTGTGAGAAATCTAGGGTGTGGCTCGAGGTCACTGCCGAGCATCAACCCCTCCCCCCTCCCCTGGCTTGTGAGAAAACTAGAGGCGTGGCTGGAGGTCAATGCCGAGTGTCGAGCCCCCCTGTTTGTGTGAAAGTTAGGTTGTGGCGTGAGGTCACTACCGAGCGTCGAGCACCCTGCTTGTGAGAAAGCTAGGTCGTGGCTCGAGGTCAAGGTCGAGCGCCGAGCCCCCTGCTTGTGTGAAACCTAGGGGGTTGCTCGAGGTCATTGCCGACCGTTGAGCTCATACAGCTTGTGAGAAAGCTAGGGGGTGGCTCGAGGTCAATGCCGAGCATCGAGCCCCCTGCTTGTGAGAAAGCATGGGCGTGGCTTGAGGTCAGTGCCGAGTGTCGAGCCCCCCTGCTTGTGTGAAAGCTATGGTGTGGCTCGAGGTCACTGCTGAGCATCGAGCCCCCTACTTAAGAGAAAGCTAGGGTGTGGCTCGAGGTCATTGCCAAGCATCGAGCCCCCCTGCTTTTGTAAAAGCTAGGGTGTGGTTCGAGGTCACTGCCGAGCATCGAGCCCACCTGCTTGTGTGAAAGTGAGGGGGTGGCTCGAGGTCATTGTCGAGCGTCGAGCACCCCTACTTGTGTGAAAGCTAGGGCGTAGCTCGAGGTCACTACTGAGCAACGAGCCCATACAGCATGTGAAAAAGCTAGGGGGTGGCTCGAGGTCACTGCCGAGCGTTGAGCCCCCCTACTTATGAGAAACCTAGGGTGTGGCTCGAGGTCACTGCCGAGCATCGACTCCCCGGACTTGTGAAAGCTAGAGCGTGGCTCAAGGTCAATGCCGAGTGTCGAGTCGCCATGCTTGTGAGAAAGCTAGGGTATGGCTCGAGGTCACTGGCAAGCATCGAGCCCATATAAATTGTGAGAAAGATAGGGTATTGCATGTGATGCTAACGTCATGGGGGTGGAATTCGAGGCGTCGAAATCTTATCAGCTGTTAGATCTTGATGATCAATATTAAATTGATCAGGATTCCAACGTAGAATTCGAGATGTCAAAATCTCATAAGCCGTTAGATCTTGATGATCAAGAGTGAACGATCAGGATTCCAACATGGAATTCGAGGCTTCGTTAGTCACTCTATAAATCCTCCACCCCCCTCCATTTCTTCACTTTGCTTTCTTTTACTAAAAACAAGAGTTTCTCTCTCTACCCACCGGCGATGACTTTTACGTTGATCTCTCCGTTCAAGAAATTCAGGTTAGTAATTTTTTGTTATGTCGTGCACTCAGTTCCGTTCTGAAGCAAGTGCCTCCGGCCGAGATGAGGGGGATCTTCAGTCGGACTCTACATCCTGGGATCTAGACGACCAGGTTTTGGACATGGTGCCGCTCCGAAGCCGCAAGCCACACGTGGTAGAGTCCAGCACTTCTACTGCCGAGGTTGAGGTATTAGGTGAGGAGGTGGAGAAAAGAGTGGTGGATCAGGAAGGTAGTGAGGAAGGGGTTGAGGGAGGCGCAGATGAGGAAGGTAGTGAGGAAGGAGATGCTCTCCCCCCTCTACCGCCTTTGGCGACACCATCTCCTCCGAAGGCTCCTCGAATTCGGAAGAAGAAGAGGAAGTGGCACCTACCAGACAGTCCGAGAACACCAGACGAGTTCGAGCCAGCGCACAGGCTCAATGTCCCATACTACAAGAACCCCCAGTCGATCAGGATTTATCCAGACGATGTCGAGAACTTGGTTCAATTTGGCGTGGAGGTATCTTTGCCGAACCGGACCCAAATACAGATGGACAGGGTTCAGTGTGTCCTGAAGGCGACTATCTACCCGTGATAAGGACCAGCTACTTCATTGGGCGGGAGTACGAGCTGATAATCCCGAGCCCTAGTCTTCGCCCCACCACCGAGTTATCCCCCGGCTTCTGTATGTTTCCCGAGGACGCCTTCGTCTCGGGGCTAATGCTTCCATTGCACCCATTCATCAAGAGGGTGCTGAGGTGGGGGGAGCTCTGTCCGTTGCGGTACGGCTCCAACTAGGGGAAGCAGTTAGTCTGCTTCATTCTGAAGTGTGAAGAGAAGAAAGTGCCTCTAAAGCTGAAGTATTTTCGGGCCGTCTTAGGGGTAATCTCGCTCAGAGATTAGGAGGGCATATATTACATATCGCCTCGCCCCGACAAGAAAGTGGTGCACGGACATCCGGATTCCATCAAGGGGTGGAAGGCCAAGTACTTCGTGGTCCAAAGCGAGGTACCTTCGGAAATTCCTACGGCTTGGAATTTCTATAACCCGAACCACAAATCCCCAAGGCGGAAGGACTTGACTGAGGCGGAGTGGGCTGATGTTGCTAGGATTGTCGAGGGACACATCATCGTTTGGCCGAATGTCACAGACTCGCACTTAGCCCGGACCGGACTGAGCCCAGCCGACCCTTGTATGTTTTTATTGTTTTTTTTAAACTTTCTACCTTCGCGTTAACATTCCCTCTTCTTTCTTGCAGCGATGGACCAGGAAAAGCTCGACACACCGAAGGTCCTGAAGGATCTGGCCCAAAAGAGGAGGGCCGAGAAGGTGGCGCCGAAGGCGGGGTCTGCCCATGGGGGCTCGGAAGGTCCTTCGGAGCGGCCCCATAAGAGGGCAAAAACCCTCTCTGTCAGGGAAGCGTAAGAGTCGGTGCCAAGCTCCAGCAGCCGCAAGGTTGCGGAGGTCTTGAAGGTAGGGACCCCTTCCTTGCAACCCTGTGCCCAGGAAATGGTGGGCAAGAGGGGGCTAAGGCCTTTCGCCTCGGACTAGTCAGTGAAGGAAGGCACTCATTGGCGGAGGCCGATCTCGGTCGAGGTTGTAAATAACCTCGCCACGATGCATGACCGATCCATCTTGGCGACCGAGACGATCGAGACGTGCTACATGAAGTGGGCTCAATCCTACGTGGTGGTAAGTGTTGGTTTGCCTGTTTTAGCTTTTTTTTAACTTCGCGTTGTTTTCTAATTTCTGTCTCTCTCTCCAATCAGGTGCCAATGGCCAAAGCGCAGTTGAAGAGGTGCTTCAATAAAGAAGTCAAGGCCAAGAAGCGGAATGCCAACAGGTACCTGCGTGAAGTGAAGGACCTGAAGCTCGAGCTGACGACAGCTCAGGGGGTGGTGCAGGCCATTCAAGCCGACCTCGCCTCCCAACAGGACCAGCACCTTCGTGCTTTGGTGGAGGTTCAAGGCAAGGCGGCTGCGGAGTATGAAAAGCTGCAGGTCGTGGCACGGGAGGAGCTGATAAACGCCCAAGACAGGGTGTATGATCGGGCGAAGGAGCACTTTCTGCTACTTCACCCTCAAGCAAAAATCGACCACCTCCACTACGGCTGGCAGCCGCCCATGTTTCCACTGACCCCCAGAGGTGAGGGTGATGAGGCGCCGAGAGACCCGAGCATAGAGAGAGAGGCAGGGGGGCGACGGCCAACGAAGAGGTGCAGATCCCCCCTAAGATGTAGTTCTTTATATTTTCTTATTTTTCTGTATTTGCCGAGTGCGGACTGGCCACTTTTTTTTTGTAACTATCTTTTTTTTAGATTAATATAATCATGTGTTTTTAACCGACCTGTTATGACTTTTTATTTTTGAAAAGCTTGGAGTGAAATCTTGTTTCCTCTCCTTTTTGTCAGATGGACGAGACCCTAGGAGCCGACCTCAGTTCTGCCGAGGTCCGGTGACTTCGGAACAGGAAAGAGTCCAAGGAGAGTGTCTTGATTCTCTATGGCAAATAGTCCTGCGATCGGGAAGCCGCGGTAAGCTATTTCATGAACAAGTCTAAGGAGCTCAGTTTAGAGGCAGCACGCCCGAAGAAGGCTATAGCCGATTGGTACTGGGGAAGTGCTGAGACGAACTGGTCGATGTCTGATGCCTCCACCAGGCGACCGACCTCTGAGTCCGTTCTCCGTGAGGTCGTGGTGGAGAAGGGACTGGAGATTCAGAGGTTGAAGGTTATGCTCGGTACAGGCGGATTCCGATTCGGCCTTTTTGGGGCAGTCGGCCCTTCTGTCTTAGGATCCTCACCGACCCTATATCTGGAAATGGCAAGGTTGGCTAATGCACAAAGCTCCGTTGTCGGGATGTCTATGATGGCGATGTCGGTAGTGCCGAATGACCTCACTGGAGGACAGACCCGCTCGGTGGGGCTCGAGATGGTCCATGTTAGCCATAAAAGCCCCACGAGAAACACTTGAGTTGGGGTAAAAAGAACCTTTGTAATAATCTCTATTGTACTATGGCCATTCAAGGCGTTATGATAAATGAAATTTAATTTTTATGTCCCTTCAACTTGTAAGAAAGCTTAGGACGCTGCCTGCAGCGTAAGCCGAATGTCGAGCCCCCGTGGTTTGTAGAAAACTAGGGTGTGGCTCGAGGTCATTGCCGAGCGTCTAGACCATACAGCTTGAGAAAGCTAGGGCATTGCTCGATATCAATGCCGAACGTCAAGCCCCATGCTCGTGAGAAAGTTAGGATGTGGTTCGAGGTCATTGCCGAGCGCCTAGCCTATACGGCTTGAGAAAGCTAGGGCGTTGCTCGAGGTCAATGCCGAATGTCGAGCCCCCATACTTGTGAGGAAGCTAAGGTGTGGCAAATGCACAAAAATAAAAATAATAAAGGAAATACCAAGGTTTACACTTTATTATTTACTACAAAACAAAAAAAGAGGGGCACGTAGTGCCGATTACAGGGGGGTCGGTTACATAAGCTCAGTTACAAGAGGAGTCTAGTCCTCCCCTTCGAGGAATTTGATGAGGTGTTCTGCATTCCAGGGCCTCTTCACTATCCTGCCCCCTCGGTCTGTGGGTCGGTACGTGCCAGGGCATAGCACTTCAGAGACCTTATACAGGCCCTCCCAATTAGGGGCTAACTTTCTCTTTCTGCTAGGGTCGGATACTGCTAGCTTTTGGAGCACGAGGTCACCTAGCTTGATTTCGGTGGGCCCGACCTTCTTGTTATAAAACCTTTTGATCCGTTGTTGGTATATGCTTCTTCTATAACAAGAAGAAGCATATAAGAGCATACATTCCTCCGGTCGTCGTCTAAAGAAGCATATACATTCCTCGGGACTGGGGGAGTGCCTCTGGACGTTGTTGGTATTCCTCCGACCCCCTTTGCTATGTGGGGAATGGACTTGGTCGGTCCTTTCCCAAAAGCAACGGGCCAAAGGAAGTTCCTGGTGGTGGCCATCAACTACTTCACCAAATGGATCGAGGCAGAGCCCCTGGCCACGATCACAGAACACCAAACTCAACAATTTTTCTGGACGCACATCATATGTCGGTTCGGGATTCCGCAGGTACTCATCACAAACAATGAGACTCAATTTGTAGGCAAGAACTTTCGAAAGTTCTGCGAAGACATCGGTGTTCAGCAGCGCTTCTCATCAACATGTCATCCTCAGTCAAATGCCCAGGCCAAAAATGCAAACCGTCAAATCCTTGACGGCCTCGAGAAGCGGTTGGATTATTCATCCAAGGGGATGTGGGTCGACGAGTTGTCGAGCGTACTCTGGGCGCACCGGACGATGAAGAGAACCCTCACGGGTGAGTCACCGTTCAACCTAACCTACGGCACAGAGGTGGTTATCCCCTTGGAGATCGGACTCCCTTTGCCCAGGATCATGGCCTTCGACAAGGAAAACAACTCAACGGACCTCAGATCCAACTTGGATCTAATCGACGATACCTCACCTACCGACTTACAAGAGGATCGAGAGGTTTTATAACAACGGACCTCACCTAGCTTGATGTCGGTGGGGAGGAGGGTCTGGACGACGTCCCGGGAGTAGCAGCAGAGAGGTAGAGGCCGGGTGCTCAGTTCGGATCTAGTAGCTCGGCTCGGTCTTTTGTACCTGCACACTGCCTAGAAATGCCGGGAGATGTTCTGGCGACAGGCTCTCCGACGATTTAGTCAGTCACTGAGAAAGCAACATTAGCTAGGATTCAGGTGGAGAAAAGTTTATTACCTTGGGCAAGGAGGGGGGTCTGGTATTTATAGGCAAGGATAAACGGGTCTGGGACCCTAACGGGCCGGATCGGGCCCGTTTGCCTGTAGGCCTGAGTTGGTAGAAGCCCGTTGGACTTCAGTTGACCTGATGATCATGGAGGAGCGGAATTTGAGGGGATCTAATGGCCCTGATTGGGTCACGCCATCTACACCATATCAGTAACAACCATCGCAAAATGAATTTTGTTGAATTTTGTTGAGAAATATTGATATGACATACATTTGTTATTGGGCTAGAATTTACAAACTTTTACAAAATCCTCCATGTGAGTTGGACTAAATTATGAGTTAAAATATTATATATATTTGAAATTGGAAGAATTAGTCTCAAACAGAGCTTTAGTTTACATTCCATTAAAGCAGCTATAAGCTTTGTGAGAAAGAAAATAAGAGAGACAACATTTGAGTTCGATCCAGCGCGTAATCACAATACAACCACTTGTTTATCAAAATATGAGATTAACTTAACATCAACCTCTACCTTGTAGTGAGACGAGTACTGGAAATCAGTATATTATCCAATTGAGATTCATGCCAAGTCATCTAAATCTTAATGTGTAGCAAATCATTGTATTGTACTTTTTTAATACCCATCATTAGTGGTTATATGAACACTAAATTTGCCGGACGTGCCTACGGCACGTCTTCGAAACGATACAACATATAAAAAGCCTTGTAAACAGTAAAACAGTAATTATTTATCTCAAGTTTGAATAGTATAACAATAATTAGTTGTAAATAAAAGTCCAAGTTTCCATTAGTATATTTTGAAAAATAATTATAAATTTGGGTATAAATTCAACTTCTTAAAATTTTGAGGGTAGAAAATGATGAAATTTAACTATTGATGAGTATATATTTGCTATTTTCAATGTAACATGAGCTATAAAAAAATATATAAAATATAAAAAATCTGAAAATTTACAAAACTGAAATATGAAAATCTAAATATCTGAGTAAATTGAGAGAGAATGAGAGGGAGGGAGGAAGAGATAGAGAGAGAGAAATAATTAAATAAATAGAGTTGTTTTTTTTAGGGATGTCTTTTGGGAGCTTAGATCTGGACCATTGATTTCTTTGCTATTGAAAAATAGCCACATGATAGCTTTTTTTGTGTTTTATTATATAGATGTCACTTTACATATATTACGCATGCTAACTTACGTGAATCAAGAAATAGTTGGCCCTCTGTTGATTCTCAGAAAGGAGGAAAGTAAACCAATTGACAATGACACTCATTATCTGTTACTAGTATTTTCACGTACGATGCACGTTTTGATAAGAGTTGAAAAATTTTCACGTGCGATATATATGTTAAGAAATAGTTTTGGAGTTGGACGTTCGTTGCGCTTAATTGAAAAAAAAAATTTGAAGAAAATGCTACATTTTGTACATGCAATGCACGTGTTTGTAAGTATAATTTGAGTTGTACATGTAACCTATGTGTATGTTTGGTGTTAAAAAATATTGAAAATTTATTTTGCACGTTTTAAATTGGTGAAATTTTTTTGTTTGTTAGTTTTTTTTGCAATTAATGGGAGAGTGAGTTGCACGTACAATGCACGGATTTATATGTTGACAAATTACAACTCCAACTCTCTCATTATAATATTAGAGATTATTGAGAAATGCTACATATACATGAGATTCTACCCCAAATTTATATGCAGCTTATCTTTTAGGAATTGATGGGTCTATTAATCAATAAAAGACAAATAAATATAATCTAACAATCACTACAAGATAAGCTTCATATAAATTTGAGATAGAATTTCATGTATAGGTGGCATTTTTCTTCGGTGTTATTTTTTATTACCGATCCACTCCAGTTATAAATATCCAAACAGCCTCACTCCCCACCATTCTCTCTCCTAGGCTATATTCACCATCTCCAATCTCTCTCCCTCCCTCTCTCCCTTCAGCTCTCTCTCTCTCTTCAGATCTCTAATCGATTTAACCTAACCATGGATCATCGTCATCAGTACAACCATCACCACCACTCATCAGACGAGAAGTGGAAGCTCTCCAAGAAAGGAAGCAAGAGCAGGAGAGAGCCCCCGACGACGACATCATCATCATCAGCTAATTATAATAATGCCACTTCTACATCGTCATCATCAAGTAGTGGGCCCTACTTGAAGCGTTCGTCGAGCATGCCGGAAAATGTGAAGATGAACCGGAGACCACCACAGGCTAACGCTGCAGCCACCGTGAGCCCTCCATCTTCTCCACGTTCCTTCTCTCGAAAATGCGCAAACATTGCCAAGGAGCAGCGCGCCAAGTTCTACATTGTGCGCCGGTGTGTCACCATGCTCATGTGCTGGCGCGACTATCCTTGATTAGTTACCTCCTGTCTCTTTATTTCTTTTTTATATTGTTATTACTATAGATCATATTAATTCATCCCCGACCCCCTACTATTTTTCATTTCCTTTTGGGTTTTTTTTTTTTTTTTTGGGGGGGGGGAGGGAATTTGTGTATATAGTTTGGATAAATTTTTGAGGAGAAAGATTTGGGGTGGGAATTAATGCAATTTGAGGTCGATGATGAGCCACTTTTTTTTTCCTATTTTAAAAAGGGTTTTTTTATTTATTTTTGGTTTGACTGTTTTGGGTTTTTTCTGCACGAACGAACAAAATAGCTTGCTAGCATATGTAGATAAAAAGGATCATTATCTTTTTTACATTTGGGATTTTAGTACGATCGAACATGATCCACCAGTTATTTATCAGCGCACTGAAATTTGTGACTTTTCACTGATATAGCGGATGGGCTGGAAAGGGCATGCAATGGGGACCTCGCTCTTCAATAATTTGATTATTTTAGGGGTGCATGTGTTGTATAATTGATTAATTGTGGATGATTGTATCTATAGCTAGCTAATCTACTAATTTAGCTAATCTACTAATGTATGAGGGTGGGTGGAATGTAATGTAGGGATACCACTAATTAAGCTGCTATAGTGTCTCCACATTAATTGCAAACTCATTTATATCACCAACACTCTTTCAAAGCCACTTGGTGCATCAAGCTAATTAAGCTATATTCATTTCAATATATATATACACACACACTAGGTTTGCCGGTTGACACCTGCCTGCGAAACATCTTTGAACGGTATATCTGGTTTAATTATATGAAATACTTTAATTAATTTATTGGACTTCTAAAAGTATTTTATATAATCAAACCAAATGCACCGTTCCAAAGATGTGCCGTAGGCACGTGTCAACGGGCAAACCTAGTGCACACACAAAATTCGAGTCAGCAAAAAACTGAGTAATCCCTTGTACACACAAAATTAAAAATTAGAATGAGAATTCAGTTAATAAGATGAAATTAGAGTCGTCGCATCGCATGTAGAGACTCTCGATTCGCTAGAGGGGAGTCACTGATACGGAATCGCTTGATATTCGCGCTCGATTTGGTGGAGGAGAGTCGCCGATGCAGAATCAGCAGCGTATCAGATATCGGCGATATCCTTTTGATTGAGGTTCGACACTGGATTTGAATTTGGATTTGCTTTGAGATTCGTGCTTTAGAGGACGATGAAGACTTCACCAATGGATTGGAAGCTAAGGAATGATTTTAGAGATTTGGAGTTAGCCGCTTAAAAATTCAAGGGGAGAAAGAGAGAGAAATAATTAAATAAATAAATAAATGAATTTTTTTTTTTTTTTTAATTTGAGTTTTGGAAGGAAACTTTTGGAGGGTGTCTTTTGCGAGCTTAGATCTGTACCATTTATTTCCTTACTATTGAAGAAGAGAGCTACTTGATAGCTTTTCTTTGTGTTTTATTATATAGATATATTTGCTAGAAAAGTCGCTCCTACCATTTGATTGATATACATACTTTCTAATGCAATTGTGTACAGTCATTTAGTTAGCAAGACATTCTGAATTAATAATATTCTTGAAAGAAGATGGGAGATTTTCTTTCTTTTCAATTTGACATGTAGTCATTAACTTATATATATATATATATAAAATCTTTCTTTTCAATTTGACATGTAGTCATTAACTTTTATATATATATATATATATATATATACTAGGTTTGCCCGTTGACACGTGTCGTACGTGCCTACGGCACGTCTTCGGAATGGTGCACCTTGTTTGATCATATAAAATAGTTTTGGAGATCCAACGAATTAATTGAAGTAGCAAACATATTATGTGAGAAACTTTTGGGAGTCCAGCAAAAAACATATTATATGATTTTTTTATTTTTTTGAATTATTTTTAAAGTTTTTAAATTTTTATTTTTTTTAGTTTTTTAATTTTTAATTTTGTAAAAAATTTAAAAATTTTATTTTCTTAATTTTTTGAATAGAAGAGGGAGGGAGAGAGAGAAAAAAAATAAAAATAAATAAATATAGCAGTTGTTTTGGGTGGGGGATTTGAATTTGAGTTTTGGGAGGGAAAATATGTTTTGTGAGGTTAGATCTGGGTCTTTGATTTTTGGAAGGATTGAAGGAGAGCCACTTGATAGCTTTCTTTGTGTTTTATTATATAGATAGATATATATATATATATATATATGTGGTAGGTTTTCCGTTTTCAGGATCTGCATTTTGCTAGTAATGAAAAGTGTGATCAATATTTACAGCTAATTTCTGTTATTTTAATTACTTACTAATTATGAATGTATTTAAATTGCAATTTAAACAAATGCTCCTTAACTATTGAGTAAATTCTTATTAATAAAATAGGTGGCATTATTTCACCTTTAACCTCACAACAAAAAAAATAAAAATACTATTGAGTAAATTGAAATTTGAGCAAGAAAAACAGTGAAGGAATTGTTAATGGAGATCAAAAGGAATCAAACAACGTGGGGATGGGGCCACATGGGCAGGGAAAAGAGGCCGGCAGGGTCGGTCCCTTGAGAGTTCATTCATCACCCATTCTAGCCTCTTTTTAACCATTTTCTATTATCACCCAAACTCAAATTTAGTTTTGGGGGTGTAAATTTTGCTCTTTCAAAGTGTTCTGTCTATCTATCTAAGATATCTAGACCTAATTCGTATATATCCTTGCAATTAATCCATTTAGTCAATTTTAGTAGACACACCTTGACCTGGACAAGCTCAAGTTCAAGATTTGTAACCGTAATTTTGTAGGATAATGGCTCGATTCTGGTATTTGGTATCTGCAGTGTTCGAAAGTTTCAGAGCTTCAGTCGACTGATTGGAGGAGCAGTCGACTGTCCAGAGGAGTTTTTCGAAGACTGAGAATACAGCAGCAGCAGTCGACTGTATGTGGGAGTCAGTCGACCGTCCTGGAGGAATCAGTCGACTGGTATGAAGACCAGTCGACTGTCGGCGGATTTTGGATCCAGATTCGGCCCAATTCGAAAAGGCCCAATAGTTTCCCTATAAATACACCCGTTAGGGTTTTGTAAATTGTAACACCTAATTCGGATTTTGTAGCCGTCATCTCTTGTAAAGGCTTTGTTTGCCCATTGGAGATCATAGTAAAGAAACCCCAACCGCCCCTTGTGGATGTAGGCATCGTTTTGCCGAACCACGTAAATCTTGTGTTCTTGTGTTGCTTGCTTTTCTGTTTTCCTCTCGCTGGTTCTCTCTTTGTTTCCGCGTTGGTTTGATTGTTGGTTAATTTGTATTCTGCACAACAAGTGGTATCAGAGCTGTTGGTTCGACCTAGAGGAAGATGGCGGGTGATGCAGATGCAACCAAGGATGTTGTAGGATCAAGTTCGTCAAGAACAACGATTCACAACGCAAAATTTGAAGTTGAAAAATTTGATGGGACAAACAATTTCGGGATGTGGCAATGTGAGGTGTTGGATGTTCTTGTTCAACAAGAACAATATGTTGCTTTGGAGAAAGAAAAACCTAAGGATATGTCCGAAGCAGATTGGAAGAAGTTGAATCGAGTTGCGTGTGGGACTATTCGGCTCTTTATTGAGAAGGCTCAGAAGTATGATTTGATGAGGGATACCGTTGCTGCGGTGTTGTGGAAGAAACTCGAAGACAAATACATGAGAAAAAGTTTGGAGAATCGGCTGTATTTGAAGAAGAGACTTTTTCGCTTCACCTATACGGAAGGTATGTCTATGAATGCTCATGTTGAATCATTTAATAAATTATTGGCTGATTTGTTAAATTTGGATGAGCAAATTAAGGATGAGGATAAAGCCCTAATTCTGTTGAATTCATTACCTGAAAGTTATGATCATTTAGCAACTACTTTATTATATGGAAAAGATACTGTGAAATATGAAGATGTTGCAAATGCTCTGATGAATAATGAAACTAGGAGAAGGGATAAAATGGTTGATAGAGAAACTTCTGAAGCTTTGATTGTAAGGGGCAGGACTGAGACCAGATCTGAGTCCAAATCTGGGAAAAAGGGAAACAAATCTCGTTCCAAATCGAGAGGAGTTTCGAAGGACAGGAAAATACCGGCCAAAGATGAATGTGCTTTCTGTCATGAAAGGGGGCATTGGAAAAAGGATTGTCCAAAGCTACGAAATAAGGGAAATTCGACTGCAAATGTGACTGTTGATAATTTAGAAAGTGGCGAGGATTTTTCTTTTGCACTTGCTTCTAGTCCCTCACTTTATCAAGAAGTATGGTTTCTTGATACAGCAGCCTCCTATCATATGTCTTGGAAAAAGGAGTGGTTTACTTCTTTGGAGTATATGGATGGTGGTGTAGTTTTGATGGGAAATGATGCACCTTGTAAGAAGGTAGGAATCGGGAAGATTGAATTGCTAATGCACGATGGTCTTATTAGGGAGCTTTCAGATGTATGGTATGTTCCAGATTTGAAGAAGAATTTGATTTCACTTGGTGCTTTGGAGGCCAGTGGATTGAAATTTGCTAGTGAAGGTGGCATTCTGAAGGTGACTAGCGGATCACTCGTGGTGATGAAAGGGCAAAGAAAAAGGAACTTGTTTTTCTTGCAGGGAAAAACATATTTGGGTGAGGCTGCCAGTGTAACTGAAAGGCCTAAACAGGTTGTTCCCGACTCTACCAGGTTGTGGCATATGCGACTCGGGCATGCAGGAGAAAAGGCCTTGCAGGGGCTTGTGAAGCAAGGGTTGCTTAAAGATGCTAAAGGGTGCAAGTTGGAATTTTGTGAACATTGTGTTTTGGGTAAGCAGACTAGGGTGAAATTTGGTACAGCTGTACATCAGACAAAGGGTATCCTCGATTATGTGCACACAGATGTTTGGGACCCTACTCAGACACCTTCTATGAGTGGTAGACACTGGTTTGTTACTTTTGTTGATGATTACTCCAGACGAGTTTGGGTATATACCATGAAGCACAAAGATGAAGTTTTGACATTGTTCACAAGTTGGAAGAAGAAAGTTGAAAATCAGACTGGTAGGAAGATTAAGGTTCTGAGGTCAGATAATGGAGGGGAATACAAGAACGATCCGTTTCTGAAATTGTGTGAAGATGAAGGGATCCAAAGGTACTTCACAGTTAGGAAGACTCCACAGCAAAATGGGGTTGCAGAAAGGATGAACAGAACCTTACTTGAGAAGGTGAGATGTATGTTAGCACAGTCTGGATTGAAGAAGACATTTTGGGCAGAAGCTGTTATATATGCAAGCCACATTGTCAACCGTTTACCATCAGCAGCACTTGAAGGCAAGACGCCTATTGAGGTATGGAGTGGTAAACCTGCATCTGATTATAGTTTTTTGCATATATTTGGTTGTCCTGCTTATTTTCATGTAACTGAAACTAAACTTGATGCAAGAGCCAAAAAGGCTATATTTGTTGGTTTTAGTACTGGTGTCAAAGGTTACAGGTTGTGGTGTCCAGAACAGAAGAAGTTAGTAATCAGCAGAGATGTGACTTTTGATGAGACCAGCATGATTAGCTCGGGACAGTCGACTGGTGGTGTGGGACAGTCGACTGGTGAGCAGCAGAAGAGTGGGACAGTTCTCCAACAGGTGAGTAGCAGAATCTCGGGACAGTCGACTGGTGTACATGAGCAGTCGACTGGTGGTCTAGAACAGCAGAAGAGTGGGAGCTCGGGACAGTCGACTGTTGGCAATAACCAGTCGACTGGTAGGAGAGTTCTCCAACAAGTGGAGTTAGAAAAGTTGTCAGTTGAAAATCCTGTTCCTGTCCAAGATGAAGATGATGTGGTTGATACTGAGAGTGATGAAGAAGTTCCTATCCAGCAGGAAGAATCAATTGCAGTAAGAAGGCAAAGAAGAGATATCAAACGACCGTCTCGTTTTACAGATACAGTTGCATTTGCTCTTCCCATTGTGGATGATGAAGTTCCCTCCAACTTCAAAGAAGCCACTAGAAGTTCAGAAAATGCAGATTGGAAAGTTGCTATGGATGAAGAGATGAACTCTCTTCATAAGAATAAGACTTGGGATCTAGTGCAACTACCAAAGGGGAAGAAAGCAATTGGTTGCAAGTGGGTGTATACGAAGAAAGAAGGTCCAAAAGGCAGTGTTCGGTTCAAGGCTAGACTAGTTGCAAAGGGGTATGCTCAACAGGAAGGTATTGACTATAATGAAGTGTTCTCTCCAGTTGTGAAGCATCCTTCTATTCGGATTTTGTTAGCTTTGGTAGCACAGTTTGATCTTGAATTGACACAGATGGATGTGAAGACTGCGTTCTTACATGGGGATCTAGATGAAGAAATTTATATGTCGCAGCCAGATGGGTTCAAAATTGCTGGGAAGGAAAATTGTGTTTGCAGGTTGAAGAAGTCTCTCTATGGGTTGAAGCAATCTCCAAGGCAGTGGTATTTGAGGTTTGACCAGTTTATGAAGGTGCAGAGATATTCCAGAAGTGAGTTTGATCATTGTGTCTACTTCAGGAAATTGCAGGATGGTTCTTTCATATATCTGTTATTATATGTGGATGACATGTTGATTGCCTCTAAAAATGCTAAGGAGATTCAAAATTTGAAGAATCAGTTGAGTTCTGAATTCGAGATGAAGGATCTTGGTGAAGCCAAGAAGATACTTGGGATGGAGATAGCTAGAGACAGAGCAAAGGGCATAGTAAGTTTGACACAGAAGCAATATCTTTTGAAGGTGCTGAAACGGTTCGGTATAGATGAGAAAACTAAACCAGTTAGCACACCCTTAGCCAGTCATTTCAGAATTAGTGCTTCTCAGTCTCCAAGTACAGATGAAGAGAGACAGTATATGGCGAATGTACCTTACACTAGTGTGGTTGGCAGTTTGATGTATGCTATGGTTTGTACTCGACCAGACATTTCTCAGGCGGTGAGTATGGTTAGTCGATATATGCATGATCCAGGCAAAGAGCATTGGCAAGCAGCTAAATGGATTTTGAGGTACATAAGTGGCACCACAGATGTGGGTTTGAAATTTGAAAGGGATGACAATATTAGCAGGTTATTGGTTGGATATGTTGACTCTGACTATGCAGGTGATCTAGATAAGAGACGGTCTCCTACAGGCTATTTGTTTACTATGGCTAGGGCACCTATAAGTTGGAGGTCAAATTTGCAGTCCACTGTAGCGTTGTCTACTACTGAGGCTGAATACATGGCGGTTGCTGAGGCCATGAAAGAAGCAATTTGGATACATGGACTTTTGAAGAGCTTGGGAATTCATCGGGAGAAGGTGGAGGTACACTGTGACAGTCAGAGTGCTATTCATTTAGCGAAGAACCAAGTTCATCATTCGAGGACCAAACATATTGATGTCCGTTATCATTTTGTGCGTGATTTGATAAAGGATGGTGATATTCATTTGGTGAAGATTGGAACAACTGATAATCCTGCTGATATGTTGACCAAAGTTGTTGGGGCAGCCAAGTTCAAGCATTGCATGAACCTGGCTAATATTTTGCATGTTTGATAATTAGGCATGGGCAGTTGGGATAGTACTTTGCTATTGGTTTGTTTAGTATGTGATATCATGCTAAGGTGAAGTTTGGGTTCGTTTGTTGCATTTGATGATGAGCAGTTGTTTTGAAGTATTTGTGGAGATTGCTTGGGCTACTTGGAAGATTTCACCAAGGTGGAGATTGTTGGTACTTGACTTGGAAGATCTCGCCAAGGTGGAGATTGTAGGATAATGGCTCGATTCTGGTATTTGGTATCTGTAGTGTTCGAAAGTTTCAGAGCTTCAGTCGACTGATTGGAGGAGCAGTCGACTGTCCAGAGGAGTTTTTCGAAGACTGAGAATACAGCAGCAGCAGTCGACTGTATGTGGGAGTCAGTCGACCGTCCTGGAGGAATCAGTCGACTGGTATGAAGACCAGTCGACTGTCGGCGGGTTTTGGATCCAGATTCGGCCCAATTCGAAAAGGCCCAATAGTTTCCCTATAAATACACCCGTTAGGGTTTTGTAAATTGTAACACCTAATTCGGATTTTGTAGCCGTCATCTCTTGTAAAGGCTTTGTTTGCCCATTGGAGATCATAGTAAAGAAACCCCAACCGCCCCTTGTGGATGTAGGCATCGTTTTGCCGAACCACGTAAATCTTGTGTTCTTGTGTTGCTTGCTTTTCTGTTTTCCTCTCGCTGGTTCTCTCTTTGTTTCCGCGTTGGTTTGATTGTTGGTTAATTTGTATTCCGCACAACAAATTTGTGTATGCATTTCGCTAATTGCAATTTCGCAAGTTGTTTGATTTTGGGTTTGATATAAATTTGATTTGGGTTTAGTGAGTTCTGACTTTAGATGGATTTGGATTCCAGTCGGAAGCGTGGAGGATTGAGAAGTGGAGGATTGAGAAGGCGGTGAAGCAAGAAGGGGAGGAGGAGAGGACGAAGATGCAGTGGAAAGAGTTTACACATTCGTTTTAACTAGTGTTACTCTGTACAAATTGCACAAACTAAATTAATTTTTACAGACGAATAAAATTATATGGAACTCAAATAATAAAATTATATGGAACTCAAATAATACAATGATGATATGTATTGTCTCTTTTTTATTTAATCTTATTTAATAACATATGCTACTCTTGTTTGAAAAAACCCAAATAATGAGCTTTTTTATTTATTTCGGTCATATTCTTTGAAACCACTAAGTGAGATTTCATCAATTCATTTTCTTTTATTATCATGTACATGTTATCATACATGCATAGTAACTTTAGTTCTTCAACAAAAAACATAAAAGTCTTAATTTGACGGAGGTGGCTCTATGCCACACCGACACAAACACCAAGACATAGGTAAACCCAATGTCCACTAATTTAGAGATGTCTCTTAACTATTTCAACCACAATATAATAAAAAGATGACAAATCTATAAATAAATAAAAAAATCAAATTTCCAAACCAATCAATATCATTCCATATTTCTATTCAATTGAAAGCAAAGAAAAAAAAAGTCGAATAATTACCGAAGTTGGGCTGACAATGCAGTGCTAGGTGGAGATGTGGCTCTTCTCGGACTCCTCTGTTATGTACTCCACTGTGTGCTTCTCAACCGCCTTCCCTCTCAATTCAAGTATTTCCTCTTAAATCCATCCCTCTCAAATGAAAAAAGAATCAGCATCAGAAACACATTAATTAGCTTATATTAATTGTAATTTGTATCTAGCATATACTCTAATAAATACATAGATGTAGAAGTTTTATTTCTTGGATTGCTTAAGGAAGTAATTTGATAATTTTGTTCCATAATAAGTTAGTTTCCTTTTAGAACCCTTCTTACTTGTATAGTCGAGTGCTCTTGGTAATCTATATATCTTATAAAAATTCGTTCTTACTTGCATAGTCAAGTTTTCATGGTAATCATATCCTATTAAAATTTGTTCGTACTTGCATAGTCGAGTTGTCTTGGTAATCTGCATATCCTATAAACATTCATTTGTATGATAACTTATATGAATTCGATTAAACCACTATGTAATTTATTGCTCATGATTGAATTTATTACTAATGAGTCTCCCCCTCCATCCCTTCCACCCTAACTATGGTTCCAAATTCATAATCCAAACCCTAACTTCTTGTTACAAAAGTTCTTTATAAAGTTGATTGAAAGACACAGAAAACAAAGAAGAAAATAGGAGAGAAAGAAAAACCGAAAAGAAAAGAAAATATATAAATAACAACTTACAAAACCAATATCAGATTACAAGTTGAGAAGTCGATGTCTGTGTATCACACTGTGTCCTTAAAACAGATTTTGCCTCTTTCGGTTGCTGGATTGAACGAAGGCGTCTGTCTCCCAGGATGCAACGACCAGAGTGTTTACGTAGGCACCACGTAGCACTCCCGAACCGAGCAGCAGCGTCAGAATCCTATCACTGACTTACCATACAGCAGGAGTGAAGAACAGAATAGGACTCGGAGGAGGAAGGAAGAAGGTTTCTGGTGCAGGGAAGAAATGAGAGGGGAGACCTCTATTTATAGAGCCAGGGTTAAAACTGTAACGGCAGACAAGGCTATGAATGTCTTCAGTGTAACGGCAGACAATTAATTAAATGCCGGCACTGTAATGGCAAACATCAGTCATTGCCTTTGAATGTCTTCAGTGTAACGGCAGACAAAACATTCAACATAGCACTGAAACGGCAGACAGAACCATTTTTGCATTTATTTCAGTCATTACAAAAGGAAAAATCACAACTGTAGTAAAAAGTGGCTCTGCACGGGGTGGGATCATGTCAGTCCGGCATTCGTGTCCGCAGGTCGTGCGGACACACACAAGTCGCATGTTATCCGATCCGAGATTTGCACCCCCACCCTGCGCGTGCGAGAGAGAGAGCCTCTCTTCTAGCTATCTTACAATGCTTAGAAGGAGGTTACTATATATCCTCTTCCATTTCTTTTGATTTTTCCGATGTGGGACTATGTTCCCTTAACCCATTTTCAGGAATGAAAACGTCTCACTTTGAGAGACAATTTCTCATTCACCCTTTAACCGTTTTTAGCAAATCAATATATAATTTTGATCTACTCACGAAGGAGAACACAAACCAATCAAGATCTATCAATTATTCATTGAGGATCTTACTCAAATAATTGTTTAAAATCGGTTCGTAAATGGTGTATAAAACACTCATTTTCTAACATTCCCCACATGAATGAAAATTGACGACCACAGACACGACAGGCTTGGTGATAGAATTCAACGGTTGAATCCTGCGTAAGATAGGTAGGTATTACCATTTGAACCTTTCCTTATGAAAATATGTTTACTTTACTAACTAAACCGTAGACACGATGTCCTTGAACTGTTCTGTCATTTGTGTAAACACTGACATATCTCACACAGAAATCTTCCTAACGTATTTTCAGTTCTCACTGTTATGTTCGTTTTGGCCATGAACATACGTCTGGTTCTGCAAGAGTTTAACAGGAATATTGTCCTACATTATTCCCTTGGAAGCGGACCTTCTTCCCTCTTACATAGGTGATTTCTTACCTAAGAGTAATCCGCATTACTCTGCTAGGATATCCTATGCATAAGAATCATGAAAAGCCTAGCTTAACCTGTTACCTTACGGGCATCACTGTTTCATCATGGGAATGGACAAGGGAAAACTCCCACAGTGATCCAACTTGGTCTTTACAATTTAGTTGTCCCTTTGAACATAGATCTTGGGATCTTTAGTCAGCTAGGTTGGGTGTCCATTGTATCGACTTATTCTTTCATGGGTTTAGTCCCATTCTTTTCGATGATTTATCAACTAACTCCTTGTTTAACCCTTTGGTTAGCGGATCCGCAATATTATCCTTTGACTTTATATAGTCCAAGTCCACAGAGATAACCCTAGTAGAGAGTAGTTGTCTAATGGTATTATGTCTTTGACGAATATGTCTAGATTTACCATTATACATATTGCTCTGTGCTCTACAAATTGCAGACTGACTATCTGAATATATGCAGATTGGAGGCACAAGCTTCGTCCACCTTGGAATATCCTTAAGGAAGTGGCATAACCATTCAGCCTCTTCCCCATATTTGTCCAGTACGATAAATTCAGATTCCATCGTGGATTTAGCAATCACTGTTTGTTTCGATCGAGGATTTCCAAGAAACTGCTGCACCACCTAGTATAAATATATAGCCACTAGTGGATTTTCAATTATCACTAGATATTCAGTTCGCATCACTGTATCCTTCAAGTACAACCGGGTATCTCGTATAGTACAACTCATAGTTACGAGTAAAACACAAGTACTTCAGTACTCTTGTAATTGCTTGCCAATGCTCGCTTCCAGGATTACTCGTGTATCTAGTTAGTTTACTCACTGCATAGGCAATGTCTGGTCCTGTACAACTCATTAAGTACATTAGACTGCCTATGATTCTAGAGTATTCTACTTGAGAAATACTCTCACCTTTATTCTTGGATAAATGTAAAGTTATATCTAGTTCTGGCAATTCCAGAATTATCTTTATCAAATTTTCTAAGAATATTGTCAACATAATGTAACTGGCTTAAAATAAGCTCGTCTGATATTCTTGTGATTTTAGTTCTCAATATAACATCAGCCAGTCCCATATCTTTCATGTCAAACCTCGAGTTCAACATACTTTTAACAGATTTAATTATCTGATCATTACTTCCAATAATAAGCATGTTATCTACATACAAACATATAATGACATATCCATCTTCTGTGTCTTTGACACATACACATTTGTCACTTTCATTGATCTTGAAGCCATTTTTCATCATGATATTGTCAAACTTTTCATGCCACTGCTTTGGAGCTTGTTTCAAGCCATATAATGATTTCACCAATTTACACACTTTCTTTTCATGTCCTGGAGCTGAAAAACCCCCAGGTTGTTTCATATAGATTTCTTCATTTAAATCTCCATTAAGAAAAGCGGTTTTTTCATCTATTTGATGTACTTCAAGATTGCGCAGAGCTGCTACTGTAAGTACCATGGAATTTATTCTCGTCACAGGAGAATATGTATCAAACTAATCAAGACCTTCCTTTTGTTTATAACCTTTAATTACAAGTCTTGCCTTATATTTATCAATTGATCCATCAGGTTTCATTTTTCTCTTAAAGAACCACTTGGAACCTAAAGGTTTACTACCCGGTGGAAGATCCACTAGTTCCCAAGTATGATTTTTCAAGATAGAATCAATTTCACTCTTGATGGCATTTTTCCATAGAGGACCATCACTAGAGTTCACCGCTTCCTTGAAGGTTGGGGTTCACCTTCAAGCATAAAAGTCAAAAAATCCGGACCAAATAATTTTTCCTTTCTTGTTCTTTTACTGCGTCGAGGTTCCTCTTCAACTTCTTCATCTTGGTCTTCATTATCTTCACTGATAGTATCATGTGTTCGTTTGGAAGAGTTTGGTTCCTCCTTTGACTTACATGGAAATACATCTTCAAAGAACGATGCATTTTTAGATTTCATTATCGTTTTCTTTGATATATCAGTGATATCGGATTTGTACACCAAGAACCGATAGGCACTACTATTAAGTGCATAGCCATTGAAAATACAATCAACCGTTTTTGGTCCTCTTTTTACTTTCTTAGGTGGAGGTACTGCCACCTTGGCAAGACATCGCCACATTCGCAAGTAATTGTAGGATGACTTTCTTTCTTTCCATATTTCATATGGAGTTTTCTCTTCTGTCTTTTTGGGCACCTTATTCAAAAGGTAGTTAGTTGAAAGAATAGCTTCTCCCCACAAATTTGGTGGAAAACCAGAACTTATTAACATTGCATTCATCATTTCTTTCAATGTATAATTCTTTCTCTCAGCAACATCGTTGGACTGAGGAGAATAAGGTATTGTCGTTTCATGTATAATACCATGCTTAGTACACGTGTCAACAAATGGCGATTCATACTCTCCACCTCGGTCGCTTCTTAGCGCCTTAATTTTCTTATTGAGTTGGTTCTCAACCTCATTTTTATAGAGAACAAATTTCTCTATAGCTTCATCCTTGCTTTTAAGCAAATATACATAGCATTATTTTGTACTATCATCAATGAAGGTAATAAAATATTTATTACCACCTCTTATTTGTATCATTTTCAAATCACAAATATCAGTGTGAATTAGATCAAAAGGTTCAGTGTTTCTTTCAACACTTTTAAACGATGATCTTGTTAGTTTTGCCTCAACACAAGTTTCACACTTGTATTTGGAATCAATTTGAAATGTTAGTATGTCATTCAAGTTAGTTAGTCTTCGCAAAGTATCATAATTAATATGTCATAGTCTACCATGCCATAAATTGGAAGACTCAAGCATATAAGTAGAAGAGCTAGCTTTATTGATATTCTTGACCATGGTGATTACATTGAGTTTAAATATTCTACCACTCATGTACCCTCTACCAACATACATTCTACTTTTTGACAAAATAAATTTGTTTGACTCAAACACTAAACAAACTCTGTGATTATTAAGCAATGAACCAGATACCAAGTTCTTACGGATTTTAGGAACATATGTAACATTGTTCATAGTCAGTTCCTTTGCAGAAGTCATCTTCAAGATCACCTTGCCTTGACCCTTAATTTCTGAAGTAGCCGAGTTCCCCATAAACATCATCTCCCCATTCTCTAATGGTTCGAAAGTGGAGAACATAAATTTGTTGGAGCACACATGTCGAGTAGATCTAGTGTCAATCCACCATTCCTTTGGGTTTGAACCTAACATATTCATCTTTGAGATCACAACTGAGAGGTTGATATCGGAAACATCTTGAGAAATGCCTTGAATCAGTTTGCTTCTCTGTTCCTGTTCTTCTTGGGAAGTCTGCATTTAGTAGACTTGTGACCCATTTTGTCACAATTGAAGCACTTGCCTTGAAACTTTGGCTTCTTTGAGATTCATCCCTTAGGCCCCAACTTGGGACCCTTGTTGTTGTACTTGTTGGAACGTTATTTATGTTCCATTACATTTGCCTTGGCTGCATGACTGACGAGTTCAACCTTTTCAGATCCTCTATTTTCTTCTTCAATACGAAGCCTGACAATGAGATCTTTAATACCCATTTCTTTTCTCTTATGCTTTAGGTAGTTCTTAAAGTCTTTCCATCCTGGTGGTAATTTTTCAATTATACATGCTACTTGGAAACTTTCACTTAAGTTCATACCTTCAGCATGAATCTCATGCAAGATCAGTTGTAGTTCTTGAACTTGACAGATCATTGTTTTAGAATCTACCATTTTATAGTCTAGGAAGCGGCCCACAATGAATTTCTTGTCCCCGGCATCCTCAGTTTTATACTTATGGTCTAGTGATTCCCAAAGTTCTTTAGTTGTTCTTTTGTCAATGTATACATTATACAAAGAATCAGCTAATCCATTTATTATGTAATTTCTACACAAGTAATCAGCACTTTTTCAAGCATCCACAGCGGCAATGACTTGGTTATCTTGCTCATCTTTCTTAAGATTTGGAGCCTCTTCGTTCAAGAATCTTGCAAGATTCAGTGTGGTCAGATAGAACATCATCTTCTGTTGTCACCTTTTGAAGTTCTGCCCGTTGAACTTCTCAGGTTTCTCTCCATGGGAGACTGAGACAGGTACAACGGTTGGCATTGGCACTCGTGCCGCAATAGCAATCAGTACTTGCATCGTATCAGCAACCGGCATGTGGACCGTTTCAGACACAGTAACATTGTCCGATGCAGTAGTCATTTTGATTTTGAAATTTTCACAACACGAGTGTAAGTTTTCCAGATTAAAGAAAAAAGAAAAGAAGTGCCTTAAAATCAGAAATCAAAAAAATCAAAAAATCTGTTTTAAGTTTGTTACAAAAATTCTTTATAAAGTTGATTGAGAAGCGCAGAAAACAGAGAAGAAAATAGGAGAGAAAGAAAAACTGAAAAGAAAATAAAATAAATAAATAACAACTTACAAAACCAATATCAGATTACAAGTTGAGAAGTCGAGGCATGTGTATCACAGTGTCCTTAAAACAGATTTTGCCTCTTCCGGTTGCTGGATTGAACGAAGACGTCTATCTCCCAGGATGCAACGACTAGAGTGTTCACATAGCACTCCCGAATCGAGCAGCAGCATCATGATCCTATCACCGACTTACCATACAGCAGGTGTGAAGAACTATACAGGACTCAGAGGAGGAAGGAAGAAGGTTTCTGGTGCAGGGAAGAAATGAGAGGGGAGGCCTCTATTTATAGAGCCAGGGTTAAAACTGTAACACCAGACTAGGCTATGAATTCCTTCAGTGTAACGGCAGACAATTAATTGAATGCCGGCACTGTAACGGCAGACATCAGTAATTACCTTTGAATGCCTTCAGTGTAACGACAGACAAAACATTCAACATAGCACTGAAACGGCAGACAGAACCGTTTCTGCATTTATTTCAGTTGTTACAAAAAGAAAAATCATAACTGTAGCAAAAAGTGGCTCTGCATGGGGTGGGGTCATGTCGGTCTGGCATTCGTGTCCGTAGGTCGTGCGGGCGCACACAAATCGCATGTTATCTGATCCGAGATTTGCACCCCCCTGCGCACATGAGAGAGAGCCTATCTTCTAGCTATCTTACAATGCTTAGAAGGAGGTTTCTATATATCCTCTTCTATTTCCTTTGATTTTTTCGATGTGGGACTATGTTCCCTTAACCCATTTTCAGGAATGAAAACGTCTTACTTTGAGAGAATTTCTCATTCACCCCTTAACCGTTTTTAGCAAATCAATATATGATTTTGATCTACTCACGAAGGAGAACACAAATCAATCAAGATCTCTCAATAATTTATTGAGGATCTTACTCAAATAATTGCTCAAAAATCGGTTCGTAAATGGTGTATAAAACACCCATTTTTCTATCACTTCTTTCCCCCCTCTAAACCTTAAACAAAACCCTTTTTTCTCATCTCTTTGTTTAAGTCCATACTCCTTTCTTTCCAAACCCCAAACCATACTTATATCTTTTTCCGGTGTTGCCAACCTAATCCACGACTTCTGGTTAATGAAACACAACCAAAATTTTTAAATTTTTTATTTCAACATCCATCCCAAACTAAAACATAAATTAATAAATATTCATTAAGCAATCAAGTTCGGGCAAATGTAAAGGCCTTATAAGAAAACTCAAGAAAGTCAGCATGAAATCTTGATTTATGCAATGAGTACTATGCCCAACATTACGGTAACATACATTAAAAAATAAAAAGTGCAATTTCGTAGACAAGACTAACAACTTCCACTTTCAATTCAACTAATTAATGAACAAACAATTCTGATAAAGATAAAAACTTTACTACCTCATCTCAAAGTTGTATGGCATTAGATGGGGTGACCCCATCGGCGATTGCAGTTGAGAAAAGAATGGGAGAAAAGAGAAGTAGCAGGATCAACGCTTCTGTCATGGTTTATTTGTATTCTCTCTCTATTATATTCATCTTAAAAAACAGCGATCTTGAATTTAATCCATCTCTGGTTTTACAAAACATTGAAAAAGTGATAGAATTGGATTTGAGATCTAAAAGGGATTTTTAAGAAAAAGTGAGTTAGAAGCATAATAGTGCGAGACCCAACTTACTATATTCAATTCAGGTCCAGCTATCAACTTTTCCTACCTTTTTTCTCGATTGACTTATAGTTTTGTCAATCGTATACCAAACAAAAAATGTGCATACAAATGATAAGCTAATTGAATGCTTACATCCAACATATGATCCAAAAATGGAATCCCTGAACTGCAATCACCGATTCTATTACCATCGAGATTTATCTTCACATACACATTCGTCTCCTCGTTACTCTCTTAACCTTCCCAATCAGTGATGCTGCCAAATTGACATTAAAAAAAAAAACATTCCATCAATTAACAAAATTTGACAACTATTTTTAATATTAAAAGAAAATAAAGTGGAGAAATTTACATTATTCGATTCAGGTCCAACTACCAACTTTTCTTACTTAATTCTCGAATAACCTATAGTTTTTTCAATCGTATACCAAACAAAGAATTTGCATACAAATAATAAGTTAATTGAATGCTTGCATCCAACATATGATCCAAAAACGGAACCCCCAATTTGCAATCAGGGATTCCATTACCATCCAAAATTTATCTTCACATACACATTCGTCTCCTTCGTCACCCTCTTAACCACCACAATCCGCGAAGCTGCCAAATTTACATTCAAATAATCAAAAAAAAAAAAAAAAACAAAACAAAACAAAAGCAAAAATCAAAATTTTGACAACTATTTTTAATATTATAAAAAACCTAAAGTGAAGAAATTTTCATGATTCGGCAACGGAGGCGATAGGAGCGGTGCATGAACAAAAACTGGAATCCCCAAATTGCAATGAGCGGTTCCATTACCATCGAGATTTATCTTCACATACACATTCGCCTCCTTCGTCACCATTTTGACCTTCCCAATCTGAGAAGCTGTCAAATTTACATTCAAAAGAAAGAAAAAAAAACATTATCAATTAACAAAATTTCACAACTGTTTTTATTCCAAAAAAAACTAAACTGAAGAAATTCATATGATTCGGCAACGGTGGCGATAGGAGCGGTGCTGTTCTCTTCGTTGAGACAAACCCTAAGTGAACACATTTTGCGGGGAAATCGGAGGGATGGATTTTGATGGGGGACTGAGAAGTTAGAAATGGGAAGACGAAACCCTAACCCTAGAATTTTCTATGGTTTTAAGGAAAGGGGATGAAGAGATCGAAGAAGAGGTCAGTGAGTTCATCGAGGTTGGAAGTGGAATAGTGAGGTAGAACGACGGCAACATCCGAGAGAATTTTTTAGGATGAGAAGATCAGGGTTTTTCTTTCTTTCTTTCTTCTTCTTTATAAACTGTAAATTTTATATATGTAGTGAGCATGTGTTAATCTCTACTTTGGCTCTCCTTTTTCCATTTCAAAATGGAGGGTAAAGAGAAGGAATAGACCTATTTGTATAATATATCTCTAATATTATAATGGGAAATTGGGGTTGTCATTTGTAGACATTCAACCATCTAATCTCAACCATTCTTTTTTAAGTTGGAGTTATATTAACCATTCATTTACTCAACTGTTGTTAGTTATCATACAATCCTCAAAGTTCAAATTTATTTACAACATAATTATTTACAAAAGTAGCACTCATATAAAAAAAAAAGTTTGTGCCACTAGAGGTAATTTGTAAAATGTATGTGATGAGTAAAGGGTTGTCTCAGGGTCTTGGCAAAGATTATGTCTTAATATTTACTATATTAAAAAATTAATTAGAACGTGCATCGCACGTGCAAATTACTAGTAAAATATAACTAGTGTTACCTTATGCAAATTGCACAGTCTACAATAGTTTTGAGAGACTCATAAAATTATAAAGAACTCCAAAAAAGCCTGAGATAATTGGGAGAAAATTTTGAATATCATCCTTACCGTGATTATTGAAATCTTCATTATCATCCTCATATAAGCATATGGTGTAACGCCCCGAACTTCCTATATGGAGAATTCAAGACACATGCCAGGACCTTTACATTCAATTAGTCACAATACACAGAAAACAGGAAAATTTAATACTTTTTATTAATACAATATTACAGGCCGAGTGTTTTCCATTGATTCGATACATTACATCAGAGTATACAAGAATAAAAATGATAACATCGGGCTCTTCACTTGTAGACCAGCCTTGACTAGAGTCCTCCCGGTTTGGTGATCATGTATCCACAACCTATTAAAGTGGGGATGTCAGTACATATACTGACGCTTAAAGGCTGATGACTAGCAGCGAATCTCCAAAAACAAACATATATATCATGGTAAAATATATCGGTGTAGTTTAAGTGTTCGTGAGTGCAATGACTAGAATCTAATGCATTGTCAACCAAGGCAAGGATGCTCATATTCTAATGCAAGCGAGAATCTAGAATCGTATTCATCCCAAACTACATACGTCCATATCAAGTTGTTCTCCATATTTAGGGATTCGAACCCGCGTTATGAAATTATATCTTGTACACAACCTGTTCCTGACACAATACTACTTGACTGGCGAAGTTGCAGGTATGTTCTAGTTCCGTTACTACAATCAATAGTGGTGTCCTCGTTTGCCACTATTGCCTGGTTGCACCAGGTCCCACTAAAAATCAACACGGGCTGCAAGATACTTGTCAACCTTCTTCCGTGCCCTCAACTCATCATGAGAAGGCATAGAACCTGACAGAATTGTAGGGTCTATTTTCCTAGGAAAACCTCCCGTTCTTATCATGGCAGTTCAGAAATTAACAATCAAGATACGGATCCCGTGCTCCCAACTCATCATGAAAAACACCGCCCGTATCCCTTTGACAGGGGAATACATTCCAATAACACCACATAGTGTCAGCCCTTAGGAGAAGTCGGAATATAGGGTATCACCTCTAACACCAACTCTCAGCCTTCGGCAATTATAGATAAAAATGGTTAAGTAACAAGTTACTTGTAATGCTCCGAACTTCATCTATGGAGAATTCGAGATACGAGCTAGGACCTTTATATTCAATTAGTCACAATACACAGAAAACAAGAAAATTTTAAAACTTTTTATTAATACAATATTGATTCAATACATTACATCAGAGTATACATGAATAAAATGATAAACATCGTGCTCTTCGTTGTAGACCATACCTTGACTAGAGTCCTCCTGGTTTGGTGATCATGTATCCACAACCTATTAAAGTGGGAACATCAGTACATATACTGACGCTTAAAGGCTGATGACTAGCAGCGAATCTCCAAAAACAAACATATAAAAATATGGTAAAAAATGCCAGTGTAGTTTAAGTGTTCGTGAGTGCTATGACTAGAATCTAATACAATGTCAACTAAGGCTAGGATGATCCTATTCTAATGCAAGCAAGACTCTGGGACAGTATGCAGCCCATACTAAATACGCTCCATCTCAAGTCGTTTCTTCATATATAGGGATTTGAACCCATGCCATGTTTTCTACTTTTGTACCCATCCTATTCCTGACATAATACTACATGACTGGCGAAGTTGCAGGTACGGTCTAGTTCCGTTACTGTAGTCAATAGTGGTATCCTTGTTTGCCACTATTGTCCGGTCGCACCGGAACCCACTCAAAAGCCAACACGAATGACAAGATACTTTGTCAACCTTCTTCCGTGCCCTCAACTCCTCATGAGAAGGCATAGAAACTTTGTAATCGTAGGGTCTATTTCTCTAGGAAAACCTCCCATTCTTATCATGGCATATTCAGGAATTAACAGGCGAGATAAGGAACCTGTGCTCCCAACTTATCATGAAAAAGTACCATCCGTATTCCTTTGACAGGGGATACATCCCAATAACACCTCCTAGTGTCAGCCTACAGGAGAAGTTGGATTATAGGGTATCACCCCTAACACCAACTCTCACCTTTCGGCAATGCATATATATATATAAAATGGTTATGTAACAAGTTACTACCATAATAATATCACTAACCCTAACCAAACAAGCGAGACATGCCTCTGTGTTTCCAACTTATCATGAAAAAGCACCGCCCGTGTCCCTTCTCTAACCAAACAAGTGAGACATGCTACTGTACTTCCAATTTGGCTTGAAAAAATACCATACGTGTCCCTCTTCTAACCAAACAAGTGAGACATACTACTGTGCTTCCAACTTGGCATGAAAAAGCACCATACGTGTCCCTCTTCTAGAGAGTGCAACAATTTGTTGATACAATTAACCATGTCTTAACCTAGACTTCGCAAGATCTCATCGGATCCACTCCCAGCTTACTTATTCAAGACAATACCTATGTACGAGCCAAATAAGCTACTTACGAGACCACTGTTACATACGGGCCAGGTGAGCCATGTGTGAGACAACTACATACAAACAACCATACTAGAAATCAACCTACAAGCAACACACGTGCTTGCTAGCAAAATTTGTTCTTCTATATTTAGAAGCAACAGAAGAATCTAGTAACAGTCTAAAATAGGCATTCTACCAATGAGAAGACCAAATCGACATAAAAACTAACAATTATTAGTGATCTTCCCAGCCCTTATTACCCATGAAGATGAAGAATGTTCATGTGATATGGTCCAACTTTAATTAGAACCTTATACAACTAGAATCCATGGGTTCCTTTCCCAATTGAACTAGAACTACATGCAACTAGATTCTTGGGTTCTATCTCAAGTTTGAGCTAGAATCACCTAGAAACTAAATGCATGGTGCTCTTATTAATTGAGCTAGAACTTCCGTAGTGCTAGTTTCATGGGTTTCTCTTTATGTTGACTAGAACAACATAGAACATAGGTTCATTTCATTAGTTTAACTGGAACACCTAGCTCAAGCATGGGTTCATCGGTTCTTTTTAATCTTTCACTACAACCATTTACAATTCAAGCATGGTTCTTTACTAACACCACAACTACAACAAGATAGTTCCTTTACTAACATTATAACTACAACATGATAGTTAACATTATAACTACAACATGATTCTTTTACTACAACTTAACTACAACATGAGTATTTACTACTACTTCAAGCATGGGCCATTCTACAACTCAAGCATGGATACAATTTAAGCATGAATACTTACTACAACATAAGCATGGATATTTACTACTACTTAAGCATGAATCTTCTACTACTACTTAAGCATGGATGATTCTCCTGCTACTACGTAAGCATAGATAATTGCTACAAATTACACATGAGTATGTACTACATTATTCTACAACAAATTATCATGGTATACAACGTAGCATGAGTTTCTTTACTACATTACCTACAACAACTAAGCATGGTATATAACATACCATGAACCTACAACAATCTTAAGCATGAATACAACTTTCCTACAACAATCTAAGCATGCACTACAAGAAAAATCTTTTTTCGCAATGCCAAATGTCGTTGCTAAAACTCGTTTGTCGTTGCGAAAAATATTTTTGGCAACGACATTTGTCGTTGCAAGGTCGTTGCGCGTCTGGGCGTCGCGAAAGATTTTGACTACAACTTTCTGTCGTTGCCAAACATAGATTTTTCGCAACGACATTGTCGTTGCAATATATTTTGTCGTTGCCATACCTAATTTCACCCTTGCTAAGGTATAAAATCAATCGCAACAACTTTTGTCGTTTCCAAACATACTTCATATATTTGGCAATGACTCATGTCCTTGCTAAAGATGTTTTTTCGCAATGAATTATTGTCATTGCCGTACATTCTTTCTATTTTGGCAACGACTACTGTCGTTGACAAAGCTCAGCTGTTTTGCAATTATTTTTATTATTGCTTTGCATTACTTGTATTTTGGTAACAACTATAGTCGTTGCTAAAGCTACCAATTGTCGTTGCGAAAGTTTAATTCTTTTCGAGACAAATTATATATTGTCGTTGCATCAGCCCTATCCAAACTAGCATACACTTCAAAAACATTAAAAACCAACATCATTCCAAAAACTATAATATTAAACTTGTCCAACATATTACATTTATGTCATATAAGAAGCAATGCCCAAAATATTACAACCATCAACTTCTCATATAAGATACAAGTAGCAAAAAATTGGAGTTGATGTTGGAGAGTTAATAACCTAAACCAACAACTAACTCATATAAGATATATCAAATCATACACTATCAAAATATTATACCAAAATATATGCTCCCGGACCAATGGCTTCGTTCCCTAATTCTCCAAATACAGTCCCTTCTATAGTTTTAATGTATATTCATTAATACTGAAGGACCAAAGAACTTTCGAGGATTAACACAAGAATGCATGATTGTGGTAGCTCAAATTCTCATCCTCATGGTGCCTACATATTTGAAATAATGATTAGTCCAGCAGTATATAATGAAACAATGAAAGATTGCTAAAACTATGGGAACTTGTATGCACAAATATAATTTGATGGATACATGAATTTTTTTTATTAAACAAAAGATACATTAATAGCATCAAGAAATAATGAAAACCAAACTAGAATTAAAGATTAAAACTACATTTGAAAGCATTTTGACAACCATTTAAACTAAAATGATACAATTTCATAAAAAAATCCATCTTTAAATATTTAACAACAAATATACTAGCAACTAGCATATATACACATGAATTAAGTGCACCAACCTGCAACACTGACAAGTTTGCTTCTTAAGTCTTGTATCAATATTTTCAGTCATAAGAATCTAGGAGAGGGCCACTAGATGCTAAATGTAAAGGGGATGACCTACATCATTCTGACAAAGATACCACAAAGTAGGATGCACAGACACATAGATTCAGTACAAGGAGGTTTAAATAGAAGGATTGTAGGGAAAACATTTATCTTCTATGCCGAATTTGTACTAAATATGTCCAGGACTGCTGCAATCAGACTATTCGGAACTTAAACACGTTTGTTCTAGAATAAAAACTTTCAAATGAGATTATGAGATTATTTTCAGGTCAAGTTACACAATGCAACATATAACTTGATACATTGTTGCTAAGCACGCCGAACATAAGATTAATTAAATTGAAGAGAGGCAGATCAACATGGAGCAGAATTGAAACAGTCAAAACACTTCATAGACCCTAGCCAAGACTAAAACACGCAGACCAACTTGAACAAGAGATGCAGTCAAGTACCAGAAATCCAAGAAGATGAGCAATATCAGCAAATGAAAACAATGGGACAAATAAGAGAAAGCTACTTGATAGAAAAACAAAAGAGGCGCTTGATAGAGTAAATAAGGATCATGTCCAGCAAATGCGAGGAAAAATAGAGAAAGCTACATGAACTGTTTCCAGAAAACAAAGGAATCCTTGTGTCCAGCAAATGCGAGGAAAAACAGAGAAAGCTACATGAAGTGAACTGTTTCCAGAAAACAAAGGGACAACAGATCAACTACAAACTTGGCATTGGTGTCTTACTGAATATTATCTTTTCCCTACAGCACTAGTATCAAATCAGGTTAAGACCTAACTAATTTCCAAGCAACGACCATTTATTCTTCCAACATGCTAGCCTGAAACAATGGTCTTTCCCAGTTCTCTCATGTTAGTCTAACAGCATATGTGCATATTAGTATCTCTCATATATGCATAATTATTCCACTGTCCATCATTTTGGGTTTGCAAGACCCTAATTTCACATATACTCCCTCTCTAATTTTTGGTTTGCAAGTCCCTAATTTCAGGTTGGGCTAGAATCATATTTAACTCTAATAGATATCACCCAAAAAAGCAATTCAACTTATATTTAAAAACAACTTGTTGTATGGAGACCGTGTTTAAATTCTCTACCTGTTGAGATTGCAGATCAGATGGAGGTGGCCGAAAGACATTCGGATCAATAGTCAGCATGGTGTTAGCAGTCCTGGCAGTTCTGACAGTCCCCAGATAATCAAGAATACAAGATTCAATATCATCCTCAGAGAAATCACCAACAATGCTCACCTGTATATATGTTTCCATGTCAGGACAAACGGAGCAAGTGAAAGATAACACTCAACTGGGTCAAAAGGAAACATAACTGAAGCCCTTGATTAAACAAACATAATCTTCACAGGAAAAGAAATCATAGAAACAAAGGAAAAACTCAAACATACCTCCATATTGTCAGCAACAAACTGATTCAGCACTTCGTCAGTTAGAATTCCTTTGCACAGGTGGTTTCACAATAGTTTCCATTGCTCGACCAGAACTAGCTGCTGAATTCCTCTGGATCTTTCCGGGAGTCAATAGATTTATCTGCCAAAGCACCTTGTTGACTTGATAGGTCAAAGCAATTATCCAATAATTTTGTTTGCATAAATGATTGCCTGGTTGAGAAAAAATCAATGTTAAAGTATAGGACACAATAGTTCTTAAAAATTTAGCCCATCAATGTGCACAAAGTAATGTCGATGATGTCTCAAATAATTTTATTTAAAAAAAAATCACCGTAATGATAAGCCAATACCATTATTTTGAGCATAAATTTAACAAAAGCAAAATCAATCAGATTTTTACTTAAATTTTGTTATGCCTCACACTCCTTTTAAAACCCTTCCTCAAAAAATAAAACATCACTCTTCGCCAAGTAGTAAATACTTGATACTAAATCTGAATTACTTCTTATGAGAAAACTAATCTACCTGAAATGATGTTTCAAACTCCTAAATCTCAAAAATGTATGTCATGCATAATCAAACATAACAACAATGCTGAAAACAATCACATGTCTCATTTAACAAGAGTATAACTACAATTTGTGGAACAAAAAAATTAAGGAACCTAATCAAACCAGATTGGCATAGAATACTTAGCTTCAGAGTGACAAATATAAAATTATGAACTCATTGCAAAACAAATAATCAAATAATGTTATCCAGGTTGCCTGCCTACACTCACTTACTTTCGACAATTCCTTTAAAAGGTATACTTCTAAGAGCTAACAACTACTGATTTGCTATATAATGACAAAGCACTCTATATTATGAAATCAAAAAACAGGAAAACTAACTAATAAGAAACAACTACATATCAGAATATGACTTTTCAAAATCCTACAAACAACTCTTTAAAGTAGCAGAATAAATACTATTCTCACTTATTCCCAATACCATTGAATCAAAATACATGATGCTACCTACCAAAACAACTAATCCTGATTACCTTGGTTCAGATAATCTCTAAATTTGACTGATCCATACAGAATTGCATCAAATAAGATTCATTGTATCTTTATTCAACAAAAAATAGCATTCACTGTATCACACAAAAATTGTAAATCTATAGTGTTCTAAAATAGCAAAAATAGAAACCCTAATTCAGATCTGAATGTGATGGCATTATCAATTAAACAACTTGCTGATACATACATAAAAATCGATCTCAATTGGAAGAACATATAACAAAACAATACGAAATAAGAACACATACCATCATCCTAAATTCAATGATACAATAAACGACCGCCTCTGCCAAAGCTAAAAAATTACCATACAGATCACAATACATAATACCCAATTCCTCTTCTTCCCAAAACTAGACAACAATGTCGATATTAGGGTTAGGTTAAAAGAACCAAATCCCTACATACCAATCAATTAATCAATAAGAGCGAACGGCGACTGCAGCAAGGAGAGCGAACGACGACTGCAGCAAGGAGAGCGAATGGCGGAGGCGGCGAATGGGAGAGCGAATGACGGGGGGGGGGGGGGGTGCGGGAGCGAACGGGCGGATAGAGCTCGAAGAGGGAAAGAGAGGGAAAGTAGGGTTTCACCGATTGGGGGGATTTAGGAAAGGAAGAGATGTGGGTGGTGTTTTGTTTGTTTTGGGTTTTAGTTAAAATATATGTGATTGCACGTGCTAAGTTAAATTATTTTATTTATTTTTATTTTTTTATATTTTTGGCAACAATACTGTCGTTGCAGTAGATATAAGTAGATATACGCAATGACATTTATCGTTTTCAATTTACACAATCTGGCGGGGGGATTTACAAAGGCCCGCGCAAGGCATTTTGGAGGAGGAAAATTTTATTTTATTTTTAGCAACGACTTTCACGTTGCCGTAACTAATTTTCACAACGACTAAAAAGTCGTTGCCAAAACCTTGTTGCGAAAAAGGGTTTTTCTTGTAGTGATGGTTTACAACAATCTAAGCATGGTATATAACTTTCCTACCACAATCTAACCATGGTATATAACTTTCCTATAACAATCTAAGCATGGTATATAACTTTCCTACAACAATCTAAGCATGGTATATATCTTTCCTACAACAATCTAAGCATGGTTTACAACAATCTAAGCATGGTATATATATCTTTCCTACAACAATCTAAGCATGGTTTACAACAATCTAAGCCTGGTAGATAACTTTCCTACCACAATCTAAGCATGGTATATATCTTTCCTACAACAATCAAACATGGTATATAGCATGGGCATCAACCTTACAACAATTTTAGCATGGTATACACATAAGCATGGGTTTCCTACAACTTGGTAGACAACACAAGCATGGATTCTACTACTAAGGATGTATCTTTATTACTACTTAAGCATGGATTCTTACTACAATATTAAGCTTGAATAACTACTATACTTAAGCATGGTATACGGCATAGGTATAGGTTTCTTACTATATCCAACCTACAACAATTTAGGCATGGTATATCAATCTATAACAATCTAAGCATGGTTTACAACTTAAAGCATGGGTTTCAACCTACAATAAATTAGCATGAATAATTTACTAGCTATTACAAGGCTACTTCTCTTTACAAAAATACAAGCCTTGAAATATTACAAAATCTAACTTTAGGTTACAAAAATCTACTCTTTATAACTTACAAGTCCTACATATAACCAAAAGTCTACTTCTTTTGAATTAGAAGTTCTTCATACCACAAGTCTACCTTTTTATAAACTAGCAGTTAGCAAGATTGATATTTTAACAAGTAGATAGCAAAAACAATAAAGACTTATTCTTTTGTTAAAATTATTAAGATCTATAACCCCAAAAATGGTATGTAAGTGTTTCTTTTACTAATCTTTTATATGCATATAGTGATTAGTCCTTGTTTGAGTTCTATAACCCAGGGATAGGTATGTACGCAAATATTCATATACATATGTTCATGAGTCCAAATTAAGTTCTACAACCCATGGATGGGTATGTACACAATCTACATATGCTTGTGTCCATTTAGTCCAAACAACAAGAACCAAAATTACAACAATCCAAGATTCTACCATCCATCATTCTCATGTGGTCATGGCATCATTCATATTCTTAGAAGATTAGTCCAGGTTGTTAGTTTCTTTTATTAGCCAAAATAACAATAATAAGAACAATATGCTAAAGATTCAATCTTTATGTTCTTTATTTGTTTAAGTTCTACCATTTATTTTCATTCATGTGGTCATTATTTTATCTACCATTATTTATGCTCATGACCATACACAACAAAAACAACAGCACAACAAAAATAACCCACAAAAGAGAACCAAAACAACACACAAAAGAAAGCAAAAACAAAGAGAACAAGAAGGGATGGAGAAACCCCCACCTTGTCTTTCTAGTAGGAAGAACTAGCCTATGCACCTTCTCCTTCCCCTTAGCTCCTATGAAAAATCTCTTAAGAAAACCTACAAATGAAAACTCTCTTAGTTAGGTTTTCTCACTTTCTTTTCCTCCCTTTGTAAAAATGAGACAAAAGATGAGGGAAGAGGGTATTTATAGGGTTGAAGAGAAGGTGGAGAGAGCAAAAGAACCAAGGGGATTTTGCAAAAACCTCCTTCCATAAAAAAAGGGAAGGCCATACCTAGGTGAGGTGGAAGTATGGTGAAAAGGGGTGAGGTGGAAGAGAGAGGTCTTCTAGAAGAACATCTCCTAATACTCTTGTGCATCTTAACCTAGGTTTAATTCTCCATCAAACCTAATTATCTAATTAGGTTGTCATAACAAAAGAGATAGTTCAAACATGAAAAGAAATAAAAAATATAGTATTTAAATAATAATATAAATAATAATAAAATAATAATTTATACAAAGTAATATCCATTCGGGATATTACATTACTATCCTAACGATGTCACTAACCCTAACCAATCAAATGGGGCCATACGAGCTACAAGATACTCTCAACCTAGAGTTGTACTCTCAACTCATCATGAGAAGGCACCAAATGGGTCAAGCAAGCGAGATACGCAACTCATGCTTCCAACTTGTCTTGGAAAAGCACCGCACGTGTCTCTCTTCAAGAGAGTGCAACAATTGTTGACACAGTCTACTAAGCCCCAACCTAGACATCACATGATCTCCACTTCAAATTCAATAGGTAAGACACTCTTAAACCTCAAGGAATCAAAACAGCAAGAATCCACTCAAGACAGCCAGTTGTTGTACCTTGCAAACGGCATAACTCCTACTTCACTTATTGGAATTTAACCCGAGAGGTCAATTCGGAAAGGAGAGAGTCTCTACTACAACTCCCTAGTTAGTTCGAACCTCAGATTCATCAAGTAAAACCCTCAAAAATGACAAAGAATCAGAACACCAAGCACCCTGTCAAATAGCTAGTTGCTGTATTTTTTCAAGGCCATAACTCTTACTCCGCTTATCATAATTTAACCCGAGAGTTCAATTTGGGAAGGGGAGAGTCTCTACTACAATTCCCTAGTTGTGCCGAACCTCAGATTCAACTAGTAAGACACTCTAAATCATCAAAGAAGCAAAACAGCAAGTTTCCAGTGCAATCTGGCTACTGTGTTTTGTAAAAAGCATAACTCCTACTCCGCTTATCGAAATTTAAACCGAGAGGTTAATTCGAAAAAGGGAGAGTCTCTACTACAACTCCTTAGTTGGTCCGAACCTCAGATTCGACCAGTAAGACACTCTAAAACAACAAAGAAGCAAAACAGCAAGTTTCCAGTGCAATCTGGCTGCTGTGTTTTGTAAAAAGCATAACTCCTACTCTGCTTATCGGAATTTAACCCAAGAGGTCAATTCGAAAAGGAGATGACGTCTACTACAACTCCCTAGTTGGTCCGAACCTCAAATTTCTCATGGAAACCCAAGTTCTAGCCCCTCGACGCTACTGCGACGCTAACCCCAAAATAGTGAGCTCACTGTTTTGACTTGGAACTCGCTATTTTGGGGGAAACGTTCGTTTCACCCATCAAAATGACTCCGAAAAATCTATGAAAATTTCAGCATGCTACTAACACCTAGGAGAACCTCCCACATAAATTTCGGGTCCAAATTTCCCCTTTAACCTAGTTAAATTAAATCAACCCTACAACAATCTAAGCATGGTATTAGCATGAGCTTCTACTACTACTTTAAGTATGAATATCTACTACTAAGCATGAGTCTTCACTACTACTTTAAGCATGTGTAACTACTACACACTAAGCATGGAGGTTTACTACAACTAGGCATGAATATTTATTAGTTATTACAAGACTACTTCTTTTTAAGAAATACAAGTCTTGAATTCTTACAACAATCTAACTTATGAACTACAAATTACATACAACAAAAATTACAAGTTCTACTTATTACCATCTTCTTTTCTTTAACCTCTTAGTTCCTACATACAACAAAGTTTATCCTTTTTGTAACAAGACTTAGCAAGATTTGATAATTAATCAAGTAGAGAGCAATAACAACAAGAATCTATTTTTTATAGTCTACAACCCCAAAATGGGTGAGTAATTATTTCTACTACACAATTTTCATATGCTTATGTTGATTAGTCCTTGTTTGAGTTCTACAACCCCAAGATGGGTATGTACACAATCTCCATATGCTTAAGTCCATTAGTCCAAGTTGTTCATTTTTAACAACATAATCAAGATTCTACCACCATCCTTCTCATGTGGTCATGCCATCATTCATATGCTTAGGAAATTAGTCCAAGTAGTTAGTTTCTTTTTTTATATAGCCAAAAAACAACAATAACAACAATTAACCATAGCAATACTAAAGACTCCATCTTTATGTGTTTTTATTAAGTCCTACCATTTACTTTCTTTCATGTGATCATCTTTGATCCACAACCTTTCTTATGCACATGATTTAGTCCAAGTTGTTTATTAGAATACACCACAAACACACACAACAAAAAGAAAACAAGAATCAAACAAAAAGAGAACAAGAATCAAAATCAAACAAAAATCAAATCAAACAAAGAGAACAAGAAAGAGAAACCCCCACCTTGAATCTCTTGTAGGAAGAACTAGTCTAAGCACCTTCTCCTTCCCCTAGCTCCTATGAAAAAGCTCCTAAGGAAACCTACAAATGAAAACTCTCTTAGTTAGGCTTTTCTTCTCTTTCTTTTCCTCTTTTTTTTCTTCTTGTAAAAGAGACCAGAGAAGAGTGAGGGGGGTATTTATAGGGTGGAAGAGAAGGGGGAGAGTGCAAAATGCACCAAGAAAATTGCAAAAACCCCCTTGGGGGTGATGGGCTGGCCATACCATGGAGAGGGGAAGGTGAGGTGGAGGTATGGTGGATGGGTGAGGTGGAGGTATGGTGAATGGTGAGGTGGAGAGCTTCTAGAAGAACATCCCCTAAACTCTTATGCATCCATTTAATCCTAGGTTTAAACTTTCATCAAAACCTAACCATCCAATTAGATTGTCATGACAAAAGAGACAGTTCAATTACGAAAAGAGTAAAATACTTAAATAATTAAATAGTAATAGTAATAATAATAATAATAATAATAATAATAATAATAATAATAATAATAATAATGATAATAATAATAATAATAATAATAATAATCGATCGGGATATTACATATGGTTTAGAGAATCAATGTCAAACCATAATGTTATCCAATTGAATATTATTAAAGCTAAAAAATGCATGCAATGAAAAGATGCCGCAAATTCAATTATTTTATATTAACAGGTATATTACAAAATCATTAACATTCAGTAAATAGGTTATACATTATAAACCAAGCATTATAGCACATGTTAGGATAAAGATTGACTAACAAAACCATATAAAAATAATTTTATAAATAGTGTTTGCTTAAAAATCTAATTCTAAGCTGGGGGATGATGTGGATTGGGAAGAGACTTAGATTTTGTGAGATTGAGAAAGTTGAAGGAAAAGAGACTGTGTTTGAGGATTTTTTGGGTTTTTATTTTGTTTTGAATTTTTAATAAAACCGTATGTTCTGCAAGTGTTAGTTAAATATGAATCCCCAATTTTTCTCTCATTTCTCTATTTCAAAATAGAGCAAGAAGAGATGGGTAGATCCTCTCTCCTATTAGTATAAGATATAGATATAATTGGGTAGTAAAGTATGGGTTCAGTTGCATTTGGGTTTTAATTATATTAAAAATTGGAGGTAGAACTCCCCGTTTGAAAATTAGGTTAATTAAAGCATCTGTAGTCGTCTTCCAAATACCCAAATTTTCCAAAAAATGAGAATGAAGACAATGTAGTCGTTGGCCAAAAACCCAAGATTTGGGTTTTTGGTGAACAGTGGCTGGCCAAATTTGGCAGACAATTTGGGATTTTGGACAATATTGCAAACAAAAAAAGGGTTTATTGTCTGTCACATCGGACGGAAAATAGTATGGGACATAAATTTCGTCGGAGAGAATTTAGCAAAACAGTGAAGTATCAGACGAAATTTAATTTTTCGTCCGATCGAAATTTTTTTAAAAAAAATTGGTAGAGACGGAAAGTCGATTTTCGTCTCTATAAAAAAAAAAATTGAAAAGTAAACTAACCTGATTCCTTGGACGAGGGATCCTTTTCCGTCCATGGGTTGTTGTGATTTTTTTATTTTAAAAAAAATTGGATGGACGGGAAAAGATTTCCCGAAAAATTTTGATTTTTTTTTTCTTTCGACGGTAATTTGTCTTTCGTCTCAGATTTGGAAATTTGCGAATATCCAAAATTTTGCAATCAACGACTGCAGCGCAAAGCTATTTTAACGGTTTCCATTTGCCAAATACCCAAAATAGCTTTAGACAACTACAGATGCTCTTATGGGCCGAAGCATGAAATTTGTAGACGTATAGTAAAATTTATCCTAAAAGTTAACGGACAAAATAAGTATACGCAGTCAAAAATTATTACTCTCAGTGAAGATTTAAAGACAATAATTTGCATTGATTGTCTTTCTCCCTAAGCAAGGCGAAGTTATCTTTCACTACGGGGGCGTTTGGTACAAGGATTATTTTTGGTTTTCTGGAAATCTTAACTTGGGAATCTAGTTTCCCATGTTTGGTATATTAATTTTTAAATTCAGATTTCCAGGAAACTAAGATTCCTGGGAAATTTTTTTGTCACAATTCCCACAAAAATTTTTCCATTGGGGGGGGGGGAGGGGGTGGGATTCTTAGATTCCCAAGTGCATGGAAAAATGTTCTGCTTTGAAAATACAATTATGCCAAAAAAAAAAAAAAAACCCATCTCCCCTCTCTCTGCCATGTCCCCCCTCACCCTCACCCCAAATCCATCACCCTTCCTGTTCATCTTCTCTGACGTGACTCCCAGCCTCCGGCAACCCCCCGTCGCCATCTTCCGTTTGCGCCACCCTCGTTAGCGCCCAGCACATTCCCGACCATGGGTTGACAGTCTTTTTTTTGAATTACACCACAGCAATAAGGAAGTCACTCACTTTCTGGCATTGGAAAATGCCCTCTACAGTCCACAGGCTATCGCTGATAGCTTTTGCTTGAATTGATGATCATAAACCCTTGGTCTTCAATCATCAAATTCCTCTTGCAACCCTACAACAACAATCAAACCGAAATTTAATCAAAAGAACAAAACTGAAACAAAACACCACTAAATTAAAATCAAACATAATTAAGAACCAACTTTCCAAAACCAAACAAAAACCCATCACAGATAACATACCCACCAGTCCAAATTCAGATAAAAAACTAAGCTTTCCTATATCCTGAGCTAGAACCAAAGAGAACCCATCAATGTATGGTAGAAGAGGTTAAAAAAACAACAATGGGTCAGATAGATAGAAGAGGTTAAAAAAAACAACAATGGGTTGACAGTCTCTTTTTTTAATTTGAATTGTACTAAAAAAACAAAAATGTAGAATAATATATTTAAATACAAGTATAAGAGGGGTATTTTGGATAATAAGATTAACATTCCCAGAAAATATGTAGCTCAACCAAATATAGGAAATTAGGTTTCCAACTAACATTCCCAGATATATTTAAGATATACCAAACATGTTTTATGATTCCTAGAAATCATAAATCCTAGGAAACATAAATCCCAGGATTTATGATTCCTGGGAACAAAAAAAAATCCTTGTACCAAACGCCCCCTAAGCGCACCCATTGATCTAATTTTTAAGACTAATGCCCGTGGCATTTTGGAGTTTTTTGCCTACATAGGCCACTTTTTGAAAATATTTATGTTTTTGGGTCAGTTTCCCAACTATTAGCGTTTTTGGACTACTTTGTGCCACGTCAGCAGCGGCCGCTATTCCCAATAGCGGCCTCTTCATTTTTGAGGTCACTAATGGAAATAGCGACCTATGTTTTATTTTTATTTTTTGAATTTTTTGTTTACCGTCGCTATTCCCACTAGTGACCTTAGTTATATGAGGTCGCTAATGGGATTAGCGACCTTTAATGAGCCGTATTCGAACACTTAGCAAAATCTAGAGAGCTTTTGCTCTCTGAAAAATGACAATCAATTTATTTTTAAAACTAAGGTCGCTATTCGGAATAGAGATCTTTATTGTACTAAGGTCGCTATTCCGAATAGAGGGCTTAGTGGTATGACTATTTTGCAAATTTTACAAAGAACAAGGAGATTGTGTTTCCTACTGTAGGTCGCTAAGGTCGCTATTCCCAATAGTGACCTCAGTTTTAAATTTTTGGGTAAAGCTATTTAGGAATTGCTAAGTGTCTCAATACATTCATTCGTTGTCGCTAATCCCATTAGCGACCTCATATAACTAAGGTCGCTAGTGGGAATAGCGACGACAAACAAAAATTTTCAAAAACATTTAAAACATAGGCCGATATTCCCATTAGTGACCTCGAAAACGAAGACGCCGCTATTGAGAATAGCGGTCGCTGCCAGAGCATCCGCCCACGCTCGGTGGTGATGAGGATTTGGGGGACCCTCACTAAGAGGAGGTCGCGGGCGACCCTGCTGACGAAGATGTCCCCCCCAAGCATAGTTTGAGTTTTCGTTTTTTTTTTTATTTTGTAAACACTTTCCATGGACTGGCCACCGCTTTTTTGTAATACAAAAATTTTGAATCTCAATACAATAGGATTTTTGGCCGATGCTCCATGACTTGTGTTTTTTAGTCTCTTTCGTAACTTGTTATTTTTCCCATCTTTTGATAGACACATGAGGTCTTCGGCGCCGACCTTGGTTTTGCCGAGGTCTCCTGGGTCCGAGCTGGGCTGGGGGGCCATGGAGAGTGTTTTGGCTCGCCAACGTAAGCAGGCTCAGGACCAAGCGGCTACAGTGAATTACTTCATGAACCAAGTCTAGGGAGCTCAGCTTGGAGGTCGCTCGTCTGAAGAAGGCCATAGCTGACTGGGACTGGTGGGCAGTTGAGACGAACTAGTTGATCTCAGAGCCTTAAGTGGGTGGTCGGCTACAAAGTTTTTTCTTCGTGAGGTTGTTGTAGAGAAAGAGTTGGAGATCCGTAGGTTGAAGCTACTGCTAGGTGCCGGTCTGATCGAGGAGGCGAGCAATTCCGTGCTAGGACCTTCTCCGACCTTTTTCTTGGAGGCGACCCAGCCTGCCGATGTGGAAAGCTCTGTTGCTGGAGTGCCTTCCCCGGTCGGACCGGCCGAGCATGTGAAGGAACCCGTGGGAAGTGCCAAATTTGAGTTTTAAGCCGAGCGATGAGTGATTTGTAAGCTTTTCATTGTATTGGGCGGCCGTTTCTGGCGCTCTATGAGTAATAAAAAACTTCCGACTTCTTTAACTTTGACGATTCATTGAGTGAGGAAGGCAGGAGTGTAGCTCGAGATTATTGCCGAGTTTGACCATGTAGGGGGTTGCCACCGAGGCAAAAAGGCCGAACCGTAGTTTCTTGTAGGCAACGCCCAATGAGAGACATTTCGCCTTCCGATAAATATTAATGGCGACGTTTCGCCTTTTGCCGTTTGGACTACCTGATGTAATAAATGCACTGCTCAGGGGGCTATATAATCCCCATCTCCCTATTGTTTTTCATCAGGAATTGAGATTGACTCATCTGCCACCCGCTGACAATTCAGGGTTTCAGGTCCAAGGGTCATTGACCCCGACCTGTCAGCGAGTGAGAGGTGGGTCGACCGTCTCTGAGATTTGGGTGCCTGCCAAAAGGCGGGCACCCATAAGTAGAACTTTGGTCTGATAGTTCCGGGTTGGTGGCACACCAGTCACCCTCGAACAATTTGGAATTTTGGCTTTGAGGGCCGTAAACCGCGAGTTGCTCACAGGTGAGTGGTGGGTGGATCAATTGGTCTGGAGGCTCGGTGAGAGTCCTGGGTCGGTGGTTCCCCTGCCGCCCTCAAACAATTCGGAGTTTTGGCTCTGAAAGCTGTAAACCCCGAGTTGTTCGCGGGTGAGAGGTGGGTCAACCAACGGTCCGGGGCTCGGGGCATTTGCCGAAGGCGAGTGCCCTAAATCTTTAATTAAAACTTTTGGAACGGGCGTGGTTGAGGGTCGTCGTCGAGCGTAAAAGATATGGCTTGAAAAAGTCAATGCCTTGCTCGATGTAGACACTGAGCCCTTATGTGTAAGTCTTGACGGATAGTATGGGTGTACCTGGCGGTCATCGCCGAGCGCATAGGTTGATGGGCTTGAACAAGCCTAAACCATGCTCGAGGTCGATGCCGAGCCCCCATACCCAGAGAAGCCAGTTATGGGTGTAGCCATAGGTCATGCCGAGCGAAAAGGTCACGTGGCTTTGAAAAAAGTCAAGGCCTTGCTCGAGGTCGACGCCAAGCCCCCACACCTGTTCTCAAAAAGACAGCACGGGTGTAGCTGGTGGTCATTGCTGAGCGCATAGGTTAACGGGTTTGAACAAGCCCGAACCATGCTCGAGAACGATGCCGAGCCCCCATACCTTAGAGAAGTCAGTGATGGGTGTAGCTGCAGGTCGTCGCTGAGTGTAAAGGTCGCGTGACTTTGAAAAAAGCTAAGGCCTTGCTCGAGGTCGACGCCGAGCCCCCACACTTGATCTCGAAGAGTTAGCACGGTGTAGCTGGCGGTCATCACCGAGCACATAGGTTGATAAGCTTTAACTGGCCCAAACCATGCTCGAGGCTGATGCCGAGAACCCATACCTAGAGAAGCCAGTGATGGGTGTAGCCATAGGTCATCACCGAGCGTAAAGGTCGCGTGGCTTTGAAAAAAGCCAAAGCCTTGCTCGAGGTCGATGCCGAACCCCCACACCTATTCTTGAAAAGACAGCACGGGTGTAGCTAGCGGTCATCGCCGAGCTCATAGGTTGATGGGTTTGAACAAGCCCGAACCATGCTTGAGGACAATGCCGAGTCCCCCATACCTTAGAGAAGCCAGTGATGGGTGTAGCCGCAGGTCATCGCCGAGCATAAAGATCGCGTGGCTTTGAAAAAATCCAAGGCCTTGCTCGAGGTCGACGTCGAGCCCCCACACCTGTTCTCAAAAAGACAACACGAGTGTAGCTGGCGGTCATCACCGATCGCATAGGTTGATGGGCTTAAACAAGTCCAAACCATGCTCGAGGCCGATGCCGAGCTCCCCAAACATTAGAGAAGACAGTGATGGGCATAGCTGCAGGTCGTCGCCGAGCGTAAAGGTCACGTGACTTTGAAAAAAGCCAAGGCCTTGCTCGAAGTCGACGCCGAGCCCCTACACCTATTCTCGGAAAGACAACAAGGGTGTTGCTGGCGGTCATCGCCCAGCACATAGGTTGATGGGTTTAAACAAGCCCAAACCATGCTCAAGGCCGATGCCGAGTCCCATACCTTAGAGAAGTCAGTGATGGGCGTAGCTGCAGGTCATCACTGAGCGTAAAGGTCGCGTGGCTTTGAAAAAAGCCAAGGTCTTGTTCGAGGTCGATGCCAAGCCCCCACACCTGTTCTCAAAAAGACAGCACGGGTGTAGCTGGCGGTCATCGCCGAGTGCATAGGTTGATGGGCTTGAGCAAGCCCAAACTGTAACACCCCGCAATTGAAATTACAATTTTGTCCCTGGGTGTTACGCACGTATATTTTGTAATGTGTTTCACTACATATTTTGGATTCATACTATTTATAAATTTTTCGTATTGATTTTAGTCAACTAAAATATAATATTTAATCTCTGGGATTTACGTGCTTTGTACGTGTTTTGATGCACGTGTTTCCACCACTATGTATAATATTTTTTATAGGTTTAAATTATTTATTCTTATGTATTTAAATCTATTTTATAAAACAAAAATTTATTTTCCCCTTGTTTTGATTAAAATGCATTTTTCAATTTTTGCACGTATGGTGCACGTGCAATTTTTTATTCTCATTTTGCTACTCTCATTTTACTATTTTTAGCATGCATTAGTTTTATTTAGCCTTTCTTTTGATCCATGGACTTAAAGTTAAATTCTAGCCCAATAGACTAATTAAAAAGAGAGCCCACTAGGATAATTAAATTAGTTGAATAAAATGAGCCCATGTAGCAAGCCCACTAGATAATCAAACTAATTAATTAGAAATGAGCCCATGTAGCAAGCCCACTAGATAATCAAACTAATTAATTAGAAATGAGCCCATGTAGCAAGCCCATTATTAAAATCACAAATTAAGTTATACATGACAAGTTACAATATTAGTACACATTTTTGAGTTATAGAAATGTGTTCATATTTGTTTGTGCATGTATGCATGCACACACAAATGTATTTGGACCATTTTGTGGGCTAGGAGAGGGGATTAATGGAGTGGTTAAGTTCATGGAGAGTGGGGAGATGAGAGGTTGGGAGTTTTAGGAGTTAAAAATATGAAGAGGTGAGAATTAAAAAGAGAATTAAAATGAGAAGTTATTAGGTGGGAGATTTTGCAATATAGTCCCTAGCATTGTCCTATAAATAGCAACCCATTTCTCATTCTTTTTCACACCAAAAATAAAATAAACAAGAGAAAAAAAAAAAGAGAAAGAAAAGAGTGTAAGGAAAAGAAAGAGAGTTATTGTGCTTGGAGGATCTCTTGCTTGGAGCTATTGCTAGGAGGAGAAGCCTTACTAGGAGCTAGGAATCATTGGATCTAGAAGTGGTGCTCTTTCCTTCATTAGTCAAGCTTCAATAAGGTGGGTGTTCTCCTACTTTCTAATTTTTAGAATGTGCATGCTAATAAAAATGAATGAGTAATTTGGAGGTGATTAGTGAATCATGCTATGTTGACAAATAGATTAACATTGTGTTAGTGGGTGATTTCTTACTTTCTAATGTAGAGAATGCATGCTTAAAATTTATAAATGTGTAGTGTAGATTGAACATGATATGATGTTTGTAAACAAAATCCATGTTAATATAGTCTACCATGAATGAAGAAATCTTGTTGTGATTAAGTAACCAATTGTCACCATATTAAGGAGAAAGAAGAATTTTGACAACATAAATTAATACTAAGAATCATGTTAATATGCTTAGGAAATTTGTATGTGTTGAATATACGATTCATGTGTAATATTGTTATACTAAAATTATGCTTGATACCATGATGAGTCAAATGAAGAAAGAAAGAAAGATGAATTAGATTATTACTACAAAATATGTCTACTATTGCATGTTGTTATGTAAAAATATAATTCTTCATAAAAGAATTATCCTTGATGATTAAGAGACATGTTTATCTTTATTACCAAAATTCAATTAGTTTGATGGTGGACATAAACTAGTCTTCATGAATAAAACTCCTAGAAATCAAGTTTTTTTGAGAAAAATGCAAAATCTATATTTAGAATGAGAAGGGGAATTATTTAAAAATAGAAATACATATTTTAAAAAGAGTTTGAAATGAGATTTGCTACTGTTTTTTTAAATTTATCTCGGTCAAGAGAAAGTTTATTTCAATATCATAAAGTGTTGGATCTTTGGATAAACGATTTTTAGTTAAAAAGGAAAAAAAAAACTGTTATGGGTCAGTCGGGTAAATATTTTCGAAAGTGGACCAGTTTGGTAAATAATTTCAAAAGTGGACCAGTTTGGTAAATAATTTCAAAAGTGGACCAGTTTGGTAAATAATTTCAAAAGTGGACCAGTTTGGTAAATAATTTCGAAAGTGGATCAGCTCTGTAATTATTTGGGTTGAGGACAAAATACATTAAGGCCTTCTCCCGTTATAATAGTAGAGAAGTAGAGATTAATTAAGAGCATAATTTAGATTTTTAGAAGAAAAGTAAAGTGTTAGTATGAGAATAAATTGTCTCAAGGAGATTATTTCTTTTAAATTGAATACTTGATTAGTATACATGCTCAAATTGGATAATGAGTTTCTGACTTAAGATTTAATTATTGAAGAGTGTGAGATTTATATTTTTGAAGAAGAGTAAAGTATGATTGTGTGAAGTAATTTCTTTTGAAAAGATTGCACTCTTATTTGGTTTAAGAAATATTTGGTGTGAACTAAGATATGAATTGCTTAGATTGCTAATGAAATTTATAGTGATGAATCTTTTGTTCATGAAATGAATGATTGTTCTATTTTTGAATTATGAATGAATGAATCATGAATAATGTCGAGACTATGATTATTTTGTGACTAAGTTGGAAGATGAAAATATCTAAGTTTAAGACGTGCTTATTAAAGGGTATGTGTACCCATGTTTCTTGTACATGAAAGGTTTATGATATAGAATTAGTAAGACCTCTGTTACCGGTAATTTTGAAAGAAAGATTTTGAGACTTGATTTCGAGATAATGCCGTCGGGCGATCTCGTATTTTGTGAATAAATCCGGTATGAGGTAAAACTGATTCTATGGTGATAACATATTCATGTCTTGAACTAAAAATAATTAGGCACTTAAGTGAAGATGTGATAAACTTGTGCAAACGTAAATGGATGCTTCTATATAGTCGGCGGTGGATCTCCGTGGCTATAGACCCAGTTGGTGGACTGTGGTTGCCCCATAGGAGATGGACTGTATTTTATCCGGGACTTAGGGTAGTCGACGGATGTTTACCATACTCCAAAGAATATGTATATACTGGGGCTAGAAGGGCATTTACGGGATTATCATCACGATATAATAGCCAGGGAGGCTGGGATCTGTTAATATAAGCCAGGGAGGCTAGCCAGGGAGGTTGAGATCCGTATCTGTGAAATAACTCTAAAACTTGTTTTATTACTGGGTAGTCTCATGGCGAGGGATCGAACCCTTCAATGTGGAGTACGTAGGCGCTTGCCCTCGGACCTATGTAGTATGGGATGCATAGAATCCGAACAAGTGTGCATTAGTGTCATCCTGGTTTAGAAATGTGTGCATTAGGCATTAAGGCATGACATACACTTATGTTTAGAATAATCACTTTTGACACTTTATTTGTTCATTCAATCTTTTTGTGATTTGTTAAAGTATGAGATCGTTATACTATTCCCGGCATAGAGAGGATAGCCGTGTATAACATTTCGTCAGTTGTAAGTAACTGACGTGCCCACAGATTAACGTGCAGGTAAAGGACCATTCATGGAGCTATAAAGTGGATATGCTGATGTTGTTTTATTTTAAAGATGTTGTAAATGTTTTATTGTAAATTTCAGTCTTCCGCTGTGTAAAATCAAGTTGTAATTGAACTCTGATGTATTAGTGAAAAAGTTTTAAATTTTCCTTGTAAAATTGTACGAAGTGAAGTAAAGATCCTGTGAAATCCCGAGTTTATCCTTATTTGAAATTCGGGGTGTTACAGATGGTATCAGAGCATGCTTCACAAGTAGTACAAGTTTATAAGGAACGATAACAAGGGATGATAAATTTAGGAACAAGCCAAAAGAGTCCTTCTGTCAACCGGGTGTAAACAGCCCTAAGCGACACGGTATTTAAGCGTCTTCGGACCACCGCTAGCTGGGAACCGACTCTTACGGCTAACCCAAGTAAATCAGAACTTGATAGACTAAAGATTTGTTTAGGAAGAGTAATAAGACCATTAACTATAGTTTAGAACCCGTGACACCGTAGTGAGTAGTTACAATTTTATTCCTGCGGACACTAGAGTGTAAGTTTCAGTCTATAGAGATTTAAATGTAAGTGATTTACATTTGTGTTGCTCTATGCACTGATATTTTCTTTTTCTTTTGGATGGCTGGAGTCGTGAATGAAGTTGTTATTGAACTTGCCTTCAATTTCATTCATGATGATTCTCTTCGTATACATTGTTATTAGAGTGTATGCGAGCACATTTTCCCCTGGATATCAGAGTGGCGCAGTGGAAGCATGGTAGCTTGGACCGTCATTCATGATACCTTACACACTTTCCTCTCAAATTATTTTGTAGATTTTTATCATGGTACTTTCTCCATATTTTTTTTTTCAAATAAATATTTTCTTATGTTATTAAATTATTTGAATATTTATTATTTATCTATCTTCCATAGTCTTGATATTTTAAACTTGTTTTTCAAACTTAAAATTTCGTCTTTCATATATTTATGTCACTGTATGTTTACCCGTTTATATCTACTCTTACTTTACGTATTTTGTCAAGTTGTCGTTTATTAAATTAATATTTCAACAATTATTTTCTTCATTTATTATTCTGGATTTATCTTATAAAATTTTCTTATGAGCACTCATTTTATATGATTTTAATTTCTATGGTACTATAGTATCTTATTCTATATGTTCTTAACAAGATTGAAATTTTTTCTACCTATATAAATGTGACCTACTATTGTTTTGTTTGTTTACATTCGGTACTATTATTTCATATTTGTTTTGATAAATTCATTTTTCTATTAATCGCTATTCATTACTTTTATAGTTTTGCACTGTATATACTCACTATTTATACATTATCTTTTCTCAAATTTTAACCGTCTTTACACTCTTAGTTATTACATATATTCTCCCAATGATTTCTATATATATCATATATTTCAATATTCTTATTATACATATCATTTTACCCTCATCTAATTACATTAATACTATTGTTTATGTCTATTGTCCTAATTTGCTATACTATAAAATTATTGTTTTCAATTGTGTTTTCGTCTCGTGTATGTGCTTTACACTATTTTGTCTTAATATTATAAATTAATTTCATCACAACAAAATTTTGTATATTCAAAAGTATTTCGACGTATGCCTTCTATTTTTTTCAAATCGTGTGTATAATTGTTATAGTTCCCTTACAAACTATTTTATTAATTGGTATATAAAGTCATTTTATGTTATTAATACTTTCAACAAAGTCTTATTCCCATCTATTTTTCCAAAATCTTATTCAATGGTCATGTTTTAAATAGCAAATCTTGCGAATTTTCTACCGTTTATTACATCGATAAACTTTTCTAAATTACCTATTGACTATGTTTTCTTCACCACATTGTTTTCCGAACTATTTCGAAGTTAACAACTTAATTGACTTTCCCTTTTATCTAATAGCTTACCTAATATTATTTTTGTACGAAAAATTCTCTCAAACTACTCTATCTTTTGTCACATTTCAGTTCTTATGCCATTCTCCTAATTTTCTTGTTCTGTCTTGTAACATTTTAATATTCATCGTCTTCTTATAAAGAGTTTGTCTTGTTTTTATTTTTTTTTCCCTTGTTGCGTATACCACATTTTTTTTTTAAGTTGCAGTTTTCTAAATATAAATATTTTCTTTGACGTGTGCAAAATACAATCTTTACCTTAGCGAGTTCCGGGGACGGAACTACTCTAAGGGGGGGAGAGTGTAACACCCCGCAATTGAAATTACAATTTTGTCCCTGGGTGTTACGCACGTATATTTTGTAATGTGTTTCACTACATATTTTGGATTCATACTATTTATAAATTTTTCGTATTGATTTTAGTCAACTAAAATATAATATTTAATCTCTGGGATTTACGTGCTTTGTACGTGTTTTGATGCACGTGTTTCCACCACTATGTATAATATTTTTTATAGGTTTAAATTATTTATTCTTATGTATTTAAATCTATTTTATAAAACAAAAATTTATTTTCCCCTTGTTTTGATTAAAATGCATTTTTCAATTTTTGCACGTATGGTGCACGTGCAATTTTTTATTCTCATTTTGCTACTCTCATTTTACTATTTTTAGCATGCATTAGTTTTATTTAGCCTTTCTTTTGATCCATGGACTTAAAGTTAAATTCTAGCCCAATAGACTAATTAAAAAGAGAGCCCACTAGGATAATTAAATTAGTTGAATAAAATGAGCCCATGTAGCAAGCCCACTAGATAATCAAACTAATTAATTAGAAATGAGCCCATGTAGCAAGCCCACTAGATAATCAAACTAATTAATTAGAAATGAGCCCATGTAGCAAGCCCATTATTAAAATCACAAATTAAGTTATACATGACAAGTTACAATATTAGTACACATTTTTGAGTTATAGAAATGTGTTCATATTTGTTTGTGCATGTATGCATGCACACACAAATGTATTTGGACCATTTTGTGGGCTAGGAGAGGGGATTAATGGAGTGGTTAAGTTCATGGAGAGTGGGGAGATGAGAGGTTGGGAGTTTTAGGAGTTAAAAATATGAAGAGGTGAGAATTAAAAAGAGAATTAAAATGAGAAGTTATTAGGTGGGAGATTTTGCAATATAGTCCCTAGCATTGTCCTATAAATAGCAACCCATTTCTCATTCTTTTTCACACCAAAAATAAAATAAACAAGAGAAAAAAAAAAAGAGAAAGAAAAGAGTGTAAGGAAAAGAAAGAGAGTTATTGTGCTTGGAGGATCTCTTGCTTGGAGCTATTGCTAGGAGGAGAAGCCTTACTAGGAGCTAGGAATCATTGGATCTAGAAGTGGTGCTCTTTCCTTCATTAGTCAAGCTTCAATAAGGTGGGTGTTCTCCTACTTTCTAATTTTTAGAATGTGCATGCTAATAAAAATGAATGAGTAATTTGGAGGTGATTAGTGAATCATGCTATGTTGACAAATAGATTAACATTGTGTTAGTGGGTGATTTCTTACTTTCTAATGTAGAGAATGCATGCTTAAAATTTATAAATGTGTAGTGTAGATTGAACATGATATGATGTTTGTAAACAAAATCCATGTTAATATAGTCTACCATGAATGAAGAAATCTTGTTGTGATTAAGTAACCAATTGTCACCATATTAAGGAGAAAGAAGAATTTTGACAACATAAATTAATACTAAGAATCATGTTAATATGCTTAGGAAATTTGTATGTGTTGAATATACGATTCATGTGTAATATTGTTATACTAAAATTATGCTTGATACCATGATGAGTCAAATGAAGAAAGAAAGAAAGATGAATTAGATTATTACTACAAAATATGTCTACTATTGCATGTTGTTATGTAAAAATATAATTCTTCATAAAAGAATTATCCTTGATGATTAAGAGACATGTTTATCTTTATTACCAAAATTCAATTAGTTTGATGGTGGACATAAACTAGTCTTCATGAATAAAACTCCTAGAAATCAAGTTTTTTTGAGAAAAATGCAAAATCTATATTTAGAATGAGAAGGGGAATTATTTAAAAATAGAAATACATATTTTAAAAAGAGTTTGAAATGAGATTTGCTACTGTTTTTTTAAATTTATCTCGGTCAAGAGAAAGTTTATTTCAATATCATAAAGTGTTGGATCTTTGGATAAACGATTTTTAGTTAAAAAGGAAAAAAAAAACTGTTATGGGTCAGTCGGGTAAATATTTTCGAAAGTGGACCAGTTTGGTAAATAATTTCAAAAGTGGACCAGTTTGGTAAATAATTTCAAAAGTGGACCAGTTTGGTAAATAATTTCAAAAGTGGACCAGTTTGGTAAATAATTTCGAAAGTGGATCAGCTCTGTAATTATTTGGGTTGAGGACAAAATACATTAAGGCCTTCTCCCGTTATAATAGTAGAGAAGTAGAGATTAATTAAGAGCATAATTTAGATTTTTAGAAGAAAAGTAAAGTGTTAGTATGAGAATAAATTGTCTCAAGGAGATTATTTCTTTTAAATTGAATACTTGATTAGTATACATGCTCAAATTGGATAATGAGTTTCTGACTTAAGATTTAATTATTGAAGAGTGTGAGATTTATATTTTTGAAGAAGAGTAAAGTATGATTGTGTGAAGTAATTTCTTTTGAAAAGATTGCACTCTTATTTGGTTTAAGAAATATTTGGTGTGAACTAAGATATGAATTGCTTAGATTGCTAATGAAATTTATAGTGATGAATCTTTTGTTCATGAAATGAATGATTGTTCTATTTTTGAATTATGAATGAATGAATCATGAATAATGTCGAGACTATGATTATTTTGTGACTAAGTTGGAAGATGAAAATATCTAAGTTTAAGACGTGCTTATTAAAGGGTATGTGTACCCATGTTTCTTGTACATGAAAGGTTTATGATATAGAATTAGTAAGACCTCTGTTACCGGTAATTTTGAAAGAAAGATTTTGAGACTTGATTTCGAGATAATGCCGTCGGGCGATCTCGTATTTTGTGAATAAATCCGGTATGAGGTAAAACTGATTCTATGGTGATAACATATTCATGTCTTGAACTAAAAATAATTAGGCACTTAAGTGAAGATGTGATAAACTTGTGCAAACGTAAATGGATGCTTCTATATAGTCGGCGGTGGATCTCCGTGGCTATAGACCCAGTTGGTGGACTGTGGTTGCCCCATAGGAGATGGACTGTATTTTATCCGGGACTTAGGGTAGTCGACGGATGTTTACCATACTCCAAAGAATATGTATATACTGGGGCTAGAAGGGCATTTACGGGATTATCATCACGATATAATAGCCAGGGAGGCTGGGATCTGTTAATATAAGCCAGGGAGGCTAGCCAGGGAGGTTGAGATCCGTATCTGTGAAATAACTCTAAAACTTGTTTTATTACTGGGTAGTCTCATGGCGAGGGATCGAACCCTTCAATGTGGAGTACGTAGGCGCTTGCCCTCGGACCTATGTAGTATGGGATGCATAGAATCCGAACAAGTGTGCATTAGTGTCATCCTGGTTTAGAAATGTGTGCATTAGGCATTAAGGCATGACATACACTTATGTTTAGAATAATCACTTTTGACACTTTATTTGTTCATTCAATCTTTTTGTGATTTGTTAAAGTATGAGATCGTTATACTATTCCCGGCATAGAGAGGATAGCCGTGTATAACATTTCGTCAGTTGTAAGTAACTGACGTGCCCACAGATTAACGTGCAGGTAAAGGACCATTCATGGAGCTATAAAGTGGATATGCTGATGTTGTTTTATTTTAAAGATGTTGTAAATGTTTTATTGTAAATTTCAGTCTTCCGCTGTGTAAAATCAAGTTGTAATTGAACTCTGATGTATTAGTGAAAAAGTTTTAAATTTTCCTTGTAAAATTGTACGAAGTGAAGTAAAGATCCTGTGAAATCCCGAGTTTATCCTTATTTGAAATTCGGGGTGTTACACAAACCATGCTCGAGGCCTATGCCGAGCCCCCGTGCCTTAGAGGTGTTTTTTTCTTGCTCGAGGTGTCGTCCGATTGCCGAGCCCCAAGCTTGTAAGGGAAGATTTTTGTGGCTCGCAGTTCCTTCCGAATGCCAAACCCTAAGCTTGTAGGAGAAGCTTTTTGTGGCTCCTGGTTTCTTCCCAATGCCGAGCCCTAAGCTTATAAGAGAAGCTTTTTGTGGCTCGCGGTTTCTTCCGAACGTCGAGCCCGAGACATGTTTCTTGAGAAAGTTAATACGAAGCCAAATCTTGTTTTAAGAAAGCTGGCATAATTAAAACACACTTGGACTTTACAAAACAAGGCACGACGTGCTGATTATATTTTTCATAATTTACATTGGCTGTAGAGGCTAACCCTCCCCTTCAAAGAATTTGATGAGGTGCTCTACATTCCAGGGCCTCTTGACAGCCTTGCCCTCCGGGTCAGTGAGGCGGTACGTGCCCAGGCATACAACCTCAGATACCTTGTACGGGCCTTCTCATTTTGGGGCCAGTTTCTTCTTTTGGTCAGGGTTAGATACTGCCAACTTCCGAAGGACGAGGTCCCTCAGCTTGATTTCGGTGGGATGCACCTTTTTGTTGTAGAACCTTTTGATCCTGTGTTGGTGGGTGTTTCTTCTGATTGCAGACTTCTCCCTGACATCATCTATGAGATCCAGGTCGGCACGTAGCTGTGCCGAGTTGCTTCCTTTTTCGAAGGCCATGATCCGGGGCGAAGGGAACCCGATCTCTAGGGGAATCATGGCCTCTGTGCCATATGTCAGATTGAATGGCAACTCTCCTGTGGGGATGCACTTCGTCGTTCGGTGGGCCCAGAGAATGCTCAGCAGCTCATCGACCCATAACCCCTAGGAAGAGTTATCGAGTTGTTTCTTGAGACCGTCAAGAATCTGGCGGTTCGCGTTCTCGGCCTATCCGTTTTATTGCGGGTGGCATACCAAAGAAAAGCGCTGCTGAATCCCGAGATCCTTGCAGAACTTCTGGAAATTCTTACCCGCGAATTGAGTTCCATTATCTGTGATGAGTACTTGTGGAATCCCGAACCGGCAGACAATGTGTTGGGTACTTGTTGGGTCTACTGCTCGGTGATCGTGGCCAGAGGCTCGGCCTCAATCCACTTAGTGAAGTAGTCGATCGCCACTATCAGAAACTTTCTTTGGCCCGTTGCCTTCGAAAATGGGCCTACCAGATCCATCCCCCACATAGCAAAGGGGGTCAGACTGGCCAGGTAGCGGAGGTTTGCTTGCGGAGCTCTTCTCACCGAGGAGAACCTTTGAAAAGGGCCACACTTCTTTACCAGGGCCAGGGCATCTTGCAGCATTGTGGGCCAGTAGTACCTGTGATTCAGAGCCTTTCACGCAAACGATCCGCTTCCCAAACAGCACCCGCCAATTTCTTCATGGAGCTCCTTGAGAGCGTACTTTGCCTCGTCGAGGGTTAAGCAGCGGAGGTAGGGCCTTCTGTCCATCGTGGTATATGACCGTTTGAAAAGGGTCTTGCTGATCATGGCAAACCTCTCTAAACGGACCCTGATTCGCCTTGCCTCGGCACAGTCTTCGGGGAGCTCTCCTTTGATCAGAAACTTTCTGATGGGAGTGGTCCAATCGTCCGGATGAGCTCCGTCTTCGATGCAGAGGGTCTCGGGGAGGTCAGTACTCGTCTTTAGAAGCACTTCGATCAGGACGGTGCGGTCGAGACCCTCGAAGGACGAGGAAGCTAACTTTGAGAGAGCGTCAGTCTGGGTGTTCTGTTCTCTGGGAACCCTTAAGACTGCAGATTCTTCAAAGGATGCCAATAGTCGTTGGACCACGGCCAAGTACCTGATCATCCAATCGTCATGGGCCTCGTACTCTCCGGTGATCTGATTGACCACGAGCTGAGAGTCGCTAAAGGCCCTGATCTATCTAGCACCTGCCCGATGCGCCAGGGTGAGCCCAGTAATCATGGCCTCATGCTCAGCCTCGTTGTTAGAGGCTGGAAAGTTGATGCGAAGGCAATATTGAAGAAGAAAACTGTCAGGACCCCGCAAATGATACCCGCACCACTCCCCGTTTCGCAGGAGGAGCCGTCGACGTAAACTTGCCACATCTGGTCAGCCTCCCCGCTTTCGGGTTGCTCGGAAATGGTGCATTCCATGATGAACTCGGCGAGGGCCTACCCTTTGATAGCTGTCCTTGGCTGATAGCCGATGTCGTATTAACTGAGTTCGATCGACCATTTGACCAGTCGTCCGGAGCTCTCAGACTTGTAGAGTACGGCCTTCAGAGGCTGGTCCGTGAGTACCTGAATTGAATGTGCCTAGAAATAGGGACGGAGCTTCTGTGCGGCCATAACTAGGGCATATGCTACCTTCTCCATTTTTGAGTATCTGGTCTCGGTAGCGAGCAGAACCTTGCTCACGTAGTATAACGGCTTTTGGACACCGTCTTCTTCTCGGATGAGAACAGCACTGAGCACATTTTCCGAAGTCGAAAGATAATGCCAGAGTGGCTCGCCTGGTCGAGCTTGCTGAGGAGAGGAGGGTTGGCGAGGTACTCTTTTAATTTGGCGAACGCCTCTTGCTGCACCCCTCTCGAAGCCTCCGGTTCCGCACAAAGCCTTGAAGAATGAGAGGGACTTCTCTCTGGACTTGGAGAGGAAACGGCCGATGGCCGCCAGTCTTCCTATGAGCCTCTGGACTTCTTTGATGTTTCTAGGAGGGGCCATGTCTATTATGGCCTGAATCTTCTCGGGGTTCGCTTCGATGCCGTGCTGGCTGACGACGAAACCGAGGAATTTTTCGGAGGAGACGCCAAATGCACACTTTGCTGGGTTGAGTCTCATATTGTGGGTCCAAAGGACCCCAAAGGCCTCTTCCAGGTCGGCGACATGGTCCTGTCCCCACTGGCTCTTGACGATCATGTCGTCAACGTACACCTCCATGTTGCGACCGATTTGATCCTTGAAGACTCGGTTGATGAGCCTTTGATAAGTAGCACCGGCGTTCTTTAGCCCAAAGGGCATAACCCGGTAGCAATAAAGATATTGGTCCGTGATGAAGGACGTCTTGGCTATATTAGGGGGGAACATTCAGATCTAGTTGTAGCCTAAAAAGGCGTCCATGAAAGAAAGGAGCTTGAGACCCGACGTTGCGTCGATCAGAGCGTCGATGCTGGGGAGAGGGAACGGATCTTTGGGGCACGCCTTGTTGAGGTCAGTAAAGTCTATGCAGATCCCCCAGCTCCCGCTCACCTTTCTGACCATCACGACGTTCTCTAGTCATTCAGGGTAGCTGACTTTCTTTATGAAATGAGCGGACAAGAGTTTTTCTACCTCTGCTTTCACTGCCTGCTGCCTCTCCGGGGCAAACTTAGGTCGCTTCTGGAAGATCGGCTTTAAGCTGGGGATCATGTTGAGTTTGTACATGATCAGATCTTCGGAGATCCCGAGCATATCGGAGGGCTTCCAAGCGAAGAGGTCGACATTGCATCAAATGCAGTCGATCAGGTCGGTTTTGAGGTTGGGAGCAAGGGAGCAGCTCACACGGAACCACTTCGACATGTCCCCTATCTCGAACGAGACTTCCACTAATTCGTCCGTCGGCTCAGGCTCGGGTTGGCTTCTTTCGGGCTGTAGCTCGATGGCGTCCAGGGAAAACACACCGCCCCTGACCACCGTCATATAGTACGACCGTGCCGCTTCTTAGTTTCCTCGGACGACTTCAACACCTGAGTTGGTAAGGAATTTCAGCTTCTGGTGGTAGGTCGATGGAACAGCCTGGAGGGAGCAGAGCCCTGGTCGATCGAGGATGGCGTTGTAGGCTTCCTTGACGTTTACAACCATGAAGTCCATCGACTCGGTCCGTCTGTGAAGGGTCGTACCGAATGTGACGTCTAAGGTCACGATTCCCTCTATTAGCACCGGGACGTCGGAGAACCCATGCAGGGTGTATCCGACTGGATTCAGTTTATCCCGGGAGAGTTTGAGGTTCTCGAATGCTTCCAGAAAGAAGATGTTCACCGAGCTTCCGTTGTCCACGAGGATGCAGCGAACCTCATAGTTCGCCATGCTGAGGCTGATGACGAGTGCATCGCAGTGTGGAAGCCGGACTCCCTCCAGGTCTTCTCCTGAGAAGGAGACAGGGAGCTGTTGGACCTGAGAGGAAGGGAGACCCTAGATGGCGTTTACCTCTCGGACGAATGCTTTGCGGGAAGTGCTGGACTCTCTTCCCATGGGCCCTCCATGGACGCAATGCAAGATGGCTTGACCCTTGGTTTCTTCAGGCTCGGGGTTCCGCTCGGGACGCGGTTTGGGTGTTCGAGGGATGAGACTGACCTTACCTCCGTAGTGAACCTCTGGACGTGGTTTGGGTGTTCATGCCAAACATTGTATCGGAATGCTACCGATGCGACCCCAGCATCGAGGGAGGAGACCGACCTCGCCTCCGTAGTGAACCTCCGGACGAATTGCCGGAGTGACTATACTTCCTTCTATTGGAGGTCCAGTAGGGACACACTCGTCTTCTTGGCTTTTCTACTGGTCACTAAGTGGGCCAGGAAATTGGCCTCCAGCTGATCGATCGAGTAGATCTAGCCAGGGATGAGCTTGGAAAACCATTCCCGAGCCGGACCCCGGAGGGTGGCAGGGAAGGAACGACACAGGAGGGGATCCAAAGCGCTGTGAATCATCATGAGGGTCTTGAAACCCTCCATGTGAGCAGCAGGATCATCCTCGCCGTCATAGGTTTCGAATTGGGGAGGTCAGAAATTCCGGGGTATTTCCGCTTGTAGGATTGCAGCGAAGAAAGGAGGTCGGGTCGGCCTGTGACCCTGAGCCAACCTCGCGCCACCGTCGCCGAAGTGGTCGAGGCGGTTCTCCATTTCTTGGAGGCATTTTAGGATTCCTCGTCATACTCTGGCGGGACTGTCGGGCCGCGGGATGTGCTGGCCCCGACATCCGATCGCGAGTGAGAGCGGTGGAGCGTCTCGTTGACAGGGGTCCCTAGGATAGCCTCCATGATCTCTTTCCTGAAGTCTTGGAACTTCCAGTGGGTGATAGGAGCCCGTTCAGCCAGGTTGCGTTAGGGCGGCGGCCTCCGGTCGATGCGGCTGAGCGCCGGCTCCCGCTCTCAGGGCGGAGGTCTGGGACTGTTCGGGATCGAATTGGAAGTGGCCCCTCCCCTAGTACGACTTGCCTATCGGTTCTGGATAACCCGACGCAGGTCAGGTACGACCGAGCGAGAGGCACCTGACTGGTGTCCGAGGCTAACGCTTGGATTGTTGGATCCATGAGTGTCGACAGGGACGTCCTGAAGAGGAACATCCTGGCGATGTGTAGAGGTGACAGCTCTCCTGGGCTTGGGTGCCATGTGAGCTCGGATTGATGGGATGCCATTGACGACTGGGTTCAGACTGATGTCCATACCGAGGTTTTCCACAGACGGTGCCAACCTGATGCGGTTTGTTTTTGGGGGTGGCTGCACCAGGTGTGAGTTCTTCTTAATTTGTATTTTTACGGAAGCTTCGGTACTGACAGTATGACCGACGCTCAGTCAAGGGAACGTCTCGGGAGTAGGCGGGAGTAAGGTGGAGGTCGGATGCTCGGCTCGGATCTGGAAACTCGAATCCGGAAGTCTCGTGTACCTGCACTCAGCCTAGGAACACCAGGGTTGATCCCGGTGGCAGGCCCTCCGACGGTTTAGTCAGTCACTGAAGAGTAATAGTAACTAGGGTTTTATAGGGGAGAGATTGTTTACCGTTTGAAGGGGTAGAAGGCCTAGTATTTATAGGCAGTGCCAACCGGGTCTGGACCCGTTTGGGGCCGGGTCTGGACCCGGTTGCCCAAGGGCCTGACGTGGCGGAAGCCCAGGTGGTTTAGGGCTGACGTGGCAGGAGCCCAGGCAGTTTAAGGCTGACGTGGCAGATCTGAAGATCGGGGGTGAGCGCCTTTTAAGGGGATCCTGTGGCCTAGAGGTGGCCACGTCATCTAACCCATATCAAAAGCTAATGGTTGAAATTTCTTAGTCTTTCTGCTTGTGCAAATAGCTCTGTTCTGATCACTTAGCATTGGCTTTGGATGCACTATTAATTTTGGTAGGGATTTCAACCGAAAACCCCTCTTAGGATCTTGTTGAGTTATTCGATACAATCAACACAAACTACCAAACACATATGAGATCATACCAAACACACCAAAGCACACACAAATTTTTCCCGGTTGGGGCTTTCGCCTTAATCTGGTGGAGAAAAAACTCAAGATGTTATTCAACTAGAGAAGATACAAAAATACTAGAATTCTCACCATGACCCTCTCTCAAGCCTCACCAGCAAGTACTAGTTGTTTACAATTAGAGAATCACTCAATCTCTCCTTCAATGAAGTATTCTCTCTTAGCTCTCAATGGAGGCCAACAACAACAATATATAGAGATCTAGAGAAACCTAGTTTGATATCTTGATACAATAACCACTGGATCTTCCTGAAGAGATAACCACACGATAAGGGCCATAAGATCTGACTTGAAGAGCAAGTTGGGCTTCTCACGAATCACCAAGACCCGATCCAAATTATCCATCAACGCCGCGCGCGGTCGACCACACCTCAAGGTCGGTCGACCGTCCCCTTCTTGGGAACTTCGGCAGAGTTGGGCGGTTGACAGCACCCCAAGTACAGTCGACTGCAACTTCATCTGCTGCTACAGTTGCTAACTATTTCATATGCTTCCACTCCGTCTCTGATCGTCTCCATTCCTCCATCGTCTCATTGTATTCTTATCCGACATAGTATGCACGACATAAACCCAACAGTCTCCACCTTGGATTACATACTCATAAATCCACACCTGTGTGATTTAAAATCTTCTAGACTCTTTTCCTTCTCTTCTTGCAAACAACTCGTTTCAATGGCTTCATCTACTAGTTGAATCTATCTCGATCTGTTTTTCTCCCGCTATATGCCCCCTCAAGGGCACACCCCAGTAGATGTAATCATAGAGGTGCCACCCTCCACATGAACTCCACCTACCTCAAGGCTCTCTCCACCTTCCGATGATATTCGAACGTCACAGTCTCGCTTGGATAATTCTAGTGATAGCATACTTGATAATGCTTTAGAAACAATAGGCTTCGAAACACTTGCGTAAGTTTTTCTATTCCTCCAAAGCTGGTAGAGGTTGTGCTGACCCTGCTTAATCCCCCTCTCACCCTTCATCACCTCACGAAAACTTTCCCAAACTGAACGAACTCCACCTGGATCTATGTACCTGTAGTCCCGAGCTTCTAGAGTTCTCATGGATATAAGGCTCTACTTCATCAAAGGAATATACAGGCCCTCCTCTAGTGTGTATCTCTTTCCGCCTGTCATCTTCGACTCATTTATTTTCTCACCCCTTATTTCATAAATCTTGTCAATCTTCGTTCCCACACAACGACATAAGGCAAACTTGTAAGTAGAAATCATTACTTCACAAATCTTATCAACCTTCGTTCCCACAGAACGATATGATGTAAATTTGCAAGTAGAAACCATCTCCCTCTCGGAGCAAACATGAGAATAACGAACCGAATCAAAAGAACAACCGGAATTCACATATAAAGAACTTGAAACAAAAGCACTATTTAAGCCATCACCTGATTCAGCGGCACTAGATTTGGCGCCCCTTTGACTCAACCGCTTGCAACAGTCTCTCATGTAATGTTTAATCCATTTACACTGGTGGCCATGGACCTTACCCCTACATACACTTTTCCTTCCAATCGAAGTACAATCCACCTCCAAGCTACTCACATAAGTTGACGCCGATTGCTGACTCTCCTTCCTAAGTGCATCCTCCTCCAACCCCTTGATCATGTCTGCTATGAAAAACTTCTCCTTGGTAGACTTCTCATCTAGCACGATTATCATGTTGATGGATTTGGTGATGAATATACGAGTTAGAAACCCTTAGATCATCTGTGTTGAACGCCCTCAGCTCAGATAACTCCATATTGAACTCCACTTTATGATCTTGAAGAGCGGTGCTTTCCTTCATTGAGAAATCTCACAACTTTCTTTGTTGGTACATCCGACCCTGTGATGACGAACCCAAGTAGTCAGTTCTAAATCTTGCCTAAAGACTCGCCGCGCTTCTCCTACACCTGACTTCGCTCATCGAACACATACGGATTAAACCCATGGCTTCTGAATATATCTTCTTCCACTTTTTCTGCTTTGTGCCGATTGGTCTCCCTTTATCTCCTTCTAGGACTAGATCCAAGTCCTATTGAACCGATGCTTCATGCACGTCCACCTTCAAGAGATCAAAGTTGATATTGCCTTTGAACCGCTTGATCTTCGTGATCTGATCTGCCATCATCTCCAAGGAACTCGAACAAACCCTTTGAACCCGAAGCCATGATACCAATTGTTAGGAATTTGTACCGAAAACCCCACTTAGGATCTTGTTGAGTTATTCGATGCAATCAACAAAAACTACCAAACACATATGAGATCATATCAAACACATCAAAGCACACACAAATTTGTCCCGGTTGGGGTTTTCGCCTTAATCCAGAGGAGAAAAAACCCAAGATGTTATACAACTAGAGAAGATACAAGAATATTACAAATCTCACCGCGACTCTCTCTCAAGCCTCACCAGCAAGTACTAGTTGTTTACAATTAGAGAATTACTCAATCTCTCCTTTAATGAAGTACTCACTCTCTCTTGGCTCTCAATAGAGACCAATAACAATAATATATAGAGATCTAGAGAAAACCTAGTTTGATTTCTTGATATAATAACCACTGGATATTCCTGAAGAGATATCCCTACGATAAGAGCCGTAAGATCTGACTTGAAGAACAAGTTGGGCTTCTCACGAATCACCAAGACCCAACTCAAATTATCCATCAACGCCGCGCGCGGTCGACCGCACCTCAAGGTCGGTAGACCGTCCCCCTCTCGGGAACTTCTGCAGAGTTTGGCGGTCGACCGCACCCCAAGTACGGTCGACAGCAACTCTATTTGCTGCTACAGTTGCTGACTGTTTCCCTTGCTTCCACTCCGTCTCCGATCGTCTCGATTTCTCCATCGTCACATCATATTCTTATCCAACATAGTATGAAAGATATAAACCCAACAATTTTGTGATCCTTCCAATAAATCAAATAAGAGTTTTACTAGACACCCAAATCAGATTGTCAAGGTTTACCCAGTAGAACATCACAAGTATTTATCCCTACAAAGCATATAAGATTGCAGATTAGTAATATTTACCAAAGGAAATAGGGACGTTTACAAATTGAACTACAGATTCTCCTTTCATCAAGCTGGTTCGATGTGGAAAGGGACGTGGCTATGTCTTCTACATCAAATGTTTTACTCCATAGGATACAATATTCTTGTCACAATCATTAATAATGACGTTGTACACTTTCTTGCTGATTGTATAACGCATGTGACAAAAAAATTGCTACTATTCTTTTGAATTTGATGTCAATAACGAACGTCGTCCCAAGCAACTCAAACCATCTTAAGTAGTTCCATTTTTTTCTTCCATGAGTGGGACAGAGAGATTTTATTTTGGGTGTTGGATGGTCGGCTTTCTTCAAACTCCTTAAACTCGTTGTTGTGATATAAATAACGTGGTCCCAGGCTATCAGATCTCCTCAAATTTTGCTCCTCCATAATCATCGAGTTAAACAGGTCCAACAGGCTTCAGCCAGTTCAGGCCCACAGGCTATCGGGTCCGATCCAACCTGTTAAGGTCTGAGACCCGTTAACCCATGCCTATAAATACCAGATCCCCCCTCCTTGCCCAGGGTAATAAACTTTTTATCCACCTGAACCCTAGCCAGTGTTGCTATTCCAGTGACAGACTAGATCATCGGAGGACCTGTCGCTGGAATCTCTCCCGATGTTTCCAGGCATTGTGCAGGTACCAAGGTCCGAGCCGAGCCACCGAGGTTTGAGCCGAGCCACCGAGATTCGAGCCGAGCTACTAGGATCCGAGTCGAGCACCCAGCCTCCGCCTCTCTCTTGCTACCTTCGGGCCAAACATACGGCCCAAAGATCGCCCCGAGGCCCAGATCTGTTCCAGTGCCGCTCCTTCCAACACCAAATTACAAGAACTCACACATGTTGCCCCCACACAAAAAACAAGAAGCATCAAGTTGGCACCGTCTGTGGGAATACTACGTCACTGAAACCAATCCGACCCCGGCTTCGGACCTCTCTTGAAGCCAAGCCTCCTATCGCTCCCAAAGACACAAGAGCCTTCACCGCTGGACGTCGTCCAGACCCTCCTCCCTCTCACAGCCATGCGAACACCCGAGACTCTAACCGACCACAAGCCAACAGGGCAGAAGGAACCGTACCGAGCACTTCACGCTCGGTCGCCCGTGATTTACGGCAGGTTATTAATAACCGGCAGCTCAGCCGGTCGATGGGATGGGCCACATCCAACTCAACTCCGACCCATAACATCCAACCAACCTAAGGACGGGAACAAGGACACAGTCAATCACCACGGGAGAACCCGCATCTGTATGGCCAAGACGAGCAAACCCCAGTCACGAGAGCCGAATTACTGAACTTTAGGAACGAGGTCTTCCAGGCGATCCGAGACGACCCATGGACCGAGACGCGCAACCACGCTGGTCCTCGACAAGAAGCCCAAGGTAGCAAATCCCATAATTCAACTCGCCCACAAAGATAAGACGAGGCCGTCCTTCGGCGCCTCCAGGATATAGAGAACCGTCTTGCCTACATCGGCGAGGGCAGACCCCAACCTGGGCAAGGGAACCGGCCAAACCGACTTCCGTTATCTTCCCAAATTCTCGACACTGAGATCCACAGGAATTTCAGGCCACCCCAGTTCGACACCTACAATGGCGAGAGTGATCCAGTTGATCACATGGAAGGGTTCAAAACCCTCATGTTGATTCACAACGCATTGGATCCCCTCCTATGTCGCGGCTTCCCTACCACCCTTTGCGTTCCATATCAGGAATGGTTCTCAAAGATCACCCCCGGCCCGGTCTTCTGATTCGACCAACTCGAAGCAAACTTTCTAGCCCACTTCGTGACCAGCCGAAAGGTCCAGAAGACAAGCGCGTCCCTTCTGGATCTCAAGCAGAAGGAAGGAGAACCCCTCCGCGAGTTCGTGCAAAGGTTCACTACCGAGGCAAGGGGGGTCTCCTCTCTTGATGCGGGCTTCACTTCCGCTGCGTTCTGGCACGATGTTCACCACGGCCAGTTAAAGTCCTCAATAGCCAAGCGCCCCTAGACTTTTCCGACCTCCTCATCAGGGTCGAGAAGTACATCCGAGCAGAAGAAGTCTTGCACCCCAAAGGCATTAAAGTATGTCCTAAGGGTCACAATGCCATTTGGGTGATTGTCTTCATTCCCTTCCGAGTTGGAAAGTCTACTGAGAGCCTAGCTGAGAAGTACATGCAAGAGATCGTCAGACGTCATGGGGTTCCAGTTAGTATTTTATCCGACAGAAATACGAGATTCAGGTCTCACTTTTGGGAGAGTCTTCAGAGTAGTTTGGGGAGTAAATTGAAGTACATTACAGCTTTTCATTCCCAGACTGATGGACAATCAGATAGGACCATCCAGACTCTTGAGGACATGTTGAGGTCCTGTGTATTGCAGTTCGGTGGATCTTGGGAGGACCATTTACATCTCATAGAGTTCTCGTAAAATAATAGCTTCAAGCTATTCTTAAAGCTGCACCGTTCGAGGTACTTTATGGGCGGAAGTATAGATCACCAGTGTGCTGGGATGACATTGGTGAGAGAAAGCTACTAGGTCCGGAGTTGATCACCAGGACAGTTGATGCGGTGACTCAGATTAGGAAGCATCTTCAGGCAACTCAGGACAGGCAATGGCGATGGGTGGATATCCATAGGAGAGCTTTGTAGTTTGAGGTTGGTGACCATGTTTTTCTAAAGGTATTGCCTTGGCGAGGTGTCATTCGGTTTGGTGGTGGGGGCAATCTCAGCCCTAGGTTTATTGGACCGTTCGATATCATGGAACGAGTAGGAAAGGTGGCCTATCATCTTGCATTGCCACCGGCTTTATCAGGACTGCACGATGTTTTCCATATCTTACAACTCAGGAGATATATCCACGATGAGAGCCACATGATTGACTATTCTGAGTTATCCTTGCGATCGGATTTGATAGGGGTGGCAACTGGGCCGGGTCAACCGGCGACCCACCTGCGACCCGGCCCACGAACCCGGCCCGGTTAGAGACTTGGCGGGTTCGGGTCGAACCCAGTGAACAGTACCGGGTCGACCCAGGTTGCAATTTACGTGAATTAAACCCCCGAAATCAGGCCCACGAACCCGGCCCAATTCGCAAATTCAACCCGCCAACCCGCGGGTCGACCCGCGGGTTCTGACACGTTCGACCCGTACGTTCGACCAGTGACGGGTCGATCGTTGACCCGCGGGTCAAACGGTCGAAAATTGGGTCTGTCTCCACAGAGCCGTTCCGAACGGCTCTATAGCCGTTAGTTAGGTTTTTTTTTGTTTTTTCCCACATATTTAACCTATAAATATCCCCAAAATTTTCATAAAAAATCACACCTCACTCTCTTACTCTCTCTACTATTATACATCATTTGTAAAAAAAAATTCAACAATTGTAGTATTCATCAAACACTTCTACAATGAGGCATATACACGATCAAATTTTGGTCGTATCGGAATCAAAATTCAACGTCTTCAACTCTCTTCAACCGTCTTCAAATCAACTTCAACATATTCTCAACTCTTCAATTGCGGGATCGGCAAAGCGCACCTCCATCTTTTCTATTCTATTCTTATTTTCACGGTTTTTTTACATACGCGTATTCCACGGTGAACGGTATCAAAATTTCATACCTCTCTCGTTATATTTTTTTTGCGTTGTAGTTAAAATTATTGTTTGTTTTTTGAACTTCTCTATCTCAACCCTCTTGTTTTTTAGACTTTTTTGTATAATTCACTGCTCCTACATTGTATTTTTTTTTTACATACTTTAGCACATTACTACATTATGTCTAGCTCACGCGGTAGCGGTCGTAGCGGACAAGATTCCTCCTCCTCTTCACGTAGGCCACCAATTGTCCCAACTAGTGAGCCCGCCCAAGATTACATTGATCCTACTATGGAACAATGGGGTACACAAGACGAGGTTGTAGGTGACATACAATTAGAAGAAGAACAACAACAACAACCAACCGAAACCACACAACCCCGTAGTAGTAGGAAAAGTAGAGGAGAAACTAGCGATTGACATAAGTTTTATGATTATATCCCGGACGAACATACTCCGGGTATAGGTTTGAAAGTTTGTAAAACATGTTCTAAAACATACAAATTCAAGAGGGGTGACGGCATCGGTACAATTAGTAGACACATCCAACATAACCATAAAGAACTTCTTGATCAAATACAAGGCCAACAAAAAATCAATCCTAGGACCGGTCAGTTGATAGCCACCCTTATGATCCCGAACTTGTTCGTCGGGAAATGGCCCGACTAGTCATTAAGGAAGAGTTACCATTTTCCTATCCCGAGAGTAGGAACTTGGAAAATTTTAATCAAACGGCCTTAAACCCTCATTTTAAAAGAATTCTGAGAAATACTTGCAAATCGGATTGTTTTAAAATGTACATTGAAATGAAGGACGCTTTGATTGCAATTTTATGGAGTTTAACTTGTAGGGTTAGTTTAACTTCGGATTGTTGGACGGGTGTCAACAATATTCCAACGATGGGAATAACCTGTCATTGGATCGACAATGATTGGATTCTTCAAAAAAAATCATATCACTTACGGCGTTGCCGTATCCCCATAGTGGTACTAAAATAGCAAACCGTATTATAGAAATTTGTGATGTTTTTCATATTCGCTATAAAATTATGGCTATTAGTTTTGATAATGCATCTAACAACAATGTAGCAATTACTACTTTAAAATCTGTATTAAACCCTCCATCTGACAATATTTTTCATGTTAGATGTGCATGTCATATTATAAATTTATGTGTTCAAGATGCATTAAGAATAGCTGATCCATATATAGTTAAAATTAGAAATTGTGTACATTTCATTGCATTAAGTCCATGCATTTTACAAGAATGGAAAGCTTGGTGTAGAGTTAGAAATGTTCCTTTTAGAAATTTTCCAAAGGATGTTAGACACCGATGGAATTCTACCTTTGATTTACTAAATATTGTCATCGATTATAAAGCAGTTGTAAATGATTTTTGTATCGCAAAAAATATGCACAATTTTGAAATGACTCCCCCCGATTGGTTTTTTGCCGAATCTTTGTTGAAATTTTTAGAACCTTTTAAAACCGCAACTTTAAAATTTGCAAAAACATATGAATCTACTTCTAGTAGCATTTTTATTGAATTAGTTAGCATGATGTAAATATTTAACGAAATGTTAAATGATCCCTATATTAGTGACATTGTAAAACCTGCATTTCAAAAATTTTTGAAGTATTATTTTCCTCCTCCTATGTTGATTTGTGTTGCTACTGTTATGGATCCTCGTATCAAATTAGAAGGAACGAAGAATTTGATAGAAATGTTTTTTGGATATTTAGAGGTAAATGTAGAATTAACAACTGATTGCGCTACTTTTTTAGTTCAGTTTGAATCTACGTTAAATAACTTGTATGATTATTATGATAGACGTTTTGCTTCTAGTAGTACAACTTCTGTAGTTAGTTCTTCTTCTGGTAGTTCTAAAGGTAAGGGTAAAAGTAGAATTGGTGATAGAACATTTAGTTTACTTGAACAAATTCAATCTAAAAAACCTAGGACTAATCAACCAAATGAATTAAATTGGTATAACCAACAAGATACTGAGCCTACTCTTTCTCCACTAGATATTTTACAATGGTGGAAAGAACATGAACACACTTTTAGTATTCTGTCAATTATGGCTAAAGATTTACTAACTCCTTCTGTCTCTACAGTTGCTTCTGAGAGTGCATTTTCGACAAGTGGCAGGGCTCTATCTGATTACAGGAATCGCTTGAAGCCCGAGGCGTTAGAGATGCTCGTTTGCACAGAAGACTGGCTGAAGGCTGAAGATAGGATACAAGGAAAAGCACTATCAAGTTCCACAAGTGGGAGCAACTCGCCCGAAGAACAACAACAACAACAACAACAATAGCTTTGCTTGTTATGTCGAATTAGAAAACTTGTACTCAATTAAAATTGTATATAAGAAATATGTTATTGTATAAAACTTATTTGTAAAAACTTGTACTCATTTCATTATAAATTGTTAAAATTGTATAACTTAAATTCATATGAATAATATTTTAAAATTTGTTGTCAATTTCACTCTTTCAATCTTATTATTATTATTTAGATTTTTATTGTTTATTAGTATTATTACATACTTAGTATTATAATAATTATTATTATTATTTTAAGGCTTTAAGCTAACGTGTATATATATATATATATATATATATATATATATATATATATATATATATATATATATATATAAAATAAAACACAAAGAAAGCTATCAAGTGGCTCACATTCAATCCCCCCAAAATCAAAGGCCTAGATCTAACCTCACAAAACATATTTACCCTCCCAAAATTTCAAACCCCAAAACCAAAATTTTTCCCCCAAAACTAAAAAACTCATTACTTTATTACTCTTTCTCTCTTATCTTTTCACTTTTTCATATTTCTCTCTTTCTCTCTCCCTCCCTACCTCTCCCTCCCATTTTTTCTTTATTTACTTAGAAATTTAGATTTCAAGATTTCAGGTTTGTAAATTTTCAAATTTTTTATGTTTTTTATTGCACATGTTATATTGAAAATAGCAAATATATCTCTTCAAATGTTAAATTTCATCATTTTCCACACTTAAAATTCTAAGAAGTTAGATTTACAACCCCATTTATAATTATTTATCAACATATACTAATGGAAACATGGACTTTTATTTACAACTAATTATTGTCATATTATTCAAACTTGAGTTACATAATTGTTGTTTTACTGTTTACAGGGCTTTTCGTGTTTTGTATCGTTCCGAAGACGTGCCGTAGGCACGTGCCTACGGGCAAATCTAGTATATATATATATTAAACGGGCCAACCCGCGGGTCGACCCGGCCCAACCAGGGTTCACCTAAAGGGTTCACGGGTTGGGCGGGACACCCAAACGAAATCTCAGTCCGGCCCGGCCCGGCTCGGATAAGAGCCCAACCCGGCCCGAGCACGCGAAGTATACGTGCCAACCCGTTCGGGTTGGGCCCAGCCCGACCCACTCGACCCGTTCGCCATCCCTAGGATTTGACTTGTGAGATTCTGCCAGTTGGTATTTTGGACTGGCGAGAGAAAGTACTGAAGAACAAGGTCATCTAGCTGGTTTGAGTTTCTTGGAATCCTCACTCGCCAGGTGAGTCGACTTGGGAGTTGGAGGAGGAGATCCAGCAGAAGTTTTTTCATCTATTTGAGTAGTTTTTTGTTTTGTTCTTTCTTTACTTTTCGGGGTTACCCTATGTACTTCTTGTTGAATTTCGAGGACGAAATTTTTCTTGTTAAGTGGGTAGGATTTGTAACCCCTGTTTTTCATTTTCTGTATTTTGGATGCATTTCTTTTTTTGGGTATTTATTCATATTATACTCTTTTGTTCCTTTTTGAACCGTGTATTGGATCTTCATTCTCAATATATTCATCTATTTGTTTTGTCGCCTTTAAATTGATCTTCTTGATTCATTTGTCTGTCATTTCTGGTTGTTCGAGCTATTATTTTTTATTCTCATTATTTTAATTGTTCATGCCCTATGTTATTTATTCATTTTGTTCCTATCTCATTTATTTTGGATCATCCTATTTTTATTTGGATCTTTAATCCATTAAAACCCTACAACCCATTTAACTCAATCCTATTCTTATTGGATTTAAAAACCTAATATCCATTATACCCATTACCCTACCCATCACCCCACCTAAACCCTAATAATCTCTTATCTATATATATATATATATATATATATATATATATATATATATATATATATATATATATATATAAGATATATCCTACTGTTAACCTATTCTTCACAAACCTAGCCAATATACCATTCTTCTACTCCCCTGCGCTACTCAGCCGACGTCAGCGAAGCCCCGACCAACAGCCAACCCCTGCCACCTCTCTTCTCCTCTTCTGCGGTCGACAACAACGTCATCGTCCCCATGCGCCCCAGTGCCCCTGCTGAACCCCAACACAGTCACCAGCGTCGCCCTCTCCCGAAGACGCAGCAATAGCCCCAGCTGGCGCACCCCCTGTGCGCCCTACCTACTGGCGCGATGCCCCCGCGACAGATAGCACCCGATGCCCCCTACGTTGGTTCCTCCCGACCGCAGCATAGTAGCGCTGCCACCGCTTGCTGTCCGCCGTCTTCCCGACACGTGCGCACCGGATCGCTTTAGCCCTTATGTTCATGTGTTTGATCTCGTGGGTTCGTAGTTCGTGAGTCGTTCGTTGTTATTGAGTTCGTACCCAGGAATCTGTTCCCGTTATTCTCTTTCTTCCTTCGTTTCCATCATCAATTTCAAGGTAAGTAACTTATATTTCTTTTTGTTGTATAATACAAGTACTAAATACCGCTTGTAGTGTAGTTGTTTCAAGATCCGTTCTCATGAAACCCTTGTTAGATCTTTTCTCTATGTCTTGATCCATCCGTAGTTTTCTTTGTTTACACACACGACATGAAATAACCTAGAAATAATTAGTTCTTGTTGCATATATGGGTTTTGTTTGTGATTTATGAAGTGTCGTACGATCTTGTATGCTTGATGTGTTAGTAGTACTATAACTTGTTGTAAACTTGTTAAACACACTATACCATGTTGCTTGGACATCAAGTATATGATATTTCGCATTTTGTTATGATTTGGGTGCGTTACATATGAACTAGTTGATTCTATACATAAAGAAGATTTCTGTTTTTGCTGTTACCCCATTTTTGTTCAGAATTTTAGGCCTTGTTGAGGTCAGTAAATGAAAACTATTTGTGAATATGAATTATACAGAATTCTGTCTAATTTCCAGAATTTTTGACAGATCTCAGTTTCGATTTGAGTTACAAGTTATGGCTGTTTTCTACAGTGGTGCAGAAAATTTCAGTTTTGGTTTTATGTGTATTCTGGAGAGTAATCTATTTTTATACTGATGTTAAGGATAATCTTTTTATCCAATATTTTGCTGAGTACAACTAAACTTGATTGAGATTAACCCCTAATTTTTGTGGATTTAATTGATGAATTTTATAAACTATTATATACTTGCAAACAACAACTATACTTGCAAAATTTTCATGCTGTTCAGTAAAGAACCTTAATTTCAACCTGATTCTATTTTCCGTTGGTAAAAACTTCGTAAATATAAAATGTAGCCTACTGTATCTATTTTATCACCCTTTTGAAGGATTTGGATTTTGATTTATACTTTGTAATCTATTGTTGTTTTAGTACTGCTGTGTTCAGAGTTTCAGATTTACAAATTTGCTGTATCTTGCTGTTTTCTAGTTTTATTTGACTATGCTATCCATGTTGGAATATTATGAAATTATATTTGCTGATACTAGAAATACTAGGAAATACCCTAGATTTTTCTTGGATTTGATCAGTAAGTTTTTATACCGTTTTCCTATTTATGAATACAAACTTCTGATTTCTGGCTGAACATGTTTTCAGGATACAATTTTGTTTTAAGTCCTGTTTTTGTAAAATACCATATGACTTATATATATTTTCTGAATTCAGCCGAGAGTCTATTTTTCAAATTTTCTGATGGATCCAGATTTGCATGTCAGTGGCAACGGGAATCCCAGATTTGGTGCAGTACTGACTTGCTGTCCAGAACTAGAATTTTCGTTGTCTTAGTTGATTTTGAATCATTCATCACTCGTTCGTGTCCTTTATTCATCTTGTACTTGTCCCTTCTCATCTTACCATGTTTCTTGACTTGTTTGTGCAAGTCCATGATTTCTTGAATAATAATAACAAGAAACTAAGCCGTGGTTTAAAGGGAAAGATCTAATAGTGGAAAATACAGAAACGTGCTCGGAAGGGGATCTACAGATCCTACGTGATTACTTGATACTTGATTCTTGGAGCTTGACACGTGATTACTTGACACTTGCACACTTGACACATGATACTTGGTACTTGGAGCTTGATACTTGATACTTGATACTTGATACTTGATACTTGTCCCTGAGTACTGTAACTCCCATTCCCGATAATAGATTATTTTCCGTGTATTTTCTATAATATGATTTTTGTAAATTTATTTTCTGCTAAATTCTGTTCGGATCTTTTATTAAAGTATAATCTAATCGAAAATTTTATTCATTTCGAATAACAGTGTATTTTGATCTTATTTTCTATATCTTATTGATTGACTATTTATATTTGAGCCAAAATCAAGTGCATTATTATTATTGGATTATTTTAATAAAATTGTTAAACCAGAATACTATTTTATTGTATAATTTTTTACTATTATGATTATGATCATTAATTGTTATTTCATGATTACCTATTTAAAATTCATCTATTGGATTATTTTATTATTATACCGGATCTGATTTTCTTTGCGAATTTCCAATTTATTTTCAAGCCCAGTTTATATTCTATTCATTTGTATTGTTTATTTATTTTTTTGGGATTCAAATTTTTGTTTATCAAATTCTTCGTTTTGCATGATTAAGCTATTTTATTGATCCTATTTTCTTCTATCTAATTGTGGATATTTTTATTTGAACCCTATTGTCTTCAAACCCCTCTCTTATTGAACCATAAAACCCAATTGCAGTTTTTTCTCAACCCAGATCCACTATTATTGGATCCTAACCCAATAATCTACTTGTATTCTATACATACAACCCTAATACCAACCCTAAAAGTCCAAAAATATAATTTTCTAGCTGTCACAATTCCTCTGCCCTCTTTCTCTCTCCTCTTTGGATTCTCTCTCTCGGGCCTCCAAACTATCCCGCCCAAATTTTCTGACACAATTCCGATGACCTCCTAGCCCTCTTCGCCGGCCTCCAGTCGCAACCCCCACCTCTGGCGACCCTCCCTCTCCCGTCACCTCACGCCCAGATCGAAAATCCCTCCTCTGTTTTCCCCCCCAGCCACAGCCAACCCCAACCCTGATGCTGTCTGGTCATGCCGCCCCTACGCATCGTCGAGCCACCCAGAGCGCTGCCCAGACCCCCGATCACCTCCTTCCCGCTTCCGTCGATGCCAGCACATCAACCCAATTTCGAAACCCCCTTCCTCTATTCTCCTTTGTTCCGATCGACGCCCCCTCCAGTCGTCGACGTTTCGCGGCCTCGCCGCCAGCCTAGACCCGCCAGCCCTCGCCCCTCTTTGCTACTGTTGCTGCAGTTTGTCTCTTGTTATTGTTGGGTTCTCTTTAACATGTATTTTGCATGTGTTATATTGTGTTGGTTTGTGGGTTCGTTGCTTCGGTATCCTTATCCCATTATTCTTGGTATTTAAATCAACCGTCTAACAGGCAAGTCACCGTCCTCTTGAATTGTTAATTGTATCAAATTCAAGTTTTGTTGAAACTCTTGTAAGTAGATCCCTTGTTTATCGTATTATACCTTGTTCATCTCTTCGTTGGGTCTATTGAGGGTTTACATGAGCTAACCCAAATATTCTTGACATCGTACCAATTTTAACTCTAAAGTTTGGATCTCTCATGAGTGCATATAGAATTGATAATAGGGTTGTTTATATAATCGTCACATAAATAAATTATTGTAGAGACAATTACTAGGTTGTATGTTGTTTGATCGATTTGATGTTGGATGTTGTTAGAATTGATGTACATGTGTGTTCTAATTTTTATTTATCATGTTTTGACACCCATCATGCTGATTATATAGTTTATCGACTTACAGAATTGATATCCATCATGTTTAATTAATTTATTTTCAAGAGAACTACACAAATCCTATATATTGCTTGCTGACCTGTATGTTGACTACTGTTTTTGAACCAGTAAATGATCTTATAATAAATTACTTTCTGAATGAGAATGGTAGATTTATCTTTCTAGTTTCCAGAACATCTTGAATTTCTAAATTCTGAGTTGTGTATCAAAAGTTATGCCAGTTTTACTACAGCTGCTTTTTTAATTCCAAATTTCCATATTCTTGTATCTTTCATGTTTAAACAGTAAAAAGGCTGATCAAATGATAAAATCTTGCTCTGAAAATTTCCAGATTATTAGTTTACATGTTTAGGAGTATAATAAATATTTTTAATGAATTTTATCTTTAGCTTTCGCTGATTCTAAAATTATAATAACATAATGTCGAAATTCTGCCTAAACATGAAATCTGTAAAGAACACTGTGATTGACCAAGCTACTGTTGTCGGAATTTGAACTTTAAATATGCGTTGGAACCGTGTGGAATTCTTATTTCTAGAACTTCTGACGGATTCTCTTTTTCATTTCTGAAACAGCAAAAAACTATAATTTTGTACAGACTACTCTTGTTGTCCAGAATTTTATATTTCAGATTTTAATAGTTTAATTATTCCTATATCGTAATATTGCATGAATCGAAGTGTGTATGTTGCATTGCATGATCCTAGTGTCCTATTTTCATCATTCTAATTGCCCTACTTCATGTTATCACCTTATTGTCCCTCTATTGTTATTATTGTTCATCCAATATCTCGAATTGCATATTGTATTATTGCATTAATAAAATAGTTAACAAGCCGAGGTTTAAAGGAATGACTTGAGTAGTGAATAATATAGTGACTGTGTCGGCCAGTGTTTATCAATTGATTGTGGAGCGCTGACTATGGCACCCCAATCTTTCGTGTCATGAACTTGTGAACTCGTGAACCCGTGAACTCGTGAATCAGTGTATCAGTGTATCATTATAATGAATTGTGCAACAATATTGTATCGTATCAGTGATTACTATACAAACACATGATCTATAGAATTCACCACTCAGTCTAAACGAAATTGATTGTATGTGTAGTATGGGATGCAGTAGTACATGCATTAGTTAGGATTAAAATGATTAATAAACTTAAGAATTGACACGACATCGACACTGCATATTGTTCCTCATTGTTTCTATTGATATCAAATATTAGCTAAGTGTTACCGTTATTGACCATTGATTACTGTTACCGAATATTAAATCAATGTTTATAGTCATTGTATCGATTACCGTGATCTTGATTATTGATTATCGTGCCATGTTATTGATTCCTATTGATCCATTGAGTTCAATGTTGTACCGTTATTCCATTGTGCCCTGCTTTCTCTACTTGCTGTCCATGACTTGCTCTAAGGACAATTTTTCTTCTCTTTTTAGATAAAATATTCACAGGTATTGATGGAGAGTTGCCTGCTGAAATTGGAAAACAAACTTTCTGGAGATCTAATGCTTTCTAGTTGCTTATTATGTTAATGTATCGAAACTTATTATCTATTTGTGATTGGATTATTATTGTATTGGGCTTATGTCCCTTTTTTTATTAATGTTTCCAGACGTTGGATTATTGTACTTGGATATTTTATATTGTTTATTTCAAGTATTATTGTTTATGAGATTATTACTATTTCCTGCACAATTATTCTGTATTGATTATATTTTTGAGTTGATCGGATAAACAGCTTATTATTGATTATGACGTTAGTCGTTCGCTGGGCCAATGTCATGTGCTCGTATTCCATATTTTTAGGAAGCGGGGCTTGACAAGTACACTGCCCTCTATGATCCACTATGAAATCTAAAACGTAAATTGTTTGACCATGTGGTAAATAAATGGGACGCATGAAGTGCTACCTAGATAGGACAAGATACAAGACTTGAAAACAACATGGTCACTTGACCCTTGCTACTTGTTACTTGTATATGATACTTGATTACTTGGCACTTGTTACTTGTTGCTCGTTTACATGATACTTGACACTTATTACCTACCACTTGCATACGTTCATCTTGCCATGCTAGTTGTTTCTGTTCTTGATTAGAGTTAGTTGCTCTATTTTGATGTTACATCTTTCCATGCTATTCTTGCTTCTGCTATCACTCTATTCTCGGCTATTTTTCTTTCCTGTAATTCATGCCTGCACTACAAGCAGCCCGTAATTTGCAATGACGGGCATTTTGTTTCTCTTTCCTTTTTCCTGCAATTTGTTAAATTGCAGATTATGGTGATTAGCTGCCCGATGGAGTAGGTGATCAAAGATTCTAGTTGGCTGGAGTTCTTGCTATCTCTATTTATCTCTTGTTACTTATCTTGAATAATTGTAATTTGTTTCATGAATATTTGTATTGGGCATTTTGTCCTAGACTTGTATTTTGTTCCAGACTTGATTATTTGAAATTCAGTATTCTTGTTTCTTGTTTCAAGTAATCTTATTGACTATATTAATTCAGTTATGCATGCGTGGTTTACTATTTCACTTGTATATCTCCCGTTTATACTTGTACTCATTGTAAAGATCCTTAAAGCTTATGAATGGAGAAAGCCATTCGCTGGACTTGTGTCGTGTACTCGTATTCCGTATTTCTTTTTGGTAAGCGGTGCTAAGGGAAAGCAAAAAGCGGATGACTCTGAGCTCTCCAAGAAGACCCTGAAGGACGCATCTGGTCAGAAGAGGCCACCTCTGGTTCCTTGTTTCGAAAGATACACGCTGCAGACCAAGAACGTGTTATCCATCCTCTTGGAGATCAAGGATAAGGGGATGGTCTGACACCCTCCTCGAATGAGCTTAAAAAAAAAGGGACCAAAGGTTCTACTGTCAGTTTCACCGAGACCACGGGCATGAAACAAACACTTGCTGCACCCTTAAAGGCGAGATCGAAGTCCTCATCCAACGAGTATACCTAAGGGAGTTAACTCGGACTAACCCAAGAGACCGGGGGGACCCAAGGAATCTGAGGCTGTCGCCTCCTCCTCGAACGGTCAGCAGGCAACCCGAGCATGAACCTGAACCCGAAGAAATCAGGGGACCGGCCATCCTATACTGTGACCATGGCGGGCCCATGGGAGGGGACTCCAACACCTCGTAAGGCCTTCTCGCAGTAAGTGAATTCGGTCCACGACCGCCCCCCCCCAGAGTTCAGCAGCAGGCGGTCCCCTTCTCAGGGGAAGACCTGGAGGGCATCCAACTCCTGCCTTGTGATGCCCTTGTCATCAGCCTCGTCATGGCGAACCACGAAGTTTGCTGAATCCTCGTAGACAACGGAAGCTAGGTCAACATTCGCTTTTTGGCCACTTTTGAAAACCTCAAGCTCCTTCGTGAGAAGTTAAAGCTGGCCAGGTACACCCTTCACGGTTTCTCCGGCGTCCCCGTCCAAATTGAGGAAATTGTCACACTTCATGTGACAGCCGGGACGTCCCCGATTATGCGAACTGAATCAATGGACTTCATGGTGGTCGATATCAAAGTCACGTATAATTCCATTCTGGGCCGACCCGATCTCTACTCTTTTCAGGCAGTCCCTTCATCCAACCACATGAAATTGAAATTTCCCACTGACCTCGGAGTCGGTGTTGTCTGGGGAAACTAGGAGTTTGCACGGTCATGCTATATGACCACAATAGGGGCGGTGTATTCCCCCTTGATGTAGTGGAACTTCTGTCCGAAAGGAACCAGCACGAGTTAGAGCTAGTGGACGAACTGGAAGAGGTCTCTTTCAGTGTGGAAGAAAAATCCAAATGGTTCCACGTGAGCCAATCTATGTCCCCAGACTTGAGGTCGACCATCATCGATTGTGTTCGCCGGAATATCGACCTCTTCGCCTAGACCCCATTAGACATGCCCAGGATTTCTGAAGACCTAATCATACACAGGCTGAGCATCCACCCAGGCTCTAAGCTGATCCAACAGAAGCAACGTAAGTTTGCTCCCGAGAGGCAACAGGCAGTGAACGTGGAGGTGGACAAGCTGTTGTCTGCCCGGTTCGTACAAGAGGTCAGCTATCCCGAATGGCTGGCTAACGTCTTAATGGTCAAAAAGGCGAGTGGGAAGTGGAGGATCTGTATAGATTTCACGGACCTCAATAAGGACTGCCCCAAAGATCTGTTCCCCCTCCCGAGCATCGATGCTCTGATCGACGCGACATCGGGCCACAAACTACTAATTTCACGCCCCACTTCCCAAAACTATGGAATGTAAGCACGTGACATGGCCCAGCGAATGACTTGTGTCATCCATGAGTTGTTATCGATTTAATTCAACAATATAAATAAGAAGTAATACAACCATGCATGCAATAAACGAAGTAATCACATGGATAACAATACATGGAAGCATCAAATAACCAACATAATAACAATCTAACATCTGGAATCAACAATAACAATATTCGGGTCAAAAGCCCACAAATACAAGAATTAACAACATTGTTTAATTATTAAAGTTCTCAAAATGAAACAATAATTATTTAAGCGGTGCAGCGAATAATTCTTTCACCATTGTTGTTCTCCTAGTCCGTCAGGAAAATCTCCTTGATTTTCTGTAAACTATTCATCTAAAGAAAGAGAATAATATGTTCTTATAGCAAGTCGTGGACAACAAGTAGAGAACCAGAGGAACAATGACAATAACGGTATAACGATGAATTGAATGAATGATGAGATCAGTAGTATTGAACAGTGACAAAGAGATAATAGTACAATGTGCAATAACGATGATTTATAACAACAATAAACAATAACAATAACGGTAAGCAATAACGACAACACTGTTCAATAATGATGACAAAATGCAATGACAATGCGATGCAGTCTTAACTCTATTATTCATTTTTTTTAATCCTAACTAGTGTAGCACTTCATGCGTCCCATCTATTTACCGCATGGTTGCTACATGCAACCAAGTTACGTTTAGACTTAGTAGTGGATTTTATAGGGCCGTGTACTCAGGCATCATTATATCATATCCTATATTCAGGTTATGGGTTCTAAAGGTGGCCCCTGTCAACCCCTGACGTGGCACTTAGTTTTATGTGATACTTAGTTCCATTTAACTTGTAAATAGGAAAACCGGTAAACACGTTCATGAATCATGTAATCATGTAATGGGTTCTAGAGGTGGCCCCCGTAAGTTCTAGAGGTGGCCCCCGTCAACCCCTGACGTGGCACTTAGTTCTATGTGGTACTTAGTTCCATTTAAGTTTAAAAACATGGAAAACACGAGCCCCCTTCTGACTACACTTACCGATATTGTCTACTACTATGGTCAATCCTTAACCCCGACTTGATTAACAATCTTTATTTAATTAACATGCAATACTAATAGGGAACAATAGGGACAGAGATATTAATGGAAAACGATAAGGTGATTAATAAGGGACACTAGAATGATGGCAATACAACCCTAAGATCATGCAATGTACTCCACACAACCAAATACACCAAATTCAACATTATAGATTCAATTATATATTATGAAACATAGAAACCCAATTCTAGACCGCAGTAGGTTGCTGTACCAAAATCAGAATTTTCGTTGCTACAGGATAGAAAATGTGGATTCGTTAGAAGTTCTAGAAACTAGACTTCTGCTCGGTTCCAATGCATATTTAAAGTCCAAACCCCGACAATAGTAGCTAGGTGAATTTCTGTGTTCTTTACAGGTTACCGTTTCTGGTTGGTTATTAATGTTAACTAGTTTCAGTTGTAACAACAGTAAATAATCCTTTTAAAAATTAGCAAAAATAATTTTCATTATCCTAAGCATGCTGGCTATCAATCTGAAAATTATCATGGTAATATTTGAACATTAGTTCACCTAATTTATTAGCTTAACATGGTATGTGCATAAATCAGAAAATACAGCGCAGCTACAGTAAAATGGTCATAACTCATGCAATATAAGTCCGAATTCAAAAATTCTGGATATTCTGGAAACTAGAAACATGGGGCTACATTTCATATTCAGAAGGTTATTGATTTTGATTACATTATTTAGGTCGAAACAATATGGTAATGTTCAGGTTGGCAATAAATTTCAGGGTCTCAATATATTCTTCATGAATAACATGATTACAATGTTAAGAACAATGAGTTAGGGATTAACAATCATAAATCACAGCAAGTTACATCTATGTAAACATTGTATTAAGATGTATAATGTCCATAACCCTACTAATCACAATCGACTAGCACACCAACATCAATCATATAAACAATCAATACTAGTATACAATCTACAATTGTTGTGTGATGTCATGAATTGAAATACAATAATAATTCCTATTCCTATATTCAATAATTAACTACATGTATGCATGCACGATCTCTATACATTGGAAGCAAAAGACGGCACGAAGTCAAGACTACTACTTGGATTCGCTCGTGTAAATCCGTAGTATCCCAACGATAGATAACAGTAAACAATATACGATAATAAAAATGGATCTACTTGCGGGATTCAATAAACGATCTCGAATACGATACAATACAATTCGAGAGTAAGATTACTTGCCTTTAACAATGACGTTAGATCCGAAATATTGAGAATGACGGGATTAGGATCCCGGGCAACAATTCACGGACAGGAAGCACTAACACGTGCGAACCACGTGCAAGACACTAAAAAAGCAAATCGAAGCACACAACAGCAACCAGACAGTGGATCCAAGATCCCACATCGGATCCAACGCAAAACAACAAAAAGCATCTTCGGATCCTACCACACACAACAGCAAACACGCAAATTGACCAATCCCGCTTCGTCTCCTTCCTCACTTCGACAGAGAGAAAGAGAGTGAGCGGCGACTGCGGCAATGTCTGGCAACAACAGCGATGAGGGCGGTGACGACTGGTGGCGGTGCTACTGTCGGGAAGCGACACAGCGGCCAAAGACGGCGGCGCTTGAGCGAGCAACTCTGTTTTGCTCGAAAACAGAGGAGGCGAATACGGTGGCGTTCGAGCGTTCAACGACGAAGACGAGGGGCAAGGGGGATCTTCGATGGTTGCGAGGGTGAACGGAGAGGCGAAGACAGTGGATGAGTTCGAGTTCTTGGCAATGGCAATGGGCTCGACAAAAGGGACAGAGGTTGAAGACGAGGTGGGGGGCACTGCGGTGGCTTGGGTTGTGGCAGACGATAGCAGGGAGGCGAGCGGTAGGCTCGAGGCTCTTCGAGCGGAGGAGGAAGATGGGGGTGTTCGGAGCTTAACTGGCGGAGCTTCGAAGCTCAGCGATGGCGTTGAGGAGGAGGAAGGTTGTAGGCAGAGTGCTCGAGGGGTGAGGGCATTGGCATTGCGGTGAAGCCGCAATGGGGAGAGGGCGATGGCGGGGATTGGGTTTGAGGTGTAGCAGAGGAGGGAGAGCTCGGGAGTTGACTGCTGCTATGGGGAAGAAGAAGGGATGTGGGCAGGAGGTTAAGGTTCAACATTAGAGAGGGTGGGTTTGCACAGGACTGGGGAAAGGGGGAATGAACAGTAATGAGGTTTTGCTGTTTTGGCTTTTTGGGAGAAAGAAAGAGAAGAAGGAGAATATTTAATGATAGAATAATGGAATCATATTGTGGGTAGTTAGCAGATACGGGGAATTGTGGGGGGAGAAGATCTGGGTCTGGTTGTTAGGGAGAATTTGGGTTGTGGATTTGGGTTAATGTAATTTAGAATCCAATAGGAGGTGGGTTATAGGGTTTTGGGTACAATATGGGTCAACTAGAAGGACAATCCTCAACCCAACAAGATAAAAGACAATTCCATGAAATTAAACTTGAATTAGGAAAAGATGGAGTAAGATTCAAATAATCAGACTGAGATCAAGGATAAATCATGAATAATATTGGAGTTGATATCATTTGATACAATAATGAAACAAAAGAAATGTTATAGAATTACAAAAGAGATTACAATGGGGATAAATGATAAAAAGGGAGAAAATGAAAACGGGAGTTACAACTGACCTTCATGGATGACTTCTCAGGCTACAACCAGATCAGAATGCCCCCCCCCCCCCCGACATAGCCAAGACAGCCTTCGTAACCGTCCAAGGTCTCTATTGTTACCGGGTCATGCCCTTCGGGCTAAAGAACGCCGGTGCCACAAATCAGAGGCTTGTCAATTGGTTCTTCAAAGAACAAATTGGTCGAAACATGGAGGTGTACATTGACGACATGCTCGTCAAGAGCAACCGAGGGCAGGATCACATGGCTGACCTCGAGGAAGCTTTTGGTGTCCTCCGGATCCACAACATGAGGCTCAATCCTGCTAAATGCATCTTCGGCATCTCTTCTGGAAATTTTCCCGGATTCATCGTGAGCCATCGCGACATAGAGGCAAACCCCGAGAAGATCCAGGCCATAATCGACATGGCCCTTCCAAGAAATGTAAAGGAAGTTCAACGGCTTACGGGCGGCTGGCGGTTATCGGCCGCTTCCTCTCCAAATCTGCGGAGAAGTCACTACCCTTTTTTATGGACCTACGAGGGGCAAAAGACTTCAAATGGGGGGACTCTCAGCAGAAAGTTTTCGAACAACTGAAAACTTACATCGCCAACCGTCCACTTCTAAGCAAGCCCTAGCAGAGTGAATCCCTCTTCCTCTACCTTTCAGCCTCGGAACATGCGCTCAGTGCCATGTTGGTAAGAGAGGAAGACGGAGTTCAGAATCCTCTCTACTACGTCAACAAAGTCCTACCCGTGGCTGAAACTCATTATGCAAAGATGGAAAAGGTCTCTACGCCTGGTCATGGCAGCACGAAAACTCTGCCCGTACTTTCAAGCTCACTCGATCCAGATCCTCACGGATTAGCCCCTCAAGGCGGTCCTCCACAAGCCGGAGAATTCTAGCCACTTAATCAAGTGTTCGGTCGAGCTGAGCTAGTACGATATCAGCTACCAACCCAGGACGGCTATTAAAGGACAGGCCCTCGCTGAATTCGTCACGGAGTGCACCATTCCTGAGCCTTCTGAAATTCAAGAGGCGGAACCAATCTGAGAGTTTTATGTTGACGGCTCGTCCTGTGAGGTTGGAAGCGGTGCAGGAGTCATACTGTAACCCTTGTTTTCATTTTGAGTATTTTAAGTGTATTTTTCGTTTTGGTGTATTTTCCTCTTTGTATTTTTCTCTTGTATTTCTCTTGGATCGTATATTGAATTTTTATTTTCAATATATTCATTTTATTATTCTCTGTCTTCTTTTATTTGAGTTTATGATCCTTTTGTCCGTCTTTTGTTTCGCTTCATTTGTTCGGGCCATTATTTTGATTTTCTTATACATTTTTTTATTGTTCGTGTCCTATTCTTTTATCCCTTTTGGACCCAAATTACCATCCACTATCCATTTGTTTTTTAAATACCCTGTTTTTAAAATACCCATTCTCCAACCCTATTAAAGTAACTATACCCTATTTTGAAAACCCATTATCAGCTTATGCTACCATCAAGACCCTATTAATTAACCCATTCACTAACTACCCTATTAAAACTCCTGTACCTATTCAGTTGCTCAAACCCGATAAGTCTTTCCCCTACCCGTTAACTACCCATGCAACCCGTTATCCCCTAACCGACCCCCACCTTCTGAAAACCCTAAACCCTACCTGTTTAACATCAAACCCATGCACCGTACCCTCCATCCGCCACTATCTCACAATGTGTTCTCCTCTCTCTCCCGTTCTTGCTATGCACCCAGAGCCACCCCCCTCCCCCCCGACCTTGCCGTGCCTCTCCACTGCACCACAGAAACCCCCTCTCATCCTTACCTCTCTTTGCCCCTGCCCTCGCTCTGTCTCTGTCTCTATCGCGCACCAGCCCCCCACCGTCCCTTCGTCGTTTGCTCTCGCCGTGTGTGAGTGCATCGCCGCTTGCTCTTGCCGTTGCCATTGTCCTTGGTCGGTTGATCGTTGTGTGTGCGTGCGTTCTCCGTGCACGAGCTTTTTGGTGGTTCACGTGTTCATTTTTAGGTACATAAGTTCGTTTGTCTGTGTGTTCGTTGAGTTTCGTTCGTTCGTGTTTCGATCATGGTTCATGGGTTTTGCTCATTTTTGGCTGGTGTGTTCGTTGAGTTTGTTGGCCGGGAATCTGTTCCCGTTATTCTTGCTTGGAGTCATTTCGTCATCGGTTAAGGTAAGTAACTTGTATTAAATTCCTTTGCATATACAAGTACTAAATACCGCTTGTAGTGTAATTGGGTTCTAGAGACAATTTGTGTGTGAATCCCCTTGTTGATATTGTCTCTATTGTGTTATCTTGAACAATAGTTGCCTCACGACATACATAACATGATATAACCTAGGATTGACCACATCTTGTTGCATATATGCGTGTTATTCATATGATACCTTGTGCTCGTTCGTGTTATTCGTGATAGACTTGTCTTGGCTTGGACATCTAGTACACTATACTTTGTTTTTGGTTATGATTTGGTTGAGTTCTATGTAAACTAGTGGATTTTGTGCATATGTGATATTTTCAGTTTTGCTGGCTTTTCGGTTTTGATCAGTATGTTAGACCCTATTAATGTCAGTATTTGAAAAGATTTTGTGAAGATGATTTATAGTGGATTATGTCTATTTTCCAACTCTTTTGACGGATCTTAATTTTTATTTTTGGTTTGTGAGTTATGTTGATTTTACTATGGTAGTGTCGAAAGATTTCCAGATTTTGTTTTCTATGATTTCTGAAGAGTAATCTATTTTTATTTTGGTGATAAAATTATTATTTTGATCTGAAATTTTTCTCAGTACTTCTAGACTTGATTGGGGTTTATCTAGAATTTTGGTGGATTTATTTGAAGAGTTTTACAAACCTTTTCATGCTTGCAACCAAAGATTTTACATGCAGAATTTTACTACTGTTCAGTAAAAAACCTGATTTTCGACCTAATTCTACTTGTTGTTCCCAAAATATTCCTAAATATGAAAGTTAGCTTACTGTATCTATTTTATTACCCTTTTGACAGATTTGGATTTTGATTTATGGTTTGTGAGATATTGTTGTTTTTGTACTGCAGTGTTTGTGATTTCAGATTTACAAAACTGTCGTGTCTTGTTGTTTTTGTATTTTACTTGACTGCTCTATTTTTGTTGGAAAACTATGAAACTTGTTTTTCTCTTACTACACATATAGGGGAATGCCCCAGATTTTTTGTGGATTTAATTTGTGAGTTTTCATGATGTTTTCTTGTTCTTGAATCCAATCTTCTGATTTCTGGCTGAACGTATTTTCTGGATTCAAATCAGTTTTAAGTTATGTTTTTGTGAAATACTATATGATTTATATATGTTCGCTGGATTTGGCCGGGAGTCTATTTTCTAGACCATTAGACTGATTCAGATTTGCATTTTTGTAACAACGGAAATCTCAATTTTACTGCTATTTGGTCTTGCTTAGGGCTGCAAAGGAATCGAGCTATTCGCGAGCTATTCGGCTCGAGCTCGGTCAAAGCTCGAGATCAAAAGTTGAGCTCAATAGCTTAACGAGCCAAGCACAAGCTTGGGTTTTTTTTTAATTTTAGGCTAAGCTCGCGAGCTATTCGGCTCGAATTCGGTCAAAGCTCAGTCAAAGCTCGGCTCCAACCGAGCTCGAGCCGAGCTCGATCTCAAAACTGAGATCAATTCCTTAACGAGCCGAGCTCGAGCCTGAAGATATTCGGCTTGGCTCGACTCGATTACAGCCCTAGTCTTGCTGTCCTGAACTAGAAATCTCGTTATTTTATTTATCTTTTTATGAGTTTTCTTGCACCCGTATATGTTTATCTTGCAACTTGAACTTGATACTTGACTATACCATGATATACTTACTTGTTTCGTGACACATACATACTTGTTTGACATTAATAATAAAATAACCAAGCAAGGGTTAAAGGGACAGATCTAATAGTGGAAAATACAGAAACATGTACTCGGAAGAGGATCTATTGATCCTGTGTGATACTTGGCTTGATACTTGATGCTTGGCTTGATACTTGAGACTTGAGGCTTGATATTTCATTACTTGAGGATTGATATTTCACTACTTGAGGCTTGATACTTCACTCTTGAGGCTTGTTACTTGATACTTGAGACTTGGCTTGTTACTTGATACTTGAGACTTGGCTTGTTTACTTGATACTTGATACTTGATTTCTTGAGGCTTTTTCCTGAGTACACTGCCCTAAATGATCCACTATGAAATCTAAAACGAAACTGTGTTGACTATAGAAACCATGTAGTAAAAGGATGGATGCATGAAGTGCTACTAAGATAGTAATAATACAAGACTTGAACATGATCACTTGACCCTTGCTACTTGATACTTGTACTTGACTACTTGACACTTGTTACTTGTTACTTGTTACTTGATTTCGTGATACTTGATACTTGTTTACATGATACTTGTTCACTTGACACCTAATATATGCCACGTGTACTTGTTCATCTTGCCATACTAGTATTTTATTTTGTTATCATGTATATTTCATGTTATTAGTTAGTTTTTCCCATATATTTGTATCCTGCATTAAAAGCAGCCCGTAACTTGCATTGACGGAAGTTTGTTTTCTTTTCCTATTCATGCAATTGTTAAATTGTAGACTTTAGAGAACAGGTACCAGCTGGTGTTGGTGATATGAGATATTAGTGCTGGAATTTGCTATTATTATTCTTGTTTCTTATCTTGAACAATTGTATTTTAATACTTGGATTTATTTGTATTTGGACAATGTGACACAGGATATTGATTTATTTAGATCTGAATTATTTGAGATTAATATATTTTGGTTTCAAGTATTCTTGTTGGTATTTTGGTTCATATGTGCATGTTTAGTTGATTCTTTTGCTTCCGACTCTGATTATTCTCGTGAGATGTTGTAAAGATTCTTGAATAGCTTATGGATGATGAAAATCATTCACTGGGCTTTTGTCGCGTATCCGTATTCCGTATTCTCTTTTGAGAAGCGGGGCGTGACAAGGTTTTTAGTGGTATCAGAGCCCAGGTTTGGCTAATGAATTAGTTGCCTAATATATTAGACAAGCTTGGCACGAACTGGGATCGGCTCAACATTTCACCAACCATGCATACATAAATTAATTATCATCAACTTTGATCTGGATGCTAATTGATTTTGGTTTTGTGCAAACTATGGCTCGTAGAGGTTCTTCTCGTATCCCGGATGATCAGTCTGGGCTTGAGGCTGTCGCCGCTGTGCTTGAGCTCTTGATCAATATGCAGCAGAAGCATTGTGATTTGGTGATGGCTGTTTTGGAAGCCGCTCGAGTTCCTCCGCCCGCTGTGCCTATGCAGGAAGCTCTTCCTCCCCATCCAGGTACAGTCACGGACTTCATGAGGCTGCATCCCAACAGGTTTTCAGGCTTGTTACTTGAAATTTGAGACTTGGCTTATTTACTTGATACTTGAGGCTTGATACTTGATACTTGATTTCTTGAGGCTTTTTACTGAGTACACTGCCCTAAATGATCTACTATAAAATCTAAAACGAAACTGTGTTGACTGTAGCAACCATATAGTAAAAGGATGGATGCATGAAGTGCTACCTAGATAGTAATAATACAAGAATTGAACATGATCACTTGACCCTTGCTATTTGATACTTGTACTTGACTACTTGACACTTGTTACTTGTTACTTGATTTCGTGATACTTGATACTTGTTTACATGATACTTGTTCACTTGACACCTGATACATGCCACTTGTACTTGTTCATCTTGCCATGCTAGTATTCTATTTTGTTATCATGTATATTCCATGTTATTAGTTAGTTTTTCCCATGTACTTCTATCCTGCATTAAAAGCAGCCCGTAACTTGCAATGACGGGAGTTTGTTTTCTTTTCCTATTCATGCAATTGTTAAATTGTAGACTTTGGAGAACAGGTACCAGATGGTGTTGGTGATATGAGATATTAGTGCTGAAATTTGCTATTATTATTCTTGTTTCTTGTCTTGAACAATTGTATTTTGATACTTGGATTTATTTGTATTTGGGCAATGTAACCCAGAATATTGACTTATTCAGATCTGGATTATTTGAGATTAATATATTTTGGTTTCAAGTATTCTTGTTAGTATTTTGGTTCATATGTGCATGCTTAGTTGATTCTTTTACTTTCGACTCTGATTATTCTCGTGAGATGTTGTAAAGATTCTTGAACAGCTTATGGATGATGAAAATCATTCGTTGGGCTTTTGTCGCGTATCTGTATTCCGTATGCTCTTTTGGAAAGCGGGCGTGACAAGGTTTTTAGTGGTATCAGAGCCAGGTTTGGCTAATATATTAGACAAGCTTGGCACGAACTGGGATCGGCTCAACATTTCACCAACCATGCATACATAAATGAATTATTATCAACTTTGATCTGGATGCTAATTGATTTTGGTTTTGTGCAGACTATGGCTCGTAGAGGTTCTTCTCGTATCCCGGATGATCAGTCTGGGCTTGAGGCTGTCACCGCTGTGCTTGAGCGCTTAATCAATATGCAGCAGAACCAATGTGATTTGGTGATGGCTGCTTTGGAAGCTGCTAGAGTTCCTCCGCCTGCTGTGCCTATGTAAGAAGCTCTTCTTCCCCGTCCGGGTACAGTCACGGACTTCATGAGGCTGCATCCCGATAGGTTTTCAGGCATTGAGACGCCTTTGGAGGCAGAACAGTGGCTAATTCGGACAGAGCAACTGCTTTTGGCAGTTAGAGTTGCAGATGCAGATTGTGTGGATGTGGTAGCCATCCAGCTGGTGGACTTGGCTCATATCTGGTGAAGGTCTGAGTCCGAAAGGCTCGAAAGACTTGGGCATCGAAGGGCCTATCACCGAGGACAACCACGTTGTTATAGGCTGTTTGCAAGTCAGATCCTACCATCCACAATTGTCAAATTTATGATAGGACTAGTTAACAGTGATCAACGTTGGCGAAAAGTAAAGAGTCCTTACTTGTTTCCATTAAAATAATTTTCACTGTCTATTTGCTCTCACACAGAAAACGACAGCAACAGATTGGCGTTATCTGTGGGAAATTGCACATCTAACTAACCGATCTGATTTCGCCATCAAAAAACTATTTTTTCCAGCCATGGCTCCAAGGGGGAAATGGAAGGTGGTCGCTGTTGCCAACAAGCCAAATCTCTTCCTCCACCACCTCCTCATATGGAGGACCCCCTTCCTGCTCGTCAGCAGGATAAACCTCCTCAACCGGAACGACCTCCTCAACAAGATCAACTTTGTTCATCAACCGGAGCAGCCCCTTCAACATTTTGCTCATCCTCCCTCCAAGGGGACTGCACTAGGGTCTCCAGATGAAGTCATCCCGAACAGCGCCTTGCACGGCGCGTGTGTAAAAATGTAGGTTTAGTTTAAACCTCAACCCCCTCTACGGTGCCCTCTGTGACACCCCACGCCTAACAAAACCTCTGCCAAATCATTATGACCCGACAATGGGGGTCTAACCTCCGTGATTGTCTGAATGAAAGGTGAGTCCTAGATGAGGTCTCCCTTCCATAGCTCCAGGAAAGCAAGAGGAGCCCCTCTCATTGAAGATTGAGGTCCATAAGATCTCTCTCTCCTTGAGAGCGAAGAATCCTGACTCCAATAAGCTGTCCAATTCTCAGGAACAACGGTGATGAAGAAGCACATGTCACCAGGGAAAAGTTTCAAAATATTAAAGATGAGATCATTCAAGACCTTCATGGTGCCCTAATAGGGACCGACGAACCATCGTTCGCAGCCCTACTCCTTCTCAACAGAAGGAGTCTTGTGGATCAACTAGACCTAGCTAACAAAGCAACATAGTCTTTAAGTGCTTCCAAGAGATGGACCACCTAGAACTGATAAAGCAAGAAGGAGGACGACATGATAGAACATATCACCATCTTTGTCATCCCTTCTCCAGGACAATCCTCAAAGCACCTGCTGCGGCAAACTTCAGGATTCCAGCTTTCAAATCATATAATGGCGAGTCTAACCTAGTAGATCACCTGGAGAGTTTCAAAACTCTCATGATGACCCATTATGTAACACCCTGAATTCCAAAATACAACTGAATTCGAAGTTCCACAGGATCTTTACACTTCTTTCTTACAATTTTATAAGGAAATAAAAATATTTCTTACATCAGAGTTACATTATACCTTAACATTATTACAGCAGAAGCAATTTGATAATAAATTACATGAAACAACATTTAAATCAATCTTGAGCAGCATGTATACTTCAATTTGTCAAGCATCTTTATCCTGCATATAAAACTGTGGGCACGTCAGTTCATTCAACTGACAAAATATTATACACGGTCATCCTCTCTATGCTGAAAACAGTATAACGATTCTCAATACTTAGCAAACCACAAACTCGTTCACAAACAAAACTAAAGGGACTATCTTATTGATGTGGTGTTATGAATGTGCACTTAGTCCTTAATGCAATTATTTGTATTATATGACACTAATGCACACTTGTTCAGAGTCTATGCAGCCCATACTACATAGGTCCGAGAACAAGCCCTTAACCATTCTTCATCTTGTAGGGTTCAATCCCTCGTCATGACTTAATCTACTACTGTAACTACAGTATGTATCCTAGATATTTTCTGACCTACGAACTCATGTCTACGCGCCCTGGAGAGAATCCCAACGCACTGACACATGACTCATCATGCAAGCATCCTGTGGTAATTTAGCTCCTACCAAAGAAATGAGACCACCCGCAGCCATCAAACACCCCACGAGCGTCGCCACCGGGACGGTACTCTGGAGCAGTATCCATGCCCTATCATGACGCATCATGGGACATCCTGTGAATACTCTCACGCCGCCAATCCAATGGCCCTCATACTCAATGTTTTTCTCTTACTTTCATCACATCTTCGCTATGTATCTAATCCTTAGTTTAATTGAATCATGAATAAAATCAATCCCTTAGGGTTATCACTCTCACTATACCGGTCTTATTCATTTATTTCACATAACCCAAACCTTGGTCTTTTCTTCTCAAATATCATTTCCACATTTCTTTTATTGCCGATATTAAGGCTTAGCTACACCCTAGTTCTCAATTTCAACTCATAATTACAACATCGAGTTTTTCATACTCATAAGGTCATTTTCATGATTAATAACAATTCACATTTCATAAGCATCGTATTCATGTATTCACATCTTTCATAACTCATCACAATCAATAATTCAATTTCACGTGCAATTTATGCGTAAGAATAAGTTTCAACTAGTAGTAATCAATAATTCATTTATTCCACGAATCTATTATCCTCATTTCAATTCATATTACAAGCATAATTTATAAGTCCAAGTAATCACACAAATCTCAACTTTCAAAAATTCCTCATTACTAATTTTCATCTTTATAACTCAAAAAAGCTCATTTATTTTTTCTTTATTTAAAAAGACAATTTAATTTCAAAAAGAAGTCATTTCTTGCAAAAAGCCCAAATTTCTTAATTACACTTTATCAAAAGTTACGTAAATTTTTCTCATCAATTCCAAATAATTTTCAGTAATTTATTCCATATTTTTCCCAATTTTTGATCTATTCTTAAAACTCAAATTAATATTAAAATCCTGAAAAAAAAAACATTTTTTTAAAAAATCCAAACCCCCAACTGGATTCGAACCCACAATTGGCGGCCCAATAGACAGCGCACAAGACCACTGCGCCAAAGCCCCAAGGCAATATGACTAGGGGTTATTATCCCTATGTATCAACCCTCGGTATTCGGATTTTAACAAAAAATTAAAACGAAAAGACTCAGTATCGAACCTGAGACCCCAGACTCAGCCCCCCATTACTGTAGCGAATGAAGACTCTACCGACCAATTGGTCTAAGTGGCCATATCGATTTGAAAGTAATTTAATTGGGTTTTAAGTTAGTTCTCTGTTCATATCTATAATTCATGAATTCTCAAAACAAATTTGTTTCTTTTTCTTCTCTTTTGAAAGCAACTTTTTTCAGAATTAAAATACACATAAATCTACAGCAACCAGTATTTTTGTAAGCATTTATAGCTCTTTAAAACATGTATTTTAGCCCTAGTTTGTATTCCATTTCCATAATTTCAACATTTGAAAACCATAGCACAACTCTTCATGATTAAAGTTAGGTTTCCACAAAAATTACTACGTTATTGTTCTCTTTCTTATTGTCAATCTACCATATTTTAGAACACAAAGATCATCTTTTCTAAAGAATAAAAATTCTATTTTTATCAACTAATTTACACATGATGCATTCAATCATATATTTGCAAATACAATCTCTTTCATTTATTCTAACATTCATGTGGCACATACAAAAATGGAGAATTCTAACACATAAATTAACAATTATCCATTAGCAATCATTCCATCAATTTATCTCTAATATTACCACTCTACTTTAATTAAACATGCATGGTTCTAATTTCTCACTAGTTAATTCATATAATTTCATTAAAACATACCTAGCATGAATTCTAATTTAGAAGCAATGAGAAACACCCATCTCTTTGGAGAAAAACCAAATAAAAGCTCCTAGAGTCTCCTAGAATGCGAGAGAGTAGCCTTCTCCTCCTAAATTGTGTTGCAAAAGCCCTCGTTCTTGCGCCTTGTGCAAAAACCGAAAGCTTCCTTGTGTGGGGATGGGGCCGGCCTCTAGCTTGGGACACACAACTCACACTCAAATTATATACTCCCTTATGTATTTCTCTCCTATATAATTTTTTTCTTTCAATAATTTTTTTTGTGTAGAATACATGAAGGTAGGGGGTATTTATACTAGTTCTAGGATGGATTGGAGGGCTAGGATTTCACTAGATGGTTAAAGATGAATTGCTAGGATAGGAGGGAAAGTTGTAGCAACCATCCATAATCAAATAACCACCCATGCACACACACCCACTCTCCCATTCCTCCTTAAGCATACCCGGCCTCCCTAGGTGTGCAATGCACACTACATGCATGCACGTGCCCTTTAGTACCCCCACCCCCACCCCTATTTGAAATTTGTACAATTTTAATTAATCAATCATTCACCATTTGTGTCTACATGACAAGTGTGACAATTTAAAGGAATAATTAAATTTGTGGGTTTCACAAATAGTGGGCTTAGGCTTGTGGGCCAAAACAATAAAATAATAAATTATTAAAGTGGGCTCAAAATAAGAAAACAATGTTTTAGGCTTTATAAAATAAGCTTTTTAGAAAAATAAAGGAAAAGAAAGAAATAATAGTTCATACTACAAAATAAAATTTTTATAAAAAGAAAATAAATATACATACGAAATTTTGCACGTGCACAACACGTGAAAATCAACATTTTTATTAAAATGAAAGTTTAGGGTATTACACATTAAGCCTCCGAATCCCTCCTCTGCAAGATGTTTCCAGCAACCATGAAGAGATCAACAAGGGAATGTTCTCTCCTCTCTCTTCGGGGTTCATCTTCTCCTTCGATCAGCTTGTGGAGCTCTTCCTCGCAACTTTATCATCAGTCACAAGACCTAGAAGACAAGCATCTCCCTATTCGACTTGAAGCAAAAGGGGAGAGTCTCTTAAGGATTATGTCAGGCACTTCACAGCCGCAATCCATCCCTTCACTTGACTCGGTAGTAGCCATTTATGCCTTCAAATACATCTGAAAAGACAAACTCAAAGTATCTCTCATCAAGAAGCCTCCTCGGTACTTTTCGGACATCCTACAAAGGATTGAGAAGTACATCCAACTGGAAGAGGTTATTCATCTACAACACCAAGGAAAGCCTTCATCCGGGAACAAACGAAAGAGTATCATTGAAGAGAGACCACAGAAGTCCCAGTAGGATGGTTCCAGCCAACGTCTCCCTCATCTGACCCTTCACTTCGGCAAGTTTAGTCCCTGCCGTGCCAACATATAAACGGTATTCATGGAAATCAAAGGAGATGGGCTATTTCGACCCCCTCCAAAGATGAACCCGGCGAAAAGGAACAGAAGGGGTGAGAACCAATGGTGCCGACTTCGGACAACCAGCCATCCTCCATACCATCCACGAAGGACCAATGGGTGAGGGATCCAACTCTTGCATGATGTTGTTCATTCGAGAAGTCCATGCAAAGATCTTGAAGGTGTTCGGGCCCCTCATTGTGATGCACTAGTGACTAGCCTTTTCATGGTGAACCACGCTGTGTGCCACATCTTGGTGGATAATGAAAACTCAATAAACATCCTCTTCTTTGAAGCCTATGAATGCCTCAAGCTCTCCAAGGACTATCTCAAACCTATTGGGTACACACTCCATGAGTTCTCTGAGGTTCCGGTCCTGGTCAAGGGAATAGTCACCCTCTATGTGACTGGATGAAAAGCCCCAACTACTCTGATTGAGACCATGAACTTCATGATCGTCAATATGAAGGTAGCCTACAATATCATCCCAGGGCGCCCCGACCTAGCTACTCTCCTTACTGTAGCTTTAGCATTCCACATGAAGATGAAGTTTCCCACCCCATCTGAGGTGGGAGAAGTTAAGGGAATTCAAGAAGTGCCTCGGAGGTGCTACACGGATGCAAATGAGTACTCGGTCCTCCCACTCGAAGTATTAAAGCTCCCTAAAAATAAGAACCAAGTTAGGTCCACACACGTTGATAAATTAGAAGTCACATTCTTCCTTGAAGATCCACCCAAGTGCTTCCGAGTTAGCCGAAGCCCCCACCCCCCCCCCCCCAAATCGGAGAGTAACTTGTTATAAGGCCTCCAAAGTCGTCCAACTTGAGGCTCACCGACTTGAAGTCTTGGGGGACAAGAAGGTGCCAGGAGAGCATTTGACGAGGTTCAACGTGGGTACATAACACCCTCCTCTAGATTTCCCATCAAAACATTGGAATAAGGCGACACCTATAATGGCCAGAGTATGTAATAAAGGCTAGCCACCAAGGCACAATTAGATTTATTCTTCAATAAAAGTACATCGTTTCTTTCAAAAATTCATGTGCTACTCTCCTAATGTAAGCAATGAGTGCCCCGCTCAGCTTCTTTTCCCAAGCTACACGAACAATTCCCTCACCCCATAACTCTCAAAAGGCAAGTTAAGAGTCCAACTAGAGCTACTCCCAAAACTAGCCAATTCTCTAAAAGTGGGTTCGGAGTCCAGCTAGAGTTGCTCCTACAACTCATTAACTCAAATGTGGGTTTGGAGTCTAGCGAGAGCTGCCCTACAACTTATTAACTCTCAAAGTTGGGTTCAGAGTCCAGCTAAAGCTGCTCCCATAATTCATTAACTCAAAGGTGGGTTTGGAGTCACTCAGCAACTCTCAAAATGGGTTCAGAGTCCGTCTAGAGCTACTCCCACAACTTATTAACTCTCAAAGTTGGGTTCAGAGTGCAGCTAAAGCTGCTTGCATAATTCATTACCTCAAAGGTGGGTTCGGAGTTTAGCTAGAGCTGCTCCCACAATTTAACTCTCAAAATTGGTTCAGAGTCTGTTTAAAGCTACTCCCACAACTTATTAATTCAAACGTGGGTTCGGAGTCTAGCTAGAACTGCTCCCACAACTCATTAACTCCCAAGCAGGAGTGCCCTTCACAGCTCCTCTTCCCAACTACACCAATAATTCCCTCACTCCACAACCCTCAAAAGGCAAGTTTGGAGTCCAGCTAAAGCAGCTCACACAACTAGCCAACTCTCTAAAGATTAGTTCGTTGTGGCTAGAGCTGCTCCCATAACTAGTTAACTCTCTAAAGGTGAGTTCGAAGTCCAGCTAGAGCTTCTCCACAACTCATTAACTCAAAGGTGGGTTCGAAATTCAGCTAAAGATGCTCCCACAACTCATTAACTTTCGAAGATGGGTTCAGGGTCCATCTAGAGCTGCTCCAACAAATCATTAACTCTCAAAGGTTGGTACGAAGTACAGGTAAAGCTGTTCTCACAACTTATTAACTCATAGGTTTCTTGCGATCGCCGCTACGACTTGGGTGCTTTGGCTAGATAGAAACAATTTTTATTTCCGCACTACCCGCAATTCCATTTCTGGCAATTTAAATCATATTATGCATCTAATCTCATTTTGGGCCAATGTCGCAGCAGCAGGTCCCAGGGGCAGAATTGCTACAGTATTCCAAGTACAGGACTTTGACGACGACGAGATCGAGATTGGCCCGACGATTGACTGAGTCTGCAGGCACCAGATGTGTTACCCACCACCCCAGGGCTTGTTGGGGGGAAGATGTTTTTCTGTTTTTTTGTGTTGTCAGTTTGTTCCCGCCCACCATGTTTCGGGGGGAGAATGGTTTTGCTGTTTTCTTTTTAGGACCTTGTTGTATGCTCAGTACTCTGAGTTTTGTTTATTAATTGCTGATTAATGAAATAGGGTGGCCAGATTCCACCTTTTCCTTCAAAAAAAAAAAAAACTTATTAACTCATAGGTGGGTTTGGAGTCCAGCTAGAGCTGCTCCCACAACTCTCTAACTCTTGAAAAAGCAAGCTCTTCCTAGGCTGCCCCCACCACTTGCTAATTCAAAACATGTTGAGTTCGCAGTCCAGTTCCCCCGTAGAGTTGCTCCCACCTCTCGTTAACTCTAGACAGCTCATGACATAAAAGAAGTCTAAGAGCCAAAGTTCATTGGCTCGCCCTACGACTCCTCTACACTCTAACCATACGGCTCCTCTACACTCTGATCACCTATGACCATAGGGAAGAGGAGCTCTTCTGTTTGAAGACATGGTTCACTATAGGAATCCCAACTCGACCACCCGAGGTATCTGAAGGAGGCACCATCCCAACGGCCTGTGTCTAAATGTTCCGATCACGGGGATTGTATGGGGGGGAGGCAAATCTTGGACAGAGATTATATGCGGCTTGTGTGCGCCCACATCTTGTGGACACGAATGTCGGACCAACTTGTACCCCACTCGGTGTGGAGCTTATTTTTTTATTTTTCCAACATGAAAACACCAGTAAACGAAAAAAAATTGTAACGTTTTCGTCCACCCATAAAGTTTTGTAACGGCCGAAACGTTTGGCTGACATTTATTTTGCACGTTTTAAACGGACTAAACGTATGAAACGTTTGTCTGGTGCATTCATTCGTCTATCTCCCCGAAACCCTATAAATAGAGGCATCTTCCTCTAATTCGTAACACCATAAATTCTCCGCTTCTGTTCTTCTCTGTTTTGTCTTTTCAATTCGGTTGTTCTAGTGTTCTTGTTGGGTCAGTGATAGGGCTCTACGCTGTTACAGTTCGGGAGTGTGGCGTGGTGTTGTAGTCGACATTCCTCAGCCGTTGTATACTGGGAGACGGAAGCATCTACAACTTCCAGCACCCGGGCAAGGGAGGTGAATTTGTTTAAAGGATATTGTGTAATACACAAGCATCGGCTCAATTCGGTTCAGTAATCTCTTCTTGTTACTTTATATTCTTTATATTTACATCCGGTTTTCAGCTCCATCCAAATTTTCTTCAAAATTTTCCTACAAGAATTAATTTGCCCATGGTTTTATATATTCAAACTATACAGGTATATAGTTTGGACTGAATTCCGGTCCTAAATGAAAAATTATTTTTTGAAAGGCATATATCCCACCTAATTTGAGGTACTCATCAGATCCGGCCTCCTTTCTCCCCCCAGATCCTTCACTTCCTTCCCCTTTCTCCCCATCCGGCCTTCATTAAAGTTCTTCAGCTACTCATCAGCTCCAAACCCTTTTCCTTTTTCCCCTAGATCTGTTTTTCTTCCATTCCTCCCCCTCCCTCTTCGACTGTGCTTATCCCCCGGTGCTCGGTGTGAAAGTCCCCCCTTCCCTTCAGTCTTTATCCTTCTTCGTGTGGGTGGATTGTCTTTCTGGTGGCAAGGCTTCAACATCAGCATTTTCGCCTCTGTAGTCGTCGGCAACCGTTCGCCAGTTGCTCGATCCAAGACTATAAGGTCAGTTCCCTGTCCACTCGTGTCGGAAGGCGGTTGAAAGCTATCCGACTAGTAAAGCGCCCCCTTCCGTCCCGGAGCTCTCTCGTCAGTCTGTTACCAAGGTCGCACAGCACTGTAAGTATCTCGTTCGCATAATTTTTACTGTTTGGTGTGGCTATTCTAAGCCCCTGGTTTAGTGTTGTATCTGGTATTGTCTCTAGCATTTTCTTGCCTTACTCCTCGCATCGTTCACTCGCTTCCCCTCTTTCATCATCGTTCTCTCTTTCTATAGTTCTGGATCACATCGTAGATCCAAGTTCACTACCAGTTTTTCCGAACGCTCGATTACTCTTTCCGAGCTTTCGGTCGGTGTGTGAGTGTTCTCGTTACTCACGGGTGCTTCGACGATCTCAACCCACCTTTTGTTCTCCCTTCCTCAGCTCTCCCTTGAGCAGTGTTCATTAACTTCTTCTTCTTCGCAGAGGTGATCGCTCGCTTACAATCACCGTGCATTTTTTCTCTTGACTACCGTTCGTCAGTCTGGTACCTTTTCTTATTTTGTCTGTGGGCTTTTCTACTATTTGATTTGTTTTGAGGCCCATGGATCGCCCATGGGTAGAGGTAGTGAAAAAACATACAAAAAGAATTCAATCGGGGGGAGGGTTGATTGGGGGCCCAATCGGACAGCGACACATCAAGGACAGGGTCGAGAAGCTTCGGAGTAACTCCACCCTGCATTTAACCCACCCATTTTCCTCCCTATCATCTCCTTCCTCTCTCCCCCCAGTTCATCTCATCGATCCCACTTCCCAATCATCTGCTTTCAATGTCTTTGCCCAGGTCATATTAAAAAATACTATTTATCCACCATGAAATGCCTTTTCTGTCTCAAGGCCGGTCACTCTCGCCCCCGATGTTTCGCTCTACAGAAGCTGCTAGGGATTTCTATTGGAGTCCCTATCTCGGAGCAAGTCTTGGCGGCCCTTGATTTCCCATCTCTCCAAAGAAAGCTAGCCAACTCTGAGGCTGAGATCGACAAAGCTAAGAAGCAAAAGTCGAAATCCAAAGAACCTCTCCTACCTACCCCTCCACTGGCCAATCATCTCCCAGAACCTAAAGAACTGCCCTCGATCAATCTGCCTCCTCCTCTGGTAACCTCCTCCAAACCGTCGCCTTCGTTCGTTTTCGTTCCTACCTCAGAACTTTCGGATCGCCTGAAATGCTTCGATACTTATGGGTTATTTCTTTCTCCAGAGGTACCATCCCCTTGTTCACCCTAAACTCCTTCCTGAGCATCTCTTGCAATGTGAAAGATTGGGAATGGGTACGTGGAACGTGCTCTAACGGAGACGTCGTCATCAACTGCCCTTCCCCCAAATTGCTTCTGGATCTGATTGAGAACAAATCGTTAGCGATTGGTTCTATCTCTCTCTCTATTCGCCATTGGGTTCAGGTGATTCCCCCGGTTACCAATCCACGTTCCACTCCCACCGCAGTTACTTTACTTGGATTGCCGCCGTTCTGCGATTCAATTCGTCTTGTAAGTATGATGGCTAGATGCATGGGCGATATCATCAGTATATCTTCCACTGCTAAACTAGCTTCGGGCTGTTTGCAAGTCGAAGCTTCCTTCTATACTGCTGAGCACCAAGATCGCATTCAAGATTTCGTGATTAAAGACGGCAAAGTCTCTTTCCCGATTACTGTTCAGTACCATGACTCAGTGTCCTCGGCTATCGCAGCATCTAAGATTCCCTCCGCTCCATAGAAAGTGGTTTACAACCCTGCCAGCACCTCCGCCCCGTTCCATCCCGGTTCTTATATTTCCTCGAAACAACTGTGGAAGGGTGCTAACAAAGGGCCGACCAAAAAAAAATCCTCAGGGCCGAGTAAGTTTCATCCTTCCATGGGCAAACCTAAAATTTCACCATCCAAACCTCCCAATCTTGTGTGGATCAACCCCGATCTCCCTTCTAATCTAGCGAGTAAGAAAGCTTCCTTAGCTTTCCCTGTTCCAAAAGGTCCGGATGTTCCCTCTACTGGTTCGTCACAATTGAGCAAGGACCCACCTGTCCCCGCATGCAACATTCCACCTACTGATCCCGCGACTTCAATTCAGCCATCCTCATCGTCTCAGTGGCCTCGATGGGAGATCAATCCGCACTATGAATCTGACTGGCAGAAGTTCCAAAAACAAGCTCATCTATCTTCGATCACTGCCTTTGATCCCAAGTTATCCCCCATTAAAGCTGTCAGATCTTCACCATCGAAGGCTGGTAACTGGCTAGAGCAAGATGATCTGTTAGATGAGGAGGAGGCGGATCGAAAGCGGGATCTTTCGAACCTTAAGGTGAGTCATCGATTGTTCAAATTCATTCCAAATTGTTCTCTTTTTAAATTAGCTGCTCGAAAGATACTTTTTTATTGTGATTTGTATTGTTGCACCCTCCCTTCTATTCGGATTTCTATCTCTTTCTCCTTACTGTCGGGAGAGAATATATTTGTATCTCCCGACCTCCATCCTGCTATGAAAAAAGTTATGGGCCTTGATTTGCCCAAGTCTCTTTCTTCAGAAAAGAAACAACTATCTACAGATGTTTCGATCTTCGAATCGCCGCTTGCTACAACTCTTGCCCTTGAGCATATTAGCAATTATAAAAGTCCCTTCACTAGAACGGTCAAGCCGTTACCCAGTTCTATGGATTGGAATCTCGAGCGTCAGGGGGAGACCGCTTCCCTGGACCAGAGACCCTCTCCCCGTATTATTAGATCTAGTGCGCGTTTATTGGCAAAAGCGTCGCAACGTGCTACTATCTCTCTCCAGATTAGGAGAGGAGTTTCCCAGATCGCAGAGGCCCATGCTCCGATTGATCGGTCGGCCTCTGGATCAAAATCTCCACCTTTAGGCTCGATCTTCCAGCTCCATTTTGCTTCAATGTCCGATCACGACCTGATTAACTCATTGACGGAAGTAGGGTTCATATCCCAATCCTCAAAATCTTCTCTGGCTCGAGCCATCAGAAATAAAGAAAGGTTCAGAGTAGCGGAGTATTATCGTTCTTATGATTAGTCTTTCTTGGAACATACGGAGACTTAATTGTCCTGTCAAACAGAGTACGATCTATCAGATTATTGCTTCTTCTCACTATGATCTCATCTCAATTCAAGAAACTAAACTTGTTACCCCCCCTCCTTCCATTCTTAGATCTATTGGAGGATCGTTAATTTCTAACTGGATTTCGTTGGATGCCATAGGATCTAGGGGAGGTATCCTTCTAGGATTCAAAGAATCGACCTTCTCACTTACAACGATTAAGCGCCTCAAGTTCTTCCTTATTGTTCAACTTTATTGGATCCCCCTTAACTCCCAATTAACGGTTATATTGGTGTATGGACCGTCCTTATCTGAGGGTCGTCAATTATTTTGGGACGAATTCCATGCACTCCAGCCATATTCTACCAATCTCTGCCTTATCTGTGGTGACTTTAACGTTACCAGATTCGCATCGGAAAGATCGAATGCGTCTCATCTTGATGGCCTTGCCGCTAAGTTTAACGACTGTATCCGTTTGTTACATCTGACCGACATTCCCCTCTCGGGCAGGTCGTTCACTTGGTCAAACCTCTGTCACCACCCGACTATGGCCAAACTAGATCGTTTCTTGGTTTCCCACAAATTGATAAACCAATTTCACAACACTTTTGCCAAGGCATTACCCAACCCTTCTTCTGACCATGTGCCCATTTCTCTGCACTCTAACTTTCCCTTTCCTCATCATCACAAATTCAGGTTCGAAAAGTTCTGGCTGCAGGATCAAACTTTTGTTAAGCTAATCATCGATTGCTTATCAGCAGTTTCCGGATCCTCCGGGATGGGATCCATTCTCCTCAAACTTCATGCCATTAAATTTGGCTGTAAAATTTGGTGCAAAGAAAGACAATCCGATTCAGAATTTCTTAAGAACTATTACTTGACCTCCATAGAAACTATTGATAAGATGGAGGAACAAGGCGCTATTTCTGATGCCCTGTTCGAAGAACGACGTTCTTGCAAACGGGAATATTCTGACTTCCTTCTCCAAGACCATCTGAAATGGGCCCAAAGGGCCAAATTTCGATGGCTCAATGAGGGAGACTGCAATACCGCATTCTTCCACAATTTTGCTTCTTACAGGCAAAGATGTAACCGTATTTCGTCCATAGTTGACAACGGCATCGATCGTTCCACTGACAACGAAATTCATCAATCTTTCCTTGCTTTCTATAAAAACCTCATCGGTTCCTCTAAACGTAGAACCATTACACTCGATTGGAATCAATTGTACGGACCGCAAAATTTCGACCTATCATCCCTCGAAGCTCCATTTTCAATGGACGAAATCAAATCAGCGGTTTTTTCTTTAAAAAGCGACGCGGCACCGGGTCCAGACGGATTCCCCGCCTTCTTTTTCCAAAAATTCTGGAATTGGCTGAAAGGTGACCTATTCTGTCTATTTTCAGAACTTCACCTAGGTTCTTTCTCTTTCGACCGTATCAACTATGCTCACATTGTTCTCATCCCTAAGATTTTGGGAGCCAACTCGGTGACTAATTTTAGGCCGATTAGCCTGATTAACACTACTTTCAAAATTATCATGAAGGTTCTCGCGACTAGGCTTAGCGACGTTATTTCTCCCCTCATTGACCCGGCCCAATCGGTTTTCATCAAGGATCGCGTCATCCTTGATAGCATTGCGTCGGCCCAAGAGGTCATTTCTCATTGTCACAAGACTAATTCGGAAGGTATTCTTCTGAAATTAGACTTTCAAAAAGCTTACGATAACGTCAGTTGGGACTTTCTTTTTGATATCCTATATAATAGGGGTTTTGGTCCCAAATGGATGGCTTGGATCAAATCTAGCCTCTTCGCCGGGACCTCTTCAATCCTCATCAATGGTTCGGAAGGCAACAAAATTAAAATTAAAAGTGGTCTTAGGCAAGGCGACCCGCTTTCTTCTCTTCTTTTCTCATTGGTAGCGGATGTGTTCATTAAACTCCTTCGCAACGCCTAGGATGTAATACCCCAGATCAGTCGACTGGTACTGGTAGCAGTCGACTGGTAGAGGACAGTCGACTGGTATGCCTAGCAGTCAACTGCTATTGAGATTTGTGAGAGATCTTGAGAAATATAGTCCCATATCGGGAATTTGCAAGGATAATTTGAGTATAAATACTATTGCCGAGGATCAAGAGTCACCAATTCGGTTAACCACCTTTTGAGAGGCAGCCTGTGGTGGACAGTTGTACTACATAGTATTTATAATTTGTCTGAGTATTGGGGCGGGGCATTACAAAATGGTATCAGAGCCAACTTTCGACACACCGGGTGTATCTGCACGTCGAGGGGCAGGGGCCCTATTCGTGGGGTACACAGGAGATGATTCTCCGGAGATGTTCGCGTGTCGAGGGTCTGCGGACCTATTCACGGAGCATGCAGGGTGCTAGAAAGGGCGGTCCTACACGTGAGGTGTGCCCTGTACTCAGCAAGGACGCTGATTCCTAAGGAGGGGTGTATGTAATACCCCAGATCAGTCGACTGGTACTGGTAGCAGTCGACTGGTAGAGGACAGTCGACTGGTATGCCTAGCAGTCGACTGCTATTGAGATTTGTGAGAAATCTTGAGAAATATAGTCCCATATCGGGAATTTGCAAGGATAATTTGAGTATAAATACTATTGCCGAGGATCAAGAGTCACCAATTCGGTTAACCACCTTTTGAGAGGCAGCCTGTGGTGGGCAGTTGTACTACATAGTATTTATAATTTGTCTGAGTATTGGGGCGGGGCGTTACATGGGAGGCCCAGGTCATTGAAGGTCTGGGCAACTCCCGTAATTTCCATGGAGTACTGAATCTGCAATACGCCGACGACACAATCATTTTTGCCAAACCAAATGTTCATTCTCTTAGTAATCTGAAACTCCTGCTCTACTGTTTCGAATTAGCCTCAGGGCTATCGATCAATTTTCAAAAATCGTCCGTACTTTGGTTGGGGGGATCGCCAAACAGGCAGGATGAAATTTCTAATTTCTTCAATTGCCCTGTAGCTACGTTTCCTATCACGTACCTGGGTATCCCACTCAGATGAGGTAAACTGCATAAATCGGATTGGTCTCCCATGATCGATAAGGTCGAGTCGAGGTTATCAGTCTGGTCAGGCAAACTTCTCTCTAGAGGAGGTAGACTTATTCTCCTCAATTCTGTCCTTACCGCGATCCCTCTTTATATGATGTCTTTCTATTTCTTTCCATCTTGGGTCATCAAGAGGATCGACCAGATCAGGAGCAACTACTTCTGGTTTAGATCACTGATCCACAAGCCCGGATCTCACCTGTGTAACTGGAAACTCATTTGTTCGTCCAAGGAAGCTGGTGGCCTTGGGGTGCTGAACCTTAGGCACCAGAATCTCGCGCTTCTGGGCAAATTGCTCTGGAGATTCCTCAAAGTTGAGGATTTACCATGGATTATCAGTATCAAAGACAGATACTTCCCAACTGATAATTGGTGGAGTTTTCCGCCTAAGCCCCACCGTAATGCCTCTCATTTCTGGAAGGGAGTGTGGAAAGCGGCGGTAGCCTTCCATTGTGGTCTAACCCATGTCTGCGCCGATGGCTCTAAGGCCAGATTCTGGACCGATATCTGGATCGAAAACTCTTCACTCGCCACCGCCTTCCCCGCTATTTTCTGCCTCGCAGCCAACCCGCTGGCTCAGGTGGCCGAGTTGTACACCACAGCCAACCTTCAAAGGCAATGGCTGATCCCTCTATCATCCAATCTTCCCTCCCATTTAGTAGATGAATTCAACTAGCTTATTATCTCTCTCAATAACTACAATTGGAGAGACAAATAAGATGTTTACTGGCGTTGGAATACCTCAGGAACCTATTCGGTTCAATCGTTCTAACGTTTCCTGAATTTTAGAGGTATTTCTTCTCCATTGTTCAACATAGTTTGGAAATCCTACGCCCCTCTTAAGGTGAAAATCCTTGCATGGCTAGCTCTCAACAACAAGCTCCTGACCGTAGAAAATCTTAACAAGAGAAATATAGCATGGGGTCAATTATGTCCTCTATGCTCTTCTAAAGCAGAAAACGCAAACCATTTATTTGTGAGTTGAGAGTTCACTTCGATTCTGTGGAAAATTACAGCGCTTGCTTGGGAATTGACGGTCATCCCATCCAGCCTCTCCGATTGTTGGACAAGGATTCCTGCTAAAGGCAAATTTCACAGATCGTGGTATTTGTCTTTTCAGGTTATTGTTTGGATTATGTGGACAGAAAGAAACAAGAGAATTTTCATCAAAAGGCTTCCTCTCCCTGTTCTATTCAAGACGAATTCTTATTTCTTTTTGAATTTTGGTCCTCCGCTCTAACCCGTAAAACAAAAAAAAAAAAAAAAAAAAAGCCCTTCTTTTTCACAAATTGGAAAATGCTGTGCAATGTCTTCGCAATCTAAATGCCATCTAACTAGCTTTTTCTTATTCTAACTGTGGTTGCGATGTTTACTGTTTTTTGGCATTAGTCGTGTGTTTCAATAGTGATGATTATTTTTCATCTTCTCCTGTTATATGTTCTTAGCATGACTCCACTTCATGTGTTTGAATTTCAGGGATGAAGAGACATTGCTGTGCTCTTTTAATTATTTTGGCTGGTTTCTTTGGGAGGGAGAGTCTTTCTATCAGTTTATTTGGAACGAATGTGACTTTCTCCCCCCCCCCCCCCCCCCCCCCCCCCCCAATTCTGATGCTGGCGCCCTCTTGGCATCTTATTCCTCTTATGAGTATGTTAATATGGGTTCTTTTGTTATTTTGGGGAGCTTCAAGGCAGCGATTAATGCTGTAATTACTCTCAGTTATCTTAATCCTTTGTATCTGGATGTTCAATGTTTTATATGGTTATCGCACTGTTTGCTTTGGCCTAGCTGATGCTGCGGCTTCTTAGGGAATGGATTGTTGTTCTCTAACTGCTTGGTTTTTGGTTGTCACTGCAGCATCTCTATTTCTAACTGCTTGGTTTTTGCCTTTTTGCATTGAGTTTATTTTAGTTGGGCGGATTAGATGGTGAGTGTTTTTATTGCTAAGAGGGGGCACAATCGCAGTTCGCCCTCCCATGCCGCTCCATTCCTCGAGTTCTCTCCGGAGAGCTTGAAGATTATATGTTTTCTGCTGTTTTAAGATAAGGAACAACATTATATGGTCTTGTACTGTTTTGTTCGGCTCTTCAAGTTCCCTCAGGGAGGCAACCCTGGGAACTGATCCTGAGGACTATATCCTCTTGGCTGTTCTCTCCACTATCTCTATTGCTGCTGATGTCCACGGATGTAAGCGCATGAGCTGCTTCTGGATTACTTCGATGGCCCTTGTTTGTTTTCGGGGTTGTTCTTGCAGAGCGCGAGGCTAGCAAGCAGGACCTTCTTCCGCGGCTTTTCGAAGCGGCCAGAGGTGTCTAATCATTTTTTAGCAAAGCACTGTTAGGAACTCTGGTAGATCCCATTGGCTGCCCTTCATCTGGCAGGCGTAGCTCTTTTCCTCCGGCTAGACCGCTTCGAGCCATTCTCTGTGGAACCACCTCATGTAGTTATAGCTCTTAATTTTGTTGCCTTTACGGCCGTAGATCGCATTGATTTTTGATTGTCGTATTAATTGTTTTACATCTTGTAAAACCTTCCATTTCTTATCATTTGTACATTAACTGAGCTATTTAATATATTTTTTTGATGACTGGAGCCTTTCGGCTCTATTCGATATATCAAAAAAAAAGAATTCCGGTCCTAAATTACAGTATATAGCTATAGCTTGTACGAAAATAATTACTAAATTACTATTACTAAAATAGTACGCATTTTGTCCAGGAACAGGCACATGCATGGCGACGATAGGAAGAAAAGCTGTTGTATGTACAACCAAATTAGAAATAGAAAGGTCCTAATAGCAATTTACTCATATAGCATACTAAAAATTCAATTTTCACACTTGAAATTCAAGATCTATGCTGTTTAAATTGATTTTCGTACTATCAAATATAGACTGATATAAAATCACTAATTTTGGATATGTTTTGCCTTTTTATCAATTTATCAATGGAGCTGTAAAATAAATTGTTTTTTTACAAAAAGAACAATTGCAGCCACTCAATACATAGATAAAATATGTTCAACTTTAATAATATATATGAATTTTTATGGTATATTGAACAATTTAAATAGTGTGGTTAGCAGAGAGTAGGGGGTAAAAAAAATTTAGGTGCCCCACTTTTCCTTCCATTTTTTTTCTCATTTAGAAAAAATCCCCCAATTTCAGACGGTACTATAGAATTCTTACTAAAATCGGAGAATAAAGACATATAGTAAACATGAAAATTAAATTTCGGTACAACAGATGTAAGAATCTCTAATATTATCTCTACTATTTTAATGGGAGAGTTTGTCGCAATAAGAACTTCATTTGTAACCAAACAAATATGTGTATTGCACATGCATAACTAATATAAATGAGGTATTAGGTTTATTGTCAGATAACGTCAAACTTTTTAATATATATATATATATATATATATATATATATAAGATTGGGTAAAAGGGATATGAGCAACTTGCTCATTTAGTAAATGAGCAATTGATTATGTGACATATATGTGATACATTGGACAACTAATCCTTTTAAGACTTTTCCAATCACATGCATGCCACATCATCAATTGCTCATTTACTAAATGAGCAAGTTGCTCATATCCCTTTCCCCCTATATATATATAACGATGTGCATTGCACTTGTAAATTACTAGGAATATTATAATGGGAGAGTTGTCATTTGAAGATAACTTGTGATTTGTATGCATTCAACCTCAATTAAAACTACACCTTACAATTAGATTATATCTAATCCTAACATAACTAAATCTTTCAATTAAATCTACACCGCAGAATTAGATCTAACCCTAAACTAACTAAATCTAAATCACACATTTTGGCAACTTTGGTAAAAAAAAATGATTAATATTTTGGCAACTTTGGTAAATTTTAGGTATGAGTAATTGGAAGAACATAATAATTACAATTGAGTAATCTCTACTATTTTAATGGGAGAATTGGGATCTGTAACAAACAAACTCTAACTTTGTAACTATATAAACACGTATAATACATGTTCAAACTATATCCAACAAATATAAATGTGCACCGCACGTGTAGCTCACATCAAAACATTTAAATATAAACTTTTTTTTATTCAATATATATTCATTTAATTTGATGACTTTATATTTTTTAGATATGCATCACACGTACATTATACTAGTATGGATTAATATGAAAGAGAGGTGTTCGGTAGAGAAAAAAATCCTGTCAGCCGAGGTTCATATTTATGATTCTCTATAAACCCGTAGATCACAACGTTAGATTATTATGGAATGTATCTCAGAATGCTTCCCTCTTTCGTGACTTTCTCGCCACCCACACATTTGTACACTTGTATATATAGCTTTCCCAATGAGCTATTTGTTGTCAACCTTTCACATTTATATTTCACTAGTATTATACACGTGCGTTGCACGTGGAGAAAATGGGGAGGGAAATGAAAAGGATAAAAAAAATCTACCAATACGTGCGCTGCACGTGTTGACAAAATGACAAATATTTACAAATGACACTAAGCCCTTCTCCCATTATAATATTAGAGATTTAATATATATTAGTGTAAAATGCTTTGAAAAATTATATAACAAATTATTTTATTTTCACATAGAAGAGTCACTAGATGTACATAAATTTTAAAAGAGTAATGTTTCGTTGTGCATTAGGTCTCCGTGTGCACTCGTGTGGATTCAGCCTTCTCACCTTCGTATTGACGATCCGAACAATTCATATTGATCTATACATCTAGATTAGTCTAAAAATATAAAATCAAATCATTTAAAATTTATTTGCCCATCCATTGAAGTATTACAAAATTGTATGACTGAAAATCGTCGTTTTTATAGTCACATGATGAATTGGTAAATAAATTTTAAATAATTTGATTTTACATATTTAGACTAATTTAGATGTGTAGATTAATAAGAATAGTTCGGATCGTCAATATAAAGGCGAAAAAACCGAGTGCATAGGGCTAGTACACAACAGAACAATTCTCAATTTTAAAAAGTCAAGAGATAATTTAAGCAAAAAATACCTTAATTTTGTCATGTGAAATTACATGACTAGATACATACACTGAGGTGGGAAGAGTTGCTAATGGAACAAACTTGAACTGGATCGGTAAAGTAAAAGTTTGATAGGATTTAATATCCAGAGTTAAAAACATCTCTAGTGATATTATATTATTTTTTTGGTCTTCTATAAATAAAAAAAAAAATTAAAAATTTCTTCAAACTAATAATACCTGTTTTTTTTTTCTTTTTTTTTGAGAAGAAAAACTAATAATTCCCTTTCACTCAACAACAATGTGTGTAATGTACCCTAGATATCCAGTTGTCCTTGGTGGCATCATGGCCTGCGGCCTTTTCCTTGTCCAACCTTTTTGTGAGTTTTCCCATGTTTTCACGTGCTACCTATTTCACATCATTATTATTTTCATTCAACACAAAAACAAATTAGTTCCTCCGTAATCCATGTTTGTATATTAATTAATCTCTTATAATTAAAGTGTGAACCCTACATTAATGGTTAAGAATGTATAATAGTTAATTCATTAAAATTTGAGTATAACTTCAGTAAACATGCAAATTGAGTTTGAGTACACCTTGACTAAACACGCAAATTAACCAAAATACACTCCTTCCTCACTCTCTTGTAAAGAAGTAACAATAAGTTTTTTTTTTTTTTTTTTAAATTTAAGGAAAGGTTAAGACCACCCTGTTTTATTAATGAGAATTAACCAAACAAACCCAGAGTATTGGGACAAATTACAACCTACAGACAACAAAATAAAACATGAAGCAATATAACCAATACATACAATCAGGGCTCACTCTAATACCCTTATAGGATGGGCCACAAAAACTACAACTAGGACGAACCGGCTACAGCTTGTCTCCGACCTCCATCAATAATGTACTGGACCCCAGCTTAGGCCCAGTCACATAGCGAGTACCAACTAATTGTATGTACGTCACGTAAGTTTCGTACACCGCCACCACAACGCGGGCACACCCACCTAAAGCGAATCACGTGGAATTTGGATATTCGTCGGTCCCAACTTTCTCCGCCCCCTCTCCCACACCCTCTCCAACATACTCACTTTCTGCCAAGTCACAACCAAAGTAGAGCCGTGGAGAGGATACCTTCATCCCTCTCACGCTTTAGCTTTCACAAGCAATTTCTCACTAAGCAAAACTCTCACTCACCCTAACCACGGACACAGTCCAAGAGAGCAATGAAGATGGTACTCACCTCTCTCGTGCTTATACTCTCTCAGGTGATTTCTCACAAACACAAACAGACACCTGCATAGAGTAATGAGAAGCAACCTCTTCACTCTCTCACTCTCTCACTCTCTCACTCTCTCTCTCTCTCGTAAAACCCGAACCAAATCACAACCAATCTGAAGAGTTGTAACGATGAGGGCATAGTGGATTTCAGGGTCAATGATGAGGGCGTAGTGGCGGTACTGTTGCAAAGTCTGTAGCAGTGGATTAAAGAAGGTCAGGTTCAAGGTGTGACTCCTATACTGCCGACCAAAAACACAAATATCTCCCCTCTGTGCATCTCATGGGGGTACCCCTTCTACGGGCTCAAGCCCCACCCTGTACAGTAACGAGTGAGCACATCTCATAGGGGGACCCCGTCTTCGAGCCCTAGCCCCACAACCATACTACACCTCATTCTTCACACCGAATCAAACCCAGCTCAGACAACTCCTCCAACCCCCCCTAATAATACCGCACTTACTCTCTCTTCATTGCAAACATCGCAGAGAGAGAGGCAAACCCCGACTTCTTCACACGCACTACCAATGTAGTACCCCGTATTTTTAAATATTATTTTTAAAGATTATAAATGAATTAAAATGATTTTTTGGAGATTTAATAAATATTTTCATAAGATTTATCCTTTTTACACGTGCAAAACACGTGCAAATATTTTCTTGGAAGGTTCAAAAGGCAAAAATTATTTTGTGAAAAACCATTATTTATTATTTGAGATTATTTATAATTTTTTTAGATTTTTCTGATATTTATTAGACCTATTTGCAAATATTACGAAAAAGAATGATCTTTTTGCAAAATTGTCATTTTGAAGGATGAAAGTACAAAACTACTTTTTGGACTTTTCAAGCAGTACCGACTGGAAATAAAGAGTTTATTTTGCTTTTAAATCTCAAGTGATGTGTTTTTATTAAGTTTCCAAGTATAGGGATTTATTTATGTAAAGTTATATTTAAAGGAGTTATTTTGCAAATGTGTTTAAAAACCCTAATTCTCTTATTCCGGCTATTTAAAAGAAGTGGAGTGCAGCCATCTTTCGCTGCACAACACAAAAGTTTTGTTGTTTTCTTGGAGAATTAAGGAGGGAATCTTGGATTTCGCAGAATAGGACTTTGCTTGTTCTCCATTAATTCGGTTGGACTTTTTCATTTAGGTGAGTGACTTGTTTTGTTTAATTTTGTTTTGTGTATATTGTATGTGGTGTTTTATCTACTAGAAATCATGTTAGGGTTTGAGCATGGATATGTACATGATGGATTGGATGGATTGATGAATTAAAATTGGATCTTGTGAAACCCTAGTTGTTGATGAATTAAATTGTATGTGGGTAATTCGAGATTGATGAGTGACCTATCGGAGATCATGGGTAGGCTATTTCTTTTGGATTAATGTTGGATTTATTGAACATGGTGGATATTTTTTATGCATAAACCTAATAAAGATGAGACTTTTATTACTTTTGAGTATTGGTTGAATGAAACTTGATATGGTGATGTTATAAATGAATTATGATTGTGAGTTATAATGGTAACTCAGTTTTGAGAAATTTGAATGGAAAAGTATGAATCAATAGATCGTGTCGTGGAAATCGAAATTGGGAATTTAGTTGAGTTTGAGGAAATATATCCAAATTGGGGATTTTATTGAATTTTGATATTGATATGGTTCGGATCTGAATACAAAGCTATTTCAATGAACAATTAATTTTAAGAAACTCCATTTTTCATTATATGCACAATTTATGTTTTATTTGAAAGAAATTAACAAATCGCTATTTTTATAAATTCAAGTAGTTTTGATTTAGTTTTTATGGACTATTATATATCCTACAAGTTGTATTTGATCAAATAAGAAATATTCTTTTGTAGAAATCGTTTTCATAAAGTAAAATTATGTATCGGTTCAAATATGCACAACCAAAATCTGCAGTCTGCAGGTCGACAGTCGACTGGTGTGACTTTACAGGCGACCGTCGCGACCCGACTGCTGTGATTTCTAATTTTTCTTAAAATTTTGTTCTGGACAGTCGACTGATGACCTTTTACAGTCGACTGCTATACTTAGAATTATTTTCTTAAAGATTATTGAATTTATCGCTCTGGACAGTCGACCTATGACCTTTTAGAGTCGACTTATAATACTTAGAATTATTTTCCTCAAAGCTATTGGATTTTCTCTCTGGACAGTCGACCGATGGCTTTTGTAGTCGACTGATACTGATAGATCTATATATATTTTAATGTTCTTTTAAATGATTTATTCTCTAAATGTTTTAATCTATAACCTACTATTCTCTACTTTATCTTCTACTGAACATATGTTTTCAAGTGGTTTAACTGAGCAATTTATATTGGAAGATTAGTTTGGATATTGGGTGTGAGTCTCTAGAGGGTGTGTGTGACCCTAGTATACCGCCAGTTGAGATATTTATGTTTGGGCCTGTTGAGGCAATTTTAGTTGATTAGTTGTTGAGTTAAGTCCGGTAGGGTACACCAACTCTAGGAGATTCGTAAAGTAAGCAAATAACCTAAATGATAAGGACAGGCACTAGTGGGGATATGATGAACGAGAACATGGGTTATGGACCTCAGTATGGCTTGTGGTGTGAGATAATCTCTGGAATTATCCAGGCGTGAGTGAAATAGTCTCCGGAATTACCTGTAGTGTGGGATTGATCTCCGGAATTATCGGGATCGAGGCGACGCACATGTGGTATTCATGTGATGAGGTGCCATTGCTTGCGGTGTGGGATGTTCTCGAAGATTCTTAGGTGTGAGTGAAAGTCTCCACCAGAATTATCTGTAGATAGAGTTTGACCTCCGGAATTATCAGGGCATGGGCTAATACTCACAGTTTATCTTTATCTCGTAGTAGTCATCATAGTAGGATTAGTTGCATAGCGGGGGGATTAAACCCTACAATGTGGATATGTTAAGGGCTTGCACCGGACCTATATAAAGTGGGATGCATAGACTCCGACAAGAATGCATTAGAGAGTCAGCATATAGACTTGTGTTTTCTTGACTTGGTTTCATACATTTCCTGTTTTTTACACTTGACACTTAGTCTAGTTTCACTTGATGTTCGTGTTTCCTTACTATGTCATATCTTATGTATTCTTGTTTATTTCATGTCATTTATGATTCTATGCTTTACTTATGTTGTTTGTTTTTATGTTACTCACACCATTATGGCTAACCCCTTTAATTTTTGGGGTTAGGGTTATCTCTAGCCTCATATTTTACAGGTGATTACTTATAGCTTGGATTTTGGATGCATGAGTTAAAGTGGTGTAATGGGTTATATATTGTTGTAAAAGAAATTGTTGTAAGGAAAGAAAATTTATAAGTCAAGGTGTATTGTATTCCGTTGTGCTATGTAAAGATTAATGTAATGAAAGATGAAAAATTTTATTGGTATTTGGTTGTGTTTAATATTACATTTGAAGTTGATGCTGGGAATTGTGCCACGTATTTCTAAGATATTGGTATCGGTGCATGCTTCAATTGTAATAATAAACATGGTGTAAAAATAACCTAGGTGTGGACACTAGAGTGTGAGTAGCTAGGTGTGGACATTAGAGAGTGAGTACCACATAGAACTGAAACATGATGTTTTTATTCTTGAGGTATGGTTACGGTTTTGCCAAAGGGTATTAATGTGAATATGAATTGTGTTGTGGTGCTCTAACTCTCCCCTCATTTTGCAGTATTCAGAATGGTTGGACCCAGAACCAGAAATGGTAACAATGGTGATGGGGCTGGAAGTTTCCAAGGAACGGGAGTTGATCTTGAGGCCGAATTTTGCAGGGTGTATCAGACGTTGAATGCACTAATGGAAGCTAATTTGGCACAAAATCAGAACTAGAATCAGAATCTTGGGACTGGACCAGGGTTTGTTAACGCTGATACTATCAAGCAGATTGAGTCCTTCAAAAGGATGAGGCCGCCCATATTTGAGGGGCAGTCTGATCCAAATGAGGCTGATGATTGGATTAGACGGATGGAGACAACCTTCGAGGTCTCGGAAACTCCGGCAGCTAACAAGGTGAAGTTGGCCACTATGCAGTTGGAAAAGGATGCTGGTGTTTGGTGGCAAACGGTAAAAAGGACTTGGGGGGACCAGCAAATGACTTGGGAGGCTTTTCTGGAAGAATTCAGAGATCGTTTCTTTTCCCTGGATATTCAAAAGAAGAAGGCGACAGAGTTCTTGAATCTATAGCAGGGCAGCATGACCATTTAAGAGTATGAGACTAAATTTGCTCAGCTATCGAGGTATGCACCGGAGCTGATAGTTGACGAGGCGAAGAAGGACAAGAAGTTTGAGCAGATCTTGAGGCCCAACTTGAGGTCGAGAATGATTCCGTTGGGCATAAGGAAGTTCGATAAGCTAGTCAGGAGAGCAGCTATGACAGAGGAAGACATGGACCAGTTCTAGAAGAAGCAAGAGACCTGGAACAGGAACAAGAGGCCAGCATCAGGTTAGAGTGGGAAGGGATTCCCAGCGAAGCAAGTCAAGTTCAGTGGTCCAGTGCAGAAGGCACCCGCAACTCAAGAAGTGACTTGTTATTACTATAAGGAGGCAGGTCATTACAGGTCAGCGTGTCCTAAGTTGGAGAAGCAGACTTGTTTTCATTGTGGGCAGACGGGACATTCTAAGCCTCAATGTCCATAGTTGAGGAGGATGGTCCAGGTGGAGGTAAATTCCAGAGGCAAGGGCGAGTGTTCGCATTAACCGAGGATGATGTGGGTAACTCGGAAGATGTGATCCAGGATATGCAAGAGTTTTGATTTGATTTTTATTTCAATGTAATAAGTACAACTTATATTTTAAGAATAATTGGAGATTGAGTATCATTCTTCATGTAACAGGGATTGTTTTGGTTAATGGAACTAAGGCAAAAGTTTTATTTGATACTGGTTCTTCGCATACTTTTGTGTCGCCCAATTTTGCAAAGGTCTTAGGCATGGAGCCTAAGATGTTTCCAGGCAAGGTTTTGTCGGTGGCAACACCGTCAGGTGAAGAATTGATCGCTGAACAATATTACGAGGGCTGTGATATCGAGATTGGCAGGAGATTATTCGGTATTGATCTGATTGAGCTGCAAGTCTTAGGAGTGGATGTGATCGTGGGCATTGATTGGATGGCAATATATGATGCCACAATTGAATGCCAGCAGAAAGAGGTGTTAGTGAAAGCACCAGGTGGTCCCGCAGTGATTTTCCAAAGGAAGAAGAAGGTTCCGAAGGTGGCTGCAATGGTATCCAAGATGGCGATTCCAAATGAAGTCAAAGGCATTCCAGTTGTCAGAGATTTTTCTAAGGTGTTCTTGGAAAATTTGCCAGGATTACCGCCGCAGAGAGATGTGGAATTTTGTATCAATGTTCAGCCTGGGAGTGCTCCGATTTCTAAGGCTCCGTACAGGATGGCACCTATAGAGAAAGACGAAGTAAAGAAGCAGATTGAGGAGTTGTTGGGCAAGGGATTTGTTAGGCCGAGTTTCTCACGTTGGGGTGTGCCAATGTTGTTAGTCAAGAAGAAAGATGGGTCAATGAGGATGTGCATTGACTACCAGGAGTTGAATAAGGTGACTATTCAGAACAAGTTCCACTTCCGCGAATTGATGATTTGTTCGACAGGCTTCAGGGTGCAGCTATGTTTTCGAAGATTGATTTGAGATCAGGGTATCATCAGGTTCGAGTCAAGGAGGAAGATGTGAGTAAGACAGCTTTCAGGACTCGTCATGGCTCTATGAGTTTTTGGTGATACCATTCGGGTTGACGAATGCGCTGGACGTGTTCATGGATATGATGAACCAGGTTTTGAGGCCATTTATTGACTCCTTTGTAGTGGTTTTCATCGACAATATTTTGGTGTATTCGAAGTCAGAGGAAAAGCATTCTGTGCACTTGACAGCGGTATTACAGAAATTGCAGGAGCATAGCTTGTATGCCAAGTTGTCAAAGTGTGAGTTTTGGAAATTTGAGGTAGCTTTCCTTGGTCATATCCTTTCTAAGGAGGGAGTGGCCACTGATCCTCAGAAGGTTGAGGCAGTAAAAGATTGGCCCAGGCCAACGTCTGCAAGAGAAGTCAGAAGTTTCTTGGGTTTGGCTGGTTACTACAGGAGATTCATCCAGGGTTATTCTCATATTGCAGTTTCTTTGACAGGTTTGACCTGGAAGAATGTGGCATTTTCATGGACTGATAAGTGTGAGGCGAGTTTCCTTGAGTTAAAGGAGAGGTTGACTACTGCACATATCTTAGCTTTGCCTTAAGCTGGGAAGGATTATGATATCTTTAGTGATGCGTCTCTCAGAGGTTTAGGTTGTGTCTTGATGCAAGAAGGCGAGGTTATTGCTTATGGTTCGAGGAAATTGCGTTCGCATGAAAAGAATTACCTGACGCATGATTTGGAGCTAGCAGCTATTATCTTTGCCTTGAAGCAGTGGAGGCATTATGTTTATGGTGAGAAGGTCAACATGTACACAGACCACAAGAGCCTAAAGTACATTTATCAACAGAAGGATCTAAATCTTCGGCAAAGAAGATGGTTGGAAGTGTTAGAAGACATTCGTTCTGAGATCAAGTATCATCCGGGCAAGGCGAATGTGGTAGCGGATGGACTTAGCAGGAAGAGTAGTTTATTAAGTTTGATCACTACTCGAAGCGAGTTTGCAGTAGAGATTGATCAGGCAGGTATCGAGGTGGTGCTACGGGGTTTGGGGGCGTCTTTGGCTCAGTTGAGACTGCAGCCTTCCTTGAGAGAGAGGAATGTGGAAAGTTAAAGATCAGATTCAAAGATTCAGAAGATGTTGCAACAGGTTTCAGAAGGCAAGCTATCAGAGTTTTGTGTCTAAGATGGAGTTCTATGGATGGGTGAGAGGTTGTGTGTTCCAGATAATGCAGATTTGAGAAAGAGTATTGTTAGCACTGAATCTGGTGTGGGGGCAAACAGATAGTATTTGTGGATTATTGGGGAAACTGAATAGTCAAACCTTAACTTGTTCTGCCGGAGTTGGACTGCTGACTCCCGCCATTCGCCTGCAAAAAGTGCGAGACACCGGGGTTGATCTCGGCGATACACCCTCCGACGCTCAAGTCAGTAATCAGAAAGATTATGAGAGAGCATAAATTGGCAAAAGATTGATTACCTCTTAATGGTGATGGATGGGGGGTATTTATAGCCGCCGTTGGGATCAAATTAGGAATGTAATTCCTAATTCCCAGTGAAAGGATAGATATGAATCAAGGCTATTGATTAGGATTAATCACAAACCCTAATTCTATCCTGCTGGACCGGGTTTGCTGCGAGTTGAAACCCACAACCAGTTGGGATGGATTCGTTTGTGGGTTACTGGGCTTTCGGTAAGAAGACCCAGTACCCACTTTAGACCCGTTTGTAAGTGAAATTACCATATTATCCCTTGGCTTTAAGATTCGCGTCTGAAATGGACGGTTCTGATTTAACCCTATTTTTTGCCATATCACGAGCCCCCACGCCCGAAGACTGAGTTTGATCAGCCTTTAAGGAGTAGATTTACTGTTTAAATGGCTTGCGGGGTTGTATCGGAGTCCAAATGGGATGTGTCGAATCTTTGCATGAGGCATTATGGTGATTTTCCGTGTTAGTTGCACGCTCTGGGTTGTTCTTGAGCCCCTCTGGTTTTCTGGTATTTTTCTTAACCTTTATCTATTTTTCGGTTCATTTACTTAATTTTGCGAAGTGTTGATTTGTCGTTCGGGGGTCTTAATCAATTATTGTAAGCAATAATTATTTGCTCAGGGGCTCGAAAATATTTCCGTGAATTTGTAATTATTTTTTTAGAATTGTTAATTAATTTTCCCAATTTTTTAATCATTTTTTCGCAATTTTTTAAATAAATAAAACGATTTTAATAAATTTAAAAAAAAAAATTTTAATACCGAATTATGACGTGGCGAGATCTGGCCTGCCCATCTCGTGCGGGCGCAAATTTCTGAAAGATCGGATGGTTAGAGTCGCTCGGCAATATTTTCTTCGCATGAGCAGCTCGAATGGTTGTTGTGCAATCCAGATGATCTAAATAAATAGATAAACTAGACACAAATTAAAAACCTCGCAAGTGTACGAATCGTTTATAGAAGCGTAGTGAAGAGCAATGGTCGATCCCACAGAGATTGTAGTACTTAACTCACTAATCAATAAAACAAAAGAAAATGCAAATCATAAAGTTTTGTTCTAAAAAAGATAAAAATCTAAATTAAGTAGAATCACAATTTGAGTCACGAATATCTATTAAAGTAGTTGGGCTTTGATTTCCACCTATAGTCAAGAATGCTAAGTCACCATCTATACTACTCTGATCACTCATGTTTGTTCCTTTAAGGGCATGGTATCTACTCCTTAAAGTTAATGTTTCCCTAGGCCAAGAATTAGGCATGGTATCTACTCTAATTCGTTTCTTTCCTTAAGTATTTAGCATGGTATCTACTAAGTTGCACTTAAAGAAAGCATAGGAACAATGGAAACGAACAAACACTCAAAGTTCTAGAAATTGGTATCAGATCTAGATCCCTCAATTTGATTAAACCAAGAACCCCTAGAGATTCTTGTGTTACAAGTTATGGGCACGAGATACGGGTCGTCTCTATGCTCATATAACAGATTCAGATTTACAATACGCAAACTTGATAAACTCAGGTTCTGCACTTTCAGTCGACTTGCTGTCACTTTCAGTCGACTGCTCTTAGAACTTCTGAACAAGTTTGATTCCTATTATAAATCTATACCAATTCAATCAGGTTTAATCAATAAGTAATAGAGTAGCTTTTAGAAGATTATAAGATTACATGACTATGGTTTCAATCTACCCAACTATGAAATTAGTTGCACATAATACAACCTTTATTGATTAATAAATAGAATTCATGACTCTACAATAAAAATAAAAAGTAAAAGGAAGAACAGAAGAACACTGATTTGTATGATGTTGAAATTGAGCCCAATCAGCAGTTGACTTGTTCTCTTCCTTCTTTGATGCCGGTCTCTTGATGCTTGCTGGTTGATCGATCGATGGATCCCCCAGAGTAGATGATTCTCTCTTTTTTTATAGTTTCTCTTGTCCCTGTCTGCAGATATCAAGTTCCTGATTTCTTATCTCTTCACGCATAGGACTGAGTCCATCTTCTTACTTGCAAATCCCGGTTCTTTGACTTTGATTGTTGGTGAGTTGTTATTTGCAGATAACCTGGGTTTGCATAACTTAATTTTGATTCGGAGTTGGTTGAGGATGGATCTTAAACTATCTTTATCTTTTAACTCCGCTGAATACCAGTCGACTGGTTTTGAGATCAGTCGACTGTGTCGAGACATCTGTAGATTCACAATCACTCCATCAAGTCGACTGTCTTTGGAGTAAGTCGACTGTTCTGAGCAGCTTCAATCTCTCTGTCCAGTCGCCTGTTTGAAGAACCAGTCGACTTATGCTCTGCAGTTTCTGTGTATCATCCTCTCAGTCTGTATTAGTCTTGAATCTGCTTCATTTTGCTGTTTTAGGGCTGTTTCCTATGGAAAAGAGAAAATAAGAGTAAAATACCACATATAGAGCTTTTAAATGTCCAATTGCATTAAGATTATTGCTCCTAAATGTGAATATTACTGGGTTCATCAAATACCCCCAAACTTAGCTTTTGCTTGTCCTCAAGCAAAAAGTGAAATTATGAACAAGGGAATAATAATAATAGACTCAACCCACCATACCAAAAATTCTTATTATGCAAGCATCAAAATTGCAATTAAAAATATAAACAATTGCAGATAAAGTAAAACTAAGCATACCCACTTTCTCCAGTGCAATTATTTATTCATAATTCCCAATCCAATCGCATTTGTCATGCAATTAATTTAATTATAGTATGTAACAACTCTATCTGTGATTATCCCTTTTCTCTACTACAAACTGAGTAGCAAACTATAGTGTTTTTTTTTTTAGTCTCTTCTCTAAGTTGTCACTTGCCTTTTGGCGCGAATGCAAAACATTTGTGATGAATCCACCCGGTTACTCAACAAGTCACAAACTTTAAAGTGCTTTGCATACTCATATTTCAAGTTGCCGTTTGACGTAAAAGTAAACATTGGTGATGAATACCCCTAGTTACTAAGCAAACTCAAAACATTGGAGTTGATTGACTTTATTCAAATTTTATTTTATTTTATTTATTTATTTTTTTCGTTATTACTCTATTTACTTAAACTCTGTTTATGACTAGATCAAAGGGAATAATCACAAGAAAAAGCATCACATTTGTCTTTTATGTATAATCGCATAACTCATACAATTTTGTAAGGAATTGTGAAACTCAACAATCCTAAAGTAAATAAGTATGCTTACTCTTGCTTTATAAGAAATTGTTTATCCCAAAAAAAAAAAATGTAGCTGAGCTCAAATCATTCAATGTTGGAATGGTTAAAATCAGTTAAAATCAAAAGACTCCAAATATAAATAACTACCCCCAAACTTAGATGGAACATTGTCCTCAATGTTTGAAATAAAAATTTAAAAATAGGCATATGTTACCACCCAGTTTGAAGGAAAGAAAATAAAGTAAAGAATTAAAGAAATGATTAAAGAAGTAAATAAATGGAGAGTGTAAGTACTCCCCTGAAAAATTGGGTTGCCTCCCAATAAGCGCTGCGTTTCTTGTCTTCAGCTAGACTTGATGAGTTTATGCAATATATTGAATGGCTCGCGGCTCAAAACTCATCTTATTATAAGGTTTCCCAATATGCCCATTCACCTTGAACGTTTGATTTTTCTCCAACGCTCCATGTGGGGAAACCTTTGCAACAATGTACGGATCGTACCATCTTGACATAAGCCTATCTGCAATGGTCCACCTTAATTCACCCTTGTGTTCTTGCAAGACTCCCTGCAGCTTCTCTTCTTCCTGCTTGCTTAATTTTTCAGCGACTATCACAGGTAACGTCTGGTTTCCCCCCAAATATTCATACTTCAAATGTTCATGTAGTAGCTTCAATTCCACATCTGGTGTCCTGGTAAAAGAAGAAACAAAAGTATTATTAGACACAAGATTTTCAAACACATGTGCAAACTTACCTGCATATGATTTTTCCTTTCCAAGGGTATGTATTTTCTCTGCAATCCTCCAATCATCATATTCGTGTTCAACTTGAGATAGTGATAGAGAGTGTGTAACTGTGGCTTGTAATGGATCGACACTATGTTCCTGAAATGTTTGGTTACAAATTTCCTGAACCACATCAACATTATAACATTTATGATCATCGTGTGGTAATTTTGGTGCATTAAACATTTTAAATTCAATCTTGTCCTCTAGGGTTGTCACCGATTGGAGCTGTTCTTGTCCTCTAGGGTTTGGTATGGTTTGTGATGGGAGTTCTCCTGCCTTTCTTTCACTTAATTCCTTAGCAATTTGACCAATTTGAGTTTCCAAATTCTGAATGGCCTGTCCTTATTGGTTGCTTGTTTGTTGTTGCTGTTGGAGTAATTGAAGGACGGTGGATTTGAAATCCAACTTCTTCTGTTCTTGTACTGGCCGATCAAACCCAGTCCCACTTTGGAGTTTCTGTGCATGCCCTTGTGAGTAATGATTGCCCTGATGGTTTTGATTATTGCTCCATGAGAAATTTGGATGGTTTTGCCACCCTGGGTTGTACGTGTTTGAAAAAGGGTTGTTCTGGGGTGGGTACATTCCCTGTCCTACGTGCTCCTGATCTGTGAAAGAAGACATAGGCCATGTATTAGTTGTATAATCTGAATGAGAACAAATTGCACAAATTTCTTTTGGTTGGCTTTTTATGCCACCCAACGTTGAAATCACATTAACAAGCATATCAATCTTTTTGTTCATGGTTTCCATTTCTAGTTGTATGTTATTATTATTAGAAATTTCGTAAACTCCCTGTTTTTTCGAGAGGCCCCTTCTTGTTGAGAATTGTTGTGAGTTCTCGCTGAGTTCTTCAAATAGCTCGATGGCCTCCTCACCACTTTTCCTCATCAAGATTCCATTGCAAGCTGAATCTACAATCGCTTTGTTAGTGTCATTTAAACCCTCATAAAATGCTTGTACCTGATCATCCTTAGGTATGTTGTGCGTAGGACACTTGAGAAGCTTGTTCTTAAAGTCCCTCCATGCCTCGAAGAATAAATCGCCATCTTTTTGTTGGAAGAGTAGAATTTCCCTTTTTAGTTGTCTGGTTTTCTGAGCTGGAAAGAATTCCTTCAAGAACTTTGTTGCCAATTACTCCCATGATTGAATTGATCCTGGTTCCAAAGAATTATCCCACAATTTAGCATTAAGTTTTAATGAAAATGGAAACAAGATTAACCTGATTTGTTCGGGGGTAAGCCCTTGGACGCTTTGTGTTCTGCAAAGATCAAAGAAATCTTGCAAATGTAGATGCGGATCTTCATCTAGTCTGCCACTAAAGTGGGGAACCATGCTGAGTAATTGAGGTGATAAATGCATATTCCCTTTGACATTAGGTTGAAAAGCTATGCAAAAAGGTTGCTCAATATTCTTCGGAGTGAATTTGTCTTGCATTGGTACTCGATTTGGTACTTTCTCCCCCATTGTTGCTTTCGGAAAAATTCGCTGTACAGTCGACTGGTCCTTGGAGACAGTCGACTGGTCTGTCTGTGCAGAGTGTAACCTGAAAGAAAATGTTAGAAAAGAAGAAAATAAAAAGAAAAAGATTTGTATTGATTTTGCAAGTTAAAATACTAAACAATCCCCGGCAACGGCACCAAAAACTTGTTGTGCAATCCAGATGATCTAAATAAATAGATAAACTAGACACAAATTAAAAACCTCGCAAGTGTACGAATCGTTTATAGAAGCGTAGTGAAGAGCAAGGGTCGATCCCACAGAGATTGTAGTACTTAACTCACTAATCAATAAAACAAAAGAAAATGCAAATCATAAAGTTTTGTTCTAAAAAAAGATAAAAATCTAAATTAAGTAGAATCACAATTTGAGTCACGAATATCTATTAAAGTAGTTGGGCTTTGATTTCCACCTGTAGTCAAGAATGCTAAGTCACCTTCTATACTACTCTGATCACTCATGTTTGTTCCTTTAAGGGCATGGTATCTACTCCTTAAAGTTAATGTTTCCCTAGGCCAAGAATTAGGCATGGTATCTACTCTAATTCGTTTCTTTCCTTAAGTATTTAGCATGGTATCTACTAAGTTGCACTTAAAGAAAGCATAGGAACAATGGAAACGAACAAACACTCAAAGTTCTAGAAATTGGTATCAGATCTAGATCCCTCAAGTTGATTAAACCAAGAACCCCTAGAGATTCTTGTGTTACAAGTTATGGGCACGAGATACGGGTCGTCTCTATGCTCATATAACAGATTCAGATTTACAATACGCAAACTTGATAAACTCAGGTTCTGCACTTTCAGTCGACTTGCTGTCACTTTCAGTCGACTGCTCTTAGAACTTCTGAACAAGTTTGATTCCTATTATAAATCTATACCAATTCAATCAGGTTTAATCAATAAGTAATAGAGTAGCTTTTAGAAGATTATAAGATTACATGACTATGGTTTCAATCTACCCAACTATGAAATTAGTTGCACATAATACAACCTTTATTGATTAATAAAATAGAATTCATGACTCTACAATAAAAATAAAAAGTAAAAGGAAGAACAGAAGAACACTGATTTGTATGATGTTGAAATTGAGCCCAATCAGCAGTTGACTTGTTCTCTTCCTTCTTTGATGCCGGTCTCTTGATGCTTGCTGGTTGATCGATCGATGGATCCCCCAGAGTAGATGATTCTCTCTTTTTTTATAGTTTCTCTTGTCCCTGTCTGCAGATATCAAGTTCCTGATTTCTTATCTCTTCACGCATAGGACTGAGTCCATCTTCTTACTTGCAAATCCCGGTTCTTTGACTTTGATTGTTGGTGAGTTGTTATTTGCAGATAACCTGGGTTTGGATAACTTAATTTTGATTCGGAGTTGGTTGAGGATGGATCTTAAACTATCTTTATCTTTTAACTCCGCTGAATACCAGTCGACTGGTTTTGAGATCAGTCGACTGTGTCGAGACATCTGTAGATTCACAATCACTCCATCAAGTCGACTGTCTTTGGAGTAAGTCGACTGTTCTGAGCAGCTTCAATCTCTCTGTCCAGTCGCCTGTTTGAAGAACCAGTCGACTTATGCTCTGCAGTTTCTGTGTATCATCCTCTCAGTCTGTATTAGTCTTGAATCTGCTTCATTTTGCTGTTTTAGGCTGTTTCCTATGGAAAAGAGAAAATAAGAGTAAAATACCACATATAGAGCTTTTAAATGTCCAATTGCATTAAGATTATTCCTCTTAAATGTGAATATTACTGGGTTCATCAATGGTCAGTTGCTCGGAATCCGAGGCATGTAGCTTGGCGCCATTTTCTTCGTGTGAGCGGCTCGGATCGCCAGTTGCTCGGAGCATAGATTCCGAGCGACGTGGGGTGATCTGGACCGCTCATCAGGTCGAAGTGAAATTTTTGAGGAGATCCGATGACTGTTATCGCTCGGCGTTCTTTTATCCGTATGAGCAGCTCGGATAGCTAGTTGATTGGTATCCGAGCTACGTAGCTCGATGCCATTTCTTTTGCGTGAGCAGCTCGGATCGCGAGTCGCTCGGATCGGAATTCTGAGGGATGTGGAGCGATCAGAGCCGTTGGATCACGGCACGGATCTCGAGGGCAAGCACAGTTCTCTGGAAAACACTATCTTGTCGTTTTGTAGGCATGGCACGATCTGAGCCGTTCATCATTTTTGGCGCGATTTTCACAACGATCCGTTAGTTGGGGTTGCTCGGTTTCATTTTTCTTCAAATGTGCAGCTCGGATTGCCATTTGCTCGGATTCCGAGCGACGTAACTTCGTTCTCTCCCGTATTGCGAGTAGCTCGAAATTCTGGTCGGTCGGATTGGGATCATGAGTTACTTTCTCAGCTCGGATCGCTTGTCGCTCGGACTTTTGTTCCGAGGGACGTGAAGCGATCTGGGTCGTCGGATCACGATGCGGATCTCGAGGGTAGGCTCAGATTTCGGGAAAACACTATCTTGTCATTTTGTGGGTGTGGCTCGATCTGAGCCGTCTGATCGAGATCTTGCACAAATTTTGGGAAGAAAGTCGTTTTTCTCCAATTTGCAACTCGGATTGGCAGTTGCTCGGTTTCCGAGCTTCTTCTATGTGCGATCAGCTCGGATTGCTTGTCGCTCGGGCTTTTGCTCCGAGGGACGTGGAGCGATCTGGGTCGTCGGATCACGGTGCGGATCTCGAGGTAGGCTCAGTTCTCAAGAAAACACTATCTTGTCATTTTGTGGAGGTGGCACGATCTGAGCCGTCTGATCGAGATCTTTCACGAATTTTGGGGAGAAAGTCGTTTTTCTCCAATTCGTAGCTCGGATTGGCAGTTGCTCGGTTTCCGAGCTTCTTCTATGTGTGATCAGCTCGGATCGCTTGTCGCTCGGGCTTTTGGTTCCGAGGGACGTGGAGCGATCTGGGCCATTAGATCATGGCGCGAATCTCGAGGTAGGCTCAGTTCTCGAGAAAACACTATCTTGTCATTTTGTGGAGGTGGCACGATCTGAGCCGTCTGATCGAGATCTTGCACGAATTTTGGGAAGAAAGTCGTTTTTCTCCAATTCACAGCTCGGATTGGCAGTTGCTCGGTTTCTGAGGAATCGTGGGCCGATCTGAGTGCTTCTTGGTTGCTAAGTAGAGTGCATCGGTGACTTGGGGCTTAAGGTGCAGCCGAGCGGAGCGGCTCATACCGAACTGTTGTTACTTCTTGTGAACCGTCGCCGCTCTTTGCTACTTAGTCATTTAGGCTTTTATAACGCCTTGAGGGGAGGCCCAAAAGTTGCGTTTTTACGTTACAAAGCCCAAGAGTCATTTCTTTTACTATAAGTCTTCACCCCCCTCACACTTTACCTCATTCTTCGCTTTTAATTTCTTACTTTCACTTTTACTTTCTACTAGCGGAGTTTTTGCTCTCGGGTGGCGCTACTAGCTGTTCCGTCAAGGCACTTTCAGATTCCGGCGATCTTTTCTGGCCATTCACATCACTTCAAGGTTAGTGTCTCGTCTTATCCTTAGAAAATGGTTAAGTTTTCTTCTGAGGATGAGACCCCCACATCGGACCAAGACATCAGCCGAGCAGTGATGGTTAGGTCGAACAAGGGGAAGGAGATCGCCGAGCTGATCGAGGTGACAACGGTTAGGCCGAGCAAGGGGAAGGAGGTTGCCGAGCCGATCGAGGTGACGACGATAGTCGAGCATCCGAAGATGGCAGGAGAATTGGGTCGGCACCCGTCTATCTTATCTAGCGTTGGGGGTGTGCAGAGTTACCTTGAAGACTTGTTGGAGAAGGTGATGCAGGGCACGGCTCCGTCATACGAGGAGAATGATCCGAGGGACCCTTCCGAGGTGGATCAGATCTCCTCAATCTTGACCGAGGCGGACCTGCATCGGATCAGGAGTGGGTTCCGGATCCCCAAAGAATGCATTCTTCTACTCCCCGGTCCCGGTGTCCGAGCGTGCACATCTACTTCGGCCGATACTTGCGTCTTCCCGTATGACGCACTGAATGCTGGACTTCGGCTGCCACTGCACCCTTTCGTAAACGAGGTGCTACGGTGGTTCGGCCTGAGTCTCGCTCAGTTTATGCCGAACATGTGGCGACACGTGATCGCCTTCGTCCTTCAGTGCCAAGAGATTGGTGTGCAGCCGGAAATGGTCATACTTCGGAGCCTCTACCGCATCTGCCAGATGAGCAAGATGGAGGAGAGGTACTATCTATCGTCGAGGAAGGGAGTGAAACTGATCGAGAACCCGAACTCGATCAAGCACTGGAAAGAGAAGTACTTCTTCATCTGTGCTCCCGAGCCGTGGGTCTTTCCGACGCAGTGGAAGATCGGAGTTCCGAAGCGGGCGAAGAAGGAGCCCGTGCTCACTAAAGAAGAGGAAGAGGTGGTGGAGAAGCTCCTCGGTCTTCTGACCCTTAGTTGGAAGGACATCACCGAGGAGGTCTTGTTTCGTGGGGGTCTCAGTTCAATCAACCCTAGTACGCTTTTCTCTTCTTTTCTTGCTTCAGCTTTATCTTTTGGTTAAAATTTTCTAACTCCTTTCGCTCGGTTTTTTCAGACGCCCCCTATATGGATTACAAAGGACTGATGGCCAAGGCTCGTGCAGTGAAGGAGCAGGAGTCGAGAAAGAGGAAGAGGACTGTGGCTGGGCCTCAGGGGGGTCCCCGCGAAGGTCCCTTCGGCACCACCGACCGTCGTGGAGATGGTGGCCGAGGCACCTTTGGATGCGCCTGACCTCACTCCCTCAGAGACGCTCGCCAAAGCTCCACCGAAGGCACCATCTCAAGTCGATCAGGTTGACGCGCCCGGATCGTCGAGCGGAGCGTTTAATGTGGGCACGGCCTTGGCTCTCGAGGTCCCCCCTCTCACTGCCGAGGCCGAGAAGATCCTTACCAAGGAGCACAAGCGCCTTTTCGTCCCCGACTGGCGGGTGATGAAGGTGGACGGGTTCCTGGAGACGGGGGCATCTGCATGCAGGCGGTGAAGCACCTGTCGACCCCCAAAGACCGAGCCGCGCTGAAGGCGGGTACCGTTGGAGATAGAACTATGCAGATCACTTGGAACACCATGTCGGTGAGTATCAAAAACTTCTATAAAATTTTTCCAAATTTTTTTGCTCAGGCCTAATAGTTTCTTGTGTCGCTTGCAGACCCTATGCCATTTCAACCACTTGCTCGAAGAGTTTGTGAGCAAGGAGAAGGAAATGACCGTGCTGAACGATCGGAAGCGGTCGGAGCGTGCCAAGGCGGTCAAACTGCTCGAGCCCGAGCAGTTGCTTTCCGCTTCGCGCGCAGCCGAGGTGGCCGGTCTAGAGGCGAAGCTCGCCGAGGCACTGAAGCACTCGGCCGCCAAGGCTGCCAAGGTCGAGGCTTTGGGAAAGGAGACGGCTCGTCTTGAGGAGGAGTTTTCCAAGGCACTGAGGGCGTCGGAGGAGGCTCTGAGCAGCCAGGCGTCGAAGGTGGCGGCTACAGAGCAGGCGGTTCGGGACGAGGCCGAGGCCCACATGTTGACAAACATGGAGGAGGCGTACGCCTGAGCGCTGAAGCATGTGGCCGCTTGCATCCCCGGGTTCGACAGCTCCTCCTACTACTTTTATGACCCCGTAGAAGGGGAGGAAGAACTGCCTCTGGCGGAGCTCGCCACCAGGCAGGAGGGCACAGAGGCCTAGGACGAGGTGCGCGTCGAGGGCGCGATAGTCACCGTGCCGAGCGACGACGCTTCGGAACAACCTCACGAGGTCGACCCCTGACTTAGTCGCCTCTTCTCTCATTGTTTTTGCTTCTTTTGTTTTGTTTTTATTGTAAGGCCTAACTGCGGACTGGCCACCGCTTTTGTGTATATTTTGGATTTTTAATGAAACGACTTCCCCTTTTGAAATCTTGGCCGAAAGTTTGAAATTTTTGACTTGTGTTCGCCTTGTTTTGAGATGTTGCTGTATTGAGGGTGGTGATACTATTATTGAAATTTTGCTGAAGCGTTGTGAACACATTGAGAACACTTTTCGTTCGTGTTGAGAACTCAAGTGTTGTGAAAACATTGAAATTTCGCTAAGTGTTGAAGATTCCTTTTGATATTCTTTCACTTTTCAGGTCGAGTCGAGTTCAGCAGATGAGGTTTCTCGCCTTCGTACTGAATTGAAAACGACGAAGCGGACCCTCTCTCGCAGCCGAGAGTGCTTCCTCAAAAGCGAGTTAGATCTAGAGGAGGTCAAGGCAATGGTGAGAGGGTATTTCTCCGAGCTGAAACAACTACGGAAGCGATCTTGCGAGATTCGTCTTAAGGCAAGGTGGAGTTGCTCCGAAAGGCGTTGTACGACGTTACTCGAGCGGAAGGTGATCTTGTGGCGGAAGTTCAAGATTTGAAGATAGGTGAGGAAGAACTTTTGGCGGAGGAAGACGAGTTAGCTTCGGCAGTGGGTAAATTGATCGCCGAGCGCGACGAGTTGATGGCGAAGGTTGACGAGTTGAGGAGGGTTACGGTCGACAGAAGTATCAAAGTGACCCACCTTCGTCGTATCATAGCCGATAGCTCTGGCACTGGAGGTTCTGCTCGGCTTCCTTGCTTTAAGATATCTGTGAAGGACGACTCTTTGAAGGATCGGATTGTCGAGCTCAAGGAGGAAGTCACTTGACTCAAGCCTCAGCCGGCAAGAATCAACGTTTGGAGCACGTCGTGTACGCGCGAGGAGAGTGCGAGGGGAATCTCTTTTTACGAGCTCGCGACTCGTTCGCCTGTCAATAGGTAGAGCCCGGCTGATGCTCAAAGCGGGGTGGCTGCCTCGTCTAGTGGTGCTTCGGTTGGGGCCACGGTCAGAGGCAGCGCCGAAGAGGCATCTCGGTCCGTTGGCCTACAGACGAGCTCCGAAGTTAGGAGATGCCGTCCCCGAGTGGCTTTGAACCGAAACATCCCCACTCCAAAGAAGCGTTGAATAAGTTGTAATTTTCTTTAAGTTTTTGTAGCGCCCCGTATTAGTAACTCGGTCTTGTAATTTGGGTTCCTTTGTCGAACTTTTTAATGAAATAAAAGCTTGTTTTCTTTCTGATGTTCGTGCGTTTGAGGTGCATGGTAGTTTGATTCGAAACGAGTCATAAGAACCAAACGTTAGCTCTTTTAAGTCCCATGTCTAGTCGAGTTGTAGAAATCTCGCACGCGTCGACGGTTGTGGGAGCAATTCCGAATGGCGAACCACTTCTAGCTCGCTTAAGAGCGAGCGTGTGAAGCGGAGTCGAGCCAAGTGTTGGACTCCGAACTCGTCATTTAGGTATGTTTCAACAGTTTTGGGAGCAATTCCGAATGGCGAACCACTTCTAGCTCGCTTAAGAGCGAGCTTGTAAAGCGGAGTCGAGCCAAGTGTTGGACTCCAAACTCGTCGTTTGAGAATGTTTCAACGGTTGTGGGAGCAATTCCGAATGGCGAACCATTTCTAGCTCGCTTAAGAGCGAGCTTGCGAAGCGGAGTCGAGCCAAGTTTTAGACTCCGAACTCGTCGTTTGAGTATGTTTCAATGGTTGTAGGAGCAATTCCGAATGGCAAACCACTTCTAGCTCGCTTAAGAGCGAGCTTGCGAAGCAGAGTCGAGCCAAGTTTTGGACTCCAAACTCGTCGTTTGAGTATGTTTCAACGGTTGTGGGAGCAATTCCGAATGGCGAACCACTTCTAGCTCGCTTAAGAGCGAGCTTGCAAAGCGGAGTCGAGCCAAGTTTTGGACTCCGAACTCGTCGTTTGAGTATGAAGGTAAAAACAGAGAGATACAAGCAATTCACAAGTAAAATAGGAAGCAAGATGTTCTTTATTGAAAACTAATAGTTGGCTGCTTCTAAGTTGCGAGCCGTTATTACATTGGAGAAATAAAGAAGCAAAAGTAAAATACAAGTGAAGGGAAAGGAACGGTTCGACATCTGAAGGTACTCGGAGAGGCGTTCATGCGCTCTCTTGGTACTTCAAGAGATGGTCGGCATTCCATGTCCTGGGAATTCTATTCCTTCAAGGTCTTCTAGACGGTATGTCGCCGGGCAAACCACTTTGGTGATCTTGTAGGGTCCTTTCCAATTTGGGGCTAGCTTGTTCTTCTGACTGGGGAATGATATAGCTAACTTTCTGAGGACCAAGTCCCCTTCTTTGAGGTTGGTGGGACAGACCCTCTTGTTGTAGGCCAGTTCGATCCTCCTTCGGTAGCTTTGTTGGCGAATCGAGGCTCTTTCATGGAGCTCATCAATCAGATCCAAATTCGCCCGAAGCTCCCTGGCATTCTGCTCTTCTTCATAGGCAATGAGGCGAGGAGAAGGTACATCGACTTCCAAGGGGATCACAGCCTCGGACCCATAGGTGAGATTAAATGGCGACTCTCCTGTAGGGGTCCGTTTCGTAGTGCGGTAATTCCACAGTACGTTAGGGAGCTGATCAACCCATAAGCCTTTAGCGGACTTATCCAGCCTCTTCTTAATACCGGAGAGGATTTGTCGGTTAGCATTTTCTACTTGACCATTTGGCTGGGGGTAGGAGACGGAGGAGAAGCGTTGTTGGATGGCAAGGTCTTCACATAGAGCTCGGAATGCGGCCCCTATAAATTGTGTTCTATTGTCCGTTATAAGGACTCGAGGGACGCCGAACCTGCAGATGATGCTCTTCCAGAAGAATTGAAGTACTTTATTCTCGGTGATTGTGGCCAAGGGCTCAGCCTACATCCACTTTGAAAAGTAGTCGATTGTCACGACTAAGAATTTGAGCTGGCCAGGAGCTGGGGGAAACGGTCCTAGTAAATTCATTCCCTACATTGCAAAAGGGATCGGACTTGATAGGGAGATGAGCTGAGCTTGGGGTAGGCGACGAATGTTGGAATGCTTTTGACAAGAGCTGCATTGCCGAACATGTCGTTCGGCATCTTGGAGGAGGGTAGGCCAGAAGTATCCATAATTCAACACCTTTCGGGCAAGTGATCTAGACCCTGAATGTGCTCTGCCTATGCCTTCGTGAAGCTCTTGTAAGGCATACGTGGCTTGTTCTGGGGAAAGGCACCTTAGGTAGGGTCTGCCGTCAACTTGCATGAAGGAGCATTTGTACATGATCCCCCCAACAAGGGTGTACCGCTCTGCTCTAGTTCTGACTTGACGAGCTTCCTTAGGGTCTTCGGGGGGGGGGGAGCTCATCCCTTAGAAATTCTACCAGGGGTTTCATCCAATTATCTTGAAGTTGAACTGGCAGTGACTCGATTGAGTCTGAAGTTTCTTCTTCTATGCTCGGCTTCAGGAGCACTTCAATCAAGACAATCTACTCGATACCTTGGAGGGAGGAAGAGGCTAACTTGGAGAGGGCATCTGCTTGGGCATTTTCCTCCGTGGAGATTCGCCGAATAAGTGCCTCTTCGAATAGAGCGATGAGATTTTGGACCTTGGCTAGATACTTAGCCATTCAGTCATCTCGCGTTTCATACTCGCCCAAGACTTGATTCACGACCAGCTGAGAGTCACTAAATATGCGGAGGCATTGTGCCCCTGCTCTGCGGGCCATTCCGAGACCGGCTATAAGGGCTTCATACTCCGCTTCATTGTTGGAGGCCTTGAAGTTGATACGGAGGGAGTATTGAAGAACGAAGTCATCTGGGCCTGCCAGAATGACCCCGGCTCCGCTCCCTTCGGTGCAAGAGGATCCATCTATATATACCGTCCAAATAGGAGGTCCGTTTGCCGCTTGACTGACCTCGGAAATGGCGCTCTCAACTATGAATTCAGCTAAGGCCTGAGCTTTGATTGCAGTCTGAGGCTGGTATGATATATCATGCTGGCTTAGCTCGATCGACCACTTCATGAGACAGCCTGAGGTCTCCGGCTTGTGCAGAACTTGCTTCAGCGGTTGGTCGGTAAGAACAACCACAGAGTGAGACTAGAAATATGGGCGAAGCTTCCTAGCTGCCATAACCAAGGCATATGCCATCTTCTTTAGCCTTGGATAACGAAGCTCGGCATCCCGAAGTACCTTGCTTACGTAATAGATGGGCTTCTGAGCCTTGTCTTCCTCCCTCACCAAGACAGCGCTGAGGGTTTGTTCGGAGGCAGCTAAGTAGAGGTAGAGTGTTTCCCCGGGGATAGACTTGCTGAGGAGAGGGGGGTTGGCTAGATAGGCTTTAAGCTGATCGAACGACTCCTGCTGTTGTTGACCCCATTCGAAGCCCTTAGCCCCCCTAAGAGCCTTGAAGAAGGGAAAACACTTCTCCCCTGACTTGGAAAGGAAGCGCCCTATAGCTGCGAGGCGCCCGGTTAGCTTCTAAACTTCTTTCACATCTTTGGGATGAGCCATATCCAGTACGTCTTTGATCTTCTCGGGGTTGGCTTCGATCCCTCTTTGGCTGACCATGAAGCCTAGGAATTTTTCCGACGAGACTCCGAACGCACACTTGTTCGGATTGAGCCTCATATCATGTTTCCTTAATACATCGAACGCCTCCTGCAGATCGGTGACATGGTCAGCCCCACGGATGCTCTTTACAAGCATATCATCAACATACACCTCCATGTTGCAGCCGATCTGATTTTGGAAGACTTTCTTAACAAGGCGTTGATAGGTGGCGCCTGCATTCTTCAACCCGAAAGTCATCACCCTGTAGCAGTAGAGGCCCTGATCGGTAACAAAGGAGGTCTTCGGGATATCCAGGGGGAACATGCAGATTTGATTGTATCCGGAGAAAGCATCCATGAAGTTGAGAAGCTCATGGCCCGAAGTGGCGTCAATCAGGGTGTCGATGCTTGGAAGAGGGAATGGATCTTTGGGGCATGCTTTATTCAGGTCGGTAAAATCGATGCAGATTCTCTAGCTCCCGTTGGCTTTCTTTACCATCACAACAATTGAGAGCCATTCGGGATAATTGACCTCATGTATGAACCGAGCCTTAAGAAGCTTGTCCACCTCTTCTTTTATAGCTTTTTGGTGCTCGGGATCAAATTTGCGCCTCTTCTGTTGAACCGGTTTGGACCCCGATGCAACACTCAGGTGGTGGATGAGGAGCTCTTTGGAGATTCCTGGCATGTCGACAGCTGACCATGCGAAGAGGTCACGGTTCTTTCTAATACATTAGACTATGTCTGAGCATAGGGCAGATGGGAGGGTCTTACTGATAAAGAACTTGCAGTTCGGATCTTGCTCAGAGAAGAGCACTTCCTCCAATTCATCCACCGGCTCGGACGTTGGTCGGACTCCATCCTGGTGGATTTCAAGAGTTTCGAGGGAAAGGACTGGATTTCAAGAGTTTCGAGGGAAAGGACTGGACCGCCAGTAGAGGTCATGTAGAATTTGCGGGCCATTTCCTGACTGCTTCTTACTTCCCCTACTACTGCCCGGGTGGGGAACTTCATCTTGAGGTGATAAGCGGAAGAGACGGCTTCGAGAGCAGCTAGGGCCGGGTCGGCCTAGGATCACATTATAAGCAGCGGGGACATTGACGACCATGAAGTCCATCGGCTCCGTTCGGGTAGTAGGAGTTTTGCCAGCGGTTACGTCGAGGGTGACCACCCCTTCAATAGTCACTGACACTCCTGTGAACCTGTGGAGTGTGTAGCCTGAGGGCTTAAGTCTGTCCCGGGATAGCTTGAGTCCTTTGAAAGCAGCGAGGAAGAGGATGTTAACGGAGCTGCCATTGTCCACCAGGATCCTCTCCACTTTAAAATTCGTCATATGGAGGTTGATGACTAGTGCGTCACAATGGAGGGTTCGGACACCCTCAAAGTCTTCATCTGAAAAAGTGACCGGTACTCTGAGGCCTTTGGTGCGAGGCATGCCATGTACTGAGTTGACTTCCCTTATGAAAGCCTTTCGAGAGGAGTTGGAGGTGCCTCCCATGGGGCCTCCGTGGATGAGATGTAGGATGCGTTCCTCTTCGAACTCTGGAGTTTCATCGTGTCGTTCAGGATGCTTGTTAGCCCCCCGAGGGGGAGGAGGGGGATCGGTCCATTCCTTTCTAACAAATTTGGCCAGCTGCCCCTTTTGGATGAGGGCCTCAATCTCGTTCTTCAAGACCCGACAATCATTGGTATTGTGGCCATGGTCTCGGTGGTAGCGGCACCACTTCTCTTTGTCCATCTTCTTGCCAGGGGTGTTCATCTTCGGGGCAGGAGGTATCACCCCTTCCTTCTCAATTTCCATGAGAATAGTGGAAATGTTGGCATTAGGAGGAGTGAATTTTTCGAATCTGGGGGAAGGGCAGCGCTGTCCGCCATTGTCCTTCTGGAGCTTCTTGGCTTCCTCTTCTTCACCTGCCTTTCTTTTGGTTCCAAAGGAAGGCCCCTCAAAGGTGGGGCGATGCTCAGCTTCCTCAGCCCGGATATACTTCTCGCTTTGGAGAAGGAGGTCCGAGATGTTCTGCGGGGGCTTCTTGGCAAGGGAGGACCGAAGGCTGGAGTTAAGGACATTCGACTGGAATGCTGCTGCAGCGACCGATTGGTCGAGGGAAGCGATGGACCTGGCTTCCGCGGTGAACCTTTTTACAAAGTCTCTCAGCTTCTCACCCTTCTTCTGGTTGAGATAGAGTAGCGAAATACTAGTCTTATCAGTTCGGCGGCTACTCACGAAGTGGGTGACGAAGAGGGTCTTGAATTGCTCGAAGGAGAATATTGAGGATGGGGCGAGGCGAGAGTAACATTCCCGGGCCGGACCCTTGAGAGTAGTGGGGAAGGTCTTGCACAGCAGAGCATCGGAAACATGGTGGATTAGCATGAGGGTCTTAAAGCTTTCAATGTGGTCCACGGGGTCAGACTCCCCGGAATAAGTCTTGAATTGTGGAGGCTTGAAGCCTATTGGAACGGGCGCCTCCATGATGGTTCGAGAGAAAGGAGGTCGGCTCGGACAAAGGGTCCTTCCTCTAAGCTCTTCTTCTCTATCGAGATGACCCAAGCGCCTCTCCATTTTGTGGAGACGACGGTAGACAGTGTCATCCTTTCGACGATATTCGGGTCCACGGTTGGACCCTCTGGATCTTAGCTTTTGCAGAGGCATGGCTGGGTAGATCTGACCAACAGGAAGAGGAAGGGCTGCTATTTGTTTGTTTCCCACAGATGGCGCCAATCTATTACCGCTGAATCTGGTGTGGGGGCAAATAGATGGTATTTGTGGATTCTTGGGGAAACTGAATAGTCAAACCTTAACTTCTTCTGCCAGAGTTTGACCTCTGACTCCAGCCATTCACCTGCAAAAAGTGCGAGACACCGGGGTTGATCCCGGCGATGCACCCTTGGACGCTCAAGTCAGTAATCAGGAAGATTATGAGAGCGCGTAAATTGGCAAAAGATTGATTAACTCTTAATGGTGATGGATGGGGGGTATTTATAGCCGCCGTTGGGATCAGATTAGGAATGTAATCCCTAATTCCCAGTGAAAAGATAGATATTGTAGCGCCCCGAATTTCTAACATAATATCTTAGAAAATACGTAGCACAATCCCAGCATCAACTTCAATGCAACATTAAACACAACCAACACCAATAAAAATTTCAACTTTTATTACAATAATTTTTTACATAGCACAGCGGAATTTAAAAACATCTCAATCATAGTTTTCTTTTATTTACAACACGGTCTTATGACAACACTGTTCTTACAAATTTACACAAACTCCATTAAATTAATTTATCTCAAAACTATCTCAAACATCCAAACCTCCAAACTCTAGGCAACAACCTGCAACACATGAGGCTAGAGATGATCCCTAACCCCCAAAACTAAAGGGGTCAGCCATAAATGGTGTGAGTGACATAAAAACAACAAACAACATGAATGAACATTAATCATGAATCCTTAAACAACAGGTAGTAAACATGAATACATAAAATACGATGTAGTAAGGAAAAGTAAACAACAAGTGAGACTAAACCAAGTGTCATGTGTAGAAAACAGGAAATCCACATGCATGAAAACCAAGTCAAGAAAACACAATTTCTATATGCGGACTCTCTAATGCGTACTTGTCGAAGTCTATACATCCCACTCTACATAGGTTCGGTGCAAGCCCTTAACGTCTCCACGTCATATGGGTTCAATCCCCGCTATGCAACTAATCCTAACACGATGACTACTACGAGATAAAGATAAACTATGAGTGTTAGCCCATGCCCCGATAATTCCGGAGATGAATCCCACATCTCAGGTAATTTACCTGGATAATTCCGGAGATCATCCCACACCGAAACATTGACACATCACCACATGAATACCACATATGCTTCGCCTCGACTCCGATAATTCCGGAGATCAATCCCACACCGCAAGTAACTACTTGGATAATTGCGGAGATATATCTCACACCCAGAGTAAGATACTTGGATAATTCCGGAGATAGATCCCACACCCAAAGTAAGATACTTGGATAATTCCAGAGATTAAATCCCACACCGAAAGCCATACTGAGGTACTTGACCCATGTTCTCATTCATCATATCACCACTAGTGCCTGTCCTTATTATTTTTGGGTTACTTAATTACTCAACGAATCTCCTAGAGTTTGTGTACCCTACCGGACATAACTCAAAACTGAACAACTGAAATGCCTCAACAGGCTTCAACAAAATAACTCAATGCCGGTATACTAGGGTCACACACATCCTCTAGAGACTCAAACTCAAATGTCTAAACCAACTTTCCACCATAAATAGCTCAACTGAATATCTTAAAATCATATGCTTAACAGAAGACAAAGTATAGACTAAAATATTTGAAGACTAATCATTCGGAAGAACATTCAAGTTTATGAAAACTCATGAGTACCAGTCGACTTATTACTATAGTAAGTCGACTGTCCAGAGGGAAAAATATCCATGATTTTAAGAAAATAAGTTAAGTAATATAAGTTGACTTATAAAATTCATAAGTTGACTTACCAGATCATAAGTTGACTTATAAAAACATAAGTTGACTTACCAGATCATAAGTTGACTTATAAAAACATAAGTCGACTTACCAGATCATAAGTTGACTTATAAAAACATAAGTCGACTTACGAGATCATAAGTTGACTTATAAAAATATAAGTCGACTTACCAGAGAGAAATTCCAGAAATCTTTAAGAAAATATTCTAAGTGTTATAAGTCGACTTGCAAAGTCATAAGTCGACTTAAAAGAGAATATAAGTCGACTTAAAAGGTCATAGGTCGACTTACCAGAGAAAAATCTACGATAACTTTGAAAAATAAATTCTAAGTGTACCAGTCAACTGAAAAGGGTCTAAGTCGACTGTCCAGAACGGATTTTCAAGAAAACTAAAGATACAGCAGCTGGGTTGTGCCAGTCGACTGATAGGTCTACCAGTCGACTGTTGGCCTACTGTCTGCATAGTTTTGGTTGTTGATGATAATCAAAATTAGAGTTTGCCAAAAGAAATCATTGTTTACTAAAATAATTTGTATTTCAATAAAAACGACCGTCTCAAAGTATTCTCAGATCGGATACATTACTCAAAACATCCAATATCTCAAAACTCAAGTTCTCATGTTTTAAATTCCTAATTCTTCCATTAGGATTTCTCAATACTGAATTTCTTTCACAACTCATAACAAAGATCTGATTTGTAAACACAAGATCCAGATGCTCACCCATCCGATCATAACCATACTCAAATCTTAAACATGCTTTCTAGCAATACAATTTTATGAACCAAGATCTACTCAACATTCTTAGATTTCACATACATGGTACAAACAACAATCTTTGCATCGTTCTCGTGCAAAATACTAAATAACATACATGCCAAACAAACAACACAACAATCGTTCACATAAATCAAACCACAAAACAAATTTCGTATTACTCACAAAACAAAATAAAATAAAACAATCACTCACCTAAATCAAACAACAAAACAAAGTTTATATCACTCACCTTGGAAACGACGAGATCCAACGATAAAGTCTCTCCCTTGCGAGATCCAAAACTTCCTCTTGCTCTTCCAAAAAAAATCACAAAAATCTATATTGTGCAGCGAATGACGGCTGCAAATCTCTTTTAAATACCCGGGATAAGAAGTTTAGGGTTTTCGAAACACTTTTGCAAAATAATCCCTTCAAAATACAACTTTATATATATAGCTCTATTCTTGGAAATTCAATAAAATTCATTTAAATTAGGATTTAAAAGTAAAATATAATCCTAAATCTCAACCGGTACTGTTCAAAACGTCCAGAAAATATATTTTACATTTTAACCCCTAAAAATGACAAATTTGCAAAAAGGTCCTTCTTTTCCCCAAAATTTACAAATAGTTCTAATTAATTTCAGAAAAATCTGGAAAAATACTAAATAAATCCCAAATATTAATTAATAATTTTTCATGAAGAAAACTTGACTTTCAAACTTCTCAAGAATGTATTTGCACGTGTTTTGCACGTGTAAAAAGATAAATATTTCTGAAAATATTCATAAATTCTCCAAAAATCATTTTAGTCATTTATAAACCTTTAAAAATATTATTTTAAAAATACGGGGTTCTACATCACTCCCTCCTTAGAAGAGTTCTGTCCTCAGAACTATTACTAATGAGTCCAAACCACATACCAACAAAGGAAACAATATCTCATAAATAGAACATAGTCCAAACAATTGCATACGACAACACAATCAAAATAGAAGGAATACAACTTAACTCAATCAATGGTACAAACATTCAAAAGAATCACAATCACATAAAAGAAATACACTCATACAAAAAGCTCAGGGAAATCCTTCTGCATGCGATCCTCTGGCTCCCAAGTAGCCTCCTCGAACTGCTGATTCCTCCACAGCACCTTGACCATAGGTATCACCTTGCTCCTAAGAACTTTCTCCCTACGATCAACGATCTCAACAGGCTGTTCCTTATAACTCAAGTTCACCTGTAGATCTTCAGAAGTCTTCACCAACTGATGATTCTGATCTGGCACATACTTCCTCAACAATGACACATGAAATACATCATGCACTTGTGCCAACTCCTCTGGAAGCTTCAATCTATATGATGTCTTGCCAATCCGCTCCACGATCCTGTATGGCCCAATATACCTTGGCGCCAACTTGCCTCCCTTACCAAACCTGATTACTCCTTTGGTCGGAGACACCTTGAGGAAAACTGCATCCCCAACCTCAAACTCCAAGTCTCTTCGTCGAGTATCAGCATAACTCTTCTGCCGACTCTGAGCCTCGACCAACCTCTTGCGAATCAGCTCAATCTGCTTCGATGTCTGCTGCACGATCTCAGGACCATACATCTGCCTCTCGCTAATCTCGTACCAATAAACAGGTGTCCTGCACCTCCGCCCGTACAAAGCCTCATACGGTGCCATCCCGATACTCGCATGGTAACTGTTGTTATAAGCAAACTCAACCAATGCCAAGTATCTCTCCCAACTACCACCGAAATCCATAACACAAGCCCTCAACATGTCTTCCAGCACTCGATTCACCCTCTCCGTCTGACCATCAGTCTGTGGATGAAAAGCGGTACTGAAATTAGTTCTGGTGCCTAAAGCTGCTTGTAGGCTCTTCCAAAACCTTGAAGTGAACCTTGCATCTCTGTCAGAAACAATCGACACTAGAACTCCATGAAGTCTCACAATCTCACCAATGTACAACTCAGCCAATTTCTCCATCGACCAAGTAATCTTCATGGCTAGAAAGTGAGCCGACTTAGTCAAACGGTCCACAATAACCCAAATCGAGTCATTGCCCTTCGAACTCCTCGGCAAACCTGTGATGAAATCCATACTGATATTCTTCCATTTCCACTCCGGAATAGGCAACGGCTGTAACAAACCTCTAGGTCTCTGATTTTCTGCTTTGATCTGTTGACAAGTCAGACACCTTGCCACGAAATCTGCCACATCCCTCTTTATACCAGACCACAAAAAATGCTGTTTGATGTCCCTGTACATCTTCGTGCCTCCAGGATGTACTAACAACAAGGTACTGTGTGCTTCCTGCAAGATACTATCTCTCAAATTTGCATTATCCGGAACACACAACCTCTCACCCATCCAAAGAATTCCATCTTGGACACGAAACTCTGATAGCCTGCCCTCTGAAACCTGTTGCAACATCTTCTGAATCTGTGAATCTGATCTCTGACCTTCCATAATCCTCTCTCTCAAGGACGGTTGCAGCCTCAACTGAGCCAAAGACACCCCTAAACCTTGCAGCACCACCTCGATACCTGCCTGATCGATTTCTGCTGCCAACTCACTTCGAGTAGTGATCAAACTTGATAAACTACTCTTCCTACTAAGTCCATCAGCCACCACATTCGCCTTGCCCAGATGATACTTGATCTCGGGACGAATGTCTTCCAAAACTTCCAACCACCTTCTCTGCCGAAGATTTAGATCCTTCTGTTGATAAATGTACTTCAGGCTCTTGTGGTCAGTGTACATGTTAACCTTCTCACCATAGACATAATGCCTCCACTTCTTCAAGGCAAAGATAATAGCGGCTAGCTCCAAATCATGCGTCGGATAATTCTTCTCATGCGGACGCAATTGCCTCGAACCATAAGCAATAACCTTGCCTTCTTGCATCAAGACACAACCCAAACCTCTAAGAGACGCATCACTGATGATATCATAATCCTTTCCAGCTTGTGGCAAAGCTAAGATAGGTACAGTAGTCAACCTCTCCTTTAACTCAAGGAAAGTCTCTTCACACTTATCAGTCCATAAAAATGCCACATTCTTCCGGGTCAAACCTGTCAAAGGAACTGCAATCTGAGAATAACCCTGGATGAATCTCCTATAGTAACCAGCTAAACCCAAGAAACTTCTGACTTCCTTCACAGACGTTGGCCTGGGCCAATCCTTCACTGCTTCAACTTTCTGAGGATCAGTGGCCACTCCCTCCTTAGAAAGGATATGACCAAGGAAAGCTCCCTCAGACTTCCAAAACTCACACTTCGACAATTTGGCATTCAAGCTATGCTCCTGCAATTTCTGTAATACCGCTGTCAAGTGCGTAGAATGCTCCTCCTCCGACTTCGAATACACCAAAATATCATCGATGAAAACCACCACGAAGGAGTCAATAAATGGCCTCAAAACCTGATTCATCATATCCATGAAAACTGCTGGCACATTCGTCAACCCGAATGGCATCACCAAAAACTCATAGAGCCCATGACGAGTCCTGAAAGCTGTCTTACTCACATCTTCCTCCTTGACTCGAACCTGAGATACCCTGATCTCAAATCAATCTTTGAAAACACAGCTGCTCCTCGAATCCTGTCGAATAAATCATCAATCCGCAGAGTGGATACTTGTTCTGAATAGTCACCCTATTCAACTCTCGATAGTCAATACACATCCTCATTGACCCATCCTTCTTCTTGACTAACAGCACTGGCACTCTCCACGGAGAAGAACTCGGCCTAATAAGCCCTTTGCTCAACAGCTCCTCAATCTGCTTCTTCACTTCATCTTGCTCTACAGGTGCCATCCTGTACGGAGCCTTAGAAATCGGCGCACTCCCCGGCTGAACATTGATGCAAAACTCCACATCTCTCTACAGTGGTAATCCTGGAAAAGCATCCAAGAACACCTTAGGAAAATCTCGGACAACCGGAATGCCCTTGACTTCATCTGAAATAACCATCTTGGATACCATTGCAGCCACCTTCGGAATCTTCTTCTTCCCTTGGAAAGTCACTGCGGGTCCACCTGGTGCTTTCACTAACACCTCCTTCTGCTTGCATTCAATTGTGGCATCATATATTGCCATCCAATCAATGTCCATGATGACATCCACTCCTAAGACTTGTAGCTCAATCAAATCAATGTCAAACAACCTCCCGCCAATCTCGAAATCACAGCCCTCGTAATATCGATCAGCGATCAACTCTTCTCCTGACGGCGTTGCCACTGACAAAACCTTGCCTGGAAATAACTTAGGTTCCACACCTAAGATCCTTGCAAAATTCGGCGATACAAAAGTATGCGATGAACCAGTATCAAATAAAACCTTTGCCTTTATTCCATTAATTAAAACAATTCCTGTTACAATAAGAGTGATACACAATCTTCAATTGTTCTCAAATAAAGGTTTTACTTATTACATTGATTTAAAATAAAAAAATCAAAATTCTTGCATACCCTGTATTACATCTTCCGAGTTACCCGCGTCCTCCTCGGTTAATGCAAATACTCGCCACTGCCTCTGGGATTTGCTTCCACCTGAACCATCCTTCCTCAATTGTGGACAATGGGGCTTAGAATGTCCTGCCTGCCCACACTGGGAACAAATCTGCTTCGCCAACTTCGGACACGCTGACCTGTAATGTCCTGCCTCCTTACAGTAATAACAAGTCACTCCCTGAGTTGCAGGTGCCTTCTGCACCGGATCACTGAACTTGGCTTGCTTCACTGGGAATCCCTTCCCACTCTGACCTGAAGCTGGCCTCTTGTTCCGGTTCCATGTATCTTGCCTCTTCTGGAACTGGTCCATGTCCTCCTCAGTCATAGCTGCTCTCCTGACCAGCTTGTCGAACATTCTTATGCCCAACGGGATCATTCTCGACCTCAAGTTTGGCCTCAAGCCCTGCTCAAACTTCTTGGCCTTCTTCGCCTCGTCCACGACCAACTCTGGTGCATACCTCGAAAGCTGAGCAAACTTGGTCTCATACTCCCGCACGGTCATGCTGCCCTGCTGAAGGTTCAAGAACTCGGTCACCTTCTTCTCCTGAACATCTAGGGGAAAGAAGCGATCCCTGAATTCCTCCAAAAAAGCTTCCCAATTCATCGGCTGATCTCCCAAACTCCTCTTCAGCGATTCCCACCAGACACCAGCGTCCTTTTCCAGTTGCATCGTAGCCAACTTCACCTTATTGGCTACCGGAGTCTCCGATACCTCGAAGATTGTCTCCATCCTCCTAATCCAATCATCAGTTGCGGTTGGATCAGATTGCCCCTCAAAAATTGGCGGCCTCATCCTCTTAAAGGACTCGATCTGCTTGATAGGATCGGCGTTAACCAATCCTTGTCTAGCTCCATGATTTTGCTGCTGATTCTGCTGTTGATTCTGACTTTGCACCAAATTAAATGCCATTAGCGCATCCAGAGTCTGATACACCATGGCAAATTCAGCCTCAATATCAATTCCAGTTCCTCGAGAACTACCAGATCCATCCTCATTGTTACCACCATTCCTGGGCCTGGGTGCAACCATTCTGAATACTGCAAAACGAGGGAAAAGTTAGAGCATCACACACCATTCAAACTCACATCAATATCCTTTGGAAAAACCTCAATTGTATCCCAAAGGTAAAACATCATATTTCAGTTCTATGTGATACTCACTCTTTAATGTCCACACCTAGGTACTCACACTCTAGTGTCCACACCTAGGTTATTTTTAGGTCATGTTTATTATTACTATTGAAGCATGCTCTGATACCAATCTCTGTAGCACCCCGAATTTCTAATATAAGATCTTAGAAAATACGTGGCACAATTCCAGCATCAACTTCAATGTAACATTAAACACAACCAACACCAATAAAATTTTCAACTTTTATTACAATAATCTTTTACATAGCACAACGGAATATAAAAACATCTCAATCATAGTTTTCTTTTATTTACAATACAGTCTTATGACAACACTGTTCTTACAAATTTACACAAACTCCATTAAATTAATTTATCTCAAAAATATCTCAAGCATCCAAACCTCCAAACTCTAGGCAACAACCTGCAACACATGAGGCTAGAGATGATCCATCTCTGTAGCGCCCTGAATTTCTAATATAATATCTTAGAAATACGTGGCACAATCCCAACATCAACTTCAATGGAACATTAAACACAACCAACACCAATAAAATTTTCAACTTTTATTACAATAATCTTTTACATAGCACAGCGGAATTTAAAAACATCTCAATCATAGTTTTCTTTTATTTACAACACAGTCTTATGACAACACTGTTCTTACAAATTTACGCAAACTTCATTAAATTAATTTATCTCAAAACTATCTCAAGCATCCAAACCTCCAAAATCTAGGCAACAACCTGCAACACATGAGGGTAGAGATAATCCCTAACCCCCAAAACTAAAGGGGTCAGCCATAAATGGTGTGAGTGACATAAAAACAACAAACAACATGAATGAACATTAATCATGAATCCTTAAACAACAGGTAGTAAATATGAATACATAAAATACGATGTAGCAAGGAAAAGTAAACAACAAGTGAGACTAAACCAAGTGTCATGTGTAGAAAACAGGAAATCCACATGCATGAAAACCAAGTCAAGAAAACACAATTTCTATATGCGGACTCTCTAATGCGTACTTGTCGAAGTCTATACATCCCACTCTACATAGGTTCGGTGCAAGCCCTTAACGTCTCCACGTCATATGGGTTCAATCCCCGCTATGCAACTAATCCTAACACGATGACTACTACGAGATAAAGATAAACTATGAGTGTTAGCCCATGCCCCGATAATTCCGGAGATGAATCCCACATCTCAGGTAATTTACCTGGATAATTCCGGAGATCATCCCACACCGAAACATTGACACATCACCACATGAATACCACATATGCTTCGCCTCGACTCTGATAATTCCGGAGATCAATCCCATACCGCAAGTAACTACTTGGATAATTGCGGAGATATATCTCACACCCAGAGTAAGATACTTGGATAATTCCGGAGATAGATCCCACACCCAAAATAAGATACTTGGATAATTCCGGAGATTAAATCCCACACCGAAAGCCATACTGAGGTACTTGACCCATGTTCTCGTTCATCATATCACCACTAGTGCCTGTCCTTATTATTTTTGGGTTACTTAATTACTCAACGAATCTCCTAGAGTTGGTGTACCCTACCGGACTTAACTCAAAACTAAACAACTAAAATGCCTTAACAGGCCTCAACAAAATAACTCAATGCCAGTATACTAGGGTCACACACATCCTCTAGAGACTCAAACTCAAATGTTTAAACCAACTTTCCACCATAAATAGCTCAACTGAATATCTTAAAATCATATGCTTAACAGAAGACAAAGTATAGACTAAAATATTTGATGACTAATCATTCGGAAGAACATTTAAGTTTATGAAAACTCATCAGTACCAGTCGACTTATTACTGTAGTGAGTCGACTGTCCAGAGGGGAAAATATCCATAATTTTAAGAAAATAAGTTAAGTAATATAAGTTGACTTATAAAATTCATAAGTTGACTTACCAGATCATAAGTTGACTTATAAAAACATAAGTTGACTTACCAGATCATAAGTTGACTTATAAAAACATAAGTCGACTTACCAGATCATAAGTTGACTTATAAAAACATATGTCGACTTACCAGATCATAAGTTGACTTATAAAAATATAAGTCGACTTACCAGATCATAAGTTGACTTATAAAAACATAAGTCGACTTACCAGATCATAAGTTGACTTATAAAAACATAAGTCGACTTACCAAATCATAAGTTGACTTATAAAAATATAAGTCGACTTACCAGAGAGAAATTCCAGAAATCTTTAAGAAAATATTCTAAGTGTTATAAGTCGACTTGCAAAGTCATAAGTCGCCTTAAAAGAGAATATAATTCGACTTAAAAGGTCATAAGTCGACTTACCAGAGAAAAATCTACGATAACTTTGAAAAATCAATTCTAAGTGTACCAGTCGACTGAAAAGGATCTAAGTCGACTGTCCAGAACGAATTTTTAAGAAAACTAAAGATACAGCAGCTGGGTCGTGCCAGTCGACTGATAGGTCTGCCAGTCGACTGTCGGCCTACAGTCTGCATAGTTTTGGTTGTTCATGATAATCAAAATTAGAGTTTACCAAAAGAAATCATTGTTTACTAAAATAATTTGTATTTCAATAAAAACGACTGTCTCAAAGTATTCTCAGATCGGATACATTACTCAAAACATCCAATATCTCAAAACTCAAGTTCTCATGTTCTAAATTCCTAATTATTCCATTAGGATTTCTCAATACTGAATTTCTTTCACAACTCATAACAAAGATCTGATTTGTAAACACAAGATCCAGATGCTCACCCATCCGATCATAACCATACTCAAATCTTAAACATGCTTTCTAGCAATACAATTTTATGAACCAAGATCTACTCAACATTCTTAGATTTCACATACATGGTACAAACAACAACCTTTGCATCGTTCTCGTGCAAAATACTAAATAACATACATGCCAAACAAACAACACAACAATCGTTCACATAAATCAAACCACAAAACAAATTTCGTATTACTCACAAAACAAAATAAAATAAAACAATCACTCACCTAAATCAAACAACAAAACAAAGTTCATATCACTCACCTTGGAAAAGACGAGATCCAACGATAAAGTCTCTCCCTTGCGAGATTCAAAACTTCCTCTTGCTCTTCCAAAACAAATCACAAAAATCTATATTGTGCAGCGAATGACGGCTGCAAATCTCTTTTAAATACCTGGGATAAGAAGTTTAGGGTTTTCCAAACACTTTTGCAAAATAATCCCTTCAAAATACAACTTTATATATATAGCTCTATTCTTGGAAATTCAATAAAATTCATTTAAATTAGGATTTAAAAGTAAAATATAATCCTAAATCTCAACCGGTACTGTTCAAAACGTCCAGAAAATATATTTAACATTTTAACCCCTAAAAATGACAAATTTGCAAAAAGGTCCTCTTTTCCCCAAAATTTACAAATAGTTCTAATTAATTTCAGAAAAATCTGGAAAAATACTAAATAAATCCCAAATATTAAATAATGATTTTTGATAAAAACTTGACTTTCAAACTTCTCAAGAAGGTATTTGCACATGTTTTGCACGTGTAAAAAGATAAATTTTTCTGAAAATATTCATAAATTCTCCAAATATCATTTTAGTCATTTATAAACCTTTAAAAATAATATTTTAAAAATACGGGGTTCTACCGATATGAATCAAGGCCGTTGATTAGGATTAATCAGAAATCCTAATTCTATCCTGCTGGACCGGGTTTGCTGCTGGTTGAAACCCGCACCCAGTTGGGATGGAACCGTTTGTGGGTTACTGGACTTTCGGTAAGAAGACCCAGTACCCACTTTAGACCCGTTTGTAAGTGAAATTACCATGTTACCCCCATGCTTTAAGATTCGTGCCTGATTTGGATGGTTCTGATTTAACTCTATTTTTAGCCATATCAAGTATCTTGCAGGAAGCACACAGTACCTTGTTGCCAGTACATCCTGGAGGCACCAAGATGTACAAAGATATCAAACAACACTTTTGGTGGTCTGGTATGAAGAGGGATGTGGCAAATTTCGTGGTAAGGTGTCTGACTTGTCAGTAGATCAAAGCAGAAAATCAGAGACTTGGAGGTTTGTTAGAGCCGTTGCCCATTCCGGAGTGGAAATAGGAGAATATCAGTATGGATTTCATCACGGGTTTGCCGAGGAGTTCGAAGGGCAATGATTTGATTTGGGTTTGTGGACCGTTTGACTAAGTCGGCTCACTTTTTGGCCATGAAGATTACTTGGTCATTGGATAAATTGGCCGAGTTGTACATTGGTGAGATTGTGAGGCTTCAAGGAGTTCCTATGTCGATTGTTTCCGACAGGGATGCAAGGTTCACTTCAAGGTTTTGGAAGAGCCTACAAGCAGCTTTGGGCACCAGAACCGAATTCAGTACCACTTTTCATCTACAGACCGATGGTCAGACTGAAAGGGTGAATCGAGTACTGGAAGATATGATGAGGGCTTGTGTTATGAATTTCAGTGGTAGATGGAAGAGATACTTGGCATTGGTTGAGTTTACTCATAACAACAGTTACTATGCGAGTATCGGGATGGCGTCGTATGAGGCTTTGTACGGGCAGAGGTGCAGGACACCTGTTTGTTGGTACGAGGTTGGCGAGAGGCAGATGTTTGGTCCTGAGATCGTGCAGCAGATGCCAGAGCAGATTGAGCTGATTCGCAAGAGGTTGGTTGAGGCTCAGAGTCGACAGAAGAGTTATGCTGATACTTGACGAAAGGACTTGGAGTTTGAGGCTGGGGATGCAGTTTTCCTCTAGGTGTCTCCGACCAAAGGAGTGATCAGGTTTGGCAAGAGAGGTAAGTTGGCGCCAAGGTATATTGGGCCATACAGGATCATGGAGCGGATTGGCATGACAGCATATAGGTTTGAGCATCCAGAGGAGTTGGCACAGGTGCATGATGTGTTCCATGTGTTATTATTGAGGAAGTATATGCCAATCAGAATTATCAGTTGGTAGAGGTTCTTGAAGGTCTACAGGTAAACTTGAGTTACAAGGAATAGCCTGTGGAGGTCATTGACCGTGGGGAGAAAGTTCTTAGGAGTAAAGTGATACTTATGATCAAGGTGCTGTGGAGAAATCAGCAGTTCGAGGAAGCTACTTGGGAGCCAGAGGATCACATGCAGAAGGATTTTCCTGAGCTTTTATATAATTGTACTTTATTTATGTGATGGTATTTCGTTGGATGATTGTACTATTGAATTGAGTTGCGTTTCTTTTATTTGATTATGTCCTTCTATGTGAATGTTTTGAATTATGGTTCATTTATGAAATTTCAATTTCTTTGTTCATTCTTGTTTTGGACCCCATTAGCAATAGTTCTGAGGACAGAACTCTTTTAAGGAGGGAGTGATGTAGTACCCCGTATTTTTAAATATTATTTTTAAAGATTTATAAATTAATTAAAATGACTTTTTGGAGATTTAATAAATATTTTCATAAGATTTATCGTTTTTACACGTGCAAAATACATGCAAATATTTTCTTGAAAGGTTCAAAAGGCAAAAATTATTTTTTGGAAAATTATTATTTATTATTTGAGATTATTTATAATTTTTCTAGATTTTTCTGATATTTATTAGACATATTTGCAAATATTACGAAAAAGAAGGATCTTTTGGCAAAATTGTCATTTCGAAGGATGAAAGTGCAAAACTACTTTCTGGACTTTTCAAGCAGTACCGGTTGGAAATAAAGAGTTTATTTTGCTTTTAAATCTCGAATTTAAGTGGTTTTTATCAAGTTTTCAAGTATAGGGATTTATTTATGTAAAATTATATTTAAAGGAGTTATTTTGCAAATGTGTTTAAAAACCCTAATTCTCCTATTCCGGCTATTTAAAAGAAGTGGAGTGCAGCCGTCTTTCGCTGCACAACACAAAGGTTTTATTGTTTTCTTGGAGAATTAAGGAGGGAATCTTGGATTTCGCAGAATAGGACTTTGCTTGTTCTCCATTAATTCGGTTGGACTTCTTAATTTAGGTGAGTGACTTGTTTTGTTTCATTTTGTTTTTTATATGTTGTATGTGGTATTTTATCTACTAGAAAGCATGTTAGTGTTTGAGCATGAATATGTACATGATGGATTGGATGGATTGATGAATTAAAATTGGATCTTGTGAAACCCTAGTTGTTTATGAATTAAATTGTATGTGGGTAATTCGAGATTGATGAGCGACCTATCGGAGATCATGGATAGGCTTTTTTTTTTTGGATTAATGTTGGAGTTATTGAACATGGTGGACATGTTTTATGCATAAACCTAATAAAGATGAGACTTTTATTACTTTTGAGTATTGGTTGAATGAAACTTGATAGGGTGATGTTATAAATGGATTATGGTTGTGAGTTATAATGGTAACTCAGTTTTATGAAATTTGAATGGAAAAGTATGAATCAATAGATCATGTCCTGGAAATCGAAATTGGGAATTTAGTTGAGTTTGAGAAAATATATCCAAATTGGGGATTTCTTTGGATTTTGATATTGATATGGTTCGGATCTGAATACGAAGCTATTTCAATGAATAATTAACTTTAAGAAACTCCATTTTTGATTATATGCACAATTTATGTTTTATTTGAAAGAAATTAACAAATCGCTATTTTTATAAATTCAAGTAGTTTTGATTTAGTTTTTATGGACTATTATATATCCTACAAATTGTATTTGATCAAATAAGAAATATTATTTTGTAGAAATCATTTTTATAAAGTAAAATTATGTATCGGTTCAAATATGCACAACCAAAATCTGCAGTCTGCAGATCGACAGTCGACCGTCGTGACCCGGCTGCTGTGATTTCTAATTTTTCTTAAAATTTCATTCTGGACAGTCGACTGATGACCTTTTACAGTCGACTGCTATACTTAGAATTATTTTCTTTAAGATTATTGGATTTATTGCTCTGGATAGTCGACCTATGACCTTTTTCAGTTGACTTATAATACATAGAATTATTTTCCTCAAAGCTATTGGATTTTCTGTCTGAACTGTCGACCGATGGCTTTTGTAGTCGACTGATACTGATAGATCTATATATATTTTAATGTTCTTTTAAATGATTTATTCTCTAAATATTTTAATCTATAACCTACTATTCTCTACTTTATCTGCTACTGAATATATGTTTTCAAGTGGTTTAACTGAGCAATTTATATTGGAAGATTAGTTTGGATATTAGGTGTGAGTCTCTAGAGGTTGTGTGTGACCCTAGTATACCGGCAATTGAGATATTTATGTTTGGGCCTGTTGAGGCAATTTTAGTTTATCAATTGTTGAGTTAAGTCTGGTAGGGTACACCAACTCTAGGAGATTCGTAAAGTAATCAAATAACCTAAATGATAAGGACAGACACTAGTGGAGATATGATGAACGAGAACATGGGTTATCGACCTCAGTATGGCTTGCGGTGTGAGATAATCCTCGGAATTATCCAGGTGTGAGTGAAATAGTCTCCGGAATTACCTGTGGTGTTGGACTGATCTCCGGAATTATCGGGGTCGAGACGACGCACATGTGGTATTCGTGTGGTGAGGTGTCGTTGCTTGCGGTTTGGGGTATTCTCGAAGATTCTCAGGTGTGAGTGAAATAGTCTCCGGAATTATCTGTGGATAGAGTTTGACCTCCAGAATTATCGGGGCATGGGCTAATACTCACAGTTTATCTTTATCTCTTGGTAGTCATAGTAGTAGGATTAGTTGCATAGTGGGGGGATTAAACCTTACAATGTGGAGACATTAAGGACTTGCACCGGACCTATGTAGAGTGGGATGCATAGAATCCGACAAGAACGCATTAGAGAGTCAGCATATAGAATTGTATTTTTTTTTACTTGGTTTCATGCATGTGTTTTCCTTTTTTTTACACTTGACACTTAGTCTAATTTCACTTGATGTTTTGTGTTTCCTTGCTATGTCATATTTTATGTATTCTTATTTATTTCATGTATGATTCTATGCTTTACTTATGTTGTTTTTTTTATGTCACTCACACCATTATGGCTGACCTCTTTAGTTTTAGGGGTTAGGATTATCTCTAGCCTCATATTTTACAGGTGATTACTTGTAGCTTGGGTTTTGGATGCATGAGTTAAAGTGGTGTAATGGGTTATGTATTGTTGTAAGGAAAGAAAATTTGTAATTCAAGGTGTATTGTATTCCGCTGTGCTATGTAAAGATTAATGTAATAAAAGTTGAAAAATTTTATTGGTATTTGGTTGTGTTTAATATTACATTTGAAGTTGATGCTGGGAATTGTGCCACGTATTTCTAAGATATCATATTGAAAATTCGGGGCGCTACAACCAATCCTCAAAATCCAAATCATAGCCACAGATTGCTGTGATTGGCACCGAGAGTGTGGACATGGTGGTGACAGCGAAGAACATCCGGGCCCCAAGAGCAAGGTGGATCAACGATAACGGGTGGAGCAGCGCAACGGGGCAGTGCAACGGGTGGATGGAAGTCGGAGTTGTGATGCCGGAGGCCACCCATCGTTGGTAACGGCGGAGGCTGATCATTAGCAGCGATGAGATCGATGCCGATCTATGGCACGACATCAAGGACGGGGTCGTCGATGTAGTCGGCGTGGTCGCGAAGGCAACCCAAGATCTGGGACGGTATCGTCGACAACCCAAGATCTAGCACCATCTTTGACAACCCAAGATCTGGGACGAGATCGTCGACGCTGGAGTAGGAAGCGGCGGGATTAGGGATGGAGATCGGAAGGAGCGCGACCATACCGGGGTCTTGACGGCGATTTTGCGACGGGGTGGCGGCGACGTGGCCTAGTCGCCGCCCCCAGCACGTCCAGATCTAGGATTTTTTTGGATTTTTTCTTTTGGGGTTAGTTTCTCTCTATAGACTTTTCTAGAAAGAGAAACTTTTGGAAAGAAATTTTTCTCTTTCTTTTTGTTATCTACGAATCGTTAGTAACAATAAGTTAATAACGGAGAAAGCAATCAATGAATTCTTATTTCTTTTTATTATTATTAATGAATCAAAAAAATAGAGGGTAACAAAATTAATAACTGTAGTAATTGGCTCATTTAAAGAATTTAAAGCTATATGTGATGAATGGGTAAAAAGTGCCCAGATGATTTAAATTTTTATGTTTGCAAGTATTTGACATAACAAATACTCGATAGACAGTATAGATCGTCTATATAGACTATATCACCGCACAAAAACTGCTATTCTATATGTGAATTTTTTTTAGCTTTTTTTTTGAAGAAAAATATGCAATCTGGCTACTCTCTGTTTCCTTAATAAGAGCTTAATGAAATAAATCTAGAATACTAGGTCAAAGTACAATTTTTTTTAGCTTTTTAATGACATACACTAACCAGAGGGAGTAGTTATTATTAGCTAGTAGGTCTGAGAATGTTAATTAAAGGTCAATGTAGATTGATTATACATAATTGCAGAGGTGGGGTTAAGAAAAAGCGATGGTGCTTCCAAAATGGGAGTACAATTGCCCGGCCACCACAGAACCCAATAACTCGGTCTGTTCAGAATTCGATATACAAATAGTATCTCTTAATTTGGCCACTCCAAACCATGCTTAACTTGTACTACCTATAAAGCAACACCAAATCAAATTATCTACAGCTATAATAATGAGAGAGTTGGAATTGTAGTGATATAAATATAACAACTTAAGACCATCTTTAGTGCATTTGCTAAATATGTATAATATGCATATTTGGTCAAAAACAGCGCTACAGTCGTTGGCCAAATATGCATAATATGCATAATTCGCTACAGGAGATTGCCATAAAAGAGAAAGGAAATGAGAAATATGCATATATGAGATACGGCACTTCAAGTGTCGTCGCACCAAAAAAAATTATTTTTTTAATTGTCGGACGGCACTTCAAGTGCGACGAAGTGCCACCGCACAAAAAAAATTATTTTTTTAATGGTCGTACGGTACTTGAAGTGCTGTCCCACCAAAAAAAATTTAATTTTCTAATTAAAAAAACCAAAAAAATCCACCTCTTCCTCGGACGGCACTTGAGGTGCCGTTCCACCTGTAAGGGTTATTTGCAATTTTGTATTTTTTTTGTAATTTTTTGTATTTTTTTTGTAATTTTTGTAATTTTTTGTAATTTCTGAAATATTTTTGTAATTTTTTATAATTTTTTGTAATTTTTTATTTGCACTTCGAGGACGAATTTTTCCCTTGGACGGCACTTGAAGTGCCATCGCACCTTTTATAAAAATTAGCATTCAACGACTGCAGCAAAACATAACTTTGTTATATTCATTTATCCATTTATGCATATTTTGACTCTCAACGACTAAGGATGCTCTAAGTGCGGTAACTCTCCCATTATACTCTTTATTTTAAAATATATTTATTTATTCAGATGTGGATCGCACGTGCTAATTACTATACCTCTATAATTGAATTCTATATGCAACAGCTGATAAGATTGTAGACAAAACTTCGGTGCAACGCACGTACAACTCAAACTCTCTCAACTACCAACTTACTTATGTGTATAGCGCGTACAACTCCAACTCTCCCAACTTACATGTATCACACATATAACTCCAACTCTCCCATTATAGTCAACACTTTTGAAAATATATATTTATTAAGACATGCATCGCACGTGCTAATTACTATAACAACTATTATAATGGGAGAGTTGCAGTTGTCGTTTGTAAATCGATCATCTTACATGTATTGCTCATACATAACTAATATAAAAAATATCTCAAGTTCGAGACAAGACTACGTCGAAATTTTTAATTTAAAAAATATAATTTATTAAGACATACCTCGCACTCGCACGTCTAAATTACTAGTTTGATACTAACCGTAGTCTCACCAGTGTGAGAGGATTAAAGGCCACTAAAAAGATGTATGTTAGTCTTTTCTCAAGAACTTTATCCAAAATCTATGTTTAGTGCCTCTTTAACTAAAAATATTTCTTTGATAATGCCGGGTAATTCGTGATCCCATCATCGATCATTCGCTACACCTTCGAACTGTCATTCCTTGTGACAGTCACGACCGCCTCATAGACCCACATGCCACCTCATAATATGTGTTGCTACTTATTTTGGTGTCGGAGCAAATAGATAATGAGTTTATATATTGATGAAAACTATTAAAGATCTAACATTTGATCGCATAATAAAAAGTGGCTAAAGCTTCTGAGATTAGATCTGGATCGTTGAAAGAGCACATTGATCTGAATCCGAAGGTTGCTGACGCGGCGATGGACCTGCAAAAAATATGAAACACTGGGGATGACCCCTGCGACAGACCTTCCGACACTCAAGTCAGAACTAGTGAGAGGAAGAGAGTTTGAGAGAGAAGCTTTTGATTTCCTTCTGACTGAGGGAGAGGAGAGGGTATTTATAGGCCTGAGAAATAGTTAGGAGATTAATATGAATATGTTATCTCATGTTGATTCTCTCCGCTTAAGAGATATAATCGGTTACTCTTTTAATGGGGACAAGAGATTTCACTTACAACCCTCATGTACTGGGTGTCTCTCTTGGTGGGCACATACGCTTTTAATAGGCTTAAAACATACCAATGTCTAGTTAATGAGCCTGGAGAAGACTCAGACCTGTTAAAGATGCTCATTACTGTTAATCTGCCTGTATAAGCTTTAAGATCTGTGTTGGAATCGTACGACCCTGATTTTCTGCGATTTTTACCATTATCATAATCCCCCCACTTCTGAAAGATGATTTTCTTGGCTATTGAGAAGTAGTTTGCCTTGATTCGGAGTTTTGTGGTACTATCTTGGTTTTTAAGGGCGATTGCATATAACTGAAACTTGTTGAAAGCTTTTGGAGGCGGCAAATATTTTCCTGAACTGTTTAGAAATTTTCTATAATTTTTCATAATTCTTTCAAACTTTTTAAAAAATTTCCCGAATTAATAATTGTTTTTTTGAATTTTTAATTAATTATTCCAAATTTTAATTACTTTTCTGCAATTTAAATTGATTTTCAGAATTTAATAACTATTATTTGAAATTTTTTAATTAAAATTTTAATTTCTAATCGATTTTCATGGATTTTTTATTAATTTGTCAAACCTTTCGCGTTTTTTGGAGCGATCATATCGTTGATTAGGCCCGAGCTCGCCCACTGATGAAATCGGGCGGTTGTGAAGGAGCGCTGTGATGAGGGGGTGATGTGGCAAAATCTGGAGCGCCATCATATTCGGGCTTGCCCGCTGAGTGAAATGGAGGGCTAAGAAGCGAAGCGAGGATCAGTGGTGACGTGGAAACATCTCATGCGTTGATCTTGCATTGGTTCGTGTTTCGGGGCGATCGAGCGACTGAGAAGCGCAGCGGATCGGCAGGGATGAAGTGTGCGATGTGGCTCGATTTTGCGCATCCATCATAGTGGGGCTCACGTTTTTGAGTAATCGGATGGTCAGCGACAGCTGCGAGCACTCCTTGGTCGCCCGACCATTTGGTGACCTACTTCTTGTCTAAGCACGCATCTTCGGCGGCCAAACCCTTTGTTGTCCTTGAGGCTTCGGCGACCAGAGAGGCCTCGATCGTCGACTAAGAGGCTTGGGCGAGCAAGGACTTCGACGACCTTCTCCTCGTCGACTGGAAGCTTTGGCGACCATCTCCTTGGCGATCAATTCTTGGCAACCTAGCTTGTGGCGACCTCGAGTTTTGCCAACAACCTCTTCCTCTCCGACCAGTTGTTTCAGCAACCAAGCTCTCAATAAACTTACTTCTTCTCCGACCAGTGCTTCAGGCGACCAAGTCGACTGCTGCCTTGTCGACCAAGCATTTTGGCGACCAGAGCTTCAAGCGACCATATTTGTCGCCAACCAGAGCTTCAGGCGACCAAGTCTCTGGGCTTCTTGGAGGCCAAGGATTTTGGGCTTCTCGACTACCAAGACTTTTGGGCTTCGAAGCTCTTGTTGGGTTCGTGCTTAGTTGTGTTGAGCTAGGGGTTGCTGCCTTTATAGTTGGAGTATTATCAAGTGGTGCTCAGAGTTGGGTCGATGTCTTCGTAGTGCATGATCACCTCTGAAGTCTTTTGCGAAGTTCGTCATGAAGCTTTGGGTTTGATCATCTCCTTAGAGCATCTGTAGTCGTTTTCTATAAATTTATCCATATATCGATAAATAGAAATAGATATTAGGATTTCGCTGCACTCGTCGTAAGCTATATTATAGCAAACAATTATTTAATATTAAGGGACGACATTTCGTATGCCGTCGGAGGCCGAAAAGTGAAAAAAAGCATGCGGAATCGTCGGACGGCACACGAAGTGCCGTCCGTTTAAAAAAAATAAAAAAAATAAAAAATTTGGATGCCGGGTGTCTAGGACGGCACATGAAGTGCCGTCCGACACACTTTTGGACTGTAGCACATTTTTCCTGCTTTAACACTTCCCCTAATCCTCCTTTAAAAGCCAACTGTGGGTATTAATTCGAGAAGAAAGATTAAACAAAGTAACATCTGTGCGGTATTAAAGCCAACAGTGGGTATTAAAGGTGGAAATCCTCCTTAAATTTTTTTTTTTTTAATAAAATCCCAACGGACGGCACATCGAGTGCCGTCCGGGAAAGGTGGAAATGGCTCAGACGCAACACAGAGTGCCGTCCGACGGTGGGAATTATTTGGATTTTGGGGATTTAATTAATCGGGTTAATAGCGAAATTTTTGGAACGGACGGCATTTCGAGTGCCGTCCGACGCTTAGAATAGTACTTTTTCACGTGGGACGGCTCTTCGACCACCGTCGCTGACTTATCGATAAAAGCTATTTCGTCTCTCATATATAGCAATCGACTGTAGCGATTTATCGATAATATCGATATATAGCAAACGACTGCAGCTACTTTTTAAGCTAAATATCGATATTATCGATATATAGATAACGACTACAGATGCTCTTATGCCCTTTGGTGAATTGGGTTTGAGATTGCCAGAGCTTGAAGTTGGGTTTCAGAGCTAGAGTTTAGGAAAGCTTCTTCTTGTAGCCAGGTTCGGAGTAGAGTTGTGTGGAGCTAGGGTTTTGACGAATCTTTGGAGTTCTATCAGCTCTGGGGATTTAGTCCATTTTGAAGTTTGGGTCCAGTTCGGTTGATCTTAATGAATGGTAGTTGGAATTTGAATATGTCGTTGTGTTTTCCATGACCAGTGTGTTGGATGAATTCACCGAATAAGGTGGAGCAAGTAACTTTCGTGTCGGAGTAAGTGTGTACCAAGGTGTAGCAGAAGTTGTACAGTTGCTATCGGATGATTTCAGTTTTCTCAAAGTATACTATTTGTACTAAGAGCAGCAACACACCTGGTTTGTTTTATGAGGTTTGATTTGCATAAGGCTATCCCTAATGTCTTTGTTTGTTGTGTGGGTTTTCCCATTGCGAATGTAGTGCTGTACTTCACAGTGTCGTTCTATTATGACTACATGAGGCTACCTGAAACATTGCAAGAAATCTTTATCAGTGTCAGTACATCGTTGGTCATCCTTAGTGCTTGATGTTCATGTTTCAGTTGTTGAATCCATTGATGTGCTAGATGACACCTCTGGAAGTCCTCTCTGTTGCTGGATAATTTGCTTCTATTCCAGTGGATTTGGAGGTTGGAGTTTGGAAAAATTTTGAAACTTTTACAGAGTTTGGAGTTGGCCAAGTGTTGAGTTCGAGATTTCGCCCACCAAGAGTTTGTTGAGTGGTCTACCTCGTCAAATCGCTCTTTCGTAGCCCAAACATGGTGTTGTTCGCTTGTTTGGTTGATTAAATGTCCCATTGTTCTTTTCGCTGAATCGATCTTTCATCGACCAAGCATTGTGTTGTTCGCTTGTTTTTGTCGATCGAGCATTTTGTTGAGTGTTCTGTTGGTCTAGAAGCTGAGTGCTTTGACCATTGGATCTTTTGTACATAGATGACCTAGAAGAGTTGTTGCAGGAACAAACTTCGAAAGGCAGTTGGATTGCGGACTTACTGTTTGATCCCGACAAGTTTGCGGAGACAACTGTGAGATGAAGTTGAATGTTTGAACTTGCTATTTGCGCCGAGCAAGTTTAGAGAGACAACCATGAGACGGATATGAACGTTTGAACTCGTAGTTTACGCCAACCAAGTTTAGAGAGGTAACTCTGAGATGGAGTTGGAAGTAGAACTTGTTGTTTGTACCCAGCAAGTTTGTGGGGACAACTCTGAGATGGAGATGTCGTTTGAACTTGTTGTTTGCGCCAAGCAAGTTTGGAGAGACAACTCTGTAGCGGAGTTGGACGTTTGACCATGCTATTTGCATCCAGCAAGTTTGTAGATGCAATTCTTGGATGAAGTTGGACGTTGGGCTTGCCGTTTGCACCTACCAAGTTTGTAGAGACAACTTTGAGATGTTTGACCTTATTGTTTGTGCACAAAAAAGTTTGTAGAGCCAACTATTGGACGGAGTTGGACGTTAAGCTTGCCGTTTGTGCCTAGCAAATTTGTAGAGACAACTCTGAGATGGAGTTGACGTTGGAACTTGTTATTTGTGCTCAGCAAGTTTGTAGAGGCAACTCTGAGACGGAGTTGATGTTAGAACTTGTTATTTGTGCCCAGCAAGTTTGGAGTGGTAACCGTATACCTGCATTAGATGTCAAGTCTATTACATGAAGATAAGGGATTGTTGGAAGGACTCAAGCAAAAAGCGGGGAGTTGAACTCGTTGTATGGAGTTAACGAATTATTGACAGAGCTCGTGTGAAGTGCAAGGCATTGAACTCATCATATGGAGTTATGTTGACTGGGCACGAGCGATGAGTAAGACATTAAACTCGTTGTACGGAGTTAACGAGTTATTGATGGTGCATGAGCGAAGAGCAAGGCGTTGAACTCATTGTTTGAAGTTAATGAGCTATTGACAGAGCTCGAGCTAAGAGCAGGCACTGAAATCGTTATTTGGAGTTAACGAGCTGTTGACGGAGCTCAAGCAAATAGCAGTGCTTTGAACTTGTTGTTTGGAGCTAACGAGTTGTTGTTGGAGCTGGAACGGAGAGCGGGGCACTGAACATGTTTTATGAAGTTAACAAGATATTGACGGAGCTCGAACAAAGAGCAGGACATTGAACTCGTTGTATGGAGTTAACGAGTTGTTGATGGGGCTTGGGCAGAGAGTAAACTATTGAACTCATTATATGGAGTTAACGAGTCATTGACGAACCTCGAGCGAAGAGCGAGACACTGAACTCATGGAGTTAACAAGCTGTTGACACAGCTCGAGAAAAGTGCAAGGCATTGAACTCGTTTTTTAGAGTGAACGATTTGTTGATTGGGAACGAGCAGAGGGTAAGGCATCGAACTCATTGCTCGAAGTTAACGAGCTGTTAACAGAGCTCGAGCGAAGAACAGGACATTGAACTCGTTGTATGGAGTTAACGAGTTATTGACGGAGCTCGAGTGACGAGAGCAAGACATTAACCTCATTATGTGGAGTTAACGAATTGTTGACGAAGCCCGAGTAGAGAGCGGGGGACCGAATTCGTTGTATAGAGTCAACGAATTGTCGACAGAGCTTCAACGAAGAGCAAGCTATTTAAATCGTTGTTCGGATTCAACATGTTGTTGAAGGAGCTTGAGTGGAGAGCAAGACGTTGAACCCGTTGTATGGAGCTAATGAGTTATTAACGGCCTCGGGCGAATAGCGAGACATTGAACTCGTTTTATGGAATTAATGAGTTGTTGATGGAGCTCGAGCAAAGAGCAAGGAGTTGAACTCGTTGTATGGAGCTGATAAGTTGTTGACGGAGCTCGAGCGAAGAGCAGGGAAATAAACTCATTATATGAAGTCAATGGGTTGTTGATGGAGCTCGTGCGAAGAACAAAGTGTTGAACTCGTTGTTTGGAGTTAATAAGTTGTTGACAGAGCTTGAGCGAAGAGCAAGGCATTTAACCCGTTATATGGAGTTGACGAGTTATTTGATGGAGGAACTTGAGTGTTGCACAAAGTGTTGAACTCATTTTGTAGGGTAAATGAGTTGTGGGTATTCTGAATCTTCTTGATATTGAAGTGAAGTCATTTGTGTTTGTACAGCGTTGAAGTAAATTTATTCTTCTTTTTGCTGACAAGTATTCGTGCTTGACAGAGTTGGGAACTATCCGTTTGCACGGCGCATCACACGAGATGAAGTTCGAGCTTGCTTAGGTGAAGGTGGTGTTACTCAGGAAAGACTTGGAGCTTGAAGGCTTGTCTTGAATTTTATCGTCAATAGTATAGGCGGCCCTAGGGAGCTATTAGCTGTTAGGAGGCTTGTGAAGAGGTTTGTGTCTCTCAGGAAAAATATCCCCCTACCATTTAGCCAGAAAGGCAACTTGTAGGATAGCTTATTGTATAGTGTTTGCAAGACTTTTGTAGCGATGCTTAGGCATGAAACGTAGACTCATTGTAATTTTGTAGTTGTAACGAGACTTGTTGTCTGTGAAATATGAAATCTTTTACATGTTTGTGCCTTGTCCTGTGATTTTTCATTTTGGGTATAAGCTAGTCGTAGGAGCAGCTCTAGGGAGGAGTTAGGCTCTAGACTTGCTCTTTTGTACTTCGCTAGTTGTAAGAGCAACTCTATGAGTGAGTTGAACTCTGAACTTGCTGTATCAGTCCTCCACCGAATTTTGAGAGTCACCTCGAGTGGCAAGTTAAGCTCCAAACTTGCTTTTTTACAAGTTTTCTGGAGCAACTGCAATCCACGATTATGGACCTCTAATCTGTCTTTAAGGGTTTTTAACAAGGTTTAGGAACAGATGAAATGGCGACTTGAGCTCTGAATTTGCTTATTCGCATGTTGCTAAAGAACTCTGAGCCATGGGTATGGATTCTGAACTTTTTATTTGGGAGTTTAACAGGTTGCAAGAGTAGATCGAATGTCGAATTGATCTATGAACGTGCTTGATTGCAGATTGCTAGAGCAAATCTGAGCCATGGGTATGGACTCTGAATTTTTCGTTGAGTTTAATGAGTTGCAGGAGTAGATCAAATGGCGAGTTGAGCTCTGAACTTGCTTCATAGCCAATTGCTTAAGCAACTCCGAGCCACGGGTATGGACTCCAAACTTATCTTATAAGGATCTTCTAATGATTTTTTTGTGCCATTTTTAGGAGTAAGCTTAGCTTTTAACTCATTTTTTGACTCCAGAGAATTGTACAAGATCTTTGTTTAAATTAATACTAAATTTTATTGAAAAATAAAACTAAACGGCTGGTTTAGTGGCTGAACTTTATTATATGTAGTGACCGGTAGCGAAAGCGATCTTTACTTAAAAAATATTGAAAATAAATAGAGAATGGGGGCATTAAGCACCTTTGTTGAAGTTCATGAGGTATTCCATATTCCAAGTCTTTGTTGATATCTCCTAATGTAATGCCCATGCCCCAAACTCAGACAATTTATTTAATTTATCAGACAAATTATTAATTTATTAGTACAACTTGCCTACCGCAGCCTGCCTCTCAAAAGGTTGTTAACCAAATTGGTGACTCTTGATCATAGACAATATTATTTATTATTAATTATTCTATTTGTATTCCTGAAGTGGGACAAATTTCACTCACATCTCTTGTTCTCTCTCTCTCTTTTGCGAAAGGACAGCCGAAGCCAAGTGAGCCCCCATTCAAGCGCCACGTCAGCTCTCAGCTGCTGCAACAGCAGAATCTCCTGGGCATGTCCCCCATCAATAGCCACGTCACGACAGTGACAGTAGCAAAGGCAGGGCATGCACAACCAGTGCAGGATCTCCTTACTAGCCGATGTGGACTGGCGTACCTTGATTCTGCAAGCTGTACAATACCCTGATTTTGTGTATTGTCCAGTCCCCTAGCCCACCTCAGTGGATTTACCGGGCAACCTGACCCAACCCCGCTTCCTCTCAGGCATGCTTACCAGTACATCTGCAAAGTCGGCTCTGATACCATTTGTAACACCCCGGCCCGAAACAGCGATTTTTCTATACAACTGCCCACCACAGGCTGCATCATAAAAGGTGTTATAACTAATTGATGACCTCTAATCCCAGGTATATATATATATATAATCACAATCACTCCCAATATGGGACAATTAAATCCCACATCTCCTTCAATTCCCATGAAAAACAACAGCCACGCTAGGGGGATCCACCACCTGCCACCCACGTGGCAGTCACAACACAACGAAAAAGACCCCCACGTGGCCCCACTTCCTGCCACGTCAACCTCGGCTGACGGCTGCATTTAAAGCAGCAGCAACAATTTCGCTGCTATCTCTTCTTCATGTAGGCCCCCCTTCCATGCAACAATCCTATGGAAATCCACTATAGAAAATTCTATAGGCACGGCCTCCAATTGATTTATATATATATATATATATATATATATATAGTAAGTCTATTAAGAGCTCAGAAGCTGAATGCCTTATCGGGAGCTGGGAAGCTCAGCCATCCGATCGATCTTGATCGCGATCGGACGGCTGAGACCCCTCTCCACTTTTCTTCAGATTGGGTGAGGGGTAAAAAGGGTATACTCAATCGATTGAGTATACCCCTTATCTCTAATCTTCCTTATCGATTAAGAGATACTCTCTTCTCTCCCGCTCTCTCTTGTTCCAAACCCTAATCGCCTCTCCCGCGATCTCTCCCGCTCTCGAAGATCGAAGACGCTCTCTTTGGATTCCTCTCTTCTCTTCTCACCCTATCTGAAGAGAGCGGCATCTTCGAAACCCTAATCCACCTCTCTTCGAAACCCTAATCGATAAGGAAGTGAAGTCGAGCGCTCTTCTCTCCCGCTCTCTTTCTTCCTCACCTGTGTAAACCCCTATCTCTACCATCGACTGGATCTAGACTTCGCTTATCTACAGATCTGTCGAGGGGTAAAAGTGGTATACGCGATCGATTGAGACGCCATCGGGAGCTGCACCTTAGAAGAGCACTTACAAGTTCGTTCTCTCTTTCCGACGAAGAACCCAAACTGCGACAAGGGTTTCGATTTCTCATCTCGAATTCAAATTTTATTTCCTTTATAAATGCTTCTAGGTTGTTGTTATATTTTTAGCGCTTAAATTATGCTCTGATAATATTCGCACTAGTATTCGGACTAGTACATTTAGAATAGCAAATAATATTCGTACTGGTATATGAAATTTTAAGATGTGGACATGACACATGCATATAAGCACACAAACTCTATGTAATATGCAGTCTAGTTTTTGTTTTCGAGATTTGCTTCAATCACTACTAATAGGACCTGACACATGCATATAAGCACCCAAATTCCATGTAAAATTCATGTAAGAAGCGGTAGGTTGTTTGCCATTTAAATGTTTCTCCCATAAAAGAAAAAAATTTGGACTTGTAGATCAAGAATGTATTATGTTGAACTTTTTCGTTTGTGCTAATTTAAAGTTGTAGCTTTATTTTTAATTTTTGTTGTCTCATTCTCCTATGAAGGATGGAGGTTGGAAATGAGGAATTACTAAGCAAAGATGTTCAGTCCAGTTGGAGGGACGTTGATGATGCTTCTAAACCATTTGTTGGTTTAGCATTTCCAACATTAGAAGATGGATATGAATTGAGGTTTAGCGTCTATGGTCGGTAGACGAGCATTGAGGTTCGATGGACGAGCTCCGAGAGTCGGCAGATGAGTGTGGAGGGTCAGCAGACGATTCCCTCGCTAGTTGGAAGAGCAAGGGGACGTCAAGGTCTGTTGAGTTGGAGCTCAGCTTGCCGATCGTCTAGGGTCGGTAGACGAGTGTAGAGGGTCGGCAGACGATCCCCTCGCTACTTGGAAGAGCAAGGGGACGTAAAGGTCTATCGTGTTGGAGCTTGGCTTGCCGAGCGTCTATGGTCGGTAGACGAGTGTCGAGGGTCGGTAGACGATCCCCTCGCTAGTTGGATAGAGGAAGGTTTTGGGGATCGCAGTGCCATCCGAGCTTCGAGCCTCCTGTGAATAGAGGGGGATTTTGGGGTTCGTGATGTCGTCCGAGCTCCGAACCTATTGGGAATAAAGGAAGGCTTTTGGGGCTCGCGCCGTTGTCCGAGCTCCGAGCCTCTTGCAAATGGAGTATTGGGGGCTCACGGCGTCATCCGAGGTTCGAGCCCCTCAACTTGGCAGCGGCTGTTGGATGGGATGTAATGATTTTATTTCATTTAATGCTTTGGGTGTAGAAGTCTCGGTGGCTCGCGGTGATATCCGAGCTCCGAGCCTTATGCAAAATTAGAGAGGATGTTGCGGATTGCAGTGCGATCCGAGCGCCGAACCCTCTGTAAAATAGAGGAGGGTATTAGGGCTTGCGATGAGATCCGAGCTCCGAGCCTCCTTTCAATATTGGAGAAGATGTTGGGACTCGCGGTGTCGTCCGTGCTCCGAGCCTCCTGTGAAATAGGAGAAGACATTGGGGCTCGCGGTGCCATCTGAGCTCCGAGCATCCTCTGAAATAGGAGAAGATATTGGGGGTCGCGATGCCATCCGAGCTCCGAGCCTCCTGTGGAATAGGAGAAGATATTGGGGCTCGCAGTGTCGTCCGAACTCCGAGCCTCCTGTGAAATACGAGAAGACATTAGGGCTCGTGGTGCTATCCGAGCTCCGAGCCTCCTCTGAAATAGGAGAAGTTATTGGGGGTCACGATGCCATCCGAGCTCCGAGCCTCCTGTGGAATAGGAGAAGATATTGGGGCTCACGATGCCATCTGAGCTCCGAGCCTCTTGTGAAATAGGAGAAGGTATTGGGGCTCGCGATGCCATCCGAGCTCTGAGCCTCCTGTGAAATAGAGGAGGAGTTTTTGGCTTGCGCTGCCATCTGAGCGTCGATCCTTCTGTGAAATAGAAGAGGAATTTGGGGCTCGCGATGCCATCCGAGCGTCGACCCTTCTGTAAAATAGAAGAGGAAATTGGGGCCCGCAGTGACATCCGAGTTCCGAGCCTCCTCTAGAATAGGAGACGATATTGGGGCTCGCGATGCCATTCGAGCTCCGAGCCTCCTGCGGAATAGAGGAGGATTTTGTGGCTCACGCTGCCATCCGAGCGTCGACCCTTCTGTGAAATAGAGGAGTTTGTGGCTCGCACTGCCATCCAAGCGTCGACCCTTCTGTTAAATAGAAGAGGAGTTTGTGGCTCGCGCTGCCATCCGAGTGTTGATCCTTCTGTGAAATAGAGGAGAAGTTTGTGGCTCGCACTGCTATCCGAGTGTCGACCCTTCTGTGAAATAGAAGAGGAATTTGGGGCCCACGGTACCATCCGAGCATCGAGCTTTCTGACTTGTGGAAAAAATCGGTTTGTTGAAAACGAACTGGGGGCATTAGGGTAATTTTGTGCCAACTGCTCACGTCACGTGCGCAAGAATCGAAGCGACTCTAGATCTTAGCAGCTGTTAGATCTTGATGATTAAGATCCAACGGCCAGATCTTTTTGTGAAAATCGAGGAGTTTCTTTTTCCGCTATAAATCTCCCCCCCCCCCACTTTTCTTTCCTGCACTTCTTGCATTTTTCAATTTTCAAGAAAATGGTCTTACTTGCCGTCGGCGAATTTTTCCGGTGATTGCATGGTCCATATCACAGGTTAGTATTTCTGATCTTATAATGTCGCGCTTTCAGTCCTGCTCCGAGGCAAGATCGTCAGGCCATTCTGGTAAGGAATCAGAGTACCCGGAGTCGTCTTGGGATTTGGGCGACTATAAGGTCAAGAAGGAAGTTTTGTCAGACCCAGGGTCGGACGGTAGGGGTGATGTGGTCTTTGTTGTGTCACCGTTGAGGTCTCATAGGTCGGGGAAGGATCCCGTGGACGAGGGCGAGGAGGAGGAGGAAGAACATGACCCCGAGGGAGAGGGGGACGTTAAGGATGAAGAGTATGACGAGGAGGATCAGGATTCTGAGGGAGGGGGTGCTATAGAAGATGGGGGAGACTCTGATGAGAATGGAGGGGAGCCCGATCGGAACATCGAGGAGGACGACATTCGGGAAGGTGTGGGCGAAGGCCCAGTAGGAGGGGCAGCAGAGGTCGCGGGTAGTCTCCCACCTCTGCCACCTTTGTCGACGCCGTCTCCTGAGAGGAAGGCCCGCCCTCGTAGGAAGAAGATGAAGTTGAGCCTCCCGGATAGCCCCCCTCCTCCGGACAAATATGCCCCTAGACCGAGGTTCGAATTTTTGTCGGTCTCTTTCAAAAATCCGGGATCGATCAGGATGTATCCGACGACATTAAAGATTTTGATTCTCTTCCTCCTGTGCTGGGAGACGAGAGTCGGGTGAAGATCCGAATGGACGGCGTTCAAAGTGTCTTGAAAGCGGACTACCTTCACATTTTGAGGGCCGCCTACTTCATTCCTCGGGAATTCGAAGTGCTAATTCCGAGCCCCGGCATTCGCCCCACAACTTTTCTTGCACCGGGTTATTGCATTTTTCCTGAGGACACCTTTGTCTCGGGACTAAGGCTGCCACTGCATCCTTTCGTCAAGCTGGTCTTGAATTGGGCGAAGTTAAGCCCGATGCAGTACGGCCCCAACTCTTAGAAGCACTTGATCTGCTTCATCTTGAAGTGCCAGGAGAAGGGGGTCAAGCCGAGGTTGACGTACTTCGGTGCTATCTTAGGGATTAGCTCGCTAGGCAATGCGGAGGTGATCTTCTACTTCTCGCCTAGGCCTTACAAGAAGGTGATGCACGGCCATCCGGACTCTATCAAAGTGTGGAAAGAGAAATATTTCGTAGTCCGGAGCAAGAAGTCTTGGGAGATTCTGACCTCTTGGAATTTCTTTAAGTCGAATCACAAGCCTCCAAAGTGTAGCGATGTGACGGAGAAGGAGTGGAAGAAGGTGGAGAAAATTGTTGGGGGGCACAGCATAGGGTGGCCTCAAGTGACGGAGATGCACCTGGCCCGGGCCGGACTGAGCCCAGCCGACCCTAGTATGTTTTTTTTCTGAATTTTTGTCTCTCTGCCTTCATGTTAACGTTAGCCCCTCTTCTTTTATTTTTGCAGAGATGACGTCCCAGCAGGTCGACGATAGGCGTGTCTTGATAGATGCTGCCGCCAAGAGGAGGGCAGAGAAGAAGAAGAAGGCAGAGCAAGAGAAGCTGGCTGCTCAGGGCGCTGGGTCCGGTAAGGGACCGACCTCAGCGGCCATGGAGCCGTCCCCGAAGAGGACCAAGAGGCAGAACCCCCACACGCCGAGGGCGTTTCGGGAGGCGGGAGGAAGTTCTAGTAGCAAGAGGACTACCGATGTCCCGAGCAAAGGCTCCCCCCCCACTCGGCCCACCGCCGAGCAGATGGTGGGGCAACAGGGGCTACGGCCCTTCGCTCCCAAATGGTCGATTGTACAACGGGACTCCCTGCTCGTAGGTCCCGTGGCCATCAAGCTCGTCAAAAAAATTGCCACCGAGCAGGATCGGATGGCGCTGGCGGTGTAGACGTCTGATCAGGCCTTCATGCAGTGGTCTCAGGCGCAGGTCTTGGTGAGTATTTGAAACTTTCTATTTGGTTTGGATTCTAGGATTTTTCTGACTCTTTCTTCCTCGGACAGGCGATGCTTCACGGGTAGCACTTTCAGAATTGCTTGGAGAAGGAAATCATCGTCGAGAGGAGGAATGCGAAGAAGTATCTCTGCGAACTGAACAAGCTGTCCACGAGGCTCAGATGGCCTCGATCTTTGACCACCACAAGAAGGATGTGGATCGCCTTGAGCAGAAGATCCAGGACGAAGCAGAGAAGGGGCGGAAGGCCCTAGAGCAGATGGAGATTACCATGGTGGATGCCCTGATCCTGGCACAAGACGAGGCCTACGACCGTGCCAAGGAGCATTTTCAGAGGATCTATCCGGACCAGAAGGTCGACCACCTTCACTTCAACTGGTAGCCGGACCTTCTGCCGACTCCTGGTGGCGAGGAGATGGGGGGGACCAGGTTGACGAAGAGGTGCCACCCCCCCCCCCCCCCTCAAGCATAGCTTAGACTTTTTCTCTCTTTTTTGATTGTATATGCCTTGCGTGGACTGGCAACCGCATTTTTGTAGCACAATTTTTGAACATAATGAAAGATACTATTTGGCCGAGGCTTTGTGACTTGCACAATTTTTAGTCTCTTTTGTGATTAGTTATTTCTCTTGTCTTTTTGATAGACGCACGAGGTCTTAGCTGCCGACCCTGTTTCTGCCTAGGAATCCTTGGTCCAAGAAGGGAAGGAGGCCATGGAGGCGGCTCTGGCTTGCCAGCAAAATCAGGCTCGGGACCGAGCGGCCGCAGTGAATTATTTTGTGAACAAGTCTAGGGAACTCGGTTTGGAGGTTGCTCGTCTGAAGAAAGCCATAGCCGACCGGGACTGGTGGGTAATCGAGACGAACTGGTCGATCTCGGATGCCTCGAGTGGGCGGTTAGCTTCGGAGTCTTTTCTACGTGAGGCCGTTGTTAAGAAGGAGTTGGAGATCCGCAGGCTGAAACTGGTGTTAGGCGCCAGTTTGATCGAGAAGGCGAGCAATTCGGTGATAGGGACCTCTCCGACCTTCTTATTGGAGGGGGCTCAACCTGAAGATGCAGGAAGCTCGGTGGCGGGGGTGCCTTTCCCGGTTGGGCTGTTCGAGTGCGAGAAGGAAACCAATGGAGGCGCCGAATTTGAGTTTTAAGCCGAGCATGAGTGATTTGTAAGCCCTCCATTGTATTTGTGCCGCCGTTACCGGTGCGTGATGAGTAATTATAAAAAGAATTTCGGACTCTTTTAACCTTGATAATTTCATTGATGATTGTGACCGGGCTCGGCCTTGCAGGGTGTCGCCACCGAGGGAGAAGGTCGCCCGGTGTCCTTAGGTCGGTGATGCATAACTGGTGGCATTTTGCCTTTCGTCAGGCATTAATGGCGATGTTTTGCCTTCCCAGGAACATTATTGGCGACATTTCGCCCTCCGCCGTTTGGGCTTCCCAGGTGCAATAACTGCGCTTCTTCTGTATAACCCCCCTCTCCTCCCACGTTGGTTGTCAGGAGTTGGAGTTGTCTTAACTGCCATATGACTCAGGTGCCTGCCAAAGGCGGGCGCCTCGACGTCGAAACATTAGTCTGAGGGCTCCGAATTGATGGCGCACCAATCACCCTCGAACAATTCGGGGTTTTGGCTTTGAGGGTCGTAAGACCCCGGGTTGTTCGTTGGTTAGTGGTGGGCCGATCAATTGATTCGGAAGCTCGGAGGATCGGAGAGAGCCTTGGGTCGGTGCCCCCCCTACCGCCCTCGAACAGTTCGGGATTTTAGCTTTTGAAAGCTGCAAACCCCGAGTTGCTCGTGGGTGAGAAGGGGGTCAAATAACGACTCGAAGCTCGGGGTGTTCGCCGAAGGCGGGTGCCCTAAACATTAATGAAAATTTTGCTGAAGTATTCATGGAGGAAAGTCTTCGCCGAGCGAACTGGTCGAGTGGCTTCGAAGACAGCCACGGCCTTGCTCAGCGACAGCGAGTCCCTACACTTTTCTTTAAAAGGACAGCGCGGGCGTGGCCGGCGGTTGCCTCCGTGCGCATAGGTTGATGGGCTTGAAAAAGCCCAAACTATGCCGGGGGCAGATGCCGAGCCCCCACACCGGGGAGAAAGCCAGCAATGATCGCAGCTGAAGGTCGCCACCGAGCGTATCGGCCGAGTGGCTTTGAAGAAAGCAACGGCCTTGCTCGGGATTGACGACGAGCCCCTACACTTGTTCTCAGGAAGACGGTACTGGTGTAGCTGGCAGTTTCCACCTTGTGCATAGGTTGATGGGCTGGAAGAAGCCCAAACCGTGCTAGGGGCAGATGCCGAGCCCCCACACCGGGGAGAAAGCCAGTAATGGGCGCGACTGAAGATCGTCGCCGAGCGTAATGGTCGAGGTACTTTGAAGAAAGCCTCGGCCTTGCTCGGATCGACGACGAGCCCCCACACTTGTTCTCAGGAAGACGGTATGGGTGTAGCTGGCGGTTGCCGCCTTGGGCATAGGTTGATTGGCTGGAAGAAGCCCAAACCGTGCTAGGGGCAGATGCCGAGCTCCCACACCGGGGAGAAAGCCAGTAATGGGCGTGGCTGAAGGTCTTCACTGAGCATAATGGTCGAGGTGCTTTGAAGAAAGCCTCGGCCTTGCTTGGGATCGACAACAAGCCCCCACACTTGTTCTCAGGAAGACGGTACGGGTGTAGCTGGCAGTTGCTGCCTTGTGCATAGGTTGATGGGCTGGAAGAAGCCTAAACTGTGCTAGGGGCAGATGCCGAGCCCCCATACCGGGGAGAAAGCCAGTAATGGGCATGGCTGAAGGTCGTCGCCGAGCGTAATGGTCGAGGTGCTTTGAAGAAAGCCTCGGCCTTGCTTGGGATCGACGACGAGTCCCCATACTTGTTCTCGGGAAAATGGTATGGGTGTAGCTGGCGGTTGCCGCCTTGTACATAGGTTGATGGGCTTGAAGAAGCCCAAACCATGCTAGGGGTAGATGTCGAGCCCCCACATCGAGGAGAAAGCCCCCAATGGGCATGGCTGAAGGTCGCCGCTGAGCATATCGGCCAAGTGGCTTTGAAGAAAGCCATGGCTTTGCTCGGAATCGGTGACGAGCGCCCACACTTGTTCTCAAGAAGGCGGTACGGGTGTAGCCAAGAGCGGAGCCATGAGCTTGTAAGGAAAGCTAATCTGGCTTGCGGTGCTATCCGAGTGTCGAGCCCTAAGCTTGTAAGGGAAGCTTTTCTGTCTCGCGATGCTATCCAAGCGCCGAGCCGTAAGCTTGTAAGGGAAGCTTTTCTGGCTCGTGATGTTATCTGAGCACCGAGCCGTAAGCTTGTAAGGGAAGCTTTTTGGCTCGCGATGCTATTCGAACGCCGGGCCGTAAGCTTGTAAGGGAAGCTTTTCTGGCTCGCAATTCTGTCCGAGCGCCGAGCCATAAGCTTGTAAGGGAAGCTTTTATGGCTCGCGATGCTATCCGAGCGCCGAGCCCAAGGCATGTTTTTAATGAGAACCAATATGAAGCCACAAACTTGTTTTAAGAAAGCTGGCATATTTACAACATATTTGAACTTTACAAAAAACAAGGCATGACGTGCCGATTACATTCTTTATAATTTACATGGGGTGTGGAGGCTAACCCTCTCCCACTAGGAACTTGATGAGGTGCTCCGCATTCCAGGGCCTCTTGACAACCTTGCCTTCTGGGTCGGTTAGGCGATAAGTCCCCGGACGCACGACTTCAGATACCTTGTATGGGCCCTCCCAGTTTGTGGCTAATTTCCTCTTTTGGTCGGGGTTGGATACCGCCAGCTTCCGGAGGACGAGGTCTCCGAGTTTGATGTCGGTGGGGCGCACCTTTTTATTGTAGAACCTTTCGATCCTCTATTGGTAGGTGTTCCTTCTGATGGTGGACTTCTCCCTTACCTCATCTATGAGGTGCAGGTCAGCTCGCAGCTGTGCAGAGTTGCTTGCTTCATCGAATGCCATGATCCGGGGTGACGGGATCCCGATTTTCAGGGGAATGACGACCTCCGTGCCGTATGTTAGATTAAATGGCGACTCTCCCGTGGGGATTCTTTTTGTCGTCCGGTGGGCCCAGAGAACGCTCGGCAACTCATCAACCCATAAACCCTTGGAAGAGTTATCGAGCCGTTTCTTGAGACCATCGAGGATTTGGCAGTTCGCGTTCTCGGCCTGACCATTTGACTGTGGGTGGCACACCGAGGAGAAGCACTGCTGGATCACGAGATCTTCGCAGAACTTTCGGAAATGTTTACTTGGGAATTGAGTTTCATTGTCCGTGATGAGAACCTGTGGGATACCGAATCGGCAGACGATGTGTTTCCAGAAGAACTATTGGGTCTGTTGCTCAGTGATCGTTGCTAATGGCTCGGCCTCGATCCACTTTGTGAAGTAGTCGATTGCCACTATGAGAAATTTTCGCTGGCCAGTTGCCTTTGGGAATGGGCCTACCAGATCCATTCCCCACATTGCGAAGGGGGTCGGACTGGCCATGGAACGGAGATTTGCTTGCGAGGCCCTTTTCATAGGGGAGAACCGTTGACAGGGGCCGCACTTCTTCACTAGGGCGAGGGCATCTTACAACATCGTGGGCCAGTAATACCCGTGATTCAAAGCCTTTTGTGCGAGCAAGCGGCTTCCCATATGGCACCTGCTGATCCCCTCATGCAGCTTCTTGAGGGCGTACTTTGCTTCATCCGGGGTCAGGCAGCGGAGGTAGGGTCTGCCATCTGTTGTTGTGTATGACCTTTTGAAGAGGGTTGCATTGATCACGGCAAACCTTTCTGAACGGACCCTGACCCGCCTCGCTTCAACCCGGTCTTCGGGGAGCTCTTCCTTGATTAGAAATTTCTTGATAAGAGTGGTCCAGTCGGCGGGAAGAGCTCCGTCTTCAATGCAAAGAGTCTCGGGGAAGTCTGTACTTGGCTTGAAGAGAACTTCGATCAGGACGGTGCGGTCGAGGCCTTCGAAGAAAGAGGAAGCCAACTTTGATAGAGCATCAGCCTGGGCGTTTTGCTCCCTGGGGATCCTCAAGACGACCAATTCGTTGAAGGACCACAACAGCCGTTGGACCATGGCCAAATACTTGATCATCCGATCGTCACGGGCCTCGTACTCTCTGGTGATCTGGTTGACCATGAGCTGAGAGTCGCTGAAGGCCCTGATCCGTCCGGTGTCGGCCTGATGGGCCAGGGTGAGCCCGGCAATCATGGCCTCATACTCCGCCCCATTGTTAGAGGCCAGGAAGTTGAGGCAAAGGCAATACTGAAGGAGGAAACCGTCAGGACCCCGCAGAATGATACCCGCACCACTTCCCGCTTCGCAGGAGGAACCATCGACGTATACTTCCCACTCCCGGTCAGCCTCCTTACTTTCGGGTTGCTCGGAGATGGTGCATTCTGTGATGAACTCGGCGAGGGCCTATCCTTTGATGGCTGTCCTTGGCTGATAGTCGATGTCGTATTGACTGAGCTCGATCGACCATTTGACTAGTCATCCAGAGCTCTTGGGTTTATAGAGACAGCCTTCAGAGGTTGGTCCGTGAGCACCTGGATTGAATGTGCTTGAAAATAAAGGCGGATCTTCCGCGCGGCCATGACCAAGGTGTATGCTATCTTCTCCATTCTAGAATATCTGGTCTCGGCATCGAGCAGAACTTTGCTCACATAGTACAGGGGCTTTTGGACTCCTTCCTCTTCTCGAACGAGGACAGCGCTGAGCACGTTCTCCGAAGCCAAAAGGTAAAGCCAGAGGGGCTCACCTGGTTTGGGCTTACTGAGGAGAGGGGGGTTGGCGAGGTACTCCTTCAATTGGGCGAACGCCTCTTGCTACTGAGTACCCTACTCGAATCCTCCGGTTCCACGTAGTGCCTTGAAGAATGGGAAGGACTTTTCTCTGAACTTGGAGAGGAAACGGCCGATGGCCACCAGTCTTCCCGCTAGCCTTTGGACTTCTTTGATGTTCCTGGGAGGGGCCATGTCTATTATGGCCTAGATTTTTTCGGGGTTCGCCTCGATGTCGCGCTGGCTGACAATGAACCAGAGTAATTTTCCCGAGAAGACGCCGAATGCACACTTCTCCGGGTTGAGTCTCATGTTGTGGGTCCGAAGGACCCCAAAGGCCTCCTCCAGGTCGGTGACGTAATCCTGTCCCAGCTTGCTTTTGACGAGCATGTCGTCAACATACACCTCCATATTACGCCCAATTTGATCCTTGAAGACTCGGTTAACGAGCCTATGATAAGTAGCACCGACGTTCTTCAGCCCGAAGGGCATAACCCGGTAGCAATAAAGTCCTTGGTCCGTCTCGAAGGACGTTATGGCTATATCGGGAGGGAACATTCGGATCTGGTTATAGCTCGAGAAGGCGTCCATGAAAGAAAGGAGTTCGTGGCCCGATGTGGCGTCGATAAGGGCGTCGATGCTGGGGAGAGGGAACGGATCTTTGGGTCATGCCTTGTTGAGTTTTGTAAAGTCTATACAGATCCTCCAGCTCTTGCTCGCCTTTCTGACCATCATGACGTTCGCCAGCCACTCGGGGTAGCTGAACTCCAGTATGAAACGGGCGGACAAGAGTTTGTCCACTTCTGCATTCATTGCCTACTATCTCTCTGGGGCGAATTTACGTCGCTTCTGGACGATCACTTTGAACTGGGGATCATGCTGAGTTTGTGCATGATGAGATCCTCGGAGATACCGGGCATGTCGGAGGGCTTCCAAGCGAAAAGGTCGACATTATGACGAATGCAGTCGATCAGGGCAGATTTGAGGTTGGGAACGAGGGAGCAGCTCACTCGAAAACACCTTGACGTGTCCCCTGTCTCGAACGAGACATCTTCTAACTCGTATGCCGGCTCCGGTTCTGGCTGGTTTCTCTCAGGTTGTAGCTCGACAGCATTGAGGGGAAATACACCACCCCCGATCGCCGTCATATAGCACGATCGTGCTGCTTCTTGGTTCCCTCGGACAATTCCGACACCAGTGTTGGTAGGAAACTTCATCTTCTGGTGGTAGGCCGAAGGAACTGCCTAGAGGGAGCAGAGCTCGGGACGGCCGAGTATGGCGTTGTAGGTTGCCTTGACGTTTACAACCATGAAGTCCATTAGCTTGGTCCTTCGCTATGGGGTCGTACCGGCTGTGACATCTAAGGTGATGATCCCCTCTATTGGCACCAGGACGCCGGAGAATCTGTGTAATGTGTATCCAGTTGGCTTTAGCTTATCTCGGGGGAGCTTCAAGTTCTCGAAGGCCTACAGGAAGAGGATGTTTACCGAGCTTCCGTTGTCAGCGAGGATGCGGCAGACCTCGAAGTTTGCCATACTGAGGGTAATGACGAGCGTGTCACAATGCGGGAGCCGAACTCCCTCCAGGTGTTCTCCTGAGAAGGATACAGGGAGTTGCTGTACCTGGGGGGAGGGGGCCCTGGACGGCATTGACATCTCAGAAGAATGCCTTGCAGGAAGTGTTGGACTCCCCTCCTATAGGCCCTCTGTGGACGCAATGCAAGATGGCTTGACCCTCACGTTCTTTGGGCTCCTGGTCCTGCTCGGTGTGCTGTCTGAGTGCTCGGGGAGGAGGGGAAGCCCTCCTGTTCCTCGTATCCCTATGGTCCCGAGCACATTCCTGTTTGAACTCCCGGAGGTACCCTCATTGGATGAGGGCCTCGATCTCGTCCTTCAGGACACGGCAATGGTCCTGTCATGCCCATTGTCCCAGTGGAAGCGGCAGTAGAACCACTGATCCTTCTTCTTGCTATTGTTGTTAGTTGGCCGAGGGGAGAATTGCACAAGGTCCCTATCTTCGATTGCTAGGAGGATAGTTGATACGTTCTGCATCAGCGGAGTGTATCTCTCGAAGCGAAGGACCGGGGGGACCCTTTTCGGGGTGCCCCCTTCTCTTGGGACTTTCTTTGCTGGCTTGGCCTCGTCGGCCTTGCATTTCTCCTTCCCGGGAATTTCTTTTGAGTCCTCTGGATTCAGGGCCTCCTCAGCCCAGATGTATTTTTCGACTCGATTCAAGAGATCAGGAAAACCTATCGGAGGCTTCTTCGCCAGGGAGGCCTTAAGCTAGCCATGCCAGACGTTGTGTCGGAATGCTGTCGAGGCAACCCCTGGGTCGAGGGAGGAGACCAACCTCGCCTCAGCGTTAAACCTTCAGACAAACAATCGGAGCGACTCCCCTTCCTTCTGCTGGAGTCCCAATAGGGACGTGCTTGTCCTTTCGGCCTTTCGACTGGTCACGAAGTGGGCGAGGAAGTTGCCCTGCAGTTAGTTGAAAGAATAGATGGAGCCGGGGGTAAGCTTCGAGAACCATTCCCAAGCCGGACCCCGGATGGTGGCGGGGAAGGCGCGGCACAGGAGGGGATCCGAAGCACTGTGAATCATTATGAGGGCCTTGAAGCCCTCCATGTGATCAGCAGGATCACCCTCACCGTCATAAGTCTCAAATTGAGGTGTTCGGAAGTTCCGGGGTATTTCGGCCTGCAAGATGACGGTGGAGAAAGGAGGTCAAATGGGCCGTGTCCCTGGGCCGGCCTCGGACCGCCGTCGCCGAAGTGGACGAGGTGGTCTTTCATTTCTTGGAGGCACTTCAGGATGTCAACGTCATGCTCCGGCAAGACTGTCGGGACGCGAGAAATGCTGGCCTCGGCATCCGAACGTGTGTGAGAGCAATGGACGGTTTCATCGACGGGGGTCCCCCGGATTGCCTCCATGATTTCTTTCCAGAAGTCTTGGAACTCTTGGTGGATGACCGGAGCTCGCTCAGCTCAGTTTTGCTGAGCCTGCAGCCGCCGGCTTACGCGGCTGAGTGCCAGCCTCCGCCCTAGGGACGGAGGTATGGGATGGTTTGGGGCCGAGTTGGAAGCGGCCCCTCCCCTAGACGGGCTCGCCTACCGATTCTGGATTACCCCTCGTAGGTTGGGTTAGACCGGACAGGACGCACCCAGTTGGTGTCCGTGAGTGATCCCCGGGTTGTTGGATCCATGAGCGTCGGTGGCGATGCCCTGAGGAGGTGCGTCCTGCCGATGCACGGAGGTAACAGCTTTCCTGGCCTTGGGCGCCATATGAGCTCAGGATGACGGGGTACCGTTGATGGCTGAGCTCGGGCCGAAGTCTGCACTAGAAGTTTCCCACAGACGGTGCCATCCTGATGCGGTTTGTTTTTAGAGGGAGTGTGGATACACCAGGCGTGAGTTATACTCGATTTGTATTGGTGGTGGAACCTCTAGAGCGGATGGTTGGTCCCGACCCTCAGCGGGGGGAACGGCTTGGGAGCAGTCGGCAGTAAGGTGGAGGTTGGATGCTCGGCTCGGATCTGGAGGCTCAGATTCGGAGTCCTGTGTACCTGCACACGGTCTAGGAACACCGGGTTGGTCTCGGTGGCAGACCCTCCGACGATCTAGTGAGCTACTGAAGGAGTAACAGTAACTAGGGTTTGAGAGGGAAAAGATTGATTACCATTGCAGGAGGTGGAGGGTCTGGTATTTATAGGAGAAGACAACCGGCTCTGGACCCGTTTGGGGCCGAGTCTGGACCCGGTTGCCCATGGGCCTGGTGTGGCAGAAGCCCAGGTGGTATAGGGCTGACGTGGTGGAGGCCTGGGCGGTTTCCAGGCTGACGTGGCAAGAGCCCAGGCCGTTTCCGCGCTGACGTGGCGGACCCGAATGATCTGGCAGTGCACGCTTTATGAGGGAATCATGTGGCCCAGGAGGGGCCACGTCATCTGACCCATATCAATATATATTTGAAAATTACGGGGTATTACACACACACACACACACCCCTTCAGAAATCAGCGTCCTCGCTGAGTACGGGTCATTCACAACCAGTGCAGAATCTCCTTTCTAGCCAATGTGGAATGGCATACAGTGATTTTGCTAGCTGTACAATACCCTGATTCTACGTGTTGTCCAGTCCCCTAGCTGACTCAGTGGATTTATCGGGTAACCTGACCCAACCCCGCTCCCTCTCAGGCATACTTACTAGTAAATCTGCTAGCTCCATCTCGGGCATACCACCACTATGTACCCACACTCGGTGTCGAAAGTTAGCTCTGATACCATTTTTAACGTCCCTACCCCAAACTCAGACAATTTATACAACTTATCAGACAAAATATTTATTTATTAGTACAACTGCCTACCACAGGCTGCCTCTCAAAAGGTAGTTAACCAGATTGGTGACTCTTGATCATAGGCAATATTTTTTATTATTAATTATTCTATTTGTATTCTAGATGTGGGACAATTTTCACTCACATCTCTCGTTCTCTCTCTTTTGCAAAAGGACAGCCGAAGCCAAGTTGGCCCCCATTCGAGCGCCACGTCGGCTCTCAGCTGCTGCAACAGCAGCATCTCCTAGGCGGGCCCCCCATCAAAGGCCACATCACGACAGTGACAGCAGCAAAGGCAGTGCTGCTGCCTTTCTTTCTTTCACGTGGGCCCCCCTCCTCTCTTTAATTCCAAATACAACCCCTAATAGAAAATCCTATGGGGCAACAGCCAATTAATCTCTTATATATATATGTGTGTGTGTGTGTGTGTGTGTGTGTGTGTGTGTGTGTGTGTGTGTGTGTGTGTGTGTGTGTGTGAAAATTATGGGGTGTTACACCTTACTCCTCGGGTCTTCAAGTTGATGAGTCGGCAGGCAAACTACTTGGTAGACTTTGCCTGAACTTGCCTGTTTTGGAGTGAACCTCCCATTGTTTTGCAGAAAAGAGGGGAGATCTTCAAGTTCGTCAAAATTTTTAGGCAAGACTACTCCTTTCTGTTGAATGAGGGGAGTGGCTTTGGGCAAGGGATTCAAGTCCATTACCGTATTCTGAGTAGGACGAATTCGAACCTGGTGGGAGATGGTTTGGAAAGTTTGGAAGCTCTCGGCAGGATAAGAGAAGGTAGTAGCTTTAAGCTCGTTTACAGACTCTGAGTTACCGTGATTTCTTTCTGGCGGTAGCTCTAAGGCATCGAGGGAGAGAACCGAGCCCCCTTTTTTGGCAGTGTAGCATGCTCGTGCTGCCTGTTGGCTCCCTACTATTGGCTCCCAACAACTTTGCTTACGCCTACTATTGTTGGGAAATTTGTTTTCATGTAGTATGTGGAAGCAACTACATGAAAGACTTTCAGGCCTGAACGGCCAAATATTGCATTGTACGCAGCTTTAATGTTGACTAGCATAAAGTCTAATGCCTCTATTCGAGTTGCGGGTGCTTTTCCTGCTGTCACATCGAGTGTGGTGATTTCTTTGTCTTGAACGGTGCCTGAGAATCCGTGGAGTGTATAGCCGGCTGGCTTGAGTCGGTCCCAGGAGTGCTTAAGGTTGTTGAAAATTTTCAAGAAAATGATGTTTACTGAGATGTCATTATCCACCAGGATACGATGTACCTCTTGATTCACCATGTAAAGGTTTATGACTAGTGCGTCCCAATGAGGTGTTCGGACACCTTCTAAGTCTTTATAAGAGAAAGATATCGGGACCACTAAGCTCTTGGCAGGAGGGGTGTTGTGTACTGAGTAGATCTCCCTCATGAAGGCTTTGGGGGAGGAGTTGAAATCTCCCCCATCGGACCTCCGTGAATGGAGTGGATAATAGCCAGGTGTTCTGATTCTTGTGAATCAGACACTTATTAGCCCTCCGTGCCGGAGGATTTTCGGCGTTGCTCTTTTATTGGATAAATCTAGAGAGATATCCCCAGCGAATCAGGCTTTCAAATTTTTGTTTGAGAGCTCGGCAGTTTTCAGTTGTGTGTCCATGGTCTCTGTGAAATGCACACCACTTGTTCATATCCCTTCACTTGGTGGTCATTGTCATATTGGTGGAGGACGGACTATTCCGTCTTTTTCAACTGTCATGAGGATGACAGCCACACTTGCGTTAAGGGGAGTGAACTTTCTAAAGCATGGTGCTGGAGGAGGATGGCGTTGACATGCGTCGTATTTCTTAAACTTCTTAGGTCCTTCCTCGCTTGCATTCTTCTGTTTGTTCCCGGAAGGTGAATCATTCTGGCCTTTAGGATAAAGATCTTCCTTGGCTCTGATATACTTGTTACTCCTTTCCAAGAGCTTGGTGAAATCTGTAGGAGGCTTCTTCACGATGGAGGTTTTCAGGTCTTTGTGAGCGACGTTGTGGTGGAAGGCGGCAGCCGCCACAAACGAGTTAGGGAGGAGATGGACCTTACTTCGGTTGTGAAGCACTTGACAAGGTCTTTCAGCAGTTCCTCGTCTCTTTACTTCAATTCTGACAGGAAGTACTTGTTTTTTCAGTCTTGCGGCTGGTGACGAAGTGTGCTATGAAGAGTTCATCAAGTTGGTTGAAGGAGAATACTGACTCCGGAGTAAGGTGAAAGTATCATTCCCTTTCTGATCCTTTTAATGTTGCGGGGAATGTTCGGCACATGAGCACATCTTTGGCATTATAAACCATCATGAGAGTTTTAAAACTCTCAATATGGTCAGCCAGGTCAGATTCACCATCATATGATTCAAACTGAGGAGCTTTGAAGTTCTTTGGAATGGGGGCATCGATGATGGATTTGTTGAAAGGAGATCAACTGAGGCGGTAAGCCAAGCTGGAGTGGTTCCCTTCTTATTTTATCTATTACAGGCGATCTTCTACTTCTTGGATGTGGCGAAGGACCTGGTTGTCCTTCTCCCTGGATCTAGTTGAGTCACTGGATTATTCTTACCTCGAAGGAGTAGAGTGGCGGCTCCATGAACGTTGATCCTAATCATGAGTACCTCGGATGGGTCGGATGATGTCATGCTTGAAGTTTTCCAGTTCGGCTCTAGTGACTGGGGCATCTTGCCTTTTGTTCCTCTTAAAATGCTTTCTACTCTCACGAGTCGAGCTTCTTTCTATACCGCACCCCTATAGAAGGAGGAGCGTCTCGATCTTTGCCTTCAAGGAGATTTGCTTGTCTGGTTAACCTGACTTTCTGAGCGGGAGACCTCACCTCGGGTACCCTCTCATCCAAAAGGATCCGTAATTGGTCCCTTGTTGTCGGGCATTGACGATTTGACAGAGATCTCTTGACCCCGGGGACCTCGTGAGGGCACCAAGTCATTGGAGGCATTATGGATCGAAAGATGGTCGTGTAGAGGGTGTTGTTCACGGGCACGGTTCATGATGGATTTGTGAGAGCCCCCCGGTGCCTCTCCGTTTATAGGAGCTTGATTAGGCTGTTGGGGAAAACCCAATTAATGAGGAGGAATACAGTTCTCCTCAGGAGGAGCTCGCAGACGAAGAGGCCACCGCTTGAGGCCATTGCTTTCCCTCTTAACTTCGATGACATGAAGTTTGATATTTGATGTAGATCTGTGTAGTTTTCCACACATGGCGCCAACTTGTTGCTGCTTATTTTGGTGTGGAAGCAAACTGATAGTGAGTTTATATTTTTAAGAAAACTACTAAAGATTTAACATTTGATCGTCGCCGTAAAAAGTGGTTAAAACTTCTGAGATTATATCCGGATCGTTGAAAGAGCACCTTGATCTGAATCCGACAGTTGTTGATGTGATCGATGGACCTGAAAAAAGCCTAAAATACCAGGGATGGCCCTGGCGACTACCTCCGATGCTCAAGTCAGAACCAGGAAGAGGAAGAGAGTTTGAGAGAGAAATTGTTGATTACCTTCTAACTGAGAGAGGGGGGGGTATTTATAGGTCTAAGAAACAGTTAGGAGATTGATAATGAATCTATTATCTCCTGTTGATTCATCCCATTAAGCGATAGAATCGGTTAATGGGGAAAAAAGATTTGACTTATAGCCCTCATGGGCTAGGTGTCTCTCTTAGTGGGCACGATCGTTTTTAATGAGCTTGAAAGTGGCTCATATCTTGTTAATGAGCCTAAAGAAGGCCCGGACCCGTTAAAGAAGCTCATTACTGTTAATCTATTTTTAGAAGCTTTACGATCTGTGTTGGAATCGTACGGTCCTAATTTACTGTGATTTTTACCATTATCAATATGTACATCCTTCCATCTCGCACCATTAGTTTATTGTTAACCTCCCTTGCAACTACAATTGGAGTTGCAAACAAACGTACTAGACCTTTTTCGTTTGGTAAAGAAACAAGTTGAGCTCCTCCAAGTGTGAATTTAATGTTTGTATTCTTTTATGGTCACAAACGGTAGGTACGGAGGCTACAAAGAAGATCAAAAAAATTGTATGTGGATGGTACTACCTCTACATATGAGACGGACTCTAAAGACATGGTGGGGACACCGGGTGGCGAATGATCAGCATGTGGAAATTTGTTGGGCACATGCATGGGTGTGAGGTCTTTTTTGCAGGGTCGGGCAAACTTGCACCACTACAACTTAAATACGCTACCCCGGCATTTATACTCTGGCATTTGGGTACAAAAGCCGGGGTAGACTTCTGGCCCCCAAGTTAAAAAATAAAACCCAACCTACCCCGCCGTTTTAAAAAAACGTCAGAGTATATGAGATGTTTTATGTTGTTCTCCTTCACCCCCCCCCCCCCCCCCCCCCCCCCCCCCAAGAAAAAAATCAGAACACAAAAAAAATATTACTTTCCCCCCAAAAATTTCGCTCTCCCGCTCAAATCGAAACCCTATCTCCGCTATCCCCCGCCGTCTTCCACATTCGAACTTCCTCAATCTCTCTCCGGCCCTCTCATTCCCGAACCTCGGACACCACCATCGCCCTTGCCGTCTCCCTCCCCCGCCGTCGTCCCTCGTCGTCCCCCACTATCTCCCTCCCCGCTATCATCTCCCGCAGTCCCCCGCTGTCTCCCACCGTCAACGACCTCAGATTATTCTGGTAAAAATAAATTTAATGTTAATTTTAAGGTTTTAGGGTATGTTTTGGGATTTGTTAGTTTAGGGTTTCTTCAGGAAAATTTTAACTGAATTGATATGATTTTGTGCCCTTATTATTCTTGACATCAATTGAATTGATTTTAAACATGTATTACTAATTAGAGATTAATTAGAGATGTCGAGTTTGATTATTAAAATCTTCTGGCATCTTAAAGTTTGGGACTATTTTTATATTAGTTAGTTGATTTAGGATTCTCCCTAAACTAAAATCTGTGTGTATTTGTGTTGTTTGTACAATTGTACGAACTGAACTGAGGAGAAGAGTTTTTAGAAATTAGGCTTAATCTGAGCAGCTCAGTCTTAAAGAATTTTTTTGGATTGAAATGTATTACATGATTTATTTTGAAAGGTAGGCATAATTTGGGAAATAATTCAAAATTTTTGACTATTTTTGGCAGTTCATGGGTGGTTTAATGAAGGCTAAGCTCATGATGATAACGAAATAATGCATTTAGGTACGGTTATTTGTGGAAATGGTTTACATCATGATGATAACGAAATAATATTATATCAATTACAACTTGTTAACTTAAGATGTAACCTTAAGTTAAGTTTCTATGCAAAACTGGAGTTGTAACATTAAGGGTTATAATAATATTCGGTGATGTACAATTTGCATCGAAGATTAGGACATTTCACTGTATGATTATAACTCCAAATCAATACCCTAGCAATATCCGAAGCTGATGTTATCAAGGAATAAACAAGAGAACTTGTCCCTTCTTTTAACTTTCCAGATCAAAAGATTGATGTACATATATAGCTAAGCGGTTAGCTCAAGTTTAGGTCAGTAAAGAATTACATGATAGCAATGCTTTCGGCCTAAGTTAATTAGTAAACTAACCTTTACACAAATCAGAGATATTGTTTGGTTTGGTTGATGTTTACCGCAAGATGTTGAAATCTAATGGCATCGCTGGACTCTGTCGTGGATTTAACATCTCCTGTGTCGGAATCATTGTCAACCATGAGCTTTACTTTGGATTGTACGACTCCTTGAAGCCTGTTGTTCTCACAGGAAGCATGCAGGTACATGTTTTCTTTTTCATGAAGTTAGGAACAAGGCTTATATCCAGCCACCAGTCCTTCCTCCCGAGTTGAGACCAATTATTCAGATAGATGGAGGTAAACACGCACAAGTAAGCTAGTACACACGAGGCAAGCACGCTAACACTCCATTTGCTACTTTCCGTGCTCTTTAGCACAATACAAGTAAGAAGTATTTTGGTTTGAATGTTGCTTTGAAAGAATGTTAAACAAAAAGTAATATGCAATGTGGAACATCTTGAATGTTATGTATGTGCTTTTTTATTAATCTTATTTGAATGAGAATAGGTAGATCATACTTGTGACAATTTTTGCTTGGAAATATTATTCGAAGAACAAATTCAACAACTAACATATGAAAACAAGTTTATGCATGAAGAGGTTTTACGCTATTTATTTGAGTGAAAAGGGCACCTCATTTTTATATGAGGTCATTTCGTACTAGAGTTATAATCACTCTGGGACCACCCATTGTGAACAGTTTGTACTGCCCGTTCTTTTGTAACGACATGAGACATGATTAGGAGACCCATCCAATCTGATTACACACTATTATTATGGCATCTTAAGGTGATTGGTGCGGATCGTGCATAGTGGATCCAACATAGTGACTATAATCTCAAAAATGAGAAAATCACCTCTTAGCAGCATATTGTTGGATCTTGTAGGCAAGAGAAATAACACTAGAGAGGGTGAATAGTATTGTATAAAAAAAATTAAGAACTTGAACTTTTCGTACTGTTAAGTCGACTGAAAAATATATACAGTTGACTGTTGTGTTAGATAAGAAGAGTATTTTACTGAAGAGTTACAAGTCTGATCTGTCGACTTATAGCGGAAAACCAGTCGACTTACCAGACAAGTTTTTGAAATAAAACTTAGAGAAATTGAAATTTCAAGTTGAGATAATACAACCACAGAGAGTCAATCACAGCCAAACACAACGATGTATCCTGGTTCGGTCCTCCCGAACTACATCCAATCCCCAAGCAACCCACTTGAGATTTTCCACTATTCTTGAAAAAATACAAGAATACTCTACGGCCTTTGACAACAACAATGTCAAATCCGTAGACCTCTCTCACCACTAGAGAGAGCAAACCCACTCTACACCCTAGAGTGAAACCGACTCTAAAACCAAGAGCCCTACTCTCCAACCGAGAGGGCCACTCTCACAACCCGAGAGTGAACAAAACAACAAAAATGAGTTTACAACAACCTATAGCCTTGTATGTGATAGTGCTTTTGTATAGTGGCTATTAGGTCAACTTCCGAATTCAGTCTAAAACGAAATCAATGTTATATTAGACTGAAATTCAGAGAACCAAGTCTTAGAGAGATTTTATGCTTTTGAAACACTTGAAAACAAAAAGACTTGAGAGTTTAAAGAATGCTTGGAGTTGAGTAACCTTTGCCAAATGAGTTCTATACTCTTTTTATAAAGTTAGAACGTTTGGACGTTGAGAGATAGAATCTCAACTGCCATACAACGGCAGTGAAAAAGATTTGAATTCGAAAAACAAGTTTTAAATTCAAAAAACTGTCGAAACGGCTTGAACAGTTACTGGATTGCCATAATGAGTCGACTGGACAGAGCTTGTATGAGTTCAGGCAGTTTCGTACTATGACAGTCGACTGATTCTAAGAAGTGGTCGACTGGTACTCATATAGCTGAACTTATTCAAGCTTTTTTTGACATTTTGATTTTGTAAAACACTCAGATTATTTAAAGTATGTGTGGGTGTGTGTGTGTGACAAGGCTTTTACAAGTTTCTAAGACTCAAAGAATTAAAATTACAATATTACAAGATACTTTGTTTAATACAATTGAAGCACTTTGAATCTTGTCTTGAACGTGAGTCTTTGTCTTGAGCTTGAGCCTTTATCTAGATGTCTTGAAGCTTGATCAATTACTCTTGAAAGCTTCATCAGATTGTGTTGCCTTTGTGTATTTCACCATGGTATTGACTTTGATACACTATGCAAGAGATACGTGATAGACAAACTTTGTATTGTGTTGTAGTCATCAAAATTAAGAATCAACATTCTCCCCCTTTTTGATGATGACAACACAATAACTTATAATAACAATATACATAGCAAGATGTCACACATAATTAAATGATATACAAATGTGTGAAATAAGCACCTCCTAAATAATGTACAATATGCACAAAATTGTAAAACATGCACAACATAAAACATCTAAACACAAACATATAAACCAGAAACATATAAACCACAAAACCGCTAAATATTTTTCTATATTTTTCTCCCCCTTTGTCATCAACAAAAAAAAACATAAGGAGGAAGGATACATTGCATAACCAGAACACATTGATACATAAGAAAACAAGTTCATTATTGCTGATTACAAAATAGAAAAAAATAACAAACATAAAACATAGTGTAAAAATAACAAACATAAAACATGTAAAACTTCTATTAGTCGACTGGTTTCTGATACAGTCGACTGTCCAGAACACAAAATTCAGTCAAAATATGAACAACGAAAATACTTTAGGAATTAAACAAAATAAATTTTCAATAAATGTCATGAAAACAGCAAATTCCTAGTTCTCTTCTAAAGTTGATAAAAGTGTCTTCCTTAAGTGGTTTGGTAAATATATCTGCTACTTGTTTATCAGTAGAAATAAAATCTAAAGTTATATCTCCCTTTAAAACATGATCACGTAGAAAATGATGTTGAATATCAATATGTTTTGTACGTAAGTGTTGAACCGGATTTTTAGATAGATTAATAGCACTGATATTATCACACATTATAACAGGTTTTGAAAATGAAATACCATAATCCAATTAAGTTTGTTTCATCCACAAAATTTGGGCACAAGCCAAACTTGTAGCAATATATTCAGCTTCTGTAGTAGATAGGGATACTGAATTTTACTTTTTACTGCACCAAGATACTAATGAATGTCCCAAAAAGTGACAAGTTCCACTAGTACTTTTACGATCAGTTTTACTACCAGCAAAATCAGCATCACTATACGACAAAAGTTAAAAATTATCGGTGTGTAGATAAAATAAACCATATTCAGACGTGCCTTGTATCTTAAAATATGTTTCACAGCTTTTAAGGGAGATTCTTTGGGATTCGACTGATATCTAGCACACAAACATACACTAAATATAATATCTGGTCTATTAGCAGTTATATATATGAGTGAGCCAATCATACCTCGATAGAGTTTTTGATCAACACTCTTACCTAAATCATCTTTGTCAAGTGTAGTAGTAGTAGCTATAGGTGTGGTCTTACTACTAGTGCTATCCATGCCAAACCGTTTGAGTAATTCCTTAGCATATTTTCATTGATTAATTAATATGCCATTTTGTGACTGCTTTATTTGTAGTCCAAGGAAATAATTGAGTTCACCCATGTGACTCATCTTAAACTTATTTTTCATGGTATTAGCAAACTCTTGACAGAGATTACTATTAGTAGATCCAAAAATTATGTCATCTACATATATATGTATGATTAGAATATCTGTCTCTATTTTTCTAATAAACAATGTAGTATCTACTTTACCTATCTCAAAACCAGTTTCTAAGAGAAAAATTTTTAACCGATCATACCAAGCACGAGGTGCTTGTTTAAGACCATATAAAGCCTTTTTCAATTTAAAAACTTGGTTTGAGAATTGTTCATGTTCGAAACCAGGTGGTTGCTTAACATAAATATCTTTTTTAATAAATCCATTCAAGAAAGCACTTTTTACATCCATTTGGAAAAGTGTAAAATTCATAAAACATGCAAAAGATAATAAGATCCTATTTGATTCTAGTCTAGCAATAGGAGTATGTGTTTCATCAAAATCGATTCCTTCTTCTTGATTATATCCTTGAGTAACTAATCTAGCCTTGTTCCTAATGACTTGTCCTGATTCATCTAACTTATTCTTAAATACCCATTTGGTACCAATTATACTATGATCAGGAGGTCGTGGAACTAGATCTCATACATCTTTTCATATAAATTGGTTATGTTCATCTTGCATGGCATTCATCCAAAATTCATTCTCACAAGCTTCTTGTATATTCTTCGGTTCAAAATCCTAAAAGAAAGTCGTATAAGAAATCATGTTAATATGAGATCTTGTTTGAATACCATGTGAAATGTCACCAATTATTAAGTCATGAGGATGATCTCTAACTTCAACAAATGCTTTTGGTAAAGTTTGAATCATCACAATAGGATCAGTCGACTTAACAAGTCCATCAGCCGACTGATTCACATCAGTCGACTTGATATCCTTATCAGTCGACTTGTCTAGGGTAGTTTGCTCTAGTGATTTAATAACGTTATTTAAAAGTGATAATTCAATTTCATCATCTTTAATAACAGTAGATGAAGGCAATGATTCATCAAATGAAACATGCATAGATTCTTCAATAGTCAAAGTTGATTTATTGAAAATTCTATATGCCTTACTCCTATTTGAGTATCCAGTGAGGATACCTTCATTAGATATAGCAACAAATTTATCTAAATTATCTTTAGTATTTAATATGAAACACTTACATCCAAATACTTTAAAATATGATACTTTAGGAATTCTTTCATAAAATAATTCATAACAAGTTTTCTTAAGCTTAGGCCTAATCAATATTCTATTTAAAACATAACATGCTGTAGAAACAGCTTCAGCCCAGAAGTACTTAGGCAAATTGCTTTCAACAAGCATAGTACGTGCACACTCTTACAATGTCCTATTCTTTCTTTCGACCACTCCATTTTGTGGTGAAACTCTAGAAAATGTAAATGAATGTGTTATATCATTTTTGTTGCAATATTCTGAAAACGTTTTATTTTCAAATTCTCCACCATGATTACTTCTAATAGTGACTATGGTTAGAGATTTTTTATTTTGAATTCGTTTGTAGAAATTTGCAAATTCTTCAAAGGCATCATATTTATATTTTAAAAAGAAAACCCATGTAAATCTTGAAAAATCATCTACTAAAATAAATACATATCTACTTTTATTTAAAGAAGCGACTCTGGTAGGACCAAATAAAGTCATATGGATTAATTCGAGAGGCCTACTAGTAGAAATCATTTCTTTTGTCTTAAAAGTAGATTTGATTTGTTTTCCTAGTTGACATGCATCACATAACTTATCTTTCTTAAAAGATAGTCTTGGCAGCCCTTTAACTAGGTTGTATTTAGATAATTTAGCAATATTTTTCATATTACATGGCCAAATCTCTTATGCCAAAGCCAAGAATCATTGTTAGAAGCTACTAAGCAAAAATCATTAGAAAAATCATTTGTTTTTAAACATAACTCATAAATGTTGTTTTTCCTAAAACCTTGAAAATAACATTTTGCATAAATGAATCATATATTAAACATGCATCATTTTCAAAAACAATTTTATATCCCTTATCACAAAGTTAGCTAATACTTAACAAATTATGCTTTAGTCCACTAACTAGAAATAATTCTTCTATAGTAGGGGTAGTGTTCTTACCGACCATGCATATTCCAATAACCTTCCCTTTGTTGTTGTCACCGAATATGACTGTTCTTCAGTGTTCTAAAAAGCGGCCTAGGCGGCCGCCTAGGCGGCCCCCCAACTTCTTGACTAGGGCCTAGGCATTTATGAAAATCGGAAATGGATTCTAGGAGGCTAAAATCGGACCTAGGCGGCGTTTAATCGGTCTAGGCGGGTCTAGGCGGACTAGACCCGCTTAGGCCTTAAGTAAATTTCTTTTTATAAAAAAAAGTTAAAAAAACCCACTGCTCTCACTTTCTCCTCCTAATAAAAAAAAGTAAAAATCCCTAAATCGCGCTCTTCACTTTCACCCCCAAATCGCGCTCTTCACTTTTACCCCAAATCGCAGCTCCTCGGTTTACATCGGATATGGAGAAGATAGAGTCATCATGTTCACCGATACAATAATACACCGATTCGACTATGTGAAGCTCATCCTACAATTGCAAGGAGAAAAAGTTCAATAGTAAGAAACTAAGAATGAGTAGCAATAAAGAGTAAAAAGGGGTAACAACAAATAAACCCAAAAGATCGATAAATAAATAAATAAATAAATTTAAAAAACCGCCTAGCGCCTAGCCGCTTAATCTCCGATTACAAGGTTTAGGCGTTAGGCCCCCATCGGCCGCCCGACTACCGCCTAGCGCTTTTTAGAACATTGCTGTTCTTCCATCAATCTTTTGTATGGAAGAAAGAAGATTTGTACGACCAGTCATATGCTTGGAGCATCCGCTGTCAAGTATCCAACGTTCTCTTTTAGGTAGCTATAAAATAAGCATTGTGAATATGGTACCCTTTTCATTGGGTCCGAAAGGGATTAGTTTTGGGAAACCAAACCCAAAGTGAGTTTGGTTTACCACCAAAAGCAGGAATATAATTTACAGAATTACATACATTAAGAACATAAGAATTTATATAAGTAATTTTATCGTTTATACTCAGGTTGACTGGAACCCAAATATTTTTAGTCTGTCCAGTCGACTTTATTGTACCTTTTAGTGGATTATTATGAGAAGTCAGTCGACTGGGAGGTGAAATAGGTTGACTTATCTGAGGTTTTCGTCTCTTTGAATAAGACTCCAAACCTCTAGACAGATGACTGACATTAGGGTTCAGTCGACTGGTCTAAACTACAGAATTACTATTTTCATGGAAAACAATAGTTTTTGGTTTCCCAAAAAAACTCATATAATTTGTTCTTCACACTAGAAATAGAATCGGTCTTATTAGTACTAGTATTCTTAGAAGAATGACATTTTTCAATAGTTTTTTGAAAACCAAGTCCAAATCTTTTATTAGATTGAACTTGATGGAGAACTTCATTTAAATTATTCTTTTCTTTGTTAAATTTAGATACATTCTTGAATATCTCTTCATAATTTTTCTTAAAAGATCCAAGATCTACATCCAAATTTAAAAGCCAAGAATTTAAAGATTTGACTTCAACATTTGAGTCAATATTTTCTTGAGAAAGTGTTTGATTGACTTTCTCTAAATTTTTAACTCTAATTTTCTCCATCTTAAGTTCTTGAAAAACTTCATTGAAAGCTTCTAATAAGTCATTTGAATCAAAGTTTTCACTTACATCATTTTGTGTAGCCATGAAACATACGTTCGCTACTTCGTTTGACTCCTCATTTTCTTCTTCCGATGAAGAGTCACTATCATCCCAAGTTGCTTGATATGCCTTCTTGTTCTTCATATACTTGTTCTTTGTGTACTTGTCTTTCTTGAAGTTGGGAACCTTCCCTTTTGATTTCGCATTTTCTAATGGGCAATCATTCTTCATATGACCTGTCTTGTTAAACTTGAAACAAGTGGGAAGTTCATTAGTATCTTTAAACTTGGAATTAAATTTACCTTTTTGTAAAAATTTCTTGAACTTTCTAGTAAACATGGCAATTTCTTCTTCATCTTCTTCTTCATCTTCGGAATCCGACATGGCCTTGAAAGCGAGTGTCTTCTTCTTTGCTTGTTGAGGTTCTAGATCCTTCTTGCGTTCTTCTAGTTGTGCTTCATATGCCATAAGATTTCCCACAAGATTCTCAAGAGAGAGTTGTGATAAATCGTTGGCTTCTTCTATGGCGGTGGTCTTCTTCTCCCATTCGGGGGTTAGGGCACGAAGAACTTTTCTCACCATTTCTACTTGCGAGTACATCTTTCCAAGGGCCACAAGAGAGTTTATGAGGTCCGTGAACCGTGTTATCATGTCCGACACATTCTCGTTCTCCTTCATACGGAACATCTCAAACTGTGAATAAGAACAGATATCTTAGATTCTTTAACCTTATTAGTACCTTCATGAGTTACCTCGAATGTGTGCCAAATTTGATGAGTCGTTGCTGCATTTGACACACGATTGAACTCCTCTTTGTTAAGTGCACAAAATAAAGCAGTCATCGCATTTGCATTGTTCATTATGTTGATCTTCATGTTATCGTTCCATTGTGCATAGAAAATTGTAGGAGCGGTAAATTCTATCTCAGTCATGTTCCAAATCTCATAGTTGATGGACTGAAGGTAGATCTTCATTCTACACTTCAAATAGTTATAGTTTGTTCCATCCAATAGGGGTGGCCTTTGTGTGGATTGGCCTTCATGGTATTGGCTTGCATTTGAAGAAGATGTCATTGCACTCAACCAGGCTCTGATATCAAGTGTTGGATCATGTAGGCAAGGCAAATACACTAGAGGGGGGTGAATAGTGTTGTATAAAAAATTAAGAACTTGAATTTTTCGTACTGTTAAGTCGACTAAAAAAGATATACAGTCCACTGTTCCATCAGATAAGAAGAGTATTTTACTGAAGAGTTACAAGTCTGATCAGTCGACTTATAGCGGAAAACCAGTCAACTTACCAGACAATTTTGAAATAAAACTCAGAGAAATTGAAATTGCAAGTTGAGAGAATACAACCACAGAGAGTCAATCACAGACAAACACAACGATGTATCCTGGTTCGGTCATCCCGACCTACATCCAGTCCCCAAGCAACCCACTTGAGATTTTCCACTATTCTTGAAAAAGTACAAAAATACTTTACGGCCTTTGACAATAACAATGTCAAATCCGTACACCTCTCTCACCACTAGAGAGAGCAAACCCACTATACACCCTAGAGTGAAACCGACTCTAAAACCAAGAGCCCTACTCTCCAACCGAGATGACCACTCTCACAACCCGAGAGTGAAAACAACAACAACATTAAGTTTACAACAACCTATAGCCTTGTATGTGATAGTGCTTTTGTATAGTGGCTATTAGGCCAACTTCTGAATTCAGTCTAAAACAAAATCAACATTATATTAGACTAAAATTTAGAGAACCAAGTCTTAGATAGTTTGTATGCTTTTGAAACACTTGAAAACAAAAAGACTTGAGAGTTTAAAGAATGCTTGGAGTTGAGTAACCTTTGCCAAATGAGTTCTATACTCTTTTTATAGAGTTAGAAACGTTTGGACGTTGAGAGAGAGAATCCCAACTGCCATACAACGGCAGTGAAAAGATTTGAATTTGAAAAACAAGTTTAAATTCAGAAAACTGTGAAACGGCTTGAACAGTCGACTAGGTTGCCATAATAAGTCGACTGACCAGAGCTTGTATGAGTTCAGACAGTTTCGTACTATGACAGTCGACTAGTTCTAAGAAGTGGTCGACTGTTACTCATACAGCTGAACTTATTCAAGCTTTTTTTGACATTTTGATTTTGTAAAACACTCAGATTATTTAAAGCATGTGTGGCTGTGTGTGTGACAAGGCTTTTACAAGTTTCTAAGACTCAAAGAATTAAAATTACAATATTACAAGACACTTTGTTTAATACAATTGAAGCACTTTGAATCTTGTCTTGAACGTGAGTCCTTGTCTGGAGCTTGAGCCTTTGTCTAGATGTCTTGAAGCTTGATCAATTACTCTTGAAAGCTTCATCAGATTGTGTTACCTTTGTGTATTTCACCATGGTATTGACTTTGATACACTCTGTAAGAGATATGTGATAGACAAATTTTGTATTGTGTTGTAGTCATCAAAATCAAGAATCAACACATATGAGGTTTCCCTTCACTTTATTTGTTGATTTATTGTATAAATGATGAAGCTCAAGATATATATTTCTAAATGGATAAAGTTGAGAGAAAGACGGGGGTGTCTAAAGTATTTAGAACTAATAGGTAAAATGAAGTGTGGAATCTAATAAGTCTCTCTTGTTGTATAGGATTCTTGTTGATATAGTTATTTCTGTTGTAGGATATTATATTTTGAGATTTGTTGGATAGGATACGACTGAGCTAATCAATCTTGTATTGAAATCAAAGCTTTGAGACAACCTTTTGTTTCATCTTCTTTTTTTGCTTAACTTTGATGCAGTCCATCAGAGGAGTGAGAACTCTTCTCACCTTCTATACTTTGATGCAGTTCATCAGAGGAGTGAGAACTCTTTTTTGATTTACTTTGATGCAGTTCATCAGAGATAATCAATCTTGTATTGTGAAGTATGTAAGCGTGGCTACAGTATATGTTTGATTGTAAGCGTTGTTATAGTATATGTTTGATTGTCAGCATGGCTTTTTTTTTGAATTTTTTTGAATTTTTTTAATTTTAAAAAAAAATTAAAATATATACCTATCCCGGCATTTTTTAAAACACCGGGGTATATTTTATCTAGAATTCAAAAAACCCTATGCCGGCATTTTACAAACACCGGGGTAGGTTTTGTATGAAAAAGGAAACCAAGCGAAACACCTCTATGCCGGCGTTTTTAAAATGCCGCGGTAGGTATTTATCTATAACAGCGTTTCCTAAAAATGCCGGTATAGACCCCTACTCTACCGCGACGTTCGATTCTCCGTCGTATATACCGGCGTTTTTAAAAACGCTGATAGAGGCTACACCGGTGTTTATAAACGCCGGGGAATAAAAAAAAATGCCAAAGTAGACGTTTATTGTTGTAGTGCGCCGATTTACTATATAATATGTGTGTAGATTGTTATTGTATTGTGTACGGTGAACTCGTACAATGATGGGTTCTTTTTTTTGCGAAGAACGAGTTTCATGACCCTTTCTGTTGGTATATATGAATATATACTCCATCTTTTGATTGTATATTTTGTTATATAACTTATTAATGAACTGTTGGAGGACTATTGACTGTTTGTTTATGATATATATATATATATATATATATGGCAAATGCTCCATTGAAAATGGGTCTAGTTTTCACGGATCGGAAAACAGCGATCTGAGCCGTTGGATCGCTCTTGATCGTGATCAACGGCTCAGATCTGAGCCATTGGATCGCTCTTGATTGTGATCAACGACTCAGATCTGAGCCGCCCATCACCCATCTCACTTAAGTGGCGAAGGGTTATTTTGGGAATTTCGTCCCAAATAACTCTTCGCCTCACGGATTATAAAAAAATGATATAACCTAGGTCGTTGTTCCCAACAACGGCCTAGGTTATATCAATTTTTCAGAGCAAATTAAGTGAAGAGTTATTTGGGACGAAATTCCCAAATTTATCCTCCGCCACTTAAGTGATATTGAGTGATGGGAGGCAACAATCTGAGCCACTGATCACGATCAAGAGTGATCCAATGGCTCAGATCGCTGTTTTCCAACCCGTGAGAACAAACCCGTTTTCAATGGAGCATTTGCCTATATATATATTTTCCAACCCGTGAAAACAAACTCGTTTTCAATGGAGCATTTGCATATATATATATATATATATATATATATATATATATATATATATATATATATATATATATATATATATATATATATATAATAAAATACAAAGAAAGCTATCAAGTGACTCTCAATAGGGTTGAAATCAATGGTCCAGATCTAACCTCACAAAACATATTTTTCGGTCCAAAAGTCCCCCCCCAAAACTCAAATTCAAATCCCCCAAAACAACTCCTTTATTGATTTATTTATTTATTTTCTCTCTCTCTCTCTCTCTCTCATTCTCTCTCTATTTACTCAGAAATTTATATTTTTCAGATTTCAGATTTGTAAATTTTCAGATTTTTATGTATTTTTTTATTGCTCATGTTACATTGAAAAATAGCAAATATCTCATCAACAGTTAAATTTCATCATTTTTCACACTCAAAGTTCTAAAAAGTTGGATTTTACATACCAATTTATAATTATTTTTCAACATATACTAATGGAAACATGGACTTTTATTTACAACTAATTATTATTTTACTATTCAAACTTGAGCTACATAATTATTGTTTCACTGTTTACAAGACTTTCATATGCTGTATCGTTCCGAAGACGTGTTGTAGGCACGTGCCCACGGGCAAATCTAGTATATATATAAAAGACAATGCATACTGCTCCGATTTGCTTACTGTGACTATGAGTCTTCAACCACATATATCGTGAATTCCATACAATATTCACCAAATATGTCCGATATTGAGAGGGGGGGGGTGGTGGTGGTGGTGGTGGTGGTGAATCCCTACAGAGACAAAGGGAAAGGAGTACTGTGGGTACATTTGAATGAGCTTAGACAGTGAGATGGGCATCAGCTGTATCCCAACTTATAATATGAATTTTTTTCCCAAAACGACCCTTTTTTGTAAAGTTTTTCCCAAACCGCCCTACTTTTTTTTATTTCCCAAAGCACCCCACTTGGTCTTTGAAAGACCGAGTCTAGTTAAAACAAGCTCGGTCTTTCAAAGACCGAGTCTTGCTCTTTGATTTTTTAAAGTGCAAGACTCGGTCTTTGAAAGACTGATCTTGTTTTAACTAGACTCGGTCTTTCAAAGACCGAGTCTTGGACTTTGTGGTTTTTAATAACGCAGATCCTCTTTCTTCTTCTTCTCGAATTATTAGAAACTTGGACTTTATTTTCTTCTTCTCTCTGTCCCTCAACGAACCCATCGCCCTCGCCAATTTTGTGGTCGACGCCTTTAATCGATCGATACACTCCCCAAAACCAATTAATCTCTAATCCATTTTCGATTTTCCCCAATCCTATTCCCCAAATTTGATTATTTCTTAAAACCCTAAATCCCGAATATCCAATTTCGTAGACCTAGTTTAATTTCGTCTTCGTCTTTGGAAGATCTTGGTTGAAGGATCTTGTTCTTCAGAGAGTTTGGCCATGAACTTTTTGGGTTGGTTTTGACAAGCTATAATTTTGGCCTTTTTCCGCAATGCCTTGCTACCAAATTTACTAAAAAAATTTGTGGCAAAATGACGCATACAATATCGATGAAATCCATTCGGTTCTTTCCAAGCTCCGTTTTGCAAATCCATAGCAGACAATATACCAGCATGACGATCCGAGATAACACACAACTCAGTGCGATCGGTGACATAATACCGGATGCAAGTCATAAACCATGTCCACATATTATACTCTCTCCATCAACCAATGCAAATGCAAATGGAAATAAGCAACCATTCGCATCTGGGAAAACAGCAATTAGCAAACAACCCTTGTACTTACCGTACAAGTGAGTTCCATCTACACTAATAATCGGTCTGCAAGACTTGAAACCTTCAATCGAAGGACCAAATACCCAAAATACTCCCTTGAATGTTTCCTTGCTGGGGCTAGACTCATATTTATCCCAGTGGACAACGGTTCTTGGATTTGCTGCTTGAATTGCTGTTAGTAGAAAAGGCAGCTTCGTGTATGCTTCTTCGAAGGTACCGTACAACCTCTCAATTGCCTTTTGTTTTGCTTTCAAAGCTTTCTTATATGAAATCTGATAATTATATTCTATTTTCACAATCTCAATAATTGCCCCTGGTGATAAAGCAATATCCTTCTTCACCACACCCACAATCAAATTACTAACAAGGTTAGCATCAATTTTACAGTGGTCTTGATTCAACGTGGGATTCGTACAAGTATGAGGCCCAACTATCTTCTTCACCACAAAATTTTTCTCCCATTTTGGAACAATAGCTCGTAATCTCAAAGGGCATCCACCATCACTTACTCCTAGGGGACCTTGTACGATCTCCTCAATTATACGTTTTCTAGGTACCATTTTGCATTTAACAGTGTACAGTGATGGTGTTGTTTTCAATGTGACAAATTCACGATGTTTCTTGATAGAATACACCTTCACAGCTTGCTGAATGGACTCTTTACTTACAAACTCTTATCCAACGTAAAATTCGTCTACATTGGATGAACCAGAAGACTCTTGTGGAAATGGGGGTACTCTGGCAGCTTCAGCCATCTCCTCCGTAACATGAGCATTAACATTAGCATACCTATCAGTAGCTCTCACTTCGTTAGAAATGTTGGTCGTAGGATTTACATTTGCTACATCATCATCTTCTTCTCCATCATCACTTTCTACACTTTCATCATCGTTTGTTTCTTCCTCTTCTTCATCATCATCTAATAAGCTGTTGTTAACTACTGCATTTTGAAAGAGTTCAAATACACTGTCATTTGGAACATAGTCAGGAACCGGACTAGATTGGGGGGGTAACTCAACATCTGTAGAATCAGCGTTTCTTGTATTTGTGAAGGTGTTTTCTTGTGAGGACAGTGGATTTGGTTGTGAAGATTGAGCGGGGTTAGACCTCATCTGCTGTGTAGGTACTACCCTTATGAAGCTTGCACTGGGAATATCATGTGGCTGAGCATTCAAATTTTGAATTTGCTGAATATATAACTCTAATGCAGACCAAGCACAATTGGGTTCAAATGTCCTAGCAATCATTGACTTCAGCGCATTATCAGTTGATACGGGCACTGTCATAAAATACTGACCATCTCCTCTACCTGCTGCGTATCGAGCTAAAATTTTCACCTTCCATTGATTCCTATCCCAATTAGTAACTTCATAAATTTTCTTAACTACTTCTGCAAATGTAATGGTACGAGGTACTCAAACTATTTCCAGATCCAACACACTGTAACAACTACCAATCTTTGGATCACGAATTATTTCACCACCAAAGTATAACCAAATAGGAAACTCAAGATCCATACCTACGTATATTTATACGAATATGCGAGTTATTATCTAACCACAAATAAAATCTATAAAAAAAGATAGAAAATTAAATGCCAATATTCATCATACCTTTACAAGCGTCAAGGATAGAGCCGTAGATGTTTGGGTAAAAGAGTTGAAATTGTTATCCTCTTCAAATTTAGCAAAAATCCAAAATAGGGATCTTTCAAAAGATGGGTTTAAGGTTTTTTATAGTGGAGATGCTTAGAGAGTTAGCAAGAAATTGGTAAATATATTTAGATTAAGATGAGATTTTGTGGGTGGGAGGTCGCCCTAGATTTAGGAAGATGGGTTAGAGAAATAGAATAGGTTAAAGTAGAGAGAGAGAAGAAGAAGAAAGGGGATCTGCCCAATTAAAAACGCCAAAGTCCAAGACTCGGTCTTTTAGTTAAAATAAGCTCGGTCTTTCAAAGACCGAGTCTTGCACTTTGAAAAATCAAAGAGCAAGACTCGGTCTTTGAAAGACCGAGCTTATTTTAACTAGACTCGGTCTTTCAAAGAGCGAGTGGGACGCTTTGGAAAATTAAAAAAAATTAGGACGGTTTAGAAAAAACTTTACAAAAAATGATCGTTTTAGGAAAAAATTCCTTATAATATCAACACGACCATGAACATGACATACGACAAAGACCGCACGTGGGGGTATTTTGGATCCCACCAGTACGTACTAGTCATGTAGTAGTAACTTTTTCAGTAAGAAATAAAAGTTTGGCGGATAAAAGGTTGGCGATGATTCCAACGCTTCAGTGCGTTACATTGCATTTGCATCAGCCACCCACCAACCAGACCAGGATCCACCATTGCCAACATCACCCATTAACGCGTCTTAATAAGACGGGGCCGGATGGGACCGGCTTCACATCGGATGCTCATCCGAATCTACATTGGTAGCTCTCGCACGGGCGCAGCAAAGCAAAGCAAAACAAAAAAACAAAAACATGGTCCTCACGAAACATTGAAACTCCATATAAGTCCTGTACAAATCGCTGTTCTCAGTTTAGTCCCTCTCGATTAACTTCAGAAGTAATTTGGTGAAGTCTCAACTACAGCAGCATCATGACTCGTGAGAATTAAATTCCGCTTCATTAAACCATCTTTTGAAAAAAAAAAAAAAAAATCTTAGTTACACTGAAAAATACCTCATTCTCTCAAAATAATCTTTATCTCTTTTGGATTCGAATCCTCTGCACTCACAATATATGAGTGAATGTCTACTAACTTAATATCAACCATGTATCATAAATTAAGTTTGATGAATGACAAAAATTAATTATATTACTTTTTATTAAAATCAAATATGTTTGAATCAAATTAATTAGAATAGTTTTCGTTTGAAAAAAATTTAATAGCCAAAATGAGATATCCTCTCATGAAATTTTGAGTAAGTTTTTTTAATAAAAAAACACCCTACAAAAACTTATTTTTTTCATCTGTCTTTTAAAAAAATTCTTAGCAATAAATTTTATCTCATGTGTTTCCACTACTTCTATTCATTACCAATCTCTTCGTTAATTGAGAAGGAAGAAATAAACTTCTGAGATTTTAGAAGCAAGAGAGATGAGAGAAAGGTACCTTCGTTTCTTAAATTTTCAATATATACACGTCTTATTTAACTTATTCTCTTGCATGTTTTCATTTATTCCATTCCTGAAACTATTAGCAACTGTTTTCATTGGTACAATTATTTTTAGTAACAACGTATTACTTCCTTAATCCTTGTTCGTTATATCGAAAGCTTGTAAATGCAAATGGGGGAAAAGAATTGTTTGCCCTTGTTCATGATATAACCCGTCAGATTCTCTCGTCATTATGCATATTGGACATGTTAATGTTAAGCTTTACCATTAGCCTGGGTTTGATTTTTCTTTTTCTTTTTTATGAGTTTGATAACCCAATGTTTCTTAACTGTAGGAAAAATAAATTTAAGTCAATCAATCCAGTATTTATATAAAGTGAGTTGCGTGTAACCTTTTGCTTTGAGAATGGATGATCCTAGTTCTGAAGCCAATTCAATTGCACAAAGAACAACAAGTCATGATGAACAACATGAAGATTGGATACTTTAGTTAATTCAAGAATTTGAGATGGTGCACACAATTTTTATCTTTATTATGCAAGGAGATTGGGGTTTGGGGTACAAATGCAGCATGTTCATAAAAAATCTAAAATAAAATACGTAACTTCAAGGATATTTGCACATTCTAAAGAGGGTTTTCAAGTAGTTGAAAACTGAGATCACCAAACCAAGAAGCCACGGGCAGAAACTGGATGAAGATGCTCGGCCAAAATATCTCTACACGAAATAAAGAGTGGAAATTTTCAAAGTTTTGAGTTGAATGTGTTAGAGAATTGTTCCCTCTAGAGGATTTTGTTGAGTCATCGACACAATCAACATAAACCACCAAACAAATACTAGATTACACCAATCACACAAAGTACACAAAAATAGTCCCGACTGGGGCTTTCGCCTTAATCCGGGGGAGGAAGAACCGAGATGTTATTCAACCAGAGAATATACAAGAATGTTACAATTCTCACCACGACACTCTCTCAAATCTAACTGTAACTTGGTTGTTCTTTACAATAGAGAAATCTCTCACCTCTCAGATGAAGTACTCTCTTCTCATATTCGGCACTCAATAGAATCATATCGTTCTTGGAGCCGTTGCAATGAATATATAGATCTAGAGAAACCCTAGTTTGATACACTTGATACACTAACCATCTGATGTATACTAAAGATATAATCATACGTTGAGAGTCGTACAATCTAACTTAAAGACGAAGTTAGGCTTCAAACGAATCAACCAGACCGGGGTGACAGTCGACAGTCCCCTTCTCTGTTCATGTAGCTGTTGATGACTACTTCTCTGTCTTCAACTATTCACTTCAATCAATCTCATCACTTCACCGTCTTTTCCATCGAACATGTGCATGCAAAATATATAAACCAAACAATCTCTACCTTGGATTACATACTCATGAATCCACACATGTATGGTTTAAACTCTTCTAGATATTTTATCTCCACTTTGTAAACAACATATTTCTATGGCTTCTTCTGCTAATTGAATCTATATCATGTTTTTCTCTAATTGTATGCCTCTTCAAGGACACACCCCAGTAGATATTATCATAGAGGTACCCTCCATATGAACTCCACTAACCCCAAGGTTTTCTATACCTTTCAATGGTATTCGAACGTTGCAGTTTCACTTTGGTGATTTTTGTGAAGACTTACTAGATGATGGTTTAGGAACAATGAGCTTCCAAACACTCGACCGAGATTTTTTGCTCCAACAAAGCAGGTAGAGGTCGTGCTGACCCTACCAATCTTCCTCTTATCCTTCATCACCTTACGACAACTCTCCCAAACTGTCAAAAATCCACCTCGAGTTGTGTACCTGCAGTCCCGAGCATCAAGAGTCCTCAAGGATATCAGATTCTGATTTATCGAAGGAATATGCATTATTTTTTCTAGTGTGAACCATTTACCATCTGACGTCTCTAATTCAATTGTTCCCTCACCCACCACTTCATAAATATCCTCAATCGTTGTTCTCACACTACAGCATGTTGACAACTTGTAAGTAGAAAATATCTCCCTCTCGGAGCAAATATGAGAAGAACTTTCTGAATCAAGATACCAACTCGAATACACATATGAATAACTTGAAATAAGAAGACATAGTTCAAAGTTACCAAATTCACTTGATTTACCTGAATCAGCTGTACTGACTACATTGGCTTGATCATCTTCGGTAGTAGTACTCTTCTGACTCAGACACTTGTGACAATCTCTCTTGTAATGTACAATCTCTCTACAATAGTGGCTACGGATCATACCCTTGTATGTCGTATCCCTTCTAACTGAAGTATCACCATCCACAGCTAAACACCCTGCAGAAATAGAGCCTCCTTTATGAGTCTTATTTCTCAATTCATCTTCCTTCAGACCCTTAATCACACCGGCTACAGTAAGTTTCTCATTGGCAGACTTTCCATATAGCATGGTAGTTATCAAGTGATCGTAAGAAGTTGACAGTGAATAAATCAAGTTAAAAGCTTTCTCTTCTTCGCTAAGATCTTCAGCATTAATTACCTTCAGTTCATATAGTACCTTATTGAAATCTACAATGTGATCTTGAAGATTCCTTCATTAAGAAACGAAACAACTTTCTCTTCCAGTACATCCAATCCAACAACGACGATCCGAAGTTGTCATATTTGAGTCTCACCCATAGACTCGCCACACTTTTCGCTTTAAGAATATTACACTTGACTTCGTCCGCCAATTGCAACTACATTAAACTCAAGGCCTTCAAACAAATCTCATCTCACTTCTCCTGCTTCATGTCGGTTGGCTTCCTCTCTTCTAGGGCAAAGTGCAAGTCCTTCTGAACCTGTACATCATACATGTCCACCTTCTATAGATTGAAGTTGATATTATCTTCAAACTGCCAGTACAATACTAATAGTCTTTACCGGCATTTTTTTTCACATTCACCGGCATTTTTAAATGTCGTCGTAGATACCACTGGCATTTTATAAAATGCCGGTATAAGTGTCGCTGAATCGTGTGTCGCTGTATCTTAGGTACATTCCCCGGTATTTTTTACGAACACCGGTATAGGTTAAAACTACACCGGCGGTTGAAAAACGCCACCAAAAGTGTGTCTTCGTTTTGGGTCCCGTTTTCGGCCATCACCTACATCGGTGTTTTTAAAACGCCAGTGTAGACCTTTCAGTTTTGCACGAAGCTACCCCGGTGCTTGTAAAAACGCCGGGGTATGTATATATATATTTTTTTAAAAAATTAATTTTAAAAAAAAAACTATTACAATCAAAACCAATTGCAAAACTAAAAGTGACCCAAATAAAGTTCATCATTGCACAGATTCTGAAAATCTTCAATCCCTAAAATATGAATGAAGTTTAATAGTATAATATCATCAAATTGTAATCTCATACTGAAACATAATAATGTGATCTCATCACATTCATTACCAAAATATCATCAAATTGTAATCTCTATATGTTTATGTACATGTTTTGTTAACGGTTAACAAATATTCAACTTGGTCTTGGCATCTCACATAGAAGACTTACAATACCGGTTGGGCACTGCAAAGTTTTGAATACTTGACTGGCTAGCATCTGATACTCGAAACCAATTGAAGGAGGAAATGTAATATTATTTGTAGCTACATTGATACTATCCAGAGCCATAGGTTCCCTCGTGCATATGTGCCAAGTTCATGCTTCAATTAGATGTAACCAAAGCTACTTGCCATACATGCTTATGAACTCTGATTCACATAACCATAACCTAAATCATTTTGATGTTTTTCCATAAATGCAGGCTTGTCATTATAATCACTAAGTGATTACTCCTAGCTTAAAAGATAGTCAAGATTTTTCGGTCATCTGTTTTGCATCTCAAGCACTAGATTATATGAGCATTGCATCAATAAGAGAAGAAGCATTGTGCCTCTAAGCAACACATAAGAAGGTTACTGAAAACTCAAAACATACAATTCAGTAGAGAAAATTAACCCTACATCATCTTAACTGGACTAGAAATACAAAACAAACCTGATATAAAGAACAAACACGCTTCATTTTCAATAACAAAAATTAATGCCTCAAAGTTGACTATAATATTATTGCACTTCCTAGCTTCGTTTGAAGCATGTTCATGTAACTTACAGTCACAATGTCTCCACAGTTAACAAAAATTATGATTCACAAATTATGTAACATCGATAGATGAGATTGTCCAAACACTAAACTAGAAAAAGACATAATAACTGAGAAATATAAGAAAATTTTACCTAAATACCAAAACCAATTGCAAAACTAAAAGTGACCTAAATAATGTTCATCATTGCGATAACTGTCAATTGAAACTACAACTTAAGTTTAAACAGGATTATTTCATCACTAGTCACTCCTCTGTAAATCATATTATGCAACTTCAGTTACATAATCTATCTCATCATCACTTAAAACCAATGAGAAAGAATAATCTCATTTTCAAATCCAAGCAACAAGCATGAACATTATCTTAGAAACTGATACATATCTAGACATCATGATATAATTGAGTTTAGATAAAAAAAATTCCATCACTAGTCACTCTTCAAAAAATCAGAGTGTGCAACTTCAGATACATGATCCATCTCATCTCCAAATTTAGACAAAAAAGCAACTCGTGAAGCTGCACTAACCTGAAGCAAGAGTTTCAAATCATACAATCCAGTAACATACATTTGATGCTAACCTGAAGTAGTTTTCCTTCACTGCAACAAAGATGAAGCTGGTTTATTAGATGAGGAAAATCATACAATCCAGTAAAACAATCCAACAACATACATTGAGTATGCCCAAAAATTTGAGATAGAAATGTAACTCATGAGCAAGTGCATTGCTCATGTTCACTGCTTAATACATATGAAAGAAGGTGCCCTCACTAGTCTATCTTTAAGGTCTTTGAAATCATTGCTAATGGGAAGCATCACAGGACGGAAATAGGGTAAATGGCTTTAAATACGACAAGATTCCAAACAAATGGATCTATGCACTACAAACACATTATATCTTCAACAAATTCAAGCCAAATTTAATGTGTATATAAGATACCAAACTGACATACATATGGCTAGTGCATTAACAAGCATTTCATCAACAAGTCAAACATAAATCGCAACCAATTGAAATGAACAAGCTATCATAAAGATATCACATACTTTCAAAGCAAAACAGTAGCAGCACAATAATGATATCAATAAGACATCTTTTAAGGTTAGTTAATCTAGCTTCTCTTTACCATAAGATTACCACAGCTCGTTAGCATACTTCCATGAGCCAGCAACATCATAGTCAATGCATAATTTGTGTAGAGGAATTTCAAGAATCCAAAAATTTTTTTTAAAAACGATTCAGAAATTTCAAGAACAAACCTAGGGTTTGTGTAAAGGAAGGGGCGACGGCGGGGGAGGGGGGCGGCGATGGGGGGAAGGGGAGACGGCGGGGGAGGGGCGGCGATGGGGGAAGGGCCGACGGCGGGGTAGGAACCCAAAATCATAACTCCAAATCAACAGAACCTCAACCATTCCCAAATCAAATCAAAACCCACCTCAAACCCTTCCCCAATCCAAAACCCCTCCATCGAAATCCCAAATTTCTCCACCAATCGCTCCAATTCACCCCCACAAACCCACCCAAACCCTCAAAATTTTCCAAATCAAATCAAAACCTATCTCAACTGACTCACCTTCTTCCTCGCTGCAGTCGGGCGGCTCCTCGAAAGTCGACATAGACAGCTGCTTGTGCGCGACGCCGATATTGATGAGGATCACCCCCGACTTGGGATCGGAGATGAGGATCTCCTTGATGGGGAGCCACAGGAAGAGCTCCTCCTGGGTCAAGCCCTTGACGGCCTTGAGTGATCTGAAGGTGAGGTTGGCGTTGATGGTCTGGTCGAAGCGGACAGGGCTGCGGTCATAGTGGGCGAGGCAGGGGCGGTCGAGGTGGACGAAGAGGAGGCCAGAGGCGGGGTCGAGGGGGAAGTTGTGGACGGACTTGGGGAGGAGGCCGGCGGGGAGAGATGGGGGCAGCGATGGGAGGAAGGAGATGGAGAGAGAGAGATAGAGTGAAAAATTGGGGGAAATTAGGGATTAAAGTAAAATGAGAGAGTGAGAGAGAGAACGAGAGTGTGTATGTTTTCACTTATCCGCAATATACACCGGCATTTCAACGAAAATACGCCGGTGTATACCTACATACGCCGGCGTTTTTCACATACGCCGGCGTAGAGTTGGATTTTTTTGTTTCTTTACCTTAACTTGTCCTACAGCGGCGTTTCTACCAAAACGCCGGAGTAGAAACGCCGGTGTCAAACTATTTTTTTGTAGTGTGCTAGATCTTCATCTTTTGATCTTCCATCTTGTCCAAGGAACTCGAACAAATCCACGAACCTGATGCACTCTGATACCACTTGTTAGGAAATTGTTTACTCTATAGGATCTTATTAAGTCCTTGACACAATAAATACAAATCACCAAGCAAATAATAGATCACATCAATCACACAAAGCACACAAAAATTGTCTCGACTGGGATTTTTGCCCTAATCCGGGGAAGGAAGATGTTATGTAACTAGAGAAGATATAAGAATATTACAATTCTCACCACGACCCTCTCTCAAGCCTAATTGGAACTTACTTGTTCTTTACAATGGAGAAATCTCTCACAACCCAGATAAAGTACTCTCTTCTCATATTTGGCACTCAATAAATTATATCATTTTTAGAGCCGTTACAATGAATATATAGATCTAGAAAAACCCTAGTTTAAACCCTAGTTTGATACACTTAATACACTAACCATCCGATGTATACTGAAAAAACAACCATACGTTGAGAGTCATACGATCCAACTTGAATTTGAAGTTGGGCTTCAAACAAATTAGCCAGACCCGCACCCAAAAACCCATCATTCGTGCAAGACGGTCGACTGCACATAGTTGCGGTCGACCGCAATCTCTCAGATTGACATCCGAGGGGGTGACAGTCGACTATCCCCTTCTCTATTCCTATAGCTTCTGTTGACTGCTTCTCTATCTTCAACTATTTGCCTCGATCAATTACATTACTTCATCGTCTTCTTCATCAAACATGTGTATACAAGACACATAAACCTAACAGAGTGCGGATCACAATCACATCCTACATCTCCATTGTACTTCGTTCATGTTACCATCCCAACACAAGGTTACCGAGACAAAAAGTAATGAAGTTGTGTTAGCAGATGCATCTGAACTTTAAAGCAGATATATGAATTAGTAGGCAAGCTACACGACAAGATTTAAACAACTATCTTCGGACCAAGAGACAGAGATTTTAATTATGGTGAAGCAGGAAGCTTGTTAAGATATTTTCAAGATCAAACATTATGGGATCCTTCATTTTTTTCATGCCGATCAGCTAGACGGTGAGGAAGAAATTACAAACATCTTTTTGGCGAATGGCAGAATAATTCTTGATTATGCCTTGTTCGGTGTTGTCACCTTTGACACTACATACAGCACAAACAAGGAATATAGGTCGCTTGGTGAATTTGTTGATTTCAATCATCACAGGGAGGCATCAATTTTCGGGGATGCATTGACGTATGTTGCGACAATTCCATCATTTGAGTGGTTAGTTAAAACTTTTTGAAAACACAGAAGCAGAAAATGTCTTTTAACAGTTTTTACTAATCAGTGTGCTTCAATGGCTACAGCTCTTTCTAATGTTATGCCAGAAACTTATCAGGTTTGTGTGTTTGGCATATTATGATAAATGGAATTAGACATTTGGGAAACACATATAAGGAAGGAGGTGGATTATTTAAGCATTTCAAACAATGTGTGTTTAACTATGAGAAGGCGGAAGAAATTGAACAAGCATGAAAACAAATTTTGGTGACACATGAATTTTAGGACACATCCTAAGAGCATCTGTAGTCGTTAATGTTAAATTTATCCATATATCGATAAATAGAAATAGATATTAGGATTTCGCTGCACTCGTCGTAAGCTATATTATAGCAAACAATTATTTAATATTAAGCGACGGCATTTCGTATGCCGTCGGAGACCGAAAAAGTGAAAAATGCATGCGAAATCGTCGGACGGCACACGAAGTGCCGTCCGTTTAAAATAAAAATAATAATAATAAAAAAAATCGCAACCCGTGTTGAAAAAACTCACACTTAAAAAAAAAAGAATGTTTTGAAAAAAAAAAAAAAAAAAAGGCACCCGCATGTCTAGGACGGCACATGAAGTGCCGTCCGACACTAAGCACCTATACTTAATATAATAGCTACTTAGCAGAAGGAATGGATACTTAATAGCTATACTTAATAGCTAATAATTACATATCTATACTATCTACTCTTATCTATACTAGCTAATAGCAATTAGTAAGTGCTGACTATCTAATAGCTAATTATCTTTACTTATTAGCAGCAGTCGACGGACGGCACATCAAGTGCCATCCGGAAAAAAAGGCTTTCATCGCTTAAATTATAATTTTTTCAAACGGACGGCACTTGAAGTGCCGTCCGACGCTTATAATAATAATTTTTTTAGTGGGACGGCTCTTCGAACGCCGTCCCTAAGATATCGATAAAAGCTATTTCGTCTCTCATATATAGCAATCCACTGTAGCGATTTATCGATAATATCGATATATAGCAAACGACTGCAGCTACTTTTTAAGCTAAATATCGATATTATCGATATATAGATAACGACTACAGATGCTCTAATTGGTCACTACTTATAAGGTTAAAGAAAAATGGGCCAAATATATATGAAAAATGATGTCATCTTAGTAATGAGAAGTACTCAGCTTATTGAGAGTTTAAATATAGATGTAAAAGCATATTTAAAGTCAGATCTTGACACGGCATAATTTTTTAAGAATTTTGAAAGGGTTGTATCCAAAAATTGCCGCAAAGAGTTAGAAGGTGAGTTCCATTATAGACAAAAACAACCATATCTGAGATTAAAGAGTTCTCTCATATTGCAACAAGCATTAGCACGTTATACACCTAATATTTATGTAGAATTTGTTGATTAGTTTGATATTTCACATGGAGCTTCAATAATCTAGAGCATTGCAGTTAGGAACAGGATGAGTACATAGTTTCAGATGGAGCTTCTAAGCATACAATTTCTTCAAAGTCTTCAGAATCTTTATATAGTTGTAGAAGTTCGAGACATTTGGAATACTATGTGGTCAGAATCTTCATCGTTTTGGTTATTTTTTTCTTCAAAATGGATTAATAAACAGAATTTCTATAATGTAAAAAGTAAATAATGGGCTAATATGAAATAACAAGTGTAAGACTTATATCGAATTTAAATACATTTGGGGGGTTGTGTGGAAAAAGCCAAAGAAAAACGCTTGGGGTCAACGGTCACATCAAGAGACAAACCCACCTGGCTGCCTCTGAATGTCCTTTCAGATGTTCCCACTAAGAGCGCGAATCACAAGGCGAAATCATTTACTGAACGGGCTTCGTTTATGATGCATAGAAAATCTTATGTACCAGAATGTTTATGAGATTTTTCTTTGAAGAGAAGGGGGAAATCTCTCCGTATCTGAATCGGGGACCAAGGACGAGGGGCTAACGTGGGAGCGGGACCTACTGACACGTGGAGATGGGTTTGCGGACAGCAACGTCTGGAGTCACGTGTGAGTGGAGGCTGACGTGGATCATCAGTGGGGTTAGGTTTTTTATTGAAGACTTTTGATGACGACAGCTGTGACACTCCCTTCTTTTCAAAATACTCTATAAGATACTAGTGTCACCCTATCTAAATTGTACCGACTAAAATAATTTTGAGGAACTCATAAAATTAAATGATATTTAAAAATTTAGAACTGCATCTTAGCTATTTCAATCATAATATAATGAAAAGATGACAAATCTACAAATTAACTAATTCACACTTTCAAACCAACCAATATTATTTTATAATTCTATTCAATTAAAAGAAAATAATAAAAAATAGTCGAATAATTACCGAAATTTTGAGATGCTAAAAAAGAGATTTACAATCTTGTTAGTTTCCTCCATTCTAAAGTTTGCTTGTAAATACTCATATTTTCTACGAAGTCCCTCAATATTTGCCTCCAAATGTTCTATATTACTCATTAGTTGTGCCTTTATAAAATGATCAAATTATAAAACACACATACAAATACTACAATTCACCAAAACTTTTCAAACAAAATAAAAAATATAGAAAATATATCACTATCTATGTTACCCATATTGCTCATATTTGTATGTTTAATTATATATAATAAAATTCTTGATTTTTCTACTTAATTTTTTGTTGTATTTATTTTCATTCCTTTTGCATCGTGTGTTGTTTTTCTCTCTCTTGTGATTCATTTTGCATTGATTCAGTTTTTTATTCTCATTTATTTGATCTACAATTTGTCTTTGATCTTGTCTATTGTTTAAACCTATTTCATGGCCTATTTATCTTTTATTAGATTCTTTTTTTCGTATTGAATACTACCTAGTTCACCCAAATCCATATTGTCTCTATATAAATACCCTAATTGAACCCTAACTCTAATTACCAAACCATAATATCCTATCTCTCTCTCTCATCCTCCCAGCCGTTACCCTCATCTATCCCCCGACCTCACCTCCCGACCGTCTTCCCCTCTCCTCACCATCGTCGTTTACTTTCGATGCCTGAGACCACCACTGCACCCTCCTGTCCTTTTCCCTCTCCCCCGCCATCGACTTCTCTGTGGTCGACAACACCCCAGGGCGAGCCCCTGGCTGCCGTCGTCTTGTTCGAGCACTGTCGCGATACCCCCAGCCCCAGGCCGCCGCGCCGTCATCTTTCCTGGTGGTTGCTGCCACCGACCTTGCTATTGTTGGCTGTTGTCTATTTGGGTGTGTGTGCTCGTGCGTCTTTTGCACGTGTTTCGGCTGTTGATTCTCATTTTTCATTCGTTGTGTTCGTTGTTCGAAGTCCGTTCCCGTTATTCTGTTCTTCATTTCCATCATCTTCATAACAGACAAGTAGCTTGTATGTGTTCTTTTTGTCATGCAAGTTAATACTGTAAGTAGTCTAGTATGAAAATGTGTGTGCTCTCATATGATCCTATCCTGTTAGTTAAACCGTTGATATCATCTCTTGATCATGAGTAGTTATAATAATTGACACCCGTTGCATGAAAACAATTAGATTAGATGACACTTTGACTATATGTTATTTGTGACACACCGTATATTGTAGATGACTGTTACATAGATGTTTGTTGGATGTATGATCTCTCATTATAAACCATTTATTCACATGTCATGCTGATTTGAGTAACCCATATATACTATGATTTGTATGACATCTAGATTGGACCGTTTGTAGTTAAGTTGTTTGATAAAATGCATAAAAGAACTTTTATTTTGCTGCTGCCCTATTTTGTATAGTAATTTCGACCCTGTTAACATCGGTAAAATAAATAAGTTTGTGAACATGATTATATCCTTTGTTTTCTAGTTTACAGAACTTTTGACGAATCTGAATTCCGATTTTTTAGGCATGAGTTATTGCTATTTTACTGCAATCGTATCGTATATTCCAGATTTTGAACTATATGTATTCTGTATGGAATTTTATTGTGAAACTGATATTAAAAATAGAATTTGAACTCTATACTTTTTTGGGTATGTTTAGACATGACTGTGATCAATCCCTAAATTTTTTTGGAATTAATTAATGACTTTTATATCTCATTTCATGCTTTCGAAACCAATCGAAATATTTCCAAAGTGCGTGCTTTTCAGTAAAAAAATTATGTTTTCAACCTGATTCTATTCATTTTAATGAAAACTTTATGAATATAAACTGTAGCCTGATTTGTCTATTTTACTACCCCATTGACGAATCTGGATTTCGAATTATATTTTGTGAATTATCTCAGTTTTGGTACTGCTATGTCTGAACTTTCAGAATTGAGATTGTGTTGCATTACTTTGTTTTCCTAATTTTGTTGACTATACTATCTGTAATATAATTTCATGATATTTTATATTTTGAAACTAGATATGTTAGGGATCCTTCCAGATTTTTCTCAGATTTAATTATGATGATTTTAAACTCTTTTCATACTTACAAACAAGATTTTGCATTTTCTGGTTGAACACGATTTCTGTATTAAACATTGTTTTCAACGATGTTTCTGTGACTGATATGTGCCTTATATATATGTGCTGGAATTGGCAGATATTCTAGTTTCTAGATTTTCTGACAGATCTAGATTTGTTGTTCTGTAGTACCTGAAATCTCAGATTTGATACAGTAGTGTCTTGTTGTCCAGAACTGAAAATTTCGTTCTTTTGACTATTATGAGTTGTTTTTATCAACCGAGGTAAGTACTACTTCATCTTAGACTTATCCTTTGTTCATGTCATGTCTTTAGCCTGTTGTGTTCGCTCACACCTGTTGTTAATAATGAAAAGAAATCAAGACGATGTTTTTAAGGGAAAAGATTGATTAGTGGACAATATAGAAATGCATATTCGGAGGGAACTCAGTTTTCCCACTGTTTACTGTGATACCTACTATTTATCTCTGGATGCATGAGGGTATGATCTATGACACCGTTTTTTGTTATTACTGTTACTGTTACTGTTACTGTTTGTCTGAATATACTGCCCTATAGAAGTTCCACTACGAAATCTTAAAATTAAACTAATTGTGGTAGCAACCATGTGGTATAATTTGGGACGCATGAAGTGCTACCTAGTTAGTAATGAACATTAGACATAAGAATAACTATTTACACTATCACATCCTATTACTGTTGATTTACTGTTACTTTTGATTCACTATTACTGTTGACCTTTACCGTTACTGTTATACTTTTACTACTATTCTGCTGTTTACTGCCATCTGTATACTGTTATATTTACTGCTTTTCCATGTTAGTATTCCCTGTCTAGTTAGTTTCCCCCTATTTTCTTACTTGTACTGCTTGCGGCCCGGACTTGCATCTAACGGGCATTATGTTTTCCTGTTTTCCTTTTTTTTTCTTGTAATTGTCATATGAGCAGGTTTTGCTGATCAATTGCCTACTAGAGTTGATGAGCAAAAGTTTTGAGCTGCGCAATTGAAATCATTTGCTTAAAATATTTTATGAACTATTTATATTTGTGAACTGTATTGAAACTTGTATTTGGGCTTGTAGTTCCATGATTATTATTTTGTTTCAGATCTTCTATTTGTTGGGATATTTACTATTGTTGCAATAAATGTTGTTGAGTTATGATTGTTTATGCATGCTTAGTTGGAGTATACTGTTATATTTATTGTTGTGGTGAGTCAAGCAGATTCGTACATCTTATGGATGATGAAAACTATCCGTTGGTCTTAGTTGCATACCATATTTCGTATTCTTTTGGGAAGCGGGACGTGACAATCTGCATGTTGTTTCCCTTCCGATCCTAGCATATTCCGAAGCTTCTCTTACTTCATCAAATTTTCATCTTCTCATATCATCAACCATTTGATGCTAGTCCTTAGCTTTCTTATAAATTCACTTATTTGTTCACTTTTACCCTAAGAAAATAAAAAATAATAAAATACAATAATGATAAAATGGACAAAACTATTCAACTTTCATGCTTTTTACCATCATCTACAATCCATCATTCTTCGTAATTGAAAATTTAATTATAATATTACATAGAATGCAAAAGTCCAAATAAAAACAGATAACAATTAGAAGAAAAAGCCCTTATATGCAAGTCAATTCGTTCCAATCTCATACCTGACGAACCCCCTTCTTCTAATCTGAAACCCTACATTATTAGGTTTCCATCTGATCCCGAATCTCAAAACTTGACCATACTATCATAAAAAAGCAGAAAAATACTTAGACACAAACAAATTAAATATTGCGCAAAAAAAGGATATAAAAACTGAAACAACAATTCTAATTAAAGAAAGATTGCTAAATTAATTATGAGAGATTGCTAAAAATAAATGAAAAGCTCAAGAACTTAACAAAAGCAATTTTTCATGAGAAGTAATTATGAGAAGTAGTGAACACAATTACCATCAAATTGAAGAATAAAAATTGATCTTCAGGTAACCTACATCTGGGTCAATTGCAGTGACGGCATGACATACATGCCTTACTGTCATCTCTGTATTCTCTGTGTGTACACATTGGAGAGAGTAGTGTAAATCAGTGAATAAACAAAAACAAACGTATAATAAACACGTGCATTACCTCTTACATTCCCACAGTTTATTTTTTCCTTCATCTCTTCGCCTTCCGAAATCTCAATTTCTACCATGGCCTCTAAATCTAATTTAATTGGATCTGAAGAAACAGATATTCAAGAACAGAACATTAGTTAGGATTTGGTCTGAAAATAACCAATCTTTATTTTTGAATCCATAATTAGGATTTGGATTCCGAAATTTCAATAATTGAAACGCCCTAATTAGAAATCAAAAGTAAAAGTGAGTGGTAAATTAGGGTTTCATGAATACAATATTACAAAACAAATTAGGAATTCAAAAAACCTAATTTCTCATAAGAGAATTCTTACCGATAGTGTCATCACCCAGGGCGGGTCAGTGAGCATTGACGGCAAGGATTTGAGCGGGCTAGCGGACGACGACTGCTAAGATTTTGGGGAGGAGGGTTAGCAGGATTTTGGGGGAAGGGGAGTTGGGAGAGGCAGAGTTTTTTTTGTTTTTGTATTTGTTTTTGTACTTTGTTTTGTTAAGTAAAAAAATATGGTGTGCACGTGTTAAGGTATGTGTGATTTCCTACTTTTACTTTCCTTTCTGCAATTCAAAATGGAGAAAGGAGAGAGGGGGTAGGCCTATTAGCTTAATATATAGTATAATTCTAGTCTTTTTTTTAATTATTTTTTTCAAAATATAAGTTACTTTAGATTTTCGAGACAAGTATTTTTTTCATTTTTAAATTTCCATCACATATTTTTTACGAGATTTTCAATTATATCCTTACTTTTTTTATAAAAGGAGTAATACTAAGGCAAATTGGATGTTTAACAATTGATAGTTCATTTATGAGATTCAAAAACCAAAAATGTTAATACTTCTTTTCAATCCTAGATTTTTCTTAATGGGCGCATAAAAACCTAGAATGACTTATATTTTGAAACGGAGGGAGCAAATCATTGGTAATACACAGTTTCAATTCTACTAAATTATTCACTATGATTCCTGTAGAATTTAAGTTTTAGCATCACATGTATGACTAATTAGTTTTTTTTTTTCCTTCTAGAAGCTACTCCATATAACTAATTTTGTTGATGTTCGAAAAACTGCGAAGAGAGATTTCCTAAAAGTTGCCTCTATTATTTGTCATGAAGTTTATATTGTTGGGCAATTGCACGATCCGAGGGCACACAGTTGAATTGGACTACTGTTGCTGCTAATTTCTGCGTGGGAGGAAACAGATGTTGTGAATTCTTTTAGAAACAATAAAAATCTGACATTTTTTTTACTTTTACCGATGTTGACTACTGAATCTGACTTGTTTGTATCGTAGGATATGATCTTGATGGTGATGATCGCTCCGATTGACCTGCAAAGTCTGAAACATCTGGGTTGACCCAGGCGACAGACCCTACGATGCTCAAGTCAGAACTCAAGAAGAATATGAGAGGTTTTTAGTTGCAAAATACTGATTACCTGATTTCTGTGGAGGTCATGGGGGTATTTATAGTTGCTTTGGGCGTCAGTATCAAGATAATGATTTATCATTACTTCCCGGTGTTTTTAGATTGAATTGGTTATCTCTTCTTCATGAAGAGATAAGGGTGGTTGTGGAGATTAAGTTAAAACTCTTCTCATTATGAGAGATCTGGTTATTCAACCGTCTTTTATGAATAATTATGAATTTAAATCATATTTAAATAATCATGGATTCATTTGTGTTGAGCTATTGCAACAACCCAGTTAGATGGATCGTTTTTGGGCTATTGGACTTGAAAGAGACCAAATTCTCGTTTACGAACCCATTTTGAGTAAAAAATACCATTTTGCCCCTAAGAGCTTTAAGATTCGAACCTAATTGAACTGACCCGATTTAGTTCTATTTTTACCCATATCAACTACTTAGAAACAAATCAGTTAGTTTAATAAGGGACACGTAATGGCTTTAGCAAGATAAGCTTAAGTCTGCATATACAAATGCACATCCATGACAAGATTAGGGAATTTTTTCCCAAACTGTCCCTCTTTTTGAAAGTTTTTCCCAAACTGTCCTACTTTTTTTTAAAAATTTCCAAAACGCCCTACTCGCTTTCTGAAAAAACGAGTGTGGGAAAAACCCCATCGCTTTTTCAGAAAGCGAGTGTGAGGCTTTTGGTTTTCACTTGCCTACACTCGGTGTCTAAAAAAGCGATGGGATTTTTTTTCCAAACTCGTTTTTTGAGACAGCGAGTGTCGATTGGGGCTTTTTTAGCCCCCAGGCTCGAATTTCGATCTCACCTGATCTCCATTTTACTCTTTCTTATCTCCATTCTTACTCTCTCCTTAACTCCGAAACTCAAAACCCTAGCCTGCCAAAATTGACCTCCTACCCACAAAATCTCCTATAAATCTAAATATATTCACTTAATCTTTTCCAATCCTCTCACCTTCCACTCTCAAAACTCTAAACCCATCTTCCGAAAGATCCATATTTTGGAATTTTGATAAACTTGAAGAGGATAGCAAATTCAACTCTTCTACCCATATATCTACGGCTATATCCTTCTGAATAAGCTTGTGAATGTATGATTTATATCACATATTATTTTGTACATTTTTGTAGGTTTTGTTTGTGTGTAGATAATAACTCGTATATTCGTATAAATATACATAGGTATGGATTACGATATTCCTATCTGGTTATACTTTGGTGGTGAAATAATTCGTGATCCAAAGATAGATTGTTGTTATAGTGTCGTTGATCCTGAAATAGTTTGGGAACCTCGTACCATTACATTGGCAAAATTAGTTGAAAAAATTTATGACGTTACTAATTGTGATAGGGATCAATGGTATGTGAAAATTTAAGGTCGTATGCAGCAGGAAATGGAGATGGTCAGTTGTAACCCCTGTTTCCTAAAAATGTATTTTCTGTATATTTTCGGTATTTAAAATTTTTGTAAATTAGTTTTCCTCTTTCAAATTATTTTTGTTAAAATATATTGTCAGATCTTCTATTAAAATCTATTTTCGATCAATAATTGTATTTATAACTATTTTCTATGATTTTATACTTTAATACAAATCTTATTATTGTTATTATTATCTTGATTTCTTATTATTGTTACTATTACTGTTATTATTATTACTATTATTATTTTTATCATTTTCTTCTTATTATTATTGTTATTAGTATTATTGTTATTATTGTTATTATTATTAATATCTAGACTGGTTATTAAAAATCCATTTCTATGTGCTAATTGTATTTGTATCTATTTCAAATAAATTATATATTGTAATACAAATTACATTTTATTATAAACAATATTTATTTGTTATTTTATTGTAATATAAATCCTATTTAAATCCCTATTCTACCCAGACCTGTTACACCCCTACCCGTTATTACCCAACCCGAAACCCAATACTCACCTGCACCCTAAACCTAAACCCTAATATTCAATCACCTATATAAACCCATGCTTACACCCTCTGCCTGTTCAACTACCCCACAGCCGACCCCCTGCTCTCCCGACTCCATGCCTTCCCCGTGCTCCTCCTTCCATCGTCTTCCTCCCCCTATGTCGACCTCCGCCCAGCCGCTCCACCGCAGTGAACCGATCCTCTCTTCCCGGTGCTCCTCTCCCTTTCTCTCCTGTGCCATTTTCCTGTGCAGCACCTCTGCGCTGCCTCCTCCAATGACAGCAGCAGCATTGACAGCCATCGAGCGATACAGCCGCTTGTGCTTCCTCTCCGACGATGGCAGACAGTATCCACAGCACCACCTTGACGACATTCGACTGCAGCGCGCACCCCTGCGCTGTGCACCTCCCTGCCACGCCTCCTCCGATGCTACCAGTAATTACATCAGCACACCAGCACCCCTTTGCCTCCGACAACCCCTGGTCCCCTACGGTGCAGCACCGCCTGTGCCCTGACTGAGCTCCGATCACTCAAGTTTCCTCTGTTTGTGATGGTTTTGAATGTGAGCCATCGATCGTCGTGATCATCTTGATCATCATGATCATGTCCCCTTGGTTTTGATTCTAGTCGTCTGTTGGATCTTGATCATCATGCTTGATTGGATGTGGATCGTCGATCTCCTCTTGATCATCCGATTAGATCCTAGCCTTCCGATCTCTCTTTAATCATCACGATCATGATGATCATCAACTTCCTTTGATCGCAGTCATTAAATCAATCGATCTTGATCTTCATCATTAGGAAAATCTGGCCGTCCAATCTGATCTGATCATCTTGATCTTGATCTTCAATCTCAGCCATCCGATTGTGTTCGTGATCTCGATCATCTTCATCTTGTTCGTGATTGTGTGTTGTGATGGGTTCCTGATCCGTTCATTGTGTTCGAGTTCGTGCTCGGGAATCCGTTTTCGTTATTCTTGTTCTTGCTCCGTTCTCATCGTCGTCTCTCAGGTAAGTAACTTGTATTAAATTTCTTTGCAAATACAAGTACTAAATACCGTCTGTAGTGTAGTTAGGTTCTAGAGACAATGTGTGTGCAAATTTCCTTGTTGATATTATCTCTATAGTGATGATTTGACCATAGTTGTCTCATGACATACATAACATGATATAACCTAGGATTGACCACATCTTGATGCATATATGCGTGTTGTTCATGTGTTATCTCGTGCTTGTTCATATTATTTGTGGTAGACTTGTTGTGGACTTGTGAAACACCCTATAACATGTTGCTTGGACATCTAGTACACTCTATTTCGTGTTTTTTTGTGTTTTGGATGAGTTCTATGTGAACTAGTGGATTTTGTGCATATGAAATATTTTCAGTTTTGCCAGTTTTCTTGTTTTGATCAGTATTTTAAACCCTATTAAGGTCAGTATTTGAAAATATTTTGTGAACATGATTTGTAGAGAACTCTATCTATTTTCCAACCCTTTCGAAGGATCTCAGTTTCGATTTACAGCTTGTGAGTTATATTTATTTTATTACAGTAGTGTCGAAAGATTTCCAGATTTTGTTTTGAATGAATTCTGAAGAGTAATCTATTTTCATTTTCGTGTTAAAGTTATTATTTTGATCTGAAATTTTTCTCAGTACTTCTAGACCTGATTGGGACTAAGCCAGAATTTTTATGGATTTATTTGAAGAGTTTTACAAACCGTTCTATGTTTCCAAACAATTACTATACATACAGAATTTTACTACTCTTCAGTAAAGAACCTGATTTTCGACCAAATTCTACTTGTTGTTTCTAAAATATTTCTGAATATAAATGTTAGCTTCCTGTATCTATTTTATCACCCTTTTGGCGGATTTGGATTTAGAATTATGGTTTGTGAGATATTGTTATTTTCATACTACAGTGTTAATGATTTCAGATTTGCAAAACCGTCGTATCTCGTTATTTTCTGATTTTACTTGACTACTCTATTTTTGTTTTAAAATTATGAAACTTGATTTTCTGTTACTATACATATAAGAGAATACCCCAGATTTTTTGTGGATTTAATTTGTGAGTTTTCATGCTATTTTCCTGACTTTGAATACGATCTTCTGATTTCTGGCTGAATGTGTTTTCTGATTTCAATTCAGTTTTGAGTTATGTTTTTGCGAATTACTATATGACTTATATATATTCGCTGGATTCATCCGGGAGTCTATTTTCCAGATTATTTGACGGATCTAGATTTGCATATTTGTAGCAACGGTAATCCCAGTTTTAGTGCAGCACTGTCTTGGTGTCCTAAACTAGAAATCTCGTTGATTTATCCTTTTGTGTGTTATCTTTCACTCATACATGTTTATTTTGTAACCTGAACTTGTTACTTGATCATACCATGTTATTCTTGCTATGTTTTGTACATGTACATGCTTTTTTGATAATAATAAGAAATAACCAAGCCGTGGTTAAGGGAAAGATCTTAGTAGTGGACAATATAGGTATGTGTACTCAGAAGGGGGCCGTGTTTCCCATTATTTATTGTCATGTTTCATATTATATGATTCATGTTTGTTATACTATATGCCGCCATGTCTCATGACTATATGATTCATGCTTGATATTACTTGTTGCCATGTTTCATGATTACATGATTCATACTTGATATTACTTGTAGCCATGTTTCATGATTACATGATTCACGCTTGATATTACTTGTTGCCATGTTTCATGACTACATGATTCATACTTGTTACTACTTGTTGCCATGTTTTATGTCTACATGATTCATTCTTGATACTACTTGCTACCACGTGTTCACAATTATGTGACTCGTGCTTGTACTACTTGCTACCACGTGTTCATGATTACGTGACTCGTGTTTGATACTTGTTACTTGAATTGACGCCTGAGTACATGGCACTATAGAAACCCACCACTAGGTCTAAACATAACTTAATTGTATGTAGCAACCATGTGATAAAAATTGGAGCGCATGAAGTGCTACCTAGATAGTAATAATACAAGATTTGACATACATGATACCTGTTAAATGATACCTGTACATGATACTTGACATCTGTTACATGTTACCTGTACTTGATACTTGTTTCACTTGATACTTGATACTTGCTACTTGTACTTGATACTCGACACTTGATACTTGTTACTTATTTACATGATACTTATTCACTTGACACTTGATACATGCCACTTGTACTTGTTTATCTTGCCATGCTAGTATTCTATTTTGTTATCATGCATATTCCATGTTATTAGTTAGCTTTTCCCATGTACTTGTATCCTGCACTACAAGCAGTCCGTATCTTGCCTTGACGGGAGTTTGTTTTCTTTTTCCTCTTCCTGTAATTTATTTAATTGCAGATTTTAGAGATCAACTGCCAGATGGAATATGCGAGATGAGATACTAGATGCTGGAGTTTTGCTATCATTATTTTTTTGCTATTATTATTTCTTGTTGCTTATTTTGAACAATTGTATCTTGTACTTAGATTTATTTTGTATTTGGGCAATGTGACCCAGAATATTGATTTGTCCAGACTTGATTTATTTGAGATTGTTATATTTTGGTTTCAAGTAAATTTTTGTTGGTATATTTGATTCGATTATTCATACTTGGTTGATTCTTTTGCTTCCGACTCTGATTACTCTTGTGAAATGTTGTAAAGATTCTGAATAACTTATAGATGATGAAAGTCATTCGCTGGGCTTAGTCACGTATCCGTATTCCGTATTCTCTTTTGGAAAGCAGGGCGTGACATCAATATTTTATGACAGTGCCCATATCTACTGATAATACTATGAAGTAAATGATTGGTAGGACACTTGATCCCAATTGTACTTGGTCTGCATTGGAGTTATATATTCAGCAAATCCAAATTATGAATATTCAACCACACGATCATCCTAGTTCAAGCTTCGTACAAGAAGTACCGATACAGCAGATGAGGTCAAATCACGTTCAAACTTCACAAGCAATCTCACTGTCCCCATAAGAAGACACATTCAAAAATACAACAAGCCCGGATTCTATAGATGTTGAGTTGCCACGTCAACCTAGTTCGGTTCATGACTATGTTCGAAATAACACTTTATTTGAATTATTTTAAAATGCCACCATTAACAACGACCTATTAGATGATGATGAAGAAGAGGAAGAAACGGATGATGAAGTTGATGAGAGTGTAGAAAATTATGATGGGGGCGAAGAGGATGAATATGCAATTGTAAACATAAATAACAGCAGGTCTAATGAAGTGTAGGCAGTGTAGGGTCGAAGGGACCTGGACCTCCAGGAGGAACATAAGATGATGAAGAAGGGGCTAATGAAGAAGGGTCCGCCTCATTTGGATTAGTTGAAACTTACACAACAATAAAATTTAAATCAATAGACCGATATTACATTTTATTGTATGATAATTAAACTAATCGAATAAAAATAATTATTCACTTACATTAGTACGCTCGGTACCATCACGACCACGACCACGTCCACCGCGATGAGGTGGGCCAAAAGAAGTATGTGGTCCGTCGCCTCAGGTATTTAGAGGTCTGCTACTCAATCCTTCCTCCACATTACTCATCGTGCGTGTCATTTATAATAAACGAGAGTACACTACAACTTAAATAAATTGTTATTAACTATACAAAAATATATAACCTAGATATATCTACATATATATCCAAATTTTACACCATATACCTACATATACTCAAAATGGAATATACTATATATACCTACATATACTCAAAATTGTGTAACCTACATATAAACAAACATGTTCGATAATAATGCTTAATTAACCAAAAATTAAAAAATCAATGTTAATGCTTCAAATTTTGGGTGATTTTGAAGATCCAATGTTTACTTGGAAAATCAAAAAAAATGGGTGACTTTGGGTCGAATTAAAAAACACACAATGTTAATGCTTCAAAATTAAAACGAAATTAAAAAAGCAAAAGTATGGAAAATATACCGTTAAAGTAAGGTGATTGAATAGGTAGATAGTGAAGAAGCTCCTTCAACAGCACTGTTTATCCCCAAATTCGAAAATTAACAAACTCTTGGATATTGGGGTTTAGGGTTTTTGGGATAATTGAGGATGCGATATGTAGCTGAGAGAAGTGGAAAATCGAAACGAGATGAGAGATGCGAGTATTTTTTGGGTTAATTGACGAAAACGAGATGAGAGATTTTAGGGTTTCGGGGTTAGAAGAGGCAGAGGAAGATAGACAGTTGAAAGAGAAAGTGAGATCGAAATTCGAATCTGTGGGGCTAAAAAACCCCAATTGACACTCGTTGTCTCAAAAAGCGAGTTTGAGAAAAATCTCATTGCTTTTTGAGACACTAAGAGTAGGCAAGTGAAAACCAAAGCCTCACACTCGCTTTTTGAAAAAGTGATGGGGTTTTTCTCACACTCCCTTTTTTAGAAAGCGAGTAGGACATTTTGGGAATTTAAAAAAAGCAGGTCAGTTTGGGAAAAACTTTCAAAAAGAGGGACAGTTTGGGAAAAAATTAAAGATTAGGCCAGATATAGACTTGGTTCGGCAACCTCAACGATATGATGCATGTATTAACTATTATACCGTGAAAGCATTTCTTGTTTTTACATATTTTTAAGTTTTGTTGTTTATGTCAAATGTTTAAAATTCAAAGAATTGAGATGTAGGTATAAATCACTAAATATGTTGTCCTAACCACACGTAGTATATGTTTCTTAATATCTCGCATACTAATTGATATGGGATAAATTATGCAGTATCAATCACAGCCCTCTGATCTTCTCTGGATCCTCCCCCTGTGATCATCAGGCCAGCTACAGTCTAATGGGCCTCAGTCAGCTCAGGCCCATGGGAAAGCAGGTCCGACCCGGCCTGCTAGGGCTCTAGACCCGTTACCCCTGCCTATAAATACTTTATCCCCTCCTCACTGTAAAAGGTAATCAATCTCTTTTCCGCCTGAACCCTAGCTGCCCAGTCTCTTTTCCAGTGACTGACTAGATCGTCGGAGGGCCTATCGCCGGGAGTTCTCCCGGTGTTTCCAGGCTGTGTGCAGGTACAGAAGACCCAACCTAGCCGAGCTCCCACATCTGAGCCGAGCACCTCTGCGCTACTCCTTCCGAGCCGCTCCCGCTACCCGGGGTCGAATCGACGCCAGTACTGCGTAGGGACTTCCACCATACAAATTGAGATAACTCACACCTGTTGCCCCCACACCCCAAAAACAAACTGCATCAGGTTGGCACCGTCTGTGGGAATCTTTACCTCATCCTTTCGAGCCCAGCCAGTAATCGCCGGAGGTCCAAGCTCCTCCATGGCTCCCAAACCCAGGAGGGCCATCACCTCGGCACGACACTCGGACCTCAACCATCATAGCCGTGCAAATGACCAGGGTTCAAACCAACCCCGGGCCAACGGCGCGGCCCGACCTTCCATTGCGTCGGATTTGCGTCGTGTCATCCCGACAGACAGGCCAGCCGGACGAGGGGAGAGGCTGCTTCCAAATCAGCCTCGAACCATCGCCGACAGCCTTCCCAGGCGCACAATCCCTTGCAGAACTTAGGGGGACAAGCCCCCGTAACAAGGATCGAATTCCAAAACTTTCGGGAGGAGATCCTTCTAGCCATCTGAAACGGTCCGGCTACCAAGGTCTACCACAGTTCCGCCCACCAATCAGGAATGGAAGTCGGCGAGTCCCATGGATTGACTCGTCCCCAGCCGAAGGTAGATCCCATCCTTCGTCATCTGGAGGAAATGGAGAACCGTCTCGCACATCTTGTCGAGGGCGGACCAATCCCGGGTCACGGCCATCGTCCGACCGGACCCCCTTTCTCCCCCCAAATCCTCGAAGCCGAGATTCCTCGGAACTTCAGACCGCCTCAATTCGAAACCTATAATAGTGAGGGTGATCCTGCTATAGAGGGGTTTAAGACTCTCATGATGATTCACAGCGCTGCAGATCCCCTCCTCTGCCGCATCTTCCTTGCTACCCTCCGAGGTCCGGCTCGGGAATGGTTCTCCAAACTCGCCCCTGGCTCGGTCTTCTCCTTCGAGCAGCTGGAGGTGGGTTTCCTTGTTTCCTTGCCCACTTCATGACCAGTAGGAAGTTCGAGAAAACGAGCTCCTCCCTTCGGGACCTCAAACAGAAGGATGGGGAATCCCTCCGGGAGTTCGTTCGGAGGTTCACCTCGGAGGCAATGTCGGTTTCCTCCCTCGACGCACGGGTCGCTTCCGCAGCCTCTTGACACAATGTCCGCCACGGCTAGCTTAAGGCCTCCTTAGCCAAAAAGCCTCCCGAGGGTCGAGAAATATATTCGGGCCGAGGAGGCCCTCAACCCCGAAGGCACGAAGGAAGCCATTGCTAAGGGGAAGCGCAAGGTCGATGATGCTGAACCCTTCAAAAGACCCGGGAAAGAAGCAACCATTCCCAAGAGGGGCCCCCCGGTCTCGCAATTCGAAAGGTACACGCCCCTGACTCAGAACGTCTCGGCAATCTTGATGGAAATCGAGGATAAGGGGGTCGTCCGGTTCCCTCCCCGACTAACTAACAACGGGAAGAAGCGAGACCAGATGTTCTATTGCCGCTTCAATCGAGACACCGGGCACGATATAAATCACTGCCGAGCCCTCAAAGATGAAATTTAAGCCCTCATCCAACGAGGGTATCTGAGGGAGTTCACCCGAGCCAACCCAAAAGATCGAAGAGAGCCGAGGAGCCCGAGGTATTTGCCTCCCCCTCGGACGACCGATCAGCGACCTGATTGGGACCCTGAAACTGAGGAAGCTGGTGGAAACGCCATCCTCCACTGCGTACACGGCAGGCCCATGGGGGGGAATCCAAGACTTCATGAAAAGCCTTTATCCGAGAAGTCAACTCTATTTTAGACCACCCCTCTCCCCAAATTTAGCAGCGGGCGATCTCCTTCTCAGGAGAAGAGCTCGAAGGCGTCCGGCTTCCACACTGCGATGCCCTCATCATCAGCCTCGACATGGCCAACTTCCAGGTTCGTCAAATTCTGGTAGACAACGGCAGTTCGGTCAACATCCTTTTCTTAGAAGCATTTGAGAACCTCAAACTCCCCCGAGAAAAGCTAAAGCCGGGCGGTGCACCCTCCACGGATTTTCTAGCATTCCCGTGCAAATCGAGGGAATCGTGACACTAGACGTGATCGTAGGAGCAGCCCCCGTCCTCCGAACTGAGTGGATGGATTTTATGGTTGTCAACGTCAAGGCAGCCTATAATGCCATCCTCGGCCGACCCAGGATCTGTTGCTCTAGGCTGTCCCCTCTGCCTACCATTTGAAACTAAAGTTCCCGACTGACATAGGGGACAGGGTCGTTCGGGGCAACCAGGAGTCGGCACGCTCTTGCTACATGACCGCGATCGAGGGCGGTGTATTTCCCCTCGACATCGTCGAGCTCCTACCTGAAGAAAGCCATCCGGAGTCAGAACCTGCGGATGAATTGGAGGAGGTCTCCTTTGAAACAGAGGACAAGTCCAAGTGGTTTCGTGTGAGCCTAACTCTTTCCCCCGAACTGAAGCCGAATCTGATCGACTGCATTCGCCAAAATGTCGACTTCTTCGCCTGGACGCCATCCGACATGCCCGGGATTTCCGAAGACTTAATCATGCGCCGGCTAAGCGTCGCCCCCGGCTCCAAACCAGTACAGCAGAAGTGTCGCAAGTTCGCCCCAAGAAAGGCAGCAAGTGGTGCTAGCGGAGGTGGATAAGTTGTTATCGGCCCGGTTCATTCAAGGAGTCATCTACCCCGAGTGGCTGACTAATGTCGTGATGGTGAAGAAGGCTAGCAGAACTTGGAGGATCTGTATTGAATTTACCGACCTCAACAAGGCATGCCCCAAGGATCCTTTTCCCCTCCCCAGCATTTACGCTCTGATCGATGCAACGTCGGGTCACGAGCTCCTAACTTTCATGGACGCCTTCTCGGGTTACAATCAGATCCGGATGTTTCCTCTAGACATTGCCAAGACGTCCTTCGTCACCGACCAATGTCTCTACTGCTACGGAGTCATGCCCTTCGAACTCAAGAACGCCGGGACCACCTACTAGAGGCTCGTCAACCAAGTCTTCAAAAATCAGATCGGTCGAAACATGGAGGTATATGTCGATGACATGCTTTTCAAGAGCAGGTGAGGGAAAGATCATGTCGCCGAACATGAAGAAGCCTTCGGCGTTCTTCAGTCTCACAACATGAGGTTGAACCCCGCCAAATGCACCTTCGGCGTCTCATCCGAAAAGTTTCTGGGGTTTTTCGTCAGCCAGCACGGCATAGAGGCCAATCTGGAGAAGATCCAAGCCTTCATCGACATGGCCCCACCCCAGAACGTCAAGGAGGTTCAATGGCTTACGGGTAGACTGGTGGCCATTGGCCGCTTCCTTTCTAAATCAGGGGAGAAGTCCATCCCATTCTTCAAAGCCCTGGGGGGGACGAAGAGGTTCGAATGGGTCGAGCCTCTGCAACAGGCGTTCGACCAGTTGAAATCCTACCTTGCCAATCCACCGCTCTTAAGCAAACCCGAACCTGGTGAACCCCTCTTCCTATATCTCTCGGTCTCGGAAAGTGTGCTTAGCGCCGTTCTCGTCCGAGAAGAAGACAGTGTCCAAAAACCCTTATATTATGTAAGTAAGGTTCTGCTCTCGGTCGAGACCAGATATGCAAAGAAGGAGAAGATGGCGTATGCCCTGATAACAGCAGCTCGTAAGCTCCGACCCTATTTCTAGGCTCACTCCATTTAGGTTTAACGGAACAGCCCCTGAAGACCGTCCTCCACAAACCGGAGAGCTCCGGTCGCCTGGTCAAGTGGTCGATCGAACTAAGCTAATATGACATCAGCTACCAGCCCAGGACGGCAATCAAAGGGCAGGCACTTGCCGAATTTATCACAGAGTGCACTATCTCCGAACCTTCGGATACCCCGGAAGCCGACCCCATATGGGAGGTTTTTGTTGACGACTCCTCCTACGAAGGAAGGAGCGGAGCAGGCATCGTCTTAAAGGGCCCCGATAATTTCGTCCTCCAATATTCTCTCCAACTAAGTTTCCCAGCCTCAAACAACAAAGCAGAGTACGAGGCTATGATCGCAGGGCTCACCCTCGCACACAAGACCGAATCTAGACACATCAAAGCCTTCAGTGACTCCCAGCTCGTGGTCAATCAGATCACTGGGGAGTATGAAGCTCGTGACGCTCGGATGGTACAATACTTGGTGGTAGTTCGAAATCTCTTGTCATCTTTTGATTCTCACTTGGTGGAGCGAATCCCCCAAGAATAGAATTCCCAGGTGGATTCATTGTTGAAACTCGCCTTGTCATCTTTCGAGGGGATCGACCGCACTGTTCTCATCGAGGTCCTCCTCAAGCCCAGCATCGATCTCCCGAAAGCTGCCTGCCTTAATATCGATCTCCAACCCGACAACTGGACGATGCCCCTCTTAAGATTCCTTTCGAGGGGCAAACTCCCTCAAGACCGGTCCGAGGCAAGAAGGATCAGAGTCCGATCTGAGAGATTCACCCTGATCAGTGGACTGCTCTTCAAGCACTTGTACACGGTGTCTGACGGCAGACCATACCTTTGCTGCCTGGCACCTGACGAAGCCAAGTACGCCCTGAAGGAATTGCATGAGGGGATCGGCGGATGCCACATGGGGAGCAGATCGCTCGCCCGGAAGGCTCTGAATTATGGATACTACTGGCCAACCATGCTCCAAGACGCGCAAGACCTCGTCAAAAGATGCGGCCCTTGTCAAAGGTTTTCTTCGATAAAGAGAATCCCGCAAGCCAACCTCCGATCCATGGTCAGTCCAATCCCCTTTGCCATGTGGGGGATGGACCTCGTCGGCCCCTTCCCTCAATCCACGGGTCAAAGGAAGTTCCTGGTGGTGGCCATCGACTACTTCACCAAGTGGATCGAGGCCGAACCTCTGGCCTCGATCACCGAGCACCAAACTCATCAATTCTTCTGGAAGCACATCATCTGTCGGTTCGGGATCCCTCAGGTGCTCATCACCGACAACGGGACCCAGTTCGCCGGCAAGAATTTTTGAAAGTTCTGCGAAGACATCGGTGTCAAGCAGCGCTTCTCAGTCATATGCCACCCTCAATCAAACAGCCAAGCCGAAAACACCAACCGCCAAATCCTTGATGGCCTCAAAAAGTGATTGGACAATTCTCCCAAGGGACTCTGGGTCGACGAACTTCCAAGCGTACTTTGGGCACACCGGACAACGAAGAGAATATGCACGGGTGAGTCGCCCTTCAACCTAAACTACGGTACCGAAACGGTTATCCCCCTGGAGATCGGCCTACCTTTGCTCCGGATAATGGCCTTCGACGAAGAAGGTAACTCGGCAGGTCTCAGGGCCAACTTGGACCTAGTCGACGAAGTCAGGGAAAAATCCGCCATCAGAAGGAGCATCTACCAATAGCGGGTCGAGAAATTCTATAATCAGAAGGTTTGACCCACTAACATCCAGAAGGGTGACCTCGTCCTCAGAAAACTAGTAGTCTCAGACCCCAGCAAGAAGAGGAAGTTGGTCCCTAATTAGGAGGGACCTTACAGCGTCACCGAAGTGGTGCGCCCCGGCACCTACCGACTCACTGAGATGGGAGGAACCCCTATCAAGAGGCCCTGGAATGCGGAACACCTCATCAAGTACCTCGAGAGAAAGGACTGAAGTCATTATGTGACCGAACATTTGTAATCAGCTTTTGTATAAAAATGTTTGTTCTTTTTCCAAAATTTGTTTGCTCAGATTCAGTATAAACCTCTTATGTAACCACGCCAAGCCTCGACACCGTATGGCAAACTTTAGCACAAGGGTAGCTTTCTCAAGCTAAGGCAAAAAAGCTCGACTCTCTCCGCCGACCCAAGCCTCGATGCCGTCTGGTGATCTCGAGCATAAGGGTAGTTTTCTCAAGCTAATTCAAAAAAGCTCGACGCTCTCCGCCGAACCAAGCCTCGATGCCGTCTGGCGATCTCGAGCTCAAGGGTAGCTTTCTCAAACTAAGGCAAAATAGCTCGACACTCTCCGTCGACCCAAGCCTCGATGCCATCTAGCGATCTCGAGCACAAGGGTGGCTTTCTCAAGCTAAGGCAAAAAAGCTTGGCGCTCTCTGCGACCCAAGCCTCGACGCCGTATGGCAATCTCGAGCACAAGGGTAGCTTTCTCAAGCTATGGCAAAAGAGCTCGATGCTCTCTGCCGACCCAAGCCTCGACGATGTATGGCGATCTCGAGCACAAGGGTAGCTTTCTCAAGCTATGGCAAAAAGAGTTCGGCTTTCTCCGCCGACCCGAGCCTCGACGCCGTATGGCGATCTCGAGCACAGGGGTAGCTTTCTCAAGCTAAGGCAAGAGAGCTCGGTGCTCTCCGCCGAACCAAGCCTCGACGCCGCATGGCGATCTCGAGCACAAGGGTAGGCTTTCTCAAGCCATGGGGGTTCGGCGATCTACGCCAATCCCCGAACCCCGATCTCCAGTCAAGACTTCAGCTAATCCCCTTACTTAAAAAATTTCTATTTTAGGTTTAGGGCACTCGCTGCAAGGCAAACACCCAGGGCCCCGGATCTTTGGTTGACCCACCTCTCACCCGCGAACAACCCAGGGTTGACGCCCTTAAGGGTCGAAACCCCGAATTGTTCGAGGGCGGAAGGGGAGCCACCGACCCAAGCCCCTCGCCCAAAAGACACCCCCTGGCCCCAGATCTTTGGTCGACCCCCCTCTCACCCGCGAACAACTTGGGATCACGACCCTTAGGGTCGAAATCCTGAATTGTTCGAGGGCGGGAGGGGAGCCACCGACCTCGGACCCTCACCAAAGAGTCCCCGAGCTCCTGGACCTTAGTCGACACACCTCCCACACTCTAGCAATTTTGGGCAGATCCCCGAGGTCTAGGAACTTGATCTACCCAAAAATGCTAGGGTATGGCAGGGGAGCCACCGATCCGGGGCTCACGGTCAAACGTTTACGTGGTAGGGCACCCGCCTACGGCAAGCACCCAAAATTTTTCTCTGATGAATTTCTGATGAGGGGGTGGGGTTTTTATAGCCCCCATGAGCAGCCATTTAATGACATCAGAAGGGGAAATGGCGAAAGTCCAAGCGTCCCGCATTAAATAGCGTGGGAAAGCCAAACGTCGCCCTATTAATGATGTTGGAAGGCGAAATGCCACCACGTACTGACGAAACCTCGGGACTCCTCTCCCTCGCCGTCCCCATGCTCGGAGACGACCACTGCCTCCACCAGAGAGGCCATTCCCCGGAGTCGGCCGAATCCACTACAAGCTCCTAGCTTTCTGCTCGACCCCGATGCCAAACAAATGCCCTAAATCCTAATCTTCAACACGTTCTCAACAACAAGTTAAGGAGGGCCAGAAAGTTTATTCTTTATTATGTCGCCCCGGGGGGCACAATACAGAAAGGTTTATTCTTTATTACAATGAAAGCCTCGTCCTAAACTATTCTCAGCTCCCCTCTGGGCTCGGACGGGTCAACTCGACCATTGTCGAACGACTACGTTCCGCAGCATGCCTTGACGAGCCCCTGGGATCGGCCACCGAGGACACACCGGCCACGAAATTCTGAGCATCCCCCGGCCTCACATACTTCAACCACAGAATCGGGGACGATTCGCGCCTCAAAGAAGCACCTATCGCTGAAGGGACCGACCTCCCCAACAACGTTTTGTAACGCTGAATCTCGATCTCCTTCTCCACAATGACTTCACGGAGGAACGAATCCGATATAGGCTTCTGTACTGAAGCACTCGACATGGAAAATTCGAGGCTCGTACTCCCGAGGTCTCGGTCGGCCATTGCCTTCCTCAATTGAGCTGACTCCGTGCTCAGCTCCTTTGACTTATTCCGAAAATAGTGAAAAGTGGCGTCGTGATCCCGAGCTTCCTTCCGATACCGATTGAAAGTAGACTCCAATACCTTGACCTTACTCCGAAGCCGCGTCACCTCGACTTGGCGAGGATCAACCTCGGAAAGAATAGCCAATATCTGATGGGAGAAAAATAAACCAAAAAAATACACAAGTATAGAAGGTTCGGACCAACTCCGACAGCCGACCCAAAAGCGAGACAAAAGTGAAGATTAAAACATTGGGCCCACCAAAAGTTCTTTGTTATAAATTCTCAAATGCTTGTACAAAATATTACAGTGGCCAGTCCGTGGTTGGCAAAATACATTCAAAAATACAAAAAAGAAAAGAAAAATAGCTGCGACTACGAGCCCACCTCTCCCTCGGCTCCGGTAACAGCCGTGGGGTCAACCACCGGGTCGGCGCTCGCTTTTCCGACTCCCTTCGCCCTGCACGTTTCCCCCGGGGGTCTTTGGCAGCCCCTCAATCTCCATATCATAGTCAAAGTATGATAGGTCCAAGGTCGAGTAGAAGTGCCTCACATGGTCCATCGCCTTGGCGTATAATTTGTTCTGCGCCCCGATGATCATGTCCTGGGCCTTCAAGATCAGCACTTCCTTCTCGGCCTCGAACACCTTCTTCAGCGCTGCCTCCCTCTTCACCCCGTCATCGGCCATCGAGGCCAGGTCGGCTTTCAGAGCCTGTTCTCGTTTCATCGAGGCTTCCAGGTTGATCTTCAGATACACCATGTCCCGTTTGAAGCGGTTGGTCTGGCTCCGCTCGTACTTCAGGTCCATCTCGTGCAGCCGCCTCACCTGGTTCCTGGACATACAGGCCTGCAGCCGAGGTTAAAACACTTGGGTGAAAATAAAGATATGAGAAACCAATACAAGAAGAGTAAGACCGAAGGCCTCGGAAATTACCTGCACGCTGGCCTAAGCCAACCGCATGTAGGCTGACTCGGAGGTGTCGGCCCCCATGCTCTGCCGATCCCGGGGCGTGGCCATCTTGTCCATGAACTCCACGGAGACGATGCCCTCGGTTAGGGAGTCCCTCTGGCAGATGGCCCAGTCCGGGGCCCACGGCCACAGTCCCTCCTCCCCGACCATAGCTTCGGCATCGGCACGAAGAGGAGGGAGGCGACTCTACGAGACCTCAGTCGCCTTCGAAGCCCCCTTGATCGGCGCGAGGGCAACCTCCCTCGACTGACTCGTCTTCTGCTTCTTCGACTTCGGCTCGGACAAAGCCTTGGAGGCCTTTCGGGAGGGAGCCGCCGCTTGCTTCCCCTTTTCGGACTGCTCGCCTTCTCCTTCTTCATCGCGATCCTCCTCATCTTGATCGCCTCGGGGTCCATCTCTGCAAAAAAAACCAGCAACAAACGATGAGCACAAAAGAGAAGTATGAAAATAAAAATGAACAAAAAACATACAGGGAGGGGCAGGGCTCAATCCGGCTCGGATCATGTGACTCTCCATCACTTTTGGCCAACTTATACTGTGTCTCTTCTGGAGGCGATCCACGAAAACCCTTTTCTCGGCCGAGAGATCGCCCTTCTTCGGCCCCTTGAAGTTCGGCTTGTAAAAATTCGATCTCGTTGGAATATCCCACTACTCCTCGTTCCGAACGACGAAATATTTTCTCTTCCACTCCTTTATTGAGTCGGGGTGTCCGTGCACAACCTTGCACCCTCTCCGAGGCGATACGTAGTAGATTCCCTCGAACTCACCGGACGAGCTGACCCCCAACATGGCTCAGAAAATAATCAACCTCATCGGTACCTTCCTTTCCGTACACAACAATACAAAGCTGACCATCTGCTTCCAGGAGTTCGGCCCAAACTGCATCGGACACAACGAGGACCAGTTGAGAACCTCCCGAATGAAGGGGTGGATGGGCAGCCTCAGTCCAGAGGAGAATGCGTCTATGGGGAAGATATAGTACCACGACGTCAATAGGTCGGTCGGCCGAAGACCAGCACTCGGGACCATCAGCTCGTACTCCTTGCCGATGAAGTAGCTCGCATGGATGACCAAGAGATCCTCCCGTTTCAAAACCGTGGGAGTACTGTCCATCTTGATCTTCACCCGGCTCGGCGACAAGGGCTACACCCCGTAGAGAACCTTATCCCCGACGTCATCCGGATAGTTCCTGATTGACCGAGGTTGTGGGGAAAATGGGACCCCTAAGTTCCGAGGTGTAATCATCCTATCAGGGTTGCTTGGTAGAGTCACCCTCAACCTCTTCTTCCGAACCTAACGGGCCTTCTCGGGCGACGGGGTCGCCAACGGCTCGAGGGCGGAGGCCCTCTGGGGGGAGTTCGTCCCCCTGACCTGAACACCCTCGGCCTCGTCCTCTTCATCCTCCCCTTCGTCACCCTCCTCTTCATCCTCGTCCTCGGTGCCATCCTCTTCCGAACTACTACTCTCCACAACAAAGGGTTTGCAAGTCCGCAGGGGCTCCACGACTAACACCTTGTCCGCCGTATCCCACGAGGTCACAGCTTCTGGGGCATCCGAGGAGGTGGTCGAATCTGATAGCCCCGTGTGAACATAGCTATCGGAGGTAAAGGCGAAGGAACCGGACTGAGCCCTAGACATGACTAAGAAAACTAACCTGTGACTTGATCGGAAAAGTGGCTGGAAAACTAGTCGACGGTGGCGGAAATCCCTAGAGAGAGAACATCTGAGTTCTAGTGAGAGAAAGCGAAAGTGGGAAGTGAGAAAGGGGGTAGGGGACGAGTATATATAAAGGAGTTATACTCCTCGATTTTCGTGAGAATCAGTTACAGTAACTGCCTCGATTCTCGCGAAAACAGTTACTGTAACTCCCTAATTCTCGTGAAAAACGGTTCACATAACGGCGGTTGGAATCTCCGAGTCGCTCGTCCTTCCGACCCCCTATAGCACAGGGGTAGCTTCAACTGGCCAACTCACTTGGCCTCGCCCGTCCTTCTGACCCCCTACAGCCTCGATGGTCGACCTACATCTCGATCACAGGGGTAGCTCCAACAGGCCAAGTCACTTGGCTTCGCCCATTCTTCTGACCCCCTACAGCCACGATGGTCGACCTACATCTCGAGCACATGGGTAGCTTCAACAGGCCAACTCACTTGGCCTCGCTCATCCTTCCGACCCCCTACAGCCTCGACGGCCTGGGCCAAACTCTGTCCATCTTGTTCGAAAGGGAATCGCTACGACCTGCTCGACAATAGACCCCAATGCTCGACCTCCGATACCCTCGCGCTCGGTCATAGGGGACCCTAAAACCAGCTCGGCACTAACCCCAACCGACCCTATTTACAGGAATTCTCTTCCCACTCTCCGTCACAAGACTCAACTACTTCTCCGCGACCAGCGAAGCACAGTCCCACAGGAGTGGTGGGCTTGTGATATGGGATAAATTATGCAACATAAATCACAGCCCTCTGATCTACTGAATACTGCAAAACGAGGGTAAAGTTAGAGCATCACAACACAATTCACATTCACATCCATACCCTATGGCAAAACCTTAACCATACCCCAAACCAAAACATCATGTTCTAACTCTATGTGATACTCACACTCTAATGTCCACACCTAGGTACTCACGCTCTAGTGTCCACACCTAGGTTGGTTTTTCATACTATGTCTATTATTACTATTGAAGCATGCTCTGATACCAATCTCTGTAGCGCCCCGAATTTCTAATATAATATCTTAGAAAATACGTGGCACAATTCCCAGCATCAACTTTAATGTAATATTACACATAGCCCAAAAACACAGATAATTTTTATTTCAACTTTTGTTACAACAATCATTTTCAAACACAGCGGAATCAAAACACCTTGAATTACAAACTTTCTTTTTACAACACTTCTTTTACAAAATTTATACAAAAGCTCTATTACATCAATTTATCTCAAGCATCCAAACCCCAAGCTCTAAGCAACAACAACCTGTAAACATGAGGCTAGAGATGATCCCTAACCCCCCAAAACTAAAGGGGTCAGCTATAACGGTGTGAGTGACATAAAACAAAACAACATAATTAAATCATAAAACATAAAATAATCAACAACAAGTATTAACAACAAGAATAAATGAATGAGAAATAACAAAGAAGTAAAGCATGAAAACATCATGGAATGAAAACAACAAGTAAAGCTAGACTGAGTGTCAAGTGTAGGAAAAATAGGAAAACACAAGCATAAAACCAAGTCAAGAAAACACAATCTCTATATGCTGACTCTCTAATGCATACTTGTCGGATTCTATGCATTCCATTGTACATAGTTCCGGTACAAGTCCTTAACGATCTCCACTTTATAGGGATAACCCCTCGTTATGCAACTATCCTACCACGGTGATGGGAAACAAGATCCAGAATACTCTGCGAATAGGTACCACAACCCTCGACGCGCAAGCATCATGTAAGATAGCTCAAAAATAACCGGAGAATCATCTCCCTAAACCCGTGTACCCCACGAATAGGCTTGCAAGGCCCTCGACGTGCAGATACACCAGGTACATTCCGTGAATAGGCCTGCCGATCCTCGACACGCGAATGCACCCTGCATGCTCGTGAATAGGCCTGCAGACCCTCGACACGCGAACACACAAATGTCCTCTCGAGACATGACAACCAGTCCTGGAACACATCCGTCGGACTAACTAAACCATGAGCCTATACTTACGTTTTCCAAGTTCCATCACATCCCCACTAGTGCCTGTCCTTAAGTTGATTATTATTAAACCACAAAATCCCCATCTCTAGAGTTAGTGTATCCTGCCAGACTTAAATACTCAACAACAACTAAATCAAGACCCCCCAGGTCTAACTCAACAAATCTCAACTGCCGGTTCACAGGACTCCCACTCAACTCCTAGAGATCTCAATAAGACCAAAACTCACTAATCCATCGTCAAAACGATCAAAGGGAGAAACCTCTCCAATCAACAAACCCAAATCTTTATAAAGTTCCAAAATCCAAATCTAACAATGAAATATCTTGAAAATATATGTTCTGTAGAAACTATAATATTTAGAATAGTAAGTTATAGATCCAAAAACATTTAAAGAATCAACCATTTAAAGAACACTTGGGAAACTCAAGAAAAGCATCAGAATCAGTCGACTGCAAAAGGTCATCAGTCGACTGTCCAGAGCAAAATCCAACATTTTTAAGAAAATAAATTCTAAGTAGTAGCAGTCGACTACTAATAATCACCAGTCGATTGTCCAGAGTGAAAATCCAATACTTCGAGAAAATACCAAAATAGAGCAGATATGGTCGACTGGAGAAATGGTTCAGTCGACTGTTCCGCACGAGATTTCAAGAAAACAAGAGGAACACAGCAGCCAGGTAGCGGCGGTCGACTGTCGAAACATTCTAGTCGACTGTCACACCTCCAGACTGTAGTTTGGTTGTGCATATTTCAACTGATACGAAGATTTACTTTACAAAACGAAATCTATAAAAAGTATATTTTGATATGATCAAATACAATTTATAGGGTATACAAAGATCCATATAAACCAATCATAACCACTTGGATTGATAAAAATAGCTTTTAATAAATTTCCTCAAAACGAAACATGAATGTGTGCATATATCAAAATTAGAGTTTTTAAGATTCAGTCATACATCAAAATAACTTGTTCTATATTTCAAACCATATCAATACCAAAATATTCAGATTTAAAACTAAGCATTTGAGAAATCCAAATTCGAACAACACCTTTCACAAAATCACAAATCCCCAAATTTAACCAAATGTATCAATCCCCAATTTTAGTCCTCATAACTCAAATCCTCAAAACATGGTCTTTTAATCCAATACTCATTCTCAAAAATTCTCAAACTCAATCTCAACCTCAACTATTCTCAATAGTTGATTCATAAACAAAAATTCATTAACATGGCCAAGTTGCTTTCATCCAACTCACCAATAGTCCAAAAATCTCATCTTTAATTAATTAATGCATAACATTCATCACACTCAATCAAATCAGCAATAATCCAAAGGAATAGCCTACTCACAATTTATATTAGGTTCTCTAACAATCTAGAATAATCCATATGCAATTCTACTCACAAATAACTAGGGTTCTTCTCAAAGATCCAATTTTTCATCCATCCAACATACATACTCATACCAAACCCTAGTATGCTTTCTAATAGATGAAATTCAACATCCAATATCAATCAAACATTCATATCATTCTCATACAACATACACAAATCAAAAGAAAAACAAACAAGTCACTCACCTCAAATGAAGAAATCCAATCGAATAAGCAAAACCCTTCTTTGCGAAATCCAAGATTTTCTCTTTTAAATCTCCAAGAAAAATAAAAACAATAAAACCTTGTGTTGTGCAGTGAAAGACAGCTGCACTCCATCTTTTATATAGGCCGGAATTGAAGAATTAGGGTTTTAAACACATTTGCAAAATAATCCTTTAACAAATTATTACTTTACATATATAAACCTTTCTTTATAAAGTAATTAAAATAAGTTAAATAAATTAAAACTAAATCAAATCCTTTTACTAATGAGTTTTCCAGCAATCCAGCACAGCCCATAAATAGAGAAAATTCGGATTTGTACTCTGGGTGGCAATTTTTCACAAAAATCCTTCTTTTTGTAATATTTGCAAATACATCATAAAATATTCGTAAAAATCCAGAAAATTCAGAAATAATATCTAATAATAAGTATTAGATTTTTCAATTAAAATATCTGACTTTTACTTTCCAGAAAAAAATTTGCACGAGATCCAACATAAATTTCATATTGGCAAAAACACCATATTTGTTTAAATCTTTACCAAATCAACTCTAAATAAAATTTAAATATATTTTAATTTCAATAATGACCATGAAAAGCCCAAAAATAAGTAAAAACGAATTTTTATTATTTGTTTGAGATCCAAACGGCTTTTTACATAAAAGCCCCTCTCTTTCGAGATATTTATAAAAATAGTTTCTTTATTCAGAAAAATCCCAAAATTTAGAATATACTCTATTATAAGTAGGAGAATTTATTAAAAATATAAAATTGGATATTTAAACCAAAATATTTGCACGTGTTTTGCACGTGTAAAAAGATAAATCTTTAGAAAAATATTTATTAAATCTCCAGAAAATTATTTTAATTCATTTTCTAATCTCAAAAGTAGTATTTAAAAATACGGGGTACTACATCACTCCCTCCTTAGAAGAGTTCTGTCCTCAGAACTACTGCTAATGGGGTCCAAACAAAGATGAGCAAAGAATTGAAATCCTCATAAATGAAAACATAGCTCAAGAAATACAATCACACAAGAGAATACATTCCAACAAAAGAAATACAAACATACAGAAGAACACAATCACGCAAAGAGTTCAGAAAAACAACCTTCTACTGCGCAACTCTGATAACTTGCCATCGGAAACCTGCTGCAACAGCCTCTTGAACTCCTGCATCCAACTCTGACCTTCCACATCTGCTTCATCCTTCCGAGGATCAGTGGCCACTCCCTCTTTAGAAAGAACATGACTAAGGAAAGTCACCTCAAGACCCTGCCTGGAAACACCTTAAGCTCCACACCTAAGACTAGCAAGAATCGGGCGACACAAATGCATGCAAGAAAACAGTATCAAATAAAACTTTTGGTTTTATTCCATTAATCCAAAACAATCCTTGTTACATGAAGAATGATACTCAATCTCCAATTATTCTCAAAATAAAAGTTTTACTTAATACGAACTGAATGAATTCAAAATTCTTGCACACCCGGATGACATTCCTGAGTTACCCGCATCCTCCTCAGTCAATGCGAACACTCACCCTTGCCTCTGAACCTTGCCTTCCCTGGCACCATCTTTCTTCAGCTGCGGACAGTTTGGTCGAATATGCCCTTCACGACCACAATGATAACAAACCTGCACCTTCCGAGGCTTGGTGCATGTTGCTTGATAATGACCTGCCTCTCCACAATTAAAACAAGTCACACCTTGAATTGCGGGCACCTTCTGCACTGGCCCACTGAACTTGCCCTGTTTCGTTGGGAATTCCTTCCCACTCTGACCATCTGCTGGTCTCTTGTTCTTGTTCCAGGTCTCTTGCTTCTTCTGGAACTGATCCATGTCTTACTCTGTCATAGCTGCTCTCCTGACCAGCTTGTCGAACCTCCTTATGCCTAACAGAATCATCCTCGACCTCAAGTTTGGCCTCAAGCCCTGCTCAAACTTCTTGGCCTTCTTTGCCTCATCCACTATCAGCTCCGGTACATACCTCGACAGCTGAGCGAACTTAGTCCCATACTCTCGCACGGTCATGCTGCCCTGCTGCAGATTCAAGAATTCTGTCGCTTTCCTCTCCTGAATATCCAAAGGAAAGAAATGCTCCCTGAACTCATCCAGAAAAGCCTCCCAAGTCATTTGCTGGTCCCCCAAAGTCCTCTTCACCAGGCCAAGTGACTTGGCCTCGTCCATCCATCCAATCCCCTACAACCTCGACGGTCGACCTACATCTCGAGCACAGGGATAGCTTCAACAGGCCAAGTCACTTGGCCTCGCCCGTCCCTCCAACCCCCTACAGCCTCGATGGTTGATCTACATCTCGAGCACAGGGGTAGCTTCAACAGGCCAAGTCATTTGGCCTCGCCCATCCTTCCGACCCCATACAGCCTCGATGGTCGACCTATATCTCAAGCACAGGGGTAGCTTCAATAGGCCAACTCACTTGGCTTCACCCGTCCTTCCGACCCCCTACAGTCTCGATGATCGACCTACATCTCGAGCATAGGGGTAGCTTCAACAGGCCAACTCACTTGGCCTCGCTCATCCTTCCGACCCCCTACAGCCTCGACGGCCCGGGCCAAACTCCGTCCATCTTGTTCGAAAGGGAATCGCTACGACCTGCTCGACAATAGACCCCAATGCTCGACCTCTGATACCCTCGCGCTCGGTCATAGGGGACCCTAAAACCAGCTCGGTGCCAACCCCAACCGACCCTATTTACATGAATTCTCTTCCCACTCTCCGTCACAAGACTCAACTACTCCTCCGCGACCAGCGAAGCACAGTCCCGCAAGAGTGGTGGGCTTGTGATATGGGATAAATTATGCAGCATAAACCACAGCCCTCTGATCTTCTCTGGATCCTCCCCCTGTGATCATTTGGCCAGCTACAGTCTAATGGGCCTCAGTCAGCTCAGACCCATGGGCAAACGGGTCTGACCCGGCTCGCTAGGGATCCAGACCCGTTACCTCTGCCTATAAATACTCCACCTCCTCCTCATTGTAAAAGGTAATCAATCTCTCTGCACCTGAACCCTAGCTGTCCAGTCTTTTTTCCAGTGACTGACTGGATCGTTGGAGGGCCTGTCGCCGAGAGTTCTCCTGTTGTTTCTAGGCCGTGTGCAGGTACAGAAGACCCGACCTAGCCGAGCTCCCGGATCCGAGCCGAGCACCTCTACGCTCCTTCTTCCGAGCCGCTTCCGCTACCCGGGGTCGGATCGACGCCAGTACTGCGTAGGGACTTCCACTATACAAATTGAGAGAACTCACACATGTTGCCCCCACATCCCAAAAACGAACCGCATCACTAATTTGACCATAACTGGAATTTGATCCTTCTAATAAAACAAAGTACGAACAGCTATAGCATTATCAAATAAAATTATGTGTTAATGTGCTAATATCCAAGTAAAATTAATGGGCTTAATCGCTCATGAACTTAAAAGTTATTACTCTTTGTATATTTTTTAAAAGAAAAGCAATAACTTGGAATTTACTGAATGGAGGATGTACAATTTGTCAAACAATCTACATAACTTTAGACATTTTCTATTAGCCTGTTGGAAAGATTACGTATTTGATATGGAAATACTAAGTTCAAAATAGTTTTTAAAGGTAATGGTTTAGACTCTAAATCCTTTTTTAAAAAGTTTTTTTAATAAAGTCTCAATCCAATTTTAATCATTTTTCCTTGGTTCCTGCATGTACCAAATCATTCATTTTTTTGGCTCTACCTACTTTGGGCCTTCAATGTTTAGTATTTCTTCTTTGACATTTTATTTGAACAAGTCCTCTTTAATTGTAAGGCCCAGCCAACCAAGTTTCGACTTAACTCGTATGTGTGGCTTTCTACTTTACTTGGATTGGTCAATTCAAGTTCAAAGAACACATCTTAACTCATGCTCCCTCCGCTTCAAAATATAAGTTATTCTAACTATTTTTTTAGTTCTACAATATAAGTAATTTTAGATTTTCAAACGAGATAAATATCATGTCAATTCTTAAAGGTTCATTTAATTATTTTCTATAAGATAGTTCTAATTTTATCATTGTCTCTTCATATTCGTAAAAATTCATTACTTATAGAGGATAGTGGGCATAACATTTTACAATATTTCACTCATTTAAGAGCTTCAATTTTCAAGAAAGTTCGAGCACTTTTACACAATCTTAAATTGTTCTTAAATACTTGTGTAAAACATTAGAATGACTTATAGAAAGGGAGAGAGTACATTACAGTAAAATTAGTATGCCAAATAGAAATAGATATATACAATATACATATTACCCTCAAAGGGAAGCAGTCTATTTCTTCCATTATATAGTAGACTAGGTTTATCCGTGGACACGTCTTCTGAACGATGCAATATATGAAAAATACTGTAAACAGTAAAATATATGCAATCCTATTTGACTAACAAATCACATAGGTCAGCATTTATATGTAATACCATCTAGTTAGTGACTACACGAAAAGTTATAAAAAATAATTAGAATGTCGTAAAATAATTACATACTAAAACAATTAGGAGTGGTTTGGTTGATTGTAAAAAAGATGAAGAGAGGGAAAAGCAATTCCTTGAATTTGATTTTTTAAAAGTAGCTTTGGTTGAATATAGGTTTACTGTAGCAATAATTAAATGTTAGCTTTATTTTGGTTCTAGTAATACTGCAGCGAAAGTAATTTAAAATATATTTTTTTACATGAAATTAATCCAAAATTATGGATTAATTAATTTTATTAAAGCTTGATCCCTAATATTTTGGATGGATGAGTTAATTAAGCTTAATTGGATTGAAACTAATTGACTTTTAATCCCTAAATTTTAATTAATTAAGAAAATACTAATTAAACCACAACAATTAAAGCTTTTCTTAATTAAGATTAGTGTGATTTTAATTAGTCTTTCCCTTAATTAATTAAAAGTATGGATTAAAGGTTAATTAATTTCAAAACCTAAACAAATATCAACTACTTCACACAACATAAAGTATAAATCTGAATGTGGCTACTGTAGCTACAGTAACAGTACTGTATTGTAGCTACAGTAACAGGCGGAAAATGTTTTTTGTGAGCTTCAATCTAGACCGTTGATTTCCTTCCAATTGAATGAGAGCCACTTGATAGCTTTCTTTTGAATTGTCTTGTATTTTATTATATAGATCGGTAGTGTAGGTTAATGTTTTACCAAAATAGATATATTTTCCTTTAAAAAAATATTGGGTAAAGTGATCGAACAGGTAAATGTTATTTGGTCTATTTTCTTAATCACAATTTAATTGTATGCAATGACTCCTTTAAAATTTTCCATTATCAACATAGCTAGGGCTGCAAGTACCCTGAGGCTCGAACTCGGCTAGACTCTTTTTAATCGAACTTGAACTCAGCTCGAGCTCGTTTCGAGCTCTAACAATGAAGCTCGAACTCGGCTCGTGTGAGCTCGCCCAAGCTCAAGATCGACTCGTTGAAGATCGTTTACAAATCGAGCTCGAGTCAAGCTCGAACTCGTCTCGTAAAAATTTCAAAGGCTCAAAAATGAACCTGTACTGCTCATGTAATGTAAATATGTAATACAAAAATTTTATCATAAATCAGAATATATCAAATTGCATCATAATTGTACATCCATATCAATCCTTCAAACCGACATTAAAAAGTCATAAATTTATCAAACCAACAACATACAATGTTCTCCAAACATATAAAGGAAAACTAATGTAACATAGTTGATGGAGCTTTTTATGATGCTCCATGAAATCAACAATACACAAAGTTCTCCAACCAACATAGCAAAGTTCATCAACATTACAAAATTCAAATCAACATTACATAGTTCATCAACATCAACATAATCAAAAATTACAATGAAGTCCATCCACATAACAAAATTCATGTTGTGGAACGAGAGAGTTGTAGAAGAAACTTCCTAATTGCATCGTCATCCGCAGCCTGCATGTAAATAAAATAAAATTGAGATGACAATAGCATGGTATACCCGTACAGCTTGCAAGTGCAATTTTCCAAAAGGTAGAAAGAACAAAATTGATAGATCTGGACATTGAATGCTTTGATCAACCTCAGCAGTCAGCACAAATGAAAGCATTGCCCTTTCAACTTAGAGCATCTCCAAGGGCTCTGTATAATTGCCAGGCATCGGCAAAAATGGCTAGCCACCATCAATTTGGCAATCCAACGGCTAGCCAAATTGGCTAGCCATTTTACCGAGCGTGAACAGTACTAGCTAAAATAGAGAGGGAGAAGGGGGCTCGGCAAACTTAAAAAATTGGGGAAAATAACCGCGTGTACCTCCAATCTCGTCGCTTCAGTGTAATCGCGTCGCTTCAGTGTAATCGCGTGTACCTCCAAGCTACCAGCTTTTGGCCCTGTTCATCTTCTTCGTTGATATTTGGGTGGTGGTGATTTCGGCGTTGGAAAAAAGAGAGGGAGAACGTGAGGAGGTTGGGTTCGTGGGGAGAGGTAGAAGAAGGAGAAGGTGAGAAGATAAGACAAGATGATTTTTTAATTACTGTGGGGTGGGTTGGGGTATTAATTTTGTAGTGGGGTTTTAATTTTGTAGTGGGATAAGATGATTTTTAATTACCGTGGGTTTTAATTTTGTAGTGGGATAAGATGATTTTTAATTACTGTGGGTTTTTATTATGTTTTTTTTTTTGAAAAATAATAAAATATTAGATAGCTAGTGAATTTGGCTAGCATGATTGGAGATGAACCAAAATGACTAGCCAAATTCACTAGGCAAATTTACAATTTTGACAATTTGGCTAGCCATTTTGGCTAGTCCCCTTGGAGATGCTCACACTTGCTCCATAAATTCTTGCAACATTATTTAAAAGGTCCCAAGGAGTAAATAGCAAGTGGAGTATGGTATTTGATATTACATCTACTCTATTTTGCACCTTCAGAATGCTAAGAGAAATAAAGATATATGTCTTTCTTAGAAGCATGTAATATTGAAGAGTCAAAACAAACATTTCACCAATTAGGCAAATCCTCATCTAACCATTGCAAGCCAAACTATTCTAACCTCTTATTAACATGATTAATATGGAAATAAAATCAAGTTATTCCAGTTTTCGCTGAGTTATGAATGACCAATTTATCCAGTCTATAACATATCTTTCATAATCGTGATAGCAATACTAATGGAAAAAATTGATAGATCTGGACATACAATACCTATAAAGGAATTATAAGAAAGTATACCACTACATTCCCATTCAAACAAAATACTTGTACATTCTAATAGTAGAAGTTTTGCATTTTCCAACCAATAACATGGACTTACAGTATGTTGCCTCTAACTAGATATATAGTTTAAACCATACACGTACCTTAGCTTCCAGTAATAAAAACCTATTCACAATCAGTTCAATATCAATAATGCTGGACAAAGGAACGTGTTCCAATTTGTGGGATGCAGAGTGTTTTGATATTTTTGTAATGTAGAAACTGGTAATTGACATTCTATGACTATTTGGGTAATAGTAGAAAAATGAAAAATTGAATATAACAAATTAATATTAGTTATAATCACACAAAAGGGTATTAAATTTAGTCATTAAAATAAAGATATAGTGATTCATTATACGTGAATCACACTCGTTATAGTACCCAAGATAAACCAAATAGATAAATTGGAGGACATCAAATTATTTCATTATAGTACCAAGTAAAAGTATCAAGTAATTAGCACACAAAACACTAATTAGTAACAGTGATGCTAACAGTATTAGAAGGTAATTAAGAAAGAACGGTTTGTAGAGTAAATGTGATCCAATAATTTTATCGATTATAGTTGAGGATACACTGTTGCCATTGTTATTGTTATTAATATTATTAACAAGCAGAAGGGGTACGATACTATATTTTGAATGAAGTTCTCTATAACTGGTTAAAGAGAACTTTTATAAAATTGTTCATCTAATATTACATATCTGACATGTGAACTAAAAGTACTCATTTTCATATGCAGATTACACATGTTAATGGATTTTATGGTGAATGTTTGAGAAAGTGAGTTATAATTATTCCCTTTACTTGTCGTTGTATCTACTCATGTCTTGGCTTGATAAAAAATACTTTGCTGGATATTTAGTTATCAATGGAAAATATAGCCTATTTGCGATAATTTACTAATAGATAACCGGCGGTTTAATTGTTTCAAATACAAAAGACTATCAAGTTCTCAACTATTGATTAGTTAACTGCAATTGGTCACTAGCAAGAAATTAGTCATATATCATTGCATCTCCTTTCCTTCATTGTTTGCAATGTTTTCATCCTACCCCTTCACTGGATGAATTGGCTACTAGATGTTTTCACTACCTTTCTTGTTTCTTCAATCTGTTCCCAAAGTTCGCACGGTTAAAAAAATTGACATTCTATGACTATTTGGGTCGTCAGAGTGGGAATCTGAAAATGCATTCTGTGATTGTATCTTTTATGTGCTTTGGGGGCCTGATTATCCAGTGATAACTACAGCTCGAGGCTGAGGTTTTAGCAGCAACTATAGTCAAAGGCTGTAGTTAAGTAATCAGTTACCAACGTACCATAACCTGCACATTTCCCCCCCCCCCCCCCCCCCCCCTCCTCCTCCTTTTGTATTAATTAACTACTTATAATAAAATATGTCTTGTTACTGTTGATTATACTTACCGATATGACTAAAAATAGGATTAAATCGGGACCGTTCAGATCGGGCACGAATCTTAAAGTTTACAGAGGCAAAACGGTAATTTCACCTACAGACGGGTCTGAAATGGAAAATGGGCTTCTCTTCCGAAACCCGATAACCCATAAACGGATCCATTTGAGTGGGTACGGGGTCCAACCCGTTAAGGACCAGTTCAGCAGGATATGAAGAAATCCTGGCTCGTCGTTATCTACGGGAGGTGGTTTTAATCACTTCTATCCATTCACGCCGGGGAGTAGGGATTCGTTCTTATCCCGAAGCAGATCCCCACGGCGACTATAAATACCCCCCTACCTCCTACCGTTACAAGGTGATCTCTCTTCGTCTACCTAAAGCTTTTTGATATTCTTTTCTGAGTATTGACAAGAGCATCGGAGGGTGCGTCACCGGGATCCATCCCAGTGTTTCGCACTTTGTGATCAGTGGCAGCTGCGAGGAGCCAGCTGAACATCAAGGGAAGTGGTCAAATTTGACCCATTTGAGTTCTTGCGAATCCACAAATTCATCTGATTGCCCCCATACCGAAATCAGCGGCAACAGATTGGCACCGTCTATGGGAACTGGAATAGCAATCCAACCCTACCTCATTAACCAAAGCCACTCCTAGCCGTGCCTCCGAAGAAAGGGAAGTCCACGGCCTCCAACCGTAGAACAACCTCCGTTCTCCCTCCGCCTCAAGAGGCTCTCCCTCCGCCCGTCCAACTGGCCCCGCAGCTCGAGCAGCCAATTCCTCAATCAGTTCAGCAGCCTCTAGGGCCTCAAGTGGCCATTGGGGAGCCCTCTCGACGAAGTCGCCAGAAGCAGCCCATGCATCAAGTCCATATCTCCGTACACAACCCTTCCACCGACTCCATGGCCTCCCATAGCGCTCCAATGCCAAAAGATCAGCGAGATGTTCTCAACCACTGGCAGAACGATACAGATCTTCGAATCCGCTTGGATGAGAGGCGGACTTGTTAAGGGAACCCTTGCCGGGAGCATCAGAGGGACCGGTCACCCCGCAGGACGGATCGCCGAGGGTCCAACTCTCCCAGGAGGCGGAGAGAATCGCCCCAACATTGCCAGAGAAGAAGCCGCTCCCTGGCTGGCCGTCCTGCCCCTCGAGCTCAGCGGGAGCAGGAGACCCCATTCACAAGGGCAGAGTTTCAGCAGTTCTAGGCGGCGGTCCTACGGGTGCTCAACGTCGCCCCCAACAACAACCAACGGGCTCCCAGTCCTCGGTCCGCTCCCAACCATCGTCGCTGCTCTCCCAGACCTCGGTAAGCTCTGAGCCATCGCCGTCGCTCTCCCAGTCCTAGGCCGGCTCCGAGCCATCGCCGTCTCTCTCCCAGTCCTTGGCCGGCTCCGAGCCATCACCGTCGCACCCCCATTCCACGGCCTAATCCAAGCTACCACCGTCACAGCCCCAGCCCTCTTCAACATGAAGACGAGTCTCGGGGCTCAGCGAGGCATGACCGAAGGGAAGACTCGATCTACCGCCGTCTCCATGAGATGGAAAGGTGCCTTGGCCAGCTCGACAGAGATGAAGAACAACGCCGTTCTCCCGCACTATCATGGAGGCCCCCGTCCCAGAGAACTTCAAGCCTCCATACTTTGAGTCTTACACCTGGGAGTCAGACCCCGCTGATCACATTGAGAGTTTCAAAACTCTCATGATGATCCATCATGCCTCCAACGCCCTTCTCTGCAAGACCATCCCGGACACACTCAAGGGGCCCGCTCGGGAATGGTATTCTAGGCTTGCTCCGGCCTCCATCTTCTCCTTCGACCAGTTCGAAGATCTCTTCCTCACACACTTCGTGAGCAACCGCCGCTCCGAGAAGACGAGCACCTCATTGCTCTTCCTCGGCCAGAAGAAGGGCGAGCGGCTAAGGGATTACGTCAAGCAGTTCACCGTGGAGCCCAGGTCCATCGCCTCCCTGGATCAGTCAGTAGCTTCGGCTGCTTTCCAATCCAATGTCATCAACCCTGATCTCAGGGCGTCCCTGGCCAAGAAGCCTCCTCGGGATTTCTCCGAGCTCCTCCTCCTCAGTGAGAAGTATATCCGAGCTGAAGAGGCTCTCAATCGCCCCACTCTAGAGGGGTCATCTTCCGGGAACAAATGGAAGACTACTGAGGAAGAAGGAGCTAAGAAGCTCCAAAAAGACAACGGAGGTCAACGGTGCCCTCTCCCCCACTTCGAAAAGTTCGCTCCGCTCAATGCGAGTGTCTCCGCCATCTTGATGGAAATTGGGAATGAGGTTGTTCTACCGCCACCTCCGAAGATCAACACCCCCGGGAAGAAAAGAAACCGGGATAAGTGGTGCCGCTTCCACAGGGACCACGGGCACGACACAGACGACTATCGGGCCCTGAAGGACGAAATCAAGGCCCTCATTCAGAGAGGGCAGCTCGCTAGGTTCATAAGGAGGAATAGGGCTGATCCACCTCCACCCCCCAGGGGAGCTAACAGGCGAACCGAACAACATGCGGAGACTCCAGATGTCAAAGCAAATGTCATCCTACACCTTATACACGGAGGCCCAATGGGAGGAGATTCTAACTCTTCCCGAAAAGCCTTCATTCGGGAAGTGAACGCCGTGCAAAGCCATCCCCCTCTGAAGGGTCTTGGGGTCCCTGTCATGTTCTCTGATAGAGACTTGGAAGGCGTCTGCACCCCCATTGCGACGCCCTCGTTATTAACCTCAGAATGGCCAACTTTGACGTACGCCGGGTCTTGGTAGACAATGGCAGCTCGGTTAATATCCTTTTCTTATAGGTGTTCAAGGGACTCCAGCTGTCGAGAGATCGGCTCAAGCCTGCTGGCTACACTCTTCATGGATTCACCGGGGTGCCGGTGACGATCGAGGGAGTTATAACCCTCGACATGACCGCTGGAAAAACCCTGGTCACCCGCATAGAGCCAATGGTCTTCATGGTGGTGGATGTGAAAGCCGCCTATAATGTTATCCTGGGTCGATCAGGTCTGGCCGCACTCCAGTGTTAGTGTTAGTGCCCTAGAGACAATGTGATTGTGCTTCTAGGAAATACTTTTGTTAATTAATGGTTGTGTTCTATTGATTATTATATGTTAATTTATTATGTCTTAATTTACTGCGATAAAAATGTTAGAGTAATAAATGTCCTTGGAATATATAATACGTATTCTATATCTTTAAGTATGTGACTTAAAAATGAGATTATATGAATAGTGTTTATATTCCTAAATATCCCTAATCAAGCATTGTCATTATGGGACAATAATAATGCATAAAGATTAGTATGTTTGTTGACTGATGACCACATCTCATTGGTCATAGGTATAGTGATACTAAAGTCAAGAACATAGGTGCATGTAAGATTCTACATGGCACTGGATAGACCCACAGTGAGATTCTTCATGTTTAAATAAAGTCATAAGAAAGACTCACAGTGATAATGGTGTAATGATCCTCTGACTTGAGATCATTATATTTCTATACGAGGATTAATATACTTTGACTACATTAAAAGTTACCTTTGACCGGGTGATGATAAAAGTGGACATCGGGTATATTATGAGTCGTATGAGAAATTTGAATGATAGATAAAGGATTTAACCCTCCTATAATTAGGAGAGATATTATTGGCCTCTTGATTGAGTGAGACTATGAAATGCATGGCCATGCTCAAATAATGATTTGTTTTAATAGTCTACTCATTGATCAAGGAAACCCGGATTAAATGTTGAAGAGGATGACTGAGAACATGCCTCAAGTTTAATCTATAATATATGGTTAAAGGGATTATATTACACGGAAACATTAATCACGAAAGGTTTTATTGGATCACCAATTATTATTATTACTTGGGTAGCAATGATGTATTACTAGATGCCGCTCATTGTTTATAATTTTATTATTGGATATTAAAATTATTTCCAACGTAATAATAACCTAAAGGGTCACACACAAGAACGCTTGAAGGAGATTTGATTTAAATTATGAATTTAAATTAAATAGTAATTCGAATTTATTTATGATATTAATTAAGTGGGACTTAATTAATTAATTAAATATAATTTCAAATTTACTAATGATTAGAATTAGAATTATATTAGAATATTAATTAATTTTGACTTAATTATTTATTTAATTAAGAATTCTAATTTTAATAAAAGCCCAATAGAATTGGGCTTTAGAAAAACAGATTTGTCTCTCTATATAAAGATCTTAAACTCTCAAATTAGAAAGTAGAGGCTAAGAGAAAAAACCCTAGCCGTTTGAGAGAAGAAGATGGAGATAGAGAGAATTTGTTTTTCGGATGCTAGTACATCGCTCCTTCAAATACCAAGTGTTCGTGTGGATACCGATAGAGCGTAGATCGCGTGAGCGGGATGCGTGGTGATTCAAGAAGCTTGGACCTCCATTAGTCATCCTTTTCTCAACTGTTAAAGCTTCGTTTTAAGGTAAACGTTCATAACTACGAATTAAACGTCTTGTTTTGCATGGATCCTGCGATTGGGTTTCGATTTTATTGTTTTAATCCGCTGCATTTATGCCCCGAAAACCCAACAATGGTATCAGAGCCAGGTTGCGAAATCGTTTTAATTCGTTTATTTGTTACAGTTTTGATATATATGCATAAACTGTAAGTTAATGATGATTGGGATGATCATATGATGATCTTATAATCTGTATGTATACTGATATGTATATGATTTATGTTTGTTCTAATTACGAGAATCGTATTCGATATGGATTCTGAAACGGCTGCTGCAGATTTGCTGAAATCTATTTCTAGTGTCCGATTTTTGCAAATGAGTACCTTTTCGGAAAGGGAAACGAGCGTCTGAACAAAACTGATAGCTTAAGCTATCACCGACTCGTCTGTAAGGCGTTTGACGCCGTTTAGGACCTGAAATATGCAATTTTATGTTTTCAGATTTAATTTCAATTTTCTGAATTATGCCTTATATGATTTTTATGATTGGATCATGATGAAATATGATATGGTATAACATGATAAGATAATATATGATATTATTTGAATATTATATATTTGTTCTTATCGCGTAGATTGTATACGATACGGTTTCTGCAAAGATGAGCAGATTTGGTGAAATCTATGTCCAGTGTCCGATTTTCGCAAATAAAATATGTTTTCTGACTGGAATCGGGTCACTGAGCAATACTGACTTTGTCACCGACGCGGATATAAGGCGTTTGACGCCGTTTAGAACCAGAAAACTGCGATTTACTGTTTTCAGAATTTTGATTGCAATTTTCTGATTTTACCCTATTTAATTTTTGTGATTGGATCATGACAAATATGATGTGGTATGATGACATAATGAAATATGAGATATTCTTAATTGTTATATGAGCATGGTGTATGGTTATGGCCTTAAGACCCATAGGTTAGTGGTTTTGATTTATGGTTTGGTTTCTAAATACAACTTGCATGTCGTCTTCAATTTCTTGTAATTTATATTCTCGAATGTAACTCGAGTTCCTCTTGTAAGTTCATAAGAACATTTTTTTTTTTTTTTTTTTCATTATTCAATGTAATGATCAATGAAGACATGGAAGCAAGGAGGCAAACTAATGAGCATTCCAAAGAAGGAGATACAAGATGAAGATGAAGAAGATAAAGACATGTAATAGTGTAGTATTTTAAACCACCCATAGATTGACCTTGATTTTTCCATTAGCTTGGAAAGATCATATAGGATGGGCCATAACCAAACACGTTTACTTTATGCACTTTACATATGTATGAATGTATGTGATACAATGTATGTGTAGAGATAATGATGCATGCTTAATTAGATTAAGATGAATGTATTAGATACGACACCCCATTCATGCTTAAACAAGATAAAATCTATAACGATTTAAGATGAACATTAAACAAACGATCATGAGATTCTAGTGTTTATGAAACACGGTAATTAAATATGAATTTTCATTATTCAACGATTGAATGATTTTGTCAACAACCGATTACGAATCTGTAAGAAAAGGGGTGCCAATAATGCCGTCTGTGCGTTAACCTCTGATCTGGAAATCATTCATTCAACGAATTTTGATTTGAAATATTTGATTCAAGGAAAAATTGAGAATCTCTTTATGATGGGATCATGATCGTTTATAAGTAAATCCCTTAATAAATATTAAGTTAAACAAGATGCTTTCCAATGAATAACACTCATCAAGGCCTAGATCATAAGGGGTGGCTTTGCCAAAGCAAAGTGCTCCTTTTAATCGTGGTGAGGTGCGAAAGAGTAAATGTGATACTCGTTATGTTGATTCATTGGGCCTAACTTAACTAAGTCGTCACAATAAGATTATGAACTTAGAAGCATAGAGTTTGGCGAAAAATTTATTAGATAAATTAGAGCAATGGTTGTTCACCAAACTATCCAAGAGTTATATACGTGATATAATTGACAAATGTTGTCTACCTAAATAGTTGTGTTTTGGGAGTTTCAGCCAACGCTGACTCAAGACATGATGAAATATGGATCTTGGCTCACTAGAAAGATATATAATAAATGCTTTCCGAATTAATAGTAAGGGCTATTAATTTGATCAAAATAGTGGGAGATATATATTATGAATATATATGAATAATCATTTGAACATAAACTAATAATTCCGTAGACTAATTCTTTTATGCATTTTACATTATAGATATTCTAATGGCAAACAACTCAAATAACTTCTCTGTACGATCTGTCCTTGAGAAGGACAAGTTGACAGGAACAAACTTCCTCGATTGGCAAAGGAATTTGAGGATAGTCCTCAGGTAAGAGTGAAAGCTCTATGTCATTTCCTCGCCCTGGACCTCTCCCTGTAGGTGCATCGGTTGATCAACGTAATGTTTATCAGAAACATATCGATGATGACACGGATGTCACTTGTCTTATGCTTGCGACTATGAGTCTTGAGCTTCAGAAACAGCATGAGCATATGGATGCTCATATAATGATAGAGCACCTTAAACGTATGTTTGAAGGACAGGCTCGTCAAGAGAGGTTTGATACAAGTAAAGCCTTGTATGCATGTAAATAGGGTGATCGTGATCCAGTTGCACCGCATGTTCTAAAGATGATGGATATATGGAGTACCTTGCTACTCTGGGTTCCGCCATCAGTCCGGAAGCTCAGATAGATCTAATCTTGCAATCTTTGAACAACGACTATGCTCAATTTGTAATGAATTACAATATGAATGAGATAGACAAGACACCTACCGAATTGTTGGCTATGTTGAATACTACTGAGACCAACATTCAGAAGGCATCCCCTGCTCCCATAATGATGGTCAACAAAGGGAATGCCAAAGGAAAGGGTAAATGGAAAGGCAAGAACAAGATTGGATCTAAGCCTGCTAATCCAAAACCCGTTGTTAAGGCTTAGAAGCCTACTGGAGGTGTTGCAAAGGCAAAGGCAAAGGGTGATTGTCACTATTGCAAGAAGCCGGGTCATTGGAAGAGAAACTGTCAAACTTATTTGGAGGATCTGAAGAAACTGAAGGCTGTTCAGATTTCTGATTCAGGTATTTATATTATAGAAGTCAAATTTGTCTACTTCTACATCATGGGTATTAGATACTGGATGTGGTTCTCACATTTGTATAAATGTGCATAAACGGCGAAGGAGTAGAACTTTGGCGTTAGGAGAAGTCGACCTACATGTTAGCAATGGAGCAAAGGTTGCTGCTTTAGCTGTAGGGACTTATTATTTATCGATGCCCATGGGGCTTATTTCAGAACTTGAGAACTATTTTACGTGCCTGCAATTTGCAGAGACATTATTTTGGTTTCTTGTTTGGACAAGATTGGTTTTTCCTTTTTGATTCAGAACAATTGTTGTTCCTTTTCATTAAATAATGTTACCTATGAGGTTGCACGTTTGTTTAATGGTTTATATGTTCTTGATTTTGATACTCCTATCTATAATGTAAATAATAAACGTCTAAAGATAAATGACTCAAATCAAACATACCTCTGGCACTGTCATTTAGGCCATATAAATGAGAATCGCATTTCCAAGTTACATTAGGATGGATACTTGGATAAGTTTGATTTTGAATCATACGAAGAATGTGAACTATGTCTCATTGGCAAAATGACTAAAACTCCTTTTACCGGATAAGGTGAGAGGGCCACCAAACAATTGGAATTGATACATAGTGATGTATGTGGTCCAATGCGTATGTTGGCAAGAGGTGGCTTTTACTAATTTTAACCTTTACTGATGATTTTAGTAGATACGGATATGTGTATCTTTTGAAGAACAAATCCGAATCGTTTGAAAAATTCAAAGAGTAAGAGATTGAAGAAGAAAAACAAATAGGCGAAAGTATAAACTCTACGATCTGATCGTAGAGGAGAATACCTAAGCTTAAAATTTCTTAAAAGCGTGTGGTATAGTATCACAACTCACTCCTCCTGGAACACCACAAAGACATGGTGTGTCTGAGAGGAGAAATCGCATTTTGTTGGACATGGTGCGATTGATGATGAGTCTAGGGGATCTTCCAATTAATTTCTGGGGTTATGCCCCTAGAGACGGCTGCAGAAACACTAAACCGAGTTCCTTCTAAATCAGTTCAAAAGACACCATACATGAGATATGAACTGAGAAACGTCACAGCGTGTCATTTATGAAAATTTGGGGATATGAAGCGTTTGTGAAACGTATGATCTCTGACAAGCTAGGACCAAAATCAGATTTTGTGGGATACCCAATGGAAACAAAAAGGGTATTATTTCTATAAACCTTCGGAGAACAAAGTGTTTGTTGCTTGAATGGCTATGTTTCTAAAGAGAGATTTACTTTCTAAGAAAAATAGTGGGAGGACAATAGATCTCGATGAGGATCGAGAACCACAGAATAATGTTGAACAAGAGTTGGAACATGAGCAGAGTGTGACTCAAGATGTTGATAACAACACTGCTCAAGAAACACAGGTTATTCGTAGATCTAGTAGGATTCGGTATGAGCCAGAGAGATATCGTGGATTTCTTCTGACTCAAATTGGCGATGTGATGATCATAGATGATGATGAGCCTCTCACCTACAAAGATGCTATGAATAGTCCAGATTTTGAGAGATGGCTGGAGGCCATGAAATCTGAGATGGATTCCATGTATGAAAATCAAAGTATGGACTTTGGTTGGACCACCCGAAGGGGTAAAACCCATAGGGTGCAAGTGGGTTTCTTGAAGAAAAACTGACGTGGATTGTAATGTACAGACCTACAAAGCAAGACTAGTGGCAAAAAGTTTCAAGCAGATTCATAGTAGTGACTATGATGAAACTTTCTCACCGGTGGGTATGGTCAAATCCATCAGGATTTTGCTTGCGATAGCAACTTACTATGACTATGAAATCTGGCAAATGGATGTCAAGTCGATCCAAAGTTTGCTAGAATGGTCTGTGAGAAGCGATGGTCCATTTATGGATTATAGCCGGCCTCGAGGAGATGGAACATTCGTTTTGATGAAACAGTCAAAGAGTTTGGCTTCATGTAAAATGAAAATGTGTCGTGTGTTTACGAAGGGTTAGTGGGAGCCATGTGTCATTCCTAGTATTATATGTAGATGACATATTATTAATAGGGAATGACATTCCTAATCTACAGGTTGTGAAGATTTGGTTGGGAAATAGTTTCTCGATAAAAGACTTTGGCGATGATACATATGTCTTAGGGATCGGGATCTATAGAGATAGATCTAAAAGATTAATCGGTTTAAGTCAGAATACATACATATGTAAAGTGCATACTTAAGATAACGTTGCGGACCCACAAGACTAAGGCTTTGTCGCAGCAGAAGCACGAAGGTCACACTAGTTCCGTGGGTATTAGACACATGAGTGATTGGCTCTAGTGCAAGTGGGAGATTGTTAGTGTTGGTGCCCTAGAGACAATGTGATTGTGCTTCTAGGAAATACTTTTGTTAATTAATGGTTGTGTTCTATTGATTATTATATGTTAATTTATTATGTCTTAATTTACTGCGATAAAAATGTTAGAGTAATAAATGTCCTTGGAATATATAATACGTATTCTATATCTTTAAGCATGTGACTTAAAAATGAGATTATATGAATAGTGTTTATATTCCTAAATATCCCTAATCAAGCATTGTCATTATGGGACAATAATAATGCATAAAGATTAGTATGTTTGTTGACTGATGACCACATCTCATTGGTCATAGGTATAGTGATACTAAAGTCAAGAACATAGGTGCATGTAAGATTCTACATGGCACTGGATAGACCCACAGTGAGATTCTTCATGTTTAAATAAAGTCATAAGAAAGACTCACAGTGATAATGGTGTAATGATCCTCTGACTTGAGATCATTATATTTCTATACGAGGATTAATATACTTTGACTACATTAAAAGTTACCTTTGACCGGGTGATGATAAAAGTGGACATCGGGTATATTATGAGTCGTATGAGAAATTTGAATGATAGATAAAGGATTTAACCCTCCTATAATTAGGAGAGATATTATTGGCCTCTTGATTGAGTGAGACTATGAAATGCATGGCCATGCTCAAATAATGATTTGTTTTAATAGTCTACTCATTGATCAAGGAAACCCGGATTAAATGTTGAAGAGGATGACTGAGAACATGCCTCGAGTTTAATCTATAATATATGGTTAAAGGGATTATATTACACGAAAACATTAATCACGAAAGGTTTTATTGGATCACCAATTATTATTATTACTTGGGTAGTAATGATGTATTACTAGATGCCGCTCATTGTTTATAATTTTATTATTGGATATTAAAATTATTTCCAACGTAATAATAACCTAAAGGGTCACACACAAGAACGCTTGAAGGAGATTTGATTTAAATTATGAATTTAAATTAAATAGTAATTCGAATTTATTTATGATATTAATTAAGTGGGACTTAATTAATTAATTAAATATAATTTCAAATTTACTAATGATTAGAATTAGAATTATATTAGAATATTAATTAAGTTTGACTTAATTATTTATTTAATTAAGAATTCTAATTTTAATAAAAGCCCAATAGGATTGGGCTTTAGAAAAACAGATTTGTCTCTCTATATAAAGATCTTAAACTCTCAAATTAGAAAGTAGAGGTTAAGAGAAAAAACCCTAGCCGTTTGAGAGAAGAAGATGGAGATAGAGAGAATTTGTTTTTCGGATGCTAGTACATCGCTCCTTCAAATACCAAGTGTTCGTGTGGATACCGATAGAGCGTAGATCGCGTGAGCGGGATGCGTGGTGATTCAAGAAGCTTGGACCTCCATTAGTCATCCTTTTCTCAACTGTTAAAGCTTCGTTTTAAGGTAAACGTTCATAACTACGAATTAAACGTCTTGTTTTGCATGGATCCTGCGATTGGGTTTCGATTTTATTGTTTTAATCCGCTGCATTTATGCCCCGAAAACCCAACATCCAGGCCATCCCTTCGGCCTATCACATGAAGATGAAGTTCCCCACTCCCGCAGGGGTGGGGGAAGTGAGAGGGAGTCAGGAGGCAGCTCGCAAGTGTTATATGACCTCGATGGGAGGCCCGGTCCTCTCCTTAGAAGCTCTCGAACTCCCACCGGAAAGTAGCCAGACCATCTCCGAGCCGATGGACGAGCTGGAAGAAGTGGTCTTCTCAGAAGAATATGCCATAAAGACATTTCGGATCAGCAAGGCCCTTTTCCCCTCCATAAAGAAAGATATCTCCCAATGCATAAGGGAGAACCGCGATCTATTTTCCTGGACCGCGGTGGATATGCCTGGGATCTCAGAGGAGCTCTTGATGCACCACCTCAGCATTGCTCCGGGAGTCAAGCCCGTCTAGCAGAAGCGACGTAAGTTCGCTCTCGTGCACCAAAAAGCGATTAAGGAAGAGATCGAGAAGCTCTTGAACGCCCGATTCATCCAGGAGGTGAACTACCCTGAATGGCTATCCAATGTGGTGATGGTTAAAAAAGCTAACGGGAGCTGGAGGATATGCATCGATTTTACCGACCTCAACAAGGCGTGCCCGAAGGATCCATTTCCCTTTCCGAGCATCGATGCCCTGATTGATGCGACTCCGGCCACGAGCTCCTCAACTTCATGGATGCTTACTCGGGGTACAACCAGATCCGGATGTTCCCTCCCGACATCCCGAAGACCTCGTTCGTGATTGATCAGGGCCTGTACTTCTACCGGGTCATGCCGTTCGGTTTGAAGAATGCAGGAGCTACATACCAGCGCCTAGTGAACAAGGTCTTCCGAGACCAGATTGGCCGGAACATGGAAGTCTATGTAGATGACATGTTGGTCAAGAGCATCTGAGGGTAGGAGCATGTCATCGACCTCCAGGAAGCCTTCGGGGTGCTGAGAAGGCACAACATGAGGTTGAATCCGAGCAAGTGTGCGTTCGGAGTCTCATCCGATAAGTTCTTAGGGTTCATGGTCAGCCAGAGGGGTAAAGAGGCCAACCCTGAGAAGATCCAGGCCATACTCAAAATGGCTTCCCCCTCCAGTATTAAAGATGTACAGATGCTCACCAGGCGCCTTGCGGCGATTGGGCATTTCCTCTCTAAATACGGGGAGAAGTGCCTCCCGTTCTTCAAGGCCCTCAGGGGGGCTAAAGGCTTTTAATGGGGGCAACAGCAACAAGATTCCTTCGACCAGCTCAAGATGTACTTAGCTAACCCCCACTCTTGAGCAAGCCAAGGCCTAGGGAGGTCCTCTACCTATACATCGCCACTTCGGAGCAGACCCTCAACGTTGTCCTGGTAAGAGAAGAGGACAGGACGGAGAGGCCCATATACTATGTGATTAAGGTCCTCCGAGACGCTGAACTCCATTACCCGAAGCTAGAGAAGATGGCCCTTGCCTTGGTTATGGCGGCCCGAAAGCTCCGCCCCTACTTTCAGTCTAATTCGGTGGCCGTTCTTATCGACCAGCCGCTAAAGCAAGTTCTCCACAAGCCCGAGACATCAGAACACTTGATGAAATGGTCCATAGAGCTGAGCCAGCATGACATCAGCTACCAACCCAGAACTGCTATCAAGGCCCAAACTCTAGCAGAATTCATTATGGAGAGCACCATTCTCGACCCCTGTGAGTCGGCTGCTGGTCTGGACTATCTATGTTGACGGGTTCTCGTGTGCCGACGGAAGTGGGGTCGGCGTCATCTTGACCGGCCCAGACGCTTTCGTTCTGCAATACTCCCTCCGCTTAAACTTTCGAGCGTCGAATAATGAAGCCGAATACGAGGCCCTCATAGCGGGGCTCTCATGGCCCGCAAAGCAGGGGCCAAGCATTTCCAGGTCTTCAGTGATTCACAGCTGGTCGTGAATCAATTGTCTGGGGAGTACGAAGCAAAAGATGAGTGCATGGCTAAGTACTTGGAGAAGGTAAAGGGACTACTGGCCTTATTTGAAGATACTCGACTCCAGTGGGTTCCCCGAGAGGAAAACGCACAGGCAGACGCCCTCTCAAGGCTCGCCTCCTCCTCCCTCCAGGGTTTGGAGCGAATCATACTGATAGAGGTACTCCTGAGACCGAGTATTGAGGAAGACAACTTAGAGCCAATGGAGATTATGCCCCTCACACTTGGGGAGAATTGGATGAAGCCCTTACTTGATTACCTTAGAGACGGAATTCTTCCGGCAGACCCGAGGGAGGAAAGAAGGGTCAGGACCAGATCCGAGCGGTACACACTCCTTGATAGAGTCATGTACAAATGCTCCTACACACAGATCAACGGCAGACCATACCTAAGGTGCCTCTCCCCCGAAGAAGCACTCTACGCCCTGAAGGAGGCCCATGACGGTATGTGTGGCGCACACTTGGGAGCGAGATCCCTCGCCCGTAAACTCTTAAATTACGGCTACTTCTGGCCCACATTACTTAGTGACTCCGAAGAGTATGTCCGCCAATGCGACTCCTGCCAGAGATTCTCTCCAATCCGTCGCCTACCACAAGCCCAACTCTCCTTCTTGGCAAGTCCAATCCCTTTTGCAATGTGGGGGATGGACTTGCTCGGACCATTCCCTCCAGTGCCAAGCCAGCTGAAGTTCCTGGTCGTGGCAATAGAATACTTCTCCAAGTGGATCGAGGCTGAACCCCTTGCAATGATCACTGAGAATAAGGTTCAGAAGTTTTTTTGGAAGAACATTATTTATCGGTTTGGTGTACCCTGAATCCTCGTAACCGACAACTAAACCCAGTTCGTAGGGGAAACCTTCTGCAACTTCTATGCTGACCTCAGTATCCAATAGCGGTTCTCCTTAATATTCCATCCTCAGTCCAACGGCCAAGCAGAGAATGCCAATCGACAAATACTCTCCGGCCTGAAGAAGAGGCTCGATAAATCCACCAAGGAATTATGGGTCGAACAGCTTCCCAACGTGCTTTGGAACTATTGCACCACCAAAAGAACTCTGACAGGGGAGTCCCCCTTCAATCTCACATATGGATCCGAAGCCATCATCCCCTTTGAAGTGGGTCTGCCTTCACCCCGACTGATCGCCTACAGTGAAGAACAGAATGCAAACCAGCTTCGCAACAGTTTGGACCTCATCGATGAGATCTGTGAGAGAGCTTCCATCAGACAGGAGATGTACCGACGTAGGATCACTCAGTCCTACAACAAGAAAGTCCAACCAGCTAATCTAAAAGAGGGGGACCTAGTACTCCGAAAACTGTTAATCTTCATTCCGAGTAAAAAGGGAAAGCTAGCACCCAATTGGGAAGGTCCGTATAGGGTCTCCAGAGTTATTCGTCCAGGTGCATATCAACTCAAAGACCCGGAGGGCAGGAGAATACCAAGGACATGAAATGCAGAGCACTTGATGAAGTACCAAGAGAGTGTCTGAACACCGCTCCAAGTAACTTCCCCAAGAGCGCTCCATAAAACATGTCAGTTTTTTTATTTTCCTTATCAAAGTGTAAGGGCAGCTCGCAACTTAGAAGCGGCAGCCTAATTGTTTTCAATAAAAGTAATCTATCCCTGCAAGTTCTCTATTTTGAGCATTCTAATTGTACTACTTTGGTGCTTACAAAAAAAAACATTAAACAACACACTCGAAGTCCAACACTTGGTTCGATTCCGCTTCAACTACTTGCTTTTAAGCGAGCACGAAGTGGTTCACCATTCGGAATTGCTCCCACAGCCATTGACATTCTTTAAACGACACGCTCGGAGTCCAACACTTGGTTCGATTCTGCTTCAAATACTGGCTCTTAAGCGAGTACGAAGTGTTTCACCATTCGGAATTTCTCCCACAGCTGTTGATATTCTCTACACGACGGTTCAGAGTCCAACACTTGGTTCGATTCTGCTTTAACAACCCGCTTTTAATCGAGTACGAAGTGGTTCACCATTCGGAATTGCTCCCACAGCCGTTGACATTCTTTAAACGGCACGCTCAGAGTCCAACACTTGGTTTGATTCCACTTCAACTACTTGCTCTTAAGCAAGTACAAAGTGGTTCACCATTCGGAATTGCTCCCACAGCTGTTGATATTCTCTACACGACGGTTCGGAGTCCAACACTTGGTTCAATTCCGCTTTAACTATCCGCTTATAAGCGAGTGCTAAGCGTTTTGCCATTCGAAATTACTCCTACAACTGTTGAAAATAGCTTTAACAGCAAGTTCAGAGCACAATTATTCCTTACAGTTTCTCCTCAAACCCGCCTCCAAGAATGGGTCTTCCCAAGAGTCATACAAAACTCGACTCAACTGTTCACCAGACAATGCCTTTCATTCGCCGCGTTAGCCATGTTCGATAGCAAGCGCCGAACAGACGTGTTTCCGAACAAAAAATGGGCAAAGTGCGTTGACCAGTCAACACCGCCAATGCTATGTGTCGTTCCCCAGTCGTTCGCCACATTCGATGCCTCGTTCGACACGTTCTCCGCTAGTCGTCGAACAGACATAATTCCGAACGAAAAATGGGCAAAACACTGTTGACAAGTCAACGGCTTAAGAGCCACGTGTCGCTCGCCTATCGTTCGCCACGTTCGCCACAAAGAATGAGAACTCTCTCAAAATCCGTGCCCAAGTGCAAGAGAAAACTCAGTCAAAAATTGCTTTACTTTATTTCATCAAAGTTAAAAGATACAAGTCTAGATCAAAATCCACAACAAAAGACTACAAGACTACAAGGCATCGAGAGGCCACCCTAACCCCTTTAGGGAGCGGGATGCTCCTGTTAAGCGACACACGGGGACGGCGAGCACCATGCTGTTGGCGACCCCTCTCCGCAGACGTCCCCAGGCTAACGAGTAGAGTGGCATCGTCGGCACCCACTCTAACTGTGGCCCCAACGGATGCTCTGCTCGACGAACCGGCCACGCGACTCTGTGCATCCCCGGGACGTCTCGACATAGGGGGCGAGCAAAGTGCTAGTTCATGGAATGACTTTTCCTGAGCATACTCATCCCGAGGGCAGGAGGTGCTCCTAACGTTGCTTCCTTCAGACAACCGCCGCAAACGAGCGTTCTCTGCCTCCAGCTCTACAACTCACTCCTTAAGTGCATCATCGGTGACTCTTATCTTCAACTGAGGCAGTCGGGCTGAACTGGCTCTGCGTGAGGCATCAGAAATTGTTCTCCGAAGATGAGTCGCCTCCATGCTTTTCTCAAGAACCACGTTCTTGAGTTCTTCCCTCACAGGCTTCGCTTCGAACATGGAGTGCCGAAGGAATTTGAGGCTCAAACCTTGGTTGACAGCCATCGACGGGCATGCCTCCTCACCTTCTGGTGCCGCTTCATCGACTCTCTCTTCTAACCGCTTCATCTCTTTATCACGGAGGGCCAAGATTAGCTTCAGATGGTTCAACTCCAACTCAGCTTTATAAAGCCTCTCCCGATTTCGAACAAATCCCAACTTATAGATGCCTAGCTCGGAACGGAGATGGGATGCCTTGCTATCCTGGAGGGGAACAAACGAGATATAAATCTCTTAGAAGCAGACTATACCTAAAACTACAAGATAGTTTTAAGCTAAGTCAGGGACACAAATGTTGAAACATCAAAGCGACTTTCATTACTTAGTAGAGATACAAGAGCGGTGGCCAGTCCGCTATTAGGTACCACTACAATCAAACCTACTACTAGAAAAAAAATAAAAGCTACTTAGGGAATCAGGGGTCCACCTCAGTGGGTCCAAGCTCGCGACCACTCCCCTCAGCTTCCTCTGGCAAGCTCACTAAAGCCATTGCAAGGTCCCCCATAACGAGTTCCTCTTCGTCGCCCCCCTCCTCATCAACCCCTTCCCCTCCTCGAGATCTGCCTTAGTGTTTCTTCTCGCCTCGTCGGGAAACAGGTAGTAGCCCGTGCGATCAAACCCTAGAACTCATTCGCTGACGTCTTTCAAGACTGTGTCATAGGCCCACCGCATGTTTTTCTCCAAAAAGCCAATGGCCTTCTTTTCTGCGGCGGCCTCCGCTTGTCGAACAGCCTTGCGCACAGCCCTGTCTCGCTCTAGGGCCGCCTTCTCCATCTCAGCTGCCCTCTCCCGAGTGGCCTCAGGCTTCTCCAAAGCGGCACTCTCCTTCGCCTTTGCCAACGCCGCCTCTAACAGGGTTATCTGGGTGGCCTGAGATTCGGCAAGCAAAGCAGCCGCCTCGGACTCTTTCTTCGACCGTGACTGCTCGACCTTCTCCCTGTTGAGGGCTACCTTCAATTCTTTCTCTTGCTCCGCCACTTGCCTCAGCAGGTAGCTGAAGTGGCAGACCACCTACAAGAAAGGATTCAAGGGTAAGAATAAGAAAGTCGACAATCTTGCAAAAGAAAAACAAGAATTCAGTTACCGTCATCTGCGCCTTGGCGATCTTCAAAGCAAAGCCGCCCACAGTCCCATGCTCCATGGCAGCCTTGTCTTTGGGGGTGGCCAAATGACGAACAGCATCCATACAACTTGTTGAATCCCCTAAGAAGCCGTCGTGCCTTCGAACTTGCCAATTGGGGATGAAAATCCTCTTCAGCACGTCGGTCAAAATCGACTCAGCAGCCGCTGTAAGAGGAGGAGCCTCGAGTGCAAGCGTCGCAGAGAGGGGGAGACTACTAGCCGAGGGAGCAGTAGGTGCTGCAGCCGTGGACTCTAAGTCCACGATGGGTGTGGCAAAACTCTCGCTTCTAGTGCCCTTAGACGGCGGTGGTCGAACGACCGTTCGCTTCCTCTTCTTCTCATCGACCCGCCTAGTGCTCAATGATGAATGCTTGCTCATAATGGCATCAAAGTCCATGCTCAGATCTCTGACAAACAAAAGAAATCGAATGTTAAAAATCTTAACTCTTACAAGCTAGGAGATGGAGAAACACAAGAAAAATGCGTACTAGGGTTCATTAGGCTTAGACCCCCCCAAAGAGACTCTCTTCTGAGATCTCTTTCCAACTCAATGTGAGCCGGTCCAAGAGAATCCCCACCATCCTATCTTCTTCCGGGCTAAGAGACGGTTCTGCTTTTGCCCTCCTCGGCACATCGTTCCTCCAAACGGTCGGGATATCCCACGGCACCCAACTTCGAATCAAAAAGTATTTGTACCTCCAAGATTTCACAGAGTCGGGGTTGTTGACTAGTGTGACACCCTTACGTGCGTTGAGATAGAACTGGTACTCCGTCCTTATCTTCTGGTGAATCTTGTACAACCTATGGAGCATGTTGAGGCGAGGCTCGATCCTAGCGGCCTGGCAGTGAAGTACGAATCCCGTTACGTGTCTCCATATATTCGGCATCAATTGGATTGGGCCCATGCCAAATCACCGCAGCACTTCCCTTACGAATGGGTGTAGGGGAAGTCGGAGACCCACATTCAAAGCATTATAGGGAAACACACATACGTCGGGAGGGAAATAAGAACAAGAACTCACGCCAGGACCAGGGAGGAGCAGCTCGAACTCCTCAGGGATCATGAAACACATTCTGATAGTACGAATGTCCTCCTCGCTAAGCACGGAGACAATTTCGTTCACCTCAGTACGATCTCGTGGTTCATTCTCTTCGTAGTGCCATGCCATGCCATGCTCGACGCGTGCCAGCTCTTTGGCACTGTACAGTCGAATCCCCCCCAAGCAAAATACAACTATGGAGTGCCTCCCAAACTCGCCCATCCTTCTCTATCTCAACACGATCATCTCTACCACGGGCGATGGCTCGATCAACAAACCCTTCCCCTTATCAACCCTAGGTGTTGCCCTCGGAGGAGTCGCTTCGATGCGATCTGAGGGAGAGGTCTCTTTGCCAGACAAAACTCTAGAAATCTCTTTAAAACAAAAATAAATTACCTCTGATGTGACGTGCACAGTTGGAAAGATCGCCGGAGTTCGGAATAACACACCGGAATCTTGCTCTAGGGGAAGAGTGAATTTTTCTTCAGGTGATGAAAGTGAAAGAGAGAGAGAGGGGGGGGATTTATAGTTGCCCTTAGTGGGCCGGGGCCGGATGTAACACCTCTTAAAATTGGAAATGACAATTTTACCCTCGTGTGTTACGCACGTGTATTTTGTAACGTATTTTCACTATGTATTTTAATTACCAACTATTTATGCATTTTCCGTACATTTTATACTATTTGGGTTAACTAAAATATTAAATTTCAATCTCTGGGTTTTACGTGCTTTTTACGTGTTTTTGATGCACGTATTGATTATGTGTTTCCACCGCTACGTACAATATTTTCTATGTGTTTAAATCATTTATGTTATGTATTCAAATCCACTTTATAAAATAGAGATTCATTTTCTAGCATTCTGATCTAAATACTTTTGTACGTGTAATGCACGTGTTTTCTAAGTACGTAACAATTACGTTGTGGAATATATAAAATAAACAAATAAATTTTCTTATATTGTATTTTTATTATTTTTAACATTTTTTTGTTGATAAAACCGAATTTCGTATTTTTATGTTTTACATGCAAAGTACGTGTTTTTTTCAGTGCGGGTATTTAAGCGTGTTTGTTTTCAAAATAAATTTCGGAGTGTGTGTACTTATTTTATTTTTGCATAAAACATTATAAAACTTTAATTTAACAAATTTCTACATATTATGTATATATATATAAGGCATATGTTTACACCTATACACACTAATTCCCTTCATTTTTCTTTTGCTTTGTCCACACCCGAAAGCACCTTTTCACCAATTCTGCAAATGGTCCCCCCTTTCCAATGTGCCTAAATACCTATACCATTTAATTAATTGTACATACACATATAACTCTATGTATAGTTGGTCAAATATATTGCACATGAAGTGGAGTTTTGGTTTCATGTGCCTGATTGACCGGTTGGAAGATGGGGAGAGTCTGGTTTGGGAAGTTCAGAAGAGAAAGAGTTGGGGGTTGAGTTTTGGAGTGGTGGAGATGTGAAGAGTTGGGAGTTAGGGGAGTTAGGATTATGAAGGGTTGGAAATTAAGTAGAGTAATTTATTAGGTGGATAATTTTGCACTTTAAACTCTCACATTGACCTATAAATACACCCTCACTTCTCTTCTTTTGTCACACCTAAACTAAACAAAATTAAGAGAGAAAAAGAAAGAGAGAAAAGAGAGTATTTCTTGTGCATTGGAGGCTTGCTAGGAGGAGAAGGACAAGGAGGTGCTAGTTGGAGCTAGGAGCTAGAAATGTCTCTTCAATCTTGATTTTCATTCTTCATAAAAGGTGGGTGGTTTCTTACTTTCTAAATGTAGAGAATGCATGCTAAAATTTATAAATGTGTAGTATAGGTTAAACATGATGTGATGTATGTAAACAAAATCCCTGTTAATATAGTCTACCGTGAATGAAGAAATCTTGTTGTGATTGAGTGACTAAATGCCACCATGATAATTAGGACGAAGAATATTGAGAAAAGAATTTATGCCATGAACCATGCTAGTGTGTTTGTAAATTTTGTACATGCTATTTGTAAGAAAATGTGTAGAAACAATGTCATATTCAATATGTGCCTTGATAATTAGAAAGAAAGATATTTTGAATTTATGTCATGAATCACACTAGTATGCGTTAATAAAATGTACATGTCAAAATATATAACTTTTGTTGTTAAAATTCTCTTTTAGAAACAAATTGTAGTAAAGTTCAATTTGAGAACAAATAAAATCTTATAAAGTGATTAAGAAGAAATGTATTGCTACTTATTGGAATGATGCAAGTTTATGGTTAATAAAGAAAGGAAAAATTTATTTTTTTTAATTGATACAAGATCTAAGATATCAACTAAAAATTCTTGACTTACTGTTTTGGGAAAACTCAGTACGAATGGAAAAATCCTAATAAAGTAGAAAGATTAGATCAATGGAACAATCGAGTTTGTGAAAATAAGTGAATAACTGTACAGTTGAACAAAAGCACATTATTAGATTTTCATAACAGAAATTGCTATTGGACTTATTGGTTAGTGGAGGCCCCTTAAGGCTGTTTACTGTAGAGCGCCTGTGCTTATTGGTCGCGAGTTCGAACCCTGGCAACCGTCTTCTCTTTTTGATTTTCGGTTTTTATATAGAAACAGAGAAACATGACTATATGGTAGGTTTGGCCTACATTTATAACACAAAGCCCACACGGGCTTAGTGGCTAGTGGGGCTGGCTTTGGGCGTTCTGGGTTGCTGTGCGGGTTGCTTGGTTCGAAACCTGGGGTGCCCCTTTTATATTTTTTTGGGTTTTGATTGATATTAGGAGTGTTTTTAATGCTAGAAAAATTTGGGGAAATTGTGATATTCTTGTAAAATGATATGAAATTTATTAGGAATAATTCCAGAAATTTTCAGGAATTTTTTAGAAATAAAAATGAAAATTGAGATAGGTAAATAAATTATGTGACTTCCAAATTATTATTGGGAATAGAACTTTCTTTTGTGAAGAATGGTGAAATATTATTTTTGTGAAGTTATTTCTCTTGAAGAAATTACACTCTTATTTTGTTTAAAGAATATTTTGAAGTAGGTTGAGACAATGTATGAGCTTGAAATTGTTAATAAGATTTCATGTGATGAAATTGTGTTCTTGAAAGGAATTATTTGCTTCTAAAGATTATGAATGGATAAATGGATCATGAATAGTGACAAGACTAAGAAAATGATTGCTTTGTGAATAAGTGTTAAGGCAAGACATTGATCTACTTATGAATAAGTTGAAGATAAGAATATCTAAGTTTAAGACATGTTTATTAAAGGGTATGTGTACCCATGGATTCTTGTACATGAAAAATTTGTGATTTAGAGTTAGTGAGACCTCGGGTACCAGCACTATTGAATTGAAAAGAGTTGAGATATATTTTGAGATATGGCCATGGAGCTATCTCGTATTTTGTTGATTAAGTTCGGTAGGAGGTAAAACTAATTCTAGGTATGGAAATTTATTCATGTCTTGAACTTAAAAATTAGGCACATAAGTGAAGATGTAGTAAACCTGGGCAAACGTAAGTGGGGCACTCTATATAGTCGGGCGGTGGATTTCGGGACTATAGACCCAGTCGGGCGGTGGATTCCGGGACTGTGATTGTTTCGTGGGAGACGAGCTTTTATTTTAAATCCGGGACTATGCCTAGTCGGTCAGATAGTTTACCGTTCTCCAATGTATATACGTATACCGGGGCTAGAAGGGTACTTGCGGGATGATTCGCACGATGAGAGATCTATTATAACAGTCGGGCGGTGGATTCCGATACTAGGATCTATATTCGTGGAATGATCTAAACATTGTCTTATTACTGGGTAGTTTTCATGGTGAGGGATCGAACCCTTAAATGTGGAGTACATAGGTGCTTGCCCTCGAACCTATGTAGTATGGGATGCATAGAATCCGAACAAGTATGCATTAGTGTCATCCTAGTATAAAATGTGTGCATTAGGCATTAAGGCATCACATACACTTACATATTTAGAATAATCACTTTTGACACTTTATTATTCATTCAAATTTGTGGTTTGTTAAAGTATTGAGATCGTTATATGCACGGCATAGAGAAGATGGCCGAGTATAACATTTTCGTCAGTTGTAAGTGACTGACGTGCCCACAGCTTATTATGTAGGAACTGAACTTTTCATGAAGAAGTAAAGATGTTATGATGCTGATGAATAATTACATTGACTAAGTTGTACAAGTTGTATATTATTTTTGTTGTTGTATCTTCCGCTGTGTAAACAAATTCTAAAGAACTCTGATGTATGTTGAAAAGTTTAAATTTTCTTGTAAAATTGTACGAAGTGAAGTGTAAAGATCCCGTGGAATCTCGAATTCTGTCTTATTTGGAATTCGGGGCGTTACAGATGGTATTAGAGCCACGCTTCATATATAGTACAAGTTTATAAGGAACAACACTCTAGAGTGGATATTAAAAGTGTGAGTTCAATCTATAGAGATTTAAATGTAAGTGATTTACATTTGTGTTGCTCTATACACTGATGTTTTCTCTTCCCTTTTCTTTTGGATGGCTGGGATCGTGAATGAAGTAGTTATTGAACCTTCATTCATGATGTTCTTCTCGTATACATTGATATGAGATTGTATGCGAGCATGTTTTCCCTGGGTATCAGAGTGGCACAGTGGAAGCGTGGTTGGTTGAACCTACATTTATGATACATTACACGTAGACACACTTCTCTTTCAAATTATTTTTCATGGATTTTCATCCTAGTATTTTTCAACATTCAATATTTTTCAAATATTTTCTTATACTATTAATCAATTGGATATCTATTATTTTGTCTATCTTCCTTAGTCTTGATATTTTTCAAATTTGTTTTATCTGTCTTTCAATCTTAAAGATTTGTCCTTTGTATTTTTGTGTCACTTTATGTTTATCCGTTTACATCTGTTATTACTTTTCGTATTATTGCAACTATAATTTTCTTCATTGATTATTTCTATTATACTTTGAATTTGCTTATAAAATTTTCTTATGTGCATTCATTTTATATGATTTGATTTTGTGATACTATATTCTTACTATCTTATATTGTCCTATATATTCCAATATATTTTTAACAAGTTTGAAATTTTCTACCCGTATAAATATGACATACAATTTTGTTTTATTGTCTACATTCGATACTATTGTTATTACATATTATTTGCTAATTTGTTTTGTTGTTAATCGTTACTCATTAATTTTGTAATTTTACGTTTCTTGAATATAATACATAAACTACATAATTATTGTTTTTATTTGTGTTTTCATCTCGTGCATGTGCTTTACACTGTTTTCGTCTTAATATTATAAATCATTTTTATTACTACAAATTTTGTATATCCTATATTTAAAGTCTATCTATTTTTTTGTCGTTTTAATTTCCTATTTCATTTACAACTTTTTCATCTACTTTTATATCACTAATTTCAAAACTTATTTAAACACCCAATATCCAAGTATATATGGAAGATTACATCTTTCCATCTCCCGTTTTGGTGCAACCTGATGTCGAGAGAGAAAATATGCAACTAGACGTCAATGGAGGCAAACTGCAACTGGAGATTGGGGAGGCAAAGTCTGCAACCGAATGTTCAGAAGGCAAACTACAATCGGATATCGTAGAGGCAATTATGCAACTTGATATCATAGAGGCAAGTCTGCAGTTGGACACCAACGAGGCGAACCTACACCAGAAGGAGATTTTCTACTTTGATAACCCCTATTTTGTTTTCTATAATATTTACATACCACTATTCTATTTTTGTACTAACTCATACTATTTTATATATTCTACAACCTAGCATTATGTTATTTAAACTGATTTCTATCCTACTTGGGTATTTACTACTTAATATCAACTATTTTTTTCCTAGCGTTTTGAGTCTTTAGCATTTCATACTGCTTTATAGTATTTTATTCTGCTACTAACTTATCTTAGATTTTGGTATCTACTCACCTAAAAAATATATATATATAAAATTGTATTTATACTTTTTCTTCAATTAGTAAGTTATTTCTATATGATTAGTTTTCGCATTATTTCAATAACATGTTATTACTTTCTCTACTATGATGTTTTGTTTTACTACTACAAATCAATTGTAATTTTCAAATCATACTATTGTTTGTTTCACCCTTATAATTTTGATGCCTATGTACGAATATAAATTTTTCATGTTAGTTTTTCTGGTTCTACTTAACAATTCGAAAGTATTTCGATGTATGCTTTCTATATCTTTAAATTTCAAATCGTATGTATAATGATTATAGTTACTTTACAAACTGCTTTATTAATTGGTATACAAAGTCATTTTTATGTTGTCTATACTTTTAACTAAATTTTATTCTCGTTTATTTTTCAAACTCTTATCCAATAGTCTTCTTTTAAATTGCTAATTCAGTTTTCGTCATACAGTATCAATTCAGTTTGTGATTTTTCTACCGCTTATTACATTGAAAGATTTTGACTACTAAACCTACTTACAAATTATCTATTGACTATATTTTCCTTTATTGCATTGTTTTCCGAACTATTTTAAAATTAATGATTTAATTGATTTTCTATTTTTCGAATGCTTTACCTAATATTATTTTGTATGAAAACCTCTCTCAATCCATGCTGTCTTTTTGTCATATTTCTTTCTTATGTTATTTTCCTAGTTTCCTCGTTTCGTTCTTATAAAAGTTGATACTCATAATTTTCTTATATATAGTTGTCTTGTTTTTTCTCGTTGTGTATTTTTATACTACATTTATTTTTCAATATTTGCAGTTTTCTAAATACAATAACGATATTTTCTTTGGCGTGTACAAAATATAACCTTTACCATAGCAAGTTCCGGGGACGGAACTATTCTAAGGGGGGGAGAGTGTAACACCCCGCAAAATTGAAAATGAAAATTTTACCCTCGTGTGTTACGCACGTGTATTTTGTAACGTATTTTCATTATGTATTTTAATTACCAACTATTTTTGCATTTTCCGTATATTTTATCCTATTTGGGTTAACTAAAATATTAAATTTCAATCTCTTGGTTTTACGTGCTTTTTACATGTTATTAATGCACGTATCGAATATGTGTTTTCAACGCTACGTACAATACTTTTTGTGTGTGTAAATTATTTATTTTATGTATTCAAATCCACTTTATAAAATGAAAATTCATTTTCTCGCATTTTGATCTAAATACTTTTGTACGTGTAATGCACGTGTTTTCTACGTACGTAACAATTACGTCGTAGAATATATAAAATAAATAAATATATTTTCTTATATTGTATTTTTATTATCTTTAACATTTTTCCGTTGATAAAACTGAATTTCGTATTTTTATGTTTTACGTGCAAAGTACGTATTTTTTTCGGTACACGTATTTAAGAGTATTTGTTTTCAAAATAAATTTCGGAGTGTGTGTACTTATTTTAATTTTGTATGAAACATTATGTAACCCCTGTTTCCCCAGAAATGTATTTTCTGTGTATTTCGGTATTTCAAATTTTTGTACATTGGTTTCCGCATTCAAATTATTTTTGTTAAAATATATTGTCGGATCTTCTATTAAAATCTATCTTCGAACAATAATTGTATTCGTAACTATTTTCTATGATTTTATATTTTAACACAATTCTTCTTATTGTTATTATTATTTTTATTATTACTACTACTATTATTATTAGTACTATTACTATTTTTATCATTTTTCTTATTCTTGTTATTGTTCTCAGTATTATTATTATTACTGTTATTTTTAATACTGATATTATTATTATTATTATTATTATTATTATTATTATTATTGTTATTGTTTTATTTATTAGTATTTCTATAAAACCCAAATTTTATATTTTTGTTTGTTATTTTATTTATTTATTTTATTTATTTTATTTATTTATTTTCCCCAAACCCCAAACCCATTTTAACCCATATACCCATTCATTTAAACCCATTACCCATTAACCCTACCCTATTAAAACCCATTTACCATAACCCCTAATAAACCAATTACCCACCTAACTACCCGTTAACCCGATTGCACACCCACACCCGAAACCAACCTAAACCCTACAGCTGTCAATATCTAACCTAATATATTGTTACCTATATAAACCTATACACCCATCTGCTAACCCGTCGCTTCGTCTCCCTTATCCCTCCCGACTCATCAGCTACCTTCCGCTCATCTCTCTCCAGTCGACCTCAGCCGTCGCCCAGCCTCCTCGACCTTGCCAGCCCCTGTGCTTTGCCTTCCTGTCTCCCTGCCCTGCCTCGTCCCGACTTCAGCCAGCGACTGCGACAGCGCCAACACCCCAGGTTGTCGCAACCTCAGCCTCGCCGGCCTCCCTACCAGCGACCCTATCCCGTCACTGCCCTGTCACCCTACTCCCTCGGCAACGACGCCCTGCGCTCCTTCCTGTGTGCATCCCCCTGTGCGTGCACTGCAGCAGCCGCAGTCGCGACTGCACCTCTCCCTGTACCGCTCAGCCCCGCTGTGACGCCGGCAGCAGCGTCCAGAGTGCAGCCCTACAGCGCCGCGTAGCACCGCCTGTAGTGACAGCCAGGTGACACCCTGTGCTGTCTCCTCCCGAGTGTGACGCATTTGAACAGCAGTCCCGAGCCTTTTTCTTGTGTGGCTCTCTCTCTCTCTCTCACCCTCTCTTAGCGTGAGTGTCAGGTGGATCCGTACAATTGTTTTGGCTCGTTGACTCGCTCATTGGTGTGTTCATTGTCGAGTTCGTGTGTCGCTCGTTGGTTTGCGAGTTCGATCCCCTTTGGTGTGAGTGGGTTGGAACCCGGGTGGATCTCGTTGTTCGGGTAGTTGTGTGCGAGTGCTGTGTTTGGTTCGTTCGGAGTTCGTCGTCCATTGTTAGTTGGTTCATTGTGTTCGTGTGATCGGTTCGTTGTTCGTTGGCATTCGTTGCCGCGATCCGTTCCCGTTAATCTTGGTGTTTTTCGTTTTCGTCTTCGGTTAAGGCAAGTAACTTGTACTCCAATTCCTTTGTTTGATACAAGTCAAAAATACCGCTTGTAGTGTAGTTGGGTTCTAGAGACAATTTGTATGTGAAACCCCTTGTTGATATTGTCTCTATAGTGATTTGGCCATAGTTGACTCATGACACAATATTGACATGAATTAACTTAGGTTTTACCCGTTCTTGATTTGATCATGTATGTGAAACAATTATGAGAACTCATGTGTTTGTGAGACCCATGTGAGATACTTGTTGTGGACATGTTGTATACCTTATTTCATGATGTTTGGACACTTGGTAGACTCGATTTCATATTTGGTTGTGTTTTGAACAAGTTTTGTATGATATATGTTGAGTTGTGGTTAAAGGGAAAAGTCTGTATTTTGTCGCTGATCTGTTTTGTTTGCAGTTTAGACTGTCTTGAAGTCAGTATCTTAATTCCAGTATTAAACATGAGTTTTAGAGAATTTTGTCTATTTTTAAACCCCTTTAACCTTGCTTGATTTCGTTTTCGTATGTGTGAGTTATGACTGTTTTACTACAGAGGTGTCGATCTTTTTCAGATTTCGTTTCTTGGTGTTTTTTTATGATTAAATTATTTTGATACTTGTGCTACACATATTATTTTGATCTTAAACTTTGGTTAGTTTTTCTATATCTACTTAGGGATTACCCAGAATTTTGGTGGATTTTATTGAAGAGTTTTAAGTGCCGTTTCATGCTCGGTTATGAAAACTATACTTGCTGTATTTTGCTCGCTGTTTTGTAAGGAATCGTAATTTCACCCTGATTCCTTTTACTGTATGAAAAATATTTGTGAAATATAAAATTTATCTTATTCTATCTATTTTCATCTCCCTTTGGTGGAATTGGATTTCATTTCACTGGTTGCGAGATATCATAGTTTTCGTACAGCAGTGTTGGAAATTCCAGATTTGCCAAACTCTCGTTTATTGATGTTTCCCGATTTTTGATGACTAATCTAATTTTATTGGAAATTTTTGAAACCTAATATTTTGATACTAGACATATAGGGGAATACCCCAAATTTTTCGTGGATTTATTTAATGAGTTTTGATGCTGTTTTCCTGCTCTTGAATTCGTTTTCCTCAAATCTGGCTGAACCTATTTTCTGGATTCAAATCAGTTTTGAGTTATATTTTTGTGAATTAATATATGACTTATTTGTATTCGCTGGATTCGGTTGGGATTCTATTTTCTAGAAGTTTCGACGGTCTCATATTTGCATGTTTGTAACACCGGTAATTTCTGTTTTGCTACTGTATGGTCTTGATGTCCTGAACTAGAGATTTGGCTATTTTATTCTTTTATGAGTTATCTTGCACCCGTACATATTTACCTTGCAACTTGAATTTGTTACATGATCGTGCCATGTTATTCTTGATATGTTTTGCACACGTACATGCTTGTTTGACATTAATAATAAATAACCAAGACGGGGTTTAAGGGGAAAATCTAATAGTGGATAATTCAGAAACGTGTACTCGGAAGGGGGCCCGTGTTTTCCATTTTGATTTATGTTGATACATGAACCTATTGATGCATGATACCTATTGGTTCATGTACCTGTTACCTATTGATGTACGGACCTGTTAGTCGTGTACCTGTTACTTGTTGATGCATGGACCTGTTGGTTCATGTACTTGTTACCTGTTGATGTACGGACCTATTGGTCATGTACCTGTTGATGCATAAATCGGATGATTCGTGTACCTGTTTGATTCATGAACCTGTTTCCTGTTTCTGTTCTGATCCCTGAGTACACTGCCCTCTATGGTCCACTATGAAATCTAAAACGAAACTGTTTGTTGTAGCAACCATGTAAGGTGGGCTGCATAAAGTGCTACCTAGATAGTAATCACCACAAGACTTGATACATGATACTTGAACATGATACTTGAACATGATACATGCTTGCTTGATACTCGACTACATGATACATGAGACTTGATACATGACACTTGATACATGATTACATGATACTTGACACTTGATGCATGTTTACATGATACTTGATTACTTGACACTTGATTCATGCCATTTATACTTATTTACTTTGCCATGCTAGTTGTTTATTTTGACATCATGCTTATACCATGTTGCTAGTTAGTTTTTCCATGTACTTGTGTCCTACATTATAAGTGGCCCGTAACTTGCAATTGATGGGTACTTGTTTTCTCTTTCCCTCTTTCCTGCAATTGTTAAATTGCAGATTTTGGAGAACAGGTTCCAGACGGTATTGGTGACATGACATACTAGATGCTGGAATTTTGCTATTATTATTCTTGTTGCTTATTTTAAACAATAATGTATCTTGTACTTGGGTTTATTCTTGTATTTGGGCAATGTGACCAAGGATTTTGTGTTATTCTGATCATGACTATTTGATATTTATGTATTTGGTTTCAAGTATTCTTGTTGGTATTTGGTTCATATGTGCATGTTGGTTGATTCTTTTGCTTCCGACTCTGATTATTTTGTGAGATGTTGTAAAGATTCCTGAACAGCTTATAGATAATGAAAATCATTCGCTGGGCTTTTGTCGCGTATCCGTATTCCGTATTCTTTTCGGGAAGCGGGGCGTGACACATTATAAATTTTAATTTAACAAATCTCTACATATTATGTATATATATATATATAAGGCCTATGTTTACACCTATACACACTAATTCCCTTCCTTGTTCTTTTGCTCTGTCCACACCCGAAAGCACCCTTTTCACCAACTGAGCAAATGGTCCCCCCTTTCCACTGTGCCTACATACCTATACCATTTAATTAATTGTACATACACATATAACTCTATGTATAGGTGGTCAAATATATTGCACATGAAGTGGAGTTTTGGTTTCCTGTGCATGCTTGACCGGTTGGAAGATGGGGAGAGTCCGGTTTGGGAAGTTTAGAAGAGGAAGAGTTAGGGGTTGAGTTTTGGAGTGGCGGAGATGTGAAGAGTTGGGAGTTAGGGGAACTAGGATTATGAAGGGTTGGAAATTAAGTAGAGTAATTTATTATGTGGATACTTTGCACTTTAAACCCTCACATTGACCTATCAATACACCCTCACTTCTCTTCTTTTGTCACACCTAAATTAAACAAAATTAAGAGAGAAAAGAGAGTATTTCTTGTGCATTGGAGGCTTGCTAGGAGGAGAAGGACAAGGAGGTACTAGTTGGAGCTAGGAGCTAGAAGTGTCTCTTCAATCTTGATTTTCATTCTTCATAAAAGGTAGGTGGTTTTTTACTTTCTAAATGTAGAGAATGCATGCTTAAATTTATAAATGTGTAGTATAGATTAAACATGATGTGATGTATGTAAACAAAATCCATGTTAATATAGTCTACCGTGAATGAAGAAATCTTGTTGTGATTGAGTGACTAAATGCCACCATGATAATTAGAAAGAAGAATATTGACAAAAGAATTTATGCCATGAACCATGCTAGTGTGTTTGTAAATTTTGTACATGCCATTTGTAAGAAAATGTGTAGAAACATTCAATATGTTCCTTGATAATTAGAAAGAAAGATATTTTGAATTTATGTCATGAATCACACTAGTATGCGTGAATAAAATCTACATGTCAAAATATATAACTTTTGTTGTTAAAATTCTCTTTTAGAAACAAATTGTAGTAAAGTTCATTTTGATAACAAATAAAATCTTATAAAGTGATTAAGAAAAAATGTATTGCTACTTTTTGGAGTGATGCAAATTTATGGTTAATAAAGAAAGGAAAAAAAATATATTTTTTAAATTGATACAAGGTCTAAGATATCAACTAAAAATTCGTGACGTACTGTTTTGGGAAAACTCAGTACGAATGGGAAAATCCTAATCATGAAGAAAGATTAGATCAATGGAACAATCGAGTTTGTGAAAATAAGTGAATAACAGTACAGTTGAACAAAAGCACATTATTAGATTTTCATAACAGAAATTGCTATTGGAATTATTGGTTAGTGGAGGCCCCTTAAGGCTATTTACTGTAGCGCACCTGTGCTTATTGGTCGCGAGTTCGAAACCTGGCAACCCTCTTCTCTTTTTGATTTTCAGTTTTTATATAGAAACAGAGAAACATGGGTATATGTTAGGTTCGGCCTACATTTATAACACAAAGCCCACATGGGCTTAGTGGCTAGTGGGGCTGGCTTTGGGCGTTCTGGGTTGCTGTGCGGGTTGTCTGGTTCGAAACCTGGGGTGCCCCTTTTATAATTTTTTGGGTTTTGATTGATATTAGGAGTGTTTTTAATGCTATAAAATTTTGGAAAAATTGTGATATTCTTGTAAAATGATATGAAATTTATTAGGAATAATTCCAGAAATTTTCATGGATTTTTGATAAATAAAAATGGAAATTGAGATAGGTAAATAAATTATGTGACTTCAAAATTATTATTGGGAATAGAACTTTTTTTTGTGAAGAATAGTAAAATATTATTTTTGTGAAGTTATTTCTCTTGAAGAAATTACACTCTTATTTTGTTTAAAGAATATTTTGAAGTAAGTTGAGACAATGTATGAGCTTGAAATTGTTAATAAGATTTCATGTGATGAAATTGTGTTCTTGAAAGGAATTATTTGCTTCTAAAGATTATGAATGGATAAATGGATAATGAATAGTGACAAGACTAAGAAAATGATTGCTTTGTGAATAAGTGTTAAGGCAAGACATTGATCTACTTATGAATAAGTTGAAGATAAGAATATCTAAGTTTAAGACATGTTTATTAAAGGGTATGTGGACCCATGGATTCTTGTACATGAAAAAGTTGTGATTTAGAGTTAGTGAGACCTTGGGTACCGGCACTATTGAATTTAAAAGAGTTGAGATATATTTTGAGATATGGCCATGGAGCTATCTCGTATTTTGTTGATTAAGTTCGGTAGGAGGTAAAACTAATTCTAGGTATGGAAATTTATTCATGTCTTGAACTTAAGAATTAGGCACATAAGTGAAGATGTAGTAAACCTGGGCAAACGTAAGTGGGGCACTCTATATAGTCGGGCGGTGGATTCCGGGACTATAGATCCAGTCGGGCGGTGGTTTCCGGGACTGTGGTTGCTTCGTGGGAGACGGGCTTTTATTTTAAATTCGAGACTATGCGTCGTCGGGCAGATAGTTTACCGTTCTCCAATGTATATACGTATACCGCGGCTAGAGGGGCACTTGCGGGATGATTCGCACGATGAGGGATCTGTTATAACAGTCGGGCGGTGGATTCCGGGATTAGGATCCATATTCGTGGAATGATCTAAACCTTGTCTTATTATTGGGTAGTTTTCATGGCAAGGGATCGAACCCTTAAATGTGGAGTACGTAGGTGCTTGCCCTCGGACCTATGTGGTATGGGATGCATAGAATCCGAATAAGTATGCATTAGTGTCATCCTAGTATAAAATGTGTGCATTATACATTAAGGCATCGCATACACTTACATGTTTAGAATAATCACTTTTGACACTTTATTGTTTATTCAAATTTGTGGTTTGTTAAAGTATTGAGATCGTTATATGTACGACATAGAGAGGATGACCGAGTATAACATTTTCGTCAGTTGTAAGTGACTGACGTGCCCACAGCTTATTATGCAAGAACTGGACTTTTCATGAATAAGTAAAGATGTTATGATGCTGATGAATAATTACATTGACTAAGTTGTACAAGTTTTATATTATTTTCGTTGTTGTATCTTCTGCTGTGTAAACAAATTCTAAAGAACTCTAATGTATGTTGGAAAGTTTAAATTTCCATGTAAAATTGTACGAAGTGAAGTGTAAAGAACCTGTGGAATCTCGAATTCGGTCTTATTTGGAATTCGGGGCGTTACACCGGAAGCTCAAGAGGCCTTTGGGAAACCCCAAAAGGCGAGAAGCCCTAATGGTTAGAAATACCTAAAGGCGGCGGTCATACCGTCAGGAAGTCAAACCGTCAAGAAGTCCAATCGTCCAAGACTACAAACGTCCCCTGGTCGTTCGACACGTTCGACGCCTCATTCGACACGTTCGCCACAGGTCATCGAACAGACGTGATTCCGATCGAAAAATGAGCAAAATGCGTTGACCAGTCAACGCTGCTAGCGCCACGTGTCGTCTCCTGGTCGTTCGATACGTTCGACGCCTCGTTCGACACATTCGCCGCTAGTCATCGAACAGACATGATTCCGATCGAAAAATGAGTAAAATGCGTTGACCAGTCAGCGCTACGTGTCATCCCCTGGTCGTTCGACGCCTCATTCGACACGTTCGCCGCTGGTCGTCGAACAGACGTGATTTCGATCAAAAATTAGCAAAATGCATTGACCAGTCAATGCTACCAGTGCCACGTGTTGTCCCCTAGTCGTTCGATGCCTCGTTCGACACGTTCGCCACTAGTCGTCGAACAGAAGTGTTTTCGAACGAAAAAGGAGCCAAACGCGTTGACCAGTCAACGCTACCATTGCCACTTGTCGTTCTCCAGTCGTTTGCCACGTTCGACGGATCGTTCGACATGTTTGCCGCTGGTCGTAGAACAGATGTGGTTCCGAACGTATTGTGAGCGAAAGACGTTGACCAGTCAACAGCCTTAGTGACACGTGTTGCTCCCCTGTTGTTCACCACGTTCAACACGTTCGATGTCACTTTCGACACGTTCGACACGTTCGCCACGTTCGACGTCACGTTCGACATGTTCGCCACGTTCGCCACCGCTTCTCGAACAAACGTGGTCCCGAACGAAAAAGGGGGGGAACTGGAAGCCCATGTATGCCGTCAGATCGCCTCAAAATTCTCGTCACATCTGATCAACGTCCCAGATTCAGCCACGTCGCCAAGCATTGATCTACCGTCTGATCGTTCAGATATTTGCGCCGATGGCTGATGGACACCCCAGATCGTGCCATGTCATAGATACGGTGATTACATCTTTTTTTATTTATTAATTCAAATTATTTATTTAAAAAATTGCATAAAAATGATTAAAAATTCAGAAAATTTAATTAAAAATTCTAAAAAATAATTATGAATTTGTGGAAATATTTTTCGAGCCCCTGGGTAAATAACTATTGGTTAGAATAATTAATTGGTGCTCTCGAAAAATAAATCATTGCTTTGCAAAATTGAATAGATGATTCGAAAAATAATTTAAAAATCGGGAAAAATCACCAAGAGCCTAAGAACAATCTTGGGCATATCGCCAGCTCAAAAAAATGTCGTTACTCCTCAAACAAAGATTCAAACATTCTTTAAGAACTCCGAAAAATTCTCGTACGCCCTTGAAACGACAAAACTACTCCCCAAAGGCTGTGGCTAACAGTCTTTGCGAGTGGGGGGCTCGTGATATGGCTAAAAATGGTATTAAATCGGGACTATTTAGATCAGGCACGAATCTTAAAGTTTACAGGGGCAAAATGGTAATTTCATCTACAGACGGGTCCGAAATGGGAAATGGGCTTCTCTTCCGAAGCTTGATAACCCATAAATGGATCCATTTGACTGGGTATGGGTTCAAACCCGTTAAGGACCAGTTCAATAGGATATGAAGAAATCCTACCTCGTCCTTATCTTTGGGAGGTGGTTTTAACCACTTCTATCCATTCGCGCCGGGGAGTAAGGATTTGTTCTTATCCCGAAGCAGATCCTCACGGCGGCTATAAGTACCCCCTACCTCCTACCGTTACAAGGTGATCTCTCTTCGTCTTCCTAAAGCTTTTTGATATTCTTTTCTGAGTATTGACAAGAGCGTCGGAGGGTGCTTCACCGAGATCCATCTCGGTGTTTCGCACTTTGTGCAGGTCAGTGGCAGCTGCGAGGAGCCAGCTGAACAACAAGGGAAGAGGTCAGGTTTGACCCATTTGAGTTCTTGCGAATCCACAAATTCATCTGATTGCCCCCACACCGAAATCAGCGGCAACACTTACTAAATCACATAAAAGTGTAATATGTTATCAAACTGCAATCAGTGTTAATGAATTTGTTATTTGAAAAGGAGTATCGTAAAGTATTACCCAACAAGCAAGCAAACTCTGAGCATCAAGTATTCCCTCATATGTTATTTGAAATAATTTTTCATCAATTAGAAAAATTATGTAAAAATCTACATTTTCTATGAAATAAGGTATCTAAAATTATTGCATTAAAAATTGCACTTAAAAACAAAAAATATATATAAAATATAAAATTTACCGAGATGCTTGTAATAAGAGATGGTAAGAGGGGGGCGAGTGAGTGATGGCAAGAATAGGTTGACGGAGAGGGAGGGACGAGTGTCGTCGTCGATGGAGATCAAGGGAGAAGCTGCTATTGCGTCGTACTCATCGTCGATGGAGATCAAAGGAGAAGCTGCTATTGCATCGTCGGTGGTGCCTTCGAGGAGGGAGATCGTGGTTGAATATGAAGATCGCGGCAGAAGATTAGGCAGATTTAGGGTTTGAGGGAAGAGGGTCAAGCCACCAAGATTCAGATTTCGGGAAAGGTTTGGACCGAGGGGGGACTAAAATCTGGGATTTTGAGAATAAATGAATTCATAAATATGGACCTAAAACTAAACGTAGCCCACATGCAACAGTCCACTCATGAAAAAATGATGACAAAATGCATCCACGATCGTGATTGCCAAAAAAAATGACAAAATGCATATTTATATATAGCATGAATAGTGTTTATTGCAGTCGTCGAATGCTATATTATAGCAATTAAAATAAAAAAATATAAGACGGACTTTGGAGATCCGTCGGAGGGCGAAACATACATAAAATCGATTATTTAATATAAAAAATTCGTTCAAGATCCGTCGGAAGAAGAAAAAAAAATTCAAAAAAGCGCTAGACGTAATTTTAAATAATCTTTTCAATTTTTTTAACAATTAAAAACATTTTTTTAGTGAAATAAAAAATTTAATTAAATTGTGGGCCCCTCCACGGACGGATCTTCAAGATCTGTCCAAGAGGGTAACCCAATATTTGAACAATTTTTTTATTCGGAAATTTTAAAAAAAATGTGGGACAGACTTTCAAGTTTCGTCCGACAATTTAAAAAATAATTTTTCGGCATGGGACGGATCTTGAAGATCTGTCCTGTATAATATGTTAGAAAATGGGTGTTTTATACACCATTTACGAACCGATTTTTGAGAAACTTTTTGAGTAAGATCCTCAATGAATTATTGAGAGATCTTGATTGATTTGTGTTCTCCTTCGTGAGTAGATCAAAATCATATATTGGTTTGCTAAAAATGGTTAAGGGGTGAATGAGAAATTCTCTCAAAGTTAGACGTTTTCATTCTTGAAAATGGGTTAAGGGGACATAGTCCCACATCGGAAAAATCGAAGGAAATAGAAGAGGATATATAGTAACCTCCTTTTAAGTATTGTAAGATAGCTAGAAGAAAGGCTCTTTATCGCGCGCGCAGGGAGGGTGCAAATTCCGGACCGGATTACATGCGACTTGTGTATGATCTGCGGACACGAATGCCGGACCGACATGACCCCACCCCGTACAGAGCCACTTTTTGCTACAGTTTTGAATTTTTTTCTTTTGTAAAAGCTGAAATAAATGCAGAAACGGTTCTGTCTGCTGTTTCAGTGCTGTGTTGAATGTTTTGTCTGCCGTTACACTGAAGGCATTCAAAGGCAATGATTAATGTCTGCCGTTACAGTGTTGGCATTAAATTACGTGTCTGCCGTTACACTGAGGGCATTCAAAGCCTTGTCTGCCGTTACACTAAAGGCATTCAAAGCCTTGTCTGCCTTATAGTTTTAACCCTGCCTCTATAAATAGAGACCTCCCCTCTCATTTCTTCCCTGCATAACAGATCTTCCTTCTTCCTCTGAGTACTGTTCTGTTCTTCTCTCCTGCTGTTTGGTAAGTCAGTGATAGGATTCTGACGCTGCTACTCGGTTCGAGAGTACTACGTGGTGCTTGTGTGAACACTCTGGTCGTTGCATCATGGGAGACAGACGCCTTCGTACAATCCAGCAACCGGAAGAGGCAAAATCTGTTTTAAGGACACTGTGTGATACACAGGCCTCGACTTCTCACCTTGTAATCTGAAATTGGTTTTTGTAAGTTGTTATTTATTTATTTAATTTTTCTTTTCGGTTTTTTTCCTCCTATTTTCTTCTCTGTTTTTGTGCCTCTCAATCAAATTGAGTTTATTGTAAAAGAATTTTTGTAACAAACTTAAAACAGAGTTTTGATTTTCTTGTTTTCCAATTTTGAGGCACGACTTTTCTTTTTCTTTTTCTTTAATCTGGAAAACTTACACTCGTGTTGTGTAAATTTCAGAATCAAAATGACTACTGCATCGGACAATGTTGCTATATCTGTAACGGTCCACGTACCGGTTGTTGATACGACGGAGAACCGAATGCTGCTGTGGCACGAGTGCCAATGCCCACTGTTGTACCTGTCTCAGTCTCCCATGAGGAGAAACCTGAGAAGTTCAACAGGCAGAACTTCAAAAGGTGGCAACAGAAGATGATGTTCTATCTGACCACACTGAATCTTGCAAGATTCTTGAACGAAGAAGCTCCAAATCTTAAGAAAGATGAGCAAGATAACCAAGTCATTACCGCTGTGGATGCTTGGAAAAGTGCTGTCTACTTGTGTAGGAATTACATAATGAACGGATTAGCCGATTCTTTGTATAATGTATACATTGACAAAAGAACAGCTAAAGAACTTTGGGAATCACTAGACCATAAGTATAAAACTGAGGATGTGGCGCCAAGAAATTAATTGTGGACCGCTTCCTAGACTATAAAATGGTAGATTCTAAAACAGTGATCAGTCAAGTTCAAGAACTACAACTGATCTTGCAAGAGATTCATGCTGAAGGTATGAACTTAAGTGAAAGTTTCCAAGTAGCATGTATAATTGAAAAATTACCACCAGGTTGGAAAGACTTTAAGAACTACCTAAAGCATAAGCGAAAAGAAATGGGTATTGAAGATCTCATTGTCAGGCTTCGTATTGAAGAAGACAATACAGGATCTGAAAAGGTTGGACTCGTTAGTCATGCAGCCAAGGCAAATGTAATGGGAACATAAACAACGTTCCAACAAGCACAATAATAAGGGTCCCAAGTTGGGGCCTAAGGGAGGAATTTCCAAGAAGCCGAAGTTTCAAGGCAAGTGCTTCAATTGTGACAAGATGGGTCACAAGTCTACTGAATGCAGACTTTCCAAGAAGAATAGGAATAGAGAAGCAAACTTGATTCAAGGCATTGCTCAAGATATTTCTGATATCAACCTCTCAGCTGTGATCTCAAAGGTGAATATGTTAGGTTCAAACCCGATGGAATGGTGGATTGACACTGGAGCTACTTGACATGTGTGCTCCAACAGAAGTATGTCCTCCACTTTCGAACTATTAGAGAATGGGGAAAAGATGTTTATGGGGAACTCGGCTACTTCAGAAATCAAGGGCCAAGGCAAGGTGATCTTGAAGATGACTTCTGGAAAGGAACTGACTCTGAACAATGTTGCATATGTTCCTGAAATCCATAAGAACCTGGTATCTGGTTCATTACTTAATAACCACGATTTTCGTTTAGTGTTCGAGTCGAACAAATTTGTTTTGTCAAAAAGTGTAATGTATGTTGGTAGAGGATATATGAGTGGTGGAATGTTTAAACTCAATGTAATGACCATGATCAAGAATATCAATAAAGCTAGCTCTTCTACTTATATGCTTGAGTCTTCCAATTTATGGCATCGTAGACTAGGACATGTTAACTATGATACTTTGCGAAGACTAATTAACTTGAATCACATACCAACATTCCAAATTGATTCCAAACACGTGTGAAACTTGTGTTGAGGCAAAACTAACAAGATTATCGTTTAAAAAGTGTTGAAAAAAACACTGAACCTCTTGATCTAATTCACACTGATATTTGTGATTTAAAAATGATACAAACAAGAAGTGGTAATAAATATTTTATTACCTTTATTGATGATAGCACAAAATACTGCTATGTATATTTGCTTAAAAGCAATGATGAAGCTATAGAGAAATTTGTTCTCTATAAAAATGAGGTTGAGAACCAACTCAATAAGAAAATTAAGGCGCTAAGAAGCGACCGAGGTAGAGAGTATGAATCGTCATTTGCTGACACGTGTGCTAAGCATGGGATTATACATGAAACGACAGCGCCTTATTCTCCTCAGTCCAACGGTGTTGCTGAGAGAAAGAATCGTACATTGAAAGAAATGATGAATGCAATGTTAATAAGTTCTGGTTTAGCACCAAACTTGTGGGGAGAAGCTATTCTTTCAGCTAACTACCTTTTGAATAATGTGCCCAAAAAGAAAGAAGAGAAAACTCCATATGAATTATGGAAAGGAAGAAAGTCATCCTATAATTACTTGACACAGAAATTTGACAATGTCATGATGACCAATGGTTTCAAGATTAATGAATGTGACAAATGTGCATATGTCAAAGACACAGAAAATGGATATGTCATTATATGTTTGTATGTAGATGACATGCTTATTATTGGAAGCATTGATCAGATGATTAAATCTGTTAAAAACAACTCAAGGTTTGACATGAAAGACATGGGACTAGCTGAGGTTATATTGGGAATTAAAATCACAAAAACATCAGACAAGCTTATCTTAAGTCAGTCACATTATGTTGACAATATTCTTGGAAAATTTGATAAAGATAATTCTGGAATTGCCAGAACTCCAGTAGATCTAACTTTATATTTATCCAAGAATAAAGGTGAGAGTATTTCTCAAGTAGAATACTCTAGAATCATAGGCAGTCTAATGTACTTAATGAGTTGTACAAGACCAGATATAGCCTATGCAGTGAGTAAACTAAGTAGATACACGAGTAATCCTGAAAGCGAGCATTGGCAAGCAATTACAAGAGTACTGAAGTACTTGCATTTTACTCGTAACTATGGGCTACACTATATGAGATACCCGGCTGTACTTAAAGGATACAGTGATGCAAACTGGATATCTAGTGATAATTCAAAATCCACTGGTGGCTATATGTTTACACTAGGTGGTGCAGCAGTTTTTTAGAAATCCTCGAAACAAACAGTGATCTCTAAATCCACGATGGAATCTGAATTTATCGCACTGGACAAATATGGGGAAGAGGCTGAATGGTTACGCCACTTCCTTGAGGATATTCCAAGGTGGACGAAGCCTGTGCCTCCAATCTGTATACATTCAGATAGTCAATCTGCAATTTGTAGAGCACAGAGCATTATGTATAATGGTAAATCTAGACATATTCGTCAAAGACATAATACCATTAGACAACTACTCTCTACTGGGGTTATCTCTGTAGACTATGTAAAGTCAAAGGATAATATTGCGAGAGTTAGTTGATAAATCATCGAGGGAATTGGGACTAAAGCCCATGAAAGAATAAGTCGATACAATGAACACCCAACCTAGCTGACTGGAGATCCCAAGATCTAGGTTCAAAGGGACAACTAAATTGTAAAAACCAAGTTGGATCACTGCGGGGATTTTTCCATGTCCATTCCCATGATGAAACAGTAATGCCCGTAAGGTAATAGGTTAAGCTAGGCTTTTAATGATTCTTATGCAACGGATACCCGAGCAGAGTAATGCGGGTTACTCTTAAGTAAGAAATCACCTATGTAAGAGGGAAGAATGGCCACTTCCAAGGGAATAATATAGGGCAATATTCCTATTAAACTCTTGCAGAACCAGGCGTATGTTCATGGCCAAAACGAACATAACAGTGAGAACTGAAATTGCGTTAGGAAGATTTCTATGTGAGATATGTCATCGTTTATATAAATGACAGAACAGTTCAAGGACATCGCGTCTACTGTTTAGTTAGTAAAGTAAACATATTTTCATAAGGGAAGGTTCAAAAGGGTAACACCTACCTATCCTATGCAGAAATCAACCGTTGAATTCTATCACCAAATCTGTCGTGTCAGTCTGTCGTGTATGTGATCATCAATTTTCATTCATGTGGGGAATGTTAGAAAATGGGTGTTTTATACACCATTTACGAACCGATTTTTTAGCAATTTTTTGAGTAAGATCCTCAATGAATTATTGAGAGATCGATCTTGATTGATTTGTGTTCTCCTTCGTAAGTAGATCAAAATTATATATTGGTTTGCTAAAAACGGTTAAGAGGTGAATGAGAAATTCTCTCTCAAAGTGAAACGTTTTTATTCTTGAAAATAAGTTAAGGGAACATAGTCCCACATCAGAAAAATCAAAGGAAATAGAAGATGATATATAGTAACCTCCTTCTAAGCATTGTAAGATAGCTAAAAGAGAGGCTCTCTCTCGCGCGCCCAGTGGGGGGGGTGCAAATCTCGGACCGGATTACATGCTACTTGTGTGCGCCCGTACGACCTGCAACACGAATGCCGGACCGACATGATCCTACCCCGTGCAGAGCCACTTTTTGCTACAGTTTTGATTTTTTCTTTTGTAACGACTGAAATAAATGCAGAACAGTTCTGTCTGCCGTTTCAGTGCTGTGTTGAATGTTTTGTCTGCCGTTACACTGAAAACATTCAAAGTCAATGATTGATGTCTGCCGTTACAGTGTTGGCATTCAATTACGTGTCTGTCGTTATACTAAGGGCATTCAAAGCTTTGTCTGTCGTTACACTAAAGGCATTCAAATTCTTTTCTGCCGTTACAGTTTTAACCCTGCCTCTATAAATAGAGACCTCCCCTCTCATTTCTTCCCTGCACAACAGATCTTCTTCCTTCCTCCTCTGAATACTATTCTGTTCTTCTCTCCTGCTGTTTGGTAAGTCGGTGATAGGATTCTGACGCTGCTACTCGGTTCGAGAGTGCTACATGGTGCCTGCGTGAACACTCTAGTCGTTGCATCCAGGGAGACAGACGCCTTCGTACAATCCAGCAACCGTGAGAGGCGAAATCTGTTTTAAGGACACTGTGTGATACACAGGCCTCGACTTCTCACCTTGTAATCTGAAATTGGTTTTTGTAAGTTGTTATTTATTTATTTAATTTTTCTTTTCGGTTTTTTTTTCTCTCCTATCTTCTTCTCTGTTTTCTGTGCCTCTCAATCAAATTCAGTTTATTGTAAAAAAAAAATTGTAACATAATATGCATAATTCCTATATCCGCTCTCATATATAGCAATCTAATGTCGCAAAATCGTCAAAATATGCATAAATAGCAAACGACTGCAGCGTTTTTTTAGCTAAAATATGCATATTATGCATAAATAGCAAACGACTGTGGATCCTCTAAACTATTAGCTCGCGAGCCCTACTCGAGCTCACTCACGAACAAGAACCGAGCTTGTCAAGGCTTGAATTTTGCTCGATTATTAACGATCTTGTTTTTCAGGCTCGAGCTCGACTCGAACTCAATCCGAGCCGAGTTTTGACTACTCATGTGTACCTCTGTTCATTTGCAGCCCTAAACATAGCTAACTCTGCTTCCAATTGAGAAATGACCATTAATTCTTCATTAAAGATTTCCCCCTTTTAGCCAAATGATAATCACGCCAAAAAAATTGGAATAGTGAAATAATATTGTGGGTAGTATGCACGCTTGTGAAATTGGCTAAAAAGTCAAACCATGAGCAATAAAAAGTCGGTTAGTTCTCAATGTCTTATTCAACTGGCCAATAAATTCTAAATGAAATGATCTCACTTCTTATGCTAATATACGCATATATATTAAAATAAGGCTAAATTAGGGGAAATATCTCTTTAACTCTACCTTTTATGCGAAAACCGTACAGAATTTTTTTTGGCACAAAAAATATCTCTAAAGTTCGAAAAAACCCTTTGAAATATATTTTCAAAAAAAAAACACATCTAACATTTATTAAATAACCATATCCATTTTTGCAAATTAGTTCAAAAAATATCCTGCATCTTTTTCATTATTATCAAAAAACCTCACTCAACTTTAGCAGAAAGCTCACGTCGTCGGTGTGGTTTTTTTGAAAACATACTTCAGGTGGGTTTCTTGAGCAAAAAATAGTTCTATGCGGTTTTCTGTAGAAATGGTATAGTTCAGGAATTTTTTTCTTCTAATTAAGTTTTAAAATAAACTAGTAATTACACGTGCGTTGTATGTCTTAATAAATATATTTTTTTAAAGTAAAATCCCAACGTAGTCTTACCTCGAATCTGAGACCTCATTTATATTAGTTATACGCAGGTAATGCTTATGTTGGATTATATACCATCGACAACTCCAACACTCCCTTTATAATATTAGAGACTAGTAATTTACACATGTGATGCACGTCTTAATAAATATATATTTTTTAAAGTAATAAATTTCGACGTAGTTTGACCTCGAACCTGAGACCTCTTTTATATTAGTTATACACGGACAATGCACGTCTTAAAAAAAACCAAAACAAAACAAAAAAAACTCTGACATAGTGAAGACTTGAACCTGAAACCTCCTTCATATTAGTTATGTACGTGCGTCACACGCGTTAATAAATTTACCAATGACACTAAGGCCTTCTCCCATTATAATATTAGAGATTAAAGATGTTTTAGATCGATCATTAGATTTTCCTTTATTAAGTTTCTTTTATTTTTGAGGCTACATATATATAAGAGTAATGTTCTGTTGTGCACTAGGCCTCCGTGTGCACTCGTGCGCACTCGGCCTTCCCGCCTTCGTATCGACAATCTGAACCGTTCATATCGATCTACACATCTAAATTAGTCTAAATATGTCAAATCAAATTATTTGAAATTTATTTGCCTATCCATTGAAGTATTACAAAATTGTATGGCTGAAAATCATTGTTTTTTATAATCACAAGAAGTCAGCTAATGAAACCAACCTTTGTCGGATATTTATCCTAATATCTGGAGCAGGGACCTTAACTCACGTGCGTGCAAACGGCCCCGAGGGCCGAGGGGATCCGATTTCTCATTCCTTCTGGATCTTCTTCTTTGCGACTCCCGCTAAAGCAATTGTAGTAGCTCCTGCACCGATGGAATTCTTAATTCAACCTTGACTCTTGAGATTGAAAAAGGAAATTGGATTTTCTTATGAAATCTTCTTTACTTAGCTTAGATTAAGATATCATCAAACTGGTAAAATTTCAAATAATTTGATTTTATATATTTAGAGTAATTTAGACGTATAGATCAATATAAACGGTTCGGACCGTCGATACGAAGGTGGGAAGACCGAATGCACAAGAGTGCACACGGAGGCCTAGTGCACAACAGAACATTTCTCTATATATCTATATAATAAAACACAAAAAAAGCTATCAAGTGGCTCTCCTTCAATCCCCAAAAAAATCAAAGGTCCAGATCTAACCTCACAAAACATATTTTCCCTCCAAAAAGTTTCCCCTCAAAACTCAAATTCAAATCCCCAAACAAAACAACTCCTATGGGGGCGTTTGGCATGCGGTAATGTATAAGGGAATCTAGGATTACCCTCTTGATTACCTGGTTTGGTAAGTGTTGCCGCTGAATCTGGTGTGGGGGCAAACAGACAGTATTTGTAGATTCTTGGGAAACTTTGAATAACAAACCTGTTACCTGTTCCGCCGGAGTTTGACCATTGCTCCCGCCATTCACCTGCAAAAAGTGCGAGACACTGGGGTTGTTCCCGGCGACGCACCCTTCGACGCTCAAGTCAGTAACCAGAAGTGATTATGAAAGAGCATAAAACTGGCAAAAGATTGATTACCTTTTAATGGAGATGGATAGGGGGTATTTATAGGCGCCGCTGGGATCAGATTAGGAATGTAACACCTGTGGTTAGATAAGGAATGTAATCCCTAATCCCCAGTGAAAGGATAGATATGAATCAGGGTCGTTAATTAGGATTTAATCAGAAACCCTAATTCTATCCTTTCTGGACCGGGTTTGCTGCGGGTTGAAACCCGCACCCAGTTGAGGTGGATCCGTTCAAGGATTAGTGGGTTTCCCAGAAAGAGAACCAGTACCCGCTTCAGACCCATTAGTATGTAAAATTACCATTTTACCCCTGGGCTTCAAGATTCGTGCCCAATTTGGACGGTTCCGATTTAACCCTATTTTTAGCCATATCACGAGCCCCCCACTCCCGAGACTAAGTTGGATCCGCCTTTGAGGAGTAGTTTTACTGTTTTAATGGCTAGTGGAGTTGTATCGGAGTCCAAAATGGAAGGTTTTGAATCTTTGAAGGAGGTAGTGCGGTGATTTTTCAAGTTGGTTGAACTCTGAGTCGCTCCTGAGCTCTTCTGGTCATGTGGTGTTTTCGCAGGAATATTCGCTTAACTTTGCGAAGTGTCGATTCGTCGTTCTGGGGTCTTAACAGATTGTCCTTGGCAATAACTACTTGCTTGGGGATTTAAAAAAAGTTTCCCCGATTTTATAATTATTTTCCAGGAGTTTTCCTTAACTTTCTCAAATTTTTAATTGTTTTTTTGCAATTTTTTGGCAAATGGCTCGATTGTTTCCTTCGTTGTGCGGCCTACATGCTTTTACCTCACCGCCGACCCCTTCGAACGCTTGCTGCCAAGGAGGCTGAAGCTCATGGGTGGTTCGCCGCCCTCTGCCGAAGAGCAGAGGCACCTCGGCCAGGTTGTAGACGCGGAGAAGGATTTCGGCGAGGTCCGAGGTAGTTCTTTCCATGTAACATGGTCGGTGTCAAGAACGCTCGGCAGCTTGTGCCGAAGTCCAACTTTTCATGTAACATGGTCGGTGCCAAGAATGCTCAGCAGCATGTGCCGAGGTCCAAATTTTCCATGTAACATGGTCGGTGTCAAGAACGCTCGGCAGCATGTGCCGAGGTCCAACTTTCCATGTAACATGGTCGGTGTCAAGAACGCTCGGCAGCATGTGCCGAGGTTCAACTTTCCATGTAACATGGTCGGTAGCAAGAACGCTCGGCAGCATGTGCCGAGGTCCAACTTTCCATGTAACATGGTCGGTGTCAAGAACGCTCGGCAGCATGTGCCGAGGTTCAACTTTCCATGTAACATGGTTGGTGGCAAGAATGCTCGGCAGCATGTGCTGAGGTCCAACTTTCCATGTAACATGGTCGGTGTCAAGAACGCTCGGCAGCATGCCGAGGTTCAACTTTCCATGTAACATGGTCGGTGCCAAGAACACTCGGCAGCATGTGCCGAGGTCCAACTTTCCATGTAACATGGTCAGTGGCAAGAATGCTCGGCAGCTTGTGCCGAGGTCCAACTTTCTATGTAACATGGTCGGTGTCAAGAACGCTCGGCAGCATCTGCCGAGGTTCAACTTTTCATATAACATGGTTGGTGGCAAGAACGCTCAGCAGCTTGTGCCGAGGTCCAACTTTCCATGTAACATGGTCGGTGGCAAGAATGCTCGGCAGCATGTGCCGAGGTCCAACTTTCTATGTAACATGGTCGGTGGCAAGAACGCTCGGCAGCATGTGCCGAGGTCCAACTTTCCATGTAACATGGACGGTGGCAAGAATGCTCGGCAGCTTGTGCTGAGGTCCAACTTTTCATGTAACATGGTCGGTGGCAAGAATGCTCGGTAGCGTGTACCGAGGTCCAACTTTCCATGTAACATGGTCGGTAGCAAGAATGCTCGGCAGCGTGTGCCGAGGTCCAGACTTGTCGTTTTTGGCGGAGAACGCCCAGCGGAGTTGGCGGCTTCTGCGCTTTTAACAGATGTGGCAGCCATTAAATGTGATGGCTTCTGCGCTTCTGACAGATGTGGCAGTCATTAAATGTGATGGCTTCTGAACTTCTGACAGCTCTGACGGATGTGACGTTTATTTAATGCGATGACCTCTGAGCTCCTGTCAGAAGGGACAGTAATCAATGCGATGTGCGGCTTGGCGTGGTAAACAAGGCGACGGCTCAGATGGTTTTTGTCGCTTTGCGTAAATGGGCTGGCAGTCTGGGCCCATTAACATCGTTTTGCGCGCCTCGCTCTATAAAACCTTACCTCCTCCTCTCATTTTTCACTTCTCCACTTTTTTACTCAGGCGGTGATTTGTGCTTAGCGAGAACTTCAGGTGATCGTCGTCTGTTTTCCGGTGAAGTTTCCGAACGCATATCTCTTTAAGGTAATTTATACTTAGTTTCTTTTCAAGTATAAATATGTCTCTTTCCTCTGTCTCCGAGTTGCCTTCTTCTTGGTCCGGGCCCTCCCCTCAAGTTGCTGAAGCCCGCACTCCGAGTCGCCCATATAAGGGCAAGAAGGTGTTTGGTCGAGATACGATCATGGAGGATCCGAAGTGCATGGGGCCATTTGGCAGGTTGCCGGGGCCACTGACTGGACTTCACAGAGTTCGAGAACTTCCAAAGGAACATGCCGAGCGTATTGTTCACGGGAGGGGGAGGACTTTTGATGAGAATGAGGTGAGGGAGCCGACCGAGGCTGACGAGACGGTGTCGATCCTCAGCGAAGAAGACTTGGCAGTGATCCAGGATTGTTTCCACATTCCGGAGGAGTACGAACTTATGCTGCCGGGTCCCGGGGTTAGGGCCAACTCGCCGCTGCCAGTAACTATGTGTTGCTGGCCGGTTGACGCCTTTATCGCCGGGGCTCGGCTACCTCTCCATCCGTTCGCGACCCTTGTTCTTAGGTGGTTTGGGGTCAGCGCCATCCAACTTATGCCGAACGCGTAGAGAGTCATCAATGGTTTCGTGCTTCACTGCCAAGCTGCTGGGATCGAGTCGGAGCTGAGCGTACTTCGGACAATCTACCGGCTTCATCAAGTGAACCGGTCGGAGTTCTGGTATTACTTAGCCCCGAGGCATGGCGGTAGGCTCGTTATATGCCCCGACTCCATAAAGCACTGGCGTGATAAGTATTTGACAGTGCGGAGTGCGGAGGCCTGGCCTATTCCCTCTAGTTGGGTGGAGGAGGTGCCGAAGAGATTGAAGGCGTTGCCAAAGCTTCACCCCGAAGATGAAGAGGCAGTTCGGACACTTCTTGATCGTCCGAAGTACGATTGGCGGGAGCTGACCGAAGGTGTTCTATTCAAGGGAGGGCTCTGCCGTGTAGATCCCAGTACGCGGCTTCTTCTATGTTTCCGTCCTTTATTTTTCATACTTCATCTTTTACGACTTGTATTCCGCTAACAAACTTCGTTTTTAATGCAGAGGTGATGGACTACGAGGCTGTGCTGGCATTGAGGGATGGTCTTGCTAGCAAGGCACCAAAGAAGCGCAAGAGGGTGGCCACCAAGTTGCCGACCGCAAAGGCTCCGAGGGTCACGAAGGTGGTCGAGGAGTTGGAGACCGTGGCGAGCCCGACCGCGGCCACAGGAGTTGCCTCGGCGTCAACCGAGGTCGGTGACTTCCCGATCGCCGTAGCCCTCAAGATGGCGACGCCCCCGCTCACAGTGGCAGCCGAGGAGCTCCTGACCGAGGAGCACAAGAAGATCCATGTTCTGGACTGGCAGGTTCAGAAACATGACGGGTTCCTGGGCAATTTCTTGGCGAGCATGCAGGTGATCAAGCACCTGGCGACACCGAAAGATCGGGCCGCCATGGAGGCTGGGCTGGAAGGCGACGATGTCATCAAGATTGCTTGCTTGGCAGTCTCGGTAAGTGTTAAATTTTTGCCGTCATTGGTTTTTCTTATGTCTAATTTCTCTAACTCTTTGAACACCTCGTTTCCTGTCGCAGATCATCGTCCACTTTGGTCACCTCTCGGAGAGGTTGACAGCTCTAGAGAAGGAGCTGAAGCAGGAGTCCGACCAAGCTCGGAAGGATAAAGCGGCATGGGGAACGAGCTCGACAAGCTCAGGGTCGAGTTCGAAGGGAGGACGATGAGGGTCGAGTACCTTGAGGGCCTGGTCACAAAGCTGGAGGGCGACCTTCTTCGCCAGAAGGAGGAAGCAGCCAAACAATTGGTCGAAGCGACGGAAGCCAAAGCTGCCGCGGTGAAGGAGGCCGAGGAGGCCACTATGGTGAAGGCGCAAGGCTTTCTCGCCCAGAACATGGCCAAAGCCTATGCCGACGCCCTCGCCCGGGTGTCGAAGGCATACCCCGAGGTGGACTGTTCGGGATGGAGGTTATTCCCGGGCCATGTCAAAGGCTTTGACCCCGAGTTGGACGGAGAAGAAGAAGAAGAAGGGGACGACGAAGTCAAGCCTGAGGTTGAGGTCGTCGGCAAGGTCCAGGGGTCTGTGGTCACCCCGCTGGCAATGGTGACCCCTTCAGGGACGCCGGCCACCACCCACTCTTGCCGCCCCAGGAAAGAGGTCACACCCTGACTTCGCTTGCTTTTCTTTTTTTCTTCTGCCTTTTTGAGTTTTTAAGTGTAATGCCTAATCCCGGACTGGCCACCGCTTTTTTTTGTAATGAATGAAAACATCCTTTTGGGCTCGACACCGCGTCTCTCTGTCATAACTTTCTCAAAAAACTCTTGAAATTTGGCTAAGTGTAGGGATTCGGCTAAGTGTTGAAAATTTGTTGTTTGCTTCGATTTCTTTTCAGCTTGCGGAGGTAACTCAAACTGTCGAGCCCACTTGCTCGGGGGAAAGCGCTCGTCCTGAGGTTGGCTTAGGGGCAACGAGACTGTGCTTGACGAGGTGCCGAGAGCGGCTCTATGAAGTCTAGCTGGGGTTGCGCAGAGCCGTAAGCGAGCGGAACCACCTGCAACTCGTCCTGGGTCGGTGGGACATTGAGATTCGGCGACTGGAGAGCAGGCTCACTGAGATGGCCCCCTTAAGAGAGGATGATGGTTCGTCGACCGCCTTTAGTTACGGCCTACGGCTCAAGTGCATCCGCCATACTTTATCGAAAATAACAGCGGAGAGGGACGATCTGCTCTCTGAGATTCGTCACTTGCAAACGGTAGAGACGGACCTTCGGACGGAGGGAGAGGTATTGATGGCAGAGGTGGCCAAACTGACGGCCGAACGTGACGAACTGATGGCCGAGGTCGATGCACTGAAGAGAGCCACGGTGGACAAGAGCATTGAAGTCACTCATCTCCGCCGTCTTATCGCCAGTCGCTCTGGGTCCCGAGCTCCGCGATACCTCCTCGCTTCGAGGTCGATGTAAAAGATGACTCTCTGAGGGAGCGGATCTCGGAGCTGGAGGCGGAGGTGGCTCGCCTCAAACTGCGTTCGGAGCTGATCAATGTTAGGAGCACTTCATGTACTCGTGCAGAGAGCGAGCGGGGCATTTCGTTTTATGAGCTCGCGACCCGTTCGCCCATCGGCCAACCTAGTCGGGGGGATGCACAAAGTGGGGTTGCCATTTCATCGAGCGGAGCGTCCGTCGGAACGACTATTAGGAGCAGCGGCGAGGATACGTCCCAATTCGTCGGTTTGGGGTCGAGTTCCGGAGGCAAACGTCACCGCCCTCGAGTGTCCTTGAAGCGGAACATCCCTGCGCCAAGGAGGCACTGAAGATCTTGCTTTTGAGGCCTCTGTATTTAGTCTAAGCGTAACAAGCCAGCATTGTAATTTTTGCTTTTTAATGCCTTGTAATCTGGTTGTAAGGAAGAGACGTCCTGTATTGGGTCCCCACTCTCAATGATGTTTCCTTCTTAGACTTGTGCATTTTTAGTGGCCCTGTGTGGTTATTTTGTTTGTGACTGTGTTTATCGTGCCGAGGTCCCCAAGCTGGTCTTCTGCTCGTTTGGGGGTCGGCGTCATGAGCGTTCGGCCAGGGGTGCCGAGCTCTGCTTCGGTCATTTAATCTCGCGAATTTGTAAGATGAGTGAGCCTTATGCGGCAGAGGGGTAGCCTCCGCTTTTGCCTGTTGCTCCCGAAGTCCTTTCTTCTCGCTCGCTTAAGGGCGAGCTTCCGAAGCAGGGCCGAGCCAAGTATTGGACTGGGAACTATTGCTGGAGTTGTTCAACGGTTGTGGGAGCAATTCCAAATGGCGAACTACTTCTAGCTCGCTTAAGAGCGAACTTGCGAAGTAGAATCGAGCCAAGTGTTGGACTCTGAACCATCGTTAGGGTTGTTCAACGGTTGTGGGAGCAATTCCGAATGGCGAACTACTTCTAGCTCGTTTAAGAGCGAACTTGCGAAGTAGAATCGAGCCAAGTGTTGGACTCCGAACCATCGTTAGAGTTGTTCAACGGTTGTGGGAGCAATTCCGAATAGCGAACTACTTCTAGCTCGCTTAAGAGCGAACTTGCAAAGTAGAATCGAGCCAAGTGTTGGACTCCGAACCATCGTTAGGCTTGTTCAACGGTTGTGGGAGCAATTCCGAATGGTGACCCACTCCTAGCTCGCTTAAAAGTGAGCTTGCGGAGTAGACTCGAACCAAGTGTTGGACTCTGAACCATCGTTAGAGTTGTTCAACGGTTGTGGGAGCAATTCCGAATGGCGAACTACTTCTGGCTCGCTTAAGAGCGAACTTGCGAAGTAGAATCGAGCCAAGAGTTGGACTCCGAACCATCGTTAGAGTTGTTCAACGGTTGTGGGAGCAATTCCGAATGGCGAACTACTTCTAGCTCGCTTAAGAGCGAACTTGCGAAGTAGAATCGAGCCAAGTGTTGGACTTCGAACCATCGTTAGAGTTGCTCAACGGTTGTGGGAGCAATTCCGAATGGTGACCCACTCCTAGCTTGCTTAAGAGCGAGCTTGCGGAGCAGAGTCGAACCAAGTGTTTGACTCCGAACCATCGTTAGAGTTATTCAACGGTTGTGGGAGCGATTCTGAATGGTGACCCACTCCTAGTTTGCTTAAGAACGAGCCTGCGGAGCAGGATCGAACCAAGTGTTGGACTCCGAAACCATCGTTAGAGTTGTTCAACGGTTGTGGGAGCAATTCCGAATGGTGACCCATTCCTAGCTTGCTTAAGAGCGAGTTTGCGGAGCAGAATCGAACCAAGTATTGGACTCCGAACTCGTCGTTAGGGTGAAGAGTAAAGGCAGAGAGATGCAAGCAATTTTACAAGTAAAATGTGAAAAAGCTTTCTTTGTTAATGACTAATAGTTGGCTGCTTCTAAAGTTGCGAGCCGTTATTACAAGAGAGAAATAAAGGAAAAAATACAAGGGAAAGGAGAGGAACGGTTCGACATCCCTGAATACTTAGAGAGGCGCTGAGGCACTTTCTTGGTATTTCAAAAGATGATCGGCATCCCATGTCTTGGGGATCTCTCTGCCTTCGAGGTCTTTGGACGATGGTCGGACACTCTCCTGAGGGATCTCTAGAGTTTCGAGGGAGAAGACTGGTCCCCCAGTCGAGGTCATGTAGCACTTGCGGGCTATTTCCTGGTCGCCTTTTACTTCCCCTACTCCTGCCCGGGTGGAGAATTTCATCTTGAGGTAATAGGCGGAAGGGACGGCTTCAAGAGTTGCTAGGCCGGGCCGACCCAAAATGACATTGTAAGCTGAAGGGACATCCACGACCATAAAGTCCATCGACTCTGTTCGGGTAGTAGGAGTTTTGCCAGCGGTTACGTCGAGGGTGATCTCCCCTTCCATAGTCACTGGCACTCCCGTGAACCCATGGAGTGTGTAGCCGGCGGGTTTGAGTCTGTCCCGGGATAGTTTGAGGCCTTTGAAAGCGGCGAGGAAGAGGATGTTAACGGAGCTGCCATTGTCCACTAGGATCCTCTCCACCTTAAAGTTCTCCATATGGAGATTGATGACGAATGCGTCACAATGGGGGGTTCGGACACCCTCAAGGTCTTTGTCTGAGAATGTGACGGACACTTCGAGGCCTTTAGAAGGAGGTGTGACGTGAACCGAACTGACTTCCCTTATAAACACCTTTCGAGAGGAGTTGGAGGAGGTCCCCATTGGACCCCCATGAATGAGGTGTAGGACACGTTCCTCTTCGAATTCGGGCGTTCCATCGCGTTTGGGATGCTTGTTAGCCCCCCGAGGCGGGGGAGGAGGATCGGTTCGGTCCTTTCTCACAAACCTATTTAGCTGATCCCTCTGGATGAGGGCTTCTATCTCGTTCTTTAAGGCCCGATAATTATTGGTATCGTGTCCATGGTCCCGGTGATAGCGGCACCACTTCTCTTTATCCCTCTTCTTGCCAGGGGTGTTCATTTTTGGTGCAGAAGGTATCACCCCCTCCTTCTCAACTTCCATGAGAATTGTGGAGATGTTGGTGTTAAGGGGAGTGAACTTTTCAAATCTGTAGAGAGATCGGCGCTGCCCACCATTATCCTTCGGAGCTTCTTGGCTCCTTCCTCTTCTGTTCCCTTTCTCTTAGACCCGAAGGAAGACTCCTCAAAGTTGGGGCGGTTCTCAGCTTCCTCGGCCCGAATATACTTTTCGCTCCGGAGGAGGAGGTCAGAGAAGTTCTGTGGGGGCTTCTTGGCGAGGGAGGAGCGGAGGCTGGAGTTGAGGACATTGGATTGAAATGCAGCTGCAGCGACCGACTGGTCGAGGGATGCTATGGACCTGGCTTCCGCTGTGAACCTTTTTACATAGTCTCTCAGCTTCTCACCCTTCTTCTGGTTGAGGTAGAGTAGCGAAATGCAGGTCTTCTCAGTTCAGCGGCTACTCACGAAGTGGGTGACGAAGAGTGTCTCAAATTGCTCGAAGGAGAATATTGAGGAAGGGGCAAGGCGAAAGTACCATTCTCGAGCCGGACCCTTGAGAGTTGCGGGGAAGGTCTTGCATAGTAGAGCATCGAAAGCTTGATGGATGAGCATGAGGGTCTTGAAACTTTCAATGTGATCGACGGGGTCAGTCTCCCCGGAATAAGTCTCGAATTGAGGAGGCTTAAAGCTGATTGGTACGGGTGCATCCATTATGGTTCGAAAAAAAGGAGGTCGACTAGGACGAAGGGTCCTTCCTCTAAGTTCTTCTCCTCGGTCTAACTGACCCAAGCGCCTCTCCATTTCGTGGAGACGGCGGTAGACAGCGTCATCCCTTCGACGGTAATCAGCCGAGCCTCTAGACTCGTCTTCGTACGAGGGAGAGCGGGGGCTACGACGACGGTAGCTCCTGGAGCGACGAGGACTTGGCATGTGCCGGGGGTTGTTTGGAGCTGGGGGAGGAGTTAGGGACCGTCGGCGAGGACTTCGGACCGGAGGAGGAGAGGGAATCCTTGGAGCATTGGTGTTGGGACGGAGATTGAGAGCTTGTAGAACTGTTGCTTGGAACTGCTGGAACTGGGCAAGGGTGATGGGTGCCTCATCGTTCCTAGGATGTTGCCGACCGGCAGGAGAATGGGGTCATCTCCTGTGATGCTCGAAGGACTCTCTCCACCCCCTTCGGATAGGGGACCTTCTGTAGTTTCGGCGGTGAGGAGATCGCTCATCCGGACATTGCTGGCGGGCGGCTCCCTCTCGAGCCCGCTTTTCATCTAGATGGCGGCAAAGATCCTCATCCTTCTGCCGATTGAGGACGGTGTTGCGAAGGTCGGAAACTCGGAGATTGTGGGAGGCCATAGAATCCGAAGAGGCATTGTGGATGGAGACGTGATCCGGATGGAGAGGTTGTTTTTACGGGTTGGGACCCTTAGGAGGTTGTTGATTCTGAGGAGGAGGCAGGTCCTGTTGGAGAGGGTCCTCGGCTTGCGGCGAAAGTTGCCCCTGCTGTTGAGCGGGTTGAGGGGGGACTTCCTGTTGCTGATCGGGGTTGGGTCCTCGGTTGGACCCTCTGCATCTGGCTTTCCTAGGAGGCATGGCTGGTGTAATACCCCGATTTTTCCTAATATATGAAGATTATTTATTTTGTTGCACGTGGTATGCACGTGTAGTATTTTGCCTATTATTTTCAACATGATGAATAAGCATATTGTTTTCTATAAGGATTTTCCCTAAAGCCCAAATGTTAATTTACTTATCTTTCTTTTAAAAATATTTATTTTTGGCCCAACTAATTTAAGCCCATGAATTTAAACCCTTTTACTATTTTTTCTACAACTTGTATGTGTAACATCTCTTTTAAAAAGACCTATTATTTTTATGTACAAGTTTTGTAGTGTGATTGGTGCACACACGTGCATGTTGCATACACATGTGGAGCACACTCTTTGTTGGCCGGTTGGAGTAAGTAATGGGATAGAGTCATGGGCGGTTATGTGAAGTGTGGGTAGTTTTCACAACTTCCTAGTGAATCCTAGCCCTTGATCTTCCAACTCCCTAGTGCATCCTAACCCTCCATCTCACTCTAATTTGTGTATAAATATCCCCTTTCATTCCCTATCTCTTTTACACTAAAGTTATTATTGTAAGAGAGGCATTCTGTGAGTTTATGTGTGGGAGCTTTGCTGTGGAGGCCGAGGAGTACTCTGAAGGATTCGGTGTGGAGCAAGGAGCAAGGAGTGCGGCACTGCATTGAGAAACTTTGCTGGATTCGATTACTTCGTCAAATAAGGTGGGTGTTTCTCAGGACTTCTAATGTAGGAGTTATGCTATAATTATTATGATTGCTACCATGTTATGAAAAGTAAATTCAATGTGTTAGAAAATGCCTGAGCATGCTGTTGATAATAAGAACGACTGAGTCGGTACAGTCGACTGTCGCATGAACCAGTCGACTGGTACGAGACGATTATTTTCATGATGTGGTGATAAACATGTATGCAAATAGACATAATGGTGTGATTACTAAGTTTGTATTTCCCTATGACACATATGATGGAGGGAAGGTAAATGGATGAAAAGACTAGCGATGATTAACAAAATTAAGAACTGTCGGAGCAGTCGACTGACATGTGTTCAGCCGACTGGTGCTTCGATTTAAGTATGATTATTTGGAAATTCCATGAAATGAGATATTCCATCATGTTGATCTAGTGTAATGATTTGAGAATTATATCTTCATCTTCGTAAGGAAGTTATGAATAATGTTAATGCCTGTTTAAAGTATTTCTTTAAAGAAAAGAACATATTAGTAACTTGAAATTCCATGCTACGATGTTACTGAACAAGTAAGAAGTGTGGTGTTTATAAAATATGAATGTATGTATGCTGTGATGAAAATGCATGTGAGAATGGTTGGAAAAGATAATTTCTGTTTTGAATTATGAAACTGATCAAGTCGACCTAGCGTGTGTAGCCAGTCGACTGAGCTGAACTTAGAAATGTACTATTAAAAATCCCAGAACAGACGACTGGTGGATGAACAGTCGACTGTCACTTGGATGACACTGTGAACATGAAAAGTTGCGGGACAGCCGACTGGTCGTGTGCAGCAGTCGACTCTCCCGAGTATTTATGATGAACCTGTATTTGACTGTATGAGTCGACTGGTGTTCTTCCAAGTCGACTGTACAGAGTGAACTTTGATATGTATGAGATTTCATTTTATTTATTGCTGTTGGAAGTTGTGAACTTTATGATTGAAGTCAATGAACTCTTATGACTGTATGGATTTATGTGAAAAGAATCATAGATGTGAATTGAGAATTAAATGAACATGAAAGGCTAAGATCATGATAAGAAAGTCTGTGAGACTCTAAAATGAATTATGAGCTGAAAGTGCTCAATTGGAAATTGTGAATGGGAAATTGAACGAAAGAGGAGCTAAGTCTCCCCCGGCAGTGAAATGAAATGATATTGAAAAGAAGACCAAGGTTGGTCATGTATAAATAAAATGACAAGTCCGGTTTGGTGGAGAGGCTAACTCTAGAGCTTTGATTTTAATTCATGATTCTAATAATTTTAGTACATAGTGAGGAGGTGATGAAAGTGAGAGAAAAACATAAGTATGAGAACTAGAGTTTACGGTGCGGGTGTGTGAGCCGCAGAATGCATGCTTGATGAGTCAAGACATGGCGCGGGCGCAACTCAGAATGATCGGACTCTAGTCACGCTTGTGGGATGTTTGGTGACTGCAAGAGGATCGTGTTCAGGGAGGAGACTTGAATTGCCACAGAATGCATGCTTGATGAGTCAAGACATGGCGTGGGGTTCCCCTCCAGGGTCCAGTGCACGAGCTTGTACTCATAGACCATTTAAGATACTCACCGTAATTACAGAAGTAGAGTAAATCATGGCGAGAGATTGAACCCTACAAAAATGAAGAAACGATTAAGAGGCTTGCCCTCGGACCTATGTAGTATGGGATGCATAGAATCCGAGCAAGTGCGCATTAGTGTCATGTAAATTAAATAATTGCATTAAGGTTTAAGTGCACAATCACGACACGACATCATTAAGAGTTCCTTTTTGATTTATACTCTTATTATGAAAAAGTTTGTGATTTGTTAAGAAATGAGATTCGTTATACTGTTTCTGGCATAGAGAGGATGGCCATGTATAATTATCGTCGGTTGAATAAACTGACGTACCCACTGTTTTGTATGCAGGATAAATTACATGTAAAGAGGAATGGTTGCATAAAGATTTTATCATGTTGTTGTACATTCATGTAAATGTTGTATATTTTTACTTCCGCTGTGCAAATGTAAATGTAATGAAGGATGTAAACTCTGATGTAAAAAGAAAAGTTTGAATTTCCTTGTAAAATTGTACTCAAAGAAAGCGAAAAGATCCTGTAGAACACCTCGAATTCAGTGTTTTGGGATTCGGGGCGTTACAGAGTGGTATCAGAGCCACGCTTTCTATGCTTTCACACTTGTACAAATTTATAAGGAACGACACCCTAGATGTGGACATTAGAGTGTGTGTTTGAGTTTAGAGATTTAAATGTAAGTGACTTACATTTGTGTTGCTCTATGATTTATGCTTCTTCCTCTCTATTCTAAGATGGCTGATCACTTCGACCCTGCTGGAGGCGACGACTGGCATATTATTGAGGAAGAGTACCATCCTAGACAGGCTGATTCTGAGGACGAGTATCACCCTGGGCAAGCAGATTCTGATGATGAGGAGTGACCTGAATCTCAAGAGATTACCCCACCTCCGGATTAATCTGACGATTCTTCTTCCGATGAAGAAGAGGGACCAGCTCTGAGTGGCACTGTGGCTTCTCTTCAGAGACAGGTGGAGACCCTGAAGGAGAGAGTTGGAGTTTTGGAAGCTCAGCTGGCGCAGCGGAAGGACGATTTCTCTGTTCTCAGTCACCGAGTGTGGGAACTTGAGAAGAGAAAGAACCTGACGGATGTGCTGAAAGATGAAGTAGATGAACTGCGGGAAGAACTTCGAGCAGCGAAGAGGACCCGTAGGAGTTAGATTGTTGTAGCTTCGATTTTCTTCATTTCTGATGTCAAAAATGTTTTTAATTCGAATGTATAAACTTTGGAATTCAATGAAATGCAAGTTGGTTTAAATTCTTGTCTTATACTTCGAATTTAATGGATCTTTTGCATCAGAATATGTCGAGAAGAGGGGCTAGGAATGGTGAAGGATTGGATCTGGACACCGAACTTGCAAGGGTTTACCAGACGCTGAATGCAGTGGCTGGGAACCAAGGTAGGGGGCCTGCGAATCCAGTACCTGAGGCAATTAAGCTAGTGGAATCGTTCAAGAGAATGAAACCACCAGTGTTCGAGGGAAAGTCAGACCCAGATGCGGCTGACAACTAGATTCGGCAAGTGGAGACGATCTTCGAGGTGTTGGAAACACCGGAGGGCAGCAAGGTCAAGTTGGCAACTTTGCAGTTGGAGAAGGATGCGGCTGTTTGGTGGCAGTCGATGAAGAGGACCATGGGAGGCATGTTGCTCGGCTGGGAGGAATTTCTGGAAGAATTCCGCAGCCACTATTTCCCCTCTGACGTCCAGGAGAAGAAGGCAATGGAGTTTCTGTCACTTCAGCAAGGCAGCATGTCAGTGAGGGAGTATGAGACTAAGTTTACTCAGCTCTCTAGGTATGCTCCAGAACTGGTGATGGATGAGGCGAAGAAGGCTCGCAAATTCGAGCACGGGTTGAGGCCAAGCTTGAGATCCCGGATGATACCTCTTGGTATCAGGCGATTTGACAAGCTGGTGAAGTGGGCGGCAGCGACGGAGGCGGATATGGAGCAGTTCCATGTTGTTCAGAACCGGAGGAACAACTGGCAGTCCGGGAAGAGGCCTGCACAATCGGGGAGTTTCAAGGGGCAACCATCTGCACAGAGGTTCAAACCGACAGGGGTGAACGCTATCAGTGTAGCTGGAGGACCTGGAAACAATGTGGGGAGACCTTCTGCAGTCACCTGTTACAACTGTGGGGAAGTGGGACATTACCAATCTCAATATCTCAAACTACGGGCTGGCAATCACAATGTGTCAATACAGCAGACTGGGAAGAGGCCGTACCAATCAGGACGAGTATTTGCTTTGACGGAAGCTGATGCTGATGAGGCAGATCAGGTCATCTCTGGTACGAGGGCTGATGTTTAGTGGTTTCGTCATTTCTTCTTCCCGTTTATATTGTGAAACTGTTATGTAATGGTGTGTATTATGTAACAGGCGAATTCTATCTTAATGGAAAGAAAGCTGTTGTGTTATTCGATACTGGATCCTCTCATACTTTTGTGTCTCCTAGATTTGCTAAAGTGTTGGGAGTGGAACCGAAGATTTTTCCAGGCAAGATCTTAGCAGCAGCTACTCCATCAGGGGAAACTTTGACCACTGATCGGTATTACGCTGATTGCGAGATAGTGATTGGGGATCGAATCTTTGGCATTGATCTGATCGAGCTGACTATCTTGGGAGTCGATGTTATCATTGGCATTGATTGGATGTCGGTGTACAGTACAAGCATCGAGTGCAAGACCAAGACAGTAACAGTGAAGGCTCCAGGTGGACCTGAAGTCACTTTCCAAGGGAAGCAGAAGTGTTCTAAGCTGGTGGCAACTATCCGCAAGGAAAAGACTCCTGTGGAATTGCAAGAGATTCCTGTGGTTCGGGACTATCCGACACTTGGAAGATTTTCCTGGGTTACCTCCGCATCGTGATGTAGAGTTCAGCATTACTGTTCAACCGGGAAGTGCACCCATCTCTAAGGCACCGTATAGGATGGCTCCAGTAGAACAGGATGAGGTGAAACGGCAGCTTGAGGAACTGTTGGGAAAAGGCTTTATTCAACCTAGTGCGTCACCTTGGGGAGCACCAGTGCTTTTGGTAAAGAAGAAGGATGGATCGATGAGAATGTGTATCGATTACCGGGAACTGAATAAGGTCACTGTTCAGAATAAGTATCTGATTCCTCGAATTGATGACTTGTTCGATCGTCTACAAGGAGGAGCTGTATTCTCCAAAATAGATCTTCGATCAGGATATCACCAAGTTCGAGTGAAAGCTGAAGATGTGCACAAAACTGCATTTAGAACTCGACATGGGCATTACGAATTCTTAGTTATGCCATTCGGAGTGACGAATGCACCCGCAATCTTCATGGATTTGATGAACAGAGTTCTGAGGCCGTTTATTGATTCTTTCGTCGTGGTGTTTATCGACGATATTCTCGTGTACTCCAAGTCAGAAGAGGAGCACACCGAGCATCTGGCAGCAGTTTTGCAGAAGCTGGAAGAGCAGAGGTTGTATGCCAAGTTATCCAAGTGTGATTTCTGAAAATCTGAAGTGGCATTCCTAGGTCACATCCTTTCTAAGGAGGGAGTGGCAACTGACCCTCAGAAGATAGAGGCAGTGAGAGATTGGGCTAGGCCTACTACAGTGAAGGAAGTCAGAAGTTTTCTTGGGATGACTGGATACTACAGGAGATTCATTTAAGGTTATGCTCAGATAGCTGTACCGCTTACTGGACTGACCAAGAAGAATGTGAGCTTCAAGTGGACTGAGCAATGTGAGGCGAGCTTTCAGGAGTTGAAAGATAGGCTGACTACTGCACCTATTTTGGCTTTGCCTAGAGCAGGTGTTGAGTATGATGTCTATAGCGATGCTTCACATCGTGGGCTTAGTTGTGTCTTAATGCAAGAAGGAAAAGTAATCGCTTATGGGTCTAGGCAACTACGATCGCATGAGAAGAATTATCCGACTCATGATCTGGAGTTGGCTGCGATTATCTTTGCTTTGAAGCAATGGAGGCACTATACGGTGAGAAGTTGAACATGTACACGGATCACAAGAGCTTAAAGTATATATATCAGCAGAGGGATCTCAATCTGAGGCAGCGGAGATGGTTGGAAGTGCTCGAGGATATGCGACCTGAGATCAAGTATCATCCTGGAAAGGCTAATGTTGTTGCTGATGCACTTAGTCGCAAGAGCAGTTTGGCCAGTTTGATTACAACTCAGAAGCATTTGATTGAGGAGTTGGACCGAGTAGGTATTGAGGTTGTCTTGCAAGGACTGGAAGCATCTTTGGCTCAGTTGAGGCTTCAGCCTACTTTGAATGCAAAGATCATTGCAGGTCAGGAGGTTGATGCTGATATCTTGGAGATGAAGGAGCAGGTTGGTGCTGACAGGTTGCCCGGATTTCAAATCAGGGATGGAGTGCTGTGGTTCGGAGATAGGCTGTGTGTTCCAAATCAGGCGGACCTGAAAGAGAGTATTCTTCAGGAGGCGCATGCTACTCTTTTGTCGGTACATCCTGGGAGTACTAAGATGTACAAAGACATCAAACAGCATTTCTGGTGGTCAGGTTTGAAGCGGGATGTGGCTGATTTTGTCGCGAAGTGTGAGGTTTGTCAGCAAGTCAAAGCCGAAAATCAGAGACCCGGAGGTCTATTACAGCCGTTACCTATTCCGGAATGGAAGTGGGATAACATCAGTATGGATTTCATTACGGGATTGCCTAAGAGTCCTAAAGGCAATGATGCGATTTGGGTTATAGTCGATCGACTGACCAAGTCCGCTCACTTTTTGGCGATGAAACTCACTGCTTCGATGGACAAGTTGGCTGAGATGTATGTTGGTGAGATTGTCCGACTTCATGGTGTTCCCTCAACTATTGTGTCTGATCGAGATGCGCGATTTACTTCGCATTTCTGGAGGAGTCTTCAGACATCTTTGGGTACCAAGACGGATTTCAGCGCTGCTTTTCATCCGCAAACCGATGGGCAGACCGAAAGAGTCAACCGTATTCTTGAGGATATGCTTCGGTGTTGTATACTAGACTTCGGAGGTAGTTGGGAAAGGCATTTACCTTTGGTAGAGTTTGCCTACAACAACAGTTTTCAGGCTAGCATTGGGATGGCGCCGTATGAAGCTTTGTATGGCAGAAAGTGCAGGACTCCTGTTTGTTGGTATGAAGTTGGGGAGCGTCAGTTGTTTGGTCCTGAGCTTGTACAGCTAACTTCTGAGAAGATTGATCTGATCAGGAAAAGGTTGGTGGAAGCTCAGAGCAGGCAGAAAAGCTATGCAAACAACCGGAGAAGGGACCTTGAGTTTGAGGTTGGTGACTTCGTCTTTCTGAAGGTATCGCCCAGTAAAGGTGTGGTTCGATTTGGCAAAGGCGGGAAGTTAGCCCCGAGGTTTATAGGCCCATATAAGATATTGAAAAGGATCGGAAAAACTGCTTACCGGCTTGAATTACCGGGAGAGTTGTCTCAGGTGCACAATGTCTTCCATGTGTCTATGCTGAGAGGTTATATTCCAGATCCGAGTCATCATTTGCCTGAAGTGCCGGAAGGTTTGCAGTTAGACCTGAATTACATCGAGACTCCTGTCGAGATTGTTGACCGTAGGGAGAAAGTCTTGAGGAATAAGACGATACCGATGGTCAAAGTAGTCTGGAGAAACCACTTGGTTGAAGAGGCTACTTGGGAATCTGAGGAGAGGATGTTGAAGGACTATCCTGACCTTTTTGCTTGATTGTATCTTTGTATCTTTGTATCTTTTGTCTGTTGTTGTTGTTGTGTTGTATTTTCTGTTTTCTCGCTCTTGGCTGTAGTTCCGGGGACGGAACTATTCTAAGAAGGGAGTGATGTAATACCCCGATTTTTCCTAATATATGAAGATTATTTATTTTGTTGCACGTGGTATGCACGTGTAGTATTTTGCCTATTATTTTCAACATGATGAATAAGCATATTGTTTTCTATAAGGATTTTTCCTAAAGCCCAAATGTTAATTTACTTATCTTTCTTTTAAAAATATTTATTTTTGGCCCAACTAATTTAAGCCCATGAATTTAAATCCTTTTACTATTTTTTCTACAACTTGTATGTGTAACATCTCTTTTAAAAAGACCTATTATTTTTATGTACAAGTTTTGTAGTGTGATTGGTGCACACACGTGCATGTTGCATACACATGTGGAGCACACTCTTTGTTGGCCGGTTGGAGTAAGTAATGGGATAGAGTCATGAGCGGTTATGTGAAGTGTGGGTAGTTTTCACAACTTCCTAGTGAATCCTAGCCTTTGATCTTCCAACTCCCTAGTGCATCCTAACCCTCCATCTCACTCTAATTTGTGTATAAATATCCCCTCTCATTTCCTATCTCTTTTACACTAAAGTTATTATTGTAAGAGAGGCATTCTGTGAGTTTGTGTGTGGGAGCTTTGCTGTGGAGGCCGAGGAGTACTCTGAAGGATTCGGTGTGGAGCAAGGAGCAAGGAGTGCGGCACTGCATTGAGGAACTTTGCTGGATTCGATTACTTCGTCAAATAAGGTGGGTGTTTCTCAGGACTTCTAATGTAGGAGTTATGCTATAATTATTATGATTGCTACCATGTTATGAAAAGTAAATTCAATGTGTTAGAAAATGCCTGAGCATGCTGTTGATAATAAGAACGACTGAGTCGGTACAGTCGACTGTCGCATGAACCAGTCGACTGGTACGAGACGATTATTTTCATGATGTGGTGATAAACATGTATGCAAATAGACATAATGGTGTGATTACTAAGTTTGTATTTCCCTATGACACATATGATGGAGGGAAGGTAAATGGATGAAAAGACTAGCGATGATTAACAAAATTAAGAACTGTCGGAGCAGTCGACTGACATGTGTTCAGCCGACTGGTGCTTCGATTTAAGTATGATTATTTGGAAATTCCATGAAATGAGATATTCCATCATGTTGATCTAGTGTAATGATTTGAGAATTATATCTTCATCTTCGTAAGGAAGTTATGAATAGTGTTAATGCCTGTTTAAAGTATTTCCTTAAAGAAAAGAACATATTAGTAACTTGAAATTCCATGCTACGATGTTACTGAACAAGTAAGAAATGTGGTGTTTATAAAATATGAATGTATGTATGCTGTGATGAAAATGCATGTGAGAATGGTTGGAAAAGATAATTTCTGTTTTGAATTATGAAACTGATCAAGTCGACCTAGCGTGTGTAGCCAGTCGACTGAGCTGAACTTAGAAATGTACTATTAAAAATCCCAGAACAGACGACTGGTGGATGAACAGTCGACTGTCACTTGGATGACACTGTGAACATGAAAAGTTGCGGGACAGCCGACTGGTCGTGTGCAGCAGTCGACTCTCCCGAGTATTTATGATGAACCTGTGTTTGACTGTATGAGTCGACTGGTGTTCTTCCAAGTCGACTGTACAGAGTGAACTTTGATATGTATGAGATTTCATTTTATTTATTGCTGTTGGAAGTTGTGAACTTTATGATTGAAGTCAATGAACTCTTATGACTGTATGGATTTATGTGAAAAGAATCATAGATGTGAATTGAGAATTAAATGAACATGAAAGGCTAAGATCATGATAAGAAAGTCTGTGGGACTCTAAAATGAATTATGAGCTGAAAGTGCTCAATTGGAAATTGTGAATGGGAAATTGAACGAAAGAGTAGCTAAGTCTCCCCCGGCAGTGAAATGAAATGATATTGAAAAGAAGACCAAGGTTGGTCATGTATAAATGAAATGATAAGTCCGGTTTGGTGGAGAGGCTAACTCTAGAGCTTTGATTTTAATTCATGATTCTAATAATTTTAGTACATAGTGAGGAGGTGATGAAAGTGAGAGAAAAACATAAGTATGAGAACTAGAGTTTACGGTGCTCGTGTGTGAGCCGCAGAATGCATGCTTGATGAGTCAAGACATGGCGCGGGCGCAACTCAGAATGATCGGACTCTAGTCACGCTTGTGGGATGTTTGGTGACTGCAAGAGGATCGTGTTCAGGGAGGAGACTTGAATTGCCACAGAATGCATGCTTGATGAGTCAAGACATGGCGTGGGGTTCCCCTCCAGGGTCCAGTGCACGAGCTTGTACTCATAGACCATTTAAGATACTCACCGTAATTACAGAAGTAGAGTAAATCATGGCGAGGGATTGAACCCTACAAAAATGAAGAAACGATTAAGAGGCTTGCCCTCGGACCTATGTAGTATGGGATGCATAGAATCCGAACAAGTGCGCATTAGTGTCATGTAAATTAAATAATTGCATTAAGGTTTAAGTGCACAATCACGACACGACATCATTAAGAGTTCCCTTTTGATTTATACTCTTATTATGAAAAAGTTTGTGATTTGTTAAGAAATGAGATTCGTTATACTGTTTCTGGCATAGAGAGGATGGCCATGTATAATTATTGTCGGTTGAATAAACTGACGTACCCACAGTTTTGTATGCAGGATAAATTACATGTAAAGAGGAATGGATGCATAAAGATTTTATCATGTTGTTGTACATTCATGTAAATGTTGTATATTTTTACTTCCGCTGTGCAAATGTAAATGTAATGAAGGATGTAAACTCTGATGTAAAAAAGAAAAGTTTGAATTTCCTTGTAAAATTGTACTCAAAGAAAGCGAAAAGATCCTGTAGAACATCTCGAATTCAGTGTTTTGGGATTCGGGGCGTTACAGCTGGAGAAGATCTAACCAACGGGAAGAGAGGAGGCTGCTATTCGTTCTTTCCCACAGACGGTGCCAATCTGTTGCCGCTGAATCTGGTGTGGGGACAAACAGACAATATTTGTGGATTCTTGGAAAACTTTGAATAACAAACCTGTTACCTGTTCCGCCGGAGTTTGACCGTTGCTCCCGCCGTTCACCTGTAAAAAGTGCAAGACACCGGGGTTATTCCCGGCGACGCACCCTCCGACGCTCAAGTCAGTAACCAGAAGTGATTATGAAAGAGCGTAAAACTGGCAAAAGATTGATTACCTCTTAATGGAGATGGATGGGGGGTATTTATAGGCGCCGCTGGGATCAGATTAGGAATATAATCCCTGTGGTTAGATAAGGAATGTAATCCCTAATCCCAGTGAAAGGATAGATATGAATCAGGGCCGTTGATTAGGATTTAATCAGAAACCCTAATTCTATCATTTCTGGACCGAGTTTGCTGCGGGTTGAAACCCGCACCCAGTTGAGGTGGATCCGTTCACGGGTTAGTGGGTTTCCCAGAAGGAGAACCAGTACCCGCTTCAGACCCATTAGTAGGTGAAATTACCGTTTTACCCCTGGGCTTCAAGATTCGTGCCCGATTTGGACGGTTCCGATTTAACCCTATTTTTAGCCATATCAGTAAGACATAGGTATAGTTTTGTAAATAATCTTAAATTCCCAGGGTTATCAAAATAATTAGTTTGGAATGATAAACATTCCCCTTGAAAAAGGTGGGATTTATGGATTCCTCCACATAAAAAATAAGTGAGATTATTGCATACCCAAAACACCCTTCTCCTTTCCCTTTGGACAACAGACAAGAACCCAAAAATTCAAAGGTATTGATATTCTAGGGCTGCCATTGATTTCTGGAGCAACCATGACTCAGTATTTGGATCGGTCAAACTCGGTTGGATGTCATTAATCCGAGAACACAAGACAATGGCATAAAAGTAAACCACGTAAAAGAAGCAATCAAATCGTAATAGATTACATATAATATAAAACTAAATGCAGTATTGCACGACCACATGAGGAACCATAGCCAAATATATGAAATATCTACTAGAACCATAACAAAAAGCTGCCTCCATTTTAATTTGGAACAAGTTGGAACTAAAAGGCTACTTCCTTGTATTGTGAGCATCAACAGAAGTTCATATATAGTTCATATATGATACAATTGTTTATAACCGACAGTGATGAACAAAATAAAAAGGCTTTCATGAGAAACACACTGCACACTTCTCTCACAAGCATTCCAAAACCGATGAATTAGCAGCTCCTTCGAAATTTGCTTCTATGAACTTTATTGTTTCATTTGTATATATTTAAGTACCTATGTCTCGTGTTAATAAATACATTTCATTTTTCCTGTTTGTTATGTTCTTTTATTTACCTATGAATCTAGTTTAAATTTTATATTTATTTATTTTAAATAAAGCCAAAAGGGTATTTTCGGTAATGTATACTATAGAGATGGATTGATTGGAATGAATTGTTCTATACCAAACACGGTAATAAAGTATTCCCAGACATGTAATGTCAGATACCAAACACAGTATTGCAACATTCCCGTAAATCTTCATTCCCACCCTCATATTCCTGAGAATCCACTAATTCCTGGGAATTCTCCAATCCGCGTACCAAACGCCCCCTATATTTATTTATTTTTTTTTTTCCCCTCTCTCTCCCTCTCTCTTCTATTCAAAAAATTAAGAAAATAAAAAAAAATTAAATTTTTAAAAAATAAAACATTGAAAATTAAAAAAAAATAAAAATTTAAAAACTTTAAAAATTATTCAAAAAAAAAATCATATAATATGTTTTTTGCTGGACCCCCAAATGTTTCTCATATAATATGTTTGCTACTTCAATTAATTTGCTGGACCTCCAAAATTATATTATATGATCAAACAAGATGCACCGTTCCGAAAACGTGCCGTAGGCACGTGTCAACGGGCAAACTTAGTAATCTAATAATATCCAACTTAGCTTAGACCCAGCAGAGCCAACTCCTCGGCAATAAAATCTATATTAAAACAAAAGGAAAGTCCTCATCCCCGGCTCAATCCCCATCTCTCTTAAACATTATCTTATTTCGTTTTCTCTTCCTTAAGCCCAATCCTCTGACCAATAACTCACCCCTCACCTCACGATCTCCTTTTCTCTTCTCTTCCTCTCTTCTCTTCCTCTCTTCTCCTCCACTTGATTTTCGCCACACCAAAGGGAGGTCCAATTACAATATTTGCATTGAATATTTTTTGAGGTTGGAATTTGAAAGTGATTAAGTTGCAACTAGTTGCAAAAAAGAAAGCTTACCTGCAACCATCAATTGACATCTAATTTTGGTTGCAAGCGAATTAAGGTGATCATTTGAGCACCGAATTCTATTTCGAACCGTTTCGCAAACTAACTAAATATTGGTATTGCAACTGTAAATACAATTGATTCCACCTTTAACCTAAAATAAAACTATAAGTACAACTACAAGTGCTTACACAAAAGAGGTCTAGTAGTGTTGCTGCTTATTTTGGTATGCTTATTTTGGTGTGGGGCAAACAGATAGTAAGTTAATATTTAATGAAAATTACTAAAAATCTGATATTTGATCTTTGTCGTGAAATATGGTTAGAGCTCATGAGATTGAATATGGATCGTTGATTGAACACCGTAATCTGGATCCGACAATTGTCGATGCCGTCGATGGACCTGCAAAAAGCCTGAAACACCGGGGGTTGGCCCCGGCGACAAATCCTCTGATGCTCAAGTCAAACCCCAGAGAGAAAGAAAGTTTGAGAGAGAAACTGTTGATTACCTACTGACTGAGGAGAGCGGAAGGTATTCATAGGTATGAGAAACAGTACAGGAGATTGATATGAATCCATTAGATCGACTATGAGTTCCTTATCTCCTATTCGAATCTCCCCTTCAAGAGATAACCTCTCTTATTTGGGGATAAGAGATTGAGATGATTTAACAAATGCCCTCATTCAAAATTTAGAAACTAGCATATACCCCCCATTATTTTAAAAAACTAAAAAATACTCTCAGTTTGGACAGAACCGTTAAAATCTCCATTAAGTGAACTCACGCGCGTCACATATGATATGTAAATTGACATAAATACCTATGATAAAATGTATTTTAGCAAATGCCCTTATTCAATATGTGGAAACTAGCATATACCCCTACTAGAATAATTTAGCAATTGGCCTCATACAAAATGCGAAAACTAGCATATACCCCCCTCTATTTAAAAAAACTAAGAAATACTGTCAGTTTGGAAGGAACAGTTTTAGGATTTTGAATACTATATAATACGTGTTTGTTGTTTTGACCAAAAAAAACATCAATGCCATCATCAATACTTTGTTTCCACATATCAACTTTGGTGTTGTTGAAGATGATGCACAACCTAGTGTGGTGACAGTGGCTAATACCACATTAACAAAGCTCGTGAATAATTCGTTAAATTCACAAATTATTCACGAAGAAATAATTTGTCGAACAGATACGCGAATTATTTGTAGATTTGCATTTGATTCCCATAGTTTGAGAATTATTCACAAAAAACACGAATTAAATGAATGTTTCGCGAATTTAGCAAATTATACAAGAAATATTTATGGATTTATATATTTTTTTACTTAGATGATGAGTACTAACTGCTTACGTGCATTAAATTTTGTATCTATTTCTTCCTGGACTTTTGCCAAAAAAAATTTCTCGAATTTGTCGGATTTTTGTTGATTTTTGAATATTAAATCTTGTCGAATTATTTATTAATGATGAATTTGTGACTATGGGTAATACACAAGCTACTATTAAACCTATTATGAATGAAGATGATGGAAATGATGATGCACATTCTAGAGTGGAACAGGAGACCACACAATCTGTTGTAATAAATGATGGAATACAAGCTAGTGATGATGCACAACAATCTGTTGTAATAGATAATGGTTTTTGTATTTTTTTGGAGTCAAAATCTGACGTAGAACCTCTTTCCATTACAATATTATATCAGTACAAGAAGAAAGTTGTTCACTACATAACACTCACATTTTTCACAACACCCAACACTGAAATAGTGGGGGTATATACTAGTTTCCACATTTTGAATGGGAGAATTTGCTAAAATATATCAAATGTCATTTTTTTAAATAGTGGGGGGTATATGCTAGTTTCCACATTTTGATTGGGGGCATTTGCTAAAATACATTTTATTGTAGGTATTTAGGTCATTTTATATATCACGTGTGATGCACGTGAGTTCACTTAACTGTGATTTTAACGGTTCCGTTCAAATTTGGGGTATTTCTTAGTTTTTTAAAATAGTGGGGCTATATGATAGTTTCCACATTTTGAATGGGGGCATTGTAACGCCCCGGATCTCCGTTATCGGACATCCGTGACACAACTAGAATCTTTGCCTTCAAATGCATCTCAACACAGTAAATAACATAGAAATTTAAACACTTTTATTGCCATCAGAGTTATTACATCAAAAATTACAAATATCAATCTGTCATATCAAACTGTAATGCCTCCCCCCCCTTTTTCTTTTGACTCCAAAATTCAATTCTTTCAATTTCTATATCACTTTAAACATAAACTAAGATAATTATATTTCAAATAAAATTTTGGCAGAGTTTCTCCTGAAATTTCTGCCCCAAAACACAAAAAGCTTACGGAATTCTGCTCTAAATTCCGTAGCTCACATCACAGGCAATAATATCATGGGCTCTCCAGGCCAAAATGAGCAGAATCACACAGGCAATATAAATATCATGCTCTGGGGGCCAAACTCATAATAGGATATCAATTATCAATTAAAAACCATAAATTCCTTTGAAAACATAGTAAAGTTTTTAGAAAATAACTTATAAAACATACCACATGCCCCGGTACTCCACAACGAGATGGGTACGGGTTAACAACATAACATGCCACTCCACACTATACTCATCATCATCATCCACATACTTATACATCTAAAATACAATTTAAATCATAAATTTCACTATTCATATAATTAAACTTAAACAACAAATTTTAAAATAAAAGCTCCACTCCACAGAGTCTATACCTTACCTCTGCACTGCTGAGGACCTGTAACAGTAGGGGATCTAGGGTAGTCCAGGGACTCCCTAACCCCCCAAACACTAAAGGGTTAGCCATTTCTGGTGTGAGTATAATCTACTAATTAAGCAAATAAACTGACTTTATAAGTAAAAACAGCACAAACTTACGAATTCCAAGATAATCAAATTTACTTGAAATCTGAACATGTAAGTATCATAAATGGGATTTCATATCAAATACTCTCTGAGTCATCACCTGTATGTATATCCATACCCGCTCAAAACATACTTATCTTTAGTTTGAAAAATCATTCTCAAATTAGTCGTTTAACGCCCATCACTTTATGCCTTATACAAGTATTCCTATAGCTTTATTTTTCCATAAAGCTTTACATTCACACAACTCTACTTTCACATAAACTGCGCCTCATTTACCATTCATTTGCATTTACAGACTCACGACTTATATTCTTTCCCAATCTCATATCACATAATATCGCATTCATTCATTTCTTACAACATATATCATCACGTCTCGCAATACATCACTTTCACACTCATTATACACTTCAACTATCATACTCACAATTCATCTTGAATGGAAAATAAATGTGTATCCTGATTTTCTAGTGTTCGTATATGCCATGACCTGAGTCTAATGCAAAAATACAGAGTATAGAACAGATGCACTTAATCTAATGTCAGTAAGACTCTGGACACCCATGCATCCCATACTACATGTTCCCCAGATCAAGTTGTTTCTCCAGTTCAGGGATTTGAACCCTTGCTATGCAATGCATTCTAATTCGATCTACTTCATGTTCCTGATAGTATGACATGGTTGAGGAGGTATAAATAATAGAAATAATTCGGGGCGCGACCCCATTGTCACCAACAATCGTTGCATCAGACCCTCCTCGAAAGTTGTAATGAACTTACAGATATACCTGCAGCATATCCATTGCGCAGAAGATCCATTATGATCCGTTCGTGTCCACCAACATAGAACATGACGGCTTCAAAGGTCTAAAACCCCCTATCCGCCAGGAAATCGACATCCTGTTCTTACCATGGTACTTCAGGAATCAACAGTACAAGATACGCACCGCAGCACGTATCCCTAATGACAGGAAGAGACAACCTCATAGTATCACCACCTAGTGCTAACTCTAAGATCGAGTTGGATTATAGGGAATCACCCCTAATACCAATTCGGTCTTCAAGCAAAACAATAAAAGAAAACCTAATCAATGCAGTTTACTGAAATATGTTGTTATTCAAATCACACCCAGTATAGATCAACAAGTCGAGCCTGACTGGTCTGTCAAAGTAACAACCATTATGGATTCACATCCAATGATTCCCAATACCTTCACAGGTCAGCGAACAAATAATTCCGGTCCGTGACCCTCAGCGAGTGGTCCAACGGCGCCCCAAGGATGCAATACAATTCAAATGAAGGTAAGCACATACATAACCATCAATTCTTGATCATTGACAGACTCAGGCATCGAGACGCCAAACACAAACCGACCAGAGTTATATCCCAACTCACTCATGTCTACCATGAGTACTAAGCACAGGAACTCATCTAAGTTCCAAATGAAATGCTAAAACATTATTAAAAACCCGATAGCTCATGATCACCACACTACGGTATGCAGAGGGTTCATCATCAATTGTCCGATGAAATAGTTCAAAAAAAAGCAGTAGCTGTGACCCAAGCTACGCTCATCGGAATCCAACACACTCAGAATTTCTAAAAGGGTAGGGAGATCCACTGCAATCCCCTCGTGGACGACTCCCTCAAATTCTTATAGAACTCAAGTCCCCGCGTCAACTTAAACTTGAAGTTTAGTCTAAACAACATGTTGCTAACTTGCAATGTCCATAACTTCCAACACACAATATAAAATTTCTTGGTACTACCCATTCTGAAAAGATAAAACCCTAGCCTACAACTCTCCAGCTAACCATTTCCTCGAATTCAATCATCTTGATACTATAAAACCTCATATACTCTCAATAGTATATTCTTCTTGCACTCGCTGCACCTTTCCAATATCATAAAAGATTGCTCACTCATCGTAAATTCTCGATTCCGGGTCTTATGGGAAGGTGGGAGTGTCTACTTCAACTTCCTAATTGAACACCTCTTTCAAATTCTATCATTTGAACACTAAGCTCCATCAGGTGTACAAACAGGGAGAAACTGGTTTACTTATCCAATAATACCTTAACTAAGACTGGATCTGTTCCATCTTTGGAAAATCATAACTCTCAACCTATAAACTAGAATTACAAAATTCCAGATGGTTAGAAAGCTATGACTCTCTACTACGACTCTCTAGTTGGTCAATTTTCCAAATTCTTAACAAATAGTTTCAAAATTTCACATCTTCACAAACTAGTCAACTTGTACTAGGCTGAACATAGCCGACTTTGAAATTCAATAATAAATCAACCTTGAGTCCAATGCTCATGAAATTTGAGATTCTTAATCTACACATATACCATATCATTGTTTCCAAAATTCACATTTAGATTCATCTCACACAATGAGCTACGACTCTTCAAACATAGCACACAATTTTAGCCACTCCTTCAACAGGGTTTTTGCCACTGTATACGGCTTATAGTTGAAACCTCATCAAACGATCTTTAAAAAATTCTAAAATTTGAGAATCATCAAATAGAATCATACCAAAAGCTACTCCCAAAATTTCATAGCGAGATCATACATACACAACTGGTTATGACCTTTTGAACTTCAGTCCAAAAGTAATCAGCTTCAGTTCTGCCCTTTCAGACCAGCTGCACTCCACAAATTTTTGAGGTATCAAACGGCCTCAAAAAATTATGAAATTTTAGACTATAGTTGTGGACACATACAAGAGTGTCCACAAAAAGTTTTAGCTCAAAACACCCTGACTACACTGAGATACAAAATCAGAAATACACAGCAAATCGTAATTTAAAATTTTCATAACACACCATGTACATAAAATAAAAGAGATCATACTCACCAAATATCCTGCGAAGACTCGAAGCGCCACCATGCCACCCTGCATCCAAAGTCGCTAATATATCCTATTATCAAATTTCAAAGCAATTAAGGCTCAAATCATCTAAACAAATCACGGGAGCTAATAACACTAATCCAAATATCACACAGGCGTTTTATTGAATGCCTGAGATACACACGCGCGATGCACGTAATATTCAAATTCCTACGGGATATTTATCCCCATGCAAATACTAAAATCACCCCTAAAATATCCTAATGTCTCAACAAAATTTCTATTACTATAAAAGAGACAAATTCTCATATATTTACTCCTCCTTAATAAACCCAAAATCCTAATTTATTAACAAATTGCAAACTCTCTAATAATTTGCTAATTTCTCGCCTGTACCATTCTCAACATCTCTTAATCTTCCTACCATAATACTCCTACTCAATAGAAATTAACCACACTTAATTTTATACAATAAAATATAATAGGGTATACCTTCCCGAAGCCCTCTCCAAAAACCGACGCTACCACGATGTAGAGAACCCTTCAATTAGCGTATCCCTTGAATTAATTTAAAAATGACGAAGAAATGGGGTGGATTAGGGCGGGGAGAAGTCGGGCCGATTTGGGTTTTCAGCGCTCTGTGCGATCGGGAAGAAAAACAGGAAAGGGAAAGAAGGAAGGATGAAGGAGGAAAGGGGAGGGGAGGGTTTTTTATAAAAAAAATTTATAATATCAATATATATTTATAAAGGGATATTTACAAATAGGCCCCCAGATCTCCAAAATATTTCAAATAAACCCCAACTCTTTTCTTTAATAATACGAACAATACAAAAATACATTATCGCACGCAATTCTTAATTGTGCACAGATTACAATGCAAAATAGCCATATGCTATTTTGTAGGGTATTACAGGCATTTGCTAAATTATCCCGAAAAGATTTGACTAACAACCTTCATAAGCTGGGCCTCTCTTAGTGGGCCTAATCTGTCACTTTTTATGTACTTGAAAGAGGCCTGTCTTGTAGAGGAGTCTGGAGAAGACCCGGACCTGTCAAAGAGACTCGTTATGATTAATCTGCCTGTAGAAGCTTTGAAATCTGTGTTGGAATCGTACGACCCCGATTTGTTGCGATTTTTACCATTATCATAAGCCCCCCACTCCCGAAAGTCAATTTTATTGGCTTTCGAGGAGTAATACACCTCATTTTTGGATTCTGTATTACAATCTTAGCTTTCAGGATGGTTGAAAATACCCGAAACTGATCAGAGGCTTCTGAAGGCGACGAACATTTTCTTAGACATTTTCATATTTTTTCAGATTTTTCCGAATATTTCTAGATATTTTTAATAGTTTTCCCAATTTTAAAATCATTTTCCAAAATTTATAATTAAAAACCCAATTTTTAATTTATTTTTAGAATTTTTAATTAATATTTTGAATTTAAATATTTAATTTTGGTTTTTTAATTATTCTTTGAATTTTAAATGATTTTCAGGGGGCTTTTTTGCAAAATTACCAAACTCACAATGCTTTTAAAGCAATCAAAGGCGTTGATCAGGATGAGCTTGCGTGCTGATGTGATTGAATGACCGTGATGAGAGAGATCTGATGAGAGGGTGATGTGGCAACATCAGGGACGTCAATCACACCCCAGCTCGTCCACTGAGTGGGATCAGACGGCTATGAAGACACTACGATGGCGATGGCAATGGCGATGGCGATGTCAATGTCGATCAATCTGATAAGCTGATCACGCCTCAGCTCGTCCGGTGAGTAGGATCCGATGGCAAAGAAGCGATAAGAGCGGTGGGAAAGAAAAAGGCAATGTGGATGAATCTAGGCTGCTCATCTCGCTTGCGCTCGGATTTCAGAGCAATCTAAGTGCTGGCAATGGTTATGGAGACCCCCTGGCTCGGCCAACGATTTCGCTGAGCTATGGGCATTTGATTCTGGTCGAACTATGGCTTCTTGCCCTCGTCGAGCTACCCACTTCGTTTTCGCCGAGCTATGAGCGATAGAGGTCTTGGCAGTGTTATAGGTTTCGGCAAGCTTTCGTTCCTCGCCGAGCTACGAAGATTCGATCTTCGCCGACCTATGTTTTTTTCAAGCGTCGCCGAGCTACAGAGTTTCACCGACCTACCTCCTTCACCGAGCCATGGGTTTTGCTTCGTTTTTGGCGAACTCTGTTTTTGAACAGGGGAGCTCTGTTTTCATTGCCGTTGAGCTATAGGCGTGGCCGAGCTATGGCTGGAGTTGTCGACCTATAGGGTTGTCGAGATATGGGTTTTCGAGTTCGGTCGCCGAGCTACCTCCTCGTCAACTTACCTTCCTTGTCGACCTTATGAACCTCACCGAGCTATGGAGCTATGGTCTTGCCAAGCTATGAGCCTCAGTCTCGCTGAGTTATGGAGCCACGATCTTGCCGAGCTATGAGCCTTAGTCTCGCCGAGCTGTGGAGCCTCCTATTGCTTCTCCAAGCTACGAGAGGTTTGGTCGTTGAAATATCGAGCCATGCTCTTTTTTTTTGAAGAGGCAAAGTTTTTGTGGGGCTCTGTTTTCAATGCCTTGGTCGAGTTATGGCAAGCATGGTGGCAACGTGGAGGCAGAGCTCAGAGTTTGTGTGCTATATTTGGGCGAACTCATTGCGGTCAAGCTATGAGGCCAGTTGTGCTATGGGCACTCTTTTCCTTCGTCGAGCTGGCGTTTGGTGAGCTTTCGACGAAGTGGGAGCTTGGAGATGGGCTTGCAGAGTTGAGTGATGAAGGAGGTGGTTTCAGTTGGGTTCTGCTTTTGGAAGAAGGAGTTTTATAGGAGAATGGTTTTGTGGGGTTTGGGTTTCATTTGGCTCTGACCCGAAACCCTATAGCTCCTAAATGTGATGCGGGTTTGGGTAGGTGTTGGGTTTGGATCCCAAAACCAATTGCTCTTACTGAAGTTGGAATTTCTTCATTGTGTGGGATTTTGGTCTTGTGTTTGGAGGTTTGGAGAAGAAGTAATTATCTCCTTTGGATATGGAGATGGAGTAATTATCTCCAATCTTGAACTTTGCTTAGAGATATCTCCAAAATTATCTCCTTTGCTGCATTTGGCTTGAAGTTGTTGAAGTCACAATTGCCTTGAAGTTTTGTTGTATGCTCCTTGTACAAGTCAACTCGTTTTGTTGAACTTAATCTGAAGATTTGCACACATAAAGTGTTTTTTGAAGAGTTTACTTCGTCGAATTACTCTACTGTCGACCAAATGTTGTGTTATTCGCTTGTATTGTCGACCAAACATCCCATCATATGGCTAAATTACTCTTTCGTCGTCTAAGCATTGTGTTGTTCACTTGTTTTTTTGATCGAGCGTTCCATCGTTGGACGACCATCCTATAGCTGACCTAGAACAACTGTTGCAGGAACAAATTTTGGAAGGCGGTCGAACAATGGTCTTGCTATTTGATCCCAGCAAGTTTGGGAAGAAAACTCTAAGACGAAGTTAAGCGTAGGGCTTGCTATTTGATCCCAGCAAGTATATAAAGAACTCTATGCCGAAGTTGGACGTTTGAACTTGTTGTTTGCGCCCAACAAGTTTTGTAGAGACAACTCTGAGATGGAGTTGAATGTTGAACTTGCCATTTGATCTCAACAAGTTTGTAATACGAAGTTGGACATTGAACTTGTTGTTTGTGCCCAACAAGTTAATAGAGAACTATGTGACGGAGTTGGACATTTGAACTTGTTATTTGCACCCAGCAAGTTTTGTAGAGGTGACTCTGTAACGGTGTTGGATGTAGGACTTGCCATTTGAATCCAGCAAGTTTAGAGAGAATTTCGTGATGGAATTAGATGTTGAGCACATTGTTTGGAGTCAAAGGGTTGTTGATGGAGCCTGAGCGGAGATTAAGGTGTTGAACTCATTGACGGAGCTCGAGTGGTGAGCAGAGCATTGAGCTCCTTGTTTGGAGCCAAAGAGTTGTTGACAGAACTCGTGCGGTGAACGGAGCGTTGAACTCGTTGTTCGGAGTCAATGAGCGGTTGACGGAGCTCGAGCGGAGGGCAAAGCATTAAACTCATTGTTTGGAGTTAACAAGTTATTGATGGAACCTGAGTAAAGATCAAGTCTTTGAACTCAATGTTTGGAGTCAACGAGTTGTTGATAGGGCTAGAGCAAAGATCAGGGCATTGAACTCGTTGTTTGGAGCCAACAAATTGTTGATGGAGCTCCAGCGTTGGGCAAATCGTTGAGCTCATTGTTTGGAGTCAACGAGTTATTGATGGAGCTCAAGCGGTGATCAAAGCATTGAACTCGTTGTTTGGAGCCAACAAATTGGGGATGGAGCGTAAGCGAAGTGCAGGGTGTCTAACTTGTTGTTTGGACCCAACGAGTTGTTAACGGAGCTTGAGTGGTGAACGGAGCAATGAACTCGTTGTTTGGAGTTGACGAAGCTCTAGCGGTAATCAGAGTGGTGAACTCATTCTTTGGAGCCAACAAGTTATGGATGGAGTTCGCGCGGTGAGCGGAGCATTGAACTCGCTGTTTGGAGTTAACGAGTTGTCGATGAAGCTTGAGTGAAGCACAAGGCATTGAACTTGTTGTTCGGAGTTGACGAGTTATTGGCTGGTGGAACTCAAGTGGCATGCGGAGTGCCTAATTCATTTTGTGGAGCGAATGAGTTGCGAGTGTATTGAAGTTAAGTCACTTGTGTTTGCTCAGCGTTGAGGTGATTTCATCATTCTCTTTGCTGATAAGTAGTTGTGTACATGAATAAGGTCTTTGGGACATTAGGCTTGCTTTCCTCCATGATATGATGTGCATGACAGCATTGGGACATATCTGTTTGCACGGTGCTTCACGCGAGACGGAGTAGGAGCCTGCTTAGGTGAAGGTGGTAGGATAACCTGGAGCTTGCCCGCCTAAGGAAGACTTATCTTGAATTTCATCATCAAGAGTATTGATTCTTGGTTTTGATGGCTACAAAACAATGCAAAGTTGTGCTATCACTTATATATTGCAGGGTGTGTAGCACCCCAAATTTCCAATATGATATCTCAGAAATACGTGGCACAATTCCCAGCATCAACTTCAATTGCATTAGTAAACATAGCCAAAAACACTGACAATTTTTTATTTCAACTTTTATTACAATAATTGTTTACAAAACACAGCGGAATACAAAACACCTTGAATAACAATCTTTTCTTTACAACACATCTTTTACAATTTTACAAAAGCCATAACATCATTCTATCTCAAGCATCCAAATCCCAAATCTATAAGCACCTATATGTAAAACATGAGGCTAGAGATAACCCTAACCCCCAAAACTACAGGGGTCAACCATAACGGTGTGAGTGACATAAAACAAAACAACATAAGTAAATCATGGAATCATAAACAACATGTAATAACAAGAATAAATGAAATAAGACATAGCAATGAAACATAAAAACATCAAGTGAATCTAGACTAAGTGTCAAGTGTAGGAAAAACAGGAAACACAAGCATAAAACCAAGTCAAGAAAACACATTCGCTATATGCTGACTCTCTAATGCATACTTGTCGGATTCTATGCATTCCATAGTACATAAGTCCGGTGCAAGCCCTTAACGATCTCCACTTTATAGGGTTAAATCCCTCGTTATGCAACTAATCCTACTACGGTGATGGAAAACAAGATCCAGAATACTCCGCGAATAGGCAGTACAGCCCTCGACGCGCAAGCATCATGTAAGAATAGCTCTAAAAACTGGAGAATCACCTCCCAACTGTGTACCCCACGAATAGGCTTGCAAGGCCCTTGGCGTGCAGATACACCAGGTACATTCTGTGAATAGGCCTGTCGATCCTCGACACGCGAATGCACCCTGCATGCTCCGTGAATAGGCCTGCAGACCCTCGACACGTGAATATACAATTGTCATCTCGAGACAGAACAACACACAGTCCTGGAATGCATCCGTTAGACTAACAAAACCAAGAGCATATACTTATGTTTCCCAAGTTCCATCACATCTCCACTAGTGCCTGTCCTTAAGTTGATTATTATTAAAACACAAAAATCCTCATCTCTAAGTTAGTGTATCCTGCCGGACTTAATTCCACAATAACCAAACCAAGACCCCACAGGTCTAAATCAACAAATCTCATCTGCTGGTTCACAGGACTTCCACTCAACTACTAGAGATCCACAACTCACCCATCAAGACCAAAACTTTCAATAAGCCTCATAAATACATCTTCAAAACGATTGCACAAAGAAAACTTCTTAAACCAACAAAATCCGAACCTTATATAAATTCCATAATTCAAATAAATATTAAATCTATCGAATATCTAAAAACCAAATTTTTAAGTTGTAGAACATCACAAAACATCTGCTCCTTTGAAAACACGTATAGCTCAATAAGGTCCAAAAGAATACATTTAAAGTTCCAACATAAATCTCTATAAAATATTTAAATCTGTAGTAAAACATCTTTTGAAATAATATAATATTAAAGGAATAATCATTCGAAGAAACATCAGAAAAACTCAAGAAAACATCAGTCAGAGCGGTAACAGTCGACTGTAAACAGCAGTTGGTCGACTGTCCAGAGCAAAAACCCAACACTTCAAGAAATATAATTCTAAGTAGTAGCAGTCGACTGTAAAAAGTCATCGGTCGACTGTCCAGAGCGAAAACCCAACACTTCGAGAAAACATCAAACAGAGCAGAGACGGTCGACGGTAAAAATTGGTCAGTCGACTGTTCCGCGAGAAATTTCAAGAAAACGAGAAAATACAGCAGCCAGGTGGCGAGGTCAACTGTAAAATTCAACCGGTCGACTGTCGACCTGCAGACTGCAGTTTTTAGTTGTGCACATTTCAACCGATACGGAGTTTTACTTTATAAAAACGAATTCTGTGAAAAGCATATTTCTGATATGATCAAATACGACTTGTAGGATATATAAGAGTCCATAAAAACAATCAAAACCACTTTCAATTAATAAAAATCACAATTTGTTGATTTACTCCAATTAGAACATGAATTTGTGCACATATCCAAAAAACGAGTTTGGGTCAGAGTAACCGGCTGAACTTGGTTCCTTATCACCCTGATGTTGATTCTAAATGTTCATCACCGCCTGTTAGCGGTGGACGTCAGCAGAAACAGAGGCCGAACTCTGTTAAAAAGAAACCTTTCTCTGTTATTTGTTCGAGTGCTCGTATTCGAGCGAAAAAATCTGTTGGCTCTTTCAGGGACGGTCTCGTTTCATCGATTCCTTTGCTTTGTTCGGATGAAGTTCCTTCCCACTCATCCACTAAGCCTGGTTTGAATCCACAAGGTTCCATCTATCAAGTGCAGTTCGATTCGTTATCTAATTCGCAGATGTTTAGCCTTTCTGCGGCGATGGGTTTTAAGCCTGATTTGGATAATTTTGCGGTTTTCGACACTATTCGGAGCCGCGAATTCTCTAGAGCTTTTGAGAATACGGATTTTAATGATTAGTATCTCTTGGAACGTTCGGGGCTTAGGGAGCTCGTCCAAGCAACAAGAGGTTTTTCAACTTATTTCCTCCTCTCGTTGTGACTTGATCTCCATTCAAAAAACTAAAATCCATTCCCCGACCCCTGCCCTCCTTTGTTCGATAGGAGGACCTCTCATCACAAATTGGATCTCTCTCGACGCCATCAGTTCTAGAGGGGGATCCTTTTTGGTTATAAAGATAACCGCTTATTTTTTATATCGTCTCGTAAACTTACGTTCTTTCTCGTGGTTAGTCTTTTCTGGATTGAACTTAATTGTCCCCTCACTGTGGTTTTGATTTACGGGCCTTCAACCGCTGATTGCCATGAAGAATTTTGGAACGAGTTCATCTCATTCCAAAACTCTATCCATGGCCTCTGGGTCTTCGCTGGTGACCTCAATGTCACCAGATTCTCAAGTGAGAGATTAGGGATGGTTTCCACCCCTTCGGCTTCCTACCACTTTAATGATTGCATGCTTTAATGATTGCATTAGATCCCTTCGTTTGACCAAAATTACTACTAATGGTAGAGCTTTCACCTGGTCTAACATGCAGTTGTCTCCGACCATGGCAAGGCTCGATAGATTTCTTGTTTACCTTGATTGGATTAACCTTTTCCATAACTCCGTTGCGACGGCCTTGCCCAACCCGTCGTCTGATCATGTGCCTATCTCTTTGTCCTCTAACTTTAACTTCTCAAGACCGTTCAAATTCTGTTTTGAAAAATTCTGGTTGCAGGATCAAACCTTTGTTAACCTCATCTCTAAGTGCCTCTCGGCTATCTCGGGTTCCTCCGGGCTTGGTCGTATCCTTCTCAAGCTTCATGCTATAGGAAAGAGAGATTTGCCAATGCTAATTTTCTTAAAAACGTGTTCCTTTCCTCGATTGAATCCATCGATAAACTTAAGGAAATGGGGCCCATTTCGACACCCTTCGTTCCGAACGTGTCTCGTGTAAGAAAGAGTATGCTTCCCTTCTTCATTACGACCACATTAAGTGAGCCCAGAGGGCTAAGTTTCGTTGGCTTAAGGAAGGGGAAGGCAACACCTTGTTCTTCCACCATTTCGCTTCCCATCGTCAACGATGTAATCGTATTTCGTCTATTATTGATAATGGGGTGGAATTGTCCTCAGATCCTCACTTCCATGCGACTTTTCTTCGTTTCTATAACGACCTTCTGGGTGCTAATAAACTTCGCTCCATTCAATTGGACTGGATGCAATTATATGGTCAGCATTCTCACGATCTGTCCAGTTTGGAAGTGCCTTTCTCTTTGGAAGAGATTAAGGCGGCGGTGTTCTCTTTAAAGAGTGACTCAGCTCCAGGGCCGGACGGGTTTCCAGCTTTTTTCTTCCAACAGTTCTGGGACTATCTTAAAGATGACCTTTTCAAAATGTTCTCTGACCTTCACCGGGGCTCTTTCTCGTTCGATAGGATCAATTATGCCCATATTGTTATCATTCGAAAAATTTTAGGTGCCAACTCTATTTCTAACTTTCGTCTGATTAGTCTGCTTAACACAACCTTCAAGATCATTATGAAAGTTCTCGCCTCCCGTCTTTGCGCGGTTATCTCTCCCTTGATTGACCCAGCTCAATCGGGGTTTATCAAGGATCGTTTCATCTTAGATAGTGTGACTTCGGCTCAAGAAATTATTTCTGAGTGCCATAGATCCAACTCGGAGGGCATTCTTTTAAAATTAGATTTCCACAAAGCGTATGGCAGTGTGAGTTGGGATTTCCTATTTGAGATCTTTCTTAATCGTGGTTTCGGTCCGAAATGGATCGCTTGGATTAAATCTAGCATTTTTGCTGGTATCTCCTCCATTATGATTAATGGATCGGAAGGTCACAAATTTAAGTGTAAGCGTGGCCTGTGCCAAGGTGATCCTATCTCCTCACTTCTGTTCTCTCTTGTGGCTGATGTGTTCAGTAAGTTGCTTCGTAACGCTTGGGAGGAAGGCGTTATTGAGGGTCTTGGAGGTTCCTATAGTTTCCGTGGCGTGCTGAACCTCCAATACGCTGACGACACCATTATTTTCACCAAACCCAATGGGTATTCCTTGCGTAACCTTAAGTTGCTTCTTTACTTATTTGAAAATGCGTCTGGTTTATCGATCAACTTTCATAAATCGTCGGTCCTTTGGCTGGGAGGTGATCCTAACCGTCAAGCTGAAATAGCCCATTTCTTCAACTGTTCCTCGGCCTCCTTTCCGATTCAATACTTGGGTATCCCTTTGAGATGGGGGAAACTTCATCATCCTGACTGGATGCTGATGATTGAAAAAATTGAATCTAGATTTAACGTGTGGTCAGGTAAACACCTATCGCATAGTGGCAGACTGACCCTTATTAACTCGGTCCTCTCTTCCATTCCTCTTTATATGATGTCTCTCTTTTACGTCCCGACATGGGTCATCAAGAGGATTGACCCAATACATAGGAATTTCTTCTGGTCTGGTAAAGATCTCTATAAAGCTGGTTCGCATCTCTGCATCTGGCAATTATTTTGTACCTCGAAAGAGGCGGGGGGCCTTGGGGTGCTTGACCTTAGGCACCAACATCTGGCCCTCCTCGGTAAATGGTTATGGAGAATTCTGAAATTCGATAATTTGCCTTGGGCTCGTTTGATTTCCCTGAAATGTTTTCCCCGTTGTAAGGTGTGGGAATTCTACCCCACCCTCTCGCATAATGTTTCCCTATTTTGGAAAGGGATTTGGAGGGCGGTGGGCCCTTTTCAATGCGGTATCTCCCACGTTTGCGCTACTGGTGCTAAGACTAGGTTTTGGGTCGACTTATGGCTGGATAATATCAGGCTTGCAGTGGTTTTTCCTTCTCTATTCCAATTGGAGTCCAACCCCTTGGCCTCAGTGGCGGACTATGTCTCCTTCTTGAATAACCAAAAATTCTGGTCTATTCAGTTTAGTTGCGTGCTTCCGATGTCTCTTGAAGCTGAGCTTCTACAGCTTTTCGCTCGCCTTAACCTGTACTCTTGGCATCCCTCGGATGATTTCCATTGGCGTTGGACTAGCTCAGGGATATTCTCGGTCAAATCTTTCTACAAATTTCTTCATTTCGGTGGTACCTTCTCTCCGCTTGCCAAGCCTCTATGGAGTAACTGCGTCCCTTTAAAAGTAAAGATCCTCACCCGGCTGGCCCTGAACAACCGACTTCTCACCGTGGAGGTTCTTAATCGAAGAAACCTGACCCTAGGTCAATTATGCGTGTTATGCTCGTCGGCTCAGGAGGATGTCGATCACCTGTTCCTTCATTGCACCTTTACCCAACATTTGTGGGTTATTAATACCCTCGCTTGACAAGCCCCAGTTATCCCCAATGATTTCTTCTCCAGCTGGAGAGCTCATGACATTAAGTCCGAATATCGTTATTCCTGGTTTCTATCCTTGATGGCGACCATTTCGGTAATTTGGACGGAACGGAACCAACGTATTTTTTCTCTTTCTTCTTCTCCGATGATAAGATTATCAATAACTTTTTATTCTTTATTAAATTTTGGCCCTCCACTCTAGATCAACAAAAAGTGGAAGCCTTGCATTTATATCGCCTGGATGTGGCGACCAACTTTTATCGTCCTGCTAATTGATTCCTTAGTAGTTTCTACTTACTTTATTTGTTCTTAACCCTTTCTTCTCTTCACTGCAGTTGTGATTGGTGGCAGGGGCATTGTTCTGGCTTTTATTTGGGATCTGGGTGCTCTACTACCCTTTTTTGATGACTGCAGTATGTACCTATGCATCCAGATGCATAGTAACTTCTTCTCTTGGTTTGTTTGCTCTTATGGCTAGACATCTCCTGGACCTCTTTTTGTTCGGTCTCTTTTGTGATGGGCTTTGTGCTTGTGGTTTACTGGTCTAGTTGTGCTCCGGCCAGTTTTATATGATCGTCCTTGTTTTTTTTTTTGGCCTAGCTGCTATGTTCTGAACTTGGTCTGTGCAGGTTACTTTTATGCTCTCTAGTTCTTAGTAGATTGTGTTGGTTCCATTTTATGGTGGGTGATGTTTGTTGTTTTGGTCTGGCCCTGTTGAGGATTTTCTTTTTTTGTGTGAGGTATTTGGCTGTATGTAGGTGTGCTTCTCTGCGTTCTCACTTTACTTGGGTTGCCAACGTAGAACATTTGGTTTCCTTTTTTTCTGTTGCTGTGCCTCATACCTCTCTCGATGGTGTCTTTTGGTTGTTGGCCTCAGTGCCTTTGTTGTCCTTGGGGGGAGGCTTTGTCTTAGTGTTTCCCTCTAGGTTTAGTTTGTTTCCAGATTGCTGTTTCGTGGTGCTCTTGGGGACGTTCTTTTGCACCGCTCTGGGTTGTTCACTCTTAACTGCTCTTAGGGCAGCGGTTGGGGAGTGATGGTTGGCATGCCTTCCACTCTTGCGTCCCTGTGACTGGGTGTGGGTCGCCCTTCGGTTTCAAGAGTGGTTGTGTGAGCCCTTTGTCTCACGGGGTGAGTTTCTCCATCCCAGCGCCATTGCTTGCGACGTGGTGCCTTCTTTTCTGCGCGTTTTCTGCTCGCGTGCAGCGGTCGGCGGCGGGCTTCAGTCCGTCTCTTCTTTATTTTGTACTGGACCTAGTGGCAATTTCCTCAATTGCTTCTTTTGTCTTTGTGACCTGTCTCATTTGCTCCTTTCGTGTTTTACTCTTTGTAAAATTCGTTCGCTCTTTGTATTTACGTTTAATTATTAATTTAATTTTTGGGCTGGAATCTAACGATTCTATCCTCGTTATCAAAAAAAAAAGAATCGATCATACATCAAATTAACATCATATTATATTCCAAACCATATCAATACCAAAATAAGTTGGGATATAGTCAAATTCTTCGAAAACACGTAAAGACTCAATTTCTTCAAAAGCAATGAAATACGATCTTCATGTAAAATGTTTGTGCATGTTTGTGCACCAAAAGAACTTCACAAATCCATCAGTTAAAAATTAACAAAGTTTTTAGATTTAAATCTTAGTATTGGAGAAATCCAAATTCAAGTCAAACCTCTCACAAAATCACAAAATCCCCAATTTGGTCATAACGCATCAAACCCAATTCGATTTATCACAAATCCAATTCTCAAGAAATGATCTCTTAATTCATTAGTCCTTCTCAAACTTCCTCAAACTCAATTACCATTGTTGACTCATAAACATACACAAATTTAACATTGCCATAACCAAGTTGCATTCATCCAAACTCAATGAAAATCTCATCTTTAATCAAGGTATTCATGACATTCACCATACTCAATCAAATCAGCATTAATCCAAGAGAAATAGCCTACTCATGATTTATAATGGGTTATTCAACAAATCCCAAATCATCCACATGCAATTCTATTCATAAATAATTAGGTTTTCATAAAAGATCATACTCATAAATAATTAGGTTTTCATAAAAGATCCAATTTTAATTCACCAATTCATCCAATCCATGATATATATTCATACCCAAACCCTAGCATGCTTTCTAGTAGATGAAACACAACATACAACATTCAAAGAACAAAACAAAACAAATATATCACTCACCTTGTTGAAGAAATCGAACGAAGACAAATAGAAAATAAGAAAAGTCTCTCCTTCGCAAGAAATCCAAGATCTTCTCTTTAAATCTCCAAGAAATAATAATAATAAAATCCTTTGTGTTGTGCAGCAAAAGACGGTTGCACTCCACCTTTTAAATAGGCCGGAATATAGGTTTTTAGGGTTTTGAACACATTTGCAAAAATACTCCTTTTAAATATAACTTTACATATAGATATCCATATACTTGGAAACTTGATAAAACCAATTTAATTGAGATTCAAAAAACAAAAACAACCATCATAAGGTCAGTTGGCACTATTTGAAAAGTCCAGAAAATGAATTTACACTTTTACCCCTCAAAATGACAATTTTGGAAAAAGATTCTCTTTTATCGAAACTTGTAAAATAAATCAAATTCATCACAAAAAAAAGTAGAATTTTTAAACCTGAGTTGACTAGGCATTATACCCAGGCCAAAAATCCGAAAATCTGGAGTTTTCACTCCAATTACTAATTTTGCACAAAAGTCCATCTTTTTGTAATATTTGCAAATAGGTCCAATAAATATCAGAAAAATCTAAAAAATTCATTAATAATATTTAATAATAAATAATAATTTTACCCAAAAAAAATTTTGATTTTGAACTTCCCACGAAAACATTTGCATGTGTAAGAAGATACATTTTTCAGAAAAATATTTATTAAATCTCCAAAAAATTATTTTAATTCATTTATTAATCTTAAAAACATTATTTAAAAATACGGGGTACTACAGGGTGTATCAAGATCAATACCATGATGTAATACACAAAGGCAAAGTTGATTCAATGAAGCTTTCAAAGAGAATCGATCAAGCAACAAAGAACTTAGTTCAAGCCACATTGATCAAGCAAGCTTCAAGATATAAAGACATTGGCTCAAGCTCTAGTCAAAGACTCAAGTTCAAGACAAGACTCAAGTGCTTCAAATGTGTTGTATTAAGTGTCTTGTAACAACTGTAACTGTTTTTTCTTTGAGTCTAAGAATGCTGTAAATAGCCTTGTCACACACACACTCACACATATTTTTTTAATAATTGAGTGTTTTACAAACTTAAAAAGATCGAAACAAGCTTGAATAAGTTCAGCTGTTAAGTACCAGTCGACTTCTATTTGGCACCAGCCGACTGTCCTAGTACGAAACTGTCTGCACTCATTCAAACTCTGGCCAGTCAACTCAATATGGCAACCCAGTCGACTGTTCAAGTTGTTTCGATAGTTTTCTGATTTCAAAACAATTTATATCCATTTTAATTCAGTTTTAAGAACTGTTCTTCAACGTTCCTATGATTCCTCTCTATAAATAGAGCATAGGAATCACCATGAAAAGGTTCCAAGCATTTTCTTAAGTTTTAAGCTTTTGTTTTTAAAAAGAACAAGTATCCTGAAAAGCATTCATAATCTCTAAGTCTTGGTTCTCTGAAAATCAGTCTAGTATAACATCGAATTCGTTTTGGACTGATTTCAGAAGTTGACCTGTTAGCCACCATACAAAAATCACAAATCACAAACAAGGCTATAGGTTGTTGTAACTCTTTTGTTGTTGTTTTTTACTATCGGATTGTGAAAGTAGTCCTCTCGGTTGGAGAGTAGGGCTCTAGGTTGTAGAGTGGGTGTGCTCTCTCTAGTGGTGAGAGAGGTCTATGGGTTTGGCAAGGTTGTTTTCAAACGCCGTAGGATATTCTTGTATTTTTTTCAAGAATAGTGGAAAATCTCAAGTGGGTTGCTCGGGGACTGGATGTAGGTCGAGAGGATCGAACCAGGATACATCGCTGTGTTCTCTGTGGTTGTATTTTCTTCATTTGCATTTCAATTTTTCTGTGTTTTTATTCGAAAACTTGTCTGGCAAGTCGACTGAGTCTCCTCTAGAAGTCGGCTGATCAGACTTGTATAAAATACTTTTCGAACACTTGTCTGGTAAGTCGACAGGTTTTCCGCTATAAGTCGTCTGATCAGACTTGTATAAAATACTCTTCTTATATGACGTCTCAGTCGACTGTATTCTCTTTTTAAGTCGACTGGACAGAACGAAAAGTTCAATCTCTTAATTTTTTTTATACAACACTATTCACCCCCCTTCTAGTGTTATTTGCCTTGCCTACAGGATCCAACAAAGAGTTGTGGCGACCCTGGGGAGCTGTTAGCTGGCAGGAGACCCATGAAGAGGTTTATGTCGCTTAGGCGGAGCATCTCTCTGGTGTGTAACTGGAAGAACGACTTGCAGCACAGTTTGCTGTAAAGTGTTTGTAAGACTTTTGTAACGATTCTTACACGTGAAATATATACTCATTGTAATTCTGCAGTTATAATGAGACTTATTGGTACGCTGGATCTAACTGAATAGATTTGCAATAGTTCCGTGATTTGAATAATTCTTTTCATATGCTTGATTCTTATTGTGCAACTTGTTGTTGAGATTAATGGGTTATCGGCTGGGTTCTTTGTAGCTAAATCACATGGCCTCAAGTCGGTTGTGTATAGCTAACGAACTGTCGACGATTTGTGATGGAGTTTAGAATTTATCTGCCTTATACTCATCTAGTTGTAGGAGCAACTCTGAGGGAGAGTTGTTTTCCAAACTTGCTGTATGGGTCCTCCAACAAATTGTGAGTCACATTGAGTGGTGAGTTGAACTCTAAGCGTTGCTTTTGCAAGTGTTACTGGAGTAACTGCAATCAACGATTTTGGACCTCTAATCTGTCTTTAAGAAAATTTAACTAGTTTCAGAAACAAATCAAATGGCGAAGCGAACTCCGAATTTGCTTTAATGCAAATTGCTTGAGTAACTTCGAGTCATGGGTATGGATTTCGAACTTGTTAGTTTAAGTATTAATAGGTTGTAGGAGCAGATCGATTGACAAGTTAAACTCCAGACTTGCTTTGTCACAGGTTGTTAAAGTAACATCGAGCCATGGGTATGGACTCCAAACCTATCATCGAGGTGCTAACAAATTGCAGGAGCAGATCGAACGGCGAATCGAACTCTGAACTTGCTTTATTGCAAGTTGCTAAAACTTGCTTTATTGCAAATTGCTAAGTAACTTCGAGCCATGGGTATGGACTCCGAACCCATCTTATAGGGAGCTTTTAACGAGTTTTTGGTATCATTTTTGTGTATAAGTTTGACATTCAACTCATTGTATGCATCCGTAGAGTTGTACAAGAATTTTACAAAGATTAATATAAAATTTTATTGGAAAATAAAAATAAGTGACTGCTCTAGTGGCTGACTGTTATTACATGCCGTGACTAGTAGTGAAAGCGGTCTCTATTGAAAGGTAAAACTAAATGGCTCTCTAGTGGCTGGCATTTATTACAAATTGAGAAAATTTGCTACTACTACTAAGAGAGGACATTTCAGACGCCCTCGTTCAACTTCATAAAGTTCTTTACTTTCCAAGTCCCTACTGATATCTCCTTGCCCCCCCCCCCCCCCCCCCCCCCCCCGGGTCTTCAAGTTGATAAGCCATTAGGTGAACAACTTAGTAGACCTTGCCTAGACTTGCCAGTTTTAGAACGAGTCTCCCATTATTTTTCATAGAGATTGGGAGATCTGCATATTTGTTAACGTGTTTTTGCAGGACTATTTCTTTCCGTTGAATGAGCAGAGTGATTTCGGGACACAGTGTTGAGAGACGTTGACATGAACTGTCTAACGAATCTACTCTACTATGACGATTCATACTTCCAGACACAGTGTTGAGACACTCTATTCCGCCTCAAGTATTTGCTAGTAAGAGATCTGTATCGATGGACCGACCATCATCTTCACGGCAGTAGGTAATGCTGCCCATTATAGAGGACAACAGTACAGAGATGTCGACTCAAACATCATATTTTGTGCCATGTATACAATATGATAATGAGGAATAGTTTTGATTTATTATTTTGTTAACAATTTCATATGTTTTTTGTTTATTGGAAAAAAGTATACTTGTTAATTGTTGTTTGATTGAAGACATATACAAACCAATGTGACAAAAAAATATTCGTTAGTGATTGATTGATAACAATCACTAGTCAATGTTATGTTTCTTGTTGTGGGATTTATTTTACTAGTGTTTGGTAGAACGAATCTTCTTTATTTTGGACCCAATATCAATATGACAAGATAGGACAAGAGTCACTCATCAATGTGACAAGATGTAGGGTTTATTTAACAAGAGGCACCTATGTGGAAAAAATATGGTATCTTTTATCAGTGACTCTCCCCTCTCAATCCCTAAAGTGTTGAGAGCCACCTTCCATATTCATACGTGTCACGCCCCGCTTTCCATTATACGGAAACAAGGACACGCAACTGAGGCCCAACGAATGATATAAGTACAACAACTCATATCATCCATAAGCTGTTCAATACCAGTAAGCTCAATAATACAATAATAATCAGAAGAACATTAATATAATGCAATAACCAATATCTGAGATACAAGAACTTAAAGAATGCCGAGGATACACAATGAAATAGCAATACGTCAAGTTCCTCAGTATCTCATCAATCCTACCTATATAAACAATAACTCAAAGATGGAGAGTACCCGTTAGAGCAAGCTTCGGGCGACAAGTAGTAGCAAGCAGTGAAAGCAATAAAGGACTATATAACAAGAATAAGAAATTGGAACGATATCAGAGTCAATAAATGATAAACAATAACAAGATCAAAAGTCAATAATCAATAGAACGATGGTTGATAAATAAATAGTCAATAATCAGTAAAATAATAATCGATAAACAATAGTCAATAACAGGATCAATATTTGATAGTCAATGATGCAAAAACAATAGTCGATAAACAATAATCAATACTCCATGAATCAATAGTCGATGAACAATAAACAATAAACAATAAACAATAAACAATAATGAATAGTCGATGTTCTTTAGGTCTATCAATGTTTTATTAATCTATCTAAGGCACGTAATATTGTGTTCTATACCACAGGTTCGGTGCATACAAGCAGTGAACGTTTAGACTATAGTGGTGAACTCCACAGATCATGTACTTGGCACGATAACAATAACAAGAATCCACAATCCATGATCCATAACAAGAATTTATCCACAATACGATACAAAATAACAAGATAACAAGATAACAATATAGGGAAACACGGGCCCCTCATCCGAGTACAGTCATTGGTTGTTCACTACTTAGTCGACCCTTATTATCCCGGCTTGTTATTATTTATTAACATGAAACACAAATGTACAATCAATACGATCAACGAGAACGATGGTATCAAGATTTATGCAATATGTACAATCGATGAGAACGATAGTATCAATACAATATCAAAAAGATATCAAGGCTATGCAATACACGAAATATACGTAGTTCAATTCATTAAATATGGAAAATAACTGATTTATATGCAAAAAATGTAACAATACGAGTTCTGGACAGCAGCATCTATTGGTACTCAAATTCACTTTTCCGCTGCTACGGGAATGCAAATCCGATTCCGTCAGAGATTCTAGAAAATAGACCCTATCGGTTCCAACACATATTCACACAATACATTATAGTCAAGTAACTAGGTCTAACAATTGGTTCTTTACAGGTTTCGAGCACAGTCTCGGTTCTGGAAATCATAACATGACAATACTAAATTAGTGATAACTTACAATCTATAAATCGGATTGAGAATCCGTAAGATGTTTCGGATTCAAGTCTCAGTGAACTACAATTTCTATGTACAAAGTTCTAAGTTTAGATGTCAAGAATTGGGTCAAAACCTCAGTACAAAGTCAAGCAATTCATATGGCAGCAAGATTGATTGTTCAATAATACAATAAATTCAAGGTTCAAGTTTTAAATCAATAACAATGGCACGATACAACAACTATGAATCGATAACATGGTAATATCAAGAAAATAATGAATCAACAATGGAGTTCAATTAATTACGATATTCAAATTAATAACTACTTGCTAGATTTCAAAGAAAATGCTTACACGGAATAAAAAGTGTACAAGAGATGCTTGCCTGTTCGATGAGTACTAGTCAAGTGAGCGCACGGCAGCGAGCACAGCACAAGACAGCGACGACACAAGCAAAAGAGGCAGCGGCAATGCCAAGAGCAATGACAACGGCATGAAATGGCGGCAACGAGCAAGAGGCGGCAACCCTAAGGGCAGCAGCACAACAGCAAGCAATGCAACAACAACAAGAAGCGACAGCAAGTAGCAGTGCTCGGGTCTGTGAGTTGTCTGCTAAAGGAGATAGCATCAAGGACGGCGATGGGGTGGAGCGATGGGGTGAAGGAGAGGGTAGCAGGCTCGGGTTTCAAGGCAGTGGAGGGGAAGCTTTGGGGACTTGGCTGCAGTGACGATGAGGTGGAGAGGTACGATGATTGCAGCGAGGGGCGACTGGGACAGCGAGGGAGAGGGAGCAGCGGGGACGACGCCACTGCGGTTGTGGGTGATGAAGACGACAGCAGCGAGCGGTGAGGCATTGGCAGGAAGGTGGCGCTCGAGTGCTGGGGAGGAGATGGATATGGGGGTGAGAGCGATGGCAGCGACGCGGTTGAAGATAAGGGGAGCAGCGGCAATAGCAGTGGGGGAGATGAGAGACTTGCGGTGGCGGTGATGGGAGGCTTTTGTGAGAGAGGCGCTGCTAGGGGCGGTTAAGTGCAGGCGAGTGGAGACAGGGGTGGCTACTGTAGGGGCGTCAATAGGGTGACAAGGAGGGGCAGCAAGGTGGTGGAGGAGAAATGGTTGGGGTGACTCAGGGGTGTTGTCGATGGTTGTAACAGTGACGGGGCTACAAGGGGCTCGAGCGGTGGAGTCGATGGTAATGGCGGAGGCAGTCGCGTGTAGTCGAGGGTTGCAAGATGGTGAGCAGGGAGAGGCAGCAAAAATGGCGAGGGCCGTGGGGAGATTAGCAGGGAGCGGCAGCAGTAGTGAGGCAGTGAGTATAGTAGAGGTGGACGCAGCATTTCTGTTATGTTGCGGTTGCAGTGGGAAAGCAGCAGGAGAGGGTGAGAGCGGCGACAGGGACTAGCGGTCGAGGGCAGCAGTAGGGAAGGCGACGACAGGGCTGGAGGCAGGGTGCTCGAGATGGCATTCAGTGGTGAACAGGGGAGTAGCGGAGGTGGAGGCGAGGCTGTCGACGCTGCAGTTGGGCTCGAGCGGTGGAGGATCAGGGTCGCAAGGGTGCTGGGGCGATGGTGGTCGAGAGGGTGGCGGCGACGAGGCTTGGGCGATGAAGTGGGGTCGAGTAGTTAGGTCTGGGATTTCGGGAAAGAGAAACAGAGGAAAAGAAGGAGTGAGGAGGGATAGAGAGCTGATTAAGGGGGATTAATTAGTTGGAGATATTAGTGGGTGGTTAGGAGATTAATCAGTGGGGGTGATTAGGAGTAGATGAAGGAGATAAATGAGGGATTAGATTGTAGAGGAAATGGGTGTGCAGTCAAGGGGTATTCGGGTAGGGTTGTATTTGGGTTAACAAGTTAACGGGTTTGGATTCGACTCCAATAGGATTTGTTTAAAAGTGTGGGCTTGGATTAACGGGCTTGAATTCAATTAAGAAATTAACAATAGGATGACGTTGGGCTTCAAATAAAGATAATAAAAATAATAAATTCAATGATACTGGTTGGGCTTAACTCATATATTAAACAATCAAATAGTATTATTGTAGAATGGTTAGAAAACTTGGGCTTTTAGTAGATTTAAAAACATTTGTTAAGTATAAAAAGTAGCCATAGATTAAAAAATCAAGTAGTAACATTAATTAGATAATCAAATTCAAAACGAATATCATAGAATGCATTACGATAGAACTTTTCCCAAAATAATCAAATAATAATAATATATTTGGTTTATGCTTTAAAATAATAAATTAAATAGTAGAATATAATATGAACTAGAAATTGGGATTGGATTTCTTGTACAAAAATAAAGATAAAAATAATAACAAGTTTGGGTTAAGTTGGTTTGGAATGGACTTATAAAATAAATAAACAAATCATAAGTTGGATTAGGAGTTTGGGCCAAAATAATTAAATGATCAAATAGTAATAATATAATACTATGAATTAAAATCTCTGGGTTCAACCAAATCAATCGAATATCCAAAATTAAGACAATTTGGCTCCAGGAGAAAATGAAGATTTATCTAGAAAATTGAATTTCAATAATACGAAGAAGAAGAAGAAGAAAAAAGTACAAATCCGTATAAACGGAAACAGAGGTTACAATACGAATTGCCATTCCACAATCAAAAAAATTCTTCTCTAATAACGCAATGGCCCGTTTTACATCTTCTTCTTCCTCGACTTCATCAGACGATGAATCCGAGCATCAGGATGAAGTTGCGAGACATGTTAGTAATCGTATGCTAATATTTTGTCATGGTAGCTTAACAAAGCCAACAAATCTCTCGTCGTCGATATATTCATCGTGAAAGAGAATATGGTAACAAATGTATGTGGATGGATTATTTTTCCAATAATCTTATTTATGGCGACAATCTGTTCCATCATCGATTCCCTACCATCGAGTTCTCTTCAATCGGATACTGGAAGCTATTGTTGGTTACGATCAGTACTTTATTTAGCAACAAGATGCAACAAAAGTTTTAGGTTTTGTCTCTGCATCACAAAATCACTGGGGCGATACGCTGTTTAGCATATGGATCTTCTGCATATGCGGTTGATGAATACGTACGAAGCTACTGTTGGTTACGATCAATACTTTATTTAGCAACAAGATGCAACAAAAGTTTTAGGTTTATCTCTGCATCACAAAATCACTGGGGCAATACGCTTTTTAGCATATGGATCTTCTGCATATGCAGTTGACGAATACGTACAAATAGGAGAAACTACTATCTTGAAAACACTTCGTCATTTTTATGTCACAATTGTGAACATTTTGGGGTCCCAATATACGAGAAAACCAATTGCCGTTGATGTTCAAAGACTCATCAAATAAGACAAGTCCTGGGTTTTCCCAGGTATATTGGGTAGTGTAGACTGCATGCACTGGGGAAAATTTGTCCTGCAACCTGGCACGGCTAGTACACAGGCCACGTCCGGGAGCCTATAATTATTCTTGATGCAGTGCCTTCTTATGATCTTTGGTTCTGACATTCATTTTTTGGAATATTAGGATGCAATAACGATCTTAACGTACTTAATAGTTCCACATTATTTAATGATATTCTTGATGGTTGTACTCCTTCGGCAAATTTTGTTATTAACAACCATAATTACACATGGGGTACTATTTAGCGTATATGGGGTTGGCTATTATAGCCAAAACTTACTCGGCCCCGAAGACCCAAAAAAAGAAAATTTGCCCAAATGCAGGAGTTACCAGAAAAGATGTTGAATGCGCATTCAAGGTCTTACATGCACGATTTGCAATAGTAAGATGTCCAGTAAGATTGTGGGATGCAGACAGTCTATCTTATATCATGAAGACGTGTACATTTTACACAATATGATTGTTGAGGATGAATGAGAAGAAGGAATTAGTGATTATGATTACGACCAAAATGCCAACTCTACCTTCATCGTACCTAACAGAACTGGACCAACTGAGCAAGCACCTCGATTGACATGCATTGTCGTTCTACATGACAGACAAAACATCATGTACTTCGACAAGATTTGGTCGAGCATATTTGGAACTGGAGATGACAATTCGAAAAAATTGGCATAATAATTTTATCGCCTAATTTCAAATGTTTCGCTCTTAATTAGTATTGTTATTTCAATAAAAATTATTGGCTGCAATATTTTTGTCTTCCTATTGATTATAATAAAATACAGCTACATTGTGAAAAATAAGCACGATGCAACAGAGAATGTAAAATATAAATGAAGCACTATACATCGTTCTTTCAGTTCATGGTCTTTTTGTTTAATTTCAAGTTTCAAATCTGTTGCCTGTAACCTCCTTTCTTGTGTCTCTTTATAAAAAGAGTTAAAATTTTTGGTATCATCAACCATTTCAACAAACTGAGATGATTCAGCTAGTATCTTTTTCCCTTTTCTCTTCCTTATTTTTCGACCAGGTGGTCGGGGGAGGGGTGTAGGCGAATCCATGTTAGCCAGTATATCTGAATCACAGTCATCCATCATGGGCGAACGTTGGCTATACCACCTTCCCCATAATGATAACTCGGGGTAGAGTCGAACACATGGGTTGTATGCAAAGAAAATTTCGGCTGATATTTAAGTAAATCATAACATTCTTCAAATTTGAAGATTTTTCCGGCGATTTGCATGTATTCTACTCTCGCATCTAGTAGCTATAAAAATTACAAAAAAAGGAGTTATAATTTATTCATTTTTTTTAAAATAAAGTCGCATAAATTATACAAACCTTATCCACCTCAGTTGTTATGTTTGCGGCTCTATTTGTTATACTGCCCAACTTCGCACTAAACAGGTCTACTTCTTTCGAAATCTTATGAAATTGACTAGAAAGCGAGTTCACCGTTCTGTCGAATGGAGTGCCTAATAGAGTAACAAATGTTAAAAAAACACGATCCCAACCAGGATTGATCGCAACCGACCAACGGAACTTGAGTTATAGCAATCCATGATTGAGATAGAGTAACATCTTCAGTAGATGTGTATGCTCTGCCCTAATACCACGACTCGATATTATTTCGATTAACAAACTCTGAATAGGCCACAGAAATTTTGATTATGATTTTGGGGAAGAAGACGGATCAATTGCCAAATATGCTGTGAGATGGTTGGAATGGAGAGCCTATATATAGAGAAAATATTTATAGCCAATGGAAATTAAAATTGAGTGTTGAAACATGTTGGTCGCAATAATGCTGAAAAAAATAATTTCAAAAAAAATATTTAAAGAATGGGACAAAAATTTTTTTTTGATCGGATGAAACAAGTCATTTAAAAAAAGAATTGCGGATAGAACATCTTGTTCCGTCGTTGTAATTTGGTAATTGCCAAATGCGTTGCCAAATTTGGCAGTGCACAATACATTTTTCCCTCCCATTTTCTGACAAAATAGCAAACCACTATAGTTGATTTTTGATTTTTTTTTTATACGTCATTTTTTGAAACTATTTGTAGAAAGAGGACATTTGTCAAAGTATTTGTGCTCGTGGACTCAACAACTAAACTCGTCATTCCCAACAGCGCGTTTAGTTGTTTCATGCTTGCCGTTGGAACACGGCGAGTGAATTTTTTTTTTGTTTTTTAGAAACTCGTTGTTCCCAATGACGAGTTTAGTTCAAAAATTTCAATGAAGACTCGCCGTTCCGAACGGCGAGAATATTTACACTAGACTCGCTGATAGGAACGACCAGTTTAGTAATATATATATATATATATATATATATATATATATATATATAGGGGGGGGGGGAGACTCGTTGTTCCCAACGGTGAGGACATTTACATTAGACTCGCTGTTGGAAACGGCGAGTTCAGTACATTTTTTTTTGGAAGACTTGCTGTTCCCAACAGTGAGGATATTTATACTATACTCGCGGTTGGGAATGACGAGTTTAGTTCAGGAAAAAAAAAATTATAAAATTTTTTTCGCAAATTCACTAAGTCCAACAGAGTGTTTCATTCTCTGTGAAATTTCCTACATCTTTACCGTTCCCAACCGCGAGTCTAGTACAAATGTCCTCGCCGTTGGGAATGGCGAGTCTTTATTGAAAATTTTGAACTAAACTCGCTATTCCCAACAGCGAGTCTAGTATAAATGTCATCGCCATTGGGAAATGCAAGTCTTCATTGAAAATTTTGAACTGAACTCGCCATTGAGAACGGTCGTGTCCCATCGGCGAGCATGAAACAACTAAACTCGCAATTGGGAACGACGGGTTTAGTTGTTGAGTCCGCAAGTACAAACATTTTGGCAACTGTCATTTTTCTACAAATAGTTTTGAAAAGTGGCATATAAAAAAATCTTGATTTTTTCCCACAAAGAAAAAAAATAGTAAAAAAAAGGCAAACCACGTGACAAATCTCTAATATTATAATGGGGGAAGGCCTTAGTGTCATTTGTCATTTTGTCATTCTACCAACATATACAACACACGTACATAACTAATATAAAGGAGGTTTCCGGCTCAAATCCTCTTTACGGCAGAGTTTTTATTTTTGTTTTTTGAAATTATTAAAACGTGCATCGCACGTGTAAATTACTGGTTAAAAAGAAAAGAAGAAACAGAGCGAGAGAAACACAGCGAGAAAGGGAGGCAAGTCCATGTTATCTCATATTGGTCTCCCCTCTGTGCCGCCTCCTGTAACCCCTCCTCTCCCTCCCCTAAACCCCAGACCCCTCCGCATTCCCCCACCTCCCACCGCCGCCGCCGCCGAACTCTCCATTCGTCCTCCAGTCGCCGCCGCTTCCCTCTCATTCGACCGTCGCATCTCCGCCAACGAAATGCGCAAAACCCCTCAACTCCCTAATTCCACGCCGCCGCCGCCCTGCTTCGACGTTTACGGCCCTGACGTAAGCCAACAATTATTCTACCTTTTAATTTACCCCGAAGTATTCGTGTGTAATTTTGTTTACATTCGGCATTTGTTGCTGTTGTTGTTGTTGTTGTTGTTGTTGATGCAGGCTAGGGCTGATGTTGTTTTCAAAGATCCGTCTCCGAATTCTCGGTTGAACCTGCAGGTAAAGCTTCTAAAATTGACTTCAGACTGTTTGGGGCGTGTGTTTGATTTCGATGCAAGTAAAATTTCTTTCCAAATTATTTGGTTCAGTTTCCGAGGTACACTGCAATGTGATATAGGAAGGAACTAGATGTTATTCTGGTCTTGTAATTGAATCATAAAGTTAAGTTTGGAGGGAACTTGCACTTGCACTTGCATCATAAGTATATGCTTTGAATAAATTCAGGAGATTCAGATTAATTGTAATTAACATGATCAAGGAGAATTACATGTGTTGTGTGTGACCTTTGTAGTGTAAAACAAATGTTGTACTCTCCTACTGATAGCAAAGAGATTATCTAGGGATTTTTATTTTTTTTTATTTTTATTTTTATTTTTATTTGTATTTTTTAAGCACAGAGTGTTATGCATTTTAGGCTAGCCAAATATATATACTTGTAAGATATATACGCATTTGTAAATATATGTGCAAATTGCAGATTCAAACTTGTATGGCATTTATCAAGTAAAATACCTACATATGCCAAAATCTGACCATTCTTACATTTTGTGATTTTCCAAAAGGTATAGGGATGTCTCACCAACTGTATATACAAAATGTTAATGTGTCTTTCTCCTCTTGTTTAATTTTTCTTTTGGTGTTATTTGCGTAACTAATTTTACACCTCTCTTTTTTTTACTGTAAATAGTCTTTTGATGTGTAAATGAATTTGAATTTATGTCTCAGTGTGTAGTGGAGTTAACCTGAAGAACTGTTTGAAATCTGTGAATGACAAGTCCAAAGGAGTTAGATACCGACAGTCAAGATTTTAGGAACTCTAAGACAGTTGCGAGATAGTGTCGATGTAGTGTCCATTTTGCTTAGCGTTTTCGCAGTTAAGCATCTTGTGTTTTTTGTCAATGAACAGGACATTCAAGGGCTTGTCACCTGGGTCACTGGTCATGGTCTGATGCCATCATGGGTTTTTGTCAAGGTGCTGTTGGGAGCTATTCTTTTTGCCTTGTTATTTTTTCCCACAAATAGTTTGTGACATTAGATTTTGGGGATGTAAGCATATTCACACTGATACTTGCTATGTGTATTGTAGAACACATCGCTTATTGTGAAGGTCCTCCTTCTCCATGTTCCAGGCTTGGATGCTGCACTCTACATGTCAAATTCCAACTTGCTTCCTGGTCTGAGAGACTGTTGTGGTGATCCAAAGCCAGTACTAGCTCTCAGGTTAGTGGGGGTGAAAGTTGCATTTTCCATAATCTACTACTAGTTTCAGGAGTTATTAAGCTGTAGGTGTTTCACGATGTTATCGTGCTCTTTCTTTTAATACATACAAGTCTTTTTTTTTTATTGGTTTGTTTATATCAAGTTTCAGCTGTGTGTTAGATGAAATGCAAACAGTTGATGCACTCTTAACCTGCAAAGTGAAAAGAAAGCGTGATGAAGTTGATACCAATGTTGACATGCCCAATAAAGTTTCTGTGCAAGGTTAGTCACTTGGAGAGAAACAAATATCTAATATTACTAGCACCAGTTGCATAAGAGATTTTCTGCATCCAAGGTTTTAGCCTTTTCTTTCCTACACAAATCCAATCAGATCCATTTAATTTTATGTGTCCGTGATCGTTTTTGCATATATTCATTTAGGAGCTCCTCTTTGGAGAAATTTGTGTGCTTAAAATTGACATAGAAGTGAGAATACTTAAAATTGAAAAGTCGGTCATTTACAGACAGACTAACATATTGAAAAGACAGTCATTTAGAGAGAGATTTAGTGAATGTGTCTCTCATCTCTTAGCATCCCTCGTGTCCTTTAGTTCTTTATCATTGTAGGACATAGAAAGACAAGAACAAAGATAAAGAGAAGTTTACGGAAAAGATTGAAGACCAAAAGGATACTATATTTTGACTTATATAGTTCAATCAAGGACCAATTTGAGCCCTAATCCTGTACCAAGAAGATTTATTATGCAAGTATCATAGTCATTAGGTTGAAGAACCTAAACTGCAATTACCATAGTCCTGAAGAGTTTCAGAGCTCCTAACTCTGATACGGCGAGAGACATGTCGAACAGCAATGTCAGGTACATGCTGCATTTGGCCCAACATGTCAGGGAATTTACCTAAGAATGACAATAGGATTTTAAAGTGGCATATTGGTGGCAGAGACCTTAAAGTACACATGTTCAGCGACATTAAAGAAACTGATGTAAAGAACCAATGGTGTGCCTGATATCCGACACACTTGCACATATATATAGTATATGACACATGCGCTTATAGGAGACCAACTTCTTTGTATGCTATTATTTAATTTATGAGTATGCTTTAAATTTTTTGTATGCCCATTTTCATATGGTAGTATATTCATCTTAGTATGTTTTTGTCTTCTCAAATTCTCTCCTCACATTTGCCCTTAGTAAATTCACCACAAACTCATAAATGGGTCACTACTTTATATCTCTCTTTTGTGGGCCCTTCATACGTTTGATCTATTGTTTGCCTATGGCAAATAGGGGCTAAAGTGTTTACTTTTTTCTCTTTTGTGAATGAATTAGAAATGTTTTGGATTGAATAAATGCACATATAATGCTACAAATGGTTGGGAGATGTGCTATTTTTGAGTAAATTTGAAGTTTGACACACCGAACTTGAAGGGAAGGAAAACAGAGCTGGCAATATTCAGTGTCAGAATACTTCCAAGAAACGACAAGTATGCTATACCTTATTCTCAAACTTCAATGTTGCATATACCACACCCTCTTTTTCTCTCTTAGTTTCTTATATGTAGATAGTAATAGAAAGAATGGTAAGGAAAAAAAAAGAACAGTGAAGAGGATGTGGATGTGCTGTGGAAGAGCGAAGGGATTGTGCTAAACCTTATATCCAGCCCCCTGAATTAAGAAAGTAAACAACTTTTTCATTTCATCCGGACAAGGAGGAAAGTACATCTACAATTAGTGGTCTTCCAGAACGTATACAAAACTAGAATATTGATGATTGCACCTAATGAATCTAAATATTAATTTGATAGTATGAATGTCTGAACAGAGCTTTTTGAAGAAATATGTTTTTGTAATTTTAGCCCAGCCACTTTTGTTTGTGCTGATTTTTGCTGCTGTTATAAACCTGTATCAAATTTTCTTCCACGTCATAGAAGAATATCCTGACTTGCATCAAACGGTGTCATATAACTTGGGTTTCCTTGATTTTCCTAACAGACATGAATTATCAACCATAACAGACCCTAATTGTAATGTAAAAACCAGATGTATGTTGTCCATAAATTAACTTTGCCATTTATAGCAGTTTGCTCATCCCTTCACTGCATTTCTAACCCACCTTTTTAAGGTATAAAAGATCAATTTTTTGTTGGGACAAGGCCTGTATACCTGAAGTGTAAAAGATTACTCATACTTCATCTTACCATCAAATGCACCTTCCTTTCCTTGACTCCATATGTGATTAATTACCAGTATAAACCATCATCATAAGCTAGCTGTAACGCCGTGAACGAGGTACTTACTAACCCACCTCAGGCTTGTCATAACATCTTCTATATATCTTCAGAGATGAATATTATAAGAGCATCCACAGTCGTTAGCAAAAAATGCATTTTATGCATAATTTCCAACTGTAGACACTGCACTCGTTTGCTATTCTGCCATTTATTTTACTTTTTTGCTATAGTAGATTGCTATATTTGAGAGCAGATATAGCAATATGCATATTATAGAGGACGAAACATCATGTTTCGTCCCAAATATTTTATAATATTTTTTTGGGATTGGACGAAACATCATGTTTTGTTCGATCGATTAAGAATATTTTATAATTAAAAAAACCCAAAATTAAAAAAAACTCGGACGAAACGTCTTGTTTCGTCCAGAGCCAAGGAGAGTTGCCCATAGAATTTTTTTGGGATTCTATGGGCTGATTGCATATGATTTTTCATGAATTTTGGAATTTGGACCATTGGATTAGCTATGGAATATTGATTAACCTATAGGATTTTCTATGGGTAATTTAAAAAAAAAACAAGCAAAATGGCTGGACGAAATTTGGAAATTTTTTTCCCATCCGACGAAACAAAAAATTAATAAAAGGCAACAAAAAAATATTAAATTAAAAAAACGGACGAAACATCATGTTCCGTCCGATCAATTTTTCATCAACTTTGCTCTTTTTTAGCATTTCACGACTGTAGCGAAACGAGGAAATGCTATTTCTATTTATGCATATTGCTATATTATAGCATGAACGGCTGTGGATGCTCTAACATCACCAAAATAACTAAAAGTTTTGCCTCAGTCCCCTATAGAAAATTGTCTTATTTAACATAATTCACATCTCTGTCAAGATTTATATATACATATTGAAAATCTGAATTTATACATCAGTTAGTGTCCAAAGTAACAAAGCATATTTTGACATCTTTGACAGTACATAATACTGGATAATTTTTTTACCAAAATGACTCACCTTTTGAAAGTATTTACCAAACTAGCCTACTTTTTGAAAGTATCTCAGATAGCGAGTTTGGTGAAAATACCCTCACCTTTTGAGATAGCGAGTGCAGGCTTAGGTGTTTGGAGAAAAAAATTGAAGAAAAATATCAAAGTAAGACTCGTTGCCTCAAACAGCGAGCGTAATTGTACTACACGCTGTTTGAGATAGCGAGCCTGACTTTGAATTTTTTTTGTTAAATTGATCTACAAAAAAAATTCAAAGTCAGGCTTGCTATCTCAAACAGCGAGTGTAGTACAACTACGCTCGTTTGAGACAACAATCTTACTGAGATATTTTTTCCTTCAAGTTTTTTCTCAAAGTTGTGGAGAAACACCTAAGCCTGCACTCGCTATTTCAAACAGAGTCACTTTGATATTTTTTCTTTATGTTTTTCTCCAAACACCTAAGCGTACACTCGCTATCTCAAAAAGCGAAGGTATTTTCACCAAACTCGCTATCTGGGTCATTTTGGTAAATACTTTTGAAAGTGGGTTAGTTTGGTAAATACTTTCAAAAAGTGAGTAATTTTGGTAAAAAATTCAATACCGGAATGCTATGGTACCAAAAGGAAGCATTGCCCAAAGTGCTGGATACAAATGATGGAGCTTATGACCTCTGTGCAGATGATCCATAAGCTGTCACTACAAAAATGTCAACAATGGTTTGAATGTGTTTATGTTTCAATAAGTGTTTCATTGAAACTCTAGATTTTAGGGTAAAAGACTAATTATTATTAACATATTCTCTAATTGCACATTTGATGGTCAAAATATTTCAATTCATTTTTTTCCCCCATAAAGAATACATCCATGCCCTATAATAAGGGTAAAATTTGACACTCCTTATGCCTTTGACATGTGTCTTAACACGTAAGGGCAAAATCGTATTCTTCTACATCAAACCCAATATGAGTCGAAACCTGAAACCCACTGGCCCAAAATTCGAAACTAACGTCAGCATTACCCAAAACCCATTAAGGATGGATCCAATAAGTTATTGGGTAAGGAATTCAAATAACGTTCTTATCCTTTAACTGTTTGACCTTATCTCTAAACTAATGGTTTACTCCCGAGAAATACCCAAGCCTCACCTCAGAAATGGGTAAGGAATGACTCTCTTTCTCTCCAATCACATATTCTTTTACGGACTTGAGCGTCGGAGGGCCAAAAGTCGGAGCCAACTCCACTGTTTTAGGTTTTTTGCAGGTGTTCAAAGGAGGCAACAACCAGATCAAGATCTGAAGAGGAAGATCATAGTTTTTCCAACTTCATCAACCTTCAATTCACAACTATCCTAGATCTGAATCCAACCCCATACTCCTTGGAAGAGTGGCATTTTGTATGTGGATGGGTCATTGACAACATGAGGAAGTGGAGCAGGAATCATTCTGCTGGGACCCGACAACCTTGACATTCAGTACTTGCTTCGTTCTCAGTTTTCAACATTGAATATTGAAGCTGAGTACGAAGCATTATTAGCATGAATGAAGTTGGCACTTAAAGCGGGGGCTCAAAAACTTCGCGCTCACAGTGATTCTCAGTTGGTTGTGAATCAAGTCTCTGGAGAATATGAAGCAAAGGAGGGAAGAATGGAAAGGTACTTAGCTAAAGTGGAAATCCTCATATCTTCCTTCAAGGAGATCCATTTGATTTTAATCTCCATAGAAGAAAATGTTCGAGCTGACTTACTGCCAAAGCTAGCTTCAGCAAACCTCGAATGCCTCGACAACATTGTTTTGGTTGAAATACTCCCCCAACCAAGCATCGAGTTATCTCATAGTCAAGTCATGGAAATAGATGAAGAGCCTTGTTGGAAGGATCTCATTTATAAATTTTTTGAATGAGCTAGTTCTCCCTAATGACTGCAAAGAACTAAGGAAGATAAGAGCTCGTGCAACATGCTACACCACCATTGATGGAGAATTATACAAGAAGTCATTCACTTTTGTAGACCGGCGGCCATACTTGAGATGTCTCTCACCAAGCGAAGTTGATTATGCATTGATGGAGGTACAAGAAGGAATCTGTGGGAGCCATATAGGTGCCCGAACTCTTGCCCGTTGGCCGACATCACAGAGCTATGTCACAAAGTGCACAAAATGTCAGGCCTTTGCTCCAATCAGCAGAATGCCACCGGTAGGAATCACCTGAATTTCCAACCTAATCCCTTTTGCAATGTGGGGGATGGACCTCCTTGGGCCGTTCCCGCCTGTAGTTGGACAGAAAGCATGGATGATCGTGGCCATCGACTACTTTATCCACCATAACTACAAAAAGAGTTGAAACTTTTTTCTTCTGGAAAAGCATAATCTGCAGGTTCGGGATACCTCGGGTGTCAGTTTGCTAGCGATTTTTTTTGCCAATTCTGTAGGGATTATGGGATTGAACAAAGGCTTCACCTCCGCAGCTCATCTCCAACATAACGGTCAGACGAAGAATGCAAATCAATCTATCCTCAATGGGTTGAAGACAAGGCTCAAGTCACATGGCAAAGGAAAGTGGGTAGATAAGCTGCCCAACGTCCTTTGGTTGTAAAGGATGACTAAAGCAACTGCAAGTGGGAGTCTCCTTTTAGCCTCCTTTTAGCCTGACTTGTGAAACCAAGGCTATGATCCCTCTTGAAGTAGGACTCTCATCATTAAGGATGGTCTCCTATAATGAGGGGGGAAATGGAGAAGGGCTCAGTGCAAATCTAGATATACTTGACGAAATGAGGGAGCAAGCACAAGTCAAAGAAGCAATTTATAAAAAGCGCATTGAGAATTGTCACCGACTATGGTCTGTCCATGAGAACTAAGAGTGGGAGACTTGGTTCTCAGAAAAGTTGAAAGTGTTAAATCCACGAGCTCAAGGGAAGCTTGCTCCAAATTGGGAAGGCCCGTGCAAAATAAATAAGGTCGTACGTCATGGCATGTATCGCGTGGTGAACCTAGAAGGCAAGGAGATATCGAGAACTTGGAATGGTGAGCACTTGAAGAAGTATCATGAGTAGTCGTCCATTTTATTTTATAACTTATTTGATTTAGTATCTTTGCTTAGTTCAGTGTAATAAGTCCATCAATTGACGGGTGGACATCTAATTAGTAGAGACCATTACTTTCTAATGGTCATTTCTATGTTATTTTCCCTTCAAAGAAGATCATTATTTATAGTGGTCGCTACTGAGTTTTTTACTTCAATAAAGATCAGTATCTCTAGTGGTCAATGCTTAGTTTTTACTTCAAATGATAATTCTTGATGGTCTTACTCGAGTTGTTGTTAAAAACACTTCACTTTCTGAGTTGTCTTTAAATAACTCTTTCTTACCTTAATTCAGTTTTAATAAAATAATTTCCATGCACAATGACCATAAATATCTATGCCCATAGATTAAGTGTTAAGAGTATGGCAACACCATTTATGGTGTGCTCAACTTGACATATACATAGCTTGTAGAAGCAAAACAAGCTAGTAAAGTTCATCTTAAAAGGTGAGTACCCAAACATGATAAAGAGAAAATCAATGCTTAACTCAGATAGAGAACAAATAAAACTCTTTTCCATTAGCAACTCTTTCACATGTTTGATTCACAAAACTGAAAAGAAAAAGAAGCAAAACAAGCTAGTAAAGTTCATCTCAAAAGGTGAGTACCCAAACATAATAAACAGAAAATCAATGCTTAACTCAGATAAAGAACAAATAAAACTCTTTTCCATTAGCAACTCTTTCACACGTTTGATTCACAAAACTGAAAAGAATAAAAAAACAGAATCACTATGCTACAACTTTCTACCTGGTCCACCTAAAGAGACCTTACGAGAACCTTTGAGAGCAAGATGACACTTGAAGGGAGAAAACTTAGGGGACCCTCTCTATCCGGATGTGGGCAGAATCTTGCCCTTATTTTGAATCACTGCACCCAAGTCTTTTTTACCGCCACTCTGTGCAGCTTGCAAGGCCTAACGGAGAGCCGACATCGAGGGAGGCCCATATTGTCTTTCCAATGTGATCACTTGAGGGCCTCTGCTCTTGGAGCACAGCTTGGTGCACTTCTCTTTTTCAGATGAAAGTTCCTTTCAAAGTTATTGAATCTCACTCTCCTTTGAACGTAGTAGTTTGTTTTGCATAAGTATGGTTGTTGCATATTGCCTCACCATCCTTTGGGCTATCTCGAGTTCAACCTTAGCTCATCCGTACTTTCTCACTGTCTTGCGAAGTTCAGTACGAAGATCCTCACGAGTGAGACAACCAACCTAAGTACAAGTGCGTGAAGCGTATGATCATATCAAACAATACATCTAAAAGTAACAAAAACTATTATTTTATTCATAAAAGATAAAGTTCATTACAAAAGGTGGGGTTGCCAATCCCTACATCTTCGGCCATGGTAAAAACTCAATAATGGAAGGAAGTTACTACTAGCAATAAAAACTAAAAACATGAGGAAATGACAAATCTTCTAGACATTCGGTGCCTTCTTCGTGTTTACAGGTGGAAGATCCCTACCCTTGTGAGCACCATCCTCATCTTCATTCTTCAGACAAGGAACCTCTAGGAGTAGGGGGAGTACTAACGTGATCACTCGCCCAAAGCGGATGAGTCCCTAAAACATCAATAGTAGGATGACGCAATCTCATGTGGTCGATGGCTCGTCCGTGGCTTTCGTCTTGGACCTTTACCATGTCAATCAAATACTGAAGTTTGTCATCATCCACTGCTTTCTTCTTCTCCTTCTCATGGTTTTCTTTCAGCTTCTATAGCTCAACTCTGACCGCCTTCTTTCTCTTTTCGGCATCAACCGTAGCCTTCCGAGCCACATCATGTTCGCCTTGGCTTATTTTAGGGCGGCTTGGAGTAAATCCTCCAATTCATCCTGCATGGCTGGAAGGGCCACGTAGCGAGAATCAATTTCGGTGGCCCAGAAAATGCTTCAAAAGACAAACTATTAGTAAAGTAGAAGAAAGAAATGAAAAAAAGTTATTTTGCTCGTAAGAAACTTACATTAGAGTGTGATATGGAGGGCACACCTTGCAACGTCTTCGCTAACCTCCCGGGCATATTCCCTATCAAGCGGAGGAAGAGCCTTTTAAAACTGAGAAGTAACACGACCGCTTCCAACGACTTGTTCACATAGCGAATATCCCAGTTCGGGATCCACAATTGTGTCTGCAAATTGACAAGCTGTCCAAGTTGAGAGGCATCAACTGGGAAACTGTCCATACCAATATGACCAACAAACCTCTCACCAAGCTAACCCCCACGACTGTTACAGGTTCACGAGAAGAAGAAAGATCCACCAGTTTTTTCTTCACCTTTGTGGGATAACCATCATCCCACTTTCTCTTCGAAGAAACTTTGGAAGTCCCTGCTCCATCAACTGGCTTATTCTTCTTCCTGATTTTGTCAAGCTGTGCCTGGGTCGTCATATTTGAAAGCCAAATTTCACTCAAAACTGCAAAAAAGAGTAAACCGTACTCGAATCTACATGATTAAGCCCAACTCGAATGAGGGATTCCTCCTTTAAGAATCTCGAGTATGTACACATTTTTTTGGCAAGTGGTGATACAAAGTGATAATATCATAAGTGTTTGAGTGCACTTAATAATGGATCCATTTGGCCTATATTCAAATCATGAGTTCAAAATTCCACCCACCAGGTTTCTGAAGGAAGCAAAAGCGATTTCTCCAATTTTTAATGGAAGAAGGCTTCCCATTAATGATGTCGTTCTTCATGCGTAAGTTAAGAGAACAAAGAAAGCCAACACACTTTATTCAAATAAAGGCAACTACGGAGGAACTCAAGGGACGGTCTATGGTCCAAATTTTCGCACATGATCATGATTTCAGTAACATTCCTCCATGAATTGGGTGTGACAAGACTTATAGGATAGTATCTAAGGATGTTCTCAATAAAAGGAGAGGGGAAACTTAAGGCCGACACAAAGAGAAGGCTCGTGGACACAGATAAGCTCATATGATGGTGGAGGGTGATATGGCTAAAAATAGAACTAAATCTGGACCGTTCAAAGCAAGCATGAATCTCCAAAGCTCTTGGGGGGAAAATGGTAAAAACCACAAACGGGTCCGAAAATTGGAGCTAGGTCTTCTCCAAGCCCAATAGCCCAATAATGGGTCTATCTTACTGGGTTAGGGTAACGACCCATTATGAACAAACCCAGGACGTGTAAAGAGTAATTCAAATTTGTGATTATCTTTAAGAGACGGTTTAAACCACCTCTCTTATCATGAAACGATTAAAACTTTATCCATAAACACCGAGAAGTAGAGATAAATTATTATCTCGAAACTGATCCCAAAATCAACTATAAATACCCCTTACCCTCACCATAAAGAAGGTAACGAATATTTTTCAACCAAAAGCCCTCTCTTATTCTTCGTGATTACTGACTTGGGCGTCGGAGGGCCTGTCCCCGGGATCAATCCCGATGTTTCAGGCGTTTTACAGGTCAGGCGGAAGCAATCGCTGCAGTCAGTACCATTGGAAGTCAAAAAGTCAAATTCTTGATCGTTCCATCAAAGAATCCACATCACCTGGTTACTCCCACACCGAAAAAAGCAATAACAGGTTGGCGCTGTCTGTGAGAACGCAGAAAGTAATCCGACTGAAACTTCACTGGAAACTCAAGATTCCAACATGCCTCATAAAGGCAAAGGGAAGGCGGCGACCTCATACCGACGAGCCAACCCTCCTCCGTTGCATCCTTTAGAGGTCCCCTCCAAGGTAAAGGGAAGGCGGCGGCCTCAGGCTAACGAGCCAACCCTCCTCAACCATCGCCTCCTCTAGAGGAACCCCCTCTCACCATTCAACCACAACAATCAGAACCCTTCCTTCAACTAGCTCCGCCGCCACCTAATATGGTTGCTCCGGGGGGCTCTCGCCGGAGTTGCCCCAAACCATCTGCAAGGCCTTTCGTCGAAAACAGGGGATCGACATATACTCCTTCTGCACCCCCTCAGTTACAACCCGGCCTCCGTCAGATTATCATTGATCGCCAACAAGAGTCAGACCTCCGGAACCATCTCAATGGCAGAAGAGCTCGTGAGGAAGCCTCCCATCCAGGCCATAGGGTGAACAGGAGAAGCCCTTCCCCTAGGAGATCCAGATCTAGGAGAACCCCCTCTCCCAGGGGGCGCGGGAGAAGTCCCTCTCCACGAAGGCAAAGGAGGTCTCCCTCTTCCAGGGGTCGAAGGGGATGCCGCTCTCCAAGGGATCACAGAAAAACTCCTCCCCGTGAGAGGAGGTACTCAACTAGCAGGACAGCCCCCAGGACGGGAATCGATGAAGAAATGCCAGCACTAGGGCGGAGCTTCGAGGGCTCAAGAACAAAATCCTCCAAGCCCTCAACATAGTTCCACCTCACCACCCTTCTCCCCCACGACGTGAAGAGTCTCGCGGATCTACCGGATTTGATCAGCGGGAGGATGCCATCCTCCGGCTCTTTCGAAGGATGGAAGACCATCTGGCCTCACTCAAAAGGGATGAAACAAAACAAGAAGGGAGGTATCGTCCCGTCAGGCCTCCATTCTCTCAAAAAATCATCGACACTCCAGTCTCCGCCAACTTCAAGGTCCGATGTTTGAGCCGTACAACGGAGAGCCCGACCTAGTAGACCACACTTTGGTTATAAACCTAAGACGTTCCGAATATAACGTAAGCCGTTGTTCGGAACAACGGCTTAGGTTCAAAATAAACGAAGTCGTGTTCCGAACAACGACTTCAGTGGTTTGCAATGGAGCATTGCTCATATATATATATATATATATATATATATATATATATATATATATATATATATATATAAAGAGAGAGAGAGAGAGAAGTCTATAGGCCTCGAAAGCGGATGAGAAACTTAAATTTGAGTGTTTTGATTTGCATGCTTTTGGAATTTAATTTTTAAATTTTTGCATCCTTTAGGGGTATATTCCTAAGCTTGGATTTTTAAATCCATGAAAATCCCTAAAATTCGATTTTTAAAAAACCTATAAATATCCTAAAGATTTTTAAATTGGTCAGAAGACTCAGATTCGGGAATTTGGATGTTTTGGATTTAAATTTAAAATTTTGGATGTTTTTGGATATTTAAATCCATACTTATCCCAAAATTCAAATTTATTTTAATCCATGGTTATACTTAATCGCATATTTGTTTTAGAGTACATATCCGAAATTTAAATCGTCTGGCCCAGTTTGATGAAATAAAACAAGGCCCAACTAAGAGGAGCCCAATCTCTCTCTGCTTTGATTGAAAGTCGAAGGGCCATGGAAGAATTTTAAGGAAAAATGATTCCAGAACAACATAATTCTCACACTTTTCTTCTCTATTATCTAGTATGTCATGTAAATTGTCTTCAAACTTTTGACCCTTCCTCCTTTTTAACTAAGATGTAGAAAAACAACTAGGATCGCGAAGTAACTTCATGGCTATCCCTACCTTCCTATAGGATATCTATGAGTATCAGTGCACGGATGATTTTCTTTCCTGGAGCATGCATGCACTCATGGTTTACATTTCACTTGAACCCAACTCCCTTACTCCCTCCACCTCCGTGTTCTCAAAATACTCCCCATCCACCACAACCATCCCGCTCATATCCGCTCAAACTACGACCCCCTTCTTTCGACCTCAATGACATTGCCATTGATATTGCCATTGTGCTCGCCATCGCCATCACACCATCATTAAAATAAAGGGCAAAAGTGTGTGGGAGGGTCGGGTGGGGATGATTGAGGTGCAGGGTGGCCGAGCTGAGTCGCCGTGCTCCGCAGCACGGCAACCCTTCGAAAATCGCGCTCCCACCTCTGCCAAAAGCGTGGGAGCTCGTTCTCCAAATTTCACCTCGTCTACATATTATAGTTCATATAAGTCCGATTAAAGTAATACAACAAGTCCATAAGATGGCCCGGCGGTTAAGTTATTTGGTCACCAAACCTGATGTCTCGGGTTCGAACCTGAGCTCCAACAAGATTTTTATTTTGGTCGAAGTTCACCACCATCCGATCCTTAGCTCGAAGTCCCTAACCGTCGGATCGTTCCAGAATTCGTGCCATGAATAAAAAGATTTATTTTCTAAGCTGAGCTCTGGGATTATTGAATCCACTTCAAAAATCGTGTAACCGAGGTCATAAACCGCCAGATTACCCCAGAATTCGTGCCATGGTGGGGGTACGAGTTCCGAGACCGTCAGATTGACTCACGATGCACGCTCTGATGTACACTATTGATTGAAATTCTAAAAAAATATTTTAAATTCAAAAAAATTCTAGAAAATCATTAAAATAAATACAAAAATATGGAAAATCAGTAAAAATGATTTTAATTTTGGAAAAGTTTCTGGAAAATCATGAAAAGTCAATAAAATGATTTAAATTGGGGAAAAGTATTTTTAATCTTCGGAGTAGTTACTAAATTTCATGGGGACTTGGAAAAGTTATAAAAAAGTGTAGAATATTTCCCACCGATAAGACTATGTAACGAGCTACAATGGAAGCGTCTGATTACTCCGGAAAGTTTATTTGATAAAAGTTTTTGGAGTAGGGGGCTTATTGTAAGGGTAAAATTTGACACTCCACATGCCATTGACACATGTCTTAACACGTAAGGGAAAAATCGCAATCTTCTACATCAAGTCAGGTTATAACCCAATATGGGTCAAACCCCGAAACCCGCTGCAGCCCAAAATCCGAAACTAAAGTTAGCAAGACCCAAAATCCATTAAGGATGGATCCAATAAGTTATTGGTAAGGAATTCAAATAATCGTTCTTATCCTCTATCTGTTTGATCTTATCTCTAAACTAATGGTTTACTCCGTATAAATACCCAAGCTTCAGCTTAGAAATTGGTAAGGAATGACTCTTTTTGTCCAATTCACATATTCTTTTGCCAATTTCATCAACTCCGAACTCACAATATTATAATCGATCATTTTATAATCGATCATTTTTATGAATTCTTTTGCCCACACTGAGCGTTAACACCCAAAAATTATAATCGATCATTTTTATTAATTCTACACAAGTATTGAAATATTTCTTCTAACTGATCCTACTAGCCTGTAGGTCCAGATTGTCTTGCAACCATTGTGCTCAGTATCTCACATGAGCACATAACTCTAGAACAAACATTGCAAAATTAAAACTATTGCCATTACTTTGCTGATAAATCTTTATGTGCAAATAATAATGATCTCATATTAATTTCTTAAATGATCAATATCAATAAACTCTGTTAAGTTTCTACACCCATCTAGCCAAATACCCAAAACAGTAACCCTAGTTTTTCTCATGCGACCAAATATAGCTCCATTTTTGTCTCCACTAAAGTCCGGATAGAAACCCACCTAGACATTTCCCAGTGGTCACAAATTACTACGAGCCCAAATATTTCAATAATCCAATCGGTTTTTGTGTAAGTCCAAATATTTCATAGAAGAGTCCAAACATTTAATATTCCATCCCGATTGCCCGCATGGGTTTAGACATTTTAAATAATCCTACTAGTTTTCTGCATGGGTCCAGATTTATAACCCCATTGGTTGCCCGCATGGGGTCCAAATATTGCTTTTGACTAGTGGTTTTTGTATACTACTTTGAACCAAAATATATTCCCCATGACTTGAACTGAAGCTTCCATTGAGATTTCTAGTTGATCGATGGCTTATTGCCTTAATTCCCTAATTATGGCCAGCAGTTCAAGAGAAAGAAATCACATTCCTTACACAAAGCTTAGCATTTAGCTAATATACTCTTTAAAGTAATTTGTGGTTAACACTCATGAAGTGAAAGTCTTAGTTGCTGCAATAGTTCTCATGGAGTTTAAAGGAAAAAAGTTTATGTACAAAATGTTATAAGCAAGCTAAAACTTGAGTTGAGACCATATAGTTTTTCTCTCAAATTTCACTTGCCATTATTTATATTCCTTAATAGTTTTGTTATAATTTAGGAGAAAAGACTAACATTTCACAAGAGCTAATTTACTCCAGGCCAACCCTTCAATAACTACATTTTATGAACAATCATGTTAGAATAATATTTGCACTTTACTGTATTATTGAGGAGACTAGCTATCTGGATTAAGAAAGTGCAGCAGTTGTTTAGTTCATATGACTTTTTTTATAAAAAAAAAGGTGTATAAATCTTCATTATTATTTATTTATTTCAGAAAAACCTTTCTCTTTGGGAAATCTAAAGAATGAAGAGACTAGCTATCTGGATTAAGAAAGTGCAGCAATTGTTTAGTTCATATGACTTTTTTTTATTAAAAAAAGGTGTATAAATCTTCATTATTATTTATTTATTGTTCTGTTTCAGAAAAACTTTCCTCTTTGGGGAATCTAAAGAATTTACCATTTCCTGTTCTGTACTATACGCTTTCGATAAAGGAACTGGAGAATAATGGGTATTGCTTCAACCAACCAGGTAATTTAGATATTTTTTCCTCATTTGTTGTCTTTGGTTATTACCGGATTCTCATCCTTACACTTTAATGCAGGTTTCATTTCCACTATTACCGCTCCTGCTGGATCTTCGCCCTATGAAATTCTTGCACTTGACTGTGAGATGGTAAGTGATTCATAAATTGCAATACCATATATTTATGCACTTCTTTGTTTGTACGATCAAGAACTCACAACCTTAGGTTTCACTGAAAAGTATTAGTTTGATTTATTTGAATAATTACTCTGCTGTTAGCTGTTTAGGCAGTTTAACTTTTTTATATATCCAAATCACTATATGATTTAGCTGATTAATTAAGACACTACTATTTGTTTATATTAGTATTGAAATGACTATCTACTTTTAACAAGAAGCAATTACAATTTTCTCTATGTTAAACACTTTCATATCTATAGTATCATGGGTAGCAAAGTTAATGGTCTTAAGGCTCTTTCTTGAAGTCATTCCCCCCTTTTTTATTTGTACTTAATCCTTTTTTTTGTTTAAGTTGTCATCTGACTCTGTAGCCATGTCAGTTGGATTCGGATCTATATCATGAGGTAAATTTAACTTTTTCCAGAGCTTAAGCTGTAACTTAGTCTTGTTGATGGCTTTGGGTCCTCTTCATCTTAAATAAAAATTCTAGCTCAAGAAAATAAATAGAGGAAGTGTGAAACTCATACTTTGGATCTAAAGCTCTCCTATTTTACCTCCCTTTCATTCTTTATCATCTCTCATTTCTTAACTCATTGTTTTCTCCTATTCATTTATGGCCTCTATGTATTTTGGGAGGTGCCTTTACACTTGTGGGTGGTGTTCAGTGGGCACTAATGAAGGGAGTTGGGAACTGCATGCCTGTTCTTCAATTACAATTCGATGAAATAGGAAATACTGTATGATATCAAACACATTTATTATCTCTCATCAGTAAACCTGGTAATAACCTTTTTGCTTTATCTGTAGAGGTTACTGTTTCTAATGCCTATCTACAGGCCTTTGGATCATTTAATAAAGATCAGACTAGATTTTTTTGAGAAAAATTAACTGTGAGTTGTGTGCCCTTTTGGCAGATAGTCATCTCCTCTCTTCACATTTACTATGCGAATGCTACATAATTCACTATGAATATTTTACTAGAAATACTGAACAGCAGAACTGGTTGAATTTAAAATTCAAACTGAAAATTGCTTCCCTATCCACGTACAAGGCACATGGTTAATTAGGAGATCTTGCTGGCTCATTTCACCATGAACTAGATTTTGGCTACGTGCCATGTATGGTCCACAAAGCCCGATGTAACAGTGAACAGTTCGTTTTATTTTTATTGAATACCTTTGGTATTTAGATATTTTGGCTGCACAAATGTTGTACCTTTCTGTGTATCAATTTCATGACCAGAATCTCTAGTATGGCAGGCCAACCTAGATCTTTTATTGTAAGTTTGTTTGGTTCTTGGAAAAACAGATGTGCAAAATTTTTGGTTTGCAATTATTTACATTGCTGTTTGCATTTTAGTATATTGTTGAGGACCGAGTAACAACATGTATGAAACTACAAATAACTCTTTTACGTTTTTGTGGCATATTCCTGTTAGCTCATAGTTCATTGTTCTGAATTGAAGAATAGCTGAGATAGTGTTTGGGTTTTAACAGGCCATGCATATATCTGATCTACCTGTATTGATTTCTTCTAACCAGTGTGTTACAGACGACGGGTTTGAACTGACGAGGGTGACATTGGTGGATGTTGTAGGAGAGGTACGGATCAGCCTACTTTAGGCTTGAATTATTCTCAAACTAATTTATTCAGATATGTAACACTAGATTATTGCTTATAGCATTTCAACTTTCGTATTTGTGAATCTGTGATGTCACTTTTTTATAATAGTTAAAAGATTTTTTAATTCATCCAGATTCTTCTGAATTATAAAAATATAAGGGCAGTATATTTAAATAATGCTATTTTAATAAATAATTAAAGAAGTTACCATCATTTGAAAATAATTATAAAACCAGGCCTCAAATTTGAGGATAAAAAATCCAGTTATTTAGTATCAGCCGTCCATCAAATCATATGCTTGATGGATGGCTTATATTAAACCCGAAAAACATTATCTTCTTCCTTATATATCAAGAACTGACCTACTGCCTTCTCCCTCCAACTCCCACCGCCCCGACCCTTTCATCTCCAACACCTGCAGACCCCGCCCTTCTTCCTATCTCTCTTACAGCATCACAACATCACCGGTACCACCATCGCCACTCCACTTTTCCCACTCTTTGGCTTAGTTATTTACATTAATATCACCTCTATATATATCAAATCAAATAAATACCAAACAATCCTATAAATCCTATAAATTGAAGTCGCTGGTTTGCATGACAGATCCAAAAGTACCTAAATCAGAATCAATTGTATTTCTTTCTTTCTTTCTTTGTTTAACAGTTTCTCTTAGTGGTTTGCTGATGTGATGATGGCTGCGGGGTGGAGCGGTGGCTAAGCTGCTTCCTGTTGAAGCAGGTGGATCTTGTAGACGAATAGAACAGTGCGGTGGGACCCACGGGAGAGGCGGTTTTGGCGATGGCGGTCCAAATGTCGTAGACTAAAGGCGGAGGAGTGGAATTTGTCTAACCTTCCCGCATTTGAAGACTCAGTATCGGCTTTAGCTGCCTAGCCTTCTCTTCAATCGGCAAAACCTGAGCCATACGCAGAGTACGCTTTCACGCGACTAGCGAAATCCATCTTGACTGTGGGGAGAGGATGATGGGAGGGTGTAGGAAAGGGCTAGCAGTGGAGGTCTAGACAGAGCCTGTGGGACCCAAGGATGAGGGAGGAGTGCTGGTGGCAACAGGGTGGAAGCTTTGGGGATGGAAGGTACCTTAGGAAAGAAGGGACATGGAGAGGTTTAAGTGTTTTTTAATAAATAATTTCAAAGGATAGCCATATAGGTCTAATTATTAAAATAATATTATTTAAATAAATTGCCCTAAAAATAATTTTTCAGTAAGAAACCATGAATTCATTTCATCATCAATTTTTTTTTTTAAACATGTACTAGTTGCTATTCTCAGACAAGAAATATAAAGAGCAGATATTTCTAATTGACCATGAGAATAGGAACAGTTGTAAATTAGCATCAGATTTCACTTTCCAATGTCCAATTGTTTGAAAAAGAGGGGGAAGGGCTTGGATTCTAATAGCTTGATAAGATGATACCAGCCTCCCCATCAACATCCCACTAGTAATAGTGTAATACAATAGGGAAGAATCCTGAGAAACCATCAAACCTATCCTTAGTTTGAATATATGGAGCACAAATACTTTGATTAGGAATCTAAATCGAGTTGCACTCACATGTCTGACATGATGCTCCTTGTTTCTGTGTAGTATTCTAGAACTTTTTTATGTCGATCTGTTGATTGCATTATGCCCATGTCAGTGTATGTGTTTCTTAGGTGTGAATGTTACTTTCTAAAGTTAATGCTTGATATTGAAAGTTATTAGTTGGCTAGGTCGTGAATCAGTTTGCCTTAGTGTAGGTGAATTACAAACAGAACATTGGATGAATACCAAGCACAGCTCTGGTTCCCTCTAGTCATTGACAAGCATAGCTAATATCTCGCTTCTGTCGTTGTTCTTGGACGAGGAAGACTAGGAACAATATAAGAACAATCATTCCAGAGTTTTAAAAGACCATAGAAGTGGGATTAGTGCAAGGATGCTTTAAATTATACAGCATACTGCTCTTATTTGGAGGGAGATTTAGCTGTTATGCTTGTACCTTGTTTGTCAGCTGAAGATAAAAAATGTCCTCAGTGATGTGTTTCATATTCCATTATAATTTATAGTCCATGGCATCAGTCAGTTTTTGTTATCAAGTAGATCTTGTATATACGCCTCACATCCTTTTCCTACAAGTCTTTTGTGTGGAGAAATCCCTATTTTTATTCATGATTTCGCTTTGAATTCTTCTTTTGTTTTTAATGTTCTCCTTATGTCTTTTTGTAGGTAGTTCTAGACAAGCTAGTTAAGCCTTCAAATGCTATTATCGACTACAATACAAGGTGTTTTCTCGATTTAGCTTTTGATTATCTCTAATATTATAATGGGAGAAGACCTTAGTGTCATTTGTCATTTTGTCATTCTACCAACATGTGTAACGCACGTACATAACTAATATAAAGGAGATTTCCAGTTCAAATTCTTCCTACATCAAAGTTTTTTTTTTAATTATTAAAACGTGCATCGCACGTGTATATTACTAGTGTGCTATAAAGAGTGCATTTTATACTTGACTTGAGTTTTTGAGCTTTTTGAGCAAAAGCTTTTTTGTGGCTTATAAAATCAGTGAATTTAGATCATATAATCAAATGGTCATGATATTATTCATTTTTTTCCATCTCTATACAGAATAAAGGTTACTTAAGATTTATGCATGCACTGTAAACTGTAGCTTTGGTATTTTAAACAATTGCTTTTCCCCTTTTGAGAAATATTATCCAAATTTGAATATTGGTATTCTGATTCCTAGTAGTTTCATCTGGTTGCTCTTCCAAGTTCCTGCTCTAAAATCATTATATATTCTTTTCCAGATTTTTGTGCTTTTCTATATCTCCATCAATTCCAATTTTTTTACCTGTTCTTCATTATACGTATCTTTTCACTCTTCAGTCGAATTATAATTCTCTAGAATTGTTTCTTTTGATTATTTATCAAAAACCAAAAAATGGAACAAATACTCGGTACAGATATCCAATTGGTAATATATGTGTAGTTAAAACTTACTACACCTTTTTAAATTCTCTTTGTGGCTAATGTCAAGTGTGTTGTGTACCAAATTATTTTTAAAGAAAGATGGTTATTTTTTGAACTACCTCAGTTATCATTTGCATCCGTAATAATTCTTGGATTTTTTTCTTTTCGTGTGAAACTACGTCATTAACTGTGCTCAAGTCGGACCATACAAAAGTAATATGATTATATAATTTCATAATTTTGGAAAGTTGGTCCTTTTTGTAGAAAATGATGTAAATTACAATTCTTTTGCTAATACAATAATTGTTTAGACCTTCTAGTTTGGCACTAATAGTGCAAGTTATGCAGGTATAGTGGAATTACGTCCGAGATGCTAGATGGTGTGACTACATCACTCGAGGATATTCAGGTGCGATAAACATGTTTTCAGTCTTTTGTTTCAGTTCCAGATGGCATTTGTCCATAATTGCCCCACATAGGTAAACATTCTCTGGTTTCTTCATGTTATTTATACCAACTGGTTATAGGAAGAGTTTCTTAAAATTGTCTACAAAGAAACAATTCTTGTTGGGCACTCTCTCGAGAACGACCTTCTAGCGTTGAGGATATCACATGACTTGGTGATTGATACAGCTGTTTTATACCAAAACCCTCGCGGATCAAGGTATAAAACAGCTTTGCGAGTTCTATCGAGGAGATTTCTTTCCCGGCAAATCCAAGTCTCTGAAAGTGGACATGACAGTACTGAAGATGCGAGAGCTGCAATGGAACTAGCTCTTTTAAAAATTACACATGGTAAATTAAGACCATTTCTGTTTTGCTCTTAAATCTACTGGGCTTTAAAACTATGTTTCGTATTGCTTTTGGAGACTTAACACTTTAGGCTTACATTAATTAGGCTTTTATTATAATTCAGTAAACTGATGTTGGGCACAAGGTACTTCTCTAAAACTTGGTTCTCTCTCTTGTTCCCACCATGCTCAAGAGATGCTTTTAGCTTTTTGAGAGAAGTTCTTTTGCCTCCTAAACGAATCTGAGATCGATACACTTTTCCTTCGCAATAATTTCAGACAAAGGCTAAATGGATACAAATGCATGATAATTACATTTATCTCGTAGCTCTTATATGTGAGGAAATATTTGGACTATTGAGCTTTTTTAGAAAATGTAGAAAGCTGCACGCATGTGCCGTGTGGATACAACTTAATCAAATGGAAGTAAACATACAGAGGGTTTGCCAGGCCCATTCAGCTATTTTTTGAGCTATAAACATGGTTATTTATAGCTGAAATTGATTTTTCAGTTTGATGTGTTGTGTTCTCCTTTACATCTTCAGCATATATTTTTTTTAAATTTTGTTTACGTACTAGATTTGCCTGTGGGCACGTGCCTACGACACGTCTTCAGAACGATACAATATATGAAAATCTTTATAAACAGTAAATCAAAAATTATGTAGCTCAAGTTTAAATAGTACGACAATAATTAGTTGTAAATAAAAGTTCGTGTTTCCATAAGTGTATGTATGTAGTTGTAAATAAAAGTCCATATTTTCATAAGTGTGTGTGTGTGTGTGTGTGTGTATATATATATATATATACAGAGAGAGAGATAATTAAATAAATAAAGGAGTTGTTTTGTGGGTTTGAATTTGAGTTGGGGGGGGAAACTTTTGGGAGGGAAAATGTGTTTTGTGAGGTTAGATCTGGACCTTTGATTTTGGAGGGATTGAAGGTGAGCCACTTGATAGCTTTCTTTGTGTTTTATTATATAGATTTGTCATATGCGGCACATATTGTCCCTAAGGTGACTGCATTAGCCAACATATATCCCTATCTTTTGCCTTGAGGCACTCGTAATGATGTAACAATGTCACTCTTACTATTGTGGTTTTTATACAATGGCAGAAGATACAAACCTTAGAAATATATAATTGTTGCTCATCATAAATCTCCAAATTGACTCAAGTAAATTCCTTCACCTCAGCAGCACTGTTTGAACTAAATTTCAATCTATATTCTTTTGTCAGTATGCAACCATCCAAGCAGTGCATCTATCTCTCTGTCAGCCATATGTTGCAACACATATTTTTCCATGTTTGACTTTTACATCTTTGGTAGATGGTCACTTTTCTTGAGTTATTCTAAATAGAACTTGCATCTTTTTTCTTTTCTTTTCTTTTCTTTCTTTCTTTTTTTCCTCCCTTTTTAACTCTTTTGAGCTTCTGGTGTAGCAAGTACTAGCCGACCCTTAAAAGGGAAATCCTTTGATGTAAAACTAACCTTAAATAGAGAATTTCCAAGAATCTTAAAGGATTAATTTTACCAACACGTAGTGCATATTAAAGTTAGAAATTTGAAACAGTTAATTGGTCTGATGGATTTTCAAGAACTGAATCACGTTTAACAATCCCAATTAATAATTCAATTATAACAATCAATAATCAAATCCCTAAGTGTTCTTAGCAAGTAAAAGATTCAATATTGATTCGTACTCTAATCAAGCAAGTGGAACACTCAATCTCAATTGTTTTTGTGGCCGACACGCAAATCAAATAATATAATAGAGACGATATGGCAGTATAACACAAATATTGAAAAGTGAAAAGAGTATACCGAGGGTGCGAAGAACTCTGTGTAGATCTCGGGTTGACAGCAGCGAAGAGCACATCAATTAGCAACACAGAAACAGATAGACAGCACGGGTTGCCGTCAGCTTGCTGCTTCGCTGGCGTCGCACTGCGGGTGGCGCGACCGGTTGTTGTCACGGTGGCGCGATAAGAGGCAGTCGCTGGCTGCGGTGTCGTCACAGTCGAAGGATGGACGGGAGAGAGTTGAAGAGGGGATGAGAGCGGGAGATGGGTTTTGGTGCACAAGGGTGGTTTGAAGAATAGGGATGAGGGAGAGAGGAAGACGAAAGGTGTAGGGCGGCTGGGTTATTGGGCGTGAAGGGTTGCGGCTAGGGGGTCGGTCGGGATGGGCTGATGGTAGCGAATAGGAGAGGGGGAGACTCGGTGATGGGTTGTAGTGGTGGTGATGGAGTGGGGCGTCGACGGAGGAGGGAGGGGGTTGTGTTGGCGAGGTCGCGAAGTGGGGAAGGTTAAGGTTTTGGTCGGGGTCGGGAGGAGGAAGAAGACGATGGGAGAAAGGATGGTTTTGGATTTGGGAATTAGGGTTTGGGTAATTTATTTTATTTGGAAATTTTAATTTGGGGATAGATTTTAGAGTTAATCACTAACCCTAAAATTGTATTAGGATTTATCACAAACCCAAACAAGTTGGATCTCAATTGTATCACATAAAGAGAGATGAAGAGCAAAACTTCAATACAATAATTTTTAATCGGGATTAGCATATCTTGCTCATTAATCTCAGGGCCTATAAATAGGCTCAAAACAAATCTTGATACAAATCTCAAAAGATTCTAAAAATCTCAAAAATATTCTAATGCAAAAAGAAAGATTATATATGGCTATAATTGTCAAAAAACAAATATGGTACTGAAATAAAATACTAAATTAAATAGAATTGATGTTCTCATCATTCTCTCCGGGTGGGAGAAAGCTCGACCCAGTCGAGTCAAAACAAGTGATCCTATCATGGTACTCCAAAAGATCTGGATCCAGTTGCGGGAGCCCCTTATGATCACTGCAAGTGTCATCCGACTTCGGCTTGTTCTTTCACCTCACCAAATACCTGTGCATACCGCCATCTCTTGTAGAGATTATCTGATCATCTAAAATATTATTCAATTCTTCGGTCAGTGGGTGAATAGTATCAGGTAGAGGGGTAAATATGGGAATCTCACCATCAGGCTGTAGGGTAGGTTCATATATAAAAAAAATTCTAGGGTTGAATTTTAAGCCTTCATAAAGTACTAGATCCTCAATATTGAAAGTCTTATGCCAAAACCTTTAGGAAGGTCAACGACATAGGTATTGTCATTGATTGTATGTAGAATCTTAAATAGGCCTGCAGCACGTATGTTCAAGTTCTTAACGGGTCCAACTGGAAATCGTTCCGGACGAATCCGAACCAGCACTTCGTCACCAATATCAAAAGTTATAAATTTTCTTCTAGTATCTGCTATCAACTTATAGTTAAAATTATTCTCATTAAGTTCCTTGAAAATTTCTCTATACAAATCATGAATGTGATATGCAAATGTGGGTGCAGACTCTGACTCTAGGATGTTCTAACACATGGATAAAATCTATAGGCTGCCAAGTGACTTGGGAAAGGATGGGTGACTCAGGTACACTCAATGGAGGTGACGGACAGACTGAATACAATTGAGAGACTGGTCATCTCTTTTTCATCAAAGTCATCACTTATATTAGGTTCATAGGTAAACTCATTATCGGGCTCGTCAGCGATGACTGCGGTACCCTCTACTATATTGATCCTACTTGGGCTGGGACAGTTGCCAGCGACATGGCCATATCCCTTACATTTATAGCACTTAGTGAGAGGATCAATCTTAGAATAGTCTCTTTCAGTGTTCTTACCCGTGTTGTCATTTTTATGTGAATAAGAATTTGAAGTATGTTTGTTTGGGTAAGACTTGTTAGGGTACTGAGGAGAGGAGTGCTCAGGTCTAGAGGGGTCAGGAGGATTCATTCTAGAGGAATGATCCATCGAATCGCTAGACTTGTAATGGGAACTTGCTTTAAGGGAATCCATATTGAGGATTAAGGCATAGGATGCCGCTAGTGAGTCCACATTTCTATGAATTAGCTCGTTCCTAAGGTCAGCTCGTAGTCCAGCTCTGAATCTAAAGAGAGTTTGTTCTTCTCTCTCTTTACCTAAAGCATTGCACCGAATAAGGAAGTCATCAAACTTATTAACATATTCTTGTGTGGATTTACTTCCTTGATAAAGTTGGTTCCACGAATCTAGCAACGGGTGTGGAACGATAACGGTACATATCTCTCAGTGAGCTTCTCTTTCATGGCTTTCCAAGTGGATATGGGTGCTAGGCCACGGCCTCTGCGGGCGTGTTCCAGATTGGTCCAGTGTTGTTGAGCTTTTCCAGTCAATTTCATCATGGCAAATTTAACTTTCAGGGCTTCGCTCATGTCAAACCACACAAAGTAGTGGTCCATCGCACGGATCCAATCAAGATAGGCTTGGGGTTCCATGTGGCCTTCAAAATGGGGAACATCGTCCTTAACGTTCTTCTTATATTGTTCGTCAGGATCACGTTTTTTATGTCGATCGTCACGAACATTCCCTTGAGGGATCTGACGATTGGCATGAAGCTCAGGAACAACAGTTTGTTTTAATTTCACTTTCTCAAGCCTCTAATTGATATTGGCAAGAGTTGCTTGAATGGCAGCTAGGGTAGCGCAGATATCAGAGTTGTCCATTTCAGGTCGGGGAAGTCTAGGATTCCTAATTGGGTGATCTGGGAGGGTTAAGAAAGGCTCTTCAGGATCTGTGATAGTGCTGAGAAGGTGCATTCACCAAAAGTGGAAACTAGGGGTCGTGTGTGCTAAAATTTGGGAAAACGTGTCCTAATTTTTTTTTTATAATAAACCTGAAGTGATCTAAAAGAACAAAAGAAAATAAAATAAAAGACTCTAAATGAATGCAGAAATAATGCCTAAATGATGCAAGAACTAGAGTTTTAAGAACCTTCGCTCTGATACCAAAATGATATAAAACTAACCCTAAATAGAGAATTTCCCAAGAATCTTAAAGGATTAATTTTACCAACACGTAGTGCGGATTAAAGTTAGAAAATTGAAACAGTTAATTGGTTTGATGGATTTTTAAGAACTGAATCACGTTTAACAATCCTAATTAATAATTCAATTATAACAATCAATAATCAAATTTGTAAGTGTTCTTAGCAAGTAAAAGATTCACTATTGATTCGTACTCTAATCAAGCAAGTGGAACACTCAATCTCAATTGTTTTTGTGGCCGACAGGCAAATCAGATAATATAATAGAGACGATATGGCAGTTAACACAAATATTGAAAAGTAGAAAGAGTATACCGAGGGTGCGAAGAACTCTGCGTAGATCTCGAGTTAACAGCAGCGAAGAGCACAACAATCAGCAACACAGAAACAGATAGACAGTACGGGCTGCTGTCGGCTTGCTGCTTCGCTGGCATCGCACTGCAGGTGGCGCGACCGGTTGCTGTCACGGTGGCGCGACAAGAGGCAGTCGCTGGCTGCAGCATCGTCGCAGTCGAAGGATGGACGGGAGAGAGTTGAAGAGGGGATGAGAGCGGGAGATGGGTTTCAGTGCACAGGGGTGGTTTGAAGAACAGGGATGAGGGAGAGAGGAAGACGAAAGGTGTAGGGCGGCTGGGTTATTGGGCGTGAAGGGTTGCGGCTAGGGGGTCGGTCGGGATGGGCTGACGACAATGAATAGGAGAGGGGGAGACTGGATGATGGGTTGTAGTGGTGGTGATGGAGTGGGGCGTCGACGGAGGAGGGAGGGGGTTGTGTTGGCGAGGTCGCGAAGTGGGGAAGGTTAGGGTTTTGGTCAGGGTCGGGAGGAGGAAGAAGACGATGGGAGAGAGGATGGTTTTGGATTTGGGGATTAGGATTTGGGTAATTTTATTTGGGGATTTTAATTTGGGGGTAGATTTTAGAGTTAATCACTAACCCTAAAATTGTATTATGATTTATCACAAACCCTAACAAGTTGTATTTCAATTGTATCACACAAAGAGAGAGATGAAGAGCAAAACTTCAATACAATAATTTTTAATCAGGAATAACATATCTTTCTCAGTAATCTCAGGGCCTATAAATAGGCTCAAAACAAATCTTGATACAAATCTCAAAAGATTCTAAAAACCTCAAAAATATTCTAATGCAAAAAGAAAGATTACATATGGCTATAATTGCCAAAAAACAAATATGGTACTGAAATAAAATACTAAATTAAATAGAATTGATGTCCTCATCATCCTTGGTCACACATATAGGATTGCAAGGAACTTGCTGCGGCTTAGCAGTTTTAATCTTTATTGGTTATGCAGTTTGTGTAATGTGATGCAACCATGAATGGTCTCCCATAGGTAAGGAATCTTAAGAAGGAGAGGGAGGCTGAAATGTTTTGGTGCCAGGAATTCTATTCTTAGTCACATCGTTATGAACCATTGAGCTTTTTCCTTGAATGGTCTTATACATAAACTGTTTGAATGGTTTATGTATGAACTAATGAGCTTTTTCTTGAATGGTTTTCTATATGCAACTTTAGTATCATTCTGAGATGTAATTATGTTTGCCTACTTTCTAATATGAAGTTCTTCCATTTTTTCAGTATACTTCTTTTGCCTAATCTATTCTACATTGTTTCTCTCATCAGGACCTGATTTTGGTTCCCCTGCCTCATTCATGCAAAGCAAGTTGGTTTCAGTTTTGCATGGAAAAGGAAAATCCTGCTCACTGGTTGATGAAATTTCAGTAGTGAAGCGATACTCGGATGGATCATGCAATTCAATTCCAGTTTTTTCTGATGAAGAGGCTCTCTCAAAAACTATAAACGAGGTTTGGTAATAATGCTGGAAGTAATGTATTCCATCACTAAATTTTCATTTTTAACAATTGCTTTTAAGTTTTATATATTTCAAATTTGTCAATGTAGGTAAAGAATGAAAAAGTAAGCTTTATTTGGACCCAATTTTCAGGATTGAATTCATATTACAATCGCCAAGCACAAGATACTGGGAGTGTGAATTATCGACTTGCATTAATTATGTCATTGCTCACATGTAATGGAAATCCTAAGCAGGAGGCAACGGGTAATTTCATTAGTTCGGAACTGAAGGAAATCCTGATCGGCATGGACGCTAAAATTCTGAAACTTTACAAAACATTGCCAGTTAATACTTTGTTTATTGTATCAAGTGGTCACGGTGATACTGCCATTGTTCGGAGGTATGCAATCATGCTGTAATGGATAAATTTCTAAAACCATTTCAGTGTAGTTCAGTGCAAAACAATCTAGGAAGAATGCATAAACAGAGTAAGGTACACGCTTGACAATTGACATGGCTCCCTTTCTCACAGAAATATGTTTATATTTGAAGAACCATGTGATGGACATCATCAATTCAATTCTTATGTTTTGCATGCATAAGATGCCCCTATTTGTCATCACTGTTTAATAAATGCTCTGGCCTTTATTTTGTGTATGTAGTCTAAGGAAGATGCTCAATGAGGAGGAAAACATTGATCGTGGAAAGATTGTACAAGTACTGGAAGTGCTCCAGGCTCAAGCTGAAGTTGGTATATGTTTTGTCTGCGTTAAACATTGAGGACCGTTATGTTATATCTGGTAAGAAGACTCTTTCATCCCATTGCTTTCCCTCTTTATCACGCTGGTAATTTTTTCAATTTCCAGAAATAGAGATGGGTCTTTGCGAAGTTGCACTTAAATCGTACAAGCTTTCCTGCTTGCAGGTTGAATTGAATACTAACAGTGCAAGTATTTTTGGGACACGGATTGCCAGCTGAGACCTGACTGATTGTTGATATCATATTATTTTAACAAATTGTTCATATGTTGTTGATGATTTTGTAAGATATACACATGATCTATGTGTAAATGTACTCTCTGCATTGACATTGACATTGACAAACTCAGATACACGTGAATTGCGTGTGTTTTTTTGTTGTTGTAAAATTCTCAAAATTATTCCAAATTTATACCCTTTCCCGCAATTGTCCCCCCAACTCCACCCTTTCTCTGCGCTCCCTCGTCATCTAACCATTATTGCTTATCAGTGAATTGAATCGTTTCCTCTATATTAACACACCAATATTGTGCCGAAAGCATTTAGCAAGATGAAATTGGAACATAAGCGATAAAAAATGGATAATGTAAGTGATATGGCTAAAATGGGATTAAATCGAGACCGTTCAAATCGGACACGAATCTTAAAGCTCAGGGGTAAAACGGTAATTTCACATACAAATGGGTCTGAAATAGGGACTGGGTTTTTCTTCAAAGCCCAATAACCCATAAACGGATCTGTATTACTGGATACAGGTTCCAACCCTTTACAAACCAGTTCAGAAGGATAAAGAAAAATTCTGATTCATAATTATCCCTAAGCGGTGGTTTTAACCACTTCTATCCATCCACACCGGAAAGTAAAGATTTGTTCTTATCTCGAAACGGATTCCTAAGGCGACTATAAAAACCCCTCTCCCCCCACTATAAGAAGCTAATCAATCTTTTGCCAGTAAAAGCTCTCTCATAATCTTTCTGATTACTGACAAGAGCGTCGGAGGGTGCGTCACCGGGATCCACCCTGGTGTTTCGCACTTTTTGCAGGTTCGCAACAGCAGCAAGAAATCAAGTCAACACGTTGGTGAAGGCCAACAGGTCAACAGGTTTGTCTTGTTCGTTTTCTCAAGAATCCACAAATTCTATCTATTGCCCCCACACCAGATTCAGCGGCAATAGATTGGCACCGTCCGTGGGAAACGAAAAAGCAATCCAACCTTCTTCATCAGCGGAAGTAGTTTCAAGCTATGCATCCGAAAGAGAAGAGGAAGACAGCGGTCTCCAACCGAAGAACCACTCATTTTTCTCCTCCTCCTCCAGTTCAAGATGTTCTTCTTCAATAGTCTCCTCCTAAACAGGCCCCTCTAGGGTTTCGGGGGGCTGCCCAGGGAGGCTTCCGTCAGAGTCGTCCAAAGCAACATTCTCCTCATGACTATGTAGCGGTTCCCAATCCTCCAGTTGACTCTATGGCTTCTAAAAGCCCTCCCGAGCAGGATCTCCGTCAAGTGATTGCCAACCGCCAAAAGGGGGTCGACCTCCGAACTCACCTGAATGGATGGCGAGCCCTTGGGGGGAGTCCATCAACCTGGGCACCCAGGGGTCTCAAGAGTCCGGACCCCCCGCAGACCGAGGACCAGAAGATCCCCTCCCTCGAGGAGGCGAAGAGAGTCCCCTCAACGCCATCGGCGGAGAAGTCATTCACCAATAAGTCGAGCCACACATAGGGACCGCCAAGCTGGAGAGGCAGTTCCAAGATTTTCAAGAGGCTGTTCTGTGGGCCCTCAACGGCGCTCCCAACCACGAGCAACGGGAACCTAGTCCTCAACCTGTCCCAAGCCATCACCATCACACTCCTAGTCCCCTTTCGCATGGGAGAGAGTCTAGGTACTCGGTAGGATATGACCGAAGGGAAGACTCGGTCTACCGCCGTCTCCACGAGATGGAGAGGCGCCTTGGCCGACTTGACAGAGAAGAGGAACAACGAGCGAGGAATTTCTGCCCGAGCAGGCCCCCGTTCTCCCGAGCCATCATGAAAGCCCCGGTCCCGCAAAACTTCAAGCCCCCTAACTTTGAGTCATACAACGGGGAGTCGGACCCCGCCCACCACATCGAGAGTTTTAAAACTTTCATGATGATCCACCAGGCCTCGGATGCGCTCCTTTGCAAGACCTTCCCTGCCACGCTGAAGGGTCCTGCGAGAGAATGGTACTCTCGACTCGCCCCGGCCTCCATCTTCTCATTCGATCAGTTCGAAGGGCTCTTCCTTACTCATTTCGTGAGTAGCCACCGGGCCAAGAAAACAAGTGTATCTTTGGTGACCCTCAACCAAAGAAAGGGTGAATGCCTAAGAGATTACGTTCGGCGCTTCACTGCCGAAGCCCGGTCTATTGCCTCCCTCAACCAATCGGTAGTCTCGACGGCATTCGGGCACAACGTCACCAATGCCGACCTCAAGGCCTCCCTTGCCAAGAGGCCTCATCGAGACTTCTCAGAACTCCTGCTTAGGAATTGAGAAGTACATTCGAGTGGAAGAGACTCTCAACCCCCCCACTTTCGAGGAATCATCTTCCGGGAACAAACGGAACAATGCGAGCGAAGAAGGGTCACAGAAACTCCAGAGGGACGACAATGGCCAATGCCGCCCAGCTCCTCGTTTTGAGAAGTTCACCCCCCTCAATGCTAGTATATCAGCAGTTCTTATAGAGGTGGACAAAGAAGGGCTACTCCGTGCTCCTCCTAGAATGAATTCCCCTAGCAAGAAATGAAACAGGAATAAGTGGTGCTACTTTCATAGGAACCACGACCACGACACGGATGATTGTCGGGCTCTCAAAGAGGAGATCGAAGAGCTCATACAGCGGGGACACCTGGACAACTTCGTCCGAAGAGATGGAGCCGACCTTCCACCCTGAGGAGCCTACAAGCAAAGAGAGAGGTCCGCCGAGTTCCAAGATTCCGAACCTGGGGCCGTCCTCCTCCTCATCCAAGGAGGTCCAACGGGGGGAGAACCCAGCTCCTCCCAAGAGGCCTTCACCCTATCATAGAAGTAAGATCTCGGTTTTCAATAAGGCCGATGCTTGTAACCCGGCCAACAGCATGTAATAATGGTTCGCCCCATCGAAGCGGCCATTTAGTTTATTTCAATAAAACTTAAACTTTTGTCTATTATTGCACTTTCTTCACTTCTACTTCTTTGAGTCACTTCTACGACTTGCTAAATGGTATGTTCGGAGTCGAGCTTTTCCTACGGGCTGCTCCCACAACTTACTAAGCTCAAAAGACGAGTTCGGAGTCCAACACTTGGTTCGACGTTGACTTAGCCGCTTGCAAACAAGCAAGTGCGGGGCAGCTCACCATTCGGAATTGCTCCTAACAACTCGTTAACTCTCTTAACAACAAGTTCAAAGTCCAACACTTGGTTCGACGTTGCCCTAGCCGCTTGCAAACAAGCAAGTGCGGAGCAGCTTACCATTCGGAATTGCTCCCACAACTGTTCAACATCTTCTCAGCAAATTCAGAGCTAAAACTTTTCCCTAGAGCTACTCCTCAAACTTGTCTCCCAAATCGTTCTCTCCTAGAGCCAAGCTCTTCGCTCCGCTCGCTCCCAGAACGGACCTCTTCACAACGAGTTCGGAGCACGACTCTCCCCTAGAGTTGCTCCTCAAACTTGTCTCCCGAACGGCTCTCTCCTAGAGCCTGGTGGTGATTTTTCATCCTACTCGCCTCCCGAGTGGTCCTCTTCTAAGCGAGTTCGGAGCTCAAACTCTCCCCTAGAGTTTCTCCTCAAACTCGTCTCCCAAATGACTCTCCTAGAACCTGGAGATGATTCTTCGTCCCACTCGCCTCCCGGGTGGTCCTTTTGCAAACGAGTTCGGAGCTCAAACTCTCCCCTAGAGTTGCTCCTCAAACTCGTCTCCCGAATGTCTCTCTCCTAGAGCCTGAAGATGATTCTTCGTCCCACTTGCCTCCCGAGTGGTCCTCTTCTAAATGAGTTTGGAGCTCAAACTCTCCCCTAGAGTTGCTTCTCAAACTCGTCTCCCGAATGGCTCTCTCTTAGAGCCTGGAGATGATTCTTCGTCCCACTCGCCTCCCGAGTGGTCATCTTCTAAGCGAGTTTGGAGCTCAGACTCTCCCCTAGAGTTGCTCCTCTCACTTGCCTTTAAGAACAGATCTTCCCATGGGTCTTACGGGGATCATCCTAGCTCATCTTCTTAGCCCACAAGAGTGGAGCTCCTCTTCAAAGATTCCGGAGACCGAAGCTCTTTTCAACTTGACAGATCTTCATCAGACGGCTCAGATCTCGCCACGTACTTCGAATCTACAATCCGAGCTACCGAGGTACCGAGCTGCGTATTGGCGAAAGATCACTCTTTCTTCGTGATTCACGCTTGATCTCTATCAGACGGCTTAGATCTCGCCACGTACTTCGGATCTACAATCCGAGCTACCGAGGTACCGAGCTGCGTATTGGCAAAAAATCACTAATGCCTCGTGATTCATGCCAGATCTTCATCAAGCGGCTCAGATCTCGCCACGTACTTCGGATCTACAATCCGAGCTACCGAGGTACCGAGCTGTGTATTGGCAAAAAATTACTCTTTCTTCGTGATTCGCGCCTGATCTCCATCAGACGGCTCAGATCTCGCCACGTACTTCGGATCTACAATCCGAGCAACTGAGACACCGAGCCGCATATTGGAAAAAATCACAAATCCCTGTGATTCGCGCCAGATCTTCATCAAACGGCTCAGATCTCGCCACGTACTTTGGATCTACAATCCGAGCTACCGACAGAAGCGAAGATATTGCGGGCCTATTCTGACCCTCAATACGGGGCGATTCTTCAACTCACTCCTAAAGAGAAGTTGTAGATCTTCGAGTTAGCTTCGAAACGAGGGGTCACACGCCCCGATCGGACCTCCGTAGCACCAGAAAAGTGGATCGCAACACAGCTACGCCGAACGAGAAATTGGCGCAAAACAACTATCGCCTCGTGATTCGCATCATGATCGTGATCAACTATCCAGATTGAGCCACGTAGCTCGGATCTACAATCCGAGCTACTGAGGTACCGAGCTGCGAATTGGCGCAAAACAACTATCGCCTCGTGATTCGCTCCATGATCTTGATCAATCGTCCAGATGGAGCCACGTACTGAGCTACCAAGCTACAAAATGGCAAAAAAATTTATCTCAAAATTCGTGCTCAATCACACTCGGATTCGCTGAACAAACAAACGAACAAAAGGAAGAAAGAGGGAGTTAATGGATCGGGTTCCGACCCGTTACCCAAAAGCAAACCCGAACCAACACCTCTCACGTCTCCTCCTTCTTTGAGTTCCCGCCAAAAACCAAAAGAGAACCAAACCAAAATACCAGCTCATCCCCTTCTTCTTCACTGAGCGCCCAAACGAAACAGAGCTGACCTCAAGCTCAAGCTCGGTGACGAACCCCCGAGCTCCCCTCCTCCATCGTCAAGCTCCACTCCACCTCCAAACGTCGATCTCTGCTCTCCACTTCGTCGACTCCACCGTCGAGCTCCTCGATGAGTTTCCACCTTCACCTCTGTCTCCTCACCCCTTCGCGGCTCCCCTCGTCGAACCCAAGCCAAAGCTCCATCACCAAGCTTCAAGTGCCTCTCCTCCTCCAACTGTGTCGACCTCCAACAATGCTCCGAGCTCGACCTCTCCCTCTCCTCCTCGTCAACCTCCATGAACGGCTCGTCGAGATCCAAGGAAGAGCTCGAGATCTCTGCCGAGCTCCGCCACCGAGCTCCTCCTCCATCGGCAAGCTCCACTATCTTCGACCTTGCCGAGCTCCCCATGCCAAGCCGGAGCTCCACTCCCCCCTTCGACGAGCTCCTTTCCAATACCGACGCGAGCTTCTCTCGCGGTTGAGGTGGCGCCGAAGGAAGGAGACGAAAGGAAAAAGAGATGAGAGCAGGAAGGTAGAACAGAGCGGGAGAAAATGAAAAAGAAATTTAAAAAAATGCCACGAGGCGGTCAACGCCAGCGTTGACAGCGCCACGTGGCGTCACCTGGTGGGTCGGCAACGGTTGCCGAGCAAAAGGGGAACCGAGCTGGAAATTGCAGCAAAACGCTCTGCTTTGTGATGCGCGCTCTCTGATTGTGACCAACGCACAAGATTGCGCCACGTGTCCAGGTATTACTTTTTTTATTTATTTAATTGAATTAATTATTTTTAAAAAATCCAAAAAATTAATTAAAAATCGAAATAATTAATTAAAAAATTCTAAAAATAATTATTAATTTGAAAAATAATTTTTAAATTCTGAAAATAAGAATTATTAAATTGGAATAATTAATTAAAATTTTTGATAATTAATTATTTAATTCGAAAATTGAAAAAAATTCAAAAAAATGATTAATAATTCGAAAAAAATTTAGAAAAATCTGGAAAAATCACAAAAAATCCAGAAAATTCTGAGGATATTTTTGGGCATTTTACAAGCTCAGGATAACACTGTTACACCTCGAGCAAGACCGAACTCCCTTAAAAACTCCGATAAAATCTCGTACGCCATCAGAACAACAAAACTACTCCACAAAGACTATGAAACTCAGTCTCCAGGAGTGTGGGCCCCGTGATATGGCTAAAAATGGGATTAAATCGAGACCATTCAAATCGGACACGAATCTTAAAACTTAGGGGTAAAATGATAATTTCACCTACAAACGGGTCTGAAATGGGGACCGGGTCTTTCTTCAACGCCCAATAACCTATAAAGGGATCTGTCTTACTGGGTACGGGTCCCAACCCATTACAAACCAGTTCAGAAGGATAAAGAAGAATTCTGATACATAATTATCCCTAAGAGGTGGTTTAAACCACTTCTAGGTAGTTTTAACCACTTCTATCCATCCACACCGGGAAGTAGAGATTTATTCTTATCTCGAAACGGTTCCCTAAGGCGACTATAAAAATCCCTCTCCCCCCACCATAAGAAGGTTATCAATCTTTTGCCGGTAAAAGCTCTTTCATAATCTTTCTGATTATTGACAAGTGCGTCGGAGGGTGCGTCGTCGGGATCCATCCCGGTGTTTAGCACTTTTTGCAGGTTCGCAGCAGCAGCAAGAAACCAAGTGAACACGTTGGTGAAGGTCAACAGGTCAATAGGTTTGCCTTATTCGTTTTCTCAAGAATCCACAAATTCTATCTATTGCCCCAACACCAGATTCAGCGGCAATAGTAAGGTAAATAAATATTTTATTTGTTCTCTCACATTCAATACCAACTTAAACATTTTCTCAAGAAAACTTAATTAGTGAAAAAATAGTATTTTTTCTCATTCATATGAATTTTCATATGTAAGTGTTTACATAGGGATGGCAAGTGGGCCGGGTCAACCGGCGACCCGCCCATTGAACCCGGCCCGTTCAAGGGTTTGGCGGGTTCGGGTCGAACCCGTGTACAGTAACGGGTCGACCCGGGTCGACGAAAACGCAAATTCAACCCGTACAACCCGGCCCGCGAACCCGTTACTGTTCACCCAACCCGCATGCCAACCCATGGGTCGACCCGCGGGTCGCGAACCGTTGGACCCGATTGGGTTTAACGTTCAACCCGTCACGGGTCGACCGTTGACCCGCGGGTCAAACGAACCGTTAAGGGGCGGCACTGTATCACAGAGAGCAAAACGGTTATTATAGTCGTTTTGCTTGGATTTTTTGGTTTTTTTAGTTTTTTTGTTTATTTTGAGCCTATAAATACCCCCCCAAAATCCCCTAAAAAAATCACACCTTACTTTCTTACTCTCTCTACTATTATAAATCATTTCTAAGAAATTTTTCAACAATTGAAGTATTCAACAAGCAAGTCTTCAACAAGGCATATACACGATCAATTGTCGATCGTATCGAAATCAAAATTCAATGTCTTCAACTCGCTTCAACTCTCGTCAATTCTCCTTCAAGCTCTCCTCAACTCTTCAATTTCGGAATCGCTTATTTCTAGTTCTACTTCTATTCTTATTTTGACGGTTTATTTTACATATGCGTATTCCACGGTGAACGGTATCAAAATTTCATACCTATCTCGTTATTTTTTTTGTGTTGTAGTTAAAATTATTTTTGGTTTTTTGATCTTCTCTATCTCAACCCTCTTGTTTTTTAGATTTTTTTTATAATTCACCGTTCCTACATTGTGTATTTTTTTTACATATATTAGTACATTACTACATTATGTCTAGATCACGCGGTAGCGGTCGTAGCGGGCAAGATTCCTCCTCCTCTTCTCGTATGCCACCAATTGTCCCAATTAGTGAGCCCGCCCAAGAGTACCATGATCCTACTACCCAACAATGGGGTGCACACGACGAGTTTGTAGGTGACATACAAGTAGAAGAAGAAGAAGAACAACAACAACCAACCGAAACCACACAACCCCATAGTAGTAGGAAAAGTATAGGAGAAAGTAGTGATTGGCATAAGTTTTACGATTATATCCCGGACAAACAAACTCCGGGTATAGGTTTGAAAGTTTGTAAAACATGTTCTAAAACATACAAATTCGAGAGGGGTGACGGCACCGGTACAATTAGTAGACACATCCAACATAACCATAAAGAACTTCTTGCTAATCTACCCGGCCAACAAAAAATCAACCCTATGACCAGTTTAGTTGATAGCCACCCTTATGATCCCGATCTTGTTCGTCGGGAAATGGCCCGATTAGTCATAAAGGAAGAGTTACCATTTTCCTATCCCGAGAGTAGGGACTTGGAAAATTTTAACCAAACGGCCTTAAACCCTCATTTTAGAAGAATTCTGAGAAATACTTGCAAATCGGATTGTTTTAAAATGTACATCGAAATGAAGGACGCTTTGATTGCAATTTTATGGAGTTTAACTTGTAGAGTTAGTTTAATTTCGGATTGTTGGACGGATGTCAACAATATTCCAATGATGGGAATAACCTGTCATTGGATCGACAATGATTGGATTCTTAAAAAAAGAATCATATCACTTGCGGCGTTGCCGTATCCCCATAGTGGCGCTAAAATAGCAAACCGTATTTTAGAAATTTGTGATGTTTTTCATATTCGCAATAAAATTAAGTGTATTAGTTTTGATAATGCATCTAACAACAATGTAGCAATTACTACTTTAAAATCCGTATTAAACCCTCTATCTGACAATATTTTTCATGTTAGATGTGCATGTCATATTATAAATTTATGTGTTCGAGATGCATTAAAAATAGCCGATCTATATATAATTAAAATTAGAAATTGTGTACATTTCATTGCATTAAGTCCAAGCATATTACAAGAATGGAAAGCTTGGTATAGGCTTTAAAATGTACCTTTTAGAAAATTTCCAAAGGATGTTAGACACCGATGGAATTCTACTTTTGATTTACTACATATTGTTACTGAATATAAAGCAATTGTAAATGATTTTTGTATCGCATTTCATATGCCAAATTTTGAAATGACTCCCACCGATTGGTATTATGCCGAAGCTTTGTTGAAATTTTTAGATCCGTTTAAAACCGCAACTTTAAAATTTTCAAAAACATATAAATCTACTTCTAGTAGCATTTTTATTTTATTAGTTAGCATGATGCAAACATTTAACGAAATGTTAAATGATACCAATGTTGGTGAGATTGTAAAACCTGCATACAAAATTTTTTTGAAGTATTATTTTCTTCCTTCTATGTTGATTTGTGTTGCTACCGTTATGGATCCTCGTATCAAATTAGAAGGTATGAAGAGTTTGATTGAAATATTTTTTGCATTACTTGAGGAAAATGTAGAATTAGTAATTGGTTGCTCTTTTTTTTTAGTTCAGTTTGAATCTACATTAAATAACTTGTATGATTATTATGATAAACGTTTTGCTTCTAGTAGTACAACTTCTGTAATTAGTTCTTCTTCTGGTACTTCTAAAGGTAAGGGTAAGAGTAAATTTGATGATAGAATATTTAATTTACTTGAACAAATTCAATCAAAAAAACCTAGGACTAATCAACCAAATGAATTAAATTGGTATAACCAACAAGATTCTGAGCCTTCTTCTTCTCCACTAGATATTTTACACTGGTGGAAAGACCATGAACACACTTTCAGTATTCTGTCAATTATGGCTAAAAATTTACTAATTCCTCTGTCTCTACAGTTGCTTCTGAAAGTGTATTTTCTTCAAGTGGCAGAGTTCTAACTGATTACAGGAATCGCTTGAAGCCCGACACGTTAGAGATGCTCGTTTGCACAGAAGACTGGCTGAAGGCTGAAGATAGGATACAAGGGAAAGCACTATCAACGTCCACAAGTGGGAGCAACTCACCGGAAGAACAACAACAACAACAATAGCTTTGCTTGTAATAGTAACTCGACCGACACGTTAGAAATTGTATTATATCTTAGCTTATTATGTTAAATTAGAAAAATTGGAGTCAATTAAAATTGTATATAAGAAATATGTTAGTGTATAAAACATATTTGTGAATTGAATTCTTCATTTCATTAGAAATTGTGAAAATTGTATAACTTAAATTCATATGAATAATATTTCAATATTTTTTGCCAATTTCACTCTTTCAATCTTATTATTATTATTACTATTTTTAATTTTTATTAGTATTATACTATTATTAGTATTATTATTACTAATATTTTAAGTTAAAAATTTAAAAATATTAATAAAAAAAACCTAACTATCTAAACGGGCCAACCCGCGGGTCGACCCGACCCGACCCGGGTTAAACCCTAAAGGGTTCACGGGTTGGGCGGGTCGCCTAAAACTACTTTAGGCCCGGCCCGAACCCGCCCAAGTCAAGGTCCAACCTGGGCGGGTTCGACCCGGCCCGGCCCGTCAGACCCGAATGCCAACCCTATGTTTACAGCAAAACTGTAAGGAAAAACATCTTAGGTGATTGCAAAGATGAAGATTTTTATTTTTATTTTTTATTTTTTATTTTATTTTATTTTATTTTTGTTGATTTTAACTATCTCTAATATCTCTAATATCGATACTATTTTAATGGGAGAGTTTGTCACCAAACATACTTCTTTTGTAACCCAACAAACACGTGCAATGTACATGCATAACTAATATAAATGAGGTCTTATGTTCGATGCCACACAACATCAGAATTTTCTTTTTAAAAATATAAATCTCTAGTATTTTAATGACAGAGTTTGTCACCAAACAAACTTCTTTAGTAATCCAACAAACACGTGCAATGCACATGCATAACTAATATAAATGAAATGTCAGACAACGTCGGAAATTTCTTTTTTAAAATATATATTTCTACTATTTTAATGGGAGAGTTTGTCACCAAATAAATTTCCATTGTAACCCAACAAACACTTGCAAAGTACAAACATAACTAATACAAATAAGGTCATAGGTTCGATGTCAGACAACATCAGAATTTTCTTTTTTAAAATATATATTTCTACTATTTTAATGGGAGAGTTTGTCACCAAACAAAGTTCTTTTGTAACCCAACAAACACGTGCAATGTACATGCATAACTAATATAAAGATGGTCTTAGGTTCGATGCCAGACAACATCGAAATTTTCTTTTAAAAATATATATTTATAAAGACGTGCATCGCACGTGTAAATTACTAGTATCTCTAATATTATAATGGGAGAAGGGCTTAGTGTCATTTGTAAATATTTGTCATTTTTTCAACACGTGCAGCGCACGTGTTAGTAGATTTTTTTTTGTCCTTTTCATTCCCCTTCCCATTTTTCCCACGTGCAACGCACGTGTATAATACTAGATTTTTTTTTGTCCTTTTCATTACCTCCTCCCCATTTTCCCCACGTTCAACGCACGTGTATAATACTAGTTATTATAATAGTAGAGTTGGGGTTGTCATTTGTAGACAACCTGTAATTTGCAAACAATCAATCATCTAATCTCAACCATTTATTTTAAGTGAGAGTTATATTAACCATTCATTTATTCAACTGTTGTTAGTTACTATAATACCCTCAAAGTTTAAATTTATTTACGACATAATTATTTATAAAAATGATACTCATATAAAATAAAGTAGGTGCCACTAGGGGTAATGATTACGTCTTAGTATTTATCTTAAAATACATATTTATTAGAACGTGAAAAGTACGTGCAAAGTACTAGTAAAAGTTAAGAATTTTTTCCCAAAACGCCCCATTTTTGCAAAGTTTTTCCCAAACCGCCCTACTTTTTTTTTTAATTCCCAAAGCGCCCCACTCGGTCTCTCAAAGACCGAGTCTAGTGCAAATAGACTCGGTCTTTGAAAGACCGAGTCTTGCTCTTTGAATTTTCAAAGAGCAAGACTCGGTCTTTCAAAGACCGAGTCTATTTGCACTAGACTCGGTCTTTGAGAGACCGAGTCTTTACTCTGCGCTTTTTAAAGCGCAGATCCCCTTTCTTTCTTCTTCTTCTTCACTTTCGATTGTTTTTTCTTTTGTCTATTTCCCTCAACGAATCCGTCGCACTCTCTCATTTTCCGTTCGATTACTCTCGAAATCGAATGTTGAACTTCCCAAAACCAATTACTTTCTAATTCATTTTCGATTTTACCAAATCCTATTCCCCAAAATCGATTTTTTCTTTAAACCCTAAACCCCGAATACCCATAATTGGAAGATTTCGGTTGTACTGGTCAAGCTCTTCTTGCCAATTTCGCCTTCGTCTTCGGATTCTCCCACTTGTTAGGTATATTTCTTAAGCATTTCCTAAGCAAAATTTGTGTTAGTGTTGATGCTATTGTGAAGTTCATTAGTTGAATTTGACTTATTGTTGACAAAGTAGATTAGTAGGAGTTGAGTTTATTGATGTTCCAAATGAATTTTGCTGTTTGTTTCGCGGGTGAGTTCCATCTGTACAAGTGAGTTCATTAGATGGAACTCACTTGAAGAAATTCACTTGTCCAAATGGAACTCACTTGTACAATTATGGGGACATCAATAAACTCACTTCCAATTAGTGTAGATGGAACTCACTTGTACAGATATGTTCCAAATGAATTTATGTTCCAAACAAACACATTTAATTATCTTCCAAATTCTAGTTCATTAGTTTATTGATGTTATTTTCACTGTTAATTTTGCTTAGCATTGATGTTCCAAACGAAAGAGTTGAGTTATTGATGTTAAAAAACAAATAGTGAGCACTTCCTGATATTTGAAGTATCAGTATGTGCATTGGGTGATGGGTGCATTGGGTGTGTTAATTCTGTCGGAAAAAACTGAAATATTGTGGTGTTTATAATGATATAAGCATAATATTACATGGAAAGACTTTGACGATGATGGTATATGTTGAAGAAATAGTTGAGTTAATTTTAGTATTAATACCCAAATTTTGTTGAGTTATTGATTTTCAAAAAAGAAAGAGTTGAAAGAGTTGAAGTTGGAATGAATAGAATTCTGTTGAAAGAGTTGAAAGAAATATTGAGTTGAAAGAGTTCAATTTTGTATAGAATTTTGTTGAAAGAGTTGATAGAGTTATTGAAACCTTGTTGAATAGAATTTTGTTGTTGAATCAATTTTGTATATAATTCCATATGGTATGTGTTGAATTTAGTTTTTTAGAACTTTATAGAGTCTAGGTTATGTATAGAATTTGTTGAATTTGTTATACTCTAGTGTTTTGCTAAAATTAGAGAATGAACGGCTTTGTTATATATAATTTGTTTTTATATCTAGCTTTTGTGTAGTTAATAACATTTTTGTTGAACTTGTAGGATTTGTAGTCTACTGTAAATGGCACGCACAAGGGGTAACATGGAGGTAGGAGAAAGTAGTAGACCTCCACGTAATCGCGGTGGACGTGATCGTGGTCGTGGTCGTCGTGGTGGTCGTGCTTCTACCGATGCTACTAATGTAAGTAATTAAATGTTGATTCTAATAGAATTGTATTATATTTTTCGGTCTACTGATGTAAATGTTATTGTTATATAGGTTGAATTCAATCCAAATGAGGCGGGCCCTTCGTCTTCATACATCCCTCCTGCAGGCCCCGGACCACTCGACCCTTCACTTCTCACTCTCCAGCCGATGCATCGATCGCAGTATGTTTGGAACGGCGAGGCTACGGAGTGCCGTTTTAGGACTGGGCATCCGCTACCTGTGCACCCACGCATACACGAGTTGCTTAGAGATTGTGGGTTTTACGGAATTTCCATGATGACATCCATCAAGTGCGATCGTCCACTTCTCGAAGCACTGCTTGAACGATGGAGGCCCGAGACACACTCATTTCACCTGCCAGTCGGGGAGATGACGGTGACTTTACAAGACGTTGCTATACTAACCGGGCTTCCAATCGATGGAGAGGCAGTGACAGGATCGATGGACTTCGATCCCGTGTATCTCGTGGAGGAGTTCCTAGGGGTTGCAGTGGAAGCTGGCGCGATAAATGGGAAATTTATCCGCCTAAAGTGGTTGAAGGATACGTTCAAAAATAGATTGAATGACGCTTCAACTGCAGCGGAGGTGGAGTGCTACTTTAGGGCATATGTTCTAACGCTATTCGGCACGGTCCTGTTTCCAAACTCAACCGGGAATACCGTAGCACTGATGTTCTTGCCCCTAATCGCCGATATAGGTAGGATCCGTCGTTTCAGTTGGGGCAGTGCAATTCTATCGGCACTGTATCGGAGTCTGTGTCTGTGCAGTATAGGTTCGAACCAGATGAATGGACCTCTAATTCTACTGCAGATATGGAGTTGGGAACGGATTCACGTAGGTAGGCCCGTAGTACGGATCCAGTCCCAACATTGGAGAGTTCTTTCTGAAGATATAGACATGCTACCTCCGATTGGTGTGTATTGGACAGGAAAACTGACATGGACGGCCAACCCCAACAGGTGCTTGACATACTATCGCGACGAGTTGGACAGGTTGGCCGCCGACTGTGTGGTGTGGACCCCGTACACAGAGGAGCGATTGATTTGGCTGCCACCTATCTGTATGTTCAGGCGTAATTTGTGGCTCACGAAAGCACCTCTAATCAACTTCGGAGTTGTTGAGTTCTACTACCCCGATAGGGTCTTACGGCAGTTTGGTCTGCACCAGGGGATTCCAGTTACCGTGCCATTCAATGCCGAGATGCATAACATCACTGGAATGGGCCGTACACCGGGACACAACTGGGCCACTTGCTTCTTCGAATACGTTCAAAGATGGAACATTAACTGTTTCGAAGAAATCATCGTTGACACCCCACCTTTTGACCTCTCCTTGCATGGTGTGTACTTGTCTTGGTACGAAAGAGTCACTAGACGGTTCATTTCCCCACCGTTGCAGGCTCCTGCCGGAGTCGTTGTACCGATACGTCGACCAGGGACCGAACCAGTAGATGAGCATTCGGTGAGGTTGCCGATGTACCAACCAAAGGGATCCGCTATTCGTGGCTTTGTAAGTTTTAATGTTTCGTTTTAAATTTTCAAAATTTATATATCGATATGTTTTTATATATTTATGTGCATCTAATTCAATCTTTCATGTTTCTCAGTTGACCCAGACTTGGTCCCTTGCCAAGAAATGTGCGCATATGCTAAATAGCAACATCGCCGATCAGACGAAGGTTACTGTACGGGAGATGTTATCGTGTTGCCGTGCACAAGCTGATCTTGTGGGGGAGGGCGCAACATTAGATGCGATACTTAGGACCCCCACACATCGAACCGGCGGTCGTACCGGTCAACGACGAAAGAGAACTGTTCATAGGCCGCCACCCCAACCTCGGAGTGATTCGGAACACGAACAAGAAGCAGACCCTGATATTGAGGAACAAGGTGATGAAGAACAGCTCGTTGGGGATGAGATTGAAGAAGAGCCGGAGATCCCGTTGTCTGCACTGACACAGGCAACTCCCCATCGTCTTAGACGAAACAGAAGACCCCCACTTTACTTCACACCGGACCCTTGATGTAATATTATTAATTATTTTGATTTTGTAGTTTTATTAGTGTAGTATTTTCAATGTAGTATTCTTAATGTAGTATTTTTTAATGTAGTTTTTTTTAATGTAGTTTTTTTTAATGTAGTTTTTTTATTTTTTTAACTTGGTTGCTGATCTTGTAGCTGTGTTGATGTAGTATGTTTGAAATGTTCCTCGGTTTGAGATGAAGTTATTAAAATTGTTGATGTGGTTGAAATTGTTGGAGTGGTGATATTGGTGTGTCAAGAAGTGGTTGTTGAGTTGTGGTGAAGTGAGTTTTGTTGAGTTGTGGTGAAGTGAATGTAAAATTTTAGTACCTCAGTTGTTTTGTATTTTAGTACCTCGGTTGTGGTTTGTTGTGATTTTGTAGAATTTGGTATTTCAAGAAGAGGAATATTGAGTTAATCTTCAGTTTATTGATTTTGTAGAATTTGGTATTTCAAGAAGATGAATTTGATTTTGTAGAATTTGGTGATTTTGTAGAATTTGTTGTGGTTTATTAATCTTCTGTTCAATGGTTTGTTGTGGTTTGTTGTGGCATTTGAAGAAGAGGTGGTTGGATGGGAATATTGAGTTGTTTGTTCAGGTATTTGAAGAAGATGTGGTTGTTTTGCAAAGTGTTTAGAACACTCAGCATTTGGCTGATACCAAAAAAAATTCACAGCAAGAAGACTCGGTCTTCCAAAGACCGAGCCTAGTACAACTAGACTCGGTCTTTGGAAGACCGAGTCTTGTTGCTGTGTCTATTTTTTGGTATCAGACTCAAGACTCGGTCTTCCGAAGACCGAGTCTAGTTGTTCTAAGCTCGGTCTTTGGAAGACCGAGTCTTGAACTCATAAACTCCAGAGCCCAACAAGCTCTCTGGAGGTTTGAAAACAACACAGTCGGTCTTTGAAACACCGCTCTAAAAACACCTAGACTCGGTCTTCCAAAGACCGAGTCTTCAATCAAAACTTCTCACATTGAAGACTCGGTCTTTGGAAGACCGAGTCTAAGTGTTTTTAGAGCGGTGTTTCAAAGACCGACTGTGTTGTTTTCAATCTTCCAGAGTACTTGTTGGGCTCTGGAGTTTATCAGAATCAAGACTCGGTCTTCCAAAGACCGAGCTTAGAACAACTAGACTCGGTCTTTGGAAGACCGAGTCTTGAGTCTGATACAAAAAAAAAGACACAGCAACAAGACTCGGTCTTCCAAAGACCGATTCTAGTTGTACTAGGCTCGGTCTTTGGAAGACCGAGTCTTCTTGCTGTGAATTTTTTTTAGCATCAGCCAGAATTTGAGTGTTTTTCAATCTTTCAAAACAACAACCTCTTCTTCAAATGCCTGAACAAACATCTCAAAATTCCCATCCAACAACTCAAAATCACAACAAACCACAACAACAAAATATAAAACTGATCAATATGCTTCTTCCACTTGACCAACTTAGTACCAAAATACAAAACAACTAATAAACCACTTCAAAATACCAAACAACAAACCAACTTAGTACCAAAATACAAAACAACTAATAAACCACTTCAAAATACCAAACAACAAACCAACTTAGTACCAAAATTCACCACAACTCAGCAACAAGACTCACCACACCTCAGCAACAAGACTCACTTCACCACAACTAAACAACCACTTCACCACAACTATCCAAACTAAGTGTTCATTTCGAAATAAATATTACAAACACAATAGGAAACACAAAATGAAATTTCAACTGTTTTGAGATGCTATGTTAGTACATCGACGCTTGTTGTGTCCTTCCAACCCGCACCTTGAACATTTCATTCTTGTTCCCCTGCTAGAACTATCTCTCACATCCATATCGTTGCGTATTCTCGTGGATTTAGGCCGGCCTTTCCGTGACCGTCGCAAACTAGAATCTGGTACAAGTCGTGGACCGTCGATAGTAGGCCAATATGCTTCATCTAGAATAGGACTGAACACAGGAGCCCAAGTTTGTGCTAATGACGTGATAAGGTAAAATTTATCAACATAAGGCTTGTGATCGATTGCACGATAAGCACAGGCTGCTAATACATGAGAACAGGGAATATGATATAGATGAAACTTCATACATGTGCATGTTTTCGTACCCAAATTCACGGTGTGCAAGTTCCCACCCTTCCGTTCTCCATTTACCATGCGTATACCAGTTTTGACGGAAAAAATTCCAGGCTGATGATGAAACATTGTAACCACATGTTGATTTGCTCTTTCACGGCGAATATCAATTACATCTTGTACTCGTTTAGCAAAAATTTTCCCTTCACATAATAGCTTATTAGCTTCCTGTCGACGAGTAGTAAAATAAGAGTTGAGACGTAAAAAAATCGTCTCAACAATTGCAGTTACTGGTAAACTACGGACTCCTTTCAGTACTGAATTGAAGCATTCTGACAGGTTCGTAGTCATCATTCCATATCGTCGACCTTCATCTGCATAAAGTGCCCATTTCTGAACCGGTTTCTCTTTCAACCAGTTAGCCGCCTCGACATTGACGGTTTCAAGTTCGGCGAGTTTGGCCATGAACTTTTTGGGTTGGTGTTGACAAGCTATACTTTTGGCCTTCTTGCGCAATGCCTTGCTACCAAATTTACTAAAAAAATTTGTTGCAAAATGACGCATGCAATATCGATGAAATCCATTCGGTTCGTTCCAAGTACCGTTTTGCAAATCCATAGCAGACAATATACCAGCATGACGATCCGAGATAACACACAACTCAGTGCGATCGGTGACATAATGCCGGACGCAAGTCATAAACCATGTCCACGTATTTATACTCTCTCCATCAACCAATGCAAATGCAAAAGGAAATAAGCAACCATTCGCATCCGGGGAAACAGCAATTAGCAAACAACCCTTGTACTTACCGTACAAGTGAGTTCCATCTACACTAATAACCGGTCTGCAAGACTTGAAACCTTCAATCGAAGGACCAAATGCCCAAAATACTCCCTTGAATGTTTCCTCGCTGGGGCTAGACTCAAATTTGTCCCAGTGGACAATGGTACCTGGATTTGCTGCTTGAATTGCTGTTAGTAGAAAAGGCAACTTCGTGTATGCTTCTTCGAAGGTACCGTACAACCTCTCAATTGCCTTTTGTTTTGCTTTCCAAGCTTTCTTATATGAAATCTGATAATTATATTCTATTTTCACAATCTCAATAATTACCCCCGGTGATACAGCAATATCCTTCTTCACCACACCCAAAATCAAATTACTGACAAGGTTAGCATCAATTTTGCAGTGGTCTTGATTCAACGTGGGATTCGTACAAGTATGCGGGCCGACTATCTTCTTCACCACAAAATTTCTCCCTCCTTTTGGAACAATAGCTCGTAATCTCCAAGGGCATCCACCATCACTTACTCCTGGGGGACCTTGTACGATCTCCTCTATTGTACGTTTTCTAGGTGCCTTTTTACATTTAACAGTGTATAGTGACGGTGATGTTTTCAATGTGACAAATTCACGATGTTTCTTGATAGAATATACCTTCACAGCATGCAGAAGGGAGTCTTTACTAACAAACTCCTGTCCAACGTAAAATTCGTCTACATTGGATGAACCAGAAGACTCTTGTGGATAGGGGGGAACTCTAGCAGCTTCAGCCATCTCCTCCGTAACATGAGCGTTAACATTAGCATACCTATCAGTAACTCTCACTGCATTAGAACTATTGTTCGAAGGATTTACATTAGCTACATCATCGTCTTCTTCTCCATCATCACTTTCTAGACTTTCATCATCGTCTGTTTCTTCCTCTTCTTCATCATCACTTAATAAGCTGTTGTTAATCACTGCATTTTGAAAGAGTTCAAACATACTGTCATTTGGAACAGAGTCAGGAACCGGGCTTGGTTGGCGTGGCAGCTCAACATTTACAGAATCCGGAATTGTTGTATTTGTGAAGGTGTTCTCTTGTGAGGATACCGGATTTGGTTGTGAAGATTGATCGGGGTTAGGCCTCGACTGCTGTGTAGGTGCTACCCGTATGAAGCTTGCACTGGGGATATCATGTGGCTGAGGAGTTACAACTCGAATTTGCTGAATATATAACTCTAATACAGACCAAGCACAATTCGGATCAAATGTCCTAGCAATCAATGACTTCAGCGCATTATCAGTAGGTACGGGCACTGTCATAAAATACTGAACACCTCCTCTTCCTGCTGCGTATCGAGCTAAAATTTTCGCATTCCATTCATTCCTATCCCAATTAGTAACTTCATAGATTTTCTCAACTAGTTCTTCAAATGTAATGGTACGGGGTACCCAAACTATTTCCGGTTCCAAATGACTATAACTACTACCAATCTTTGGATCAAGAATAATTTCACCACCAAAGTATAACCAAATAGGAATCTCAAGATCCATACCTAGGTATATTTATTAAAATATGCGAGTTATTATCTAAACGCAAACAAAATCTATACCAAATTTCAGAAAATTAAAGGCCAATATTCATCATACCTTCACAAGCGTCAAGAACAGAGCCGTATAGATTTCGTTAAAAGAGTTGAAGTTGGGATCCGCTCCAAATTTAGCAAAAATCAGAAAAATGGATCTTTCAAAATAAGGGTTTTGGGTTGTTATAGTGGGTTATAGTGGAGATGGTTAGAGGGTTAGGAAGATATTGGTGTATATATTTAGATTAAGATTAGATTTTGTGGGTAGGAGGTCGCCCTAGATTTAGGAAGATGGGTTAGAGAAATAGAGTAGGTTAAAGTCGAGAAGAAGAAGAAGAAAGAAAGGGGATCTGCGCTTTAAAAAGCGCAGAGTAAAGACTCGGTCTCTCAAAGACCGAGTCTAGTGCAAATAGACTCGGTCTTTGAAAGACCGAGTCTTGCTCTTTGAATTTTCAAAGCGCAAGACTCGGTCTTTCAAAGACCGAGTCTATTTGCACTAGACTCGGTCTTTGAGAGACCGAGTGGGGCGCTTTGGGAATTAAAAAAAAAAGTAGGGCGGTTTGGAAAAAACTTTGCAAAAATGGGGCGTTTTGGGAAAAAATTCAAAAGTTAAAAGGTGAAGTACCATTGTTTTTCTTATACTTTTGAAGCAAATAAAAGAAACAGTGATTACTTATAATGTCAAATATGATTATTTATTTATTTATTTACTTTTCTATGTACATATTATAATGAGAGAGTTGGAGTTGTCATTTGTCAACATACAAATCCGTGCGTTGCACGTGCAACTCCAACTCTCTCATTAATTACAACAAGAACAAACAAATAAAAAAAATTCAACCTATTTAAAACATGCAAAGCACGTGCAAAATAATTTTATAATATTTTTTAACACTAAACATACACATATGTTGCATGCACGTACAAATTGTAATTTTTTCTTCAAAATATATTTTTTTTTCAATTACGTGCAATGCACGTCAAACTCCAAAATTATTTCTTAAAACATATATTGTACGTGAAAATCTTCCAACTCTTATCAAAACATGCCTCACACGTGAAAATACTAGTTTCCAATAATGCTACACCCACTCCTTGTCTCGTCCCGTTCCCATCCCCAACGTCTACACTGCTCTTTGCCCCGACCAATCTCCCCAGTTGTCATATTTAGACTGAAATTCTTAGATTAAGAGTTTATCATCAGTTCAATGAGTGTAATTACTTGAACATTTTGAACTCAAAGAGAGAAAACGAGGGGTCAGCAGCAAGATCAAGGATTCAAGATCAAGATTGTGGTTTGTGGAGGAGAGCGCATTTTAGGAGCAAAATTTTTTTTTCCTAAATCTGCGACGGTGGTTTTTGTTTTTTCTTTTTTTTTGAAGGGTATTCATTCATTGAATTTTTTTCCATACTGACCCTCTTTTTGAAAATAGGGTTAATGACTAAAGGCACCTAAAAATTACCTTAATATCTTATACACATCTGAAGTTATAGTTATACCCCGATAGCATCCGAAGTTTTAAAAATTGGACCAAAAAACATCCACTGTCCACTTTTGTTAATTTTTTTAACAATAACAGGGTGAAATTACCTTTTTACCCCATGCATTAAAAATTACTTTAAAAAATCCTTAAAATATCCTTTTAAAATCCCTAAAAATTTCCTTACAAATTTCTTTAAAATTCATAATTTTTTTTGTTTAAATCCTTTAAAATTCCTTCAAAGAATATATTCATGTATTGTGAATTCAAGAAGTAGCAACATCATCAAATCAAAAGTGCAGCAATAGCAAGTTCTGAAAATATATTCAGAACAACAGAGAACAATTTCCTTCAAAAGTTTCTCATACCAGTTGACCTAAACACACAAAATCCTTCAAAAAATTCCACTCACATAGTATTAGCATAAGACATAAACTATTCAAAACTAACAGAGAACAAACAAACTATTCAGAATCATCATATACAGATCGTAAGTATCCAACATTGAGCAAAGAAAAAATTGGAGAATGTACACACATTCCCAAATGCGCAACTATTCAGAATCATAACATTTCAGATTTTCCAAATGCACAATTAACATTTTAGATTTCAGATTTTCCAAATGCACAATTAACATCAAGCTGTGAAAGTTGCCGCGCTTCTTCTTCAATAAATATTACATAATCAACAAGCAAGCTCTTCTGCTACTGGAACTCTTTAGCAAGCAAGCTGCTTCTTCTTCTTCTTCTTCTTCTTCTTCAGCAAGAACAAGAGTTTCTTTTCTAAAAAAAAACAAGAGTTTCATCAATAATCATGTATTTATATGTATTTGTATGTACATAAAACTAAACAATATATAAAATAATTACTGCAATGCTAAAAGAAGAGATTCACACCAAAGAACAATGATATATGAATTTTAAGTAGTATATGAATTCTATGTTAGTGCATTTCAGTCCGCGCTTCAAAAGCTTTGTAGTATGAACACTTCAAAATGGACTCTGTCTGTGTTGAAGACGTGTAGGATGCTGACACTTATCTGACACTTGAAGTGTTCTGTTACATTTTTAGTTTGATAAGCAAATGTTTTTTTAAATAGGCGATTTTGCTGTAAGACGATTCAATAGGCAATTTTTTCGACGAACGCTTCTGGTCCCTCACTGATCTTCTCTCTTCAGATCCGTTCAATTCCCCCCCCCCCCCCCCCCCCCTCCGCCCCTTCGCCCCTTGAGCGGCTTGCCCCCCTGAGGGATCATCTTCCGCACTGTTCGTCGCCATTTCCCCCTGGTCGGTTGAGTTTGCTTGCTTCGCTTCTCATCTTCAGTTGTGTTGGGTCCCTTTTGGTGCTGTGTGGGTCTTTCGCTGGCGTGTCCTTTTGGTGGCACGAGTTTTGCGCTCAGATTGGTCCGTACCCCAGTGCTGCTGCTCCACTTTCTCTGTAAGTTCGGGTGTTATTTTGAGGGTTGGGCTATTGTGTTCGGCCCTGGTTTGGGGGTGGTTTGCTCTGGGTGTGTTCTGGGTTGGATCCCAGTTCCTCCATAGGTGGTGGAGGAGTGTTGAGGCCATTTGGATAGGTGGAAGCTTTTTTCCACCGAGTCCTGCGTTGCCATTTGGATCACCCCTTTGGTGGGCTTGTTTTTTAGAGTTTTTGTGGTACTTGGTATCTTCTTAACTACTCATTCTGAACTCATTTTAGTTCTGATTCGTTGTGGCTTGGATCTTTCCGATCCCCTGGTGCTTGTATTGGGGTTTGTCTATTGCATTGAATTGCATTGGTGTTTTTGTCCTGGATCTGTAGCGATCCGTTTCCTATTTGTTCTAGCCATTTTTGCAGTAATTGATCTTCTCAATATCAGTTTCCACAGCCCTGCTCGGGTATCCTCTCGCTCTCTCCCTGTTCTGGTTTTGGGCCATGGCCTCTTTGTGCCCGTCTTAGGTTGAGGTCGTTAAAAAAAATAGGCCCTTTAAACTTGGTCGCTCTCGTTGCTCTCCCGTATTCCTTATCCCCCATTCCTCTTGGAGGTTCGACTGCTCCTGGTTTGTTTCAGGTGCCTCCTTCCTGGGCACTCTAAATGAGTGTGCGTGAATAAAATGAAGTGCATCTTCTGTGACAAGCTTGGACACTCGCGCAGTCGATGTTTTTTCCTTCAAAAACTTATTGGATTACCCAGAGGCAAACCCTTACCGGCCAAACTTCTCTCCTTTCTTAACTATCCACTCTTAAAGGGCAAGCTTAATGCGTGCTTGGCGAGGAAGTTTAGTTTTGAGTTTGAAAAGAATTTTGACTCCTCTGCAGTTGTTCCTTATCCATTTATGAACTCAACTACTTCTTCCACTGCTTATGGTGACTCTCTTGGCATTCTTCAGCTTCCTAATATTGCTAATCTGTTTAAGGATCGAACGGTTTGTACGAAACTTGTTTCCTTTTCTCGGTTGGGTTCTTATCAGGCTCGTCCTCATTCTAATGTTGTGGTGCCTTCGTTGAATATGAGTCTGGATATGAATTTTGTTTTGGTTAAATCCTTACTGGCCAAACGTTTCTCCTTTCTTAACTATCCCCTCTTTAAGCGCATGCTTTATGCATGCTTCGCAAGGAAGAGTAGTTTTGAGTCTGAAAAGGATTTTGACTCCTCTGTAGTGGTTGCTTATCCATATATGAACCCCACTACTTCTTCCGCTGCTCATGGTGCTTCTCTTGCTACTCCTCAGTGTCCTAATTTTGCTAACCTGTTTAAGGATCGCTCAGTTTTCACGGATCTTGTTTCCTTTCCTCGGTTGGGTACTTATCAGCCTCATCCCCATTCTAAGGCTGCGAGGCCTACGTTGAGTACGAGTCTGAATAAGAAGTTGGTTTTGTTTAAATCCTTAGGGCTTTGCCATTCTTGGTTTTGAAGTGCGATGGGGCACGTTCATCAACCGATTCTTGGCGACTCTTCCTTTTCCCGTTATTCTCATACTAATTCCATTCCAATATCATCATCAGTTTCTTCCAGTTTCCTCTTACCTTCTTCTTGCCTAAACAAAGTCGAGGCTAGCATGCCGCACCTTGGTGTGATTTTGCTCCCTTTGGTGGAGGTCGATCCTCCCCCCACTAAGCGAAAATACATTAAGAAACTCTATAATAATGTGCAAATTCGCGTGAGTGCTCGTATTTTAGCTAAGAAAGTAGCTTTAGTGTCGACTCATCTTCTTGTGCACAACTGAGTTTTTGCAATTTTCTGTCCTCCTTTGAGTTGGCAGTATGTTTTTTGTCTTTTCGGTGTTGTTTTTGTTTTCATGAGCTGCTGGGTCCTTCTCTTCTAGCCACGTCATTCGATATTTTGTGGTGTGCCTTCTCTCCTACTATCTTCCCATTCTCTGTACGCATACACGTGAATGTTTGCATTCACTATTTCCTGAGCTTTTTAGTGGTGCACCTGGTTTCCTGCGTTTTCTCTCTTTTCTTTTCTGTGCAGGTTGTGTTTTGGGCCTTCATGTGGGGCTGTTTTGCCTCCTGAGTCTTGGGTCTGTCATTTGGTTATGTTACACAATTTTCGCTCATGTCATCAAGGTTTGTGTTTTCCTGGATCTGGCTTCCTGATCGTTGCAGTTCTTTTTGCCTTGCGGATGTTACCCTTAGTGGGCGTCTTCCCTCCTTTGCTGCAGCAGGGTGTTTACCACCTTTAGTTGCGTTGTTATTCGGGCGGTTTGCTCAGTTGCCCTTCTCGGTGTAGTTCTTCATTTTGTTCGCAGATATCTTATTTGCATGCGACTCATCCGATTTTTGTACTCATTTTTGTAATTTACTTTCTGTTTTGCAGCTTGTAAACGATTGTAGATATTTCTGTATCTCAACTGTTATATATATATATATATATATATATATATATATATATATATATATTGATGGCTGGAGCCGTTTGGCTCTATCCGAAATATCAAAAAAAGAAGCAAATGTTCAATTCCAAATGCAGAAAATTTTGCCGTACTGACCCACTTTTTGAAAATATTTGGCGCTCTAACCCACTTCCAAAAACAATTATGCGATCTGATCCAGTTTTGGACACGTCAGAATAAACCGTTATTGGAAATAACGACATAGGTTATTTACGTGCCGTCATTTCCAATAACGGCATCTATTTTACCTTTTTTTAACCATGCCGTTATTTGGAATAACGACATCAGTATATTTCTCTTACAAGTGTGAATCTTCTAACTTTAAAAAATTTTAAGTGTGAAAAAAACTTATAAATAATGCCATTATCCACAATAACGGCATTCGAATGACTGATGCCGTTATTGGAGATAATGACATCAGTTATATATAAATGAAGTGTCACCGTTGTTTGGAAACAGAGAGGATGAATAATAAGTTAATTTTAAAATAAAAAAATAATAACTGATGTCGTTATTTGGGATAACGACATTAGTTATAATTTTTTTTTTAAATTAACTTATTCGTCAGAGAGGATGAATAATAAGTTACTTTTTTATTTAAAAAAATTATAACTGATGTCGTTATTCCAAATAACGGCATCAGTATTGAGAATGCCGTTATTTAAAATAACGACATCTGTAATAAGGTTTTCACACTTGCTATTCTTTCTCTAAATGAAGACTACAAGCTGTCAAAAAACAAAATAACCTATGCCGTTACTCCAAATAACGACATGGCACTTTTTTTTAAATATAGATGTCATTATTGAGAAAAACGGCATGTAAATAACCTATGCCGTTTTCCCCAATAATGGTTTTTGCTGACGTGTCCAAAACCGAGTCAGTTCACTAATTATTTTCGAAAGTGGGTCAGAGCGCCAAATACTTTCAAAAAAGTGGGTCAGTACGACAAATTTTTCCCAAATGCATGTATCCATTACCTTGTTATCATCTCGTGAAAACACAATGGATGTACTGACTTCTTTGTTCTCAAACCTAGAAAAATCTCCAGAAGAATCTGGGGCATCAGGGCTTGCCTTCCGCAAATAATACCAGCCTAATTGACCCAGTTTGAGAAGGAGAGACAAGGAGAGAAGGAGAGGAGTTTTATGTTTTTTTAGATAGCATTTTTTGTAAAATCACATGCCTTTTAACGGGTGTAAAATATTCTTCTTTCTCAACGGAGAAATAGACGGATTAGCTTCAATTGTCAAAAAAACTTAGGTGCAATTGGGTAATTTTTTTATTTTAGGTGTGTAGAGAATTAATACTAACTTTATGTGTCAACAAGTCATTAAACCTTGCAAATATTGACCAAACTGACCCACTTTCAAAAATATTTACCTAATTGACCCAGTTTTGGACACGTCAGCATAAAACACTATTGGTAACAACGACATATGTTATTTTGATGCATTTGGTGCCAAGAGCGATATCTGTAAAAAAAATTCCAATGTCGCTTTCTCGAGTAACGACATCAGTTCATTTCCTCTTAATCATGAACTCTCTGACTTGGAAAACAAATTGTAAGTATGGAAATATCTTATAACTGATGCCGCTATCCCCCAACAACAACATTCACAAGGCTGATGCCGCTATTGGCAATAGTGCCATTATTCATAATGTTATTATATATAAATAGTGGCTTCCTTTCCTCCTTCTGTTTTCACTTTATCTCTCTCTATCCACTCCCAAACCCAAAATCCTAAAACCCTAGAGCACAAATCTGACTTTTGTTTACTTTCAAACTTCATCTATCCTACATCCCTTTCCTCCCACTCTGAAATACAACTCCCCCAAAATGATAAATCTCCAACATTGCCTCCGGTCATCTCATACATCATCCACGACGTATTCTCCATGCTCTAACTTACAGTTTAATTTGAAGGTATTCCTAAAATCATATATTGTGTAGTTTGCATAGTTTATGCTTGTGAATAGTTAATGAATCAAATATTCTTCCATTTATGTATAGTTATGGATTACGATATACTTATTTGGTTATATTTCGGGGGGTGAAATAATTCGAGATCTGGAGATAGGATATTGTTATAGTAATGTTGAACCGGTCATTATCGGGGATCTCTGTAACTTTATATACTCACAACTAATAAATAAGATATTCGAAGTTACTAATTGGGATAGAGGTGAATGTAGTCTCAAAATCAAAGCCCGTTATGCGGCCGGAAAAGGAGAATGACAATATTTCATGTCGGTGTCTGTACATAATGATAGTGCACTAAGGTTCATGATTGCTAGGACACGTGATCCAAATTGTAATAGGACTGCATTGGAGTTATATATTGAGCAATTTAATCTTCCTAATGCTCGTCCAATTGTTATTCCTAGTCCAAGCCCCGTTGGGAGTTTCAAACCAACTGCCAAGTCACATGCTAGAATACCCCATTTAGAACAAGACATTAGCACTACTCCAACATAACTTGTTACCACAGAATATGAGCCTGTACATCCTTTTACCTTGACACATCCTTTCACCTCGGTCCACGATAACGATATTGTTAATAACGAATTATTAGAAAAGGAAGAAGATGAGGATCATGAGCTTGAACATAAGGAGGAGAAGAAGGTCGGAGAAGATCGGGTTAAGGATATTAACGTTAATGTACATGTTAACAATGTGGTTCCCTTGAAGCTTTTTATGAGTGCACATGTACATGATGTTCAATCGGTGGAGTGAATGACCAATGTGATCATACATGAACATGCACAATCTTTTGTTGGCTCATCGAATACGGATGAACTCTATATCGACCAAAGATTTCCAACTAAAGATAGTATCCAATATCAAGTTAAGATGTACTCCGTGAAGAACTATCGAGAATTTGTGACGGTGAAATCGAACTCAAGTTTATACTGGTGAAATGTAAATATGCACCGATCAAACATACACTCGGGGAGATTGCAGAAAATCTGGAGCTCGTTAATAAGGTGGTTTGTCCATGGCGATTACGTGCAATAGTTCCAAAAGGGTAATCTTTTTTTTGTGGTGAAGAAAATTCAAGGTCCGCATACATGTGTGAATCCAAAGTTGAATCAAGATCATAGTAAAGTTGATTCTAAAATTGTATCAACGATGATATTCAATGTTGTGAAGGCACAGCTTGGAGTAACACTAAGAGCCATAATTGAGATAGTCAAGCTTCAATTCAATTACAATATTTCATACCATAAAGCTTGTAAGGCAAAACATAAAGCTATTGAGAGGTTGTATGGTTCCTTTCACGAAGCTTACACTAGATTGCCTTCTCTTCTCATAGCAATTCAAGCTTCAAATCCAGGTATGGTTGTCCATTTGGTCAAGGTTGTGTCTGGTCCTGACTACGAAACATTCAAGGGAGCCTTTTAGGCATTTGGGCCCTCAATCAAGGGGCTTAAGACATATAGACCAATTATTAGTGTCACACCCCGCTTTCCAAAAAGAATACGGAATACGGTACGTGACTAAGCCTAGTGAATAGTTTTAACCATCCATAAGCTATACGGATCTGCTTGGCTCATCATAACAGTAAATAAGGCAACATACTCAACCAGACATGCAAAAACAATCATAACTCAACAATATTTATTACATCAATAATAAATATCCCAACAAATACGAAATCCGAAACAAACAATAATCCTGGGACAATAAGCCCAAATACAAGTCTCAATACAATTCATGAAATAAAATAGTTCATCAAAACATTTAACAATTCATTTCAATTGCGCAGCTCAAAAATTTTGCTCACTATCTCCAGTAGGCAATTGATCAGCAAAATCTGCTCATATGGCAATTGCAAGGAAAATAGGAAAAACAGGAAACATAACGCCCGTTAGATGCAAGTTTCGGGCCGCAAGCAATACAAGTAGGAAAATGAAGGGAAACCTAACTAAATTAAATAGGTAATACTAATATGGAGTAGACAACAATTATAACAGTCTACAAATGGCAGTAACAGTGTAGTGATAACAGTAAGAGTGTAACAGTAACAGTGTGTCAACAATAATAGTGTGTCAACAGTAATAGTAAACCAACAGTAACAGTGAACCAACAGTAACAGTGAACCAATAGTAACAGTAACAGGATGAGACAGTGAAAACAGTTATTCTTATGTCTAATATTCATTACTATCTAGGTAGCACTTCATGCGTCTCAGATTTTACCACATGGTTGCTACATTAAACAGTTTCGCTTAAGGATTTTGTAGTAGAACTTCTATAGGGCAGTATATTCAGACAAACAGTAACAGTAACATCAACATCAACATCAAATAGTGATATGGCTAAAAATAGGATTAAATTGGGACCGTTCACATCGGACACGAATCTTAAAGCTCAGGGGTAAAACGGTAATTTCACCTACTAACGGGTCTGAAATGGGAACTGGATCTTTCTTCAAGATCCAATAACCCACGAACAAATCCACCTCAACTGGGTACGGGTCCCAACCCGAAATGAACTCGGTCCAGCAGGATAGAATTAGGGTTTCTGATTAGTCCTAATCAACGGCCCTGATTCACATCTATCCTTTCACTGAGAATTAGGGATTACATTCCTTATCTGATCACAGGGATTGCATTCCTAATCTGATCCCTAAGGCGACTATAAATACCCCCCATCCACCACCATTAAGAGGTAATCAATCTTTTGCCAATTTACGCTCTTTCATAATCTTCCTGATTACTAACTTGAGCGTCGGAGGGTGCATCGCCGGAATCAACCCCGGTGTCTCGCACTTTTTGCAGGTGAACGGTGGCAGTCAGCGGTCAAACTCCGGCTGAACAGGTTCAGGTTTGCTATTCAAGTTTTCCAAGAATCCATAAATACTATCTGTTTGCCCCCACACCAGATTTAGCGGTAACAAATAGTGTCATGGATCATGCTCTTATGCATCCAGAAATAAACAGTAGGTACCACAGTAAACAGTGGGAAAAATGAGTTTCCTTTTGAATATATATTTCTATATTGTCCACTACTCAATCTTTTCCCTTAAAAACCCTGGCTTGATTTCTTTTCATTATTAACAATAGGTGTGAACGAAATACACCAGGCTAAAGACATGGCATGAACAAAGGATAAGTCTAAGATGAAATAGGAACACAAAAGGTTGATAAAATAACTCATAATAGTCAAAACAACGAAACTTTCAGTTCTGGACAGCAAGATACTACTGTACCAAATCTGAGATTTCTGTTGCTATAGAATAGAAAATCCAGATCCGTTAGAAAATCTAGAAACTAGACTCTCTGCCAATTCCAGCACATATATATAAGTCACATGTCAGCCACAGAAATAGGGTTGAAAATAGTGTTTAATACAGAAATCGTGTTCAGTTAGAAAATGCAAAATCTTGTTTATAGGCTTGAAGAGAGTTTAAAATCATCATAATTAAATCTGAGAAAAATCTGGAAGATTCCTTAACATATCTAGTCTCAAAATGTAAAATATCATGAATTTATATTACAGATAGTATAGTCAACAAAATTGGAAAAACAGAGTAATGCAACAAAATCTCAATTCTGAAAGTTCAGACACAGTAGTATCAAAACAGAGATAATTCATAAAATATAATTCAAAATCCAGATCCGTCAAAACAGATTTAATTCATAAAATATAATTCGAACAAGACGACGACAGCAACGAAGCTCGGCCCTGGGGTCTGGTCTGTGGCGCTGGGCTCGAACGGGGACAGGGACAGTGGCACGGGGATAGAGAAAACGAGAGGGTGGACAGTGCGTGGTCGACGCCGGAGATCAACGACGATGACAGCGACGAGGGAAGAGGGATCGGGAGTAGGTCGGGGGTAGGGAAAGAGAGGGTGACGGCTAGAGAGAGAGAATAGTATTTAGGGGGTTTAGTAATTAGGGTGATGGTTCAATTAGGGTGTTTATATAGAGACAGTATGGGTTTGGAAGAACTGGGTAGTATCCAATAGGAAGAAAAGAATCCAATAAGAGACAATTAGGCCATGAAATAGGTTTAAACAATAGACGATATCAAAGACAAATTGTAGATCAAATAAATGAGAATATTAGGCTAAATCAAACAAAGAATGAATCACAAGGAGAACAATACACAATACAAAAGGAAGGGAAAAATAATACAACAAAAAATAAAATAAAATAAATCCAGGATTTTATTAAATAAATTTTAAAAAAATACAATAATGAGCAATAGGGGTTACAAATCCTACCCACCTAACAAGAATAATTTCGTCCTCGAAATTCAACCAGAAGTACATAGGGTAACTGCAAAAAGAAAAGAAATTACAATAGCGAAAGCAAAAGCAGCAAAACAAGAGCTACATAAACAAATGAGGAAACCTCCGCTGGATATCCTCTTCTAGCTCCCAAGTCGACTCACCTTGCGAGTGAGGATTCCAAGAAACACGAACAAGCTTGATCACCTTGTTCTTCAAAACCTTCTCCCGCTGGTCCACAATAGCAACTGGCGAAATTTCATAAGACAAATCCGGCATCGCAGATAACTTTGAATAGTCAATCATGTGGCTCTCATCACGGGTATACTTTCTCAGTTGTGAGACATGGAAGACGTCGTGCACTCCAGATAAAGCCGGGGGCAATGCAAGACGATAGGCCACCTTGCCACTCGTTCCACGATGTCGAATGGTCCGATGAACCTGGGGCTTAACTTGCCTCAACAAATGACACCTCACCACAGTGATACCTTAAGAAGGAAAACATGGTCTCCCACCTCAAACTCCAAGGCTTTACTATGAATATCAGCCCATCGCTTCTGTCTGTCTTGTGCGGCTTGAAGATGCTTCCTGATCTGACTCATAGCATCCACCGTCTTGGTGATCAACTCCAAGACCAATAATTTCCTTTCGCCAATGTCATCCCAGCATACTGGCGACCGACACTTACGACCATAGAGTGCCTCTAAAGGAGCAGCTTTAATACTGGCCTGGAAGCTGTTATTGTACGAGAACTCTACGAGATGCAAGTGGTCCTCCCAAGAACCTCCAAATTGCACCACACATGACCTCAACATGTCCTCTAGAGTCTGGATGGTCCTCTCTGACTGTCCATCTGTCTGAGGGTGAAAATTTGTGGTATACATCAACTTACTCCCCAGACTACTCTAAAGACTCTCCCAAAACTGCGATCTAAACCTCGTATCCCTGTCGAATACAATACTGACTGGAACACCATGAAGTCTGACGATCTCTTGCATGTACTTCTAAGCTAGGCTCTCAGTAGACTGTCCAACTCTGAAGGAAACGAAGTGATCGCTCTTTGTCAAACTGTTCACAATTACCCAAATAGCGTTGTGACCCTTAGGACTCCTTGGAAAAGCGGTCACAAAATCCATGGTGATATGCTCCCACTTCCACTCCGGAATGGGAAGAGGCTGAAGAAGTCCGACGGTCCTATGATGCTCTGCCTTCACCTACTGGCAGATCAAGCACTGCGACACATATCTCGCCACGACCATCTTTATACCATGCCATCAAAAATGAAGCTTTAAGTCCCGGTACATCTTAGTACCACCAGGATGAATAGAGTACGACGATTGGTGGGCTTCCTCGAGCAACTTCTGACGAATCTCACCCTTTGGAACACACAATCTGGATCCAAAATGAAGAGATCCATCTGAGTGAACAACCATATCGGTCCTCGTACCCGCTTTAACTTCGGCTCTGAACCCTTGCAATTGCTCATCACCTGCTTGAGCCTCCTTAATCTGCTCAACAAGAGACGACTGCAACTGAAGCATCATGCAACTCCAAACAAAACCTGGCAAGATCACATCCAAATCCAACCTCCTCATCTTCTCAACAAGCTCTCTCTGCTGAGTTAGGAACATGGCGACTGGTCTTCTACTCAAAGCATCTGGCACCAAGTTCACTCTACCAGGATGGTATTGCAAACTGATGTCATAGTCAGCCATCAACTCCAACCAGAGCCTCTGCCTCATGTTCAGCTCCTTCTGAGTGAATACATACTTGAGAATTTTGTGGTTAGTAAAGATCTCCACTCGGTCTCTAAGCAGATAATGCCTTCATAACTTCAAAGCAAAGATCACCGCAGCCAGTTCCAAATCATGGGTAGGGTAATTCTTCTCGTGCGGCCTTAACTGTCTAGATGCATAAGCAACAACTCGACCCTTCTGCATCAACACTGTACCTAGGCCCTTGCCAGAAGCATCACAGTGAACCACAAAACCACCCGAACCATCCGGAATAGTCAACACAGGCACTGATGTCAATCGGTGCTTCAACTCACCAAAAGCTCCACCACAAGCTCCATCCCAAACAAACATCTGATCTTTCCGAGTCAGCTTATTCAACGGACCAGCTATCTTCGAAAAGTCTTGGACGGACTTCTGATAATACTCGACCAAACCAAGGAAACTTCTCACTTCCGAAACTGAATTAGGAACAGACCAATCTTTGACCTTAGAAATCTTGGACGGATCAACAGAGATACCATCGCCTGAGATGATGTGCCCTAAAAAGGTAACTCGGTCAAGCCAAAACTCACACTTGCTGAGTTTCTCATAGAGCTGATTCTCCCTCAAGGTCTGTAGAACCAACCTCAGATGATCAGCATGATCCTTCCGATTCCGAGAATACACCAGAATGTCGTCTATGAAGACCACCACGAATTTGTCCAGAAATAGAGAGAAAGCTCTGTTCATCAGACTCATGAACATTGTTGGTGCATTCGTGACTCCGAAAGGCATCACAAGGAACTCATAGTGCTCGTATCTAGTCCTGAACGCAGTCTTCTGTACATCAGCTGTCTTCACCTTCACTTGATGATAACCAAATCCAACTTTGAAAAGACAGCAACTCCACCCAACTGATCAAACAAATCATCGATCCTGGGTAGCGGATATCGGTTCTTCACTGTAACACTATTCAGCTCATGGTAATCCATGCACAGACGAAGAATCCTGTCCTTCTTGCTGACATACAAGACAGGAGTGCCCCATGGGGACACACTGGGCCTGATGAAACCCAAATCCAGCGATCCTTGGACCCACACCTTCAGCTCTGCTAGCTCAACTCGTGTCATCTGGTAAGGACTCTTCGATATCGGTGTAGTACCAGGCTAAACATCAATACCGAATTCCACATCCCTATCTGGAGGTAATTCAGGCAACTCCCCGAGAAACACATCCAGAAAATCCTACACAAAAAGAAGCGCAGCCTCACAGCCTGCATGCAACTCCATTGCACAACCAGCGTCGACAACAACTTCCTGACCACGCCCAAGGGGTAACTCCCCAGCATGGAACTCAAACTCCTCACGGCCTGACATCCTGAAAACAAACTTCTTCGCTCGATAATCAATGATAGCATGGGACTCACCCAGCCAATCCATTCCGAGAATCACATCAAACCTTGAACTGCCAATCACAATCAGATCTGCTCTGAAATCAGCACCTCCAATCACCACAGGACTCTGCTTGCACTCCTGGGAACAAATGACAACACCGCCACCTGAGGTGATATGTCAAGCAACCGGCAACTCACTGCACACCAACTGATGCTGATCCACAAAACGGGAAGAGACGAAGGAATGGGTTGCCCTGGAATAAAAAAGAACACGAGAAGGAACAGAATGAACAAGAATAACACCTAAGATAGAGCCAAAACAAGGGAAAGATGAACAGATGAAAGATAACAAAAAAAATGATGCAAGAAAGACTACATGAAGAAAGATGCAAGAGAAATAAATGAAACAAGGAACAAAGAGCAGAACAACAAAAGAAAACACAAAAGAAATACCTGCAACGACTTCTTCCGGGGTCTGAGCTTGCTCCGTGATCAAGTTGAAAGCCTAACCTCTCCCTGGAGTAGCGGTCCTCTGACCGACGATTTGACGTTGCGGGGGAAGTGCAATCTAACCTAACTACGGACTGGCGCGACTGTGGCCTGGTCGTGCCTCCTCCGAGGACAAACTCGAACCAGGTGGTCAGTAGCACCACAACTGAGACAACGACGGTTGGCCTTCCAGCAATTCTTGCGCAAATGCCCAGGGGCCTGGCAAAAGTCACAACAACATCTCTCCGTGGAGGAGAAGGATGGTAGGGAGTTGTCCTGACGGTAAGGACCGGAGCTGGACTCCTGATCGGACCTCCATTAGGCCTAGCAGCAACAGCAGTGGGGTACTGCACAACTCGCTGAGAAGGGGTCTCACGTGCACGAGTTTGCTCTGTCGCTCGAGCTACCTCCAAGGCATCCAATAGGTACGGAGACGATGGGCGGCCAAGTACACCTGAATACCATGATCAAGACCCAAAAGGAACCTTCAAGCACGATCCTCCTCATTTTCCACCAAGGTGGTAGCGAAGCGGCTAAGGCTGGTGAACTCTGCGACGTACTCATCCACGGATCTGGAGCCCTGTTCCAAGAAAACTTGGTGTTACAATACTATATACATAATATGTAACCGAATCTTAAAACATGGCACTAATAAATCAACCAAACAACCAACCAACCAACCTGTTTTAGGGCAAGAAATTGATGCTCCATCTCTACGCAGGTGATGCGTGGGAAGAATTTCTCCAGGAAGCTTTGAGCGAAAGTGGCCCAAGTAATAGGCCGCTCTAGTCTCTCAGATTATGCCCTCCACCAGATGTGGGCTAAATCCACAAACTGGATGCATACCACATCCACACGGTTGGCATCGGCGACCCTAGCTGCCTGTAGCAGACTCTCCGTCCGGATTAGCCACTGCTCAGCCTCAAGTGGCATCTCAGTACCAGCAAACTTATCAGGGTGCAACCTCATGAAATCCGCAACAGTACCTGGATGAGGGGGCAAAGCTATAGGGGCAGGCACAACGGGGGTCAGAAATAGCATTCCGGTTAGTAGCTTCCAAAGCGGCCTTAACCAGTTCGTTGTGATCCTATTGCATTTGAGCAATCTGCTGGAGCACCTGAGTTACAGCTGCCAACCCAGGATGGCCTTCTTGCGAAGACGAACCATTCTCTCGAGCCATAGTCTGCACCAAACCCAAAACAATTAGCATTCAGATCCAGTTGAATAATAATTATTTGTGCAATGCATGGCCTGTCGGGAGTCAAGTAAATCCGATCGAGTCAAGCCTACCTAATGTATTAGCCAAACTAACACATTAGCCAAACCTGGAGCTCTGATACCACTCAAAAACCTTGTCACGCCTCGCTTTCCAAAAAGAATACGGAATTCGGTACGTGACTAAGCCCAACGGATAGTTTTCACCATCCATAAGCTGTATGGATCTGCTTGGCTCATCATAACAGTAAATAAGGCAACTTACTCAACAAGGCATGCAAAAATAATCATAACTTAACAGTATTTATTGCATCAATAATAAATATTCCAACAAATACTAGATCCGAAATAAACAATAATTTTGAGGCAATAAGCCCAAATACAAGTCTCAATACAATTCATAAAATAAAATAGTTCATCAAAACATTTAAACAATTCATTCCAACTGCGCAGCTCAAAACTTTTGCTCACCAACTCTAGTAGGCAATTGATCAGCAAAACCTGCTTATATGGCAATTGTAAGAAAAATAGAAAAAACAGAAAAACATAACGCCCGTTAGATGCAAATTTCGGGCCGCAAGCAATACAAGTAAGAAAATGAAAGGAAACCTAACTACATTAAACAGGTAATACTAATATGGAGTAGAAAACAATTATAACAGTCTACAAATGGCAGTAACAGTGTAGTGATAATAGTAAGAGTGTAACAGTAACAGTGTGTCAGCAGTAACAGTGTGTCAACAGTAATAGTAAACCAACAGTAACAGTAAACCAACAGTAACAGCAGACAGTGAAAACAGTTATTCTTATGTCTAATGTTCATTACTATCTAGGTAGCACTTCATGTGTTCCAGATTTTACCACATGGTTGCTACATCAAACAGTTTTGCTTTAAGATTTTGTAGTTGAACTTCTATAGGGCAGTATATTCAGACAAATAGTAACAGTAACATCAACATAAAACAGTTTCATGGATCCTGCCCTCATGTATCCAGAGATAAACAGTAGGTACCAAAGTAAACAGTGAGGAAAACGATTTCCCTTCTGAATATGCATTTCTATATTGTCCACTACTTAATCTTTTCCCTTAAAAACCTCTACTTGATTTCTTTTCATTATTAACAACAGGTGTGAACGAAATACAATAGGCTAAAGACATGGCATGAACAAAGGATAAGTCTAAGATGAAATAGGAACACAAGCAGTTGATAAAATAACTCATAATAGTCAAAACAACGAAACTTTCAGTTCTGGACAGCAAGATACTACTGTACCAAATCTGAGATTCTCGTTGCTATAGAATAGAAAATCCAAATCCGTCAGAAAATCTAGAAACTAGACTCTCTGCCGATTCCAGCACATATATCAGCCACAGAAACAGGGTTGAAAACAACATTTAATACATAAGTCGTGTTCAGCCAGAAAATGCAAAATCATGTTTATAGGCATGAAAAGAGTTTAAAATCATCATAATTAAATCTGAAAAAATCTGGAAGATTCCCTAACATATCTAGTCTCAAAATATAAATTATCATGAATTTATATTACAGATAGTATAGTCAACAAAATTGGAAAAACAGAGTAATGTAACAAAATCTCAATTCTGAAAGTTCAGACACAACAGTACCAAAATAAAGATAATTCATAAAATATAATTCGAAATCCAGATTCATCAAAAAGATGATAAAATAGACAAATCAAGATATAGTTCATATTCACAAAGTTTTCATAAAAAATGAATAGAATCAGGTTGAAAATATAGTTCTATACTGAACAACATGCAGCTTGAAAACATATCGATTGGTTTCATAAGCATGAAATAAGGTACAAAAGTCATTAATTAATTCTACAAAAATTAGGGATTAATCCCAGCAATGTGTAGACATACTCAGCAAAATATAGAGTTCAAATTCTACTTTTAGTATCAGTTTTAAATTAAAATATCTTACAGAATACATATTGTTCAGAATCTAGAATATATGATATGACTGCAGTAAAATGGCAATAACTCATGCATCAAAAATCAGAATTCAGATCTGTCAAAAGTTCTGAAAACTAGAAAACAAAGGCTATAAATCATGTTCACAAATTTAAATATTTTTCTGATGTTAACAGGGTTGAAATTACTGTACAAAATAGGGTAGCAACAAAACAAAGTTCTTTTCTGCATTTTATCAAACAACTTAACTACAAACGGTCCAATCTAAGATGTCATACGCAACATTGAATATGTGGGTTACTCAAATCAGCATGGCATGTGAATCAAATAGTCCATAATGAGATAATACATCCAACAAACATCTATGCAACAATCATCTACAATATTCGGTGTGTTACAAACAACATATAGTCAAGATGTCTACTAATCTAATTGTTTTCATACAATGTGTGTCAACTATTGTAACTACTCAAGATCAAGAGGTAATTTCAATGGTTAACCTAACAAAATAGGATCATCATGAGAGTACAAATATTTTCATACTAGATTACTTACGGTATTTAACTTGTATGACAAAAAGAACACATACAAGCTACTTGCCTGTGATGAAAATGATGGAAATGAAGAATAGAATAATGGGAACGGCTCTCGAACAGCAAACACAACGAACACGAGACGAGAATCACACCACCAAAACACGTGAATGAGACGTATGTGCACACACACCAGAGACAACAGCAACAACAACAAGATCGGTGGCAACAATAGGGAAGGCGGCGACAGCACCAGAGGGGAACATCGACGGCATAGTCGTCGACACAGAGGATGACGTCAAGGAAGACGACTAGCGGCGCGGCTGTGATGCTCAAACAAGATGACGATAGCAATGAGGCTCTGCCAGGGGTCTGGTCTGCAGCGCTGGGCTCGAACGGGGACAGGGACAGCAGCACGGGGATAGAGAAAAGGAGAGGGTGGATGGTGGGTGGTCGACGCCGGAGATCAACGACGACGATAGCAACGAGGGTAGAGGGATCAGGAGTAGGTCGGGGGTAGGGAAAGAGAGTGTGACAGTTAGAGAGAGAGAATAGTATTTAGGGGGTTTAGTAATTAGGGTGATGGTTCAATTAGGGTGTTTATATAGAGACAGTATGGGTTTGGGCGAACTGGGTAGTATCCAATAGGAAGAAAAGAATTTAATAAGAGACAATTAGGCCATGAAATTGGTTTAAACAATAGACGATATCAAAGATAAATTGTAGATCAAATAAATGAGAATATTAGGCTGAATCAAACAGAGAATGACTCACAAGGAGAACAACACACAATACAAAAGGAAGGGAAAAATAATACAACCAAAAATAAAATAAAATAAATCTAGGATTTAATTAAATTAAAAAAACTCCAATAATTAGCAATAGGGGTTACAATTAGTGTTGACAGAACACATTTGTATAGAAAATACAAAGGTTGTTTGTTGATAGCTGTTTCACCCAATGCAAATGGTATGTTGTTTCCATTTGCGTTCACAATAGTGGATGAAGAGAGCATAGACACCTGGACATGGTTCATGAGTTGTATACGATGCTTCGTCATAGATCATGCAGGGCTATGTGTTATTTCTGATCATCATGCAGGCATTTTGTCGGCTATGGACAATGAGTATGGAACATGGAAAGAGCTACTTACATATCATCGTTATTGTATGTGTCATTTTGCTACTAATTTCTAACGCGAATTTGGTGGCAAGTTTTTTATGGATAAGCTCAAGGTAATCACATGTCAAAATCAGCTGAAGAAGTTTGAGGCAAAGATTGTAGAGCTTGAAGCAGCTAATGTTAAGGAGGATAATTGGTTGAAAGAGAAACCGATTGAGAAGTTGGCACTTTCCGCAGATGGAGGTCACCAATATGGTATTGATGCTGTTTATTTCTGGGAGACGTGAGGATGCACCAGGTGTGAGTTCGGACTCAATTTGTATTGAAGGAGAATGCCGCTCGTCTGCCGACCTTCGGTTGACCTTCTGGGACCTACGATGAGCTCGGAAAGATGTTGAAGGCTGGGCTTGGATCGGAAGGGTCGGATCCGAGGTCTTGTGTACCTGCAGACGGTCCTGAAACACCGGGGTTTATCCCGGTGGCGGACCCTCCGACGCTCTAGTTAGTCTCTGTGAGAGAGTAGCAATAACTAGGTATATTTAAGTGGCAAAAGGTTGATTACCTCAAAAGGTGGGTGTGGGTCTAGTATTTATAGAGAATCCCAACCGGGTTTGGTTCCACTTGGGGGCCGGGTCTGGATCCGAAAGCCCGTGGGCCTGACGTGGCAGAAGGTCCAGGGGGTTTAGGGCGGACGTGGCAATACCAGGAGTGGTATAGGGCTGACGTGGCGAAACCCTTGGCGGTATTTGGAGTTGATGTGGCTGATCGCGGGTCTCCTGTGCTTCGGGGGGGAATCGGAAGGCCTAGGCTGCGCCAGGTCATCCTTCTGCCCCGCCAGAGAGGGGGGACGGCCTGTGGAACTGTCCCGGATCGGACTCCGAGGGCTACTGAGGCTCGTCGGTACGAGGAGGCCAGTACCGTGAGGGCAAACACGAGGTTCGGCGCCGACCCTGAAGTGGTTCGGAGCCGAACTAGGTTGCTATCTTTATCTTTCAGAGTGGGAATTGTATTGGGCCCTGGTTGGGCCTCAGGCCATTTTTACCCTACCACACAAGCCCCCCACTCCTGCGGGGGTGCGGGAGCAAGCATTGGGGGAGTGTTCATGGTTGTGGAAAAAATGGGAGGACGACTCACAGGGCCTTCTTGGTGGGGTTGTCCTGAGGCTTTGACCGGACCTCGAGCTTGTCGAGGGTTTATGGGTAGGTGAAGGCGATGGCGAACCGTTGTATCTTCCGGAGAAGAGTACCCTGGTGCCTGACAGAACCTCGAGAGGACGAGGGTTTATGCGTCGACAAGGGTGATGGCGAGCCGTTGTTTCTTCCTGAGAAGAGTACCCTGGTGCCAGACCGAACCTCGAGACGAGGGGGAATTATGGGCTGGTAAGGGTGATGGCCAGCCGGTGGATCTTCCGAAGAAGAGTACTCGGGTGCCAGACCGGACCTCGAGCTGGCGAGGGATTATGGGCCGGTAAGGGTGAAGGCGAGCCGTTGTTTCTTCCTGAGAAGAGTACCCTGGTGCCAGACCGAACCTCGAGATGAGGGGGAATTATGGGCTGGTAAGGGTGATGGCCAGCCGGTGGATCTTCCGAAGAAGAGTACCCAGGTGCCAGACCGGACTTCGAGCTGGCGAGGGATTACGGGTCGGTGAGGGTGAAGGCGAGCCGTTGTTTCTTCCTGAGAAGAGTACCCTGGTTCCAGACCGAACCTCGAGATGAGGGGGAATTATGGGCTGGTAAGGGTGATGGCCAGCCGGTGGATCTTCCGAAGAAGAGTACCCAGGTGCCAGACCGGACCTCGAGCTGGCGAGGGATTACGGGTCGGTGAGGGTGAAGGCGAGCCGTTGTTTCTTCCTGAGAAGAGTACCCTGGTGCCAGACCGAACCTCGAGATGAGGGGGAATTATGGGCTGGTAAGGGTGATGGCCAGCCTGTGGATCCTCCGAAGAGGGGTGCCCTGGTGCCAGACCGGACCTCGAGCTGGCGAGGGGATTATGGGTCGGGCCGTTTGTGGGCGAACCGTTGTGCCTTGGGGCTGTTTGAGTAGGGTAGTCTGTTGTTTTCGCGGAGCATTTGGGGGCGCCCTGGGATCTGTGCAAGGTTCCCATTTCCTAGGTGCGTTAATGGCACCGCCTAATAAATGTATGGCGCATGGTCTTCCGTCGTTTGGTTTTCCCCATGTCATAAAGGCCGGCCCCTGGGGGAGGCTATAAGTACCCCCCCCCCCCTCTTTCTCGTAGTGGTTCAGATCAAAGCAAGGGTGGTCTGTTTGGCCCTTAAAGGTGTCTGCTTCGGCGGACGCCTGTCTCTTGATAATTTTTACCCCCGGTTGTGTCGGAGAGGTAGTTTCTTTGTCGCTCGGATCTTCTCTTGGATCTGATGGCCCTGATGTGGCGGCCAGATCCAGGGGGGATCCGGGCGAGAGGGACAACGACCGAACTTCGAAGGGTGAGCAGTTTGCAACTGTGGAGGTTCTATCCTTCCGAGAGAGATGAAGGGCGTTCCGGGCCGGTTGTTTGCAACTGTGAAGGTTCCGTTGCTGGAGTAGGCTGGACTTTTGCAGTTGCATCAACTGGCTCGGAATGGTGCACTTCTTTCGACCTCTGGGTGTTGATCTGCTTTCGACCGGGGTGCTTGCCGAGGGGGGCGTCTTGAAGCTTTGGGCCCCGGGTAGATGAGTCGTTCTCCGATTGGAGGCTGACTACTCTGCGTCCCAATAGGGCTCCAGGTTGAGGCGGTTTCTGTCTCACCCGGGAACAGTTCGGGTCTTCGGCCGATGACGTTGTAAGCCCCGAGCTGCTCACGGGTGAAAGGGGAACCGACCTAGTCTCGGAGCCCGGGGCGTCTGTCTGAGGACGGCGCCTTAAATCTTAAAAATAAAAATGTTCCCTCCTCCGAATACTTCTTCCGCGCTGACCTCCTTGTCTGGCTGCCAGCCTGTCAATGGATGATGTCAGCATCGCACGTTTTGAGGATGTGGCGCGAATTCCTAGGCGGCAGTTGCATGTCAGATAGGTGAACAGTACTTGCGGAAATCGAGGAGTCGCTTTTATCTCCTATAAACATTCCCCCCTCTCCCCTATCTGTCCACTCCTTTCTTTTTCAAAAAAAAAAATTTTCAACACTTCAGCGCTCATCTTTGCATCTTGCTGTACCAGGCTCGCCCTTCCAAAGTAACCCCAGGTGAGTTGGCAAGTCTACTTAGTTTAGGCATAGATGGACAGGGCTCAGTCTGGCTCATCAGCGTCGACGTCAAGGGGGGAAGTGGAGCCTATCTCTGACTCGACGTCCTGGGAGGAGCCCGTACTCGAGGAGGTGTCAGTGTACGTTGATGAGTCTTCTGACACGGTTTCGTGGGAGGAACCGGTGGTTGAGGAGGAGGTACATGGTGCGAGGCTGTCGCGCTCTCGTCGTCCCTTCGTGGTGGAGAGCAGCGAGTCGGAGGAAGCGACTGATGGTTCGGACGACGTCCGTGTTTTGGAGTTGGCTACCGAGGGAGAGAGAGGCGAGGGCGGCATTGTAAGGAGATCCACGGTTCAGGGGGCAGGTCCGAGTTCCATGTTGACTGGTCGGGGGCCCTTATTCACTCCCTCGTCGGAGGGAACCGAGAAGAGGAAGAAGGCTCCGAGGAAGGTAGGGTTGGGGACTGGTGGTTCGAGCCAGGGGACAGGTTCGCCCGTGCAGCCGAAGCATTTCCGTCAATATCCTGACGACCTGTCCGACCAGGAGCTCTTTGGTGTGCAGGCCTCTTCGCCGAGTCGGACGAGAGTGTTGATGGACGCGATTCTGACCGTCTTGGATGGCGGGGACTTGGAGGTTTTGCAGCTGGCGTACCACATAGGTCCTAGTTATGAATTGATGCTGCCGAGCTCTACTCTTCGCCCAACCGATCCCCTGTCTGCTTGGTATTGTGTCTTCCCCGTGGACGCGTTTATTTCTGGACTGAGGCTGCCGGTCCATCCGTTTGTTCGGGAAGTGTTGAACTGGGCCTCCTTGGCGCCGATGCAGTATGGGCCGAACTCTTGGAAGCAGATAATCAGTTTTGTACTGATGTGCGAGGAACAACGGGTACCCCTGCGCTTGAACGTGTTCCGAGCGACGCTGATGATTAGTTCGGCGGCCGAGGGGGTTTACTATATCTCCCCCCGGAGCAGGAGGAAGGTTGTTCATAGCCACCCGGACTCTATCAAGGATTGGAAGAAAAAATATCTGGTGATCCGGAGTGAAGAGCCCTGGGACATTCCGACTCGATGGAACTACTCCAAGCCGAGTTATCCTGCGCCGGGGCAGGGGGATCTGACGGTCGAGGAGTGGGGGTTTGTCGAGCGTCTCCGTTTGTCCCCTAGTATTGATTGGACGAAGGTGACGGAGGTTCGCCTGGCGAGCGTTGGACTGAGCCCAGCCGTTCTCCGTATGTAGTTGTTTCCTTTCCCTCGATCCTTTCGTACATTCTTGCTCATTGCTCTTAATGGTTTTTTCTGTAGATATGGATGAGGCATCGATCAAAGCAAGGAGGCTCGCCATGAAGAAGGAAAATGCCGAGAAGAAGAAGGGGGAGGCGGCGAAGAGGCCGAGGGAGCCGCCCCTTGTTATCTCGGAGGTACCGCTCGAGCCGAGGGTTAAGAGGACTCGTTCGGAGACGGGCAAGGGGGGTGCCCCTTTGAGGGGTAAGGGCCCGGCGAGGGCATCCGATCTTGATAAGGGGAAAGGTCCCTTGGTAGGGGTCGAGGAGGAGGACCCGGTGGTGGAGTTGTTGCGGCAGCGGTGGGCGCCGGACTGGTCGGTTCGGATGGGCGACTGTCTGACCGAGGAAGCCCAGGCCGTAGAGGTGGTGGAGAAGCTGGCAACGCCTCGTGATCGCCAGATGATGGAGAACGAGCCCGTGGAGGTGGCATTCACGCGCCTGGCGCAGGCCACCGTGTCGGTAAGCTTGTCGACCTCCTCCTTTCTGTTTAGTCTTGCCTCAGGAGTTTTCTTCTTATCTGCGTCTTTCGGTTGCAGGCTTGTATGCAGGGAGCTAATGTGAAGAATCTCTACGAAGCGTCCCTGTTACAAGAGCGTGCTCGGGCGGACAAGAGCGGACGAGAGACGAAGGAGATGCGGATCGAGCTCGAGGGTTCGCATCAGAGGGAGCAGCAGATGAAGCTGGAGCTCGAGGCCAAGGACACCGAGTGGGGGAAGAGGGTGGCCTCCTTGAAGAGGAAGTTTGCCAAGGAGAAGGGGGAGTTGACAGCTGCGTTCGCCAATGAGAGGAAAGAGCTGACGGATGCGGGCCAGCGGATGGTGATAGCCGCCCAGGATGAGTGCTACGCGAAGGCCCTCAGTCATGTGAGGCATTTCTATCCGACCCTCGATCTGTCGAACTTCGAGTACGACATGGAGATTGATGGGACCCCGAAGATTCCTGCCGGAGAGGGGCTCGTTGACAACCCGGCCGTCGATCCTCCTGTGAACCCGATCGACGCCGATGAGGAAAATCGAGTTGTATAGTTTTGTCTTTCTTTCTTCTTTCCTCCTTTCGATTGTATTTGCCTCCCGCGGACTGGCCCCCGCCTTTTCGTGTATATATAAAAAAGTAATTCGGACTTGCCAAGGGTTTTGACGCCGGTCGTTTCCGGATCTCCCCGCTTATGTGCTTCGAGTTGGCTCACTTCGTAGGTTGTGGCTTCCCTTCCCGAGGTGGGCCCCCGTCGTTCCGTCGTGGCGTGCCGCTCGAGACGAGGGGAGTATTTCTGTAACGGCCTTTGCCCTGGTTGACAGTATACAAAGTGATGAAGGGGATGTGGCTCGGCCTTATTGTTTCGCGAGGAATCGGAGTGGGGTGAGGTGATGCCTTGGGGGTCGACCCCCTAACCTGGTATTAGGTCGGGTCTGCCGAGGTGTTTGGAGTATGATACAACGAGATTTCCTTAGTATAAGATAGGGGGGGCCGCTAAAACGGTCCTATACAAAGGAAAGCTTTACAAAAGGTTTACTTCTAGCTAAGTTAAAGTCTATGCTTGCTCTTTGCAGGAGTTCACTGGGTGCTAGGCGTCAAGGGGGAACCTCTCTGGCTCGACGGTAGGTCCGGGGGTAGGGCCGTCCTTCTTAGGTTTGAACATGACGGCGTTGAGGGGGAACATTCCTCCTCCGACGGTGGTCATGTAGCACGATCGCGCTGCTTCTTGGCTGCCTCGGACGACGCCGACCCCTTGTGGGGTGGAAAATTCGAGCTCCAGATGGTAGGCCGAAGGCACCGTTTGGAGGGAGCATAACCTGGATCGGCCGAGTATGGCGTTGTAAGCCGTCTTGACGTTGGTCACCATGAAGTCCATAGGCTCGGTCCTCTTGGCGGGAGCCGATCCCGCGGTAACATCGGGGGTGACAATCCCTTCTAGTACGACAGGGACGCCGTAGAACCCATGTAAGGTGTATCCGGCCGGTTGGAGCTTGCCTCTAGGTAACTTCAGTTTCTCGAAGGCTTCGAGGAAAAGAATGTTCACCGAGCTGCCGTTGTCGACAAGGATTCGGCGAACTTCACACTTAGCCATGCGGAGGCTAATGACGAGGGCGCACGATCGCGCTGCTTCTTGGCTGCCTCGGACGACGCCGACCCCTTGTGGGGTGGAAAATTCGAGCTCCGGATGGTAGGCCGAAGGCACCGTTTGGAGGGAGCATAACCTGGATCGGCCGAGTATGGCGTTGTAAGCCGTCTTGGCGTTGGTCACCATGAAGTCCATAGGCTCGGTCCTCTTGGCGGGAGCCGATCCCGCGGTAACATCGAGGGTGACAATCCCTTCTAGCACGACAGGGATGCCGTAGAACCCATGTAAGGTGTATCCGGCTGGTTGGAGCTTGCCTCTAGGTAACTTCAGTTTCTCGAAGGCTTCGAGGAAAAGGATGTTCACCGAGCTGCCGTTGTCGACAAGGATTCGGCGAACTTCACACTTAGCCATGCGGAGGCTAATGACGAGGACGTCGCAGTGGGGGAGGCGAACGCCTTCGAGGTCCTCCCCTGAGAATGAGACTGGCGCGGGTTGTAGCTCGGGAGAGGGATCGCCTTGGACAGCATTCATCTCTCGGATGAAGGCTTTTCGGAAAGTATTCGATTCCCCTCCTATTAGCCCTCCATGGACTCAATGTAAGATAAATGGTGTGTCCGCGGCTCCCTCGGACTCGGGATCCCGACCCGGTATGCGGCTCGGAGGGGGGTTCGGGGGCGAGTGTATCCCGCTCCTAGTATCTCGTCGACCCCGCGGGACTTCTCGGGTGAATTCTCGGAGGTATCCTCTGGAGATGAGTTCCTCAATCTCGTCTTTCAGGGCCCGACATTGATCTGTGTCGTGTCCATGGTCTTGGTGGAAGCGGCAGTAGAAGCGCTGATCTCGGTTCTTGCCGTTGTTAGGTCGGGGAGGTAGTCGAACAATGCCTTTGTCTTCGATTTCTAAGAGGATGGCGGATACGTTGTGCGTCAAGGGAGTGTATCTCTCGAAGCGGGGGACCGGCGGGACCTTCTTCATGGCCCCCGGGTCCCTTGGAGCTTTCTTTGATGGTTCGACTTCTTCGGTCTTCCGCTTTCCCTTCCCGGTGGCATCCCTGGTATCTTCGGGGTTAAGGGCCTCTTCTGCCCTAATGTATTTCTCGACCCTACTGAGGAGGTCGGGGAAGTCGACGGGGGGTTTCTTCGCCAGAGAAGCCTTCAGCTGTCCATGACGGACGTTGTGTCGGAATGCCGCTGAAGCGACGCCCGGGTCGAGGGAGGAGACCGACCTTGCCTCAGCGGTAAATCTCCGGACGAACACTCTGAGTGATTCCCCCTCTAACTATTTGAGTCCGAGTAATGAGGCGCTGGTCCTTTCGGTCTTCTGGCTGGTGACGAAGTGGGCGAGAAAATTGCCCTCGAGTTGGTCGAAGGAGTAAACGGAGCCAGGGGCGAGCTTCGAGAACCACTCACGAGCGGGACCCCGAAGGGTGGCAGGGAAGGCTCGGCATAGCAGGGGATCCGAGGCGCTGTGAATCATCATGAGGGTTTTGAAACCCCCCATGTGATCAGCAGGATCTCCCTCGCCGTCGTAGGTCTCGAACTGAGGGGGTCGGAAATTCCTGGGTATTTCCGCTTGGAGGATGGGGGCGGAGAAGGGAGGACGGACAGGTCTGTACCCCTGAGCCGCTCTTTGGCCGCCGTCCCCTATGTGATCGAGGCGATCCTCCATCCCTTGTAGGCGCCTTAGGAGAACGCCATCGTCCTCAGGCTGGATTATTGAAGGGCGGGACGCGCTGGCTTCGGCGTCCGACCCTGTTTGGGAATGGGGGGTTTCTTCCCTGGGGGTCCGTCGGAGGGCTCCCAGAATTTCTCTTCGGAAGTCTTGGAACTCCTTGTGAGTGACGGGGGCTCCCTCGACTTGGTTTGGTTGGTCCGAGGGTTGTCTTCCGACTCGGCTGAGCGCGGATCTTCGTACCTCGGGCGGCGGTCTCGGACGGTTCGGGACCGGGTTGGAAGCGGCCCTTCCCCTGCTGCGGGTAATCCTGCGGTTGAGGATTATTCCCCGGAGGTCGGGCTGGGCTGGTCGGCCGACGCTCCTTTGGGACTCCCGAAGGAGAGCCTTGTGTTTCGACGTGCGTGGCCTGGCTTTATCAGTGGGTGGGGGCGAGTCCCGTTGGTTGACGGAGGAAGCCGCCCCCTTGCCTTTGGAGGCCATGAGGGTTCGGCTGTCGAGGTCTTTTGAGGGTCTGGATCGGATCGGCTTCTGGAGCAGCTGTTCCCATAGACGGCGCCAACCTGATGCTGTTTATTTCTGGGAGACGTGTGGATGCACCAGGTGTGAGTTCGGACTCAATTTGTATTGAAGGAGAATGCCGCTCGTCTGCCGACCTTCGGTTGACCTTCTGGGACCTACGATGAGCTCGGAAAGATGTTGAAGGCTGGGCTCGGATCGGAAGGGTCGGATCCGAGGTCTTGTGTACCTGCAGACGGTCCTGAAACACCGGGGTTTATCCCGGTGGCGGACCCTCCGACGCTCTAGTCAGTCTCTGTGAGAGAGTAGCAATAACTAGGTATATTTAAGTGGCAAAAGGTTGATTACCTCAAAAGGTGGGTGTGGGTCTAGTATTTATAGAGAATCCCAACCGGGTTTGGTTCCACTTGGGGGCCGGGTCTGGATCCGAAAGCCCGTGGGCCTGACGTGGCAGAAGGCCCAGGGGGTTTAGGGCGGACGTGGCAATACCAGGAGTGGTATAGGGCTGACGTGGCGAAACCCTTGGCGGTATTTGGAGTTGACGTGGCTGATCGCGGGTCTCCTGTGCTTCGGGGGGGAATCGGAAGGCCTAGGCTGCGCCAGGTCATCCTTCTGCCCCGCCAGAGAGGGGGGACGGCCTGTGGGACTGTCCCGGATCGGACTCCGAGGGCTACTGAGGCTCGTCGGTACGAGGAGGCCAGTACCGTGAGGGCAAACACGAGGTTCGGCGCCGACCCTGAAGTGGTTCGGAGCCGAACTAGGTTGCTATCTTTATCTTTCAGAGTGGGAATTGTATTGGGCCCTGGTTGGGCCTCAGGCCATTTTTACCCTACCACAGGTATAATGCCTACAAATCTATCAGAAGTGTTCAATTCTATTTTAAAAGGTGTTCGTAGTTTGCCCGTCACGATAATTATGGAGATGCTATTTTTTCGTCTCAATTTATACTTTACTGACCATCGTGAAGCGGCACAGACACTTATTAGCGAAGAAAAGTTGTGGGCACCACGTGTTCAAGAAATTATTGATATACGCCGTGAGAAAACAAATTTGCAGGAGGCTATAATGTTTCGTAACCGTCCTGGCATGTTTGGAATAAAAACCCGTTATAATGGTCAAAAGACAACAAAATGGTGGACATTGGCACACTGTTGACTTAGGTGGTTGTACATGTACTTGTGGAAAATTCCAGTTCTCCCATATTCCATGTTCTCGTGTTTTGGCGGCTTGTGCCTCACGCGATTACCAACCTTATATTAATCCATTTTATTATACGAGTTCATTAGCACTAAAATGAGCACCAACTTTCTTCCTTGTCCAAGACGAATCTTATTGGCCGGCTCCGAGTGGACCTAAACTCATAGCGGATGCGAATCTCCAAAGGGCGAAAGGTCGCCCTAGGAGTACTGGTATTCGCAATGATATGGATGCCCGAGAAGGTTTGGGTACATGTAAATTTTGTTCTTAATGCAGATTAAGTGGACACAATCAGCGCAGCTGTAAGGATAATGATAATGTAGGTTCGGCTGAAAGTCGTGAAACTTGAAATATGTATCTGTTCCTTATTATCATATTCTCGTAATATTTTGATGGATCACTTGTACTATTTTGATGGTTCAGTGTAAAAAAAATTGTACCAAACGTATTCAGGAACTTTGATCACTTGTAATGCTTTGGACGAATGTAGATTTTGGATATTAGCTATTGTAAATGTTGGATATCTGTCATTGATTATGTGCATTTTTTATTCCCCAAAATTGTAAATTTCTGATGCACAGCTTTGAATCTTCTCTGGTTGTTTTTTGAAAAAATTAAATAATTGATGTCGTTGTCGGCATCAGTAACCTGTAACGTTATTCCCAACAACGGCATCAGTTCAAATCATGTACACACCCATGTTCATTTTATTAAAAAAATTGATGCCGCTATCATCAAGAACAACAATAGTTTATTTTATGCCGTTATGGGTAATAAGAGCATCCACTATCGTTTCTTCTAAATTTTCTACTTTTAGCAATTCGGATTTAGAAATTATACAGCGAAGCTGTTATCGTTACTGCTATCGTTATTACTAAAAGGAAAGATTTTTTTTAATAGGACGAATGAACTTCCTCCGTCTAATGCAAAATGTACAAAAATTTAATTAAAAGAAATAGGGATGGATGATGATCCTCCGTTTGACGATTTTTTTTTCTTCTGAAAAACGTCGGACGGATCTTCTTCATCCATCCGATAATTTTTTTAAAATTATTTTTCTGAATTGGTTAAAAAAGAAAAAAAACCCTTTTTTAAATTTTAATTTTTTTGGTTTTTAAATGGTGGAATATTAAAATTACTATTTTGCCCACCTATTCTATGCCTATTTGAATAAGTTGAGGAGGGTAAATAAGTAATTTTAAAAAATTTAACAAAGAAAAATTGAGAGACGGATGAGATGGATGGTCTTCATCCGTCTCTCATCTAAGCCTAATTATTATTTTTTTTTAACAAAATAAATGACGGACGGAGCTTCATCTTCCGTCCGTTCCATTTTTTTCCTCAAACAAATTATCTTCTTCCGTCTTCTATATTTAGCAGACTTCTATCGCAACTTCTAAGTTTAGCGAGGCACTGTTCACTCCTATTCTAAAAATTGGGTTTTTATCAAACGATAGTGGGAGTATTTTCCAACTCAATCGCTATTTTTTGGGTTTTTAGAAAACGACAGTGGATGCTCTACCGACATCAAGTTTAGGAAATTATTGAGCCAAATTCTTTCTTTATGGAACTTTCTGGGTCCACGATCGTCATTTCAAATAACGGTATCGAAATGAGTGTTTTCGTTATTGAAAATAACGGCACCAGTTCAAAGAAATTGTACAAATTTTAATACAATCTAGATAGTTTTTCTTTGAATTGATGTCGCTTCATACGAGAACGACAACGATATTTTCGATATCGTTATTTGAAATGACAACCGTGGACACAGAAAGTTCCACAGAGAAAGAGTTTGGACCAAAAGTAGTCCAAACCTGATGCTGTTATTTCTCATAACGACATCTAAATAACTGATGCCGTCCTCACGGATAGCGACATTAGTTTAAAGAAAATCTGTGTAGATTGTATAAAAAAATGTACAATTTCTTTGTACTGATGTCTTTGCCTTCAATAATGGCAGCAATCATTTCGATACCGTTATCGAGAATAACGACCGTGGACACAAAATGTTCCACGGAGAAAGAGTTTGGCTCAAAATTTTCCTAAACATGTTGTCGTTAATACCCATAACAACATAAATTAAACATTTGCTGCTCTCGATGATATCGTCATCAATTTTAAAAAATATGAACATGAGTGTGTATATGATTTGAACTGATGCCGTTGTTGGGAATAATGCTATCGGTAACTGCTGTTGTTATTCCTTACAACGACATCAGTTATTTAATTTTTTAAAAAAATAACCCTAGAAGATCAAGCCATTGTATCAGACCTGTACACCTCAAAGTTTAAAGACATACATTCACTTCAACAATAGTGCTCATCAATCAACCTCAACAAGTTGTAATCATGCATAATACACTACAATATTAGACACAACATAATAGGGAAGTGAAATTATGCATAAACAATAAGTTGAAAGTTCGGAGATAACCAAAACATATACATCTCACACATAAGGCCAATAAAACCAAAATCTTGCTTTAAACTCCATTTTCAGCCAATAAACAACAACACATTCTACAATCTCTTGTCTAACCGAGCGTATAATATTGCGGCTTGTTCCTCTTCTGAACCGGCAATCTCCGTGCACGTTCTACAACCTGTTGTGTGACGGGTATAGGGGGGCAACATCCTCTTCATGCTCAGCTTCCGCTTCTACAATCTTGTAACACCCTAGATTTTTAAATAATATTTTTGAGATTTATAAATGAATTAAAATGGTTTTTTTGGTGATTTAATAAACTTTTTTCTTAAAATTGTCTTTTTACACGTTCAAAACAAGTGCAAATATTTTCTTGAGAATTCAAAATCAGAAATTATTTTGGGGGAGCCTAATATTTATTATTAGGTATTATTTATGAATTTTTTGGATTATTTTGATATTTATTTGGCATATTTGCAAATATTACAAAAAGAGGGGCTTTTGTGCAAAATTACCACTTGGAGTAAAAACTTCAGATTTTTAGTTTTCTGGGCTGAGCATGATGGCTAGCCAACTCAGAGGTAAATATTTTACTTTTTATTCTAATAGATTTGGTTTATTTTGCAAATTTGTTAAAAGAAGGGTCTTTTTGCAAAATTGCCACTTAAAGGCAAAAATTACAATATATATTTTCTGGGTTTTGAAAACAGTGCCGGCCAGATCTGGATGTTTATTTTTGATTTTAAATCTCAATTGAATTGTTTAATCTAATTTCTAAGTATAAGGATTTATATATGTAAAGATATATTCTAAAGGGATATTTTGCAACAAGGCTAAATATAAAAAAAGGACACAAAGTTTTGGGCCAGTTTAAAAAAAGGACACTAGGGTTTTTTTGTTTGAAAAATACACAAAGTTTCAAACAACTACACTGGGTTAGTCAGGGTTAGGGTTAGTTCGGAGGGGTTTATTTAAACATCTGATTAGTTAAGTGATGTTTTTTTAAACACAAATAAAAGATGAATGTGGTTTTTTTAAACACAAATGAAAAATGAAAGTGGTTTTTTTTAAACCCTACCCTAACCCTAACCCTAACTAACCCAGTGGATTTTTTTGAAACTTTGTTTCCTTTTTTAAACAAAAAAACCTTAGTGACATTTTTTTAAATTGGCCCAAAATTTTGTGTCCTTTTTTTATGTTTAGCCTTTTGCAAAACCTACTCAAAACTCTAATACCTGAAAATCCGGCCATTAAAAGAGAGGTGCAACCGTCTCCTTGCTACACCAAAACAAAGGGTTTCTTTATTGTTGATTTCTTGGAGTTTCGAAGCGAGGATCTTGGATTTCTTGCGAAAGGAAGGGTTTTTCTTATTCTCTTTATTATTTCGGTTGATTCTTCAATAAGGTGAGTGACATATGTTTGTTTTCATGCTGTTCTATACATGTTGTATATGATGATTTGTCTATTAAAAAGCATGTTAGATGATTGTATGATGATATAATGAATTATTGAAGGATTGATGAATAAAGATTGAATCTTTCATGAAAACTATATATGCTATTGATGATTAAAATTCGATATAGATGACTTGAGATTGTTAAGAACCTAATAGAAATCATGGGTATGTTGTTTTGTATTACGTTCTTGCTGATTTGTTTACATATAATGAGTTTGTAAGATGAATGATGCATATGGTTGATTAAAAATGGATTTTTATTATTGTTGAAGAACACATGAACTGTTGGGATGAGTTGATGAAGTAAAATTTGATGAATAAATGTAGTAGATGCTTATAATCATGGACAAACTATTATAAGTAGTTTTGATTATGTTTAATCAAGTTGCAAGATTAATTTTTGGATCAAAGGAATCAAGTTTTAAGGGTTTCAAACTTCGGGTCTGATGGTGTATGGCCGAAAATTGAGTTTTGTGTTTTTTGTGAAATTTTCGATTGAATCTTATTTTGTTTCATACTGAGATTGAATTGAGGCATTATACTACTCAAATTGATGGATTTTGATGCTTTAACTGATGCAAACACACATATATACACTTATATCTCTATGTTTACTGATTTTGAAGAGTTTTGTGAAAATTTGCTCTTTTATGATCTTGATGAGATTTTGATTAGTTTTATAAACTCCAGTATGTTAGACAAGTTGTATTTGATCATCTCAGAAATTTTGTTTTCCAAATTTATGATTTTACAAAGATTTAACGAAGTATCAGTAAAAATGTGCACGAATATTAAAGCTGTCAATTTCCGAACTTGACAGTCGACCACATGAAATTGCACATGATATGTCGATCGACTAGCAGTTCTTGTGTTTTTGGATTTTGGCTTGACAGTCGACCGCCCACTTTTGAACTGTCTTTGAAAGTCGACTGTCAACTGTTTGGCTGATTGTTTTCTTGAGTTTTTCATCGTTTTCTTGAACGATTATTTCTTCGAACTTATGGAATATTGACCTACTATTTTAAATGAAGTTTTTACTGCAGATTACTATAATTTACAGAGAGTTACTTCTTAAAGTTTTTACTGCTGATTTAAATCTATTTTTTTATAACTTTAAGAAGCAAAATATATATAGATTCCAAGATATGGGTGTTTTGTGAATTCTACGACTTCAAAATACGATTCTAGTTATTTAATGGATTTAATATCTCATTTCTGTTCTGAAAATTGTGAGTATTCGGATGGATTTTGATTTGTTGATTTTTAAGAAGTTTTCTTAATATGAGCGAATTGATAATGGAATTGAAAGTTTTTAATGAAAGATTTTGTGTTGATAGTTGAGTTGTGAGTCTCTAGAGGGTGAGGGGGACCCTAGTCACCGGCAGTTAAGATTTTGTGGTTTGTCCAGTTGTGGCTTTGTTGTTGATCTGTTGAGTTAAGTCTGGTAGAGTACACCAACTCTATGAGATTTGTAATTAATTAAATGAACTTAATAAATATAAGGACATACACTAGATGGTGATATGATGAAATGAGAGCAAACATGAGTTATGGACTTCAGGATGATCCGAGGAGTGAGATAATCCTCAGTATTCCAGGACGATGGCTAAAATAGGCCACAAAATGATCCATGTGAGTGGGATTGATCTCCAGTATTCCAAGGACGAGAGCGATGCTCCTGTGATGTTTGTGCAATGAGGGTTCCAAGATGACCTACGGAGTGAGGCAATCTCCAGTATTCCGGGATGATGGATGAAATAGGCCACAGAATGATCCACGTGAGTGGGATTGGCCTCCAGTATTCTAAGGGCGAGAATCGATACTTGCAAAATATCTAAATCTCGTAGTAGTCATTGTAGAAGAATAGTTGCATAACGTTGGATCGAACCCTACAAAGTGGAGAACGATAAGGGCTTGCACTGGACCTATATAGTATGGAATGCATAAAATCCGACAAATATGCATTAAAGAGTCATCATATTGCATTCGTGTTTTCTTGACTTGGTTTTATGCATGTTTGTTTTCTGTTTTCCTACACTTGACACTTAGCTTAGTTTCACTTGATGTTTTCATACTTTATTTATTGTTATTTCATATTCCATTCGTTACTACTGTTGGTATGTGCTGATTATGACTTTATTCTTTATGTTTTATTTATATTGTATTTCTTTTGATGTCACTCACACCGTTATAGCTGACCCCTATAGTTTTGGGGGTTAGGCTTATCTCTAGCCTCATGTTTTACGGGTAGGTACCTATAGCTTGGGATTTGGATGCATGTGGTAGAATGATAATGTGGCTTATGTAATTTGTAAAAGAATGTGTTGTAAAAGAAAGAATTGTAATTCAAGGTGTTTAATTTTCCGCTGTGCTTTGTAAAGAATTATTGTAATAAAAGTTGAAATTTTTTCTGTGTTTGGCTATGTTTACGATTACATTGAGGTAGATACTAAAAATTGTGCAACATATTTCTGAGATATCATATTGGAAATTCGGGGCGCTACAAATCTCTTGTGTCCTTGCATGTTCTTGCATTTGAAGTTAGGCACCCTCCCTCAGCCGAGTAACGCTCTTCCGCCGTTGTCATGCTCCACTTCCCGAAATACGGGAATACGAGCATGTAACAAAGGCCCAACGAATGATAAGAACATCATATATAGCTGTAGCAGATTAACTCAACAATATACAAGAGATCACAACCACACAAGAAAGAATAACCACATAAATAATGAATAAACTCCAAAATAATGATGAAATAAATTCACCAAATAATATCCAACATCTGGGAGAAAAGGAAACTTCGGGTCATAAAAGTCCGGAATACAAAGTACGACGAAAATAATAAAATAAACAAATAACATGAAATAACTACAGCAGTCTAATGGTTTAGCTTCATTCATCAGAAAGTTTGCTCACCAAGTCCTTGGGTCAAATTTCCTTCTGTACCTGCAAACTCATCAACTAAGGGTTGGAAAAAATTGTATGTTAGAGCAAGTTACGGACATCAATAAGTAGAATAAAAAAGCAAGAAAAACATGGTATATCAAGAAATAATGAACTAGATCAAAGTCAAGTGTCAATAACAAGGGATGATAATAAAACTCAAGGTCTAGAATTAACGATGCAATAAACAGTGACTGTAATCAATGATTCAAGGCCAATAACAATAATCATGATCAAGAATGCAAGTGTCAATCATAGATTTATTAGTCTTTTAATTATTCTATCTAATGCATGTAATATTGTGTCCTATACCGCAGATTCGGTGCACGCAAACTGTAATCGTTTAGACTTATAGTGGTGAACTCATCAGATCATGTACTCGGCACAATAAACAATTATTTAACAATCAATAATCCATGACAATAAACAATCAAGACCAAGGGCCCATTCTGAGTACAGTCTTTGATTGTTCACTACTAAGTTAACCCGTAGTACCCCGGCTTGTTAATATTTTATTACACACAAATGTGGACATGCATTGGGTGAAGAAGTTTCGAAGCGATATGAAGGAGATTTCAAGGCTATGCAATGCATGGTATAACTATTTCTATTCATTAGATGCAAAATCAAACATAGATATACAAAAAAACAAAACACACTTCTGGACAGTAGGACGTTGATGTACAAAAATCAACTTTCCCGTTTCTAAAGGAAAGAAAATTAGGTCCCGTCAGAGATTCTGGAAAGTAGACTCTTTTCCGGATCCGACACATATTTACACGACATGTTATAAATATCATAGCTAAGTGTAAAAACTCATTCTTTACTGATTACATGTTCAGGCTTGATTATGGAAATTAAAAACCTAGCAGTGTTAAAAATATGACAACTTTCAATTTAAAAATCTGAATTTAGATCCGTAAAAAGTTCTGGAAAATAGATTCAAAGGGTTATAAATTTTATTTACAAAGTTATATTAAATTATAACAGAAACTGGGCCGAAAACGCAGTGTAACATGGGACAAACAGCAGGCCAACAAGTAGATTAATATTAAATGGCAACAAAATAAACAAGCAGGCATATAATTTCATGACGATTAATCAATAGAGAAAAATTCTAGTTAATTATCGGGATGAAACCTTACAATTAACAAGGCAAGATTATTATAGTTATGACGTTTAATTTCACGAACAAAATCACATTCAATCGGAAAACATTCACACCATCTTTTTCTATATACATGTTTCTAATCTACGTGTACGTGTATGCATACGACGATGTATAACAGGGCTTGTGTTTGAATTAAGGGAAATGGAATGAAAAGAAAACTACTACTTGGTTTCGCCGATTAATCCGTAGTAGTCTTTTTGAAGGGTATCAAACAAATAAAATATGATAAACGAAAGAGGAACTACTTGCAGAGATCAAAAAAATTTCTTGAACAAATAAAACTAGTACAAGAGGAAACTTGCCTTTTTGATGCTTATTCCGAATATTAATGAAGATGATATGAAAAGATCCAACGGCGGCAACACGTGCAAATTATGTACACAACAATCGCGTGCTAAACACGGCAACGACAGTACGTGCAAACTATGGAACGGCAGCAACACGACAACGCAAGGGACAACGCAATCACAGCGAGAGACACAACAACCACAGCAAGCGGTAGCAATAAGAACAACAAGAGGAAATAGCAACCGGGGGCTCGTTCGGTGTTTAGATTCGATGGAGATGAAGTAAAGGCTCGGTCGGTAGCGATAAGGTGAAGATGAGGCAGTGGAGTTGAGGGAGGCACTGCAACAAGAAACAACAGTTATGGCGAACAACAACGACAGAGACTCAGGGTGGCGATCGTGATCTGCAGTGGAGGCTCGATGATCAAGGGTGCTACGATTGGTGACAGCGACGAGGGGGAGCAGCGGAAGGGGATGGTGCTTGCGACTGGTGGTCGAGGATGGAGACGACAAAGGCGAAGAGGAGCGACATGGGGGCGACGGAAGAGATTAGATGGTTAATTAGGTTTAGTAATTAGGGTTAAGATAATTAGGATATATATAGGGGTTTAGGATGTTGGGTTAATGGATTAGGGGGTTAATAGGTTATGATCCAATAAGAAGGCTATTGGGTTTAAGTATAAATAAATAAAAATGTGATATTGGGTTAACGGGTTTGGATTTAGGATTATAGAGTTTATAATATATATATATACTAGGTTTGCCCGTTGACACGTGCCTACGGCACGTCTTCAGAACGGTGCACCTTGTTTGAATATATAAAATAGGTTTGGAGGTCCAGCAAATTAATTGAAGTAGCAAACATAGAGCAAAAAACATATTATATGATTTTTTTGGTTTTTTTGAATTATTTTTAAAGTTTTTAAATTTTTAATTTTTTTAGTTTTTTAATATTTTAAAATTTTTAAAATTTTTATTTTCTTAATTTTTTGAAGAGAAGAGGGAGGGAGAGAGAGAGAAAAAAAAATTAAATAAATATAGGAGTTGTTTTGGGTGGGAGATTTGAATTTGAGTTGTAGGGAGAACTTTTGGGGGGGAAATATGTTTTGTAAGGTTAGATCTGGGTCTTTAATTTTTGGGGGGATCGAAGGAGAGCCACTTGATAGCTTTCTTTGTGTTTTATTTTATATATATATATATATATATATTAAATCAAATAAAGAAATACATATAGAATGGAGTATGTTTGGACTTCACTCAACAATAAAATAATCTAGTAAGACAACAAATAAAATCATAGAATTGAATAAGATTTTTATGCATTAAATCAAAATACCAATTAGTAATAAGATAAAATGAAGTATAATTTGGGTTAACGTTTTAAAAATAATAAATCCAAAATCATATGTAAAGTGGTTTAAAAATTGAACCTTGGGTTAACTTATTGGGCTTCGTATAAATAAATAATAATAATAAAAAATGGATTAAAATCTATGGGTTTTCACAAATTAATAAACAATCAAAGAAATATTAATAATAATAATAATAATAATAATAATAATAATAATAATAATAATAATAATAAGATCATATACCAAAATAGCATTTGTATTACAACTAGATTTGCCCGTGGGCACGTGCCTACGGCACGTCTTCAGAACGATACAGCATATGAGAAGCCTTATAAACAGTAAATCAACAATTATGTAGCTCAAATTTGAATAGTATGACAATAATTAGTTGTAAATAAAAGTCCATATTTTTATTAGTATATGTTGAAAATTAATTATAAATTGGGGTATAAAAGTCCATGTTTCCATAAGTATATATGATATGGCTAAAAATGGGGTTAAATCGGAACTGTCCAAGTCTGGAACGAATCTTAAAGCTTAGGGGTAAAATGGTAATTTTGCCCACCAATAGGTCTGAAATGGGTACTGGATCTCTTCCCCAAAGATCCAATAACCCACGAACAGATCCACCCCAACTGGGTGCGGGTTTCAACCCGCATCAAACCCAACCCAGAAAAGATAGAATTAGGGTTTCTGATTCATCCTAATCAACGGCCCTGATTCACATCTATCTTTTCACCGGGAATTAGGGATTACATTCCTAATCTGTTTACAAGGATTATATTCCTTATCAGATCACGGGGATTACATTCCTAATCTGATCCCCAAGGCGCCTATAAATACCCCCCATCCATCTCCATTAAGAGGTAATCAATCTTTTGCCAACTTACGCTCTTTCATAGTCATTTCTGATTGCTGACTTGAGCGTCGGAGGGTGCGTCGCCGGGAACAACCCCGGTGTCTCGCACTTTTTGCAGGTGAACGGCGGGAGCCAGCGATCAAACTCCAGCGGGAAAGGTTACAGGTTCGCTATTCAAGTTTTCCTAAGAATCCACAAATACTATCTGTTTACCCCCACACCAGATTTAGTGGTAACAGATTGGCGCCGTCTGTGGGAAAGAAACGAATGGCGGTCTCCCCTCTTCCCGTTGGTCAGATCTTCTTCAGCCATGCCTCCTAGGAAAGTCAGATCCAGAGGGTCCAACCGAGGACCTAACCCCGATCAGCAACAAGAAGTTCCCATCCAACCCGCTCCGCAGCAGGGGCAGCTTCCTCCTCCGGCGGAAGACCCACTCCAACAAGACCTGCCTCCTCCACAGAATCAACAACCTCCTAAGGGTCCCAACCCACAGAAACAACCTTTCCACCAAGACCATGTCTCAATCCACAATGCCACTACGGACTCTATGGCCTCCCACAATCCTCAAGCTTCCGACTTCCGCCAAAAAGTCCCCAATCGGCAGAAGGATGAGGATCTTCGCCACCGTCTGGATGAAAAGCGGGCCCGAGAGGGAGCCTCCCGCCAACAACGTCCGGATGAGCGATCTTCTGGCCGCCGAGACTACAGAAGATCCCCTATCCAAAGGGGGTAGAGGGAGTCCCCCAAGCATCACAGAAGAAGACCACACTCCCCCAGCCGGTCGGCAACATCCTAGGAACGATGAGGCACCTATCACCCGTGCTGAGTTCCAGCAGTTCCAAGCAACCGTCCTACAAGCTCTTAATCTCCGTCCTAACAACATCAATGCTCCAAGGATTCCCACTCCTCCTCAGATCCGAAGTCCTCGCCAACAATCCCTAACTCCTCCACAAGCTCCTAGCAATCCTCCCCACATGCCAAGTCCTCGCCGCTCGAGGAACTACCGTCGTCGTAGCCCCCGCTCTCCCTCGTACGAAGACGGGTCTAGAGGCTCGCCGGAGTACCGTCGAAGGGACGACACAGTCTATCGCCGTCTCCATGAGATGGAGAGATGCTGGGTCAGTTAGGCCGAGAAGAAGAGCTTAGAGGAAGGACCCTCCGTCCTAGTAGACCTCCTTTTTCCCGAACCATAATGGATGCACCCGTACCCATTGGCTTTAAGCCTCCTCAATTCGAGACCTATTCCGGGGAGTCTGACCCCGTCGATCATATCGAAAGCTTCAAGACCCTCATGCTCATCCACCAAGCTTCCGATGCCCTACTCTGCAAAACCTTCCCCGCGACTCTCAAGGGTCCAGCTCGAGAATGGTACTCTCGCCTTGCCCCATCCTCAATATTCTCCTTCGAGCAATTTGAGACCCTCTTCGTCACCCACTTCGTGAGTAGCCGCCAAACTGAGAAGACCAGCATTTCGCTACTCTACCTCAACCAGAAGAAGGGTGAGAAGTTGAGAGACTATGTGAAGAGATTCACAGCTGAAGCCAGGTCCATAGCATCCCTCGACCAGTCGGTCGCCGCAGCAGCTTTTCAATCCAATGTCCTCAATTCCAACCTCCGCTCCTCCCTTGCCAAGAAACCCCCACAGAACTTCTCTGACCTCCTCCTCCGGAGCGAAAAGTATATTCGGGCCGAGGAAGCTGAGCACCGCCCTAACTTGGAGGGGTCTTCCTCCGGGTTTAAGAGAAAAGGAACAGAAGAGGAAGGGGCCAAGAAGCTCCAGAAGGATAATGCCGGCTAGCGCCGACCTCCCCCCAGATTTGAAAAATTTACTCCCCTTAACGCCAATATCTCCACAATCCTCATGGAAGTTGAGAAGGAGGGGGTGATACCTCCTACTCCAAAAATGAACACCCCTAGCAAGAAAAGGGATAAAGAGAAGTGGTGCCGTTATCATCGGGACCATGGCCACGACACCAACGATTGTCGGGCCTTGAAGAATGAGATAGAAGCCCTCATCCAGAGGGGGCAGCTGACCAGATTCGTTAGAAAGGACCGAGCCGACCTTCCTCCCCCGCCTCAGGGGGCTAATAAGCGTCCTGAACGCGATGAAATGCCTGACTTCGAAGAGGAGTGTGTCCTACACCTCATCAATAGGGGCCCAATGGGGGGCTCCTCCAACTCCTCTCGAAAGGCATTCATAAGAGAAGTCAATTTGGTCCGTGCCACCCCTCTTCCTAAAGGCCTCGGAGTGCCCGTCACATTTTCAAACGAAGACCTCGAGGGCGTCCGAACCCCTCACTGTGACGCACTCGTCATCAACCTCCACATGGCGAACTTCAAAGTGGAGAGAATCCTAGTGGACAATGGCAGCTCCGTTAACATCCTCTTCCTCGCCGCTTTCAAGGGCCTCAAACTCTCCCGAGATAGACTCAAGCCCACCGGCTACACGCTCCATGGGTTCACGGGAGTGCCAGTGACTATTGAAGGGGTGATCACCCTCGACGTAACCGCTGGCAAAACTCCTACTACCTGGACGGAGTCGATGGATTTTATGGTTGTAGATGTCCCTGTAGCTTACAATGTCATCCTAGGCCGACCCGGCCTAGCAGCTCTAGAAGCCGTTCCTTCGGCGTACCATCTCAAGATGAAATTCCCTACCCAGGCCGGAGTAGAGGAAGTAAAGAGCAATCAGGAAACGACCCGTAAGTGCTACATGACCTCTACCGTCGGTCCAGTCCTCTCCCTAGAAACTCTGGAAATCCCCCAAGATGTCGCCCGACCAACGTTCGAGCCGGTAGATGAGTTGGAGGAAGTGCTCTTCTCTGAGCAGGATCCAAGCCGGAAGTTCTTTGTTAGCAAGACCCTCCCATCCGCCCTATGCTCTGACATAGTGTAGTGCATCCGAAGGAACAAGACCTCTTTCCTTGGTCAGCTGCAGACATGCCCGGTATTGCCGAAGAGCTCTTAGTCCACCACCTCAGTGTTGCCCCGGGGTCCAAACCGGTCCAACAGAAGAGGCGCAAGTTCGCCCCCGAACGCCAGCTAGCTATAAAGGAGGAGGTGGATAAGCTCTTGAAGGCCCGGTTCATACAGGAGGTAAACTATCCCGAGTGGTTGTCAAATGTAGTAATGGTGAAGAAATCCAACAGAACTTAGAGGATTTGTATCGACTTTATCGATCTCAACAAGGCTTGCCCGAAGGACCTTTTCCCTCTTCCAAGTATTGACACTCTGATTGATGCCACCTCAGGTCATGAACTGCTCAGCTTCATGGACGCCTTCTCAGGCTACAACCAGATCCGGATGTTCCCCCCAGATATCCCAAATACCTCATTTGTGACCGATCATGGCCTCTATTGCTACAGGGTTATGCCCTTCAGTTTGAAAAATGCAGGTGCCACATACCAACGCCTCGTCAACAAGGTTTTCCAAGCTCAAATCGGCCGTAACATGGAGGTATATGTTGACGACATGCTTGTAAAAAGCATCCGAGGTGCCGATCATGTAACCGACCTCCAGGAGGCATTCGATGTTCTGAGAAAGCACAACTTGAGACTCAATCCGAACAAGTGTGCGTTCAGAGTCTCATCAGGAAAGTTCCTCGGCTTCATGGTCAGCCAACGGGGAATTGAAGCTAACCCTGAGAAAATCAAGGTCATACTAGACATGGCCCCTCCCAAGAATGTTAAGGAAGTTCAGAGGTTAACAGGCCGCCTAGCCGCCATAGGGCGCTTTCTCTCGAAGTCCGGGGAGAAATGCCTCCCCTTCTTCAAGGCCCTCAGGTGGGCTAAAGGTTTCGAATGGGGTCAACAGCAACAGGAGTCGTTCGACCAGCTCAAGGCTTACCTCGTCAATCCTCCCCTCCTCAGCAAACCAATTCCTGGCAAACCCCTCTACCTCTACCTGGCAGCCTCCGAGCAGACCCTCAGTGCCGTTTTAGTAAGGGAAGAAGATCGGGCTCAAAATCCCATCTACTATGTGAGCAAGGTACTTCGGGATGCCGAGCTCCGCTATCCGAGAATAGAAAAGATGGCTTATGCCCTGGTGATGGCTGCAAGAAAGCTTCGCCCGTATTTTCAGTCCCCTTCGGTGGTCATTCTTACTGACCAACCGTTGAAGCAAGTCCTCCACAAGCCAGAGACCTCGGGTCGCCTTATGAAGTGGTCTATCGAGCTGAGCCAACATGATATAACATATCAGCCTCGGACCGCGATCAAGGCTCAGGCCTTAGCAGAATTTATAGTCGAAAGTACCATCCACGAGTTTAGCCAAGCAATGAAGGGACCGCCTGTCTGGTCGGTCTATGTGGATGGATCCTCCTGTAACGAGGGAAGCGGAGCCGGGGTCATTCTGGCAGGCCCAGATGACTTCATCCTCCAATACTCCCTCCGTATAAACTTCAAGGCCTCTAACAACGAAGCAGAATACGAGGTACTTATAGCCGGCCTTGGGATGGCCCGCAATACAGGGGCGCAACGCCTCCGGATCTTTAGCGACTCTCAGCTAGTCGTAAATCAAGTCCTAGGCGAGTACGAAGCACGTGATGATCGGATGGTTAAGTATTTAGCCAAGGTCAGAAGCCTCATGGCTCTATTTGAAGAAGTCCTCATCCAATGGATCCCCCGAGAAGAGAATTCCCAGGTCGATGCCCTTTCCAAGCTAGCCTCTCCCTCCCTCCAAGGTCTCGAGCAGACCGTCTTGATAGAGGCCCTCCTAAAGCCAAGTATAGAGGATGAAAATTCCGACTCAATGGAGTCACTGCCTGTATTGCTTCAAAATGACTGGATGAAACCCCTCGTCGAATTCCTAAGGGATGGGCTCCTCCCCGAGGACCCTAAAGAAGCTCGAAGAATAAGAACCCAAGCAGAGCGATACACACTCATCGGGGGTATCCTTTACAAGCGTTCCTTCACACAGGTTGACGGCAGGCCTTATTTGAGATGCCTTTCCCCAGAGCAAGCCGAATATGAAGGAACTGAGATGAATCCCAGGACTACGGATTGGTGTGCGTATCGATCGTTAAAAATTTAAACAGATTGCTTAATTGTGATCTAACCCTATACAGCGGAAACTAGGGTTCACAAAGTATACCTGCGGTGAGAAGAAGACGACAGCGACCCCAAGATCTTCTGCACGTATTCCTTCCTCGGGTTGGATGTCGTGTGGGCGACGATCTCCCAACCTTTCTCCCTTGGCTGACCTCTCTTTCTCTCCTTACGTGAATCACGAGATTTGAGAAAAAAATCTTATATTTCAGATTGTCAATGACGGCCAGAGAAATAGAGGATATATATAAGGCTACGGCAGGGACCATGAGGAGAAATTAGGGTTAGGTCTCCTAACGGATCTGGGTATCCCGTGTTCAGCCCGAACACACAACCCAGGCCCATTAACAATAGCTCGGTCCACTAAGGAGCTATTGTTGCACTACCTTCCTAATCCCAAATTATATTTATGGGCTCCTTTTATTATATGCTCATTGAGCTCCCCATGTTAAGATATCGAATGTCCGTCGATCAAATTAAGTTACTGACAACTATATTGATCAACATCTTTTATCCTTAAGTAGTACCACTCAACTTTATTTGTCATGTCGGATGTAATCCACCTGCAGGGTTTACATGACAATCCTTATGAGCTCCTTAAGGGGACATCATCAACCCGACGTATCGGGACATGGATTCCTTTTACAATCAACAGCCCATCATACATACAATGCTATTACCCAATTCATAGAGATTGTTGATCCATAATGAATCTCACTCTTTTATGAGTCAAAGTAATGCACACTGCATATACATGTCTGTTATTATATCTGGATTAAGAGCATAAGCATCCATAATAACAGAGGTATTTGTTCTCTTTTATAGTCAGTACAAAGAGAACAACCTCAAGTGGTCCTGTTCAATACACACAAAGTGTACTAGTGTAAACCTATAGTCAAGATAGACTAATACCAGAATACACTACAACCTTTCCAATGGATTGTCCAAGTCCATCTAGGTTGTGAACTATTTATATATTCCATAGGGAACTGATAATATGATCTTCTGTGTGTCACCTCACACCATATTATCAACCTTATAGAATATCAGACACTTGCATTAATATTATAATAAACACAATATGCAAACATATGCCCATATGATTCTCATTCAAAAAAATAAGGAAATAAAGTTAATACAAAAGTGATGCTTTCAGTATATAACCCTAACAGAATACGCCTTGCAAGAACTTCACAAGGGCATCGGCAGGGCACATTCAGGGTCCAGGTCCCTAGCCCGCAAAGTGTTGAATTATGGGTATTTCTGGCCCACTCTCCTCCAGGACGTCGAACAGCACGTTCGGCAATGCGGCCCTTGCCAGAAGTACTCCAACATCCGACGCCTCCCACAAGCTCCACTCACTTCCCTATCAAGTCCAATCCCCTTTGCAATGTGGGGGATGGATTTACTAGGGCCATTTCCACCAGCTTCCGGCCAGTTCAAATTCTTAGTCGTAGCAGTCAACTACTTCTCAAAATGGATAGAGGCCGAGCCCTTGGCCACGATCACTGAGAACAAGGTCGGTCAGTTCTTTTGGAAGAATGTCATTTGCCGATTCGGAGTCCCTCGGGTCCTCATAGCAGACAACGGAACCCAGTTCACCGGGGCTGCCTTCCGAGCTCTCTGTGAAGACCTCACCATCCAACACCGATTCTCCTCCGTATCCCATCTGCAGTCGAATGGCCAAGTAGAAAACGCTAACCGACAGATCCTCTCTGGCATTAAGAAGAGGTTAGATAAATGTTCCAAAGGCTTATGGGTCGACCAGCTCCCCAACGTACTATGGAACTACCGTACTACAAAACGAACCCCCATAGGAGATAGCCCATTTAATCTCACCTATGGGTCCGAGGCTATGATTCCCCTAGAAGTTGGTATACCCTCTCCTCGTCTAATGGCTTATGAAGAAGAAAAAAATGCCAGAGAGCTCCGAGCAAATCTAGACCTGGTAGATGAGATCCGAGAAAGAGCCGCCATTCGTCAACAAAGTTACCGAAGAAGGATCGAGTTGGCATACAACAAGAGAGTCCGTCCTAACGACCTCAAAGAAGGGGACTTGGTCCTCAGAAAGTTAGCCATCTCCTTTCCTGGTCAAAAGAGTAAACTGGCTCCAAATTGGGAGGGACCTTACAAGATCGCCAAAGTAGTCCGGCCCGGGACATACAGACTAGAAGACCTCGAAGGCAGAGAGATCCCTAGGACCTGGAATGCCGACCATCTTCTAAAATACCAAGAGAGAGCACTAACGCCTCTCTAAGTATTCGGGGGTGTCGAACCGTTCTTTTCCTATTACTTGTATGGTTTTTCTTTTATGTCTCTCTTGTAATAACGGCTTGCAACTTTAGAAGCAGTCGACCATTAGTCATCAATAAAGAAAGCTTTTACGTATTTTGCTGTTGTGAAAATTGTTTACATTTCTCTGCTTTTACTCTTCACTCTAACGATGGTTCGGATTCCAACACTTGGCTCGATTCTACTTCTCAAGTTTGTTCCTAAGCAAACTAGAAGTAGTTCGCCATTCGGAATCGCTCCCACAACCGTTGAACTACTCTAATGATGGTTCGGAGTCCAACACTTGGCTTGATTCTACTTCGAAAGTTCGCTCCTAAGCGAGCTAGAAGTAGTTCGCCATTCGGAATTGCTCCCACAACCGTTGAATCATTCAAACGATGGTTTGGAGTCCAACACTTGGCTCGATTCTACTTCGAAAGTTCACCCCTAAGCGAGCTAGAAGTAGTTCGCCATTCGGAATTGCTCCCACAACCGTTGAACTACTCTAACGATGGTTCGGAGTCCAACACTTGGCTCGATTCTACTTCGCAAGTTCGCTCCTAAGCAAACTAGAAGTAGTTCGCCATTCGGAATTGCTCCCACAACCGTTGAACTACTCGAACGATGGTTCGGAGTCCAACACTTGGCTCGATTCTACTTCGAAAGTTCGCTCCTAAGTGAGCTAGAAGTAGTTCGCCATTCGGAATTGCTCCCACAACCGTTGAACTACTCTAACGATGGTTCGGAGTCCAACACTTGGCTCGATTCTACTTTGAAAGTTCGCTCCTAAGCGAGCTAGAAGTAGTTCGCCATTCGGAATTGCTCCCACAACCATTGAATCACTCAAACGATGGTTCGGAGTCCAACACTTGGCTCGATTCTATTTCGAAAGTTCGCCCCTAAGCGAGCTAGAAGTAGTTCGCCATTCGGAATTGCTCCCACAACCGTTGAACTACTCTAACGATGATTCGGAGTCCACACTTGGCTCGATTCCACTTCGCAAGTTCGCGAGATTAAATGATCGAAGCATAGCTCGGCACCACTTTCCGAACGCTTATGACGCCGACCCCCAAACGAGCAAAAGACCAGCTCAGGGACCTCGGCACGACGAACACAGTCACAAACAAAACAACTACACAGAGCTACAAAGAACATGCAAGTCTAAAAAAGAAATATTATTAAGAATTGGGACGCAGTACAAGGCGGCTCTTCCATACAACAAGATTACAAGGCGTTAAAGAGCAAAAGTTACAATGCCGACTTGTTGCACTTAGGCTAAATACAAACAAGATCTTCAACGCCTCCGTGGCGCAGGGATGTTCCGCTTCAAGGACACTCGAGGGCGGCGACGTTTACCTCCGGAGCTCGACCCCAAACCAGCAAATTGAGACGTGTCCTCGGCGCTGCTCCTAGCAGCCGCACCGATGGATGCTCCGCTCGATGAAATGGCCACCACACTTTGCACATCCCCCGGACTAGGATGCCCGATAGGCGGACGGGTCGCGAGCTCATAAAACGTGATGCCCCGATCGCTCTCCGCGCGAGTACATTAAGTGCTCCTCACATTGATCGGCCCCGAACGCGGTTTGAGGCGAGCCACCTCCGCCTCCAGCTCTGAGATCTGTTCCCTCAGAGAGTCATCTTTTACATCGACCTCGAAGCGAGGAGGTATCGCGGAGCTCGGGACCCCGGAGCGACTCGCGATAAGACGGCGAAGATGAGTGACTTCGATACTCTTGTCTACCGTGGCTCTCTTCAGTGCGTCGACCTCTGCCGTTAGCTCGTCCAGTTCGGTCGTCAGTTTGGCCACCTCGGCCGTCAATCCCTCTCCCTCCGTCCGAAGCTCCGTCTCTACAGTTTGCAGGTGACGGATCTCAGAAAGCATATCATCCCTCTCCGCTGTGATTTTGACAAAGTGTGGCGAATGCACTTGATCCGAAGGCCATAGCTAAAGGCGGTCGACAAACCTTCATCCTCCCCTAAGGAGGTCATCTCGGCGATTCTGCTCTCCAGTCGCCGGATCTCGATGTCTCACCGACCCAGGATGAGTTGAAGATGGTTCCGCTCGCTTACGACTCTGCGCAATCCCAGCTCGACTTCGTAGAGCCGCTCTCGGTACCTCGTCAAGCACAGCCTCGTCGCTCCTAAGCCGACCTCGGGACAAGCGTTGTCCCCCGAGCCAGTGGGCTCGACGACTTGACTCACCACCGCAAGCTGAAAAGAAGTCAAGACAAACAACAAATTTTTAAACACATTGCCGAAGTCCTACACTTCAAGAATTTTCAAACAAATTTTCAAGAATTGTTGAGAAAAGATAGAGACACACAGAGTCGAACCCAAAAAAATATTTTTTCATTCATTACAAAAAGCGGTGGCCAGTCCGCGATTAGGCATTACAAAAAAAAAGAAGAGAACAGAAGAAAGGAAAAAGCGAGCGGAGTCAGGGCACGACCTCTTTCCCAGGGCGGCGAGAAGGGGTGGGGGTCGACGTCTCTGAAGGGGTCACCACTACCAGCGGGGTAACCACAGACCCCGCGACCTCGGCGACGACTTCGACTTCGGCCTCGACTTCGTCTTCCTCTTCTTCTTCTTCTCCCTCCGACTCGGGGTCGAAGCCTTCGACATGGCCCGGGAACAATCTTCATCCCGAGCAATCCACCTCGGGGTATGCCTTCGACACCCGGGCAAGGGCTTCGGCGTAGGCCTTGGCCATGTTCTGGGCAAGGAAGCCTTGCACCTTCACCATGGTCGCGTCCTCTGCCTCCTTCACCGCGGCAGCCTTGGCCTCCGCCGCTTTGACCAATTGCTTGGCCACCTCCTCCTTCTGGCGAAGAAGGTCGCCTTCCAGCTTCGCGACCTGGGCCTCGAGGTACTCGACCCTGGTCGACCGCCCTTCGAACTTGACCCTAAGCTTATCGAGCTCGTTCCCCATCCGAGCCTTCTCCTTTCGAGCTTGGTCGGACTCCTGTTTCAGCTCCTTCTCCAGAGCCGTCAACCTCTCTGTGAGGTGACCAAAATGGACGATGATCTGCATCAAGGAAAAAGGTATTAAAAGAGATAGAGAAATTAGACCCAAAGAGAATCAAGGACAGCAAAAATTCAGCACTTGCTGACACCGCCAAGCGAGCAATCTCGATGACGTCGTCGCCTTCTTGCCCGGCCTCCATGGCCGCGCGATCCTTCGGCGTCGCCAGGTGCTTGACCGCCTGCATACTCGCCAAGGAGTTGCCGAGGAATCCGTCATGTTTCCGAACTTGCCAGTTCGAAACATGGATCCTTTTGTGCTCCTCGGTCCGGAGCTCCTCGGCCGTCAGCGGGGGCGTCGCCATCCCGAGGGCTGCGGCGATGGGGAACTCGCCGACCCTGGTTGACGCCGAGGCACCTCCATCGGCAGCGACCGGGCTTTCGAGGGTCTCCACATCCTCGGCCACCTCCGTGACCCTCGGAGGCTTGGCGGTCGGCAACTTAGTGGCCACCCTCTTGTGCTTCTTTGGCGCCTTGCTGGCGAGGCCCGCCCTCAAAGCCAACACCGCCTCGTAGTCCATCGCCTCTGCATTAAAGACAAAGTTAGTTAGCACAATACAAATCATGAAAAATAAAGTACGAAAGACAAAGCACGAAAGCGTAAAAGAAGCCGCGTACTGGGATCTACGCGGTAGAGCCCTCCCCTGAACAAGACGTCCTCGGTCAGCTCCTTCCAATCATACTTCGGCCGATCGAGAAGTGTCCGAACTGCTTCTTCTTCCTCAGGGCGAAGCTTGGGCAGCGCCTTCAACCTCTTCGGCACCCCTTCCACCCAACCGGAAGGGATAGGCCAGGCCTCCGCACTCTGCACTATCAAGAACTTCTCACGCTAGTGCTTGATGGAGTCGGGGCATATAACGAGCCTACCACCATGCCTCGGAGCCAAATAGTACCGAAACTCCGACCAGTTCCCTTGGTGAAGCCGGTAGATCGTCCGAAGTACATTTAGCTTCGGCTCGATCCCAGCGGCCTGGCAGTGAAGTACGAAGCCGTTTATGACTTTCCATGCATTCGGCATAAGTTAGATGGGGCTGACCCCAAACCACCTCAGAACGAGGATTGCGAACGGATGGAGAGGTAGCCGAGCCCCGGCGATAAAGGCATCCACCGGCCAGCAACACATAGTCACTGGCAGCGGCGAGTTAGCCCTAACCCCGAGACCCGGCAGCATAAGCTCGTACTCCTCCGGGATGTGGAAACAGTCCCGGATCACTCCCAAGTCTTCTTTGCGGAGGATTGACACCGTCTCATCCGCCTCGGTCGTCTCCCTCGCCGCGTTCTCCTCAAAAGTCCTTCCCCTCCCGTGAACAATTCGCTCGGCGTGCTCCTCTGGAAGCTCTCGAACCCTGTGAAGTCCCGTCAGTTGCCCCGGCAATCTGCCGAACTCCCCCATACGCTTCGGCTCCTCCACGATCGAATCTTTGCCGAACACCTTCTTGCCCTTATCTGGCCGACTCGGAGTGTGGGCTTCGACGACTTCAAGGGAGGGCTCGGACCAAGAAGACGAGTCGGAGATGGAGGGAAGAGACATATTTATACTTCGAAAGAAACTAAGTATAAATTACCTTAAAAGATTTGCTGTCGGAAACTTCACCGGAAAACGAACAGAAATCACCGGAATCACTCGCTGAGCACAAATAACCGCCTGAGCAAAAGAGAGGAGAAGTGAAAAATGAGAGAGGGGGGGAGGTTTTATAGAGTGAGGCACGTAAAACGAGGTTAATGGGCCCAGACTACCGGCCCATACACATAAAACGACAAAAGCGACCCAAACCGTCACCTTGTTCGCCACGCCAAGCCGTACATCGCATTAATTACAGTCCCATCTGACAGAAGCTCAGAGGTCATTGCATTAATGGGCGTCACATCTGTCAGAGCTGTCAGGAGCCACCAACTCCGCAGGGCATTCTCCGCCAGAAGTCGACAAGTCAAGGACCTCGGCACCAGCTGCCGAGCGCTCTTGACACCGACCATGTTACATGGAAAATTGGGGTTCGGCACCAGCTGCCGAGCGCTCTTGACACCGACCATGTTATATGGAAAGTTGGGGTTTGGCACCAGCTGCCGAGCATTCTTGACACCGACCATGTTACATGGAAAGTTGGGGTTCGGCACCAGCTGCCGAGCGTTCTTGACACCGACCATGTTACATGGAAAGTTGGGGTTTGGCACCAGCTGCCGAGCGCTCTTGACACCGACCATGTTACATGGAAAGTTGGGGTTCGGCACCAGCTGCCGAGCGTTCTTGACACCGACCATGTTACATGGAAAGTTGGGGTTCGGCACCAGCTGTCGAGCGCTCTTGACACCGACCATGTTACATGGAAAGTTAGGGTTCGGCACCACCTGCCGAGCGCTCTTGACACCGACCATGTTACATGGAAAGTTGGGGTTCGGCACCAGCTGCCGAGCGCTCTTGACACCGACCATGTTACATGGAAAGTTGGGGTTCGGCACCAGCTGCCGAGCGTTCTTGACACCGACCATGTTACATGGAAAGTTGGGGTTCGGCACCAGCTGCCGAGCGCTCTTGACACCGACCATGTTACATGGAAAAAGCAACCTCGGGCCTCGCCGAACTCCCTCTCAGCACTCACAACCTAGCCGAGGAACCCTTCTTCTTTGGAAAAAGGTGCCGAACCACCCACGGACTTCGGCCTCCAGGGCGGCGAGCGCTGGAAGGGGTCGGTAATGTGATACAAGCATGTGGGCCGCACGACGAAGGAAAACGAACGAGCCATTCGCCAAAAAAATGCGAAAAAACAATTAAAAATTCGGGAAGTTAAGGAAGAACTCCTGGAAAGTAATTGCAAAGTTGGGGAAACATTTTCTAATCCCCAAACAAGTAATTATTGCCAAAGAACAATCTTCTAAGACCCCCGAACGACGAATTGATGCTTCGCAAGGATAAACGAAAATACCGCATGATCCGAAGAACTCAAGAGCAACGCGAAGTGCAACCAACTCGAAAAATCACCATACCTTCCCCTGTAAGGGTTCGAAACCTTCCATATGGACTCCGATACAACTCCGCTAGCCATTAAAATAGTAAAACTACTCCTCAAAGGCTAATCAAGCTCAGTCTTCGGGAGTGGGGGGCTCGTGATATGGCTAAAAATGGGGTTAAATCGGAACCGTACAAGTCTGGAACGAATCTTAAAGCTTAGGGGTAAAATGGTAATTTTGCCCACCAATAGGTCTGAAATGGGTACTGGATCTCTTCCCCAAAGATCCAATAACCCACGAACGGATCCACCCCAACTGGGTGCGTGTTTCAACCCGCATCAAACCCAACCCAGAAAAGATAGAATTAGGGTTTCTGATTCATCCTAATCAACGACCCTGATTCACATCTATCTTTTCACCGGGAATTAGGGATTACATTCCTAATCTGTTTACATGGATTATATTCCTTATCAGATCACGGGGATTACATTCCTAATCTGATCCTCAAGGCGCCTATAAATACCCCCCATCCATCTCCATTAAGAGGTAATCAATCTTTTGCCAACTTATGCTCTTTCATAGTCATTTCTGATTACTGACTTGAGCGTCGGAGGGTGCGTCACCGGGAATAATCCCGGTGTCTCGCACTTTTTGCAGGTGAACGGCGGGAGCCAGCGATCAAACTCCAACGGGAAAGGTTACAGGTTCGCTATTCAAGTTTTCCTAAGAATCCACAAATACTATCTGTTTACCCCCACACCAGATTTAGCGGTAATAATATATATATATATATATATATATATATATATAGAGAGAGAGAGAGAGAGAGAGAGTAATGCTTTAGTCACTACCAATTTCACACTATTCTCTTCACTACCTTAGGTGGCATACTCCTATTGGAGAGTTCCCCCACCTACTCTATCTTCCCCTACCTATTAGAGTGTGCCACCTAAGGTAGTGAAGAGAAATGTAGTGAAATTGGTAGTGGATGTAGCATTACTCTCTCTATATATATATGGAGAGAGAGAGAGAGAGAGAGAGAGAGAGAGAGAGAGAGAGAGAAATAATTAAATAAATAAAGTAGTTGTTTTGGGGGGATTTGAATTTGAGTTTTGGAGGGGGGGGGGGGGGAATGTGTTTGTGAGGTTAGATCTGGGCCAATGATTTTGGGGGGATTGAATGAGAGCCACTTGATAGCTTTCTTTGTATTTTGTTATATAGATATAGAAATTATTTGAAAATAACTATAAATACAATTAATGAATAGAAATGGACTTTAATAGGAGATCCAAAATAAAATTAAAACAAAACAAATTTAAGAAAACAAATTTTTTTATAAAGAATCCAAACACAGAAAATACATAGAAAATAATGTATAGGTGAAAATTGGGGTTACAGCTGTTGCCTATGTGATGGTGATGGTTGAGTTTGTCGCGAGGGAGAAGCTTAAGCTAGTCCATGTGAACAAAGAGAGGAGAGGAGGGAATCGGAGAATATGAGAATTAGGGTTTATGGATGAGTATTTTGTGAATTATTTGGGGATATGAAAGAGGACATAATAAAGGAGAATAAGTGGGATCTAGGGTTTTAAGGTTTGGGGTTCGGGAGTGGATAGAGAAAAAGATAAAGTGAAGGGGAAGGAGGAAAGGGGGCCGCTATTTATATATATTAACTATTATAACTGATGTCGTTATTGATAATAACGACATCAGCCTTGCGAATGTCGTTGTTGGGAATAATGACATCAGTAATAAGATGTTTCCACACTTACAATTTTTTTTTCAAGTCGAAGAGTTCACGATTGAAAAGAAATGAACTGATGTTGTTACTCCAGAAAGCGACGTTAGATTTTTTTTATTACAATTGCTGTTTTTGACAAGAACGACATCAAAATAACATATGCCGTTGTTGTCAAGAATGTTTGTCAAGAATGTTTTATAATGATGCGTTCAAAACAAGGTTAGTTGGGCAAATATTTTAGAAAGTGGGTCAGTTTGGTTAATATTTTCAAAAAGTGGGTTAGTCCGGAAAAAATTCTCATTCATTCCCCTGTCGGCTGTGGTTTTTCCAAAAATAAATCCCATGCGCACTACTGTCTTAGAGCATCCATAGTGATATGCTATATTTGCCATTTTGTCGAAATTTAGCAAAATAAACAGCCACGTTGCTTTTCTATTTTGTCATTTTTTGGCAAAATCACTACAGTCGTTTCTCATAGTTGAGAAACTTTTTGTTCTTTCTCAACATGTTCTGTCCCTATTATTTTACTTTTTTTAATGGGATCGAATGTACCGTTCAATAATTTATTATTAATTTTTTTAAGTGTCGGACGAAATAACTTGTTCCGTTCCAAAAGATTTTTTTTTAGAAATGATCAGACGAGACAACGACTGAAGAGAAAAAGTCTCAAAGGACTTCTGACCAGCTAACAATCTCTAATTTATGGGGTTTAGTGTTAATTAATTATATTTTAGTATTAATTCGTAACTAATTAATACACTAATTTATTATATATCTTAAGCAAATAGGCCTACCCCCTCTCTCCTTTCTCTATTTTGAAATAGAGAAAGGAGAGCAAAAATAGGGATTCACACTTCCTAAATACGTGCACATCACACCTTTAACTTTCAAACAACACCCACACAAAACCCTTCATCTTCCCCAGATTTCCCCTAACCCTTCCTCCCCCCAAAAAAATTCCCGCTGCCGTTCCCCAACAAAAAAAAAAAAAAAATTTCCCCTAACCCTACCTCCCCCAAATAAACTTCCCACTGCCGTTCCCCAACAAAAAAAAAAAACATTCCCGGCATTCCCTTGCTTATGCGATCCAACAAAGAGGAGCAACCGATCTGACCCACTTCAGGTATTCTTCAATTTCTTCACAAATTTCATACCTTTTGATCCCATTTTCTGTCATTTTTATTTGGGTTTTTAATTTGGGTTATTCGATTATGTTAATTAATACCATCACGTCTTAAAAAGATGAAAATAAACGGATCCTACTTCTCGACCTGCTGTAGTCATCGACAATGGAACCGGGTTAGTATTTCAATTCTTGAGTCTCGATTCTTGAATTTTGATTTCTTGGTTAGATCGTTTTTTTTAATTTTTTTTTTATTGCTGTTCAGATCTGTTACTGTTTCAATTTTTTTTGGCAGGTTATACTATGCAGGTTATGACTTGCATAGTTAATTTTTTTATTGTTGTTCAGATCAAAACCGTAACTATGCAGTTTTGAATTCAAAAAATTAACCTGCATAAAAAATTAACCTGCGTATGACCTGCATAGTTACAGTTTTGAATTCAAAAACTAATTTGAATTTTGGCTAGCTCAACTGACCTGCATAGTTACAGTTTCTGCTTTTAAAATTTCATTCATAAATTTTGTTGCGTGAAGTTAACTTTTAGGGCGGAAAATGATTTTTAAGCAAGCTTACTTTCTTGGATTATACATACTGCAGTTAACTATGTATTGCTCTGTTAACTATGAACACCAAAAATAATTATTCCATGTTGTCTGAAACGCAGAAAAATGCCCTACTTGCACCGATAAACAAACTATCCAGTACATCAGCACTAATATAGTATCCTCACCTAAATCAGTTTGTAATCAGCAAAGTTCATTTGTAGGAAAGAAAACATAAATTTCGTAGCTTCATAACAGCATGGAATAACAGAGCAATCCATAGTTAACAGTAAGTGATTATGTGAAAACATCAACATAGAAAAAAGGTTAATAACTATTTATTTATGATTATGTGATTATTCTTTGGGTTATTCTTCACTGATTATGTGATTTATGATGAGGATGTTGGGAACATTGGTGATCCCATTTTCTGCCATTTTTTACGGCCAATCGATTATGTGATTTATTTATGATTGGTCCGGATTTGATTTGAATGCTTCGCACGGCGAGGATTTGGGTGATGTATTATAACCCAATACTTTTCTTTTGTGAGTTAGGTTGTGTTTGCATGAATTGATACTAAAGTTGGAATGCACATGAGTAGTGAATTTTGGTGATAAGTATAAACACTCAGAAATTTAATAAATGGAGCGAACATATTTTTTCGATGAGATAATTATATGTAAATTTTATTGAAATGGTCAATGTTGGTGATAATTCATGCCCACATAAAAATTTAATAAATCTTCTCTCTTCGTTTTTTATTCCTGAGAGAGTTATATGTAAATTTCAGTGAAATATAGTGTTTCACTGAAATATAGTGTTTTATTGAGTATAAAGCGGTTGATTTTGTTTTCAATAGTAGGTGTGAAGATTCAAAGATAGTGGGAGATTTTTAATTATATTGAGGGAAGACAAACTCTTTCATTACATCAGGTATTTTATATATATTCTTATCTCCTACTATACTTTCTTTTGAATTAATCCCTATTGTTATTTATCTCAATATGCAATGTTTCAGTATATTTTTCTACATGTGTTTTATTGAGTATAAAGTGGTTCATTTTTGTTTTCAGCAGTATGTGTGAACATTCAATGATAGTGGGAGATTTTCAATTATATTGAGGGAAGTCAGACTCTTTCATTACATTAGGTTTGTTACAGTTGTTCTTATCTTCTATTATACTTTCTTTTCAATTAATCCCTATAGTTATTTATCTGAATATGTAATGTTTCATTATATTTTATCTACATTGTGTTTGATTACATATTTATTATTCATATTTAAATAATTATCCAAAACTACACTTACTAATGTAGGATGCAAGACAAAAATAATATTTCGTCTTTCCAACTTAATAAGGCAATTTCTGCATATGCACGACGTCAAAGATTTGAAATATTGCGGCGGAAAAGGCATCGTCCTATGAGGACACTTCTGACTTCAGATCCACATAAAATTGCACGTTCGATAAGAATTCTAAAGTTAAGACAAAAACGCTTGCAAAGTACTATGGCAATTGATTTGCTTACCCATACATCTGAAAGGATGGTGACCTTCAACCTAAACACTTTAGATCAACACTCTGAGTTAATTAGAAACGTCCATCAAGAAAACATGTCAACAGTAAGTTATGCAGCAAATGAGAGACATGAAAGAAATTCAGTGACGTACAGCGCTTGGTGTGTTGGTGAATCATCAACAGTGGGTAGACCATCTTTGCTATCAGATGATTTGAGCAGTAATAATGATTGGTGTGTAGTCGAGCCATCAAACGGACGATCGTCATCTCTAACAATTCAAAATGAAGATATACATGATGATGGTAAATTCAATGTACTGTACTGTAATGCATAAACTATTAATAGTATGATCTCTCTCTCCTACAATTCAATACATTATTAATTATCTCCCTTCTATAATTCTTTCTAAAATTGGTTGTGTAGCATGTTCTGCTCAGATTGGTCATGCAATTGTAATTGAAAGAGGCGAAGATGCAGAGCCCAGAAGAAGTAAGGATATTCGGTATCTATATATGGTTTAACACTATTAAATATTTTTATAACAAAATTATAAAATGACACTAATTCTTTTTAATAGGTACGACGAGAACGTATAAACCAAATATCGGGCGAAGTTCCTACTTAGGCAAGCAAGATGTTGAGTGTAGTAGTTGTCATGCTCAAATGTGGATTGGAGAGCGTTCTTCTACAACATCAATCAGTCATCCACGCTTTCAAATGTGTTGTAGAGAAGGTTTAGTTACTCTCCCTTTTTTGCCAACATCACCCCAACTTATTATGGAGCTTCTTGATGGAAAATATGACACACCTCAGTCAAAATTCAAGGATCTGGTCAGAATTTATAATTCATTATTCTCCTTCACATCAATGGGAGGAAAAATTGACTTGCGGGTCATGGATGGTAGGGGTCCATATACTTTCAAGATAAGTGGATCAAATTATCACCGTATTGGTTCTCTACTTCCAGTTGAAGGGGTCGAACCTAAATTTGCACAGTTGTATATACATGATGGTCTATACGAGTTGGATCAACGTACAAATCATGCAAAAAATATGGGCATCAATAACATAGACAGAGAAGTTATGGAGAAACTACAAAATTTACTGAATGAAGTTAATCCATACGTAAAGATGTTTCGACGTGCAAGAGATCTACTTCGACCTTCAGGAGAAAATATACATCAACATAATTTGTCGATGAATTTGAGAATACGTATCATAAATGAGAGGGCACGTGATGGTCGACAGTATATTTTACCTTCCTGTGATGAGGTTGCTGCTCTCATGGTCGGTGATGGCTCAGAGAATGTGAGTAAGAGGGATATCGTAGTATGCACGGAAAGTGGAGCCTTACAAAGGATATTTGAAACACAAACATGTTACATGCCTCTGCAATATCCATTGTTGTTTCCATTTGGTGAGGAAGGGTGGAGAATTGACATTAAATTTAAAGATGGAAGGCACGTTGGCCGACAAACAACTGTATCTATTCGAGAGTATTATGCATTTCGCTTGCAATCACGCAGATGTGAGGATAATGCTCTATTAAGAAGTGGACGACTAACTCAACAATATTTTGTTGATTCATATGCCGCAATAGAACAAAATCGTCTCAACTAGATGAGGATGAATCAAAAAAGTATACGGAATGAGCTGTTATCTGGTCTTCAAGATGCATTCAATGCAGGGGAAACAGAAGCAGGGGCAGTGGGTAGACGATATGTTCTTCCGTCTTCTTTTATTGGGGGACCGCGTGATATGTATCAACAGTATCAGGATGCTATTGTAATATGTCGTTGGGGTGGAGCACCCGATTTTTTTATAACTTTCACATGTAATCCTAAGTGGACTGAAATCATTGAATCACTACAGCGTTTTCCAAATTTAAAACCCAAAGATAGACCAGATATTGTTACCAGAGTGTTCAGGCTAAAATTAAAGGAGCTTATGAAAGATATCAAACAACGAAAGATGTTTGGATCAACTATTTCAGGTAGAAAATCTAACAATTTTAACCATTTTAAATTGAATTTCAATAAAAGAAATGAGAAATAGTAGAATTTGACTTATATTTCAAATTAGCATATTTTAAGAAATCTATTTATTTTTGTTGAAAACAGATCTACATGTAATTGAATTTCAGAAAAGAGGGCTTCCTCATGCTCACATCTTGATTACTGTTCGAAGAGAAGACAAGATTGCCAATATTGAAAATATTGATAGATTAGTATCCGCTGAGATTCCAGATAAGGAACAATTTCCCGAAGCTCATGCAATTGTGCTTCGGTCTATGATTCATGGGCCATGCGGGGAGTACAATCCAACATCTCCATGTATGGAGAATGGTGTGTGCACAAAAAGGTATCCAAGACAATTTATAAATGAAACTATTATTGATAAGCACGGGTATGTTCAATATCGTCGTCGGGATGACGGTCGGACGTTTGTAATAGGTGGCCACAATCCGAAGGTTGTTGACAATCGATGGGTGGTACCCTACAATTTAGATTTAACAACAAAATATGATGCTCATATCAACATTGAGATTTGTGCCAATCCTAAGTTGCTCAAGTACCTTTACAAGTATGTGCATAAAGGTCATGATAGAACTACAATAATTATAGAAGACAATGGAAATTCTGTGCCGGGAAATTCTGAACCTCATTACAAGGTAGTTGATGAAATTCAGCAATATTTAGATTGTCGTTATGTTTCCTCTGTCGAAGCATGTTGGAGAATTTTTGAATTTAGTTTGCATCGTCATCATCCTCCAGTGGAACGTTTACAGTATCATCTAGAAAATCAGCAGAGTGTCTATTTCAATGAAAATGCTAACTTGGCCGAAGTTATCTCAAAAGCTGAATATCAGAAAACGATGTTAGATGGTTGGTTTGAGGCTAATCAGGTTTATGAAGATGCTCGAGATCTTACATACTCTGAATTTCCGGAAAAATGGGTATGGAAACCGGTGGATAGGAAGTGGTCAAGAAGACTTCGTGGTTTCGCAATTGGAAGACTATACTATGCACCTCCAGCTGCAGGAGAGAGGTTTTATTTACGGATGTTGTTGTGCGTGGTGCGTGGAGCGACTAGCTATGCACATTTAAGAACCGTGAATGGAGTGACCTATCATAATTATAAGTCTGCATGTTGTGCACTTGGGTTGCTAGAGGATGACAACGAATGGCACCAGGCACTAACCGAAGCATCCTCTTTTGCATCAGGTCGTTGGCTCAGAAACTTTTTTGCTTCGATATTGATGTTTTCTGAGCCAACTAATCCGATCAATTTATGGAACAAACATTGGAGCAATCTATCAGATGATATATTGCATAAATGTAGGACTGAATCACATGATTTTGAATTAGAGCTGACAGAAAACCAGTTGAAGAATTTAGCTCTTTCAGATATTGAAAGCATTTTAAATCAGAACGGGCGATCTCTTAAAGAATTTCCATCACTCCCATTTCCCGAGGATGTACATGTACATGTCATTCAAAATTGACAGATACGCGATGAATTGTGTTATGATGTCGACGAGTCGAAACAAGAGTTTGAGCAATTATTCCATAGGTTGACACATAAGCAAATTCAGATATTGGAAGCTGTGGTTTCAGCGCACTCAAGTAATAGGGGTGGTGTTTTCTTTGTTCATGGTAGCGGCGGTACAGGAAAAACATTTTTATGGAATACATTAGTTGCAAGGTTTCGAGCTGAAAGAAAAATAGTCCTCGCTGTAGCTTCTTCTGGAATAGCTGCTTTGTTATTACCTAGAGGTCGCACTGCGCATTCGAGGTTTCGTATTCCAATAAAAGTCCATGAAACTTCTACATGTTCTATCTTCCAACAGGATGATTTATCTCAACTCATTCAACAAGCAGATTTGATCATTTGGGATGAAGCGCCAATGATGCATCGCCATGCATTTGAAGCTGTTGATCGAACTTTCAAGGATCTAATGAAATTTAATAATGAAAGTGCAGCTGATGACGCATTTGGCGGAAAAGTTGTTGTTCTCGGCGGGGACTTTCGACAGATTTTGCCTATCGTGCCAGTAGGTGGGCGACCCCGTATTGTATCTGCATCATTACAAAGGTCACATATTTGGTCTTCATGTAAAGTTTATGAGCTGACAAAAAACATGAGATTGATGGGGAGTTCACTCGATCAAGCTAGCAAGAAGGAACAAGAGACCTTTGCAAAGTGGATTTTAGATGTGGGAGAAGGTAAAACTCCTGGTGAATCTAATACTGGAGGTTCTGCAAAGGATTGGATACAAATACCAAATGACCTTCTAATTAATCCTGCAGATGGTCTAAAGGGTTTGATAGATTGGATTTATCCTAATATTGAATCTAGATATAATGACCCAGCATTCCTCGAAAAACGCGCTATTCTAGCACCTACTAATGAAGAAGTTGATGCCATTAATTCTCATATTTTGTCTATGGTTCCTGGACAGGTTGTCAACTACTTAAGTGCAGATTCAGTTGAACATACCCCGAATGGTACAAATGAGCAGGATATGCATCCACCAGAATTTCTACACACAATTAAGATGAGCGGGCTACCAAATCATTGTTTAGAATTGAAGCAAGGAGTACCAATTATATTGCTGAGAAATTTGAATCAGTCGATGGGACTTTGCAATGGAACACGTCTTATTATTCATACTCTGGGAGAACATATTATTATAGCTACAATTATTACAGGAAGATGTGCAGGTGAGACAGTTGTGATTCAAAGAATGAGCATGTCGCCTACAGAAACCAGGTGGCCATTTGTCCTCAGAAGAAGACAATTTCCTATAAAGTTGGCATTTGCTATGACAATAAACAAGAGTCAGGGCCAAACTCTCCATAGCGTTGGGGTCTATCTTAAAAAACATGTGTTTACGCATGGTCAATTGTATGTAGCATTATCACGTTGCACTTCCCGTTCTGGATTGAAGATATTACTGACAGATAACTCAAATGATACCCAACAGACTAATAATCGTACACGTAATGTGGTATATCAAGAAGTTCTTCAAGAAGTGCGCAACTCCATGATAATCAATTGAAAGGTAAATGTCATCAACAATCTAATAATATTCAAATAGAGAAAATAGTATTTATTGGCACGCAATGTTTTTATATTTTAAGAATCTCATAATGTCATCTTAGTAGAGTTTATCAAAGCCTTATTTATTCTTTTTTCTTTTTTCTTTTTTCTTTTATGTATCGTCTTATATCAATTCGCATTGGTTCATTCTGCTATACAAATAATTATTTTTTAATGTGATGCACCTAACTAAATTTTCATTTCATATTCTTTTTAATGTAGGCCGACATATAATGTTCATGTGTGGAGAATTCCGTCGCTCGGTAATGTGATTCCATGTTGAAATTACTAAAATATTTTGATACTTCAATGTTGAAATTAGTACACATTTTTCTTTTTGTTTTGTATGTACGTAGCTATAAACAATAGTTGTTTAGAACATAAATTTTGCATTTTAGCTGTTTGGATTGGACTCTTTTATTATTGTGAACATTGTATTTAAGCCATCTGTTGTATATATAATTGTGATTTATATATACAACAGAATATTGTGATTGAGTTTGTATGTGTCTTATTATCATTAAATATTTGTGTTTGAATTATTTGTTTTATGTGCAAAGCTTTACTACATAATTGTTGACATTATAATTATGATGATTTTGAAGTTGTAAATATGGGGAGATTCTGTCGAATTTTTGAAAATTTTTTATTGATATTTTAATTTATTTTTGGATAAAGTCTGTGCAATTTGCACAGGGGATATACTAGTAATTATTTAAAAACTATCACCATTTTAATCTTTTAAAAAATTATGAAAAAACCTCCGTTAATCTTTTTTTTTTCTCAAAATTTGATAAACCATCGTTGCGTTGCACGCTTGCTATATGCTCTTTCTCAAACTGCTATTTTGCCATTTTGAGCGAAACCACTGTGGATGCTATACACGCGTTTATCTTTTTTTGATGTTAACGGATAGAGTCAAACGACTCCAGCCAGATCAAAAATATATAGATCAAAAAGGTTACAGTACAAAACAGTCATGGATATACACGCGTTTATCAACCTCTGAAAGAACCCCATGGAAACATTTCTCTACATATATTTCTCGCTGACGTCTATCCCGACGAAATCGGACGGTCAGAAACCTACAAGCTCCTGCACGTGTCGAAAAAGTGACGCTCAAGAAATGAGAATACTGTGAAAAAGTGAGTGATAAATTGGTAGAGTTTAAAGGGTGATTCAGATCTTCTTCTGGGGTTTTGACAAACGCTAGCTCTATCCAATTGAGGTAATTTTTTTTTCTACCATTTTTTATCCTTTTTTTTCTTTTTTTTTTGGGGGGGGGGGGGGTAATTTGGACCTTGGTTTGCTGTCAAAATTAAGCTTAAATCGCTTGAATTTCTTTTCAAAATATCCAACAATTTTGTGACTGCCCATTTGTTCAAAACGTCAATTTGGGCAAGATTTAGCTGTTCCTATTTTGCATTTGGTGATAATTGATAATGTTGTTGGTGGGGGTGGTGTTCTAATTCCTTTCTAGGGTTTAGTTTTTTTTGTCCTTCTTTTTTGGGTTTTTTGATAGTGGGGTCATGAGGATTTGAAAGTAAATTCTAAACTTTATTAACTTGCTTTTATTGTTTTCAAATTTTAAAAATACCCTTTTTCTGTTCTTAAAAAACAAATAATAATATATACTTTCATCTATTATTTTATTTTATTTTTTTGTTAGAGCTTAAATCTTTAGGGTGGGTTTTACCTTTTTTTTTGTGGTAAATGTGGCTAAACATTTTGCATCTCTTTAAAAATGTTCTTACAGTTGCTAGTGGTTTGTTTGTTCCATGGAGTGGCCGGAGCCAAACTATGGAACCCCGAATCGAGTCAATGGAAATGAAGCATTAGATGTTGAACCATTGAGGACTTTAGCCCCAATGTTTCCACCTGCTTTTGGGCACCAAACATTCGCACAATCATTGCCCAAACCTGTTAACTCTGCATTTCCTTCTCTTAATCCACAGCCCATAAGCCAAACTCCACCACAGAATTCCTATTCAAATGGCACTTGGCGTCCCACTCCATCGTTTCAAACTCCACTCTCGTCCGCGTTTCCTCGTGAAGAATCTCAGACCCCAGCGTCTGGTGGGAAAAGTAAGAAGAAAGTTCATCAGAGTGGAGACCAAATGGGTAGCGACGGTAACACTAGTAATAGTATGGTGAAGCCACAAAAAAAGAAGCCTAAGAAAGTTCACACAGATGCTGCCTTAATACCTTCACTTCTTGATCCTAAGGACTCTGTAGATGTTGTTCTCATGACTTATGATGCACTTCGAAGGAGGCTTACGCAGATGGATGATGGGAATGATGTCAAAAAGTCTGCCCCGTCTTTGAAAGCAGGGACTACTTTACTGAGCAATGACCTTAGGGCAAATATGGGGAAGAGAATAGGTTCTGTTCCCGGTGTTGAGGTCGGAGATATCTTCTATTACCGGATGGAGTTGTGTTTAGTTGGATTGCATGCACAGAGCATGGCTGGGATTGATACCATGACGACTAATTTTAATGATGGTGAGGACACTGTGGCCATCAGTGTGGTGTCTGCTGGAGTTTATGATGATCATGTGAGTGACACCGATACATTGATCTATACTGGGCATGGGAATACAAATGCTAATCAGAAGCTTGAGAGGGGGAATCTTGCTTTGGAGAGAAGCTTGCAGAGAAAAAATCTGATTAGAGTCATTCGTAGTTTAAAAGATTATAATGTCATAAATGGAAAGATTTACTATTATGATGGTCTCTATAAGACTGAGCGCTCGTGGGTTGAGAAGAATGAATCCGGTTTTGATGTATTTAAGTACAAGTTGTTACGCATGCCGGGTCAGCCACAAGGGCATGCAACATGGAAAATGACAAAACAGTGGAAAGATAATCCGTTGACTAGAGGAAGTGTTATTCTTCCTGATGTCTCATCTGGTGTTGAGAATGTACCTGTTTGCCTTGTTAATGAAGTTGATGATGAGAAGGGTCCGAGCCATTTTAAGTATGTTACCAAAGTTGAGTATATGAGGCCTCTTAGCACAATGAAGCAATTGGAGATTTGCCAGTGCCTTACTGTTTGCCTCCCGGGTGACAATAGTTGCACGTGTGCAAAACTAAACGGCGAAAACCTTCCATACAGTTCTACTGGGATCCTAGTGAGCAGGAAGCCTATGATCTATGAATGTAATGCTTCTTGCTGCTGCTCTACTAACTGTCGAAATCGATTTACTCAGAAGGGTGTTAGACTTCAATTTGAGGCATTTAAAACGAGGGATAGGGGTTGGGGTCTTCGGAGCTGGGATCCTATTCGGGCAGGTACTTTTATATGTGAGTATGCAGGAAAAGTCATTAGTAAGGTCAATTTAGATGATGAGCATGCCCAAGAGGATGAATATATCTTTCAGACGATTGGAATTGATGAGAAAACTCTCAAATGGAATTATGGGCCTGAGTTATTGGGGGAACCAAGTAGTAACCATTTGAGTGAAACTAGTGGCCCCCTACCTATAGTTATAAGTGCAAAGTACATGGGTAATATTTCTCGTTTTATGAACCATAGCTGCTCTCCAAATGTATTTTGGCAGCCTGTGCTGCATGATCATGGCGATGAAGGATATCCACACATCATGTTCTTTGCAATCAAGCATATTCCTCCAATGACAGAGCTTACTTATGATTATGGTCTGAGCGACGGCCTTGGGCCCAGCAGGCCAAAGAAGTGTCTGTGTGGATCACCAAAGTGTCGAGGATTTTTTGGGTGACCTTAGGCAAGATGCAAGGAGTGTTTTCTGCAATCAGAACATGTTCAAAGGTATGAAATTCTCATTTTTATTAGTTTTAATTTTGAAGTACATTTTGTATCTTGACAATATATTTGACATTGCTATCGCTAGTTTTTGTTTATAATTGTGATGTTTTATGTTCTCTTCCTGAACTTAATAGGATATATTTTGTAGAGTTTCTTTGATTTCTTTCTCATGTTTATGCTATATTATCCTAAACTTCCTACCAAAGAGAATACTGGGTTATTTTGCATTATCTTGTTCATGCTATATTATCCTATAGTTCCCACTAGGGCTGTGCACGGGTCAGGGTTGGGAGGTTCTTTTGTAATTTTCGAACTTGACCCAGAATATTTTGTTGAAACCCAACCCAAACCTGTTGGGTTTTTTATTTTCATACCCAAACCCATACCCATGCGTTTCGTGGTAGTTTGGGTGGGGTTCGGGTTGTACGGTTCGGGTCAGATTTATCGGGTTTTTCTTTGATAATGTATATTATCTGTTTGCTTAAAATTAAGACTAGCAAATTGGAAAAAGCATAAATAGTTATGAAGAATATTCAAATAAAGATGACAGTTACCTATAGAGAATTTAAGTTCTAGGTGTTAGCAAGCCCGTTTAAAATGACAGAGAAAAGAATATTTGGCAACATGTGAAGAAAATATTACCAAACAAAATTATGAGTACTTGAACTAAAATCAAACATCCAAAATTTTTTTGAACCCTTATCTATAATTTTGTAAGCATCCTATGTATCTGAATTGGTAATTGTTACTAATTTCCATTTAAAAACTACTGGGAAAAAATTGTATGTGTGTATGTATATATATCTCACGGCTACAGGTTGGTTACGGGTCGGATACGGTTTGGGTTGGGTGGGTTTTCTATCAAAACCAGACCCGACCTGTTCTTTTAAACAAAAGATTCAAACATGTGAGAAAATTAATCGAAAGTTCAAGATACTCTACTATAGGGACTTCGCTGTAGTTTTCACGTAGTCGTTGCAAGTTAAATCTTAGAGAAGAAGCTGAACATGTAAATGGACATGTAATTTTATACATTAAATTAGTGTCTGTTGGTCAATTGACTGATAAGTTGAAGCCTCCTTATTGACTCTTATGTTCCAGTTATGGTATGGGTGTAGTCAGGGCCGGCCCCATCTTGAAGCCAGTGAGGCGGCTGCCTCATGCCCCCGGATTTTTTGGAATTTTTAGGGGCCCCCAAATTTGTATTCCCCTTGTAAATATATGCACGTATTTTGCCCGTAAAAAAATTATATTGTTATTAGGGGCCCTAAAAATAATTATTTGGGACTTTCGCCTCGGGCCCCCGGAAACTCAGGGCCGGCCCTGGGTGTAGTATAAAACAAGTACATTCTGCTCTAACATGTATAGAATCATTCATCTTATATTTCCTGAGATAATGCAATATCTTATCATTTTTTTCTGAAATAACTCATCAGTACCTCAATGCATTCTCTCAAAAATTCAGTGCCTCACTAGAAGAGGTTGCTGAAAGGAAAAGGTGGGTGTAGGTAAATACTGAGAGATTCAATTAACTGAGTATAGAATGGCACATTAAAGTTCTGACCATTCATAAGAAAAAAGTTTGTTAAGAGATATAACCATTACAAAGTGTGAAAACACAAACTACAGATTATATAACCATACAATAAGAAACTATGAAATTTGGAAGAGAGAGAAAAAAAAAGTTAAAATTTTAAAATGATGTCTGATCATGATATTTACAATTGCCATAAATTATTCACTAAGCAAAACTACAATAAACCAATTTATTACGTAAAGTAAACATAAAGTTAATTGGTTACTAATTAGATTCATATATTAAAAAAAATGAAATTTGAGTCAATCCCTATTCACCTTTGGTAGTGGGAACCATCAACAATGTTTGATTCCTCATTTATGCAAACACCATTTTGTTGCGAAGTGCGAGGTGTCATCAACTATCTTTTGCGTGATTGAGTGGTCATGAGTCCACACACATTCTAGTGTACTCAAAATACTAAAGGGGCAATAGGCATGCACCGCATTTTTAGCAGTTTCCAAGTACCGTGTCTACAAGACAAGTTCACATGCAGCAAGTACGGCTAGCGAACTGGCCTATTACCATGCGCTAATATGATCTAGTCTCGAGCGCCAAACCTTATAGTTTGCACCTCACTTGCAACATAGGAAAAAGAAATCGTTCACATCAAAATATAGAAACCAAGAATGTAACCAAATGCCAAAATGATTTTTTTTTGAATTCATCAAAGTAGAGAGATGATCGTAGAGTCTCATGTTAAGAACTAAATGCGAGTCTTGCATATTTAGATCCATACATGTAGGAATAAACTTGGTAATACCGTAGTCGTATCTTGCAAGTGTTTGCCACATCCCACATGAAAAATTGTGTAACATTCTAGTGACATACTAATAACTCAATAACCCTTGGGGGAAAAGATGTAACCCCCCTTTACCTCAGTCCAATTACGAGCAAAGTTTAAATTGCTGAACCTTAGATTTAACTCTCTTCTTGCTTATGGGTGCCACTGTGCTTTTTTGCCTTACCCAAGGCGCAACATTCGAATTGTTAAGTTGGAAGCACTCTCGGGTGCTTTCTTTCAGTAGGACCTAGTTGCCCTCTGCTTACCCATTTGAGATGTAGCAGCCCTATCCGTTCCAAGGTCCTTATTCTCTAAAATTCTACTGATAGGGTAACAACCTTAAAGCATAATGAACATGCTGCTCACAAAACAAGGTGTCATCCGCTACGATTAGCTCTCAAATTCAATGATGAGAGCTCATTAGCGGGTAGCGAGGGTCAACGATGGCCAGTGGTGACCCCCTTCTCCGATGATTTCTCTCTTTCTACCACCTTCTTCGATTATCTCGATCCAATACAAAGACTGACAAAACCAACGAGTACATTGGTGGGATTTTTGCTTCGAGATAGCGAGATAGCCCCTTTGAACACGATGTTAAGGCCCGATGTCAACAATCGACTCCACTCCACAAGGTGTAAGGCGATCGTATTCATTAGTCAGAAGGGATAACCGAAAAAGAGAATAACAAGAGAACGGTTTTCAAAGCTCTCTTTGGCAGTAGGGAATTCCCATAATTCCCTAGGAGATCGTCTATGCCAAATGCTTAGCAACATGCATTGCAATCACACTGCTTTCACTTATTTCAATATTTGGAAAGATACGAATCAGTGTCACCATTAGGAGAATTAGCCAGAGTAGTTGTGATGTTTAAAAACATCCTCAATCACAAGAGGAAATTGGACATGACATGACATAGAAGTCGTAATCCTCGCTTCCAACTTCCTCTCTTTGACAGGATAAAAAAAGAGATATCTCCAACGCTTCGACGTATTTTTAAAAACCCAAAAGTTCAACATAGAGTAGGTATATCATAAACCATGCACATGCAAGGCAACAAGCCAAAACCTCATGATCAATACTATCCCCATAACATGTCTTAGAGTAAGCTTTCACTGATATTCAACCCCATAAAAATCAGCCATAAAAGAACAATACTACCATAAAGTTCTATGTTTCTCTAAAATCCAATTATTTTTTCGAAAAAACTCAAAATCATCGATTACAGGAAAAAATAATAAAACTGTAAATATAGAAAAATTATTATATTCAGCCAAGAGAATTCGCTTGCTTTGCATGTGGAGTATTGTGGTAAACACACAAAATTTATAGGAGCAAAAATGAATAAATAAATTGAAAATTGCCATCCTTCAGTTTATTTGACCCCTTACGCATTTGAAAACCCCCCACATCTAGCATAACGCATACAAAAATTTTCTACTTGGTCTAGGGTATCAAATGTTATACCTACATGTGGTTTTACGTGCTCGTCAATTATCGGAAGAAATTCACCTTCTTGTACTCTCAAAAAATTGTCACCGACATTAGAGCTCCCTTCATCAATCTCCGTACCCATTATCACAGTAAAAGAATATTTTCAATGAACATAATACAAAAAAACTTTGTTACATTTTATGATGAAGGGGGAAATTAAATATGTTATCAAGTTATCTAACAATCTTCAACCATGTCTTAACCTAAAGAATATTTTTTGAATACTCCAAATAATCGTATTAAAGAATATTTTTTGCAACAACTTAAATTAAGACCCTAGATCTCGGATTTTGAAGGAATTTTATTTTTGCATACTAAACAAAACCATATGTTAAGACCCACATTTACATACACTTAACACACCAAACAACTAACCGAGTACAGGAATTGAAAAATAAAAATTTCAAAAAAAGGAAAAATAATAATAATACCTGATGATTAATGGCAGAGACAAAAAAACAGTCCTCTTAATGTTTTTAATTCGAAATCTTGGGGGCTAGGGTAGGGTTTCGAAGCGGTGAGAGGGAGAGGAGAAGATGATCAAATCAGATTTGGGAAAATTTGGGGAGGAGCTAGGGTTTCGTCAGATTTGGGGGAGATTTTGAATCGGGGGTTTGTGGAATATATCGTCGGAGGAAGATGGGGAAAGGTGGAGGAAAAGAAAAGCTTCAAACAGGTTCGTCGAGTTTGGAGCTAGGGTTACACCTTCTTGGGTTTGGGAAAAGGCGATTTGGAGCGGGAACTAGGGTTTCAGAGGAAGGTGGAGGAAGAGAATAGCATCAGGTTTAGGGAAGATCTCGTCGGATTTGGAGCGTAGCTTGGCCAATTTGGAGCTAAAGGTGGGTTTTGGAGCTAGGGTTTCAGCGGGTTTTGGGAGGATTGGTTGGGTTTCAATAAGAGAGAAATGAGGGAGGAAACTAAGAGAGAAGGAAATAGAAGGAGAGAGGAATGAGTAAAAGACTCATTTACCCCCTTCATAATAAGTGAGAGAGTGGGAGAAAGGCGAGCCGCCTGATCAAGATCCTGATCCTTCGCTTGATCGGGTGGCTGTGGGAGCGGCTGTGGGAGAGTGCGCACGGGGGTGCGCACAAAATGTGTGCGCAACTGAAGATATATATATATATACATATATATTTGAAACAACTGGTTAGGTTATAATGAATCCCGTTGTTTCAAACAACGGGTTCATATTTAAAAACTACTTAACCCATTGTTTCAAACGACGGGTTAAGTGGTTTTCACGCGTTTGCACGCTACAGTAGCGTTTGCAATGGAGGATTTCTCATATATATATATATATACTAGATTTTCCCGTGGGCACGTGCCTACGGCACGACTTCAAAACGATACAACATATGAAAAGTCTTGTAAACAGTAAATCAACAATTATATAGCTCAAGTTTGAATAGTATGACAATAATTAGTTGTAAATAAAAGTCCATATTTTCATTAGTATATGTTGAAAAATAATTATGAATTGGAGTATAAAAGTCCATGTTTCCACAAGTATATATATATATCTATATAATAAAACACAAAGAAAGCTATCAAGTGGCTCTCCTTCAATCCCCCAAAAATCAAAAGGCTAGATCTAACCTCACAAAACATATTTTCCCCCCAAAAGTTCCCCCCCCCCAAACTCAAATTCAAACCCCCCACCCAAAACAACTCCCTATATTTATTTTATTATTATTTTTTCCTCTCTCCCTCCTTCCCTCTTCTATTCAAAAAATTAAGAAAATAAAATTTTTAAAAAGTTTTAAAAAAATAAAAAAAATTAAAAACTAAACAAATTTTAAATTTTAAAAACTTAAAAAGTAATTCAAAAAAATCAAAAAAATCATATAATATGTTTTTTGCTCTATGTTTGCTACTTCAATTAATTTGCTGGACCTTCAAAATTATTTTATATTTCAATCCCCCAAAAATCAAAGGCCTAGATCTAACCTCACAAAACTTATTTTTCCCCCAAAAGTTCCCCCCCCCAAACTCAAATTCAAATCCCCCACCCAAAACAACTCCCTATATTTATTTAATTATTATTATTTTTCTCTCTCTCTCCCTCCCTCTTCTATTAAAAAAATAAGAAAATAAAAATTTTAAATTTTTTTTTAAATAAAAAAATTTAAAATTTAAAAACTTTAAAAATAAATCAAAAAAATCATATAGTATGTTTTTTGCTCTATGTTTGCTACTTCAATTAATTTGCTGGACCTCCAAAACTATTTTATATGATCAAACAAGGTGTACCGTTTCGAAGACGTGTCGTAGGCACGTGTCAATGGGCAAACCTAGTGTGTGTGTGTGTGTGTGTATATATATATATATATATAGATAGATAGATAGATAGAGAGAGAGAGAGAGAGATAATTAAATAAATAAAGGAGTTGTTTTGGGAGGAATTTGAATTTGAGTTTTGGGGGGAAACTTTTTGGAGGGAAAATGTGTTTTGTGATGTTAGATCTGGATCTTTGATTTTGAGGGAATTGAATGAGAGCCACTTGATAGCTTTCTTTGTGTTTTATTATATACTAGATTTGCCCGTGGGCACGTGCCTACGGCACGTCTTCGGAACAATACAAATCACGAAAAGCCCTGTAAAGAGTAAAACAACAATTATGTAACTCAAGTTTGAATAGTATGACAATAATTAGTTGTAAATAAAAGTCCATGTTTCATTAGTATATGTTGAAAAATAATTATAAATGGGGTGTAAAATCTAACTTCTTAGAATTTTGAACTGTGAAAAATGATGAAATTAAATTTAACTGTTGAAGAGATATTTGCTATTTTCCATATAACATGTGCAATAAAAAAAACATAAAAATTTTGAAAATTTACAAACCTGAAATCTTAAAATGTAAATTTCTAAGTAAAAAAAGAAAGAATGGGAGAGAGATACGGAGAGAGACAGAGAGAAATATGAAAAAGTGAAGAGAGGAGAGAGAGAGTAATAAAGTAATGAGTGTTTTAGTTTTGGGGGGAAAATTTTGGTTTTGGGGTTTGAAATTTTTTTTTTTTTGGGGGGGGGGGGGGGGGAGTTTTGTGAGGTTAGATCTTGGCCTTTGATTTTGGGGGGATTGAAGGTGAGCCACTTGATAGCTTTCTTTGTGTTTTATTATATATATATAATAAAACACAAAGAAAGCTATCAAGTGGCTCACCTTCAATCCCCCAAAAAATCAAAGGCCCAGATCTAACATCACAAAACATATTTTTCCTCCCAAAACTCAAATTCAAATCCCCCACCCAAACAACTCCTATATTTATTTATTTATTTATTTATTTATTTTCTCTCTCCCTCCCTCTTCTATTCAAAAAATTAAGAAAATAAAAATTTTTAAAATTTTCAAAAATTAAAAATTAAAAAACTAAAAAATTTAAAATTTTTAAAACTTTTAAAATAATTTTAAAAAATCAAAAAAAATCATATAATATGTTTGGACTCCCAAAAGTTTCTCATATAATATGTTTGCTACTTCAATTAATTTGCAGGACGTCCAAAATTATTTTATATGATCAAATAAGGTGCACCGTTCCGAAGACGTGCCGTAGGCACGTATCAACGGGCAAACCTAGTATATATATATATATATATATTGCTATGGATATTGGACTTTATGCCCAACAGCCCAGATGTGATAGTTGTTCTAGTAATACTTGCAGAGCACGTGTTCCCGTTGAATATATACAAAATAATATTCTGATACATATGAGAATATACCGATATATCCAACACAAACATCGTGTCTGGGGAAACCTTTTTTTTGGTGTGTGTAAGGTTACTAGTAAAATTTGAAAATCTTGAAACACCTTACAAGAATGCGCATTCCACTAGATAAAATAGCGAGAGGGCATTGCTGTCATATATTTCTATCTATTAAAAGGAAAACACAAGTAAAACCAACAAAATACAATATACAAAATCCCTTGCAAAGAAATCGAATTATCTAGAATGTCCTTGGCTTTGAGGGTATGTGGCCAATAGAAAGGTTTGCCAATATCTAGGTTAGATTGGCGGGTTAGGGAGACTTCCCTTTTTCTCTGACATGCAGTTTAAGATAAATTATACAATGAACTAACCAACCATCAAAAAAATTCCAAAATGAAGAAAAATGTCCAGGAGTAAGATCATAGCTTTAGGTTAACTCGCATTGCGAAAAGGACAACAATTTATACCTCTCTTCTTCTTGTTAATATTCTGAATGAGTTTATTCCATTTTATAGCAAATTGAATATTTATCATGGTAGAGTTTGAGACCTGATTCTTCCCTTATTTGCCAAATGAGAACATAATGCAAGAAATATACTGAATAAACTTTGTACTAAATTTGTTAATTCTACTCTGAATCTACTGAAGTTCTTACTTTGTCACCGTTCTCAGATTAGGTACTGTACCCGCTGACTTAGTAAACAAATTGTACCGGTGATCTTATCATTTGCACTAGGTCACATCATGAAAGAGGAGTTAATGAATCATGTTCATCCTATTTGCTAGCGAGCTTGTAAACATGCGGTGAAAAGGTGAACTTCAACCATTGTACCAAACTATGTGAAGCAGCAAACTCTTTTTTTTGGTTGGTGTTTTTAGTGAGCAGCTCTGTTTATTTTAGATTATGTTCTTTGTAGTGCTTAGAACAATGGCATCTCATGCAAATCTTAAAAGCGTGTATCTTTGAACTGAATGCTGTTAAATTCTCTCTAGTATTGAATGTTATGGTGCCTTGGTAGAATGTGTATTATTTAAGTGTATGAAGTTGCTGTGCTGTTCAAGTATCAACCAAGTCTGCAGTGTACGAAAAGAAAGAACAAGGTGACAACTACATGGGAAAGAGGGACAATCTAGTATTTGAGAATCATGATTTGGATGTAATGATGGGTCAGAATATTCTCTGCTTCTTTACAGGAATGGCCGGAATATCCAAGATAGTTGGTGTGCCCGTGGTTTGGGGAACGAAGTATTGCTGTAAAATGTCCTTATTACCCTTGGTACTATTATGTATTGTCCAATGAGGTTCCACTGTTTTCAGGTTTAAAAACTACAATTGAATCGGTTGCAGTATAACAGTTGACTCCTCATGCCACATGTTTCAATTTCAAATTTATGTGGTTGGACTGATTGTCTGTCTTGGATCTCACAGGTGGGAAAATTTAGCCTTTTTTTGGAGTTTCAGTGAAGATGAATGGTACTCGATTCGTTCTTGAAACCGGGTAGTTTGACCTTCTCTTGCAGCACCAGAAAGGGTTCTTGATTGCTAGTGTATTCGCTTGGTTTGGGTCCGCTTTGTGTGCTCCTTTATTTTTACCCTCGTTGTTGTTGTTGGTAGCACCGTCACATTCTACCCGGACCCGACCCGACCCGGCATTGGACCGGAACCGACCCTATCTATATGGGTCTGGGTCCGGGTCCTAAAATAAGACCCGATGTACTTCCGGGTCCGGATTCGCTCAAAATAGAACCGACCCGGACCCGGACCCGTTAAAAAATACCTAAAAAAAAAAATCTGAATAATAGTATTATAGAGATATACATATAAATAGTAATTGTTGAATATAGATGTGTAAATATAATATTTATTCATCCACTTGAGTGTAATTGTTGGAACCGTAGGATATTGGGTGTAAAACACTTACGTGCAAATATTTATTCTCCGCCAGCGGATCCAACAGGTAGATATTTTTAACCTGAACCTGGATCGGATCCGGACCTGGATCCGGTTCTTGCAAGTCCTTGTCCGGGTCCAATTTTTGGACCCGTGAGATATCGGGTCCGGATAGTGAACCCGATCGGATAGGACTGATATCAGCTCTAGTTGATGGTTTTATTTTTAATGATTTTATTTTGGAAGGAAAAGGTGGAGTTGCTTTCTGTTGTTGTCATGTAATTGATTTCATTTTGTTACTCTGAATGAAAAAGGATTAAATTAAAAATCGAGCAGGGAACGTGATTCTTTTTTAAGTTATTGTACCTTTTTAACATTGATTCAGTTTTTTTAAAAAATTATAAAATTACTACATTAGTCATCAATGTAAGCATGAAAGAAAATTTTTAAGACTTCTCTCGGAAAAGTAGTCAGAGAACAAGACGATTTTTTGTTGTTTATACCAATAGCCAGATTCCCATGAGTTATCTCTCGTGTTTTTGCTAAAATTGGGTTCTCTCTTATTTGCCACAATTAGAATCAAAAGCCACACTTACTAGGCAATGGATGTCCCATACAGTAAGGACAGCAAGTTCCCAAATCTAAACTACTGTGGGAAAATATGGTTTGAGGATGATTCTCTGCATTTTGTTTGATAGTTTTGATCATAATAAAATTTTATTTATGATGTTGATTATAACTCAAAAAAATGAAAATAAATAATGTTAGTTGTACTAATTTAGATGTACTATATCATAATACAAGAAACATAAGTGGGGGCCAATTAGGAATCTACATTCATTAATTGTTTATGAACTCTACATATTTGTTTCATTGTAGAAACTGTTCTTATGGGCTCTAAAGACTTCACACACGAAGAATCGGAATAATTCCCAAATCAGATTTTTGCAGCACCTCTCGTACTTCATACAAGATTGTTGCATTCGCCATGATTATGCTATACGATTCCACATAATAAGCTAATTTTGCATCACTTTTCATATATAATTTTGATTGTGTTGTTCATTTCCATCCACCGGCATAAGCAGTTCACTACAATTTTTATTTCTAGCACTATCAAAGTAATGCAACAAACATTATCTTTTAAAATATATGAGTAGGAAAAATAATATTCTCAATCTTTTTTTTTTTTTTTTCTGTTACAATGTTTTTTAAATACTATTCATCATTCCTAATTTCTCATTTAAGACATAACAAGGTGAGCCAAGCATAGTTCAACTTTTCAGCCGAACTTAATCACTTCCCCCTTTTAGCATTCTCATGACCTTCTCTCATTCTCTCGGCCTTCCTTGCCTATAGGGTCACTCGTGATTACTAAGAAATTCTTAAAACTTAACTATGGTGTTATGATATGCATAAATGAAAGAAAAATAAAGATGATTCCTAGTGTTTTAATCCATACTAAACAAGAACAACAGTAAGTAAACTTTTCTTAGTTATATTATACATTAAAGGAACTAATTATACATAAAGGGGACATAAAACATACATAACTAAGAGTTTTCCCTTTCGGGAATCTCTAAAAGAAAGAGAAACTTACAGGGAAATCTTACAAGTCTTTGTACATGCCAAACTTACATACCTTGGATTTTGTATTTTGCAAGATGTTTACAAGAGGAATATTTGTTGAAGGAGGAAAGTTGGAGGAGTGGAAGGAGGAAAGTTGGAGGAGAGTTTTGGAGCTTCAGCTCTCTTCTATTTGATTCGATGATCTGAGGTGTTGGAGGTCCTTGTTATTTATAGGCAGAGGATGAAATCTGGATTCTTCAGTAACGATAAAAGACTCTTGACGTGTCGAAATGCCTGCGGGGAATCTTTTCTTTTCTAAGAGGTTCTTCAATAATGGAGCCCTTCTTTTGACGTTGCATCCTTTTATGGCGAGTCATCCTTTCTACGTGCCTAGATTATGAAGAGCAATGGAATCTAGAGATAGTGGGGATAGAGGTTCATTGTCTCCATTGACATATGTGTCCGATGTGTCTGTCTTTACTTTTTCTTTTTTATCTTCTCGAATCTCTTTTTCTACTTTATTCTCTGTCATTGCATCTGATTGTCCTCCTTTTGCTAATGCGTTCTTTAGTGCATGGGACACCTGTTCGGCAATTATTGTTCTTAAATATTCTCTCTTTTTCTTTATTAATTTTTTCTTTGGCTTAGGACGTTCTGGTATACTCTGTATTTCTTCAATTTGTTGAAGCATCTGCATAATCTGAGCACAATCGTTTGTTCTTACGACCTCTTCTTCTGCTGGGGCTCTTATTTTGGTTTTTTGGCAAAGGCACAACCATCGACAGATTTAAGAAGTCTTTACCGGTAGCCGTCTGCTCCAGACTAGCCATTGGAATTTTAGACCCAATGGTATTTTTTGTAGCATTCTGATGAGAATGCTCACCAGTCTCACCCTTTTGATTTATGACTGAGGGAACAGTCTTTGGTGGAAACTTGGTCCGAAATAAATCATTCTGTAAATCATATATTTTCTGATACAAAATCTGTTTTCTGGGGATTAAACTATTAATATTCTCATTTAATTTCTTAACAGTTCATGTCATAGCTTCATAATGATTAGAAAATAAAAATTTTCCTCGTTCATCTCTAGCTATCGAATAGTCTAAAGGTGCTTCATAAAAAGTTCTTAATGAAGGAGAAACAAAATAGTTATGTCTTAAATGCTTTCTAGATATATCTAATGCATCCGACAGGTTATTAAATCCCTTGTAAATTAGATCTCTAAAATTCTTAAAACTATCTAAAACTTCTATCCAAATATGAAACTCCTGTCAAAATTCCCTTTAAAACTACATAAAATTTAAAATTTCTTTGTGTCTGATTAAAGAGTTCTGATAGAGCATTCATTGCTGCAAGAAAGTACTTCTAATCTTTATTATTAAATGCAATCCAAAGGTTATCTAGAGTGCATTTCTGTTCTTTGTTGACTGAAATATGAGAAAAAGTCTTGACAGATATATTACTATTTGAAAATACAATTAATTCTTGGTTACAGAATCTATGGCGTTCATGCCTTGGTCTTGATAGCATGGTCTGATTAGATGCAAAATTATTTATTGGTGGTTATCCTGGTCTGGGCGGAGGTTTCTCCATTTGCACTTGATCAAAAATATTCATAAGATTTGTGTTCAAATAATATGAAGATAATTGAAGAAGATGATCAATTCTTGAAGTAATTAATTGTCTTGTAACTAGTCTTTCATAACTGTTTTTATAAGCATCAAATTGATCTGCTAGTTGAAATAAAAAATGTTTATCATATATATATACGATTAATGCTTATATTAAATGATTATAAAAAACAAATTTGAAGGAATTGAAATAAAGTAAAATCTAAATATGTGTAATCAAGAAAAGGGTTAGGAAAATTAGAAAACTCAGGATGAACCAGGTCCACCATGCTTTCGAGCGCATTCTGATGGCAACACCACTAAGAGTGTCAGGAATAGTATTAGTAGTACTGTAACCCCCGTTTCCGGTTGTATGGACTTGTATTGAGTTTCTTTTCTTCATATTCTTGTATTCCAAATTTTTAATTAAATCATACTATTCTTTTGAATCTGATTTCTATCTTTGGCATTCAACTATATTGTTAGAACCCAGAGTTTCAATCTATATTATTATTATTTATTATTATTATTATTATTATTATTATTATTTTGAGTATTTTAGTTGATGATCAAAGCCCAACTCCATCTTATTTATTTTGCTAGCCCAAAGCTCATTCTATAATTATATTTGATTCTTTATTAAATTGTGGGGCTCATTTTTTTAAATTTATTTAACTCCTTATTATATTGTAAGCCCACTCTATTGTTAATTACAATTTTTTCTTAACTCTAAGCCCAGACCCAAGTCCAATACCTAACCCAAACCCAAAATTTTCCCAACTATACAGCTCCACTATCCTTACTAAATCTCCACTAACATTACACATTCCCCCACCAAATCTCTAACTTCCCCACTAATCACTAATCTCCACATTTATTAACCTAACTAATCCCCTAATTAATCCCATCCTAACCTTTATCAGCCGCCTAATCTTTCCCCCTAACCCATCTTCTCTTTCCCCGACTAGGGCTGTTCATCGGTGCGAAACTGAACCGAACCGAAAATAACCGAACCGAACCGAAATTTTCGGTTTGGTAAATTTGAAACCGAAATCCGAACCGAAACTGATAAAATTTGGTTTGAACCGAACCAAATTTTATCGGTTCGGTTCGGTTAATAACCGAACTAACCAAAATTTTTAGTACTGCATGCATTTTTCTCTTAAAAAAAAGAAGAATTAGAAGAATATAGAAGGTTAGCATAAGTAACACAAGAAATGTTGCAGCTATATAACATTAAATTCACGATATATGTTAGACTATTCACTAGTTAAATTGTGTAAATTGGCACAAGGAAAAAAAAACTCATGCTAAAAGAGTTGAAGGTTACAGTGAATGTATGTTATTTTCTGAAGTGCATTAAAAGAGCAATACACATTTTTATCCAACTATGTTCAAAACATACCAACCAAAATTCACCAGTAGTGTGTGCTGGGAGCATAGGCCTCACAAAGCTAGGAAATTCACCTCCCAGTTCCAATTCCATCTTCCATCTGTTCAGCTCTTTGAGTGGCATATTCTCTAGCTGCAGGAGAAGCAAATACCCGACCTGATATATCTCGATGATTTGAGACTCCACCAATTCTAAGAATGAACGTTAGAGAAGCATTAACATTCTCGACATTAAATGGAAGAAGTGCTAGTTTAAATACATTGAATCTTTCACTAACCGTCTACGCTTCACCACAACCACCTTCGGAATTATCCGGGTATAATTTATTTTGGTCCAAAAAAAGTTCGGTTTTTTGTTCGGTTCGGTTATTTAGAAGCCAACCAAAAACCGAACCGAACTCTCTAAAAAACTTCGGTTTGGATCAAAACCGAACCGAAAACCGAATAACCGAACCAAATTGGTAAATTTCTATTCGGTTCGGTTCGGTAATCGGTTTTAACCAAAGTATGAACAACCCTACCCCCGACCTTCTTCTTCTCCTTTTCTTCTTCTTCTGGTTCCCGAACCTCGTTGCCACCACTTGACCTCCTCTCGCTCCTCCACCATCCCGAGCGCACTTCAACAGCCCCTGCCATTGCCGTCGCCTTCCTCCTAACCACCGCTGCACCCATCTCACCACCTTGCCGCTGTCCATCACCGAACCCATCGCTCCCCCACCGCCACTGTCTCCCATCGCAACCAGCCTCTTCACCATCGACTGTTGCACCCCCGCTGCCGCATCAAAACCCCCGAGTTCCACCCATAGTCTCCACCAGTACTCCTCCACCGCCTTCAACCACCCCCTGTGTCCACCACCGACCGACTCTGCAACCATCACCCGCATCATCAGCCCTTCCATCGATAGCCACCTCCTCCTGCCTTCTTCCGCTCTCCTCATCCCCGGCAGCCTTGCCGCTCGCCGCCATCTCAGCCCCGACGCCCAGACCCACAGCCTCCTCGACAGCCATCGCCAGCACCATCGCCATTGCCTCGTCGTCACCCCTCTCTGCTACTCCATCGCCGCACCTCCTCATTTCCTCCGAGCACCGTCGGCGTCGCCACCGCAACTCTCCTTCCTCCTTGCTGCTGCTCCTATCTCAGCACCACCGAAGCAACACCCCGACCACCATTGCCACATCCATCTTCTTCTCATCCCCGCTGCCTTCCACCGTAGCAGCACCGTTCAACCTCGACAGCACCCTGAGTACCTTCTTGCTGCCTCGACCGCAAAACAGCAAACCAACACTCCATTACTCGCTACCCTCGCCCTTGTAGCTGCTCGGAAGCCGACGCCTCTTTTGTGCCACTGTCTCTTTGCTGTGTGTAACTTGTTTACGGCCGTCGTTGCTCTCGCCATTGGATTGTTGCCACCGTCGCTTCACCTCTGTCCCGTCGTTCACATTCGTGATCATTATACATGCAAGTATCTTGTACATTTTTGTTGTTCCGTACAAACATTTTATTTGACCTCCCACAATTAGTATTCATATTTTATTATCGTGTTTTGAAACCTGTTACCATCCATATTCATGAAAAGTGTTCTTTATAAGTCTTAATTGATTGAACCATCGTATTTGAAATTCTTCCATGTATAAATTAGTCATCATATATTGCATTGCATCAATCCAGTCGCCTCTATGATTCGATGCCCATCAAAAAATCTAAAACACCAATTTGTGTGCTTCTGCCATGCTGTTTGTTCTAACTCGTAGCGAATTTATGGCCTAGTTACACTTTAAACCAATTAGAACTTTATAAATAAAAAGCGTAGCCCTCTAAATCTAGTTTCGAGAACTTCTGACGAATCTAGAATCCGATGTGTAGATTGCAAGATATACTATTTATAGTACTGTGACGTTTTAATTCTAGATTATTGTTTTGAAGCATATCTTCTCGATTAACTAATTAAAATATCATGTTAACAGTAGAACAAAGTCTTGACATTTATCAGGATGGTACTAGTCATGATTAGGAGTCACTTTATAATTTTTATAAGATTTTTAAGTAATTTTACAGTTGAGTTATATATATAAGAAGTTGACCTCGACCTGCTGCTTGAACAGTAGACCAGTAGAGAACTATCTGTTTGACCTAGATTTTGTAACTATAATGTATCGTGTAAATATGCGTCAGAACCGACAGAGAGTCTAGTTTCTATAATTCCTGACGGAACTGAATTCTCTTTTCTGTAGCAATGGAAAAATGAGTTTTTGTATAATAACATATTGTTGTCTAGAACTTGCCTTGTTACATTTTTGCATATAAACCCGTTATTTTATATATTTAATGAATTCAACTATGTATATTTCATGTATTGCATAGCCCTTGATACATAATTGGTCATGTTCTGATACCGTTCTCATTGAACGTATTGATTACATGTCCATGTTTACCGATCATGTTTACTGTTCATGTATACTTATAGTATAAACATAACAAGCTTGGGTAATAAAGGGTTAAGACTTAGCATTGAACAATATAAGAAAGTGTACTCGAAAAGGGGCCTGCATTTTCCGTGTTACCAATCAAGTTATCGACTAAGTTTATCGATCAAGTTTTATAGTCATGAGAAGACCCGAGTGATAACCCTGTAGACTTAACCACTAGGGTCTAAACGTTAACTTGATTGTATGCACCCGAACCTGTGGTATGGAACGCAGGATTGCATGCATTAGTTAGGATTTATAAAAGAATGCTAGACATAAGATTAACACTGAGCACGTGCATGCTTCCTGTTTACAAGATACATAATTCTAGTTATATGATTCCTGTTTACAAATTTTATGATTCCCGTTTATACGTTACATGTTTCAGTCTATGAGTTACACGATTCCTGTTTATAAGTCAAGTTTACATGACCCCCATTTATACGTTGCATTTTTCTGTTACATGGTTTGTTATTTGTATACATGATTCCTTGTTTCCTTCTTATCCTTGTTCTTGTCTTCATTTTTCTTGTACTACTTGCGGCCCACAGCTTGCACTAACAGGCATTTTCTTTTTCCCCAACTCGAGATGATGAATTTACAGGTACAGGAGAAGAACTGCCAGAAGGACTTAGCGATCAACTATTCTAGAAAATGGAGATGAATTCTAACCTGCATTATTTATCTTATAATATGTTTCTTAGTTTCTATTGCTGTCATTACATACATTGTATTCCGGGTGTTTTGAACCGAAGTTTATTTTTTTTGGATGTTGGTTATTTTATGGTTACTGCATGAATCACTTATGTTATTCTTGTTTATGTCACGCCCCGCTTCCCAAGATACGGGAACACGAGCACGTAACAAAGGTCCAGCGAATGATAAGAATACCATCCACAGCTGTAACAGATTAACTCAATAATATACAAGAGAATACAACCACGCAAGAAAAGAATAACCACATAAACAATGAATAAACTCCAAAATAATCATGAAATAAATTCACTAAAAATATCCAACATCTGGGAAAAAGTAAATTTCGGGACACATAAGCCCAAAATACAAAGTATGATAGAAGCAATAAAATAAACAAATAACATAAGAAAACTATAGTATTCTAATAGTCCAGCTTCGATCTTCAAAAAGTTTGCTCACCAAGTCCTTGAGTCAAATTTCTTTCTGTACCTGCAAACTCATGATCTAAAAATAGAGAAATAGTGTCCGTTAGAGAAAGTCACGGACAGCAAGTAGCGAAAGCAAAGAAGTAAGAAAAATATGGTATGTCGAGAAATAATAGGCTAGAGCAGAGCCAAAGATCAAAGACAATAATAAAAGTTGATAATAAAATTCAAAGTCTAGAATGTATGATGCAATAAACAGTAATTGTAATCAATAATCCAAGATCAATAACAGTAATCATAATCAAGAATGCGAGTGTCATTCCTAGGTTCATTAGTGTTTTATTATCCTAGCTAATGCACGTAATACTGCATCCCAAACCACATGTTTGGTAAATGAAAACAGTGATCATTTAGACTAGGATGGTGAACTCAACAGATTGTGTACTCAGCATGATGACGAGAATTTAAACATGCGAGATTTCCATGATCAACACTCCACCTTCTACGACAACAAGAATAAGGGGCCCTTCCGAGTACAGTCTCCGATTGTTCACTACCAAGTCGACCCTGATTTACCTCGGCTTGCTAATATTTTACTATACTTAAATGTGAACATACAATAGGTAAAAGAAGATTTGAAATGATGTTAAAGAGATGGCAAAGTTATGTAAGGCATGATATAACTATTTCTATTCCCTAGATGTGAAATCAAACATGGATATATACGCAAAACACAAAGCACACATTCTAGACAGCAAGATGTTGTTGTAGAAAAGCAGAGATTTCCGTTGCTACAGGAAAGCAAAACTGGATCCGTCAGAGCTACTGGAAAGTAGACTCTCTGTTGGTTCCAGGGAATATACATACAACATATAATGAATATAGAAACTAGGTCTAATAGTTCATTCTTTACTGATTATAGGTTCAGACAGCATTCTTTACTGATTATAGGTTCAGACAGCATAACAGAGTCGAAATACTTGTATATAAAAGTAGACTGTAAAATTATTTTAAAATATCATAAAATTCATATTTCAATTCTTAACAGTGTTTAGTAATAACAAAATTTATCTCAGATTTTATTTCTCAAAATAAACATACTGTTTTAATTAATTAAGCAGGGTGATGCATATTTAAACTGCATTCTGGAATTCAGATGTCACTGAACGAAAATATAGATATCTTGCAATCGGTAGGTTGGATTGCAAAACCGTTAGATGATCTAGATTCTAGAATCACAGAGTTATAATTCTTATTGAATGATTTTAAATTGATATCATCTGTAGATGGGTAAAAAATCATGTTCTTTACTGGACTAGTGTTCCAACAGCAACCTAGAGTCAAGTTTTAATACATATAATAGGTCTAACAAATCATCAAATAATATCACAAAAATAATAAGGTGATTCCCAGTCATGTCTAGTATCAGAATATAAAATTTCAAGTTTTAATTATGTTGGTAGCATTTTATTTCAATAGGAAATCAAGATGATGTATTTCTGGACAGAAATCTGGAAATTGAAAATATATCAGTATTAAAAATATAATATCTTTCAGTTCGTACATCGGAATCTAGTTCTGTAAAAAATTCTAAAAAATAGATTAAAAAAGCTACAAATTATGTTTAGAAAGTTTTATCAAATTACCACATCAACTGGGTAGAAAGCTCAAATCAGCACAGAGCGAACAGCAGGCCAGCAAGTAGGTTACTATTAGAAGACAACAAAATAACCAAATAAGCATATGATTTCGAAGCAAAAATTATAGAAACTCATAATCAATCTCTATGGTGGAATTCTACTATAGATGAGACAAATTATGATCACTATAGCATGACCATCACATTCAAATGAAAAGCATTCAATCATCAATGTCTATATACATGTTCTAATCTAAGTATTCATGTCGTGTATGCAAGTGACAATATACAGGCCTGGGTTTGAATCAAGGAAAGGGCACGAAAAGAGGACTACTACTTGGTTTCGCCGATGAATCCGTAATAGTCTCTTTGACGGTATCAAAACAGATAAAATATGATAATAGAAAGAGGAGCTACTTGCAGAGATCCAAGGGTTCTTGAACAAGAAAAATAAAACTAGTTCAAGAGAAACTTGCCTTAAAGATGACGACTATGAACATGAAAGAATAACGGGACAAGTATCCAAACAGCAACGATACACGTGCAAAGCACGCAGTAGCAACACGTGCAAGGGGCAGCAAGTATACGTGCAACGCACGTATGTCAACACAGCAAAACAGCAGCAATGAACAGCAACTGCAATGGCAGGGGGGTCTGATCGACAGACGACGACGCAGAGGACGAGGGCAGTGGTCGATGGTGGTGTTGGGCAATGGGCTGCGACGGTGGTAGGGAAAGACGTCGACGGGATGGTTGAGCGTCGAAGGAGGAACAGGGCAGTCGACGGGTGCAGGAGTGTTGCAGAGGTTGGAGATGGGTTGATGATGTAAGGCCCCTACCCCAAACTCAGACAATTCATACAATTTATGAGACAAATTATTTATTATTTAGTACAATTGCCCACCACAGGCTGCCTCTCAAAAAAGGTTAACCGGATTGGTGATTCTTGATCATCGGCATTATTATTTTAATATTAATTAACCTTGCAATCTCTCGACATGGGACCGAATTCTTGTATCTGCCTCTTTCTCTCTTTGCGCTGCACGCACAACAAGGCCAGAGGGCCCCACATTGACGTCAGTCACACCCAAGCACAGCTGCCCCTGGTGCCATGTCACCAGGCAACAAGTAGAGGAACCCCCTGTGCATCTTTTCTCACGTGGGCCCCCCTTGGGCCACGTCATCCGCACACCCAACCACAACAGCCATCATTGTTCTATTTCTTCATTTTCAAGTGGGCCCCGCCCACTCACAATCCAACCATTATTTAATACATTATTATATATATACTACTATTTATACATCTCATTAATTATGGGATGTTACATACACCCCCTTTAGAAATCAGCGTCCTCGCTGAGTACAGGGCATACACAACCTAGTGCAGGATTTCCTTTCTAGCCGATGTGGAGTGACGTACCCTGATTCTGCTAGCTGTACACTACCCCAATTCTGCGTGTTGTCCAGTCCCCTAGTCAACCTCAGTGGATTTACCGGACAACCTGACCCAACCCCGCTTCCTCTCAGGCATACTTACCAGTACATCTGCTAGCTCCATCCCCGGAATAACCACCACTTTGTAGCCACACTCGGTGTCGAAAATCAGCTCTGATACCATTTGTAACACCCCTGCCCCAAACTTTGACAATTTATACAATTTATCAGACAAATTATTTATTATTTAGTACAACTGCCCACCACATGCTGCCTCTCAAAAGATGGTTAACCGGATTGGTGACTCTTGATCATAGGCATTATTATTTTAATATTAATTAACCTTGAAATCTTCCGATATGGTATCAAATTCTCCTATCTGCCTTTTTCTCTCTTTGCGCTGCATGCACAGCAAGGCCAGAGGGCCCTACGCTGACGTCAGTCACTCCCAAGCACAGCTGCCCCTGGCGCCACGTCACCAGGCAACAAGCAGAAGAACCCCCTGTGCATCTTTTCTCACGTGGGCCCCCCTTGGGCCATGTCATCTGCACACCCAACCAAAATAGCCATCACTGTTCTATTTCTTCATTTTCAAGTGTGCCCCGCCCACTCACAATCCAACCATTATTTAATATATTATTATATATATACTACTATTTATATATCTCATTAATTACAGGATGTTACATACACCCCCTTTAGAAATCAACGTCCTCGCTGAGTACGGGGCATGCACAACCTAGTGCAGGATCTCCTTTCTATTCGATGTGGAGTGACATACCCTAATTCTGCTAGTTGTACAGTACCCCAATTTTGCGCTACATGCACAGCAAGGCCAGAGGGCCCCACGCTGACGTCAGTCACACCCAAGCACAGCTGCCCCTGGTGCCACGTCACCAAGCAACAAATAGAAGAACCCCCTGTGCATCTTTTCTCACGTGGGCCCCCCTTAGGCCACGTCATCCGCACACCCAACCACAATAGCCATCATTAATCTATTTCTTCATTTTCAAGTGGGCCCCGCGCACTCACAATCCAACCATTATTTAATATATTATTATATATATACTACTATTTATATATCTCAATAATTACGGGATGTTACATACACCCCCTTTAGAAATCAACGTCCTCGCTGAGTACGAGGCATGTACAACCTAGTGCAGGATCTCCTTCCTAGCCGATATGGAGTGACGTACCCTGATTCTGCTAGCTGTACAATACCCCGATTCTGCGTGTTGTCTAGTCCCCTAGCCAACCTCAGTGGATTTACAACCTGACCCAACTCCGCTCCCTCTCAGGCATACTTACCAGTACATCTGCTAGCTCCATCTCAGGCATAACCATCACTCTTTAGCCACACTCGGTGTCGAAAATTGGCTCTGATACCATTTGTAACACCCCTGCCCCAAACTCTGACAATTTATACAATTAATCAGACAAATTATTTATTATTTAGTACAACTGCTCACCACAGGCTGCCTCTCAAAAGATGGTTAACCGGATTGGTGATTCTTGATCATAGGCATTATTATTTTAATATTAATTAACCTTGCAATCTCCCGATATGGTATCAAATTCTCGTATCTGCCTCTTTCTCTCTTTGCGCTGCACGCACAGCAAGGCCAGAGGGCCCCACGCTGACGTCAGTCACACCCAAGCACAGCTGCCCCTGGCGCCACGTCACCAGGCACAAGCAGAAGAACCCCCTGTGCATCTTTTCTCACGTGGGCCCCCCTTGGGCCACATCATCTGCACACCCAACCACAACAGCCATCACTGTTCTATTTCTTCAATTTCAAGTGGGCCCCACCCACCCACAATCCAACCATTATTTAATATATTATTATATATATACTACTATTTATATATCTCATTAATTACGGGATGTTACAGATGAGGTGAGGGTGCTTCGGTGGTTGGAGGGTGGTGAGGGCGACGACGGGATGAAGGCAAGGATAGATGATGTAAAGGTTGGTGGTGGTTTTCTCGACAGAGGGACGACGACGAGAGGTTGAGCGGTGCGGGGATGGGATGACTTCGGAGGTTGGAGTGCCACGAGGACTGGGGTGGGTGTTGTTGCGGTCGGAGCGACGGAGGACGACGACGGTAGGAGGAGCTCGGGGATTGGGTTTCGGCAAAATAAAAACAGAGGAAGAGGATGGGTTTAACGACGGGATGTGTGTGTGTGTGTGTGTGTGTGTGTGTGAGAGAGAGAGAGAGAGAGAGAGAGAGAGAGAGAGAGAGAGAGAGAGAGAGAGATTAATTAGGTTAATTAATTAGGGTTTAGATTAATGGGTATTTATATAGGGTATTAGGATGTTGGGTTTGGGTTGCGGGTTAACGGGTTAAAGGATATGAGTTTAGGATCCAGTAAGAGAAAAAAATAGATAATAAAATGGCGATATGAATATAATGGGTCAAAATAAATCCAAAGCACAAAAGGGTAACCAAAAATTGCAGGGTTCAAGCCAAAAGAATACAGATGATCAAAAGAGAACAAATGAGTCCAAGGGATAGCAAAAATTATTATGAAAATAAATCCGAATACAAAAATTTTAGAAAAAGAAATACAAATAAATAAATAAAAACAAAAATAGGGGTTAAAATTTCTACCCACCTTACAAGAAGAATTTCGTCATCAAAATTCATTCAAGTGGTACATAGGACAACCCCGAGAAACAACTAAACAAAACCCAAACAATTACTCAAAGTGATGGGAAAACTTCTTCTGAATCCCCTCCTCAAGTTTCCAAGTCGACTCACCAGAGGACTGAGGATTCCAAGAGACACGAACCAGCTTGATGACTTTATTCTTCAGGACTTTCTCATGCCTGTCCAAGATAGAGATTGGTTGGACTTCACATGATAAGTCTGGTCTCACGGACAACTTTGAGTAGTCGAACACATGACTGTCATCCTTGATGTACTTTTTGAGCTGAGAGACATGGAATACATCATGGACACCTGATAAAGTCAGTGGCAGTGCGAGCCTATAGGCTACCTTGCCCACTCGTTCCACAATATCGAACGAACTGATGTACCGGGGACCCAGCTTGTCCCCTCCTCCAAATCGGATAACACCTCTCCATGGCGATACCTTGAGGAACACATGATCGCCTTCCACAAACTCTAAAGGCCTTTGACGACAGTCAGCCCATTTCTTCTGCTTGTCCTGAGCTGCTTGCAAGTGCTTCCTGATTTGAGCCACTGCATCCACAGTCTTAGTGATCAACTTAGGACCCAAAAGCTTCCTCTCGCTGATATCATCCCAATAGATCGGCAATCTACACTTACGACCATAAAGTGCCTCATACGGAGCTGCCTTGAGACTCGCCTGGTAGCTATTGTTATATGAGAACTCAACCAAGTGTAGGTGATCCTCCTAAGAACCTCCAAACTGAAGAACACAATACCTCGACATATCTTCCAATGTCTGGATCGTTCTCTCAAATTGCCCATCTGTCTGTGGATGAAAGGTAGTGCTGTAGCTCAACTTAGCACCCAAGCTCTTCTGAAGACTCTCCAAAAACTGAGATATGAACCTTGTATCTCTATCTGATATAATACTGACAGGAACACCATGCAGCCTTACAACTTTCTGTATATATTTCTCTGCCATGCTCTCGGTGGACTGACCCACTCGGAAAGGGATGAAACGAGCACTCTTCATCAAACGGTCCACTATTACCCAAATAGTGTTGTGACCTTTGGGACTTCGAGGCAGTGCTGTCACAAAATCCATAGTAATGTTCTCTCATTTCCATTCCGGGATCGGAAGAGGTTGAAGATATCCTGCGGTCCTCTGATGCTCTGCCTTCACTTGCTGACAGTTTAAACATTGAGAAAAAAATCTTGCTACGGCTCTCTTCATACCATGCCACCAAAAATGTTGCTTCAGATCCCTATACATCTTCATGCCTCTTGCATGAATAGAGTAGGACGAGCAATGAGCTTCTACCTGACTTCACCCCTAGGTACACACAACCTAGCTCCAAAGCAAAGCGACCCGTCAGAATGAATGACCAAGTCAGTTCTCAGTCCAGCTTCCACTTCACTCCGGAACTCCTGCAACTGCTGGTCACTAGCCTGAGCCTCCTTGATCTGCTCTATCAGTGAAGACTACAACTGCAACACCATACACTGATGTGCTGAACCGGGAAGAATCACATCCAGTTCTAGCCTCCTTATATCCTCCAACACTTCCTTCTATTGGGTGAGGAACATAGCAGCAGGCCGCCTACTCAAAGCATCGGGCACAAGGTTCACTTTACCAGGGTGATACTGCAGGTTGATGTCGTAATCTGCCATCAATTTCAGCCATCTCCTCTGCCTCATATTCAATTCTCTCTGAGTGAACACATACTTGAGACTCTTGTGGTCAGTGAAAATCTCAACTCTATCCCCAGTAGATAGTGCCTCCACAACTTCAAGACAAAGACTACAGCTGCAAGCTCAAGATCATGCATGGGATAGTTCTTCTCATGAGGCCTCAACTACCTAGATGCATAAGTGACAACCCTTCCTCGCTCCATCAGCACTGCTTCCAAATCTCTTCCCGAAGCATCACACTGAATCACAAAGCCTCCATATTTGTCGGGAATGGTCAGCACTGGAGCTGACGTCAATTGACCCTTCAACTCCACAAATGCTTCCTCACAAGCCCCATCCCAAACAAACTTCTACTCCTTCCTCGTTAAATTGGTTAGGGGCCTAGTAATGTTCGAGAAGTCTTGGACAAACTTCAGATAATACCCGGCCAATCCAAGGAAAGTCCGCACTTCAGATGCTGACTTCGGCAGCGGCCAATCCCTGACGGCAGAAATATTCGACGGATCAACAGATACACCATCACCGTAGATAATATGGCCCAGAAATGCAACCGGATTGAGCCAGAACTCACACTTACTGAGCTTCCCATAGAGCCGATTCTCTCTCAAGGTCTGCAAGACAACTTTCAAATGCTCAGCATGATCCTCTCTACTCCGAGAATACACCAAAATTTTATCGATGAATACCACCATGAACTTGTCTAAGAATGGAGAGAACACCTGGTTTATCAAACTCATGAACACGGCTGGTGCATTGGTAACTCCAAATGGCATTACTAAGAACTCGTAATGTTTGTATCTCGTGCGGAACGCTATTTTTTGAATATCTTCAGCCTTCACTTTAACTTGATGATGGCCATAATGGAGATCCAACTTCGAGAAAACTGAAGCACCTCCCAGCTGATCGAACAGATCATTGATCCTTGGTAGTGGGTACCATTTTTTCATAGTGACATTGTTCAACTCCCGGTAGTCAATGCACAGCCTGCGACTACCATCCTTTTTATTGACGAACAACAATGGGGCACCCCAAGGTGAAACACTCGACCTGATGAAACCCTTATCCAACAACTCATGAACTTGCACCTTCAGTTCAGCCAACTCAACGGGTGCCATCCGGTACGAACTCTTCGAGATTGGTGTCGTTCCTGGTTGAACTTCGATACCGAATTCTACATCTTGGTTTGGTGGCAATCCAGGAAACTCTTCTGGAAAAACATCGAGGAAATCTCTGTTACAAATAAGGTTTACAAAATTCTTTTTACAAAGAAAGATAGAGAGGCACAGGAAAACCGAGAAGGGAACAGAGAAGAGAAATCCGAAAGAAAAAGAAAAGGAAAATAAATTAAACAACTTACAATAAGCAAATGAAAAGTACAACTCCCAAGAAGCCGAGGCCTGTGTATCACACAGTGTCCTTAAAACAGATTTCGCCTCTCTCCGGTTGCTGGATTGAACGGAGGCGTCTGTCTCCCAGGATGCAACGGCTTGGAGCGATCCCGTAGGCACCACGTACCACTCCCGAACTGATCAGCAGCGTTTGAACCTATCACCTGACTTACCAACACAAGGACGGACGAACAGTACAGAAGAGAAGGAGAGAAAATGATATGGTTTGTGCAGGGAAGAAAGTAAGGGGAAGGCCTCTATTTATAGAGCCTGGGTTAGACAAGGCATTAACAGCCTTCATTGTAACGGCAGACAAGGCATTAACAGCCTTCACTGTAACGGCAGACAAGGCATTAACAGCCTTCATTGTAACGGCAGACAAGGCATTAACAGCCTTTAACAGCCTTCACTGTAACGGCAGACAATGAATTGAATGCCTTCAGCGTAACGGCAGACAAAATATTAAATACAGCACTGAAACGGCAGACAGAACCGTTTCTGCATTCATTTCAGCCGTTACAAAAAGAAAACTGTAGCAAAAAGTGGCTCTGCACGGGGTGGGATCAAATCGGTCCGGCATTCGTGCGGGCGCACACAAGTCGCATGTAAACCGGTCCGTGATTTGCACCCCCCCCCCCTGCGCGCGCGAGAGAGAGCCTCTCTTCTAGCCATCTTACAATGCTTAGAAGGAGATTACTATATATCCTCTTCTATTTCCTTTGTTATTTCCGATGTGGGACTAAGTTCCCTTTAACCCATTTTCAAGAATGAAAACGTCTCACTTTGAGAGACAATTTCTCATTCACCCCTTAACCGATTTTAGCGAACCAATATATGATTTTGATCTACTCACGAAGGAGAACACAAATCAATCAAGATCTCTCAATAATTCATTGAGGATCTTACTCAAAAAAATTGCTCAAAAATCGGTTCGAAAATAGTGTATAAAACACTCATTTTCTAACAATCCCCACATGAATGAAAATTGACGACCACAGACAGGACAGACTGACATGACAGACTGACACGACGGACTGACCCGACAGACTTGGTGATAGAATTCAACGATTGATTTCTGCATAGGATAGGTAGGTGTTACCCTTTGAACCTTCCCTTATGAAAATATGTTTACTTTACTAACTAAACAGTAGACGCGATGTCTTTGAACTGTTCTGCCATTTGTGTAAACGATGACATATCTCACACAGAAATCTTTCTAACGCTTTTTCAGTTCTCACTGTTATGTTCGTTTTGGCCATGAACATACGCCTGGTTCTGCAAGATTTTAACAGGAATATTGCCCTATATTATTCCCTTGGAAGCGGCCCTTCTTCCATCTTACATAGGTGATTTCTTACTTAAGAGTAACCCGCATTACTCTGCTCGGATATCCGACGCATAAGAATCATTAAAAGCCTAGCTTAACCTGTTACCTTGCGGGCATCACTGTTTCATCATGGGAATGGACATGGAAAATCCCCACAGTGATCTAACTTGGTCTTTACAATTTAGTTGTCCCTTTGAACCTAGATCTTGGGATCTCCAGTCAACTAGGTTGGGTTTCCATTGTATCGACTTATTCTTTCATGGGCTTTAGTCCCATTCCCCTCGATGATTTATCAACTAACTCTCTGTTTAACCCTTTGGTTAGTGGATCCGCAATGTTATCTTTTGACTTTACATAGTCCACAGAGATAACCCCAGTAGAGAGTAGTTGTCTAATGGTATTATGTCTTCGACGAATATGTCTAGATTTACCATTATACATATTGCTCTGTGCTCTACAAATTGCAGATTGACTATCTGAATGTATGCAGATTGGAGGCACAGGCTTCGTCCACCTTGGAATATCTTCAAGGAAGTGGCGTAACCATTCAGCCTCTTCCCCACATTTGTCTAATGCGATAAATTCTGATTCCATCGTGGATTTAGCGATCACTGTTTGTTTCGAGGATTTCCAAGAAACTGCTGCACCACCTAGTGTAAACACATAGCCACTAGTAGATTTTGAATTATCACTCGATATCCAGTTCGCATCACTGTATCCTTCAAGTACAGCCGGATATCTCGTATAGTGCAGCCCGTAGTTACGAGTAAAACGCAAGTACTTCAGTACTCTTATAATTGCTTGCCAATGCTCGCTTCCAGGATTACTCGTGTATCTGCTTAGTTTACTTACTGCATAGGCTATGTCTGGTCTTGTACAACTCATTAAGTACATTAGACTGCCTATGATTCTAGAGTATTCTACTTGAGAAATACTCTCCCCTTTATTCTTGGATAAGTGTAAAGTTAGATCTATTGGAGTTCTCGCAATTCCAGAATTATCTTTATCAAATTTTCCAAGAATATTGTCAACATAATGTGACTGGCTTAAAATAAGCTCGTCTGATGTTCTTGTGATTTTAATTCCCAATATAACATCAGCTAGTCCCATGTCTTTCATGTCAAACCTCGAGTTTAACATGTTTTTAACAGATTTAATTATCTGATCATTGCTTCCAATAATAAGCATGTCATCTACATACAAACATATAATGACATATCCATCTTCTGTGTCTTTGACATATACACATTTGTCACATTCATTGATCTTGAAGCCATTTGTTCTCATGACATTATCAAATTTTTCATGCCACTGTTTTGGAGCTTGTTTCAAGCCATATAATGACTTCACCAGTTTACACACTTTCTTTTCATGTCCTGGAGATGAAAAACCCTCAGGTTGTTCCATGTAGATTTCTTCATCTAAATCTCCATTAAGAAAAGCTGTTTTTACATCCATTTGATGTACTTCAAGATTGCGTAGAGCTGCTACGGCAAGTACCATCCTAATGGAATTTATTCTCGTCACAGGAGAATATGTATCAAAGTAATCAAGACCTTCTTTTTGTTTATAACCTTTAATTACAAGTCTTGCCTTGTATTTATCAATTGATCCATCAGGTTTTATTTTTCTCTTGAAGATCCACTTGGAACCCAAAGGTTTACTACCTGGTGGAAGATCCACTAGTTCCCAAGTATGGTTTTGCAAGATAGAATCAATTTCACTCTTGATGGCTTCTTTCCATTGAGGACCATCACTAGAGTTCACTGCTTCCTTGAAGGTTTGGGGTTCTTCTTCAAGCATAAAAGTCAAGAAATCCGGACCAAAAGATTTTTCCGTTCTTGTTCTTTTACTGCGTCGAGGTTCCTCCTCGACTTCTTCATTTTGGTCTTCACTATCTTCACTGATAGTCTCATGTGTTCGTTTGGAGGAACTTGCTTCCTCCTTTGACTTACATGGAAATACATCTTCAAAGAACGATGCATTTCTAGATTCCATTATCGTGTTCTTTGATATCTCAGTGATATCGGATTTGTATACCAAGAACCGATAGGCACTACTGTTAAGTGCATAACCAATGAAAATACAATCAACTGTTTTTGGTCCTATTTTCATTTTCTTAGGTGGGGGTACTACCACCTTGGCAAGACATCCCCACATTCGCAAGTAATTGTAGGATGGCTTTCTTCCTTTCCATAATTCATATGGAGTTTTATCTTCTTTCCTTTTGGGCACCTTATTCAAAAGGTAGTTAGCTGAAAGAATAGCTTCTCCCCACAAGTTTGGTGGTAAACCAGAACTTATTAACATCGCATTCATCATTTCTTTCAATGTACGATTCTTTCTCTCAGCAACACCGTTGGACTGAGGAGAATAAGGCGCTGTGGTTTCATGTATAATCCCATGCTTAGCACATGTGTCAGCAAATGGCGATTCATACTCTCCACCTCGGTCGCTTCTTAGCGCCTTAATTTTCTTATTGAGTTGATTTTCAACCTCATTTTTATAGAGAACAAATTTCTCTATAGCTTCATCTTTGCTTTTAAGCAAGTATACATAGCAATATTTTGTGCTATCATCTATGAAGGTAATAAAATATTTATTACCACCTCTTGTTTGTATCATTTTCAAATCACAAATATCAGTGTGAATTAGATCAAGTGGTTCGGTGTTTCTTTCAACACTTTTAAATGATGATCTTGTTAGTTTTGCCTCAACACAAGTTTCACATTTGTGTTTGGAATCAATTTGGAACGTTGGTATGTGATTCAAGTTAATTAGTCTTCGCAAAGTATCATAATTAACATGTCCTAGTCTACCATGCCATAAATTGGAAGACTCAAGCAAATAAGTAGAAGAGCTAGCTTTATTCATATTATTGACCATGGTCATTACATTGAGTTTGAACATTCCACCACTCATATATCCTCTACCAACATACATTCCACATTTAGACAAAACAAATTTGTTTGACTCGAACACTAAACGAAAACCGTGGTTGTTAAGCAACGAACCAGATACCAGGTTCTTACGGATTTCAGGAACATATGCAACATTGTTCAGAGTCAGTTCCTTTCCAGAAGTCATCTTCAAGATCACCTTGCCTTGGCCCTTTATTTCTGATGTAGCCGAGTTCCCCATAAACATTTTCTCCCCATTCTCTAATGGTTCGAAAGTGGAGAACATACTTCTATTGGAGCACACATGTCGAGTAGCTCCAGTGTCAATCCACCATTCCTTCGGATTTGAACCTAACATATTCACTTCTGATATCACAGCTGAGAGGTTGATATCGGAGACATCTTGAGCAATTCCTTGAACCAAGTTTGCTTCTCTGTTCCTGTTCCTCTTGGGAAGTCTGCATTCAGTGGACTTGTGACCCATTTTGTCACAATTGAAGCACTTGCCTTGAAACTTCGGCTTCTTGGAGATTCCTCCCTTAGGCCCCAACTTCGGACCCTTGTTGTTGTGCTTGTTGGAACGTTGTTTATGTTCCATTACATTTGCCTTTGCTGCATGGCTGATGAGTCCAACTTTTTCAGATCCCCTATTGTCTTCTTCAATACGAAGCCTGACAATGAGATCTTCAATGCCCATTTCTTTTCGCTTATGCTTTAGGTAATTCTTAAAGTCTTTCCAACCTTGTGGTAATTTTTCAATTATACAAGCCACTTGGAAACTTTCACTTAAGTTCATACCTTCAGCATGAATCTCATGCAAGATTAGTTGTAGTTCTTGAACTTGACTGATTACTGTTTTAGAATCTACCATTTTATAGTCTAGGAAGCGGCCCACAATGAATTTCTTGGCGCCGGCATCCTCAGTTTTATATTTATGTTCTAGTGATTCCCAAAGTTCTTTAGCTGTTCTTTTGTCAATGTAAACATTATACAAAGAGTCGGCTAATCCGTTCATTATGTAATTTCTACACAAGTAATCAGCATTTTTCCAAGCATCCACAGCGGCAATGACTTGGTTATCCTGCTCATCTTTCTTAAGATCTGGAGCATCTTCGTTCAAGAACCTTGCAAGATTCAGTGTGGTCAGATAGAACATCATCTTCTGTTGCCACCTCTTAAAGTTCTGCCCGTTGAACTTCTCAGGTTTCTCCCCATGGGAGACTGAGACAGGTACAACGGTGGGCATTGGCACTCGTGCCGCAGCAGCAATCGGTTCTTGTGTTGTATCAACAACCGGCACATAGACCGTTTCAGATACAACAGCATTGTCCAATGCAGTAGTCATCGTGAATCTGAAATTTACACAACACGAGTGTAAGTTTTCCAGATAAAAGAAATAAAAGAAAAACCGTGCCTCAAAATCGAAAATGAAAGAAATCGAAAAATCTGTTTTAAGTTTGTTACAAATAAGGTTTACAAAATTCTTTTTACAAAGAAAGATAGAGAGGCACAGGAAAACCGAGAAGGGAACAGAGAAGAGAAATCCGAAAGAAAAAGAAAAGGAAAATAAATTAAACAACTTACAATAAGCAAATGAAAAGTACAACTCCCAAGAAGCCGAGGCCTGTGTATCACACAGTGTCCTTAAAACAGATTTCGCCTCTCTCCGGTTGCTGGATTGAACGGAGGCGTCTGTCTCCCAGGATGCAACGGCTTGGAGCGATCCCGTAGGCACCACGTACCACTCCCGAACTGATCAGCAGCGTTTGAACCTATCACCTGACTTACCAACACAAGGACGGACGAACAGTACAGAAGAGAAGGAGAGAAAATGATATGGTTTGTGCAGGGAAGAAAGTAAGGGGAAGGCCTCTATTTATAGAGCCTGGGTTAGACAAGGCATTAACAGCCTTCATTGTAACGGCAGACAAGGCATTAACAGCCTTCACTGTAACGGCAGACAAGGCATTAACAGCCTTCATTGTAACGGCAGACAAGGCATTAACAGCCTTTAACAGCCTTCACTGTAACGGCAGACAATGAATTGAATGCCTTCAGCGTAACGGCAGACAAAATATTAAATACAGCACTGAAACGGCAGACAGAACCGTTTCTGCATTCATTTCAGCCGTTACAAAAAGAAAACTGTAGCAAAAAGTGGCTCTGCACGGGGTGGGATCAAATCGGTCCGGCATTCGTGCGGGCGCACACAAGTCGCATGTAAACCGGTCCGTGATTTGCACCCCCCCCCCCCTGCGCGCGCGAGAGAGAGCCTCTCTTCTAGCCATCTTACAATGCTTAGAAGGAGATTACTATATATCCTCTTCTATTTCCTTTGTTATTTCCGATGTGGGACTAAGTTCCCTTTAACCCATTTTCAAGAATGAAAACGTCTCACTTTGAGAGACAATTTCTCATTCACCCCTTAACCGATTTTAGCGAACCAATATATGATTTTGATCTACTCACGAAGGAGAACACAAATCAATCAAGATCTCTCAATAATTCATTGAGGATCTTACTCAAAAAAATTGCTCAAAAATCGGTTCGAAAATAGTGTATAAAACACTCATTTTCTAACAATCTCAACAATAATGGGTGCAACTGCACCATCAGTGCACAATGACTCAAGTGCACGAGCCTTCTGGTTCATCGAGTTCTTGACATGCCCAGACAGTGTCTTACCCGCATGAAACAAAAACTTCTGATGACCTGGGAGCCTGAATATTACCTTCTTCGCACGACAATCAATCACAGCATGGATAACCCCCAGCCAATCCATCCCATGGATAACATCAAAGCCAGAGTTGGGGATCACAATTAGATCAGCCTTGAACTCCATGCCCCCAATCAATAAAGGGCTCTACTTGCACACCTTAGAATAGATGATGATGCCTCCACCTGTGGTAATATTCCAAGCAACGGCCAAAACATCGCAAGCCAAACGATGCCGAACCACGAAGCAGCAAGAAACAAAGGAATGGGTAGCACCAGAATCAAAAAGAGCATAAGCAGGAAGAGAGAATACAAAGATGACACCTAAGAGATGAAAAAAGAATAAAAATGAAAGTGAATGCAGGACAAAGCAAGAATAATTGAATAGAAAGAAATGAGTAGAAGAGAAATAAAAAGCAAATAATACAACAATAGAGATACCTGCAATGACACCAACAGCCATCTCAGCTTCAGCTGCAGTCAGGTTATAGGCCTGACCATGACCTCCAATCTGACCTCCCCCTGGGGCCAACCTCCTCTGATTAAAAGCTTACCTCTGCGGTGGAAGAGGCGATCTACCCTGGCCTCGAGCTAGTGCTCCTTGCTGAGTTGGTCCTCCAGTGGGTGCAGGGAGCCTGTTCCTCAGGCAGTCTTGGACCACGTGATCACTGCCTCCATATGTAAGGCACAGACGGTTGGCTAGCCTACAGTCCTTCTGCAAATGTCCGACTTTATGGTAGTAGTCACAGGTCTGAATTGGCCTCGGGACAACAGATGAATACGGCTGCGCTCTCACATGAGGGGTTGGAACTGGCTTCCGAAAAGGCCCTCCAGAAGGCTGGACGGGGGTTGGGTGCCACACTGCCCGCTGAGTAGCACTCATCCTCTTATGAGCCTACTCCCGAATCCTGCCTGCATCAAGAACGACGACATGGGTGCGGTGTCAGTAAGCAACCAAATGGTCCTGAATATTGAAATTCAAGCACATCAAGAACCTGCAAGCTCTATCCTCATCATTGGCCACTATAGCAGCTGCAAAATGGCTGAGCCGAGTAAATTCAGCAGCGTACTTATCCACAGATCGATTCCCCTGAGTTAAGGAGACAAATTGCCGCTCCATCTCATCCTTGGTGATGCTGGGGAATTTTTGCCATGATCTCTCCGTAAAAGTGGCCCAAGTGATGGGTCTGTCAAGCCTTTCAGTTTCAGCCCGCCAGTAGATTTGAGCGAGGTCCACAAGCTGGATACTGATCACATCCACCTGATCTACATTGGGATCTGAGCTGCATCAATAATTGCTCCGTCCGAATCAGCCATTGCTCGATTTCCAACGATGTTTCGGTACCCGAGAACTTGTCCGGGTGCAACCTCACGAAATCCGCCACAGTACCGGGCCACGATGGCTGTAACCCTGGCACAGGACCAACAGCGGTTCGATTGGCCGCCTCTAATGTAACCCGCATCAATTCATTGTGCTCTTGTTGCATGGCCATATTCTGCTGCATTGCCTGAAGGATAGTAGCGTTGTCTGGTTGCTCATCCCTGGGACGAGTAGTAGAAGAACTGCCACGAGCCATAGTCTGCATAACATCATGTTGGTGAGTACCCAGATATATGTTGGTTATTACGTGTTCATGTGATCAGCGTGTCATATTATTGAGTTAACCTGGCTAGAGCCAAGCCTGACTAACATATTGGCCAAACATGACTAACACATTAGCCAAACCTGGGCTCTGATACCACTCAAAACCTGACACGCCCCAATTTCCAAGATACGGGGACACGAGCATGTAACAAAGGCCCAGCGAATGATAAGAATACCATCCATAGCTGTAACAGATTAACTCAACAATATACAAGAGAATATGACAACGTAAGAAAAGAATAACCACAAAAACAATGAATAAAATTCAAAAATAATCATGAAATAAATTCACTAAAAATATCCAACATCTGGGAAAAAGTAAATTTTGGGACACATAAGCCCGAAATACAAAGTATGATAAAAGCAATAAAATAAACAAACAACATGAGAAAACTATTGTAGTCTAATAGTCCATCTTCAATCTTCAAAAAGTTTGCACACCAAGTTCTTGAGTCAAATTTTCTTCTGTACCTGCAAACTCATGATCTAAAATAGAGAAATAGTGTCCGTTAGAGTAAGTCACAGGCAGCAAGTGGCGAAAACAAAAAAGCAAGAAAAATATGGTATGTCAAGAAATAATAGGCTAGAGCAAAGTCAAAGATCAAAGACAATAACAAAAGTTGATAAGAGAATTCAAAGTCTAGAATATATGATGCAATAAACAGTAATTGTAATCAATGATGCAAGATAAATAACAGTAATCATAATCAAGAATGCGAGTATCAATCCTAGGTTCATTAGTGTTTTATTATCCTAGCTCATGCACGTAATACTACGTCCCATACTACAGGTTCGGTGCATGCAAATAGTAATCGTTTAGACTATGATAGTGAACTCAACAGATGGTGTACTCAGCATGATGACGAGAATTTAAACATGTGAGATTTCCACGATCAACACTCCACCTTCCACGAAAACAAGAATAAGGGCCCCTTCCGAGTACAGTCTCCGATTGTTCACTACCAAGTCGATCCTTATTTACCCCGGCTTGCTAATATTTTATTATACTTAAATGTGAACATGCAATAGGTAAAAGAAGATTTGAAATGATGTCAAAGAGATGAAAAAGTTATGCAATGCATGATATAACTATTTCTATTCCCTAGATGTGAAATTAAACATGGATATATAAGTAAAACACAAAGCACACATTCTGATAGCAAGACGTTGTTGTAAAAAAGTAGAGATTCCCGTTGCTACAGGAAAGCAAAACTGGATCCGTCAGAGCTTCTGGAAAGTAGACTCTCTACCGGTTCCTACGAATATACATACGACAAATAATGAATATAGAAACTAGGTCTAATAGTTCATTCTTTACTGATTATAGATTCAGGTAGCATAACAGAGTCAAAATACTTGTATATAAAAGAAGACTGTAAAATCATTTAAAAATATCATAAAATTCATATTTCAATTCCTAACAGTGTTTAGTAATAACAAAATTTATCTCAGATTTTATTTCTCAAAATAAACCTACTGTTTTTATTAATTAAGTAGGGTGATGCATATTTAAACTGCATTCTGGAATTCAGACGTCACTGAACGAAAATATAGATATCTTGTAATCGGTAGGTCAGATTACAAAACCGTCAGATGATCTGGATTCCAGACACCCAGGGTTATAATTCTTATTTAATGAATTTATATTGATATCATTTGTAGATGGGTCAAAAATCATGTTCTTTACTGGACTAGTGTTCTAACAAAAACCTAGAGTCAAGTTTTAATACATATAATAGGTCTGAAAAATCATCAAATAATATCAAAAAAATAATAAGGTGATTCCCAGTCATTTCTAGTATCAAAATATAAAATTTCAAGTTTTAATTATGTTGGTAGCATTTTATTTCAATAGGAAATCAAGTTGATGTATTTCTTGACAGAAACCTGCAAATTGAAAACATAGCAGTTCTAAAAATATAATATCTTTCAGTTCATAAATCGAAATCTAGTTCTGTAAAAAGTTATGGAAAATAGATTCAAAATGCTACAGATGATGTTTAGAAAGTTTTATCAAATTACGACAGAATGGGGTAGAAAACTCAAATCAACACAGAGCAAACAGCAGGCCAACAAGTATGTTACTATTAGAATACAACAAAATAACCAAATAAGCATATTTTCGAAGCAAAAAATATAGA